>OX276327.1:88791160-91291160 GCA_946251845.1 Andrena fulva | reverse complement strand
GTATCTACCTGTATATCGGTAAAGCATCGCGCTCGTGCGATAAGCCACGGAAAAATAACATTGAATTGGCCGAGCGGAGGTCGAGAAAGCGACGCCTGGTGAAGGCGCGCGCGTGCACGCGGCTTTATCGTTGCGTTCGGTGCGACGTATGTATGCGGTAACGGTGCTGCTGCTGCTGCCTTTTCCGTGTCTCTCCGAGGACAACTCCTCGGGCACGATGAAATCACTTTCGCAGAGGTTTATCAATTACTCCATAATCGACTCGGAATTGGTCTAGTCACCGCGATTCGCTAGAAACTTGGACACTCACTCGTATTACATTGCGCGTCGGCCCACCACAGCTTTACGGGAGTTACTTTACTACACCGAGTACCTACGTACGTTAATCGCCGCGAAAGCTTTAATCGCAAGATTTCGTCTCGTCGCTGCTTCCTGCTTGTCCATATTTATATGTCTTCTTTGTTGCCAACGAGAGAAATGTACGCCGACAGACGTTAACCGGCTGGATGTCGTGTTTGGTTAGCGGGTTTAAGGGTAAATGTGAACGTGTTGAAAGTTGAAAGTGGTAATCGTCGGTTCGTCGACGAGGATCGTCGTCCAGCCTAGCAACGAGCGGGACCCTTAACGAGGACGCATGTTTTTCTGACAGAAACCAAGCAACCTGGCCGCCGTCGTCGATCCACACGGCCAAATCAGTCCATGTTGAAGGATTATCTGCAACCCGTTTTCCGAAAGCTTTCGGGCGGCGACGAGGCTGCCGCTCTTCCTTCGCTCCACGTAGCCAAAGTGACCGGGGTGATTCTGCCTGAAGCTCTCGCTCTCGGACATGGACGATCGACAGAGCCCGTTCTCTCGGACCCAACCGAGCAGAAGCTCGATTCGGTCGGCCATCGGTCATGGTCGAAAGAGCTTCGTGGTCGCGACAGATCCACAGCCACAGCGTCAGATTACGCCACGGCAGGGCAAGCAAAGTACTAGCCCGAAGGTGGCCCAGAGGTTCGCGGCTCCTCGCACCGTGCTGGACAACCTGAAGCAGTGGGAGCTGGTGGAAGGCGACCGTGGCTTGCAAGTAGTGGAAAAGAGGGGTCTGGCCAATCCTCCTGCGAAGGCCGCGGAGCGTTCCGCGAGCCCCGGTACCCTCGCAACTATCCCGCATCTCGCCAAAAACACTCTGCCGGCCAACTTGAAGATAGACCCGAGTCTCGAGGAGAAGTTGAAGGCGTTCAAAAATTCCAAGATCGTGCAGCCCATCCCGATGTCTGAACACGACCACGACCGCGACAACGACGGCAAGCTTCCAGTCAGCCTCGATCTGATCCTGCAGCAAAAGAAAGGATCCACCGCAGAAAGCACGGACATGCTTGAGCGATTGGAGCTGCAAGTCAGGGCCATCGAAATGGACACCCTCGCAGCCAGAACGCGTCAGTTGGAGATGAGCTCGGATTTCGAGCCTGAAATCCAGCTTCGATACAGGGAACACGAGGATCTACTCCGAAACGTGACGGATGACGAAGCTGAGGGGTAAAATATTCTCTCCTCTGATCATACGAAACGCATCTTTTATCGCGTATATCCACCAAACCCCGACTCGATAACTTCACCCTCCACTTTATATTCTTTTCTCTTTTGCTTTCTTGCTATCTCATTTACAGTTAGTCTTTTTTCGTCCATTTTCTTTATTTTTGCTCTTTTCTCTCTTTTCCCGTGTTTCGAAAGAATACTTGTCACGGTAACGTAGATCGCGAGTCTGTATTTGATGCGACGAGTGTCGGTGACGTTCCAGCCCGATCGAGAGGACGATAGCGATTCAGTTTCATTTACTCACAAAGTGCAGTTGCCGTTTTCCCCTTGATTTCGTTATGCGCCCCGATATGACTTCGAGATTACATTTCTTCTCTTCTCTACGCATCGTCCCTCGAACTGACTCGGCAGACACCTGTACACTGTCGCGCGCCTATCCCAAACGCGTTCACCTATCGAAACCAAACGAAACGAGCAGACAGTGATGACGGTGCGTTGAAACGAAAAGGGCCTCTCCGTTGCATCGAGGAGACGCGACGAGGAACTCGACGGGAAATTCTGGTGTCACGGTGAAGAAAAACGTGGTAAAGCTATCGAGGACAGCTTCGGATACGAGGCGAGGACAGGAAGCGGAAATGTCCCTTCGCGCGCACGCCAGAACACAGCAGTCGCGCGCACACGTCCGCGCTGTCGTATCTAAGAAAGATCATCGGCACCAGCAGCAGCAACAGCAGCTTCAGCAGCAACAGCAACACCAACGCCAGCAGCAGCAGCAGCAAAACAATGCAGTTAGCGGTGCACTCAGGCAATTGTCGGACATCGCGCAGAAGGGTGGTCAAAATGAGAAGGAGGTAGATATTGTTTGATGGCTGACAATTAAATAGAGGTACACCCTTTCGAGGGTTCTTTAAGCGAAGAAAGTATTGGCTGATTCTATTTTGTAGCTGTTAAAAGACTCGCATCGCGACTATCCTCATCCCTATCGTACACGAGCGCGATTTTTCTTGGAAAGTTTTTATGCGAGCGTGCCTTGACGGTTCCCTCGCTGACTAGTGGAGTGCAACGTGTACACTATTAGCGCATCTGCGCGCTCGGCTCACGTACCCACCGCTCGTCCGTTCGGGATGAAATAATGCGGATGGCTTGCCTGCCTGTTGGACTGTGCGAATGCGTATCGCCTAACGATCGTGAGAGCCCTCAGACCCGATTAAACGTCTCCGTTCTTTTTCGAGCGAACAGGCTACGCGCGCTCCGGGACCAACGCCGAGCACCTGCAATACGCGGTTGAGACGTAAAGTTTTAGCAACTCCGCGTAACGAGAGACACCATTTAGCCAGCGATTTCTGTAAACGTGCTTCCAGCGGAGTTTATTAGGCTTCCCCTCGACACGCTGTTTCTCAGATGAAACCCAGCCGATTCGGAGGAATCAGCTGATCCGGCGAAAACTCGGTTTCGATCGCTCGCAGACTTGGGGGCAGCCAGTTCTCTTTGGACGGATGCAGGGGGACGAATATCTATAAGGGTGGGGGCGAGGGTGAGAGGGTGATGTGCCGTGAAAGTCGCGGTGGCGGTGATGGCGGTGGCACTTAGTTTGGAGATAAGCGCATGCGTCGGGCATCGTCGTCGTCGTCGTCGGAGCAGCTCGCTGGGAAGGCAAGGGTGGTGGTTCGGTTCGGTTCCACGCTTGCATCAGGTAGGGGGTGGTGGCACAGCGTATTGATTCTCCTTTCGCATCCCTCGGCTGTGGACTCCTCTGGCTGACTCGTGCGACTCGCTCGAATCGTCGAGGACAACGGAGAATACGGTAGTCGCGGACACGGTCGTCGTCGGACGACCGCGACGACGACCAATCTCCACGGCATCGTAAACAGCAAGTCGAATAGGCTTCGGTGATAATCGGTTTCGGTACTTCCACGATCGCGCTGGCTCTGGCGATAGGGATACGGTTCCCTCGGCCCTCCGGTTAGGTCAACCTAATCCAGAGACCAACACCGTTCGTGATCAGTGACGTCAAGTGCACCTACGGCACGCCACCTGAAGCTACGATTTCTTTGGGCCGCTTCAACCCTCTTCGCACCGTCCCGGCAATCCTTCCCCCGAACGGTCAACGTACGAGAACTCCTCTCTATCGACGTACGAGATTCGGGCTCGCAGTGACACTCGAGCGTGAATTCTGTGTGAATCGGTGCCGCCCCTGTACCACCATCGCTCGTCTCTTGCCTCTTGTCCCTCCTGTGCAACGGGGTGAACCGCCGAACACGTCCACGACATTCGACATACTCGAATTGACTGAAGGTGAAAGTTAAGAGTGACAGTGCAAACAGCAAGTACTCTCGCCGTCTGGTCAACCATCCCGTGCGAACGCGCCCAACTCTGGCCAGCAATGTCTCTCAGACGATAGCCTCCACGATCTTATTCCCGATGGCTCGTTAATCGTGGAATCGCTTAGAACCGGACGGGGCGCCGCATTTTATTTTTAGTGATCGCAGTTCTACGGTTGCCGTGTCGCGACTGCCTCCTTGACTTCTCTTCCCGTGTTGCTTTCGTTTCAAGTGAACGCTCGCTCCGTCAGCGCCTCGGCAAACCGTTAGTGTTTCGAGTAATCGCGAGCAACGGCAAAAGTTCGGTGTAACGATAAGTTGAAAATGTGAACGTAGAGAACGGATCGACCAAAAGAACCCGCGTGTACCTGATTACGCAGATCTTAGCTAGCTGCCCCACGCTAAGCCACCAGCAAGCAATTTATTTCCCATCGATGCTCGTTATCGATCGTGATAGTAAAAAAGTGTAAATACCTGTGGCGGTTGTCGTGGAAATTTCGATGGATGCGTTCGGATCGAGGCACGGCGGGCATTCGAGCGAATTGCGAAAAGAAAAATGGCCAGGAGGTGCGGAAGACGTAGGAGAGATCTCTCATCGGTTGGGCCAGTCGGTCGGACGTTTTCTTCGTAGCCTCGGAATATCTGCTTATCTCTGCCCAGGCGAGGAGAAAAGTATCGTTTGAAGGAGACGGAGAAGGAGGTTGTGTTGTGGCCACGATTACGTTTCACCTGCAGATGCTTTACGGCAGGAAGTGATACGTGGTCGGCACTGTTCCCGATCCCACGTTCATTTTTCTATCTTTCGGCACGTCCAAGAGATCGATCAAGCTGGCGGCCTCGAAAGTTGCTGCGGCCTCCTCTTGCAAGATGGTCACTCGTGGCCACACGCGGGTAATTGAATCCTAGACAAATTCGCCCATCTTCTCAACTTTGTCCTCTCTCTCTCTCTCTCTCGCTTACGATTCCAAGAGACTCGGTCTGTTGGCGTTTTCGCTAACGCCATCCCTGACGTTGCATAATACCAAAGTGTCTGCAGGAAGGGAGGATACAGTGTACCTACGCCACCCGTGGAAACCTGTCGCGTTTTAATTGAATGCCGCCCCGACTCCAACTATACCGAGTCGACGACCTCTCGAGACGAATAGAACTTTACATACTCTTCCCCAGTTGATTCTCATCGATTATTATTCCTGCATGGAGAATTCGGCTTTCGGCGAATGTGGAGCAATTGCAAAGGCTCCTCCCATTAATACGAGACAGTGCGTCGTCGCGATTCGCTCAAAACAATCTGTATCTGGTGCAGCTTTAACAAGGTATAATTAATTGCATTGATGGTCCCTGGAAATGTCAAGTGCGGTCGCATGATGCATAGATAAGCTCATCGTCGGTGGCGCGTGCTCGTAACAAATTTACAGCTCTGAGAAACCAAGGATAGTACTCCGCGATCAAAGTCGATCATGGTAGCGTATGAGTTTCTACTGATCGGTTTGCGGTCTGCCGCTCGCAAACCTACAACTCCGCGCGAGGGATAGAATTTTATCGCATAGTAGCCATAATAATATATAATAATATTTAATAATACCTATATAATGATATATAATGGTAATAAGGTGTATGTTTGATCGTTTTTCCCTTATTGCAGACAGGGGATGGCGTGGGTGTGTCGAGTAGCGGTGGTCGGCTCTCTTCGAGAAGTCGGACATCGGAGGAGCCCCACATCGGCAGGTACAAATTACTCAAAACGATTGGCAAGGGTAACTTCGCCAAGGTTAAGCTTGCCAAGCATTTACCCACCGGAAAGGAAGTGGCTATCAAAATCATAGACAAGACGCAACTAAATCCCAATAGCCTTCAGAAGGTAAGCGAAGAACTAAGCGAGAAATCTCCGAAGAAGCAATCTCACGTTCGCGTTCACGTTGCAGTTATTCCGGGAAGTAAGGATAATGAAGATGCTCGATCATCCGAACATAGTGAAGCTTTTCCAAGTGATCGAGACCGAGAAGACACTGTACCTGGTAATGGAGTACGCCAGCGGCGGCGAAGTTTTCGACTACTTGGTTCTCCACGGTCGAATGAAGGAAAAGGAGGCTCGGGCGAAGTTCAGGCAGATAGTGTCTGCTGTGCAATACTGCCATCAAAAAAAGATCATTCACAGGGACTTGAAGGCGGAGAATTTGCTGCTCGACAGCGAAATGAACATCAAGATTGCCGATTTTGGTTTCAGCAACGAATTCACGCCGGGCAACAAGTTGGACACTTTCTGCGGATCGCCGCCTTACGCAGCGCCTGAACTTTTCCAGGGTACACGTGCACGCATACCTACATACATTCGATATCTCTATAATATACACGCACACACACGTAGACTCGAGTATAGAATATTTAAAGAAAGATGGCGGGGAGGTGACGGAGGGAGAAGGAAAAGTGCTAATACTGACAAAATGTTTGTTCATCACTGACAGGTAAAAAGTACGATGGACCCGAAGTAGATGTCTGGTCGTTGGGAGTAATATTGTACACTTTAGTATCTGGCTCACTGCCCTTTGACGGTTCGACGCTTAGGGAATTGAGGGAAAGGGTGTTACGAGGGAAGTACCGTATCCCGTTTTACATGTCAACCGATTGTGAAAATTTGTTGAAAAAGTTCCTGGTGCTCAACCCGGCGAAACGGGCCTCCTTAGAGGTAGGTGGCGATAAGCGTCGCGTCTCTGTACCTTCGCCAGCCGAACGATAATCCTAATCCTTTCGTGTCTCTCCTCGCGCTTCTAGACTATAATGAAAGACAAATGGATGAACATGGGATACGACGACGACGAATTAAAACCGTACTTAGAACCCGAGCCCGATTACAAAGACCACAAGAGGATAGGTGAGTCTGCCAGTATGTACATAACACTTACTACTTATTGTTTCTAAAGTAAGATTAAGAAGCTGCACTTTTTACAAACACTTTGCACCCTTTGACGAAGCAACGGAGATCGTCTAACGACACGCGCCGCGTGCGCTTGGACGGTGTATATTTACGAATGTGCGTTAACTGGAATAAAATAGTTGCAGTCGGCTAGCTGGCAAAAGTGGTTGTAATTAAACGATTCTCGGTATCCGATACCCAGAATCGTAGTGCAGTATATATGTACGTAGTTGTAGCGTAAACGTAACTTCAACTCTGACGATCTTACTTGATATAGATTCGGTGAGTGAATGTTGTATCTGCTATGTGTAGTAGGGTGGAGTGAAAAAAAATTTTTTTCGATGATCAAATTCTAATAGTGCGGAAAAGTTGTCTACTTGGCCCAATAAAACGTGTAAAAAAATTCAGCTCGATCGGATAATTTCTTCTGTGTGCACCAAAGGCCTTAACTTTCAAAATTTTAGTACAAAACTTAAGATAGTATAAAAATATAAAATACAAAATACATAAAAAAAACACAATAAAATTATTTAAACAAACAGAAAAAAATATAAAATACAAAACACAAGGAGCCCGGCGTACAGCTACCTCCGCGTGGTGGGTTCTGGGCCACTTGTTCCGTTAGGAAAGTCACCGAAGAGCTGCATTTTTTGATAGTTTACAGTGCCGACAGGCCATTCCTATCGTTCCGAAACCAGCCACGGGTGTTTCTTTGCTTCATTTACGCAACAAATATAGTCCTGGGTAAAAAAGAAGGTAGAATCCACCAGCTGAAGAAAGTTGCACTTTCTTAAGTTTCGTACTAAATTTTGAAAGTTAAGGCCTTTGGTGCACACAGAAGAAATTATCCGATCGAGCTGAATTTTTTTACACGTTTTATTGGGCCAAGTAGACATCTTTTCCGCACCATTGGAATTTGATAATCGAAAAAAAAAAATTTTCACTCCACCCTAATGTGTAGGTATTGTGTATTAGGTATCGTGTATGGCAAGAATGAATTCCTCCCGGGATGTGTACAGTATTAAATCGTATTCGGTGAGAAACGTCTGCGTACGCTTTTTTTTTCACAGCAACTCCACCGAGCTTCTTTTAGACATTTTTATTTATTTGCTTCGGTACATTTGTAATCGCGTGACGATGCCGACGAAAGAATACGCGGGATGTGTATCGCATGAAAGGAGGATTTTGTAGAATCACCGAGAGCATCGGTCGCGCTATCGAATCGTTATCGATTTGTTATCGATCGGGTCGTGTTTTTCTGATACGTTAGTGGTTGTGACTATGCCGCTACGCCTGATTTGTTTTAGAGGCCCTGGCTAGCATGGGGTTCACGAGAAGCGAAATCGAAGATTCGTTGGAACAAGCTAAGTACGATGACGTGTTCGCCACGTACTTACTACTAGGAAGGAAAACGACCGATGTGAGTAAAAGGATCGGAGCTGAACGATCTCGATGGACCGTAAAATAAAATTGTCTGACTGTGAATAAAAGCGATACGTTTCGTAGCCTGAATCGGATGGTTCGCGGTCCGGCAGTTCATTGTCTCTGCGCAACATTCCGCCGCAAGCTGGTTCAGGCGGCGGCGGAGGTGGCGGAGGAGGTGGAGGAAGCGGAGGAGGCACGGGTGGCGCCGTGCAGAGTCCATCGCACAGGGGCGTTCACAGAAGTACTTCCGCTAGCAATCCAAAAACCAGTAGACGGGTTTCCTCCGGTCTTGAAACGATTCGTAAGTGAATGTTCTTAATCTATTATCTATTAAAACTCTGGTCTCTGCCAAGCAACCCTTCAAACCTTTATGGATTAAGAGTTGACGCGAAAGTTGCTCGAAAGAAAGAAGCAGACGCTTAGGTAAGAACAGAACAGAAGAGGAAAGGAGAGCAGCCCCCGATCATTGAAATATCTTGGTTTACGTAAGAGCTTTGATCGATAGTCGATGTTCCTAGCGAATGAGCCATGTAAATGTTAAGCAAACATACGTTCGCCCGCGTGACGCGTGCCTCGCACATAACGCATTTGCCTGGTTAGGAGGAGCGCCGAGTCCAGGGAATGCGACGAACCATAATCACGCGACTGCTGCAACCGGCGGAACGGTGACTGGAAGCGGTGGAAGTAATTTTAAACGACAAAATACCGTAGACGCCGCCACGATCAAGGAGAACAGTGCTCGCGTTTCCGCGAGCCGACCCTCGGCTCCGAAGAATAGCCCGGGCCAATTAGACACCAGTGAGTTGTTCTTTCTCATCTCCCGTAATTGTTATCTATTATGTTTCTTATAATTTCAACATTCTCGTCCAGTCGTTTGCGATGTTGTCATTTTAAAGCTTTAACGAAATTACACCTGCTTTGGATAAGGTTAATGCAATTCCTTCCCTAGCACAATCCAACTTTTTCGTTAATTCGTAATTTACATTTGTTTGTGTGCCGCGTTACATGTGCTCCCATTTCGTAACCCTTTTCGACCCGGGCACGTATAATACATACGCATCGTTAACCCTAGGCTAGTGTGGTCATCGTAGCTCTTCGCGCAAATCGCGGATCGCTACGATCACTCTACGCGGTGTCGTTAAACTGGGGTTACATATCATTATCGTACGTGTGCGGGAATTAAGCGTCGCATCTGCCTCTTTGATACTTTCGTCGAGGATCCGTCGTTTCGCGTTTAGGTCGTTCAGCTCGAAGCAGATGGGACGTGACGCGCAACCTCGGGTGTCCTTAGTCCTCTCTAATACCCCTTGTCATGCCTGATATCATTTTAAAGTACGCTGCTTTGTTTTGTGTTGAACTATATCTAATGAGGCTTGCAGTGACAATGTTCATTCTAGGCGTGGGTACAAGTCCCGGTGGTAGGGCATGGGCAGGCAAGAGCAACACGATGAATACAGGGGTAGGTGGTGGTCGGCCGCTCACCTCACCTGCCCCTGGTTCTGTTGGTCGGCGTAGTACCATCTCCTATGATCAAGCAAAAACGTCCTCCTCGTCTACGGAAAGAACCAACGATGCACCCAGGTATAGTGACATCCATTTCAATCCTTTCACATCATAATGTATACCGATTGAAACCAGTTGATCCAAGTCTGCCCAAGTAGAAAAGAAACTCGCACAAAGTAGATTATCATATCTTTCTACTTATTGAACAAGCGGACACTGGATCTACGCGACCGGGCCGGGCCGGGCGTCGCCGTATTTTCCCTCGACGTATTAATTATCACCAAGCTAATAGTCGAGTCGCACCCTCCAGAGTCGCAACTACGAGAGAGAATGGACGCGAGCGTGATCCAGTGTCTGCAACGGTAAATTCTTTACATTTCTTGACGCACACCGCAAAACTTCGCTTCGTAATCGAAGATTTTGCAGTTTTTGTTTTTGTTTTTGTTTTTGTTTTTTTTTTTTTCGTTCACTAAACACTTTCAACAGTACCTATCGACTAACCATAGACGCCTGATTATTCGTGTGTTAAGTATACTAAACCCATTTAAAGGAAAGTTTCGAGAAAGTATAGGACAATAACAAGGATCTGTCATTAAGCCCCAGGGAGTTTATTTGTTTGTTGCGTTGCTCTAGCATGTTTGGCTGCTGCCTGCCAATCGTTCATTGCAGATCACTTTCTTTATGGCTTGACAGATGTTTACCGAACATATAGTCCAATTAAACGTGTATACATACACAGATGCTTGCTAAAAATTATACCGAGTCACAGTTACATTCACATGTCTCCACTCTGTTTATACAAACGTAGGTGTGTCGAGATCCGTACTCGTACTCGTAATCGTAATCGTGTTGCAACGCAGCGCTATAGACAGTACCATTAACATCATCATACACGTGTCACTCTTACGTTTTAGCGTCACGTTCTGTTCCCCTCGTCGTAGATATTCTCACCAACTGAAACTTTCCGTAACACAAAACATTCTTTGCATTCACATCCGTTCCCCGTTACTGTTCCCATATTATCATAATACATACACGCGTGTATATCATCCCGTGACAGTAGCTCGAAGCCATCAAGGAACATTTGTGTTTCGCTCGGTGTAGTTTTCGACAAGTGACCCGCGTACGAGCAGCATAGTTGGTTGAACGCGAGAAACCTTTATGAAGGATCGGTCCACTCCCTTTGGACGTTAAATCGGTCGTTTCTTTGCGAACTTTCGCTGCGATGTAGAAAAGCATCCGGCGCGGCGGGAGAACGTAAAAAGCTCGCTCGTTTGAATAAGCCGCATACAAGTGTAGTAGTACACGTAGGGCCGGGCAGATTGTTGATTAGTTTTGTGCACAGCCTGGGCGAGGGCACTAGACCAACGCGGGGTCACACCAAGTCTGCGAGCATCAGCGCAGGTCACCGTTCCTCCAGTGGCGTACCCCCCAGCGACCATTCACTACTGGACCCTCAACCACGCAACGCCCACAACTCCCTACTCGCCACTGCTGACCCTCTTAGACAGAGGTACAGGTCCCCGATGCCTTATCAGCCGCGCTACCTATATACATTCCTCTGCTAGATCTTCCAAAAGTCTAACGTGCAATCTACCGAGTTACCCCTTAGGTACTCTCCGAGTTATCCATAGAAATGCGTGATCACGGTTCCAAGTACATAAGTACCAGCTTCCGAGTCTTGTGCCTTTCGATACAATTCCACGCTAGACTATTGGAGCACCTACCCTGTACTGCGAGAGATATTCCGATACGATTATTTCATTCATTTATTTACTTGTTTCTTGGGCCACTAACTATCTTAGGGTACTACTACCTACGCGTGCCTTCAAAAGTCACGAGGGACTTGTTTGCCAAATTCACCGGTGCTTCCAAGGTTGTCTCTCCTTTACGATAGATTGACCCCGTTTCGGTTCTCTAGTTCTCTAGGACAGTTTCTGGTCACTCAATCGTTATTCCATTTATTTCTTCCTTATTTTTCTTTCTACTATGCATGTGTAATATCGTTAGTTTTCTATCCTGATCATCGGCTTTGGTCATCTTTTCATTTCTAAACACATAGGTACATATTACGTACCTCGTTTCGCGTACCTACATCTCGTTCTCGCCTACAATCGCAATTCCTACGCGAACGCGAACGCAGCAGCTCTACACTCTCGAAAAACTACAGAACATTATACGTAGAATAAGCAAACGTTATCTCGTTGATGCAGTAATTTGCATGTCCGTTGTAGCGTATACCTAATTATGACAATTTTTTACATAACGACATCTCTTTATACATAACACTACAGTTATAATTTATAATGTCCTTCTCTTCTTCTTCTTCTTCTTCTTCTTCTTCTTCTTCTTCTTCTTCTTTTTCTTCTTTTTCTTCTTTTTCTTCTTCTTCTTCTTCCTTTTTACGTACAATTCGCGAAATTGAAATTCACCCGGAGTCGGTGGAGAGAAAATTTTACCATTATACCTATGTACACGCATCGATACATTCGCTGTCAAGCTAAACATTTTTCACTCGTACGCATATATTTCATCGCGTCCTATGTATGTATGTAGTGAAACAGAGTAACTTTTTACTAACTCTAATTAACCGTAACTGGTACCCATGTTCGTATCGTCGCATGTGCAAACAAATAGACTGGTCTCGATACATTGCCTAGATTCGTTCATCGTGTAACTTTCACTGGCGTAAACTAATTTCTTTAAAGTTCTGCTTTATTAGCTGAGACTATCGAAGCTTGTATCTCGCAAGTCGTAGAGACGTCGCTTCTGCATTTTGTACTCCTCTAACCGACCCCCTAAGGGATCCGCGCGGAAATTAACAGCTATCCTACAATCCTACGTTTCTCTTCTCCCCATTTTTTCTTTTGCATCTTGTCTCTTGCTTCTTTCGTAGCGAAGCTGTATGAAACGAAAAGAAAATGGTCCTCCTTATTAAACGCACAAACTTCTAGTAAAGAATCGACACGCGAACAAAGCAATTATTATACATACGTACATACATACCTACTTAGATAAGTACTATTATACATACTCATCGCGTGGAGGAATTTTAATATAATATAAATACCTATTTCCACTTAGCTTGGGTGTGTCTCCAAGCAATAGACTGGCAACACCTACAACACCAGCATTTCCTCGAAATGTTCCAAGTCGTAGTACGTTCCATTCTGGCCAGAATAGAGCGCAGCGAAATCATACTCAGGTTCGTATGTTGAACATTCCCAATAAAACATGAAATTTACGAAACGATACGCGATATACTATCTAAGTAACCAACGATTCGCCTACATAAGTAGGGGAGACCGGGGCTAGTTGACTAATTTTTTACATTTCTAATTTTTATAAATAGACCATTAGTATTTTGTTGACTTACTGCATGCCAAAAGTTTCCAAATTTCATTAGGTATACAGGCATAATTTTGAAAATTGTTTTCATTGAGTCTAGGTTGTAGTTTTTATTGTATTTAGAGTAGTGATACGAATAACTCATCAGACCCCGGCTACGGGGTTAGTTAACAAATATGATGGGGTCAGTTGACTTGACATTTACTTTTCAGTTTTAACCCTTTGCATGCGAAAGGTGTATATATACGCTGTCACAGTACATCAATATAATGTGAAAAACTTATATAAACGCTGCCAATTCCACCAATATAGTATACGAAACACGTATATATGTATACTACGACCAATAAATTTTTATATTTTTTTTTCACTCCTCCACAGTGTTATATTTTTTTTTTATTATTTATCATGGTCTAAGATACTGTAATTATTTTGTACTGGTTTGTTATGGTCTATTTGGAAGGCCTGAAAGTTTGAAGGGAGGATAGGGTGTAAAACTGGTAGGGGTGAGTTTGGAAGGATTTGTGGTGGGGGAAGTGGACTTGAGCAGCTAAACTCTTTGCCTCGACTGCATCTTGAGGATAAAAAATGCAATTATTAGTAGTATTCCTATGCTTAGTGAAGTAACCCCGTCCGACATTGTTAACATGTTAAGGGTCGTACGTACAAAACCTCCACGCACCGGATAAAATAAAATACCGTAAATTATAGTCAAGGTATCAGGTTTCCACAAAATATTCATGAAATAACTTCAAGCAGTACTTAGTGGACAAAAATTCGTAAATAGTCGAAACGAAAATATTTACTTCCAGCCGACCTTTTTAGATTTTTCATTCTCACTGACAGAACACGCAAGTTTTTGTCACGGCGACACATTAAATGGCAAGCTGGTCATTCATATGCTCCAATATTGCGAATCGCAGCATAATTTATTCCATAATACAAGAATTAGAGGGAATTAGTCAACTAACCTCGTTAGTCAACTAGCCCCGGTCTCCCCTACATATCGTGGTACGGTCTAATATGCATATGTATTTTATATTATTATAGTATACGCGTATCGTATCGCGTGGATTAGTTGCGGTAGCTACTCATTCGTTCTCGTTACCATCATACTGTTCGTTAACGTATTCATCTTGTATACAATTGTTTTCAACGGACTTTGCAGGGTCACACTCATACACAGGACACGAATGCGATTAGCCCGCTAGCGAGACCGTCCTTTTTCTCAAAATTATCCTCGAGGTTCTCCAAACGGTAAGTTTTGTCGATTCAACATACATATTGTACTACGGATAGATATTTTCTCCGATATTTTCCGATATTTTCCGATATTTTGACAGCATGCTAGTACACATGTACCACTGTAAAGTACCACCGTTCGTTCGCAATTCTACCGTTGACAGATATGATCGAGTTTTGGACGACTTTCAAATGATTAGCAGGTCCGCGTAGAGATCCGGTGATTCTTATTGTACATAACGTACGGAAACGCGACGCCACGCCACGCCACGCCACGCCACGCGACGGTCTGAAGAAAGAGTAGATATTTTGAAAAGCAAAGCATCCAAATCTCCGGGAATCTTGTTGATTTACGTTTATCGCGTCGCTGCGATCAATCGGATTGTTGAAAATTTAATGCCGACCGGTCGGTATTAATCGGTCGTCCAAAGTGTACGGAGGGAAAGAAAAAGTATACGACACGGCAGCTTTTGCAGTGGGCCCCCGATGCATGCGTATTGCGTAGCTATCGGTCCTAAGATAGAACCAACGATCTTGGACTGTGTTTGTACTCATGGTGGAGTAGTTTAAACCAGTCGAATCTATCGTTTGCATGCGATGTGACATTTCTGTTTTAAGGATGCACAATGACTATGTAATTCTGAAAACTGTATACCGATACGATATACAAGTATTGATATCGTACGGGCTCTACACGCGCGCACGCGCGCGTGCACGCACACACGGGCGCGCGAGTGCGCGTATGAAGACAACCATAGAATTTGATCGGCTAACGATCCGATGAGCCAGCAGCGACCATTATCAGTGAAAGCCACGAGACACGTAGCTTATCCATCATATTTTGTAGTTCTATTTACTTATGTTAAAACCTGTTGCCATTATTATCTACCTAATATTCAAGCGAAATTCGTTCGCCACCTCGTATCGTTCTCTTCTTCTTCTCCTTCTTCTTCTTCTTCTTCTTCTTGTCCCATAAACGTTTAATCGAAAAATCTCCTAGCAGCACCCTTTAGTTCGTTCCTTCGTAGACAATGCGTAACCGCACGTATATCTGTTCTTGCAACGTACTTGGTCGCGTCGTCGTCATCGTCGTCGTCGTTGTTGTTGTCGTTGTCGTTGTCGTCGTCGTCGTCGTTTATTCCGTATCCATCCTTGGCTGAAGTTCTCGACATTCGATTGCACGAGATCGAAAAAGAGTCCTTCGAATCCATCGGCAAAAGTATTACCTGTATACTGCTTGGCTAAGTTCGGGCCACCTCGCATACTCATTGTGCATCCCTTTTTGACATGACTGTAGCGAGGCATATCCTTGATTAATATTATTATTATTATTACTATTATGATTATGATTATGATTATTATGATTATGATGATGATTATTATTATTATCGATCTTATACACATATATATAAATATATATACATGTATATATGTGCGTATATATATATATATATATATATATATATATATATATATACATATCTACATATATATGGGACTTTGATGATTTTGTCGCATACAGTAATTGGAAAAATGACGATGCGTGTTGTATTAGACGCGCGTACCTATAGAAGACAGAGAAACGATGTACGACTGTGTAGACATAGTTGGATTACCGAGGACACGCAATGCCACAGAATAACGAGAGTAACCCGATTCTCTTCGCCATTAACATGTTGTAACTTTCACGATATGGTCACTGTGTACTCATCGCCGATAGAGGACAGATCAAAGCGAAAAACGTTTGCCAGTTGCCGACACAGCATAGCCATTGGTGCATCGCTTAATTCTTGACACTTGGATTAATTTATACCGGTGTGTGTGTGTTCTATGCTACAGGACGTGAACCGATTAACTTTGGCTTCGCTCGAGTTCCGACAAGCAAAATGGCCATACAGATAGACAGACGCGCGAATCTTAACGACCGATGCGCCGAGACGGCAGCGTGTCCGCGCACTCGCGCCGACTGTCAACGCGCCCCTGCCTTCTTAACGCATTTCCGATCGCTCTGGGAACAAAGGCAAACATTGCACGCGTTACTGGTCAACGCTCCACGGATATCCAAACGCGTTGGAGAATAAAGAAAACTGAACTGAACACTGAAATGAACACTGAACACTGAACTGACTGAACTGAACTGAACTGAACTGAACTGAACTGAACTGAACTGAACTGAAACGAAACGAATTGATGATGCACGTTTCGCTCCGTTATTCTGTGGTGTGCGTATCGCCAAGGTTGAGAATCGGGAATCGAGATACCTCCATCCTTACACATTCGACCGAACGAATGCTGTGCATAAAGTACGTACATTGCATTCAGAATCAGAGTCAGGCGCGTACGGAGCGTAACGGCATTCTCGCGCTCGTAGTCGTACGATCGCAAACCATTCGAGAATACGAATGTCTTCCTGACGCGCGAGGATGCAGCAAGAGGTGCGCCTTATCCACTTAGATGTAGCACTGGAATTTGTGCCTTTCCGAACTCAGCCTGCCAACTCTAGCAAACGTGCACTCTTACGCCGCTCGTCTAAAGTCCTATTACCCAGTCTTCTTTCTATTTTTATACGTACATCTACTCGTATTGGTATTCATAATCGACGCGACATTGTCCAGCTTATTCTTCTTTTTCTTCCCCTGCTCCTCCTCTTCCTCCTCTGTCTCCGTCTTTTACTAATTTCCGTTAGCGCAAGAAAATGTGTCCGCGGTGACCGTTCGTCGATCCAGTTTGCGCGAGACGTTGCTTCAGCTACCTTCCGATCCTCGCTGCGCGAAGTCAACGTTCGTTAGCGTGCCAATGTCGAACGTATTCGTCGCACCACGGGAGCATTCGGATGCTCGACGGGCACACATTTTCGTTCTCTCGCCGACGAACCAGCGAGACCCCGGGAGTAGAAGCTCGCGGAGTTGCGATAACGCGTATAGTAGCTATAGTACGATTTCGCGGTGCCCCGAAAGTCCACGTGCGTAGATTGACCATTGGACTAACCGAACGTACCGTTTGCTCCGGTAAGTAAAGATACTCGGTTTCCTGATAAAGGTCGCTGTGAAGCGTGAAGTAGTTGGTTAGCCTGTGCCCATGTGCTACGCGACTTCTCGAGAAACGTCGCCGTTGCTTCTATATAAGGGCTGCTCCTGACCGACTGTTGTAACGAACGGGACTGGACAGCAACTGACAGAGTAGACGGGTAACCGGCGATATCTATGTACACGCGTCCACGGTGAACGTTGGGGAAGTGGTATAATTGTACTAACAAAACGTTACACGATCCATTTTACGCAGACGCAATGGAATATATGTGAATTATTCGTATATTGACAGGTTTTCTAAGTGATGGGTGAAGTCTCGCCTTATTTCCCTCGAGCCGAAATGAGAGCGAGCCCGCACGCTGAATATCGAGCAACGGCAATATATACGGCCACTTTACAGACAAAGTAATTTAAATCTGATCCAGTGGCCACGCCTGACTTCCTATATCCTACCGTATTCTTTTAATCTAAATCCCCCAGATCCATTATTCTGCCCTCTGCCCTCTCCCCATCGACCTCTTTCTCCTTCTCCGTGTGTTAACGATCTTATCTAGGATTACGATGAAATTGTAGAATAACGTCATCAGCCTGTAACGCCGCGTAAATTATGATCCCGGGAAAATATGTTGGATAACAATGACGCGCCTGAAGCTCGCGCGGACAGCTATTCCGCGAGCGAAATCTTTTCTGTTCCGATGTCCGCATGCTTAATCGAGATAATACTGTTCACTTGCTCCGCTCGGAACGGGTAGAAGATTGCATCTCCTGGCAGTTTCAGGCAATCCTCGTCCGCGTTCCCCGCGTCATCCCCGCGCTCCTTTCTCGCCGTTTGCGTTGATATCCAGCATAGATTCCCGATAGCGGAGAGAAATAATATAGAATTTACGTTTGGTATTGACGCCAAATTTAGAGCGGATGCGATCCGTCACGTCGCCACTCGCAACCACAAGATTCTTATATCGATTCTTTCGTCCCATCGAGAGTGCATTTCTTTATACGGATATACATGTATATTGCGATATACATATGCGTGTAATTTATGTAAATATATTACTTCCGATATATAGCTACAGTATTTTCATTCCTAAAGTATTTTGTACAGTTTCTTAACACGATGAAAATAAACTATATTTCGTACGCTAAAAGAAGTCGAGCGCGCGAAAAATCGCCGACAGGTATGGACATTCAAAGAATCGATATCGGACATACTTTATCGTGTAACGCGCGTTCCGCGACCTTTCTTCTTTCTTTCTTTCGTCTTCTTCTTCTTCGTTTTTTTTTTTCTTTCTAATATCGGTTTGCTTAGTTTGCCCGTATTTAATAACGTTAGTGTAAACGATTCCAATTATATATATATTTTTATACCGTTCGGTTGGTGCAACTCGACGAGTACAATAGAATTTCATTATCTCGTGCTCGTTAAAGGCATTCCGCTTGATCGTTTCCGATGCATGCCTCTTAACGCGCGCACCATGCCAACATGATTTATTTTTCATCGATCAGGTATCCTCACACGCCTGTCAGGTTGCGTAAGCAAATAGTAAATCACTTCGCCACGGAAAATGCGCATTTCTTTTGTATGTTTCATTGTACGTTCTAATTTGCCGGGAGGAACGCAGAAGGAAAAGAGATTTCCCTCTGCCTCTTACCCGTAGGATAAATAAGACGGTACGTTACTACTGCTTCAAAGCTGATCTCGAAACTGACTAACGGATTGTAGATAACGTGCTATTTGATTGCAGTGGCCGGCAGCTACGATACCATTCGCTTCTCGTTTCATTTGTTACGTTAACGCGTTACATCCATCCTATAGCAATTTACTCCGAACTAGGAACGAAGTACATACACGCATACACAAATACGTACACACATACATACATGCATACATACATACGTAGTAACGCGCAAGCAAGAGCAAAGATTCATTCGGTAGGGACATGCCAGATGCCATGGACGATTGGTTACTCGTTTTCTTTGTATATTAGATAATTATTGTATTTCGATTCATATTGTATTAATTAATCGATAGAAATATATGATGTAGAGACCCGTATGCAATCCTAGGCGAAATTTGTCGTGTCCAAACGATCTTGAAGTTTGCGTAGACCGAAAATTACCCCGTCACAGAAACCTGCGTGCCTTTCTCTTTTTAATATTGTACATTTTACGCGTATTTTGCTAAACAAAGGGGAAAGGAAAAGGAAAAGGAAAAGAAACGGATGCACTAGTTTTTCACGAATCTTCGCGAGTTTAGCGTAAAGTAAAGTAAATAAAGTAATGTGGTGGACGCGCAGAACATGCGTTATACGTGCCCTACGACGAAAGGAGAATCGACGTAGCAGTATTTATACAAGGGGAAAAAAAAAAGGAGAAATAGTATAGCGGAAGAAAAGTTGTGTAACGTATTATGCAAACCGTGAAAAAGAGAGCGACCGGACGAACGAACGAACGAGCGAGTGAACGTACGAGTGAAGAAACGAATGAACGGAACGAGCAACAGAGGAAACGAAAGAGTGGCCACGAGTTACATACTTTTAGCCACTAAACAACAAGATATCGTTTAAGTTTTCCACTTACACGGATCAGGATAAGTTTTTGTGTCTACATTTTACTTTAACTGCAACTGCAACTGCATGGTGATACAAATATGCTTTACGTGTAACTTTAGTGTTTCTCAGCCGATTTCATCGTTCAAAAGTACGGAACACTCGCACTCGTTGCTCATCAACGATCACCGATCAACGATCAACGATCATCGATCTACGATTGCCTTCCCACTTTCTCACTTTCTACAGTCTACACGATCGTTTCCACATTATCGCGATAATCGTCAATCGAATTTTCATTGTAACCGATTCACGAGTACCTACGCTTCAATAATGTGAAATTTCTTACATAGCATTTCGCCTTAACAACAGCAAAAGATACCTATTACCTATCTATTCCTGTCGTGCTCGGTGGGATCGAATGCGTGCAAACATTACCGTAGAGTATCTACCTACCTATTGTAACGTCAGAACGAAAACGAAAGAATACGGAATACCTTCCGAAAAAGGAAGCCATCCGACGAATTGATATATTACAAACGTGCATGACAGTAAGAAATGGGAAAAGATATCGAGACGACTCGATCGTCTTCTGCATAGGTATGTTATAACGCGTATAAAGAGACGGACTAAAGAAAATGAAAGAATTACGGCACCGTTTATACGCAAGGTACATAAAAATATAGCACATCTGTAAATGATTTCCCGCTCTTTGCTGCACTCCAATTCTGTGCCCGTACAAGCGTCCAAAGCAACGTTTTATAGTAGTTTTTCATCGTTTTCTGTTCTTCTTCTCTCTCGCCCTCGCCCGCTCCCCCTATCGTCCCCTCTTCTTCTTCTTTTTCTTTTTCTTCTTCTTTTTCTTCTTCTACTTCTACTGTTCCTTTGTCTCTATTTCCATCTTTTTTTTTTATTTTTTATCGATGAACCTTTGATCGAAGCCGACTATTCTCGATGGACCTACCTTACAAGCATCTGCCTTACATCTTTACAAAACGGAGGGCAGTAAAAAGCTCGTATAAACAGGATAGAAATATTATTTAAAATAATTTTAAGAAGCAATAATAGTAATAATTTCTTATTAATAAACATGTTGAAACTGTCTTGTACTTGTGTTGTATCAATTTATTTCCGAATCCTCTGTTAAAAAGGAATCTATTGTTCGTGCGGAAAAAGAAATTCTTCCCTGTGTTCGTTATGTGCTTGCGTCTTTGACGGAGACGTTACGTACGAAGAATTGACACGTTTCGAACAACAGACACAGTACACGGACACTTATTTTCGGTCGCGCGCGCGCGCGCGCCCGCGCGCGATACGCATTCGGGTACTCGGCAGGTAATTGCTACCATGCTTCTCAGCCATTCCTTGTGAACGTGTTAACGACCGACATTCGTCCGAGTAAAACTGCTGAAACGACAACGGTAACAGCGATCGGACGTTTTAACAGAGCGTAAGAACTATCGTGTTCCGTCCTTATACATAAACGTAAATTATCCCCGCTATACGTCCTCTCGTTGCATCGTAACTCTCGATGTCTCGCACTAGATGTGCAGTGGTGATAGAATGGTGGTGGTTATACATACATATAAACTAAATTTGTTCATTTGACGATTTATCATGTTTAGTATTTGTTAGCAACTGCCTTTGTTTTGTTATTTCAGCCCCATGGACCCATCCGTACCCCCCAAGCACCCAGTAGTGAGGTACGTTGCTGCATACCATAATACCACGGCCGCCCATACGTTCTAATTTCACCTTTTGCTCCATTAGTTTCGTTTTCTTTCTCCTTTATCATGTTTATCGGTTTCTTTCTTTCTCTCTTTCTTTCATATTTGTCCAGCTTTTCCGTTTTCGCTTTCAATCCCTTACACCCTTTCGATATAATAGATACTATGTACAATATACTTGCAGCACTTGATGCCGCACAACGAAATTACCAAGTAGCCGCGACTTTTCTCGCGAAGCGAAATCTTCGGTATTCGATGAACAACATTCGGTACGATGTAAATGCACTACTTACGGCATTGTATTTACAATTTCGATTTCAATCGCGCGAGACTCTAATGAATTTTCTTTGTCTTCGCGCCACTGCTAGCGATTCAAAAAGTTTAATTGCAGGAATAAAGCGCTTCCGACATGTTAGATGCTTTGTGTGCTCGCTCTCTCTCTCTCTCTCTCTCTCTCTCTTTCTTACTTTCTTTCTTTCTTTCTTTCTTTCTTTCTTTACTTCTCTATCTCTGTATCTCTCTGTATCTTTGTTACGTACATACGTGTGGGGCGTTTCTTTGCTGCCGCTGCTCTTCAGATACCTTTACGTCACGGCACAGATCCCTCGAAACACGCGGAAAGAAGAACGTCCGAGGAGCATTTGAAAAGGGAATAGTCGGGAAGCATTTAAAGCGTTTAAAGCATTAAAAGCATTCCTGAAATACTTCGCGCGCCTCTACACGTATTTAGCAATAGAAATAGATGCCCCGAAATGAATTCTTCCTTGTATGTTTGTCCATGTGTATGCGACAAAAATTGCATGTATGCACGTATGTGAAGTACCAGCCCAGGTTTCACGTTTTACAATTCTACGTTCCACGTTGCCTTCTTGGAATCTTTGACGACGAGAGCTTGCAGAATCCTATCGCACGGTTACTAATCCTGCGCATTTGCCGATACACGTCGAATCTCTGAGCAACGACGAACGCCGCGAGGTCATCGCGTCGCGTTGTTTATATGATATAGATTTGCGCGACTGCGAAGCAGCTGGCCGACAACGTTTAGAGTGATACCTATGTGATTTGGCATGTTTGGTGCGTAGCTCGTGGACCGAGCGGATTTAAAACGTTGTTTTGTTACAGCGGAGCGACCACTAACGATGAGCAGGTTAAACCACGCAGTCTACGTTTCACTTGGAGTATGAAAACGACCAGTAGTCGAGATCCCAACGAAATCATGTCTGAAATACGAAAGGTATTGGCAATGGAACATCACAAAGCTTCCCCTATCTGTACTTGTCGGAGGGAGAGTAGTAGAGACCCTAGGGGGGATAGTTTCGGCAGGCTATCTATGAAATTACGTAAGTGAATGAAAATATTGTTTATTAACGGGTTTGTCGATCGGTTTAGGTACTGGACGCCAATAAATGTCAGTACGAACAGCGCGAAAGGTTCCTGTTGCTGTGCGCGCACGGCGATTCTGCGACAGACAGCAAAGTGCAGTGGGAAATCGAAGTTTGTAAACTGCCACGGCTTTCCTTGAACGGCGTACGTTTCAAGCGCATCTCGGGCACGTCGATCGGTTTCAAAAATATTGCCAGCAAGATAGCGAACGAGCTGAAGCTGTGACTGCCGACAACAGGCTCTATAGCCACCCGCACCAATCCGTGATCGATACCACGAGCCCACGGACACCGACCACTTTTATTCTTCCTTCCTTTCTTCTTCTGGGACTTGGATTCTCGCCCAGACAACCGAGAAATCTTTGCTCACCGGCTACCCGTCCGCAGTCCCAGCTGAACAGTCGGAACACGGTGTCAGCCGAATTCAAACCGATCCGATCGAATTCAACCGGACGAGTGTGTATCGTCTCTCACCGATCTATCCATCCCGGGTAGCAGTTCAGCTCTCCTTTTCATTTCCAACGCATGGGGATACATATGTATGTACATACACGCTGTGAAACACTGTGATCCGTGACGGCTGAACGCGGTATTCAAATACTCCCGAGTGCCAAAAATGGGACTAGGTCGGCTTTCGATATCATCCGGGGCGCAAGGCAGAAATGACGAATCACAACGGAGTGGATAAAGGGAGAGGAAATGCGAGCGCGTGCGTTTACCAGCGCCAGGGGAACTGGGGAGAGGGGAAAAGCGAGGATAAGAAACGGATCGTAATCGTTTAAATTTCTTTTCGTTTCGTGCAAAGGGCGTTGCAACGGCCGAGCGGAAATATCTGAGTCGCGGTTAATACAGATTGGTCCACGCTCATCGGCCGTTCTTGTCTAGCAATTGTACCGAGATGATCGTCCCAAACCTACGACGCATCGCGTTTTCAGTATTATCTATTCGGAACAATTCTCTCGGTGTGACTGTGGAGTGTAGGTAATCCATTTGTCTTTTGTACGCTTACACGCTTCTTTCTTCTTGGTCCTTTCGGTTTTCCCTTTCTCTCGCTGAACATTACGAGATCCATTTAGAAACAAAGATATCCAGTGGAAGATACTCTATTGTATTTCAACTGTGCCTAATCAATAATGATGCGTACTAATAAAGTGAATGCAAGTTTCTCTTAGAAAAGACGGCGGAGAAGAATGGGAGATATAAATGAGGTAGGGACAGGACGAGAAGCGTACTCATCGGCTGTACCTCGGAAAGTCAGAGACGTTCGATGAACGCGTATTATACTATATTCATATACATACATATAAATATATAAATATATAGATATTACATACGGAACAGCTGCAAACGTCGAGAGTCTTTCTTTTCGCGGCATGGTCTATCGAAGTTACGTTTCACCTGCGCAACGGACACTTAATGAAACGGGAGCGGCCCTTTTTGTAAATAACCGATGAAACTTGTCGAGATACCTGTAAAGGAACACGTAGCATTGTACTCGTAACGAGAAATCACCTTCACGCATTACCCTTCGTCATCCATTCAGCATTCGAGCAATTTGACCGATTTAAATGCCGCGCCGTGCAGCGCGGAAGCATGTTGGCCCGACGCGACGCACGCGCCCAATCACTTACCTTTGCGGATATTTTTACGATACTTTACTTTTTTATATCATAAGTTTACAACTACGCAGCACTACAGACGATAGCCGATTAATTAACGCGTAATGATAATTATTATTATTCTTATTATTACGATTATTATTATTATTATTATGGTTGTTATTATTCTTGCTATTATTATTATGATTACGATTATTTTTATTTTTATTTCAACTCGTAGTAATATCGCGAAACAGTGTAAAAGAGAAAGGAGAGGGAAGAGAGGGGCTTATTAATTAACAGAATTTAGGAACCGTCTACGTTGTGTATAATGAGATCTGTTAATTCAACGAAGGATACCGTATAAGATTATATTTAAGTATTGTAATTGGCTATACACTATTACGCTATTTAACCTTTTATTCGCAGATGTATTCGCGGTTGAATGAAATTAAATTAGGAATTATTGTAAATGTAGAGGCGATCTAGAGACTTGGTGTATATAAATAATATAATATACGAAGGTACTAAATTAACCGAACGGATGAAGCCTCACGCCGAAAACATAAATAAGAAAAAAAGCATGCAAACAGACGGAAAGATACGAAGAGGATGAAGAGGAATAGGGAAGAGGAAGATGAAGGGAGAGGGGATGAGGAAGAAGAAGACGAGGAAGAAGAAGGAAAGTAGCAAAGGAAATGAATGAAAGGAACCTGGGGACTCGATTATCGCGAACTTTTTATATTTGCCTAAGATTAATCGAGCACGTTACTAATAGGCAATTACTAATTTATTTAAATAAATACAAAACTCGAATAATTTTTCCACATTTCTAACGCGCGCAAGCACGCACGCACACATACGCATACACACACGCATCATCATACGTATCTCTCTCTCTTTCTCTGGCTCGCTCACTCTCTCTCGCTCTCTCGCTCTCTCTCTCTCTCTTGCTGTCTTTCGACCCAAACGAAATCGTTGCTCTCCACACATGCCCCTCCGGTGCGTGGTTCTTTTTTTTTTTTAAATCAGCACACGATTGATAGCAACTAAATAACTGTAAGTATCGTGAACGGTTCGTGTTAAAGTTCCCCCTTCCAGGGGAAGAAGAGTAACGCAAGCAAAGCAACTTACGCAAGCTTCTCCCTTCGTTAGCTAACGAATCCCACTAATCAGCAACACTTCCTTTCGCTCGACCGCCAAATAGGAAGTTCGCAGCCGTTTTCCGTACGCGAGGTCAGACGAGAAGCCGCCGAGAAGATGACAAGAAACACGCGACGACCGAACGAACGGACGAGCGAACGGTCGGTCGTCGCAGAATACACGAGATGCGGATACTTACTCCTCTTCTGTGGATTCTCTCTGTGCAGGAGAAACTTGTCCAAACGAAACGGGAAGGATGCAACAAAGAACTACTCGGAGCGTGTAACACAATGTTTGCGTACGTCACAAGCGATTGCGCGTCAATGAAAGCTATCATTATGTAATTCCGGATGCAGCCCTCGTAACGCAAGCAGACGCGCCACTGTAGAAAAGTTAATCATTTACGATAGCGGTTACGAATTAATGTTAGCGTGTAAGATCCTTTCGATAGAGTAATCGGTATATCCTCGTAAGGCGCAGATAGACGACAAAAACGATTCAATACTGTAACGATATATATACGTATACATATACACCCATCGTTCGTTCGCTGGCTTGCTTTGTCGAATAAATGTAAAAAGTTGATCGTCGATGTTTCGCGGGGAAAACACATGTTCAAGAGAGCCTCCACGATTCGGGTAGACCCAAAGCTGAACGGATGATACATATAAGGAACGGCGAGCGGATGCTTTAAACGCGTCGCGTCGCGTCTACGCAGAGCGTGACGACAGACAATTTTTGTGATTTTTGTATGTAAGTAATAAAGCGACAGGAAAAGAAATACCGAGTCCGGCCCAGTCCGGTTCGTCGTCCATCCAGCTGCATCACTTCGCCCCGCTCACACACATATACATACACATACACACGTGACAGTTTGTAGATAGGTACGTATATACATACAGCTTTGCTAAGTGTTTTTTTTTTTTTTTTTTGGTGATCGGTACCTAGCCAACAAAATGTAGCAGAAACGTTTATAATAAAATGGTGACACATTGTTTCCCGATTCAGATTTCTCTCCAAGTTGCGCACGCACAGTGTCACGCTCTTCTACTTTTAAAAGAAGAACTCTCGTCGACACATATGCGTGTATCTATCACTATTATCTGTGACTTTCATTCGTTAACTCGTCACGCGATTGCAAACAGTCGCCAGCTGTAGGTACTCCCGACATTTCCAGATTCGAAGTTTGATCGTTGTAACAAGGAACCCGGGCTGATCTCTCGGATACAGTCGCGTCTACTTATATATATATATAGGTGCGCGCGATCCTGCGATACTCAGGCTCTGCGAAATTCTACAAGATACTATTTGCGAACGAAGAATTCAAGTGCAACGAATATAAATGTTCTATGAACGACCATGTTTTATGAATATTTCAAGTATATACCATCGTTTCGTGTTTATTAGCCTGGTCTTTTCGTGTTCAGTTTATACTTACCCGGCGAATGATAAAATGTTATCTAATTTGTTCTAATGCATACGGTTCACGTGGCAGCGTAATAATCTTGTTAGGTCTCTGCTACTTCTTGCTCTTTGTCGCTACTTGCCGCCGGTTTCCTGCTGCCTGCACTCTATTCACAGTAGATCAACCAGCAGCGCATAGAATATCTTCGATTGTCTCGTGCAACGACGACACAATGGGGAAACGTGCCGCTGGTTTCGTTGTATTTCGCCGAATCCAGGGGATGATCGAATACCTTCTGATGCAAACATCATACGGTGAGCACCACTGGACACCACCGAAAGGTATGCAACGCGACCGTTTCGTTACTTCAAGCTACTCATTCACATAACCCCTATTTGAAAACCGCTCGAGTCGAAGTATGTAATGCAGATTTAGAAGACGCGGACGCGACTGCCGTATCATATACCAGGATAGGTACTTTTCTATATGTTACTCGTAGGTCATGTCGACCCTGGTGAATCGGACTTCGATACCGCGGTTCGTGAAACGAAAGAGGAATCGGGCCTACTACTCAGCGATCTTAAGGTCTTCGACCAGGTCAAACGAGAACTAACCTATGAAGTGAAAGGAAAGCCAAAAACTGTCGTTTACTGGTTGGCGGAGTTGTTAAATAGCGACAAATCTATTGAATTGTCGGAGGAACACCAAGCGTACCAATGGCTTTCGATCGAAGATGCTTATTCTGTGGTTAAGTACAATGATATGCAGGACATGTTGCGAAACTTGAACGAGTATATTCATCAAAATCTCTCTTAATACAGTATTTCTATGGCGGCGTAAATAGGTGCCTATTTATATGAGGGAATGTATACAACAATATCAATAAAATGATTTCATCCGTATACGCTATCAAAAATCTACGAATGCCGCTCCACCTTAAACAATATCATTCGCATCAAGATTTTCATTGATTTTCATTTACACTACCTTCTCTATATAAGTTGCATATACGTCACCGTAAGTCACTGCAATTTGGACAAGAAATGCCACAAAATGCCATAACTGGACATAACCACCTAGGTATATATAGGTGGTATAGACCACGTAGACTATAGCCTATACCTGGCATTGGGTGCGTTCAGCGGACTCAACCGTTGAGTAGCCGCTCACTGATTTTTCGCTGAACGCTACCGCTAGGATGCTCACTTCTCAACATGTTAGTGATCGGTCGTCATTTTTTTAAGCGGAAATAAAGTCCGCTACTTTTACGGAATGTGTTGAGTTGCTACTAATATCGCTGCTATTTTACTCGCATCGACCAATGATCATGCAACTTCAGAGTGAAATCTAGTGAGATCACTCAACCGTTGAGTCGCTGAACGCAGCCATTGTAATCTTATTTTAGACTGAGTCGATAACGTCGGGTGTGACACGAAAATGGTAAGGGGGCTCACGAGCCCCCCGAGCGTGTGACACAAAATTACATTGGACGACATATCTATCCTATACCTGGTCGATGATATAGAGTAATATTTTATTGAACTTGTTGAACTTGTTGAACCACAGACCAGGTATAGAATAGACCTTTCACCCTATTGTCTTCCGTGTCACTAGATTTTGGGGCTCTAGAGCCCCATTACCATTTCCGTGTCGCACCCAACGTTAACGGCTAAGCATCAAATAATAGTGCAGCGCTACAAGTGGTAGGAATGAAAGTTATAATAACGGTGAAAATTTAGATACAGGGTGTCCGGATGCCATATTAATACAGCATATTCAAGAGGCAAATAATAATTTCTTCATTTGTTTATCAACAGACCCATGCAACGGAGAAGCATTGTACAACTTCGTTTACGATGTAACGAATCTCTGGTATCTTATAATTCCTTAATAAATTATTTGCGGACATGGGTTTATATGAACTTTTTTCAACTATTTGACCTCCTAAATACGCTGTATCAAATTGGCACCAACCTACCGGGATACTCTGGGTGTACAAAGATACACTTTAATTTGTCATTTTGAACACTTCCTATGATAATTAATTAAAAAATGATTAATAAATTATGATAATCTTATGATGTGTTTCGTACCAAGCAGCAGAGTAGTGGTGGGCCCATCTATACGTGTAACTCTACACAATCAAGTCGTTCCGAAATCTTTAACGATTTTTCCTGACCAAAGGGTTACTTTGCATCATATGGTTTCTATAAAACATTTTCCCTTCTCAACACGCAGAATACGTTGGCGTAAAAAAATTTAACATTAATTTTTCAATGTTATAAACAATTTCGCGGACACTTTTTTTTACAAATGTCTACCGATTCAGAGGTGTAGATTCACGCCCTAAGAGCCACGACCAATAATTTTTCTACAGACTGTATAATGAATGTGGAGAATTAACATATAGGTGTTGTAGATGAAACACCTAAAATACAGGATTACTACGCAACCTTATTGAAACAATAAGGCCGATATGACGCAATTTTTTCTATTAGAAATTCCGATTTTCCATAACGTCTATGTTTCGAGCATCAATACATACTATTTCAATGGTATGTAACGTTTGAGTGATAGATTATTTTACCACATAAATGATTAATTTTGTTAACTTTGCGGTGTCTTGGTGAGGTCTCGGACTTTCGTACGTTTAATCTTATTTCAAAATATTCAACGGTTTCGTTGGGACATTGTGTGGACCATACGTTGCCTTCCCCTCTAGATGTCCTGGTGTATACTGTTTACCCTCAGTCACCGTCCAACCGACTCGTACGACGCACGCGTCTATCAGCGTGCGTTACGCAAAAGCATACGCAGTATAATTTTATAATTTTTAACTTTCCTTGATAAAGGTCTAAAACATTGACCGAAACGTCGGAAACTGATTCTTTTATAGTTGCAAATGAGCTTTTGTTCCTTTAAATGACCGAAACTGTGCGCCGATATCATATATTATAATTTTAAAAATTCTTACGGTCGATATTTTAACTTTATTATTTAACAGATAGGTGTGTTCTGTAGGAGCGAGTACTGTTTGAAAGAGTGACGTGTGACTGATTTTTGGGGTGTGCGATTGTGGCAGGAATCAGTTGTCAGGCAGCGCGCAAAGAATGGTTGGGAGGGTCGCGGCAACAATAATCTGGGTAGACGGTCATCGGGTAAGTGGTTGGGGAAAACCCAAGTGATGTAAACGATACTCCTGCAGGTCAGGATACTAAATGTGATTTTCGCTTCTCATTATGGAACCATTTTCGCTTCCGACCTTTTGCCTGTCTTCTAGCATTTAAACATCGAGAAATGGTTTGGAACGGTTTTAAGAAAAAATGGTTCGGACAAAAGTTGCTTGTTTTCTAACGTGGATTACGAAAATAATTAGTTTCACCCCCGCGTTAAATATAAGGAGGGATGAGTGCGAGCCAGTATTAATACAGATTTAAAAACCCCTGGGATGCATACATATAGAACTCGAGGCCAGACCGATTAAAACTGACCGTGTGCGGAGTTCTCGATATATTAAATTAAGGTATTATAACTGACGCGGGTTACCCTGCATAATTAGGTAAAGCATAATCGAAATACGGATCCTTAAACCTTGATCTTAAACCATAATTCGAACGTACTACATTATTGGAAATGGGGTGCAGAAATGGACAATTTTTAGGGTAATAATTCTTAAAACAGTCTGATTTATGTCGTGTTTGGACTCATTTTCATCGGGAAGACCTCACCAACCAATTCGAATTATTTTCATTAAGGTAGGATGAGAAATGTGGAAAGTGAAATTTGAAACGCGCGCGACTTTCGTTTCAAGTATGTACATTAGGGTGGTTCTTATTTTCGATTTTTGAATTTTCTTCGGGGCACCCTCCAGAATAGTTCCAAATAATTAAAAAAAATCTGTGTAAAGTTTCAGCTCGATCGGATAACGGGAAAGGGTGCCCCTGGGCCGTTAAACATTTAAATCATTATTTAACAGCTCGCGATGTCGATTTTATATAAGGCCTTCCAAGTTATTGATTAAATAAAAAAATATGTCAAACAAAAGTTGTAGATCCGGACAAGGAGCATCTTTTTTGGTGTATTACTATTTTTCGTGCGACAAACGGTTTTCGAAAAAAATCCGAAAAACTAAAAAAAAACTTTTTTTTTTCAAATTTTGAAAGTTTAAATGCTTCTAGAACGCTTTTTATTTATGAAGGTGAACAAAAAAAATGGAATTTTTATTTTCGAGGACTATTTTTTAAACATTGCATATACCGAAATATGCAAACAAGATAAAAAAAAAATTTCTTCTTATTTGCAGTGTTTGATATGTGATGAATGTTTCCTCAAAAGTTGGGATCGAAATTCGCAAAAATATCGGAGATATAGACGTCATGATTTCGGGTAAAATGATCATATCTGATGTGGGGATCCCGACTTCCGCAGTCCCTTCCTCGATGTCACATGCCAGTGAAACTGTCGGTCTGCTCTACTCTAAACGCTATCCGTCCTTTAACATTTCGAGTAGAGCAGACCGACAGTTTCACTGGCATGTGACATCGAGGAAGGGACTGCGGAAGTCGGGATCCCCGAGTCCCGACATACTCGGAACAATGTACCTGAGTAGAGGCTGGCTGCAATGGTCGGGTCCCATCCCATTGAAAGGATGGCGCACCGACATACCGCGAACCACTGTAGTGGTGCATCCCTATCACTTACACTACTATGACTTGCTGTCGCGCTTCCCCTTGAAGGTGTGAAATAGTTAAAAGCATTGAGCTATAAGATTACCTGGAGAGGGAACAGAGCAATGGCGGCCGGCCAGAGAAAAAGAGGGAATGTGCTATGTTCATTGAGCTCACTGAACATAGCACATTTACTACATGATAGTACAGAGTGAGAGGGATAATAGGAAGAAGAAGGATAGGTTCACCCGTAATCTTCTATTTATCTCTGACCGCTGTCGCCTCTACAGGGTGATTCTGGAGCTCCGCCGGACAATGGATGCCCCCAGGTACCCCGTGGCGAGGACAAGCTCCCGCAGTGCCTCGCCGAATTTTATGGGTTTCGACCCTCGAAGGGGTTGGAGTGCCTATTAAGAAGTTAGAAATCTTCGATTTCCGCATTTCTCATCAGATCTTCGCGAAAACGACGCCAATTGATTCCTTCTGTTTCGCCGATGAAACTGACCCCATGAAACGACGTAATTCGGAAAATAATTAAGGAAATTGCATGAAAAATTAATTTCCATAACCTCAAGCTAATTTCGTTAATAATAGTCCGATTTACATGAAATTTGGTATGATTTTCATCGGAAAAACATAAGGAATCCATCGGCATCACTTCCATATCGATACGATAAAGAGTAAAGAATTATTTTATTCTGAAACAGGTATGAATCCTCGGTCGACCCCGGAAAATCGTGGTCTACCCCCCGCAGTCGAGGGTGAAAACGTGAAATATTCATTTCAGCGTATTAAAAAATTCTTTATTCTTTATCGTATCGAAATGGAAGTTACACCAATAGATTCCTTATGTTTTTCTGATGAAAATCATACCAAATATCATGTAAATCGGACTACTTTTACACAAGCAATTTGTATTCCTAATGTAAAAGTAGTCCGATTTACATGACATTTGGTATGATTTTCATCAGGAAAACATAAGGAATCTATTGGTGTAACTTCCATTTCGATACGATAAAGAATAAAGAATTTTTTAATACGCTGAAATGAATATTTCACGTTTTCACCCTCGACTGCGGGGGGTAGACCACGATTTGCCGGGGTCGACCGAGGATTCATACCTGTTTCAGAATAAAATAATTCTTTACTCTTTATCGTATCGATATGGAAGTGATGCCGATGGATTCCTTATGTTTTTCCGATGAAAATCATACCAAATTTCATGTAAATCGGACTATTATTAACGAAATTAGCTTGAGGTTATGGAAATTAATTTTTCATGTAATTTTCTTAATTATTTTCCGAATTACGTTGTTTATTTATTTATTTATTTATTTATTTAAAGTAAGTAAACGGGGATTAACCCTTTTTCACACAAGAAAAAAAAACATAAAACATAAGTAATACAGAGTCAATCGATCACACTGTCACACATGCTGCGTTCACATCCAACACCTCCCTCTGCAGCATTATACGAAAATTACCAAATGTACAGGAGAACAAATCAATGTCTAGGAAATAGTCATTGAATTCCCGCATAGCACGATTGATGGGATCCACCGTGTGATGAGCATACGACGGCAATCTTATATAAAACACGGGCCGAGTGCGGAGGTATCTGCTCGGGGCATAAAAGTTCAACCTGCATAGCAGGTCAGCGCAATCTATTCGGCTATGGAATATTTTGTAGAGAAACAGCATATCCGCTACAAGTCTCCTGTGAGACAGCGACCTAAGATTGAACGCACTGAGAATCGGGCCATAATCATGGTCGTAAAACGCCATCGGGTTACCCAACACCCAGGCAGCCGATCTCAAGAACTTATGCTGAACTCTCTCAAAAAGGTTGATAAACACCTTGTGTCTAGGATTCCAGATCACCGACGCATACTCAAGGTGGGGCCTAACAAGAGAGGAGTATAGGAGCCTCAATGTGTCCCTATTCTTAAAATGTTTGGCAAATCTGAAAACGAAACCAAGCGTCCTCATAGCTTTTCCCGTCACATTTTCATAGTGCCTACTAAAATTAACACATTTCTTAAATGTGACGCCGAGGTCAGTAATCTCCTCAACTTCTGAAATGACTTCATTCCGCAGCGTATATTCGAACTCGATCAAGTCATTAGCACGCGAAGATCTCATGCAAAAACATTTACTCATATTAAGAACCATTCTATTATCAACACACCATCGCTCAAATCTAAATAAGTCCTCCTGCAATTCAAACGCATCCTGCACATCACGTAGGTAAATCCGGGACACGCGGTCGACCTAATATAAAATGGCTATTAAAACTAATATAGATATTACTTATTTTATCAGAACAAACCTAGTATGTTCAGAATTTTATGCCGATTCAAAAAAACTGATCGATATTTGCTTTAAGACAATATTTACTGTAAATCGAGTTGAAAACTGAAGTCATGACATCTGACCACCTCTCCCGAGGTGCCGGGAGAAATGGTTTTCGTCGTTGGCAGAGACCACTCACATAATTATTCATGGAAAATTAACAAAGGATAAAGCAAAATTATTTATGAGTGAATACAACTACGGATTCATTGATATTTAATTTGTTTACGCTAAACAAGTAAAGAACACTTCAAAGAAAAAGTGAATTACCTAGTGGCGATTAGCAAGGCAAATGAATACAAAAGTGAATAAATAAACTAAATAAACAAAAATAATATTAAAATAATAATAAAAAATAAAAAAATAAGCAAAAATAATAAAAAAATCATAACTCGACCATCTCACCTTTCTGCAGCGAGACATGGTCTTCTCGTTAGCTTTGAGAGGAAGAGTTAATATGGCCAAATACTTTGGCTGCATTGTCCCTCAATGGCTCTACTATCTTATTATTCCAAACATTAAAGGAAAATAAACTTAGAAGTATATTTTAAATACGATCCTGTACAACCGCTGTTTGACAAAAGAGGTTAAATGTAACATCAATTTACCTTTTATAGCCTATAAATCCAGAAAACCACAGAAGGAAGCGAAATAACGCTATTCATTCAAGTATTTGGCTTCTAGAGAAGTAATTGGTCTGCACTTTAATGCATTTTTACGTATAGACTCTGAAATATAGCGACACGACCAACTCTCCGGCTCGACCGCGTCTCCCGGATTTACCCTATAGTTCGAAAGATTTTAAGGTCATCCGCATATAATAAGAACTTCGAGTTATGTAATACATATACAAGATCGTTGATGTACAAGATGAACAGAAGGGGACCAAGATGCGAACCCTGAGGAACACCAGAGGAGACACTAATTGACTCAGATAGGTGATTTGCAATCTTGACTATCTGCTTCCTATCAAAAAGATAACTTGTTATCCACGCCAACAATGGCATACCAAAGCCCCACGAGGACAACTTAGAAATAAGAATACTATGATCCACCTTATCAAATGCTTTACTGAAGTCGGTATACATCGTATCTACCTGCAGCCTCTCCTCTAGCGCCTCAGATACGAAGCAGTGGTAGACTCCAAGGTTGGTAACCGTAGATCTCAGCGGCACGAAACCATGCTGTTGCTCACAAACAATATTAGAGACTATCGGAGTTAGTTTATCAACAATAATTTCCTCGAAGATCTTGGGTATACTCGAGATCTTAGATATTGGTCGATAACAAGATATATCAGAGCGATCCCCCGACTTGAAAACCGGCGTGACAAGACTAGTTTTCCAAAAAGTCGGAAACACCCCCCGTTCAAGAGAGGCATTAAAAATAAGCCATAGGGACCTAGCTAAGGCATAACAACAATTCCGTAGGAATATCGGAGGAATATCGTCAAAACCCGACCCTTTACTTAAGTCAAGCTTATTGAGTTTCTCGAAGACATCTCCTAAGGAGATCGAAACCGAGCCTAAGTTAAAGTTACTGGCAAAGTCGCGCACAGCATTCACAACCGGGGTCCCAAACACGGGAGTGGAATAAACCGATCCAAAGTAAGCGGAGAAAAGATCAGCAATGCCTTCGCATGTAGACACCTCAGATCCACCAAGTCGCATGGATTTCGGAAGGCCATAGTGACCACGCTTGTCATTCACAAAATTCCAAAAGCGTTTAACATTACCACTCAACGAATTTTCAACCTGTTCAATGTACCTATTATAGTCCGTTTTCCAGATAGACTTACACTGAGAGCGCAAGTACACAAAGTTCAAATAATCGCAATACAAGAGAGACCGCTTATAGTTCCTATGTGCCCTCTTTTTAGCACGGATAAGATATTTCAGCCTTGGAGAGAACCACTTGGGATGCTGCGTGCATCTGATTTCACGACGCGGTATAAATTCATTTATTGCCCAGTTCAGGTGGAAATACAGCAGTTCAATCACGCTGTCAAGATCATTCTCGCGCATAATAACATCCCAATCAACTGAATTAAGATAGGTCACAATGCCTAGGAAATCACCGTGCTCGAAATCCAAGAAAACAAAGTTACCCTGAGGCTTATTATTTCCCCGGATTGAAGTAAATAGAGACGCATTTAGAGGCGGATGATACACATCCGGGACAATCAAGAAGTCAATAGACCGTTCGATTACCATATAAGAATCATTAGTAAAAACCAGGTCAAATATTACTTCTTTATGATTTGGAATTACATTGGCCTGAGTTAAATTACAGAAGTTAATATTCGCGAGTACAATATCTATGGCCATTGACTCCTGAGATGATATCCCCGGCTTTTTAAAACAACTCCCATCTAATCCACCGACCCAGGTAGCATGTGGTAAATTATAATCCCCAAATACATACAACATGTCATCGCCAAAACTATGGTAAATATTAGATATACAATTAAGATGATTCTCATACACTAGCGGGGGCGAGGCAGGCGGTATGTAAATGGCCCCAAACACAAGGTGGTATTTCCCGACACACACTCTAACAAAAATCTGCTCAAGGCTATCACACCCCGTTTCGATCAATGAGCTGGTTAGTGTTTTCCTTATCGCTATCAACACACCCCTGCCCCTCATAAGGCTACTTGAGGCACTAGATCTGTCTTTCCTGAAAACCAGGTAGTCCGACAGGCCCAGTTCAGTGGAAGAGATATGAGGAGTAAGCCAAGTCTCAACTAAAATAATTACATCGTACGTTATAACGAGATTTGAAATCGAACATGACAATTCATCAAGCTTCGTGCGCAGACCCCTTACATTTTGGAAATAAACCGAGGGGTTAATTACACGTTTTTTGGAGGAAGACTTTTGGCCGAACCACTCGGAACTATTTTCGGGGCACCCTTGATGTAACGAATGGTCAAGTTTGAATCACCCTCCGCTTGCCGCTCCCTGAGACAAGTTCTCAATTGATCCAGTTCCAGCCGCTGACTGGGAGTCTTGTCATCGGTTATCTTGTACGGGCCCTTGTACCGATGCTTATTCTTTAGGATACTTCTAGCCATCTCCGACGACTCCAGACCAACACATATGGGACGCGGCTTAGAGTCCTTAGGCTTCCCAATTCTCCTAGTTCGAATGATACGGCAATTCGTTGACAAAATCTCACTTAAGATAAGTCCCACCACATTCACGTCTTGGTCGCTTGATTGATCCTGAGAGTTATTCGATGATTCGTGAACACCAAATACGAGAATGTTGGACGCTCTAAACTGACGATCGTTCATTTCCTGGATAACCTCTCCCACCGCTCCTGGGCCAGGATGCTGGTGATCCTTACCAGTATAGGGTCTCTCCTCCAAAAGCCTGACCCTCTCCGAAAGCTCACCCACGGTACCACGCAAGTCAGCAAGCTCCGATCTAATACAGGACATGATGTCCTGTCGAAAACTCTCTAGTACCCTTAGTATACGGTCATTGTTATCTTTGTCCGGAGAACTAATAGGCTGCGACAATGCCGATAATGACAGGCTAGGATCCACATCAGGCAAGGTTACAGGATTAGGCGATTTACAATTTAAAAGCCGACCGTTATGCCAGGGGTGACCCGAGGGACTGAGGCAAATAGGTCCAGCATGAGACACCACTGGACATTCAGAGCAAGTTACCGGCTTTACCACTGCGGAACCACAACCTTTACACTTTTTGTGGACAGGAGGCATAATATTTGTGGTACAAAATGCGCCTTCGGTAACAATACACAGCAAATTCAAAAACACCACTGCCGAAGACACAGTGAGATCACAAGCAGTGTGAGAGAACCACTGATAAAGTCACTCAAACTTTGGCAAATCACAAAAGAAAGGCAAATTATCCAGCTCGTATAACAGATCACCGTTTTAACAGATTAAAGCTTCGTAGCGATGCAGTCGACACAGAACCCCACACAACGAGCGTTCATTCGAAAAAGTTCAGAATGAGTACTCAGTTACTAAGTACAGTAAAAACCAACTTGCGGGATCTAGTATAAGTACGGTAATTAACGGGTAACTGATAAAATAATCCTGGATAACGCCAGCAATGCTAGGACTTTTAAACTTTGTCGTAATGTATTACAGGAGCGAATGTAAACACGTCTGTTCACTAATGAGGACAGATCGATACTGTGTTGTTCTTGGGGTCAGTTTCGTCGGCGAAACATAAGGAATCAATTGGCGTCGTTTTCGCAAAGATCTGATGAGAAATGCGGAAATCGAAGATTTCTAACTTCTTAATGGGCACTCCAACCCCTTCGAGGGTCGAAACCCATAAAATTCGGCGAGGCACTGCGGGGGCTTGTCCTCGCCACGGGGTACCTGGGGGCATCCGTTGTCCGGCGGAGCTCCAGAATCACCCTGTACAGTTTCTTAGGTATTCCGGGACTCGGGGATCCCGACTCCCGCAGTCCCTTTCTCCATGCCACATGACAGTCAAACTGTCGGTCTGCACTACTCTAAACGCTACCTATCCGTCCTTTAACATTTCGAGTGCTGGGGGTCCGGTATGTACATACTTGAAACGAAAGCTTCAGTCTCGAGTTCCATGTATCCCAGGGGCTTTTAAATCTGTATTAATACTGGCTCGCACTCATCCCTCCTTGTATTTAAAGCGGAGGTGAAACCAATTATATTCGTAATCCACGTTAGAAAACAAGCAACTTCTGTCCGAAACATTTTTTCTTAAAACCATTCCAAACCATTTCTCGATGTATAGATGTTAGAAGACAGGCAAAAGTATGGAAGCGAAAATGGTTCCAAAATGAGAAGCGAAAATCACAATTAGCATCCTGACCTGCAGGAGTATCGTTTACACCACTTGGGTTTTCCCCAACCACTTACCCGATGACCGTCTACCCAGATTATTGTTGCCGCGACCCTCCCAACCATTCTTTGCGCCCTGCCTGACAACTGATTCCTGCCACAATCATACACCCCAAAAATCAGCCACACCGTAATCACGTCACACGTCACTCTTTCAAGTTTCAAACAGTACTCTCTCGTGCAGAACACACCTATCTGTTCATTCTCCACATTCATTGTACATTGTGTAGAAAAATTATTGGTCGTGGCTCTTAGGAGGTGAATCTACACCTTTGGATCGGTGGACATTTGTAAAAAAAAGTGTCCGCGAAATTGTTTATAACATTGAAAATTAATATTAATTTTTTTTACATCAACATATTCTGCGCGTTGAGAAGGAAAAATGTTTGAAAGAAGCCATATGGTTAGGAAAAATTGGTAAAGATTTCGGAACGACGTGATTGTGTAGAGTTACACGTACATATAGGCATGGGCCCACCACTACTCTGCTGCTTGGTACGAGACACATCATAAGATTACCATAATTTATTAATCATTTTTTAATTAGTTATTATAGGAAGTGTTCAAAATGATAAATGAAAGTGTATCTCTGTACATACACAGAGTATCTCGGTAGGTTGATGCCAATTTGATACAGCGTATTTAGGAGGTCAAATAATTGAAAAAAGTTAATATAAACCCATGTCCGCAAATAATTTATTAAGGAATTATAAGATAGCTGAGAGTCAATACATGCTTCTCCGTTGTATGGGTCTGTAGAGTTGCTGATTGATAAGCAAATGATGAAGATTTTATTTCGATATGACCTTCTCAATTATTTGCCTCTTGAATATGCTGTATTAATTTGGTATCGGGACACCCTGTATCTAAATTCTCACCGTTATTATAACTTTCATTCCTACCGCTTGTAGTGCTGCACTCTTATTTCATGCTTAGCCGTTAACGGTGGATGCGACACGGAAATGGTAATGGGGCTCTAGAGCTTAGAGCATATATACATGGAGGTATCATTGCCTTAGAGTGACTGCCTCGAAACTGTCGGCAACATCACGCGAGAGAGAAAGACATGTGCCACTGGTGCGAGCGAGAGAAGTATATGTCCCATTCGACCGATATGCGCATGCGCCGATATCGTGCGAGAGAGAAACACATCTTGCGAGCGAGAGAATCTTACTTCACTCTCTCGCACCAGTTCGGACGATGGTTTCTCTCTCGCACGATATCGGCGCATGCGCATATCGGTCGAATGGGACATATACTTCTCTCGCTCGCACATGTCTTTCTCTCTCGCACCATGTTGCGGACAGTTTCAAGCTTTCAATGAGACCTCCATAGTATATGCTCTAAGCTCTAGAGCCCCAAAATCGAGTGACACTGAAGACAATAGGGTGAAAGGTCTTTTTATTTTTTTTTTTTTGACGTGTCGAAATCCCTAACGGATACCCCGCCCCCCGGGGGAGGGACGGGGTTATGTGGGACTTGCACCCAGTGATGCCAGAACCGTGGGTTTGCGCCCACGGACCCTACCACCACTCCACGACCAAGCGTACCCCCTCCTAGCGCCTGTACCGCACTACACAAGCATACCCGTCCCTCCATCCGTGTGCCGTGCGCGACGCCTGGCCGGCGCTCTCCGGCGAGAATTCGTTTTCCTGACATCGAAGCGCTTGGCGCGCAAGCAAAAAGTCATGAGTTCAAATCCCGGTGCGGATATTCTACTTTTTTTCTTTATTTATTCTCTAATTTCTCTTCCTATATTCTCAAAAGACTAAAGACTTGAATACGGTTAATTTATAAACCATTTTCGAAGCTTGAATTGTTGCTAAAGATGCGATCTCCTTCTGGCTTGTACCGCACCACTACAAGCGTACCCTACCTTCTGTCCGTGTGCCGCGCTACCTGGCCGGCGCTCTTCGCCAAGAATTCATTTCACCAAAGTCCTAAAGCTTGGGTCGCAAACAGAAAGTCCGAGGTTTAAATTCCGGTGCGAATATTCTACTTTTTTCATTAATTATTCTCTAACTTCTCTTTCTATATTTTCAGTAGAATAAAAACTTTAAAACTGTTAATTTACAAAGCATTTTCGCAGCTGGCTAATGTACGATGTTGGTCTTCTGCCTTTTTTTGTACATAAACAGAAATAATTCCTTGAAATGCTACTTAGAAAATAAGCTCCTTTCTAGGATGGACTCTTTAAAATTCACGTCACAATGAACAGTTACAGAATCGGTGATTTCCGTTTCAGGTAAGCGAGCCGCCCGCTCCGCTATTACGGTCGGCTTACCACTCGCACCCCGGATTACTGTAATGAGGTTTGAAAACAATATCGACTGGTCCCGTACCCGTCGCAATCATGTCATTTATACCTACAGAAGAGTTTTATTAACCCACTCTTGGCCAACGACACTCTTTTCGTGTTAATCAGGTTTATACGTATCTGCTTATTTGCTTCTTGATTATTTACGAAAATTGTGCCATTGCTCGATGGAAACCACGAGAAGGTGGTGGGCTTCTTCCATCAGGAGAGAATAAGGATAGGTCGAGATGGATAGAATGGATAGGATCGGTGTGAATGATGGACGTAGCGGTCGAAACCTCTACTCCACGGATATAAAGGTTTGGGAAAGTGTGATACGCGTAGAAGCTGTGATAGCACCACTGCAATACTATTGTAACTGTTTCGTAAATTACTGTACAAGAAAGAGATCGGTAAAATGTGCTGAGGCTGTCGGAGCTATATGTTCCAACATGCATGGAGGGTGAGTTGTTTATATTGTTGGGGATTAGACAAACTTTCGTACAAACGATCTCCCGACATAAGAGCGAGATGCCTATCGTCGACAGTCATGCTACAACTTGTCTCATTTCTGGCTTTTAAGGATGTGCGCACAACACAGATGAAATTCATAAGATCGCTCCCAATTTTATTTCTCTTCTTGGTTTTTGCATCGGGCAAAATTGAGAAAAGCCTTTCGGCCTCGGCGTTGGAATGGGGCAAACATCTTATTATATCCAGCGCTTTCCCAAACCTTTATATCCGTGGAGTAGAGGTTTCGACCGCTACGTCCATCATTCACACCGATCCTATCCATTCTATCCATCTCGACCTATCCTTATTCTCTCCTGATGGAAGAAGCCCACCACCTTCTCGTGGTTTCCATCGAGCAATGGCACAATTTTCGTAAATAATCAAGAAGCAAATAAGCAGATACGTATAAACCTGATTAACACGAAAAGAGTGTCGTTGGCCAAGAGTGGGTTAATAAAACTCTTCTGTAGGTATAAATGACATGATTGCGACGGGTACGGGACCAGTCGATATTGTTTTCAAACCTCATTACAGTAATCCGGGGTGCGAGTGGTAAGCCGACCGTAATAGCGGAGCGGGCGGCTCGCTTACCTGAAACGGAAATCACCGATTCTGTAACTGTTCATTGTGACGTGAATTTTAAAGAGTCCATCCTAGAAAGGAGCTTATTTTCTAAGTAGCATTTCAAGGAATTATTTCTGTTTATGTACAAAAAAAGGCAGAAGACCAACATCGTACATTAGCCAGCTGCGAAAATGCTTTGTAAATTAACAGTTTTAAAGTTTTTATTCTACTGAAAATATAGAAAGAGAAGTTAGAGAATAATTAATGAAAAAAGTAGAATATTCGCACCGGAATTTAAACCTCGGACTTTCTGTTTGCGACCCAAGCTTTAGGACTTTGGTGAAATGAATTCTTGGCGAAGAGCGCCGGCCAGGTAGCGCGGCACACGGACAGAAGGTAGGGTACGCTTGTAGTGGTGCGGTACAAGCCAGAAGGAGATCGCATCTTTAGCAACAATTCAAGCTTCGAAAATGGTTTATAAATTAACAGTATTCAAGTCTTTAGTCTTTTGAGAATATAGGAAGAGAAATTAGAGAATAAATAAAGAAAAAAAGTAGAATATCCGCACCGGGATTTGAACTCATGACTTTTTGCTTGCGCGCCAAGCGCTTCGATGTCAGGAAAACGAATTCTCGCCGGAGAGCGCCGGCCAGGCGTCGCGCACGGCACACGGATGGAGGGACGGGTATGCTTGTGTAGTGCGGTACAGGCGCTAGGAGGGGGTACGCTTGGTCGTGGAGTGGTGGTAGGGTCCGTGGGCGCAAACCCACGGTTCTGGCATCACTGCTTGCACCCACTAAAACTCCACGGTGGTCGTCCTCGGGCGCGGAGTCGCGCGCTCGAGGTGGAGGACTTTCTGCGGGAGCAAACTAGCGATTCATCCGCTACCTCCCCCTCAGCGCAGTGCAAACTCCGCGCTCAACAGCCCCGCGCGGCATCGCGCAGGGTCTTCCCAAAACAGGGTGAAAGGTCTATTCTATACCTGGTCTGTGGTATCTATCCTATACCTGGTCGGTAATATAGAGTAATATTTTATCACAGACCAGGTATAGAATAGACCTATCACCCAATGTAATTTTCTGTCACCGGTTTGGGGGGTCCTAGGACCCCCTTACCATTTTAGTGTCGTATGCAACGTTACCGGTGAAGTCCCGAAACAGATTGTAACGCTACGCGTGGTAGAAATTAGAATTCAGCACGGGTAAAACTAGGTCATTTTTTGAGAGTCGAAGCCCGCGATTTACAAATGTTTCTGTTAGAGTAACAAGTTAAAGATCGTCTTATGAACATATTCCGTTAAACGGAAGAGAAATGAGAATCAAAAGAAAACGATATCACATTCGCCTTTTAACCTTGTTGTCCTATTCGGTTTTATTTAACGCAAAACAAATTTTATTCGCTCGCAATAACGTAATTTGTAAAAAGAGTGCTTTAATGTTTTTTTTTTAAGAGCACCTGTTGCTGAACCCCACCCATAGATCATGTGTTTGCGCATACATTAATGATTGTCTATACGATATCATACAGACATATAGTAATAACAATAATAATTAATAATAATATTCTTCTACCGTATAATATTATTTAAGAGTAACATATCAAACCCGTACACACCGATGTTACGAGCCGGGGCTGCGGCAACGCGAGAGGCCGGCGAGAGGGGTATTTCCCAAGGAATACGGTTTATGAATTTGTTAGTTAGAGGGCGGACGAACCTGATGCGAAATCAGGGAGCCGCAGGATTATCGGAAACGAGGACGAACCTGATGCGAAATCAGGGAGCCTCTGGGAATGGAGTCACTCACGGACGAACCTGATGCGAAATCAGGGAGCCGCAGGAGGGTGATTATTCGTGAACGAACCCGATGCGAAATCGGGGAGTCACTAGGATGATGTTCACAGACAACTCGACGCGAAGTCGAGGAGCTGTTAGGAGGTTGGATTATTCACAGACGAACCTGGTGCGTAACCAGGGAGCTGTTCGGAAGGTGGTTGACATACAGACGAACCTGATGCGAAATCAGGGAGCTGTAGGATACGGACGAACCTGATGCGAAATCAGGGAGCCGCAGGAGAGGTTAAACGTGGACGAACCCGATGCGAAATCGGGGAGCCACTAGGTTGGAGAAGATTCCTTTTTGGTATTGGATGCGAAAGACCCTGATGCGAAATCAGGGAGTCGCGGGAAATGTTAGTATTGCCTCGTAACTCTTAATTATTATTTGATACAACTCGAGCGGTAAAGTTGTATCGGTGGGTATATGCTACTAATATTATAAGGATCGCTGGGTAAAAGATGGGTTTTAACGAATCTGACTCAATTTAGACGTGAACACCATTCGTGTATTCAATAACTAATTATTGTACAAATGTAAGTGTCGCGATTAAATAGTGTAGTAAAAGTGTATGAATTACCACTAATTTGCGCGGTGTTGACGCACTGGCGATGCGGGGCGTACGAGTGGTTATTCAGAGAAGCCAAATAGAATATAAACCGAACTCGCGGATTCTATGAGGTTAACTATGATTCCGACGGAGACTTTAGCTCGATCTTACTAGATTTAACCAACTCTGTACGAGCGTGACACGACGTTACTCTACGCGTGACTGTACTGCTTTGAACCAAAGAGGGTAGAAACCAAAGGGTTTATATAGTCCCAAAAATGAGTGGGGATAAGTTGGAAATCTCCATATAAGGAAATTCTTCGGGGTCGTCGTCGTGTCACTCCCGTTCCCATGATCGTCAACCAGATGGTCGAGAGCACGACCCCCATTAGTGGTGTGTGATAAGCAAAAGGATTTTAGGGCGTTTTCCCTTCGCAGACGCGAGCTCGAAAAACGGTTGAGAGCGGCGTATGGGAAAATTCCACATACGTAACACCGATATGGTGCAACTTTGCAAGTCTGTAGAGTAGCCAAAAATATTTGATACATATTTTTTGAAAAGGGAATTCATTCTCCTCCATAGCTATACGAAACATTTATTTGTTTAAACTATATACTAACAATTAACATTTATTTGTCCATTTTTCTGGCGAAAAGTTAACTGATGTTTCAGTAAGTTTATACAGTATGTCCGATTTGTTCGTATACACGCTATTCTTTTTCTAACTATTGAAATAGCAAAAAAATGTTTCATATTAAAGTTTTTTTTTATTTGATGGAGGAAACTGAATAGAATATTAGGATTTACGTTTGAACTATTATTTACAGTGATTTCAATATCATCGTAATTTTTTTTTAAATGGAACTATTGTATATTCTTTGTTATGCATTTCAAAACGCGCTCAACGATGTGTATGGAGCGCATGTTTGAACAATAATTTATCCGGATATCTTTATGAACATTGGTGGCTTTCAAGTAAATTATGGACCAGTATAACAAATGTGGATATTTTGGATTTTTTACTTTTAGCCGTATAATAACTATTATTATATGCGTAGTTTACTCCTATACTGTGCAAAATCGCGTCTTCGAGAATATGTCGTCGGAGATGTTATAAATTATTATGATGTTTTGGATAATTGCACTGTGGCATACGGCGCTAAGATGTCCTCTGAATAGCCAGCATAGGTACACTAGGTCTAAATGTGGCGCGGTATTAATCCCCGCAATAACAGGTATAGAAGGTCTACAGGATCATCCGTTAAAACTGGAACTTACGCGCGCGGGAACAGACGAAAATGTCAACACCGCCTCACGGACGCAGTCCACGACAATCATTCACCAGCCCCGCGTTCGGAGGGTTTCCAGCGATCGCTGGATGCCCGAGCTTCGAAAATTTTAGGATGGTCTCTTTCAAATTAACGTCGCAAAGAGCTATTTGAAATTTCCCGGCCCGGGTTGAAGAATTTGGGGCCTTTTTCGTATAACTTGTGAACAATAAAAGATATCGGAATGCAATTTGCGCCGAAACATGAGGAAAAATTATTCCCTGCTAATGATGGATAATTTAAAATATTTTACGTTTACTTATTTTTTCTTTTATCAATTTTTTAACCATAATATTGTTGTGAAAAGCTTTTGCAAACTGTTTATTTGATACTGTATTTAATGTTCTTTTTAAAATTCATGGTGTTGATAAACAATAGGCTACTTAGTTGTTTCTGTATCATTATACTTTCATAAATTGAGAAATTAAATTTTTATTCAATTATATGTTAATTCTGCAAACCTCAGAATCAATTGTTCTGTTTTTTTTTTTTTATAATTTTATGCTTAATGCAGTGCATGCATAGATCAGACGTATCGGGTAACTAATGGGACGTGTCTTTGATTGTAGCGGTGTTGAATTTTTTTCTACAATTTTTGTGTCTGAATGTTTTAACCTTATAGCTACTCAACGCCACGACTATAGCGGGTTCCGTTAATGTCATTTTTTGGATGCGCCATTATTATGGCTTTTACACGCAGGTGGCGAAAAATCTCTCCGTACAGGGGTATAGCGCCGCGGTCAACCCTGTCGTAGCTAAAAATGTTTAAATTTAGACGGGTACGAGACCAGTCGACATTGTTTTCGGCTCGCTTACCTGGGCCGAAAAATTCCGCACAGCTCTTTGCGACGTTAATTTGAAAGGGACCATCCTAAAATTTTCGAAGCTCGGTCATCACCGCTGTCCAGCGGTCGCTGGAAACCCTCCGAACGCCGGGCCGGTGAATGGTTGTAGTGGACTGCGTCCGTGAGGCGGTGTTGACATTTTCGTTTATTCGCGCGCACGTAGATTGCAGTTTTAACGGATGTTCCTGTATAAATGCTTGCAAAGAATCACGTGAAGCGGCACGCGTTTCAACTGCATTATATTGACAGAAGCGCGCTTTTCGCTCAACCCGGGGATCCCTGTAATTCTAATGTTGTATTTATAATTAAAATTACCCCAATTTGCCCCACCATAGGTTGAGGGTCTTTTGTTGGTGCGCTGTTTCACGCATTCTCGGTTTCTCCTTTTTTACGACCCTGATGGGTTCTTAGGTGTATGTATAAGCGTTCGAACGACGCGGCTCGGGTGCCAAAAACTACGAATATAAATTTTACAAAAACGTATCAATTCATTATTTTCAATGATTTTTACGTGTCGTAGGATGGGCACAGTCTATTCAGACACGCGCGGACTGCAGAGATTTGCGGGAATGTCAGTAACAGCGTCAATTTTTAATATTTTTCGGCGTACGACACGTGAAAATGTTAGTTAACTGTTCCACTACACGTAAAATACTAACAATCAATGTCATCTTGCAATTTATAGCTTGTATAAGCTCTGAAGAAGTACCATATTTTGGCGCCCTATAGTCTCATGATCCCCGAAATAGACTTTCGAAGAGAAATCCGCGTGAGTCGTTGACAACCGAGCTAAAGCGTAGCGTAGCGAAAGCCCGCCCTCTATGTCAAACTCTCACTCTAAACGAGTCACACGTATACAAGCACGCACACACCTTTTAAAATTTCAACACATTTCAGTGTAGTTGCTGAGTTGGACGCTGTTCATGCACAGAGGCCGCTGAATTCCGTCCTGAAATTATGGGTCGGTAACACAGTTTGGGTGGTGACACGAACATCCATAAGGTGATAGGTCTATTCTATACCTCGTCTGTGATTTTATTGAACTTGTTGATATGTTCATTTCCTATATTATCAAGATGAGCTAGATAACCTGCCTTACCCACAGACACGTCAACGCTATCACCACGTAGCGGTGAATGGTGCAAACTAAAATGGACGTGAAAACACGACAATTCCAGGCAAACAAATAGAATCTATCTCGTCGCCTGGCACACGGGCGTGTATTCACGTCTAATTTTACAAATATGTAGAGCGCATTTTAAGGATTAACCGTGGGATTAATAACCGTAGACAGATAGGATATACAGCATTATCGTCGTAGCATTGCGAAAAAATGATGAAGGATATCTGTAACACCGACACAGAAACTGGCGTCGTGGGAATGACATTCGCGGTTCGTTGCTCGTTGGCGCTGTTGCGCTTGTCTCTCGCAGGCTCGCAGCGTTTCGCGTGTTGGTGTTTCTTCTTCTATATAATACGGCTATTTTTTCAACGAATATTAACCGATGCGATCTTTTTCTAATTCAGTCCACTATTACTCGACATCGGCGTCCCTTTAGCGAGTTGTCTGTTCGTCGTCAAACAGCAAAACGTCCGCTGCGCATAATTTAGCAACTGCTGCCTGTAGAGGAGGTTGCTTTGTATTGGCAGGTGTTTCATCGTCATAACGGACGAAATGAATATTTTTCTTTGGAAAGGTCATTCTACTTCGCCTGAGAAATTGCGAGTATGCTTTGTTTGGCCCATGGCAATCTGTTAATATATGTATATCACCAAGCGACTTAACGTAATTTGCGGAGCAGTGAGAACACCATCGAAAATCTGTGATTACTAAACCGTGCACTGCCAACGAAACTTGAGTTAAACCAGGTAAGCAATATAATCACACGTTCAAAACAGCTTATTCGAATTGTGAACCGAACACGTCGCGTTTAAACTTCCACCTTGTTCTTCTTCCATCTTTCATTCTCGACGCGCGATGTTTATGTTCTCTTCGTCGAATCTATGAATTTACCTTTTATCGCTTAAAAGGATAAACTCTCGAATGGTTTAAACGTGCGTGTTGATCGCCCGGACGCATTCTAATACGTATTGTCTCGTTCTTTCTGTTACAGCAATAACCTACTCTTGCTATCGTCTTAGAGCTATCGGTTATTCTTCCCGAAGCAGTTCTTTTTGGACTTCTCTTATGGTACTCCACATACATAAGAATCGTAAATGTTTATCATTAGCTTCTAGATAACGTTCCTCGAAACGCCGTAACAAACAATTCTGATTAAAACGACTCGTTGAGTTTCTCTTAAGCTTAGAGCAGCTTGGTGTGTACGGTTCGGTCGTACGACCTATAGGTCGGTGGATGAACTTTTGCGTTCGAAACGCTGCTTTTCCAAAAATAAATATATACTTCTATATGCCTAGCTATGAGTAACCTAGGAGTATATACATCATTGCTCCCTTTGTTTGTTACAGGAAAAGAAGATGCTCAGTAGGAGGTAACAGTTGTAGAAGATAAAACTATGGCCAATAGAAAAGACAAATCGTCTACTGGTTTTGTAAGTATCTAACAGTTTCTAATTTTCCGTTCGGCGATTCGGTTACTGGCGTTCGAGTACCGGCGTCGATTCGCGTACAATTCGCCGGCGAGCATGTAGAGGATAGAAAGTTTGGTACATACTAGCGCGGCGATTGGACATCGCGACGACATAAATGCATGCTAATAGATTTCATAGCGGAACTGTGGCCGGGCAAATTGATTATTAAATCGATCGGGCGAGTATATCGCGGAATATCGGGCCAAGATGTCCGACGCGATTAACGAGACCGCGAAAGAATTGACGTTAGAGGCGTGGATTAGAAACGTTGGAGCGTGGAAGTTGAACGTGGACAGTATGGAAGCACCGCGACACGCCGGCACACGTAGGCATACGTAGGCATACGTAGGCTCGCGTTGCACTTCCTGCCTTGCAGTTATCGCTTCTGCCCGGAGTAACGCGATAACGAAAAAACTGCCGAAGGCACGCGTCGAACGATGCAGTACTCGGTAAAGAACTTTCCGAAAACGGTAATGGGAGATAAGATGCTGCTCCGTATGAGTCACGAAAAATCGCTCAAGGTGAACCGTTCCACTCCGGGGGAAGAGTGGAAAGACTACGCTCGCGAAATTCTGATGCGCGACGAAGAAATTTCTAGGACAAGGCAACCGCGAGTGATCACGGCCGCCGCAACTTGACACGACCAACCTCCATTTTTTTCCCCATCGCTTCGAACTCCCTCCTCTCTAGCTAGCCGCTAATGCGAGGTTGAATCGTGCAATTCGTCGGTTTAAAATTCATCTAGTTTAGGTTTCTAGTCGGCGCGTATATGTATATTTAATTAGAGTAATACCCGGAAACGCGGGAAGCTAGAGGGCATGACGATACTGCCTCGAGCTTTTCCTTTAATCGGCTAAGTGGAAAAGTACAGCGGGGAAAAGATAGAACATGACACGAGGCTAAATTAAATGAAACGAAACGAAACGAAACGAAACGAAAACACGCGTGCACCTATTGTGGTCGGTTACATCATCGAACGTCCGCTCAAGTGATCTCACTCGTGTGAGCAACATTTTTCTTGCCGCAGCAATGACATTGGATGAACTTCAAACCGTCGTTCGTTTGGTTGCTTCGAATGCTCGGTATGGAGCGACGTCGGTCACGCTGATAAATATTTAAGATGTTAATATTCGCTTGTTGGATTATAGATATCCGGCTGAAATTCCGAAAGTACGGCATCACCGATAATACTTTAATCTTCCCGAGACCACGTTTTTATGCGAATTGCCGAAACCTTGAGCTATTCGCGGGCATGACATACTCGATCGGAGGGATTCCGACGTATGAAACGTGGAATGCGACTCGTGACATTTTATGTCCCTTGAGGTTTCCTTGTCGTCAGCAATGAAACATCGTAGTTGCGTTTGCGCGGCCAGTTTTCATTCTGTTTTCAACCATGCAGTCGTCAACGGAAAAGAGAAAGCGCGAGCGCGCGCGCGCGTTAGAGAGAGACAGAGAGTGAGATAAAGTACACATACATATATATATATATGTATATATATATATATATATATATATATATATATATATATGTACATGTATTGCAAAGAGTAAAGATGTCCGAGCAATGCCGTTCACGATAGTCGCGTGGCGCGGAGAAAACGGTTTTTCATTCCGTTGTTGAAACATCGAAAGGCACGGGTATATGTCGGATATGTACGCCAGCGAGCCAAGAAACGAACGGACGATCAGAAGGTGGGTAGCGATGGTAAAGGTAAAGGTAAAGGCAACGGCAACAGAAACGGTCACGGCAATGACGACGGCAGTGGCGAATACGCACGCGCGTTCCTCCACTCCGTGGGCCAACGTGATTCCGATCTTCCCTTCTTTTGGTTCGTTGGATGACTCGGCCGTCAGTGATGCCGTTACCTTAATCTTTTCCACCTCAAGTTACTCGGACGTTATCGCGAAAACGGCTGGCGATTTGACGTTCGTCTTAAATCCACGAGCACGCTACTCCCTATCGGCGAACGAGAGGACAAAATGTCTATCGCGCATCGGTAGGAAAACGATCGGCTTTCGGCCCGTTGCTTCGATCTGTCCGACTTTGAGATCTTCGCACCGACTGGATATCAGAGAGCGATCCGGGGAACTCGCGAGTTTACAAAAGGCTGCGCGCCGCGCTGTTATCGCTATTTGCTATCGTTACCGTTATCGGTGTCAAGCGAACCGTAACACCTGTTGAGCGGACCGCGAACGATTTCGTTTCGATCGCGATCTGCGGATCCTCTTCACGAGGAGTTGGATGAATCGCGCGGTCGAGCCGGAACGGATAGGAAAGGAAAGCGTTATTACTCCGTCCGTTATTTTGAACGGCTCGAGTTATGATGACCGAATGGGTACGATTTTCACTTACAGCGGCACGTGGGGCATGGGGCTTGGACGCAGAAGGTCTTCCATCATTCTTACGATTGCTTGTGCTTTCAGCTGGACACATGGTTTGGCCGGCCAAAAAAATCCGGGCGTGGAGCTGGGGTCAGAAGTGGTTCGGGAAGTCACACGATGCCCCGACCGCATTCAGGCGATGATTTCAACGAGATCGAACAACAGCGTTGTATCATCGAGAGAATGGACGAGGAAACTGTGAACGACAAATTCGAAGAGATGCTGGTTAGTAGATTTCGCTCGAGCGAAACGATCCAACGACGGAAACACGCCGATTGCATACTCCTCGATGTTTTTTTTATTTTAGGCCAACATGAATCTAACCGAGGAGAAGAAGGAGCCACTGCGGCAACAATCGGAAGCCAAGAAGAAAGAGATGCTGGTGTTACATTATAAAGGTAGCATACAGGAGAATCGGTCGAAGTTCGACAAGCCAGCCGATTACATACAATATTTGGCCCAGGCCGATTTGAGCGTAAACAAGATCTACAGTTGCATCGAATCGTTAAGAATCGCGCTGACCAACAATCCGCTCAGCTGGGTCCAGGAATTTGGGACGAAGGGACTGAAACAGGTTTTAGCCACGCTCAACGAGTGCTATCGGAAGTAAGTCTATTCTCGATCCAGCGAATAGTCACCGTCATTATTTGTCATGGCTATCAATATTCGATATCGTCCGATTAAGAATGTCTAATCTTCGTATTGTTCTATTCCAGTGCCTTCATATATTACGATAGGTAACTCACGTAAAAATACTATTTGCTTTAGTTTTGTTAGCGATAGAATTTTCCGCAGCGACTCCTTTATTTTTGCTCTTAGCTTTCCATATAACGTTTGCGAGGCAGATAGTGCGTTTGCGCGTGTGCGTCGCGTGCTCTCGCGTACGTATATACCGCGAGCGCAACGCAACGCAACGTATGTACCCCTAATTTCGTAGTGGCCAGGTTCACCGAAAGTCACGATTCTCTTTCCCCTCGGGATCAGGATTACAAGTCTCAATTAATGCCTCGGTAATTAGCAATGAAATAGCAAAACGCATAGTTGCCACTCGTCGATTCTTTGCATGATGGATTTGGTTTGCCTGTGCGATGCGTATCCAAGAAACATAGACGTAATCCATTTGCCACGGTAATTCTTCTCCCGTTAAAACGATATTTCTCTGCCATTTGACAGTGAGCATCACTACGAGCGAATACAATACGAATGCATACGATGCTTGAAGGCTATCATGAACAACACCGTTGGCATAAAGGAGATGTTGGCGCATCACGAAGCGCTGACGATCGTGGCCAGGTCGTTGGAGCCCACCAAACCGTCCGTCATGTCCGAGACTGTGAAATTACTCGGCGCGGTTTGCCTAATTTCCAGCGACAGCCATAAACAAGTTTTAGACGCGATCACCATGAACGGTGAATTCAAGAGGCGAGAAAGATTTTTGCCAATCGTGCAGGGACTGATGAATAAAAAGAACGAAAACCTAAGGGTAGGTATAACTGTAATTCCTACGTTTCTTCTAACCGTACGCATCGATATATCCTTGCGAGTAACTACTACATCGTCAACATGCCTTACCGCCACGCAGGTAGAGTGCCTACAATTGATCAATTCGATCATCTCCTCGGCCGAAGAGTTGGATTTCCGATTGCATTTGCGAAACGAAATTATGCGAGTAGGTCTGGCTGATATCTTGGAGATGCTCGAGAAAGACGAGTCCGAGGACCTGTCCAGACATCTAAAGATCTTCAACGATCACAAAGAGGAAGATTACGAAGAGTTCGTGCAAAGGTTCGATCACGTCCGATTGGAGCTGGACGACGTAAACGACTGCTTCGAGGTGATCAAAAACATGGTGATGGAGACGTCCGCGGAACCGTATTTCTTATCGATACTCCAGCACCTGCTGTTCGTCAGGGACGACGCTTTGGTGAGGTAGGGTGAACGCGTAACGGCCAGACATTCGCGCGTGCTTTTCTTTTCTTTCCTTTCCGTTCACCCTAATTCCGTTATCCGGTTGCTTGTATTGTTTTTGCCGACAGGCCCGCTTACTACAAATTGATAGAAGAATGCGTGTCGCAAATAGTATTGCATCGTTCAGGCTCTGACCCAGATTTTAGCGCTACCAAACGATTTCAAATCGACGTGCAACCGCTGATCGACACGTTGGTAGAAAAGTCGCGGGCTGAAGAGGAAAGACGATTGATCGAGGTGTCGCAAAAGTTAGAGGAGGCGATAGCCAGTAAGCAGGAAGCTGAAGCGAAACTCCAGCATGCAGAGAATAAGATCAGAGAGCTGGAGCAAGGAGTAACGACGAGATCAGGTGGTAATAACGCGGTAAGTAAACTTTCGTCTCCGTTCTAGCCGTAGCATCTAGACTACCGCTGGTGTCCGCGTTTCCCCGTCTTACTCAGCTGACTCAGCTGGCTCAGCTTACTACAGCTGGGACGATTCACGTGATACTTCCGTGCAGAAAGTTCCGGGTCTGCCTGGAATGGGACAGGGTTCGCACGCGGCCACGGGCGCGCCTCCGCCACCTCCGCCGCCACCGCTTCCAAACGCTGGTCCTGCGCCCCCACCACCGCCACCACTACCCGGCCTAGGAGGGCCTCGACCACCACCGATGCCTGGCGCCATGGGACCACCCCCTCCGCCTATGCCTGGCATGCTGGGTGGCCCGGTCCCACCGCCGCCGATGCCCGGCCTAGGGCCAGCGCCTCCTCCGTTCATGCCAGGATTCGGCTTACTGGCCACTGCATGCGCCCCGCAAGCCCTACCCTTGGGTCTCAAGCCGAAGAAGAAGTGGGAAGTGGAGGCCCCATTGAAAAGAGCCAATTGGAAAGCTGTGAGTATCCGAAACGGCCCAATCACTACTTTTCTTCCACCCCCGTTAACATTCATGATTCTATCCGAGTTAACGTATTCCCCCGTGAACGTAGATCTTGCCGCAGAAGCTCACCGAAAAGTCGTTTTGGACGAAAGTGCAGGAGGACAGGCTGGCGAGTCCCGAAATTCTCGACGGTTTAGCCCAAAGGTTTGCGTCGAAACCGAGCGGGAGGAAGGTCGATGACGTCGTAGACAAGTAAATATCGCGCGCAAGCGTCCTCTAACCTAACATCACTTTCACGTAACAGCCACACGTTGTTTTGTTCGGTTAGGTCGGCTCCTGCGAAGAAAGTGAAGGATCTGAAAGTCCTCGACAGCAAAGCCGCTCAGAACATACTGATACTTCTTAGCGGTACTCTGAAGCACACCTCGTACAGCGAGGTTAAATCGTGTTTGCTCAAGTGCGAGGGGCCGGTTATATCGGACAATATACTCCAAGGATTGATCCAGTATTTACCGCCTCCCGATCAACTCTCAAAGTTGCAACTGCATAAAGACCAGTACGAGGACCTGACGGAAGCCGAGCAGTTTTGTGTTACCGTAAGTATCCGAAAACTTTGTGAAATTAAACTTTCCGCTAATAACCGGGAGTATCGTGGGATAATATTATGGTGATTCCTTAGATATCGACGATCAAGAGACTGTTGCCAAGGTTGAGGTCGCTGAGCTTTATGTTGCGGTACGAAGAGTTGGTACAAGACGTAAAGCCGGACATAGTAGCGGGCACGGCGGCTTGCGAGGAGGTGAAAGGCAGCAAAAAGTTCGCCAGAATTCTCGAATTGATCTTGTTGCTTGGCAATTACATGAATTCTGGATCGAAGAACGGACAAGCGTTCGGGTTCGAGATCAGCTTCCTCACAAAGGTTCGTCCGTAGTGCTTCGAGACGCGTGACACGCCGAACCACCCACTCAACCTCCTTTCGTTCTCACTTGCAGCTGACCAGCACGAAGGACATCGACAACAAGCAAACCCTTATGCATTACTTGGTAAACACGATAGAACAAAAGTTTCCAGAATGCCTCAATTTTCCGGAGGAACTCGCGCACGTGGACAGAGCGAGCCGAGTCTCGTTGGAGAATGTTCAGAGAACGTTGCGACAAATGGATTCCAACATCCGCAATCTCGAGCAAGATCTGACGAATGCCAAAATCCCACAATCCGAAGAAGATATGTTCGTCGAGGTTATGGGAGTATCCTTTTTATTCTCGTCAACGTCGCTGCTTATTCTTATTCTTATTCTTATTACCGTAGTCGTTAGGCTCCGGAAGATAATTCTTTTCCTTAACCGCGCTCCGTTGTAACAGCCGTTTGCGAAGAAAGCCCGGGAATCTTACGAAGTTTTGCAGAATATGTTCAAAAATATGGACAGCCTCTACACCGAGATATCGGAATTCTTCTCCTTCGACAAACAAAAGTACACCATAGAGGAGTTCTTTGGCGACATAAAAACGTTCAAAGACGACTTCGTGGTAAGTGCGACCGCGTAATTTCTTGTGAGGAGAGGTGGCTAGAATAGCGACTTCTCATTCTTCATGTGTACTGCCCGTTTTCAGCAAGCGCAAAGAGAAATAATAAAATTGCGGGAGGGAGAGGAGAAGCAGAGACGAGCGAGGGAGGCGCGAGAAAAAGCGGAAGCCGAGAAAGCGGCACGAGCAGCCCGTAAACGCGCTCTGGTCGATATGAACGCGCATGAAACACAGGAAGGCGTTATGGACAGCTTAATGGAGGCGCTTCAAACTGGTTCCGCTTTCAGTCGACCGGATCAACGACGCAAACGTCAAACACGCGCCGCTGGTGGTAAGTTTTATAGGACTACGTACGCTTCGACGAAAGCTGCCAGGAGGGAGAACGCTCGTCAACGAAAGTTGATTGTCACTAAACCGTACGAATTGAAAGAAGCGAACGAACGCGTCCCGAAACAGAATATGAATACAAATACGAATACGCATACGAATATGAATATGGATAGGGTCCTTTCCCGCGTCCCGCCGTTAACGATTCTTGGAACAGCCAATGGTTCTACCAGTTGGTACACGACACCGGAAGAGAATCAAGATCTCTATAAGCGGCTGTTGCTCGATAACGCCACGAAAACACCCAAGCCAGAGAAATGTCTATCTCGAATCAGCTCGTTTAAGAGAATGAGATACAGCGAGATCGCAAGCAAAAAAATTCGTTTCGACCGTCATCCGGTGATCGAAGATACTCCCAAGAGGGGGGTTTCTGTAAGAATGCGCCCAAGTTTCGAGCAAGTCGAGGAAGTAGGTGACGATGACGGTGACTGTGACGGTGACGATACGTCGAGCGATTCCATTCGATATCTTCGGCCCGTGACTCGTACGCACGTTCGTGACAGTGGGAACATCGCCTTGTACGGATCCGTGATGGACGAGCTAAAAAAATATGTGTCCGGCGAACGTGATTCGTCTTTGCAGCCTAGCTCGCCGAGCGCCAGTGTGCGAATAAACCTGAGATCACCGTCACTCTATAAAACAGTTTTGATAGGCGAAGCTATGAAGCTCACACCGGTGAAACAACAGCGTGTCATAGTGAGCAAGAAACGGAAAAGAAACAGCATCGTGCGCCGTACCGTTCGAACCCGTAGGCTGAGACATACGAAATCTAATCATCGCCGCGGAAGGTCACAAGAGGTCACCTTCGATTATTTAGGTAGTCCGCCGAGCGACAGCGTTTCGTTGCCCAGTCGATCAGACGACGACTCCTCGAATTTACGTGCATCCCGGAATACGCGGAATAGAATATCCAAGTCCGTGGACAGCTTTGCGGCCAGAGTCGGCAAAACCATCTCCTCGCCATTAAAGTTGATTCGAACGAGAAATTTCGACGATATCGCTCGTTGGAAGGACGAAAATCAAAACGACGTGTCGGTACGCAGGTCAAACAGTAGATATTCCAGTCCGCGGTTTCACAGGGCGGTCGCATCCGTCACCGCCGAATTACTTGAGCATTCGATCGATCCCGCCGATGGTATCGTGTCCCTGTCGCGACGCCGCCCTTCGAGAATCGCCAGGTCTGCTAATCACCAGAATATATTCAAGGAAGACGGATCTACGGATAACACGAAAACCACCTGCGCAACGTTCGTTAACGCTAGTGCCAAAAGTACCGAGAGTCCGGGGCCGACTCACCCAATTAGAAAACATCGGAGAAAGCTTTGGAAATTTTGGTAGTCGCGTTTATTCGAATCCTCCCACGCGGCCAGTAGAACGCGATTATTATTCTAGTAGTTAAGAAAGACTGTTGCTCGATCGACTATAGATGTTATCGCTATTATCGCTATTGTCGCATCCTTTGTTACTCTACCGAGACGACTGTTGATACTGAAAACACTCTATACTGCCGACACGATTTTAATTTCGAGCGTTAGCCCTACTTTTTTTACTTTTTTACAACATTTTACTTCGACGAATCGTGAGGCTGCAATTATTCAAATTGTAAAGCACACCGATAGATAATTGTCCTATCATTGACGCACGACATTTCTTTTCCTCCTCGAACGATCGTCTGACAGGACCGACCGACACATACCGGTTAATTCTCTAAACACCTTTTTTAGCGATACACTTTCACCAAGGATATTGAAGGCTGTGTTTTATAACTATTTATTTCTTGTGTACAACCTTATGCGGTCCCATTATTTTCGAGCGACGGCGAATGACGAATGCGTCGAATCCACGTAAATTTGTATTGATCGCTTGTTATCGTATTCGTTGTAAATAACGCAATTTTACATTTTAATAAAGTTACTTTTTGCACCGTTGATCAGTACGTAAACCATTTTCGCCATGGGAAGCTTTTCGTCGATTATGCACACGTCTTCGCGTGTAATGTAAAACGGCCAAAGTCTAAACTAACGTACAAACGTTAAGGTACGGATATAAACGACGTAAAATGTTTCTCTTTACTTTTCCAGCAGAGAGAAGAGCGCAACTTAATAGAAGTCGATCGCGAACAGGATTAGTTGGAACTGGTTTGCTGGGAAGAGAACTTTCAACGTAAGTATATTCACCTAATCACATCAACGAAATTATCCGTTTAGTGGGAAAATGCACAATTCTCGCGACGGTGCGCACACGTTTATACATTCGTACACCCTGCCACGATAGTGCTCGATACTCCATACCGATCGATCAATGTAGACCCGAGGAACCGCGAAAAGGGATAGGGTAAACGGCTGTTTCTAAGATAATACCTGTGTAATAATCATTGTTGCAGAGAACTTTTAAGCTCGGCATAATCCATGGAATAACCTGTTTCCGTCCTAAACTCGAAACTGTGATGGATCGAACTTCCGTTTTGTCGTTCGACGCGCATAGAAAATGATGAGCCGGTAAAATAAGAAATTTCGAGGGGCTCCGAGAACGTCGAGTGATTGTGAGATTTATCACACACCGACACCCCGTCGATATTTCCGAGTTGCTGCATACCTTCGAGTTACAATTACACCGGCATAGTCTTCCCTCCACTGGCTGAATCGTTCGACACGGTCGAGTAGTACGCGTATGTATGGCACGACGGTGAATTATTTTTGCAACGATCAGTCCACGTGCTGTGAAAGTAAAGGAAACGGAAGGCAAAGCAGCGAGTCTGATAGATCCTGTACATTTTCTCCCAAGTGATGTATTTTCTATTTTTCACTCGTTCAACTTTGATATCGCCCATACATGACACGAAACATTTTCTGCGATCGGGAAAATAATGTAAATACATATATATAAACATATATACTTATATACACGTATAATGCATATACGCGCGCGCGCTCAAACACACACTTATAGGTAGTCGAATAGGGTAAGCCGTGAGCTGCGTACCGTGTACCGCCTCTATCGCGTAAAGTCGCATTCTACAGAATACCTAGTGCGTATACGGAAACGTACGGCTTCCTTTCGCCCAACGTTCGTCCACAGACTGATCTCGAGCACACGGTCAGAGAGCCCAGCGCGCTCATACCTCCGTAAGCTTGGAGAGCCGTGCCAAATCGAGAAAGAACGTATTTGAAAGGCAGAACGATTGAGTCGAATCGTAGGAATTGTAAAAATAGCAGCAACTCAATATCGTACACATATACATACAGCTAATTTTAGGAGAAGTCAATTTATTTTTCGAATCTCAACGTCGACGATTGTTTATATTGTATGCAATAATGCTGAATTTTAAAGAAAATTGTACCTATATTGTGAATATGTGAATTTAGATAGCATCAATACATTGCGATCAGTACAATCGATCGTGTCGTAGTTCATTTCACGCAACGCATGAAATACCCTCGGCAATAGTATGTATATACACCATTCAACTAATGAACGTGTCGAGATGAGATCGTCGTGCCACAGACAAGGTATAGGCCGGTATTCATAGTCGTTGCTTAAGACTAAGATTGTCTTAAGCATTTGCTTAAGTCCCCGTCTAGTTTCATAGTCGACAAATAAGCATCGTCTTAAGCATTTACTCAAGTATTTACTTTGTCAAGTAATCCTTATTGAATCATGTTTCATAGTCAGTTCTTAAGATCATCTTAAGAACGTAAGTATTCATAGTCGATTAAGAACTTCTTATTCGAGCATAAAGCGGTCTTATTCGAGCAAAGTGAGGTTAGATTTTCAAGTCGACGTTTTAGTTGACTTAAGACCATGTTATTAGGCCAAAGAGGATATATAATAAGAGGCGTCACTCGACAAAGACAGAAATAAGCTAGGGAAATCACTAGACAACCAATTTAAATGCCCATTCGGCAATGATCGGTAAACATCGGCAATAATCAGCAAACTGCGGTCAGGTACATTTAGTCGATTTGAATATCCCGCTCGAATAGACAACCAATTTAAATGCCAAGATCAAGTAAAGACTTCAAAGGTTCCGCCCGGAGTGACGCCTCTTATTATATCTCCTCTTTGATTAGGCGTTAAGACGGTGAAAGACGCGTGTTACTGTTGGCAAAACATGCAGTGTTAATTTCTTCACAGGTTGTTAACGCGTAGAGTAGGAGTTCAGTTGTTATTTTTCGAAGCGTAACGCAGTACCATCTACGTCTCTGCCAGTCTTTGCGTGGTGGCGGCGCGGGAAAAGAAACACAAGATGTATTTTCAATATCATTCCTGATTGGGTATTCCGCTCGGCTACACGGGAAAGTTTCCGACGCTTGCCGAACGTATTATAAGATTTGCTTAAGCATTTGCTTGACTAAGCAAGCATTAAGGGGGGAGCCTGGTGTAACTAGCTGGAAATCGAAGCATTTTTCGGGAATTTTTTTTAAAGAAAGTATTTAACACTAGAACTACCACGCCAGTCAAAATGACTGGTTTTACAATTTCATTTTAAAATTCCCACTTTATGTTACATTTTTTTCCGCGATGATGTTATGACTTATGCAGCGATAACTAAAGAAGTAATAAAATGAATTTTATTTTTTTTTTATGTAATCAAAATCAAAATAATTTTGTGTCATGGCTACTTCTACCAATACCAGTCAAAATGACTGGTACTTGTCAAAGTATAAAAGGGTTCCACAATCCGGCTACCGAACCTGATTTACCCAGTTTCCTCGTTTTGTACAACTTTTCACACGTTTTTAGAATGTTTGCTGCGTATCATTCAATATGATGGTGATAATTATCAGGAAAATTCCGGATCGATTACGATGCTAATGCAAAAATAATGCATTCATTCTTCACCATACAATATATTCAATAAACGACATATTATTTCAATTAGTGTGAAGTGAGAAAAATGAATACAAATATACATTTTTTTATAATCACTAGTTTTATTTTACGAGTTCTTTTTATTTTAGTTTTATTTTGTAAGTCCCGAAAATGGCGAGACGATTGAAAACCTCGGAAGTATTGCAAATACTGAACGACATTTCAATGGAATGCTCTGATATCCACGACGATGAACTCTATGACTGTGGAGGTGAATCAGAAGAAACTGAAATTGAACTATGGGATAGTGACGATGAACTTTTTGATAGTGAGCATAGTGATAATGAGGTTTTAGACAATGAAAACGTTCAGGAGTCCTCAGAAAGTGAATTTGAAAATACTTTGAATTTTCGTAAAAGAAGACGTGCTAGAGTGTTTTCAAGTTCTGAAGATGAAAGTATTTTACAAAATGTCAAAATGAAATTAGCGCAGACGGAACCAGTTGGGGAAAAATACAAGAAGGGTCTACTCCTGGAAGATTACCACTTCATAATATTTTCAAAGACATATCCGGTCCCACAGGATGTGCCAAAAGAAACATCTTTAAAAATGAAGTAAATACCGTATTTCCTTTACTAATTGACGACCATATGCTTGAATGTATAATATCTTGCATGGAATTGGAAGCTTCTCGAGTTTTGGGTAAAAAATGGACCCTAACAAAAACAAAATTGAAAGCTTTCATTGGAATTATTACGTATTTTTTAAAGACCAGTCATTTTGACTGGTTGTGGTAGAACTAGCTTTGTTCAAACGTCGGTAGTTATAGTGTTAATCGATCTTTCTGAAACTTTCAGGATATTGTATTATCAGGTTAAGAAAGATGAAAAAAAATTTTATTAAAAATGAGCTGCAAATAACAAAATTATAAGGGCTTAGCCCAGTCCGTTGGCGACGCAATTGTTGCACTGCGGGCAACGTAGCGTCTTTTGGTTTCATCTAAAACCAAAAATCGAACAATTTTCGTTTAGTTTATGAGTGTACGCACAAATCGTATAAATTCATATCTTAAAAGATGCAAAATTGAACAAATGGCGGCCTCTTGAAAAAAAAGTTCACTTTTTCCAACGAAATTTTGCCTTAAATGTGTAAAAAAAGTTATTTATTTAAACAATATCATTATATCAATAACTTAGCTCTATGAAGAAAATGATCACAAATATCCGTGCACAAGGCCAACTCGATTGGTTGAATATTTTTGGAGTTACATTGCCCGCAAACTGTAAAACTGTCGTTTCGAGAAAAACGCATTTAAAGTTTTGTGGTAACCTGGCGCTCCGTAGCAAAACCGGCTATATCCGCTTTAATTTTTCGAATTTCGTTTTGCTGCTTTGGGAGCATATTATCGTGATGTTTAACTATTGATTTATGCAAAAAAAAAATCGATTGCTTCGATCCACTACACTAGACTCCCCTCTTAAATGTGTAAAAAAAGTTATTTATTTAAACAATATCATTATACCAATAACTTAGCTCTATGAAGAAAATGATCACAAATATCCGTGCACAAGGCCAACTCGATTGGTTGAATATTTTTGGAGTTACATTGCCCGCAAACTGTAAAACTGTCGTTTCGAGAAAAACGCATTTAAAGTTTTGTGGTAACCTGGCGCTCCGTAGCAAAACCGGCTATATCCGCTTTAATTTTTCGAATTTCGTTTTGCGGCTTTGGGAACATATTATCGTGATGTTCAACTATTGATTTATGCAAAAATAAAAACCGATTTCTTCGACCCGCTACACCAGGCTCCCCCCTTAAGCACCATTTTCTTGACCAAGCAAATCTTAAGTTCGGACTATGAATACATGACGTCTTAAGCATAGCTTATTCGAATAAGGCCGACTTTGTCAAGAAATTCTTAAGCACATGCTTAAGCAACGACTATGAATACCGCCCTTAGGATAGGGACCGCATGACACTTTCGTGTCGTATGCAACCGTCCCAATGTCATTAGCAGTTAGAACATTAACATTGAATACAGTGAAATTTCCAGTATTTTCATCCTATAAGCTCGATTTGTCCTCTCTAATAAATGCTCATCGCCATTCCTGCCATTGTTTTTCCCTTTACTAACTTTACCGACTTCGGTGATCACGATGAATTAGTTCCCACAGTCACCGCCTTTAAATGCAGAGTGCGCGTCAAAACCTCTGATTTTTCCGCGAACAATCTACCCTATGCCTCGTCCGTGGTTACGATGTTAATTCCTACCGCTGATAATGTTACATCCTTATGTCATTGTGAGCCGATAACGTTGGACGTGACACGGAAATGGTAATGGACTCACGAGTTCCAAAATTGGTTGACAGAAAATTCTATACCTCGTCTGTCCTTATAGGCTATTGGACATGAACATTCGGTTGATACGCTTATCCTGAATACTACAGGTGTCGAGGATGGTATTCCGTCTGGTGCGTTGTTTGAAAGATAGTCGAAGGCCGAGAAGCCCCGCAGCAGCTACTGTTCACGTTGGTGCATAAACACTTAGAGCTTAGAGCTCGCACGGGCGCGCGCGCGCGCTCTGACGCGCGTTCGTGTACGCACGCGCGCTAGCAGGCGAGCGAGTAAGCGAGCGAACGATCCTGTACTAAAGAACACCTGCGAGAGAACGGTTGATACGTCTGCAGGCGGGGTCGCGTAGTATTCGTACTTTTCTCGCCGCGCGCATACGCGTGCATTGGGTGACGAGTGACGAGTGTACACTGCACGGTCAACGGGGTAAATGCACGCGCGAACGACGTGCTCTCGGTGTTTCCAACGTTTCCAGCGTTTCCAGTGTTTCCACCGATTCGTGTCCGCACCCATTTCTGACATTCCGACCAGGTTGCAGATGCGATCCACGCCGTTCGAGGACCGTACGGTAATCGTTGCCGAAGCCCCGACAACCGACCGCACGATACTTTTTGGTTGAGCTGCTCGAAGCGGTTGATAGGCGGGCGAACGCAAGTGAACGCACAGACGACGAGATTTCGAGCGTGGAAACATCTTGAACCGATGGCTCGTGCCACGACCTTGTTCTGCCTCATTACCGGGAAGGAAAAGGTGTACGCGGATTGCCTGCGACATCGACTTGTCAACGGAGCAACGTCGTACCACGACTGGACGACGGATCACCGCTGGAATCTGGCCTCTCGCCCCTCACGGCTTTCGCCTATGTCAATTCATATCTCTGTTCGATCGTGCGAGTCCACCCTTTGTTCATAGACGTTTCGCGAATCCGTTGCCGTGCACCACTCACCACTTACCACACTATTCGATCTCTGACGCTGGTCGTCGAATCGTGTCACGTTTCACCGAGGAAGCGTGTCGCGCGCGACCGATATAATGAAAAGGATACAATGAACGTGCCCATCGTATCGGGAGACATAGTCGAAGAGGATACCCTCAAGCCGCGTTTTCTTCGGGTAAGTATACCATAGTTAATCCACCAACCACTGCTCCCTCGCTTCCAGGTTCTGTATCTATTGTATCTCTCGAGTATCTCACTTTCCACGGACCCGTCATTATCGCGGTATACATATTCCACTTCCTTCGCGATCAACCGATACGTCGCTCCAGGCTAATCAATCTTCGATAGAAAATATGTTTACGAATGTACATGTAAGTAGGAAGCGCCACAGTACGGAGAAACGTTAATCCCTCTAATGCGGTTCATCTGGACACAACGCAGACTTCATAGAAACGGATAACGTTAATTGTGACGGTTATTCCACGTTTTATAAAGCAACAGAAAGATAGAAGGGTACTGTGCGCGATACGGTGAATTCGAAAAGCACGCGTGCTAAGCTACACATATAGGGTGCGTTCCACTTGCGCCCAAATCGCCCGCGATTTTCATTAAGGTGGGTTCTCCTATACGCGACTGGACGCAACGTCAAGAATTTCAAAGTCGATTTTCTTGAAAATGAAGCACAATATCAAAAAATCTTATTCCTCTTTTTCGACTTATTTACTTGTTATTAGTCGAAAAGAAAGAGTAACTTTTTTTTATATCGCGCTTCAGTTTCGAGAAAATCGACTTTGAAATTCTTGACGTTGTGTCCAGTCGCGTATAGGAGAACCCACCTTAATGAAAATCGCGGGCGTTGCGGGCGATTTGGGCGCAAGTGGAACGCACCCATAGAGAGATGGCATTTCGGTAACGCGGGATTCGAACCCCGTTCAAAAGTGTCGGACGCCGTCTCGTATCGTCTGGTACGTTTCTTAAAATTCTTTGTCTTTTACAATATTTCACTTGGAGGAGTCAGTCACGACTTTGCGAATTCCGCTGTCGATCGTTGGAAAATGGAAGGTGAAACGCGGAAGATCGAATTTCGACTTTCTCCGCTGATCGACGGAGAATGTTGACGTCTCGATCCGACGCATGTCGTCTTACGGAAGAGTATCACGTTGCGCGCTCTAACAATAATACACCGCGTTTAAACCTAAAGGCGAGGAACGATGCCGTTGTGAAGTGGCTTTAATCGTAAACTCGTACGTTTTACGCAAATAACTTGTTGGACGCAGAAGGTAGGTGTCCAGCTTTACGACCGATACGAGCGCAAGCCGTAGGAATCGATAGGTCATTGCGCAATTAATTACGTAAAAGTTTATCGCTCGCCACGATCGTCTCGATGGTTTTACTCTCAACGTCGTCCCCGCCGTCGCGCCAGTAAGGTTTCCAAGTTTCAAATCGATTGGATCAAAAGGTGAACGGCAAAGCATGTCTAATCCTGTTTCTCGAACCGCCATCGTAGGACGATATCGCGCACGGATGACGCTCGAAATGTCATGGGAAATCAAGTCGTGTTTTTGATTCTTGGCGCAAAGGAAACCGAGATTGTTACGCTCGAATGCGGGCCGTTTCGTAGGTGCGTTCGATCGGTGTGCCTAGGAATGGAATCGGATTGAAACGGATATCCCCATCGATTGGTCGCGTCACGCGCCCGACAATTGTGAAGTCACCGAATTGTGACTTGCGAGCGAAGCTAGCGCTAGAGCATGGGACGATCCGAAGCGATCCGACCGAGAGCGATGTCGAGCGAACTGCGACGAGTTGAAGCGAAACTTGCCGAATGGGAAGCAACCGTCAGCATGAAGACAGGAACAGTACTCTGCGGCCTGCGCGCGTCGTATGGGGCCCCCGGCCTATTGGTGCGGGGGGGGGGGGGGGGGAGGGGGGAAGGGGAGACGGGAGGAGATGGAAGGAAGGGCATTACGGCCCCGATCGGTCGCGTCCGCGTCGGTTAGCAGCTAGAAAGAATAGCGCGTGGAAGGTGAGCAACCGGTGGGCTGTGTTGCCCATTGCGCATTGCGCGGTGCGCGCCGATCGACGCGAGTCAACGGTGATCCGTAAATCTTCTCGGGCGATCTTTTCCTCTTCTCTCCCCCTACCCATCCGATTCGTTCGTGCGAGCCCCCCTCCTCACCCCCTGGCCGCCCTTCCCTTTTCGCGAACGCGGCACCGTTCTCCCCGGCCGCGGCTCTGGGAATTCCGCTTTCCCGTAGAAAAGAAACGCTCCGCGGAAACACCGAGCGCGTCATACTTTCGTCTCCTCCGAGCTACGCGTTTCCGCACCATTCGCATCGACGTTTCAGCGTCCGCGTCCGCGCCCGCGACGCGAGTGGAATGCGAGGGAACGCGGCTGGTCTCCGTGCTGTTGGTGTTGCCCGCCGATCGATCAGAGCCGGTGCCTTGGATCGCGCGACCAACTATGTAACCGATCGGATGGATTGATAATATCTTCGTGGCCGTGCTTCCGACGAATGCGCCCTCCTTGGTAGCCAGTCGTTTCGTCGGCGCGCCCAAGGATCTTGGAGTTGGCCTCCGACAGAGTTCTGGACGTCACAGAGGCGGAGAACAAGGGGACAGAACGATACGAGCGCACACCGGATCGAGGGACGATCACGAATCGGAGAGTAACGTTTTTGCGGATATAGAGCGCATTTCGATACAGTCCAGAAGCATGTTGATCCTACCGGACTTGAAGTTACAGGTAAATCGGACTTGCTCCTCTGCTTCCGAAATCGACGCCTCCCCGGCTTCTGCCCCTCTTGTCGGTGCGACAAACCTTCCACACACCGTTTCCGCGCAAGCATCGCGACAGCCGTCCCTGTTTCTTCTGTCGACGATATATTATGTACATATATATGTACCTAGTACGGCTGCTGTGGCCCGCTGCTTCCAGAACCATACGCCCGTCGATCGAGGAAACTCCGCGAGCGTTTCGTTCGCGCGGAATTCCGAGTGTTGTTCGGTAACGGTGCTCGTTCATCAGGATATATCGAAAGGAACGTTTCAACGTTCACGGGACGGTTGGAATATTACAGGAGGCGGGCAACGGGCGGACGAAGCCTGCATTTCCTGTTGCAATGCGCGCGTGAGCGGCGTGCCTCGGATCCGGTAGACCGTGCCTGGTCCGCTGAACTCTCCACGCGATGCAATGCGTAACGACTAACGCCCGACACCATCGGTTGCCCGCAACAGAACTAGCTTTGGTTGTTGACGTCCCGCGGCTTACGATCGGAACCTCGGATTCTCTGCTCGCCGCGATGTACACAAAGCGAGCTGCGCGACGTTCGATCGTCGCTCGAAAATAGTCCCGTTAGTGGCCCGCATCTCTGAGCCCTGTCTCGCGTCTCGCCCAACTTCTTCTCTTCGATCTTCCGCGTCCAGATGGATCGCGTGTCGCGCGGAGGTCTTCGACCGCGTTTCCGGCTGCTTCTCGAGAAGCTTGCCTCTGTTCCGCTTCCGTCCCGGTTTCCCGTCCTAGCTAGCCCCTCCCCCGAATCTGCACTCGACTCCCGACCACCACCACCCCCCCCCCCCCCCCCCCCCCCCGGTTTCATGGGATACCGGCAGCAAAATTTCGCCCAATCGGTCAAAGTAGCCCACGGTATCAGTGATCGACAACGAAGCCGCGCCGACCTTAAAATTACCGCGGTGCGTAGAAGCCGTACCCAAGATGACAGAGCGGACGGTATCCTTCTCCCCAAGTCCCCACCCGTGATTCGCAGAGTTTCTCTCCTTTCACCGAGAGTCGGCTGCTTCCGTGGAATTGGTCCAAGACGCGCGGAGTCTTGGAGCACGACGCGTGTAACGCGAGACCAAGGCGAGAAAGAGACAAAGCTGTTTTAGCGGTAAGCGAATTGGCGCCCCAACGGTAATCCCAATGTGGTACGCGATAACGCGTTTCACGTATTGATGGCATCAAAACCAGTAGCTACGCTAAAGATAATAGTGCCGAGGGGGAGAGGGAGAGAGAGAGAGAGAGAGAGAGAGAGAGAGAGAGAGAGAGAGAGAGAGAGAGAGAGAGAGAGAGAGAGAGAGACATTGTGAGGAAAAGGAGAGTAGAGGGGAGCGCTGCCGATCGCGTACGAGAATGCTTCCTATGTCCGCAGCAGCTTCCGCGAGCAAACGTTACAGTTAGGTAGTCCGGGCTATCGAAGCGCGTAATATTGCCGGCGCGGCGTCGTGCAGCAGACCGACAAAGTAAAGTCACGTGAAGCGCACCGAGACGAGCTCAGCGAACCATCGAGGTTCGCGAGCAATCGGAACCCTTCCGCGAGCAAGAAGGCTGGCGCGCGCGCGATCGGGAACTCTCGAGTCGCAGGCGACGGGGACCACGCGTCGTCGTATCTGTTTGGGCCGAATCCGATCGAATCCGATCCGAGCGGAGCCGGGCGTCCGATGGTATACGGTACTGGTGTTTATCGCGGCATATTTTCCCCCCTGTCGAAGATCCGCGATCGAATCAGACTGGAACGCCGGTTACGGTGACACAGAAGGTTCGTGCGATAATAGTATCGCGCAACGGGTTTGATTAGGAGGAGAGGGTGGCCGTGGCATCGTTCGCTCTCCGCGCGATATACCGGCAGAAGAAGAGCGGCTCTCCGACCCGCAGCTCCGAGCGGACACGGGATAAAGCGTAATCGAAGCGAAGCCGAACGATGCGGCTGCGGGAGCAAGTACAAGTACTATGTTGAAGTGGGCTTACTATACGCCTCTCTCGAAGAATCGCGCATCTCCGCCGACCCCGTGGAACGAGCGGGAGAAGAGGACCGACTGCGAGAATGCACCGCGGCCTACGCCACCGCCGCTTTATTCGCGCGTAGGAAAAGCTTCCCCTTCTCGCTCGGAGGACGTAGAAATTTTCCGAGAACCATCGTCGACAAGAAAGTGTCTCGGGGTGAGAAAAATACGAGAATCAACCTTTTGTTTCTGCTCCACCGGTTCGCCGTCCATCCGAAATTCTTCCCTCCGATACTCGTCCTAGACGCCTTCGCGCGTTTGTCGGCGGCTTTCATTTAGATTTTTAGCGGTTACCGTTACTCAATCTACGCTACATATCAATTATTCCGGCGACTTGGCAAAGCAACCAATGTTTCTTTAACCTTGCGCAGGGCTCCGATCCCAGAGTGGCAACCTGTCGCGGCAAGTTGCAGAATAAACGAAGCAAGCTCAACCAGGAGATAAACAAGGAACTGCGACTGCGAGCCGGCGCGGAAAATCTGTTCAAGTAAGGATTTAATGCGAGATCTAATGCATCTAAAGCGAGTGCAGCGGTCCAACTGGTTCACGCTGTTGGTGTTGTTGCTCACGGTGATTTATATTTCAGGGCGACCACGAACAGGAAACTACGGGAAACCGTTGCTCTGGAACTTAGCTTCGTCAATTCGAATTTGCAGCTGCTGAAGGAACAGCTCGCCGAGCTGAACAGCTCGGTCGAGCTCTACCAGAATGTAGACAGGTCAGTGAGGAAGACCGTGGTGCCAGGAAATTAAACTAAATCTCTGTGATCGGTAGAAACCTAAAGATCCTTTGTATTTTCAGCGAGGAACCAGTGATGCCCATGATACCTCTGGGACTAAAGGAAACCAAAGATATCGACTTTCGAGATCCCTTTAAGGTGAGCGAGCCTGTCACGTCAGAGACCTGTATCGAAAGCTACCGTGGCGGTATCCACTCGTTACTCCAAAGGGGGCACCTCCGAATCGCTCCAGCCGTTGTCTTCGCACACCGAGGATTCCCGTTTCCTGCCGCGGGGTGGTTCGCTTCGATCGACGATCCTCGAAAAATCTAAATCTTCAGTGGCTGGTCCTATCTCCAGATATTGCCGGCGTATATTAGCTGACAGTCGTCGTTCCGCTGTGCACTCGCGTTCCTTTTTGTTGTCCGCCACTTTGGAGCGTGCGACTTTCTTCCCAATGGCTGGTAGCGGACTTAGACGCGGCATCGTTACCACCAACTTACCGTTCGTCGTGTTTCTTTTGGCCACGCTGTCTTCTATCGACACCTCACAGGGAAGGACCAGCTGCAACACTTTTCCCTTTATCGTGATCCGTACATATTCGGGCTGCACGTCCACGTCCACGTACTCGGTGTCCAGGTACCTGAAATCACAATCGCCAACCGTTTGTGAATCGATACGACGGCTAACGCTGAACGCAAGCTTACATACTTGTACACGGTAACTTCCAAGACGACGCGGTCCGGGTATTCGTCCTGGTTCAGCCTGAACGGCACTTTCGCCTGATTCACGTTGTACGGTCTGCCCTCCAGGCTGAACAGCTTCGGCTCGCGGCTGATTAGCGGTTCCTTTCCTTCATCGCTCCTTCTGCTTCTGAGCTCCTCCTTGCGCAGAAACCGTTCAGCAATGTCGGTTCGTTCCTCCGGCGTGTGTCGACTAACCCGATTCCAAAAAGCCTCGTCCTCTTCCTCGTTTGCAGGCGCGGCCTCCTACGAGCACGCGTTACCAGTCTCCGATCTCGTCGAGCAACCCCGAAACTAAACTTGCGCACTTACTTGCGTCGCCTCCGAGGCTCTTCTCTCGCGATAGCCAAGTATTTCTACTTCCCTCGTTCTCTTGTACTGTGCCCAGCTCCTGACAATATCTCCCTCGATCCGAGCTCTAGCTTGCAACGCCTTTATCCGTTCGGATCGTTCGATCGGAACCCCGTCCAGTTCCTTCAACTGCGTTAACGTCGCGATAGAGTATTCTCTGTACCCGGGATAATCCACGCACGGATTTCCTACCAAGAAAAGCTGTTCCAAATTCGTGTTGCATCTATTCTAGAACAGCAGAACGTATCGGGACTCGATTACATCCGCCGCGAGTAGTCCTGCCTGTTCAATGTTCCCTGTTTGCTCGGCTTAGGAAACGACGAATGATTCCGGCATTTACCTTAACCTCTCGATACCCCGTAGATCGCCGATGAAGTTTACCGTTAGATCTAACTTTTTCAAGCTCTCCAGACCCTCCAAGTTCTCGATCACCTCTATGTTGTTTAGCGCCAAGTTTAAGTACTCCAGTCTCTTCAGTTTGCTCAGATTCTCGATCTTCGATATGAGGTTGTGCTGCAGCAACAGAATCTTCAAGTGTTTGCACGTTCCATCAATTATTTCAATCTTCTTGATATTCTCCTGGTGCAGAGCGATCTCCTCCAGCGTACCTATCTCGCCCTCGTTGTGCTCCGAACGCTTTCGTATTAGATCGAGCGTGATTCTCGACATTATAATGAAATGTATAAATGCACATTCGTGAATGGTGAATGCATTGGCATCTAACGAAGTTAGTCTTGCGCAGGGTTGCCAGGCGTACTGAAAAAATGGCGGTTTGCTGGCCTATATGACGTCATACGGTGTAGGAGAAGGGGAATACTTATATTTGATTGGTGACGCCGTGACGTCATGTCAACGCCGAGCCAATCCAAGCTAAGTGACGTCATATATGCCAGTACGTGTACCGGATCGCCTGGTAACCCTGCTTGCGGTTGCTAAGCAGCGTTGAGCATATCGACTTAACGACGCGACGCGTGACTAACTTGAGTGGTTTAAAGGCGCGCGGATACTTCGCTACAATCGCTACCAGCTCGGTAAATGACACATATTGTTAGCCTCTTCTTCCTGTTTGCGCTGCGTAGGATTTTATTCTCGAACACTACAGCGAGGATGGAAGTAATTATGAGGAAGCCATCGCGGATCTCATGGAAACCAGGCAGGTGAGCATTTAAATGAAGAAGAATATGTAAATTGTATATTGTATCCAGAGAGCGAGGAGCGCGTAATGTCGGTTGGGTACGTTTCCAGGCGACGCGAACACCGACCAGAGATGCGGCTGGCATCGCGTTGCTACTGCGCTACTACAATCAACTCTATTTCGTGGAGCGTCGGTTCTTCCCTCCCGATCGGAGTCTCGGCATTTATTTCGAATGGTTCGACTCGTTGACCGGCGTTCCGAGTTGTCAACGGACCGTCGCGTTCGAGAAAGCCTCCGTGCTGTTCAACGCGGGCGCCCTCTACACTCAATTGGCCGCGAAGCAGGATCGCCTGTCCGCGCGGGGCTTGGACCAGGCAATCGACGCATTTCTCAGAGCCGCTGGTACCTTTCGTTACATACACGAAAACTTCACCAACGCGCCGAGTATGGATCTTGGGCCGGATATGCTTGAGATGCTCGTTCAGTTGATGCTGGTAACCATTTGCACCGATAGGCACTTGCGTCGGCAACCAATTGCAGCTGCGATTCTCACGCGTCACCCGCTTTCCCGTTTTCAGGCCCAAGCGAGGGAATGCTTGTTCGAGAAGCTGGAGCTTCAGTCGAAAGATGGGAGGAACGTGGACGTTTCTGTGGACCTCGCGCAAGAAGCGTCACAGGTAGCGTTGGTCGTCGGACACCTGGCGTCGACGTTGTACGTAAATTCGTTCCAAAAATCCAGCCTTTTCACTGAGCAAATGGCCGCTGGTTGCCTAGGTTGCGGCTGTCTACAACGATGTTCACGGGCTGATATCGCGCGAGCCAGTACGGGATTACGTTCCGGAGACTTGGATCTCGCTGATCTTGGTGAAACGCGAGCATCATCTGGCACTCGCCCACAAGCATCTCGCGCTCGGACTGTTCGATCGTCCGATCGTCGAATGGCGCGCGGAGACCAAGCTGGCACTGGAGCACGCCCAAAAGAGCGACGCGAAGACTCAACTGGAGCTGACCGTGCCTCGGGACGAGAACGAAAGGAAATTGCTAGGTACGTGGATATCGCTGATGTGCTTCGAGGTGCGCGCGATTCATCGCTCCTGTGGAGATTTCGACCGATTTGAACGGTTCGTTTCAGGAAAGGCGCATCTCAGGGAGTCTCTGCTTCTGCACGAAGAGAGTCAAAGGCTTCAAAGGATGTGCAGAGACCTGAAAGCGAAGCAGGCGCTCGCCAAAGTTTTGAAGAAAGTGCAAGAATCGACCGTGGAGAGTTACAGTTGCATCGGAGACGACGATGACTTCCGAGGATTGCTAGATCCCCCAGATATCATTGGTAAATAGAGAACAGAGATTGATCGACCGACCGTACCCCCATCCCTTGATAGTCAAATCTAATGCCTGATCAACAAACCTCACGATGTCGTCGCTCGCTTCTATTTTCTTCTCTCCACGAAATCACAGCATCCACAAAATTTCAACTGAGCATCACTCACCCGGATTTTGGGCAGCACGGAGTGGATGATCTTTTCAGATCGTTAGGTCCCGTGGCTATATTCTCGGCTAAAAGGCATTGGACGGCCCCGCGGCTGATACAGCTTCAAAGGGGTCCCGACGGCGAGGGTTTCGGATTCAGCGTTCGAGGGGACGCTCCCGTGATAATAGCAGCGGTCGATCACAATTCGCTGGCTGATGTAAGTATCGCTAGAATACGGGTAACGTCGGGTGTGAAACGTCTGATGGCTCACACCGGTTCTCTTCTATTCCCTTTTTACTCGCTTCAGTTGGGTGGAATGAAGGAGGGCGATTTCATAGTAGGAATCGGCGACAAAGACGTGAAATGGGCGTCTCACGAACAGGTGGTTCGACTGATCAAGCAATCCGGGGATTTTATCAACCTGAAGCTGGTCACGCCAATGGATAGAAATTATTTGAAGGTAAACGCCGGAGATTAAAGATCGCCGATCGCCAGCGAAATGGCGATTGTTGGCCTCGTAACGGAATGTCTAATTGTCTACCGATCGTAGAGGCCGGGTAAAACAAACCAGCAGGACAAAGGAAGCGTGTCGGCGAGCAGCTCCTCCGGAGTGTCTTCCGGACAACCGAGCCCAGCCGGCTCCGTCACTACAGCTCACGTAGCTAAGAAGCTACCGTGGAATCCGTTCAAGAAGTCGAGTACGCAGCGCGACAGCAGGGACCTGACGTTCGATAACGTTATCCTGAGATGATGGTTGAATCGTCGGGAAAACGGTCAAGCCTTGAAAGACGTTTCGCGTTGGACGTACGCCAAACTTATGTTGCAACGGTCACGCGTCTCTTCACGACTTTGTATAATACGTATCTCTATAAATACAGATGCATATACTTGTATTTGTATATTCATGCGCGCGCTATATCCCGAGGCTACCTCCAGTCGGTAGAGGCCACCTCGAAGTCCGAGGATACGGGATCAGTCGCAAAGAACTCGACGTCTCTCGACGGACAAATGCACGATGGAACTGTACAAACGGTTGGTCAAACGTATCGAGCGGAGTGTTTGCTGCACGTACTCGTTCGACGATGTTATTCCTCACCCATACGTTATACGCCAATTATATTTTGGTTAAACGAAAGTGTACTTTCTTTTGTTCTTTCCTTTCTTTACCCTGTCCTATACCGATCAGGGGTCGAAACGAACCCTGTAAGATTACGATTAAGATTACGAAGCTCCTTATACAGAGACAGAGAGATAGAGAGATGTCTGTTTCCTCGTATGGAATTATTATTAAACGCACCTTTGCTACGGCGGCTACACGCTGCGGCGTGATTAACACCGTGCCAATTCTCTCACGAATTCGACACCCCCCATGCCGATTAATCGCATAAAAAAAAATTAAGAAATCGAGTCGCGAATCGCTTGCAGCTTTGATAATGGTGTTCGGAGCATTTGGGAAAGCGCAGATACATATGTACATACGTACACACGATACCGAAGTTGCGAGGCAGGAAAGAGTAGAAAGGTACGGTGCCCTGAATGTAGCCGAAGCGCAACTTTCACCGAGCCGAGAAACGTCGTGGTGCACGATTGATTACGCAATCGGCCGAACGCGAAGAAACTCTACTTATTGTTAGTCACGTGTAATCTACACCGCAATCCTACACCGTTCACAGACGATCGAAGGCGGCATTTGACAGAATGATCACCGAAGACGAAGCAATGAGCTGCAGGGAAACCGATAGGATTTTAGAAAGATCGCGATGCCTTAGAATGGTTGAATCAGCTAACAAGGCCAAGCCCCGATGTAAACGGCGATCGTCTGTCCTTCGCCTCGTTTTACCGATTGCGAACGTGTCCACGACGCGAAAACTGCGGGGATCGAGCTCCAAAGAGCAACTAGACTTCGCCAAGCGATTTTTATGACGAATCGCTGGTTTCCGTCCCATGGCAAGAAAACGGGATAGCCTCGATGCTCATCGAGCCGGTCGAAAGTGGTCTCACGGTGAAAGTGAAATGTAGGATTACGAGAAGAAAGTGAATCTTTGACCACCCACTGTTCCCTTTCTCCAAGTATGCCTTGCCTACGAACTAACAATAAGTAAATAGTCGGTAACTCGCGGACAGTGTTTCAATAAGTATTGTTTGCAGAGGTTCCCTAAATCGAATGGATAAATGGGTCACTGACTTGTTCGAATGGAAAACGACAATTTGCAGGAAGAACCACCGAGAAATAGAGCAGTAGGATATCCGGTAGTAATTAGCCGACGCGATGACCATGAACGCGCTAAGGGATAAGATGGTTAACATTTGGACTGGCGAGGAGGAAGCGACAGGCAGAAAAACGAGAAGGTTGTTTCGAAAGCCGAAACCAAGGCAAGAGGAAAAGGTGCGTCGAACGCGGCCGCAGCAGGGGAACAGCATCGGGAAGAGCAGAAGGAGCGGTAAGAGCGACGGCTTAAATTGATCGGGCGAGCAAGCAAGCGGGTTACTTCGGTCCAAGTTGGTGGAGAAAGAACGTGTCGTGTCTCGTCTCGTCTCGTCTCGGTTCGGTTCAAGAGCCGCGCATTTCCGCGCCCGTCCACCTCCTTTCGACGCGGCGCAAGCGAGCGCGCGCAGACTCGGACTGTGCCCGATCGCCGCCTCTCAAACTCCAACCGCGAACGAACAAGGGCACATTCGTACCGTCTTTGGCGGAACTTACAGTGTTCCATGTGGCCTACCGTCCGAGAGAAAGCTACCGACACGGTACGTTCCGCAGTCTTAAACGTGGAAGAAAGTACGTACTCGTGTTGTTGATTCTACCGTGCGCTTACGCGATTTCCACGGTGGTGCATGTTCGACGAGTTCGTTTAATCGCATCCAGCTCGAGTAACGACATACAGGAGCGTGAGCTCTGCCAAATTCGGCAAGGAATTACGGCCGTACGATCGGCCGATCGTGCATGACCGGTCGCGGGGTAGAAAGCGCTGCGGAGAAGCGCGAGGACGGCTATTCTTTCCCGAGCAAATCGATGTCGAACTTTCTCCTGGACGATGGATCGGCGAGTGGCGTAAGAACTCGTCGGGTCTCGTAATCATCGAGAGCTCGGGTTCGGGTTCGAACAAGCTAAACGAGGACATTCACGGTGTGAAACAGGGGAACGGGGGGGGAAAAGGGGGTCGGTCGGCGGGGGGTGTGGTGGGTGGTTGGGTGAGGGAAACGCGCAAGAGCTGGGCGCAGAAGGAAAGGCGCGAGCCGTAAGGATACCTAATCGCCGCTGGTCACCGTTCCTCCCAACAGCGGCGAGAATGTCCAAGTCGCGAGTAGAAGGCGATTATGGGTGCACGCTCAGCGAGGATACGAGGGCGATCGCCCGTGCCGAGCTTCGGGAAGACGACACAACGAAGGAGCAAGCCTTGGACCAATTTAGATGCTGGATTCAGAAACATCCGGCTATTAAGCGTTGCAGAACCGACGCGCCGTTCCTCCTCCGATTTCTCCGAACCAAGAAGTTCAGTCTACCGATGGCGGAAGAAATGCTCGAACGGTATCTGACTATCAGGCAACTGTATCCAAACTGGTTCCAGAACCTGGACATCGAGGATCCGGATATCGAGGCCATCATAGACGCCGGCTATTTGATACCGCTAGTGGAGCGGGATCGTCATGGTCGCCGAGTGATACTTTCGTGCGCCGGTAAGCATCCGACGATCTTGTCCTTTATTTCTTGCAGAATTTCCGCGATATATTCCCCGTTACCTGTTCAAGGGCGCTTCGATCCGTACAAATACACGTCCGCCCAGATGGCCCGAGCTCACAGCCTGGTGGTGGAGGGCCTGATGGACGACGAGGAGAACCAGGTGCGCGGCTACACGCACATCAACGACGAGTCCGGATTGACTATGGGTCACCTGAGCGCCTGGACTCTGACCGACATTCGTAACATGCTACGGTGTATCCAGAACAGCACACCCATCAGGCACAAGGAAACGCATTTCGTTAATATTCCAAGCTGCGCTAACAAGATCATCGAATTCGCCATCTCGCTTCTCAACGAGAAATTGAGGGCTCGGATCTCGGTACGCTTTTCTATTCCTCTCGCTATACTCCGTACGTCACGTCGATCCCAACATGGTGTGTTTCCCTCCTTCAGGTGCACAAAAACCTGCAAGAGTTGAAAGACGCGATCGAACCACGAATTTTACCGAGGGAATACGGAGGGGAGATTCCACTCTCCGAAATGATCGGTACGTGTACACGCATTGTAATTCTATCAATTTACCACCTTCAAAGCACTATAACCTTTAGTGTCTTCCAGCCACTTTCAAGAACACCTTGAAGGAACGAAGGGATCGGATAAAGGCGCTCGACGATATGTACATAGAGATTTCGTCCACGAATTGCCACTTTCCCTCCAACGACGATCTAAACGGTATACCCGGGTCCTTCCGCAAACTAGAAGTCGATTAACGGATTCCTCGCCTCCCGCCCGAACAAACCTGCTTTCAACTTCCTTCGCGTGCCGCACGGCCCAGTTGTCTACGGGCTCGGGTCCACTCCCCTCCCCGCCACCTATCCCCCCTTGCTAGTGTACTAAATATACATATAGCGTTATTATTCGATGTATTACGATCTCGTAGCGAGCCACGCGATAAAACTTGCGCGCGACTCTAGCCTTCGTTCTTAATACTACGAACCTTTATAAAAAGTATTAAGTATTAATTTTGCCGGTGGTATTAGTTACCTACGATCGTTTAGATTTACGTGCAACGTAACGTAAAACGCGACGATTCCGCTCCCACTTAGCGAAATAACTCGATATCTGTAGCGTAGAACGCGACGAATGGAAGTGTAAGTGATGAAAGAAAAACACTATGCGTACGACTATTTGTAACAATCTTTCCTCTGGGAATTTATACAGGATTAACTGAAAAATTTCTGCTACATCTATGTCGAAACCAAAGCACCGACATTACGACGAAACGTACACCGTGTCTGTACTCTTCACTTTATTAGGCTTCGTTAACATTTACAAGCTCGCAATCGTGCAGAATCTCTTTTAAAAACTCTGTGCTCGCCGGCGCTGTAGTGTAGAGACTCCCTGTAACGTATTGAGCGTGGTGTCGTAGCCGCGTTACAAAAACACGGCGAGCACGTCGATTCTTAAGCTATCTTACTTAATAAACCATAAGTTTGCCAGACTTACCTATAAAGTTCTTATTGTTATTCTCGTTCACGATAACTTTGCAATTGTTCCTATGTAGTATTTTAAATCCTAAACAACGAAACCGCTCGTCCGTCTTGTAGAGTGCGCCGCTCTTCTGCAGATTCAAATGTGGCTGTCCGCTGAACGGATTGATAAAGTCCGCCCAGTATCCGATCATCTTTAATTTCGCGCAAATATCAGAAGCGGCTAGTACAAACTATCGAAAGGGGGGGGGGGAAGACATCCGGTTTACTTTAACGTTATCAGAACGTACCGCTTCTTTCGGCTGCCTCTGTTCTCGGCATTTCGACGAGTACGGCCTCGGATACTTGCAAAGACTTACATATTGGGCTAATTTCTCCGTCTCTGTCTCTTTGCTCCATCTAGTGGCTTTTGAATTCAATTTCTGGCAGACGCTAATGATCGTCAGCTGCGGCGACCCGACGTCTAAGCATCCTGGAAAGAGCTCCTCTATGCCTTTCCTCAGCAATAAGGGGCACTCTTGGGCGACGCAGTGAAGCATCGGTCGCGGGGCGTCAGCGTTCAAACGGCTCGTTTCCAGAGATTTCTCGTCGGAATAATCTACGGTGCCCCGCTCCTCGTTATCTGAAATATCCACCAAGTGCGTTCTCACTTGGGCGGTGGTGGTTGCGTCCGACCAGCCGGGACCGACGCTTCCGGGTAAATAAAATCTAAAGCCTCTCGGCGTTAGTAGCTCCCAATTAGAATTTATACCAAGCACGGCACCGTCCACATCTGAAAAGAATGTCGGTACTGGTGAAAGTGGCTCTGCGCGTTCGTGAACGGGCTGTGACGAGACGTTCGCAAGTTTACCGTCCAAGTTTTCACTGTTCGTCTTAACCACTTTATACGAGGTAGTGCTCTTGTCGCTGCGTCGAGAATAACGATTCTTCGAGAGGAGGTTAAGTAGTACCCTGCCGTTAGCTGTTCTCGCATATTTCACACAAAGCATCTGAAACGAATGACAACGTAAAGGTTATGTTGTGCAATTTCACGGAGGCGTACGGGCATACGAGTGCCAGAATCATTCTCGCTGCCGTGTTTACAACTGTCTCCTTTTAACGGGCATCGACGAGTCAATTAGTCTACAAGAAGAACACGCTGTTACCGTTGAGCCGCGATTCACATACTGGATCGAGAATTTCCCGCACGAAAACACCGTTTTGTCTTCGGATTATCTAACTCTGTCGTTCTTCTGCCGATCACTCGCGCACATTGTATGCAGAATTCGTGAGGACCCTGATGCAACGTCAATTCGCGGATCCAATTTAAGTATTTGCTTGGCAATCAAGTCCCGATCCGCTTCCCGGCATTGGCGTATTTTCACGTCGCGTCGGTCTGCTATGCTCTGCTAGATGCTACAGAATTGGCGCGGACGTTTCATCTAGGGACATTTCACGTCGTTCTTCACAATGTTAAATAACAGAACTGTTGATAACGTGGAAAAAATAACCAGTTTTAAAATCGCATCGTTACAGTTCTTCTTGAACGTAATATCTAGTTTTAAATAGTACCATGATGGCGTTGCAATGTTATTTCATTCCGAAGCGATGACATTGGACGTGACGCGAATGAAGTTGAATAAGGTTAAAGTAGGGCTCTTGATACCCGGTGACCCGGGTACTCGGTTAACCGGGTGATACGGTTACGGGTACTCGATACCCGTATGATACGGGTAACACAGTTCGACAGCCATCTGGACTTGTAACATTTAATAGCCGTTTCTTATATGTTTTGGAGCGCTGAAAACGAATCCGCAAACCGTTTGACGCCATCACCCTCAGTTTTTGAGAAATTCGATTTTGAAAAAAAAATGAAAATTTTCAACGTTGAACATCTTTTGTGTCGAGACAGTCTTTTTCAAAATCGAATTTCTCAAAAACTGAGGATGACAGCGCAGAAGCAACTTGCAATATTACTAATAATTTATAACTAACAATATTCATGAAACAAAAAGGTATAATAAGAGGTTTGTTACGATCCACTGCAATAACCGGTATTTCGTCGATTACCCGTATAACACGAGTATCGGGTAATCGTAACCGTATTACCCGCAAACCCGGGTAGCACCCGGGTAACCGGGTAGGACCCGGTTTACCGGGTACCCGGGTAACCGGAAACCCGCGAAAAGTAAGAGCCCTAGGTTAAAGAGCTCTGGAGGGTACTGAAGGCTTTGGAGGTCTCATTGAAAGCTTGAAACTGTCGCCAACATGGTGCGAGAGAGAAAGACATGTGCGAGCGAGAGAAGTATATGTCCTGATCGACCGCAATGCGCATGCACCGATATCGTTGTTTACGCAGACAGACAGAAGGCAGAACCATTGTCACAAATTCATATTTAAATTACAGGAAACACTTAAAACTTAGTAAGTTTATTTCACTATTCCGATATTGGGAGATATAATATATGCATAAAACCACAGTGTCACCCCAACAATACGTATGTATTCGTTTTTAATTTATTTTGGCAAGGTGGTCAATTACTCCCTTGATTATGGGATAGTCCGACCACATGTGTTTTTCTTACTGTAAACCTATCTTCAGATTCAGGGAGCGAAAATTCCATTATACAAGATAGGAATCTGACGTTAGAAGACTGAGACGAAAACGAATGTGTGGAATGCGGAGAAAACTATTTCGAAATCCTGAAAAGCGACAATTGTATTAAATGTGTGCACTAGGAAATAAAAAATTTCCATATGTTCCACCATTTTCCATATGTTTCCTGCTTCGTTTCGGAAAATAAATAAATGATGAAAGCATGCACCGCGTATCACTTCAAACCATACCGCGTGCAGCCAATTTCACGATAACGGCGCATGCGCATTGCGGTCGATCAGGACATATACTTCTCTCGCTCGCAAGATGTACTTCTCTCGCTCGCACCTGTGGCACATGTTATTCTCTATTTATTTTATGTTATGTTATCATATGTTATTTCATTATGTCTCTGTATTTACAAAATCTGTAATCTAAAGGGTTCTCCCGTCGATTTAATAATAATAATAATAATAATGTCTTTCTCCCACGCGTGATGTTGCCGACAGTTTCGAGGCAGTCACTCTAAGGCAATGATACCTCCATGTATAAAAAAAAGTTCTCGGACCCTCGTTTTTTAAAAATTCTGTTAGAACTTATTTGTTTCGATTCGGAAAATATCTGTTTCTGTGGAATTTTTAATGAAACAAATGCTACCTTCAGGAACTTCTTTAAAAAGTGTTCTCATGGAACAGATATTTTAGAACGTATATAATAAAAGTTCCATGGAAACAAGTTACATTAGAACATTTATTAAAAAAGTTTTCAAAAGATAAAGAAAAGTACTCAACTATTGAAGTTTATATTAAACAACCATTAGATGTAATTTAAGTTCTACAAACCTAGACAATATTTTGCTCGTAAAATTATATTGTTAAATAAAACTCGTACCTAATACTTTAGTACTTTTCTTTATCTTATGAAAACTTTTTTAATAAACATTCTAATATAACTTGTTTTCATGGAACTTTTATTATAACGATTCTAAAACATCTACGTAGGTAAGTATTACATATAAATAACAAATTCAAAATATCAATTTAACTGTATGAATTATTTAATATTCTTGTAGTACTATCCATTGAATAGAATTTAGTGTTTGTTACAACGATTGAGAACTTTTTTAATATCGGTGAACAAAATATCTGTTCCTGTTATACAGAAATTTTTATTCTTATATTTTATAAGTTCCATTCTAACTAGAACTTTTATTTTCAAGAACTTTTATTTTATCGGTTCTTCTGAGAACTTATAATGTAAGAACATTTTTAAAAAAGTTCCGCGGCATTTGTTTTAAATGGAACCTATTGAAAAGTTTCAGAACTTTTTCGATCCCTGGTTTGGAGCTCGCGCTCACGAGCCACTGAACCGCGTCGCGTGGGTAACGTGGACATTGGACAGCGACGTAGAGCTTGCTCCCCTCCGCGGTTCCACGGTCGCGACTCGTGAATGTCGCGCGATTGGTCTGGATTGGTCGCGGTACCGTACCGTTTGAACGCGCGCGTTTAGCGAACGCGAGCGGCGCGCCCAAATGCGCCTCGTACGAGCAAACCGCGAACTGGGCAGACCGCGAGGGGTAGTGCTGGGCACTGCTGGCCGATGTTTGTCTCGTTGCAAGGACCCTCCGTGTCAGTGTGCCGTACTCCTAACCTAAAACGCCGAGATGGCTGAATCGGAGCAAGATTCCGGTGACCGCGGTGACAACGATGCCGTAAAGACGGACAAGATGTTTATCCTGAAGAAATGGAACGCCGTGGCCATGTGGAGCTGGGACGTAGAGTGTGACACCTGCGCGATTTGCCGAGTTCAAGTAATGGGTGAGTGCTCGTACATACATACGGTTCATAGGTTACAGCGTTGTTTGCGAACGGTTCGCACCGAGAGAAAGTGTTCTATCTTCGTTCCCGATGTACATGCATACGTTACGCGCCGCGAATATTCTCAGAAAACGCCAGGGAAGGCATCCGATAGTCAGAGAATCACGCATTGTAACAATCTATCGTGCCGTTTGATTTCGATGCATCTCGATGCGTGTGAATTGTGAATTGTGATTGGGATACGCGAGAAAACAGTTGAGGCTATAGTCGGTTACCGTTTGGAGCGGAGGGGCGACACTGATATTGAGGCGCGAGAATTCAAATAAAAGATAAAAGGATGCCGAAGGAAGGAGAGAAATAGACGAAAGCGAATCTTGTCAAACGTTATACATATTTCGGTGACTTATAGTTTACATAAAAACTTGACGAGTGTATTACGTTTTTGAAGATACTTTTCATCGAATTTCGTAAAATTTGGTAAGCGCCTTACGCCCAAAGGAGGTGTGGCAGGCGGTACAAATGTTTGTCAGATAAATAGAAAAGTATAATATAAAGGTAAAAATATAGAGTCGAACAACGGTACCGATCGAGAGACGGTAAGGTGAGGTAAGGTGTTCAACATGGGCGTAGGTACGAAACACATTTTTTTCACGGGAACTTATTGCTCGCTGTATCGTTGGTTCGTGATCGTACGTTAAACCGTACGGCAGGAATGTTTCGTGACGCTGTCTCGTCTGACCCTAGAGCAGAGATTCGAAATGCGTGACGCGCCGCGACGATAAATGTGCAGTTCTATCGATGGCGGAGCGTCTACGCTATGCGTCCGTTCGCGATGGCAAAACAAAAGGAAGAAAGACGAATAAATGGGGCGAAAAAGAAGGTGTTGCGCGTGCAATCGAAATTCGATTTCAGATATGAAAAATAGACGCGTCTAATAACGCGTACATACCTCTACCGCGTTACAAACAGTATATACGTCATATACGATATACAGAAACTGGTGGAAACGTAGCATCGGACATCCGTTAGGGGTCGATTGTGTTTCTCTTTACGGGCGTCGAGTTCGTTTCGTCGCTGGTCACAACAGCTTCGACACTTTCGCAAGTTTCAACGTTGGAAAAATAAACGCGTCTTGTTTTGATCTCTGTTTCTTATACAATAAGGGTGATTCATAAATGCGTGTCAATACTTGAGGGGTAAATCTATACACTGGTATAAGTAAAATGTCCTATATACCTTAGTTCTCGAGTTATGGATGATTAAAGAAAATGTTAAGCGTACCAGGTGAAACGGCCCCACAAGTACAAGTCTAAGCGGTCAGGGCACTTGGAACATTTTCTTTAATCATCCGTAACTCGGAAGCTAAGGTGTATAGGACGTTTTACTTACATTGACATGCATTTGTGAATGACCTTGTATACCTTGCGATCTAATTCGTTGGCGGAAAGGCATCCGTTGAGACGACGGATTCGGCAATAATATCGGCATGCACAAACTCGACGCCGACGGCCGGTATCCAGAGAGATACAAGGTAACTGTAAGTAGTATAGTTGTCTGGCTCGTCGCGTCGAAGCTTATTGTCGCGATAGCAAAGGACCAGTTTCCTTTGCTTTCGAGAATAGCGTTGTCTCTTTCTCTCTCGGCAATATACCGCGTACGTATCGGTGCAACCGGTACACGCACGATCGATTGCCGTTAGTACAGCGTGTCGTACTCGCGTCTACGCACGCTTACACTAGTTAAATAAATCGCACTTGTCGTTAACCTACTCGTATACCTTTCGTAATAGTACTAATTTGAGGTAGACCCTGTAGAACTATCAGATAACAAAAATAACAGCTATGTCGACATTTAATCAACGAGGCCTCCTCTTCGTTGATCTCTCATTCTATCGTAATCGATACACCATCGCCAGTGCCGTTCAGCTTTATCTTTACACACATGCAATCATTCGCGAGTGCGTCTCGTAAGTACGACAAGCCCAGCCTACCGGATCACTATACTTGACGCATCATATACATAGGTATATGCATATTCTCTCTTTCTCTCTCTCTCTCTCTCTCTCGCAAACGCACAACATACACGCACACAACACATACACACACACACACACACACAGACACACTCTCTCTCTCTCTCTCTCTCTCTCTCTCTCTCTCTCTCTCCCTCCCTCCCTCCCTCCGTTTCCTCTTCCTCCCTTTATTCCTTTGCTCTGTTGGTCGGTCCAGTTTTCCCAAGAGTATTAGAGTTTCGAGATTCGACGGCGCCTTGAAGAAAAGTTCGGGAAGAAGAAGAGCTGAGGGAAGACCGATACCAGTCAGACATCATTTCGAAGAGGAGAATCACATCCCGGAAGACGGTCTGCCGTCTGTTTTCGCGCGTGCGTGCATCCGCGGTACAAGGAACTATACGGATCGTTCGACGGATATCGGCCGGACGACGATGACAACGAGAACGCCAACGCCAACGACGACGTTAACGAACGTCGACGCGATTCCCAAGTGATCGAACGGATTGATTGGCTAGCTATGAATGCCCAAGAGCGACGGTTAACAACCCATCGGCATCGGCTTCATGTTCGCGATCGCGCTCATTCTTCGTACAGGGCCGGTGAATCTCTTCTCGATCTCCTCGAGAGATCGGCCGCGCGTCTCTGGCACGCAGGTAATCACGAAAACGAAGCCGATTAGAACGATCGTGCCGAAGAGCCAGAAGGTCCCGTGCGTGCCGAGTATCGAGACGATGTCTTCGTAGGTTTTCGTCACCACGAACGTGCACGTCCAATTGAAAGCGGTGGCGACGCTGGCAGCGGAGCCGCGTATCTTCACCGGCAGAATCTCGCCCATCATCAGCCAGGGAATCGGGCCGAACCCTAGCGAGAATCCGATCACGTAAACGATCAGGCTCATTAGGGGTATCCAACCGAACGCCGATACGTCCGTGCCGCTGGACTTCACGTAGAAGAACGAGCCGAAGGTGAACAGGGTTATGCACATCGAGACCGCGCTTATGTAGAGCAACATCTTTCTGCCCAGCTTGTCGATCACAGCCGCCGCTACGAACGTGGAGATGAAGTTCACGATACCTACGATTATGGTGGACACGTTCTCGTCGATGCTGCTCCCGGCGTCCTGAAAACCATCGCAGCGATATTGTAATAATTAACTCGCCCGTTTCTCCCGCCGCTGCAGTGTCGGTTCTCGTGCCTGGAGATTTGCGAACGCGCGCAGGTAGCTACCTTGAAGATTTGCACGGTGTAGAATATGACCGCGTTGATTCCCGACAGCTGTTGGAAGAACATCAGACCCAGGGAGATGAGAAGCGGCTTCAGGTGCCCCTTCTTGAACAGCTCCATAAAGGCACCCTGCGAGACGTTCCTCTCGCTCTCGGCGTGCAGCTTCTCGACGGTGGTCATTTCCTCGGTGATGTCGGTGCCCTTGCCGCGGAGCCACTGCAAAGCCTTGCGCGCTCTCTTCTTCTTCCCCTTGGAGATGTACCACCTCGGTGTCTCCGGGATCGCGAACATGAGGACCATGAACGGTATAGGGAGACAGGCACCGAGCAGCGCGAGATTCCTCCAATCCAGATACATGCCCGCCACGAAGCACAGCAGGATTCCTGGCCGCGACAGATTAGCCACGTGAGCGATTTTAACACCTGGCTTAGGATCAGGACTCGGACCGGGGTGGAGGCAGGCGAGCATGCTTACCCGTGTTACCGAAGGCGGTTGGTAAGAGTCCAAGGGTGCCTCGCACCTCGGCCTGTATAGTCTCGCCTAGATAGACTGGCAGAGACAACGAGGCGATGCCGACGCAGAAGCCGCAGAGCGCTCGGCCAACCAGGACCATCGCGACGTTCGTTGCCAGCGCGATGAACAGCCAGGCTGCAATCGAAACGCGGGAACGCGTGGTTACTTAAGCCGCTCGACTCGAACCACGCACTGCCACTTCGGCCGTGAACGCGATCCTACCTGCGATGAACGGCAAAGCTGTTGCCAGGATGGTGTTCCTTCTACCGAGGTATTCGATGCACGGGCCACCAGCTATGCCCCCGAACAGTGCGCTCAGCGGCATGATCGAGCCTATCCACATGCCCTGAAACCGACAAATCCGCGTCAGGTATATAATGACGCTCCGATGCGGAACGCGAGTACGAGCCAGCGTAAGTAACTGGTAGGCATGTATTACCCTGCGTTCGTCGCTCGCTAAAGCGCCGCGTCGGCTCGCGCGACCGCCGGCCTTCGAATATAAATAAGCCCCGGGAAGAATTAAGGAAATCAGTCGATGAAGGAAGGAAATCGTTAGCGATCTTTAACGCAGGCGGGGAGTAATACGCGTATGTATTTCTCCCGCGCCGCGTTCCAGATAGACAGAGGCCAATCTGGCCGAGAAGGGCAGGTGGCGAGAGTAAGAGAGGAGAACGCGGAAGTGGCCATCGCTGTTGCGATTAAACCTCGATGCGTATCGTCGACGAAGGTTGCGACAAAGTCGAGATGCGGCTCGTCAGCGGACCGACGCGATGCCGAGAGAATAGTCAACGGCTCGACGCAACCGACAGAGAGAGAGAGAGAGAGAGCCGGGAGAGCCGAAAGAACCAATCGCGCCTCGCGGTCATAGCGAGGCTGGACGAACCAATGGCCGCTGGTCCATCGAGCCCCTGACCACGTTGACTACCGTTGACGCACTCGGGGTTAAAGTTTTAATCATCCATTGACCCGTTCGACGTCGAGGATTCCCCGATCTACATTTTCGCGCGGCGCCCGCCGCCTTGGTCCCAACCGATTCGATCCGATCCGATCCGATTTGTCGACGCGCGCGCGCGTCCCTTCCCCCCCCTGCTGGTGCTTCTCTCTTACAATCAGTGGCTCTCGTCAGGAAGATCAGGGAAGAAACGGTCGTGCGTTCCTCATTATCGTGGAGAACGCGCGCTGCTCGCGTAATCATGGAGCGTTCGAAAACAAACGTGCCTGGTCGGAGGTGGTCCGGCCTTGGCTGGCACCTTGGATAGGAAGAGAATCCGGATCACGTTCATTCTCTTTCCGTTCGAACGTCCGAGATTGCGCGAGCCCCTCGAAGCACGTTTGTTTGGAAAGAAGGGAGGCGTCGCCAGCCGGCGCTCCGCATTCTTTTACATACTTACAATTTCTTTCGTCACGTCGAAGGAGGACGTGGCGTTGTTCCGCATGGAGACCAAGCCCGGAGAGGTGAAGGAACTCGCGTAACCAACCACCATGGATCCCATCGACACCGATAGGGCGGCTACCACCTGTAAATAGTCGAATCGAGCGTTACACAATGGTTATCCTGCGCGAGCATGTGCAGTTATTGGGCACAGTTTGCCGGTGGAACGCGTCGCGGAGGTCGAGCGTTCGCGCGGTCCGAACACCAGAAACGCCACAGCGACGGGTGCTCGCGATTACGCGACAACGGCAGAATCTTGACCGATATTCGATACGAAAGGTCGAATCGGTGGTTACGCGCACGCAAAATGCTCGCGTGACTAACGGAGATTTAGACCGGAGGAGAGAAACGATCGGAATGGTGTGCGGTAGCTTTGCGCGACCTCCCAGTCACTTGACTTCCGGGTCTTTCCGGCGAAGAAATTCCGTAGAAATTACACAACGTGATCGTCGATACCTGAGACAAGGTGCATTTAGCGACTGGCGTGTTGCCCGGTAGCTCGATGTTCACATGGGTATCTGCTCGCATAAGAATCTTCATGGTTGGAAGAGAGAGAGGCTGCCAAATTTATCGAACGGACGGAGCAATCGAGCGGAAATGTTCCGCGACGTAACGACACCGCTGGTCACGGGCGGATCTCCTGCGATCGTTGCGGGTAATTCCACCTAGCCGTTAGCCGTTCGATCCCTTGCGAGTCGGGAATGGCGAATCGTCTATCGGGTCGCGCGGCGCGCAACAAGCCAACCGTTCAAGCACGCGCCGATCGATTATCGACGCAATCTCAGCGGACCAAAGTGGATCACAGGCTAGATCGGAACGGCGGTCGCGATCGCGGTCGTTTCGGTCGTTAATGCTGTTGCGGCCGACGTTGTTCCCGTATAATATTGACACGTTATTGACACTCGTGGACCGACGGGTGGTTCTCTGCTTATATAGGGAACGATGCTGGGGGGCCGCGGCTCTATCCCTTCTCTTCCCGCCGCGAGGATCCATCGTCCGCGAATCGGATGATTATACGTACACGTATGTATGTGCACGAGCGTTTTGCGTATATGCGGTCCTACGCGTGAGCGTAACTCGTGCCATTCTTTCTTTCTTGCTCGACGCCGGCACGTGGCAGTAATTTTGAGAGACGGGTGGACAGACAATGAGCCGCAGAGGCAGAGCCGCGGCGGGGGTAGGCGAGCGTAGCTCAAAGGGGAGGTACACGGCGACGGGAAAACGGGTATACGCCGCGATCGCCGAGGTGCGATATCCCGTTTCTTTCGGGAGAAAAAGAATTCGTCGATTCGTAATTGCAACGCGCTCATCGGTGTCTCGCGGAAGAGTCGTCGTCAACGTCCGATCTTACTCGCGACCTTCTTTCGCGTTGCGTAATCACCTGTGTCGGAACACGACTCGTTGCGCTTCTTGTCTTTTCACGTGGCGAAAGACAACCGGTCGCTGTTTGATGCGCGACCCGCCACCCGCGTTTCGGGCTTTCACGACTAGGCCGCGGAGAAAGCAACAGCTCGAAGGGACTTATCTCGCGATATCTTTGTCGCGTCGTTTGCCGCGCCCGAGAATAAAAGAACATCGCGTTTCTCGGTCCTAGGTAGCCGCGTAACGTTCGCGCTGCTTTCACCCGGCAAGCCCAAGGAAATTGAAAAACCTGCGAAATACGTTTGCCGCGCGTGGCGCAATTGTTGGTGTCTCCCGGCGCGGCTCGGCCGCGGGGCGGCTGCGCTCGCTCCGATTGCGCTCGTTCGCATTTCATCGTTTTAAACTATTAATTGTTTTCGTATGGTTCGCAAACGTCTGGAGGATAAGCGTCAGCGATATTACGTGGAAAGAAATTAAGTCGTTAGTTATTATCAGAAGTGTGCAAGGTCGCTGTTGTTGGGTGCATACAGCGTGCATGCACGAGCGTATGCATGCATGCATGCACGCATCCTTTGTTTTCCCTAATTGTTTCTTTCGGTGGAACAACGGCGAAACACGTGCGAGATCAACGAGACGTGTTGCTGCCCGCGCACCTCCATTTACAGCCGTTCTCTCTCGCTCGCTCCACCGGCGGTTACTGATTTATTCTCGTCGGCGACAGGTATGCATCACGAGCAGAAGCTCGCGACAGGAATGAGATCACTGGAAGGCGAGATAGCTACTCGCCGTTCGGCGTTTCGTGTTTGCCGAATAGAGCTGACCGTGCGCATCCTATCCGACCGATTCGCCGATCGCCGCCGCGGCCGCGACTTCGCTTAACCGCGATGATACGAATCGGGTGTAGGGAGATAATCAAAGCTTCTCGAATTTGTAAAGGGAAAAGTCTGCGGCTCCGCGCGTCACCGAGCTTTCACAATAGGGGCACATCTATGTCGACGGGTAGCTCGAGTCGCCGCTCGCGATGTTTATTCGCGTACGTCCGTTTGCGCAATAATAAGTGCGAGTGGCAGTATGTAACGTGGATGTCGTAAAAGCGACACGAAGATCACAATCCACCCGAGTTTAGCTCGATCGAAGGGGGCGGGAGAGGCACGTGCGGCGACGTCCGAGCTGATCCGACCCGACCGCGACTTTTCCCTTCGAGGGACGAGGAATCGCGGCTGAGCTTGCTCCAACACTCGCGCGCGGCTACATTGTTCCGTGTCGCGGCGAGATCGAATTCTATGAGCCGAGGCGAATCGAAAAATGGATCAAGGATGCCTCGCCGTGCTACCACAATATCCTTGAGACATCTACGCGAGTAGAAACGAACGAGGTCTCCGCTGTTTTCTCGCGGGAACGACACGACACCACGGTGCCGGCGCTGTCGAAAGTCGCTCGTTCCGTTACCGGTTCTCGTCCCGCGGATCAATCGGTAGAGTTTCGACGAGCCGAGCAGAGAGAGACGAGGGAATGCGCCGAGGAGAAATAGAAAATACCAATTGACCAATTACCTGACTGGCGAAACGCATCACCGACAGCTTGGCTTCCTTCGGGAACTGGAGCGAGGGTTTCCGAAGCCGCTCCATGCTGATCGCGTCCTTCGGTACCTTAACATCCTGAGAGCTCATGGTCGCCTTCGTGTTTATCGAATACGGGGGTTCGCCGGCCAACAGCGGGTCCAGCTGCTTGTAATCGGGATCGAGATTTTTGTCCAGGGGATCGTAGATGCGCGCCCCGCGCAGCGCCTGTTGCTGATTCCTCAGGTTTTGTGCATAATAATGGTTGGTCGACGCAGGGGCGACCGTGCCGCTGAAAGCCTTCTTCTCCGCGATTAGGGCGGTTTGGCTGTTGAACGGGCTGGCGTTCGTTGCGATTGTCGTGCTGGAGGAACAGTCGAGATTCGCGGCGGAACTGGTCGCCGATGATCTCGCCACAGAAGGCACTCTCGTGTAGTACTTTGGTAGAACGCTTCGTTCCTGAAAACAAACCAACGCGTCTCATCAACAACATATCGCCTATCGCCTCTGCTACGCGTATCTCCTCTCCGGAGGAAAAGTTTTTCTTGTTTGCGCGACATCCGCGACCGCGGTCCCGACGCGGCCGACCGCGACCTTCCAACCGTTTGCTCGAAACCGAAGCGATCGATCACGGTGTTCTCCACGAAATCCGGCAACAAGCAGAAGATAGCGTCCGAACTGATTGGCAATGGACTTGAACCGTTTGCCTCTGACCGCGATAAACGCGTAGGTATCGGAAGGAAACTAAAGTCGTCGTCTAAAGAGCCGTGGAAATCCACTACTCGCATACGTGCGTCGATCCACTGCAAGACAAACTTACGTGATAGGTGAACTTGCCGAACCGATCGCCCGTAAAACCTACAACCCGGCAGGTGAATCTTGTACCCGACTTTTTCTCACTTTAATACTCCCGAGCAGAACGAAGCTAATTTTTCGTACGAGCGGCTAGACAAAGGATAAGTGCGCGATATAGGCACGCTTTCCGGGACGAACGGACGGAGAGGCGAAGAAACGAGCACAGTGTCGGATGGCAATTGTCGTAGCTGCTCGCAAACCGATCCACTTTCTCAGGGGATGAAACTTCAAAGTTGGAGTATTTATACTAGATGTGTTTATCAAGAACGTTCCGAGGGGAGCGATGCTAAACGAAAGAAAGAGAAGGCGAAATGTGGCGTTTATCGCAATGAACCAATGACGAAAAGCGACCAATCAGAATGAGAACAAACGAGCGTGATTCTTACTCGCCGATTAGATGACTTTTTACCCCTGTGCTTGCTGATAACCTCCGCTGAACTTATAACGAAACCGTGAGTTCTTTAGGTTTGCAAACGTTGCGCTCGTGGCTCGGTTTTGTTTTACGCGTAGAGAGGCCGACCCGGCCGAATTCTCCGTCCACCGATCCGCCGAATTCTATGGCCGCATAGGTATCGCGCTCACTATCCACTTACGACCACGCGCACACTGTGCGCTGATTATAACATTAATGACCGTCCATCGGTTTCCGTTATAAATCGAAAACTGACCAAGACCTCGTCCTACCGCGTCATCTAGCATAGATTTGCAAATAATCATTCTCGCGCATTGCACTCGGATAATCGCAATTGTTTTTATGCGAACCTACGCCGCATCTCATTCTTTAGTGCCCAGTTACAATTTATTAGGTATTCCCGATTTATAAGGAGAAGTATCTCCTCTACTTCCTCGACGTTCGCCTTACCTACCGTGATACGCTTTGCGGGCCAATTTCGCGGAGCTTTCAAGCATCTCGCTCCGTTCCTGCTTAGCCATCGTAATCGGTGTTCTGAATCGAATCGTTAGCTGGAAACCTCAGTCGCGGTCACAATTGTTGAAACGATCACGTCATGCATCGTGGGGTCGTCTATTTTGGTTTTCACGCGCGCTATCGTTTCTCCTTTGAACGGTACCACGATAACGTCCTCCTAGATATCCGATTCACCTCGATATATTAATGTCACGTCAGTATCTTCGGGCGACGGGCATCATCCATCATATTGTATCATCGTCCCTGAGAGAACAACAAGCGCGCTTCTTTTCGTGCGTCGCGCCTCCCCAAATCGAAATGGTCCCGCGCCTGGCATCGAGTTTCGACTGTCTCGAGTATCGTAAGAGCGCGCGCCTCGATTTTTCACGGTGGCGCTATCTGTCGGGCGCGCTCCGTACCAACGAATCCGAAGCGGAACCGAGTCGAGTGGACTCGAGGTCAGCACGCGACGGACCAGTGTTACGCCTATTATTATTGCATGCAAGCCCAATTTTATCCATCGAGGTCCATCGTATGACGAAGCGACGTCTGGCCGCGGTAAGTGATCCGTGGTCCGTGATCCGTGATCCATGATCCATGATCCATGACATTGTAGGCCTTTACATATGCGCGTTCCTATCGATCAACAAGTTACGAGGCAATCAGCCGGAAGTTTCTTTAGGCAAGACGGCTGATTAAGCGCCCGGGTTCTCGGGAGCGGTGACTTTCTTCTTCACCGACCGATAAAATTGTCGCATAGAATTCCCTGGAATTGGTCTCCGGGAAATGCACCGTCCGCAACTATTCCCTCCTTTCCCTCATTTGCCCCGGGCTTGGAATGCGTTTCACGTCTGATTGCATCTGCGGGAGCGTGTCCCCGAGACTCAGCGGAGCTAGGCCTAATGGCTAATAGGAAGCAAAAGCACCGTGAATCGGGGTTAGACTGGAGGGTTTATAGGTTGCCGAAGTTCGGTGAACGCGAATGGCGGTCGTCAGCTACGATTCGCTTATCCAGAGTGTCCAGACAATTAATTGGCGCGACGGTGCTACGTCCCAAATACATACATAGGCGGCTTCTTGGCCAATTGAATCGGTAAGAAAATCGCACGGTCCGATACACTGTGAGAGAAATCGGACAAAGTTGCGAACGCGAGGCAACGGAACCTCTGCAGTCTGCCGCACAGGGAAAAGCTCGACGATAAATGTGTGCATTATGTAAGCTTTCGTCCTTAATTCGCGACAACAATTCTGTTGTTCCGGTTCCAGAAACTGCGTCGCTCTGTGAGCGGGCCAGCCAACCATAAAGCGGCAGAGATAGAGAGAGAGAGAGAGAGAGAGAGAGAGAGAGTGAGAGAGGAAGTTGTGCAATTGAATTCGAAATTCGCTTCTTGTTCCGAATATCTGATAAAAATATTGCAGCAGCAAACATTGCGTCATATCGGCGGGATATCTGGCGGGAAAGGGGTAAAGCTACTTGTTAGGTATCCGTGGGACCGTCCGCGTTAAACAGAAAAAGAAAAAGAAGCGGTTGGCAAACATGTACGTAGGTACCTATGAATTCCGTGACGCGGGTGAGCTGCACGAGTTGGAAAGTAAGCAAAGGCCAACAGCTTCGCAACGGGTACGCGATAAAGGCGAAATAACTACGGGTAGATATAGGTACGTTCTAAGCGGTTTTCAATGCCGATCGTTGCCACCGTAGGTTTTTAGTTGTATCTCCTGATTGTTTAATCGAGGCGAAGAATCTGAGCCGGGTATTTAATATGGAGCAGCGAGCGTGGCAAAGGGCAGTGGCCAACGTTTGCCGTAGTTGAGGCCTTAACTACAGGGATGGTCGCTGATCATTCGCGCGTCCGTCTGGAAACGGAACGGAGAGTCAGGGTCGAACGGTTGCCACCGGCCATTGGTCTTATCCAAGTGATCTTGGCCCGACTGTGATTACGTCGGCCGATGACGCCGGTGCCGGGCGCAAACACTTGCACGTGCACCTGTTTAACGATAGCGATACCGCCCAGCATCCCAAGAATGGAATGTTGCGCGATGCCGTGTAAATCACAGTGTCGAATTCAGGCGCAAACATCTCGAAACACCGAAGCAACCGCATCTAACCGGTATCTATAGGGTACCAGGCAACGGCACGCCGCGCCGATCTCACTGTTACCGAGCTGGCGAATCAAACCGCCAATCATCCGTAATCTTTTCCTTTGCGAGCTTTTCACAGAAATGGGTCTCGATGAGATTTTTAAACAACTCTCCCGAAATGACGAAGGACATCGAGCTGCGGCGACTGCTAATCCAAAACAGACTAAAAGTTCAGAAGGGAGCGAGAGAGAGAGAGAGAGAGGGGGGGGGGAGGTTTCCTACAAGCTAGCAGAATTTCTTATACCCTGCCGATTTTACTATGTCGATCGATGCGTCTGTCTCTCTACTACTTGTTCGTGTATCGTCTACCGATCGGACCTCCTCGACGCCGATAGTGGCAGTGGCTGCCCTACTATTTCGCGAACAATCGGGCAAATTATGCACGCTCCACGCATTCCGAAACCAAGTTGCGCTAGACTTAGAGCAATAGTGACATACCAGCGGCGTAGACACTCGTGGCTGACGAAGCATTTTAGCGCTGCGTCCGTGACAATTAACGTAGAGATAAGTCGACTGCAGTTGCCCACATCTTGCTGGCCGAAATATATTATGCTACGGGAAGCGATCTAGCGGGGAGCACTAGATAGTAATTGGCAATCTTGGCTATCTAGGCTGTCATTATCCGCGATATACGACACCTCTACGGCGTTATCAATGCATTTAAGCCGCGGGCCGCGCCGCGCCACGCCGCGCCGGGGCCGCGCGGCGTCTTACCTATTCTCTCGAATTTCTCCCCGGGTATCTCGCCTATTTGCGGCAGTGCATGCTCGCTCGGCCGAGGCAGGAACAGACTTTCCATCCGAAAATCTCCGTCGAGTAGCAAGTCTACGAGCTAACGAACCTTCCTCGGAGAGTTTATTATTTCTCGGCATATCGATCGCGTCCGTGGTCGAGTCGATTCCGTGATCTTTGTCCGGCGCGGCGCGCCGCGCTCGGGCCTTGATACGTGTTATCCGGAAGCTAAATAGAGCGAGAAAAGTATATATTTGCGTATCGAATACACGAGGAACGTTGCCGCGAGTAGATACTGCCGTTCCAGAAGAAGAAATTTCATTTCATATTCGTGCACGGGCGTGTCGGGTATCAGTGCTGTTAATGAAAACACGAGCCACTCGATCCGAGCATGAACTTTTCCGTCTAATTCTGCGTGATCGAGAGTGCGATCGTGTTCCTTCCGAGCAAGCTCCCCTATGCACGTGCTACGTAGATTATTGCACGCGAGGGAGTAGGTACAAAGTACGCGACTGAATCACCTCGACGCGGACACACTGCCCGTCGGGACGTCGTCGATGAGCGTTGCAAACAAACAAGGCGAAAAATGGAAAAAATCGATGCGAAGAAACGAAAAAAAAAAAAAGTTAAAACGAACTCCGGCGTTATCGCAAATGACGAGGGCGCTCGATGATTGAACAATATGGTCGATTAAATGAATGGTATGGACTATGGAAGCAGGTCCGAAAACACTTAGAAACTAATGAAAACGATTGAAAAACACCATTTATTGAATTTTTTTTCTCTTGCGTTACAAAATTATGCCACCTATATATTCGGGACACATCGGCTGACGATACTGGTGAACAAGTCCTAAAAGACAATTCAAACTTCGAAATTATACATGGTTCCGCGTCTTTCGAATGCGAAGCCGAACAGAGCCGGCGGTGATAGCAGTCGGTTGAATGGAAAGCAGCGCGGCGGCACGGCAACGCGGCGTCCAGGCACTTATCATCGGTCGATGATGCCTGCTGATTGCCGCGACAGGATACGCGAGCGTCGTTCTTACGAGGGGACGATTAACTTTACTGTACGAATAGTCTCGGGAAAGGCAGAGACGAGTGGACAAAAGTCATGTAAGTACCTATCCAAAAGGGAAGAGGTCGCGGCGTCGTTGGGTACGTTCGTTTGAAATATCGGATACGTGCAGTGGTTGGCCGCGCGTCTGCGCAGTCTTATCGCGACCGATTGATATTCCCGGAGTGACGGAAGACGCGTATTTACCGCGCGAAGGTACAGACGCGGAGTCGCGAAGAACGCGCAACGCGCTCGAAAAAGAAAGAACGTGTCGTGTACGGAACAGAAAACGTATAAGAGCGAGCGATCGATCGTCCGTCCGGATTTTTCAACGCCGGATCTCGGGGCTGGGCTAGGCCGTTCGCGTTCGAGCAGTCGAGCACCGTGGCTACATCTTACGGCATACGGTGTATGCCCGTGAACCTCCGCCGACTTGGACGCACGCGGCCGTTGGCTCTTAAATATAGAACGCGAACGAATCTCCGTGAGAACGAAACGATTAACGACGCGACGATCAGACACACGAGCATAGGTAGGGTTCCAAGCGATCGAATTATTTAGGTATGGAAAAGGTTCAGAAGGCGAGAAAAATAGACGAAATTAAAGAGTCTGAGATTCCGAGAAGTAGGAAAGGAAGAAGTAATTATATAAACAAGACGGCCATCGCTGTTGCCAGTTATAACGTATCGGGTGAAATTTTTTGAAAATGTGGAGAACGGATGGGTAAGGAGAGAATCGGCGAAGGAGGGTGATATCGGACATTGGAAGGACAGGGGAAAGTTGGACAGCCGAGGAGAATCGTGGACCGTAGGAAAGGCAGGTGATCCGGTGTCGGCAGAGGTAAAGGTAGAGGCAAAGGTAGACGCAAAAGTATAGTGGCAGAGCGGACGGGGCAGCGATGTGGATTGTTGAACGTCGACGTCGACGCCGGCGCCGGCGACAGCACGCACGGTGGAACTTTCCAGAAACGGTAGAGGGGGAAAAAGAGCGAGACAGTGAGAGCACGGAATCCTAGAAAGAGATGCGAGAGGAAGAGGGGAAGAGGGGAAGAGAGGAAGAGGGAAAGGAGACGAGCGGTGAGTATGGTGGGTACGGTGGGCACGGTAGGCGAAAATGAGCCGACGGAGAACAGCTGGTCCGTTGATTATGACCGACCGCGGACCGAATGCGCGTTACACGGGACATACTCAGTGCAGCTTACCTTCGTTCTCGAAAGGGGCACTAGGCACAGAGGCCATGGCTGCATCATCTGTCTTCTCTGAGAGTTGGCCATTTCGCCGGTGCACCTCGAAACGGTGGAGTCCTGTCAGCTGTTTTGTTGCCGAGTCGCGTCGTCAATCCGCTTTGGAAGCTTTTCGAAGCGGGACGACAGCGGACCAAACGTCCACCTCCGGGAATCAGCGATTCTCTTTCCGATCGCTTCTTCCCTTCTCCGTCGTTCGCTCAAGTTCTCGCCGTGATCCAACACCCTTCGCGCTCTGTCTTCGTCGACGTTTCCCTCGGCCCTCGCACTCGCTGTGTTGTCGAGATACGTGACACGCGTGCCTCCGTATTTACGTGCAACAGCGGAGTCAGCTGCCGAAACTTCTCCCTTCGATGTCACTGTGACGTTTAGATTTTCTTCATATAGCTGATCAGCTAATCAGATGCAAGCAGCGATTTGCTCTTCTCCTCTGTTGCTCGCTCTTTTTCCTCTTTCACTCCGTATGCGCCACCCTCGCGAGACTGCACAGGGAATGGTTAAAGTGTAAGTGATGCCGCGTGGACGATTCGGCGTGTTTCGAAGCTAGCAAATCGAATCCACCACCGCTGGTAACAGGACCAGCGACATAACCACGGGCCTGCCCCGCGCTCTCTACTTTTCTGTTTCTGCTAAGTTGCGCGGTGCAGTGCGGTGCAGTGCCGGATTCTGTTCTCTGCTCCCCTGCCTGTCTGCTTGCGCCGTTCTCGGTCACGCCACTGCTTCCTTCCACAACTTTTGCACCTGCTACTAGTTCACCTCGCCCGTCAATTGTCGTTTATCGCACTCGCTACTTTGAACCGTCCCTCTTGCGACTTGACTTGCTTCCAGGACGACTAGGCCGTTTTACGCCGCTATATTTAGAAGGTTCGCCGCTCGTAAGTACCGCTGCCAGTTATCGGTCCGAATGTCGATTTTCGCCTGCCGGCACGTGATCCTATTTTTTTTTCCCCTCTTCTATGCACCGGCACAACTCCAGCTTCACTTGGCGCCGGCTTTCAAACTTTTCTTCTTGCTCGCCGCTGCGACCGCCTATGTTTACCATAGGTCGTTCAAATCTGTGTGAATGGAATACGCTTTTACGTGTGTTTTGGAACTTTGCTAATCAGATCGGGGGGTTTGTCTCTTTTATATAGAGGCCCGTGCAGTCGTAAGCGCCGCCTCCTCTGCTGGGGCGCGAGTTGCTGGTGGGGACACGCGCGCTGACCCGGCACCCCTTCGCCCCTCGCCCCTGCCCCCACCACACCCCCCCCCCCTCCCCCCCCCCCCTCGCCCCGCGCAGCGCAACGCAAAGCAGCGCAACGCAACGCTACAGAATCGCGCGCTGCGCCTCCCAGCCCCGCGCCATGCCACACGTTGCTTTCAGGCTCCCCAAGGAAATTTATCGGAAATTGATAACATAACGGTGCGCATCTACCGCTTACTATGCGCACTTCCGAAACCAGCGAATCCTGCAGATCTTTGCGTTTCCCTCTTCCACATACATTCTACACCCTACGCGTAAGTGCATATTTATTTTTCTACTACGTACTGCAACTCCATCCCCATATTCCTTCCCATTGCTACTTAGGTGACGCGATCGGAAATAGATCTCGGTTTTCACACGGTTGGTTCCTGCGAGCGACAACGAGGCTTCGGCGCCAAATATCCTTTGGGCTTCTCACGGAAGGTTCCAGTCGTTCGACCTCGTTCGGTCGCGACCGTATGCAGTCGCTCTCGATCCTGTCTACGCGTACACGCGTCCCGTATTTCTGCCGCTTTCTCGTCCCGTCTCGTCTTGTCTCGGCTCGTCTCCTCTCACGGTTTCTTCCCCGGCTTCACATGCTCGTCGGATCCTTTGGCTCGTGGCCAATCGACTCATCCGTCGAGGGTAGTTTCGTTTTCCGTGCGAATGATCTGTGGACAGGAATAATGGCGCCACGAGTGGAAAAAAGTACACAGTCTCCCGTTAATGCTGTAAGACATAGTAACGTATGCCGCGTGGATACCGAATTCCTTTTTTGCTTTTCTTTGGTACATCCTAGCTACGCTCGAGTCGCAACATCCATATCGGCGAATACCTGATACACGATGTAACGACAAAGAACAAGATCGCGCGAAATAACCGGTTTCGTTTGCGTCACGTGCGTTTTTGTCAGAAGCTTCACTTGTTGTCTTTTCTCGCATTCGCTGGCTATCGCAAGTTATTTAATAGATCGTTGTTGATTCCCGCTATGCCGTACGTAACGGCTTTGTCTAAATTGAGGAGAACGAAGTGTGGATCCCGGAGCGTGGAAAGCCCGAGGCGAGCCGCGGCCGCGGCCGCGTCTCGTTCACCGTGCTCGACGCGATTTCATTCGAGGAATCCATATCGCGTTGCTGATTCTGGGTACGATACCTACTCGTAACTTTACCCTTTGCGAAGCGACTCATCCCCGCGTTCATTCGCCGGCTACACCACGCTGGTTCCGAGCCGGCTGCGTGCAGATCGAGGAGAATTTTCCACGATGCTTCCGATTGATGAGTCCGCGCGATCGGGATCGCTCGCGTCTCTTGCGCCGCGATCTTGAACTTTACATTGACGCGCAAATCACCTTCCAAGGTGTCCTTCTAATGCAAATACAGATTTTCTAATGCGTGTCGCGACTTCGCATGGAAAACATCGTTAAACATGTGTTTGTTTTTCGTAGCTTTTAGTCTCTTCCATGCGACCGTACTTGAAGTAGGCGTTAGTAGGTACTAAATATTAATGATGCGGCATGAAATTCCAACGCGGCTCGGTAGCTATGGGTTGGTGAGGAATTTGCGAACGGGTCGAAATAGAGTAGCGCAGCGTAAGTTTTGAGGCGTGGACGCGGTACGAGGAAACAGTTCGCCTAATTTATTTTCACTCTTTGGAGACGAGGTAGGTAAATGTTATCGCGGCAAGTATAGACGAACTTGACACTAACGCCGCGATCGCGATAAAATATCGAGCGTGCGCGTGTAAAATTCCTGCGTCTGGTCGGGGCAAGCGAACGCGCTTAGAGCACCATTAAGCAGGTGTCGTCGTGGTTGCGGTACCCGAGGATTTCCATGGGTGGTGAGTTCGATTTTGAACGGTGCCTACGGGACAAAACTTATAACGATGGCCGATGGCGGCGACGCGACGCGACGGACGACATTGCTCGTAGGCCGGGCTCGATCGTTCCTCTTCGTCCTCCCTGTTTCTCCAGCGGTCAAAGTTGCTCAGCAATTGTCGCGCATTGTTACATCACGGAACACGGTCAACTCGTTGATCGATAGAGGTCAATCGATCAAACGAATCTTCAGCAACGATAAAGGAAAAATACCTGCATCTTCGGGTCGATAAAATTCCGATGAATGAAGACAAGGCGATACATAACGGAGCGAAAGAGTCGTCGAGGCGACTCGTTTCTATTCCGTCGGTGTAGCAGTAGAGCATACAAAAACGGACCGTGAACCGGTCAGTCGATCACCGAGCATATAAATTGCAAATCCCCCAGATGATGTCGTAACGCGAGCCTGACGCGCTAAGGAGCAAATACCGATGAATTATAGTAACGCGTAGTATCTACCTCTGCGCCGAGAAATACTGGAGGATTAAATTAAAGATTCGTTCAAGTGGATCTGTATGGGCGACAGGTTTGAAAATGTGTCGCACGCAAACATGTTGTCGACCGTCGAGGAACGATGGCGCGCAGTTTAATAGCGTGCATGAACATTGAACAGCGCGGCGCGGCGCGGCGTGCTCCTGTCATAAGTATGTTCGCATCGGCAGCGTAAGCGGTGTATATACTAAGTAGGTATATAAATATGTTTGAGAAGCCGCGTAGGACGAGCGCGACGAATCGACCCGCCTGGAATCTTCTTCGCGTTCCTATCTCGCGTCGTCACAAGTTTCATTTCGGATTCGCCTGCCGGCATCGTCGATGAACGAACAAGTGGGCTGGACGAATGGCACGTGTCTTGTCGATCGATCGACCGATCGATTCGCTGTAAAGGATCGGGGCCAAATATCGATAGAGCGGTGCGTAAGTACATGTGTACTTATGTACATGGAACGATCAGGGCGATTGATACTGATCGGCTGACCCGCAGTCTACAGTATGGATTAGGCGCGTACCTCGATAACTATCGCAATTTCATCACCGTTCACGCGATACTCTGCTTTCCGACCATAAAATCGACACGCCTTATCACAAATACAGGATAGCTCCGTTCTATAAATTAGTTTCCGTCAAGCCGCAACTCGGCGCCATTAATCGCTCGCGTGCACGCTTCTATTTCTAGTTGCAAGCTCCGTCGATAAATCTCACCCTCGATAAGGCTATCTAGTCGATTCAAAACGGTGGCCGCAAATCCAAGTTAATCGGGGAGGAAGGTCGGTGGCGGGCAAAGAGCGCGCATAGGGTAGATGTCCCAATTACTGCCACTTGATTTATTATATGTAAGAAAAACGTAACGTATAAAAAGAAATGTACAAAAAATAGTTATTATTCAATGGAGATTCTGATTTACATTAAAATAAAAAAATATATGTACTCATATGTACCTAGGACAAGATGATTTTTTAGGTGACAGTTATAGGCACACTAGGATCGTTCGCGAATTTTAATTAATTATTAATAAATTCTTCATATTTAATTCATAAAACTATTTTTTTTTTAATGAAAGAGATGTTACATAATATTATGTTTCAAACTGAAACAATTTTTAGGTTACACAACACGCGAAATAATTAAATGAAGTGCGGTTATAATCTTAAGGTGGCAGTAATTGGGACATCTACCCTAGTTGGTCTGTTTTTATTCGACTTCTCCGGAATCCTGGGCCAGTTTCTTCCTCGCGAGGGGGCTCTTTATCCTTTGATACGATTGCGGGACGTATGCAGCGTATCTATCTATGTGCTTTCGTGCCTACGAGAGAAACAGGAAACGAGAGAAAAGCAGTGCTTCGGAACAGAGAGCCGCAAGCCGTTACACGAGCAGTCACGTAGTAAGAACACGTGCACGTTTCTCGTCTCGATAAGATCCAGTATCTATCGCGTGGACGTCGACGTCTCGATCGTGAAAGATAATTGGCCCGATGCCCTGCCCGCTTAAACCTTGGGGGCACGACTGACACGTTTGCCCCGATCCCCCGGTGCGGGTCAACGAGAAGCAACCCTTGAGAACGATCGACGGCCAACCAATTCATTGGCCAACCGCCGCGCCGCATCTCCGCAACTGTACTTATGCATACCTATACCTAAGCGATGTCGCGAATCGCGTGGACGATTGGATTCACAGACCACGTTCGGGTGTCGCATGTCGGTTTCTCTCTCGTTTGCCTCTCTCGCGCGTGGTGTCGCTTTCGCCGAATAGGCAGATTCGCGCCTACGCACCTACCTAATACGCGTATGTAGCTCGCTCGGGTAATTATTTACTTTAGGGATTCCTCACCGATTGACATCGATCATCACATGACCTTGAAATATGTTGTCAAAGTCATCATTCTGAACAACTTTTCCCTATACATGGTACCGCCGCTCGGCCTTAGTTCCCGAGATATTTTACGAGAACACTTCTGTTGATTCATTTCGACACAACGTATTCCACTTTCCAACTTGTCCCGGGTATTAGTATAGGTTGGGGTTAGATTAGTTCGGGGGGCGCGTGAAGCTTAGTAGCAGACCCGATGTGAGTTTGCAGATTTCAACTAGAAACGTGCGGATGCCGTCAACCCCGCCGGCGCCGCCGGATATTAAGGGGCAACACCACTCTAGAGGCAGAAAAAAGACCTAAATTTGACAATTTATTTTGGGAGTATGACAAACGGAATAGAATTTCTTTTCAGAGGGTTTATTTAACACATATTGAAGTACGAAAAACAATTTTTTTATTGTCATTTTCATACAAAATGGCGGCGACAGAGCCCGTCGTCGAAACCACTTCTTTCAAACTGGGAGGACGGATTTCTCGGAGACTATTGCATGGATCGATTTGAAATTTTTACAGTAGCTTCACAACAATATTCTCTTTGGAAGTACGTAGCCGTTTTTTGATTGAATGTAAACTCTTTTTTTTATAAACAATTTAATGCTCATGTTTAGGGCAAAAAATCAATTCATTTCTTAAAAAGTGCACCACTTCCACAAAAATTGATTAAAAAAAAAACCCCTACGTACTTCCAAAGTCAATTGTATATAGATTATAAATTTTTTTTATTTTTTGTTCCCGGACTCATACACGCCGAGAAATTCGTCCTCCCGTGGCGGTGTTTTCAAAAAAGCTGTTTTCGACGACGAGCTCTGTCGCCGCCATTTTGTATGAAAATGGCAATAAAAAAATTGTTTTTCGCACTTCAATATGTGTTAAATAAACCCTCTGAAAAGAAATTCAATTCCGTTTGTCATACTCCCAAAATAAATTGTCAGAGTTAGGTCTTTTTTTCTGCCTCTAGAGTGGTGTTACCATTTAAGATGCCTCTGGTTCTAAAACATAATTTTTTTGCTAGGTAGAGGGTGCTTCCGAGAGCACCTGTTGGGTATGTGGGAGCTCCCGTCGTGCTTTACGCGCCCCCGCGCTAATCTAGCCCCAACCAATACTAATACCCGGTACAAGTTGGGAAGTGGAATGCGTTCTGTCGGAATAAGTGAACCGAAGTTTCTCGCAAATATCTTGGAAACGAAGGTCGAGCGCCGGTAACATATATAGGGAAAAGTTGTTCAGAATGATGACCTTCACGACATATTTCAAAGTCCCAACCAAAAACTAACCCAAATTATAACACCAAAGCAAGAAATTTAAAAAATATTTTTGCGAATATCTCGGAAACTAAGGCCGAACGGCGGTAACATGTATAGGAAAAAGGTTGTTCAAAATGTGGAGTTTTACAACATATCCAAATTTCATAAAAATTCGGCGAGGAATCGCTAAAGTAAATAATTATTACTGCTCGCTTCTTTACCGTTGGCAATGCGACATTCCGATCGGAAAACTTACACTTCACCCTCTATTTCTATCTCTAGAGTCTAGGCTAATATGTACCTATATGTATTAAGGGGTTAAACCACTGTAGCGCACGGAAAAATAGGCATATTTCGGGAATTTTTTTGCGCAATAAAGAGATCAATCGAAATTCTGCAAAATGGGATTTATAATTCTATAATTTCTTATGAAGTACAAAAAATATTTTTTTCAACTTCGTTCATGACAAAATGGTGGCTGCGCAGCATTTCTCCGTCGGTGCCTGTCATTTGAAAGGGTCCACGGCCGGAAACCTAACTCCCGCAATTTTTGACCTGGAACAAAAAACCAAAGTTTTTTCGATTCTATAGAACAACAGCAAAAGACGTACGTAGGATTTTTTCGATATATTGATTTTTCGCGAAATGGTGCATTTTTGAAAAAAAAGTTTAAAATTTCATGAAAAAAATCGTCACAAAATTGTTTATAAAAAAAAAATGAAATATAAAAAGAAATCCTACGTACGTCGCTGGAGAAAGCAATTTTGAATATACTGTAAATTTTTCAGATCGATCGGTGAAGATTTGTTCGAGTTATGTTTCCGACCAGTTAAAAAAAGTGGTTTCGAGAAAAACGCGTTTAAAGTTTTAAGTACTGTAAAATCATATTATATTCTTATATACCTTTAATCTGCGATGCCTGCACCATACAATTGCACCACATAATATTATTTTTAAGACCCTAAAACACCTTTTAAACAAAAAAAAAAAATTTTTCTTTTTTTGAAAATTCTACAGTGATTTAACCCCTTAAGCGACAAGGGCCAAGTGAACGCTCTCTTTATCGTTTGATTGCTTTTGAATTTGCAGACGCGTGTCTCCGTTGCCAAGCGGAAAGCAAGAAGGACTTTTACGGCCGACAAGACTGCGTGGTGGTCTGGGGAGAGTGCAATCATTCGTTTCACTACTGCTGCATGTCTCTTTGGGTGAAGCAGAACAATCGTTGCCCGCTGTGCCAGCAAGAGTGGTCCATTCAGCGAATGGGCAAATAACGCCACGAAAACTTCCTTTTATCTACCTTTTCTCCGATCTTTCCTCCAACGGTTCGCCTTTACCTAACAGTGTCCCCCGTCTTCGTTTCCATACGTTTCCGGCCCGTAGGCAGGCACGCTCTTCCTTCTCGCAAACAGTTCCTTTCGCCTCCACTTTTACTACCTTTGCTACATACCTAGGTGTACCTGCTCCTCCATCACTTAGATTTTCTGTCCCACGATCAGATGTCTGCTCGACAGCCGAATCGTTATTTAGAGAGAACTTTGCTCCCAGAACAACTACATACATATGCTCTTTCCCGACCGGCATACCGTGTCGCGTATCGTTCTAACCGTAAGACGATCGTATCTTGGAGGATTGTCCGGTTTTAATCGTCACGACAAAATAATTTTCACGAGCAATGCCGCGAATTGCACGTTCGTGTGTTGTAATCTCTTAGCGCAAAGTGCATCGTTTGCAGTCGCGTTATCGTATGATGCGTTATCGGCGCCTCTAATGAATTTCGCCAGTGAAAGGTTCAATGTTCACGAACCGCGCCCGCGCCCGCGCACGCGCGCGCGCCTCTTATTGATAAATACCTTTGTAAGCGAACCGGTATTTCAGCGCGCGTCACGACCGCTTCTTCCCCTTGCATTTCGTATATTTTCAAAACTTTGCGTCATCCGTACGGGGCTCACTGAAATTCTTCGAAATCTACGATCGATCTTCCAAAAATTCTGCGCCTTTCGGATTACACAAATCTGCGTTGCGTGGCGGGAGGGCTGGAGAGTCGATCGATCATCAGTAGGTAATACAAGGTACGTTTATCTACGATCCATTCTGTGCGATACGATACAGAGCGGGCGGGCACGTAATCTTTATCCGAATGTTCGAAGGTCGATCCTTTCTTCCCCTCGCTCCGCTCTCCTCTCTCTCGTCTGCCGAGCCTCCCATTCCTGCCTTGCTTCTTCTTCTTCTTCTTCTTCCTCCCCTCGCCATTCCCCTCCCAGACGGGCCGTTTTTCTTCGTTGCCCGACGTTACGTGTCGCGTCACGAGCTCGGAGGCTCGACCGGAGGCTCGTCCAATGAAATCGTAGAAGGGCGAAGCAGCGCCTGTATCTTTAACCTCGCAGTCCCACCACCTCTTGCATTCTCTTTCCGTCCTTCTCTACTCTCTCCTTTTTCGGGCAGCACGTAGAAACCCGTCCCCCACCCAAGCCTCTGTTGTCTCGTCGCGTCGGTCTTCCTTCTTCCTATTTTTTTGGACTTCGTCTCTAAGCCCCGCGCTCGCTCGAGTGTTACGTGTAGCCGAGCCTTCGCCAGAATTAACGGACTTCAGCTGAATTTAAAGCACGTGTTCTATTGCGATCGCATCAACGTTAAATCTAAACCGTCGATCGATCGACCAACTGTACTGAAATTTCCGATGTAGGTACCTGCTGATTTCAGATTCTCCGCAGCCAAGCTATCAAGCACGCGCCGGCCAAGCGATAGCTTTTTACACGAAGCACGCTTGAACGACGCTCGTAATGTATGTACTTATTTACCATAAAAGTTAGCTTATTCGTTATTCGAGGAGGATCGCGTGATTGGCAGAAACGCATTTCGTTAACTGCAATCGGCTCCAACATTCGAGCTACATGTGGGAGATAATGAAAGAGCGTTCTGTGACGAAGCACGAAACGGTCTCCGTGCGCGGCTGGAAATTTTCCGCCTCCGGTAAAGTGTGGCTGAAACGTTTTAGCGTGTATGTATTCCCGTCGTTAGGCGACGGAGGCGAAGAAGTGGGAGCCGCCGTAAGATAAGATTAAATAAAACATCTTGAAAGTAACAACGCATCTTGAAGATTTATTTCCGCAACCATCGTTATTCTTGGTGAAACGTGTCTCCACGTGACTCGGCGAATCGTAGGGGTATACCTATAAAAATAACTGTTAAGTATCGACGCGGAATGACGCAACGGCACGACGCGGCACGCAAATTCGTTCGTCACGCTTCTGCTGAAAGGCGGACTCGCCGCGCCACGAGTCGAGGTCAATTCGAGCCGAGCCTCCACGCAAGCCGCCTTCCATTGGTTCTACTCGAGCAGCTATCGTGGAATATCATGTTCTGTTTACGTTAATTCCTATCTTGTCCCATGATGGCCATGATACACACCACTTGCTCCGCGCGAACGGCTATGACCTGTTAAACGTTAAATAGGTCCCTATGGCGACAAGCGCACCGACGAGTATCTCGACTATCTGCTACTTACGTAGAAACCTGCCTCCTAACACGCGATTTCTCCCAATGGTGTGACGCATGAATTCCTGCATTGCGGCCTGCAAGCATTTACGCTGTCCATACCTACATTTCCCATAGTGAGTACGTGCAATGGAGCAGGGACGCAGGGACGCTGGTTCGCTGCACGCTGGCACGCTGGCATGCGGCTATTAGTCACATGGATGGACATACTTGCGCATTAGTCACATACTCATCCAAAGATTTACGGATGTATGGGATTCGGACTTCAGGGCTTCAGGCAGAGGTACATACCGGTCGTCCCTCCCCTTCCTTCTTTTCCCTTCCCTTTCCTTTCCTTTCCTTTCCTTCTCGCCCTCGAATTCTGCGCCCGATCCGATCCGATCCTTTCGAAATGTCTCATTCTCCCATGTGGCGCGTATGATTGCCGAGAAAAATAATTCTTTCGGCAAAGACAGAGGCGTTGCTAGTTGCTAAGTAGTTGCTAGCATAAACAAGTAATCTCTATTCATCTTGATCGAAAAGCATTTGATTATTTATTTTCATTAATATTTATTCGATACAGATGAACGATCGAGACGCAATTCGTAAGACATGGTTTCCTCACAAGCCGGTTAATGAAAAAATCGTCGATTAGATTGGCCAAGATACGTCAGTGGCGCCAATGATTGAGCATAATGCGATGGTCACTCCGGTCAAATGGAGGCTCGTCGCGTTCCGCCAATCAGCTAATGGCATTACAAAATGCCTTTCTATCCGAGCCTAATACATAAGCGGAATTGCATAGTATCTATACATACCATTACTTTTTGCGATTGCTGGCTCGATTCCGTGTAGGTACTTACCGATACGGTACTGCATTACTTTTACGCTTCTTTCTCTTTTAAATTCTTAAGGTTTATCGATGCCAACGTAGAGTTGTTCCACCTATCTATGTATGTACACAGGCATGTACGCGTGTAAGAAATTAATAAATGTTGTTCATACCGTGCATATCCTTTGATTTCCCTTCAAAATTATCGTTTCAAGATGTAAGTAAAAAGAAAAGTATGACGCCGGGGACCAGTGGCGGATTTAAGAAAAAAGGCCCCGGTGCCAAACGTTCTGAGGGGCCCATTTTTTTCGGGAAAATGGTGAGGTAGTTTACTAAAAATGGGCCAAGTAGTGTAGTAGTACGAAAAAATAAGTGTTTGGATACCTATACCTACTCATAATTTTTTTTTTAGATGGGGCACTGGGGGGGCATTCTGGGTAGGGGCCCAGAATGCAACTGCTCACCAGCCGCCCTGTTAAATCCGCCACTGCCGGGGTCTATTCTGCCCTCCTTAGTTAAACCGTCCTATCTAGCATTTTTTCATTTTTTTAGATATGTTGAAATATTTGAAGTAGCACACGTCTTTTACCGTTTAAGTAATGTTAGAAAACTCTAAGTGCTTCGTAAAGATTTATAAACAGTCTAATGTATTTAACCTAACTTATTTCCAAATGGTTCAAATATCCTATCTAAAACAATTAATTAATTGGTACGTTAATAATACATTACCTACCGGTACAGCTATTACAAAAAAATATATTAGGCTGTTACGAAATAATGACAACATGTTTTAATGTGAATAAAGGAAAATAAGGACGGTACAAAGTAAATGATAAAACTTCAGTTTTCTCGGTTGTTTCAAAAGGACATTTTAACTAAAGAGGGCAGTATTTCTAAATGAGAAACAGAGCAACAGACTTAATGCAGGTATTATTTTTTTCTTAAAACGATACAGCTATAGCCGCGATCTCCGTGAAACTACATAGCTCTCTTTATTCTTTTTCTCTCTCGGTCGTAAATACATTTTTATGCCGTGCAGTAGAATCCGCGTGGTAAATACATTTTTATGCCGCGTATCAACTTCAATACTAAATAATTGCATTGAAAATAGATGAAAAAGTGTATGGCTTTACATTTCAACGCTGCTTGTAAAGTTTTCTTCATACCGAGATAAGACAGAATGGAATCAATGGGTTTTTCGAGTGTCGAAGGTGTGTAGGTATACGTGGAATTTTAGAATCGATATGCACAAACTGACAATGAGTCGTCCTCTTTTTACACTACACCGTAACGGCGTAAAACTTGTCGCCAATGTATTTGTTTAATCACTAAAGTAACGCGTAGATTATCACAGACGATTCGAATGGTTGAATCGATAAAGTATTCTGTACATCTTCCAAATAAGCCTTATCGATTAATTTTCATTTAAGTGGTCGTGATTCTAGACGATTATTTAATGATCTTCGTCTAACATCGGGAACACTCGTTACTTCGTAATAACACTAACGGCAGTTTTGGTATTTGGCCGTAGTTGACGTGCAATTAGTAATACAGTAAAGTTGCGTAAAGCATCGATTATCTCACAGTCAGTGTAGGACAACGGAAATACATTGTTGATTGTTGCATATCCGATAGATGAATTATTGTGCAGATAGACAATCGAGCATGTCGAGAATCTTATCCAGAATTATCCATACTTTGATACTATTCTATACATATGTATGTATGCTCTGTATGCATAACAATAAGAGGAATTATGATTTCAACATAAATAAGACAATCACGTATTCCAATGGAATGAAAATAGATTATTTTGCTTTGTGTTGCGTTTAACGTATATATGTATATTTCTTCAAACATTATTTACACGATTTGCCTTAACGTTCTGTTAGATAATCGACGTTTCACCGATATTCATTTACTTATTCACTTGCGAAACAGAGCACTCCGTGTCGTTCTGCGGAAATTTCATTCTTTCAATTTCTTTGCGCGTTCCTTCCATTCATACAAAGTAACGCTCTGAAAAGGTATGTATCATGTATCCGTTTACAAATGGCAGATTTATGTACCTATGTCCTTACATGATTTGCGTCGTACATAATTACGTCGGTTACACCTGTGTACATAGCTTCTATCTATAAAACGATACTCGATGATATCTACATATTGTAAATATTCTACTGTCACGTGTACCCTTAAATAATTAAGACTGCGAATCGTCTGTTCCACCGATAGTCTTTGTCCGTATTGTATTTCGATCGCTTGATTCGATCGAAATAAATGGCGCTCGGTACTACGTACTTTAAACTTTAAACATCTTGATAGAGATAAAGATGAAAGCGACGTTTACGAAATATACATTCCTATGTCGTGATGAGATAAAGAGTACTAAAATCAGCGCGTTCGATATAAAATTTCATCTTCGAGTAATTTCCGGCCACTCTGTCGGAAAATATCATTACGCGAATCGATTAATCTGTACAAGTTATACAAACGCTTATACATTTGCAGTAGCTTTTCCTTTAATTCACGCGCGTATGCCAACGTGTAACGAATAAATTAAACCTACGTACTAATTCGTCAAAGATAAAAGAGACGGAGGAAGGGTTGTACGATTTGAATTTAGTCGCCTGTATATTGACACTAATCATCAATCACATACTTCGCTCAAATTTGCGTAACACGCTTCTGAATTAAATATGACTATTCTCGATCGTTACTTTAAGTACAGACGTAATAGCAGCGTTTGCAAAGATATTTTCATTAAATTGATTATGGGTTAAATAATCCAAGTCTGAGTAAACAATGTAAAGAGATAAAAGAGAAAGTTAAACGATGCTGATTACGAAGGCACTTGGATGTATAACGCTTTGTTAAATAGCTCGGTATAAAAAAATATCTTTTAAGATGCTAGTGCCTATCACTGGCAATAAACACATCTGTAAATTGATAATGTTTCTAAGTAAAGGCCACGCTGGAATGTAAGACTGTCTCTACCAAAGGCCACTCAAACGGTTTTCGCCACTTGCATCGCATTCTACAGTTTGACGTTTATATTTTTAACGTCTAGCAGCGAACTAAGAAACGAGCATCGTAAGCACGATTATTTTCATAACCGATGTACAGAGTAGAGTACGCTTGTTTTGCAGCTGCCGCGGCGCAAGTTATGGCAAGCGTTATGGCTTGTCGCTGTCGCGTGCCCTCTCGGTCGTTCTCAGCCGCTGTCGCGCGCCGCGGCAGATAATCTTTATTATTTGCGAGCCGAATAGATTTATACGCTTATAACCCAATTCGAAACTGGTTGAAACTGGCCGGCCCCGAGCCAGTTTCGCTTTTGGAGACAGTACTGTACGTATTAACGAATCTGTTACCGCACTCGTGCATTTTTACATGGGTCAACGGTTATCAACAGTTATCAACAGTTCGTATGCCTGGACCCTCTCATCAGTGGAATCAGAATACTCGGACTCTGAGCCTGTCTCAGAAACGGATGTTGCAATAATTCGGTTGCCGTGGCCCTCTGCGCCGGATCACGGACGAGCATTCTCTCGAGGAAGCCTTGAAGACGTGGGCTCACCTGTGAATAAAAACAAACGCGATTAATCGTTCGTCTATAGTCTATACGTACCCTGTACGGTGAATCTGACGGAAATTCCAATCGTTCCAGGCTTACTTTGTGAGAATTCTTTAATTTCGGCGGTGGCATGTCTCTGATACGTCGCATAGCTTGTAAAGGGGGTTCGTTAAAAAATGGTGGTTCCCCGTCCACCATCTCAATAATCATTATACCTAATGACCAAATATCTACTTCAGGCCCGTATGGTAACCTGAAATGTACAAGATGCACAGGGGTCATTCCACGTGAACGAACGACGCGATAAGGAGAACGGTTAAGACGTTAAGAAACGATCGAGAACTGTGTTCTACCTGGAAATAACTTCGGGACTCATCCAGTACGGTGTTCCCACCAGAGACTTCCTCCTTGGCAACTCTTGGGAGACTTGAGCACAAAAGCCGAAGTCGGATAACTTTACCCTGCCGTCCGCCGTGAGCAGTATCGAGTCCGATTTAATGTCCCTGTGGATGACACCCTGAGAATGCAAGTACGCGAGTGGCTTCAAACACTGGGAACACACAGTGGCTATCTGACTTTCGTCCATGCGCGAGTGCGTAACGATATCCGTTAATGCTCCTCCTTCGAGATACTCCATCACAACCCACAGTTCATCGTCCACCAAGAAACTGTCGTACATTTCGACAATGTTCGGGTGATGATAATCTCTCATGATAACTACTTCGTTGAAAAGTAGTTCCCGTCTCTGCTGTTTCCTCAAGTCCATCTTCTTCACCGCCACTTGCCGATTTGTATTCTTCTCAGTCGCTATGCACACCGTTCCCGTGCTACCTTCGCCGATTTTCAGAAAGTTTTCCAAATTCTCCCTGGGGTCGCCTCGACTCACCTGAAATTTAGACACATCAGCGCACTGTTCGAAACATTGCACGTACTTTACGGCTATTTTATAGTTATATGGTGTTTATTGATTTTAAATTCTCTTTTCTCACCACCATCTGCAAAGCCGCCCGAAATTGTTCGTGAGTCAGCCTTTGTTCCGCGGTTTGTTTACTGGAGGCACTCGAACTGGAACCGACTGCTAAATTTCCAGAGGACAAGGCAGTTTTCATGTTCTGATTTTGATCCGGAATCGAACTACTTCCGGATGATGGTACATTTGGCTTTGATAAGTTATGCATGGACTGGGATGTTTCGATAGGTTTTTTCATGTGAGCATGCAAAGCTGATGAATTTTCTTGCATACTGTACCCTTGGGTATACTTATTGGCGTTATGCGAACTCAATTGGCTCAACGGTCGTTGCGAAGCTATGGATCCTACTGGCGAAATTTTAGGTTGCAACTTATGCAAAAGGGCGTTTTGAGCTACCTGCTGGTCCCTCGACGACGATTCAGTATTTCCAATCTGTATACAAAAGGACAAAACGATCATACGTAGAAGGCTTTTCGTAGCATTTCAAATTACGCACGTGCGATAACCGAATCACGCTTACTTGAACGTTTCCATTGTATTGGCCAGACATTGTTGCCATTTGAGGGTTTAGCCTCTGGAATTCAGCGTCTGCGAGTTGAGGAGTGCCTGGACTCTGCGCGGGTCCTTGCGGATTAGTGATGGGACTCAAATTTTGGAAATTTAAAGACAGATTCGGAGCGTTAGATCCGGTATGCGTTAAATTTGGAGACGACTGCATGTTCGGATTGAGATTCTGAAGATTCGGAATCATGTTCTGTACACTGGGGTTCAAGCCCGCTATAACATTAGGCGAATTCTGGCGCAATTTGTCCAGATAATTATGTTGCTTCCCGAAGTTCGGATATCCTTGCAATTGATTAGCGTTGGATGGTATTTCCTGACCTTCCGGCACAGACGGCGGCAGATTACTGTTATGCCTAGGAAATTGGAAATAGGAATCGATAAGCTGTCGGAATGTTTCTCGCTGCGTATTAAGTTCGACGGTTAAATATAATCACCTGTAATCTCTCCTGAGTCTCGGCGGACTCGACGAACGAAGAGAATTGGACCTAGCGACGGTGCTAGTCTTAGGTAATCCATTTTCTGTATTCTTGTCGCTGACAGATGTTCTCACCTTAGGGTCGTTATGACCACGAACGATGGTTTTTAGATCAAGGATCTCGGTAGGTGTGATTTCGCTCGGGTCGACCAGAGGTAACGGCCTGTTCGTAGATTTTAGAATCTGATTGTTTCCAACTATAGAGGCCCACTGTAGCGGGAGTCCAATGAATTTCCCTTCGCGTTTATCGAACCCTGTGTGTACACGATGCTCAAAATTTGTCGGAGTGGATATTTGTGGTTTCTTTTTCTTCTTGGCGAACATCGCCCTTCCTGTTGTAAGTAACATGTATTTAAGACATCCACCACACCAAACGGTACGCCGTTTGAAACGTCTGCGTGTACTTATATGTTCGTCAAGTATGTACTTAGCCTGAGTAGTATTCAGTTGTTTCTTTCACATAAGAAAGGGAATTACGACGAAGAATCGTAGGATCGAATGTGTCGGTTGCTCTACTACGCGAATGCTTAGTTTTTAACGGACAATTGTTACGAGTTATCGAACACGCAGTGGAGGAAGATTATTAACGGTTATGACATTTCGGTGGAAAGCTAACGCGGGCATCGGCGCATAATATCCGAAGAAAGTATCAGAGGCGAAGGGAAGCCAAATGACAGCAACGCCTACCAGTAGTACCAGTACGTGATGCGACCGCCTTAAAGTGCTTTCTATCAACCGTTGCTCAGATCTTCCAGGGCTTAACGTTTCCCGTTGACTTTACAACGTCTCGAAAAGCAGGCAAAATCGATACGGTGCCGAAACATAAGAGAATTTAGTAGTTAAAAACAGGTAAATACGGCATTTAGCCTCTGGACGGGTCGTTCACACACCGGCGCTCCGCGCGGATGGCTCACGAATCTTTCCTGGCATGTGGCTCGTGACAATTTACTTAAACCGCTTAAACGTGCGTGAGGTAGCACCTGCAATGAGATTACCGCCAGCAACGTAACGCACGGAAAACTCCTGTCGGGAGTGGAGAGAAAGCGATTGCCGATCACGATTGAGAATAAAACCACACATGTACAGTGACTTACGATCATCGTAGCACGAAATCGGATATACTTGCATACATATAAGTACGTACCTATTATGAATCATACGCCGGATAATAAACTCCTCACTGTCTCATTGATACATGTGACAACGGTCTCGCTTCGCAAGCGAGAACGCATTAGATTCGAAAGGAGGCTATCGCGCGTAGCTTCATTTCCCATTAATCCATCCGATCGACCCTTCCTTCGTTCTTCTTGGTTCTTCTCCAGATATTAAACATGTACGAGCAGAGAAGCAAGAGGGGGTAAACGGTTTTTCCCCATCTTCGAAACATTAAGTACTAGGTAAAATGTTTCGTCCCTGTTGTCCCTGAAATTACTTCTTTTTAATAGAAAGTATACGTGAGTATACGACAGATGAACAGTGTGGAAACATTTCGTTGCACACGACGTTGCAAGATGAAATATTACATACTTTCCCGTCCGTTTTGCGGGCTACGGCTGTTTCTTGTTCAGACGGTTCTTTTCGCGGAACTATTACCATGGCTATTTAATGTCACTATGTAGCGTTTGCATTGCAACGCCCGCGCAAAGAATAAGAAACTGATAACGTGTCATTGTACACGCGAGTTTCGACATGAACGTCACAACGCCGAAGGAATACGCTGGTTCGCGCCATATTCCTGAACGTCTGCCAAGTACATACATGTGCATTACGGTGGTACTCTTATTTACTCTTGGTGAAATTTTTTTTCAAAATTTCCTTCGCGGCACGCTCCCCAGAATAGTTTCAAATAATAAAAAAAAAATCTGTGTAAAGTTTGAGCCCGATCGGATAACGGGAAAAGGTGCCCTGGGAACATTTAAATAATTATTTAAAAGCTCACAAAGTCGATTTCATATAATATCCTCCAAGTTATTGATTACATAAAAAAATATGTCAAACAAAAGTTGTAGATCCAGAGAAGGAGCATCTTTTATGTTGTATTACATTTTCTCGTGCGACAAACGGTTTTCGAAAAAAGTACGAAGAACTTAAAATAATTATTTAAATGTTCAAGGGCCCACGGACACCTTTCCGCCGTTATCCGATCGGGCTCAAACTTAACACAGATTTTTTTTATTATATGGAACTATTCTGGGGGTCCCACGAAGGAAATTCAAAAGTCGAGAATGAGAGCCACCCTAATGTGCATGTATGCATGTATACACTTATCGTTGGTCTTACAACCGTAGATTATGAATGGGCAGTTAATCTAAATCGCTTTTATTTGAGGCTAATTGGTATTTGGCCTGATGATAACCGCGGTACACGAAAGTTGCTGATAAAATTCTACGTGACGGTGATTATACTGCTAATAACTTTCGTTTGTTTGATCCCATGTCTCTGCTCATTGATCCTCAAGTGCGAGAATATGATGGCAGTCATAGACAACCTCGGTTACTTGATTCCTTTCGTGATATCGGAGATGAAGCTTGTTACTATCTACAATAAAAGAAAAGGTACGTTCGTGAATTCGATTGATCCGAAGAGATATAATCTTAACGCGATTAATTTATTTCTGTGTTGCCTTCAAGTTCTTCTGCCGGTTATAAATATGATCGCAGAAGATTGGGCGAAAACTAAAACGGACGCAGAGAAAGACGTGATGATACACCGGGCGCGAAATGGTCGTGTATTGAGCGGATTTTGTTATGCATCTATATTTTTCTTATTACTGTGGCTGCTCGTCGTACCAAGATTTGGCGTCAAGACTAGATACTTAACGAATGAAACTGATGTACGAAAGAGTTTTCCGGCTCCCACCTATTATCTACGCGATATCTCTCAAAGCCCGTACTTCGAAATAGTATTGGCCGCTCAAGCCATCACAATAGCGGTTTCAATACTTAGTTACACTGGAGTTGACAATTTCTTCGGAATGCTGATTCTCCATATATGCGGGCAACTGGAAAATTTACGAACTCGTCTCGCAAATATAAAGGACTCCGAGCGGTTCGATCGCGTGTTAGCGGCCACTGTAAACGATCACACGCGACTTATCAGGTATCTTGTCAGTAAGCTCCTTCATTCCTTGTAATTAATTCCCCATACCCTATTCACTATTGTATGCGGCGAGATTTTCCTGCGAGTTTTTAAAACGGCATTCTATTGCATGCGTATAGAGCAATCGACGCGGTCGAAGAAACATTTACGGTATTGCTCCTCATCGTGTTGCTCTACTTCGCCATGTTTGCTTGTATTTTTGGACTATTAATAATAACAGTGAGTAAAGAAATTTAAAGGATGCCGAACAGAGTAATCAAACCTAAGCGAGAAAAACGTGAACGCGAGCATCGTAATTTTTCAATGAATTCATATTTTTTAGATTGTCCTTGAAGGAGGTGATATTCCTGTGTCGTGGTTACTGTGTACGATATGTTTGCTTGCAACTACAGCTTTTCAAACGTCTCTTTACTGCATCGGGGGGCAAATTTTGGTAACTCAAGTAAGTAGAGATTCCAATTTTCTACACTATGTTGGTGATTACAATCGTATAGCTCGTGATCTATGACCAATAGGGTGGACCTTAGCTGCCCTTGACGAAAATTAGTTTGCGAGATTATTTTGCCCATACAGGCACACTTCGTTGCAGAAACGTTGCAGAAAGGTTGCAGTTACGTTGCGGTGCAATGTTGCACAGGGGCGGACATAGGAAGATTCCTGCAACATTTCAGCAATGTTGCGGTGCAATATTACCCTGAAACGTTTCTGAGATTTTACAGCAACTTTTCTGCAACGTTTCTGAGATTTTACAGCAACTTTTCTGCAACGTTTCTGAGATTTTACAGCAACTTTTCTGCAACGTTTCTGAGATTTTATAGCAACTTTTCTGCAACGTTTCTGAGATTTTACAGCAACTTTTCTGCAACGTTTCTGAGATTTTACAGCAACTTTTCTGCAACGTTTCTGAGATTTTACAGCAACTTTTCTGCAACGTTTCTGAGATTTTACAGCAACTTTTCTGCAACGTTTCTGAGATTTTACAGCAACTTTTCTGCAACGTTTCTGAGATTTTACAGCAATTGTCCCGCAACGTTGCTAAGATTTTACAACAAAGGTCCCGCAGTAAGCAAGACTCAAAATCTGTTATAATATCGATTTAGTAATATCGTAGTATACCCACTCCGCAGTGTATATTAGGTTACGCTTTGTGCACCCGTAACGTATCAGCAACATTCCTGCAACGAACCGCATTGAATATGGTCTTATATATTTTTACCCGGCAATACGGAACTTTTTTATTATCTATAATCAATTAATGGCAATAGTAGGCACAGTGGCAGTAATTGGCACATGTAACACTTTTTTACAAATATCTTTTGTTGCTGTATATAGTTAATGAATTTGTTTAAACCCTATAGCGTTAACTAAGTAATTGTATTAATTACTTATATCACATATGTCGACAAACAGAATACAGTGTTACATTTCACAGGCAACCTCCGAGGGAATATATGTAAACACGGACAATATGTGATATAAGTAATTAATACAATTAGTTAATTAGCACTATAAGGTTTAAGCAAACTGTTAAACTGTATACAGCAATAAATGACATTTGCAAAGAAGTCTGAGCAGTGAAATGTAAATCCACAAACACTAAAGACTAGAAAATAAAATAAATGATGTTAAACGATTGTATTAAAAATGCGCTAAAACTACAAAAAAAAACATCATTTTCTTGTACTACGCAGGATATTTCATAACAGAATATGCATCAACGTAATACAACATCAAGCGTCGAAATTAATTTGTTCTGAAATATCCGACTCCACGATTAGGGAGATGTAATTGAGTTTGTCAAAACGAATCTTCGTTTTTTAATAATTTGAGTTTAAAGTGTTGCACGGTAGGAGTATAAGTTCGAATATGTAAGCAATGTTCTCAATCAACAGTTGTAGCTGCAGCGGTAAAAAAAAAAAGTGTTCGTCTACGGTGCTACAGGTCGCGGTTTCGAATCCTCCCCGGGTTAAAATGTTTTTCTATTTATTAAAGATACACGGACGTTATCCTACTATGATTCTGTTGTACACATTCATGTCGTCGGCCCCCCTCGCAGCACGGTCCGATATATATAAATATAAAATACCGTTATTTTTATTTTTGGCCCTACTGCCCGAAACGTTGCGTGACCATTGCTGTAAAATCTCAGAAACTTTGCAGAAATATTTCATGCAATGTTGCACAGGGGGCGGACGTAGGAAGATTTCTGCAATATTTCAGCAACATTACCTGCAACGTTACTGCAACCTTTCTGCAACCTATCTGCAACGAAGTGTGCTGTGTGGGTGCTCTCACTCTCCAGAATTCTGACACTTGTTGTGAAAATGATCTGAAAAATATTTTAGGCCGATTGGACGATAAGACCACGGGAACCCGAGGCGCATCGAAAATTTTGAATTTTTTAAATCCTGACATAAATATACATTATGGTACATATATCGTTGAATTTGTACTTTTTTCTGTTTAAGAATACACACACAACATATGCGATTGTTAACAAAAAAAGCTGCGATCTTGAGAACTCGAAGGAGTGACATTGAAAAAAAAATTTTTTTCCTACCGTTACTTATTCGCCTCTATATTAAACATTTTCACAGGGGTTGAAACTGTTCCGAAAATAACTGTTTCAGCAATTATATACCTATCGGTTATATGTATAGCGGTAATGTATGGATCGGTACCGAGAGTTTGTTGTATAACCGATATACATATAACCGTTAATATGGAACCGGCCCTGTAGAACCGTAACCGAAATCGATGCAGTCAGGATTTCGGTTCCTTATAACAGTTATTCAGAATATCGGTTCTTCGTAACTATTTCCGTCAGAACCGATATATAACAGTTTGAAACAGTTATTTTCGGAACCGTTTCAATCCCTGTGAAAATGTTTAATATTTCCATCATTCATGGATATATGAAAAAACTTTTCAGACAAAAGTTATAGTATATAAAAAGGCGTATCCATGTAGGTAATAGTAGGAAAAATATTTTTTTCAAGGTCACTCCTTCGAGTTTTCAAGGTCACAAATGTTTTTTTTTTATTAACAATCGCATATGCGGTGTGTGTATTCTTAAACAGAAAAAATACAGATTCAACGATATACCATAATGTATATTTGTGTTAAGTGTAAAAAAAAATCAAAATTTTCAAATTTGATGAGCGCCGGGTTCCCGTGGTCCAATCGGGCTGAAATTTTTTCCAGGTCATTTTCCCAACAAGTGTCAGAATTCTGGGCGGTGAGACTATAAAAAGCTGATGGTCGAAAAATAAAGTCCACCCTAATGACCAATGTACTATACATCAAGTCCGAAGGTGTGTACCACGCTGTCTACGAATGCGAATGGCTAAATCTAAAGCCAAACGAAGCAAGAGGATTGATTTTAATTATGGCCACGTCCAAAAAGCCGCTTTGCATAACTGCTGGCAAATTTTTTCCAATGACGATGCTGACATTTTGCAACGTAAGATACATTTTCACCGCGCCGTTGTTTCTCCTAGGATCGTTGTGTTTAATTTAATGCCTTTCCAGATATTAAAGATATCGTTCAGTTATATGTATATCTTTCCTAATGACAAAGTTGTAGCAACGGCAGGTTTCCTGATGTATCGTAGAAGAATGCCTAGCGCATACCGCATTCGATGAAATAAATAAATATTATGTATATGTGTACATACGCTATATCTACTCGCCACCTCTTAACGCTAACTTTACCGATCCTTATTTCGGGGTAGTAAATTAAATGAACTAAGTAGTCGAGCTAACGTTAAAAATTCCAAACTGTCTCCTTATTTCACAAGCTTTTATTTAGCTTCACTTGTGATATCGTTAGTTTGTTAGGGTGAAGCTGAAATTAGTATACGCTAATTTTGACCAACCTCCACATAAGTACATATACTACGTAGTTCCGATGACCGATGACCGATGACAATGCAATATTTTGACTAAAAAGCATAAAACAATTTATAGTAAAAAAATTTTTTTGAAACAAGGTTTTATTAAAATGTACTAAAAAGGAAAGAAATAATTTTGATATCGGCCTAAATGACTGCCTTAGAAGAATTCCCGCATGTGACTGAAAATAAAAGCGTGGGGTTATAATATTGGATATTAAAAGTTATGCAAAAACTATTTGCTGAACGGCATGATTCAAATTTGGACCTGACTTTTAATCTGGTTAGATCTCAGGACAGACTTTGAAATTGAGGAATCAGACTGCTCGCAATCAAGTGAAAACAAACTCGTGCAACAAGGGCGCCCTATGTAGATTGTAGAGTATAGCAGAATGCGAGAATTAATGTATCAAAATTCGTGAAGCATTATATAAAAATATTTATATAAGAAGGAGATTTCAATTTTAGGGAATTCTTCTAAGGCAGTCATTTAGGTATCAAAATTATTTTTTCCTTTTTTAGCACATTTTAATAGAAGCTTGTTTTTATTGTCAATTACGTTCACTGCATATTCAATTATAAACTGACATCTATGAAAATCCTGCCAACAACAAACGAAATTCCCGTTTCTTATCATACACACTCGTAAAAGCGTTATTTAATTAAGCGTTATCACTATTCAACTTATTGTTTGTCAATTTCTCAATTAGGTATATACCTACTGCCGATAAGCAGGACGTTGTTTCGATCCATGTCCGTTAGCCAGCGTCAGGTAGCCAGGAGTCACGTCCTCCGTAAAGAGTCCTCCAGACGCTGATGCATGTTGCAGTGAAACATGATGCAGGTTTCATGACTCTTGCATCTTGCTCACGCGCCTAGCTGATGAGCAAAATGCCAGTTCCGCTTCTGATGCTGAAACACGGAAACCAATCTATGTACAGACGTAGCAACATGCATCATGAAACCTGCGTCATGATGCATGCATCAGTGTTTCACTGCAACATGCATCAGCGTCTGGAGGACCCTTAAGGACACGCGGGACGAGTCGGCCCAACTTCTATCGCTGGCACTGAAAAGTATATAGGGTGCGATGCAATAGTAGAGTACTTATGCATATAACGCCACCGGTCAATATAAAAACCAAAAAGTGATATCAGCGCGTAGGTTCGGTCATGTAAACACTTAAGTAAAAGCTATTTTGCAATAATTATAATTCGACGTTTCGGTCTATGGTTTAGACCATTTTCAAGAAAGTTATTAAAGAATACTGCGTTTGCTTTTATACGTTAAACACGTTATCGAAGACGTGCACCTTGTTAGTCGGTTGGAGCGTGACTGAGGTAAATAGTATATAGAAGCGAGAACATCCGAAGGGTACAGAGGAAAAACGGTCATAAACAAAGTCAAAAGTGAAACTGCTACTAATTATTGTTTGAATAATGCCACCGGTCACGTTTTCACAGTGCAACGACGAGGTTCTTCTCTCCAATAGAGATTCACACAAAGATCAAATTATATTTTTTTTTGTGCGTTCACAAGTTATTTGGTTAGTCTTAAAATTGAGAAATATACCCGGTTCTCCCCTCGATAGGTTCTTTTTCGACTGCGAGTTGCTGAAAATGCGAAGGTAAGTCTTTACACGATCTGCTCTACTCGATCGACCGTTCACTCTCATCCAGACATGTCGAGACATCAAAGATGCACGCGAGCCATAGAAGGGGGAAACTGTTTTCTCCATCGTTGAAACTTTAGTTGGACAAATGCTTCGCCCCTGGTATTTGGAATTATACATGTACTTGTTCTAGCGAAAGATACGTGACAGAACGAAAGTGTGGAAAAATTACCTTACACACGATGTTGCAAGATAAAATATTAAGCGGTTTATGTCTGTTTCGCGGGGGCTCCTCCTTTTTCTTCTTCTTCTGCTTCGGGCACTTGTTTGCGCGGGGTTATTAGCATGGCTATTTAATGTCCTCGTGTAACGTTTTTGTTGCCATGCCCGCGCAACGACGAAGAAACGGCTAACGTTTCATTGTACACGCGAGTTTCAACATCATTCAACATGAGTGTCACAACGCCGAAGGAATACGCAGGTTCGGGGTACATTCCCAAACGGCTTTCAAGTAGATAATACGTACATATGTATGTATACACTTATCGTCGGTCTTACAACCGTAGATTACGAATGGGCAGTTAATCTAAATCGCTTTTACTTGAGGCTAATTGGTATTTGGCCTGATGATAACCGCGGTACACGAAAGGTGCTGATAAAATTCTACGTGACGGTGATTATACTGCTAATGACTTTCGTTTGTTTGATCCCATGTCTCTGCTCATTGATCCTCAAGTGCGAGAATATGATGGCAGTCATAGACAACCTCGGTTACTTGATTCCTTTCGTGATATCGGAGATGAAGCTTGTTACTATCTACAATAAAAGAAAAGGTACGTCCATGAATTCGATTGATCCGAAGAGATATAATCTTAACGCGATTCATCTATTACTGTGTTGCCTTCAAGTTCTTCTGCCGGTTATAAACATGATCGCAGAAGATTGGGCGAAAACTAAAACGGACGCAGAGAAAGACGTGATGATACACCGGGCGCGAAATGGTCGTGTATTGAGCGGATTTTTTTATACATCTACATTTCTCTTATTACTGTGGTTGCTCGTGGTGCCAAGATTCGGCGTCAAGACTAGATACTTAACGAATGAAACTGATGTACGAAAGAGTTTTCCGGCTCCCACCTATTATCTACGCGATATCTCCCAAAGCCCGTACTTCGAAATAGTGTTGGCCGCTCAAGCCATCGCATTAGCGGTTACAATACTTTGTTACACTGGGGTTGACAATTTCTTCGGAATGCTGATTCTCCATATATGCGGGCAACTGGAAAATCTACGAACTCGTCTCGCAAATATAAAGGACTTGGAGCGGTTCGATCGCGTGTTAGCGGCCACTGTAAACGATCACACGCGACTTATCAGGTACCTTGTCAGTAAGCACCTTCATTCCTTGTAATTAATTGCCCATACCCTATTCACTATTGTATGCGGCGAGATTTTCCTGCGAGTTTTCAAAACGGCATTCTATTGCATGCGTATAGAGCAATCGACGCGGTCGAAGAAACATTTACGGTATTGCTCCTCATCGTGTTGCTCTACTTCGGCTTGTTTGCTTGTATTTTTGGACTGTTAATAATAACCGTGAGTAAAGAGATTTAAAGGATCACGAACAGAGTAATCAATCCTAAGCGAGAAGAACGTAAACGCGATCATCGTAATTTTTCAATGAATTCATATTTTTTAGATTGTCCTTGAAGGAGGTGATATTTCTGTGTCGTGGTTATTGTGTACGATATGTATCCTTGCAAATACAGTTTTTCAAACGTCCCTGTACTGCATCGGAGGGCAAATTTTGGTAAGTCAAGTAAGTAGAGATTCCAATTTTCTACACTATGTTCGTGATTATATCGTATAGCTCGTGATCTATGACCAATAGGGTGGACCTTAGCTGACCTTGACGAAAATTATTTTGCGAGAATCTTTTGCTCTCACCTTCCACAATTCTGACACTTGTTGGGAAAATGATCTGAATAATATTTTAGGCCGATTGGACGATTAGACCACGGGAACCCGGCGCGCATCGCAAATTTTGAATTTTTCAAAACCTGACACAAATATACATTATGGTGTATCGTTGAATTTGTATTTTTTTCTGTTTGATCTTGAAAACTCGAAGGAGTGACATTGAAAAAAAAATTTTTCCTACCGTTTCCTATTCGCCTCTATATTAAACATTTTCACACGGGTTTAAACCAGGTATTGAAACGGTTCCGAAAATAACTGTTTCAAACAGTTATATATCGGTTCTGACTGAAACAGTTATGAAGAACCGATATTCTGAATAACTGTTATAAGGAACCGAAATTTCTGAGTATATCGATTTCGGTTACGGTTGTATAACCGATATCATATCGGTTATAACGGTTCTAGAACCGTTATTTCTTCGGTTCTATATCGGTTCTAAAACGGTTCTGGAATTGATTCTCGCATCGGTTTTATAGAAATTGAAATAAGTAGATATTACGCTTACAGATTATTGTATATTAAGAATTTATTTTCAAGAAATATTTCTAAGAAATTCAATTATCTATAATTTTGTTACGGTTTAAGCGAATTACTAATATATCATTAACTAGGTTTCCGTTCATTCTTGACCGATGCGGAGATAAAATAAATTTCAATGCCGGAAATAAACGTGCCACGCTTACTTGCGTTGGTGGTACAGCTAAAAGTACTTCCGCTAATTTGTATAATTCGGATGTATTTTTATTATTCCAGTACGACAAAATATCAGTGGACGATTTTAATCGCGGTTCTTTCAGGAAGTCGTCTAACTTATTTTCAACCGAACAGTGCGACGTACTATTTCTTGATTTAGTTTGTCCACGGACTGCTTCTGCATTCTTTAACAAACTTTCAAATTCATCTTCTTCTACTATATGAGATGTATCCTGAATTATACAACTGTTGTCTTCATTCGATGCTTTTTCCGTTTCTATACATAGTTCCTCTATTCTGGTGTATGTGTTTAATAGACAATCTTTAGCAGCACGAATTTGTGCATCTGTTAAAATGACATTGTATCGAGGGTCCATGTATATTGCAGCTAAAACAATTTCGCTTTCAAATAATGCGGATTCTCGCCTCTTTATGTTATTAACAAATTCAGTTGCAAATTCGGTATTTTTTTTTTTTACTTCCATAAGGCATCGTTGCCAAATTTCATATAAATCACCGAGTAATAATAACTCGCTTTGTAAACGCTTCGTTGCGATTCGTGCGGGTTTGAGTACATTAATTAATTCAATCATCTTAGCCCATACTGATTCTGATAGTTTTAAATCATTGTCCTTGATTTGTTCACAATATTCTTTTAATTCTAATAATCTTTGAAGCATATCAAACGTTGAATGCCACCTTGTTACACAATCAAGCATTGCACTTTTTGCACGCACTGCCAACAAAGTGGACTTTAAAAGAGGTGTGCGTAATTTTTTTACCACTTTCCTAACTTTTTCCACAATTTCCAAAACTTCTTGTTTTTTTAACAAATCGCTAACAGCTAATTGTAGCGTATGAGCTGCACATCTAATTGTCTTAATTGTAAAATCAGGTGTTATTAGAAATTCGTTATCAATTATTTCAGTAGAGTCGTTATTATAATCGCAATGCTCGGAATTGATTAAAACATCTGTTATTTCCGATCCTGTAATTTCATCTGCATTATTTTCATCATCAAGATTATCGCACTCATCGTCTTCTTCATTTAAAATTTTTACAGTTTTTAGCATATTTGCCGCGTTGTCTACAGTCACCGTATATATCTGTTTCGTTGTAATTCCATATGTACTACATGTATGCGTAATAACATTTTTTAAATATTCGGCACTATGTCTTTCAAAAAGTTCAACAACTCCTAACGTACGAATATGTATTTTGCCATCTTTCATGAATTGAATATTGATGCCAAGAAAAGATCTGCCCAAGCACGTAGCACCATCCACTTTCAGAGATATCAATTTGCCTTTTATTTCTCCTTTAATTTTCCTTTTTACATCAATTGCTTCTTCAGCAATTGCGTCGTGTACTTTGTGTGAATTAATTGTTTCTTTTTGTGAAGGTATAGTATTAATAATATCTTGAAATGCGGCGTCATCTATTAAGGAAAATGGTCTGCCATGGATAGTTATCAATCTAACACAAGCATCCATTAAGTTAAATTTTGGTTTTTTTAATATTTTTGTTCGCAGTATTCTGAACATTAGTGGCACTTCTCTTATATCCTTCTTTTCCAAGCATAACCATGGTAAATTCGTTTGGATGGTTAAGTTCTAAATGTTTTTGCAAATTTGTGGAATGGTCCTAAAAATATGTATTTTTCATTTAAAATAATAAAATAAAAACATAAAGATATAGATGTCGTAGGAAAATGATAAAATCAGCCATTTTGTATTTCTAGCATTTTGAAAAAGCGGCTGAAATTTAGACACTTTGTAGATAGCCTTTTTGTTGTCAAATATTTCCATTACATTAAGGCTGAAAGCATCCAGCTGTATTACAAAAATTCTATGATTACTCAGCCTAATTGAGATAAAATGGGTCTCGTTACAAAAAAGCAGCTTTTTGTAAAAGGGCTAGAAATTTTGCACAAAGGCTGAGATTTTACAATTGTTTGCGACATAAACAAAAATGTAACTACGTGTTGAAAATATACACGTTAATTATACACACCGAAATTGTTGAAGAGCAGTCTTCAATTACACATTGTAGTTTCTTTCCGTCATCAGAGATTTTAAAATATTTTCGAACGATGTCGCACTTCTTTCTACCCATTATAATAATTGTTTTTTTTTTATTTTTTATTGGATTATAATTACTCTTAACACTAAAATACACCCTAATACGTTTGTATTTACTAACACTAACACTAGTGTTAGTGTTTACTAACACTAACTATTTATTAATTTTATAATATAATATATTTATAGTTATTATTACTAATATTAATAAAATAATTACTACCGACTAGTAATTTTATAATTATTATTAGAATTTCTAATTGGAACTAAATGGAACTTGTGTATCCCGCGACAACCAAATCGGAAATGATGTTTCTATTTTATCGCACTGTTTCAACTCTCGGATGGCCGTGCATGGGTTTCTTTTGTCAAGAGCTTTTCGAAACATCTCAACTCGCGATGATTGGCTTAAGCTAAAAATTGTTTACGTTAGGCCCGTTTCAGAGTTCAGCGGAGCGTCCGCGCTACGCGTGCGGAGCAAATTACCTATACATTGTATTGAAGCATTCGTCCGCATCCGCGCCACATTATTACTTTGAAACAAACGCAAGTTTTCACACTTTCGCAGGGTGCGTTCCGATTTTCGCAGTGAGTGCAGAAATCGCAGCGGTTCATGTGGTCTTGAAATTTAAAAAATGCTACTATGGAAAAAGAGACGTTGTTTACAATAACCTCGATACTATTAAATAATAGTGATAATGAAATCAGCAGCTGTGATTCGTCTGATGAAAGCGAAAATGAAGATGATATTAACTTGCCATTTAGAATCAGAATTAATATACATATTATCATTAATTGTAAACAAAACACTCGGACAGATTATGTTTTCCTAAAAATGACAGATTATGGAGAACATTGTGGAGGTTATTCCGGGATATTCGATAATAAGTATGTAATTATACATTTGTATTAAAAAAAAAACATCACATGATGTTTCTTCGGAATAATAACGTAAAAAAGTGGCATTGTAATCATGAGAGAATTAATTGTTTTTATTACTTTTCATTAAATTGTATCAGCTATTTCCAATAGAGAAATTCAAATAATCAAAGATTGGAAAAACAAATACGCATGCGCGCGCGCAGTGACTGCTTCACCTCTGAAATTCTGCGTTTGCTGCACGCTCGCTGCACCGGAAGTAGCATCGTATTGGTGGAAAGTGAGAGAAATTCTAGGGAATCGTACGATGCCACCAATACGATGCCACCAATTTCATGCATTCACTGCGAAAATCGGAACGCACCCGCAGTCAAGCGGATTCCGCCACGGAGTAATAAACAGCTACACATCAAAACATTGACGTAGATACGTTACTGAGATGATGGTTAAAGCAAGAATAGACGTCTGCGTTCGAATTGCATTGACAAAATAAATCCATGCACAGCCATCGGAGAGTTAAAACATATAACAATTTCGTAGGAGCAATATAAGAATCAATTTACGAACGGAAATAAACCGACTCCAGAACCGTTTTAGAACCGATATAGAACCGAAAAAATAACGGTTCTAAAACCGTTATACCCGATATAATATCGGTTATAGAACCGTAACCGAAATCGATATACTCAGAAATTTCGGTTCTTTATAACAGTTATCCAGAATATCGGTTCTTCATAACTGTTTCAAGAACCGAAACCGATATCATAACTGTTTTAAACCCCTGGTTTAAACTGTTCCGAAAATAACTGTTTCAGCAATTACATACCTATCGGTTTTACATATAACCGTTAATATGGAACCGATATAATATCGGCCCTGTAGAACCGTAACCGAAATCGATGCAGTCAGGATTTCGGTTCCTTATAACAGTTATTCAGAATATCGGTTCTTCATAACTATTTCCGTCAGAACCGATATATAACAGTTTGAAACAGTTATTTTCGGAACCATTTCAATCCCTGTGAAAATGTTTAATATTTCCATCATTCATGGATATATGAAAAAACTTTTCAGACAAAAGTTATAGTATATAAAAAGGCGTATCCATGTAGGTAATGGTAGGAAAAATATTTTTTCAAGGTCACTCCTTCGAGTTTTCAAGGTTACAAATGTTTTTTTTTTATTAACAATCGCATATGCGGTGTGTGTATTCTTAAACAGAAAAAATACAGATTCAACGATATACCATAATGTATATTTGTGTTAAGTGTAAAGAAAAATAAAAATTTTCAAATTTGATGAGCGCCGGGTTCCCGTGGTCCAATCGGCCTGAAATTTTTTCCAGGTCATTTTCCCAACAAGTGTCAGAATTCTGGGCGGTGAGACTATAAAAAGCTGATGGTCGAAAAATAAAGTCCACCCTAATGACCAATGTACTATACATCAAGTCCGAAGGTGTGTACCACGCTGTCTACGAATGCGAATGGCTAAATCTAAAGCCAAACGAAGCAAGAGGATTGATTTTAATTATGGCCACGTCCAAAAAGCCGCTTTGCATAACTGCGGGCAAATTTTTTCCAATGACGATGCTGACATTTTGCAACGTAAGATACATTTTCACCGCGCCGTTGTTTCTCCTAGTATCGTTATGTTTAATTTAATGCCTTTCCAGATATTAAAGATATCGTTCAGTTATATATCTTTCCTAATGACAAAGTTGTAGCATCGGCAGGTTTCCCTATGTATCGTGGAAGAATGCCTTGCGCATACCGCATTCGATGAAATAAATAAATATTTTGTATATGTGTACATACGCTATATCTACTCGCCACCTCTTTACGCTAACTTTACCGATACTTATTTGGAGGTGGTAAATTAAATGAACTAAGCAAATAGTGGAGCTAACGTTAAAAATTCCAAACAGTCTACTTATTTTACAAGCTTTTATTTAGCTACACTTGTTAGGGTGAAGCTGAAATTAGTATAAGCTAATTTTGACCAACCTCCACATAGGTACATATGTATCCGTTCGACTTGAAACTTCGTACACATCCCGATGGCCGATGACCGATGACAATGCAATATTTTGAGTAAAAAGCATAAAGCAATTTATAGTAAAAAACTTTTTGAACCAAGGTTTTATTAAAATATATACTAAAGAAGAAAGAAAGAACTTTGATATCGGCCTAAATGACTGCCTTAGAAGAATTCCCGCATATGATTGAAAATAAAAGCGTGGGGTTATAATATTGGATATTAAAAGTTATGCAAAAACTATTTGCTGAACGGCATAATTAAAATTTGGTGCTGACTTTTAATCTGGTTAGATATCAGGACAGACTTTTAAATTGAGGAACCAAACTGCTCGCAATCAAGTGACAAAAAACTCGTGCAACAAGGGCGCTCTATACTGCATTCCACTTTAGAGTGTACTCGTTCCGCGCGGGGATATGCTGTTGATTGGTAGGAAACCGGCAGGGAAAGTGCTACGACCAATCACGTGTGTAAGATCCGTGAGAGCTGCGCAGATCGGTCGTAAATCGGTAGGGGCGTGGGTATGGTCTTATATGGAATGGAGTGTCTTATATAGCAGAATGCGAGAATTAATGTATCAAAATACGTGGAGCATTATTCATAAATATTTATATAAGAAGGAGATTTCAATTTTAGGGAATTCTTCTAAGGCAGTCATTTAGGAATCAAAATTATTTTTTCCTTTTTTAGCACATTTTAATAGAAGGTTGTTTTTATGGTAATAGTATACATAGAGGGCAACCTCACGGATTTTGACGACCTTGAAATATGTTGTCAAGGACGTCATTCTGAACAACTTTTTCCTTTAAACTTTTTGGCGGTCGACCTTAGTTTCCGAGATAATTGCAAAAATCTTTGGGTAAATATTCACACTAGAGGAACCACCCTCAATTTCAATGGCCTTGAAATATGGTGCCAAGGACGTCATTTTCAACAACTTTTCTCTATATATGTTATACTATATACTGTCGCCTGGCCGTAGGTTTCGAGATATTTGCAAAAAAGTAGATAAATGTTGATTTTAGGGTCCTTTGAATCCACGGTGGACTCGAGGTGGTCGGTCTTACGCGCCGTGAGAGGGCGGACGGTGCATTCGAGTTTATCACTTAAAAGAATATTTCTTTCTTAATAATTGAACTTGAGACGCGCCGTGAGACGGCCAAAACTATAAAAAAATCCCATCGGCGACCGACCACCTCGAGTCCACCGTGGAATTGGTTAACTCGAACCTTTTAGTTTACACGGTATATACCTACGTTGCCTGCCGGTCACTGCGACGTATATATGCAGAAACAGCAGATAAGCGGTGGTCTCGTGTTGACGCATACGCTACCGCATCATGCACGTACATATCGGATTTAAGGGGACTAGGCAGTCGAAAAATCGATTTTTTTTTATTGCATTTTCCGAAAGTACTATCTTTTCTGAATAAAATGCCGTTTGGGTTATATTAAAATTCGCAAAATTGTTGATTTGGCAGCTAAAAAGATCAAGCGGTAACTTATTGCGTCGCCTTTGCCCAGAAACTTTAAACGCGATTTTCTCGAATCTTTTTTTCTCTTGGTTTTTTCCTGATTGCGAACGAATGGAGGTTCAGATCGACTTGAAAAAAATTACAGGATGTGTAAAACATGTGCCATTTCGCCCCAAACCTCTGATATGATCCGTAAAAATTCGAGATTTTTATAAAAAAATTGAGGAGTCACCGGATTTTTGCAGCGCACAAATAAGAACGAATTTTTCTCGGAAAAATCGCCGTTTTTCAGCCACCAATCGCATGATTTTGATTTAATTGTTGTTTTTATAGGTTTGGACGGAAACTATGAATCCAACAAACAAGAATCTCGCCTTTGAAATCGGATTACGTCACATTTTAACACCGATATTAAAGCAAAACGACAGAAAAACGTTAAAATGTTTACCCGTCGGCAGCGCCATTTTTAAAGCACATATATATTTCTTATTACTTTTTTTTCAATCTGTATGGTAGTAATAAACATTGGGTAAAAGCATATATTTGGATGTGCTTTCATTTGTTTACAAATAAATAAAGGACAGAGTCTATTTCTCACGAAAAACGACTGCCTAGTCCCCTTAATGTAGTGGTAGCAACATAATTTTGCGAATATCTCGAAAACGAAGGTCGACCGCCAAAAAGTTTAGAGGAAAAAGTTATTCAGAATGACGTCCTTGACAACATATTTCAAGGTCGTCAAAATCCGTGAGGTTGCCCTCTAGGTATACCATTACCGTTTTTATTGTCAATTACGTTCACTGCATAATTACAAACTGACATCTATGAAAATCCTGCCAATAACAAACGAAATTCCCGTTTCTTATCACACACACTCGTAAAAGCGTTATTTTTTTTCGGTGGAAAGCATTGGAATTATCACTATTCAACTTATTGTTTGTAAATTTTTCAATTAGGTATATACCTACTGCCGATAAGCAGGACGTTGTTTCGATCCATGTCCGTTAGCCGGTGTCAGGTAGCCAGGAGTCACGACCTCCGTAAGGACACGCGGGGCGAGTCGGTCCAACTTCAGTCGCTGGCACTGAAAAGTATACATATGTATAGGGTACGATGCAATAGTAGAGTACTTATGCATATAACGCCACCGGTCACGTTTTCACAGTGCAACGACGAGGTTCTTCTCTCTAATAGAGATTCACACAGTATACAGAGATCAAATTATATCTTTTTTGTGCGTTCACAAGTTATTTGGTTAGTCTTAAAATTCAGAAATAGACACGGTTCTCCACTCGATAGGTTCTTTTTCGACTGCGAGTTGCTGAAAATGCGAAGAAAGTCTTTACACGATCTGCTCTGCTCGATCGACCGTTCACTCTCATCCAGACATTGTCGAGACATCAAAGATGCACGCGAGCAATAGAAGGGGGAAACTGTTTTCTTCATCGTTGAAACTTTAGTTGGACAAATGCTTCGCCCCTGCTATTTGGAATTATACATGTACTTGTTCCGGCGAAGGATACGCGACAGAACGAAAATGTGGAAAAATTACCTTACACACGATGTTGCAAGATAAAATATTAAGCGGCTTATGCCTGTTTCGCGGGGGCTCCTACTTTTTCTTCTTCTTCTTCTTCGGGCACTTGTTTGCGCGAGGTTATTAGCATGGCTATTTAATGTCCTCGTGTAACGTTTATGTTGCCACGCCCGCGCAACGCAAAGAAACGGCTAACGTTTCATTGTACACGCGAGTTTCAACATCATTCAACATGAGCGTCACAACGCCGAAGGAATACCCAGGTTCGGGGTACATTCTCAAACGGCTTTCAAGTAGATAATACGTAGATACATATGTACTATGTATACACTTATCGTCGATCTTACTACCGTAGATTACGAATGGGCAGTTAATCTAAATCGCTTTTGCCTGAGGCTAATTGGTGTTTGGCCCGACGACGAGCGCGGCACAAGAAAGTTGCTGATGAAGTTATATGTGACGGTGATTCTGCTGCTAATGACCATCGTTTGTTTGATCCCTTGTCTCTGCTCGTTGATCTTCAAGTGCGAGAATATGATGGCAGTCATAGACAACCTCGGTTACTTTATTCCTTTCCTGATATCGCAGATGAAGTTTGCTACTATATACAAGAAAAAAGAAGGTACGTTCGTGAACTCGATTGATTCGATGAGATATAATTTTAATTGATTTATTACTGTATTGACTTTAAGTTCTCCTGCCGGTTATAAATATGATCGCAGAGGATTGGGCGAAAACTAAAACGGACGCAGAGAAAGACGTGATGATACGCCAGGCGCGAATTGGTCGAGTGTTTACCGGATTTTTTTATGTATGTACATTTCTCTTATTACTGTGGCTGCTCGTCGTGCCACGTTTCGGCTTCAAGACAAGATACTTAACGAATGAGACTGATGTACGAAAGAGTTTTCCGATTCCCACCTATTATCTACGCGACATCTCCCAAAGCCCCTACTTCGAAATAGTATTGGCCGCTCAAGCCATCACAATAGTGGTTACAATATTTTGTTACACTGGAGTTGACAATTTCTTCGGAATGCTGATTCTCCATATATGCGGGCAACTGGAAAATCTTCGAACTCGTCTCGCAAATATAAAGGAATCGGAGCGGTTCGATCGCGTGTTAGCGGCCACTGTAAACGATCACACGCGACTTATCAGGTACCTTGTCAGTAAGCAACTTCATGCCTTATTATGAAAGAAAATTAATCACCAATACCCTATTGTGTGCGGCGAGATATTTCTGTGAGGAAATTTTTTAAACATCTCTCTATTTCAGAGCAATCGACGCGATCGAAGATACATTTACGCTGTTGCTCCTCCTCGTATTGCTCTATTTCGTCATTTTTCTTTGTATTAATGGACTGTTAGTAGTACACGTAAGTAAAGGGAGTTGAATGATCCGCGATCACGAAGAGAGAACTACCCAAGTACATAATCAGTCCTAAGCGAGAAAAACGTGAATGCGAGCATCGTAATTTTTAAATGAATTCATATTTCTTAGATTCTCCTTGAAAGAGGTGATATTCCTCTGTCGTGGCTATTATGCATGTTATGTAGCGTTGCAAATACAGCTTTGCAAACATCCCTTTACTGCGCCGCGGGGCAAATTCTGGTAACTGAAGTAAGTAGAGATTCTCATTTTCTGTACAATATTGCTGATTACACATACATATTGCTCATAATCTATGAACGTTGTATCTACTATACATCAAGTCCGAAGGTGTGTACGACGCTGTCTACGAATGCGAATGGCTAAATCTAAAGCCAAAAGAAGCTAAAGGCTTGATTATGATTATGGCGAGGGCCAAAAAGCCGCTTTACGTAACTGCGGGAAAATTATTTCCAATGATGATGCTGACATTTTGCAACGTACGATACATTTTCACGGCGCCGTTGTTTCCCTACGTAGTATCGTTATGTTTAATTTAATACCTTTCCAGATATTAAAGATATCGTTCAGTTATATATCTTTCCTAATGACAAAGTTGTAGTACCTACCTATCGGTCGGTTATCCATCCTATTACCGTCGAAGAATGCCGTAGAGGCCTAGAGATATATTTTCTGTATACGTATGCTATATCTACTCGGAACCTTTTTACGCTAACTTTACCGATCCTTATTTAATGGTGGTAAATTAAATAAACTAGTGGTGGAGCCTAATGTTAGAAATTTCAAATGGTTTATTTTTCAAGTAATTACTTTCACTGCATGTCCCAACGAAATTCCTATGTCTTATCATACGCATTTGTAAAGGCGTGGAAAGCATTGGAATTATCATTACATATTCAACCTATTGTTTATAAATTCCTCAATTATATACATATCTACTGCCGATAAAAGCAGGACATTATTGGGTTTTGATCCATGACCGCCAGGCCGGCGGCATATTCGGACCTCCATAATGTAATTAATGTAGGGGGGATTATCCCGTTGAGGTTAACCGACGCTCCACCAGAGGTGCCACCACCGCTGTGATGCCAGATCGGGGACGGGTTTCTTCGAGAATTTCCCCCACCTCGCATGCACAACTACGCCGGAGCTGCGTGTCCTGCGGAGCCTCCGGCGTAGTGTGCATGCGAGGTGGGGGAAATTCTCGAGGGAACCCGTCCCCGATCTTTCATCACAGGTGTCACGGCGGCGCGAGATCTTCTCGCTCGCACGGAACTTAATATATATACTAACCGGAGGGCGAAGGAACACGAGCGAGAAGATCTCGCGCCGCGTGGCCCTCTAGTGGAGCGTCTGTATCCTCTACACGGGATCCCTACAGTTAAGGATATCCTCCCCCCCCCCCCCCCCCCCCCCCATAAACATGACTCATGTATGAAAGAAGCTAATTCCCTTTATTTCACGAAAAAGTTCACATGCAAAGATTGTGAAATCAACTTTGCTAATTCCAATTGTATTCTCGTTCTGCGCTCGAACACTGATTTCTCTGTCACTTTTTATACTTGACATTCCTTTATTGGCCACAAATCAATTCAATGCTCAGATTTTCAGCTTCGGTTTTAAGGAATTAGCGGGCGAGAGGCCTGTAGTTGACACAAAAAATTTTCCAAGAGAGACGACATCTTCTGTTAAAACCGTCGTATGAAGATCATTTTACGATGGAAGATAATAAAAACTTGGTAGAGACTAATTTAAACGAATCAAAGTCGGTAATAGATTAATAATAGCACATTCGGCAACCTGCACTAGTGCGCACTGAATGCGAACTTTTCCGCTTCCAATTGGGGAAAATTCGCACCAAGTGCGCACCATTGCGACCGTCCGAATACGCTGTAAGAGAGATGCGGAGAATATGAAACATTCTTTTTCAGTCGACTTCATAGCTTTTTCTTATACAACGCCCGCTAATTCCTTAAAACCGAAGCTGAAAATCTGAGCACTGAATTGATTTGTGGCCAATAAAGGAATGTCAAGTATAGAAAGTGACAGAGGAATCAGTGTTCGAGCGGGGAACGAGAATACAATTGGAATTAGCAAAGTTGATTTCACAATCTTTGCATGTGAACTTCTTTAATTTTTTTCGTGAATAAAAAGTGACAGAGAAATCAGTGTTCGAGCGCAGAACGAGAATACAATTGGAATTAGCAAAGTTGATTTCACAATCTTTGCATGTCAACTTTTTTCGTGAATTAAAGGGAATTAACTTCTTTCATACATGAGTCATGTTTATGGGGGGGGGATTTCATCACTTTTTTCATATAAATTACTAAGGCCGGTATTCACAAACGTGTCTTAAGATTAAGTAAATGCTTAAGCATTCGGCATCCTTTACTAGCTACTAGGGTTAGTAGAGGATGCCGCATGCTTAAGCATTTGCTTAATCTTAAGACACGTTTGTGAATACCGGCCTAAGTGCCGTATTTCAAAACGGTCTTCATTCTCAAAGCGGTTCATATTCATGTATGATACGTGATGGTACATCAGAAATGTATTGACAACGACAAAATTAATCAAACGAAATGGCCCAGGAACGCTAGAAATGTGTATTTTCTTTTTTTGCACCGTCAAAATCATACATACAGCTAAATCTAACGTAGAAGTACAAATAATACTGTTTTTTGTCCTCGACTTTTTCATGTATTTGAGGGGGGTAGGGCAGAGGAGTGACATTATAATATTTCTGGAAAAGGTTGACGGAAAGGACCCCGTGGAGGTGAAAATTGTACCCAGTCAGCAATAATCAATAAAAATATTACCCATAATCACAAATCGAAACGACTTGAAATCAGTCACTCGCGGTTTTACGAAAAAGACAAAAAGCCGCTGCGTTCGGGTCGCTAGTCGTATATGCTCTAAGCACGATTTCCGTAAATACACAATTTATATCCAGAAATGATTCGTTACGAACGAATAGAAAAAAAAATAAAACATTGAAGGTGTTCTCAAACAAGAAAGGATGACTTTTGGCAGCATTAAAGATTGCAAAGAAAAATGTATAATTTCAAGGAGAAAAAAAAATTGGAACATAGTATTATATTATTATAAATTAAACGATTTTAAATTAGCTATATATTAATTATAATTTTAATGGAACTATTTATTTACAAAATACGGCCGCCGCGGCCGCGGCCACGGCCCTGGGTCTTTACTAAATCTCGCAGGGTACTCGCCAGGGGTGGGCACTTCCATTATATATCTGTTGGCAAAATTTAGTTAGGGGCACAATCCACTCGTGGCGCTAGGATCAATAAAGTTGAAAGAATTTGGTAACAGATGGCGCTGATGAGATTATTTTGTGGCGGGGAGAAGAAGAAGAAGACGCCGACCGCCATTGGAACGCCATTCTGGCATCACGTGTCGTACTGTACACTAAGGCAAAGAGGAGGTATAATAAGAGGCGTCACTCGACAAGGACAGAGATAACCTAGGGAAATCACTAGACAACCAATTTAAATGCCCATTCGGCAATGATCGCTAAGCTTCGGCAATGATCGGTCAACTTCGGCAATAATCAGCCAATTGCGGTAAGGTACATTTAGTCGATTTGAATATCCCGCTCGAAATAGACAACCAATTTAAATGCCAAGGTCAAGCAAGGACTTCAAAGGTTCCGCCCGGAGTGACGCCTCTTATTATACCTACTCTTTGACTAAGGGACATAATCGGCTTCCCTTCGGAAATTTGGCAACGTTGCTTGTCACTAGAACCACTGTGTTATGCCTAGTGACATGCAACGTTGCCAAATTTCCGAAGGGAAGCCGATTATGTCCCTTAGTGTACGCATCGCTCAGAGAGCATTTCGTACCTGAAATTGTTAAGGTTGTTAAAACCATTTTTGTTAGTAATTGTGGAGAGTCATTTATTCGCCCACAAATGGATCTGCAACCTAGAGCAAAGTAGGCCTGCTCAGAAATCATATTTCTACCCTCTTGGGTGCCTACAATAGAACATAATCAGCGGCGCCCAGTGGCGGCGTCACTACAGCAATCAGAATATAATGGTTAGGTAATAAAATTACCTAACAATGGAACATATGGAACCCGCACACGCCGATTTTAATGGGGCTTTTGTATGAAGTAGTTCTCAGAAAAATATTTTGAGAGCAACATCTTACAAAAGCTCCATTAAAATCGGCGTGTGCCGGTTCCATATGTTCTTCTCCCCGCCACAAAATAATCTCATCAGCGCCATCTGTTACCAAATTCTTTCAACTTTATTGATCCTAGCGCCACGAGTGGATTGTGCCCCTAACTAAATTTTGCCAACAGATATATAATGGAAGTGCCCACCCCTGGTACTCGCCTGCGAGCGGAGGCTGACGGCTTGTGCCCGTACCGCCGCGCCTGGAGGGTGGCCCAATGCTCTTGACGGGCCCGTACCCTCCAGCCGCTCCTCTTATGGCGCTTCGACGTGTATCCTCCTGTAATTAGTTAGTAATAAACGTCAGCAATTATATTATAATAATTTATACATTTTTGGCACGCGCAGATAAAAATGTTCGCCTCCCCTGATATAGGCTAAACCGAACAATTTTTATATTGTAAAAACATAAAAAGGTATTTAATTAAAGTATTAAGAAATAATACCATGTGCCGTGGCCGGGCCCTGTGGTGGCGGTGGTGGCGGTGGTGGCGGTGGTGGCGGTGGTGGCGGTGGTGGTGGCGGTGGTGGCGGTGGCGGTGGTGGTGGCGGTGGCGGCGGTGGCGGTGGTGGTGGCGGTGGCGGCGGCGGTGGCGGCGGCGGCGGCGGCGGCGGCGGCGGCGGCGCCGTAGTTGCGGCTGCCAGCGACAGCGAACCGGCCTGGACTCCCCTGATATAAGCTAAAGTCAACAATTTTTATTATATTGTTAAAAGATAAAAAGTATTAATTAATATTATTAAGAATTAATACCGTTTGTCGCCGGCTGCTGCGGTGGTGGTGGCGACGCCGCCGTTCTCGGCACCTTGTTCGCTGCCATTAGTATTTCGGCATCATTCGAGTCTGGAAAAATGAATTTGAATAAATGAATATATATAAATTTTTTTTATTATTTAATTCTTCTGTAAGCTTATCGTTAATAAAACTCACCATCAAGTAGGGCGGCCTCCCGCATTTTCTACAAAAATTAATAAACAATTAATTAACCAAAAAAAATCATCCAGAGTTCATAAAAGTGGCGTAAGATAGAAGAAAGTCATACGTTAAGTATCAGTGGACATAGACCGTAACTGTTTAACAAATAATACAACAAAAACATATTTGTCTTTTGACAAATGTTGTCGCTTTACCTCATTTGACAAATTTCCAGAATCTTGCGCGTATGAAGATGCTTCTCTGTCGAACCCTATCCGGACAACTTCCAAGTCTGTGCGTCTCCTTCGTTTCTATCAATTTTAGCGACTTACCTTGTTAATTGAGACAATAATTCAATGTCCTATATGGTGGAAAAACTCGTGACATTTCAAAAATTTTGATAACTGACACAGGCAGGTTATGATTGAATGACAGCTAGGTGACATTTACTAGCGAGCCGAAAGCAGCGGCTTTTTGCCTTTTTCGTCAACTGCGCAACCGCATTTTCAGCAAAACCATTCCGGATAACTTCAGGAAGCTATCTAGGCGACATCTACCTGCGTCAATTGGAGAGGCAAAACGAGAATGGCGACATCTACTGGCGTCAAATACTAGCGCTACGTGCTGTCTGACTGTCTCGTAAAAAAAGTATTATTTTGATAACTATTAATTCAGAATAAATCTTATATCTTTTAGATAAATAGCTTGATACATTAAGTAAAACGACATATGGGTTCGAAAAAAATAAATGATTCGCTTAATCATGTAAAAACACCGGGACTATGTCATAAAATAAGATAATAAGGCTAAAATAGCTCCGACGACCTGTCAATTTCGCTATCTTTCGTGTAGGGTAGATGTCCCGATTAAGGCTGCCGTCTCGGCGGGCCTTGAATGTGTGCGTACGCTCACACAAGCTAGGAAAAGCGTGTACGTATACGCGAAACCTTTTCAACCATTATTCGTCCTGGAATCGGCAAGAATTAAGTTTTTGCGGGTATAGTTACCTCCAGTAGACATCAGTGCAGGGTGGAACGGTGCGTTTGCATGCTAATAAGCATCGCACGTTGAAATAATAATGAATTTATGACACGAAAACTGACAGAATAAGGCTTCAAGACTTCTCCGTTGGTGGCGCCACTGGTATAGTCGAGCCACGTAGCACCAGCGTGACGTGTACGCAGGGCCGACGCGAGGTTAGCTGGCGCCGGTATGCAAGAAAATTTTTGGCGCCCCCAAATTTTTGCACCTGTTTGCACTGGATGCAATAAAAAAAGAAATATATTTACATTTTGTTTATGTGGGAGTTGGATTCCTTTATTATAAGCGTGTGATATAGTTTTTTAGCACCACTTTCGGCTGGCGCCCTTATGCGGCGTATAACTTGCACAGTGGTTTCGCCGACCCTGCGTATACGCGATGTAGTAAACAAACCGTTTCAACCATCTTTCGTCCTGGAATCGGCAAGAAGAAAGTTTTTGCGGGTATAGTTGCCTCCAGTAGACATCAGTGCAGGGTGGAACGGTGCGTTTGAATGCTAATATGCACCGTACGTTGAAATAATAATGAATTTATGAATCGTGTACTCAGGACAGCCCGAAAAATGACAGAATGAAGCTTCAAGGTTCCTCCGTCACCGGCGCTGATGGTATATTCGTGCCATGTACCACCAGAACCGGTGGAAGTCCAAGCTAGCCGATAAATGTAGGAAAGACATAGTTGCCGATACGTATCGAGAGTCAGATCGCGCTGTTGCCGCATTTCCCCTATTACTATTTTGTCGTCACGGAGGCTTGAATGAATCACGACGAAGCGGCTGAAGAACAGAGATGGGCAAAGATAATATCTTGATAAACTCCAATAAAAGATACTTTATGTTTATCCGTTCTGAACCAAAGTGAATTCATTCGACGACGAAAGATAATTTTTTTATTCGAAGAAGAATAATTTGTTTATTCGATCTTTAACCGTAGTTTATTCGACTTTTATTTGAAGGTTTCAAACAACTTTCGGCAGCGTGTTTACCCGAACCGGCGCGATCTCTCTTTGAGCGTGAAGACTTGGGCTGTTCGGCGGCAGCTTCTGATTTCGGTTCGAGAGGCATACACTGTTGCTTGCGGTGGATTATGTATTAATAAATTGTAAAACGTGACGTTTTCACTATTTATTAACATACTGCTGAGATTGTCCAGATTAAAATGAGTTCAAGCACGGTATAAATCGGATTATTTCTAGAACTGTACTTGGTAATTAAATATAAGGTAACTGTTGACAGTGTACCAATAGTTGACACTTTTATTTTCAGTCACAAATAATAAGCTTTTTATTAAAAAAATGTTTTTGACTAATACGCTGTTTGTACAGCGTGATTATCTCGCTAGAGTCCTAAAGGCAATGCCGTGAATATGCCGCGCCTCGCTGAGTTTCGTGGAAGTGACGAATTTCACGTTCTACATTTCGCATCAGATTTTTGCGAAAATGGCTTCAACCGATTCCGTCGTCCCGATGAAAGTGGCCCCAAGCTAACATCGTTAAAAATTGTCCGATTTACATGACATTTGACACGATTTTAATCGGGAGAACGCCAGGAATTTACATTGTATCCCTTACGCATCCTATTGGACCTCGCCTTCTATTCCAAGACGGCGAGCGATGCCCAGTGTCCTTACAGAAATGCGAAGTTCAGAAGGGATATTGATACGCAAATTAGTATTGTTTCATAAATTATTGAAATAAACTATCAAATTAAAGAGACTTTATCTTTATTTGTCGTCGAGTAAAAATAACCCAGAGTTAGTTTTATTTGAAACGCCCCGGATGAATCAGTTTATTCGACGGGAATTCATCCGTCGGCCACAAATAATTTTTTAATCGAAGGCCTTCATTCTTGAGGTCCCCCGAAGCTTGAGCCGAGCGACATTGTATCGCTCACCCGTCTAACCTGTCGCCTGGAGTTGCTCGGCGATGTATCATCGATTATGCAGAAACAGAATTTCTTTATTTTTCATCGTATCAATATGAAAGTGAGTCTGCCGATTAAATTGACAGAAAATAATTTAAATCGGACTACTTTGAACGAAACGGGCTTTCAATTCTGCAAATAAATTTTATGTGTAATATCGTTAATAATGATAGTCAAATTGTGTCAGATTTGGTATATTTCCATCTTTCCTTTTTACACTCCCGGACCTCTCTATCTTTCATTATTGCTACGTTCAGCGAGGCTCTGACGCTGGACGTAGCTCTCGTGCCGTATTGCTTCAAGACTTCTCGATAGAAAGAGAGAACTCTGTGGCAACAGCGCGGCAGAGACAGAGAGAACAGACGATGTGGCAACTATGCGTCAAAAGTTCGTCTACCCAGAGTACCTGGAGATGTCATCTCTGTACAAGTTCTTTTTATCGACCGCAGTAGTTTCATTAGGGTCCGTTTGTTTACTGGGGACGCTTCGGTCGATTCGGACCATAACAAAAATGAGACGGCAGCCTTAACGTGCCCTGACGCCGACTTGCTCACGACGGAATTAATAACTGACTTCTCTCACTATAATTTTGCTTGGTGAAAATTTATATTGGTATTTTGAACCTTGCTCTTTATTAAGGCATTTTTTCGGGTTGAAAATGTTAATTTTTCATATTTTGTTAATTGAAATAAAAATACATGTTTTTGTCCCAGTAACCGTGCCCTGAAAAAATGCGTTGTCCCAATTCCCGTGCCCGTTTTCGAATAGCGTTCCCGCGGTTAGGTTATGTCGTTCAACTTGGAACTGTTCGAAACATTTTTTTGCTCTACGAGAGGTGTTTTTATGTAATTTTAATATGACCTTTTCATTACAAAAGCAAATTATGCAAATATAAATTTCTGTTCACCCGTTCTGGGAAACGAAAGTAAGGTTAGGTTTAGCAGTTACAGAGAGAGCCAGTGGGCTTCGAGGGTCACGGTAATAGGGACAAGCGTGAAATTCCTGTCCCAATTACCGGATTCGCTTTAAAAATACGAAAACGTTTCAAAAGTGCTCATTTTGCTATTTTTTCATAAAACTTGAACCTTTTATAATATAATAAACACTTTACATAAGTGCAAATCATGATAATTATCAATTTATTCACTTCTGTAAAGTACGTGTTCCTTACCGTTTCCGGTAAGGATTTAGGTAAATCCATCGAAATCTTCATATGCATTTTTGAAATTTTTTTTACTATGCTTTAGTTGTTTAAAAACGCAACTTTCTCGTTTGTAACACATACATTAATAGTTTAACTTAATTAAAAAAATTTATTTCCTTATTTATTTACGCGAGTTTTTTTGTACGGCGTCTTTAAGTACAAAAGCACGGTAATTGGGACCGAGCACGTTAATCGGGACATCTACCCTATAGATAGAGACATGGTCGCTCAGTGTGCCTATGGGTAGAGGGGGAAGGGGAATTAGCTTCCAGACGCGACCGCGTTTGTTGATACGCGGGTCCGAGTTCTTCGGTCCAAACTCCAAATTCAGAATTTCAGACGTTAAACACTGAAAAGTACGATGCAATAGTTGCAGTAACGAGACCCCGGGCATGTTTTCACAGTGCAACGTCGAGGTTCTTACTATATTCTACTAGTCTGAGGTTCCCACACAGCACACAGCCGTCCTAAAAGCGTCCCAGGGACGTCTGTCCCAGTCGTACCGGACGTCCCAGGGACGTCCCGAATTTCCCACGAACGGCTTATATACGTCCCCTGAACAACGAATGTTACCAAAAAAGTGGTCCCGGGTACGTCTCGCACACAGCATACAGCCGTCCTAAAAGCGTCCCAGGGACGTCCATCCCAGTCGTTCGGGACGTCCCGAATTTCCCACGAACGGCTTATATACGTCTTCTGAACGACGAATATTACAAAAAAAGTGGTCCTGGGGGTACCCACCGTCTTTTAAGCGCATGGATTAGGACTGAACACAGGCGTTCGAAAAACGTAATTAAGACCTATTTTTATCGATGAATTAAGCCTTTCGCCCGGGCCCCCCACAGGACTTTCGTCAGTAAGGCTTACCTGGCGGAACCCTGCCTTAGACAAGCTGTGTATCAGGACTGGGACAGAACTCTTATATATACCAACCGGAGGGCGATGGAACACCAGCGAGAAACTCTCGAGCCGGGTAACCCTCTGGTGGCATATGTCGATGAACCTTATCGGATCCCTACAATAGCACACGACGTCCTCAAAGCGTCCCAAGGCCGTCCCAAAGACGTATTTAACACGTCCCAAACGCGTCCCAAATGCGTCCCAAGGACGTCTTTAGGACTTTGTACAGATGGCGCCACTGTAGTTACCGACGTCCCAAAAGCGTCCCAAAGCCGTCTATAGACGTCCCACAGACGTCTTGTTACCAATCGGGACATTCAGACCTAAAGTCCTAGAAGGGACCTAAAACAGACGTCCTCGGGACGTCGTGTGCTGTGTGGGTTTAGAGAAAACTCTCCTTTGTAGAATTGTGTAAGGTACATCGTACATCTTTCTGCAGCTTTTTACGTCAAGTCATTTCTTTAGATTTAATTTTTATCACAGCTTCTATCATTTTTCCTGCCTGAACCGGGAATCAAAACCGGCATCTTTGGCTCGCCGGGCGACTGCTGTAATCAGCTGCAATCACTAAGGTACCCAGAGCCGACGACGACGACGATGACGACGACTCCTCTTCTCCAAGTGAACAATGTGAACATACTCTAAAAGTCTAAACACAATGGATCGCTAGCTAGGGTAAACGATACAGTAGTTGACCAGTTTAGATTTTCAAGTTTTGTTATAGGGGAGACCGGGGCAAAGTGATGCGAAAAAAGTTTGAAGTCGAATAAAATTTTTCTCTTCCAATAAAAATGTGTGGAAATAGATTTATAGTATAAATTGAACATTACTTTGGTAAATGACGACTGGCGATACTTAAAATAAACTGAAAGTATATTAAAATTCAACTTGAAAAGAAAAAGCCAAAACGACCTACTATGCGGGGTAAAGTGAACTGCAACAAAATAAGAACTTTAATTAAGAATACAGCTAATTATTAACCCCTTGCGCTGGAATACCGTGTGTGGCACGGCAGCTTCTGTCTTTTTTGCACCATGGTTGTCAAAAACTATGGAAATTTTTTTGAGGTTAGTTTCTGTTCCACCGCGCCGCGTGGCTTTCTAGCCAGCTGACAGGTTAGGCTATTGCGCACATCACTTGCGCATCTGTCCTTTGCAGCCATTCACTTTACCCCGAATATGTACTCAATGGAAAATTAATTATTTAATAATGATAGGATTAATGTGTTCTCAAACGCGTGTACATGTATGTTTATAAGCTTGTTATAAACACGCAAAAAAATTTGGACTCAAAATAACACATTTAAGACTCATTTATCCAAAAAGCTAAATTGAAAAGAAAACCAATCGGAAGTCTCTAAAACTTCATTTTTAATTTTTTAAACGAATTTCCATTTTTCGATATCTGAATGTGCATAATTATCATTGTGGCATTACACACATTTATTACGTCACCAAAATTTGTAAATATATTCTATTGTTAAAGAATAAATTAAGAAAGCTCATTTTACCCCGAGGTTCACTTTGCCCCGGTCTCCCCTACCAGACGGTAAGAGGAGTATCGAACATGATTATAACACCAAGGAAACTTTGACAAGTCATTGCTTTCGATATCATACTATCGCAAAGAAGCATAACTCAAAATTGTAGTTATTGGCCAGACCAGGTAGTTATTGACCACTTGACGAAAAACAAAAGAAAATGGCATATTTTTTCCAAAAAATCCAAGAAAATATTGTCTTGGAACAGGGTGAGTTCCGTGTGCACCCCTCACGACGTATGCCGTGCACTTCGCCGCGGTCTCATTGGCTTCTCATTTGTTTTTTTTTTGGCCGCTTAGATTTCTCTCTCATCTGCTCTTTATTTCCTTCTTCTCCTTCTTCTTCTCTTTGCCTCTCTCTTTTTCTTTTCTTTTTCTTTCGTCAAGCGCCTTTAATCTCCGAATTATCATACCGACCTCCGCACCTATGAAAGGTCAGCAATCATCGGAGGTGCATCCCTGAAACCATATAAAAGCAGAGCACATTGCCCCGTGCCTCCAAAGATCTAAATAAGGAAATAAAGGAACAACTCTTTCTCTCAAACTTGGACGACTCACTCACTCGTCCTCACTTTCGTCCCCCTACACTTGAGAGAACAAGAGTACACCAAAGGATCGTAGTCAATCGCGTATTTGACAAATCAATTTTCATCGCGATCTTTCAGCACGAAAATTACGAGTAGTCAATAACTGTATTACTGTGCATTAGCCGAACCAGTTATTGAACACCCCCTCCAAACACTACGTAATCACGTTCGACACGACTGGACGTATTACGAATGTTAACGTTGGGCCTTCGTCACCTGTTATGATCAATGACATTCACGGCAAACAAAACTGAACAAAGATTATACGTACCTACAGTCAATAAAGAAGTCGCTGCTCTAAAGGTGCCCGCTAAGCCTTACTTTCTTTGAGAGGTGAAATTACGCGTTTTTCATTCCAATGCACGGCGAAACGCTTGTACTGAAATCGTCGACTGTCGGTTGAAACGTAAAATAGAACTGTCTTTTCTGATCAAAGTGCATCATTGATGCGGAGACGCGCTGGTTCATTAGACTACCTATGGCGGCAGAAATTTGAAGTGGTCAACTTGAACGTGAAGTGGTTCAACTTGATATGGTGAACTTCTGTACCCTGGTCAATAACTGTATCGTTTACACTATCTGCCCAAACCAGCGCGATAGGCCGTTTATCGTATTTATAATCGATACATATAATCATAAAAGTCCTGAAATGAATGAGAAGAGTGATACATTCATGAAATGGCGTGATCCGATTAGCCCCATATGTATACCTATCTAAATATAAGGATTTCAAAGTGAACAGATTACATAAACATATTATGATATAATATAGCGTAAAATATATTAAATACTCAATTTAGACACCATGCAAACTAATAATAATAAACACATTTGAATTTTCAAGCTTACCTCTTTATTTTAAATACGAAATTGCAGATTACGTAGTATGTTAGATTCGCGGCAAAATTCTGTGCCGTCACTAAACAATGACTTAAGGGGATAGGCCACCTTGGACGGAGCAAAATTGCAGTCATTTTCGGCATTTTTTTTAGGAAGATAATAAAATAAACAGAAAATTTAATATGAAGCCTGTTATTATACAACTCTCGCCGGAAAAAAAACGTATTTTTTTTCTTACAAAATGGCGGCGGTAGAGCCGTGATACGCAAGATCTTGTGGAGCAACGTTTTCCACGGTGTTCAATCGCACCGTTTGACTTAGAACAAAAAACCAAAAAGCTTTATTTTCTGCATACCTAAAACTATGGAAGTACGTAGGGAAATACAGAATCATTAATTTGTCTCGAATATTCAAGATATCGCAAAACCGCTACGTACTTCCATAGTTTTAGGCATGCAGAAAATAAAGCTTTTTGGTTTTTTGTTCTAAGTCAAACGGTATAGCCGTGAGATTGAACACCGTGGAAAACGTCGCTCCACAAGATCTTGCGTATCACGGCTCTACCGCCGCCATTTTGTAAGAAAAAGATACGATTTTTTTCCGGCGAGAGTTGTATAATAACAGGCTTCTAACATCTTCCTAAAAAAAATGCCGAAAATGACTGCAATTTTGCTCCGTCCAAGGTGGCCTAACCCCTTAAAACAATTAACGGGCTATTGCGGTAGGTGCGGGGGAGAGAGATGGGGTATTTATATATATAATACGAACGACCGTTTCTATCGCGATGTAATAAATATGGACTGAATTCTTATTTTGTCCCGACCCGCCTCGATCTACCCCTACAAGTTGCTGAAAATCGTAAGAAAGTCTTTACACGATCTGCTCGATCGACCGCTCGTTCCCATCCAGACGTGCCGAGACATCAAAGATGCACGCGAGCAATAGAAGGGGGAAACTGTTTTCTCCATCGTTGAAACTTTAGTTGGACAAATGTTTCGCCCCTGCTATTTGGAATTATACATGTACTTGTTCTAGCGAAAGATACGCGACAGAACGAAAGTGTGGAAAAATTACCTTACGCACGATGTTGCAAGATAAAATATTAAGCGGTTTATGCCTGTTTCGCGGGGGCCCCTATTTTTTCTTCGTCTTCTTCTTCGGGCACTTGTTTGCGCGGGGTTATTAGCATGGCTATTTAATGTCCTCGTGTAACGTTTTTGTTGCCATGCCCGCGCAACGACGAAGAAACGGCTAACGTTTCATTGTACACGCGAGTTTCAACATCATTCAACATGAGCGTCACAACGCCGAAGGAATACGCAGGTTCGGGGTACATTCCCAAACGGCTTTCAAGTAGATAATACGTACATATGTATGTATACACTTATCGTCGGTCTTACAACCGTAGATTACGAATGGGCAGTTAATCTAAATCGCATTTGCCTGAGGCTAATTGGTGTTTGGCCCGACGACGAGCGCGGCACAAGAAAGTTGCTGATAAAGTTATATGTGACGGTGATTCTGCTGCTAATGACCATCGTTTGTTTGATCCCTTGTCTCTGCTCGTTGATCTTCAAGTGCGAGAATATGATGGCAGTCATAGACAACCTCGGTTACTTTATTCCTTTCCTGATATCGCAGATGAAGTTTGCTACTATATACAAGAAAAAAGAAGGTACGTTCGTGAACTCGATTGATTCGATGAGATATAATTTTAATTGATTTATTACTGTATTGACTTTAAGTTCTCCTGCCGGTTATAAATATGATCGCAGAGGATTGGGCGAAAACTAAAACCGACGCAGAGAAAGACGTGATGATACGCCAGGCGCGAATTGGTCGAGTGTTTACCGGATTTTTTTATGTATGTGCATTTCTCATATTACTGTCGCTGCTCGTCGTGCCACGATTCGGCTTCAAGACAAGATACTTAACGAATGAAACTGATGTACGAAAGAGTTTTCCGATTCCCACCTATTATCTACGCGACATCTCCCAAAGCCCGTACTTCGAAATAGTATTGGCCGCTCAAGCCATCACAGTAACGGTTACAATATTTTGTTACACTGGAGTTGACAATTTCTTCGGAATGCTGATTCTCCATATATGCGGGCAACTGGAAAATCTACGAACTCGTCTCGCAAATATAAAGGAATCGGAGCGGTTCGATCGTGTATTAGCGGCTACTGTAAACGATCACACGCGACTTATCAGGTATCTTGTCAGTAAGCACATTCATGCCTTATTACGAAAGAAAATTAATTCACCAACACCCTATTGTGTGCGCCGAGATATTTCTGTGAGGAAATTTTTTAAACGGCTCTCTATTTCAGAGCAATCGACGCGATCGAAGATACATTTACGCTGTTGCTCCTCCTCGTATTGCTCTATTTCGTCATTTTTCTTTGTATTAATGGACTGTTAGTAGTACACGTAAGTAAAGGGAGTTGAATGATCCGCGATCACGAAGAGAGAACTACCCAAGTACATAATCAGTCCTAAGCGAGAAAAACGCGAACGCGAGCATCGTAATTTTTAAATGAATTCATATTTCTTAGATTCTCCTTGAAAGAGGTGATATTCCTCTGTCGTGGCTATTATGGATGTTATGTAGCGTTGCAAATACAGCTTTGCAAACATCTCTTTACTGCGCCGCGGGGCAAATTCTGGTAACTGAAGTAAGTAGAGATTCTCATTTTCTGTACGATATTGCTGATTACACATACATAATGCTCATAATCTATGAACGTTGTACTATACATCAAGTCCGAAGGTGTGTTCGACGCTGTCTACGAATGCGAATGGCTGAATCTAAAGCCAAAAGAAGCAAAAGGCTTGATTATGATTATGGGGAGGGCCAAGAAGCCGCTTTACGTAACTGCGGGAAAATTATTTCCAATGATGATGCTGACATTTGGCAACGTACGATACATTTTCACGGCGCCGTTGTTTCCCTACGTAGTATCGTTGTTTAATTTAATACCTTTCCAGATATTAAAGATATCGTTCAGTTATATATCTTTCCTAATGACAAAGTTGTAGTACCTACCTATCGGTCGGTTATCCATCCTATTACCGTCGAAGAATGCCGTCGAGGCCTAGAGATATATTTTCTGTATACGTATGCTATATCTACTCGGAACCTTTTTACGCTAACTTTACCGATCCGTATTTAGTGGTGGTAAATTAAATAAACTAGTGGAGCTAACGTTGGAAATTTCAAATGGTTTATTTTTTACGTAATTACTTTCACTGCATGTCCCAACGAAATTCCTGATTCTTATCACACGCACTTGTAAAGGCGTGAAAAGCATTGGAATTATCATTATGTAGGGGAACGTGTTGTTCCTTTGACCAGTTGTACCTTTGACCACCATGTGTTACGGAGCCATTTGTTAAATGTATGAGGGAGTAAAAATTTGAGTTCATTTGTTAGCCATCAGATTTCTAATTTAATGGCTTGTTGTAAGGACATCGGGTACCCCTAGTAGCACAAAATATTGAATACACATACATCCAATATTAAAAAGAGGTTCAATCTCTTTTTGATATTTAAATATACATACAATATTTATTCTAGATTAAGCAGCAAATATTTTTTTCAAATATACTGGAAACATTCATTTTATATTATGAAAAAAATATTTTTTTTCAAATATATAGTAAATATTTATTTAATGGTAGAAACAAAATATTTTTTTCCGATTGTTCGGGAAATGTTCATTTTATATTATGAAAAAAATAATTTGTTTCTACTATTAAGTAAATATAGTACTGTTGCGAGCACCGGGTATAGGCATATGCATGGCCTGGTAGTGCTCGCAGCTGAAGAAAGAAGAAGCTCGGCCTCCGTCAAGAGGACGAGCAGGAGGCCGACAAGAGATAGTCTCGTACCGAACGCCGCGGCGTCGTAGCGTTCGGACGCACGGATCACATAATTGTACACAAATATAGATAACGGTCGTATAGTGTGTGTGCCCGTGTATTTGTTCTGCCCGTTGCGTCGGGGTGACCTGCGGTGGAAGCGCCCCGACGCAACAGTACAAAAACTTGGAGTGGCCGGTACTGTAGGACTCCCCCCTATGCATTTTATATTATGAAAAAATTAATAATATACCGCGTTGGCGACTGAACAGTTGACAATCGACTGTTTGCGTAGCAATTACAATATGGTCGTGTAGTGGCCTCGTCAATCTCAACACCAGTTTGCCATCACGTTGTGTGACAGTGAGTCGAGAAATAATTGTTAAGAGATCGATTATCACTCGTTTTGTCATTCGCAGAAAAGGTAAGTCCATTTACATATGCAATATATTTATTTCATGCTCTGAATAACTGTTAATTCACAATATTAAAGTTCGCAATGATAGTATTTCATCATATCCCATTTTATAGTTTACAGTAACTCTAATTTAAAAATGTCGGAGAAACGTAAGCATTTATAGTTAAATGCTAATCATACTTCGCAGCATATGAACAATTAATTCATCTGTGCAATTAATTAGTGTATAACTATATAATTTGTTATAATTTGTGTATAATTTTATTTGAAATTAAATAGATTAGTTTGTTTTAAATTTTTTTTTACTCGTTAATCCGCATAATTTTTAGAATGTCATCCAAAAAAGGATCTCGCTTGTCAAAAAAGCGGTGTGTAATCCAGTCCTCCGACTCCGATTCTGAGAGTGAAAGCACACAAATTCAACGACTGGATATAGAAATACCAAGTAAGTAGGAAACATAAACATTTATGCCAAAACCTTATTATAAATATCAAAATAGTAATAATAAATGGAATATATAATAATACATAAATACAAATAAATTGAATAATAAATGTTATAATAATAATATTTTTTTTTTTTTTTTTTTTTTTTTTTTTTTTTTAAATTGGGCATTTACCGGGCGCTCAGTCCTATTGGACCATTGTGCCCGAGCCCTTGCGGGCAGTCCTAATTTAGAGGGCTTGCCGCTAGTCCGGCCTCTCGTGCGAACTCGAGAAGCCCGCTCACGGTCATGTCCTCCAGGTTCGCCGTGCGGACAGCAGCTCCCAGCAATAGCTGTCTCTGGGCTGCCATGCCCTCGCACTGCGTCATAAGGTGAAGCGGCGTTTCGTCGTCCACCCCGCACCACTGGCACCTTGGTCCCTGCACGATCCCAAGGCGCGCCAGGTGCTTCCTCGTGTACCAGTGTCCTGTGACCATCCCCACGAGCAGTCGCAACTGCGATCTATCCAGGCGGCTGAGTGCCGCCCCTATCTTTTCGAAGGCCGCTTCAGCAGAGCCTTCGCGTGTCCCATCTTTTGGGTCCGCTCCCAGAGTTGTTCGAGTTGCTGTCTGATCCAGCACCTCGTCCACTCCTTCACAGTCCCCATGGAGACACCTAAGGTGCAGGACGGGTCTCGATTCGGTTTACGTGCCCCTTCTCGGGCCCTGTCGTTTGCCCCTTCGTTTCCCTTGATTCCGGCGTGCCCCGGAACCCATAGTAGACTGACACGGTTGTTATTAGCCAATTGCGTCAGTGTGTCCACGCAGTCTAGTACCAGACTGGATCTCACCACTGTATTGTATAGGGATCCAAGTGCGACCCGACTGTCGCTACAGATATAGATGTGATTGCCCTCATAGCCCCTGTGCAGATTCAATCTGGCACAGATCCTGATAGCCTGCACCTCCGCCTGAAAAACCGATACGTGTGGGCCCAGGGCGATGGATCTTTCTACCCTGGGCCTCTCCCCCCATATCCTGGCTCCGGTTTTGGTTTTGGAGCCATCTGTATACCAGGTGAGCCCCCCCGGAGAGAGTAACTCCTTCTTGCTTTCCTCCCAGTCACATTGGTCTCCCCCGCAGTCCAGGGCCTCATGCGAGTCCCTTATGTCCTGTAGGATCGCCGCGTGCCCGTTCCTCGCGCCTTTCCATCTTCCCGCGAAGTGTATCCTCAGGGCAGCCTTCCTAGCCCCGGCTTCCGCCGCCAAATGCGGTGGCGCCAGGTCCAGCAAGACTCCCATCGCCAGGGTAGGCGTGGTGGGGAACGCACCCGTCATCCCCAGCAGTGCCAAGCGATACACCTTGCTCAATGTCCTCCTGTGGGTGTCCCTCCTCATGGAGGTCCACCATACCACTGAGGCGTATATCAGTTGGGGTTCCAGGATGGCTGTATAGAATAATAATAATAATAATAATAATAATAATAATAATAATAATAATAATAATAATAATAATAATAATAATACTAATAATAATAATAATAATAATAATAATAATAATAATAATAATACTGTATGTCATTGTACAGATACGCATGTCGTAACTTCAAATGAGGGACAATTGGCCACGTTAAGTCGGCAGTACATTGAACTGAAGTACGACATAAAACAAATTTTCAGCAAATTAGAAAATATCGAGAGATTATGAAACGTGGCAGTGACGACTGGATCAAGTAGCTACGCAAATGTGCTGGATGGTGAAAAATCTTTTCTTCACGAATTGCCATTAACGTCTGTCGCCAGAGTTAACGAGTTTGATGCTACAATATCGGAGAGTCCCGAAAAATTTAATTCATTGGTTTGTATTCCTAAGAATCCACACCGACGACGTTATATTACTGCATTTTTATGAGTAGTTTAGACAATAACGTCCTAAAATCCAATTATACAACATACTTGTATTCGATCACGCATTCTCCACTCACTCGTGACCATTTATCCACGTACAGCAATAATGTATTCATTCATATCCCACAAATAAATAATAGCATATTTTTCAGATACAATTAATATACTTAGTCGGTGGCGATACCACTAAGAAAATAATATATAACATAATGAATAAATTAATAACAAATGACGCGGTTACGTCGTACTCCGGGCAAGGGAGAAAAAAAAAGATATCGTTCGCTAATTTAAAATTATATGATGCTATAATTAGTAAGTACCTACCGCTTTTACGTTTTTTTACAATACATGCATACGTACGTAATACATAATTTATTTTATTTTGTAATTTCACAGCTGCAACAAGAAGGAGGCAACCATCCGTTACAGAGGTGGAGATCAAGCACTCCGTGAGTTTATTTTTGGCAACAGCCACATTGAGACTAAAGCTTCAACATAATATGTAATGTACCATAATATGGATTTTTTTACGAATAAAAAGTGTTTAAATAAATATAAAATTAATGTTCATTTAAATGTTTTTCAAGTGTTTACTTAATATTGTCTGAATATTCAAATCACATTTCTTAAATATTAATTTCACATTTCCTGAATATTTATTTTACAATTCTGAATATTTATTTCACAGTTTCTGAATATTTACATTACATTTTTTAAATATTAATTTCCCATTTCCTGAATATTTATTTCACATTTCCTGAATATTTATTTCACATTTTTTGAATATCTACTTTACATTTTTTAAATATTAATTTTACATTTCCTGAATATTTATTTCACATTTCCTGAATATTTACTTTACATTTTTTAAATATATATTTTACATTTCCTGAATATTTATTTTGGAATTCTGAATATTAATTTCACATTTCCAGAATATTTTCTTTACACTTTCTAAATATTTCTTTTATATTCCACGAATATTTAGTTCATATTTTCTAAACATTCATTACACATTTTCAGTATGTGTATATAATATTTGGAATCAACCTTTTTTTCATATTAAAAAGTGTGGCTAAAAAACATTTTTTTAATATTTGGAAAAAATATTTAATCAATATTTTGTGCTACTAGGCGTAGTTCATGTGACCAAAAAAAAATATTATTTAATTTCATAAGGAAAAAGTAAGTATTCTTCCATTGCTTCACAACCTCATAAAATTTTAACAAGTTAATATTTTTTTAAGTTTTTTATACTAAGCTGTAGATAAGACTGTGACAAAGAAGCATGCGAGGTTTGAAGTCGGTCGGTGTAACCTAAAAATTATAGTTTGCCTTGTGCTTAATCAAGTCAATGTGTTGTACCTTTGACCACCAGTAACCGTTGTACGTTTGACCAGTCAAAGGTACAACACTCGAGCTAGCACAATATAAATTTCACATGTATTGTTTTTATTTTTAATTTTATTTTTGTTTTCAGTTTAAGAATGCCTAGAAGTAAATATGGTATTAAAAGGAAAAAAATTGAAAAGAACCAGATTGAAAGAATGCAACTCTTAAACTGCGAAGATAGTCACGCCCGAAATGATTAGACCTCACCCAAAAGCAGCAGCACGGAAAAATACCAGGAGAGGACGATCAAAAGGAAAATCTACTATTCTAACAAATACGCCAGAGAAACTAGCGATTGAAGAAAAGAAAAGAACAAAAAATAAGAAAGCAAAACGCAATATTTTATAGTTCTATAGTCTATAAGTTAGTGTCACATATGACTATAACACAATAATAAACATTTGTATTCATTTAAGCCTGCTTCTTTTTATTATGTATCACTTCACCTGCTGGTCAAAGGTACAATACCCCCTGGTCAAAAGAACAACGGGCTATTGTACCTTTGACCAATTTTCCTTTATTTCTTAAACTGCTGTAAATTGAGAGTAAAAGATATATTAAAATTTGATAAAAATATATGTGTTAATAAAAGCCTTGAAAATTAATATGATCCCATTTTCGATTTTTTTTTATCAAAACTGAAGTGGAGAAAATTCAAAAACTTCAAACTGGTCAAAGGTATAACACGTTCCCCTATTCATATTTATTGTTTGTAAATTCCTCAATTATATACATATCTACTGCTGGTAAGCAGGACATTGTTTTGATCCATGTCCGCCAGCCGGCATCTGGACCTCCGTAGTGGAGGGGGGGGGGGTCCCCGTGTAGAGGTTTACCGACGCTCCACCAGAGGGCCACGCGGCGCGAGATCTTCTCGCTCGTGTTCCATCGCCCTCCGGTTAGTATATATATATAAGGACGGCTAGGTAAGGGGCGGAACTTATATATATTAGGGCTGGGACTATTTGTCGAATTTTCGGTATTCGAATATTCGAATACTTCAGTTGCTCAATTATTTAGCGAATATAATTCGAATATTTAAGTATTCGAATACTATTCGAATACTATTCGAATATTTAAGTATTCGAATACTGACGTATGGTGTGAATTATAAATCAAGTTCTTTAGGTTCATTTTTTTACAAGCTTTTATTTAGTTTCAGTTGTGAGTTCCGTTAGTTTGTCATGGTGAAATCTTGTAAGCTAATTTTGACCCACTTCAACATATCCGATCGGCTTGAAACTTTGCACACATATGTAGTTCCGATGACAATACAATATTTTCACTAAAAAGCATGAAATACTTTATAGTGATTTTTTTTTTTAAAAACAAGCTTTTATTATAATGTACTAAAAAGGAACCAATAATTTTGATACCGGCCGAAATGACTGCCTGAGAAGAATTCCCTCATAGGGTGGATGTACCAGTAAATGAACACGTACTGGTGAATGGACATTTTATATTAAAATGAGTAATATAAGTTATTAAAATAAGCAACTAATTAATTAGAGGCTTCTTTTAATTTCTTGCTTCATATCCAAACAATTTTTGCAGCACGTGGAATCAATCGCGCTGCAAACATAATTTTATAAAAGTGTTCATTCATTAGCCTTAAGTGTTCATTTATTCGCGCGTTTACCCTATGACTAAGATAAACGAGTGGGGCGTAAATATTAAAATGTCCTATTTATATAAATATACAAAATGTACGTATTTTGACACATTAGTTTTCGCATACTGCTAGAGCGTCCTTGTTGCACGATTTTTTTTTCACTTGATTGTGAGCAGTGTAATTCCGCAACTATAAGTCTGTCCTGCGATCTAACCGGATTAAAAATCAGGAGAAAATCATGCCGTTCAGGAGTTAGGATTCACTCCGCAACACATTCCTGACTCTAATGCATCAACTGTACCAGTTATATTACTCGCATTATCTGTAACAATTCCTAAAACTTTTTCCGTTATTTTCCACTCATCAATAACATTTTTTAATTTAGTAATAAGATTTGCGATGATATGCCGTTCGTTCATTTCCTCCGTGATTAAATTGCATGACTGTTTCTGCCAATCGGAATTTAAGTAGTAGGCATTCACTGTTATCTACGAAGTCATACTGAATGAGGTCCAAGAATCTGTATCTATGGCAATTGACTCAGCTGTGGCGAGCTTCCGTTCAACACAATTTCTTTTTTCATTATACGACGGATTTATTCGATTTAGAACCGTTCTTTTGCACGGAATTTTGTAGTTTGGTTCCACAACTTTCATAAACAACTCAAAACCTTTCGAGTCTCGAACGCCGATCCGATATTCTAGGAAGTGTACTACTACATTGCGTAGAACGAACTTTCGAATTATCTATTTCTACAAGTGCGTCTTTATCAGAATCAGAACGGCGAGATAAAATAATGAAATTATGTAAATGCAAAATTCATGAAGTACAATATTTTTTGCCGAAAATTGGTGGGTGCTCCACGATTTTATTTAGAAAAAAAATTGTAGTACAAGTAAAAAATTATTTTTTAATTTTCAGTGCATTTTTAATAAAATTGTTTAACCTAATTGTCTTTTATATAGTTATAAAAATAAGGGTATTCGCGACAACCCATGGTAGTCATGGCACCGATTGGCTCTAAACAAATAACGGAAAATCGAGGCTAGACTCCATATTTCATAAGTCATATTTCATTGTACATTCGTGATTCAAGCTACGGCGAAACACAGTAAAGCTCAGCTGTAGCGTGAGATTTAAGAAAAGCCTTCGAATTGTAATATTGTTCATATCAATGAATAAGTTGCGAAGCAATATTTGGGACCCTTTTGAACGGTCCTCTGATGGACTACAAAGCAAATGCATAATTTGTGATGCAGTTTTGAAATCCAAAGGGGCAACGACATCGTTATGGAACCATTTACGATTCGTACATGGTGCAGAAGCAGGTGTAATAGCAACACTAGAAAATATGCAACGAGGAAGTAAGAGGAAGTGAGTAATTACGTACAATCGTACATAATTTTCAGTGTGTCCAATCTTTGAATCAATAAACACCTTGAAATCAGCCACTCTCGTTCTTTACAAAAAAGACAAAAAGCCGCTGCGTTCGGGTCGCTAGTCAATACAAAATTATGAAAGAAAATAAATCCACAAATACTAAAAACTATGAAATTCAAAAATATATAAAGAACAATTATGTTTAACAATTTTATTAAAAATGCACTGAAAAATAAAAAATAATTTTTTCTGGTACTACAATTTTTTTTCTAAATAAAATCGTAGAGCACCCATCAATTTTCGGCAAAAAATATTGTATTTCATGAATTTTGCATTTACATAATTTCATTATTTTCTTCTAGCCGTTCTGATTCTGATAAAGACGCACATGTAGAAATAGTTAATTCGGAAGTTCGTTCTACGCAATGTAGTAGTACACTTCCTAGAATATCGGAACGTCGTTCGAGGGTTTCCAATGCATTTGAAGATAGGCCAGTCAGTTCAGAACGTACAGAACTCATCACGCAAGCTGCAGCACAAATGATCATAATTAATCAGCTACCTATATCATTTATAGACTCGAAAGGTTTTGAGTTGTTTATGAAAGTTGTGGAACCAAACTACAAAATTCCGTGCAAAAGAACGGTTCTAAATCGAATAAATCTGCCGTACAATGAAAAAATAAATTGTGTTGAACGGAAGCTCGCCACTGCTGAGTCAATTGCCATAGATACAGATTCTTGAACTTCATTAAGTATGACTTCGTACATTACAGTGAATGCCCACTTAAATTCCGATTGGCAGGAACAGTCATACAATTTAATCACGGAGGAAATGAACGAACGGCATACCATCGCAAATCTTCTTACTAAATTAAGAAATGTTACTGATGAGTGGAAAATAACGGAAAAAGTTTTAGGAATTGTTACAGATAATGCGAGTAATATAACTGGTGCAGTTGATGCCTTAGATTGCGAGGGCGGCGTGCGTTGCTTTGCTCATACGCTACAGCTATAGTGTGCAAAAGGGACTGAAACTAAACGACGTTAAAGAGGTATTGGATAAAGCTTCTTCTGTCGTTTTACACTTTCGCCATTCTGCTATCGCTATCTGATGCACTTCACGTACGGCAGAAGCAATTGGGTCTACCAGAACACAAATTAATGCAGAGATGCGTAACAAGATGGAATTCAGACTATTACATGGCCATGACCATCGTAAAAAATAAAAGTGCCATAAATACTGTACTGGGTGACCGGTCAATTACAAAACAATCTGTAAATGAACGGCTTCACCTATCGGATATGGAATGGAAAATACTCGAAGCATTAATAATTTTTCTGATGCCTTTGGAAATGGCGACCACATTAATGTGTTCGGATAAATGTTGTACACTATCCATGATGCGTCCTCTTGTCAGAAGTTTACTTGATGCCCATCTTGTACCACAGGATGAGGATGATCCTATTATATTATCTTTAAAATTATTAGTGGCAACAGATGTTACGCGACGCTTTGAAATGGAATGGAAGCAAGGCCAAAGTATCGTCAAACATGAGCACATCGGTAGCGCATTAGATCCTCGGTACAAGGACCTCAAGCACGAAGAAAACGAGGCACGAAAACAAATTTGGGCTACTCTCAAATGTAAATTAATGACCCCTGACGAAGACAACGAGAATATGAACGAGAATCCGAATTCTGATGAAAAGGAATACGAAAATCCCCTTGACTTTTTATTTAAAAAAAAATTTTCAGGTAAAAGTAGCACTCAACAGCAGTTTGCTAATTTCCGAAAAGAACCGGAAATAGAGCACAATGCAGATAGCTTGAAATGGTGGAAATTAAATGAAAACAAATTTCCTTCCGTGGCAAAATTAGCCAAATGTTATTTAAATATTCCAGCAACTTCTTCTTCCGCTGAAAGAGTTTTTTCTACGGCTGGAAACATAGTCAGCGCAAAAAGAAGTTGCTTACATCCTAAAAATGTAAATAAATTAGTTTTTTTGTACCAGAACCGAAATGTTGTGTAATGTCAACGGGAGTAATACAGGGTGTTCGGATACAGGTGGACATTCTTGTAGCGAGTGAATCTAGATGAAAAACTAAGTTGAAAATATAGAATAAAATTTTGTGATATCGCACTTCATTTTCCAGTAAATTGACTTTGATTGTTAGCCAAATACGCACACGGGTTCAGCTTTACACACGTCAGGGGCACGCGTATTTGGCTACAATTCAAAGTCAATTTTCTCGAAAATGAAGTGCGATATCACAAAATTTTATTCTATATTTTCAACTTAGTTTTTCATCTAGATTCACTCGCTACAAGAATGTCCACCTGCATCCGAACAAGATTTTATTACAAGATATCCGAACAAGATTTTATTCTATAATTTCGACTTAGTTGTTCATTTAAAATCACTCCCCAAAATAATTTCCACCTGTAGTCGAACACCCTGTATATGTATAAATATGTACAATATAATATTTTTCATATGTAAATATTTTCACATATAAATATATTGTTAACGTATTGCTTAAATATATTGTCTCCTCTAATTATTTTTATGAGAATAAGCGTCGAGAGCATATAAGTTCTTACGTAAAGGACAAACGTAAGATTGGAGTATGAGTGAGTGTATACTAGTGTGTCCGAGTCAGGAATGTGTTGCGGAGTGAATGCTAATTCCTGAAGGGCATGATTTTCTGTTGATTTTTAATCCGGTTAGATCTCGGGACAGACTTAGAATTGCGGAATTACACTGCTCACAATCAAGTGAAAAAAAACTCGTGCAACAAGGACGCTGTAGCAGAATGCGAAAACTTATGCATCAAAATACGTACATTTTGTATATTTATTTAAATAGGACATTTCAATATTTACGCCCCACTCGTTTATTTTTAGTCATAGGGTAAACGCACCAATAAATGAACACTTAAGGCAAATGAATGAACACTTTTATAAAATTATGTTTGCAGCGCGATTGATTCCAAGTGCTGCAAAAATTGTTTGGATATGAAGCAAGAAATTAAAAGAAGCCTCTAATTAATTAGTTGCTTATTTTAATAACTTATATTACTCATTTTAATATAAAATGTCCATTCACCAGTACGTGTTCATTTACTGGTACATCCACCCTATGAGGGAATTCTTCTCAGGCAGTCATTCCGGCCAGTATCAAAATTATTGGTTCCTTTTTAGTACATTTTAATAAAAGCTTGTTTTTAAAAAAAAATTCACTATAAAGTATTTCATGCTTTTTAGTGAAAATATTGTATTGTCATCGGAACTACATATATGTGCAAAGTTTCAAGCCGATCGGATATGTTGAAGTGGGTCAAAATTAGCTTACAAGATTTCACCCTGACAAACTAACGAACTCACAACTGAAACTAAATAAAATCTGGTAAAAAAATCAACCTAAAGAACTTGATTTATAATTCACACCATTCTATTCGAATACATCGGTATTCGAATAATAACATTCGAATACTCAAATATTCGAAGTTTATTCGTAGCATTCGAATACTTCTAAAATATTCGAATAGTAAATTATTCGAATAGTCCCAGCCCTAATATTTATACTAACCGGAGGGCGAAGGAACACGAGCGAGAAGATATCGCGCCGCGTGGCCCTCTGGTGGAGCGTCGGTAACCTCTACGGGATCCCTACCGTTAAGGATACGCTGGTGTCGAGTCGGTCCAAACTCCAAACTCCAAATTCAGAATTTCAGTCGTTAAACACTGAAGAGTACGATGCAATAGTGGAGTAACGAGACCAGGCATGTTTTCACAGTGCAACGTCGAGGTTCTTACTATATTCTACTAGTCTGAGGTTAAGAGAAAACTCTCCTTTGTAGAATTGTGTTAGGTATATCGTACATCTTTCTGCAGCTTTTTACGTCTAGTCATTTCTTTAGATTTCATTTGTATCACAGCTTCTCTCATTTTTCCTGCCTGGACGGGGAATCTAAACCGGCGTCTTTCGCTCGCCGGGCGACTGCTGTAATCAGCTGCAATCACTAAGGTACCCAGAGCCAACGACGACGACGATGACGACGACTCCTCTTCTCCAAGTGAACAATGTGAACATACTCTAAAAGTCTAAACACAACGGAGCGCCAGCTGGGGTAAACGATACAGTAGTCGACCACTTTAGATCTTCAGTTTAGATAGAAAGCGCTATGGAATAGTAACTTTTACATTTTATACACAAAGTTTTGTTATACCAGACGGTAAGAGGAGTATCGAACATAATTATAACACCAAAGAATCTTTGACAAGTCATTGCTTTCGATATCATACTATCGCAAAGAAGCATAACTCAAAATTGTAGTTATTGGCCGGTCCAGGTACAATTGTTAAACCACTTGACGAAAAACAAAAGAAAATGGCATATTTTTTCCAAAAAATCCAGGAAAATATTGTCTTGGAACAGGGTGAGTTCCGTGTGCACCCCTCACGACGTATCCCGCGCACTTCGCCGCGGTCTCATTGGCTTCTCATTTGTTTTTTTTTTGGCCGCTTAGATTTCTCTCTCATCTGCTCTTTATTTCCTTCTTCTCCTTCTTCTTCTCTTTGCCTCTCTCTTTTTCTTTTCTTTTTCTTTCGTCAAGCGCCTTTAATCTCCGAATTATCATACCGACCTCCGCACCTATGAAAGGTCAGATCATCGGAGGTGCATCCCTGAAACTATATAAAAGCAGAGCACATTGCCCCGTGCCTCCAAAGATCTAAATAAGGAAATAAAGGAACAACTCTTTCTCTCAAACTTGGACGACTCTCTCACTCGTCCTCACTCTCGTCCCCCTACACTTGAGAGAACAAGAGTACACCAAAGGATCGTAGTCAATCGCGTATTTGACAAATCAATTTTCATCGCGATCTTTCAGCACGAAAATTACGAGTAGTCAATAACTGTATTACTGTGCATTAGCCGAACCAGTTATTGAACACCCCCTCCAAACACTACGTAATCACGTTCGACACGACTGGACGTATTACGAATGTTAACGTTGGGCCTTCGTCACCTGTTATGATCAATGACATTCACGGCAAACAAAACTGAACAAAGATTATACGTACCTACAGTCAATAAAGAAGTCGCTGCTCTAAAGGTGCCCGCTAAGCCTTACTTTCTTTGAGAGGTGAAATTACGCGTTTTTCATTCCAATGCACGGCGAAACGCTTGTACTGAAATCGTCGACTGTCGGTTGAAACGTAAAATAGAACTGTCTTTTCTGATCAAAGTGCATCATTGATGCGGAGACGCGCTGGTTCATTAGACTACCTATGGCGGCAGAAATTTGAAGTGGTCAACTTGAACGTGAAGTGGTTCAACTTGATATGGTGAACTTCTGTACCCTGGTCAATAACTGTATCGTTTACACTATCTGCCCAAACCAGCGCGATAGGCCGTTTATCGCATTTATAATCGATACATATAATCATAAAAGTCCTGAAATGAATGAGAAGAGTGATCCATTCATGAAATGGCGTGATCCGATTAGCCCCATATGTATACCTATCTAAATATAAGGATTTCAAAGTGAACAGATTACATAAACATATTATGATATAATATAGCGTAAAATATATTAAATACTCAATTTAGACACCATGCAAACTAATAATAATAAACACATTTGAATTTTCAAGCTTACCTCTTTATTTTAAATACGAAATTGCAGATTACGTAGTATGTTAGATTCGCGGCAAACTTCTGTGCCGACACTAAACAACGACTTAAAACAATTAACGGGCTATTGCCGTAGGTACTGGGGAGAGAGATGAGGTACTTATACTATGTATAATATTCGAACGACCGGAACGCTCGTTTCTATCGCGATGTAACAAATATGGACTGAATACTTATTTTGACCCGACCCGCCTCGATCTACCCCTACAAGTTGCTGAAAATCGGAAGAAAGTCTTTACACGATCTGCTCGATCGACCGCTCGCTCCCATCCAGACGTGCCGAGACATCAAAGATGCACGCGAGCAATAGAAGGGGGAAACTGTTTTCTTCATCTTTGAAACTTTAGTTGGACAAATGTTTCACCCCTGCTAGTTGGAATTATACATGAACTTGTTCTAGTAAAAAATATGCGACAGAACGAAAGCGTGGAAAAATTACATACCTCAGCTACACACGATGTTGCAAGATAAAATATTAAACGGCCTATGTCTGTCTCGCGGGGCTTCTACTTCTTCTACTTCGGTCACTTGTTCTCGCGGTGTTATTAGCATGGCTATTTAATGTCGCCGTGTAACATTTTTATTGCAACGCTCTTGCAAAGAAGCAGGAATGAGCGACCGTTGCTCGTGCACGCGAGTTTGAATTTCAATATGAATACCAGAGCGCCGAAGGGACACGCAGGTGTACTTTCGTTAGCATCTGTCAAGTAATAGGTATCTACCGTTGCGTTAAGTTTAATCGATCGTCGGTTTTATCATCGTAGACTACGAGTGGGCGGTGAAATGGAATAGCCATGCCTTGGACGCAATAGGCCTCTGGCCAGTGGACGATCACGGTGCAGAAAAGTTTTTAAGGAACTTGCGCGCATTGGTGGCTTTCATCCTGATCACCTTCATTTGCACGATCCCCTGCTTTTGCTCGCTGATGATGAAATGCGACAATCTGACAGCATTCATAGACAACCTCGGATATTTTATCCCTTTGGTGATAACGCAGATGAAATTTCTTACGATCTACGGCAAAAGAAGAGGTAAGTTTGTGCATCGAATGATCCTCTAAAGTAGTCTAAAGTCTAAAGTCTACGGCGATCGCGTAGATCGCGATTCGGAATTCAAATGGTGTACACTAGGGTGGCTCTTATTTACTCTTGGTGAAAATTTTTTTCAAGATTTTCTTCGCGGCACTCCCCAGAATAGTTCCAAATAATAAAAAGAAATCTGAAGCGAATAGAACATAAACGATGCTCCCTGCCTGGATCTGCAACTTTTGTTTGGCAAATTTTTTTATGCAATAAATAACTTGGAGGATATTATATAAAATCGACTTTGTGAGCTGTTAAATTATTATTTAAATCTTCAAGGGCCCGGGGGAAACTTTTCCCGTTATCCGATAGGGCGCAAACTGTACACAGATTTTTTTTTATTTTGAACTATTCTGGGGGTGCCGCGAAGAAAATTCAAAAGTCGAAAATAAGAGCCACTCTAGTGTACACTGTAGGTGCCTACCTACAACATGAATTGCTTTCTGCTTCAAAGTTCTTTTGCCGGTTATACGTATGATCGCGGAAGATTGGGCGAAACGTAAAACGGACGCAGAAGAAGACGTGATGATACGCCATGCGCGAGTTGGTCGAGCATTCGGCTTTGTTTTCGGTACATTAGCTGTTCTCGTAACATGCTTGACGCTCGTGCTACCGAAATTTGGCATCACCCTTCGATACGTAACAAATGACACCGACTTGCGTAAGACTTTCCCGATACCATGTTACTACATGTTCGACGTCACTCGGAGCCCGTATTTTGAAATGACGTTAGTCGGCCAACTTATCGCCATATGCGCGGCAACAATTTGTTACACAGGACTGGATAATTTCCTGGGGATACTGATTCTTCATATCTGCGGGCAACTGGAAAATCTTCGGACTCGCCTCGCAAACATGAGCGATTCCGTACGGTTCGATCGCGTATTAGCGGACATGATAAACGATCACACGCGGCTTATCAGGTACCCACCTACACGCGGATTATGCCAAGCAACTTTTATGCACAGATTTGGAAACGATCGCTGGTTACAGAGCAAGCGATGCTGTCGAGCGTACATTTACGACGTTGCTTTTCGTCCTGTTGCTCTACTTTGGCACGTTTGCCTGCATCTACGGTGTGCTGTTCATCTCCGTAAGTCTGTGGATTCGAACGATCGTACCTAGACAAGTGCGACGGAATTCGAGCGATCAAAGCCTAAACGCGAAGACAGTCACCGTTTAATAATTTTTCATAGATACTCGCTGACAAAGATCGTCGTTCCGCGTTTCAACTATTATTTCTAGCATGTATCCTTGTAACCACGTTTCTACAGACATTTTTTTACTGCATCGCAGGGCAAATTTTGGCAACTGAGGTAAGTAGAGATTGCGGTGTTTGCAGAATGTTGGACCGGCTCATGATTTACGAACATTGGTTGTCAAGTCCGAAGGTGTGTTCGACGCCGCCTACCAATGCAAATGGCCAAATCTCAAGCTGAACGAAGCAAGGTGCTTGATTTTCATCATGGCAAGAGCCAAGACGCCGCTTTATATAACGGCCGGAAAGTTATTTCCCATGACGTTGCTGACATATTGCAAAGTAACATCCTTCGCCTCTCTTGCACATTTTCATTTTAATAATAATGTCCTTTCCTTTCAGATATTAAAAACAGCGCTCGGCTATTTATCTTTCTTGCTGACCAGGCTGTAGAACGTAGGTATAGGTACTAGGTAGTCTGCCATGTAGTAGTCCTGAAGAACTACATATGTACTATGAATTATTACACTTTTCGTGAGACAAGGCGTAGTCTTTTTCTTCAAAAATATACATATGTATTATTAATCTAACAATAAGCAGGATCTCTCGATGCTATCTTCAAGTGTGATTACTTGGGAGGGGCTAAATTAAATAAACCTAACTTACGTTAAGACCACATTTCAGACCATCTCCTCTGTTTATCTAGCTAACTTTACTTTATCTACGTGAGTTCTATGAAACGTCAAGCAATTGATATATCGCTGCTCGAAAAAACAATACAAACCGTCATTTTATACCTATGCTTAAATGCATAGCTTTGTTACCTTTGTTAGGATAACACCTGCCTACTCGTTCTCTGAACCGTAAATGCGGTGAACGTAGTGGTTTTTTTTTTCAAAATATATATATGTATATTGGAAGATAACTGTCCTCCGTCGTTATCGAATGTTCCATTTATATAGGTGTGTTAGATCTCGTTTAATTGGATCAACTACCATACCTGCGACTACGTACGTATCAGTAGTAGGTATATGTTCGAAGGAGAAAAACGATCGGAGTGTAATAAGCAACGTGATCGGTGAAAAGTTTGTTACGATCCTTGCAAGTGTTGAGATCGAAACTTCGAAACTTTTATGTAATTATAACAGTAATGGAAATAGCGTACGAGATACCGATACGACCAATATGCTTCCTCAGTATGATAGCAAAGAATTTGACGGGAAGAATATTGCAGTTTTCATGAACAATATTGTAAGTATAATGAAACAAGAATACAATAGTTGTGAATAGTATTCTAAAATATTTTATGGTCAAAGAATACGGTCCACCCTAATCTACATATAGTGTATATATAGGTGTAGGGGAAAGGTGGGATAGTTGATCAGCGGGGATACATGATTACATCAGTTTTTTACTTAATACAGTAATTCGTCGTTATTGTCCCGTTTTTACCATGCGTAATAGTCCCGCTCACTATCCCCACCATTTCTTGGAATCCTTCAGTCGAGAGTGAGAGAATCCGAGAACGCGCGAGAGAACAAAAGAGTCGACACGAAGTTGTCGTCGGCTACGAATAGTTTCCGCATCGCGTTGTTGTCCCGCCGCCACACAGTGTAACGAGTATATAGGAAAAAAAATCAAAAATCAATTTTCCATTAAGACACTGTTATTTACGTGTAATTAATATGTTAATCATATTTATTCACAAAAAAAATAATTTTTAACATAAAATAATTCATTAATATATATTTTTGTCCATAATAAAAGTAAAACAAATAAAAAATATATTTTTTTAAATACATTTAAACACAAATTAATAACAAACATATGAAACAATTATAAAAAAAATAAAATTAATTTTTTAAATAAATTAATAATAAATAAAAATTTTAAATAGATAATAAATTTTAAATTATTCATTCTTATTATACATCTTCATCACTATCAGTTGAATCTGAAGGAATTGGAAGCTCAGTGTCTTTTAAAACTAAATATTCTAGCACAGATTTGTCTAGTTTTTTGTTTTATTATGTGTATTTTTTCTTATGTGGGAGCAGTCGGGAGCAGACAAAATTTTAACCAAATTAATGGACATGAAAGGAACTAATTGTAGTAAAAAAATGGAAGAACCGATATGTTTCGTTTTTTTTTAATTCTCTCCACAATTTAGAAGATGAGACAAAAAATAGTAATAATTTGAGCCACTGGTACGTATCCATATCTTTAAATGCGAGAATTTTTAATTAACCCTTAAATGGTATACTGTTTTTTTCAAACGTAACTGGTATACTGGAGTCGTGGCAGACCCCAAGTAAAACAGGACACAGAAATTTGTAAAGTCGACACTAGATCCAACCTCTATGAATATTTTGTTGGTAGGTAATGTATAAAATAATAGAAGCGTAGAAAGTTAAACTATTATTATAAAATTAATTAGAAATTCAGTTTACAAACCTGGACAACCAAAAATTTTGCAGCGAACTTTGCGTGCTTGGGGTCATGACCGACCCCAGGATACCTGCAGTTAAGGGTTAATAAAGCGAAAAAGGGATATGTTTTGCTTATTTTCAAAAAGAAAAGAAAGAGAAGAACTTATAAATACAACAAAAATGCAGTGGGTAAATATTTCCTATGTGTAGTCTGTGGCAGGTTGCGTTTGGTTATTCGACTTTGAATGTAATTACTAACCTTAAATCCGTTATTTCTGTTACTAAGTTATGTTGTTCCTATGTCGGAGGACTGTTTACTATCAAATCCATAAAATGAAATACAAAATTTCAAAACACAATTTTTTGCTTTTTGAACACGGGCCGTAACACTGTGCGCCAGCCCCGTTCGTCGGGACTATTACGACGAATTACTGTATATTGGCAATTTGTGCCTGCTGTCACGCTAGCGTGGTAATGTTTACATTATCGCAACACTTCACGTTGCAGTTTTCTTTTGGGAGCATAGAATAATGTTGTTATAAGCTTCGATCTTATTTGCAGGCAAAAAGTAAATATTTCGGTCTGCTTGTTCTTCCTCCTTTTCGAGTAAATGTTGCATTTTCAACGATTTAAAATATACTAAGTAAAAACGGCAATTTCGAGTCAATTAATGGTATTTATTGATTTATCCAAATATTTAAGGTAAGTTTAATTTTTCATCTTTTTCAAATCGAGTGCATTGAGGGATACATGATCAGTGTGTGAGGTGGGATACTTGAACAGCTGAAAATGCTCCAATAAAGAACCATAGAACGGCTAATGAAACAGAAAAATACGGCATAGAAAGTGAGAAGGAAAATCTTTTCTTTATCATCATCTTAATCAGATGATATCTAAGTGAAATGTCTTTTAAGAATGCATTTATGTTGTTTTATGTCATAGAGTTTAATTCTTCGGTTTCATTTTTTCAGTAATTCCTTCAAGTTTGTTATAGTTTACTTTCTATTTTATGATATTCCCTTTATTTCATGTTATTGACGAAGATAATAAATATTTTTTAGAAAGTTAATGTGTTATTTACTCTGAAAGTTCACTGATCAAGTCTCCCTAACCGTTTGATCAAGTCTCCCCTTCAGTGGGGGATACTTGTGCATAACGTCACTGCCAGAAAATGTTGAAATTCTGTTATTAAAATTAGTTTTCAGCTCTCAAATTTGTCAAAGTATATTGAGAATACTCTAAGAATCACAACTTACATAATTAAATAGAAACAAAGCAAACCATTATTATTATTTCAATAAAAAAGCAAAAATGTGATCAACTATCCCACCTTTCCCCTATATATAAACATTGTTTCCCTTTCTTCTAATTGTAAGAGATGCGAAAGAAGAAATTGCCCGTGGATATCGAAGAAGGATGCATCCAAACATTGTTATCGAGCGCGATCATTCAACTCCGAGTTCCGTCGAGTTCCGTCTGTAGCTGTACCTAGGTACCTAACGCTACCACAATATACCAACACAGTCGAACACAGCGGTGTACGCCGCGCGGTGTACCTATAGTCCTATACCCTACTGTACGGTCAAGCATTCAGTTTATATGCATGTACACACACGTGCATACGCAGCTATGTGCATACACACTCCCATGCACATATCGTACGTATCGTACGTATAATCGCGTAGCGTAGTGGATGCATGGTATTTATGTAACGTATGCCTGTCATGTGTAGTGGAACGCGCAGTATACATATGTGTGTATGTAGTTTCGTGATACAGAGGTAAATCGATCGATTGGACCGATTTGATTTCCTTGGGAAAAAAAGTGGGATGCCTGTGCGATTGTAACGCGAAAGAAATTACAAAGGTTAAATGGGAAAATAAGGAAAAGGATCAGCTTTGGACGTGCGTGTTCCGTTTCTCAGCCGAGATGTGTAATCTCCACTGTAAGTAAAAATAGTGAAAAAATCATACTTTACGATCGGTTCGGCCGCACCAGTAGAGCCAATTAGTATCGTATTAAACGTTTCACGAACGGGACGAGTTCGCCCGTTGCAATCTCTTTTATTATCTTTCCTGTTGCACATCATCGCCTTGCAGGTTATTCGATTGCATGCATCCAACCTCCTATTTACAATATAATATGATTTCTGCCTTCCACCGTTGAATTAGACTACCGCTTAGTCGAGGTAAGCGTGATCGAAATCGACATCGAAATCGTACAGACCACTGAATTTCATTTTCAGATTAGAGTATGTATAGCGAATGGAAGATTATATGGTGAAAGATGGGCCAATGGATGCATTAAACATAGACAGTCAGGTTATGGTAAACGTTTTCTATGAAACAGCAGCACCATACAAATACAATGCTTAATGCTTCCGCAAGGACTCTAACTTAAACCTTACTTTAAGGACGAAAACATTGTAAGCGTTGTACTTAAAGAAGAACCCGGCGATAGATTTGATCCCGACTACATGGAGGACATCTGCTCCGGGACATTCGAGAAGGTATTTTTACCTATCGAAAATAACGAAGTCGACTTCTCTAACGAAATGGTAAATTTCAAGCTCTCGCGTGGCGAAGCTTTCTATTCTTACCTACGCACGAGGCCAGCGACAAGCGACAAGTGACTTAACACCACACGCTGTTTCCAGGTAAAGCTTGAATTAGATGGCGAGTCTAGCAGTCATCAGAATTGGACGGCTCAGATCGCTAATGCAAATTTATGCGACAAAGAAGATGGGGCTATGCAAAGATGTTTAGCGAACGCCAACTTTGCACAGCCGCAGGATCCTGAGAAACATTCTGGCTTCTGCTCCAACGGGCAGCAAGCGAAATTTTATAAAATACAATGCTCCATTTGCAAGAAATGGTTTCTGAACAACGACTCGATGGTCACCCATCTGAGGATGCACTGCAGCGGAAACGAATGCGAGGTGTGCCAGCAGAATTTCCAAGACAGCTCCAGCCTGCATGCGCACATGTTGACGCACGTCGGGATGAGCCCGCTGGAATGCAACGTTTGCCAAAAGCGATTCGCTTACAAGTGGTGCTTGCGCAGCCACATGCAAATGCACGTGCTGGAGAAGCCGTACGACAACGACAACGACGTCCTGCAGCAAAGCTTCATGAAGAGGCCGGATTCCGAGAACGACCAGTCGATGAACACGGAGGAGAGAGTATTCGAATGCGACGTCTGTCACGCGACGTTTAAAGGAAAATCTAGTCTGAACCGACATGTGCTTACTCACACCGAGGAAAGGCCGTATAAATGCGATATATGTTTTGCAATGTTTAGGGAAAAGGGGAAATTGAATATGCACATGACGCTGCACGGTGGGAGCAAGCCGTTTAAATGCACCATGTGTCACAGAGCGTTCACGCAGAAAACGGCACTAAACAATCACATGCTGGCGCATAGCGGTGAGAAGCCGCACGCCTGCAACATTTGCGAGAAAACGTACAAACGGAAATCGGAATTAATAAGGCATACGATGGTCCATACCGGCGAGAGACCGTACGAGTGTAAGGAGTGCCTAATGACGTTTCGGGAGAAAGCAAAATTGAATTCCCACATGCTGGTGCACACCGGCGAGAAACCGCACGAATGTCATATATGTCATAAGGCGTGCGCGCGGAAGTCGGATCTTAATAGCCATATGTTGTTACACACCGGCGGTCAGTATGATTGCAAAGTGTGCGACAAAATATTTACCCGCAAATCGGATCTGAATCGGCATACATTGATACACACGGGGGAGAAACCGTTCGCTTGCGAATTATGCGACATGGCCTTCAGAGAAAAGACCAGACTGAATTCCCATATGCTCATACATACCGGCGACAGAAGACACGTCTGCCATATTTGTCAGAAAACATTTAAAGAGAAGTCCTCGTTAAGGAAACACATGCTGAGTCACACCGGTGACCGGCCGTACGAATGTTACGTCTGCCACAAGGCATTCACCCAAAAGACCACGTTAAATAGCCACATATTAGTACACGCAGGAGAAAGACCATACGAGTGTAGTGCGTGTCAAAAGGTATTTAAGGACAGAGCTACATTGAAGAAGCATCTATCTGTGCACATAAACGAAAAAACTCACGAATGCCTGATTTGTTTAAAGAAATTCGCCCATAAAGCTGCGTTAAATAGTCATTTATCGACAAATCATACGTCCTAATTAGAGAGATCTAGTCCATTATATTTCAGCCGTTAGTTTCTTTTTTAATCAAGCACCGTGTACATCTATAGCTGCGTAAAAATGATGATGCGTATTATAGGTGAAAGAGATAGAGTGCTACCCCCGCGGGCGCAAGCCGCCGAATCTCTTTCCCTCTGTTCATTACAGAGCTACGCAAGGCTCGCAATGTCTGCCCCGCCTTAAATCTACTCGAGCCCCTGATGCGCAACTGCTCCAACACTAACCGCTCACGGATCTCCTTTTCGCGGATCCTAATTTTCCGACAGTCAACTGCGCAACCGTCTTCAGTGTTCAGCCTTCACTTCCCACTGCTTTCACGAGTTCGCTATATTTCTTCCACCCATAATGCAAATGCATCGGTTTTATATGCTCACTCATCCGAACAGTCACATTCTTTCTTGTGTATGTCTTTACGTACAATAAATTAATTTCTAATTAGTCAGTGACGATTCTCTTCGGCACCTTTATAGTGAGCAACGTTTCTCTTTATAAATTCAGTTCAAGTTCGGGTACGTTTACTGTCTTTAACAGCAACGGCATAAAAGTACGTGCAACTTACGTTACACGTACACATGTACATATGTATAGAGGCGAGGCCTGAGGCCCACGGATTCTGAATACAACAAAATGTTAATAAATAAATCAGTTTTTATAGGCTTTCATCCAGGCCCGGATTAAGATTTTTGGGGCCCGGGGCTATCAAACCTTTGAGGGCCCCCGTGGTTGGAAGGGGGGGGGGGGGGGTAAAAATTTAAACAATAACGAGTTTAAATTCTCGTATAACGAGAATTCACTGTAATTGCGTGCGAAATTTCAAATGGGATACCGTGGATACCTATGTCTAAAAATATATAATTCTCCAAAATTGTAAAAATTTAAATAGATATCATAATGGAGGTTTAAACAATGAAATTTTAAAATAAAAACATAAAGTTGGAAGTTGTGGAATTCATAGACAATTTATTTGATACAACATTTCCAATGAAGACAGAGTCAGCTAATCGCTTAGAACTGAAGGCTTAGAACGGGGTCCCCCCCTGGAAAATGAGGCCCGGGGTTGCAACCCCCCCCCCCCCCCCCTCCAGCCCTCCTTTAATCCGGGCCTGCTGTCATCGCTACATACATATGTGACTACCAGAAAGGCCGTTTCGTGCAGAAAGAAAATAACAATTGTGTTGATCAGTACAATACGATCGCACAAAAGTGGCAGTGTCTCTGTAACAAGGCTAATAGGTACCTCTCAGACTGCCATTATACATTTTAATTTCTATATAGAATTTATGTATTTTTGTAAAAAGCGTTTTAAAACTTGTTTATTCTAAAATGATATGAGGCGCAAGGCGGAAAGCGGCGGAAAACTTGGGCGTGAAAGTACGCCAATTTCAAGCAGCAGAGTAACAGAGTTTTCCAGTTTTCTACCCGTAGCCTGGCATTTCACGCCTTTTCACGCCCATTTTAGTTCATACCTTTCCCCGTTACGTGGTGATAGTGGTCCATAAATCGAATAAATTGTTAAAACGCTTTTCACACTGATGAATTTAATAATCAAATCTGTTGAATGTACACCGCGTATGTATGGACCCGCATAATGATCAACAGATTCCCGACAAAACACTTGGAATCACAGATTATAAGTAAAGGAGAAAAACAATCGTTATACCACGTTATACCTGCTTACCGTAACAGGTAACTGCATAAAACAGTACCAAACAGTACGTACCTACTGCGCGCATAAGTGAATCGTACGTCGTACGTTCAAAATTTGAAACTCGAAGCTTGGTTACCTATATAAAGAAAATTACGAGACTTTTAATTAAACGGTTAGAAAGAAGTATGATCAACACTATAAACAATATTTTCTCCGCTAGTATCGAATGCGTAAAAAGGCCTGTCAGAAGTGTCAGAGATGCTGAGAATGAGTGATACGACGGCATCATTTCGATTTCTTAGCGCCGGTCAAAGAATTTCAATTCGAGTAACATGTATGTATGTATGTATATTTACATATTTGTATATGTACCGAGCTACCGAGTACATCATGTTCGCCGTGCCTTTGTTTTTCTAATTTTTTACGTAGCGCGATTGTAAAGTTATCAATTCTTGAGAATCTGTACAAAAATCCTTGTAATTATTACGAGTAAATAGGTTAAATCGCAAACGTATACCTGTACATATATGTATATATATAAATTGATTAATGAGGATGAACAAAGTGTTTTTAAATGTTATTTAATCTTATTAGATTTATATGCTATATAGATATATACTTAAAATTTCGCTACCTTCGAAATCAACGATTTAAGAGGAGTGAAGTTCTGAAATGGAGCTATCACAGAATCCCCGAATTTCATCCGACCCTCGAACAAAAGGGTTCGATCTGTCAGCTGGCAACACATGGATCTATCCAGAGAATTATCCTGTTAGAGACTATCAGTTCAATATAGTCCAAGCTTCTTTATACAGCAACACATTAGTTTGTTTACCAACTGGTAAGAGAGACGCACGCTTTCGATATTAGGAACAACTGCGAAGCAGAAAATTAATCTAAGTTCCCTTCGTGATTCGCATCAGGATTAGGGAAAACATTTATCGCTGCGGTCGTGATGTATAATTTTTGGAGGTGGTATCCATGTGGGAAAGTTGTGTTTCTGGCGCCTACAAAACCATTAGTGGCTCAACAGATTTTTGCTTGCCACGACATAACGGGTATACCCAGCACGGAGACTATCGAACTTACAGGTACCCGAGTGGTCGGCGTATTTTAAAATACTATTTCCTGTATTCTTTATATCAGGCATCGGAATTAAGTGAACGCGGCGGCCGAGTTTCAGAAGCAACGCCTCCTTCCTCCCGCCGCGCGTCTTGGCCCCCGCGGCGGCCCAGCAGCTTGGAGCGCCTCAGGCCCGTACCATATGAACCGCGCGTGGCATATTAGGGCGACATTGTATCAATAGGTTTCCACATCGGCCCAGAGAGCACGATTGTCGATGCGTTTTTATTTTGTCAAGGCGCCACCCGCGGTTCATATGGGACGGGCCTGAGACGCTCCAAGCACTTAGGCCGCCGCGGGGGCCAAGACGCGCGGCGGGAGAAAGGAGGCGTTGCTTCTGAAAATCGGCCGCCGCGTTCACTTAATTCCGATGCCTGCTTTATATAGTCGTCGATGCGTATTGTAGGAGCGGTAAATCAAAAGCAGCGTGAAACGGCGTGGTCGAAAAAGAGGGTGGTGTTCGCCACGCCGCAAGTTTTTCACAACGATCTGGAGAAGAATGTTGTGCCTGGCGATTCGGTGAAATGCGTAGTTATAGACGAAGCGCACAAAGCCCTGGGGAAGCATTCGTACTGCGAGGTAACTGTCCAGTAAAAACGTAAAACTTAACGACGTCTTTGACAATCCCGAACGACTATGTATTTTTATATTCCCAGTGCATTCGATTGTTAAGCGAGAAGAGCCAATACTTCAGGGTACTAGCCCTGTCAGCTACACCGGGGAATAAAATTGATAATGTTCACGAGGTACGGCCTGTTAGAATGATACGTGGCGCTTGTTGAACCAGCTGGTATAGGCGTGCTCCGATCTGCGGGAATAAATAAATGAAATTTTTCTGTAGGTGTTGCAAAATCTACGTATAGCTCATCTGGAGTTGAAAGATGAGACATCCTCGGATATTATACCGTATATCAATGAAAGAAAAATCGATATAGTTTTGGTGCCACTTAACAGGGAACTAGGAGATTACAAAGAGAGGTATATCGTTATCATGGATCGTCATGTTAGAGTTCTATTGCAGCATAATGTTCTTCACGGTCATACCGCGAATATCTCGAAAGGAAGGGTAAATTATATCATTCGTTTACTTTCCATTGATAATCTAGGAAATTAATGCGATCGTTTCCGTGTGTTTCAGGTTTTTCATTTATTAAAGGAGTTTCAGAAGAAAACCAATAAGTCAGGGAATTATGGACAAATTATGAAAACGTTAAACATATTAATGACTATGTATCATGCTTATGAACTAATGGTCAGGGATGGTCTTCGAGTATTTCATAGCTTTTACCAAAGTACGCGAATACAGATGCGTATTTTTTTAAATAATTCGGCAGAATTCTTTGCCTTTATTTCGATCAATCCGGTTGATGATTGTATATCGTATAATTATTATCAATTTCTCCTGGACAGGTCATTCTGACAAATTTTGGATGAACGAGGAAACGCAACTGCAGAACTTGCTTGAAGATATCCAAGTATACCTTGGCCCGTTCCCAGATGTGAAATCTTTATGCGAGGAAACTATAGATGATGTGTGTTATATGTACATTAGTTTAGACGAAATTCGCGGTGCTCGCCGCGAGAAATCATCTTGTACGTGGCTTGAACTCGCAAATTGATTCCAGATACCGCGGGATCTTGTATTTGGACACACGAAATTTGAAAAGTTAAAGCAATTGCTTCTACATCATTTTACCAATTATCAGGAGAAGCAAGTCGATACAAGAGCCATAGTTTTCGTCGAGGTTCGTAATTTTCAACTGAGCTCTCTCTTGCCGTGCCAAAGTTTCATGCCCGACACGTAATTTACCTCTGCTTATACAGTATAGAGACATCGTGAGCGAGATTTACGTTCTGCTGTTGCAATGCCGGCCATTAATAAGACCGCAAATGTTCGTCGGTCAAGCTGGACAGAAGCAAAAGCAGCAAATAAAAGCGTTGGAAAATTTTAGAAGCAATCGCGTTAACGTTCTTATATCTACCAGCATAGGTATGTACGCATGTGCATATAGTGAAGATCATCTCGACAATGATAAAAATGTAATATTCTCTGATAATGGACGTAGGAGAGGAAGGGTTAGATGTTGGGGAAGTAGATTTAATAATTTGTTTTGACGTATCTCAACATTCCCCGACGAGGCTCGTGCAAAGAATGGGTAGGACAGGTCGACAGCGTGACGGACATATAATTATTCTTGTCACAGATGGAAAAGAGCACGAGGTAACCGAATACTCTTGACCTTGGAGAATAAATGAAGCTCCCATAAAACTGTTGCATATTATATACGATACGACTCGATAACATGTCGGTATTACAGACATTAAAATCCACAATGGCTAGAAGAGATTCTCTAAATTACAAGATATTAAATACGAGTAACATTTTTGATTCCCTTTATCAAAACAACCCACGTATGATACCTGAGACTTTCAAGCCGGAATGTTTGAGAATGCATATCAATGTTCAGCCAAAATGTCCGGTTACAAAATGCAACGGTAGAACGGAAAAATCGGATAGGAAAGACAATAAGCGTAAGAATACCCGAAAGAAGCTTGCCGCTATAGGTAATAATACTTGTGTACTCTTGTAGAAACGATAAAATAAAAATATGTACAAACTGCATGTACGTACATGTATTTCAGATTCGAGCTTGGATGCGCAGCCGGACGGGGCGAAATTTTCAATCGTGAGATTCTTTAAAAATAAGAAACAGGGAGAAGAGAGAAACGCGTTACAAACACCGAATGCTGATACGAATCAGCATAATAATGCCCGCAGCACAATAAAGCCCTCCGACGTGAAAGTTCTGTCTTGCGACAACGATGCGGTCGATTTTCTTACGGCGTGCGCTTTAAAAAACTCCAACAGCGAAGTGAACGCAGAGAGGAACCCCAGCACTGACCAGACTCGTTATTATATACCGAAATATTCTCCGCTCGAGAAGTTTTTTAATTTCTCGGTGCCTGGCGTTGAAATTCTTGATTGTTTAATTACTTTGAACGATATCGCTCCGATATGCCGGGATCACGAAGAGGGCGGTTTAATAGACAATACCGAAAGGGCGGACAGTAGTGACGGAAATGATTTGTGTAACGATACTTATCAACCATCGAACACTATAGCTAAGAACATCGATAGCAAGTACGTCGCTGAAGAATCGAAATTCGAAGATTTACTAGATGATAGTAGCAAATCAAACGATAGCGACGATTCTGTTATCGAGGAAGATACAAATAGGGCGAACAGTGTATGCCGAGAAGATACTGACGACCTGAAGATAATGCTGGAAAATACAAGCGGCTTGCTAGACGTGGAACTCGGTGAATTCGAGGATATACTGAATGAAATGTCCGACGACTCGGACAATAATACTCGGGTCGATGGTTCCAATACTTCCAATACGCTTCAAACACGGGCAGAAAATATCGATACTCGTCACGACACAGACATTAAAGGATCGATCAAGAATTTCACGATAGACGATAATGTGGAATTATACGGTACCCGTTTGCAAGAAACGGACAAGGTCACCGATCCTTTTAATCTACCTCGCCGGACAGAGAACAGCGTCGCAAACTTGCGACGAAAAGATGAAACTGACCCTAGACAGTTGAACCTTTACGAATCCAAGAATGAAAGTGTACTTAGCGTGACACAGGCAATTAACGAGATAGCGAGATTAAATGTAAACTCGAGCCCGGCGAGGGCGATTGACAAATCTGAAGATGATATATTTCAAGACGAAAGCTTTTCTGAAAACATTTCGGTACGGCAAATCAAAGATTCTGAGAAGAGTAACATTAAAGGATCCAACGATCAAATCGATCTCGATGAGTCGACGCGTCTTAACTGCAGACACAGTTCAAATAATTCAGACTTTAACGTCGAGGAATACAAATGGGACGACTATTTCGAAATGTCGATGGGTCCTGTACAGGATCACGCCGTGAAAATCCACGAAAACTGTGAGAAATTAGTGCAAGTCGAAAGCGAAGTTGAGGCGCGAGCGCAACATTCGGATAGCAGTCATGATTGGATTTCGGTGGAGAAATCGTTTAGTTCCGCGAGAAAGAATATTCCCGGTACAAGTTTAGCGAATAAATTGGCAAACGTAAAAAAGTGTTGGATTTCAAACCGCGATTGCACTAACAGACATATCGAGGGTGCAGAGGATTCTGCAAGTAATCTGTTTGCAAAGAAGAGAGAGGGAAGTATGCATCGCGAAAGGAGTTACTTTTTCGATGAAGCAGAAAATGATGTTGGCGGAAGCGAAGGTGCGCGAGAGAGGAGGAAACGTGTCAAGCTGGTTGACACCCGAAAGCACGGCTCTCGCAAATCGAGGAGAGTAAGAAATGAATTTATAGACGACGAGGCAAAAGCTTCGCCCAACGATGAAGAGACGGTGTCGGAGGACAGTTCCGAAACCGATCACGATCTCGAGGATTTTGTGAGCTACACGCAAAACATACACGATGCTACCGAGGTGCATACGCACTATTTGCAATCGATTAGAAGCCCGATCAAAAGACACGGATATCTCTTGAAGGAGCCGCGTCCGCCCGATCCCAGTATAGAAATATATTCTCAGCCGGTGACCGAGATAAACGAATCCTACATGAATGTAAGTGAAAGCAGTTATAATTTTCTTCGTTCCTAACGTTCTTATTTCTCCGTGGTTGTGCACTTTCAGGATTCATTCTGCGTGGCGGAAGACGCCGAAGAGGAAACGATGACAAGTCGAGTCGAGGAGTTGTCCGAATTGGAAGAAGCAGAACTAGAGCTGAAAAGAAGAAAGCGCAAACGGGCCCGCTACGAGGAATTGCAGGATAACAGGAGAAAAAAGACGAAACAGAATAAAAGAAGAAATATAATAGATTGCTGTAGCAGCAGCGAAGACGAAACCGAGAAATTACGCCAACAGATTAAAGACGAGTCGTTCGCATTGGCACGAACGTGACGGAGAAGTTACTTCAAAGTCGGGATGAATTTACTGTCTGTTTATATTTTTGTACCGTCGTACCTAACAGCCGAAAGGCAACGTCTGCCCTGTTTGTCTGAGAATCAATTAAACGCGAAGAAGACGAAGAGATGCCGTTAATAGAAAAAGTTCTTTTCAATGAAAACGACCGTGTCTTACTGCTAGTCACGGCAATCCGTGAAACAGCAAAATATTTTTTACCTGGCCGAGCAGTTCTAAATCGTATTCTTCGAATAAATTTAGCGTTAACGAATCTCTTGGAAGGTTTCGCGTCGACTAGGGATGAACCGTTAGGGGTAGAAAATGTTTAGGGAGCAAAGTTTCACTGATTTCTCCCACGCACCTTGCGTTAGGTGTAATAATACTATATAAAGCTAGGGGCAAATACGTTTTTCGTTAGTTTCCGTTTTGCGAGTTGTTGGAAGGCACGCGCTCAAATACTCTGTGCATAAGAAGGGTCGTGAGAAGATACATCGTAGTCCGATGATTAGTCTGATGGCGATCATTTTGTGCACGGCTGCGACCGTACCGGTTAAAGCAGGCTAACGAGGGAGAAAAATTGAGTCAACAGGTCAGCATTATCCACAGCAGCAGCCGCACAAGGAAGTCAACAGTTGGCCAATCAATACTTTTATCCTACTTATATAGACTACGGCGGTTAAAGCACGATATGAGAGTTATACGAGAGTCTGATTGGACTGCCGATTTTGTGACGAGTTTGCTTCCCTTTTCGGGCGAAATGCTCGTGTACAGAGCGCGTACCGGTGCATACATACCTATATTTTGCAACTTCTGTTTGTAGCTCTATTAGGCGGTGCTGTTACGACTATAATTTGCACGTTCACGCCTCTTTGTATCATCGATTTCCTTGGCTTTGGTCTTACTAAGAATCAGGTAATGCCCATTAATCGTTTCCCCTATTCGCGTTCCCGACATTGGAAACCGATAGGAGGAAGTTCAGATTCCCATTAATAAGAGTGATTTCGTTTTACCAGGTAAAAGAGCAAGTAGCGGAATTGGCCCGGACCTACGTAACTCCAGAGAGCATAAACGCGGCGGCGACCGTGTTGGTCTCGAGGGCCATCGATAAGTACACGGCGATGCAGCGAGCAGAGGACGAAAATGCGAAACGGCGAACAATGGAGAAGTCAAAGACCAGCTGATTTCCTCATTTTCCCAATTGTCAAAGTACGGTAACATATACATGTACCTACATACCTACATGATGCGTTTCCTGAAAAATCTACCAACGTTTTCGTCGTATTGTAAGCAGTATTGTTGATGGCTCGATTTCGCTGTAATAAATCTTTTACCAAGAAATTCGTCTCGCTCGCGAGTATTCTTTGTTTGCATAAACGCCTCTTTGCGTTTGAAGGATAAGCGAGTCGGGAGTTGGAAGCGGCGACTCGCTCGTGGCTCGTGACTGTTCGTGAGTCACCGATACGGCGAACAATCCCCTCAGGGGACTCTCCTCTGCCCTATGCCATTTCTCGTCCGTTCCTTGAACTAAACCGACCGGTTCTCTGCTGATCATCGCAGGCTGAGATCTCTCAAAAGCCGGCTTGCCTGTCGGAATTATTTGCGTGGACCGAGTATACTCTCTGGGCTATTACGCGATGAAGAACATCGGAGAAGTGCTGGGTGAGAAATTTCTTTTATTCCCGTGTAAATCTACGAGCCTTGTTCGTTCCGAGCAACAATTCCTTTGTGTGCGCAACGAACACGGAAGAGAAAACGATGAAGACGGTTGCTGTAACCTTGACATCTGAACTATTCTACCGATCAAACAAAATCGATGGGGGGCAAAATCGCGTTTGGAATAAGCCGTCGAACGATTCCAAGTTCGAACGGAGCCGGGTCGAATTATACCTACATATTTATAGGATTAACTTAACGCCTGTTAATGATGATCGATCGATAGCAATGTATTAATTTCAGGCTACATAGTAGTCGCGTATGTCTATATCGCGGTGGTTGCCAGCGAACAATCCAACTCGGAGGTGACGCAAACTTCCACCCATTCGAACACGACACACATCGGCGCTAGGGCCTCCAACCCCGGCGATGAGGAAGAGGATGACTTTGTGCCAATTCGAGGAGAAGATTCCAACGTTTTCGACTGGTTGCTGTTCCGAGTAATGACTTTTAAAGCAGAAAATCTTAAAGCAGAAATCTCGTAGTTTTGCGATCTCACGGTGTCTTCTCGCGCTTACCCCCAGGCTATGAGCAAACGGGAGTCCGGAAATCTTCTATTATCGCCGATATCTCTAAAAATCGCCCTGGTCTTGCTGTACGAAGGGGCTGAGGGTGAAACGGCATACGAACTGGCCAACACGATGCAGCTGCCGGCTAGTCGAACGGCTACGCGAGATAGATCTACCACTGTTTTGCAATCGATTCAGGTAAATGTTTAATATATGTACCTAGGGAAAGTTACAAAAAAGATGGTTCAGACCGTCGCTTACGTAAACTTTGGATTTGCCGCAGGCGACTACGCCCGCATACAGCTTAAACATGGGAACGCGAATTTACATCGATGCGAACATTTCGATTCGACAACGATACGAGGCGATCGTGAAAACGTTTTACAACACCAACGTGATCACCGCGAATTTGTCCGATGCTCGTCCCTTGGTCGACAGCATCAACACCTGGGTCAGCAACATTACCGATGGCAATATCGATAAGATGATAGCGGATGGTATAGCACGCGCGAAATATCCCATCGAATTCAATCGTCTATTCGGAATGTGTGCGAGAATCGCGTAACACGATTTTTTCCAGAGAGCAGCGTGGAAAATTCGCTGATGCTGATCATGAACGCGCTCTTCTTCAAAGGATCATGGCGTGGCAGATACTTCTCCCCGGAAGCTACTCGAACAGAAGAATTCCGTACGAGCGAGAATCGAAAAGTGCTCGTACCGTTTATGCGTACGATCAGCCGATTCTATTATTCCGAATCTCCTGAGCTAGATGCCAAGATCCTACGTATACCGTATCACGTACGCGATACCATATTCCATTCCCTGGCAGATGCCTCCCGTGCCTTACACTTGCAACTTCTCTTACCTACTTATCTTATTTCAGGGGATGAAGTTCGCCATGTACTTGGTGCTGCCACGCACTGGAAACGGACTCGAGCACCTCATCAAAGAAATCAATCCGTTTGTGTTGACGCGACACGTATGGCTGATGCAGCATTTGTCCGTCGACGTTTTAATTCCGAAATTCAAATTCCAGTTCTCCAGCCACCTTGAACCTGTTCTTCGGGAGGTCTGTTCGTTCTCGTTCTCGCTCTCGCTCTCGCTTCGTTACCTACCACGTTTGCTCGCGCGTACTAATCCTGCGTTGTCGCTTCGCTTTCTCTTCCATCAGCTTGGTATCCGGGACATTTTCGACGACACGGCAACGTTAACGGGTATAGCCCGCACCAAACGAACTTCCAGACATCTAAAAGTATCGGACATCGTGCAAAAGACCGGCATTGAAGTGAACGAAAATGGAACCACTGCTTACGCGGCCACTGGTAAATCTTTCCTCTATGCATCTCTATATTATCTCGCCTACACTTCCAATAATTTTTTTCCAATTACGAACGGGCGAGCTCTATTCGTTGATCTTCTTCGCCAGAGGTCCAGCTCGGAAATAAAATCGGGGACCAAAGCTTTCACGCAACTCATCCGTTCCTGTTTTACATCGAAGACGAGTCTACTGGAACGATTCTCTACGTGGGTAAAATGACGAATCCTCTGGATACACCGGCAAATACAGCCGGCGGAGAGGAGTCTCCATCGAGATTTCGCCCGGAAATACCCACTGCAGGTTAATCTCTTAATCCACTCTAGTCCATCTTGGCGGAGCTTTTGCAGATACATAATTTCAGATACGAGTTAGATCGAACTAGGCCTTTGGCTCTACCTTACTTTACCTCTTGCTTTAACTTATACTTACTGCTACTTTTCTTCCAACAGTCTTAACACTTTACGCTACGTATGTCTTCCACAAATTCTCCTCTTAATTCTTTACGCTGAACTTAATTGTTCGGCTTTCGATAAATGAATAAAACGCTTGTACACGATAGTAACGCCAAGATATTTCTAGAACCAGTCTTGCAGGCAGGCTTTAATACCGAAGATCGGAAAAATCTCTTCAATACGCACTTTACGCAGGTAAGGGAAAGAGTAATCACAGGGCTTGCGCGCAAAAGCCAAAGGAGCTGGGCAATAGAAAAATGATGGGAAAGCTCGCGGAGTAGCAGGTGCCCCGATCGAAATCCCATTCAGTGACTAGCAGCGATTTCTTTCTGCCTCAGCCCCTTCAGTTCTGCTCGCGAGACCTGTTTAGCAATAATTCGATATCATGCATCCATGTACCTATTTCGTTATAGGCTTTGAATAAAGAGTACAATGGAAATCTGGTGTCGTCGCCTGCGAGCGTTGGAGCAGCCCTGGCGATGCTAACCGAAGGAGCGGGCGGAGATACGAGAAGAGAAATTATTTCGGCCTTAAGATTACCGGAAGACCGAACGCGTATCAGAGAAATTTCGGAACGTACCCTGACATCTCTAAAGGTAGTATGTACACCGAAAAATATCCAAAGGTGTGTATTTCGTCCAGTTTCTCACGTACGTCGCACGTGCTCCTTATTTGCAGAGAAACGAAAATGGTACTGAAATTGATTTGGCCACTTGCCTCTGGGTACACAAGAACTTGACCGTGTTGGATAATTACAAATACACTTTGCAATCTTACTACAAAGCAGATATTCGGAATGTTAACTTCGCGGAATCACGAAATACTGCGAGTCTCATCAACGACTGGGTTCGCCGAGCAACGCGCGGCAAAATTTCTTCGCCGTCGCTAAACAATCTTCCATCTGACACGCGTTTAATGTTGACTTCGGTCGTTTATTTCAAAGGACACTGGTTAAAATCGTTCAATAAGACGAACACTAAACTACAATGTTTCTATGCGCCGAATGGTGAATGTCGAAACACCTACTTCATGAAACATGAATCTCCGTATCGATACGCATACGTATCTTCTATCGAAGCGGAAATTTTAGAAATTCCATATTCGGTATGACAAACCCGTTAAATATCATCACCGACATACCTGCGTGATAATCTGCACGTAATTCTTTCAGGATGGCAAAACATCAATGCTGATATTACTGCCGAGAACAAACGAGACAGATCCCTATCTCCGAATATTATCTAAAGATTTAGCTACTGTCCCTGTGTCTGCGATATTTGCAAACTTAAAGGAGAGAGACGTTACTATTCACCTCCCAAAATTTACTATAGAAAGTAATCTGAATTTGCTAACTACCCTGCAAGACGTGAGTGTCGTTACATAAAATCTTTCTCGTTCTAATTCGAACGTAAACAGTAGGGTGGCTCTTATTTACTCTTGGTAAAATTTTTTTTCAAGATTTTCTTCGGGGCACCCTCCAGAATAGTTCAAAATAATTTAAAAAAAATCTGTGTAAAGTTTCAGCTCGATCGGATAACGGGAAAGGGTGCCCCTGGGCCGTTAAACATTTAAATCATTATTTAACAGCTCGCGAAGTCGATTTTATATAACGTCTTCCAAGTTATTGATTAAATAAAAAAATATGTCAAACAAAAGTTGTAGATCCGGACAAGGAGCATCTTTTTTGTTCTATTACTATTTTTCGTGCGACAAACGGTTTTCGAAAAAAAAAAACCGAAGAACTAAAAAAAAACTTTTTTTTTTTCAAATTTTGAAAGTTTAAATGCTTCTAGAACGCTTTTTATTTATGAAGGTGAACAAAAAAAATGGAATTTTTATTTTCGAGGACTATTTTTTAAACATTTAAGGGGAGGGGGCATATACCGAAATATGCAAAAAAAAAATTTTTTTTTCCTTATTTTCAGTGTTTGATATGTGATGAATGTTTCCTGAAAAGTTGGGGTCGAAATTCGCAAAAATATCGGAGATATAGACGTCATGATTTCGGGTAAAATGATCAATATACATATCAAATATCTGATGTTCCTTGAAGATGCTCCTTGTCCGGATCTACAACTTTTGTTTGACATATTTTTTGATTTAATCAATAACTTGGAAGACGTTATATAAAATCGACTTCGCGAGCTGTTAAATAATGATTTAAATGTTTAACGGCCCAGGGGCACCCTTTCCCGTTATCCGATCGAGCTGAAACTTTACACAGATTTTTTTTAATTATTTGGAACTATTGTGGAGGGTGCCCCGAAGAAAATTCAAAAATCGAAAATAAGAGCCACCCTAGTAAACAGATATCGACGTGTATCGCGAAAATTGTTATTTCAGTTGGGTATCGAGAGTATATTTAACTCGAATGCAAATCTCACCGAGATCGTATCCAATGGTTCCTTACAAGTAACTAGTCTCCTGCAAAATGTTAAAATAGAAGTAGACGAAGAAGGAACGTTAGCCGCTGCCGATACAGGTATTTTATACGAAACTCTTGTGCCCTCGCAGTCTCTCAGATCTCCATACAGCGCCATGTTAATGAAACCATATCTCACCAGAAGTTGGAATCGGATTCCTGTCTTCGTTTGGCAATGACGTGAAGTTGGACAGACCATTCTTGTTTTCCATTGTCGACTCTGTGACTTATACTACTCTATTTTCCGGCCGCTTCATCGAACCATAGTAACGACGTTCAATGGGTATTTTAAGGTATGAAATCGTAACCGCTTCTCATAATGTAATCCGTACGCGTGACAATAGGTTCTTCTTCTGACAAATAAATATATTGCGATGAAACAGACTGTATGCATTAACTACTATCCGTAGAAAGTAAGAAACCAATCCTGTGTCCAAGAGAATGCTCTTTATTCATACAATTGGAGAAGGAATATACTTATTCGTATGTACATATAGATTCTAATTCAAAAGTATTAACATTTTTCTTATCTATTTTTCATATTTGTGTTTGATGTCTTTCCAAAGTTTCTGAAACAGAAATCACCACCAATGTTACTTTAAACATATTTCTCCCGTTCCTTAGACATATTACAGCTTTCCTATTATGCGACAGTTTTCTACCATAGCTACGATTTTTTTTCAGTTGTATTGGGAGAAGCATTAGTTTTGATAATATGCGCGTGTGGGTGTGCGTTTCTCTTTTCACACGGCGCACAAGCTTGTGCAATATATCATTGGCTTGTTTAACAAAATAATTAATGAATACGAACTAACAGTAGTAGTATTTAAGTAAGTACTATATATGTATATGTACGTGGATAAGAAGAAATCATGTAAACTAGCGTGCTTTTATTAAACTGTCGATACGTATCGTATCATAGAGTGTGTACATACCCCCTTATTAGCGTTTTCGTATATACCATCCGAAATCATATCGAACGTTCGCTCGAAGATGAAGCTGCTTACCAAAATGGTTACAGCGAACGTAGAGGTTCTTTTGAACAGGAGATTATACGCAGTACTTGTTAATCCTGCCATGATCCTGACTTAAAATTATTGCGTCTAAGAAGATTGCCGAATCCAAAACACAAATATCCTTTATGCCTATCTCGCCGATCGTGATCGACTTTACCGCTCTACCTGGCAATGCCTCGCTGTCTGAATAATATAAGAGGATGTAATAAGTAAAAAGATGATCGGAATATGTGTTACATATTACGATGCGTTACGCCACGATTGCGTAGAGCACAGTAGAGTAGCAGGGTTACCAACTCGAAATCTTACTATTAAGCCAAATGATACCAAAAAAAAGCCAGAAAAAAGCCAAATAAGTTTGAAAAATATATTTGTAATTAAATTACAATAAAAGATCGAGATCCAGATTCTTGTCGCTCGAATCACAAACAATTTTTGTGCTTAAATTTTGCAGCATTTGTTGTGTCACACTAAAATTATTGCAACATTTTTGTGAGAGCACTAGTTCTGCTCTAATTCTAATGATGGCATCAAGAAGCTTCAGCTGCATTCTATTCCTTGCCTTTGTCTTAACTGATGATACGAGAAAAAAGATCCTCTCAACTACTGCATTGCTTACAGGAGTTATTAAGCAAGTAAGAATAAATGTAGCAACCCACACAGCACAACGTCCCAGGGACGTCGACAGACCGTCCCAGGTACGTCCCAGGGACGTCTTGTTACTGATCAGGACGTAAAGACGGTCTTTACGTCCTGATCAGTAACAAGACGTCCCTGGGACGTACCTGGGACGGTCTGTCGACGTCCCTGGGACGTTGTGCTGTGTGGGAAGCTCCTTAAACCTCTGATGCCGAAATATGCCAATCCAAAACTGCTCTGTATCTGTAGGGATTCCATCTTTTTTAAATATAGCTTCTTCTTTCCAATCAACAAAAATCATTTTTCTATACTGTTCTTCGCGATTGGCGGCAATTTCGCAAATGTCATGCCGCTCGAAATTTCCGCCAATCCCTGGTAACCGCTACCTAGCGGTTGAGTCCGCTGAACGCAGCCATTTTCATTGGCAGGGACCAGAAATCGTAAAGTTTTATTGTTGTATTGGTATAGTATCTTACATCATGCTTTATACTATATCATTATTTATGGAATTATTTAAAAATGGTAAAAAAAAGCCAAAAAAAGCCAAAAAGCCAAATGAATTTTTCAACGCCAACCTTTTCATCACAATTAATCGCTGGAATTCAAGTTATTATTTTCTAGTTCTACTACCCTACATTTTGAACGAGTACAATAGGAATTAGCAAAGTTGATTTCAGAATCTTTGCATGTGAACTTTTTTAATTCCTATTCGTGAATTTACGTTGGGACGAAAGTCTTTGGCGAAAACGACTTTCGGGGAAACATTATTTTTGGGAATAGCTCTTGTACTGAAGTGGAATTAGTAAAAGTCAATTTCATTACTTTTGCACGTGAACTTTTTTCGTAATTTGTAAATTTTTGTTGTGAAAATAATTTTTTTGACAATGTTAGGGGGTGGTCGAAATGTAAGATTTCTAGAAAGGATTTGGGAAAGGACGGTTTCCATGAGCAAGGGAATTAGCTTCTTTCATACATGTAATAATTAACACTCATGAAGAAAATCCGTAGATCAACGGATTTTTCAAAGGGGGATCTACGGAATTCTACGGAAAGTTTTACTCTTCTCTACGGATTTTCAAAAATCTGGGTTGGCAACGCTGCGTATCTGTACTACTCTACAGGGTTGCCAATTTGGCTTTTTTGAGGCCAAATCAAAGAGTAGGTATAATAAGAGGCGTCACTCCGGGCGGAACCTTTGAAGTCCTTGCTTGACCTTGGCATTTAAATTGGTTGTCTATTTCGAGCGGGATATTCAAATCGACTAAATGTACCTTACCGCAATTGGCTGATTATTGCCGAAGTTGACCGATCATTGCCGAAGCTTAGCGATCATTGCCGAATGGGCATTTAAATTGGTTGTCTAGTGATTTCCCTAGGTTATTTCTGTCCTTGTCGAGTGACGCCTCTTATTATACCTCCTCTTTGGCGCAGGAACAGATGCAACTCCGAATTCTTGCAGTTCCTGCGCGCTTCATGCACCGGAAGTGGCATTGTATTGGTGGCAAATGAGAGAAATTCTAGGGAATCTAACGATGCCACCAATACGATGCCTCAATGCCTCATGCGCTCAATGCGCGAATCGGAACGCACCCAAAGACATATCTGCTTAGCCGCGACATCTATGGCAAGAACGTATCCTTCTTCCATTAATCATTGATAGATTCCGAAAAATCCCAAAGACAATGTAGTCTATCGTATAGTTGCAACTAATATAATAAAAGAATGAGAGAGCGGTATGTAACAGTGGAAAGGAAAAGTAGATGATTTGAATTGATTACTGAATGTTGACTTATAAGTACTCTATAGAGCCGCTAGATGCCGCACGAAAAGAAACGAAAGGATGAGCCACGTCAACGTCCGTTCGACTTTAATTCACGAATCGCTCCTCTTACGAATGAGTGACGATGATCGATGCGTGTCATTCTTGATCATTCTTGACAGATTGTCGCTGTGGCTGTGCCGCTGTTTAGTGTTTGCCGTTTAGCTTGATTGGGTTCGATCCAGTTCGCTCTCAAGTGTACCGCATAGTGTGAAATCTCTTGTAAATTCTTCGTATTATGAAACATTTGGAAAAACTGTTGGCATGAGTTCGTTATGTCAAAAAACATGCAGATGGAAGAAGATGAAGTACCTTTGGATCCCAGTGTCTCAGGAGCACCTACGAAAATGGCAATTACTCCTGAAAAGCATAACCTGAAAGTTAGACGACGAAATGTAGTTGACACAGCGAACTTTACACCGAAACAAGACAAGGGCCCGGACTCTGAAAGTAACGTCCCTCTCATAAGGATGTCGGATTCCGCGAGGGCATGGCACGATGAAATTATGCCGCGAATACCTGACCTGGCAGAAGACTCTAGGTGGTCGGTCGAGGAACAGGAAGCGTTAATTCGCGACGGCAATGGCAGTTCGTTAGAAGATGAGTCTGGTGGTGGCGAGACATCGACGAATAGAGAACAGATAAAGCTAAGCGTTATTCGAGGCTGCATCGTCAAGCCAGACCTAACGCTAGGGGAGCTCAGACTACTCGGCTGCAGCAGCGAAGGACTCGTTAATGGTATTTCATTGATACGCCGTCATAAGTACTATCGTCGATAAGGAACCTCCGCGTGGATGGCGCGGTGCAATTCGTCTATGCACGTTCACCGAAAAATTTTGAGAAATTTGGAAGATAGGGTACTTAACGATTTTAGTCGAATTCTCAAAATATTTTACTTGTAGAATTAAAATTTTATTCAATTTAGTTGGAATTAACTTGATTTTATCTAATTATGCAAACAAAAAAATTATACTTGGAACAGTCAAATTTTGAGAAATTCGGAAGAGTCAAATTTTGAGAAATTTGGAAGATAGGGTACTTACCGATTTTAGTCGAATTCTCAAAAAATTTTATTTGTAGAATTAAAATTTAATTCAATTTAGTTGAAATTAACTTGATTTTATCTAATTATGCAAACAAAAAAATTATACTTGGAACAGTCAAATTTTGAGAAATTCGGAAGAGTCAAATTTTGAGAAATTTGGAAGATAGGGTACTTACCGATTTTAGTCGAATTCTCAAAAAAATTTATTTGTAGAATTAAAATTTAATTCAATTTAGTTGAAATTAACATGATTAATCATATCAAAAAAATATTAAGCTTATCAAGTCGGTTTGAATAGTTTAGCGCGCTTAGAATTTTGGGTTCCTTATTGAAAATAATTATATACCCTGTAATTAAATACTGAAATGATACGATGTTCATGAAAGATGATCCGTAGATGATATACGAAGGATTCTATGGCCAAAGCTTTTGAGACTGTCGGAGGAGAATAGTTTATCGATAAGTGGATTAGAAACGATACACAAGCGTATACCAAACGAAGTCTATCAGCAGATACTAAAGGACGTCGCGCGCAGCGGCAGTCATATTTCTCAAAATGCTGCGCAACACGAGATTGAACATTTCCAGCAACAGTTGACGCAATTGATGTGCTGGGTTCTTCAGAAGCATTCTACGTTGAAGTCAGTATTATTTACGCGTCCGTTCTACCAGAGAGCGTTCCAGTTTTAAATGCTTTCTGGTGGTACGTCGGAAACATTTCTCTTAAACGCATGTACGTACCTTAGCTACTACCAGGGATATAACGACATAGCCGCGACTGTTCTACTCGTCATGGGTTTGGAGAACGCTCTGCGCGTACTCGAGTCTATATCGGTGCAGTTTCTCGAAAGATTTATGGAAAGAACCATGGAGAAAGTGAACCAAGAGTTATTTTATATATTCGCGCTGTTGGAGAGGGTGCATCCTACTCTGTTGGAACACTTGGAAAAGTTAGTACGATAATAAGTGTATGCTCCCTGCGCCTTACTCGCGCAAGGTATGCGCGAGGTTGTTAAAACTGTTTTATACCGTAGCGTAGAATTATTTCCACATTTCGCGCTGGCTGAGTACACAACGTGGTATGCGCACAAGTATGCGGAAAATAGGAGATTGTTGCATAGATTATTCGATTTCTTCCTGGGCAGTCCTCCATTGATGCCCCTCTATCTGAGCACTGTGATCGTAGCTTATAGAGCGACAGAGATTTTTAATACCACGCCGGACATGGGTCACACTCACAAAGTATTATGTACCGTGAGTATCGCTTCGTCTTGATAATCTTGAAATGAAATCGTACACGTATCGTGTACAAGAACCTCGTGCTTCATATGAGCCGTTTATTTTGAAAGTGGCCTAAGTTCATTTATCTTCAAATCGAGATATTTAAGGGTTTGCGTTTCAATGAATTTAAAAATATACGTATAGGATACTAATGAGTCATACTGCTTAAGTGTATCTAAGGATGTTAAATTTATAGTTCCTATTAAAATAGTGGCAATTATTAAGTGAATAATATGCGTTTTCTTATCAAGAATGGAGTTAGGCCACTTCCAAAATTAACAACCAGATTCATTATAAAATTTGAAGGTGCCCAAGTCCATTCAACATAATTTAAGATGCTTCAAATTGAAAAAAACAATACTGAATTTATTTTACGTATCGTTAAAACACTTCGGAAACATAATTTATGCGATTTTTCTGTAAGTCCATTCATTAATGGCTTTTATTTTATTTTCCTCGCAATGAAGCTCGTGTGAATTAAACATTTTCCTAAGAGTTAGATCAGAATGTAGATATCTTCTATTAGGATTATGAGATCTGGTATAATGGGATTCAAATTTAGGAAAACTTTTAATATGGTTTTGAACGTGCTTTTTCCCTTCCTCAGATAATTTTCTTGATGACCCAACCATCATCCCACGTAAATCATTGCCTACATTATTTGCAGAGTTTAATACTCGTTTTAAGCGTCCTTCACTTACTTTAAAAGTATCCAAAAAGAATTTTTTACAGACGGGAACTTTTCCATTTTTAGAATTTAACAAATACCTAAAACTCCAATTTCTTGGCGAACCTTTTCCGTTTGTTGGACGTCTTCGTTTCACAATTTTGCGCTCGACAGCTTCGTAAAGCAATACATTTTGTTTGTTAAAATCTCCCAAACCCCAAAACTTCTCAAAAATATTATTTCTTTCTTCTTCATCGTAATTTTTTGTGCAAGCATTCCGACAACGGCAATCTTTGTTTCCGAAAATTTTTTCAGGTACAATATTTCCGGTTTGAGTACAATATCTTTTTCCTGAATTCCGTTTAATCTTTCGCACTTTTTGGACGTATGATTCATTAATCTCTTCTCCATTGTTATTCGTATCTTCATCCCCTGAAGACGAATATTGTTCTATAATTCTGTTTCTTTTTCGATTTTTTTTTAAATCATTAGTTACTATTTCTTCTTCACTATCTGAACTAAATAGTCTTGTTCTGTTCTTCCCCATGGGTGAAATAATTTCTAAAATTTAATATTAAATTTTAAGTTTTATATTAATTAAATGTACTGGTTATTCAACTAACACAATTGTCCAAAAACTGAGGTTAACTTGTAAATACTGATTAATTAAAATTACCTTCATCACTGCTTTCCGACATTATCAATAGTAAATATCTTGATTTAAGTATAAATGGAGTTAGGCCACTTTCAAACTACACGGTTCGATTATTGAACTAACTCTGAAAACTTATGTGTCAAGAATTATCGTATTTGCTCGGATTATAAGCAACCTGAAATGCTTTACTGATAAATAACGTGAAGTTGTACATGTAACCATGGTAACCGGAAAAAATTGAAAAATGGAGTTAGGCCACTTTCAAAATAAACGGCTCATATGCAAAAGTTATTTCTTATTTGTAGCTGCCAGATAATTTGCCGTTCGAGACGCTTCTAATCGAGGCAAAGGATCTGTATTCTCAATATCCTCCTGAATCTATAAATAATGATGTTAGAGAATACGACCGAAGGAGAAAGTGCAAGGAACAGGAATGGAAGGCAAAAGCGGAAGCGAGCCGTCAAGAAAGGGAGAGACAACGTCAACTTAAAATTGTACAATCGACGCCGAGAATACCGTACCGTATTAGAAGTTACAAAACAATCACAGTGGTAACCATCTTGGCTCTAGGATTATATGCTTTTTTAAAATCTTCGTCTAGTCTCAACTGACATTAAGCGAACATGTCCTGTTTGGATTTTGGAAAGCACATATGCATGTGTGTACGCACGTGCGTACATACATTCATTTGCCTGTTCCTCGAAGCGAGACTTCATTTTATTATTTCCACGGCATTAGCTTGATAAATGATGATAAGAATCGTTGGGCATGCAAACGTAACAGAAACATATAGTATTACTAAATATACGTGATGAAGAGTAAATAGCTGCTGAGTGGTTGCTAAGCTTAGCCGGCGACGATCGAACGGGCGTGTTTTTTAATATGTGTGTAACAAGGTGTATCGTATCTTGAGCATTCCTGTGCTGCCTTTACGCTGTGTTCTTCGAGAAATCGACATCAACTTTTTCTGCATACATGTTTACAATGCCAGAGATCTAAGCACACGTTTACAGAGGAACAACGAGCGCATATGATGGTGGGAAAAAGTATTCCCGAAGCAAGAATACAATTTTAAAACATTAAGAAGAGGGATTTAGAATTTAGAGTATGGTGGATGTATGTACTTGTTTAGATTGTAATTGTATATTTACAATCTGTGATCCAGTTATGCATGTATTTATTTAAAGCAAACAAAAACCAACATACAGGAGCAAGACAGAGATTATTAATAAAAGAACATAATTTTTCAATATCATTTTTATTCTCTTTTACACCTTCAATCGTATTTATTGGTTACATAATCTTTATTACAATATTATTACCACAAAAACATTAAACTCTAAGTATTTTTAAGTAATATTTTTCCCAAATTCTCAACACGACAGATTTCAAATACAGTACCTAAGTAGTACCTACTGCAATTATTTCATGCGATCACATGATACATATATGCTCAACGATGTGTGCCTAAGAGAGTAAAGATAACGTGGAAAAATTTTAATGCGTTGATCAAATGATAGTCAAACTTAATAACTTTTCTTTTATTATTCATCTATTGGAGTTCGTTTGAACTTTTAACAAGAGTAGGTATTTATCAAAAAGATATGAAGAGATAAAAAAACAAGTAAACGCTCACTCGAGTATGGCAAGGAGCGGGAGTGTAGAGTGATGTATGACGTATGTATGTATGGAATGAGTAATACAAGAAACTGTACATATGTATATACACAAAATCGGTCGAGTTAGTTTCTATGTGTAATTTCTTCTCGCGATATATCGTTGTTATGGAGCGTGATTGTAGCCCCATTATTTTCCTATTATTTCAATTTGCTAAGTGGACTGAAATTAATACACTCGTTTGAACAGTAAGCTACTATTGCACGCTTAAAACAGTCTTAATATAGCTTAATATAGTAGGATTTCTAAGAATGCCCAAATGATTTATACCAGGGAAGATTTGAGAATAAACTTTGTGTTTTTGTTTACCCTGCCAATGTTTACAAGCCTCTAAGCTTCTTAAATTTACAGTGCCATCGCCGTCACCAAGAATTAATTGAGGAGTACCCTCTATAGATGTACCAGGCTTATAATATAATCTGAAGTCAATTCACAAATATACGCATATTAGAAGATTAGAACAAAGTAAATGCGTGACTTGTTTAAGGGGTAACACCACTCGAGAGGCAGAAAAAAATACCTAAATTTGACAATTTATTTTGGGAGTATGACAAACGGAACAGAATTTCTTTTCAGAGGGTTTATTTAACACATATTGAAGTACGAAAAACAATTTTTTTATTGTCATTTTCATACAAAATGGCGGCGACAGAGCCCGTCGTCGAAACCACTTCTTTCAAACTGGGAGGACGGATTTCTCGGAGACTATTACATGGATCGATTTGAAATTTTTACAGTAGCTTCACAACAATATTCTCTTTGGAAGTACGTAGCCGTTTTTTGATCGAATGTAAACTTTTTCTTTTATAAAAAATTTAATGCTCATTTTTAGGGCAAAAAATCGATTCATTCCTTAAAAAGTGCACGTCCACAAAAATTGATAAAAAAAAAATCCTACGTACTTCCAAAGCCAATTGTATATAGATTATAATTTTTTGGGGTATTTTGTTCCACGACTCATACATGCCGAGAAATCCGTCCTCCCGTGGCGGTGTTTTAAAAAAAACTATTTTCGACGACGGGCTCTATCGCCACCATTTTGTATAAAAATGACAATTAAAAAGTTGTTTTTCGTACTTCAATATGTATGAAATAAACCCCCTGAAAAGAAATTCTATTCCATTTGTCATACTCCCAAAATAAATTGTCAAATTTAGGTCTTTTTTTGTGCCTCTCGAGTGGTGTTACCCCTTAAGTTTTTAGAATTATCGAATTCTAATAGGATCAACATACCTTTCTACCGTGTGCACACCGGCGCCATATAAACAGTGTACCTCGACGCCCGGTGCTTGAAAATTCAATTGATATTTTTCGTTGTCTTTCCTGAATTCCCATGCATTCGGAACATTAATGTCTCTGTAACAGAGAGCAAATACTAATTGTTATTATCTCTGTTGTAGGAGGTTCATTGCAAGTACGTGTCGTAAATATTACTATACATTAGGTAATCTTGTAAGGTGGACAGCGTATAGTTTTTCTGCTGCGTTTGCACCAGTATTTCTGTTTCCTTCCAGAATAACCTCGATGGTAATAACCATCCTAAACTGGGACTGGTTATTTGCTGGTCTTTGAGAATACTTTGCCGTAGGAAATAAGCATCTAGATCGTCCCCTATATTTTTTCAAAGTGTTATACCTTAAGTACAAAGTCAAGACACGTACATCTTAGCACGTGTGACAACATGTCGTATACCGCATATTTTTTACCAATGGCAAATACTTTAAGCGCCTTGATGCTGCCGCCCCAAACACCCGACAAGCTTATTAAACTGTTGATGTATTTGTCCTTCCACGTTTGACTTTGCCTCTGCAAAAATATAAGCGACATAGGTCCTCCCATACTGTGCGCCAATAACGTTACGGGGACTTGCTTATTCGCGTCGTATGTCTCTTCGATCAATTCTTTTAGTTTGCCGAAGAATTCTTCGTTCTCGTCTAAAAAGGATTTTGTGCACAATCTAATTTATAGCACAGTAACCAGTCATCTCGCAACCTGAACAAGGATTCTAAGAAATACGTATACGTACTAGGTGCTTTTCTAAAATCGTACGGGGCACCACGTATAGAATGATTTCTAACATATCCAAGTTGTTCGACTAGCATGTTACCGATATCTTTAAAATAGGCTCCAGGAGAAGCTTTACTCGGATCCAGATATTCAACGACAAATGGATCGCCCCAACCCGGTATATGTATATCGACGCCATCTGGATTTCTCGTTGTCCTCGTTACATTGTCATAAATTAATTTCATATTATCAATCTGAAATAATAGGTTTGTATTATTTACTAAAGACATAAGCAACACCTGCGTACTGTGTAATTATCTAAGTACATACCCAGCAGTCTATAATCATTGGCACCAGTAATTCCAAGTTCAACCAAATATTAAAATATCCCGCGGAAAGCTTTTCGCACAAATAGTGCACCGCAGATGTTTTATTGAGCTTCGCTTCGACTTGACTGCCTCCATCACCTGGAACTTTTCGTAGAAAAGATTATATATATTAATTATCCTGGATCGGATCGAAGAGAATTTATCGTGAAATTACTTATTGTTAGCTCTACAGAGAAATAGAATAGAAATAAGTAGTTACCAAATATGACAGGGGATATTTGGCTGTGTTTGGAGTGCCACGATTTTACAGACAGAATGCAATGCAGAGAGATTAGTGCACAGATAACAAAACACAAGCGCATCGTATATCAAACGGACTTCTCTTGTTATGTACACGTTTAATCGCATTTACACCACTTTCACTTTCACTTGAACTTTAGAATTTAGAATTTAGAATAATCATTGGTGCAGTTAGAAGTGCATGTGGATAAACAACCGAAAATATTACGCACAATAATATTGATGCTTTAGTATTGACCTTTGTAGTGCGCAATCAGCTGATTACAACTGAGTACCGATGTGTTATGATCGGGTAATGACGTACCATTTGACCGTGTGTGACCGTGAATGGTCAATGGGTGAGGGAAATTATCACACAAAGATGAACATTTATTGACGTACCTACTTAAATATATCTAATAAAACAATTATGTTCCATTGTACATACATATATACATACATACACACGCCTACCGAACGTCCGATAACGGCGATAACTATAATCAACTATAATACCACAGACCAAGTATAGGATAGACGTATCCATCCAATGTAATTTTGTGTCGCACCATCGACGAAGTACAGGATAGACCTATCATCTTACGGAACTTCGTGTCACCAACCAAACTGTGTTACCGACCCAAACTCGAGAACTGAATTCAGCGGCCTCTGTGCATGAACAGCGTCTTAACTCAGAAACTACTCCGAAATGTATTGAAATGCTGAAGGTGTTGCGTGCTTGTATAGGGTGGCTCTTACTTTCGACTTTTGAATTTTCTTCGCGGCATCCCGCCGAATAGTTCCAAAAAATAAAAGAAAAATCTGTGTAAAGTTTGAGCCCGATCGGATAACGGGAAAAGGTGCCCCTGGGCCCTTAAACATTTGAATAATTATTCAACAGCTCGCAAAGTCGATTTTCTATAATATATAAAAGTTGTAGATCCGGACAATGAGCATCTTTTATGTTCTATTACTTTTTCTCGTGCGATAAACGGTTTTCGAAAAAAGTCCGAGAAACTAAAACCGAAAAATGTTTTCCCCTCAAATTTTGAAAGTTTAAATACTTCTAGAACAGTTTTTATTTATGAAGGCGAACAGAAAAATGGAATTTTTATTTTCGAGGATGTTGCGCGAATTCGTGGGGATTTCTATAAGACTGGTGGGTCCGTGCCCGTGGAGTGCTGAAGCACTCAGCTCACGAGTTTGCGCGGGAATTTAAATGAAGGAAATTAATAAATATAAGACTTCTGAATATTTCAATGTTTGGATTTAATATGTAGCTCGATGTTAGCTGTTTTACTGACAAGTTCGATCTGCCGTTCTTACAAATTTACTCCTCGCTCGTCACCTCCGAGCGCCCTACTCCTCTAATTTTGCCGTGTTCCTCCGACTCCCTCTTCGGATTCCTTCGTCCAATCAAGGCAATGACATCCCTTAAGTTCGTCAGTGGGTTGTCCTTCTGCCATCTCTCCGTGCTGGGCCCTTCCTTCGCGCTTCCCTCCACTCTCGGCTGGTGGTCGAGGCACGCTTTCCGATTACATATACTTTACATAGGCTGCGTACAGTACATACATTTCTTACAGGTAGGTAAGCGCAACCCTCGGGGTCAAGACGGCGTCACCGGCGCAAAGTTTATGATTATATGACTTTCAGCCTCTCCCAAGCTGAGTTTTTACCCTAACGGGACATCGGTAATTATCGCAAGGGAGGACAGAGTTTTAAATGGTTTTACGAGACGTGCAGCTGCCCGCTCGACTAAATTTGGCACGCAGATGTTTAAGGAGAAGTTAAGCTATTTACTATCCTCCTTGTCCCCTATTTCAAACTTGCTTAAGACCTTCCAGATGTGCCGATCGCTTCAAATCTTATTACAATATATCTGTCTTTCAATTAAAAGAGTTTTGAATTTCGCTCTACATCTAACCTCGATATTTCTATGTCTTATAGCTAACTTCACGCAATTCAACCAGCGGAACCCGCAACAAGGACTACCCAGATAGCACCAAAACGTTTTAAAACCGTTTTAAAAACGTCCAGGTCAGACGTTCAGGACGTCTACAAAACGTCCAGAAAAGGTCCTGAAAACGTAAATTTTCACAAAAAAGTACGTTTTCAGGACGTTTTTAAAACGTTTTCAGGATGTTTTCTGGCCGTTTTTAAAACGTTTTCAGGTCGTTTTTAAAACGTTTTCAGGACGTTCGACGGTGCTGGTTCGATTTAATAAAAATTTAAGCAAGTAAATGGTTTTCAAAATGAGATCAAACTCGATAACAATTTATTTCATTTATTTAATTCAGAAATAATGCAGAATATATGCACTTACAATAGATACAAGAACATGTTAGTAGGAGGTCGAATATACAGAAAATACATTGATTTTTACAGTAATCAATATTGGGAACAGTAAAATAAAGGTGATAGTTACATATTAAAACCGTTGCTACGTTTAATTTATGGAAATCTTCTTTCCCTTTTCTGCCGAGGCCAACTAAATAGCAATACAATATCCATTGGGCATCAACGACGTTAACCTAAAATTGAAAAATTATTCAAACCCTAACCTAGAACTACATACCTTTGATCGCGAATACTGAAACAAATATACAAAAACTGTACAAAAACGTTATGAAAGCTGTATAAAAACTGTATGAAAACAATATAAAAACTGTATAAAACCGGTTTGCAAACATTCGGTCAGAAACATTTAAACAAATGCCTCTGTGTGTTTGGTTTTCCATTGTTTCTTTCAGCAAATGTTCATAAACATTTATATGTACCAGTATGTATACTTATGTATATATGTATGTAGATTTAATTAGGCTTTACCTGTACGATCTATCCATATTTCGTGGATGGTTGGGTTAGACAGTGGTTACAATCCCTGGTTTCCTTCAACTAATGTATCCTAATCTAACGACATTTCTCAGATGGCGCACAGCCTCTTTTGAACGCCTGTTTCGAACGTTTTTAAAACGTCCATAAAACGTCCAGAAAAGGTCCAAAAAACGTTTTAAGAACGTCCATTTTCACAAATCAAGCCGTGGACATTCAGACATAAAATGGACGTAAAATGGACGTTTTTAAAACGTCCTGTGCTATCTGGGGTTTAAGGCGAGACATATATCGAGATATGCCACAAAGATAAAATTTTTTTCCATATTTTCGGGGTTTGATATGCCATGAAGGGTTTCTGAAAATTTGCCACCGAAATTCGCCAAAATATCGAAGACATTGCGAGAAACGAGAAAAGAAAAAACTAATAGGCAATATAGCAAAGGACCGCGATAGAGAACTACTATATAGAGCTAATCTCTAATAGAAGGCAAGAGAAGGAAAGGAAAGGAAAGGAACCGAAAGGAAGACGACAGTGGCCACCAAGTAATTTGTTCCCTGAAATAATACAGAAAAATCTGCAGACATGACTTGATATACAACTTACACAAGTTGTGTTGATTTGCGTGGACGTAAACAGTGTGCCTAACCTAAAGGTGTGTTTCGTAAACAGCAAACATACAACGTAAAAACAGAAACCTCTCAGTGTAAATAGAATTCCGTTAGAATTTATCGTTTCCCATGCAAAAATGCCGACAGTTATAGCGTTAGATGTTTCTCTCTCGATGAGACGTCCGATATTAAGAAACGGATCTGGTGAAAATAATCAAACCGAACAATTAACAAGGCATCATCTAGCTGTGCACGGTATAAATGCATTGTTACACTATCTGCAAGTGAATTCAAAGTTAGAATTTGTGTCTCTGGTAAGTGCACCTGTTTCGTTACAGAATATTAAGTTGCTACTATTTCCATGTAATCGCACGCCTCTCTTCTTTATTCAGGTTGTCTTTTCTTCCCTGTACGAAGTTATTTGTCCGTTTACTCGTGATTATGATAGTATACGTTCAAAGTTACAAAACATAGAGGAGTGCGACAAGACTTGCATAGAAACCGCTCTCCATGGCGTTAACAATGTTATTATGGCAGAGTGGGGTAATACCACTGCCTGCCAAGTGATATTAATCACAGATGGCAATCCTGGAGTGGGTCCAATGTCGTTAGGTGATTCGCTGAATTCCTTAAATGTAACGAGGGACGTAAATCCATTTCCGTTACCCTTTCCTTATCCAGGGAAATTAAGCGTCGTGTGCATTACGTCGCAGCAAGGTATGTTCAATGAAACTAAGAGTATGTAAATACCCTCTGTCGACGATTCATCAGGTCTTACTATATTTTTAAGTTTTAACGCATTACCAGATGCTGGTTTACACATGGGCTTGCCGCTTTACCAACGATTAATCGAGCTGGCTGGTGGCGACAGCGTAGTACTGGTTCCTGAAGCACCGCTTTCGAAACATTCGGTGACAAATTGCTTCCAAAAACTGGCCGAAACCAATTATGTGTCTTTCCAAGGATACTTGAAATGTGGAAATTTGGGTTCCTGCATTCTTTTATCACCGGCAGCAATGGTAAACAATAGTAATAGAATATATAAAACTGGGATATAAAGTAGCCCAAAGTAGCCTAGGCCTGACCTAACACGTGTCGTTTTAGTCTTATACTAAAAAATCAGACTTTGAATTAGTGTCTGGCTTAATGATATCAAAGACCATCGAAATTTGTGGATTCGTATCGGTGGCAGATGTCGGCAGTCCCAGTGCTATCTCTAGGCATCTAGTTCTACCATTAGCTACGGAGAAAAGTCCGAGTATGCAGGGCATATCTTTGGAAGAGGATTCCGATACGGAAGAAAACGGGGACGAAGGGAAAGTGCCATCTTTCTGTGTGCTATTACACGGGGCATTGAAGGTAACGCAAAAATTGGAATTTCAAAAGATACTCTGTGGCAGGCATCGGAATTAAGTGAACGCGGCGGCCGATTCCCAAAGGCAACGCCTGCTTTCTACCGCCGCGCGTCTTTGCCCCCGCGGCGGCCTAAGTGCTTGGAGCGCCTCAGGCCCGTACCATATGAACCGCGCGTGGCGCGTTGACAAAACAAAAACGCATCGACAATCGTGCTCTCTGGGCCGATGTGGAAACCTATTGATACTATATAGAGCTCTTACTTTTTGACCCGTCGGGTACCCGTCTACCCGAAACAACTTCAAGCCATTGAATGTGGTATTGTTCGATCATTTTTGGCTAACATCAGACTATACCACAGACAATCACAGACAATACTACATTCAATTGCTTGAAGTTATCCCGGGTAATGTCCGGGTACCCGGGTACCCGACGGGTCAAAAAGTAAGAGCTCTAATTGATACAATGTCGACCTAATACGCCACGCGCGGTTCACGTGGTACGAGCCTGAGGCGCTCCAAGCTGCTGGGCCGCCGCGGGGGCCAAGACGCGCGGCGGGAGGAAGGAGGCGTTGCTTCTGAAAATCGGCCGCCGCGTTCACTTAATTCCGATGCCCTGCTCTATGGAATTATTTATACCTATTTGTTGCAGGTGGAAAATATGGTGGCGCTCTGTTCACTGAATAACGAATGGTATGGGTTTATATACTCGTGGGCCGATACTAAAAAAAAGTCAAACTTAATGTTGACAGTGTTGGAACCAGGCCTGGACGTTGTACCCTGGTTAGGTAATTTCAGTAACTTGGGTCCAGTCGACGCGGCTAAAGGTGCTGCCGTTAGCTTTCCAGTTAGGCCGAACGAGAAGAGGAGTTACACGCAGAATGCACCTTCGTGGATTCGCCAAGTTGGATTGCAGTCTGATATTCAGAAGATTTTAAGGCATGCCAGAAAGCTGCCCGAGAAAACACAAAACTTTTATAAGGTAAGCTGGTAATATTACAAGATCGGATGATGTTCCGACTTACGATGCGTTGTACTTTTATGCAGGAAGTAAATCGATTGCGCAGAGCGGCTGCGTCGATGGGATTCGTGGAACTCTTAGAAGGATTGGCGTGTATTTTAGAACGAGAGTGTACATTACTACCCCCAAACTTGAACCCTGACTGTACAATTCAGATGGGTCATGTAGCGTCTATGATAAGGAAACCAGAGTTCCTTGAACTTAGGTACAATATACCACCGGCGCGTACTAGATTTCAACAAGGAGGATCATAGACCAGGCAGCCGATAATAGTACTTGTAATACATTATGGTATTTACATTAAAATTAAATTTGATATTTTACAAATAATCGGGTAATTTTTAGTAAAACTGTACAGTGACTATGGTAAAACCTATCCCTCGTCGGGGTGGTTCCTCGTAGGGCTCTAACGAATATTCGAATAATCTAAGTATTCGAATATTTGAATATTCGAATACCACAGAATTCGAATAATTTCTTTGAATACCACAGAATTCGAATAATTTCTTCGAATATTCGAACCTTCGAATATTCGGATCTTTCGAAGTTATGATTGCACCGAATACCAATCTGAACATGAGATATTTATTCACAGTTTATCGTGAAATTCGATAAATTTTTAACTTTATTAATCTTTGGTAAATTTATACATTTTGAAACGAAAACAACCATCAGTTATTAGTATTATTTTTATAATAATGAGTGGACAACCCCGACGGAATCGGCCAAGGGCCCTCTCCTCTAGGCCCACCCGTGTTCCATCATAAGCGGATGACAAACAGTATAAGCAGACTTTTTTGTAGGAAGCTAAAACCCCATAAACGATTTTGAGGAACTATAATATTTTTATTTTTCTAAATTTATCGTTTGAAAAACAAATAATTGTAAAGGCCAATATGAAAAGAATTTCACGATAAACTGTGAACAAATATTTCATGTTCAGATTCCTATTCGGTACAATCAGAAATTCGATTGAGCAGAATATTCGAAGGTTCGAAGTTCGAATATTCGAATATTCGAAGAAATTATTCGTATTCGAAATTATTCGAATTATTCGAATATTCGAATAATTACAGCTCTAGTTCCTCGCACTTTCGATTAGATAACATAATATATCGTGCAAGCCTTTCGCGGTTTGAACGCTCAAATATTTATCGAAATCTGGAACGTGAACGAACAGCGTTTTCATAGGATCTATTTCCAGGGATTTATAAAATGTATATTCGCACAGATATCTGCCGGCATCGTAAGAAACGCAAGCCTTACAGTTTGTCTCCCTCGACCTGTTATTAACAATGTCGCAAACTTTATTCACATCGATACCACTTTTTAGAATCTTTTCTGCAACATCATTCTCGTCTGGACATTTATTATGTATATCTGGCCTTTTATACCCGTTACTACGAGCACAACATTCTACGGTCAAACAGCGCGCAACCTTCGATACACCTACGTGTAGAATTACCTAGAATAAATAGAAATTATTTAAATCTGAAATAACCCGATGGAACGTGAGATTTCATTAGGGTGAGAAACTTACTGTAGGTTTGTACTCGTCGCACAGTTTAGATACATGATCGACCACGCCGTCATACGAAACTGGAATTTCTTTTACAATCACTTTAACATCCTTGAGCTGTTCCGAAGTGGCGGATAAGTTGCTCAGTTCTTTCACAGCTTCCCAGCTGGCGTTAATAACGTGATTATCGAATGGACCGAAACCAGTTACCAAAGCCGTGTATTCATCGTCAGAATTCATCGTCAAAGTGCCACTGGAATGGAAATTTCTAATCAATTGCAATTTAATTACCTATTGTTCGAACGAAAGTAAAGTAAACTTTGACTTTTGCTTTTTGTTTGCAGTAGTTTAGTAGTCATTACTGTCGTTAGTAGTTTTAGACTTTAGGGACAAACAAGGATGGAGAAGAAGAGCATTCGCGATGAAAGGCGATGAAACTATAAAACCTATAAAAACTATTCCCTCTATTTGGCATATAAACAACTAAACGCAACTAAACTTAATTTCCTATTCCAACATATGGAACACTATCTAGTTTACACTTTACCAATGATGCTGATGCTCGAGAGTCGAGGCGTCGGGGGTGACCATCAGACCCCACCAAACCACGGCTGACCAGTTAGCAGCGTTAGCAGTTCATAGCAGTTTAGGGAAAATGGCTGACGATATACTATTAGGTCATGTTTTGACAATTTTACTTGCTTCATTACGATCATTGGAAAAGAAGCGCGTTCCGATCGAGAATATGATTTCGATCGTGCAGTGAGAGAAATACTCTGTTAAAGATTACAGATATCTGTTGAATACCCACGTACATGCATAAATGTCGATCGATTAAGGAAGTCTCGTGAAAACTTGTCTGGACATGTTTCAAGTAGCTGCCATCAGGAAATACTCATTACGAACGTGTGAAAAAAATTTTCAACAGCGTTTGCGAGGAAACTATATTATAGGATCTTGGTACTGCTAGGTAAATATCTGTCCACGATTTGCTACTTTCAATTACCAACAAATAGGTACGACTCGTCTTCGTAAAAACGTAACAAATAGGAGATCGAGTGTTTCTCTCGCTCGATTAACAATAAGTGCATGTTACAGGCAAATCGCCCTACCTCGTTATAACCGGCGAGAAAAAGTTTGCTTTTCGATAAGCTTGAGAAGTTACGCGTACTTTGTTTTAGATAATCATGACCAGCGACTCACGTGACGTAACGGCGTCGTACGATGCGAGAGCGTAATAACTGTACGAAAGAAAGATACAAATGAAATACTGTTAACACGATAAGATGCCGGTCACTCCGTCTAATGATGGGACAGCATTTCGCTAGTCTCAGAGAATTTTTTAGAATGGACGGCGAACGACAGTCATCCGAAGCAGGCACCAATGTTGTTTATTCGTCCGAATTAGAGATGATGAATCAAGATGTTACAGAGGGTACCATACACGACAATGAAAATAACGGGAACGTACCTGTGCTAGACTCGATCGATCTGATCATGCTCGGAGAATGCAAGTTGGACGGGAATTTGGACAACGATCGTTTGAATCTGGATCTGGATAATCATAATTCTAGATTCGAAAGCTTGTACAGCCAACCGGTCGAAACGCAGGATACGAGGCATATTTGTAACAATGGAAACGTTACTACGGAGATACGTTTCAAGCAGCAAGAGGCGTGCTGCAGCAGCTCCGGGGGTAGTAATACTAGCAGTAGTTCAGAAGATAGCCCTGTAAATCCACCGTTGCGCAGGTCTTCTAAAACTTTATCCTTTGTAAAAAGAAAAAGTAAGAGACATCCTCTGTATGTCTTTTTTTGTACTCATATTTTCGTGTCCAGGGACGTTTCGATATTCTACTGTACATGGTTTTGCGCTTGCAGATAAACAGCGTAACAAGGATCAGAGTCCGGTGTGTACTCATGTCTTGTCGTCGAAAAAGAAGCGAAGCAACTGGGTGTTAAAATTCAACTGCGCCAAGAGCAAAGGTTCCAAAAGCACGGACATCATTCCCGGGCACGGGAATAACAGCTCGGATTGCGTGTGCACCGGTTACAGAAGGACCGGGGAGCATCCAATCGGCGCCGGTATCATGTTCAATAGTCGGTCGGCCCCGCAAAGTCCTGTCCTCGGGCCGCTTCCGCCCAGTCCTGTAGTCGATCGTTCGAGGTTCGATGCGGAGTTGTTTCCCATGGAAGTATGTCTTGTATTCTTCATTCGGCGCGATAGTATATTTATGTTTGTACATGACGTTATTGTTTTAGTATATTTTGTCGCAGGATTGCGATGAAAGAGCTCGATTACAACGGGCGCGAGAAATGGAGGAGGGCGTTGAACCTCCTCCCGGTTATAAGCCTAATTACCCTTCGGGGATACAGGTACAAGTACATCCGAACGGGATAACCGTGGACAGCTTGGCAGCCCTATTTCAATCCCACGCTCGCATACAAGCCGCTGCTCTCACGGCGCTGTCTCAGATCGATTTAATTCCGAACATCGAAAGGCTAGTCCATACACAGGTATACATTTTACACTCCACAGAGCACAGGGACAGTATCCCAAGTATGCTAATCTACCGTTACCCACTTGCAGGTTGATTACGTTCATTGCCTTGTGCCAGATCTTCGATCAATCACAACTTGCTCGTTTTATTGGGGTAAAATGGACAGATACGAGGCAGAACGTTTATTGGAAGACAAGCCGGAAGGCACGTTCCTGTTGCGGGACTCGGCGCAAGAGGAATTCCTGTTCTCCGTTAGCTTCCGAAGATACGGTCGTTCTCTGCACGCGCGAATCGAACAGTGGAACCACAGGTTCAGCTTCGATTCGCACGATCCAGGAGTTTATGCCTCGGGGACGGTACGCAGTAGAATGATCCTTTAACAAACAGCAAAAGAAACTAGTTGAATTTGAACGTTGAATGTGTGCTTCCGCAGGTGTGTGGTTTAATCGAGCATTATAAGGATCCATCTTGTTGTATGTTCTTCGAACCTATGCTCACGATACCATTGCATCGAAATTTTGCCTTCCCGTTACAACACTTGTGCCGAGCAGTGATAACTACACGGACGACGTACGATGGTATAAATAAGCTGCAGTTGCCAAAGACCCTGAAAAGTTATCTCAAGGAATACCATTACAAGCAAAGGGTACGAGTCAGGCGATTGGATACCGAAAACGATTTGCAATCAGATGGAAGATCTATATCGTATTTACCTTTAATATGAGTCTATGTATTCATATTGAATAGAGCTATTGTACGTTGTATTATTAATTTTCCATTCGCATCTACAGTTTTGTCCCGTTATGAGGACGACGCTCGGGGGACAAGCCGTTCCCTTAACGGCCTTAACTTTAACCTTAACGAAACGGCACGCTATATATTCGGCTCGCCTTTCGTATTCGCAGTCTTCTTTCAGCTGTTACTACGATGCTGCCGCTATCTCCAACGAGATTTATGGCTTGTCGCTGTCGCCTGCCCTCTCGCTCATTCTCACTCTCTCGCAATCGCCGCGGCGATTACAAAAGAAGTATGTAGCTGGGATAGAAATGTTCTTATAACTTATAACGAGACATTACTGTACCACTTTACTACAGTCACGTACGACATATGTACAGTATTGGGACCAACACCATTCTACGAACTGTCGATACTTGGAAAAGATGCATACATTGGTTTCTCGCGAGCATCGAAAAATTAAAAATTAATATTTTTCATAATATTGTCGGACCCTTTCATTTTCTTTCAACCTACATTTCACAGTAAGATACTACTGTTCTCTTTCGGATATCTCGGGCTTGCGAACCTATTTACATTCCCACGATCAATATCGAGTCACTATGATTTTCCATGGAAATATCGGACTTTAGGATTGCAAAAGAGATCGATCTGGACCCACTATTGTCGTATGTAGCGTAACCATCGCGTTGAGGGTCCAAGTTCCTTTCGAACATTCTCCCTCGACAAGACAATTGCAATATTAGCAAGTAAACCATATCTATTCCACGTAAAAGTGAAAAGTAGCTTAATTTAAACGGTAGTTATCGTTTTAACTCTATCATCTTCTCTTAAATTTCCATCAGATGCACGCACAGATTCGGGAACACCGTATGTACATACATTTATAATACCTTAGCTAGCTGCTTCAAATACGCAGCGTGTTATAATTCTTACGTATTTTAGCGATTAAAGTTTTATGATTATTATTATTATTATTATTATTACTACGTTTCTCATCAATTTAATCAATATTCATGGAAAATACAACTAAGGTTATACGTTAATTTCGTTGGTAAAGAACGAAAAATGTTGAGTCCAGTATCGTTACGATACTTTTTTCCTTCGATGCATAAGTTTGATTTGTATCACTCCTGTTGTGCCTACTCGTATTGGAAACATTGTTAATTAAAAAAACTGTCTGTGTTCATGCTCATCGTTATTAAATAAATAAAAAGAAAACGAGATAATGTTTGCGTACTTGAAATTTATCCTTGATCTTGGTAGGGTAACTATTCCGTGCAAAATTTGTTCTTAACTTTTGGAAGATCGAGTCAAGCGAGCTTCTCACCCGAATACATAAAGATCTGATAATTTGACAGAATGTAACGAACTATGTTATAAGTATGTATATGATTTGACAAAACAAAAAACACAGTTATCTTATTGCTTAAAATAGTTTAATCGAATCTTTCCATATAGAAAAGTATTTGTCTATGTTTGTAATTTCAACTAAATTGCGTAAAGTTGTTTGGGTACAAGACAGTAGATTGGCATTAGTCTTTCCAGTAGTGTTTTCAAGTGTGCACCGCATATTCTGTAATTGGCAACAACACTTTGTAGTTAAATAGGAAGAAGGAAAAGAAAAGCATTACAAGCAGTATATCTATGTTCGGCATAAGAATTAATATAGATTATTTCTGAAATGTTCGTTTAGAAATCGGAACAACCATTCGACATCCGCGCGAACATTCTGCCATTGCAGTTGTGTTTTCTTTAATATTCGTTTAAAAGGATACGGATGAAATTCCTTTCCCATTTTTCCACCATGTATAATTCTGTAACAAGCATGTATCTGAAATACCAATATTGTAGAAAAGAGAGCAATCGTCGTAACGGATTAAACATATTTGCAAATACACTTGAACCGATCAAATTAAAGCAGTAAGGTTAGTTTATCACTTCGTGAGATATTGTACGCAGGTATATAGGTATGTATGGAAGTACCGCGCCATCACACTGCTCGGTTATCACACATCTCTAAAGTCACTTGCTAACTTTCCTAATGATGAGTAATCGATATGCTTCTCTTGTATGTACATATGTACTTTTCTTCCATCACCCCAACAAACAACCTTAGAATCAAACTTTTATGCACAATAATCGTAATTCCATGGGAAACATTGAACAGAACTGCACTGAATAATAGTTTTCACGTAATCCGCGTACACGTATATATACTATATACATTAGGGACTTAGGGTGGTCCTTATTTTTCAACTTCCGATTTTTATTTCTTACCCCCCTAGGTAAATTGTGACACTTGGTGAGAAAATGATATGTGCCAAATTTCAAAGTGATTGGACAACGGGAACCCGTACCGCATTTGAGTTAAAGGTTTAAAATTGTAGTGATTTCTCGTCAATTTCGAACACAATTGTGTTCCGAGGTATCTATATTAGGAAAACTAACAATAAGCGGCAATGCCAAAGAACCTCCTCGTAACAGACATATGGTCTGAAATACAATACATATTATTATTATTATTATATTAATTTGAAAGTATGAGTGAATATTTTTTATTAAAAGTACAATTTCTTAGGTGTATAAGGGTATCATTTGTGTGTGACTTGAAACAGTATACTCAAAATCTTTGAATTGTACCATTAAAATTAGCGTATAACGCCGCGTCTGTGCCATTGTGCGCGACTAAAATTTGATTATTTGCTAATAACTATATATGTATAACTATTAATAAAAAAATAATTATTTGCATAGTTATGAACAAAAGGTAATTATTTACAAAAGGACAGTCCTCACCGATTTCGATGACCTTGGAATATGTTGTCATCTATCTGCCGCGCTTCACTATATATTTCGCTTATTACTCAGTCCCATTTAGTAATATCGAGATGATATATAGTCTAAAACCTACCCCGAAAATTGTACTACACGTTAAAAATTTGATTTTTTACTGGAAAAATTGATCTATTAGTTCCTGACTTATAAGGGAACAGGAAGATAGGCGTTTTCATTATATATATATATATATATATATATATATATATATATATATATATATATATATATATATGTAGAGATATACATATGTACCACTTCCTTGCATGGTGAGATACCTATTTCAAATTACATTTATCGAGAATGACTAGGATCCCACAAACCCGGTGCCGGGGACAGAAAAATGCATTGGATGTTCGGGTATTCTACGCACACCTTGCCTGTGATGTTACCTTGTCTCGGGTGTAATCACTTGTTTTCTTTTTGCAACAAGTTGTGCAAAACTTTTCTTTCGAAATTAATTAATTGCTAGCAATTTTTGAAAACACGATTTTTTATTTAATACTCCCTATTAATATTATTTATATAATGATAGTTAATTTCCCAATTTGGTTTCAAATTTAATAAACATTAAATTTAACTTTTACTACGTACATGTAAAGTAAATATTTTATGTACTGTATGAATAATAATTAAGTGTGTAATACACGCAAAGAATAACGCGGTTTAAACTTTATGATACAGTTTACTTTCAAAGATTAAAAAATTTGTACAGGCTCAACAAATACCTTTCATCCGATAGTGAGGAATTGAAACGCGCTTACTTTAGCTCGGTTATCGTTCTCGATCGTTATTTTACAAAACAGTAAATATAATTAGCTTCTCGTGTTCAAACAAATTCTAATTGAACTCGGTCCGCAACGTAAACAGAATCTGTTATGACAAAATATTATATTTATGTATCGCACCGCCTTTCCACAGTGTATCCAAAGACGAAAGACTTGCTGGAATTACCAGTAAAAACGTACATATTTGTAAAACTTAAAGGCAACTTGATTAGATACAGTGGGATATACATTTGAAAAGAAAAGAAATGAAAACTAATGAAAAATGAGAGAAAAACAAAAGAGAAAAGGGTACAAGTGTTGGACCGCAATGTAACGCACTGTACTACATATATATGCTTTCACCAATATTCGATATACACACTATTTGAAAATGCCGAGTCAATTGATCGATTTTACAACTACTTCACAGTGCACTGTGATTAAAAAATAATGCGTCGATCTTTTTTTATCGCTTTTACAATCTTTTCATTCTTTGTTCGCAAAATCGACTTAGCGCTATCTCGCGGAAGCGAAAAATAAATTTTCTTTCGCATCCAGTTACAAAATATATCAAGTCATTCATTCATCGGAGTCGCTCTATGTACAAGCTAAATGTACATACATATGTAAGACTTCATTATAATGTGTATCGTGATAAAAAGTAATCTCTTACACTGTATACTAAAGGCCTTGTCGTCGTATATTTTAAATCGCTGTCCGCGGTCTCGCTACTTACGCACCCAAACATGTTGACACGAAATAATTGCCAAATTGTGAGAACAGGTGACAGGTGACAGATGACAGATGACAGATGACAGATGGAACGAGAATCATTGCAACCATGTGTCTCTGATGGTGATGCTAATTACATCGATAGATACAACTTTTCGTCGCTATTTAAAACGGTGATCGTTATATAAAAACACTGCAATATTTATGTATTTCCTTTACGTGGAAACCTATACAATCATTGCTGGTACGTTTCCCGTGCCATTATTCAGGCTCGGAGCAAATAATGCAAATAAATAGACGATGTAACTTTTAGATAATTTTAGACAAAATTTGTAAAACCTCTTGCACCACGATAATGTGTGTATTATCTTATGCAATTAATCTCTTTGGGAAACATGTTAATTTGTTAACAAGTGTTTATAATAACGTGCTGCTCTTTTCAAAATCCGAATCTTGTTAAAAGCCTACACATCCTACGTAGTCTAACGTCTAACGTCTAACGTTTCACAAGTAAACTCGTCTGATCGATCGGACGAAGCACGCGATCGTTACCTTTCAAACCAAATATACCTATACGAGGAAATTCTGTTCGTCGAACGGTTAATATAAAAACGGATAATACACTTGCGCTAATAGTTTCCACGTCCGTTCTGCTAAATACATATGTACCGTCCACTAACCATTAATGTTAGTGACGTAAAGTTCAACCTATATCCAACCAATTACATACCTTCGAGATCGCAGGGCACGACGGCGTTAAATGATACGCAAAGAAATTAGGTGAAGCACAACAATGAATCGTTAACGTTTAGACGATATTACTAAACTTACATCTTACAATTAATATCATGTGAGTGCCACTAGAGAGAGAGAGAGAGAGAGAGAGAGAGAGAGAGAGAGAGAGAGAGAGAGAGAGAGAGAGAAGAGATAGAGGGAGAGGGAAAAGAAAGCAGAGAACGACGAAAAGAAAAGGAAAGGAAAGCACTACAAGCAAAGATCGTGTGGATAGATAGGATGTGTAGTTTATAGTATACGATGGATATAATCGATACCAGGCTTACACGGTAGACTCGCGATCAAACAAGTTGCACCATTTCTAACAAAGTTTGTACGAGATCTTGAGCCAGACTGCCCCAAGTTGCATATGTGTGTATGTATGTACGTATGTATGTAAATGAAAAGCGAGCTATTTACTATGCTCATGTCTAAAATAAAGATCAAAGAGGCAGGTCTACTCTGTGAAACATGGATATCAATTGTGCTAAAATATGCTGGTATGCAAGAACTGCTGGATCAACACTGATGATATATGTAGCATTAATATGCTACATAATTCTCCTCGGGCAAAATTTCTTTTATCATTCGTAATAAAGACCAAATTTTCTGGAATATACCTAATAACGTTCGACTATCGGGAAGGGTTGGCATCGGTTAGCAGAAGTTCCAGGGTTGTGTATCTCTCACTTTTCAGATGAGACAGTCGATTTAAATGCTGGTTGAGCGTGATGACAGCGATCGGTCGACAAGGCGCGACACAAGGTGCTGTCTCACCGGTTATTTCGACCACGTTCGCTACGAAGGACGACCATTCGGAAGATAACGAATCATCCGTAGGATATAAGCTTTCTGCGTGCTCCAACATCGATGCTATGACGGATACGCCAAACTGGACAGTAAAAATGTTGAATGAAATTTAGCGTAACTCGAAGAAAAACAGATAAGGTGAAAGCGGCGAATAATACATGATAACATTTTAAACGAACCTTATTCGTGAGGGCGAAAGCTAAGCTATTGTTCTTCATTGGATGACTAGCGGAGTCGGATAACGCTCGAGCTAGTCCAAGTATAGTACTAAAGTCCTGTACGATAGTAAACCAACGTTGGAATTCCGAGTAGAAGGATATCAGCAAGTGAGAATCTCTACGTCCTATAACAGCTAGTCCTCGGAATATCGCGTTCCACAATTCCTCCAATTGGTTACGATGTTCTGTCACGTTCAAGTACGGCATAAACCTCAATAGCAGCGCCTGTGACACAGTGTGATACGTGAGTAACAAAGTGATATTAGAATCGAATATCCAGCGATTCGTATTAGGGCTCTAACGAATATTCGAATAATCTAAGTATTCGAATATTCGAATACCACAGAATTCGAATAATTTCTTCGAATATTCGAACTTCGAACCTTCGAATATTCGAATATTCGGATCTTTCGAAGTTATGATTGCACCGAATACCAATCTGAACATGAGATATTTATTCACAGTTTATCGTGAAATTTTTTTCATATTGGCCTTTACAATTATTTGTTTCTCAATCGATAAATTTTTAACTTTATTAATCTTTGGTAAATTTATACATTTTGAAACGAAAACAACCATCAGTTATTAGTATTATTTTTATAATAATGAGTGGACAACCCCGACGGAATCGGCCAAGGGCCCTCTCCTCTAGGCCCACCCGTGTCCCATCATATGCGGATGACAAACAGTATAAGCAGACTTTTTTGTAGGAAGCTAAAACCCCATAAACGATTTTGAAGAACTATAATATTTTTATTTTTCCTTCGTTACTATAACGTTATTTTTCTAAATTTATAGAGTATTATTCGCTTTACAGACACCATCTTACTAATTAATAGCAATTTTATTCTTTGTTTCTGTAACCTACCCCCACACGCGCGAATGTCTCTCCTTTCTCTCAGGATTGTAAGACTCGATTAACTCTCGTGGTACGCGATGTAAGTGTCACTCAGCAAATTAATTTTAAGTGACTGATTGAAAATATCATGACGAAAAAGAACTCATTGGCCCGACGCACGACCAGACAAGGAAAAAACGTTGTTGTCCGTATGGTGATTTTAACGAGAATAATGCGTTGACGATGAACGAACACGACTATGTTTTCGAATGATGTCTGCGCCACGAACGTTTGACGATAAAGGGTGATGTTGTTTACTTAAACATAGATAGTATATAAATAAATTGTATACAGATATAATGATAAAATTAGTAGTTAATTTATTTAATAAATAATTTAATTTTATTTAATAAATAAATTAAAGAAACTCGCCATTTAATATCCACCTGTTTATCAAAAACATGTCCTTTTATTTATAATTTAAGGTCTGCTCTGCCCAATGAATTATTTTTTAAATGGATGTAGCATAGACTGTACAAAGGTAGTATAATCATTAGTCTTTTTAATGGAGGCTTCTATGAATGAGTTGATGAAATATTTACAGTTTCTGGTATAAATTATCAATTTATGTAAATATGAGTCGGAAGTATAAGCTGAACGATGACTTTAGCAAGAGCTAACTTTTTCGGCGTTCGGGTGATAGACGCTTTGTGCAGAATGTTGGGAGGTGACAAATTCCAATTGTTTGCTACGAATGATACAATGTTATCCCGTAAAAGGAAGCAAAGAATAAAATTACTACTATTGCTATTAATGAGCATTATGATTCAACATTTAAATATTTTAAATACCCTAGGTCCCTAAATTTAAATAGAATTTATACTTTTCGTTGCAAAATTCATAGAACCAATGATTAATAAAATTCCAAATTTATCGTTTGAAAAACAAATAATTGTAAAGGCCAATATGAAAAGAATTTCACGATAAACTGTGAATAAATATTTCATGTTCAGATTCCTATTCGTTACAATCAGAAATTCGATTGAGCAAAATATTCGAAAGTTCGAAGTTCGAATATTCGAAAGTTCGAAGTTCGAAGTTCGAATATTCGAAGGTTCGAAGTTCGAATATTCGAAGGTTCGAAGGTTCGATGGTTCGAAGGTTCGAAGTTCGAATGTTCGAATATTCGAATATTCGAAGAAATTATTCGTATTCGAAATTATTCGAATATTCGAAGAAATTATTCGTATTCGAAATTATTCGAATATTCGAATAGTCGAATAATTACAGCTCTAATTCGTATGTCGTCACTTTACTCACCTTCCCTTTCCGAATGCTTAGCAAGCTCGTTAATTTGTCCTCTTGTATCAATTGAATAAGGGACATCATCATCATGTTTATTAACTCTGGGCTAGTCCTTTTAACAGTACTACTCGCTTCCTTCTCTTTTTCCAGGTTTTGTTGCTCGCTAAGCAGAGCCAAAGGATTATGCAGATCTTCGAGACGTAATTGAATTACATACAGCTGGAAAGTTTAAATTTTTATTCTCATGCAACGCATTTTCAGAAAACGGCAGCTTAACGCTCTGCTAATGCGAAAAATGTACTAATACCCTTTCAATCTCTAGCAACAACTGTCGCGTTCTTTTTGTATCTTTTTGCTGGATTTGCGCGACCGATTGAGGATCGCTATTTGGTACAAGATCCATATCGATAATCTTGCGCGGTGCTGTTACACTGGTGAACTGCAGCTTTCCTAAAGAATTCTCAAATTGCGGTGGCGTATGTATTGTCTTCGACAGCACCAGATGAGATTGGTCGCGATCCCTGCGAGTAAGGTGATCAGGTGACGATTCAGAAGTTTCAACAGCGAAGAAACGAGAATGAAAGTAAAGGCAAACAGAAGAAAGGGCGGTGTACCTAGAGTCTCTGTGGTAGCCATTGTTATTATTGTTATTATGATGCTTCCTATCTTTTTGATCTTGGTTCGTGTCCTGTTTGTTCTTCTTATCGCAAAAGACGGTGTAATAGTAGTCGTCGACATACGGTTCGTTCGTGTTTAGTTGAAGTAATTGAATGTTGATTAACCACTGTTTCTCCCGATTGCTCATAAGACCAGCATATTCGTCGCATTCGTCCGAATTCATCAGTCCATTCATCCCTTGAGGATGATGATAATAATGGTAATGTTGCTGATTATTTCGGTCATGATTACGATAATGGTGATTATTTTTAAAAAACGGCTGATGATTTCCTTGCTGCTCCCCATACTGAAAAGACCTGTTCTGGTTTCTCTGAGTGGCAGAATGCGAGAACGAATGCTGTTGCTGGTGATGGCCAGTCTGATTATTGGAATACGAGGGCACCATACCATGGTCCGTTCGCAAGAATGGGGGAGGCCCCAAATTCGAATGCGGGGGTTGCTGCAAAAACGTTTCTCATTTCATTCAAGATCTGTCTTATAATATTACGATCTGTAATGTTCCATCAAACTTACAGGAAAATTACTGCAAAATGAACCGTGAATTGGCTGTCTCTGTGGATTGTGTGGCAACATCAAGTGCGTCGCTACGGGATACCTCAGGACATTTCCGGTTTGATCTACGGAACCAGTAGCGAGTTGAGCGTTGCTTTACTTAATCGTATTAAAACGGTATTTACATATTACGGAGGACGCTTACTTGGCAATAGCCTAGGATGTTGTACAAACTGAGGGTGTGGATATCTTATATTTGGTGGCAAAACAACAGGATGGGGAGGTGGTATACCCAGCCCCGGTGGAAAACGTGGCGGAACGGGCAGCGACCCGAAAATAAGCGATCCATCGGATTTTTGTGGTAGTAGCTGTTGTTGTTGCTGCTGCTGCTGGTGCTGCTGCAACTGAACAGGCTTTGCCAATCCTGGCGGAGGTCTATTCGCGATCAGACCCTTTTCCAATTCTTCGACGGTGCGTACATTCGTTAACGCTGATGGTAGGATTAAAGACGGCCGCGGTTTAGGAAATGATAAATTAGTAGGACTATCCCATACTCCAGGTCGAGGAACGATTCCTTCTTTATCATCTAATACTAAATGCGACAAATTGTCTTCCACGTCCGTATCGACTCCGTTCTGTAAGTATCGTAAAGGGGCAGAATTTATCTTGGAGTTCAAATTAAACGGGCAGAATTTCCGATTCGCTTACCTTTTTGCTAAGAACATTTTGGTTATGAGGACGGCTGGATTCTGCGATCTCTGAAAGTTTTTCATGGTCTTTCTCCCAATCGCCGATATTGGTTTCGGAGCCGAAAGTTTCATCGTTCAATGCATCGTATTCCTCCTCTTCTCCGATATCGTCTTCTTCTAACAAGCAATCCAGCACCTCTTCTAAACTGCTAGTATTCTGCAGATGTTATAGAAAACATAGGGAAACGGACGGTGAATATAAAAAAAATTCAAACAGGATGGAAATGCGTGATTGGTGCGGAGGTGGATATTTCGAGAGAATTTGCCCCGGAAATTCGACCAGAACGACATTTACGAATGGTTGATCGATGAATTAGAACTTAGAACTGCGTGGCAAAGCATGGGAGAATAAAAAAGATGAAGATGATAAGAATTAGCACGAAGGCAACAGTGTTAATGACCTTTAGAGGGAATGAGAGATCGGAGAGGTTATGCGACGTACCTCCATGACCGCTTGAGGAGGTAGTAGTAGGTACATACGTACTGCGTATTTTAGAGACGATAGGTACAGAGAGAAGATGGTGAAATACTAGACATTTGCGCAGCAATTAGCAAAGTCGAACGATTTCGCGGGACGTAAATAGTAATCCTTTTATCGTCCGATTAGCTTAGAGGATAGTTTTAGGTATTTGCAAAGCCCGTTAAGCCGCGACGCGGCTGTTGATCGAGAACGAGCAAGATCTTGTATTTTCATCGAACCGTTATCCACTCTTTCGAAAACCATTTGAAAACCAATGATACGTTCGGTAAGAACGAGCTTACTTACTGCAACTGTTGTATCGAAACCGAAAAAGAAGTCTGCCATTTGTTGAAATTAATAGTACAAAATGACATGTTCTGACCAAACGTCAAGCGATACGAAAAGCATCAGCTGTCATGGCGGTCGCACAGTAAATCCACAATCACGTTCTAGATGTCGTGCTTGTTCCTGACAGAACCAAATGGAACCAAAGAAGAATGCCGACGCCTCCCGCCGCCCCCTACACCTCCTACACCTACGTGCATGCTTACAATACATATATATATATGTAGTATCGCCCATGCAGCCTATAACTTGGAAATTCAAAGAATCCGGTAACGCGATCCGATCGATGGGTCTTGCAATTAAATATATATGTAAAAGTATGTAAAGCTCTGGTGGAAAGAGCTACTCGTTCTATGCGCTTTCCAAATTCACCGAAGGAGACATTATACAGATTCTTCTACTCGAATATTTCGATTCACGATACTGGTACGATACTCGCGATAATTGTGTAATGATTGTTTCGATACTTATTAACTCGAGAATGAGATAAATGTAAGACTGTAGAGTTGTAGACGTATATACATACTAAGTTTACTATATGTTAAGTAGGTATGTATCTATTAGAGATGTACCGACTAGGGTTTTGGCCGACTAGCCGACTAGCTGATTAATCGGCCCCCAAGAAGCCGACTAGTCGCAGACTAGTCGCCGATTACAAAAGTAGCCGGATAGTCGGTTTAACCGACTAGTCGGCCACTATTCAGTACATCTCTAATAGCAAAGTTATAAAACTTGTTAGAAAAGGAGAACGAAAAATGGGTAAATATTCACAAAAAAGGGAGCCGATCATTCGGCCATTTTTGCCGACTACGAAAGTGGCCGAATAGTCGGCTTAACCGACTAGTCGGCCACTATTCAGTACATCTCTAATAGCAAAGTTATAAAACTTGTTAGAAAAGGAGAACGAAAAATGGGTAAATATTCACAAAAAAGGGAGCCGATCATTCGGCCATTTTTGCCGACTACGAAAGTGGCCGAATAGTCGGCTTAACCGACTAGTCGGCCACTATTCAGTACATCTCTAATAGCAAAGTTATAAAACTTGTTAGAAAAGGAGAACGAAAAATGGGTAAATATTCACAAAAAGGGAGCCGATCATTCGGCCATTTTTGCCGACTACGAAAGTGGCCGAATAGTCGGCCACTAGTCGGTACATCTCTAGTATCTATACACGTGCTGGCATAGACCCCAGAAATGGAAAAGATTAATATAGGTAGGTTAGTCTTGATTACGCCATTAATGCGTAAAGATATCGCACTCTACAGGGTGTAAACGAGGGAAAAGTAACGGAAGAAGGCAAACGATGTGGATGTGCATTTTTATTGCCATTAAGTCTTTTCGCATGGTGCTATTTTCCTTTAAACTGTTTTCTCTTCTAATCTGTTTGTAAAGTAATTCGGTAAACCGTGGTGGTAAAGAACATCATCTAATCGTTTAATGGTGTAATGGTTTAATTGTTTAATGGTTTAATGGTTTAATCGTTTAATCGGCCAATTGCGGAAATTCGATCTCTCGTACAGGACAGAAACTCGGAGGAGCCGTGGCTGCCGTGGTGGTTGGTGTTGGAAAAATCGGTGCCGAATATCGTGGTGATCTAATTGTGATCGCAATGGGATCTGATCATTGTGGCTTGAGGCGTCGCGTGGCGTCGCGTCGGCTCCTCGGGGTACGCGCGGGTCTTGTACTTGTCGCGTGCTCGTGATTGTGCGCGTGCTTGTGCGACTCTCCTTTTGCGTTATCAAAGGACGCGCACGAACGCGCGACCAGACTAGGTTTCTGAAATCACACCTATACTCGATAAAGGTAGATGGGTAATTATAACGCAGATCAAACGCTGCTCGTGGCGTGACAGTCGTCCAGCGTGGCTAGACTGCTGGCTCTCAAGGATGCCAGACTCAAGGAACTGTGATTTAAAGTACTCATGCCGTGTGGGTCTTCGCAATGCAGGTACAATCGTGAACTAACAGACTTGTGACAGTCGGGGCACAAACGTTTCTTCTTTTTATCACGTCTCTTCAATATGTCGTACGCGCACCTGTAAATCGCGGAGCACAGCTCGGTTAAAGAACGGGGGGAATCGAGTAGAGTGGCGCGTCCAAACGTTGCATATCGCGAGGCTCGTATCACCTGGCGTGTAATATGTGAGAGCAGGGCAACGCCTCCAAGGAGTCGGCTTCGAGGCCGAAAGGCTCGTTACAGCCGCCGCATCGTAGCTCCAAATCTTCCTCCATTGCCGCGGCTAATCTCTCGTGGTGAGCCTTTTGTTCCTCGTCTCCGAGAGAGCCATAGATTCGCGAGAGTCTGGACCTTACGATTCGTACCAGGAACTGCGTTCAACAGAGCCATTAGAAACCGTAGAATGTGGATGAAAGGAGGAGGAAAAGTTGCGCGTGCGGCGCGGCAAGGCAAAGGTTACCTTAGCACCGACCGATCCAGCCACTTCGAGCAATCTCGTGTTGAACTCGAGAGGACGACAGTTGCATATTTTGTGCTGGAGTCGAAGAGCCTCGAGACACCTCGCGGCACCGTCCATCGCCTCCATTTGGCAGAGCCGATCCCCGGTCGCTGCCGCCGATCCCATAGCGCTCTCGTACTGCCGAAACGCTTTCTACAACCATACAGTCGGGGTAGTTGCTCCTGGCAAACCTGTTCCTGCTTATCCTACGTTTACTTACGCTTATGTCGGACTTTTTCCTATAAATGTCTCCCATTATTCGTATACTTCTTGCATAACTGGCTTGATCTCCAGAGACGAGCGACAATCGGGTTGCTTCCTGCGCCAACGTCGCAAAATTAAACGCAATCATCGTCTACGTACCTACCAGTAGGCACGTGTAATGCGTCCAACGTACCGAACAGTAATCGTGGGCATCGCCGAGCTCTCCTTTCTTCCGGAGCGCCGCGGCCATCTGGAGAAGAGCCGCTCTGTGATGTCGCGAGTTTAAATCGCCCAGCTGTAAACTTCTCGAAAGATCGTACGCCCGTGCTGCGTATCTCGCGCTTTTGTCGGCGTCGTGTAATCTGCAGAAGAGCTCCGATAGGCCTACGTATACCTGCGAATCAAACGCTATCGGAGACCGCGCACGTACCACGCAACTACGTAGGTACGCCTGTTTCACCGGCAAACAGAGAAGGGAAACGAACGGAGAGGTACCAGCCGGGGTTACGCGAGGTTACGCGAGCTTCCGCGTCGGCGGAAGCCTACACTTACTTGCAGTTCCAACGAAGGATCTTGTATCGAATGAGCAATTTTATGGGCTCTTTGAAAAGCTTCCAGAGCTTTGCAGAATCCTGCCAGCTCCAAATGAACTCTGCCTACGGTCAAATGAACCAATCCAGCGGTAGCGCACTGATCGCATTCGTTGTACAAACTGCAAAGGTACAGAGTCGTCGAGAGGTGAGCGAAGACGACAGGACGCGCGGTTCTGTTTGCTCGTCGAAATCTCGAAAGTTGCAACGCCAGCGCGCGAATGGAACGGGGTTGGTGAGGTTTAAATGTAGAATCTGCATACCTGTGCCTGGCGTAATCCAGGGCCCTATCGAGCGCGCCCAATCTTTCGTGAGCCCTCGCCAAGTTCAAGTACGCTTCTGCTCGCATATTCGGCGAATCCAGCTCTTCCGAAATGCACAGTTGCTTATGACCGAAGTCGATGCTGTCCCTGAAATGACACGATTTCTCCACGTCCCGTGTCTTGGAACGAGAAAGGAAGGAGAAGAAGATAAGAGACGGCAAACGATGAGCCACGATGCTCGTAGGTATACGCTGACCGAAATGGATCTTTGCGAATAGGTACATAGGTACGTAGGCGCAGATACGCGACACGACACTCTCGGAGCGAGAAACCACGCGGAAACGCTTCGTTACCGTGTCAAGGATTTTCGAGCTTCTCCTTCCGACTCTCGCGTTTCGCGGAAGTAAATACTATCTCTTGGCTATCATCTCTCTATTAAGCTCTTTTACGTCCCCCGGTCCGTACTTTAAGCTAGGTGGCCCGGCACCTCAACCGTCCTTCCGAGACCCCTATCCCCTTCTTTACGGCGCATTCATTTCTGTCCTCTTTAATCGAGCTAACAGAGCAAGATAATTTTAGAAAATGCCCCATAGATCGGAAGGTACCTATGCTCCAATTTTTTCTCGTCTGTTGCCTCTAATCTTTTCCTTACCGGCCTTTCGATTGCTTTCGAACAAATCGAATCGAAGATACAGAATACGAGGGTGATTGAATGTTTTGGCAAGTGCTCTGTCTGCTACTTTGTGAGTTTGCCGACGCCGCGCCGCAACAGATACCTGTATTTCCCCCAATCCATGTATGCTTGATACAGGTAACCGAGGAGGGCGAATTTGTCCTCTCGCTGCCTGATGTTCTTCAGAGCGCCCCTCCATTTCCGAACAGCAGCCTGCTGTTTGTGGGCACGGTACAACTTTAAGCCCTGTTCAACCTGAAAAGAAAGGAGAATTTTTGTACGACCCTCTGGGATTAACGTAGGCACCTATGTGCAGAGGGGAAGCGAGAATCACGTGTTAGGTACATCGTACCTGTTATAGATAGGCATTGTCGATTAGTGCGCGGCGCGTGGCTAAACGTAGCGGGGAAGGTCATATCGATTCAACCCTGAACTTTCTTCGTCGATGATTTAAGATCCAACGATCCCATGCGATACATATAAATAGTGCTCGACCTCCACGATACCGGGACGGGCGGCGCGGGCGGTGGCGGAGCAAACAAGCTCGAGGAAGGTGACACGATCATGCGTTCGGTGTGATCGAGATTCATCTCGTTAACGCGATTCCGCGATCAACTGGAAACGCCTTTCTTCCATCTTTTTCATCTTACAATTAGATAACCGGTTATCCCGGCTGTTTTCGATCCACTACCTAAGTAAGTAGTTAAGTAGATATGTACCTACTGTACGCGAACGCGTGGATTTCAAAGAGCTTTGTGCCTGTGCAGAGGTCGAGGCTGAAAGGGTCGGAAAACATTGCGCGTAGCGTGACCAATGACCATTGCCATCGCGTGCACCAGCTCCGTGGCACCTACTCGACAGTGACCGAGAAAAAGCGTACGGCGAGGTCGCGTATCGAAGAATCAGCAACACCATCGAAATAGTCGAGGTCAGATGGTCGCGGGGATGTAGAGTAATGTGGGGCAAGAGTGCGCACTTAAAGTTTAGACTTCTCTAAAATCCTTGGTATTACACTGATAGTCATATCGTTTTGTGAGAAATAACTACTATCCCTTATTATTCGATAGGCAGTGACTTCGTGTAAATTTACCTGTCACAACTTATATAAAATAAATATTTCCAAAAAGTGTCAAATGCGAACTTTTAACCGCTATGTGGGGTAAAAGTTCGCATGTTGTGGGGTAAAAGAACGCTTCGGTTATTCCCAATTCTGCAGCGATTTTTCTTTTTGAAAGTCCTGCTTCTATGTTTATCTCGAGCGATCTGAAGCATCTCACTAATTAGTTTTCGGCCGGTTGCCCTCTTATAAGTTCTAAGAATAAATGAATAAGACAATAAAATAAAGTCATATTTTTTAATCAAAAACTTAATAAAAAACGTATTTTGGACAAATATTGCGGATTAAAAATTAATAAAAAAAAATCAAAAGCTGATATCAGCGTGGCTCAACTATCATAAACTCAAAATTTATTTCCATGTTGTAATTGATAATTAATTTCAAATTTATTTTTTATAGTCGGTTTAATCGGTGTTCGTTACTAATTTAGCAAACTCTAGAAATAAAATAAGTTTAATGAACATATAACACCCGTCAAATTATTTTCGGACAAAAGTTCGCATTCGAACTCTTGCCCCACTGCATTGTGCGAACTTTTGCCCCCACAGCTACTTTTACATTGTTTAATCAATCCTGTTATCTGTGAGGAGAATTGAAAACTTCTATTAGCACTTTTTAATAGAAGAATTTCAGCTCTTTCAGACGGCATATTAATTAAAATATTTACTGATCAATTTATAGGAATAATATTGATTCCCAAACATGAGAATATTACATCAGAACTAACGAATTCAGTACTTACCGCATTGTAAGATAACAAACCGAAACACAGCCACGAAATTCGACATTAGTGACTCTACCTTGATTGACAATTGACTGCCAATCACCATTGGCAACTGCCACATCTCAAACCATGAAATTCGCATGGTGCGAACTCTTACCCGCTGCGAACTTTTACCCACCTTTACTCTACACACCTACACGGTGCAATTTGCAAACTTACCCGCCTTCGAGCCAAATGCTGGTCCAATCGCCGCCTACAGCCGACCAGACATTCCCACAAACTAGCGCTGGAACGTCCGTTCTGATAATGGCCGTTTCCGTTGGAATGCTGCTGGCCATAGTCCTCCTCTGCGAATTCGCATACGTCGAGGGGATGACGGGATCCGTCCGGACTACCCAGCAACGCGGTCGCCGACAGCTGATGACTGGCCGGACCTCTACGAATTGGTAACAGTGATTGGCACGCGATCGATCGGAAAGCAAACTCTGGCACGCGACTTTCGTTCGGATTTTCGCGGTCACGGAACACCAGAACAAACACAAACACCGCTTCGTGCCGTTACTTTATTTTAAAGCCAGCGAATGCTGTAGTTAGCGTACTGCCATAAAAAAAAAAGCTGCCCTGCGTTCCATTCGATATCGCATATTTCGATTGAGCGCAGGAGTCGCGTGGGATCGTGCGACGTGCAAATTCGATCACGGAATTTCAGCTTGCCTCTCGAAACGGCGCGGCGCGGTGCGGCGCGGCGGCGCCTGCTAGTCACGGTGGGCGAGGCACCTGTGACCTCTTTTCCTGACCTATATACGATCGAAAGTTGGCGAGTACCTAGTACCTACCGCAGCGACAGTCCCCGCTTCCGTTCCATTTTCTTCGGTTTCGCAGCAAGGATAACCGCTGCGGTAGGCTTTAGGTACTCTCCCGATCGAAACCGAATTTCCACCGCCCCCGTACCAGACCCCGCGTCGCGTCCCCCAATGCAAAGCAAATAAAAGGGTTAAAGAATTTACTGGCACGTGAATCCCCATCTAAACAAGAGCGTGCAACTACGCTACCTACGGTATCTTTCTGCAGTTTCGCTCTCAAGTCGATACTTGCCCGAGATAGTCTCTCGATGAGATAGATTCCCATGACATGGCTGCGCCTGCCTTCCCTCGTTACGTTTCCCGTCGAATACCTCCTTAAATATCCTTGCGAGCATATCGATTGTCCCTTTCTATCTGAATATTCTTCGTCGCCAGCGACTTGTGCCCTTCGCAGCGTTTGCTGGCCATCGGCTCGATACGGTGCATATCTTTCGGGTCTGTTCGCAAGTCCGCCGTTATCGGGCCAACAACGCGGTTTCTCGGACAATGAGTCCTCTCTACCGAGCCCGCTACGCCGACATTCCGATCCTGCGACGCGTTGCAACGTTCTCGTAAAAATCACCCTCGACGAGGATCGATTTCTCGCAGCGGGATCTAAACCACCGAACGTTAAAGCCGTTTGTGCCTTCACCCACGGGATCGTCCCGGTTCTATCGGCTGTTGGGATCCGTAGGGCAAGTCAAGTACAATGTTTGAGGTAGCTCCATTTCTGCTCCATTTCTGCTCCATTTCTGCTGCATTTCTGCCCCATTTCTGCCCCATTTCCGACATCTTTCCGTTCGACACGGTTCAAGTTGTGTGCTGGACAGACTTGTTGAAATCGACGGAGTATAGTGCATTCGCGCGATCCGCGAAAAAATAACTTCTGCTCTCGCGGATTTTTGTACTTGAGTTAAATTGAGCATCGAGAGAATAGGTAAACGTACTTTCCGAAGATTATCGAGGTGGTGTCGACTTGCTCGCGATTGCGACAAGGACCAGGGGAAGGATCAATGGACTCTAGGAGCAAATGCGGCTGCGAGCTTGCTGTGGACCATGGCAGAAAGAAGGAGTGCATTCTCCATCGATAAATAACTAACGGATGCGGCCGTTTGTCTTCGATACGGGTATCGGCGTTTAGTCGCGACGGCGACCGCGACCGCGACGCCTGTCTTTACGATCGACTGACAACTCGGCAAATCGCGACATTTAAGTCCCACCACTTATTTACTATCTTTCCAAGCGACCGGCGCTTTCTCCCACCCCCTCCCCCCAATAACTTTCATTATCATTAAGTGCGTAACGTCGTAAAATTTATCATTTAACAATAACGGATCGCGTAGATACGAGCATTCATGTGTATGTACATAGGCATTTGCATAATTCATACACGTACCATAGCCTATACACACGAATATAAGCGCGGGCGCACCTGAACACATACACGTACAAACATACACGCGCGCGCGCGCAGCAGCCAGACGCGTACGCACGCACATGTGCGTGTGTGTGTGTGTGTGTGTGAGACAGTGCGTATATATATATATATATATATATATATATATATATATATATATAAATATCTCTATGTAACGACTTAGGATCCAATCAACTGTTCAAAGACGCGTAGTATCGGCAACGCACCGCGTGGTTAACTCGTTCGTTTCATCGGTTGCGAAAGGACCGCTTCTTTGATCGCGATCGACGACGCATGTGCGTGGCAATATCGTAATCGGCGCAGGGTCGATATCGTATCGGTGAACACGTTCGTTTGTTATTTGCCCGCTCGTCTGACCGTTTGTCCCCACTTGTCCCGATGACAGGACTGCATTCGCGTCGATGAGCCGCGGCGAAATTTCGTGAAACAGCTTAGCCCGGAAACGCGGGGTCAAACTAAAGAGGCGCGCGGGAATCTGTGGCGCGCAGCGACCAGCAGCCGACAAGGAGTTGTGTACTCGGTGCGTTGGGCATCCAACGAACTTGGTTCGCGAGTCGATTCGTCGCGTCCGCGCGTGGTGGTCTCGTCCTGCCGCCAGACGCACAATCTTACAGCTTCTGCTCGATTAAATCGTTGGGCAGGTAGTACATTGGAGGCAAACGAGCCGTTTCGGAATTGTAGCGCGGCTGGAGATCGGCGACTTTCCGCTCTGATTCTTCGAACAGTCCTCAAGATTTAAATCTGGCGCCCATCTCGAATCAAAGGATCGAGGACGTTTCGGATTTAAACGGCTAACACGGCGTTTTGCGCTCGTTGAGTAATAAGCGACGATCTTATTCGTTTCGAGGCGTTTCCACATGCCGTTGGTTGCTCGACGTATCGAATCGTCCGTCAAGACGACTGTCCCGTCGCGTCGTATGAAAGCTTCTTCTTCTTCTTCTTCTTCTCCCCCTCCGCTCCTCTCCTCTTCACCCCTATGTCTCTTTGGTTGCCTGTTTATATCTCTGTCGCGGGACCTTGCGTTTCCTACCGCGACTGGGGAACGAAACAGCCACCGGTCACGACCAACGAGGCGATGACGCGGTCAAAGTGTTACCGTCGCAAATGAGATCGCGATTCGGTTGTTTATCTGTCCGTCCGTCCGTCCGTCCGTCCGTCCGTGTGTCCGTCCGCACGTCTGTCGGAAGGGTTAACGTCTGCCGCGTAAGGGCTGCTCGCGAAAGTCAACCGGCAATGGTCGGGGTAGAACTGTCGCGCCCGAGCCGCAGCAGCCCGCAACACACGACCCGACCGATTCTCTTTCCTCTTCTCTCCTCTCCTCTCCACTCCTCGCCTCTCCTCTCCGCTCCGCTCCTCTTCTCACAGCCTCGCCGCTCCATCCCTCTCCAGCCCGCCCCTCTCCTCTCCTCTCTCCTTTCCGCTAATCTACTCTTCCCTCCTTACCCTCCAGGCCAACGTTCACGCTTTTCTCCATACGCCCCCACTGCTCTGCCCCGCCACGTTTTACCTCGATTCCCCCGCCGCTCTCTCCTTTCCCCGATCATTGCTATACTCCCCAACCCCTTTGCCGCCCGACCCCCTTACAGCGAGATCTCTTCCGTATCCGACGACAGCCCATCTTTCCATGTCTACATACACATATAGGCAGCAGAGAGACTATCCCTGTCAGACCTGTCGGTGATTCTGATTCAATCTTGGACTTTCCACGTTTGCACGGCCCGTGCTGCGCGCGCCAAAGCGTTCTCAATCCGTTCGTTTGGTTGGTTAAATGGGCGGCTAACTGGCGAGTAAATCGCGAGTAATCGGGAGGATAGAGGAGAACGAGAAGTTGGCAAGTTTGGACTGAAAAATCCGCTATCAGGGATTCGATGGGAATAGTTGGAAGTTTTGCAGAACGACCTGTTCCCCGACTCGACCAGGGCAGAGGAATCGCATCGGAAGGGGCAGCAGCCCGAGCCGAGCGGTCCACCGTGGGGCTGGCGCTTCCATAAAAATGGGCGAGGCATTGCCCTTTCGTGAACTTTCGCGAGCTTTGGCGGATGTAGGTATCCCAGCCGACCGAATCCTGAACGAAGGAGAGCGTGACCTGTTTTTCGTCTCGCTTCTCTCGGATCCGGACCGTTCGCCTTGCGCGATTCACCCTCCTCGTTTTCGGCACGACAAGCCCCGATCCGCCCCGAGATTTCACGAGAACTGTGCCGCTTACGGGGGTGCAGCGCAGAGTACCAACAGAGTCACCCCTACACGCCACTTTCCTTCCATGCTACATTGCTAACGTATTCCCGCCGCGCGCGCGCGCACCCTTTCGAGCATACTCGTTATGTACTTGCTCCGATCATCCTTTCCGAGCGGCGAGCATCACCTTTGTCGCGGTAGACTGTTGTCGTCCTCGTCTTTGTCCTCGTCCTCGTCCTCGTCCTCGTCCTCACCCACGCCCTCACCCTCGCCCTCGCCTTCGTCCTCGCCCCCGTCCTCGTCGTCCGTTCGATCGATGAATCGGCAACCTTCTTGGGAAATGTCTCGGTTGGCGATTGTTGATTAACCACGCGACGCGATTCGTTGGGCATTGCGTGACTCGCCCTGCACCCTCGCTCGGTTCCGCGATCGCGAATCGCGCTTCCATATTATTTTTCTATTTAGGTAAAGAGGTTATCGGTTCAAGGCCGATTCTAGCCATTCGAGGAATCTAACCGGCAACTCGTGTTTCCAGTCTCCTCTACTCTACCATAGCCATCGAATTCTTGCCGTTTCTCGGCTTCATCTCAGTTCTCACCTACTTTTCTTCGTACAACCTACTATGCACTGTCTACCTAAGTAGGTACATCCATCGGTCACTCTATCGATTCGTCATCCTTCTAACCCTAAAGTCAATTCCAAGTCTAAACTGGCCGCCTGCTGATCAAGCCACAGAAAGAAGAGGAGTCGAGACGCGAGATGAACCTTATACTTTAATCCAACTAGCCAACTACCACTCTTCGTTCGCCTGGACTAGAGCCAGAATAATTTTAGCTCGTAGTTTGATCCGCGAGAAAAATTCTCCGGGGAGCGAACAAAATGGATGTTTCGAAAGCATCGAGATGCGAAGCGTGTAGCTACATAGGCAGGTCGCAGGTACCTTATACCTACATGTATAAGTAATAAAATTAGGTAGGAGTATCGGGAAAACGATCGCAGCAAAGGATTTAGGCTGCGATGGCAGCGCAAACCTTTTCGCCCCGAATACGTGGTAGGTGGTGTCTTGATTGATCCAACTAGGTGCATACTACGTGTTTCGCTCGCGGTTCCAGCCTCTTGATACGCGGGAGAACTCTTGGGCGCGAATGCCCAAGGAGCTGCAGCAACGATTAAACCACACCCCGAGGCATGACATGGCCAGCCATTAGGTCGGGCTAGGAACGAGAAGAGGCGGGACGACAGTGGATCCGAGAGGATTTCGATGGTCCCTAATTGGCCGGTTTCTGGCCGAAAATAGTCGAACTGGGTGTGACCGGCCACAAAACTTGGCTCGTAAACTATTCGAACGGCGTTGGCGATGCGCGTGTTTTGGCGGGCGCGAAACGTGTACGCAAGCGCGGCAGCGAGCGCGAGCGCAAGCACGGGTGCGCGCCTACGAGCCGCTACGAGGAGTGTACGAGCGCGTACGAGCGAGCTTTGCGGCCGCCACTCGCTCTCGCTCTCGCGTACGCCGCAGGGCCACGCGTTACGCGTCACGCGCTGCCTCCCAAAAAGCCCGCTGCTTCAATCTTTCCCGAGATTTCGCATACATCTCCTACGCGGAGGATTTCGTCGGCTCCTCCCGCCTTCTCGGCTGACGGTCTGATCGGAAAACGTACACGAGCTAATTACTCAGGCACGAGCTACACCGTTGCACGTACTACATGCCCATCTTTAGCCATCGACCGGGTGAATCGGGTGAATCGGGTGAATCGTTGGCTCGATGCCGCACTCGGTATGAAGATCGTTTTAATCGCCAGCCGCGATTCGCTTGTTGCCGAGAGCAAGTACATGTTCAGTGAAGTTTCGAAGGGAAGAGTTTCAAAGTTTGCCGCCGCCCTATCCGCTTCGAAGGAGATAGGTGGCGAAACGACCGAAAGGGAGAAACGATCGAAAAGTGGAGGAGGGCCATACCAGCAGGATTACTATAGAAATACGATACGATGACCCTTGTAACGGACGCGTTGTCTTACGCGTGTCAAGCCGCCTACCAGGCTAGACCATCTTCTTACGACTCGTACCGGCATCATCACCTCCAACTTCGACATCATCCTCCTCACGGACATCACTATTATCATCGCCTCCATCACCACCGCCACCACCATCACTATCACAACCATCATCATCATCATCGCCGCCGACGCGGCTACCCGTCGTCCACCGAGCATCCGCCAACCATCGACTACTTGCAAGGGTACTTGCAACTCCAAGGAAACGTGGATGAGGGAGGAAGAAGCGTCGGCCAGGCGGTCGAGAACATCTCGCAACTAGAATCCACGAGTTCGCAGCGTTACCGGTACGATCCTTCTCTCGCGCAACTTTTAATCCGCCGTTAACGTCCCCTTCCCATTCATTCGGCTTTTGGGGAAGTCAGAGCGAAACTCCGAATCGAGTGATCGCCACTCGTTATTTTCAGCGAAAACGCGCTGATGGCCTTATCGCGCATTAAAGCATTTTCACCTCGTACCTATCTCGCGTCCCCTTTATGCATGTACATGTGTCTCTCGTCGCACCGATCAACCTACCAGAGCCCAGAGGCTCGCGCGTTACCCGACCACCTGGAACGATTCCAATCCGGGAGACTGTCCTCCGCGGGACTGGGCCGCTTCGCTTCCACTTAGGTACTACCTATCTCTATAACCTCGACGCGTGCCTGATACATTCGAGATCTTTTCCATTCCCGTTGAAAAAAACAAAGTAAAAAGCAACGAGAAATAGCAGAGGAAAGAAAGGTAGAACTGGGGGTTCGTTGTTGTTAGTTAGCCGGTGGGGAGCCGAGGAGAGGATATGAGAATTTGCTATGCGTCGACAGGTTGCAATCATCTCGATATGCTCTGGATTCGGACGACACGTCGTCGGTGGTATCGGGGGATCCTACGGCCGATCTTGACACGGTGTCTGTCGAGGCAGAGGAGAGCAACGAGGGTAACGATTCCAACGGACCGAACGAGCCAAACGATCCAAACGATCCTAACGAGCCAAACGAGCCGGACGAGCCTGGCGAGCCCAGCGAATCCAACGAAAGGAGCAACGAATCGAATGAGAGCGAGCTGAGCGAGCACGTACCTCATCCTCACGTGGCGCTGGACGCGACAGCTCCAAGCCACGGACCGCGCAGATGCCTCCTCTGGGCTTGTAAGGCATGCAAGAAGAAAACCGTGACCGTTGATAGAAGGAAAGCGGCCACCCTGCGGGAGAGAAGGCGCTTGAGAAAGGTCAGTTCCGAGCCGTTTGTCTCTTTTTAGGTTTTCTTACAATCACTGCTTCAGCCATCACCTTATCAGCCGACCACCCGCGGCGCACACTTTCGTCCAATTGCTCCGCCTCTTTTGTCCGGTTACAGGTGAACGAGGCGTTCGAAGTTTTAAAAAGGAGGACGAGCAACAATCCTAATCAACGGCTGCCGAAAGTGGAGATCCTACGAAACGCGATCGAATATATAGAAGGCCTGGAGGCACTGCTGCAAGCTGACGGATCCTCGGCCACTCAAGATCGTGGCTCAGCCGAACACGCGGTAAGTGGATTGCTGGCTAACGATTCTTTCTAATGAAACGGAAATCAACGGTAGGTACATAGGTAAGTATCTAGCCGTGTCGTGTCGTCCGCTTTGCCACACGCGTTAACAGACAAGATGGGGAAACGGAGCACCAGGGAGAGAGAAGTTTGATCGTCGTTTCCGTCGATAGAGCGCAGCTCGCTATCGGTTTTCGATAACCGCGCTCTGTGTCCTCGCGCCCGTCAGAAATCGAAAGTAGGCAATCGCTCGGTATTTTCATCGCTGCAGTGAAATATGTGTAGTATTCGCGAAGCAACGTCGTAAGTAATTTCGAACCACCCCTTGGTTAGCCAGGAGATTCGGACACGTTTCTACCGCGATCGCGCGCCGGTAAAAAATCTCAACTACTTAAGTACTGCTTTCGCGATCTGACACGGAGTGCCGAGTTCTGAGATCGAAGCTTTATACGTGGCTGACCGAAACGCTGGCGAATGGTATCTGGCTCTTGGACCAGGATCTGCGTATATATCAGAAACTGTGTACATGCGTAGGCCCGGTAGGAATATCGGATCAGAGTGGAAAGGTTCCGTTGACTGGAGGGAAGGGAAGCCATGTGAGCACTCGCGTTCTCGTTATTGGTGCGTCTCGCCGCGGAGCGGAAACCGAGCCAGTTCGGGACGCTTCCCGAGGGGATTATACAATGAAATATATGTATTTCTCTGGTGTTTCGCATAAAGCAGTCGGCTCGTATTCTCGCTAAATATAAACTCCATTTTCAAACGTAACTGCATCAGACACGGTTGTTGCAACATCAGCCGTTGCAAAACTCCAAATCATCAAGTCAAGACAATGCGAACATTTCAACGGCATTTCGTCTCTCTCGTTTGCATTCATCGGTCGCCAGCCGACGGGCACTTTTACGCTTAAAAGCAGCAAGATTTTCGCTTTAAATCCAACGTCGAGGAACGAAAAAATACAGATGAACCGATATCGGCAGAGATTATCATCTACTGATTGTCAGCGAACAGCAAATGAAGATGTTTGCGATTCCAGACGCTTCACCAGACAAACTCGAGATTTTGCTCGCTCGAGGGATTCTATTCCGAAAGAAGTAGATGCATCGACCTCCGGCATCGAGGCTGAGAAGCTATCTTCCACAGCAAACATCGCGCTTATTTAAAGCAGCTGTTTTAGTCGCGAGTCGAGGCCGGTTAACCTACCCTACTTTACGATAAAAGCTTCTCGATTCCGCGTCCTGTCCCGTCCCGTCCCATACTCTTCCATTTTATCCCATCCCATCTCATTGCCAATTCCTCGTCCCAATCAAGCTTTCTTTCGTTATCCGTACTCCGTAGCTACGGGATGCAACGAAACGCCGATGCAGGTATACTGGAAGCGTAAATGGCAGAGATGGCAGAAATGGAGGAGATACCTATTATACAGATAGAGCGAATCGATGATTACCTACGATTCGCTACACCGCCCGCGCCCCGCTTGGTGGGCGCGTGTTCTTCCTCTTGAAATGAATCTTGGTGCGGAAGACTAGTTGTCAGTGCTAGTTTCTCCTAACAAGTTGCAAACGCGCGTGGATGCATGGACGAATGCACGATTCCGGGCCGTGGACAGTGCGGTGAGGAAACTGCTTTCACTCCGAGAATAGTTGGCCGCGACGCCGCATATAGATGCGCCGAAACAAATAAAGGAACCCGAGACGGATAAAATGTGTACGGAGTGTTTAGTGGTCTGTAGAGTGGAGGAATGAATGAGAGAAAGAAGGCACATGAGATCAGAGAACGCGACGCCGCGCCGCGCCTCGCCGCGGCCGTTCGGCCCGCGAGCATTCCAACGACGAACCGCAGAGTAGGCTTCTTCAGCCACTTAGTTTTACTATCCTTTCTTCCGATTTCTCTTGTCTTCAGGAAACACGAACCGTTCCAACGTCCGATGGGCGCGGCGTGGCGTGGACGCGGCGCGGTCGCGAGCTTCTACTATGTAGATACATACTTCTATGATCAGCGATCAAGCGCTTGACGAATCCGCTACGCGCGTGTCCAATGTCCGCGAGGGTTCACTCAAATTCGATCTGTCCCTGTTTTGATCCAGCTTTCATCTACTTTTCCGCGGCCTCTTGTCCGACGAAGGAGCCTCGTCTCGGAGCGACTGCACTGAAGACGGTACTTTTTATTTGCAGGGCGCAGATTCACCGCGGTACATGACGGAAAGACTGAGGCAATTCTCGGATCCTTTGGCAAGGTTTCAACCCATCAACGGTGAGTGAGATTCTATCCGCGAAACGGTAATTTTCGTTTGCGCTCGCTGGTGAAATGCGTGGAAAGACAGGAACCGTCTATTAAGGAGTGCTCCGCGCACCGACCGACTCTTCCTGTCCACGCTTCCAAAACGGTAGATCGCTCGCGATACTGGTATTTTTAAGCAGATTAATGCCAGACACGAGACGGAGCATTAAGCAGATCGGTATTAATGAGTTTTGTCACCCTTGAGTGACACTCGGTTTCTGTTCGGTTATACTCGCTCTATAGATAGCCCACCCATGAGGCCATGAGCTTCCGAGATGCAACGTTCTCCCAGTAGAGTGGCTCGCTCTCTCGCGCGACGGGCTTGAGACTTGAGACTTGAGACTCGTAGCGAGCCGCCAAGAGCCACGCGGCACGTGCCACGCGTCACGCGTTGCGCCGCGCCGCGCCGCGGCCGTACATACCCTACCCTCGCGGCTCGCGGCTCGCGGCTTCCCGTCACCGTTCTCCTGAGAACATAGAAACGCGAGAGAAGGACACCCTTTGTCGCATCGCCTTCAATCATTTAGCCCCGTTTCTTGCTATTTTCGCACGATATTTCCAGTTTTCGTTTTTCCCAGCGGTACCGAAAATATGGCGGAATTAATTGGCCTACATCCTGAAAATAGACCAACAGCCGTATCTGTTTGCCCGTACCTAGGACACACGGGCTCGCTCGGTGCACCTAAAACCTGAAGAGTTTTCGAATCTGCCGGAAACAGATCGAAATAGGTAGGCACGGTTTGGAAGACGTTGCCCATTCGACAGAAGGGCGATACGAAGAGAAGACAAGGGAATGTAAAGTTGGTCGGACTGGATCCAGTGAAATAGGATCACGAACGAGAGCCGGCGAAATCGCGGAACCGCGGAATCTCAGTCATTAAAATAACTTGGGATTAATTAGCGTTAGCAAATACCTGACTATTGGCAACCGTGAAACATAATTCAGCGGAGCGAAAGGAAAGAGTGTGCTGGGTTGAATTATGTACCGGGGCATCGGATCGAATTGAGTGCACGAATATGCACATCGCGGGATAAAAAAAAAAAATTGAAATCAGTGACATCGCGATTGGAGCGGGAAGGGTGATGTAGGTGTTTGAGACGGTTGGATCGGTACATGGAAAACAGAGTAGAGGAGTCACTCGTTAGATGCTGTAGCCTATAATTCATGATCGCACTGCACCGCCGCGCCTCCGCCTCCACCGAGTCTGAGACCGCGAGGCGAGAAAAAAGAGTCGGCTGGTGGTCCTCGCGGTAGAAGTAGGAATAGGCATAAGCATGGTTGAGAGAACGAGAAACAAGTTCTTCGGCAGCAGTGCCAAGCGATTTACCGAACCGTAACCCACTCAGGCCTGGGCCCTGATCATTTTAATTAATGCTTCGCTGTTGCGTGCCATTTAACGAGCGTTATTTCAAAATAGCCGCCGTTCCAACTGAACGCGTCCATCTATCGTATCATTCGTATCCACCACACCCAACATAACTCGCCCCCCCCCCCCCCCCCCCCAAAGGAAAAGGTTCGCTTTCGCGTCCCCTTTGCATTTTGTCACCCGACGGTTATTATTCGCGAAAAGCCCCTACGACGAGAGTCGGTGGAACGTCGAACGATGAGAAAATTCTAACCACCCCAAAGTGCCATATATTGCCACGGTACATTAGTATGACGCATCGCCGCGCCGCGTCGCCGGACTATCCTTTTGCCGACGCGACGGAACGTGTGTTTAAACGCGGCGGAAACTTGGGCCAAAATATGTACACACATATATACTTTGCCTCATCCACAATTCGCTAATGTCTCGCGAAAATCTCGTTTCCTCAGCTGCTCTCTAGCTCTCGCTCCCAGCTCTCCCGCTCCGTTCATCTAAAGTTAAGTTCGATCCTCGGTTTCAGGGGACTCGATTCGTTTCTAGAGTGGAGCGCGGCCCAGGCGATCAAAGTCTTTAGTCACGGAAAGGAACATCCCAATTCTTCGGGCAAAATTTCAGCATCGTCGTTGCGTTTCTTGCTAATGAGGACGAATCAATGGTTCTTTGTGTGTTCCCAAGACACAACCCGTAAGAACGAATCGAGCGAACTGAGCGAACTGAGCGCACTCGACGAACTAACAATAAGTAGGGTCTTTGAAGACCGAAGGATGCAATTAAGACGTCTCGATTTACTTTCGTCGAAATTTAAGACGCGATTCAAACTCACCGGCCAACTACTCTTGGACGAAACGACGCGACATACATATCTACATGCTTACATCCTATGTGTAACATTCCTCAGTGGACGTCGATCAACGCCACTTGTTAAACCGCCTAGAACCCACTACGTATGGCTAATTATTCCCATTTCCGTTTTAACGAACGCGTGTTCTACCTCTAATTGTAAATTGCTTAAAGCTCACTCGATAAAGTACCACTGTCGCGATCGGCCAACAAACCATTCATGGGTTCTTCCATTCATGGAATTGTCCAACCGACGATTCAACGATACCTATGATTGCTGCCGATCAACGATACTTATCTACATGGAAATCGAAATGATACCAGCTAATTTAACGTGGACGATTTCGGTGAGCTTCGGAGCTTGGAGTCGCGCGTCACGGTTGAGAAACAATTTACGCTCGAGTTATTCCGTGGAAAATTACTCGGGTTTGGCATTAAGCCCCGAATGTTACGGGCGAAGACATATATCGGCCGCGTTTCGTCCGTGGATATATCTTAATATTCAAAAACATTGGCGCGCACCGGTGACGCAAACTCGGCTACGACCAAACGTCGCTGCCGTCGGCAAAACTCTAGCCGCTGTTTTCCAGCTGCAATCTATAAATTTATAGATTTCCAGTATACCACTTGGCAGATACACTGAAAAAGCCTCTTTCGCAACATTCAAAGATCATTGGATCGATATGTATTCGGATATTTCGCGAAGACTGATGGCATTGATTAATGTTCGTTCGCAGGATTCGACCATGCAGAGCCGCAGTCGCCTCAGCTCTGCGGGAGCAGCTTGGACCGCCTGAACATGATCGTTCAGAGTATCAACGAAACATCTCGTTCGGCCAGCGAAACCGCGCGACGCGCAGTCAGCAACCTTCCCATCAATTAGAACAAGGAAAACAGTATTAACTAAGGACTGAAGAGGTTTCGCCGACTCGACCGCTCCTAGACTAGCCACTGGCTACATCGAGTGGATGCATACCAAGTTCCTAACAATAAGTGGCACCGACCTGGTCACTCCGTGCTGTGCATAAGTTCCTCGCCAGTCGCCGATCTGCGTGTCCCGTTAAAGTATTTCAACTCTTACAATTCTATCCAGCCTGGGTACCAACGTTATTCTCAGGTTCCCTGGACCTGCTCTGCTTCTCGAGGGAAATATTGGCGTGTCGAAGACTATGCCAACGACGAGAACGCGAAAACATTAAAATTTGTTCGATCGACCGCGTGGTTTGTTCGCTTTGCGAGGCCCCCGTAATCTTGTTTCTCGCTCGGTACATCAACTGTATATAAGTACATATACATATGGATACGTTTATTCGCGCTGCACGATAATAAAGATCAACCAAATCCTTTAAACCCTGCAGGAAATACACACAATTTACGAATCATTCGGATAAACGAAAAGGTTCCGACGAAACACACTACGTACATATCTAAATATCTATTTACTCGTATGTATGCATGTACCTATGTATAATAGTTCCCACGCTCGCGTTGAGGATCACGTAGCGTCGAAAGCTGATGGAGAAGGCAGATGTTGCGTACGAGCAAAAGGTCGGATCTTGCGTGTAAACACGAAAAATCACGCACGAAGGAAATTAGTGGAGACACCGGTGCGCGGTGTCTGTGTTTCTAGAGCCGATGCATCCTCCCTAGTTTCTTTCCGCCCTAATCGCACGCGGTTCGTCCACCAAACCAAGGCAGCTGGAGTGTCCCGGTCGATTTATGGATATGGCCTCGCATTGGAGTGTCGGCATCACCAAAGCTTCCAACACAGGAAATAGACGGGCCTCTTATAGACTGGTAAATCGGAAAGCTTGTCAAGTCCGCGTATCGACGCCTCGCCGCGCCTCGCCACGCGTCGCCCAGCCATGAACACATACATTGCGCATCTCTCGAGAGACTCGACGCGCCGGAACGCGCATCTGTCCTCATCCTTTAAGATCCTAAGCTAAAAGGTACATATTAGGGTGGCTCTTATTTTCGACTTTTGAATTTTCATCGGGGCACCCTGTAGAATAGTTCAAAATAATACAAAAAAAATCTGAGTAAAGTTGGAGCCCGATCGGATAACGGGAAAATGTGCCCCAGAGCCCTTAAACGTTTAAATAATTATTTAACAGCTCACAAAGTCGATTTTCTATAATATCCTCCAAGTTATTGATTAATTAAGAAAGTATGTCAAACAAAAGTTGTAGATCCGGACAAGGAGCATCTTTTATGTTGTATTAAAATTTGAGACCGAAATTCGCAAAAATGTCGAAAATATAGACATTTATTTATATATTTACTTATTTATATATACGGATGGGCACTAGGGTGGCTCTTATTTACTCTTGGTAAAATTTTTTTTCAAGATTTTCTTCGGGGGACCCTCCAGAATAGTTCCAAATAATTAAAAAAAATCTGTGTAAAGTTTTAGCTCGATCGGATAACGGGAAAGGGTGCCCCTTGGCCGTTAAACATTTAAATCATTATTTAACAGCTCGTGAAGTCGATTTTATATAACGTCTTCCAAGTTATTGATGAAATCAAAAAATATGTCAAACAAAAATTGTAGCTCCGGACAAGGAGCATCTTTTTTGTTGTATTACTCTTTTTCGTGCGACAAACGGTTTTCGAAAAAAACCAAAAAACTAAAAAAAAAACTTTTTGTTTTCAAATTTTGAAAGTTTAAATGCTTCTAGAACGCTTTTTATTTATGAAGGTGAACAAAAAAATGGAATTTTTATTTTCGAGGACTATTTTTTAAACATTTAAGGGGAGGGGGCATATACCGAAATATGCAAAAAAAAAAATTTTTTCTTATTTTCAGTGTTTGATATGTGATGAATGTTTCCTGAAAAGTTGGGGTCGAAATTCGCAAAAATATCGGAGATATAGACATCAGATATTTGTTATATTGATCATTTTACCCGAAATCATGACGTCTATATCTCCGATATTGTTGCGAATTTCGACCCCAACTTTTCAGGAAACATTCATCACATATCAAACACTGAAAATAAGAAAAATTTTTTTTTTTTTGCATATTTCGGTATATGCCCCCTCCCCTTAAATGTTTAAAAAATAGTCCTCGAAAATAAAAATTCCATTTTTTTTGTTCACCTTCATAAATAAAAAGCGTTCTAGAAGCATTTAAACTTTCAAAATTTGAAAGAAAAGTTTTTTTTTTTTAGTTTTTCGGATTTTTTTCGAAAACCGTTTGTCGCACGAAAAATAGTAATACACCAAAAAGATGCTCCTTGTCCGGATCTACAACTTTTGTTTGACATCTTTTTTGATTTAATCAATAACTTGGAAGACGTTATATAAAATCGTCTTCGCGAGCTGTTAAATAATGATTTAAATGTTTAACGGCCCAGGGGCCCCCTTTCCCGTTATCCGATCGAGCTGAAACTTTACACAGATATTTTTTTAATTATTTGGAACTATTCTGGAGGGTGCCCCGAAGAAAATTCAAAAATCGAAAATAAGAGCCACCCTAATGGGCACCCTTTGGTAAAGGATAAAATATACAGGAGCAGAAGACGGAGATATGTACAGTTGACAAGATGTAGTATACACAATCATGATTTCGAGAAGAATGCATTTGAATACCTCACTTCTGATGTCTATATCTTCGATATTTTTGCGAATTTCGGTCCCAAATTTTCAGGAAACATTCATGACATATCAAACACTGAAAACATGGGGAAAAAATGTTATCTTTTTGGCATATCTCGGTATATGACCCGCGTTAAATGTTTAAAAGATAGTCCTCGAAAATAAAAATTCCATTTTTTTGTTCGCCTCCATAAATAAAAAGTGTTCGAGAAGCAACTTCTAAAATTTGAGAAAAAGTTTTTGTTTTAGTATTTCGGACTTTTTTCGAAAACCGTTTATCGCACGAGAAAAAGTAATAAAACATAAAAGATGCACCTTGTCCGGATCTACAACTTTTCTATATCATAGAAAATCGACTTTGTGAGCTGTTAAATAATTATTTAAACGTGTAAGGGCCCAGGGGCACATTTTCCCGTTATCCGATCGGGCTCCAACTTTACTCAGATTTTTTTGTATTATTTTGAATTATTCTGGAGTGTGCCCCGAAGAAAATCTTGAAAAAATTTTACCAAGAGTAAATAAGAGCCACCCTAGTACATATTCCCGCCACAGCCGAGGCCGCGCCGTGGCCGTTCCAGGACAACCCAGCAAACGTCCCTGATGCTTACAAGGGGACACTAAGGTCGACGGGAAACGGATTTTCCTGAACCTTGCAGTATTTGAAGATGTCGCCTCCGAAGTTAATTTGGCAAAGCAGTAGGGCGCGCTTCTCAAGATTTTCCGAGAAAATTGCATTTGAAAATCGTTTATAGTGTGTGCTAGGTGCCGCAAAAATTATTGTTTTCCATGCTTTTATGACGAATATCACCCTGGCTCGTGTTATACTAGCATGTAAGTAAAACAGGGAAAGTAAAAAAAAAAAAAAAAAAAAAAAAAAAAAAATAAACTGAAACTCGAAGAAAGCTAATTGCCAAAATAATTCGATTTTCAAATGCAATTTTCTCGGAAAATCTTGAGAAGCGCGCCCTACTGCTTTGCCAAATTAACTTCGGAGGCGACATCTTCAAATACTGCAAGGTTCAGGAAAATCCGTTTCCCGGCGACCTTAGTGTCCCCTTGTTAGATTCCAATCTTTTACATACCTACATATGTACCTACTTGGAATTCCTCGATGCTATCCTCTACTGCTGCGTAACAATCTTCCGATGTACCTATGTAGCATTCTCTAAATCTGATTTGATTCTTTCGTGTATCATCGTTCTTACATCCAGCAAACTCGATCAGTCACCTGCCACAAGCAACATTGCACGTTCTGAACTCGATGATCTGCGGTCGTATTGCTTAGCTCAGGCATTTATTTAGACGTTATGACAGTACACCTAAAATCCACGTATCGATCTATCGGAAGATCGTAAGAGTCGCGTTAGGCCGCGCCTTTCAAACCAACTTGGAAAAGTAACAGTGAAGACAAAATTTCGTCCGAGTTTCTCGACCCGGGCACCAACTACTGTAATTAGGGGAAAAGCGAGAAAACGCGTTGGGGTTTGGCATGGGGGTTACCCAACATTAGCCGAAAATATCCATGTCGCGGGAGTAAGAATAGTTGGGGGACGACATAAATATTTTTGGAGTTACTGACCCGTCAAAACTCGCGGCACTTTGAGCCGAGCGTGTGCCCCTCCGATAAACGTTCGAACGCTACTATACCCCATTATACCCCACCTTGTAAGTACACTCTCTAACCCTCGTTCCAACTACCTACTTACTTACATATACAAAACGTCCTTTGAACGCTTCAAGCGCAAACAATGTTTCACCGTCTCCGAAACGGCCAGCTAACCAGATCACACAGAATCGAGCGATCCAATTTTTAATCCAATTTAACGAGAAATTTAAAAGGATAACGGGTCGACCGCTTCGTACCTCGTACCAACACGAGGTTATTCACGATTCACGCTCCACGCTCGTTCTTACCTCATTCATTTTCTTTGTCACATTTTTCTTTCTACTGCTGTTGCAGCTCGCCGTAGTGGTACTTCGATACAGCGGGACCTCTTGAAAAATCTTGGTAGTATAATTTTGTGGTGCCATTGTGCGATCTTAATATACATATGTATGTACATACATAAATATCAACGCTTCACACTTGTTTTACGAACTATGGAAGGGGGATAGACGCGATGATCACGTCGCGTCTTGTGGCGAACTTGGTTGTTGCGGTACAACTGGCGCCATCTAACGTCTCCTCGGTTACAAAAACAAGAATGCCGGCAGTCGGCTCGTTAGGATGGATCTAAATCCGCCGGCTCGTCTAACTACTACGTGCCTCTTGAAAATTCACACGCAAACGTAAGTTATTGTAGATAAAAAAAAGTACGATCAACTCGATGATGTGTGTAATATTTTCAACATAATCGTAAACTTAGACTAAGCCTTTATTACTTACGAAGTGTAATGCAACTTAATGTAACGCTCAGCCGTCATATACATACATACATGCATACATACTACACCGACTGACAATCAGTCCTAGTACGTAAATGGTGGGTGCGTTGTGGCAGATAGTGAAAAGAACGTTAGAGCGGTTGCCTTTTGGTCATCACCTCAAGTTCCGCCGCTCTTACACTTGCTACGTAAGGCGGGGTCCCACTAGTGCAACGGCGCGCCGCGCACGTTTTTTTCGACACGCAAGGCCGATTTGTTGCAGAAAGACGTTCCCACTGGTGCAACTGCGCGCCGCGCACGGGTCAGATTTACGAGTTTCTCGGATTTTCGAGCAGTTTGGAGCACTTGAAAGGGTCGACTTTTACGAGGACGCGCGCGTCGAAAGCGATCGTGTGCGCGCTATGCCGGGATTTCTCTGCCAAAAGACTGAAAAAAATATGTATTTTCCAACGCAAATGTACTTTTTACTTTTACATATCACTTGTACGCGTGTATTTATGGTCTATTACTATTGGTTTATATATTAAAGCAAGCAATAACACGATAATTACTGCTGTAAATAGCAAGAATTATACTGCCGCGATAGGTAACTTGTTTCTATATATTGCATAATTGTAATACACTATACAAGGTGTCCGCGGGAACAGTAAACAGCTGGATATTTCCTTACGTATTTGAGATAGAAAAAAAATGTTTATATGGAATTTCTTGTTTCCAGGGAGCAAAGTTATTAGCCCAGACGATTTTTTTCTTAGATTATTATTTTAAAAGACACGTTCGTCAAGTTGGGTTATTTAAATGGAACTATATTTTTTTTTAGAGATTACTAGATAGTGCGTTTTAAGACAAATTCAATAACAATGAAATTCAATAAATGATACACGTGAATTTCTTGTGCAGGTGTAGAAAGTTGGCCTCTATGAGGAATGCTGGTTCTATTAGTCATGATATAATCTCCTGCCTATGACCCACCTTTTTTCACACTACCTAAACAAAGGGCGTTCGTATTTTCACTATTGGTCGCAATGGTAACTACTCTCAATCTCATAATATCGTGTGAGCAAAAACCAACAGGACACCGAGATAGCGAATGACTGAGCGATGTTGAAAGTGATGGTGGAACTGTGGGAGGGAAGCCACGGCAGAGAACTTCTTCATTTCATTTGAAACACAATTTTTAGCAATCGGTGACCGCGACGTAGTAAACCCCTTCAAACATCTCAAGTAGTATGAAGTGTGAAGGCGTTGTTTCGGCTACTGACCCAACCGCCGGCGCTAGCTTTATTTAGATAAAGAAAGCACGTTGTAGAAAAGGAGGCTAGTATTTTCCACTGTCTTCGACGTGCGCGCCAAGCATCCGCGTGCGCGCCTGGCAGAGCGTCGGCCCATTTCGTGCGCGCGGCCTCATAAATTAGACCCTTTCAAGTGGACGAAAACGTCGTGCGCTGCGCGCAGTTGCACTAGTGGGACCCTGCCTTAAAAAAACATTTGGAAAGCAGACAAGGCTGCTTGAGCCAAGCTGTGGAAAGAGAAAGGAGAAGCGGAGAAGCCGAGAAGCCGAGAAGCCGAGAAGCGAACGTATATGTACAAGTGGGAAGATTTTCAATACGGCCACGTATAAATAGTCGCGTCAAAAGAGGATCCGTCAAGTATGGTTAGAAAAGTCGACAGGACTTGGAGGACGATGGAACGAATAAACTATCCGTTAGTTGGAAGAGAATATAGGTAACAGAAGCATGTTGAGAGAGATCTGTTCGTATACTCGCGGCAAGTGCTGACATTCCGTTGGCAGATTTGCACATCCGTACCGACAAAACGAGTCTTCCTTGCCTATATTTACGTAAAAACTGTGATACAAATTAGAGAATCACTGATGTCGGTGCAGTGGCCACGAGGAAAACATGCAAGGCAAACATTGATAAAATCGTCCCTGTTTTTCGTAACATACTTTCACTACCACTTTTTGGGCATTTGCAGTTGCCAGCGATACAGACTGTATTATTACGGTTTAAAAACCGTTCGGATACCCGTTTGTTCTTTGTATACACTATTTCGGTAGGCAATCGATTGTTAACACTTTCGATTCTGCTCGACGAGAGTCTCATAGAGCTTTTCCCGTCCGCGCAGCTGGCGTTTATCGTAATGCTTTCCGCGGCAACTACGTTCGCGCTGGCGTTGGAGAAAACACAGTTCTCGATGAAAACAAGGTTGCCTTCGATTAACAGGTGACCTGGCTTCGATAAATGAAACTTGGAACGAAGAATCTCTACGCTGGAAAAGTATGCGAAATTCAGAGGGCCCGTTACGTTTTGAAACTCACTATTTTCTATACGCAGCGTTCCGCCCTTTTCCGAAAAATTCAATCCATCGATACGCCTTATCGTAACGTTCATCATCGAGAAGTTGTTTATCGCGATATCGGTGAATCGCTCCTCGAAACTATCGATTCGCGCGTCTTCGATCCGAACGGTCTCGATGCTGTTCAGACTGAGGAAGGTGTCGCGCGTTATTAGTGGTATTCGTCGGATGTTGGATAATTTCAGCCGCTTCATCTTCTTCGAAGTCAGAAACAGCTCAAAGATCAAACGCTCGCTGATGTTCTGCACGATGATTTCCGTGAGTCGATTGGCTTCCGTCAAACTAGAGAAGTGAAGATTCGCGAACGTGCAGGATGTGATCCACAGACTCGTCACGTTCTCGTAGTTGTACCCTTCGGGCAGGAAAAGTTCCTAAAATCAATTTCGTAACGTGTTGTTTAGCCGCTGGTAACACGAGACACCAGAGTCACCAGATAGGTACCCACAAGATACGAAACTTACCTCGTTTCCAACGCAGTGGCACGTGATCCTTGTCTGTTCGTGAATTTCGCATTGTTCACTGATCTCGCTTGCCGCGGTGAGCAATGCCACGATTGCCACGAAACTCATCAATCCCAACACCCTCTTCATCTCTCTTCCTTCTTCACTTTCTTCTCTCTTCTGTTTAAATACAATTGGACGTGCTTTCCGTCTGGTTATCCTCCCTGCCTTCTCCTTCTCGTTTTTATTCTCGTTTCCTCCCTCGTCGAGTAGGTACAGTTACATATGTTCCGTAGGTGGTTCTCGAGCACTAGTCCGATTAGCGTTTACTTTCCCTCCTGTTCTACGGAGAGTCCTTTCACGAAAACTTTTCCCTGGATCCGCAAACTCGGACGACGCGCTTGTGTGGACCGCGGTCGAAGAGAAAATACGGCTTACAGTCGTAGAGGACAATCGCCGAATAAAAATTGGTCTGCTGGATCATCGAGATTAAGATGGACAGTTGTTTCGTACCGCTTTTATATAGAGTGACATGAGCGTCGCGCGTCGGTGGATCGCAACACGTCCCATCCACTGAGCATATTCATCGAGATAATCGGTATATGCAGAACAAACGCGTGAATCGGTTCGGCTGGGCGTACCACAGTGTACGGTACTGCAGTTTTTACTTTTTAAAGCCTCCCGTTTGGACCCTCCGAGCGAGTAGTATTACGCGTGTACGCATACATATTACATATACATACCTACTTACATGTATCTACGCTGACTGTAGCACCCGCTTAGGCTATAGCCTGTCCGTAATACGAGTGGTCAATTCCCAACGGAAAAGCACGCCGCGTATCCGCCGGAACTGGTATATCGCGACAATAAATCTCCAGGATCGATCACCACCGTTCATAGCACTTTCTTACCTATGCTTTGCTCGTCCAATTCTCTTTCTCCTCCTGTCCATGCTCCCGCTCTTCTTGCTCTTGTTCTTGCTCTTTCTCTTGCTCACTTATGTTAGGAAGTAGGTATACTACCGAGTATTTACAACTTCCCGTACGCAGTCTATGTGTCAGTGGTAGTGCAGTAGACGAATATCGAGTGGGGTGGAGAGTCACTGCGTGAACAAAGTCGATGCTAGAATACTAGAAATAATAAAAATAATGCCTGTGCCACATATGTATATCCGTCACCCAATTATGCTGAAGAGTTCGAGTATCGGCGCGTCAATACATACAGTGGCGTGCAAAAGTATTAGGCCACCCTTTAAAACAGAAAATTGGTCCTGTTAAAATCACAGTTTTCGGCCAAAAGCTGCCGAAATGTGTGATTTTCACCGACTTTAACTGTTTGTAGCTGATAACTGCGTTAACCGATTTTGTTGAAATTGTATCAGCATGTATACAACTTACTTAAATCTACAAAAGGCATTTTTTAAATTTTGAGTACGAGCAGAGACAAAAAAGTTGAAAAACACGACATTTACTATTTTTTTCGCTATTCCGACCAATTGCAATTTTTTTCAAAACGAAGAATCACGTCACTTAGCAAACTAATCCTTCTAGCTTCTAAAAAAAGCTCAAGTCGTTTGGACCAATTTTAAACAAGTTATTCTGTTTTAAAGGGTGGCCGAATACTTTTGCACTCCACTGTACATGTACATGTATGACTATTATAATTTATCTGTACTTATTGTTAGTTCCCACCTTTTTATTCAACTCGGGTCGAATCAGCAGAGTAAAACAAAGATTAGTCCACGATAAAGAAGAAAGAAAGAATAAACATTTTATACGCAGAACGAATATGAACGTTAATAGAAAGTATGTATGTATGTACATATGTATATATACCTAATGATAGAGACATAGTAAAGCCGAAAATTCGGCAGTTAAATGGCAACATTGATTACCGCAGAAAAGTATTCAAGGACTTGATCGACGTTGATCGAAGTGAAACGCATACTCCTTAAAGGTGGAATCAGACGGCGCGTGAATCGGCGATCTTTGCGCGTGAATCGCCGATCCACGCGCCGTCTGATCGGTCATGGCTCGCAAAGCCACGCGCCGTCTGATCGGTCATGAATCGCCGAGTCGGGCTTGCCGAGCTAGACGAGCCGGGCCAGCTCGCCGATCCACGCGCCGTCTGATCGGTCATGAATCGCCGAATCGGGCTCGCCAAGCTGACTTGCCGAGCTAGACGAGCCAAGCCAGCTCGCCAAGCCACGCGCCGTCTGATCGGTCATGGATCGCGAGTCGGGCTCGCCAAACCGACTTGCCGAGCCGAGCAAGCTCGCCGATTCACGCGCCGTCTGATTCCACCTTAACGGTCCTAATTGTAAATATACATATCTATTAAGCCTCGGGCGCTTTTTTTCCTCACAATTCTCTCAACGACCTTGTCTCGGCGAGGCGCTCGAAACTTGTTTACCTTGACACGTGCATGGTGTGACCCCACTTCCTTATTCCTATTCCACCAACTCTACAACATGCGTGGCCGGCAGAATACGAGAAGTAGGTCAGGTCAGTTGATGCAGGTATTCAAATAAACATGTTTCGGTTCGAAAAAAACGTGAGAAAACAAACAACACCCGAGGCTCACAATCAGTAGAGTCGCACCTCTCGCTCTATTCCCATTCGCTCCAGTGAAGGATGCAGGGAAGGAGAAACTAAAGCAGAGCGCTGTAGACGGAACTCTATCGCAGTCTTACTGCCCTACTATATGTAGGTACATGTGTATAACTGCCGAATGTACGACTTAAGCGGCTTGATGGCCGATGGTACGTACGAGTTTACTATATCTCTACACGTATGTATCTATGTATGTATATCATTCCCGGTGGATTTCTTAAATGTGTAGTTGGAAAATGTTCTTATCTTATTCGTATTTAACGATCAGTATCGGTAAGTGGCCGAATTGCATTCGCAATTAGGCTCTTTTGTAGAAAATCCTTTTGATTGTGTCTTTTCTTTCGGGCGAGACAAGGGCCAACGGTGTTTTTCCTTGACGGTTCGAAAGATTGGTGTGCGCCCCGGCTTGTATCAAGAGTGAACATACTTCTTTTTGCCTCTCGAAAGGGACGCTTCTCGAAACAGCCGCTGCCAAGTGCAGCGGCGTATTGTGGTTGTAGTTGACCGCGTTTATCAAATCAGAAGTATATGTAGTCAGCAATACCTGCCGAAAGGGTAGATTGGCCGTAAAAGGAATCACTGAATCGCGGTGGCGGTACAGTTACAGAATTCGAAGAAGATTGATTATATTGTAGATAGGTACCTTCACCAAGGCGGGGTCGCAGGCTAAAGATACGGCCATGTGCAATGCCGTGTCGCCGCATTTTGTCTCCTTGATCCTAGGGTCGGCACCATGCTTCAGGAGCAGCTCCACGGTGGCCACGGACGTGATCCCTCTCGTCAGTGGGTTGTGCGATTCTATCGCCACGTGAAGGGCTGTCCGTCCTACGTAAATCCAGCAGAATAAGTCGAAATTAGTTTATCGTTTCAGTATATCGACTCACGCCCTTTCATGGATGTTCGTGGGCCGTTAAAAAAATTACGTATCGCGGCTAACCGTCGTAGTTGCGTTTCGACAGATCGAACACCACGTTTCCCTGGATCGTTTTCAAGGCCAGCAATTCAGCGAGAACTTGACCGTGACAATCTCCTTGTGCTGCCACCGAATGTATCAATGTGTCACCCTGCGGAGGGGAGGTAAAGACCGGACTATATATATACCTATACACTAGGGTGGCTCTTATTTTCGATTTTTGAATATTCTTCGGGGCACTCTCCAGAATAGTTCCAAATAATTAAAAAAAAATCTGTGTAAAGTTTCAGCTCGATCGGATAACGGGAAAGGGTGCCCCTGGGCCGTTAAACATTTAAATCATTATTTAACAGCTCGCGAAGTCGATTTTATATAAGGTCTTCCAAGTTATTGATTAAATAAAAAAATATGTCAAACAAAAGTTGTAGACCCTGACAAGGAGCATCTTTTTTGGTGTATTACTATTTTTCGTGCGACAAACGGTTTTCGAAAAAAATCCGAAAAACTAAAAAAAAAACTTTTTGTTTTCAAATTTTGAAAGTTTAAATGCTTCTAGAACGCTTTTTATTTATGAAGGTGAACAAAAAAAATGGAATTTTTATTTTCGAGGACTATTTTTTAAACATTTAAGGGGGAGGGGCATATACCGAAATATGCAAACAAGATAAAAAAATCTTCATCTTATTTTCAGTGTTTGATATGTGATGAATGTTTCCTGAAAAGTTGGGGTCGAAATTCGCAACAATATCGGAGATATAGACGTCATGATTTCGGGTAAAATGATCATATCTGATGTCTATATCTCCGATATTTTTGCGAATTTCGTCCCCAACTTTTCAGGAAACATTCATCACATATCAAACACTGAAAATAAGAAGAAATTTTTTTTTATCTTGTTTGCATATTTCGGTATATGCCCCCCCTTAAATCTTTAAAAAATAGTCCTCGAAAATAAAAATTCCATTTTTTTTGTTTACCTTCATAAATAAAAAGCGTTCTAGAAGCATTTAAACTTTCAAATTTTGAAAAAAAAAAGTTTTTTTTTAGTTTTTCGGTTTTTTTCGAAAACCGTTTGTCGCACGAAAAATAGTAATACAATAAAAAAGATGCTCCTTGTCCGGATCTACAACTTTTGTTTGACATATTTTTTGATTTAATCAATAACTTGGAAGACGTTATATAAAATCGACTTCGCGAGCTGTTAAATAATGATTTAAATGTTTAACGGCCCAGGGGCACCCTTTCCCGTTATCCGATCGAGCTGAAACTTTACACAGATTTTTTTTTAATTATTTGGAACTATTCTGGATGGTGCCCCGAAGAAAATCTTGAAAATTTTTTTTACCAAGAGTAAATAAGAGCCACCCTACTATACACTATACAGTATGACTAGGATTAGTGGGGATTAGTGTGCACTAGGGTGGACCTTAGCTAGTCTTGACGAAAATTATTTTGCGAGATTTTTTTGGTCTCACCCCCATAAAAATTTGATGGTCGAAAAATAAGGTCCACCCTAGTGCGCACTGACCACTGTGCGATAATGCAAAGTGGAGAGACAAATGCGTGACACTTACACGAGTATGATACAATCGTTGACTAACGTCAAGTCCCTTCTGTAACATCGCCGCGGCCAAATATCCGGTAACGTAGGGATATTGTGGACAATTGAGGGCAGCCAAGTAAAGTGCGTCCTCGCCGCGATCGTTGGAAACCGACAGAGCTTTCTTAACTGTGCCCAGCCGTTCGACGAGCGGTGCTAAGTAAGCCTTCTTCTTCGCGAGCTCGTCCGGATTTCCCACTAAGCACATCAGCATCCTACCGGACACACACATGGCTCGGATCTCAACACCATCTCGTGAGTCTACCCAGGCAACAACCAAATACAAATATATGTACTCATGTACATATGTATTCTTACGTGTCTCCGTCCTCGTCCTGCTTCGCCAGTTCCTCGACCGATCGTTTTAGTAGATTACTCATTGCTCTCTCTACTTCCTTTGCATTCAATCCGTCCTTCAGTCTATCGCTCGCCCTTACAAGCGGTAAGTTCAACGAAGGCCAAGGCATTATACTGCGATCGGAATTTCTGTGAGGACACAGGAAAGTTAAAGAAAGAAAGGAAAAGAGAAAGACGACGCAACGCAAGTAGGTACAGTTGTTAGATCGGTCACGATCGTATCAATATACGTACCTACATACATACGTACATACTTACGTCGTACTTAATCGTTGCTCGGAAGAAGAAGAGCCGGAACACCATGGAGCCATAAGCGCGTTTGGAATTGCAATGGGATCGGTCGGATTCGTCGACTCGGTGGGTTTAGATTCGTGAAAATTGATATGGCTGGTGAGGGCGGTATCGATCACGGCCGACGAAGGAGAACCGGGAGCATGGAGATTGGAATGGAGGAACTGGAAGATGCTGCGAACGATGTCGCTGTCCGTCCCGACTGCCTTCGCCTGTGTTTGCCAATGGTTTTCTTCGACGACACCGCGCGATGCGTCCTCGTTGTGGTAGTTGGGGACAATCGCGTCTGCCTTGTAATCGGTTGGGACCGGGTTTGCTATCTCGAGGTTGGGTATCCTACTGCCAATACCGTTCTCACGCGCCTGGTACGAAACGTTCGACTCCGATAGATCGGTACCTGCGATGTGCCCAGCAGAAATTTTGTCGCGATTTGGACGGATAGCAGAGTGTGCTAGGTCAAACCGCGTCAAGTATTGCTCGGTTAGTAGATTTGCCCGAAGGGCCTCTTGACACGTGAACTCATTTACGTACGATAGTATACTCGCAGTTCTCTCCGACTTGGACCAAACCGTTTCCGCCTCGGGCTTTTCTTCTAAAGTTTTCAGAATTTCATCGACCAGCTGTAAATCGTTCTTGTCGATGGTATCGAGGATATTGCTGGCCGCATCGGCGTCTCTAGCAGCTTTGTTCTCCTCATTGATATCACAAATATTGAGCCCAGCATTCTGGAGCGACTCGTGAGCGTCGCTCCAAAGCGAAAAGTTTTCAAGATCCTCGTCCAGTTGCTCTCCCATTTGCGGGCCGAGAGGCACCTGCTGATGCATTGGATTCGGGCTTGGGCTATCGCTGTAGGATTGATTCGACGAGGAGGAGAAAGAGAACGAGGAATTAGAAGAGGACGATAAGGGCTGAAGCGGCCTGTACTTGGTGGCAGCAACCTGCGAATACCAATGATGAGAAGCCTATTAGACTATGGGTACCTGTATGTGTAATAAAAAGCGCTGGGTATGTAAAGGGTAGTACATCGATAGAGTTAATGGTTGAAGGTTAAAGGATAAAGGCTAAAGGCCTGTTACCCGAGGGGAACCGATTGGACTGCAAGTAAAGTTGTTGGACCGTATCGTCGGTGGAAATTCCGCGCGAGTAGACGGACAGGCCGAACTATTAGGCGAGCTGGAGCTACGGCTCTCCGATTCCGAGGCGGCTGTGTCGCGACCATCAACCGCGCGAGAATCGTGCCATGTCCTCGCCGGGTCCGGCGAATATAGTAATCTGCTCTCCGAGACGGGTTGTGCCGGTTGAGCGCAGCCCCGTGCCAGAATCTCTAGCAACGAGTCCTCGCTTAGCTCGTTCGCGCTGTTTATCGCGGCTGGGGCCCGGGCAGACGCAAACTGAAGCAATCGAAAAAAAAACGTGGTAGCTGTGTTAGTCTCGTTTATTAATTTCAAGGACACAATTTATCGGGAACCCGTGAACGAAAGATTGGACTTACGTCGTTATCCAAGTTACACGACTTGGTTGTATTCTGATCCTTGCTATTGGTCCAAGCGTTACAGACCGTCCTGGCAGCATCTTGCAATTGATCCAGACAGGCGTTCAATTTCTCGCTGTATTCTTTGTCACGGAGAATTTGCTCAGCAGTTTTGTCATAATCAAAGTTGAACGTGTCGTTGGTTTTCAGATCTTGAGGTCGCCCATAAGTCATCCAGTAAGGTGGCGCGCGAGTCGTTGATGGGAAATGTGATTTGATCGGTCCCCGTTCGATCAGCTGCTCCTCACCCACGGAAACGCGAACGCGGCTGTCGTTGTTACTGTGACAGTCTTCCCTGCTCCTGTTACTATTGCTACTGCTATCGGTGTCACTGTCGTCGTCGTCGTCTTCGTCTTTGTCTTCGTCGTCGCCGTCGTCATGGTCGTCATGGTCGTGGTCGTTTTCGTTTTTGTTGCTCCCTGTAGTCTGACATCTGAGAATGTCGTTATCACGAAAATTAGATCGACAGTTTATGACAGATCGTCCGCGATCGATAGATTCATGGGTCTTTCGGTCGAATCGATTGACCAGAGAACCGCAACAATTGCCAACTTTACGATCACGCCTAAGTCGAAGGCCTTCAATTTTCTCAATTATATCGTCGAAATGTTTGGACGAATGAATAACGATCGCATCGTCCGACGGCGGGTAAATAGGTATCGCCTTGTCAATTCGAGGCATAGTACTTGTGTTTGCCATTGTAGATGAATCGTCTCTCCTTGCCTGGGCAATTGCTAGTGGGAAACAGCTTAATCAGTGTGCACTGTCGCTATCGAATTCTCGCTAAATATTCCCGACGAATGTGCCAGTCACCTGCAAAAAGATACGAATTGGTCGGGAATTGGTACATGCGTAATTAAAGATAGACAGACGTTCGCGCGAAAAAATCGCGGGTTCCGTCCGCGTCGCGGCGGTATTTCCCTTATTCTACATATATTAGATAGAAGCGGTTGTCGTCACCGTTCGCAACTGCCGATAATCGCGCTAAAAATATTTTAGGAGCCACTCCGGCCTCGCGCGGAGTTACACTGCTGTAGCTCATTATGTACTTTGCACCAATTGTTTTTCCATCGGAGAGTCGGGGAAATCGAGCAAGACGGTGATACGCTGCGTTGATTGGTAACCAAGGAGTCGTGAACGGAAACGCGAAAGCGAAAGCGAGGGTCCTGGCGTTTGCGACCAGTATTAACAGTTTATTCGGCAACCGGTTGTGTAATCCGTTTATTGAATAGTGGTCGTTGACAAGAAGTATGTGCGGGAGCTCGTCAAGACTTAACCAGCTTGTCTGGGAAGCAAGGCTGCCGCCCGTCGCGTTCCCTGGTATTACCTGGATTCACGACCGGACCACCTGCTACAGTCTATGATCACTTTCTTTCTCCACCTTGTTCGCATCAGTTTGTATGGTATGACAATATACACTCTGGAATCCGCGCGCAACTACCACAAAGCCTGGAAGCACAATCACGATTGCCGCGTACTAAGTGCATCGGTCGCACCTTTCGATTGGTGGACCTTTCACTCACTGGTTCGTTCGGTGCGTAGCACGTAGTAAGTACGTAGTACTCACAATCGCATGGCCGGGCCACGCCGCGCGCCATCATGACCTGTAAACGTCGCGCCGCGGTTGTAAGTCGTAACTGGTCGTAACTGCACACAATCCATGCGACGGGGGACTGTTGTGGAAAGCGACTCGCGATATCGTAAAACGTATGTGTTTTAGCTGACGCGGCGGTCGTTGGCCAGGAATAGGAACGTGACCCGCTTGCTTATACATACATATATCTACCTCCATAAACTGGTTCCGCCGAATGTACCTCTCCCTATCCTTCTGTTCTGCCCGCTTTTGCTCGTAACAGTAGTGAATGGATGTAGCCGTGGTGTAGTGACGATTTCGCTTCTTCAAGCCGATCATCGGACGTGTAAAAAATCGAGCCACGCTCGACCGGCCACATCACACAGCACACAATTGTAACGTCTGTCTACCGGGTCAGTGATAGCGGACTACGCATGCGCGACTACCGGTGACGTCCGTGTCAACCTCCATTTGCATGTGCGCATATGGATACGCGCTTGTAGCTCACCCGCAGCATCCGCCAGTTAACCGCGTGGTCGTAGCTATTTACGTAAAATTTATGGCGGGAAAAAAAATCGATTTGCCTATTTATTTCGCCGTTTTTTATCGTACAGACCTACAAAACATACGTCGCAACTCGCAACCCATCTCGCATCTGGATCTGCCCTGCATTTTTCTTTCCTCGCGTTCTTCTCGTTTCTACTCTATTTCCGCCTATCGACGGTCTTAACGGTTCTTACCATGCAACATCGAGATCGATGCAGAGTCCTGCTGGTCGCAGTATATGTAGTATGTACATACCTAAATGCGAAGTAGGTAAACCAGAGGAAATGATGGAAAGAAAGAGAAGAATCGATTTTAATACAAAAAGGCGAAAACGTTGTCTAGTGACGTGATGTTATATTTGGAAGTATACAGAGGAAGGGGTGTTGTCTTGCGTTGATAGGAGGTGGGGGCGACGGCGATGGTGCCCATGACGGAATAGATGGTTGCGCAGTCTGACAAGTTGTTTTCCAGGGTCTCGCACAGCTGGCAGTTGCGAAAGCGTCGAGGAACAGATGTAACAGAGATGATGCGATTTCTTATCCGTTCGAGATTCGTCACAGAAATCGCGATGGTTTAACAATAAGCCCAATAAGCCCAGTGGGTCGGAGGTTTAAGAATTTTCAAACCCGCCCATCCTTTTTCTCTTGTTTTATTTTGATAAACAACTCCACACGATTTTCTGGTTTCTGCACAGAAAGCAAACACCAACGATCCAGCTCGCGGGATGCGCGACCACTTGCGAAACGCAACTATTCGTTAAAAATCTATCCGTTCGTCAGCGATGCAAGTGCCGTAAAAATGTACGAATAGATTCCAACCTTCCCAAAGATCCACAGCAAGAGCACGATACAACAGCCGTGCACTATCCTCTCGATCCACCGCATCCTGTAACATTCCAATCTTAAGACTGATTACACTAGTTTACAAAATAAAAAAAAATTTTGGGCAACAGATACCACTATTTTTTTCTTATGAATTGTCGATTTCAATATCGGTCGAAAAAAATGACTTTTTTCACACATTTCCATCGATTTCACCCGAACTACTGAACCGATTTGAATATTTTGTCAGGTAGATTTGTTGGTGATTCAATTATCTTTAATTTGAGATAATTTTCGACCATATCGGTCATTCGCAACACGAGATATTCGCAATTAAGTGAGACCACCTTTTTGACAGACAGTCAGTTTTGGTTCACCTGTCGATATCTCGAAAACGTATCCATAGAATTTTTTTTAGACCTTATTTTCGGAATCAGCGGACCATTTTACATAAGAAAAAAATAGTGGCATCTGTTGCACAATTTTTTTTTATTTTGTAAACTAGTGTTATGTATCAGGTACCTACCAAGATACAATCTAGAATCTAGAATTTCGCGAAGCGGAACAGACGTGGGTAGTGCCCTTTCGAGAGTGGACCGCAGTCCAACAAATAAGCAAACTCTAATAATTTTATAGTGAATGCAACTATGAATATGAAACGAGAGCATGATGCGTGCGAGCACATGTTTTCAGAATTACATATTCGGTCGGAATTTCCACGATCGAGCGTCATGCGGCAATTATTAATCACACTCATCCTCCCATTCAGCCTGCTCCGCAATCTCCGCCTCCTTCGTCATCGTCCACGACACGAGATCGAAGCCGTGAGCCGAGTCAGTCAGTAGCACGAATATCGATCGTAGACGAAAGTAGAGTGTAAAAAGAAGGCGAGCTGATAGGACGGAGCCAAGGGCAAAGTTGTTGCAGTCAGCATGGAAGGGGCAAAAGAGAGATCGATCACAATTCACACACTGCACGTGAGAGGAATGGATAGTGGATCGTGTAACGCTTTCAGTCGTGCAGATCCCGCCCAAACCACACGAGTTCTTCCGATGCGTGATAGTCGAGCTACCCTATCATGCTCGCGAGAGTGCTACTTTACCTGTTCAAGTGCTGTTTACACTTGTCCAATTGCGACAGATCTTCGTGCAGAAGGTAACGTTTCGCTCCGAGTAAAGCGGTCCTGATGAAAAGAAATCAAGCAGGAAACTTTGAACAGCGTTACCTATTACATATTATTATTAAATATGTACAATGTACATTATAGGTACTCGTATACTATTTGGTGGTATACATACACGATGAGACTTGCCCTGAGGCATGCCTCGAGATGAGGTCTCGTGTCTCGTGCTGGCAGGGTGGAGAGATGTGGAGAGAGATGGAGGGAGATGGAGAGAGGTGGAGAGAGAGGGCAAGTCTCGTTGTGTACGTAGGGCAGGCTTTCGAGTTTAGTGTTATGTATAGCTACACTACTGAAGAGCTAACGTAAACATGACTCGGACGCCGCGCCGAGACAATCGGCTGGAATAAAACGTGGGAAAGCAAACAATATCCGAGGCTCATTGTCAGTTACGGTCGTAAAGCGGCTGATCCCCCGAAATACATATGAATCTACATACAGCAGAGATGGGCATTATCTAGATAAAAAATTATTAAAATACATTTTAGATAAAAGTTACTGTATCTTTTCTTTTGCAGGGAGTCGAGACCGAGGCAGAAACCGAAATTCTGACCGGTCTAGCGACCAGTAACCGAAGCGAAAAGGGACCGATATTGCGACCGTAACAGTAAGAGGTTGCGAAAAGAAACCGAAACTCCAGACCGATTGCCTCTCGGTCGGGAATCTCAGACCGAAGGCCTGACCGCTCTGGCGACTGGTCGGAGTGGTCGGTTGACCGGTCGAGTTAATTTATGGAGAGGTTTCTGTTCCTCTCCATAAATTACGAGTCGGAACGGTTCGGAGCGGTTCGGAGCGGTTCGGTTCTGTTCGGATCGGTTCAACCTAGCTGAATAAGCCGGGAAGGTATGGATGCTGTTCCTGTCGCTCACACTGTTTGTCACTCTCGTCACGGGTTTGTTGATAGCAGACTTTTGCAGTTATTTGTTACTGTAACACTGTCCATTTCAAACTATGTCGATTTGCCGAGATATTATTGTATTTCAAACACTAGTTATGCATTATTTTAACAGAAGTAGTTAATATAAATAAATTATTGTTAATATAGAAATAAGAAGAAGATGATTGAATTTATAATTTTTCGTATGGATATTTTAAAAGTATGTCCAAGTGTCGAAAAAAAAACAGAAGACAGGAATGTAATAAAATGTAAATATATATTTAACAATAGCATAAATAACAAATTTTACAGCAAAATTTATTACAATGTTTCAATTTTTATCTCTCGGAATAACATATGAAAACATTATGCAGGAGAAAACACCCTGTATTTGCGTTGAACCATAACATTATATGGAACAGGAACTTTTGGGTATAACCCCTATTGAAATTCAAACAAAAGCAGTTAAAGAAACTCTTTCGCTGGCATAAATGACACCATTAAGGCGGATACGGGACCAGTCGATTTTATGTTTCGTCCTGATTGAAGTAATACGGGGTGCGAGTGGTATTGTAAACTGTCCGCAATAATGCAGCGCGCGGCTCGCCTACCTGAAACGGGGCGCACGGCTGCCTTCGATGGCTAATTACGACGCTAATTTTAAAAACTCCCTCTTTAAAAGGTGCTTATTTTGTAGGTAGAATTTCAAGGCATTTGGTAATACTTCTTTCAAGCTTTAGATTTCCAACCTTCGAGGAGAATTTGTAAAATAAGAATTTGTTTTGTAATTTACCATGTTACAAAAATGATTTTTCAGTTTGAAAAAGTATTAATCAAATAGGTCAAACCTTCTAGATTCCCCAAAATGGTAGAATAACTTTGGTGCTGATTTTATCGAAATTTATGAACTTTGTTAAAAATGTAACATAAGGTTCTTATGATAATGTATGTATAAAGAATAGAGGTCCTGGCTTTTCACGTGTTTCTAAATACACGTGTACACGGGACACGTGTAACGTGTATTAAGGAATTAAAAATCCGTGTTCTTAATACACGTGTACACGAATTATAAGTACACGGATGCATGGTCGCCAAATACCGCCTCGTAAAATACAACTAAGGGTGCGTTCCGTTATTCACTGCAAGTACTTCTTATATGACGTCACTATTTTGAAATCGTTGTGTGGTCACGTAATCACTGCGACTGCTGTACCTGGCCGGCTGCAGCAGTTACAACAGGAAGTGACGTCGAAGTTCGTGACGTCATACATCTGTAGCAGTGCTTTCGCAGTGAACTGCTATCCATATCGGAAAGCTATTGTCAGCACTGCCAGTACTTGCAGTGAATAACGGAACGCACCCTAAATAGAAATACATACTTTGTTGTTACGTCGTCATGGCAACGTTCACGTTACCCGTGAACAGAACTATATACACGGATATCCGTGAACAGAACTACACGGGTATCCGTGTATTAAAATTACACGGATTCAAGTTCGGATACGTTTACTACACGTGTACACGTGTATGTAAATACACGTGAAATAGGGACCTCTAATAAAGAAGATCAAAAAACTTTTTTTTTCGGATTTTGTAAACAAAAAATGTCGGCACAATAGCCTTACAGCCGATACATATTTTCTATTTGAATCATTCCACGGTGGAATTTATCACGTCCTCATTTTTGTTTTACGTTAGATGTGCTACTCGCATCCGAGAAGATATCTACTCTGTGTTAAGCAAAGATTGTACCTTATATTTTTGGTCACTCTACATGACTGTATTTTCCGATGTACCACTCTCCTTTCTTATACATATATCTCGTAATAAAAATTGAAGAAGTAACGCTTATACAGCAACTGATTTAAAAGATATAAAATAATATTTTCGCATCTTATCCCACGAGATAAAAATTGAAACATTGTAATAAAGTTTGCTGTGAAAATTTGTTATTTATGCTATGGTTAAATATATATTTACATTTTATTACATTCCTATCTTCTGTTTTTTCCACACATGGAGTAACAAATAATTGCAACAATGTGCTTTAAAAAATCCCGTCACGAGAGAGATAAACAATATGAGCGCTAGGAATAGCATACATAGCTTCCCGACCTATTCAGCTAGGTAGAACCGAACCGCTCCGAACCACTCCGAACCGCTCCGACTCGTAATTTATGGAGAGGAACAGAAACCTCTCCATAAATTAACCCGACCGTTTGCGACCGGTCAAGACTTTTGGTCGACCGAAAGTCAGAGAAAAATTTTCTCTCAGTTTTGGTCGAGAGAAAACTCCTGACCGCTCGTCGCTCTCCAGTTCGGTCGAGAGAACCGTAAATGCCATATTGGTCGCTCTCACTGACCGCGACCGCGACCGAAACCGAAATTCTATCGGTCTCGACTCCCTGATCTTTTGTTCGTTATTCGAAGACAGATGTAGCGCGAGATTTTGTCGGTAACTTTTATCCGTCATCGCTTGGTTTAGAGAGTTTATTCGTTATGTCTATTCGAGAGTTTCTTGTTATCTCCAACTGTTATTCGACAGTCGTATACAGCGCGCCACAATGTATCCGACGCCCGTATCTGTCGGAACTTGGTCGCATAGGTAGTTTATTCGTCAGATTTTACTGGAGAAGTTCATGCGTAACCTTGTGGGTTATTCGAACGTCCAGATGTCGCGCAAGGTTTATCCGTTATCATTTGTCCGTTATTCGAAGCTCGATCTAGCGATATGATTTATGCGACGCTCTTATTCGTGACGAGATTTTCAGAAGGGATAAAATCACATGTTATCTTTATTCGTAATTTTTATTCGTTGGCTTCGAATAACTGGACATTGTGATCCGACGTTGCCAGATCGTAATACATATGTATAAATGAACGGTTTAAAAACTATGAAGCTCGAGAATGTTGTAGCTGCTAGAAAGGACAATGGTAGAAACTGGCCATTTTTGGATCTGTCTGGCAACGAAACATTTTTATAGCATGGGTATTTATGTTTCTACAGGTGTTAGGCCCGGTGCAGACGAGCGGTTTGCGGCAGTTTGTCGCTGCGTTCATTCGTGGTGAAGCAATACGTGCGTTCGTCAAAACGAACGCAAACATGCCGCCTGGTAGCCGCAAAACTTTGCGTCCCATGTGGACTGCTTCATATAAATTTATGGTCTGCTAAAACGCGCAGTTTGCAAACTGTCGCAAACCGCTCGTCTGCACCGGGCCTTAGGAAATCCAAAATGCATAATTCTTTAACTCGAAGGATTTTGTTTCTCATCAACACAACTTCTTTTTCGTTAATCTCTTACGGGAAAATGTGACCCTCCAGTCCAATACCCGACGATTTTCGTGCTCTCGATTGTTTGTAGGACTAACCTAAGAACTTTGCCGTATTCGATTCGTGTTACTTTCGCCCTTGAAGGGAGAAATTACCTCTTTTATCCAAGTCGCCTCTTTTACTTATGCGCTTATAACTCATAAATTACGAAAGATATAAAAAAATATGCAAATAAATGTTATACCGCTTCTGAAGGTCTATATATCTGTCGAAAACAATTTTCGAAAAATTTTTTTTTTCATTAAGTAAATCGGCGTGTCACTCACCGATCTTCCCTTGTGTGTGCCCTAGAGTCTAGCGTTTATTAACGTAAGATAGCATTCGTTTCATTCGTTTCCTGGCTGGGAAGTATGTGTTTATTAGGGTGGCTCTTATTTTCGATTTTTGAATTTTCTTCGGGGCACCCTCCAGAATAGTTCCAAATAATTAAAAAAAAAATCTGTGTAAAGTTTCAGCTCGATCGGATAACGGGAAAGGGTGCCCCTGGGCCGTTAAACATTTAAATCATTATTTAACAGCTCGTAAAGTCGATTTTATATAACGTCTTCCAAGTTATTGATTAAATCAAAAAATATGTCAAACAAAAGTTGTAGATCCGGACAAGGAGCATCTTTTTGGTGTATTACTATTTTTCGTGCGACAAACGGTTTTCGAAAAAAATCCGAAAAACTAAAAAAAAAAACTTTCTTTTCAAAATTTGCAAGTTTAAATGCTTCTAGAACGCTTTTTATTTATGAAGGTAAACAAAAAAATGGAATTTTTATTTTCGAGTACTATTTTTTAAACATTTAAGGGGGGGGGGGCATATACCGAATTATGCAAACAAGATAAAAAAAAAAATTCTTCTTATTTTCAGTGTTTGATATGTGATGAATGTTTCCTGAAAAGTTGGGGTCGAAATTCGCAAAAATATCGGAGATATAGACATCAGATATGATCATTTTACCCGAAATCATGACGTCTATATCTCCGATATTTTTGCGAATGTCGACCCCAACTTTTCAGGAACCATTCATCACATATCAAACACTGAAAATAAGAAAAAAAATTTTTTTTTTGCATATTTCGGTATATGCCCCCCCCCCCTTAAATGTTTAAAAAATAGTCCTCGAAAATAAAAATTCCATTTTTTTTGTTCACCTTCATAAATAAAAAGCGTTCTAGAAGCATTTAAACTTTCAAAATTTGAAAAATAAAAGTTGTTTTTTGTTTTAGTTTTTCGGATTTTTTTCGAAAACCGTTTGTCGCACGAGAAAAAGTAACAAAACAAAAAAGATGCTCCTTGTCCAGATCTACAACTTTTGTTTGACATATTTTTTTATTTAATCAACAACTTGGAAGATGTTATATCAAATTGACCTCGCGTGCTGTTAAATAATGATTTAACTGTTTAAGGACCCAGGGGCACCCTTTCCCGTTATCCGATCGAGCTCATACTTTACAGGGATTTTTTTTAATTATTTTGAAAAAAATTTTTACCAAGGTAAATAAGAGCCCCCCTAGTGTTTATAAGAGAACGTAATTTGATACGATTCAATCAGTTTATCGCGCGATCTGTACCCATGCAGTAAAAATGTTTCGTTGCCAGACAGATCCAAAAATGGCCAGTTTCTACCATTGTCCTTTCTGGCAGCTACAACATTCTCGAGCTTCATACTTTTTAAACCGTTCATTTATACATATGTATTACGATCTGGTAACGTCGGATCACAATTAGGGATGGAGTGCAAAATCACTAACAGTGATTTATCACCGTGATCGCAGAATCACGATCAGGATCGTGATTTAAGTTAAATCACGACCGTGATCGTGATTTTTTTACCTCGAGTGAATTTGCTCACTGTGAATACTGTGATCGTATTTCTTGATCATGATTGAATTATTTTTTATAAAATACTTCAATATAGCTTGTGTTATAGTCAAAATGTTCTAATTCAGCGAATATATAGTATATTATACATTCATAAATAGTCAATGTATGCACGCACTGATTTGATTGGCTAAGGATTCACATATACATTATACTTTTTAACTAAAGTGAATAAATATTCGTTAATTTAAATAGACCAAGAGCGATAACATTGGTTCAAAGTATACAAGTGAGATTCTATAAGAACAGTGAGGACTTGAGAATGTTTCGAGAGAAATTAGAAATTGGGGTTATGTGGAGCGTGCAAAGAGCAGTCATGCTCTCCCCCAATCAGAAGCAATCACTGTTCTGCCTGCACCAATCAGAAGCGATCACGAAAATCACGGATCACTGTGAAAAATCACCGTGATTGGGAACGAACGTGATCGGATCACTCGTGATTCACAAATCACGGTTCTAGCCATCACTAATCACAATGTCCAGTTATTCGAAGCCAACGAATAAAAATTACGAATAGAGATATCATGTGATTTTATCCTTTCAGAGTAACTCGTTACGAATAAAAGCGTCGAATAAATTATCTTGCTACATCGAGCTTCGAATAACGTATAAGGGTTAAGAAGGAAGTCGTTGTATTGAAAATTGAAATCTCACAGATAAACTTCCGTAGCCAAATCCTGACGGATACAACTGTAAGATACATGACTTCGGCTGTCGAATAATGGTTAAAGATAAGTGAAACCTCTCGGCTACACTGTTGCGGATAATGCCTCTCGAATAACGTCTCACCGCTATAGGGGCGTCGAATACAGATACGCGTTATCTCCTGCTATAAAATCACAGATAAACTAGGTTGAATATATATTCTTCAGAAAAACAAGTACAAATAAAGGATAACCGAAACTTATCTTTCCTTAAAACTTTTAGATAATTTTTTGCCCATCACTGACGTACAGTGGCTCACAGCCATAATCGTACACTCCTTAAAATCGCATAACATTTTTAAAATTGTACCAAACGACTTGAGTTTTTTTTGAGAAGCTAGAAGGATTAGTTTGCTAAGTGTCGTGTTTCGTTGTTTTGAAAAAAATTGCAATTGGTCGGAATAGCAAGGAAAAAAGTAAAGGTCGTTTTTTCAACTTTTTTCTGAGCCTGTAATGAAAAGTTATACCTAACTATCAAACATTGCTAGATTTGTGTTCTGGGATGTCTGACTTTGTAATAAAATAGCTCGCTTACAGCAATAACAATTAGGGGATTAAATTACGATTTTTGAATACTAATTTTAACAGACATGCAGCTTAAGTGTTCATTCACTGGACAGGTCACCCAACATGTTGAAAATTTCATCAAAATCGGTTAACGTTGCTCTGAACGTTTAAAGATCGCAGAATAAGGTCTGATTTCGGGAATTTCGCTGCTTTATTTTGATATTTTAAAAAGGACGACGTGTGGTGTATCATTCTCCATCAACGTTTCTTCTTTTTATCCTTTTTTTTTCTAAGCAATGTATACAACACAATGAAACTAGCACTAGCTATTGCAATATTTTCATCCATGATTTTTCTTCTCGTTCTTCGGATCGGTGCTTATGGGGACTGTTGTGAATGAACACTGCCCGATCTCCGAACGAGTGCCGAGCACCGAACAAGCATCGCACGAGCAAAAAATCGGTGCGCGCCCGATGCACATTCGGGGCGGATGCACAGGTGAATACGCGGCTTTACTTACTCAAAATACTCCGTCCAATCAATGTTGCTGTAGTCGAAACCAAAGATCTTTCGCTCCGGCATTGGTACGTCCTCTGTCAGGATGTTTTTCATATTGGTGTTGCGAAAGGCCCATTCATTGTGCGTAAAATGCGCCAATTTTTGCGTGGCGTCGTATACCTTTTTGTGAATCTTGAGGAGCCTGCGAGCGAAGATGAGAAGAAAGAGAGAGAGAGAGATAGAGAAAGAGTGGGAGAGAGCGACCGAAGTAAAGCATAAAAAAAAGCTATGTGACGTGTATTCGCTTACATCGGTTGGTGGCCCTTCAATTTTAGGAATCCATCTATGAGCAAGGCCGGTAAGAGGTGAAGAAACAAGGTTAGCACGTAATGGTAGAAGGAACTGCTCGTCAAGGTGGTTCGGGGGAACCAGATGATTCCTTCGAGCGGTGTCGTTTCGTTAATCGCCAAACCCGTCGCTATCATCTGTTCCTGAAGAACACGACAGATCTGATAGGACGTGCAGTTGTAAACGTGAACCTCCGGATCCTTGGTAACCCTGTAGCACAGCGTGATAAATTTCACTTAACGTGGCTTAGGTCTGGGTTAGCTCTGCGTTAATGTGATTTGGAAAATTTCTTCGTCGTACGTGACTCGCCCTCGTTTCCACGCTGCCGTCAGCGTGGCTTTAATGGCCACGTCGACGGGAAGGTAGTCGTTGGCAATATCTGGCTTTCCACGGGCGACGCGCAATGCTCCCTTTCCACCGAGTATCATCATCCCCACCGGGCCGTTGAAGTTATCCACCCAGCCAGGTACCGGCTCATGTATCGTCGATACCACTGTTCAACGTAACAATGATATTTTATTACCAGCGCTGCTGTAAATCGGCGCGGCGATGCTTTACCTATCGACGGTCGAAAGATCACACAGGGCAGATGTTGGGAGTAGTCGCCAATCACTTGCTCCGCCAGTCGTTTGCTGAATGTATATGTATTCGGCATCGTTCCCACGTACCTACGGCGAAACATCGATGGATCGTTAGTCGCGATTACGCCTTAGCTTAGCGCTCCACCAGCAAGGAGTAACAGCTCGAGGCAACTCACTTGGATGTAAATGTTCTTATAGTGTACTCGTCTAGTGATTCGGCCATCTGAATGGCATTTCTCCAGTTGAGAAGCGGCGGATAAACGATCTCGTCCACCACTGGCTTATCGGCTTGAGCGTACGCAGAGCTAATGTGTACCAACGCCTGTCGGCGTTGACGAGCGCAGAGTCGATCGGCGTTAGTCGAGGAATAGACGAGACGGTCCGCAAGAATACTTACCTACTATGTAACGAGAAAAGAATTCTACTTGCCACCAAGTTCTCCATGCCTCCCGCCAGAATGCAAATGTCCCTGGTACTTCGGCAGTTGGACAATATGTCCTTCTTCAGATTGTCTTCGAATCGAACGTTCGCGGCAACATGAAAGATCACCGACACTCGGCTAGTAATAGTGTCTCTCTCAATCGCGGCTATACCTAGTCCATCGACGCTCGTGTCACCGAGGACGGGAATTAGCTTGGAGAAGTTGGATGGCCTCTCTTTTCGTAACGTATCGAACAGCTACCGAGCAATCAAACAAACCGTCCAGTAACACGAGTTAAATACGTAGGTACCCAGACCTATCTGCCCACTTACTTTCCACCACTTGAAATTTTCACATTTCCACATTCTCCGCAACTTACCGGCGACTGAAACTCCTTTTTCAATCTCTCTTCGATGGACAGTCCCTTCTTCGGCCGCATCAGCATATATATCTCTCGAACATCGGGGCAGGATCTGAGTAGCTTCTCGATCAGCACTTTGCCAAGAAATCCGCTACCACCCGTAATTAGGATACTCCTTCCGGCGTAGAATCCGGCTATCGTGGACCCCTCTCTCGATATCTTGTCTTCTTCTTTTTCGTCATGGGCCTAGGTTCAAGAGGTATTAAATTAGACCCGGTTAAAATGCTCGCAAAGTAAAGGGTACCTCTTTCAATATTTAACAAACTTACTGCCATTGTAAAAGAATGTACACGGACTGTTGTTGCAGTGGCAATGACAGTGGCAGTGGCAATGGCAGTGTCAGTGGCGGTGGCGGTGGCGGTGGTATGTCTTTTGAACTTGGCTTGGTCTCTCTTTCTTTCTCCACGGTCCCTTCGTTTCCTGTCCAGAAGAAACACGAATGCTCAGTGACAAATAAATCGCCACGACTGACCGAAGCACTTACTTGCCGATAATAGTATTCCGGTTCACCGGTTCAAAGATCAAAACTTTGGTTACCCATCCGCCCATTGTTAACCGTCGCCCTTGCAAGACTCTTTAATAGCTAAATAACTGTAACAGCGAGAGACCGGATGTTATTATAGCTTTAACGTCCAACTTTATACAAGTAAATATTTATGCACATATGTATTCACTTGTACACTGTAAAATCTACATACTTACATACGTGCTAAATAAATCCTTCATGCATAATTTACAATGGATCGTTTTTATCTGATTCGACAAACTGTGTATGCTGCCAACTTACTAATTGTTTAAAAATAAATTGCGAATCTCCATGAATTTTCCGCGGCTCGTAAAGTGGACGAGAGTTCTGTTCTCCTCCTGTTCTCTTCCCTTTTGCATGGGAATATTGTTCTTTCCTGTTAGATTACATTTGAAAGGCCCGGTAATGTGTAGATACATACATACATACATGTATCGGCTCGATTGACATTTGTTTCGCGGTACCCCGTAACGATGTCGACCTAACACAGTCCTAGGAAAATGGTGAAACGATGAATTCGTCGGGCTCTCCGGTCGATGGAATGGTATCTATGTCGTTGATGTCAGCAAAGTCTTCGCTGCAACAAGATCAGGATAAATTGATTGATGATTCGAGCTCCGTACTCGTGGACAATCTTCTAAGGTTCGCCGAAGAATTTCGGCCTCACCTCGCCGAAACCAACGGGGGCCCTACTTTTGTATAGCTACATATATCGCGGTTTTACCGGTGTTCAGGGACTCGATCGGTGAACGCTCAATAACGAGCAATGAAACGGAACGGCCGAGCCATGCTCTTTCCGAAACGGAGCCGGAAATCTTATACGAGGAGTACGATGACCAAGAAGACGAAAGAGACGAACAAGGAATCGCGTTGAGGGAGCGAGCTTGGAGATCTGTGGATCAGCCCCGTCGCGTTTTATCCTTGGTAGCCGACGGTTATTGCAATTCGCAAATCTCTCCATAAACCTTCCGCGATTCACCTAACACTGTGGCGTTTCAGATGGAGAGGTGGCAACAGTTGCAGGTTACTTTTCCTTTCCATTCGGTGTACATACTCGCCAACTATTAGGTACATTAGATAGCCGTCTAATTGTATTCCGAGCCATCGTTTTCTTTCTTCGCGTCTTCATCGACGTAGAAGACGGCACCGCCCGCGGTCGCGACAGAAGCCAAATCCAAAACCATGGGCCGAAGGGGACGGAAAGCTACACCGAGAGGTGCAGCCACGGCCGGTGACGATGTGGTCGAACCCACAAACGTCAGGTAAACGGTGACTCCTCTCATTGCACACATAGAATTTTTCTATATCGTTTCGTTTCGTTTCGTTTCGCAGAGGTCAGATGATAAAGGACATGCAGGAAGAGATCCAGCTAGAGCAATACAACGTGAAACGCAGGGCAGAAGTCGAAGGGGAGGAGCAGCGAAATCGCGAAACGCAGCTGGAGGAGACGCGGGTTGTTCTTTCTCTCCACTGGTCAGCGTACGCGAAGAACGTGCGGATCCTCGAGGAGACAGAGAACGTTGGTATTCGTCGGACGGGTTTTAAATTCAATTAAATTTAATTGTAATCGGTAGTTTCTGTTGCGATCGAATTTCAGTGGGCCAGGTACATGACTTGCGACGGTCTACCGGATCCCGGATCGCTGCCCGACATGAACACCTTTCTATTCCTTTGGACAATTGAGTACGAGGATGCGAGCGTCGGCGCCATGGCGGAAAAATGCCGCATAATCACTTCGGTACGTAATGTAGACGGTGAGAAACGTGAGTGTTCGGTGATAACGACAATGGCGGTGTCGGCATTCGTTTCAGCTATTAATCAAACTGGAAAGGATTGTTCGTTTCTCCACGACTATCTCGGCGGGATACGCCAGCGAATGCAAATTGGTGAGTACTTGAGTAGCTTCAACACCGACGATGAAACGCAAACGCGTCATCTCACGTCGTTGTGATCCGAATGTACGCAGATTGCGAAACAGCTCCGGTATAAGCTACAACAGTGGATAGACGATGCGTGTTATCGACTGTTGCGTGACATTGAAACGAACATGACCAGAATGGACCCGAAAACGGCCACGTACGTTTGTACAGCAAACGAAGCGGTGTGCTGCGTTTGGGCCCCGATTCCATTGCCCATTGCGGCAAAGCGGCTGACGGACAAGGAAGGGTAATGTCACGGCTACCCTTGGCGTATCAATACTAGGGTGGCTCTTATTTACTCTTGGTAAAATTTTTTTTCAAGATTTTCTTCGGGGCACCTTCCAGAATAGTTCCAAATAATTAAAAAAAAAATCTGTGTAAAGTTTCAGCTCGATCGGATAACGGGAAAGGGTGCCCCTGGGCCGTTAAACATTTAAATCGTTATTTAACAGCTCGCGAAGTCGATTTTATATAACGTCTTCCAAGTTATTGATTAAATCAAAAAATATGTCAAACAAAACTTGTAGATCCGGACAAGGAGCATCTTTTTTGTTCTATTACTATTTTTCGTGCGACAAACGGTTTTCGAAAAAAAAAAACCGAAAAACTAAAAAAAAAACTTTTTTTTTTTTTCAAATTTTGAAAGTTTAAATGCTTCTAGAACGCTTTTTATTTATGAAGGTGAACAAAAAAATGGAATTTTTATTTTCGAGGACTATTTTTTAAACATTTAAGGGTAGGGGGCATATACCGAAATATGCAAAAAAAAATTTTTTGTTTCTTATTTTCAGTGTTTGATATGTGATGAATGTTTCCTGAAAAGTTGGGGTCGAAATTCGCAAAAATATCGGAGATATAGACATCAGATATTTGATATATTGATCATTTTACCCGAAATCATGACGTCTATATCTCTGATATTTTTGCGAATTTCGACCCCAACTTTTCAGGAAACATTCATCACATATCATACACTGAAAATAAGAAAAAATTTTTTTTTTTTTTGCATATTTCGGTATATGCCCCCTCCCTGTAAATGTTTAAAAAATAGTCCTCGAAAATAAAAATTGCATTTTTTTGTTCACCTTCATAAATAAAAAGCGTTCTAGAAGCATTTAAACTTTCAAAATTTGAAAACAAAAGGTTTTTTTTTTTAGTTTTTCGTTTTTTTTTCGAAAACCGTTTGTCGCACGAAAAATAGTAATAGAACAAAAAAAATGCTCCTTGTCCGGATCTACAACTTTTGTTTGACATATTTTTTTATTTAATCAATAACTTGGAAGACGTTATATAAAATCGACTTCACGAGCTGTTAAATAATGATTTAAATGTTTAACGGCCCAGGGGCACCCTTTCCCGTTATCCGATCGAGCTGAAACTTTACACAGATTTTTTTTTAATTATTTGGAACTATTCTGGAGGGTGCCCCGAAGAAAATTCAAAAATCGAAAATAAGAGCCACCCTAATCAATACCGATAATACCGATTGTATCATTTGACGAATAGAAAGCCGATCGAGGTGGCATTCCCTGAGTTGGAGTTGACGATTAAAATGCCCGCGGACGTGGATTGCTATCGCATGGCCATTCGAGGACTCTGGCTGACTTACGATCATTACTCGGTTGAGACGGGCTCGTACCGAATGCCCGACCTCCCAGACCATCTAATCCTCCTGTGGGACCCGTCTATCGGTAAGTTGTCTAATCCCAGCTTGGGCTCATTTCTACGCGACCGTAGTTGCGCTGTTGCTATGTACCTACAATGTACATTACAATGTGCAGACTTGCTCCACTTCTCCAGAAAAGAATTCGATGAAAAGCTTGGAATTTGGAAGGAACAAGCCGAAGGGAGACTCTTGAGGGTAGAAGAGAAGAAAGCGATACTCGAGCGGATAGAGAATCCACCTGTGTTACCGAGTAGCATCGATAGAAGAGGTAGACGTGGCAAGAGACCGAGAAGGCCGCAGTCCGCGACCAAAGGCAGACAACACCCAGCGAACTTGCTGTCTATTTTACCTACGGACACGCAACTTCTGCCATACTTACCCACGGCCTGCGAAATCATTCGACAGAGAGAAGGTGAGGAGGTGAGGTCTGGATAATTCGGCGACAGTGGCCAATATATTCGATTAATCACCTCTCTGTTCTTTCAGACGAGAACAGGAAAGAGGTGAGAAGGCTGTTGTTTACGCGATGCGAAAAGACCGAAGTGAATCTACGCAAGTACAGGATTCTCGGAGGTGTATACCACGTGGATCTCGTCTATCAACCACCGCAGCCAAAAGATCTCGGGGGAGAGACGTGGCTGACGACTCGTAAGTGCGCAGCGTTTTGTCTTTAACGCTGCTATCCGGGATTCCGGCTGGCCGATTCAAGTCCAGGTGAATTACAGTTGAGTTACCGAAGGAGACGAGGTTCGTGCCATTCGCGAGACCGTACGAACCACCGCAGCCAGCGGCGGACTCTGAGAGAACACCTGAAGTGATCGAGGCCGAAATGAAAGCCTTGGAGACCGCGATGGAGGCGCTCGCTCTGATTACCCTCAAGTCGGTGTTAGGCCAACAGCATAGAGGTATTCAGTACTCGGTAAATCTCGCTCATTTGGCCGTGTCTCGTTCTCCCTTCGTAACAGGTTGCCTGAGTCAATTTACTGGTTCGAGCCACCGCTGGTCGCCCACTGGATACCGGAGAAGAATATTTGGTCGACCAAAGACGTCCACGACATCAAGTACAACGAAGAGAAACAGGCGATCGCGTTTAGGAGCGGCAGATTGGGAGTTCACGGGTTGGCTGCCTATAAATTTGCGAATCTGCCGTTCCAAAGCTGGGAGCTGAAGCCCGAAACGGGGAAGAGTGGTCGCGAGTACGGCGGTGTCGTCTTAAGCGTTACAGCGGCCACTGTTCAGGCGGAGTTTATAGTCAGGGTACGTGCCTACGTACATATTCTCCATCAGTTTAGGCGCTTTATGTATGTACATTAGGGTGGCTCTTATTTACTCTTGGTAAAATTTTTTTTCAAGATTTTCTTCGGGGCACCCTCCAGAATAGTTCCAAATAATTAAAAGAAAAATCTGTGTAAAGTTTCAGCTCGATCGGATAACGGGAAAGGGTGCCCCTGGGCCGTTAAACATTTAAATGATTATTTAACAGCTCGCGAAGTCGATTTTATATAACGTCTTCCAAGTTATTGGTTAAATCAAAAAATATGTCAAACAAAAGTTGTAGATCCGGACAAGGAGCATCTTTTTTGTTGTATTACTGTATTTTTCGTGCGACAAACGGTTTTCGAAAAAAAACGAAAAACTAAAAAAAATACTTTTTTTTTTCAAATTTTGAAACTTTAAATGCTTCTAGAACGCTTTTTATTTATGAAGGTGAACAAAAAAAATGGAATTTTTATTTTCGAGGACTATTTTTTAAACATTTAAGGGGAGGGGCATATACCGAAATATGCAAAAAAAAAAAATTTTTTTCTTCTTATTTTCAATATTTGATATGTGATGAATGTTTCCTGCAAAGTTGGGGTCGAAATTCGCAAAAATATCGGAGATATAGACGTCATGATTTCGGGTAAAATGATCAATATATCAAATATCTGATGTCTATATCTCCGATATTTTTGCGAATTTCTACCCCACCTTTTCAGGAAACATTCATCACATATCAAACACTGAAAATAAGAAAAAAAATTTTTTTTTTGCATATTTCGGTATATGCCCCCTCCCCTTAAATGTTTAAAAAATAGTCCTCGAAAATAAAAAATCCATCTTTTTTGTTCACCTTCATAAATAAAAAGCGTTCTATAAGCATTTAAACTTTCAAAATTTGAAAAAAAAAAAGTTTTTTTTTTTTAGTTTTTCGTTGTTTTTTTCGAAAACCGTTTGTCGCACGAAAAATAGTAATACGACAAAAAAGATGCTCCTTGTCCGGATCTACAACTTTTGTTTGATATATTTTTTGAGTTAATCAATAACTTGGAAGACGTTATATAAAATCGACTTCGCGAGCTGTTAAATAATGATTTAAATGTTTAACGGCCCAGGGGCACCCTTTCCCGTTATCCGATCGAGCTGAAACTTTACACAGATTTTTTTTTTAATTATTTGGAACTATTCTGGAGGGTGCCCCGAAGAAAATTCAAAAATCGAAAATAAGAGCCACCCTAATGTACATAGTCATTCGTTTGCTCGTGGTCAGGACGATCGCGTCTGCCTGAATTCGCTCGTGGGTGGTGCGTCGAAGCCGCTTAAGCATATATTGGGAGACTATACCGAGCTGGAGACTTTGATCGATGTATGTATGTACGTGTGTAGCTATTTAGGTAGATACGTGAGATAAAAGTTTGTGAAATTTTATTATCGGCTCGCAGCGAATGCAACAGGTCGGATGCGACCTGTTTCCGGAAGCAGATGCCGCCAGCTATCTGAAAGGGCTGGCGATCAAGCATCCGATGGCGTCGAAACACTTACGGGAATGCATGGCCCTCCTGTCCACCGCCTATACCTTTGCTTGGTCTCGATGGAACGCGACTCGCGACTATAGAGAGATAGTCTTGCAGCTGAAGGAGGTGCACGGCTGCGTTGCCAAGGAGGTAATGTTTTCTCGGTCAAACCGATCGGCACACGTTTCACATCGGCGTATGTATGCAGCTACTTAAGTAGTCTCCATGCTTACCTCTTCCGCTTCCACCACATAACTCCTCCGTTCTCCAGGGTACAAATATAACGTTGCTGGTGACACCTTCGCAAACTATGCGCATACGCTGCACCGAGATCAGTCCCGAGTTTTCTCACCTACCTCTGGACGAGAATGACGCCAAGGTAAAGTGTAGCGCGCTGCGCTCTCTCGATCCTCTTCGCTTACTTCTAATAGTTACCTACTAGGGTGTTTCATATTATAGGGTTGAAATTAAAATATTACAATTTTTTTTTACTTTGCTCATGCCCTGATTCCTATTAATATAAAAAGAATATCTGACAAATTTTAGGAAGATTGAGAAATATTTAGAGGTTGCACACTTTGCACACTAAATAATATGTAGCAGGCTAAGGAAACACGATTTCCAAAGATAATTATTTTTATTCTCAAGTCCTTGAAAAAGAAACTAAACTTCAAAGAAGACTTAGACTTAGATAAATTTACATTTTATTATTATTATTATTGTTCATATCTATAAAAATTCTGTGCCTTATTATTTGACCCATATTTTTAAAACCTGACAAAGCGAAAATATGTAGGGTAGAACGGGGTCGGTAGTAGCAGGGGGTGAATGTAGCACGCTAATATCTCAAAACATGGATATTAACACCAATTTTAGATATATGATAAACAATGACATTTGCAATCCATATCCTAGCAGTATAGATACGCAACAGACATGGATAGTGAAGAAAATAACTTTTCGATACCCTACAGTAACTTTTCCTTACTGACTTATAATTGTAATGTAAGCACACCCTTTGCAAGTATGTGCTTTTTTAAATCTGTAATTTGCCTTTTTTTTTAAGTAATACTGATCGTTACTTAGCACTTTTAAGTGTCTCGTTAGTCACAATTTATAATTGAAGTTCAAAAGCATGGTCGAGGGCGATTGTCACGTCGGCAGTCGGGGTCGGTTGTACCGCAACAGAACCGAATAGTATCAAAGAAGGCGAATAATATTGTCTTGTTCGCATAGAATTCATGCAGTGTTACAACCGATCCGGGGTCAGAGACGGTTGCAACACTTTACACTGTAACGTTAGGGCTATAACACTCCGCTTCTCATTTTTTATTAATAACTTGGATATTACTTGACACAGTGAGACTGTTGTGACTCAATGATGTCAGATAAATAAGTAACATTTCCGCATAAGAGTTTTTGTTGTAAATGTAATAGTTCCTGCGCAATCGTATTCAAAAGTCAAAATGTTACTACCGCTCCAGGCCTACCTTAGTGATAAAACTGTGCAACCCCTAAATATTATTAAAGTCTAAAATTTGGCATACAGATCACTTAGATGAATAGAACCAAGAGGGCGAGCAAAGTTACGTGAAAATTATTATTATTATTATTATTATTATATAAACGGGAGAACCCTTTAGACTACAAAATTTTTACATAATGTACAAGAAGTATAAAAAGTATAAAATATAAAATTAAAATATAGATAAATATAAAGTAACAGAAAATAAAATGAACACAAACATAGCAGTCTAAAAACACGCAACAAGACTAAACCAATGAACGGACATTAAGGGGACCTTCCGGTCTAAAAGTCGATTTTTTTTTTATTTCATTTTTCGAATGTTCAACCTTTTAGGAATACGTGTTTAAAAGGATTTGTTGAAATTCGTAAAATTCCAGAAGTTATAGGCATTTGAGTAGCGGCAAATGCATGGGCAACAACCGGGCACTCGGCGCTCACGTAAACCTTTAAACGCGTTTTTCTCGAAACAGTGTTCTCAAAACGGTGGGACCTGTATCTCCAAAAGTTATTATCCGATTCGACTGAACCTTTTTTTATTTTGAAGAATATACTTCTGGCTAGGGGGGAACTAGAAAAATTACAAAAAATTGAAAATTTATAATTTTCAAAGGCGTTGAAAGAACGAAAAGTCTAGGGAAAAGTGATTTCAAACTTCAAGTGTCGTTATTTTCTAAAAAAAATGTCATTTTTTATTTTTTTATAATTCCCCCCCCCCCCCTAGCCAGAAGTATAATCTTCAAAATAAAATAAGTTTCAGTCGAATCGGATAATAACTTTTGGAGATGCAGGTCCCACCGATTTGGATCAATTTTTTGACGCCTTGACTTTAACAACTCCCCAGGGCCGTCTGCAATAATGAATTATAAAACAAAAAATATATTTCTATAACTTAAGACATCCTTAATACAATGCAAAAAGTCCCATTCAATTATATATAGTAGTTTTCCTTTAATTAATTCCTAAAAATCACCTATTTTTTTGGGCTCTAGACCGGAAGGTCCCCTTAAGGAGATGACAGACTCCTCAGAAGTAGAGCCCTAAACGTAGTTAGGGAGTCCATGCACAAATCAATATCGGCAGGGCACCTTTGGAAAATTGAAACACCCTATTACCTACATATATGTATTATAGCGAATTCGGGAGACCCGCACTGGGCGCACTGAGTGCGAATTTAAGCCAATCGGAAGAGTGTGAACTTTTTCGGTTCCGATTGACTAAAATTCGCACTCAGTGCGCCTAGTGCAGCTCTCCCGAATTCGCTATTAGTCAACTACCGGTTTGATGACGTTACAGTTCTATGCCGATCTGTATCAGCTGGCCATGGACACGGCCGGCATCAAGACACGGCTGCTAATAAAACGAATACCGTTCACGGTGGTGTCGACTGTTGCGCGGCTACTCGACCATACGAACGTCATCGAAATGTCCTCTTGATCGAACTGGACCCTCGCACGGCCTTGGAATTTCCAATTCTTCGTAAGCAGGGGAGAGATTTACAACAATCCGGGGAACGTTGCTCCAAACGAAATTCATTTTATTCGAATACATAACGTATCTCGAGCATCAAGCGATATAGTCAGGAAATAATAAACGTCTCCGTTCGATCTGAACTTGAACGCAAAACGACAGCTCGAAGGAAACACACAGCGATATCGAGGTTACGGCTAAGCGTAAAGAGTTAATTGATGCGCTTCGACGGGAGTGGTATTTCTGTTCTATGATTGGGAGTGGGATGCGGATTGGGATTGGGAATGGAGTGTGCGAGGTTCAAAGGACTGGTCTGGCTCAGGTGGTTGTGGTTGATTCTGTGATGACGGAGGCGGATGGGTAAATAGTAGGTAAATAGTACTACGACACGGAAACGATACGGCGTTAAAGCCGTACCTAGTATATACGGGCGAGATGAGCTGACGCGCGGGGATCTCGTCGCGGACTTGTCGGAAGCACGCCGACGTCCCTCTGAATATTATTATATCACGCTTGTCCGCGCTCCTTCTTTCTCAGGTGTCAGAACATCCACGTGTACATGGTCTCTAGTTGTGTAGTTGTTTAAACTGCCCTCTCGATACGATCGATCTCTAACGCGCGCGTACGTATGTAATACGAAGCTAAAAAATATACAGTGTTGCGCGCTGCGGAAACTGGACACGCGTCAGGGCAGCCTCGACTTTAGTCTATAACTCTATACAGCCGAACGATCGATCGTAGAACTCCACCCCACTGCAGCATGTACGTGCTACGTCTTCCCGTTTCTCATTTCCCATTTCCCATTCCCCAGCCGTTTTCGCCACGCTCCGTCTCTATTCTTTCCTGTACCACGTAACGTGTACGACGTCTCGCCTGCAAACCACATATGTATTTCGGGCAAATTCTATTACTTCGTCTTGCATCCTCGAGCAAATCTTTTTATGTAAGTGGCTCTGTCGCGTATCCAGGAAGCGGAGGCCGCATCACTTTGTATCCGCTACATTCTCTAACTACGTATATTCCTATATTCCCCGTCGTCGTCGTCGTCGTCTTCGTCGTCTTAGCTCGTCTTCCTCTTCACAGTCTAGTCTTGACAGTTTAAATACGTCTTTCAAACTGCCTCCAACTTTCTTCGCCCTTACTTTCTATTTTCTGAGTTTCACACTTTCAATGATTTCCAGACAGTCCCGCGCCCTGACCATGAAAATCCAAGTTCCCTCTTTACCATCCGTTCTGTCACCCTCATTCCCCGCCAACCAACAAACTCTCGCCGTCCTCTGCCAGTGGCCGATTAGTCGAAACCAGTCCGAAAGAAGAACGAGGCTGAGAGAACGAACATGTCTGCGAAGGCGCGTGCAATAGTAGCAATGCGCGGTTCTGACTAGAATGAGCCGCCAACTCGGGTTTCTTAACCTTGTAAACCTTGTTGTGTTATTCACGCGTATTAAAATCCTATCAACGCTTGCTTATCTGTATCGTAAACACAAACTCCAACTCCAACTCGACTCGTAAGCTGCTTACGTCTGAGGTAATCCATGGTATAAGGCCCAATTCGCATCCAGTTCGAACTAACGCATATTTAGCTGTATACCCTACCTATCGTGACCATTCGTTTGACTCTAAAAATCTTTAGAATTAACGCGCGTTCCAATTTCGCGACGGAACGCGTTAAAACCACAAACATTTGTAATTGGTTGCTCGATCAACCGGTCTTTCACCTTGAACTATCGTCGTCGTCATCATCATCATCATCATCATCGTTATCATCGTCGTCATCGTCGTCTTCGTCTTCGTCTTCGTCGTCGTCGTCGTCGTCGTCGTCGTCGTCGTCGTCGTCGTCGTCGTCGTCGTCGTCGTCGTCGTCGTCGTCGTCGTCGTCGTCGTCATCATCGTCATCATCGTCATCATCGTTATCATCGTCATCATCATCATCATCATCATCGTCGTCGTCATCAGATATGCATAGTACGGAATAATTACACATATATAGAGCAACATGTTTCCGGCCGATCGTCCACATCTAGGATGTGTCTACGGTGGTTCACGGCGATATCTACATAATGTATATCTATAGGTTCTGTCGAGGCTACTCGCCCGTATTCGGCCAGATCCGTGTCGATCGTCGGTCAGCGTACATGTTTTAGCTGTGTCTACTTGTCGTCTAGGTTGAAGCCACTTTGCCTCCACCCGTCGCGTTATCTGTCACCAGTGCTAGTCCTGCTATCGCATTGGGCACAGTGCAAGTGCAAGTGAAGGAAATGGAAAACTACGCGTTGACAGAAACGGAAGCCTTTGTCTGGTCTCGTCGGGTCTCGTCTTGTCTCGTCCGGTCACGTCTTGTCTCGTCTCTATTCTTTCGCTTTGCATCCGATCTGAATTTGTCGCCCGCGTTTACCTTTGGCACTTGATCAGATGAAGGAATTTATAGACAATATAGATGATCGACGCGCGAACAAACGCGTTCACGTGGCCATTAAATGGTACGGATCTGGTTAGCCGAATGAGACGGCAACTCTATACATACAATAAAGACTCGGGTCGAGCAGCATCGTTTTAACGCGTCCCATTTTAACGAGTTTGCACCAGATCGAAATGTACCAGGCTCGCATTTCGCATCTCGCGTGCAACGGTATAATATAGGTACATTATACATACTGGCTATCTACACAACATACAAACGTTAGTCTAATTGTTTTTGTGCTAGTCGATTTACTTTACGTGTACACGCCCGAATGTTGCGTAGCCGTACGTACATGGAGTGTACAGTGTACACCCTGCGTGTGGTGTAACGTAAACAAGTGTTTCGTACGTGTCTGTACGCACATATTTGTATGATTTGACGGTGAGTTTGGATGAGTTTCGCGCGCACGCCCAAGTCAAGAAGAGGCCTGGTGACTCGAATTCGCCCGTGGCCCGACGCGACGTGGTCGATCTCCTTGCGATCCGTAGCCTCCCCGTGCAGCCGGAACGGTGCCGCGTTTACGCGAAATTCGTTATTCGTTGAATGTAAAAATATTTGTCGGCTGCGCTGATCGCGCTACATCTTACGATTAGCAAACGCGAACGATCTACATACGCGCGTAAATCTAAAGCTACGTGTGTGTCGACCCTCGTGATGCACGCTATTCGTTCTCGCCGTTGTTTCTCTCACCATGTGTCGTCGAAACCTACAGGCACACGCTCACTCATACATTGTGTCGAGCGCAAATATACATATGTAAGTATGTACATACATACCCATATACCTGCATATGTATGTTATTGCATGTACGCAAAATCTGCAAATCCACGGCTGAATTCGATCTCCGGGGATCGGTCTACGTTATCGTCAACAACAGCAAACTAGTAGATGTGATAACGCTTAAGATTAATTCAAGGTATAACACCGATCACAATTTTCATTGTTTCCAAAAAATCTCCGACTTTGTCGATACAAAAGTTCCGTCAAAAATATCTGCTGCTTTATCGTGCCCTACTACATAGTAAGAATTCAACGTTAACATCCCGGTGTCCTGTTCCAATTGCTCGTAAATGTTAATAGCAACACGATGCAAACGCATACAGATAGAAACGAATCGATATCGATGCATAGGCGGATAGGGAGTGTTTCGTACGTCGTAGGTACGTGTCATTGTTTAAATTTTCGACAACCAGTGGAGGGAAATGAGAAAGTGGTTGGTTCATTATTGCACTCGGAAGGGGGTGTATGTCACGTGTATAGAAGGGGCGACAGGACCGAATCAGAAAGTGAGAAGGAAAACGTAGGGTACGGAGTAGGGGAGGAGTGGTCGATCAATATCAGGGACATGGAATCGCGATAAAACGGATATACCTACCTAAGGCGGAATTGTCGAGCCCAGCTTTCATTTAGAAATGTTGGCCGTTTCGGTTCGTAACCAGTGTAGGTACTCGACCAACGTTTCAAAACTGTAGGTAATCCGAATGTTGGGTAAAAAAGGTAACACGTTCGTTTCTAGTGGCACACAGGAATCGAAAGACACCGGATTCACCAGGCATAGGAAACGCTAAATCGCCGCGCCGTTGTCCATCAATATTCGAAGCAACGGTATTACGTACTCGGTACGTACTAGGTACTTACGCGTGCAAAACAGTCATAAAAATAACATTCGATGTATGTAAATGTGAATAGAATCGTGAAAATAATATCGATCGGTCATATCTTCGAGCGTCTTGGCCGCTCAAAGTAGATACATACTGTATGTATACGTATATGTACGCGCAGTCGGCACGCAATCTCGCGTGAAAATCAGCTCGTTAGTTTTCGTGTGAAAGGTGAACGCGATACATTCGCCGAGTGTCGTCGCCGTACACGAAAAACAAGGAGGGAAAAGAAATGGAGAGAAACAGCAAGTGTCGACGGGCGAGCCAAGGAACGCGTCTGTTGGCCGTAACACGAGGGAAATGTCGTCGCGGGAAATGGAAATTCATCTCGAATTCAAAGTCGAGTCACAACAACTTTTCACGCGATCATTCGAGACTCGAGAGTGGTCGTGTTACTGGAAACCAGGGAACCTCGCTCGCCACGGCTATTCGATTCCCCTGTTCTGCGCACGGGGCTAACCAGAGAACAGAGCAAGAACGGGGAAAAGATTTTCAGTCGCCGCTTTTGGCCATTTCTGGGCTACGAAGCGGGAGCGGGAACGGGAGCGGGAGCGGGAGCCAACAGTTTCGATCGGCTTGGCGTTGTCGGGAAACACCGAGTACCATAAAGGAGAAGCTTTCAATGTTCGAGAGTTGCTGATCTGGTGTAGATCGAGGATTTCCGATGTTCCCACGAATTACGAACGGCACGCGTATTCGAACGCGTTTACTCTGGCTTAAGTCGGTGCCACTGAACGATCGTCTGCCGCGGCTTCGTGATCATGTCCTGCCAGTGTTTCGTTTCGCTCGCCCCGCTACCATTTTTCCCTGAAACACAATGGGTCCCAAACCTATCGATTCTGTTTCCTTCGCCACGACCGTAAGTAGAGTCTTTGGAAAGAAGCAGCCCCTCGTCGATACCGTTCGCTTCTAGCTTACCTGCTAATTGAATCCGCCCAATCAGCTCGTTTCGGCCAATATTATCAAAGTCCATTACCATTACGTCCAACGAGCACTCCCGAATCTTCTCCCATGGTACATTGAAGGAGAACGCTTCGTTGAACACTGGATTCAGAGTGCACTTAAATATTGGTGTCTTTCGTTTCTCGATCCTTTTATCGCCGAACTGCAGCCATACCTTTACGTAAGGATCTAAACACGTCCGTCGAGAAAAACCAAGTATATACATAGGTAGGTACGCGTGTACTTGTGTCCACGATTCGCACGATCGAAAAAACCGAATACGTAGGTATATTGGTCCAGCTCACCTGACTTGCCGTTGATGTCCTTCGCCTTGAGGTTTCTCGCTTTCAACAGCGTTAAAGTCAGCACGGAATTGCTCGGATGGTAGCACAGCGAGCACAACAGTTCTCCGCACTTGTCCTTTGCTGGAGGCTTTAGAGCCTTCCAAAACGATGGTTTCTCCGAGAAATCCACCTACGGCAGTCATCTCGACCAATGAACCCCGTGCGCACCGTGCAAAAACTCTGCAACGCCGGGTAAAAAGGAGTAGAAATTACGGGAATTACCTGACAGAGCGGCAGAAACATCTCCCCGATGGAATCATCTCTGGAGAATCGATCGTAGTCGAACACGTGCAAATGCAACACCCTGCTCTGCAACTTTTGAATCGGGAACCCTAAGGACACGGGCGAGCTGGTGAAACAGTGTGATTCGCAGTGGGCAACATTCCGCCCTTCGGCAAACGCGTCCCGTTCGCTTACCTTCGAAGTAGAACGTCTCGTTCCATCGTGGATTAAGCGTGCGCCTCTTTATTTTCGTCTCGAGTCGATGCTTTTTATCCGGCAGAAGGGTCACGCGAACGTACGGATCAGACGTTCCAGACAAATCTTTCGCCGGTAAATCTTTACCCTGAAATCAATCGTGGATCTTTACGCGTGTCGCCTCTTTCCTCGCGGCAACTTCCTCCCGTTTCTTTTCTTGACGCTACGCAAAACGTCTTCGTGTTCTTTCCTTTAGCGTTCCGTTCCGTTTCGTTTCATTTCGTTCCTTCCCTTCCCTCTCCTCTCCTCTCCTCTCCTCTCTCCTCTCCTCTCCTCTCCTCTCCTCTCCTCTCCTCTCCTCTCTCCTCTCTCCTCTCTCCTCTCCTCTCCTCTCTCCTCTCCACGCCACACCACTCCACTCCACTCCACTGCTCTCCTCTACTCTCCTTTCATTTCCTTTCATTTCCTTTCCTTTCGTTTCTATTCCTCTCTCTCTTCTCCTCTCCTTTCTTCCCCTTTCCCATCTTTTCCGGCCCTTTGAATCGCAACAAAAAATTGTTCACTTTCAACTAGACCAAATCGAACGCGGTCGTTCACACGCTATGGAGGAACTGGTTTTAAAACAACAAGTCCCAATGGAGACATTTCGCCGAATCCCATAATCGGAACGGAGACGAAAAGCCAAAGTGTAAGCGTGGGAACGCGATAGAAACATTTCGTGGTTTCCAGAGTGAACGTTTCCCTAACCTGTATGATACGAAGGATAAGCGTAGTATTTTGAAAGTCGTACTCCAGGCTGAAGTGAATTTGGCCAACGTTTTCGCTAGGTTCCGAATTGTCGATGTACATGTCGACCAAGGACATGGATCTGCTTTGCAGGAAGGCTTTCTGAAAGAAAACAAAATCCAGACGGTGGTTAAATAGATGTTACTTTATTCTTTCGAAATATGTAGGTACATCTACATTAGGGTGGAGTGAAAAAAACTTTTTTTCGGTGATCAATTTCTAATAGTGCGGAAAAGTTGTCGACTTGGCCCAATAAAACGTGTAAAAAATTTCAGCCCGATCGGATAATTTCTTCTGTGTGCACCAAAGGCCTTAACTTTCAAAATTTTAGTACAAAACTTAAAATTAAAAAAAAACAAAAAAAAATATAAAATACAAAATACATAAAAAAACAATTAAATTATTAAAAAAACGAAAAAAATATAAAATACAAAAAACAAGGAGCCCGACGTACAGCTACCTCCGCGTGGTTGGTTCTGGGCCACTTGTTCCGTTAGGAAAGTGAGCGAAGAGCTGCATTTTTTTATAGTTTACAGTGCCATTCCTATCGTTCCGAAACCAGCCACGGGTGTTTCTTTGCTTCATTTACGCAACAAATATAGTCTTGGGTATAAAAAAAGGTAGAATCCACCAGCTGAAGAAAGTTGCAGTTTCTTAAGTTTTGTACTAAAATTTTGAAAGTTAAGGCCTTTGGTGCACACAGAAGAAATTATCCGATCGAGCTGAAATTTTTTACACGTTTTATTGGGCCAAGTAGACAACTTTTACGCACTATTAGAATTTGATCATTGAAAAAATGTTTTTTTCACTCCACCCTAATCTACATAGTGCCGAGCCTAGTCGACATAAAGGATTGAACTGTTCCGTTAAGGGGGTATACCCGTTTGACAGTGTGAAAAAACGGATTTTGTATTTTTTACATATTTTCATAGATTGATGTTTTAGGAATATTATAAATCAAGTCCGATGTAAAAATTCGGAAGATTGACGAAGTTATAAGCATTTGAATGGAACAACCCAGGTACACGGGGCAGCGCAGCGCGGTGGCTCGACCGATCGCAGCGGAACTACATTTTTCATTACGGTGGTCTTTTTTACATATTTTCATAGATTGATGTTTTAGAAATATTATAAAACAAGTCCGATGTAAAAATTCGGAAAATTGACGAAGTTATAGGCATTTGAGTGAAGCAACACAGGTAGCACGGGGCGGCGCGCGGCGCGGCGGCTCGACCGATCGCAGCGCAACTACATTTTTCATTACGGTGGCCCTAAAAACTCGCGCTACGTTCAACCAATTCACTTCCAATTTTGAATGCAGAATCATAATAAGATTCCGCATCGTCCAACGAAGGCTTTTTTTATTCCGATTCCCCGTTTATTATTTATAAAGAAAAAAGGTGGATTTTTCTCTTAGAAAAATCTAACTTTACCTTTGATCTCTCACCATTTCTTTATTTTTCAAAATTTTCAAAATCGGCTTCGTTGGACGATAGCTATTGACATACTTCATAAGAAAATTTTATTGTTTTTGATTTCAGACACGACATACAGCTGTTTTCAGGGCCACCGTTTAGCCGTCTAAAAACGAAAGACTTTCGGATGTGTATGCATAACTTCCCAAAAACAATAGTTTTTTAACTGAATCCTTTTTTTTCGAGTAGTTCATAATACTATGTAAAGATAGTAAAAAAACGGGAAATTGCATCGAACCGTTGACGTGTAAAAAAATCCACCAAATGTACACATTTTCCGAGGGTTCAAACGGGTATACCCCCTTAAGGGCAGAACTGGGTAATATTAAAGTCTGGAGAAATAAACGTACCGAAGGATGATCCCCTTTGACGTTCTGCAGTTGTTTGTTTTGCGCTCCCGCGGTTGGCGTACGAGGCTCTCCGGCACCACCGAGAACGCTGCCAGCACCGCTACCGGAAACCGTGGTAGCTCCAGCTCCAACGCCGCTCGCCCCAGCATTCGCATTTCCAATGCCTGGTACGGACCCGGACCCTGATCCTGACCCGGAACCAGATCCAGCACCCGATCCAGCGCCGCCGGAGCTGCCAGCGGTCGCGCCCGACGACCCACCGATCCCTCCAATGCCCGCGCTTCCGATTCCACCTGTGCCGGCACCGCCAACATTGCTGCCACCACTAGATCCTACTCCACCGCTTCCAACCGTAGACCCAGCCGGTTTGTTCGCCGGACTGCCAGTTGTTCTAAAACACCACCAGATCATCATTCATTCAACGTCCGATGGAAAATTCACTTCTCCTCATACTCCAGTGAAATAACACGGAAATCTGCCAAATCTACGGAATAAATCCCAGCAAGCTAAATTTTGGTATGGGCCTTTATTTAGTCGTTTTAAACAATATGTCAAAAGTCCCCATCGAACCCAGACCGCCGCTACAAATTTTACAGAGGGTTACAACAGATAAAAACTGTTTTTCGCGAATATCTCGTTATCTAACAGTTTTACGACAAAAATAGTTATTATGAAATTTATAGCTTAGGATATTCTCTACAAAAGGGGTGCTATGAGTTTTTTTCGTAAGTGTAACCATTTTCATGTATGTCGGGTTATCAAGTTTCAACCCCCACACTTTTGACAAGGGATGATCTCGAACCCGGAAATTCAAAAAATTATGAAACTCTGTAAATATGTAGGGGATGTCCTCCTGAGTACAACGCAATTTTGTTTGCTGCCCAAACTCACTCCAAGAGGGTGCAATCGACCCTCGAAAAATGTTTTATTTTGTATTATTGCTCGCGAACTGTAGGAGATAGAAAAAAAGTGTTCAGGATAAATTTACTTCTTTTAATTAGGACTCTCATTTGGTAAATTATAGTTCTTACACTTCTTACGGTTCGCGAGTTATAACACAAAATCGAAAAAAAAACGGATTTTCAGGTGTCAATTTCACCCCCTTAGAGTGAATTTGGGCAGTACAACTACAATCTACAGTAATCTACATTCTCTATAAATTGGACTAGAGCTATGGTGCCATATCAACAACATTGGCGATTGCGTTGCGTCATCGAAATTAAGGGCAGCGCACTCACAACGACTACACGTGTACATAAGTACGTCGACTTGAAAGGCCGCCGAAACAACTTTATCAACTACGAGAAACGACAACTTTTGGGTGCCACCTAAGCTAAATACATACGCAGAATATAGTAAGTCAAACTCACGTTTCTGGTCACTTTATATTCTATATTCTGTATTCTATATTCTATAGAGCCACCATCTACACATTCTACCCGCTTAGGCTGAACAGAGCAGACTTGTAGGTACACATCAAAGGACCTTTCGCGATACCGAATATCTATGCGCCTTATATCTTATCGACTTGTTGCTAGAGAGAGACTTTTCGGCTTCTCCCTGCTTAAGTAGCTTGGCAAACAGAAATAAGCCAATTGCAAGGTGAATTAAGTTTAAAGCGAAAAGCGGATAAATATACGTGCTTCCTACAAGATGCAAAGATTGCTCGCCAGTTATGTACAGAGTTGTTGTACGATAGCGCACGCGTCCATAAAGAGACAGGGTGGTGGTAATGTTGTAAAAGCAACAACGGGTTCGAGGAATCGGAATTATATAGATGAACAGACAGATCGATCGAACAGAATTACTTACTCGAGTAAAGCAGCGCCCATCCGCGAACGAAATTTTTCCCATTAGGAAGGAAAATTGAAAGAGAAGATAGAAGAGTCAAGTGAAGCGGTACGAGAAAAGGTAAGTATCGATTAAAATTTTCGTTATTCACCAACTCGTTGTATACTTACTCCAGTTGCGCTCTGGATTCCAACCGTAACGCCGAAAGGAGGCATGAAACAAAAAAAAAATAAAACAGGAGTTAATGAGTCTCGGGAATTCCCAACTTGACACAAAAAGAACACTAGAATGAAATAAATGAACTCGTCCCAACCACAGATTCCAAGTAGTTTCGTCAGTGAACTTGCCAGTGTCGCAACCTTAACCTTTCGTGGTACGTTTGCCCACTTAGTCGAAAGAAGAATCGTTGCTCGAGTCGGATATTTTCCAACACTCTCTTTGAACGCGGGAGAGCGTGACAATTTGAAAATCAATACTGAATGAACGTCCAGAAGAGAAGAGAAGACAACAGAAGACAACAGAAGACAACAGAAGACCAGAGAAGACAAGAGAAGACAAGAGAAGAGAAGAGAAGACAACAGAAGACAACAGAAGACAAGAGAAGACCAGAGAAGACAAGAGAAGACAACAGAAGACAAGAGAAGACCAGAGAAGACAAGAGAAGAGAATAGAGAAAAGAGAAGAGAAAAGAAAAGAGAAGAGAAGAGAAGAGAAGAGAAGAGAGAAAAGAGAAGAGAAAAGAAGAGACGGGGCGAGGTGAGATGAGACGAGACGAGACGAGACGAGAAGACAAGAGAAGAGAAGAGATGAGTGGAGAAGAGGAGAACGCGAGAGAAGACAAGAGAAGAGAATTACATAGAGAGCCATAGAGACTGAGAAAGTGTTCATAGCAGAGAGAGAAAGCGAAGCAGAGAGAATGCACCGGCATGGGCAGCGCAAGTTATCATTCACAGATGCTTGGTCGGTTGCAATTGATAGTTAGTAGGTAGACTGTTTTGGCGGGACTGTAGTAAAGCGATACCTGCTTGACACACACTTCTTACCTGGTCGTGTAATATTCGAAGAAGGCAACCAGTATTTCCAAAGACCTCGAGACAGCAGCCCACATGGTTTTATTGTTCCGAGAAACTGCGTTTAGTCACGACTACCACGAAAATCCACACACATTCCCGTCATGAAAGTTCGGTCTGTTCGGACGAATCGAAACAGGAAACGGTCGCCTCGCACCCAAGTAAGTACATACGTATAGGTATGTACGTTCTTGTCCCACGCGTCTCACTCTTTTTCAAGATTCGTAGAGTATCCCGTCTCTCGTTGCTTGTTTACTCCAAGTCGCGTTCGTTGCCCGAACACGACTCGAACGAATCCTACTCGCGTGGAAGTGGATTGGATCCGAACCCTGACGCTTGGCTCTGTCGTACTTGTGACTTATGCCATGCCTACGCAACGTACGAGGATTTCCCAGCTGGGTTGCTTAGCAGACTTTCGAGGGATTCTAAGCGCTTGGTGCGAGATATTTGGAACCTATCGCGGTGCAGATGGAAAGCCAGCCGTGAAAATCGAAATTGTTGATGTCCCGCGCGTGAAAATATTCGCGTCGCGTCGCATTGCATCGGGACGCCATCTCGAGAAGTGTGTTCAACCGTTGTTCCTCGAGCAACTGTGCTCCCACCGACGCCGACGCCAGGCCGACGAATGTATTCTATACCGCGCGAGAGCTCGCATGTTGCCGGGTTCGTTGATGAAAAGTAGATAGCGAAAATAACGGACAGCAACTAAGCAACAGAACGGAGGCGTACAATAGACACGAAAGATCGCTCACATTCGGACTCTAAATCGGATGATGGGAAGAATTTGCTTGCTTCATTAGACGGACATTTGGTTGGTCAGTTGGCTGAAGGAAGGGGGTTATTGGATCGATCTTGGCTACGTTCGCTAGTACTACAGCCACCGCCACTGCCACCGCCGCCATTACCCCGGACCGCGACTCTCACTCTGACGCCGACGCCGACGCCGACGCCGACGCCGACATGCTTTAGTCACTAGTGTCACTAGTCACTACCACTACTACTGGTACATCTATCATCGTTACCGCCATCATTGATACAATTACCTACTCTCAATCACCGTTATGGCAATACTAGCATGACAATCAAGCTTGCACAAAGTTCGAGATCATGGGATCGAGGTCTACTATTGAAAAGAATGAATCGGTTTATAGATGAGCCATCCGAGATAAAGTCGATAATATTATCAACGATATGCATCCCCAACATGGTCGGGGACGTGTTGGGTCACGCACGTGGCAACCGAGTTCGCGAAGGTCGATAAACACGGCGCGCGCACATTATCATATGTGCACGGGGCACTCTAACTTTTCTTGGATACTTTCAAAAACTCCAAACACATTCTTTTTTTAGCCTAACGATGTATTGTTGTCGACGTTATTGACGTATGCCTGCCCCTCTCCCCGCGCTACCCCGCTACCCCGACGCCCCGCTGCCCCGCTCTCCTTTCGCCACCTACTTCTCCACGACAGAAACATCCGACGAAGATGAAAATACATTTTAGCTCACTTTCGGGAGACAAATAGGTAAGCTAACGATACGACGAGTGGGCCGATTGGCTTCGAAAGGGTTGTTTTCGATCGTGGTTTCGCCATAGCGAGGAGGCAGAGTTTTTCACAGGAAATAAAATCAACGGTTGGACGATCGATCGGGACGCACGCGCACAGAGGGAAGGTATGAGGGTGCCTGGCCGTGGCTGGGCTCGGTCAATGGCGAAGTACATTCAAGCAACAGGTTCCTAGCCAATGTTCGCGCGTCATACCTATAATGTATATTCAATGAGAAGCAGAAAAACGTCTCGTTCTTTCTCACTCTATCGTGTGTTTCGTTTGTATGCACTTCCCCTTTGCTGGCGTCCGTCTGATGCACGGACGCCGTCAATGAGTCGAAACGCATCGGAATCGGAATTGGAATAGCAACGGTAGAATTTCTTATTCCGCAAGTGAAGCCGTTTATTCGAAATTCAAATAGCCACTGTATGTCGGTTTCGAATGATAGCTACCTACTTGCAACAACAATCATGCAAATTTCTCTGACGAAATAGCCGTGCAGACAGTCGCGAGAAAGTCGCGAGACATGGCGCAGCGATTATAGGTATGCACTTATTGTTACCTAGTTGAGATTCATTTCAAAGTAGTTCAAAGGAACGACTTCGTTACGAAGCGAAAGAAGGTGCAGAAGATGAATTAACCAAATCGAACGTAAGAAGCGAGGTGTGTAAACTTCAACAGGCCCGGTAAAGTGACGCGCGTTTGTGGCAGTGAAATAAGGGGACTTGGCCGTGTAAACAAATCGAAGCGATGTAAAGGAATGCGCGCCGTGGAAATTAATAGACCTATCGTGCGTATGTAGATACGTTTGGCACGTTTTGAGAAGGGCTAAGGTGACAAAGCTATGTGCCTATGTATCACTTTTGAGTATATATTGTGCAGCTTGAAAAAATTACATCATTCGCAGGATGTAAAATCAAAGTAATCGATCGATTATGACGAATCTAGGTATTCCAGCCACTTGTTACACGGTCCATGCATTCGAAGAATGCTTAGCGTAGGCGTAGGCGTAGGATCACGATTGAACGTTAACGATCGCCACGCGACATGCGACACTTGTCGGTTTCCTCCTCCCGTCTCGTTCCACCTCTTCCACAATCTTAAGACACTTGTGTCTAACTTTCGCCTTACTGTTTACCGATACGCGACTACTGCCCAGATAGGTACTGCTTACAACTAGTTAAGCAGTTGTTTCGTACAGAAAAACTCAACGATCACGAAAACGTCGGGTCGCACTTCCCCCCTAATCGACGAGCGTTGCTCTCGCGAGAAATCCGATTACGGCGGATAGCTGGCCGGTGTTTGCAGAATACGAAGGACTGATGGGGTCTGAGGGATAGGGAGAATCGAGTTCCTTGGGCGAAAAACTCCCATATGAGAGGAAAGCCCGGTCGGTCGCGATCAATGAAAGGAAAGTATGTACGTACTACGTAGGTATGTATAATCAGAAGCTATATAGTGACTGGAATGGAAATGAACGAGGTCGAGACGCACCGCGTCCTGTTGCTTTTAGCTGCAACTTTTCGCCAAGAATGCGCTAGCTCGCCTCCTTCTCACCGCAACCGCGTCGTATCACCGACTGAACTTTCACTGCCGTGAAAAAGTCCGAGTTACACACGCATCGATGCTTTCGAGCTTTCGATACATTGGCGCCACCTCGATACTCGCTGAAGGAGCTCCCGGCCCCATGGCGAGTCTCTCCTACGCACAGGGATCCAACGCCCCCTTCCCAATCCTTCCTCTCCTCTCCTCTCCTCACAACTCACCCCCTCTCCTCTGCTCTCCTCCCCTTCCCCCCTCCTCTCCTCTCCTCTCCTATCCTCTCCACTCCAATCTAATCCATTCCTCTCCTCTCCTCTCCTCTCCACTCCTCTCCTCTCCTCTTCTCTTCTCCTCTCCTCTCCTCTCCTCTCCACTCCCCTCCTCGCCCCTTTTCCCCACTCTTCTCCTCACCTAACCTGACGACCTCACGTCACCTCACCTCACCTCTACTGTCCACTCTACTCCAGTCTACTCTACTCTCTCTGGACTTTGTCGCTTCTCCACCTCTTCATCAGACCTCCACTCCTTCTGCTCCTCGGTCCCTTTCCATTATATAGTCACCTTTTCGTTCCCTTACTTTCTACCTGAACCACTACCACCACCACCACCACCACCACCAGTAACGCGTCCGCGGCCGCCACAACCACTACCCTCCACCTCCACCGCTTCCTCTTGCCCCTCAACTCTTGTATTCCCGCTCGTCCTCTTTACTACCATGTTCGAATCACCAGCACTTTCTATGAAAGCTTTGCCTTTTTCGCGAATCGAGTACTACTCTGTTGAGCGCGGTTCTTTATCCAAGGCGGATTAGATTTTATATCGATGCTTGTCTGGACGATCGATAACGGATGGTCCGGTTCGCTATGCTGCGCAAGATGCCATGGTCGGTGACGAGACAGCACCGTTTGATCGTAAATCGGACAAGCTGTATCGATCGAGGTGATTCGAGGGCCGAAGCGTCGGAAGCTGAGAGAGACGAGCAATAATGAAGAGACATCGAGGTGGTGAGGAGCAAGGGAAATCACGAACCGGCGAGGTCACGATCTACGAACGGAAGCTGAAATGACGGACCCGGTCAGAGGTTGTTCCCGTTTCTCTTTTATCCTAAAAAGCCCGAGGCGGAGGCGGAGGCGGCCGCGGCCGCGGCGCGGTAGAAACTGGGCCAGCATCGGTGTCCTTTCAATTACGCGCACCTTCATGGTCGCATGGAAAAACCTGATAAGAAATAAGAGCAACTAAAAAAAAAATGGGTTGCAGGCATACTGCGAGTAAGCGCACTGTCGTGCCATCTAATAACGTTGTGAAAAAGGTTTAAGAAGGTAGACTACGGTATATGTAAGTGTTTCGGTTAGAAGCTCTGCCGCCACGAATACTTGGAGCATCGATTAATGGAGTAGCAGTTGTAAGACGGTAGGTGTTTGTGCTGCGCAGCCGAGTGTATGCTTAAGTACCTACATTTATGGACACATACGTGATGGACACGTATGTGAAATGAAAGAAGAACCTTGGCAAAAATGGTGGATCAAACGAGTAGGTAGTTAGGGCGACGCGAGGCGAGTATCGGAGGGACCGTTGCTTGGCAACATTTACCTACCTCACCGACAACTTTCTCGCTTACATAGATTTACATATACCTGTGCATACATAGAATCTTCTAATCCACGGTAGACGTGACGAACGTGACGATCGGTGGCACGAAAGAAATTGAAGCAATGCTACTTTGTCGATTCCCGCATTACTACATAGCCTACCTACTCTAATACCCTAATACGGCCGAATTGCTGTGGAAACTCGACGATCAACCTCGAGAAGGAAATGCGAGCAAACATTGAACCAGAGATGGGCAAAATTTTTATTTAAATAAAATTTCGAATAACGAATAAAAGTTAAAAAAATGATTCGTCATGTGTCAAATAAAGTTAACTCGGATTAACGAATGATTGACGATTATTTCTTTAACTTTTATTCGTTATTTGAGATTTTATTTAAATAAAAATTTTGCCCATCTCTGCATTGAACCAAGCATGCTACAATGTTGCCCTACATTTTTATCGGCTTCTTTTGCTGACAACGAGTTAGAAAGACAAGTCGGATTAGAATCGGAATGCAACACGTTTCTGTATTTACTTTCTCCCTTTCGTATAGTCGCAGCTTCGCTTTCTCTAATCGCGATTGTAAAGCCCGAGGATGCATAAACTCTGCGTTCGCTTTTAACAGCATTTGCAACGTTTACATATACCTAGATATGTAAAGAAGCAGCTCGAAAGAAAAGCTTCTACCGACCGAGAAATGTTCTCCATCTTCTCTCCTCTCCTCGCCCCGCTCTCTCATTCGGACCTTTCGTCCGATTTCCCCTCTTCCCCCTGTTTCTATGGTCGCGCATCTTCCTAAACGCAGTTGCGATTGTCGCGATAATGCGCAGTGAAATAGCTAAGGGCACACGAAAAACAGTCAACACTTTCTAGAAATTACGAAGCTTGTTAAACCGTACCTGCTCTTTTAACCTACGATTTAACGTCTCGTCGAAAAGCGATCGCCGAGAGCTTGATGTCGGGAGAAGTAAAATGTTAAATTACTGGATAAGCAGAAGCTAAGGGAACTCTCGCGTACATGTTTTCCTCGTCAGCAGTGTCAGCACTGCGGTGCGAGCAAAAGCGAAAGAAAAACGAAAATAGAAAGCGGAAGGAAGCGATCGGTGTACATACTTAGGTATGTAGGTAGGTAATCTTATTTATGAAGGTGAACAAAAAAATGGAATTTTTATTTTCGAGGACTATTTTTTAAACATTTAAGGGGGGCATATACCGAAATATGCAAACAAGATAAAAAAAAATTTTCTTCTTATTTTCAGTGTTTGATATGTGATGAATGTTTCCTGAAAAGTTGGGGTCGAAATTCGCAAAAAATATCGAAGGTTATATAAAATCGACTTCGCGAGCTGTTAAATAGTGATTTAAATGTTTAACGGCCCGGGGGCACCCTTTCCCGTTATCCGATCGAGCCGAAACTTTACACAGATTTTTTTTTTAATTATTTGGAACTATTGTGGAGGGTGCCCCGAAGAAAATTCAAAAATCGAAAATAAGAGCCACCCTACTGTGTACGTATTCGCAGTGGGATCCGTAGCCCGTTGCGATTTACGCGACAATTATACATAGTTAATAGGTAGGTAGCGCTAATGTGTTGCGCTAATGGAAAACTCTATGCTTGCGCGTAATTACTGGGAAACCCGTGGAAAATAATAGCTCGCAATGATGGGTAGATACTAATTTTAAGGTATTAAAAACTATCTAAATGACACGACGCGACGATACCTAATTACCTACGCGGCGGAAGCATAGGAAAAGCCAAGCAATCAATTAGTGCGCGCTACGTGCCGATGCTTCCGAGTAGTGAGCACCCTCGTTACTCGTATCGCGTCGAATCGATTACGTGCTCGTGACGAACGGCCGGGTTAATTTACTCACAGACTCTGCGACAAGAACCGCGACAGTGCCAACTTGCTGATTCGATTATTTTTCAGGCCGTCCAACATTGCAGAGGCTGCAATTTCCATATTCGATCGTTTCCCGTGGAAAGACCACGGAAGGATAAGTTTGTTGTCACTTGTCGCCGGCTTCGATTGCCTCCGATCGATTCGGACGAACCACCTTCCTCTGCTTGGATGCGTATTCACCGAATCGAAACGGCGCGGCGCGGCTGTCGCCAATTCTAATTACCGCTCCAACTGTCAGCCCTCGATCTTATCTACTCCCCGGTAGATGTAGATACTCGATACGATGAAATCCTCTGGGACTTGCGAAAACCTCGTCCGCAACAAACATCTAATCCAGCAACAAAACGCTCCCGTTCCTCATCCAACAGCTTGCTTCTTCTTCCTCCTCCTTTGACTCGATCTCTCTAAACGTTAAGCCGCATCGCATCATTCGGTCGTCGCCTGCTACTCCTTTTCTCCTCTCTTCTCTCTCTGCCAATCGCGAGTTTCTTCGTTGCTTTCTCCAAGATTGTCGCCACTCGATTTCGTTCTATCGTTTCCTATTGAAATCCGAATACGCTCAACGCGTCCAACCGTTTAAGCACTTGATCAATTCGTTGCTCCCGTCCAAGCAAACAGTTACTTCCACCTTCCCTGTTCCTTTCCTCTTTCTCACCAACCGCCGTGTGTCACTCTATCGCTCTATCACTCTATCACTCTCTCACTCTCTCACTCTCTCACTCTCTCACTCTCTCGCCCTCTCACTCTCTCACCCTCTCTCACTCTTGGTCTTTTACTCCGTTCCTGATCCGGTAAGAGATGCTGCCTTTCGATTATCTTGGCTTTTCCTTTACATTTATCTTCTCCACTTCTTCCCTGTTCACCTTCTCCTCTCTCTCTCTCTCTCTCTCTCTCTCTCTCTCTCTCTCTCTCGTTTCTGTTCCCTCCTCCTCTTCTTCTTCTTCGAAGAGAGAGACGGATACTTGATTATTCAACAACGGCAGACGAATTCGCGCCGTTACAAAATAAAAGGCAAGTATTATGACGAACAATTTGACTTTCGATCGATTTAGACCGCTCGAATTATCCAACGACAGTTGTTAACGTGGCCCAGCGTTCCCTACGGAAAGACAATCTGAGATTACTCTTTCCACGACAACTGTATATTGATATAGAAACAGATCGACGAATTGTCCGGTAGCGATCGTCCTTTCGGCTCGCTCCAACGTCCAAGTATAACTAAGCACAGTAGATACGTCGAATGGCAACAATCAACAACTAGATTTACAAACGAACAACAAGTAACAATCAACGGTAACAATAAGTTTGTCTTTCGATAACGGTCTTACACGGTAAGCTGAACGATGATGCGATCAATTTTATCCGCTCAAGCTTTCCTCTCTTTCTCTCTCTCTCTCTCTCTCTCTCTCGCTCTCAGGCGCGCGCGCGCGCTCGCTCGCTCACTCGCTCTGCCTCCCTCGTTCCGTTAAGTCCGTGAAGTGGAAAGTGTTTTTAAACGTCAAGAGTCTTCTCCGTGTTGCGTGTCTTGGAAAAAACTCATTGGAAGGAACGTTAAGCGTATCGGGTATTCCTTTTCTCCTTTTCCTTCGCCTCTTTCTCGTCTCGATTCATTAGTCCTTGAACAATTGCTTCGATTCTGTCGCGAAAGGATTAAACGATCGAAGAGATACGTGCGAGTGGACTATCGGCTGAAGGCGAGCGATAGGTAGTAGAGGCGCGATGCAATGTTTCCCCGTATCCGACGTACTCGAGATGGCGGAAGGAGGAAAAGATCCTTCGTGCGTTGGATTGCTGGAGAGAAGTCCCATCGAAAAGGTAAGTGATCCGGGCTTACCGACACCAACGACTATCGGGCCGCGGGACAACGGTTTAGAGTGCTTCGAGTGCTGGCTTCCTAGGGAAATCAATGAACGTTTACTTGTTGTAGCTCACGATCCGGACCAATAATCCACCACGGCGGCCATTAATTACACGATAATAACGTCCAGCCGTTCATCTTCCACGTGAGCATCCATTTTTCTTGATCGCCGACGGTGTCCTTTGCAGAGAGACAACGGTCATGGCAACAGCTACGGCAACGGCAACAGCAACGGCAACGGCAACGGCAACGGTAACAGCAACGGCAACGGCAACGGCAACGGCAACGACAACGACAACGGCAACGGTAACGGGAACAGCGATGAAAATGACGACAACGAGAATGACGGCGCCGGTCGGCGATACTGACGAAGAACGGCAAATAAGATCAGCCGAGAAATTCTGGATCGATGATGCGAAGAGAAGGTGTAGCGATGGCCGAACGCGTATCGTACGTTCCGTCCACCTGAACGGACGAACCGTTGCACAATCGCGAACTACCGCTCTTCTCTGTTGTATGACCTACTCGCATACTGCTCTCAGCTGCTTCCAACCCCTAGAATCCTACTGCTAACCCCTAACGTGCCTACCCCCACTTCGCCGTGCCTCCTTCTCCGCCAGTTCTTCTACCAGCTACCTCCTCTACCTCCACCTGCCACTGTCCTCGTTCCTACCGTTTCCACCGTTCCCACCGTTCCCACCGTTCCTAGTGTTCCTACCTTCCCGTGTTCCACTGTGAACTATATAAATACTTACCATCCTGCTCCGTTCCCGTGCTGTACACCACCGCACCACGCTGCCCCTCAATCCGGTCATCCTCCCACCCTCGCTCAAAGCCTTCCATCCCCTACTACTCCTGCTAGGACTAGATATGCGTTTCCCTCTCTTTCCGTCGCGTCCTCGTTATCCCCATCCACGCGGGCGCGCGCGCGCGCCTCCAGAATTCTGCCCATTTGGCCTACCAACCTCCCTTAGGCGACCGATTCTATATCGCAACCACTGCACGCCCTTGTCCTCTACCCCTCGCTTCGGGATTGCGACCACTCGCTCCTCTTCGTCACTCTCGCTTCCATCCTTATTCGACCTTTTCAATCTGCATCTCCTGATTTCTTCTTAGTCGTTCCAGGTTCCAACTAGATTCTAGAGGAAGGGTATTCTCCGCCTCGATCACCATCCACTTCATGCTGGTTTCTACTCTTCTTCCTCTACGACGCTTTCAGATGTTTGTATCTACTGTCTGGCTGGAGTAACCCTCTACCACGTTTCCTTGTAGCCGATCACCCAGCACCGTTCGGCCTCAAAATTTCAGCCTATGCAGTGAAATATTTTCAGTGTTTTCTATCTTTTCGCGATGCGATTTATGGAAGAAACCTCCCCCTTGCCTCTCTCTCGTCTCTCAATCAGTAGGTTTTCCAACAGAAATCAATGGCCAGTACAATACATATGTACATATCTAAATACGTAGGTATATCGAGCGTGTCGCCTGTGCGACAGTACTTGAAGCGAATGAATTTGACGGAAGCTCGCTCATCTTACCTATCGTACAATAGAAAATCCCTGGAAATATCAGATGCTAAGAATACCGAACAGTGTTCGATGCGCGATACTGCGATAGGTACCTACTACCTACTACATATTACCATAAAATCCGGCCGCCTGGTGACATAGCGATATAAATCTGTCAGATACACGATATAATGCATTATCGTCATTATCGGCATAGGGCTTGTAGCAACGAGCTGTAGCTATGTACATACATGTAGATAATACATCGAGGTGATGAAAAAAAGATTATATTTATGTACTGTGTACCTAGTCGAGACGGATAACGCACGACACTCGTTCACTAATTTATCGTTAAATAATCCACACGACACGTACTTTCCAGTTTGTCTTGTTATAGGTACTACCTACCCCTCTCTTTCGCCACCACTAGCTTCCGCCCGTACACGAATGCCAAATGATCGAACGATCAGACAAAGCAACGCAACTGTTACAGCTGTAGAGTAAAGCCAAACAGTTACCTACCTATATGTAGCTATCGTGCAACGTAACAAGTGGCATCTGTTGCTTGCGTTTCGTCGATTTAAGTGCTACGAAACACTCGACTGTTTGGCACGCTTCCAATTGGCATCTTGTCAGCCATAACAGAATTTATAACGCTCTAGCCCTTTAGTTTTTAGTCGTTGCCGTCGTTGCTGATTTTTGTCCAACTCGAACTCGCCGATAAGCCGAAACCAATATATAATGTAGGTACAGAAGTATAGGTAGGGGAGAGTAGGGTAAAGCGGAACGGTAGGGTAAAACGGAACATCGATGTTTCATGGGGCCAAAGGGTCCTCACAGCATTTCGTGACAGACCATAGACTCGTGCACACGTTACTTTTCGGTTAAGTGTTGGAAAAATTTCCGGTATCGAAGTTTCGATATTGTCTTGTAGTTTCGACCACTTTTCTTCACATGGATTTCGAAAATGCATAACGGCAAGAACACCGTTGGATTCTACATATAGTCCTTACGCTACATTTTGACCTTTACCCAGTTCTTTACCTCACGCTCAAGTGTAAATATTAAATGTTTACTAAATTACCGCATGTGGGGCAACGCGGAACACTTTTGTGTGTGATAAAACTGAACACCTATTTAACCCACTTCCACCAAGCCAATTGTCTTGAAACTTTGCAGGCTTGCGTAGTTATGATGACAATACAAAATTATGAAAAAAATAACCTTGAGGGGTGAACCAATTACCCAGTCATCAATAAATATAACCCATAACCACAAATCCAAACGACTTGAAATCAGTCTGTAACCACAAATCAAATCAATTCAATCGACATGAAATCAGCATATAGACACTAAAAAGTAAATAATAAAAAAAATATACAAAATTTTTTTTTATGATTAACAATTTTATTTAAAATGCACTAAAAACTAAAAAAATTCTCCATGCGCGTGTTGATATTCATTATTCATGTAAGAATCCATGTGTATTTGATTATTTTCAGTAATTTTTATGTTATCTGGTAAAATATTTTTTCGTATCCCAGATAGCACACGACGTCTTTAAGACGCCCATTTTACGTCTGTTTTTGGTCTGAACGTCTTAGACCATATTAAGACGTCTTTAAGACGTCTGTGCGGAGACATTTCTAAGACGTCTGTCCGAGTAAGTGTTTAGGACGTCTCTAAGACGTCCATGCCAAGACGTTTTTTAAACGACTTCGTTTAGATGTCTTAAAAACCATATAAAAGATTAGCAATAGTGAGCAGATATTCCTATTATTTTTCTCGAGAATACTGAAAACACTGAACGAAAAGTTTGTTTTATTGTATCGTATATAAATACTTTCCTACGCTAGGCGATTGTTTTGAAAACGCGTGCGTGCGGACTGACCACGGGATCCGTGCAGTTCCAAGCGGTGTGCACTGTCGTAAGTTTTATTTTTTTGTTGACTGTTCCCAAAGTCTCTCCACTTTTTTGAAAAACGCATTTATTAGCTGAAGGCTCAACGAATCGAATGGTATTTTTTTCAAGCCGGATCGTGGGTGGGAACGACGTCACATCGCGATTTGAAACTTTGACATCGATTACTGTTAAGTTTATTAACAATAAACAAAATATTCTATATACGGGTTGAGAAAGCATTCCTTCAGCTTTAAAATCAGCCCAAGACGGAGGCATTATCTTTAAAAATGACCGCGATATTACAGTTTAACTGATGACGCGTCAGCCGATTATGTTTCAATTTTTAAAACTTTAACATTAAATATTTCGAAAACTATTTGACATAGGCCTTTAAAATTCAGTATGCTTTGTTTTTGCAAGGTTATCGACAAATGCTGTAATTTTGAAGAGAATCGGTGAAACTAAATTTTTCACCTATCCGTTTTGACGTGGAATAGCTCGTACGCGACAGCCAGGCGGCGACCGGGCCGAGCGCTTCTTGCAGGTGGGATACAGCAGTCATGCCTATAAGAGAGCCGGGCAGATCATATACCGTCACTCTCTAGTACCGTCGTTTTTTGCAGAAGGAAATTTATATTTTCGACTTGAACTTGAATATGCCAAAAAATGTCTCGATCATTCGCTATTGCAAGACGTTCTTCTTTTTTATGAGGAAACGAAAATATTGAGCAGCATGAAAATTGACTCTCTCAAATGAGGACAAGAGCAGCTACTCGACGGGCTTCTTTTTTCAAAATACTTAATTTCATTAATACGAATCAAGTCACGCTCAGTGTTCACGGGAAAAGGCCTGATAGCTCTCGGCTACCCTCTGTTGCGCATGCCCGCGACGAGCTGTGACGTCAAACCAATCAACGCCAAGCTGGGAAACGAAGCCAGCCACTGGCGTCGATTCGGTTCGTTTACCAGCTTGGCGTTGATTGGTTTGCGTCACAGCTCGTCGCGGGCATGCGCAACAGAGGGTAGCCGAGAGCTATCAGGCCTTTTCCCGTGAACAGTGGTCACGCTTAATATCTCTAATATCTCTTTAAAGAGCTGCAGTAGGCCTAATCAAGACCTGACGAAGACGTCTTTGAGGCGTCGTGAAACTCTGAAATGGACGTCTTTAAGACGTCTTCACGACCACTTAAAGACGTCTTATAGACGTCTACAAGGCGTTTAAAAGGCGTCTTAAAGACGTACGGTTTCCTGACTCAGGACATTCAAAAATGTCTATAGACGTCTTTAAGACGTCTTTCAGAAAATAGCAGACGTCTTTAAGACGTTTTGAATGTCTGAAACAGACGTCTTAAAGACGGCTCATAGACGTCGAGTGCTATCTGGGATGTGTATAATATATATTTTTGTTATATTTTATTTGTAACAGTTATACCTAAAACATCTATTTATAGGTTTTTACATAAATGAATACTTTTTAAATCATAAAAATAAAGATTTTGTACGTTTACATGGTTTCGAAGTGGGTGTTCCGCTTTACCCTACCACTTGAGTGAGGCGAAGATTTGAATACCTCCGGTAAATCTCATTTTCCTTTGTTGCCAAATATTTTTCTTAACAAAGGCTTTGATTTTCCTATAGTCTAAGGTCCACTTAAGACTCCTGTTGAAGTCCCGTGTCTTTTTTTTCCTTCCAATTTTATGTTATCACCCTCGAAAGTTAAGCGTTCCATTTTACCCTACTCTCCCCTACCTACAACATCCTACGGACAACATAAACGGAATAATGCCAATACCTATGTATGTAGATAATCCACATAGTTTTAATCGTGTACGATTTCCAATTGGCGCCGCGCACCTGTACGATTTGCTTCGGCTTGGTCTTATTTTTAGTCAAGCATCGATAATCGATATCGATTCGATGATAAATTTTATCTGGACATATTTATCATCGAACCTGTCTAAGGCATCACCAGGCACGATCAAGTACTAACAAAAATGAATCATTTTACGAGTTACGCGGGTTACGCCAACCGTCAACACGGTTCGGTGTTCAGCAACCGTGCAGAAATGCAGAAATGCAGAAAAAGGAGGAAGAGGAAGAGGAAGAGGAAGAGGAAGAGGAAGAGGAAGAGGAAGAGGAAGAGGAAGAGGAAGAGGAAGAGGAAGATGAAGAGGAAGGATTAATAACTAGGCGTGAGTGGATCATCTGTGGATCTCATTGAACGGGTTGGCTTATCAGCCGACAATAAAAGGTCGATGGTAAGTTACGACCAGTATTGCCGACACTTTTCACTCATCCACTCATCGCAAAAATCAAAGGATATATCTACCTAAAAAACTTTTGTGCTAATAAGGGGAGCCTTGATATTCAGAAAACCATTCGTTTTCATCGGCATCCTCTGTCGAAGGTCGATAAAAGCATCTCGATGAGCGTCTCGATACTCGAGATCAGCCTCCTGCTGTTCCGATTTTTTGCACGTAAATAAAGCCTGGAAGCCAAAGCAAGAATCAATTCCGAATACTGCCATTAGGATTGCACCCTTTCGCTCCATGCCCATCTACTTACGTTCGAGTAAATACCTCTTACCGACTACATAGTACCTACATGGGTTACATAATACATACATACATTACCGCGCTGCGTCACAATTTCACTTTTCGCTCCTTCTTTCATCGCGTATCGATCGAACGCAATCACTGTGGCCATTAGGGAACACCACTGAAAACAACCTTCCGTTTCACGTGATCACGTTAAAAATAATTTCTTCCCATCCGTGCTGCTCTTCCCCCCCGTTTCGAAGCAGAAAGGGTTGTACGTAGAGGGCAGGGCGGGAATAAATAATTTAAATAAAGCGACGATCGATCTCTTCCAAACGAACGTCTGTTACTTTTGCTTTTCTGCCAAGTGGTACAGGAACATTCGGTAGCGTCAGCGTAACTCGGGTGGGGATACGAACAAGAGCGCCCGCTTCCGCGGGAGCGACCGACAGTGCGACACATTTTGTAGCCTTATTTTTCCGAATCGGTAACTTCAAACTTAAAGGCCACAGATAGAAAATTATCGCAGCCGGTTCCGGTGGATCTCAAAAGAATCGGGAGACTCTTCGGTTTCAAATGAGCTTAAGATATTGATGTTCCGCTCATCCCTCGCGGAGATACAGCGAGTTGAAGAAAAAATGGAATTTGTGCAATTTTTAAGCATATTTTCGAAAGGAGATCGTAGATGGAAATTTTAAGCGAATCGAAAAAATCAAAGATGCGCCTTAAAGAGGAAAGACTGATCTTTCTATTGCTTTGTTCATAAATGTTCTACGATGATTCCTCCGCTTGCTAGAAGCAACTAAAGTATAGAAACGGTTTTTGCTTCAAAGTTGAATAACTCGGCCAAAAAAAATCGCACAAGAAATTTATTACTCTCTTTTTACACAGGAAAGCAGCCGCTTTCGACTGGTGTAAATGGAATTTGTGTGAAAAATTTCGTACTCCCCGTGGAACTTTCGCAAGTTGAAGAAATTTTTTTAAAATTGACCCAGCGCTCTTTATATCCTTATAACTTTGCCGAAAAGTAATACAGCTAAAATCTGAAAAAAGGCAGCTAAAAGTAGGGATTCCACGCTTTCAAAACATATTTTCAAAATATCGCTATTTTTCAAGTTCCTAGAGGTAATCTCAGGAATGTATCTAGCGGATTGTTTAAAAAGAAACATCAAACTATCTTTGTCATTTGCGAATATGTGAAAAAATTTCTTAGACGAAAGTTGTACTGTTTGACGAGGTAACTATAATGCCAACGAGAAAAGTTTCTTCCGAAGGTTAATTTTTGAGTTTTGGAGGTCATGAATTTGTGTTTTAACTGATCTTATATTTCGATTCTATATTGTTACAGAGCGTAAAAAGAAAAATCCAACGATACATAAACATGTATATTAACGATATACTACAATGGAGAAAAACGGGTTACAAAAATAACAAACTTCAAGTGCAATGTGCCACGTCTTCCAAGAAGATCGGATAAGAATCCGATCAACTTCATCTTTTCCAGGAATTATTTACTTACCCGATGGAACGCAAGAATCTCGCAAAAAAAATTTCATCAAGAGTAGCTAAGATCCACCCTATTGTTGCCTACCTGCCCGCCCGATCCACTGACCAATCGACCGGTTACATAGGTAGGTACTACCTGTTGTTCTCACGTTCACCTCCATTATTCCCTTCCCCTTCTCCTCGCGCTCGTAACTTTCTTCCGCAAAACTACAGTGGTTACAATGATTACGATGATTATACATATACTAAGAACAAGTACCGACATAAGTAGATACGTGGATCTGGTTGAATGGTAGAATATGGGAACTCCCAGAGCGTGTGCGGTGCGCAAGTAAGTACTTACGTGATTTATTTACAGATAGTGCGACAACCAACTACCTATCCACCGTAATCACGCGCCGCGCCGCTCCGTCATACCTACCTACCTAAGTACATATATCCATGAACGCGATTCTATCTTTCACCTTTTGATAAACCAATCAAATGCAATCGTACCTGCTAATCATTCCTTCAACTACACGGTCTTTCTAATTAAAAACTCGTCTCGGGGAAATTACTCCCCTTTGGACACTCTGACGGTTTCCACTACGTCTCCGTGTCCGCCTCCGTTCAATCGAGCACATTCAAACTCGGTGATCCGACTAATAATCGACCATTATGTTAATAATAATCCACTGGGGAGTCGAGAGACGTCGAAGAGAGTCTTCTTTTACCTACATACCTTATAGGCGTGCACGTGGGATGCGTGTGCGTCTCGAGTGTCACACTGCACTATCCATAACAATTTCCGTGTCACCGAGGGCATCCAGTAATCTCGCCGCTAATTCGACTTCCTGTCCACCCGATCGCAAATTCAAACGTTCTTGGTACCTATATGCAATATGCATGGTGCATACTAGGGTGGCTCTTATTTATCCTTGGTGTAATTTTTTTTCAAGATTTTCTTCGCGGCACCCCCCCCCCCCCCCCCCAGAATAGTTACAAATAATAAAAACAAAATCTGTGTAAAGTTTGAACCCGATCGGATAACGGGAAAAGGTGCCCCTGGGCCCTTGAACATTTAAATAACTATTTAACACCACACAAAGTCGATTTTATATAATATCCTCCAAGTATATTGATTACATAAAAAAATATGTCAAACAAAAGTTGTAGATCCAGACAATGAGCATATTTTATGTTGTATTACTTTTTCTCGTGCGACAAACGGTTTTCGAAAAAAAGTCCGAAAAACTAGAGAAATTTTTTTTTTTTTTTTAAATTTTGAAAGTTTAAATTCTTCTCGAACACTTTTTATTTATGAAGGCGAACAAAAAAATTGTTATTTTTTTTACTTTCGAGGACTATTATTTAAACTTTTAAGGCGGGGCATATACCGAAAAATGACAAAAAAAATTTCCTTATTTTCACTATTTGATATGTCATGAATGTGTCGTGAATATTAGGGACCAAAATTCGCAAAAATATAAAAGATATAGACATTAGAACTTGTTCGTGTTCCGGCCCTTTTTATTCCAAATGTAACAATTTGAAATTTGAACCGTGGAGGAAATGGATAGTGGAAATTAAACAATATGTATTCTGCCCGATTGATACAGCGTGCCTCGTGTCGAGATCTGTGTCAGAGTGTCTTTTGTTTTTTGACCGGGGAGTCCCTGCGACGACGCCTTCCGAATTCCTTAGAGCCCCAGCCAATCCGTGGTGGGCCTGGCATCACGCGGTCCGGACCCGGCGTCGTCTGCTCGTTCCTTTTTAAGGTTATTTGCACGCGGCTGCGCCTTGTTCGTTAGGCGACGTCGGATTTTCCAACACAAATAACAAATTTTTAGAAAATCGATCTCAATTTCCTTTAGAGTTCCGTGGACGAAATTAGGACACCTCCTGGGGACGAAATTTGGAATTCGTGCAGTTTCAATATGGTGATCCCTCTAACAGACCACGCGAGTGATGGCCATCAAAGTTATTGCGTATGAGAAACTAAGGTAAATGTCCCAATACCTGGACATTTAAGGTACGGCGTACACACATTTGAGAATTTTTCAGTTATACAAATCGATTTATATAAAAACGATTTTGCAATTACATGGGGTATCGTGTGTACTTTATCATTAAAAAAAAACCACATATTGTAGGAGTGAACAATTTTGTGAAATATTGAAAATTCATAGACCTTACAATGGCCCAATACTTGGACAGCTTAACTAGTATGTCCCGGCGTCTCGATTTTACTCGATTTACTGGAGGTCTCATTGAAAGCGGGAAACTGTTGCCAACATGGTGCGAGAGAGAAAGACATGTGCGAGCGAGAGAAGTATATGTATGTCCTAATCCACCGTAATGCGCATGCGCCGATATCGTGCGAACGAGAAACCATCGTGCGAACTGGTGCGAGAGAGTGAAGTATAGATTCTCTCGCTCGCAAGATGTGTTTCTCTCTCGCACAATATCGGCGCTCGCGCTTTACGGTCGAATAGGACATATACTTCTCTCGCTCGCACCAGTGGCACATGTCTTTCTCTCTCGCGTGATGTTGCCGACAGTTTCGAGGCAGTCACTCTAAGGCAATGATACTTCCATGTATACATACATATATGCTCTAAGATTTTACTGTCCCATTACATGGACACATAATGAAACATCAGCAATTTGGATGTTTTCTAGAGAAATTAAATAAAAGAAACAACACAATAGTTTTTTCTTTTTGCATATTTCTTCTGTACAAGTAATTTATTCAAATCAGTAAACAAACTTGAGTAAAAAGAATCTATTATTGAATGACTAATTTTAAGGTTATGTGTATTCGTGTGTAACATCGACTGCTTAGCAAATCAGATAAACCCAATACTAAAATGGTGTAAACCGGACAGTTCAAGAGAATAAATTGTTTTTTACGAAAGTGTTACAAATATACCAAATATATTTGGTACCATATATATATATATATGAATATATTTTACTAAATATTTGAAAAATTGAATAAAATAGTTGTTTTTTTGGATAAAGCGAATATTAAATGTACTAATCAGTATTATTTGCACCAGTGTCCAGCTACTGGGACGTGTCCACGTATTGGGTCTTTTACCTTACAAGATATGACCGAAAAAGTGCTACAACTTCGAATTCGAAATAATATTCACTTCTACGAGTAACGTGCTATCATACTGAAGTCTGTAAAAACTCGACGTGCTAAAAAATCTTCTCCTTTGCAAACGCACAAACACGTAACCTGTTACTTGCAAGTCTGTCAGAATACTGACGGATACTAATGCAACATTTACCACCAGATGAGATGACACTGAAAATGCAACCATATGTAAGATTTATATATTTGCTGATTTATAACAGAACGTAATAAAGTTACAGGAAAATCTTAATGTCGCTCTGTCGCAAACAAAATCGCCCGTCTCGTCAGACTCTCGTCGATCGAGTGCCTTTTCGATTCGTCCCCGCCCGGGACGTCGCACAGTGGTCCGACGCATAGAGGAGAAAGTGGAAAAAACTCATAACTTCAGCATTTCTCAATATTTTTTAATTATTTTTGTTTCTTATTACTTCTTAAACATCAAACTTAATATAATATTAAATAAATAATTTAATATGACTTTTTACAAATGAAATGTGTAATTTTATCAAATTTTATTCAATATATAATATAATTAGGCGTTATAAACTAATATTTGAACATACGTAAATTATTTATACCTTAATCTATATACAATAGTCATGTTTATTTACAAATATTTTTAAGTAGTAATAAATCTGAAATAAACCGTGATCCGCTATCAAGCCGTTTACACAAGCCGTAAATTATAAGATATATTAATTTCAATATAAAATAAAACAAATCTTTAAAACAATAAACAAAAACACTCTTTTATAGTTTATACTTGCTGTTTTCATGTCACGAGAGCATTCACAGGTATTACTAACGATTCTTTGTATTGCGTGGTTTCAAATTTCCTTTTATGAATTTCATATGATTTGCAATACACACATTTGGCATGGTGATAAATCGTTTTGTTGGAATCTATTCCTATGAGAGTAACAATTTTGTATAGGCACGAAAATCATTCGAAACGCGCAGCGAAGAACCGGGAACCTATTCGGGAGTCCTGCTGTACCCCCAAAATTTCATGCGTTTTCACACTTTAAACATTAATATCAGCTAAAGTTGCAAGAAGTAGCAGCTGATTTTTGCAGGAAATTTGTGTGATGGTATCTACTTTCAAAATATATCATCAAGAGAACGTAGGAACGCGTAGCTTTTTTTGTAGGCCTACAGAAAGCAGTTACAACCTGAAATTATACGTGCCTTTCTTTAAGGCTCGAAAACATGATTTTGGTTCTGTATTTTTGAAAAGTATTTTCGTCATACATAGTTGAGACTATACCCGTTTATAATACATAATACATTTGATTATAAATGTCCCCAAAAGTGAAACGAAAATGTCGAAACTTTGGTTAGAAATCTGTCAGAATCCCGCTAGAATACGAAAGGTCTACTTCAGATGCATTTTACTTCCGTATTAAAGAGAAAATCATATATCCCTTTTCATAGTAAGATACATTGGTTCATTGGCTACCAGAAAATAATAATCGATACTAAAAATCCGGCTTTCATAATTTAGGGTTTTTTCCAGCTCGGGACCACTGTGCGTCGCCCCCGAACCCCTCGTCTCCTTTTTGCGTCACCAGACGCAACAACGCATCGCCTTTCAATTGTTCGTCTGCGGCAGCGTCGCGACGAATTATCGCCAGCCGCGCACCGTCTTCGAATCCACTCAAGGCCGGGCGACGACGTTAAAATTCGCTCACACATAAGAATCGAGAAATGCAGGGGGACGAAATTAGGCGTGGTGACCAAATTTGGGCCCTTTACCCTACATTCGTAAGTAGGACATCTGCATTCCTACTATACGTGTACGCCTTTAACGAGAATTGCCGATCTCAGGCACTGTACGAACCTTCGGTCGTCCATGATATCTACGCTCGATTGCCAAATGCCAAGTCCAACGAAAGCTTTCTGCCGAAAGCCGGCCGGCCCCCATTTAAAATTCGACTCTCGCTGCAAGGCAAGACGACATTCATAATTAACTGTGTGCCATGTGAAAAGCCCCGAAAGTAGGTCGGACGTAGCTTTTCTTTACTCCTGTACGTACTTTCTTATATGTATACTACATACCTATATCCTATATGCAAGTCTGGAAAGGTTAAAACGACACGCACGGACACGTACGCAGTGGCTAACCGCTAAATCGTCTGTAAATTCTATTCTTTCGCACAGAGTCTGAAGATACACATAGGAATAGATATATGTGTTGCAATCCAATATTTCTCGAGAATTTGTACGTATTCTTGACCACCTATGTAGGTAGTACACCCTTCTATTATGTATCTAAAAGTTAGTTCTGGCCGAATCTGTATTTTAAAGTTAAACGGTTTGATGGTTCGACTCTCTCGTAAGGTAAGTAAATCTGGCTCGTGGACGGAATGTAATCGCATAGCAGGGCAACTCGTTTCGAGCTACAAGTAAAATTACCTAATCGATTGAGGTGGGCGAGAAGAGATACGGGTCCACGGGAAAGGAAAGTTCGGAAGGTTATTCATAGATGACCCGCTTCGTCTCGATTCCATTGCCAATAACGAATAGTAACCTTGGCCGATCCAAGAAACCATGTGAATCGGTCAACGTAGACGTTTCCTCTCGTCTACACCAACGGTTCACATATCGACACGTTATTATTGATTACGATAGCTTCGTAAACAGCATCGTGACCATTAAGCACTACCCATAAACCGATAATGGCTAAAACAACCTGTAGGTAGTAAGTAGGTAGGTACTCATTCGTGCAGCGTGCTAGTTCGTATCCCGTCGTTCAATGTGGACACTGCAATTTCTCAACTGCTCAACTATGTACCTGTATATACCTATTTCAATATACGATACCATTTCACCGTCCTTTTTTCTTTTTTCTTTTGTTCGTTTTTCTTTTTTCGTTGATCCGTCGACTTTATTGGCAAGTCTAATATCATTAGGCAGGAAGACCTTTTACCAATGGCACGTGATTTCGTAATGTAGTAACGTAATGTAAGATGCGCAACAGAGAAACACTGTAGTGGCAAGAGGAGAAGGAATACGGATTCGTTCAAGACACACGCGAATGTAATACTTACAAAAAACTCTGTTGCAATGTCCTCTGCAATTCCTACTGATTCCACGCAACTTAATCAACAGCTTTAACGGCAGCTTTTACATTTACGGGATACATATACCTATACATACATATGTCTGTAGTTGAGCTTAGGTAGGTAATGGTAAAAGGGGGTAATGGCGGTCACTTAAGATATAATTGTAATAAAACCAAGATATCAGTTGAAATATTTCTTGAAAATTATTTTTTTATAAACTAAAACTATTAACCCATTTGTAGCATACAAAAATAATTGGTATTATATATATATTGATTTATTCAGTAAAATTACACACCTTCGGGTAATAGCGGTATTAGCGGTCACGTTGCGGGCAGTCGCGGTCTAGAGGCTGCTACATTTTTCGCATGTGTATGGGCCCACAGGCCACAACTAGATGCGACAGAGATGCGTCGAAACTACATTTCATTATCACGGCCAAACTGATACCAAATAATACACTTATACCCTGCAGTTACAAGAGTTTTCAAGAAGCCCAATTGGCTTTTCCCGTTGTTCTAGGGCAGGCTTGGGAATTAAGTGCTCTTTTCGGCCAATTTTCAGAAGCAACGCCCTCTTTCTCTCGCCGCACGTCTTGGCCCCCGCGACGGCCGTAATGCTCAAGCCACCTCAGGCGCTTACCATGGGTGCGTTCCACTTACGCCCAAATCGCCCGCAACGCCCGCGATTTTCATTAAGGTAGGTTTTCCTATACGCGACTGGAGTCAACGGCAAGAATTTCAAAGTCGATTTTCTTGAAAATGAAGCGCAATATCAAAAAATATTATTCCTCTTCCTCGACTTATTTACTTGTTTAAAGTCCAAAAGAAACACTAACTTTTTTTTATATCGCGCTTCATTTTCGAGAAAATCGACTTTGAAATTCTTGACGTTGCGTCCAGTCGCGTATAGGAAAACCTACCTTAATGAAAATCACGGGCGTTGCTGACGATTTGGGCGTAAGTGGAACGCACCCCATGTGAACCGCGCGTGGCGCGTTAACAAAACAAAAACGTATCGACAGTCGCTTGTTTTCCTTGGTTGCTTAGCACCGATTAAGGCGAGGTCGTTCGACAATATAGCGAATGATGTCGTGGAACGTAAAGAAAAGAAATTATTGCACATTTCGCACATGCGGTTTTATAATAACAATACTGATCACCATTGCCCGCTGACCGCGATTGCCCCATACTCCCCTACGTTCCGCGTTCACTGATCCACCGATTTCCCAACATCCTTTTCACGTTTATCAATTACCTATACAATTTACTTTCGGTAATTATTTACATTAACGATTCCTCACCGATTTTTATGAACTTTGGATATGTTGTCGGGGACACGATTCTGCACAACTTTTTCCTATACATGTTACCCCCGCTCGGCCTTAGTTTCCGAGATATTTGCGAAAAACTTCTGTTGATTTATTCCGACGCAACGCATTCCACTTTTCAACTTGTCCCGGGTATTAGTATTGGTTGGGGGTGGACTAGTGCGGGCAGGGACGAAACTAGGTTGTAAGCGCCCCGGGGCAAGGATTCTGTTTGGCGCCCCCCCCCCCCCCCATTTTACCACCTTGTATTGCCCAGCTTAGGAGTCCACACTTTACATAAAAAAGGTATAATAAATATGTTTATTAACTGGTTCCAAACATATTGCAGGTACCCTAATTTGTTTGCTGTTTGATAACAGATAAATAAATGTTAAATAGATCAATTTTAATTACTTTTCCATAAACTGTGTATCTCCTTTATTCCTAATGAAATAACGTAATATATAAATTTGAATAAAGCCATTGATGTAGCCTTTCCAAAATTATGTCTTGCCAACATACTAATTGTAAGAGATACACCGTACATGAGTTGCGGGTTTGAATCAGTAGCATATACTCTTTGCTATAGCATATTTTAATGACGAAAAATAAAATAATAACATCATTAAACAATATAGGTATTATACCATTAGATACGATATATAACAATAAAAGTTACATAATGAGTAACTTTATAATTAGGTACATGATATATAGTTGTACCAACGTTAAACTTGGGTCCAGTTGGGTCATTAAGGAGCCCGACCTCCATGATGTTTACCAGAGCCCGTGGAATGGGTGCTCCAAAGCCAACGATAATATGGGCGTGCAACGGATAGGGAAAACTATAGTAGTGTGAGGTGCAGGCTTATACCCGTAGGATAGGCTCGAATGACTGGGATTCTTGGGGGTCCTCCCAAGAGGACCAGTTATTTCAGCCTATGGGTACGAGCCTGCACTACACACTACTATTTAACTCCTTACAGTTTTCACTATTCGTTGTACACCCGCGGTATCATTGACTTCGAGCTCTCCTTCCGCGCGGCTCTAGAAAACACCATGGAGGTCGGGCTCCTTAATGGCTCAACTGGCCCCAACTGCAAAAAGAAAGTTTTTTTTTTAACTCCATTAAAACTTAACTTTACGGGCTTTTTTGGCTGCAAAAGTCTTTACTATACTATCATAGGAATGCTTAGAAACCATTCCGTACTCTATTGTTATAATGCATAAATTTGTCAGGCGTTCTTGTGAAGTCAAGTTCCTGAGGTAATTTTTTACTATTTTTAATTTGCTAAAACTTCTTTTATTGGAGGCAACTGAAACTGGAATTGTCAAGAAGATTCTCAGCGCTGTCGTAATGTTGGGATATGCGTCTTGTAGCCCATTGTTATATATCAGGCTAAGGATACCTGCAGGTGTCGCTGTTTTCATGTTTGGAGTTAAATCCAAAGCATGGTATTTAAAACTTTCCACTTCTATCACTAACTCATCTTTATTAAAATCTTCTTTATATATATTGGCTAGTTTTGTTGCCTGCACCTTGAGCTCCTCGTTAGTCATTGACTGAAACTGTGATCCATCGAGAAACCCAAATATACCATTAATATTTTGTAAGGTCTCAAACCTATTTCTTAGTTCATTAAGAATTCTATCAATTATCTGTAAGATCAAAATTCCAAATTTCTTTTCTTCTGACCATTGGTAACTTTCATCTTCACAATTTTCATCAATCATCCTTTTCTTCTTTCGCTTCCTTACTTGTCTGAAACATGGATCTAGGCTAAGCTCTTCGGCGATTTTTTTCGCCTCACTGATTGCATCCGTCGCGTTGTTTGCTCTAGTTGCTTGTAATTGCTCGATGAGACGATTGATATGTTTTACAGACCGATCAATGGTCATATCTTCTCTCTGAAAGAGTTTATTAACGGTGTCAATGCGAGTTAGCTGTTTATACCAGAAACAGGACAGAACAATGAACTCAAATGTTTTTATATTTTTTAAAAGAGAAGCAGCTTCTGCTTTTATTTCAACATTTGCAACTTTGCTGGTTATTAGAGCATTTAATGCATCTATGACCTTCTTAAGATGCTTATATATTACTGTCACAGCTTCTCGTTTAGTTGACCACCTGGTATTGCTTTGCAACTTTAAAGAAAGAGGCACATATTTCAACAAAACCTCCCATCTGTTGGTCGACGCAGCAAAAAACGAGTACAGGCAATTTAGTGTACCAAAGTAGTTCTCTGCTTCTTGTGACACACTAGCAGCGTTTACTCCAACTAAGTTGAGTGAATGTGCTGCACAGGGTACGAAATGTGCTAAATTATTTTTTTCTTGCAGTCGTGTTTGAACCCCTTTGTATTTTCCAGCCATATTGGCACCATTGTCGTATGACTGCCCTCTACAATTCTTAAGATTCAAGCCATCGTTTTCCAGTTTCTTCATGATAATTTCGGAAAGAGCCAGTCCAGTCTTCTCACTAACCGTTAGGAAATCAATGAAACTTTCAACAACCTCAGGGCCATTTTCACCAACTTTTACGTATCTAATGACTTCGGACATTTGTTCTAAGTGGCTCACGTCGGGAGTACAGTCAAACATGATAGAAAAATATTTTGCCTCCCGTATATCGTTAAATATTTGCTCCCTTATTTTACTCGCAATTATTTCTAAAAACTCATTTTGAATGCTCGCCGAAAAGTAACTAACTTGGCCTTTCTTATGACGACGGATGTGATCTCGTAGTGAAGGGTGGTAATGAGATACAAGTTCCACGGTGTTAAAAAATTTACCACTTCTGGGATCGCCAAAGTCCAAGCTTTCGTTGGATCCTCGGAGAGGACTACCTTGCTTTGCTAAGTATATTATTATATCAATAATTACATACAAAATTGTTCTCCAGTGATTTTCTTCTTCAGCTATTTTTTCTTGAAGCTCTTTATCAATTCCGCCTTTATTCAATGAAGACTCTAATGTTTTCCACGAACAAAAACATTTTTTGTGGTTGAGTGAATTCTCGTGTTCTGGTATTTTATTACTTAACTTTTTCCATTGAGTAAAACCTTCATCCTTAGTCAAAAAAGAATGTTTTTGTACTTTTTGTTCAGAAAACGTATAGGAAAAAAGTTTGCATGGTATGCAGAATAAAGCATTTTTGGATTTACTATATGACAACCATGATCAGTATACTTTTTGTTCATTAGATAGCTTTTTATAAAACCACTCTTTAGTTAATTTTCTTCCATCTCTTAAGCTGTTGCTAAGATCAGGCTCGACCTTTGTACAATTAATTAATTGTGTTACAATGAAACACCTCTGAGTATCCGAAATATTTGTTGGCCACGTCCCTGGATCGTTAAAGTCAAATTGAAAATCGCACTAAGTATGAGAGAGGCCGGATCCAGGATTATAAAAAGCAGCTTCATGACATGTCCCTGCAATAGAATTAGAGTCCTGTTCAGCTTCAGTGCGGCACTGAGAGTGACTGATTGGAAATTCCACTTTTGTTTCATCCTGATTAGCACAATGTGTTTTAGGACTTTTCTCTAGACTTTTTACTGTCTCTACCAGTTTCGAGCGGTTTGTGTCGGTTGCGAATGTTTGATAATTCGTGACCTTAAAACCAGTCGAAGAGAAAAATTCCTTACGGTGTCCAGCAAACGGTCAAGCGTGGTCTCTACTTTCCTTGACTGTTTCCGCCCCCTTGTGGCCTGCACGGTGGTCCCTTGGAGGCGATAAAATGCTCACTCCATCTTGCTAAGCTTGAATTGCTGCTATAGAGGAAACTCTGAGGCGCAGCGCGTCTGTTGGACCATTAAAAGCTGACACTATCTGTCTTTACCAGTGCTCCGCTTTCTGCAATCGCAGATTCGTCATTTCTCTCCTCTTTCCCTCTACTATCATCTGCAGGCGTAAGGAAGGCGAAACGTAAAAACGTGTTTTTCTGGTCAGAGTTACTAAATAAAAAATTATTTAAATAACGCATCGAATATAAGTTACTTTAACTTTATTCGTTATTGAAGGCTCGATTCTCGAATCATTCGGGTTAACTTTATTTGACGAATAAAGTTAATTTTTTTATTCGTCGACCGTTTCAACATCAGCATCGAATAAAGTTTTCAACTTTAACTTTAACTTTAGTCGACGTTGTATAATTTTTTGGCGCGCATTCGAGCCGCCGAGGACCGTCATTGGGCGATACATTGTAACGCGCGCACCAGGCCTCAACAATCAGGCTCAACTCCCCGGTCCTCGGCGGCACAACCGATTACCAGAAAATTATACGCCGTCGAATAAAGTTTAAGTTAAAGTTGAAAAAGTTATTCAACGCTGAAGTTGAAACGCTCGACGAATAAAAAAATCAACTTTATTTGTCGAATAAAGACGCCGAACGCACGTTATTCAATCGAGGAATGTTGGCATTACGACATTGGGAAGACGTTTTCCACGCGATAGACGTCGGTAACGAATTGAAAAGAAAATGTCGCTTGTCAAAGATGCTCGCTCAGAGAGATATTCAACATTTAGTAATCAACTTACCTTCTTCGTAGTTATTTTTTACATTCAGCCACGATGACAATAACGACGAAGATTGATGGGATTCCTTTTCTCTTTCTTTAGCTCGTCTTCGAAATTCAGCTCCTGATGGTTTTCTCGACATAATGTTTATGAAAGTGAACGAAATTTCAACTAAAATAATTTGCAAATAAAATAAGTACTAATAATGCGGCTACAAATCCCGAATGAATGTCTAAACCAACGCTGTGCAGCGTGAGAGCTCCTCACGCGCGTGCTTCCCCTTCCAACCTTCCTTTCGCACAGCGTATCTTTGTTAAACAAAAGACGGATCAGGCAATATTCGCGGGAAATAGTAACATTGGCTCGCTGTAGTGACATGTGTTACTAATACATATGTACATACGCCATGCGTAGCGTCTGATCTTCCTTTACGGACGGGAGTAGGTACCCCCAGTTGGTCACTACCGTGGCCCTTATTTTTCAACATACGATTTCTTTTCCTCTCACCCCGTAAAATGGTTCCATTTCATAAGAAAATAATCCCTGAAAAAGTTTATTGCAATCGGACATCAGGAAAAGGTGCCGACCAGGCTTTAAAGTTTAGAATTCATCAATGGTTTAGATTTAAAGAATTTCTCAAAAATGGTAAGCTTTATCTCAAATAATATTAAAAGAGCATTCAATTTTCTACAATTACTATATATTTGATTTTTTGGTGCTTCCAACCATTATTTACCTAATAGCGTTTGAATATATGTAGAGAGGTCCGCACTACGCGCATATAGGCAATACGCCACGCGCGCCGTAGAGATGGTTACGCGTGTATTGCGGATCTCTCTATATTCAAACGCTATTATGTAAATAATGGTTGGAAGCACGAAAAAATCAAATATACAGTAATTGTAGAAAATTGAATGCCCTTTTAATATTATTTGAACAAAATTTCGATAGGGCTTACCATTTTTGAGAATTTCTTTAAATCCACACCATTGATGAATTCTAAACTTTAAGGCCTGGTGTCCGATTGCAATAAACTTTTTCAAGGATTATTTTCTTACGAAGCATTTCAGGAGGTGAGAGCAAAGAAATACGAAGAAAAACTCAAGACGTATAAAGGTAGATTTACACTAGCCGTCTGGACGACGTCAAAACGACGGCAGTCCCACTAGCGCAGCGATGCCCCGATGGGCGGCCCGAGGGTACGAGCATCCATCGCATTTTCCAAAACTCGCGTGGAAGGGGATCTCGAAACCAATGAAGTTGCAGGCATGTAACGGATGAGGAAAACTCTAGTAGTGTGCGTGTAGGCTCGTACCCGTAGGCTTATATGACTGGGACTCTTGGAGCCCCAGTGTTCTACATTTTAGGAATTGGGAAAATAAACAGGAATTGACTAATGATTAAACAATAATATTATGTAATTGGACGAAATAGACTTGAACATTCCCACTTACACCTCTGATTAACAAAAAGTTTCTTATTAAACGATTTTTATTCAGCTTCAATCCTCTGTTTGTGTGTTTGTTTGTATGTATGTTTGTTCAGTTCAAATCTAGAAACTCCATTTTAACCCACTTCCAACTATCCAATAGACTTGAAACTTGGCAGGCATACGTAGTTTGGATGACAATACAAAATTATGAAGAAAAAGAAACCCCCAGGTTTTAAAAAATTATCCTGTTATCAAAAAATAGAACCCATAACCGCAAATCCAAACGACTTGAAATCAGCCTATAACCAGAGGTCAAATCAATTTAATCGCAATGAAATCAGCATGTAACGGTTACATGCTGATTTCAGGGTACGAGCCTACACGCACACTACTAGAGTTTTCCTCATCCGTTACATGCCTGCAACTTCATTGGTTTCGAGACCCCCTTCCACGCTAGCTTTGGAAAATACGATGGATGCTCGTACCCTCGGGCCGCCCATCGGGGCATCGCTGCACTAGCGCAAGGGAGACACATGCATCTGTGTCTCCGTTGCGCTAGTGGGACGGCCGTCGTTTTGACGCCGTCCAGACGGCTAGTGTAAATCTACCTTAAAGAAGGGTCACCTTATAATGGTCACGAGCAACGTTTTCGACGGCGCTGATATACACTTCGTTTGGCGCCCCCCGCAAATCGGCGCCCGGGGCACAAACACCCGCTGCCCCCCCCCCCCCCATAGTTTCGTCCCTGAGTGCGGGGGGCGCGCGCCCGCTTGGGGGCGCGTAAAGCATGGTAGCGAACTGATGTGCGTTTAGAGATTTGATCCAGAAACTTGCGGATGCCCGTCAACACCCCGACTCACATCAGTTCGCTACCATGCTTTACGCGCCCCACGCACTAATCTACCCCTACTAATCTACCCATACTAATACCCGGGACAAGTTAGAAAGTGGAATGCGTTGCCTCGGAATAAATCAACAGAAGTTTTTCGGAAATATCTCGGAAACGAAGGTAGAGCGGCGGTAACTTGTAACTTGGCCCACTCGCGACTCTTTTGTTTCCTCTCGCCCGTTTTCGGGTTCACTCCCAATCGCAGTAGTGTATTTCACGAGTCTGTTCTGTATTTGCAGTTACTGTGTATTAACGTGGTTCATATTATAGTGTAAAATGAAGTTATATGAATTTTTGAGCATTTGTAATAATTACGAAGAATTAATTGATTGAAGAAATTTAAAAAATATTTTTGCGAATATCTCCGAAACTAAGACCGAGCGGGGGTAACATGTATAGGGTAAAGTTGCTCAGAATGTGGAGTTTTACAACCAGGGTTGCCACCTCTCCGGTTTTGGCCCGGAGACTCCGGGTTTTGAAGAAAATCTCCGGGCTCCGGTTTTACTGAAAAAATCTCCGGGTTGTAGAAAAAATGAGATAATAAGAAATTGTGGTATTATACAGTGGTATAAATTTTATATACAATTGGCTGACCCGTTACCCGGTTTCACCCGGGAATTATTATTATTATTATTTATTATTTTAGACAGCATATTTATAAATAGCGTATAATCTAATCTAGGGCGTATTTAATGTATATTCAAAATTTCATTGAAATCCGTTCAGCCGTTTAGGCGTGAAAGAAGGACAAACAAACAGACAACGTTTCACTTTTATATATTAGTAAGGATAAGGAAGTAAGGATAAGGATAATAGTTATTAATTAAAAAAACAGATACTTTTAAATTCTGAATTGTTTGAGCTTAAAAGAATCGCACATCTGTTTTCTGGATATTCGAGAACAAAACTTTTTTTTGCATTTTCCATCTCCGGGTTTATATTCGAATCTCCGGGTTGGAATGTGTGGCATTCCGGGATTTATATGGTGATAAGGTGGCAACCCTGTTTACAACATATCCAAAGTTCATAAAAATCGGTGAGGAATCGCTAAAGTAAATAATTACCGGTACTTTTCATCTATTCCCACTATGTAATAACAGATAACGAAATTGATAAGATACGAAATTGATGAGTAAGATTCGGATTGCTGCAGACTTTTGCACATTCTACATCATTTTTGCTTACTTGATTGTCTTACTCGTAGAGGGGGGGGGGGGGGGGGGCGACGGGATAATAGCAATGATAATCAGCATTATCAATCAAGTAATTATATTTAGGATCACGGTCACGCCAGTGGTTTAGATAAGCAAAATACATACATATGTGTACATGTAGTAGTACCTACATACATACAATATGGATTCTATCGTTTTTTAAATTAGCTTCGAGGCAAGTAGATATACTACGTCACCATTTATATAATTCCAATTACGATAAAATATAACGTGCGATGTAAACCGATAGGTAGGGTAAAGGCAGGTATTATGGAACATCTGATTTCAAAAGCTTGTCAAAAGTAGGGGAATTCGTTTTTTTTTAATAAAACTGACATGCGGGGACGAAGGAATTAATGTATAATCATATTTACATAGTCAAATGTAAAAAAATCCAATTGTTTTGCAATTATAGTAAATGTACCAATAACGAGCCGTTTAAGGAAACGGTGACAAAGTATAATGAATATTGTGTATAAAATTAACAATTTAAGTGAAACTTTTTTCATTCATAAAGATTTTGTTGTTTCTCATCAGTACTCACATAACAAAATTTTGTTTTTTTATATATTTAACGTAAAATAAACAAGAATATTTGTACGTGTAAATGTACCAATATATAGCCAACCTCACGCGATTGACCTAGGCGGCCCGATTTTCATGTCCCAGTACCTAGCCATAGGTTTTATAATCGTGTAAAATTTATTTTAAAAACTGATTCTTTGTCTTAAATTGAAAAATCTGTTAAGGAAAATTAAGAAGTACAGAAATATAAAATTATTGTATAAATAACCATAATAAACAGATTAGAAAATAAATGCAAAAAACAATAAGTTTAGTTACACTATCAATAGAAGTTTGTGGTTATTTTATATAAGACTCAAAACAACCAACAAATTCATTAAACTGTACATATACATAAACTTTAATAAACTTAAATTAAATTCTATCATTATTATCTAGAAAAATAATGTTTATATTATGATTTATGATCAAAATACTTACCGGCTTTATTCCAAATATCGAGTCAGAAATTCACACTTTTTTCGTAATTTTGCTCTGGCGATGCCGGTTAACATTTGCAACTCACTTCACCCGATTTATTGAAGACGTGGTTATAGTTACTGGGCTAACAAGATTTGTTTGCACCGATAAATAGCCATGTAAATATTCAAATAAAAAATAGTTTTCATATTCAAATTTTTTCTTTCTATGTGTTACAAATATTTTCAAGATTCTAAAACCCTTTTTTCTATCTAAAAAACTATTATCCTATAATAATTATGCTCTTAACAAGAAGCACGCTCTTCTTAGCCATATCATAACGAATGTCTGAAAATGTGTCATATATCTGGTCTCGAGACTATAAATGGTATTTCTAAATATCTAGACAAAAAAACAAGACGATATAACTTCAGATATTAAACCGAACAATTAAATAATGCAAATTACACCAAATATGTATTTTATCTTACGTACATAGTTTAACAATTATTAATATTTCAACAGATGGCTAGGTACTGGTGCATGGCTCGTTATTGGTACATTTACAGTAAAAAAACTGAAAAGAGTGAAAATCGGCAGTTCGAAAAAATGGGTCCTAATATGGAACACCTAGGAAATTTGTAAAGAAAACCCAAAAATCTTTACTTTTTTTTACTAAAAATGAAGATTTATTAAGTAGAAGATACAAATAAATAAATATACATCATTTTTGGAATTTATTCCTGCTTTCTGCGTGTCCTACACGTTGGATACGTGAATAATACGTCGGAAGCTCCACATTCTTCATGCGCCCACTGAAAGCAGCGAATACATTGGGTCCTACTCTTCATTGTCATTATTTTTGTAATTACCATTGCCAAATAAACATTCCGCATCATCGTCGTCATCGTCATTATCAACTACATCTATGTTACTCGGTATGTTCCATATTACGTACACACATGTTCCGACAAGAAATTAAGAATTATACTAAGAACAAAGTAACTTTATTAGTAAACTATTGCTGAATAATCAAGAACACACATATTTAATGATAAATTATATCAAAATAATACTTTGTAACATACCTTCACTACAATATTTAACTGTTTGATGCACTTTTCAGAAACTTTTACACCCCACGAAAAATATAAACGTTTCTCTTTCAATTATAGATGCCCGACTGATGCTAAATTCTCAGTATCATCGTCTATTGTGTCTGGGGATCTAGTATAAACGATTACCTGAAGAGTTCGTTATTTCTTTATCGAAATTTTACGAAGTTCCATATTACGTGCTGTTCCATATTACCTGCCTTTACCCTATGTGTAAATTACTCAGAGCATAGGCTAATTGTAAGTAGGCTGCAGGCTAGAGCGACAAATATTCGACGAAAGAAATTGGAACAGGTTCCAGATCCGCCGTTGCATAATGATTATAGAGCATACAATACGTATAAAATGTTAAACGTTAAAACGCTGTATGCATTGCTGTTGCTGTTTTTCCAAGAAGATGTGCGGTGTGCACTGTGCAGGCTCGTACGACCTCGTAGATGCATCTGGACGAGTGTAGGGGAGCCCGGGGCTAAAAGTTCCGGGGGTAAGTTGTTTCGACGGTTCTATCTTCAAAATGAAAAGAGCGTTGTACTTTAAATTATGTTTTCCGGGTGAGTTGATCACGCCACTCTGTCGCCCATTTTAATAGCGTCCGCGACAGCGAACCGCGTGGTTGTAAGCAAGGACCTATTAGTCGCGTACCAGATAAGTAAATATTTTTCAATCATTATTTGTTGGTCTATTTTGATTATTTAACGCCGATATTATTGATTGATTCGTTCTTATGGAGCAAATGACATTTAAGAACATTTCGTAATAGTGTTTATCGTTTCAATATACGTATAAGCAGAATAGTCTCTCAAATTGCTCCATGTGTCGATAGGGGCTAGTTGTTACCGGGACTTGGGGCACGTTGTTACCGTAACAACTTGCCCCACCGTAAATGTATTAATTGTTCCTGCTGTGCTTTAAGATGCGAACATTTTCATCGAACTTATGCATATAAAGATAAAAACTGTCGCAAGAGAATTCAGTATCTGCCACTTGACTCCATCGAGAGTTATTAAAAAACTACAATCTGGCCAAGAAGCCACTGTAAACTACAAGTACAAATTGCAATAAGTAGGTTGAATGTAAGATTGATTTGTACATTTTAGATTTTATACCAAAGATAATTTTTATGATTTTATATTGTTTTGGTTTTTTTTTAAAGATACTACATTTTTGTTGAACCGAACCTTCATAAATAAACATTATTAATAGAATTTTGTTTTATTTCATTACGAAATGAAATATCTCATTAAAAGGCAACTCTTATATCTTAGTAACAACTTGCCCCACAAAGGGGTTCCGTTTCGACCAGCCACAAATAAATTACTTTTTATGAAAAACCTATTACAATATATTAAATACAAGCTTAAAATCATAAAATATAATAAATTTAACAAGAAATTAGTCAATAGTGAAGAGAATAACTACATTATTTTCCAGTCATTTTTTATGTTTTATCGAAATCGGAACTTTCAGCTCCGATCTCTCCTAAGCGATACTGACTGTAGTTATAATTAGTAGTATATAGAGCGGTTCATTCGTTTAATGAATGAAGTGAATCTCCTACAACTAGATAGGTGCGTGTCGGCTGTTTAAAGATTGAAACGTACAGGTTGAGATAAATACTTATCCTGGACAAGTGATGGAAAAAAACGACGTGATTATTATCACCGCGACGGTGATATATAACTCATTAGTTCGATAAGTGATCTAATAGCTACGACTTGCACACGGTGTCGTTGCGCACGCATGTCCAGCTCAGTTATTCAGGAATCAGGGATCAGTGATCAGGGATTCAGGAACATATAGACCAGATCTCCGAACAGCACCGAATAGTATTCGCAAGGCGTTCGCGCGCCCAACATCCAACAGAGGTTCATCCGTGGTAACCGCAAAACGATTATAATTGTTCCCTCATTGACATTTGTATATATCATATCTGCATATCATCGCCGATCGACATTTTGCAACTTCTTTCGCAGCGATACATATTAATAAATTCGGTTACACTCGTTGCAACGTTGCTTGCTCACGGAATTGATATTGTAGTTATGTAGAAGAGTGTTTAAACGCACGCGCTTGTTTCGTAGGTTCGCACTACTTGCTTTCCTCCCCAACCAGCGGCCTGCAACGAGCTCAACAATTACTATGCGTGGAAAATGGAGTGGCCTCGGCCTGGGGTTGGTCCTCCTAACTCTTCTGCACCTTTCGTCTCAGGTAAAATTAATACGTTAAGTAGCGTCACGCAGTTAAGTCACGCAGTCAAAGAGCCGGCGCGGTCACTCCTTGCCGCGCTGCGCAAGGGAGGTACCTATGTGTACCTATATATACCTATGTATATCTACCTATATCTACCTACATGTACCTTAGGGTGGATCTTTAGTTACTCTTATCGAAAAATAATTTTGAGATTTTTGGCGCGGACACCCCGTAGAATTGTGTCATTGGAAGAAAAAATAATGTGTGCAAAATTTGAAATCGATTGGAGAACGGGCAACCGTGTCGCAAAGAATTTGAAAATGTTTTATTTTTTTAACTCGTTTTTCTCCATTGTAGAATATCTTTAATATACATGTTTATATATCGTTGGATTTGCCTTTTTACGCTTTGCTACAATATAGAATGAAAATATAAGATCACTTAAAAACAATTTCATGACCTCCAAAACTCAAAAATTAATCTTCAGAAAAAACTTCTTTCGTTGGCATTATAGTTACCTCGTCAAACAGTACAACTTTCGTCTAAGAAATTTTTTCACATATTCGCAAATGACGAAGATAGTTTGATTTTTCTTTTTAAACAATCCACTAGATATAATAAATATACTATAATTTTTTGTGTAATACATAATATGTACAAGAAAGTAGTTTTAGAACTGAAAAGGAATATTTAGAGGAGTATAAAATGAAAGTATTTTTTTTCTTTAAAATATTTTATACGTCTTTGAATAGTGACTGTTTTTGTACATCTGGAAACTGTTTCCTATGTTCAGAAACAATTTGCAACATATATTGTTTTTTCCTCCTCGTTTTTTGTCAATAACTGATTATATTTCTCCATAAGTTTAATACCCTCAGCAGTCTCATTAACCACTGTCAATCCTTGTAACGATGTTCAATCCGTATTTAAAATCGTTCTCGTCTTCCCCTAAATCAGGATCTTTTTTTAAAAATTCAATGGAAATTGAGAATCTTTCGAAATTTTTTTTTGAACTTTGAGAAATATCTAAAATGTTTCAGAAGTTTCAGAAATTTTTGAATTTCCGGGTTCGGGATCTTCCCTTGTGAGTTACCCGATTTACTCGTATCGCTCCCCTTACCTCGAACCTTGCCATCCCCTAAGCTTACGCTCCGTCTATATGTATATGTCTATGTTACATTTAGCGTGCAGTTTTATTCCTATTTCAAAACTTCGCATTCGATGTGCCACGTCTTCCCGGCTTCCAATAGATCTTAAATTTTGTACAAATTATTTTTTCATGAAATGGAACAACTTTAGGGGCGGCGTGCTAAAAATTTATTGTCGAAAAATACGGTCCACCCTAACCTACGTGTACCTAGGTAGATCTAGGTAGATATAGGTATAGGGAGCGTTTAGCAGCTGAGCGGCGCGATTGGTGTCCCAGAGTCAAAGGAACTCGGTGCACACTGCGATGCGATCCCTTTTGATCGGTGTGTTAAACAGGCGCCACAGCAGGACCCGCGGGACTACTATGTAGGAGCGGTGGTGGAATTCGCGCCGACTACTATTTACGGTAATGGTCCGTTAACTTTGAAGGCGAACACTGAAGCCTACATCAAGTACATAGAAGAAGCGAGCGAACAGGTAAGAAGATACCTACATACATATTGCACTGTAGGTATGTCCTTTAATAAGTCCTCACGGTTACAATTTCTACGTGTTCGCCAGGGCGCCGATATTATCGTATTCCCGGAAGATGGCTTGACGTCAGTGATGATGCCGAACAAAGCGCAGATGAAACCATGGTCAACGGCGGTCCCTTCCGCTCTCGATGAATACGTTCCTTGCACAGGGAACCGCAAAGACGTTAGCGATGTAAGTCTAATCACTTGTATTTCCCATATTCGAGGAGAAATGGAGTCCTGACGCGTACGTTCCATGTTCTTGTACATATGTTGGATGTTCGTTGCAGACACTAAGGATGCTGTCATGTGCGGCCAAAGAGAATCGAATTTACGTGGTAATAAACATCGCCGAGAGGAAAACGGACAGCAACAACAACACACATTACTACAACACTAATGCGGTGTTTGACCGGACGGGAAAAATAATTGCCAGGTGCATAATAAATTTCATAAATACGTTCACGACACCGTTGCGTTACTACGCAACGCGAGGACGGTAGTACCCACGGCAGAGTGCCTACGTAAGATTAATTATTGTTAAATGCAAGATTATGCTGTGAACAGGTACCGTAAGGTGAATCTTTACATGGAATATCCGCGGTTTGATGTCACCGACACGCCGGAAATCGTTACCTTCGACACCGATTTCGGAGTCAAGTTCGGCACGTTCATATGTTTCGATATGCTATTCCGTGTACCAGCTCTAAACTTGACGAGGATCGAGGGAGTTTCGAATTTCGTATATCCGGTTGCCTGGGGCTCCGAAGTGCCATTCCTAACGGGTAAGTCTGCGAAACACCAGTCTTGCGATGTTATGTAATTGTTATTCATACATGAATCGCAATGAATTTCATTCCAGCCCTTCAAATGCAATACGGATGGTCTTTTTCTGAGAATGTGAATCTATTGGCGGCCGGATACCACGGGACAGAATTTGCGTCCATGGGAAGTGGCATTTATTTAGGTACGCCGGTACACGCTATCCTAAGTAGTAGTAGTAGTAGTAGTAGTACTACTACTTATGTACTTATGTATCTATAATGTACATAAGTTCTGGCTGACATTCTGCTTTTCTAGGTCGCAGTGGAATAGCGAAAGTATTGTTTTCTAACCATCCCGACCGTAAACTCTTAATCTCCCGCATCCCGAAAACGCCAGGCTTGGCGAGAAAACCCGACGAGGGAATCAAGATGGAGATGGAGATGAAGGAAGAGAAGACTGATCTCTTGAACGCAAGGCGGGACCGCCCCTACGACACTAAAGGCAGATTAGAGAAGATTCAAGGAATGATCATACAAGTGGACAATATCGAGGCATTCAACACTGTTCGTGTAAACGGCTCAATGAGTGACTCTGTTTGCCATAATGAATTCTGTTGCGCCTTCGACATTGAAATGGCCTCCACCGATTCCTCGTCCAATTATCGTGCCGTCGTTTACAACGGACTTCGCATGATTGGCGAGCAAGCGGAATTGGGTATCCGCGTCTGTGGATTGGTACAATGTTCCAATGACTCGGTCGTTTCTTGCAGTTCCGTTCAACCGTCAAATACCGTATTTACCAGTCTAAAAATTAAGGCAACGTTCGACGATTACCCGCAGCTTTTCGTGATGCCAACTCTCATGGACTCTACGCTGTTTCCATTCAAACACTGGACGTACACAACAGACACGCACGGTCAACGCACGGCCGTCACCCTCGCATTAAACAAACCGAACAAAGATATCGTTAGTTTTGGTATATATGCAAGAGACTATAGCCTAGATTATTGGAAGGAGCTCCATTAATCCTAATTCATTTCATCATTATTCTTGCCTGTTTCACTTTTCGATCTCTGTATTCCCCTTTCCTCATTTCCTTACGTTCTTAAGGGTTTTCTTCTTCATTTCTTTTCCTTTCCTTTCCTTTCAGTCCAATTAAAAATCAAATGTTACGCAAACATAACTTTCTACAATTTATTCGAAAACCTCATTATTAATCATATAAACGTTTGTATGTACATATGCACGCATATCTACATACATACATACATACATATTGTAGGAGAGGGAAAGGTGTTGCAGGAGTGATTAATAAAAACCGTTAACCTTTACGACGTATTTGCGTTTTCCAACTCCTCCCCAATGTAATAATAAACTTGGGTATGTAACAGTTACATTGTAACCTGAAGGAATCGAACACCCTCGAAAATGCGCAATTCTCTGTCTGGACCAATGAGCAATCTGGAGCGGTTCAGCTGGCTATGGCAACAGGCAGGGTATAGAATAGACCAAACACCCGATTATGCCACTCATGAGTACCGTTACCATTTTCGTGTGGCGCCTAACGTTAACTCATAACGTCGTCAAACTCTGCGAGAACTACTGTTCTCCCACTGTTCTGTCATTGTTATACAAAAATGCTGCGAGTATAGAATAAAAAGAGTGTGAGAATAATGTATTAAAAGCTGTGTACTTGGGTATAGCGTGAAAGTATTATTGGACTATTCTAGGAAAGGTAGTAGCATATACTCGGCGATTAAGTCAATTCTTTGTACATGTACGTCTTGTAACTAATGAAAAAGTAGAAAGTGATAATACAAGTTGTATCTACCATGTATTTATGTACATACTTATTGTTAGATGTTTCTCCATAAAGTATATGTACAAGTACCTACATATGAGGCTATCAGGGCAATAGTGGGTAAACCCACAATTTTGGGTGAATTGACATTTCAGCCTAAACCACTTCTTATACAGCAAAATTTTAATTCTATAGCGTCCTGAACAACCCTACAAAAACATACACAAAATGGCAGCACAAAAACGTGCTTTTGCACTGAGCATTTTGTTGATTTACGTCGTAAAATACTGGCCTGCGCAGCCTTGGTCATTATTAACCGACTTCAAAAAGGAGGAGGTTATGTATTCGACCCGTATGTATGTTTTTTTTTTATGTTTGTCCCCTCATAACTCCTCAGCATATGGACCGATTTTGAGGATCTTTTTTTTATTCGAAAGAGGGCGATGCCCCGGTGGTCCCATCCTACACTGCATCAACATTGGCCCAATATTTTGCCCGTTATGGTTAATAATAAAGACTATTGTCACCTAATTATTATTATTTTATGTACGTATGCGCATATCTCTTCAGCATGTTGTGTCAATATATATAAAACTAAAAAGTTAAAAATAAACAAAATTTAAAAAAAAATTTAAAACCGACTTCAAAAAAAAAAAAAAAAATTGCACCAAAAAGTAAAAAATAATTCTTTCCCTTATTTAATCTACGACTCATATTTTTCAAGTCGGTGCCTCATCATTTGCACTGTGTAAATCTGGCGCCGGCTTAAAAAATATGAGTCGTAGATTAAATAATAAGGGAAAGAATTATTCTTTACTTTTTAGTGCAATTTTTTTTTTATATACTAATAATATACACCTTGGCAATTATATTTTGTAAAAAATCATACCTTTGTACCTAGAAGTAGACATTTTAAGCAACGGCTTTAAAACGTCAATAATTTCATCAGCCGTTATTTATCGGGACGTTGTGTACAATTAAAATTCTGCATACAGATGTACATTCGTTCAATTGTTTCTGGGACAGTTGAATCGTAAATTGCAAAGACCAACAGCGACAATCAGTCGAAATTAGGAAAGAAATGTTGCGTGTCAATGTGTCATGCTACAATCTCCCTTTCGCGTCGCGCCGAGTATTTGGAAATCGCTTGAATACAAATCTCATTCGAGTCAGGGATCGATATGCTCATACCGATTTACCGGAGAGAAATTTTCAAGAGTATCGCCGAGATACGCTGCAAAACTCCAATAAATCTGCAGCACGAACCGTCGATGAACGAAGAACCTCGACTTACACGGCGTCTTTCGGTACGTTTTCACAAACTTGTGCACTTTTTAGTGCTTTTTAGGCACTGAACTAGGGAATGAGGTTAAAATTAGTTGATCGTTAGTCGCCGGTGTCGCAGCCTTGTATGGAATAAAATCTCATATAGTGCATTACGTACTATATATGTCTCCATCGCGAGACATTCTGGCGGAGGCACAAATTAAAATTAATTTGCAAAACATAACGACGGGGCAGATGTCAATTGTGAAATGGCGAGGAAAACCGATTTTCGTCTACCATCGGTAAAATGAAAAGAAACTCCTTGCCAATACAGTATCCTATATTCCTATCCTTCGCCTCAAGCACATACATGCATACATACATACGTTGGAATACATTTCAGAGCTGAATCGATCATAGAACAAGAACAACTTGTGAATGTCGCGCAGTTACGAGATCCCCAAAGTGACAGTGAAAGAACGCAAAAGCCAGAATGGCTGATCGTAATTGGAATTTGTACGCATCTTGGTTGCATACCGATTCCTAATGCCGGCGAGATATCCGGTGGATTTTTGTGTCCGTGTCACGGGTCTCATTTCGATGCGTCTGGACGCATACGGAAGGGACCGGCGCCTACCAATTTGGAAATACCTCAATATAAATTCCTCGACGACGATACTGTGGTCGTCGGCTGACTGGGCTGGCTGACTCTCTCAACAGTCTCAACACTTACCTCGGCTATGCTGGCTATGCAATATGCACCATGCACCTTCCACCGATTTCATTTGTATCAATCAGAGTAGTCACATTAGTCGGTAATAACGTTTCTCGTTAATTTTCATGCAAATAAAAACGATATATGTATGTAGGTACGATAGATAATGGTTCTTATTGTGTTTTTAAATAGGTGTAAGTACATGCATCATACATAAGTCTATGTTTGCATAACGATAAGTAGTACAGATGACTATTTTCGGCCATGTTCGGTCAACTTCGATCGCGAAGCCAACCACGGCCAACCAGCGTCGACAATCTATTTCCCGGCGACGCTGGTTGGCCGTGGTTGCCTTCGCATTGGGGCCACTTGGCTGGCTTGGCGCTGGCGTCAGTTCACGCACACATTACCACCACTCCTTTAGGTGTTTCCCCTTCCATCACTGCAGATTATTCCTGCTGAACGCTGACCAACAGTTAGTGCGATTATTTTTTGTTTTCCGATTTGCTTAGCTACTGTTCTCTTGATTTTCATAAAGACTGAGTGAAAAGTGAATAATCTACGCGATGACGCCACCGATGGAGAGAATACAGATCTTGGAAGCGATCGAGAAAGATATTATCGTGTGCCTACAAAGCGCAGGTGATTAAGGTTTTTTCATTCCTGATACGACACCGGACATAACGAGTTTCATATCTTTACAAGATAGCTTTTCTCATTTTGTAGGACAAGCTTTCGTCGAGCTGAGCAAAGAAAAATCTAGCTTGAAGCAGGCCGAAGCACAAACGCAACAGTTTCTAAAGACTCTAGGTCACGTCGAGTCCAAATTAAGCGAACAGATCAATTATTTAACCCAAGTTTCAACAGGTGAGAAAATATCAATCAGCGATTCCTAAAGGTTATCTTAACCCTTTCCCGTATCTCATATCGCGTTATTATTTTTCCTCAGGGCAACCACACGAAGGGTCCGGATACGCGAGCCAAAAGGTCCTACAAATGGCATGGCACAGGTTGGAACATGCACGAAGCAGGGTAAACGAATTGGAGCGGATTAAAAATAAACCAAGATGAGCACACCAAATACTTTACTATGTAAATTCTTTCCAATGGATCGTAATTGTAATTCTAATGCACCTCCGGAGCTAAGGATTATCAAGATTTTTACGAGTCTCCATCGCTTCGAGCTATTCAATCTTAATTATATTATGAACTATGCGTGACCATCGCGATGCATTAAGCATCGATTTGTTCGATACCGAAAATATCTGTGTGGTTAAAGACTGAAGGCACAGAAGGCAGATGGAAACAAGTTCTCCAGGTCTTTCTCTTCTTTCTTTATTCGTGCTTGCTGAGTTTTCTCTTGAACCGTGCGACAGAAAATTTACAATTCCAGAAACATTCCTGTTGCAACACATGGATTATATTATGGTAAAGAAAAGAAGCAACATATGAATGTAATCGAACATTTGCCAACCATTGCAGTAAAAAATGATAATTATTTAAAGAGCAAAGGTCATGACACCGATCCATCTACAACACCCATACTACGTTTTACTGTAGCAGCCAAAGAAAGTCTCGACCTCCTCTCTTCGTCCAGCTGTTTTGTCAATAGAGACATTTGCGATTGCAAATCTGTCATCTGACTTTTCAACGTTTTAACTGTTTCTGAGAGTATCCTAAAAGTGTAAATAGCAAATATATGCTAGCGAACGTCTCGTTTCCTAGTTAGACTCGAATTTTACGAAAGCGTTTACCTGTTGCTACAAAAATCCCAGTTTCCTCTATTATGTGTGAAAGATGTTCTATCGCGTGTTCTATGCAAACCGTAATCCAACATTGCTAAAATGCAAATACAATACATGATACCACATTTATAAATTCCTTTAAAATCGTTCCGTCATAAGAAGCACTAAACGCCACTGATCACCTACAAGTCGATTCTCCGGAGTGGACGGTGAACCTAGCACTCACGGAAAGACAATATGCCTCGATCACTTTCAGTATAATCGCATCGTTCTCAAATTGCCGTTCGTCTACAAACAAGACAGTACATTATTCTTCGATTAGTAGTGTGCGTGAGAGATCGAGACTATACGATATAGATTTTCTTTTACCAAATGCCTTGAGAGTGTACAGCGGAGGAGCCGGACGTAACGAAGCAATACTCCAACATGTCTTAATCGGCATGGGGGATGGCGAGTGTTCCGCAATTGAACGTTGTTGTTGTTGTTGTTGTGGGTGGTGATGATGAGGAGGGTGATGAGGAGGATGCTGCTGTTGCTGTTTCCCATTCGGTTGACTGCAGATCTGTTTGATTAGGAAACACAAGAATCAAAGTAAGCAAATGTAACGTTACGATGAAATCTGGTTTACTTTGGTTCGCTAGCATGCCCTAACTTGTTATGTCAGATGGATAGATACATGAAACATAGAAATCACAAACCAACTATAGTACCCGCAAAGATATAGCGGGGTCGGAAAAATGGTAGCGAGTGTCTGTTTACATGTTTCGGGAGTCGGAAAGAACGAATCGACAGATATATTGGCACATAAGGGGCTCGGGCCCCACTCAGGGCCAACCTCAGGGCTCAGGGCATGTGGCCTGAGACTCAATTCCTACTGATATTCCTACAATAGTATACTAGTCCAGTGAAATTAGGATTTGTCTTCGGAATGATATGGGCCTTTATTTGGTCGTTTTAAACAATATGTCAAAAGTCCCCATCGATCCGAGTGCCGCTAAAAATTTTACAGAGGGTTGAAAAAAAAATAACAGTTTTTCGCGAATATCTCGTTATCTAGCAGTTTTGCGACAAAAATAGGTCTCACACAATTTATAACCTAGGAAATTCTCTACAAAAAAGGTTGTATGAGTTTTTTTCGTAGGAGTAACTATTTTCATGTGTGCCGGGTTACCAAATTTCAACCCCCATACTTTTGACAAGGGAAGATCCCGAACCCGGAAATTCAGAAAATTATGAAACTCTGTAAATGTGTAGCGGAAGTCCTGCTGAGTACAACGCAATTTCGTTTGCTGCCCAAATTCACTCCAAGAGGGCGCAATTGACCCCTGAAAATTTTTTTACTTTGTATTATTACTCGCGAACTGTAGGAGATAGAAAAAAAGTGTTCAGGAAAAAGTTACTTCTCTTAATTAGGACTAACATTTGGTAAATTATAGTTCTTACAGTTTTTACGGTTCGTGAGTTATAACACAAAATCGGAAAATAGCCGGATTTTCAGGGGTCAATTTCACCCCCTTCGAGTGAACAAATTTAAACTTTAATCTTTGGGGATAAGTAGAGGATATATAGGTATGTATTACTCAATTTTTGTTGCTGCCCAAATTCACTCTAAGAGGGTGAAATTGACCCCTGAAAATCCGTTTTTTTTTTAGATTTTGTGTTATAACTCACGCACCGTAAGAACTGTAAGAACTATAATTTACCAAATGTTAGTCCTAATTAAGAGAAGTAACTTTTTCCTGAACACTTTTTTCTATCTCCTACAGTTCGCGAGTAATAATACAAGGTAAAAAAATTTTCAGGGGTCAATTACACCCTCTTGGAGTGAATTTGGGCAGCAAACGAAATTGCGTTGTACTCAGCAGGACTTCCGCTACATATTTACAGAGTTTCATAATTTTCTGAATTTCCGGGTTCGGGATCTTCCCTTGTCAAAAGTATGGGGGTTGAAACTTGGTAACCTGGCACACATGAAAATGGTTACTTCTACGGAAAAAACTCATACAACCTTTTTTGTAGAGAATTTCCTAGGTTATAAATTGTGTAAGACCTATTTTTGTCGCAAAACTGCTAGATAACGAGATATTCGCGAAAAACTGTTTTTTTTTTCAACCCTCTTTTCTATTCTTTTTCTAACCCGACTTTTGACATATTGTTTAAAACGACCAAATAAAGGCCCATACCAAAATTTAGCTTGCTGGGATTTATTCCGAAGATTGGGCAGATTTCCGTCTAATTTCACTGGACTATACCGCATGCGGCCCTGGTGCCGGGGCATCAAAGACCGCCGCTGCTCGAGTGTTTAATTTACGACCTCGCTATATCTTTGCGGGTACCATAACCGATCAACAACTCTAGACGGACCTTATCTTTCGATTGAAATCTCGCGATGCGTCTCAGTATTAGCAAAGCGATAGCTTACTTCACACAACATGGCTGTGAAACGAAAGCGTACGCTCGTTATATGTAAGTACATGATAAGATATAATTAGTAGCTAAACAGGCAAGGACGTTAACCGAATGAAAACAGGAAACAGCCATGCTATGGAAGCTTGCCTTGATCTGTACATCCAGAAAGCGGTATAGATTTCTTCAACCACCAATGTGCGTATAATCCCGACGTATAGACTTGGCTCGGTCCGCCGAAATCGTATTTGGCGGTAGAACAATTTCTCCGAATTATCGCGTTCCTTGCAATCTTTGGTACGATGCTTCGATGTGCATACGGTATCGGTTGCGTAAACCTTCTCTGCACCGAATCATCAAACTTGTCCAAAGAAGCGTGAATCGTGTCTTTCTCCGTTTCACCCACCATCTCATTGGCATCGTGCGATGGACGATTAGAATGTTCCACTCTCGTGGCGTTCGTATCGTAAAACGAAGAATTTAAATTATCATACCTCGAGAAACCTCTCGATAAATCAGATAGATGCGCGCTGTCCCTGGGGCTAGAATCGAATGGTGAGGTACAAATGCATTGATATTCGAAATTGTTCTCGTCATTCTCACTTTCGCTGAACGAATCTCTCGCAGGATCTCCGATAATGTACTTATTACTGGGGCAAGTGTACGATTTACAGGAAGAATTGATCTCGGAAGAATTAAGTCGATAACTCTCGGCCATTCCCGAATCGGACGAGCCCACGCTGGCATCCATATGAGAACCGAGTTCTTGACGAATAGACACAGAAGCAACACTAATGCTAACAGCTTGTTCCCGATTGAATTTAGTGTTGTCCGAAGAGTTTAACGCATCTGTAGTGGCCGCGTGTTTCGTCACTTTCGACGTAACGCCGGACCGATCTTGACAGTGAAGATTGGCGAAACACGATTCACAAACCCGTTGATTGTTAACTACAGTTGCCGTTTTGTTGTTTACGTGACCGATGGTGGTAACGGAGCCAGTACTAATGCCGTTTCCGGGGCCGGTGTACTGGTAAACGACGGAAACGGGTAAGGGCAAGCTTCTACTGGTCTCGCGTGCACTGTCCCGCTCGGATAAGAAGCCAGTTGAAGTAGAACCGTTCGATACCCCTACGGTGCTAAGATCGACATCCCCCATCGCATATTTTACATCGAGAGTCAAGGTAGATTTGCGTAACGTCGGCGTTCCGACGAACCGTTCCTCCTCCATGACTTTCTTGCCTTCTTCATAGCTCGTTGTGTCGGAATCACTGGATTGATACCGGTTACTTGTTTGCATCGGATAAAGGGTGTACGTTGTTACGTTAGGCTTTCGCATTTGTACGTTACTCAGATCCGGTTTTAAAACATATTGGAAATACAGTAATTTCTTGAGTAAATCAGCACGTATGATCTTCTTCTTGACCAGCTTGGCAAAGTACTTGGAGAGGCGAGTGTACGGAGGTAGATTACAACTCACTCGTGACGTTGTCGATGATTTCACAAGGCTGCTGCTCGTTATCTGTTCCTGGAGCAACAGTTCGATCCAACGTTGCCGATCTTCCTTAGTGGCGCATAGAACGAGAATACTCTCGATCATCGGTCCTAAGGGAAGAAATCAGACCGACAAGAAGGAGCAAAAGCAAAATGGGATATAAATCTCCTCTGTAAAGGAGAAAATTCTTACCTGTAATTTCGAAAGCATTTGCGATTTCGTCAGTATCTTCTGTATGAATAATGTTAATGCCCGTCAATGGAAGCTTTCCCTACAAGAAAGGAAAGAGTGTGCACGTTTGAAATTGCTTAGGCTTGTGTCTGTGCATTGAAATAGGCGGCGAGTATACTTCATAGACGAAAGAACTCATCCTCGGGCTAGCACCGAGCACCAAAAGAGTGGTAGGGAAAAGGACAAAGTATCTATCTCGACGGTCAAGCCCGGTTGTTCCGCTTGCCAAAGTAACGGGTCCGACGTAAAGGATTTCTCCAAGCGAGCTTAATTCCTCTCCCTCCCAACCCTTAATACCACTAGTTAACACCTGAAGCGCCAATTCGCGTTGCTTCCGTATAGACGCACATCGGTCCTACGCAACAAGGTACAAGGATTATCATACATCGTGCATGGACACGCCTTGAAAACAGATACATAGATATAGATGCCAAGCCGGATAACATTCAAAGTACATTTGGACGTGCGCACCGCTATTTCTCTGTACACGGCTATACTGCGCTGAGTATCTCCTCTGTCAGGGTGGTTCTTTTCCGTATACCTTTCTAATTCTTGCAGCATAGCAGAATACTTGTCCAACCTTCGGAAAGGTTTACTTAGACCAGTCGTTAGCACTAATATACCCGGCGATATTGCTCCCTCGCGTTCCATAAACTCGTTCAATTCGTCTCTACAACAATGGAAAGAAGTGTGTTACTTTCGAATCTACCCTACATATGCTTACGATCCAACAGACTCGACGCGAACCTGTATCGATCTAAAATGCACACGGCTCGTGGATGATTTCCGCAATACGTCGTATGAATGGACTTGAGCCTTGCCGCCAGCGTTATAAATATGTTTCCAACTCTCGAGGCACAACCTTGCACGGTAGCTGTCTCTAAGTTGCTTAGCAATCGTTGGTGCACTTCTAAAATTTCCTGGCTATTCCCTAGAAGTTGCTTGTACTCCTCTTTGCTCAGTCTAAACCAAACATTCTAATTGTATCACCTCGTTCTATCTCGAATATTGTGCATCCTGTTTACTTACATATTGGCCGATTCTAAAGGATGTAGAAAGCTATTTATTAAACCCTGTAATTCCGCTATGTTTACCCGTTCAGAATCGAGTATGTCTTTTAATACGATATCACGATTAAGCCTATGCTGAGCCGGTGACTCTGCCAGAAGTTTCTCTGGCGATGTCTTAACGATCGAAAGGCCGCCATCTCGGGTACGAACAAGCATAAATATAAAATGTCAGAATGGATGGGATATTCAAGAGGGGCTATCTAGTGTCAATGCCCATACCTGAAGCCTTGCATTCTTTCACGTAATTAGATGGAAACCAGCCAGTTTTATCGTACAACGTACCCTCCCACCAACCTTCCTCATCCGTCTGTGTTATCGTTATCACATCTCCTTTCTTAAAGCACAACTGCGAACAGAGACATAATGACTGAACTTGAAAAGCAATCAGACTTGAGCAAAAGGTACGATTGAATAACTACTTGTAATAGAGAAAGAGGCATGCTTACTTCGTCGTTGTTTTTTCCTTTGAAGGAAAAAAGTGCAGTCACGAATTTTGGCACGTCGGATTTTGACATGATTCCTGTCCTTAACCGTCCAAACTCAGGACTCTATATAGGTACTACTCGTATGTTCCACTTTGCTTTGTCGTTGTTCGTCGTGCTGCACAATGTTCGTTGCTAGTCACGGCTAACCGTATTTCACTGACAATGAGAATTAACAATTATTCTACTGAACGAGTGAAAAATTAACCGAGGATGTGTCGAATGCATGCATCTGTCGCTCTGTCGTTTGAGAAACATAGAGGTTACTAGCCTATAGAGACGTCTGTGATCTGTAACACCACAGGGTACTTACATACTCTATTAATACTTTTCTCATTTCTGTATGCCGCCAACACAGCACATGTGTAGATACCTGGGCGTCCATATGTACATGCATTCTGCTTTGCAAGTGCACATTCGCTCCTGCCCATTTAGGGAGGTGTGTATCAGTGTGTATAAGTGTGTGACTATGTAAGTACACACATGCTTATGCATACGACCGTAAAGTTACCTCTCTCGCTACTCACTGGCGCTAAGAAATCAAAATACTTATCAGCTCGAGCTGCTCGAGCCTGGTAAGCACTGGTAACTGGTAAGCCTTCTCAAGCCTTCTTACTGCGCCCAAACTGTATTACCGACCCATAACTCGACGACTGAACTCAGCGGCCTCTGTTCATGAGCAGTGTCCAACTCAGCAACTACTCTGAAATGCGTTGCAATTCACACGTATACAGGGTCATCGTTTAATCCTGCAACCCGCGCTCGCGCGAACTTGTAAAATGGCAACAGCGCCTCCCGGACGCATTTCCACTACCACTATGGCCGATACTTCCGCCATCTATGAGCTGTTGATGAAAGCGTACGGTCTTTTAGATGCCAGTAGAGAGCGCAAGGTGCTTTTGGCTTTCGCCAGAGGATATTAGCACAGACCAGGTATAGAATAGACCTATCACCCAATGTAATTTTCTGCCACCTGTTTGGGGGGTCCTAGGACCCCCTTACCATTTTAGTGTCGCATGCAACGTTACCGGTGAAGTCCCGAAACAGATTGTAACGCTACGCGTGGTAGGAATTAGAATTCAGCACGGGTAAAACTAGGTCATTTTTTACAAATGTTTCTATTAGAGTAACAAGTTAAAGATCGTCTTATGAACATATTCCGTTAAACGGAAGAGAAAGGAGAATCAAAATAAAACGATATCACATTCGCCTTTTAACCTTGTTGTCCTGTTCGGGTTTATTTAACGCAAAACAAATTTTATTCGCTCGCAATAACGTAATTTCTAAAAAGAGTGCTTTAATGTTTTTTTTTTAAGAGCACCTGTTGCTAAACTCCACCCATACATCATGTGTTTGCGCATACATTAATGATGGTCTATACGATATCAATGATATCATACAGACATATAGTAATAACAATAATAATTAATAATAATATCCTTCTACCGTATAATATTATTTAAGAGTAACATATCAAACCCGTACACACCGATATGGTGCAACTTTGCAAGGCTGTAGAGTAGCCAAAAATATTTGATACATATTTTTTGAAAAGGGAATTCATTCTCCTCCATAGCTATACGAAAAATTTATTTGTTTAAACTATATACTAACAATTAACATTTATTTGTCCATTTTTCTGGCGAAAAGTTAACTGATGTTTCAGTAAGTTTATACAGTATGTCCGATTTGTTCGTATACACGCTATTCTTTTTCTAACTATTGAAATAGCAAAAAAATGTTTCATATTAAAGTTTTTTTTTTATTTGATGGAGGAAACTGAATAGAATATTAGGATTTACGTTTGAACTATTATTTACAGAGATTTCAATATCATCGTATTTTTTTTTTAAATGGAACTATTGTATATTTTTTGTTATGCATTTCAAAACGCGCTCAACGATGTGTATGGAGCGCATGTTTGAACAATAATTTATCCGGATATCTTTATGAACATTGGTGGCAAATTTAAAGTAAATTATGGACCAGTATAACAAATGCGGATATTTTGGATTTTTTACTTTTAGCCGTATAATAACTATTATTATATGCGTAGTTTACTCCTATACTGTGCAAAATCGCGTCTTCGAGAATATGTCGTCGAAGATGTTATAAATTATTATGATGTTTTGGGTAATTGCACTGTGGCATACGGCGCTAAGATGTCCTCTGAATAGTCTGAATAGCCAGCATAGGTACACTAGGTCTAAATGTGGCGCGGTACTAATCCCCGCAATAACAGGTATAGAAGGTGTACAGAATTATCCGTTAAAACTGGAACCTACGCGCACGCGACCAGACGAAAATGTCAACACCGCCTCACGGACGCAGTCCACTACAATCATTCACCAGCCCCGCGTTCGGAGGGTTTCCAGCGACCGCTGGATGCCCGAGCTTCGAAAATTTTACGATGGTCTCTTTCAAATTAACATCGCAAAGAGCTATTTGAAATTTCCCGGCCCGGGTTGAAGAATTTGGGGCCTTTTTCGTATAACTTGTGAACAATAAAAGATATCGGAATGCAATTTGCGCCGAAACATGAGAAAAAATTATTCCCTGCTAATGATGGATAATTTAAAATATTTTACGTTTACTTATTTTTTCTTTTATCTATTTTTTAACCATAATATTGTTGTGAAAAGCTTTTGCAAACTGTTTATTTGATACTGTATTTAATGCTCTTTTTAAAATTCATGGTGTTGATAAACAATAGGCTACTTAGTTGTTTCTGTATCATTACTTTCATAAATTGAGAAATTAAATTTTTATTCAATTATATGTTAATTCTGCAAACCTCAGAATCAATTGTTCTGTTTTTTTTTTTATAATTTTATGCTTAATGCAGTGCATGCATAGCTCAGACGTATCGGGTAACTAATGGGACGTGTCTTTGATTGTAGCGGTGTTGAATATTTTTCTACAATTTTTGTGTCTGAATGTTTTAACCTTTTAGCTACTCAACGCCACGACTATAGCGGGTTCCGTTAATGCCATTTTTTGGATGCGCCATTATTATGGCTTTTACACGCAGGTGGCGAAAAATCTCTCCGTACAGGGGTATAACGCCGCGGTCAACCCTGCCGTAGCTAAAAAATTTTAAATTTAGACGGGTACGAGACCAGTCGATATTGTTTTCAAACCTCATTACAGTAATCTGGGGTGCGAGTGGTAAACCGATCATAAAAGCGGAGCGCTCGGCTCGCTTACCTGGGCCGAAAAATTCCGCACAGCTCTATGCGACGTTAATTTGAAAGGGACCATCCTAAAATTTTCGAAGCTCGGTCATCACCGCTGTCCAGCGGTCGCTGGAAACCCTCCGAACGCCGGGCCGGTGAATGGTTGTAGTGGACTGCGTCCGTGAGGCGGTGTTGACATTTTCGTTTTAACGGATGTTCCTGTATAAATGTTTGCAAAGAATCACGTGAAGCGGCACGCGTTTCAACTGCATTATTGACAGAAGCGCGCTTTTCGCTCAACCCGGGGATCCCTGTAATTCTAATGTTGTATTTATAATTAAAAATACCCCACTTTACCCCACCATCGGCTGAGGGTCTTTTGTTGGTGCGCTGTTTCACGCATTCTCGGTTTCTCCTTTTTTACGACCCTGGGTTCTTAGGTAGAAGCTTTCGAACGACGCGGCTCGGGGGTCATAAACACTAGACTATAAGTGGCATAAGAACAAAGTCAGCAATAGGCCATTCAGTAATGAGTATGCCAATTTCTATCATAGAAGTATCACTAATGGATTACTAGTGTTTTTCTCATGAAAATGACACCAAACATGATATAATTCTGAATATTTTTAATGACTGTAATGGAAAGTACTTGGAGTAAAGTAATTAAGGAAAGTAATGAAGAGTACTTGAGTTCTACGTGAACTGACACGGAACTGATATGTGTGCCCAGATCTTAACGTAAGCGATACACTCGTGTACTTACATCGTAGATGTTTTTTATCATTTTTAAATCCATTCAATAGTTAATAAGGACAGAGCCAATCAATTTGTAATGAAACGTAGGGATTTAGGGGCCTCGGGTGCCAAAAACTACGAATATAAATTTTACAAAACGGTTCAATTAATTATTTTCAATGATTTTTACGTGTCGTAGGATGGGCACCGTCTATTCAGACACGCGCGGACTGCGGGAATGTCAGTAACAGCGTCAATTTTTAATATTTTTCCGCGTACGACACGTGAAAATGTTAGTTAAGTGTTTCACTACACGTAAAATATTAACAATTAATGTCATCTTGCAATTTATAGCTTGTATAAGCTCTGAAGAAGAGCCATATTTTCGCGCCATATAGTCTCCTGATCCCCGAAATAGACTTTCAAAAAGAAATTCGTGTGAGTCGTTGACAACTGAGCTAAAGCGTAGCGTAGCGAATGCACGCCCTCTATGTCACACTCTCGCTCTAAACAAGTCACACGTATACAAGCACGCACACATCTTTCAGCATTTCAACACATTTCAGAGTAGTTCCGGAGTTGGACACTGTTCATGAACAGAGGCCGCTAGATTCAGTCCTCGAGTTATGGGTCGGTAACACAGTTTGGGTGGTGACACGAAGTCCCATAGGTGATAGGTCTATTCTATACCTCGTCTGTGATATTAGATTTGACGTTGCAGACGCTTAGAGCATATACTATGGAGGTCTCATTGAAAGCTTGAAACTGTCCGCAACATGGTGCGAGAGAGAAAGACATGTGCGAGCGAGAGAAGTATATGTCCCATTCGACCGATATGCGCATGCGCCGATATCGTGCGAGAGAGAAACCATCGTCCGAACTGGTGCGAGAGAGTGAAGTAAGATTCTCTCGCTCGCAAGATGTGTTTCTCTCTCGCACGATATCGGCGCATGCGCATATCGGTCGAATGGGACATATACTTCTCTCGCTCGCACCAGTGGCACATGTCTTTCTCTCTCGCGTGATGTTGCCGACAGTTTCGAGGCAGTCACTCTAAGGCAATGATACCTCCATGTATACATATATGCTCTAAGAGCAGACGGGGAAGAAAACGGTAGCCATTTTAAGAGTGCAATCGCACCGGTCCCGTTCTACGTGGAAATATCTACCTTTGCGACGGTCCTTGCGGTATTAGACCACGCTGACGCGATAGGGCCCCGGGTTGAAGAATTTTGGGCCTTTTTTGTATATCTTTTGAACTATAAAAGATATCGGAATGCAAGTTGCGCCGAAAAATAGGGGAAAATTATCCCCTCTTAACGATGGATAATTTAACATATTTTTCGTTCCCTTAATTTTTATTTCATCAATATTTTGACCATAATTACTGTGAAAAGCGTTTGCAAACTGTTTATTTGATACTTTATTTAGTGCTCTTTATAAAATTCATGGGGTTGATAAACAATAGGCTGGTTGTTTCTGTATCATAACTTTCATAAATTGAGAAATTAAATTTTTATTCAATTATATATTGGTTCAGCAGGTCTCAGAATCTAATGTTCTGGTTTTCTTTTTAACCGACTTCAAAAAGGAGGAGGTTATGTATTCGACCCGTATGTATGTTTTTTTTTTTATGTTTGTCCCCTCATAACTCCTCAGCATATGGACCGATTTTGATGATCTTTCTTTTATTCGAAAGAGGGCGATGCCCCGGTGGTCCCATCCGAGACTAAATCAATATTGGCTCAATATTTTGCCCGTTATGGTTAATAATAAAGACTATTGTCACCTAATTATTATTATTTTATGTACGTACGCGCATATCTCCTCAGCATGTTGTGTCAATATATATAAAACTAAAAAGTTAAAAATAAACAAAATTTAAAACAAAAATTAAAACTGACTTCAAAAAAAAAAAATAAAGTTGCACTAAAAAGTAAAAAATAATTTTTTCCCTTATTCAATCTACGACTCTCATATTTTTTAAGTCGGTGCCTCATCATTTGCACTGTGTAAATCTGGCGCCGGCTTAAAAAATATGAGAGTCGTAGATTAAATAAGGGAAAAAATTATTTTTTACTTTTTAGTGCAACTTTATTTTTTTTTTTGAAGTCGGTTTTAATATTTTTTATGATTATATCTTTAAACAGGGATTCTCGTCTAACAGTCCCAAAAGTAACTTATATTTAAGAATTTTTTCGGAGAAACGTTTCGGCATATTGGATTAAACTCGCGTGTGATATAAGGAGGTATTTTTGAACTTGCAGAAAATATTTTTTTAATGTCGATCCTTCTTATTATTTATTAGTTACTGTGGAATCTTCTCCACCTCTTCGCCGATGTAACTCCTGTTGGGCGGGATGTGTAGCACCTGTCACAGTCATCTGATCAACCGATCATAAAAGCTGAGCGCGCGGCTCGCTTACCTGAGCCGGGGAATTCCGAATAGCTCTTTGCGACGTTAATTTGAAAGAGACCATCCTAAAATTCTTGTAGCTCGGGCATCGCTGCTATCCAGCGGTCGTTGGCAGCTCCGAACGCCGAGCCGGTGCGAGGAGTAGCTTCGAGAAGTGTGCCTCCGTTTGAAAGTCGAACTTCGGTCACACTCGGGCCTCGTCGCGAGCAGACACCCGTTGCCTGGTCCGTTCGCGCATGGTGTTCGGCCACGTTCGGAACGCGTCGCGTAACCGATCGTGGGGGGTCGTTCCAGCCCGAACGTCTTCAAATAATAATAACATGAATAGAGGGACGAAGTGTGAACTGATTCTTGCATAATTGTTTTGAGGAAACATTTTAACATGTAATTCGAATGAAATTCGAAGCGAATTCGAAACTTTCGTCCGGAATTTGAAGAGAATCTCGAGGTATCGAAATCTCACCCGAATTTTGCCAACCCTTATTTGGCTCACGTGTGGCTGACATGTTAAAATGTTTTCCCAAAACAATTATGCAAGTATCAGTTCCCACTTCTTCCGTCTATTCATGTTATTATTAATTGAAGACGTTCGCGCTGGAACGACCTCCCACGATCGGTGACGCGATGCGTTCCGAACGTGGCCGAACACCGAGCGCGAACGAATCAGGCAACGGATGTCTGCCCGCGACGAGGCCCGAGTGTGACCGAAGTTCGACTTTCAAACGGATGCACACTTCTCGAAGCCACTCCTCGCACCGGCTCGGCGTTCGGACCTGCCAGAGACCGCTGGATAGCAGCGATGCCCGAGCAACGAGAATTTTAGGATGGACTCTTTCAAATTAACGTCGCCAAGAGCTATTCGGAATTCCCCGGCTCAGGTAAGCGAGCCGCGCGCTCTGCTTTTATGATCGGTTTATTACTCGCACCCCAGATTACTGTAACGAGGTTTGAAAACAATGTGTCGACTGGTCCCGTACGCGTCTCAATTTCAAAAATTTTAGCTACGACATGGTTGACCGCGGCGCTATGCCGGTGTATGGAATAATATGAAAAATTTGTCTAAGGAAAAAACTTATTTTTTCTCTCGAACGCTATAAGTCTTTCAATTTTTCATTTTTTTTTTCTTTAAAGTGGACCAATCCCCGCGGAAATTATCTAACTGTAAGAAACTTCTATTTTTTTATTGCAATCAGATGACTGTAACAGGTGCTACACATCCCGCCAACAGAAGTTACATCGGCGAAGAGGTGGAGAAGATTCCACAGTAACTAATAAATAATAAGAAGGATCGACATAAAAATATATTTCCTGCAAGTACAAAAATGCCTCCTTACATCACAAACGAGTTTAATCCAATATGCCGAACAGTTTTTTCGAAAAAAATTCTTAAATATAAGTTACTTTTGGGACTGTTAGACGACAATCCCTCCTTAAAGATAAAATCATAAAAAAGGAAACCAGAACATTAGATTCTGAGACCCGCAGAACCAATGTATAATTGAATAAAAATTTAATTTCTCAATTTATGAAAGTTATGATACAGAAACAACCAGCCTATTGTTTCTCAACCCCATGAATTTTATAAAGAGCACTAAATAAAGTATCAAATAAACAGTGTGCAAACGCTTTGTACAGTAATTATGGTCAAAATATTGATAAAAGAAAAATTAAGTGAATGAAAAATATGTTAAATTATCCATCATTAAGAGGGGATAATTTTCCCCCATTTTTCGGCGCAAATTGCATTCCGATATCTTTTATAGTTCAAAAGTTATACAAAAAAGACCCCAAATTCTTCAACCCGGGGCCCTATCGCGTCAGCGTGGTTTAATACCGCAGCTGGACCGTCGCAAAGGTAGATATTTCCACGCAGAACGGGACCGGTGCGATTGCACTCTTAATATGGCTACCGTTTTCTTCCCCGTCTGCTACGTCAAATCTAATATCCTCTAGCGAAAGCCAAAAGCACCTTGCGCTCTCTACTGGCATCTAAAAGATCGTACGCTTTCATCAACAGCTCATAGATGGCGGAAGTATCCGCCATAGTGGTAGTGGAAATGTGTCCGTGAGGCGCTGTTGCCAATCTTACAAGCGCGGGTTGCAGGATTAAACGATGACCCTGTATACAAGCACGCACGCACCTTTCAGCATTTCAACACAATTCAGAGTAGTTCCTGAGTTAAACGCTGGTCATGAGCAGATGCCACTACATTTAGGGCGGTATTTTCAGTCGCTACTTATTCTTAAGCAAATGCCATCGACGAGGTATAGGATAGACCTATCACCTTATGGGACTTCGTGTCACCGCCCAAACCACGGTGTAATAGACAGGTGTTCCGACTCAGCACCTTTACCCCAACGATTTTGTGTGCCGATTTCTGTGTGGTTCCTCTGGCCGTCGCAAGAGGCGTCGTGATAAGAAATCCATGTACGCATGCATTTATGTGATTGTAGTAGTAGAGCTTTTAGTCGCATTATGCGCAAAAAGTCAGCCTTTTCTCCTTGAGCGCCAACCTAGCGGCCGCCAGAAGAACTAGGACGAAAAATTCACACATTCTGAAGAGGAGTCGGAACACCTGTCTATTACACCGTGGCCCAAACTGTGTTACCGACCCATAATTTGAGGACTGAATTCAACGGCCTCTGTTCATGAACTATACGTGTGACTTGTTTAGAGTGACAGTTTGGCATAGAGGGCAGGCTATCCTTACGCTACGCTTTGGCTCGATTTGTCAACGACTCACGTGGACTCAAGGAACAACCGTTTGGGAAATATGGCACCAAGATTGTTATTGGAGTCTTTTTTTTTAATATTATTGGAGAAATAAAATGTAATTGAAGGATAAATATTTGGAATCGCTTCTGGACGGATGGAATAGAGATTAATGAAGATAGATGATCGCAGCCAATCGGCTCGTATTATTTGTCATGGAATTAATAATTGTATTACAATGTTACTTGTGATACGATTAGTAATTATACTTCAAATAATACAGATTGCCCAGGTCTCACCACGTGGAGGCGCTGCGAGTGGAGACCCGCCCTAACCGCGGCCCATCCGCCCTCCTTTTATGCAAAAATTTATTTTCATTTCCATAAATCCCCCTGATGCAGGGTTGCAAAACGATCCTCGATCGCTCCACAACCGGGCAACAGAAGGAGTCCTTCTGTAAAAAGCTACCGCGATGAAGCTAAGCAGAATTTAAAACATTTTTTTGTTTCTTTCATTTCAAATTTTAAGAATATCTGGTATATTTCTACCATGATAATTTCTCACTAATTGGGAATGAAACAAAGAAAAAGGGGGGAAAATTTGGGGGAAATTATCAGGGAAAACACTGATAATGATATATCATTATAGGGTAAAACTTTTAGCAAAAAGTTTTTCTATGCCAGTGCATATTTCCTATGCCTACTTAAATACTAATAATTCCTACATATACGAGCGCTCGTATTTAATAATTGCTACTTATATTTAGTTAAACACTGCAGTGTTTATCTTTTTCCTTAAAAACTACTTAATTCTATGTGGCCACTAAACACCTTAACTAACCATATACATATCTACTTAAATTTAAATAATGACCTGCCTAATATAAATCTGAAAGTGTCGTATGTTTCTTACTTCCCTCGATGGACCCACGATGTTACCTGAAACATTCTCAAAAGTATTAATAAAAATTCCTCGAGTTTTGCTTTCTCATGGATGATTAACCTGAAATCCTCTATTTGCAATATTCTTCACACGCAATACTCTGCAACAGAAACTTTATCAGTGGATTAGTACCTACAATCTATCTCGATTAAGTAATGTAATTTCAACAGATATATAGTCTTTTCATTGAATCAATATTGCCCAAATATTGAAATATCATATTTGAAGCTACAAGCCAAAACTCAATATGGAATATCGATTTGGTATTAAGATGAAAGAAGGAAAAGTAAAAATACTGTTTCATTGTCAGCAGACCAAGTAGGCAATCAAAACTTTAGCAATTGATGAAAAAGAAGCTACTAATGATATTACATTTCATTTCGAAGCAATTGATATTCATAAAGGGTCTAGCCGGGTAAGCTTAGGGAATACGGCCCCAGCACCAATTTTAATATTTATGTGTTCTAAATAATGCTCTATGCCTAACAAACCACTGAGAGAAATTTCAGATCTCTACCCCCTCTCATTAGGGTGATATGGGGATAACAACCCTAAACTTTACTATTTTTTTTTCTCAGCAACTACTTAACATATTTGAATGTTTAAAAATGCAAATAGTAGGTACTTTTTACCTCTACCACATATATTTTTTTCGAAATTGCAGATCAATTGTTAAGGGTGGAAATAAAGGAATTAATTTTTGGGGGGTTGTTTTTGCAAACAACCCCTTGAGTGACACCTACGAAAAAAATCAGGAGTAAAGCGTCACTACTTAGGTATTATCTATTTAAGTTACAGAAGGGTCGGATTGGTGGAACATAGTAAAAAAAATAAAACGTATATAAAATCTTTTGGCATATTGTACTAAATGGGTCGGCCGCATGACCAATAGGGAGGCCAAAAATCGTGCATGTTTAGGATCTTTTTCAGGAGAGCTTAGGAAAATGTATATTCATAAATGTCATTACGTTGTAAAAATTACATATTTAACTAGTTTTGGCAATTATTATTCAGGCGCTTTGCGACGACTGCTGATCATTGTCCACTCATTAATGCAAGAAAACCGTGAGTGGACCGTTTCTTTCTGTCACAACGCTAACTTATTACTGACTAAAATCAACTCCCGAGCATAGTCACTAGGACTTTGGACTACTCGCAGCACTAATGTCTCAAACAATTTCAAAATCCCCGGATGGTGCTTCATTACTGAAAATTCTACTGTACTTGTTACAAATACCAAATAGGGAACAAAAATCTCCCAAGGAGCTACACTACTCTAACAAATATGAAAAGCTACCGAGAACCACCACGTAGGTGGTTTCATTTTTCGCAACACTAATAAAAATTCAGTGCACCTGTGTCTCGTAATACGCAACTCTAACTTTAATTCGTTGCAGCCTTCCTGAAGGCTGTGCAGCAAATCCAGCTGCTCGTGACTCCTTGGTCCCAGGAACATGTCTCCAGACATGTCCCAGGACAGTTTTGAGGCATTGGGGGCTGGGGGTCGCAATACTAATTACAAACGCGATCAGTCGCATCGCAACTCTAATAAAAACAATACTATGAATCAAAAACAAGGCAATGAATCAAACTCTAGTAACTCGAATTTAAAACACAAGAACAATTTCAAAAACAATCACGACTCTTTTTTCGAAACACTACAAACAACCACGATCGATATTCATTCGCAACGCTATGCTGGAACCAAACGCGGGGAATACTTGATTCGTAACGCTAATTCAAACCGTGATCAACATTTAGTCGCAACACTAACTGGACCCATAATCTTCTTCGCAACCCTAATTGAAAACGGGGTATGCTCAATTTAAGGGGGGGGGGGGGTGTCGATGTGTCAGCCTATGGCCAACCAAACTACTGCTACTACTACAACTACAGGCGAGCATAATGGCAAAAGTAGAATGACCCTGCACCCGAAGATGCAGGGCCATTCTTGGTAGCCCACATGATGTGGCCTTTTCTCTGACCGGGTTATCTTCGGCTCTTTGGCCACTTCTTGCTTCGGGCGGTCCGCCCTTCTGAAAGTTAATAGCCCGCTCAAGCCCGTCCCACTGGCGTCAAAAAGTCGACACAGCGAGGCTAGAAGCGAGGGCATACCCCACTCGCGCTAGTCTCGCCGTCGACTTATCTCACAAATTTCCTGAAAGCAGGTCATCGCGCGAGGGAACATGCGATCAGAGAATACGATGACCTGCCCCGGCCCTACCTACTTATATTTAAGTCACACATTCGTACCAGAAGATAAGTTACCTATCCTACCTACACCTATATTTAAAAAATGGCAAAACAGTCTCTCAAACACAATCATCGTCAACCCACTCCACGATTCTCAAGCATCGCCGCCCGGGTGCAAAGCCTACACTAGAGAGACCGTCCCGGGACGACTCCGTCACCCGAACTTGGCCACAATCACACTCTAATAAGTACGTACCAGTTTTCACTGAAATCGGCTGGCAAAGGCAGTGACCATTGCGTGTATGTATGATTTACATAGCAATTAATTATTTTCAATTTCAAACAATGGATTAATTGATAAGGTGCATTGTACCTATTATGTAAGTACATACATCAAACGTTTTTAGTTTCTCGTTTGATTGTACGAGATTGATTGAGTTTCATATTCCAAGATTATTTACTAGAATGATCATCGTGTGCAACAAGGAATATGATGCATTGATATCATTATTGCAATGAATAATAATGTAATGTTATAGTTTCGTTAACATGATCTTTGATGAAAATCTTTCACCGACGCAAATTCCACCGCCTAACCACACAAACACACACAGGTGGAAAATGCGACGTGCACGATACACTAACGCAATGCCAGCCGCCGGCATGTAGTTATTTAATGAACAAAGTCATCGTGCCCCATTGCCTTCGCCCACCCAAGTAGCGCATGGGCACGTGGATGTGTTAAAAGGCAATGGGTACGGAAAGATATCCTGAAAATCCTCAACTAGAAAGTATGATTAGTCTGTATAGTGTCTAGCAAGGTAAGGTATTCTTTCATTTTATATAATTAAGCAAAATGGCTCGACTTTCAACTTGTGAATAGTTCAAAGTTTGATAAATAAGAAAGGACTCTACTTTAGATCAAGAAAAAGGACTCTACTCGACATTCAATTAGTAAGAAAAAAGACTCTAAAATTAAATTATTTAAGATAATGGCTCTAAATCATGGAGAATTTACTTTTAGAATTTAAAACAGGCGATTCCATCGTCAAAGTAAATTTCATAAAACCAGAAAGTATGTTATCATGCTAATTACTTTGAATCTGAAATTTGCCCACCCTCAATAATTGTCTTCTTGCATATGGAAATTAATTATTTTATTGTGTACGCAAACGAGTGACCTTTGTAAGAAAGGAATTACACTTTTCTGTCTGTTATCATCATTTAGACATCAAGTTACTTTTGAACACGTAGAATCAGAAAAATAAAAGAAATCCAAGTCATTATAATCGTCGCAATGACGAAATCGGAGGGCATCCGATTTTTCCACTACTTTTCTGAGCTGCTATGCACCTTTATGTGCATTATTTAATAAATATCTACATCAATGTATTCAATGTATCAATGATAAACATTCGCGTTAGGAATCCTTTATCATGGGAATTATGATTACAATTTGATGATATTGAAAAGGCGCGGCGTACAAGAAGACCCTAGCCCTCGTCTAATAAATACATACATAGACAAAACACGGTTACAATTCACGGGCATGGTTACCATACCCGCGATCATTATGCTCGCCAAAGCACGTATACAACCGGTCACTCGTGTCGATTCGGACCAAACGTCCTACGACATGATTGAGTGACCAGAGGAACCATAATGCATGCGCACTCACATTTCGCTGTGCCCCGGTGACGAAGACGCCAACACCGCTGCTTACTGCTCAAAGAAAGTCATCAGGCTGCTGAGAAGTCATCAGGCTGTTCGGAAAAAGTCATCAGGCTGCTCAGCTGCGCCAAAACTGTAACGAAGAAATAGATCACGATTATAATTTATTTCTAAAGTTACGATTGTTTGAACTCTGATAATGAATCACGAAGCAATTCAAAACTATCGAAACTTTTTATCATTTTAATATTTTAAGAAAAACATTTTTTTTCTAAAATTTTGAAGAATGAACTCTACTTAAAGGAATTAAATGAAATACATAGATACTTACATATTTTCATTAATATTCTGCGCACAAATCTCCTCTTCAGCTGACGCACTGACTCTAATTTCCGATAACGAGTTTCGCTTTCCATAGTAAAAAAAAATAAAGAAATAGAAGACTACTAACGCGCCCCAAAGATAATAATTGACGAACAAACCGCTGAATCTATTCTCGCGATTCTAAGCTCAGAGCCGCGACGCTCGTGAAAGAATGAAAATTGCGTAGAAAACACTGACTCTACCCTCGCGTATCTCCAAATTCTTAACGACACTCTACTATGAGCAACTGTGCTCTTCAAAATAGAAAACTTCGTACGACATAAACACTGACTCTATTTGGCTGCATTGCGCGCAGCCACAAGCTCTGAAAAATAAATAGGATAGGACGGTGGGATAGGTGTGGTTTCATCGAGTGTTTGTCGCGAGAAAATATTGCTTTTCTTAGAACTAGTCAAGGAAAGGAGCAGCTTCACATATCAGTAACACGATATTATCCAAAATATACTATTTCAGCAATAATTTTTACATTCAAATGAATCATAGTAACGGCTTTCGTCATTAAAGTTGTAAGCATGTTCGTGTTATTCGAATATTACTTTAAAATATATCACGATCTTTATAAATATCCAAAATTCATGACAAAACTCAAAATTCGTTAATTATGCATGCTCGAATAGCATGTCCTCCATCAACTACGCAGTTTCTCTACATAAAGGACAAAACTTGCATCCGAAACCGAACGTAAGTTGCAATTACAACAGCTTCGTACAGATAGATTCTTAAAAATCATTGAAATATCATTGAATTCTACGTAAACGCGACCGAAATACAATAGAATTCGACCATTCCAATATATCGTGAACATCTACTGACGCCATTTTAAAAATTTTAAACAGATCTAATTAAAATTATTCAATGTATCATAATTTAATCTTTTCCCACTGGATCCCAATACTGACCGACTGCAAAGTTGCCCAACACCCTCACAGCCAATAATGATTCACTAAAATAACGAGAGAAATAAGTATACCATACGTATTGTCATCTCTTTCTTCCAAGGAATGAGCAGACGCCACCCAAGCCCCGTTCAAATTAATCGCCAAGTGTTATGGCGTCGTCTGCCCTTTGCTTTTGAATCTCGCCTCAACGTCTGTAACCGAACGATGCAACAAGTTTTAAACAAAAGCATTAAAACATTCGTGAGGGAATTAAACAACAAATAAACTTGAAATATTCCCGAAACGGGATGTAATTGAATACGGAGACACGATACGTGTGCAATAAATGTGCAGAAATATCGTTGAAGCAACGAAGGGAATACGCGACGAACATCTAACGGTTTTCTCGCGATATTTAATCAATTTCGGAACGAAAGTGTATTAATAGTAGCAGCAAGTGACGATAGAGAGTAAAGAAGAAGACTAATAATGATTAGAAGTAATTAGGGTGGCGATAGATAATGTTCGTGTACCATTTAAATACGGAGCTATCGAAGCGTCTTAACTCAACGATGTACACGGAACGAATGACCCCCGAGTCCCGCCGCTGTACCTTAGCGAATATGGGCTTAGGTGGGGGGAGACCAGGCAGGCCTCGCGACGCGATACACACGTACATACTTCCGAAATGTAGAATATCGGTCTGTTATTGTACGCCGAGTGACGTATATCGTGGCTCGTGGCCGAGCCTTCAGAACAGAGGTGACTTCCAACGTTGGCATGGCTCGGTCGTAACAACAGTCCTTTCTACCACAAACGTTCTGCTACAGATAAAATATAAATATTATGCGTAATATATTTCCTTGGTTTATGAAATATCTAGCATCTACATACAGGACACTTTACTAAAGCTTGTAAAAATTAACACGGATGGCTTAATAAGTATATATTCGTAAATTACTGTAATATTTGATATACAGTTTCTTATTGGAAAACTTTTTACAAGCTTCGCGATTGTTGGATATTTCGTGTCTGACGTGAGTGCCTGATGGAATGTAAAGGTCCAAATTGAATCAACACTCCAAGAGGAGATTCTGCGATTATGGTTTATTGTTTAAAGAAGGAAAGATGTTCCTTTTCTGATTAAGCCGCGTGGGCATCTTTCTCTCGGCTTTCGTTGGACCTATTCGTTCTTTGCGACTTGTCTGTTACAGACGTATATTCCAACTTCTTTCTTAATTAAAGTTTTAGATTGTAGTAACAAAAGACTTCTTTTAATTAATCGCCTACCCCACAACCAACAGCGATACAGTCGAGATACCAATCCCGTGTTACCATTTGCACATAAAATGAATACTCATTCTGCCTACATTTCCGTGAGCATAGTGAGGCGTTAGTAATTAACACGAGAGGTAATGAAAGCTCCACGGAAAGTATATATAAGTAAGAGAAGCAATCGCGAGATCTAATTTTGTCAAATATTGATATTGGTTGATAGATCTTTTTTTTTTTTTTTTTTTTTTTTGACGTGGAGAAATCCCGTGGATACCCCGCCCCCCCGGGGGAGGGACGGGGTTATGTGGGACTTGCACCCACTAAAACTCCACGGTGGTCGTCCTCGGGCGCGGAGTCGCGCGCTCGAGGGGGAGGACTTTTTGCGGGAGCAAACTAGCGATCAGTGATGCCAGAATGAGGACGGGTGCCCTCGAGAATTTCCCCCACCACGCGCGCACACTACGCCGGAGCTGCGTGTCCGTGAGCTCGGCGCTTCGGACAACGTCGGGAAGACGAGAGAGAAAACGAATGTGTGTCTTTCTCTCTCGCTCTTGAAACGCTGTGATCCAAGGAGAGGTGCAAGCGACACGCGGCCGTGCGCGATCTTCTCGAGTGCCTCGAGATACACTTTTCACTTTCTGACATATGTATAATACTCTTGTAATGAAAAAAAAAATTGAAAAAAATTTTATTACGGAAATCACGTTTTAAGACCTCCTGATCACGTTTTGACTATTTAGAAAAGAGCTTTTTTTAAATATCTCATATATTTGTTAACACGATTACGTTTAAACGGCAAAATGGATTTCAATGAAACTTTATATTTAAATGGTTCTTCGATTTTTCAGATATACGAACTAAATTCTACATAAAAAAAAAGTTCAATAAAGTTCTTCTGTAACTTCTTTAAGAAAGAAAAATGTACATTCATAATTTCTTGTTTTCATTTTAAATTTCCGTACTTTTTATTTGAGCTATTTCTATTTTTCAAACCTTAAAATGAATTTTTTTATTAAAAGATGAATATTTTAATACTGTAAATTAGTGAACTTTGTTAAAATTAGAATCCACTCTTGGCCAGTACCATGCACGCTGTAGCAGCCTTCGATAAAAAATATTTTTTCAGGGTATGATCTAAAATCTAAAATCTAAACGTAATCACATTTCTCGCTAGATTTTTCGATAATCATATCAAGTTGCGACAAAGAATCACGCACTGTTTACAAATTAATTACGCGCAGCGTGCACGGTACCGCTCGATGGAAACTACGGGAAAGTGGTGGTCTCTTTCATCGGGAGCGAAATGTAAACAATTGGTTATGCAAAGCTAACATCGCGATACATGTTGTACACTGAAATATATAAAAACATTACTAAAATAGAAAAGAAAGGCAGCACGTAAATATATCAATTGGGTTCGATATATTGACGAAATGTAAGACTGAAATAATGCTACAATTGTTTACATTTCCAAAGGATAGAAAGCAAGCAGAGGAATTTACTATAATACATGCGACAGAATTTCGAGATAATTGTTACATATAAAATGAATATAATTAAGAATATACATTTATTTGCACAATTATCTCGAAGTTCTCTCTATAAATCATATGTACAGCAAGCAATCGAATTTATTGCAAGGATAGAACAAGAATTGCGTGAGGTAAATCGAACAACTATTTACATATTCGCGATGTCCAAAAATCGAAAAGTCGCAAAAATTTTAAAATTGTGTACTACGCGATGGTTATCGCGTTACTCATTCGTAGTTACACTTTTAGAAAATTGGGACAGTGTGTTGCACTTTCTGCAAGAACTGGTCGTAGATGAGAAGACAAAGTCTGGGGAATATGTGCTTATCATCATGCAAAATCCAGAAGCGAAAGCATATCTTCTGTTTTTGAAATACGTTCTAGAGTATTTTAATGACTTTAGTTTATTCTTTCAATCGCAACAAACCAGAATCCATTTGCTTCAAAATACTGCCAAAACACTTTTGTATAATATTTTACGTAATTTTTTGAAACCGCAGCTTTTGAAGCACATGGATTTAGTAAAATTAATAGATTTTTCAAGAGGCGATAATCAAATCGCATTTAATAGTATTCATTTAGGTCCGGATTGTGACACTTTTCTTTGTCAATTAGTTGCAGAAGGCAAACCCGATGTTGTTCAAACCGTTCGAGAAAATTGTATTAAGTTTTACATAACGGCGGCAAACGAAATTCGTAATCGATTGCCAATCGATGACGAATTTCTGAGCAAGTTATGTGTTTTTGAGCCTCATTTGGCATTAGTAGATAATGACAGAGACACTTCCTTTAAAAGTGTTCTCTTTATTGCTCAGAAATTGGGCGGTTTCGACAAAGACGGTTTGCAAAACGAATGGTCGACATTGCACCTGAATTTTGCAAATGCAGACAAGCAGATGCTTTGTACATTAGCTTTCGATGATGTTTGGAAAACGGTGTTGTTAACGCGAAACGATCAAGGCTCATTTAAATATCCATGTTTGCAGGAATTATTAAATTCCATTAGAAGTCTTCCAAATTCAAACGCCGATGCTGAAAGATCGTTTTCCATGCTTCCCGACATAAAGAACAAGAAACGAAACCGACTTTGTTCGACCATCGTCAAAGCCATTTGCGTAACGAAATCGGCATTAAAGGCGCACGGGGAAACAGCTCAGACCATGGAGGTAGATGACAAACATCTATCTCTCATGTCATCTGAGAATTTATATGCAACTTTTGCGAACAAGCAAAAGAGTAGTTTACGTTTACATGCCGTTGATGGCCTCGCGGATTTTCCTTCTACGTCGGGTAATGCAAATTGGTGATGTCCAGAATATTATCAATTTCATCCATTTTCTATTTCATTCGATTTTTGGACATCGCGAATATGTAAATAGTTGTTCGATTTACCTCACGCAATTCTTGTTCTATCCTTGCAATAAATTCGCTTGCTTGCTGTACATATGATTTATAGAGAGAACTTCGAGATAATTGTGCAAATAAATGTATATTCTTAATTATATTCATTTTATATGTAACAATTATCTCGAAATTCTGTCGCATGTATTATAGTAAATTCCTCTGCTTGCTTTCTATCCTTTGGAAATGTAAACAATTGTAGCATTATTTCAGTCTTACATTTCGTCAATATATCGAACCCAATTGATATATTTACGTGCTGCCTTTCTTTTCTATTTTAGTAATGTTTTTATATATTTCAGTGTACAACATGTATCGCGATGTTAGCTTTGCATAACCAATTGTTTACATTTCGCTCCCGATGAAAGAGACCACCACTTTCCCGTAGTTTCCATCGAGCGGTACCGTGCACGCTGCGCGTAATTAATTTGTAAACAGTGCGTGATTCTTTGTCGCAACTTGATATGATTATCGAAAAATCTAGCGAGAAATGTGATTACGTTTAGATTTTAGATTTTAGATCATACCCTGAAAAAATATTTTTTATCGAAGGCTGCTACAGCGTGCATGGTACTGGCCAAGAGTGGATTCTAATTTTAACAAAGTTCACTAATTTACAGTATTAAAATATTCATCTTTTAATAAAAAAATTCATTTTAAGGTTTGAAAAATAGAAATAGCTCAAATAAAAAGTACGGAAATTTAAAATGAAAACAAGAAATTATGAATGTACATTTTTCTTTCTTAAAGAAGTTACAGAAGAACTTTATTGAACTTTTTTTTTATGTAGAATTTAGTTCGTATATCTGAAAAATCGAAGAACCATTTAAATATAAAGTTTCATTGAAATCCATTTTGCCGTTTAAACGTAATCGTGTTAACAAATATATGAGATATTTAAAAAAAGCTCTTTTCTAAATAGTCAAAACGTGATCAGGAGGTCTTAAAACGTGATTTCCGTAATAAAATTTTTTTCAATTTTTTTTTTCATTACAAGAGTATTATACATATGTCAGAAAGTGAAAAGTGTATCTCGAGGCACTCGAGAAGATCGCGCACGGCCGCGTGTCGCTTGCACCTCTCCTTGGATCACAGCGTTTCAAGAGCGAGAGAGAAAGACACACATTCGTTTTCTCTCTCGTCTTCCCGACGTTGTCCGAAGCGCCGAGCTCACGGACACGCAGCTCCGGCGTAGTGTGCGCGCGTGGTGGGGGAAATTCTCGAGGGCACCCGTCCTCATTCTGGCATCACTGCTAGCGATTCATCCGCTACCTCCCACTCAGCGCAGTGCAAACTCCGCGCTCAACAGCCCCGCACGGCAACACGCGGGGTCTTCCCAAAACTCCGGCGACGCGAGACGGACCACGCGTCCGCGTCGCCACTTCCGGGGGGGGGGTCGCATGATGTTGTGGAAGGGTGAGCGTGCCCCCCGGCACCCCCACCCCGCGACCCCCCCCGCGATCGAGCAGTGACCCGGACGCGGCCCGAAGGGTCGCGGCCGGGCGGGGAGGCGGCACTAGGTCATATGGTCAATTGACCGCCACACTCACCCTTTACCTGCTCGACCGCCTTCCTCGGGAGCGCGCTAAAAACGGCGCCAATGGCGCGGCTCCCGGGGGAGCAGCAGATGGTCGGCTGCTCCCCGTGGTTGATAGATCTATCCTATACCTCGTCTGGGATAGTAATCTTATTTGAGACTGAGTCGATAACGTTGGGTGTGACACGAAAATGGTAAGGGGGCTCGCGAGCCCCCCGAGCGTGTGACACAAAATTACATTGGATGATAAGTCTATCGTACACCTGGTCTGTGCAAATGCTTAAGCATTTGCTTAAGAATAAGTAGCGACTAAAATACCGCCCTCAGTCCTGAAATTATGGGTCGGTAATACAGTTTGGATGGCGACGCGAACATCCGTAAGGTGATAGGTCTATCCTATATCTCGTCTGTATCTTTACCCTAGCATGGTAGTCTTATTTTAAATTGAGTCGATAACGTTGGGTGTGACACGAAAATGGCAAGGGGCTCACTAGCCCCCCGAGCGTGTGACACAAAATTACATTGGATGATAAGTCTATCCTATACCTGGTCTGTGATAGCACCTTTCTACGTTCAACAGTCGTTAATTTAGTTTGTGCGGCAACATGCATAATTACTTACTATTTCCTCAGTTTTTCTTTCTTTTATCAAGGTCAAAGTTCTTATATTCCTGCTTATATTTCTTATATTCCTCTCCATACCTCCCTATACCACTCTTCCGTTCATACCTTTTCAGCTCAAAAATTCTGCATTGCCCATTGAGTTCAATCTTCCCCAGTAACTAATAAACCACACTTATCCTCCGAACAATCGTAATCCCCAACTTAATTTCCCAATAACGCGTGTGTTCCACTAATCACACCCCCCACGATTTACTATTACCCCCAAAAATATGAACCCCAAGTCCCAAGTGTGTCTCGATTGTCCGAGATCTCGAGCACACGTCGCTCGATCCGCGATAGAACGAGTCGATAAATGAAATCAATATCAACGCCGAGAGGGCGCATAAGTGTCTGTCATGTTTCTTCAGTTACGATCGGTACGATGATACGGTTGGGAGGAAATGTTGAAAGTCGTGAAACAGAGTGTCGCGACGTCTCGAAGTGAGATGGACATTGTTCCTTCATGTCCCTCGGAATCTCCGTGTTCGCTGAGATTCTACGGGAGGATGTAGCCAGCTGCTTGCGACCACACACGTAGCCGAGGAGGAACGTACTCGCGCTCCTGCAGCGTACTCGCTATCGCGGAACGGAAGTGGAGCACCTTGTTGCCGGTACACGCCGACATGGTCGTCGGAGTGGGTGGCGATGAGGATGTGGGTAGGGATACAGGCGATGTTACGGGGAGTAGGCAATAGCATGGGGATAGGCCGTAATTGGTATAAAATCATCGAGCAAACACATCGGACAAGACAGCCCGAGGGCTGTGGGCGGTGTTACGTGCCGTTGCTACGGTTACCATGGGGCGACTCTGCTAAAGCACCCCTTCGCCTTGATTGCGCACAGGCCCGTCCTCCCTGCGTACGTACCCCCCCTCCCCCAGTGTACGTGCGCGTGTACGTGTGACCTAAGCCTGTTTGTGTTCGCGGGCGTTATAGCGCACACGTTCATGCACGCCGTGCGAAAGCTACGCCAAGCTACACGCCAGATTTACAACGCGCGCGCGCGCGCGCTTTTACGTGTGTGTAGCTTCGCGCGCTTTGGGCTTGCGTGTCAAGCGTGAGCTATCCGTATTCCGTAACCGGTACCGCAGCGACGCAAGCAAGATCGTTTGGGAAATATCTCTGGGGAATTTTTTTGCTCCGGATGTTTGCCCGTAAGATTCTCTCGGGGATTTCACCGAATGAATATAGGTTAGAGTGGCGTTTAATAATTATACGCAGAGGTATGGCTCTGTTGTGCCGGATTTATATGCAGTATCAGTCGAAGGATTATCAGAACATATTCGGAATTAAGGATGTTGGCAGTTGCTGCTCGCACATATGATAAACGAATTAACGTTATCACGCTGTACTTTCGGGATAGTAAACGCAAGTGGTGGGATCAGAGTTTATTGCGCTTTGTTCTGCGCTCGAGGTGTTCGAAGTAAGAAGTACTGGCGAATCCTCACCCTCGATGGTAATCGAGCATCACGCCACCCCCTATATTTGTATACACCTAAGTGTTTCCATTGCACACGCAACTTGTCGAGTGTTTAGCTTAACCGCACCCAGCGGACCCGCGTTTATGTCCTTAATCGGCCCGGATTACGGCTAGTGTGGCCCCCGACCTTCCATAAACCACGGCACGGCACATATGTTGCTCTTCGATCGTTCAGTCGCATCATTGGATGTTGTTCTTTCGTTTCCCTGCAAAGTATAGTCAAAGAGCGTTGCGCGTGCCGTTCAGACCGTGATCCTCTGGAAATCTGTTCACCGTGCGCTTCGAATTATATTTGTACAATCGGTCATTGAACCTCAGCAACAAAATTTTAATTACTTCCGTGTTTTTTTATTTATCTATTTATTTACAGGACGAGCCCATTAAGACGTTTCCTGCTTGACCAGGTGTTCCTTCTGAAGCGCAACCTTATGCAGAGTTATTGCTTCTCGACCGTGAAGCTACCTGAAATGACCCTCCGCGGCGTCGAGCGTACGTCCCAAATTAAGGGCTGCGCGTAGACTGTAGAGCTTTGAGACGATCTTGCAATCGCGGGCAGCGTAGTGGCGGGCGTCGCCGTCGGCAATAGACGCATCCCGCGACGAATGATCGCACAATTTCACAGAATCGTGGCTGGGTCACATTCACCAGCTGAACGATTTAACGAGGCGCACGCGACTTTCGCCCTCCTCCGGCGCGATCGCCGTCCCAGTCACACACGACCGATAATAGCGGCCCTAGTGAGCGGGGACACCCTTAGCTGCCGTGTCCTCGTTACATCCACGTCACTGCTGATGTATATTCAATTATTCACAGATCTGCCCATGTCCGTCGAACTGAGAACGGAGGTGAGGCCCTTACGCAGAGTTCAATGCAATATTCTGTTGCTGCGCGATCGTTTCCAAAGGATTTGGAGATTTGGTGCCTCTAGGCTAACAAACGTCTGCCGCTCTTTCTGCGAAATATCATCAATTATTTTAATTTACCAGAGTAGAGGATTTTTTAAAATTAATTCAATATGGCTACTCACGTATGAGTTAGTGCTAATTCAAGAATCCTTGTAGAAAACACTGCAAGTGCCAAAAGAAAAATAAATTCTATCGGAAAATGTTCTACGTGCCAATGGCAATACTGTGTTTAGTATACATGGAATTCTATTTTTGACGCTTACAGTGTTTTCTGCAAGGACTCTTCAATTTGCTACGTGAAAATAAAGTTCAACTTTTTCGCCCAAAATTTGCCGCCCTAGGCTGCAGCCTACTTAGCCTATATTTATAAAAATCCACCCCTGAACGTGCTTCTGTCTCACCTTGTTTCTGAATATTTTCAATAGAATTATATGTGTAACTTGTACTCCTTATATCTGACTTGGATTAATGAGTCGTAAATACTGGCTGCTAATTACGCAATCTTGAAACGATGTCAAGCCCATAGGGAATTAGCGGCTCGTCTAACGAAACCTGTCTTTTCGCAGAGTCGCTTTAATGGAGGAGCGAGACCGAGGCGGACGGCGATTATAAAGAGGCACGTGGCTCTCTTCACCAACGACCCCATGCAGGCAAGCACGCGACCGCCGAAACCTGGCCCAAGAATCGTGCAAGGCACAATTAATTTATTGTTCCCGCTGGCTCGGCGACAATGGAGGGATCGTCGCAGAAAAACAGGATCGTTGTTTTCTCCTATTTCCAACGAAGGGGGTTCGGCTTGATCCACCACTACGCCATTGTTAACGGACAACCAGCGATTTCTACAGTGCGGTGAGTCTTTCTACTCGCGTACACTCGATTTTAAAGTAACGCGCGCTGCACGGTGTTTTGGGCACGCATCTCTTGTTGCTTTAACACTTTCACTGTCTCGTCACACTTGATAAAACTTCCATCAGGTATCGCAGTGATTCCAGTTTTATATAAAATTGTTTTCAAGCAATTTTTCATAAACCTTCGCAGTGCTTCGTTTATTCTAACAGCGACGGTTCGAAATTATTACCAGTATCGTGCATAGCTGTGTACATTAATATTTGTAATTGTGTAAGTAAGATTGGACCTAAGTAGTTACGCAGAAAGCTACCAACCCTCAACGATCTAAAACTGAATTTTAGATTGAAGATTTTAATTGTTAAAGAAAAGTAGCTTTATTTCTATTCGGTATATTTTATTTCTCGTTACTGTTTTACAATGATTTTTAATAGGTTATTTAATAGCGAGTAGTATAATTTATATTATTTTAAATTTTCTGTAGCTTTTGCTTTTTAAGCCTAAAATCGAATTTTGGTTTGATAGTTTTAATAATTGTATAATGTAAGAGTTGTTCCATGGGTTGGTAATTTTTTGCAAAATAAAAATCACAAGATTATGGGGTCCGTACTGCGTTTTACTAATTTTCCTGTCACTTTGAGGGTTGGTTGCTTTCTGCATAACTAGGCCCGATTGTTACTTGTATATTTAATTTACACGCAACCTGCATCGTAAAGTTTCTACCTGCGTATCTGTCTTTGGAAGGAAAGATCAAGGTCCTATACCAACGTGCCACTTATTAAGCTTCGATTATTCTTCGCATAAAACCCTGCTAAACACTTCGCGTGGGAATTAAGCGGTTCAAGGTGCGCGTAAATCGTCTAACGGGGTTGCTTAGGATATTCGAGAACGTTTCCCGGGGCCCATATGTTTTGGCTTAATGTCGACAATTCAACGGGGCGGGAAACTTGCCGCACTCCCGGTATCTTTATCTGCCTTTCACGGGGCTACCTGCAGGAAAGGCAGATCGAGGGTAATGGGGAATCCCCGCAATGAAAAGAAGACTCTGCCACCTGTAAAGTAGCGGCGGAACGGTCGAGCAGCACGTTTACAGGTATTCGAGGGGCGAGCGTCGATAGACCTATTGAAAATCTGTTTACCACGCGACTGCTCGAAATAATTTCAAGCATTCGTCCAATCAGCCCGCCAGCGCGCAAATAACGCTGTGATAATCACGAACGTTTCGAATAATTATTCCACTTGAACAGGAAAAATTCGTTTCCACTGGTTTAATCCAATGCGATCCCATTCCGCTTGCAATCGGATATCAATTTTGTCCACGTTAATTTGTTGAGAGGGGGTTCCCGCGGAACGAACGGCAATGAGTCGAGTCGTCAGAGGAAAATATGATTATATTTTCTCGCATAGGTATGCGGCGCAATTCGCGCGATACTTGTACAATATTTACATCGCTTACAATTAGAGTTATCGTACAACGCGGTGATCCGTTCGCGCTACGAACTTGTGTCGCGCTTCATTTACATTTATATAAATAATAGGGGTACACGCGCTTCTATACAATGCGGCTCGCATCCTCGGTACAGGTATTCGTGCCAAGAAACGTTTCGAAGGGTCGCTAAGGAATTTATAATAAAACAACGCTGGTGGTTAAGTGTACTGGGGGGTGGCTGTTGAGGAGGCGATATATACAAGCCGTGTGGTTGCTCGCTTCGGTCACGCGGGAGCTGCGTGTTTAAATAAACGCGAATAAAAAATATAATATAACGGGGTTGCTCGTCTTTGCTTTTTAATAAGAGGGGCGTGTTTCTTTGGTCGGTTGGTACAAGCACCGGTCAGTCTTCGGATCTATTTAAGAAGTATGAAATATGTACACGTCTTATGATCTACGACGATCTACGTAATTTACATGCCCTACGATTATGTACATCGAGCTACGCCGAGACCTTGAAAACAATTCGATCTTGCTCGTCGGTACACTTTTTATTTACAACGCCTGTAACTGGATCTCTAGTTCTTCTTGCTTCTCCCTTGCAAGCACAAGAATTTCAGCAAGCCACGACCAGCATGAATTCGGCAGAAATTCTTTAAGTTCGTTTCGAATCGGGGCCTCGAACTTTTGCATTCTCCCTATTAGATCGTCGAATTCGGCTTGAGTCGATCATCCACTCGAACCGCCTATTCGAGTTCCCCAGTCCCATCTAGATTACCCAACGTAATCGAATTAAGACTGAATGGAAGTTTCGATTAAATAAAGAATCAGTATCAAAACGGTGAATACATTACGAATAATGAGATGGCTCATTAAGTACTTAAGGTTATTAAGATATGTGAATAATGTAACAGAGACGTTGAAAGTAGATCAGAGAAGGTTCCTGAACTATGAACCATTAGTTGGTCTCCACTCTCTTAAGTACATCGAGTGTAAATAAAAATGTGGCTCTCCGACCATGTCAGCACAGAAGTTACCTTTAACCTCGGTCAATCTTAACGCTGCCTTGTATTGCCATTACTCAACAGGCCGATGTTTCTAATTCTCTGGTTCACACCAGTTTATCACGCCACACGACACACTGATTTACACAAGATACTGGCCACAATTGAGTCCCCAAGAATAGAACTACCCTAAGCACATCATTCCTACTCCCAGGGACTCAATTGCGCCATTTAACGAAACAATAACCCTCAAGGAAAATGGAGATCGTCGAAATACCCCCTTACTCACACTCAGAGATGGGCAGAATTTTTATTTAAATAAAATTTCGAATAACGAATAAACTAAATTAATCGCCATTCGTTCGTTAACGCAAGTTAACTTTTATTCGCTACTCGAAATTTTATTTCAATAAAAATTCTGCCCATCTCTGGTCACACTCAATACTCATCTAAACATCCCGAACTTCTCAGAAGTCACGCGCTCTTCCCCGCAACGCGATCCGCACACTCGTCACTCCACCCTCGTCCCTCGACACAACCTTTTGTACGGCGCAACGTAGGCGACAGGCCTGTCCGGGGTGTACGTCCTCAAGCCAGCACTCACCTGGTGAACCTGTCCCTGCGCGCCGTCCTGCGCGTCGGCCAGATTAGCGTACTGCTGTGGCTCGACCCCGAGATTGTCGTTCGCAGGGTGCTCCAGATTGACGGAATCGCGACGATCGTTAGGGCCAGGCGTGCCATGGTAGCGCGGCTCGTCGTCGCAATTAACGTCGAGGTGCTACGCGCAGGGCACCTCCAGTTGGTGTCAGTGAACGAACTGGTGATGGGCCTCGTAATGATGCTGATGGTGAATGACCAGTGGCGGCGTACCGCCGCTGATGGGCGCCGATTGATGGGGGTGTCCGTGCAGGTCCGGCACCGAACCCGGGCTGTACTGCTGCGAGTCGACGATCACGCTGGTGTATCCGGCTGGCGTCTGCTCCAGATGATGATGGGAGTGTTTGACGGGCGTGTTGTTAGCGTTGTGATGGCCGGAGTGTGCCTGATACGCAGCCTCGTGGTGCTGAATGTTAGCAGCGGTGCTCGGCGCCGCGTTGTAGCTGTCGTTGTTGTTGAAGCCGCAATTCGGGTACATGATCACGCCTCCCACCTCGTTGAGGTTAGAGGTGGTGGAGTCTGGGATCTGGTGTCTGTGATGGGGATGGTAGCTGGGTGGCAGAGAGTGCAGGCTCAAGGGGCTGGGTAAATGAGCGTCCATGGCGTCCGTGCTGCCTCCGGAGCTGGACGAGGTCGAGTAAGGTCTCTTTTGCTGGGAGCTCTGGGGGCTGTGCTGCTGCTGCTGCTGTTGCTGTAGGCTGGTCAGGGATGTCGCGTGGTGCAGCATGTGCGGGGGGTGCTGACGCTTCTGCTGAGCGTTCTGGGGACTGTGCTGCTGCAGATTCGTCAGCGAATTGGCGTGGTGCAGCAGGTGCTGGTGTTGCGCCTCTTGCTGCTGTTGCACGGAGCCCAGGGGGTCCTGATGCATGTCTGGAACCAAGGCGATCATTTCAGTTTCTTAGAGGGAACTCCCGAACCAAGTGTTGCCTGTGTCTGAATTATCCTTACCTCCGTACTGGTAAAACATGTCGGTGCCATAATACGAGTTCTCCTCGTGAGCATTCCCATTCACGGCCTGCGCGGTGTAAGGTGACGGCAGATAGTGGCTGTGATTCGTCGAGTTGATGTACTCGGGGTTGGGGTAAGCGGCACTGTCCGCGTAATCGTTATCGGGCGGCTCTTTCGTCCTGTTTCGATAGGCCGGGGGACTGGGGCTGTGATTGTCCATCTTCTTGGTACTGACACTAGCTGCCGGCGTGTCCAGAGGCGCGCTAGGCGGGTTGCCGGGGCTCGAGTTGGACGATATTTGGTCGCAGTTGAGCACCAGGTCCGTGTTCTCCGGCTCCGTCAGCACGTAGTTCACCGACACGATGCAGTGGGGCCTGGAGCTCCTCGAATTGTGCACGATAGTGACGTACGACTGCATCCACACCCAGCCTCCCGATTTCGTTAGAAACCTGTAGTACCTGGTCGTCACTTGCCCTTTGAACAGCACTGCGAACAGAGAAAAGAACGAACGAAATTGCGGTGGAACAGGACTGCCGAGGGTCTTCTTATCGTTGGCTAAGTAAAGCACTCTTCCCTAATCTATTCGGGGGGCGAGGCGGCGTTTCGCGCGGAAGGTATAATCGAGGCTTGGATTTAGATCTCGGCAGCAGATTGCGAGGTTTTCCGTAACGCGGAAGAAAATTTTTGGGGCGTAACGTCGATCGTACAATCCGCAGGCGCGGACATTAGTGGCATTATGTCAGGCTCCCTTCGAGTTGCGCTCGTGAAACTGCGAGTCTGTTCAAACAGTGATAGCAGTAACAGCCTCCTCCTCTCTTGCCCTCTTCTGCCACACTCCCCTTCGCCCCCGTCCCTCCCCTCCTCCGCCCTCTGTCCCTCTTCCTTCCATCCACCCATCCGCCCACCTTCCACCCTCGCGCGCCAATGTTCACACACATACAGGCAATAGCCTCTCTTTTACTCTGCTCATAGCGCCGGTGGCAGCATTGTTCAATCAATAATGTACACCCTGTATGTGCTACGTATGCACATACTTAGAGGCTTAACGTGTTGGCGCGCGGCGACGGCGGCGGAAATTGTGTGGAAAAAGGGAAATGCTGTTACGCCTCGGCTCGAAAGTCGGGGACGAAGGGTGTGGAGGAAGGAAAGATCAAAGGATATTTCGCCAGGCGAGGGCGTCGCCGGCGTTAAGCAGCGTCAGCTGCTTTCGGCCCGGCGAGAGCCTCTTCTTCGAGCACTCTGATACCACGTCGACGCCTCCGACAGCGCTCGCGGACACCCACGCCACGGAATAAGGCCTATTTTAGCCGACATCTACTGCTCGAGGCTTTCAGAGCTTCGATAGCTTAGATTACTACGCCTGCCTCTTCTGGATCAATTTTCTAGGGACGTGGAGCAGTTGATACTGCAAGATTCTAGTTGACGGCAGAGTCCAAGCAGGAGCGTTCAGCGTCGATCACAATTTTCAATAGAATGGCAAGAGAATTATGGACGAACCGATACTTACGTATTCGATGAGCGTGCTTCAGCTGCTGCGCGTCGCATCCGTGCACGTAGTGATACAGCGTCTTCTCGATCAGATCCGGCGGATTGTAGCCCGTCAATTGCGCCACCCTGCAACAGCGCGAAAGGGAAATCGCGGCGGTACAGTATTTTCCCTTGCACGGCCGGGAGGACACGCGACGGGGCTATTTGCCTTTACTCGGATTTACAAGGAGGTCCGTGCAATTCGGAGTTTACATAACCGCCGTCATCGGCTGAATCGATTTTCCGGGGCAGGGGCGGGGGGCGCGTATAAAATTTCATCCCGCGTTCCGTCGCGCGTACCCCCGCGTATTTATACGCCGCCACGTGTTCGTTTCCCAGCGTTTCCCGGCACACACGATACACCCCTGTCCGCGGTGGATATTTATTTGGCGCGAATAAAAACGATGGAAAAAAATCGGGGGCAAAAAGAAGGAAGAGCGAAGTGTCTACAACCGCGGGGTAACACGAAACTGATTTTAATGGCCGGCGACCCCTCGATGTATTTCGGCGACGGAATTCAACACCGCGCCGTAATTGCACCAGCGGGAGGAATAATCCGTCTCGTTTTCACTGGTCTCTGTTGATGCCCGTTCCCACTTCCGTGTCCCTTTATCAAAAGACGCGAGACAAATAGACGTGACTCTAGGAAATCTCGCGGGATCGCGGCGCGCACGGTTTGGTTCCTTACCTCGCGTCCACGAATATCAGCTTCAAGTCCAACGACGCGCGGAACATGAACATGTTCTGGTGCAGCTTCACTTCTGTTATGGACCGTGTCGGTAGGGAATGGCCCACGGCCAACAGACCCACGTTTCGGATGCGTCTGCCCGAACCGTTCTCGTACTCTGTCCCCACTGTGCTTTCGACGATGCACTTCAAGTAGCCAGAGCAATGTATGACCTGTAACAAGCGAATGCCACGGTTAATTCGATGGTCCGGGCAATTTGGGGTTGATCCCTCGCGGTTCGCATAGACTTGATCAAGATTTAAGGGTGTCGGCTAATAGTGGCGTAGATTTCCCGTCAACTTTTGCATGAATATTCGTATTCCGCGAGCCCTGAGGAATTGGTATTCGTTAAGAGCTGAGGGGTAGTTAAAGGGCCGAGACCACGGTCTCGGGGGGCACTGTGATTCAAACGAATCGTTGCAATTAAAGGGCGGGACACTCGCCCACGGTTACGTTATCGTTAGTTACACATGTGCACGCGATTATTCTTAATGTTATTCAAGGAATCGCTGATAGAGCGTAAGTGCGACACTCGAGGTGGGTTGTTCCCGGTGCGGCGGTTGAAGTGCGGATTCTCGCGTGGAGCGACGTACTCCCGTGCAAATTAACAATTCCTGCTTAATTAAATGGCCGATGAAACGGTGAAAAAAAGCCTCGTTCGTAGCCCGCGTCTCGAGTGGGCCGGGAATTTGTGAAGCAAATAGGCCTATTCGTATGCCCGCGTTGCATATCTCTTCTCTCATGTATGCAATTCCCGTTGCATCGCGCGAGCATAGGGGCACGAGGGTGCCGCGGAACTCGCGCAGAAAGAATATAATTTCAGGCAAGGGCGCGCGACCACGCTCGATTTCACTCTGGAAAGGCGGCAAGCCAACCCCAATCATGCCCAGCCTCTCATAAAGAAGGTTAAAACCTATTCCACTGCATACAGTCCTTTTAACGCTTCTACAATAAACTGTTCATTAACCGTAGGTACTTTGTCGTTGCTTCGTCCATTCCCCTGAATACTTAAGTATTTTAAATATAAATTGCCAGAGACAGAAAACATCCAATCGTTCAATTACTCTTCACTCATCGTTGTAACCAATGTAGTCCATCTTCCACCCCAAATGAAATTTGAATCACATACGTGTATCCGATCGCCCCTTCGCCACCTACTCGCGGCATTCTCCCCCGTTGCAAAGACGTTCGCGCGATCGTCGACCCGAGCCGTGGATCCGACGAAACGCGTGCTCGCGCTTTCAACAAAGATAAGCCAACTACGGGCACGGCCTTTGTGCGTGTAAGTGCCATACAAAAATCTTGCGTTAGTTCTCTGGAACCCCACCTCGGTCGGCCCCGGGGCTAGCCTAACAGCTTACAGGGGTTGCATTCATGACTTTGCTCAACGCCTATTGGGGTCTTTCTGTGCGCGATTTTGTCGAGAGCCACGGTCATCATAGCGCTGCGGGCTTGAACGAGCTATTTGCCAAACATTTTCCTTCTCGAGGGCTGTCTCTCTCTCCTGCAGGTTGGCAAGTGCAAAAGTGTCGCAGGTCCCTTTCCCGCGTCCCCGAAGCGCCGCCGATACTTCACCCCTTCCTTCCGGGGGCTAAGTAGAACGATCGGGGGCCGTCGTTATTGCTCGGGCATATGTCGAACATTTGGCGGAGCGAAGCAATCCGGAGAATTGGGGCTTTCCCGATTTCGGTGAATCGCCCGGCGATATTAACGATCGTAAATTCAGATTAGCAAGTGCCTGGAATCTGGAGCCGGGCCTGGGCGATGTAGCCTTAATCGGATCGACGAATGTAATTCGGCTGATCCTTGCGTAACGGCCTTCGTTGCGTGCTTGGATGTTAATCACATATTTACGAATGCTTTTCATTAATACTTCTATCGTAGGTCCGTGGTCGGCGATTTTTCTTGGTCGTCGGGAAAACGCGGGGGAATTGGGAGTGTAAAATTAAAATCAATAGAAATGTATTTTGCAAGGGTTGGCGCGTGAATTTCGATATGCCGGATATGAGACGAGCTTGTAGCCCCGCTGTTGTTTTTATTGCACAGAACGGATGCAGGCGGAGGCGAATTTGTGCAGCTCGCATCTACCTGGTGGCCGTTTTCTTTTCGACTGGCGCGTGACCGGGACAATGCCGTCCCTACTTAGCTCGCCTCTCCTTATCTCTTATTTAGCATTTGAATTTTTATACGTTTTATGATTTCCTGTGCAAGCAGCCTCGGCCGTTATGCTAATCGCCCGATCGGCTCCTCTTCCGAACCGTATACACCGACTTCGAGATGCCTTGTTTGCCGCGAATATTGCGCGATTTACGAAAGCCAATAAACCTCCTAATCGGCGTATATTTCACCCACACAACTAACTGCGAGAGCCTCAGCCACCTTGGATATAATTTCTCCCGCGTTTCTTCTGAGACCACCCTTACAAAATGGCGGTCGAGGGAAAAGCGGAGGGTCCCGTAATTACCATATTGAAATTACATACGTGCCTCTCAATTTAATATGATTACTGTTACCCCCAGTGCGCCGTGGTTATAAGTAGATAAACTTGGAATAATTCACGTTACCTTGTATCCTTCCGTGACCAGTCCAGCGTTCCTCTTCGCCAGGATGCACTTCATCCTGAGGATGAAGGCGCGCTCCAGCTCGATCTCGCCCCGTGAATTCGGCGGCGGGAACGTGAAGCCCGTGAGGTCCGCTTCGTTCTGGGGCAGATTCAGGACCGACATCATCTCCTCGTGGTCGTGCTGGTAGATGTACTCGAAGATGCTGTTCCCCGTTAACTCCACCTGCACGCATCAACAGTCTCCGTCAGCAGATTCCGGATATACGCGAAATCCCGATCTTTCTTTTCGGTCTCGCGCGGCACCGCGCCCGATACGGGAACGGCGATTGCGATGAAATTCAATCGTTCGTTATCAATGAAATAAATGAAGGGATATCTCCGACCTGCGACAGTCCCAAGTGCACGCTGGCCGTCTCGCTTATGTACATAATTTTGCCGTCGGGCGCCAGCACGAATATGAAACCGTCCAGGGTCTGAAACGAGAAACCGTTGATCAGAGGTAAATCGTATCGACGCTAAAAATATCCTCGCTTTCCCTTTTAATTAACCACCACGGCGAAGACTCGCAAAGTTACGATATAAATTATAAACATGTGTGGTTAAAGCTCCGTGGAGAGCCGAGGTCAAGCTTCACATTTCTAGCCCAGATAACGCATGCAGGGACTTTATTTATATGCGACGCGAGGCAAAGAACGACGAGCGCTTACTTGCAAAATATGAGTGCCCAGTTCCTTGATGGCGGTTTCCAGGGGGTTGATGGGTGGCGGCGCGGCACCCCATTCGTCTCCCAGCCCTGAAAAATTATTTCGCAACCGTCAGTCCCTTTCCCTGCACGGCGGACCAATTTTCTCAAGTGTTCTCAAGTCATTTGTATAGAGATTGTCGTCACTCGAAATAGAACCCTTCATTCTGGGTCGTGATTTTAAGAAATCTCTGACGAGAAGCACAAACACACCCGTTAAGGTGAAACGGTGGTACGAATGGGGAAAGGTTGCCAATTTCTAATCGCAGGCGGGTTGAACGCGAAGGAAGACGTCTTTGTCCAGGAGGATGGCACGTATCGCGACACGTCGCCTCCTTATCACCGATGATCCAATATACATGTTTCTAGCGACGTTCCGCACTCGACGTGTAACTAAGCCTATAGCCAAGTATTCCGTGTCCGCGCATTAATTACAGTGCACCCGCGGGGGCGTTTTCTGCGGCCGCGCGGAATTTCGCGGAAAATGGCTTGATCGTTGGTACCTCGTCGAACCGTTCGCTAAATTTTAGCGGTTATCATGCTCGTCGACGCGGTTGCTAATCACGGATTTCATGGGGTGGTTAGTGCGTAATAGTCGCGTTACCAGTCGCTTTAGAAATTATTCATTAAAAGACACTTCTGATCGTTTGACACAAGCACCTTCGCTTTCTGTTTCTTTGTATTACACCTAGATTATCGCGTGCTTTCTCAATGTTTTATAACAAAATTGATGACTTTAGGTAGAAAGGGATGAAACGATGTACAGGAAGATGTTAGAGGTCCATGACAGAACTTCCAGTTTCTTTATAGAAAAAGTGTTTCAACTCTCGAGTAACTAACTGTCGCTGACTTTTGATTTGGAGGTTCGTATTATCCAGTTAGATCTCCCAATGGAATTGCACGCCCGTTTACCCATTCACTGCATCTAATTTATTGCACGACAGAGAGAATCACCCCTAAAGTGTCACAGGGTGGGCAACGCGTCTTTTATCCCACCTCCTTCGTTTTTTTTTTTTTTGTGTCGAAAGAATAAAGACGCGACCGTATTCTAGAGGGATGCAGCCACTTGAAATTCAATTCACCGATGCCGCAAGAAGGGCGGGAGGGGGCGAGACGGGAGAAGCCATTGTAACACTATAACAGCCCCCATGCTTTGCTTACAAAGCACCGGGGACTAACAATGCATTAAGTGCGCAATCACATCCATCTCATCCGATACTATTTGCCCTTTCCGCGTAAGTGCTCGCTGCCTGAATTAACAAAGAACACCGTTTCATCGGTTTACCGTCAAATGAAGCTTATTACACGGCACGTGGTTGCAGAATCAATTGATTCGTTTCGTATTAACAACTCCCCACAAAAGGGATGCTCTTTTTCATCGCTCTTCTACTCTACTGCTCTTTTACTCTGATACGATTTCATTGCATTAGGCGCGGTGCAAAAGGTCGTTCGCTCACAGTATTAAGTCTGTTTTTTACCACAGCTACTTGTACTTTTACCAGAAAAGTGGCAAAAGGTAATAGATAGTCGAGGAAAATACTTTGAGTAACATATCGTTACTTTTAATAAATACTTCGGTTCAATAAAACGATGGAGCTTTTGCACCGACTTAATAAGTTTGGAATCTGTTTTCAATGGCAGTCCAGCAGCGCTAGCACGAAACTGTGCGGTTCGATATGTTTTAGAGTTTAGAATGACTGTGATTATAGTAGATGATTACCATGAGGGAACACCGCTCGCATCTTCAAGTAGCTGGTGGTCAGCCGAATGATGCTGGCCTTGTCCAGTTGCGTGGTGATGGGCGACGGAAGTGGCAACAGGTTCGCGAGCTCCAGAAATTCCTGATTCTCCTTGATGCGGCGGAAACGCGCTGCATTCTTGCTTTTCTCCTTCATCACGACTTCCTGCGGCCCTGTATTGCTGAGGATCGAATTATTGTTCAGGTGATGGTGATTGTGCGGGCTCAGATCTAGAGTGTCTGAAGAAGGACTGTTGCCTGTAAAACAAGGAAACGAGGATAGCTTTTAGAAAGCTTGTCGGCATCCGGCACGAATCGATCTCCGTTAAATCGCGAGCATTAATGAGTTCGGACAGGGCAGGAGGCAGATTAGAAGTGTTGTGTGACGAAAAGAAGAATAAGGGACGGACACGCGAGAAGCCACTAATTGCTTCTTCAGAGGAGTAGCAGTTAGTAGACCGCGAAAGTAGGGCACGGTTCTGCCACATTAATATCCACACCGGCGAAACCTATCTTCTACGCGGCATCTTACTCCATTCAAAATCGAATGGACCAGAGAATCGCGCGGGGTTAATAGCACCTACTTAGCGAACGGGATTTCGGTCCGTGGCGTTGAATACACGTGCGCGGCGCGGTGGGAATGTAAAATGGAATTCAACGATCGCGAGCGGGATGCATTCCACCGAATAACGTTGCCAATATCGCGATCGATGGGAGGTTCTGCTGCGCGTCGGCGGGGGAATGATACAGCGCGAAAGGCGTAACGACGTCGAAGCTCCTCGTTATAAGAACCGAAAGCAAAGGGAGCAAACCGTCATTAAAACGCCAGCAAGAGAGCAACCTATCGACGTAGCTACCCATCTACTGGGACTTCTCACGAATGGAAATTCGCTTGAATAATGCATTTTTTCCATCCTCCTCCGTCGTTTCAGCCGCCAATCGCGCGACTTGCTTGCAGTATCTATCCCCGGGAGGCGTTGTAAAAATGTACTTAGGCCTTGGGGAATCCAGCGCCGGCATTCTTGTCTTTTCTCCGCGAATCTCTGCGTGACACCTTGCACGGATCGATTTGGGAAGTTCCGTGCAAGCGTTCACTGCGGTTCATTGAATATCACGTTCCATTTTATATCCATAAAATGATACGAACTGAGAATTCTTATGTAACTGTTTTCACTCGTACACTGGCGGAAAGCGAAGAGAGTAAAGAAGATGGAGAGCCGTGAATGGCTCGTGGTGCATTGGCACGGTACCTAGAATTGCCACAGAGAACCTAACGCGCGTGGCATCGTAGAAATAGCACGGTTATATCTATTCCCTCCGTTCCCAGAACGTACGTTTGAAAATCGTTTGTTCTCCCGGCGGTACAAAGAAACCCCGTGAGACGTTCTCTCGCCTCGCGATTACGGATCCGGCGAGTCGAAGAGAACGCGAGGCAGGAGAATGAAGCCTGCCGGTCGTTCAGAAACGATTCCTAGCAGCAAGCAAAGGAATCTTGATATTGTAGAACACACGCGATACTTCCACGAGAAAACACTGAAACAGTACACCTCGGACTGGCACGTTCGAGTAAGTACCTTTCTGCGCCTGTTTGCGCCTCCAGCTACCGATGTAGGGATCACTTCCTAAAACAATGCTGCGACCATGATTCTCGACCATGGGCGCCATCTTCTACACCGATGTCGGAGGTGCTCGAGTTCGATCCAGCCGCTGGGCGATCGCTGGCATAGGAGCCCGGCCGATGACACTTGGACACTTCGATGACACCTGATCCTCCTCACAACATCCCGTTGACCACGTGTCGCGAGCTCCGTTCAAACTTTCCGACAAGTTTCTTCCACCCCCGCCGTGGTAGGATAAGTCCGCGGCACTCGGTGGCGTATACGACCAAGCGGAACAGCGAGGCTCCGATCTACGAATTTCGATTCCCGTCACGACCTTGGACAGCGAGAACGCCTGGGCAGGGAGGGCGCGTACAAGCGACCGGTGTCTGTCGAACTTAAATTACGACTAGTGGCACGGGCGTACGGAGTTGTTCGGCTCGGGTAGACCTCGTGCCGATCCTTCTCTCTTGCCCAACGTCGGCGTGTCTCTCCACCTACCGCTGTTCCTTCGCTTCCATCTCATCCCCAATGCTGTTCCCCGACGGGGTAGGTAAGCCGTGGAGGTACCACCCTTATTTTAAGCTCCACCCTTGGAGCAGGGTCAGTCGAGAGAGACCCCTCCGCACACGCACGTGCGAGCTCCGCTGTCTGCGAGCTCCTCCGGCTCCTGAAGAGGGAAACGGACAGACAGACGAGCGAAGGGAAACAGCGAAGTGCAAACGGGGCGCGGGGACAGAGGGACGGGGGGGGGGGGGGGGGAAGGAAGGAAGAGAGAAAGACGCGGAGGAACGACGGTGGCGAAGGGCGACAGAGCGAGGCGGTAGTCGGCGAGGCTGCCGGGGAAAGCCCCAAGTGATTCGAATGACGGTCGTGCCGGACGGCTCGTATACACGGCGGCTGGCGAAATCGAAAGCAAAGGCGATTGCTGGTGGCCGTACTGTTCCCTTGACGAGCCACCATCGGCTCTACGAGCTATAACCACCCCCCGCTCGCCCCTCGTAGCTTACCGCCGCGCCACCAGTACCCATGCCCTCGAATCCTGGGAATTTTAGGACTCCACGGCAACTGGAACCCCTCCAAACTTTACGTTCCATGAACTGGTAATTGCCGAAAGGGTTGTTCTCATTACGTAACACGATTTATTGCGTCAACCTTGATTGCTCCCGGGCTCCTCGCGGAGGCACGAGCTGCGGGGGGTAGGGAAACATAGCGATACGCCTTGAAACATTCTTTCTGGCCTACGCGCGTTCAATAATTTTTGATAGACTACGTATGTGGTTTCGAGCGAAAGTGGTGGAGGCGATTTCTAGAATCTTGATAGATTTCATAGATTAGCATCATTATTCTACCAAATTCCGAAGATTCGATTCCTCCCGCTTTGGAATTCTCGTGGTGCCCCGGTCACGCGAGCCAGCGGGCCCCGTGCAAAAACCTCGCCGAGGCGTCGGGGATGACACCGGGGACAACCTGCCGTTTACGACCAGGCTGTATAACCACCTTGCCGCGTACCTTTTTGCCCGGGACGCAAAGTGCATCCCGAGAAATTGGAAACATGTGTTGCAGATATGTTCCGGGAGGAAGGAACCTGCCAGCCGTCCTGGGCGCATCCCCGTGGACAATGTCCCTGGCCTTAACCGTGAACACGTGTTTTCCCTTCTCCTGCAGCGTTACCTTCTTCCACCCGTAGTATTCCTTCGTTAAACACTTTCTATGCGCCCCGGCCCGGGTCGACAGGTAGAAAAGATCTAATACGAAACATGTGTTTCGTCTTCCCTGCTCCCCCGTCATCCTCGCACCTTTTCGGGGCTAAGACGCGACATAACGGTCCCCGTGGCCGGGAGAGGTTACTGCTTGTTCGCAAGGCCACGTGCGTCCTTCGCGTTGCACCTTCGCTTGTTCCAGGATTAACCAGATGTCGAGGAACAGTGTTTGAGGGGAACCGGCAAGCGAGTCATTCAGGGTCATCGAATTACGGGGGCCCTTTTTTCCTTCGGGGTTTCGGCGGCCGTAAAGCGTTTACGTCGCTGATCGAACATCGGCAAATTCTAATTAGCCGGGGGATGTCGGGTGTCCGATGGATAAATAAAAACCGACCTCGTATTTTCCTGACTTCGCTCGCTCGGGGCACGGCATTATACATATACCATTACGAATATAATCGATATCCGCGATAAGTAATCAACGAGGGGGATAGCGGGTGGCGATCCAATTTATCCTCGCCCGTGCCCGACGTCCAATTAACGGATCTTTCTTCTAATCTCGTCGATCCACGCGGAAACGCCTGGAAAACTCTGATCCATTCCCTCGAATCCCTCATGCTCGGTTCGACATTGTATACTAATGAGGAGGAGAATCCCTGGCGATAAAAATCGCTGGCGATTGGTCGAGTAACTTCTCTCGTTCCTCGTGTCGGGCACGAACCGGCACCAAACATTTTCGTACATTTATATTTCCACGTTACCTCGAGCTGTCAAGGAAGCGGGTATTGTTATGTAAACATTCCCGTCCGCGTTCCGCGAAGTGAATTCTTTTTAAACAAACCCGGCACTCTCGTGCCCCTCCTCAGCGGAACGAGACATCAATGGAATTTCCCGCCATCGACGCCGGCAGCTTCACAGAAAATTATCCCCGCGGACTCTGAAAATTTCTAAACACTCGACGGCTCGGGCTTTCTCGTATACGCTTCTCGTTTTGTTACGTAGAATCTGACAGGGTCATCTATTTTCCCGTCTAACGCGTCCACCAGCTCGCTCGCCGGCATCGTCGTCGCGTTTTCCAAAGGAATATCGAAGAAAAAGATCTGTGAACGTGGAAACGTCCGAATCGTGACACTTGAATGCCCCGGGTGGACCTAGAATTAATCAGCTCTTCGGGGATCTCTTTGGGCGAGCTGCTAAATCGATTCAGTTTCGTTTGGAGCGTATCCAGGAACGCGATAGTGGGTCAGAGGCACCGCACCATCGCCCACTGATCACGGTTTGCACGCAGAGGGCCCCCGTGCACGCTCGATGGGCTCTGGGAAGCGCCTTGCTCCTCGCCGTTCGTGACCGTCTCAATGCATTTTCGAGGGCGCGCGAGCCTGCAACTCTGCCACGGCTTAACATCGGCTCACCTACATTTTCGTCGCCGAGCGCATAAACCACCCCCTGGCCACGCTTTTTCCTCGTCGCTGCACCCCCGCAGCCCCCGAGCACGCCCCGGACGCTCGGCGGAAAGACAAGGGGGGCCTGGTAGGCGCGCGATTCATCATCCCCCTTCGGCCACGGCCAGAAAATCCATTCACCGATCTCACGACACGACGGCGAGAGTGTGCCCACGCATTTTAACAGCCGGAACGAAGGTTGGCGTATCGTCGTTGCTCTAGGTCGTAGACGCCTCCCTGGTGGGCTTCCCTTACGTGGCCAATGTACGAGTGGAGTTGCTGTGACTCAAACCATCCTGAATTTGTTCTGTCGCCGTTGCAACAGCGTTAGAAGCTTTGGTGGGCGAAGATTGATCGTGAAGATAGAAAGGGTAGATGTGAGATGTTACTTTTCGGAGACTCGAACTCAATTCCTCTTCTGAATATCCTTAGCGTTTCGTTGATGTTTAGATCGTCTCTGCCAAGGGTGTACTTGTAGCTTTCATGGGATCCGAGGATTCCGGGCATGTGGTAGAACGAGTATTGTAAGGGCAGGTTGTTTCGAGGGAAATCGAAGCACCAAGTTCATCGTGGCTCGACCCCTACTGACGCAACCATTACTACAGACTAAATTATTAGCGTGCGGCGTGTCCAAGCATAAACCGCGACATTTATGCCAAAAATGTGCCACGGCCGCTGGAGATGCGCGAGGCCCGCTAAAAGAACAAACGCCACAGAATTGCCCGGACTTGATCCCCCGCGACCTCAGCCGGCGCCGTCGATCGTGCGACGACGAATCCAATTTGTTCCTTGCCGCGCGACGACCGAGGGAGGTAGCGACGTCTCGGAGGGATGTATCCCGGGATGAAACCATCCAGATGATGCACGATCCACCGCGTGTTTGTGATCCCTGATATCTGCATCTTTTTATTTGAAACTCGGTCAGCCTCCATCAGCGAAATGGATTTCGCTCGTTAGACGCTTCGGATTCAAATATTTGAAAAGATGGACGCGCGGACTTTGCATCGGGAATTGTTTGGCCCGTATTTTTGTTGCGTCCATGCAAATTGATCGAACGAGTCGACAGAATTATTCTCCGCGTATTTTCTGTGTCGGTTGTGCATAAAGCGCAACACTTTCACGCGGCGCAATGCGACGCTATTATAAATATGCACAACTGCGCGATTTTCCACATATTCTCGGGCGTGTGCACGCGTGTGCTGGATCACAGAAGACACAGCGGTGTTACGGGTATGGAAATAATGTCTGTACGGCACGCGTGTAAATCTCGACAAATATTATCTTTGCTACTGCTCCCTGCGAGCTTGGATCTTGCATATTTGCACAAAAACTGTAGGGTACACTCGGTATTAATCCCCCGTTCTCGGACGAGATACGCTGCCTGTCTCCTGTATCCTGTCGTCTCAAATACGAACGTGCAACAAGGTTCGCTGAGCTTGTTTTAAGGGGTAACACCACTCTAGAGGCAGAAAAAAATACCTAAATATAACAATTTATTTTGGAAGTATGACAAACGGAATAAAATTTCTTTTCAGAGGGTTTATTTAACACATATTGAAGTACGAAAAACAATTGTTTTTATTGTCATTTTCATACAAAATGGCGGCGACTGAGCCCGTCGTCGAAAACAGTTTTTTTTTAAAACACCGCCACGGGAGGACGGATTTCTCGGCATGTATGAGTCGTGGAACAAAATACCAAAAAAATTTATAATCTATATACAATTGGCTTTGGAAGTACGTAGGAGTTTTTTTTTTATCAATTTTTGTGGACGTGGTGCACTTTTTAAGGAATGAATCGATTTTTTGCCCTAAAAATGAGCATTAAATTTTTTATAAAAGAAAAGTTTACATTCGATCAAAAAACGGCTACGTACTTCCAAAGAGAATATTGTTGTGAAGCTACTGTAAAAATTTCAAATCGATCCATGCAATAGTCTCCGAGAAATCCGTCCTCCCAGTTTGAAAGAAGTGGTTTCGACGACGGGCTCTGTCGCCGCCATTTTGTATGAAAATGACAATAAAAAGATTGTTTTTCGTACTTCAATATGTGTTAAATAAACCCTCTGAAAAGAAATTCTATTCCGTTTGTCATACTCCCAAAATAAATTGTTAAATTTAGGTATTTTTTTCTGCCTCTAGAGTGGTGTTACCCCTTAATCCTAATTCATTTCTCAAGCAGTTCAAAGAAATTTCCATCCCCCTTTCTTGAGTAGGTATCGTTAAAAGCTCCTTCGAAGCTGCCTTAAAAATCGTGAGGATCACACTTGCATTTCTGTAGCGTCTAAACAGACATGCATTTGCAATGCATCCTCCTACTCCGACGCACCAATCACCGAGTACACCTCGATCTCCATCTTGAGTGACTCGTTCGCGCGCGCCGAGCGATTCCACGTGTAGCTACCGATACCCAGAATCGCGACTCGTTTAAATTGCGCTATGAGCCGTGTTTCTGTTACATTGTGCTGACCACGTACGGTCGCGGGGAGCGAGTAACAGCCAGCGGTCGCAGACATATCTGCGCTCTTACGTAGTCGTATAGGCTGACATTTAGACGGTACAACACGTGGCTCGGCCAGCGTGGACCCTGGTCCACCCCCGGCCAGCCACGTACTCCACTTACTTACAATGTTGTTCGTGAACCCAACAAACAACACCCGCCAGCCCGCCCGGCAACGTATATACAGTAGGTAATCCAACACTTTCCTCCCCCTACACCCTCGCCATAGACGTGCCACCTCAGATTTCTCTGCGTCTTCCAGCCAACGTTGATACACTCCCGCTACAAGCCCGCTGATCTCATTCCGTTGGCCGAGCGTTTATTTAAAAGAAACATGGTAACCCGACTTCTCGCTTCGCCACTGCTGAGCGCACCCTCGCATCAGCGATGCCCAGGCGTATATTCTGTACGTTCATCCTCCTATTGGGGTGGTTTCTACTCTTCCCAGGGTCGTTGAAAGTAGTGTAGCAGAATCGTAGTTTCTCTTTGTTCCCTTCGGTTTGCAGTCAGGTAGATGCAACGAACAGTAAACAGCACGGAACTCTCGAGTATCTTAACGCAAGGAAAGTTTTACACAAACGGTTGATGGGCCGTTTATCGATCACGAATCCGAAGCCGTGTTTAGACGCCGGAATCGTGGCGCTGAAACGCGAGAAGCCGGATCGTAACCCGCGTGGCAGTCGACAACCGAATCGTTAAGTATCGCGTGCGGTGGCCAGAGATTGCGCTTACAAACACAGCAGCCGAATTTATATCGGCCATTCCTCTGCAGGCTGTTTAAATCGGTCTTGCTTCCTCGGAAGCCGTACCCGTCGACGGCCGCCACGCTTTCTTATTCCAACGAAGCGAGCTTCCGCGAGGGGTGAAGGGGGGGGGGGGGGCGATTCGCGACAGCTTTCGCCTCGTTGAGATCCCGGCCGGCTTTCGAGGGCGCGGGCAAAACGGGCGTATTTTGACGGACCGCGACGCGCGCGGCTAACAATTAGTGTAACGACAATCTGCCCCCTCGGTGTTCCGCGCGCAAGGATCTAACAACCCTCCGGCGCTCGGAGAGGAAACGTCGCGCGTGAGGAGCCACCCTTGTTACGCGTGCATGCGACGTGTGGAGAGAGAGAGTTTTCCCTTGGAATTCGTGTGCGTGCGCACTCGTCGGGAAAAAAACCAACGACGGCGTGCAGCTTCCGAGTGCTTTTGGAACAAGACGAGAGGGACGAAGGAAGACGGTCGGCTACCAGCTCACCCCTCTCGTTGTTAGTTGGTACCTCGGATGGAGAGGAGCAGAAACGGCCGGGAGAGAGAGAGAGAGAGAGAGAGGGCGAGATTGTCTCGCACCCCCGTGTCGGTCTCGAATGGGCGAGGCCCCCCGAGCTTTTCATCCCGCGAACAGCCCGCCCTTAAACAGCCCTAAACTAAGTCACTTCAGCCCTGACGTTAAGTGTGACTGATCGTCCAGGCATGCCTCTAAAATGGCCACCCAGCGTACGCGACGTCATCTCCCGGCCCGATGACAATCGGGGAGGATAATAAATGCGCTCGCCTACGGACGTATGCTGATGTGGATTCTTTTATTTTTCTTCTCTTCCTGGGGGGGAGGGAGGATGACGTTTCGACGTACGTGCCCGTTAATGGGATCTTGCTACTTAGCGTCTGCAATTAATCTGAAAATCCTGGGGTCGTAGATAGTGGAGGTCTAGCTACCACTGTTTAGATAGATAGCTCAGATCTGATATCTTCGCTGGCCATCGGTACCGATTAGAATATCGTTCCCCTTCGGTCCCAGCGACTTCGCACGTGTCGCTTCTGTTGCAACGAGCGTCCAGCGATATCGCGCCAAAGAGTGTCAAGAACGAGTAAATATTTTCGTACAGGTTGCGTATCCGAGAAATGTTTGAAGGGGCCCGTTGCCGATACCTGGGCAAGGCCATCGCGGAACTACTGCGCGCGAATCCCCAGCTTCTAACTTTCGTCCCCGTCTAATTGGCACGTAATCTTGGTAAACGATTCGCGCGCCACACGAGCATGGACACCGTTATCTCGGCCGCTGGCGATAATTCCGTGCAAAAATGGATAATTGGTGTCGGCCGTGTTTTCCACTTGGACACGTACACTGCGTCGAATGACGTCACTCTGTCGTCCTCTGGCAAAGTATAACATCCTACATACCTCGCCGCGTCGCACTCGCGACTGCATAGGCCAGCTGCATCGTCGCGGCGAGGGAAAACATTCTTCGGCCATGCATAATCCCATGGAAATTTACAATCCTCTGCCCGACGATCGGCGTTTTACGAGTTCCTGTGTAGCACGCTTAAACGCATTGCAATTTTGAGAGGACTCAGCACTGAGAAAGGTCCATCGAGAGAGATCGTTGTCGCGCGCCTATTCGTGCACCAGTGTGCCGAAGGTAATTAAGGAATATGTAGGACGTAATCTTAGGCGTGTCGATTTGTCGATTAGACGCGAGGCTAACGCGCCATTATTTTACACCTTGGCTTTCGCCCAGCTGACCCGAGTTTCGGCTCCGGTAATTCCTTGACGTCACGGCTTTTATGGATCACTGTTTTTCTTCTCTTTCTTCTCGGTACTGTGCTGTTGACTCGGGGCCTTTGTCACCGGTGGTCTACGTTGCGAGCAACGTATTGCGGGGCTGTATTTTAAACGAAACTCTAGACGCGCTGAGTTTAGGCAGGTCGAAGATAATTACTGCATATAGCTTGCACCCCTAGCACTCGTATTTAATTAGGTTATAATCCTCGCTACGAATATCACATTCGCGGGAAACAAACATCGAGAAAACACGGATGCCTGCCATCTATTATATTACCCTCCATGATATAGGGACTGATACAGATTGAGCACACAAATCAGAGAAGAGGAACTCGGAGATAACGGGAAGGAAGTGTTTACTACAAATATTTGTAAAGCAGCCTCGGGATGGCATCATATAAATCACCGTCGATACATAATTCCTCGTCGGCTGTGTTTTCGTCGCACCCTCCAAGAGTAACTCTCTTGGAAGCCTTGGTCGCTGGTTTCGCACAATCCTCGAAGGTGGAGAAATTTAGTGACAATCGACGCGGCGATTATTTCAAAACGAGTATAAAGACCCTTCTTCGGAGAGGTTGCCGTGCCACGATTCAGAGAAATGGATTGGCCGCTGGAGAGCGGTGAAACGTATCGGCGACACCTTCCTCGGCAATAATTTCACTAAAATATTGCCATTTGGATGATTGGCCCATGCTCGACATAGGGCCGTTCCCGTGGCCAGAGGGAACGAACGCTTCACGCATTCTCGACGCGTCTCACAGTCTTTACGGCTTATTATCACCTCCACGCGTTTGCCCTTTCACCCAGGGATATACATCAGAGTGCGGAGGAGGTGAGCTCGCTAAAGGAGCCCGAGACCGAGGGAGGTCGTATATCCATCAGCGTTTCTTCGAATCCACGAGGCCGCGCATGGTGAAATTATAACAATCGACCAATAATCCTGCCCCTTCTCACGTGCATATCCGGCTTGATTACCTTCCCCACGCGCCTGGGCCAGCGAACACAATGTTCGCGAGTTGGAATCATGTGTCTGAAGAATCTGAACGCTCTGTCAAGTGGAAGATTGGATAATTCACTTTCTTCCTCCCTTTTCGCGTTTAGGAGTAGGATTCACTCGACAATTCTATTAGCAATGGATTTTGCTTTGTTTCGGGATGTGCCAACGAAGTGGAAGGAATAAGCGAAGCCAGAGCAAGAGTTTCCTCCCTTCGACCCCACCTTTCGTTACTTTTGCCATTCGACTCGGTAGTAAACGCCACCACTCGTCTCATGGTCGCGATTTTACCGTAGAGAGGAGCGACTGAAGAAAGCAGCGAGAAAACGGATTTGCGCTCCGTGGACTGCGTGCGTCCGGTATGGCGATATTTCGCCATGTACGAATACGAAATTCCCAAGTTTCGTAACACGGAAATCGGTTAAACGCATCGACCCACGCGCGTGCGAATTTTTGGGCCAGAGTAACACAAATACTTCGGTTGCGCCTGCTTTTTATTCGAATTGATTAAAGTAGGCGCGATTTGTAGGCGATTATTCAGAATGATCCAACTGCACCACTGCTATTCGGTTAAATATGGAATTACTCGTTGGGCCTGAGGAGTAGAGAGAAGATTTCTTGTCGCATATAATTGAGAAACACGTCGATTAAAGTATCCACGGCGAAATGGTGGGAGGAGGAACAGATCGTTGTGGAGTTAGGCACCAACGGCGTAACCTTGGACGCCTGTCCGATAACAAGGATGTCTGTTATGCTGACGACGCATCCTCTACCGTAATCAGGCAAGCATATACCGCAAGCATCAACTACACGCGCAATAAAAATATGCAAATGAGTGCAACGGCAGTCGCCGTTCATCGGGGCCCTGTGTCTCGAAATCCGTTACCTAACAGCCAGCTGAATATCGCTGAATCTTAATCTTCGCGGGCCAAGTGCCCTCCCTGAATTTCGAACCGGCGAAAAATTCGAGAAAATTGAAACACACTTTCTCCGTGGATTCGTAAAAAAAAAAAAAAACATCCGAACGATACTTTGTATGGTTCGAGTCAACCAGAAAAATTTCAAACGTCACGTAGAACACTTTCACCAAGCCCGATGGTAGCACGAACACCCAAGCTGCGTTTGAACCGCGCTTCGCGTTTATTCATCCCCGAAGAAATAAGGCGCAGTTAATTTGCCCGAGAAGCTTCGGCCCGTAACGCGACGTTGTCGCCGTTGCGAATCAAGAACGGGGCCCTGGTGGCCGGGGACGATGACAAAAGCCTGGCAAAAGGGCCTGACGAAATTTCACGAATCTCGCGTGGCCATAAGCCCCGATGGGGGTTGCCTGCCGTGACGACCCGCGACGCGCCTTGCTCTTTTTACTATTCGGCCCTCGGCTCCACGGTCGCTTTTATTTAACGATTTCTCTCTCGTTTCACTAAGCCAGCCGGCCGATGCAGGCGAACTTCGATGGGCCGAGCTGCCAATTTGGCAGGATTATTGGAAGCTGTTGCTCCATTCCGGAGAATAACGCAAGGATCCATCGGCAAGATTGAGCCTCGTAATAGGGGTATAAATCGCGGGACCTCCTTACGCCGGGGCGGATGAAATTTGAAGAAGGAGCGAGTCGATGTTGGGATGGAGCGTCGATGACGTTGACGGCGCGAGATCCGCCACGACGAAGTTAGAAATAAGATCCACTCACGCTTCATGATGAGTCCTCGTGTATCCGTATCCTCACGTGGCGAACGAACAGCGGCACATGTTCGCGTTAAGTCCGTGCCGCGAGCTTTTACCGCGAGCGATCGGTCGTGTCATCTCCCTGCATTCGCGTGGCTAGTTGGGTCAGAGGATAAGAGGCGGCGGAACTTAAGGTCGTCGTAAGCAAAACTGAAGTTCGAAGCTTGAGTCGGGACCCCGGTGTTACATATCTCCCCACCACCGGCCCCCCATTTCGGTCATGTGGGATTTACATGCACGAGAATGGTTACGGTTTTCACGAGAAGGGAGGCGTCTCTCTGTCTCCGTGCTCGAGAGACGAAACAAAGTCTGAGGCCAAACGAGCGCGCCACTCCGCGCCCTGCCGCCGATCCACGCGAGACAAAGAGGAATCTCCTTTCCTATCAGCTGCCGCGACGCCCGATTGTCTCTGAACGATTACCCGCAACTTGGACGAGCCTCTTTGCCTTCGAGGAATTCACGAATGAAAAGTGACGAAGTAGCGAAATCCTACTAATGTAATAAATGCGAAAGTGCGTTTCGGTGTTTGAGTGTTTGGATGTTTGTTACTCAATCACGTCGCAACTACGCAACGGACCTTTCTGAAATGTTGTATTTACGTAGTCTAGGACCAGGAATAACACATAGCCCTAGTAGCATTTCTGGTTGGCCCACAGTATCCCCAAGTTGGGAATTAGTTGGCCATCAAAATGCCAACAGTAAATGCTACCAGGGAGGATACTTTTTAATCCCGATTTTTTTTAACCGATCTAGACCAAAGTTTGCATAATATTACTCTCTAGAACCCTGCGGAAAATATAGCAACGCCGGGTACTTTAAGCTAATTCTTAATAAATTCTTAAAACGACCAAGCTTCTATATGGTAACCTCGTCCAAGAGTGTCTTAATAAACCATAAAGCATTGAATATTCTATTGACCAATAAAGCCGCTGGATTACATAATCGGAACAGCATTATTTATATACTTTCCTGTCGCGAAACAATGAACGTTACCGGTAACGTGAAAGTTACCTCGATTTCGTGAGCGGAGGAATAAAATTCGCGAACGCATTCAATTACGGGATAAACAACCGGCTGAACAGGAGAAATATGGACGGACGCGCGCGCGGCTAGTTAGCGCAAAGATTTATTTACTTGTTGCGCCCGAGGAAGAATGACCGGGATGCTCGCGTTCTAAACGATCCCGTCGTAAATCTCAATCGGACGAACCACCGGCTAGTCAGCTACCAGTAGGAGGTCCTGGCGAGGAAGTATCGGATGTCGTGTTTCTACACATGTCGAAACGCTTATGTCGTCTTCACCTATCCGGCCACTAAACCGACCGTGTCACAGCTGGATGGTTCGCGGCCTCTGTGATCCTGACCGCCGCTGGACATTTGCGGAAATCCATCTGGGGCAACCGATAGCGATCGTTTTCCCGGGGTTCGCGCCTTCGTTTCCTTTCCAAACAACGGCGGAGCTTTCTCGCGTGAAGAAATGGGCGGGGGCCGCGAGGGGCAAAGGGGGAAGTCGGGGGGGGGGGGGGGCACGATTTGAAAGGAATTGGAAGGAAATCAGAGTGTTATCCGTGGAAAGTTTACGCGCTCCCTCCGGAGCTCGTAAAATCGAACGATCGAACCCTTTCGAAGGCGACGGTTAAATGGGAGTCGGAACAGAGAGCAGCTTTGTCTCTCGTCACACGAAACCACGAGCATAAACGGCGCCGAGCGTTGTTCGGTGACGACGCGCGGCGTGAAGTGGCTTTTCGAAACGAGAAATCGGACGTGGGTGAAGAAAAGCTCGCGGAGTGAGCGGGTTTGTCGACGAGCGACGTCGGTAACCCCCTCCGCGGGGGTGATTTGTGTAGGAAGGAGGTTTATGGGCCTCCGTATTTGCTCTCTCGGCACCCGCCGGGCGTTCAACGGCCAAGGCGTGATTTTACGACGTCGACAAATTTGATTTGTTTCCGATACGAGTGCAGCAACGCGAGACTAAATAAATTTTTGGCGCGCGTTTAATTTTAGAGCCGCGGGACACCGCAGCGAGCCGGAAGGGTTTCGTTGGAGCGGTGGAAGAACGCGAGGGATTAAATTATTCTTTGATGGCGTCGGAATCATTTTCGTTCTCTGCGACGGGAAAAGACTTTCTGGCGGCAAGCAATCGGACATTTCTGTAGTAGATATCAGACAGTATCAGTGGTATTCCTCCTTGACGGTTGGGAAATGGTGATATCACAGTAAATAGTGGATACAATGAATCCTTTCTCGCAAATAAGGAACGCGTGACAAATCATTGGCACTTCCAAGGACATCCCTAAAAGAACTCTAGAATATTTTCGAACACACCGCGTTTTGTAGTAGACCGTTAGAGTCGCCTAAGAACTGTTTACGCACGTGCCAGGATGTTGCATGCTCTGCACGATGCAGTTGCTACCATTATTACTATAAGGCTTACAATCGTACTATTATTAGCTACCTGAAACGTTTCATTTTCAAGTTGCCCGCGTTAAAAGCAACACTGCTCAGTCTACGCTTTCGAAACGGCTAAACTACAGAGCCTCAAGTACAACTTAACATTAGTAAAATTCAGGGCCCATTCGAATCTCTCCCTAAATTATTCAACGACATTAAAAGCGCACAAGCTCCGGTGCTGCGCTTATAACGAAAGCTTAGCGTTCGAGGCAGAAGACAGTGAAATAAGTCACCGATTTAATCCCACGAATCTACGTGTTATGAATGATGCGCGACCCACCCGAAAAAAGATTTGGAAAGCACACTGCGAGTGTTTGAAAGCAGGGCCGGGTTAGGGAAAAACGGAGCAGCGGAGATTTACGCTGTCGCGACAGCTGCGCAGAGACATAAGTCTTGCCGCGGGCCACGGAAGGGTACCGTGCCAGGACACGGGAAAGGATCACGTTCCAGAGCACCGGACATTTTTCCCTACAAATGACTTCAGGAAACGGCACGCCCCTTCACGGCTGCCGCGGCACGTAACACGCGCTTCTATTTACTTTAACAGCGCGGAAGCACGCCGAAAAGCAGGCGCATCTCGTTGCACCTATCCGTCCATCGATTACCTCGAAATAGGCGATGATCCGTTCCCGTTTAGGGCGAGAGCGGAGGGATCGCCCCGCGATTCCAACCCCTTTCGCCTCGAGCAGCCAGCAATGTTTTCGAAAGGACGCCTCTGGGATACTTAAGCGATTAGAGGAAACGTTCAGGCAGCCGCACAGTGGTCCCAAATCGCCAAAACGTGGCCAAAACCTCGAAAATGAACTTTTTATTTCGGGATTTTTAGCCGTTTGGTTGGGTACAGTGATGATCTGACCATAAAATACCGGCAAGGAAAAAGGCGAAATGTTTATGGTTTGACAGGTAAGTCATTTCAAAGTTAGCCTTCGTTACTGAAACATTTGCTGTGCGCGCCGATACGAATTCGAACGCCGACTTTGAAAGTGAATAACTTTTGAAAGAGTTGACCAATTTCCATTGTGTAAAATGGATGCTACTCCAGGAAGTAAGTAGAATATTTGTTTACTTTTACCTAACCATAATTGTTAGCGTTTACGTTACACGATTGCAAAATTACTTGGAGAACGTAGAAGCAAAACTTGGCCCGCGTATTTTACAAATGTAAATGAAAAGTTGAAACTTCCACGACCTTCCACCGAAATTTTTGTTCTGGCCTGTTGCTAATGCTTGTACTTTGCAAATTTTTAAAAAATTGGCTGCCACTAGGTGCCACCCTGCTCATACGAGAGTAAAATTGCTCTCCTCAACGAGTTTGATCTATTTGACGATTTTGTAACATTTAGAAGACATTTATTATACATCCTTGTGGTACAAAGTTGTACAAGAATGACTTTCTATGTATCTTATGCATATTTATTTATTGTCTTGAAATTCAGGAAATATAATTGGATTTTTACCTGTCAAACACCAAGAACTAATTAACTATGAATTATTCTACATGTTTTAATTGGCTAATCTGTTTATAAACATTATAGGTTCAGATTCGTAATCAACGACTCCAAAACATCAGGGTACTGGCATTCGAGCAGATCCAACAATTTTTTACTATAGTTGTCCGCCATATTGGATTCGCCATTTTGGTTTTTAAAGTTTTAAGTTTAGATTCGTAATCAACGACCTCAAAAACCCCAGAGTACCGATTTTTGGCTAAATTCAATAATATTTGAGATTTTGGCCACGTTTTCGGGATTTGGGACCACTGTGAGCCGTGAAAAACGACACGCGCGGGTGTTACGTGTTAATTTGTCGCGCGCCGCCGTGCTGCTTTCACGATTCATCGATAGTCATGAATGTAAATGAAACGATTTTTATTGACCTCTCAGTTTGTTCGAATTGGCTCGTAAATCGGATAAATGGGGATGTTAATGTTGAATGGGAGCGGGGAAACTCGTCGTGACTCTTTCATTGAGATCGGTAGGTGCCAATTGCAGCATTGGATTCGTGGAATTATCGAGGCAAGTTCGTAATAAGTACGTAATAAGTTCGTTGCCGGGGGAAACGATGGATTTATACAGATCAAGGAAGATCGAATCGTATCGGGCGCTGCTTCTCAAGGAACTTTCCGAGGAAAGGGTGAGAACATGACTCTTCGGTCTCCCGGACACCATGCGGGTACCGTAACGTAATATTCGGATACATTCGACGGGACATAGACGAACAATTCGCCAGCATCCCACCTATTGCTTCGAATTACAACCTGCGCGTGTAAATTATTCCGTCTACACTCGGTTGAAACGTAGATAGCACGCGATTGGGGATGATCGACGCGACTAATACTAACGCTTAAGTATCCCCTCGCTACCCCTTTTTCGCACGTCGCTTTTTCGAAAGATGCATATCGAGTGTCTCGAGTGATCCGTGGATATTATGAAAAGTGCAATCTCGGTTAAATCTAGCCGCGTGATCGAGCGAACCGACGTCACTGACAGGGACGTTTCGCGAATTCGTGGGGACATTTCACCAGTCTCTTTCGAAACACGAGGCTACATACGTTTCCTGAAATCTGAAATCTACGTTCGCTTTAGGCCCGGTCCAGATCTGAACCGAACGCCGAACCGAACGCACTTGAATAGTTAGATGGAGTAAGGCCGCGTCCAGATCTGAACCGAACGCCGAACCGAACGCCACTTGAGTAGTTAGACGGAGCAAGACAAGTATATCACTCGTCTTACTCCATCTAACTACTCAAGTGCGTTCGGTTCGGCGTTCGGTTCAGATCTGGACCGGGCCTGAGACGAGTGATATACTTGTCTCGCTCCGTCTAACTACTCAAGTGGCGTTCGGCTCGGCGTTCGGTTCAGATCTGGACGCGGCCTGAGAGATATAAAAGCATTTCCATTGCGCCGATTTAAGTGGCAGAACGTGTCAGGTGCGTTGCTTTACGAACCTTCGGCCAAATTCATGCTCTCGCCGGCATTTCACCGGGGAGAGGGCCAATTAGTCTCCCTCGGCGCAAAAGTGATTTCGGCGGCAGGAGCTTCCCAGGAGACGCACACTTTTATCAAGCCGTCGGTACTTGACACACTTCGAGCGTTCACGGAATCCCATCGATTATTATCATTGTCATTCTGGCGTCAATTGGGCCCGCCCGCTACATCGTTCTCACACTAGTCACCGTCCGTGGTGCAGCACAAATTTCATTATCCCTCGAATTAACAAGTTCGTTAATATCCAGCGGGATATCTCGGTCCAGGGTACTGTAATTCGATAAGAAGAAGTCCCCCAAACTCCTCGCTTCACGGAAAGGACATAATATTCACAATCTTAAACGTCGATATTCCACTTGCCTGCGCGCACTTCACACCCGCCCGACGGGACTTCACCTGCAAACGCGAGCACTCCCCGTGGTAGATACAGTTTATTACCAAAACTCGGCCGACTGGACGAGCACCTTTGCAACAGTCCCGCGTAAACAATTCCCGTGAACCGATAACGACACTTCTCTCATCCAAGACAAATTGATATTTTACATATATTTTTACCGTTCCAACGAGTCGTTACTTTCACATTCCTTTTTATTATACTTTTACTCCTCGTGTTTAGCGACGGTTTTAATTCACCCTGCCGCGTCTCGAGATGACTTTCGGTCCCACAGGGTTCGCCGAAGCTTCTCCCTGAAACGCGATGTGGCCCACCTTGTCACGGGGTCCGTTGAAAAAAAAACCGACGCGTGGGCTGTTCGTCCGCGATCGAAAATACGCGCGTCAGCCTCCGTGTCAGGCGGTGGTGCCCTCAAAGATGGCGCGACATTACTCTCTTTTTATTCTTTATCCAGGGAGAGATCCACCTCGCGGGATGAATTCATCGGGCCGTGGCTGCACGTGTGTACTATTAAAACAGTGCCGTACGCATTTAGGTATACAACTGGATGCACGGTGCACGCTGGACTCCCCGCCGAGCGTGGACCAACGCTCCTCCAACCTGCTACCCTTTCTTCCATCTTTCTCTCTCTGCCCGCGCTGCCCTTCCTCCGCCCCCCTTTTCGCCTCTCGCACTCTCTCTCTCTCTCTCTCTCTCTCTCTCTCTCTCTGCCCCGCTGATTACTTCCCTCCCCCCTGGATCACGATCCTGGAAAAGCTCCCGTGGCACAAACGCAGCCGCATAAGCTCGCGAGTTGCGCCTGTGTCAATGATTTCTAACGTAGGCGGTACTTAATCCCCACTCCGAACTCGACGGGCAACGATAAAGGGTTTCGCGAGGGCGATATGGAAATAGCCTGATTTCGCTTGTTTACACCAGCCCGTCTTCCGTTTCGTACCGTCACTCCGAGGCTGGATGCCTCTTTTGCTTCCCGGAATTATTATTCCTCGCGAGACCGTTTGGATCGCGAGATGCTGCGAACAATGCGGTCGTTTGTAGTCGGAAAATTGATTCGACGGCGGTTGAGAACCGCTAAACTATGAGTTACAGGGAAGCATTGTTATACAGCTAGATAACGCCTCTCGCTCTGATTGGTCGGCTGGGTGGTCCCGGCTGCCACGCCTAGCGAGGGGCTCGATAAAGTATCCCCTCCACAAACTTACCGACGCACACAGCCAAGGCTACTCTTTCTCCTTCTCGTACTGTTTGACGCGCGCAATATGTCGCCGTCGCCGTTTCCGTTGCCGCCTCTCTTTGTCAACGGCCCTCTCCTCGCGCCTTTCTTCTTCGCGCTCCTGCGCACCGCAGCCACCGGTACACACGCGTGTGCAAGCGCGCATATTTGCGGATGATTCTGCCCGCAAGTGTGCGTTTAAGCGTAATTCTTTGGCCATCCGGTGGACCAAGTTTCCTGTATGGTCCACTGTAGACTTTTAAGGCCCGCTCTGTATTATTGCTTTGCGAATGTATCTTGCATGTTGAACAGAAGATTCGATATTCAGGTGTGTTTGAGATCATCCGAAATTAGCAGTGATATTTTTATCTTTTTTTAAACATACTTGGTTTTCATGGTGTTTGTTAAATTGTTTGTTGCGGAAGTAGATGTTATTGTGTAGGTTGCTGGTATACGTGGTTGTGTACGGTGGTAGTGACGGTGGCTCGAAGCCTCTCGTTACGGTCGTATTTCTAATGATCCGCAGGAATTGGGTACGGTCAGCAGGTAGGCTGGAAGATTTTACAACATGAAAATCGCTTCCAGATGTTGGTCATTTAGCAATACGGCGCGGCCCATTCGGCGCAACAAGTTCTCACGCCCAAATTACTATGCCGCCACACGAAAACTCGGTAACTGAATGGTAACTCGAGTTTTCGCCTGTTTAACTTGTATTTTACGGCGAGGACAGTAATACGCGACCGTTTCGTGAATGGATGACCGTTTCGAATGCTTCCTTACATTCCTTTTTCTATCCGATGGAATATATTTAATAAAACCTGTCCAACTTTATGCTATGAAGCTTTACAAGTGTGCATATTTTGTTTGGATATTTTGCCTGTGGTTTCCAAGGAATTACTTGCAAATCGTTTGTAGCATACTCGGGAGTTCGAGTGGTGTATTATTTAAATTCCATATTTAGTACAATTTCGTTACTGCGCGATACAGTTGATATCGTAACGTCTGTGATTTAATTTATTGACTGTGAGAAATCAAGTTTTTAGCACAGATGAGGTATTAGCGCAGACGAGGGATAGAATAGACTGCCTTACCGATCTAGAAATTCGAGATAGGGGAGACTGGGGAGGATTGATTCATAGGGAGGCTTTATACATTCTTATATTTCGCACGTAAAGAACAAAAGAGAGGCGTACACTTCCGCATAGAGGACGTTTTGTAGATCGCGTTAAGTTACGATTCTTTCAAGCTGATTTATTAACCTGAAATTATTTTATTAAAGGAAGTCCATTTTCGTGTTGAGAAACGTAAGTTTATACTTCATTTATACAATAAGGTTTTTGTATTGATTTTTACGAAATATCATTAATTTTACGTGAAAATACACTTAATATTACAGATATGTGCCAATTCTCGTTGCTTTCAGTTTAATGTTAAGTGTTGTTAGAATGATTGTTTTAAAATTCTACATTTTGGGAGGTATGAGACATACATTCAAGGGAGGTTTGATACATGTATCACACCTTCCCAAAGTAATTTAACCTTGAGTAATCTGTAATAGATATTCTCCAGCAAACAAATTATGGCGGAAATTTGTATATTTTAATAGATGCCGTTTAAATGGAAGTCTAAGGGTCGTCAAATGAATACACCTCATATTAGAAATGCTGTACTTGAAGTTATTGATGAAAATAAACCAATAAGAACAACGGCTAAAAAGTACAAAATTGATAAAATGACATTATCTAGATACATATTTATATACATATATATATATACGAAATACAAAATACAGTTTTTTATCCAAATTTCGTAACCTCACAAATATTTACAAACGAAGGAGAAAAATTACTTGCAGAATATTTATTAACTTCGAAAAATCTTAATTATGGTTTTTCTAAAACCATATATTTTGATGTTATGGATTTTGAGAACGATACAGAGATTCAGAGCGTAAACGAAAATGAAGATGCGGCTTGCATTTAGTGCAACTCTATATATTCACGTTTGAAACCAAATGAATATTGGATTCAATGTCAAATGTGTTCCAAACGGTGCCACACACAATGTGCTGATATAAACATTCCCACTATTATGTATCACAGGTGGGAGGCTTGAGACATTTTACATCATTTACGAAATAACATTTTTAAATACATTCTTTGTTTCAATTTAAAAAATTTATATTAGTTTTTGTTCAAGAATAGAATGTTGAATATAAATATGCAAAAAGATCATTAAAATATTATTTAGTTTCGTTTACACAATCATTTTTTTCAAAAACGTATCGACCATCCCCAGTCTCCCCTACTCCATTTGTGACACAACCCTATGACAAGGTCGTGATATTGAATAGATTTAACAACCAATGTCACTTTTTGTCAGAAAGATCGGTGGTTTAGAGCTTACTATTTTCGTATCGCAAGTAACGTTATCGATTCAGAGTAGAATTCGATCGCAATTTTACTATCTGGCGGTTAGAATTGAAACTAAATAGGAGCGAAGGAACGGTTTATTCAAACCTAATAGCACGAACGAGGTATAGGATAGACTTATCACCCGATGCATTTTTCTGTCACCGGTAAGTGGGGTCCTAAGGTCCCATTACCATTTTAGTGTCACATGCAACCTTACCGGTGAACTCACGAAACAGATTGTACAGACCAGGTATAGGTTTTCATGTCCAGGGAGATCGATGGAGCCACAGACGAGGTACAGGATACTCGGAATTTCAACGCCACGCAAACTGTGTTACCGACCGATAATTTGAGGACTGAATGTAGTGGCATCTGCTCATGAACAGCGTCCAATTCAGGAACTACGTGTGTGCGTGCTTGTATACGTGCGACTTGTTTACAGCGAGAGTTTGACATTCAGAGTCATCGTTTAATCCTGCAACCCGCGCTCGCGCGAACTTGTAAAATGGCAACAGCGCCTCACGGACGCATTTCCACTACCACTATGGCCGATACTTCCGCCATCTATGAGCTGTTGATGAAAGCGTACGGTCTTTTAGATGCCAGTAGAGAGCGCAAGGTGCTTTTGGCTTTCGCCAGAGGATATTAGATTTGACGTAGCAGACGGGGAAGAAAACGGTAGCCATTTTAAGAGTGCAATCGCACCGGTCCCGTTCTGCGTGGAAATATCTACCTTTGCGACGTTTCAGCTGCGGTATTAGACCACGCTGACGCGATAGGGCCCCGGGTTGAAGAATTTGGGGTCTTTTTTGTATAACTTTTGAACTATAAAAGATATCGGAATGCAATTTGCGCCGAAAAATGGGGAAAACTTATCCCCTCTTAATGATGGATAATTTAACATATTTTTCATTCACTTAATTTTTCTTTTACCAATATTTTGACCATAATTACTGTAAAAAGCGTTTGCACACTCTTTATTTGATACTTTATTTAGTGCTCTTTTTAAAATTCATGGGGTTCATAAACAATAGGCTGGTTGTTTCTGTATCATTACTTTAATAAATTAAGAAATTAAATTTTTATTCAATTATAATATTGATTCAGCAGGTCTCAGAATCTAATGTTCTGGTTTTCTTTTTTATGATTATATCTTTAAGCAGGGATTCTCGTCTAACAGTCGCAAAAGTAACTTATATTTAAGAATTTTTTCGGAAAAACGTTTCGGCATATTGGATTAAACTCGCGTGTGATATATGGAGGTATTTTTGAACTTGCAGAAAATATTTTTTTAATGTCGATCCTTCTTATTATTTATTAGTTACTGTGGAATCTTCTCCACCTCTTCGCCGATGTAACTCCTGTTGGCGGGATGTGTAGCACCTGTCACAGTCATCTGATCAACCGATCATAAAAGCTGAGCGCGCGGCTGGCTTACCTGAGCCGAGGAATTCCGAATAGCTCTTTGCGACGTTAATTTGAAAGAGACCATCCTAAAATTCTTGTAGCTCGGGCATCGCTGCTATCCAGCGGTCGCTGGCAGCTCCGAACGCCGAGCCGGTGCGAGGAGTGGCTTCGAGAAGTGTGCCTCCGTTTGAAAGTCGAACTTCGGTCACACTCGGGCCTCGGCGCGGGCAGACACCCGTTGCCTGGTCGGTTCGCGCATGGTGTTCGGCCACGTTCGGAACGCGTCGCGTAACCGATCGTGGGGGGTCGTTCCAGCCCGAACGTCTTCAAATAATAATAACATGAATAGAGGGACGAAGTGTGAACTGATTCTTGCATAATTGTTTTGAGGAAACATTTTAACATGTAATTCGAATAAAATTCGAAGCGAATTCGAAACTTTCGTCCGGAATTTGAAGAGAATCTCGAGGTATCGAAATCTCACCCGAATTTTGCCAACCCTTCTTTGGCTCACGTGTGGCTGACATGTTAAAATGTTTCCCCAAAACAATTATGCAAGTATCAGTTTCCACTTCTTCCCTCTATTCATGTTATTATTAATTGAAGACGTTCGCGCTGGAACGACCCCCCACGATCGGTGACGCGATGCGTTCCGAACGTGGCCGAATAGGGTAAGTGTGGGTATTACTGCCGACTTTTAAGGTAGGTTAACTTTAGAACCCTCGATACGGCGTTCAAATGAATGAAAGCTCCTCCTTCTTTTTTTAAAAGAAAGGTGGGACCTTAATAATTCCATAAAAAAATATAAGAGCGGGGTAATAAGCACAGTTAATTAAAAACAAAGAGATATGTCGATCAATGTCATTGCACGAGTTACTGCGGACATGCATGTATTACTACGTGCCAGTTACTAACGAAACACCAGTTACTGCGCATGTATTACTGCGGTCTGATGTCAAGCCAAACATAACCTTAGTACAAATATCACTTGTAGGGTAAACCAACCAGTAACTGGGCTTCTACATGCTTTGCATTTTATAATCATATTTTGATAAATTATGACAAGAATAAGTAATTACATTTATAGAAATTTCAAGAAAAATAAATTTAAATGCAGTAGTAGGTCCGCAGTAATACATGCACATGGTGTCAAGTAGTGCACCTAATACTGCGGTGAGAAATAAAAATTAAAACTAAAATGTAGACAACTGATTTACTGTTTTTCTGAAAAAATAACTCTTATTCTATCGAGCAATACCGCTACAGTACATGTATTACTGTTAATAACAAAAATATAAATGTTTTTCAAGTAGGTGTTCATGACCGCCATATCGGAAATCGACCGAAGTTTCGCCTTGACGAATTTCAAACTACGATAAAAGAATTAATAATAACTTTGCTGTACATACTTATTAATAATTATCTGTAATAGAGTTTAAAATAATTTTATCAAAAATTTTCAAGAGATTATGTACTTTCCAACACTAAATATGATCTGTTTTAGAATATCTGCAGTAATCGGGACATCCGCAGTAATACCCACACCTACCCTACCGAGCGCGAACGAATCAGGCAACGGATGTCTGCCCGCGACGAGGCCCGAGTGTGACCGAAGTTCGACTTTCAAACGGAGGCACACTTCTCGAACACTTCGAATAACGTTGTACATAGGTGTGTATGGTCGTATGAATGTGTTCCTGGCTAAAAGTAGAGCGGATCTCTGCTTTGTGGAAAAACAAAGTTGCCCCTCGTCTACAGAGGACCAAAGGGAATAACCGACCGTTCCTATAAAAAAAAAACAAAGTTCCTGAATTAATAAGACTGCTAAGTCAATCTTTTCTTTCATCGCGCTAGTCATAAGAATACACTATAGCGGTATAGTTTTTACCTACCCTTTCTATACAACCTAAACTACTAACTTCACATGTCTGTGATAAAAAAACCAGCAAATGTACGTTCTCAATCTTATCCCAAAGATAGCACTATCATAATCAGCGCAATACTATTCTTAATAATAAGAGGCTGTGCGTACCCACTTTACTGGGTCTTTAGCCTACAGATTATATCTAAGCTCAAAAAATGTTACCTTTGATACGTTAAGGTCTTATCTCATGTAACTGATACATCTCTTGGGTAATTAAACGTATAAAAAAAAAAAAAACTTCTCGAAGCCACTCCTCGCACCGGCCCGGCGTTTAGAGCTGCCAGCGACCGCTGGATAGCCGCGACGCTCGAGCTACGAAAATTTTAGGATGGTCTCTTTCAAATTAACGTCGCCAAGAGCTATTCGGAATTCCCCGGCGCAGGTAAGCGAGCCGCGCGCTCTGCTTTTATGATCGGTTTATTACTCGCACCCCAGATTACTGTAACGAGGTTTGAAAACAATGTGTCGACTGGTCTCGTACCCGTCTCAATTTCAAAAATTTTAGCTACGACATGGTTGACCGCGGCGCTATGCCGGTGTATGGAATAATATGAAAAATTTGTCGAAGGAAAAAACTTACTTTTTCTCTCGAACGCTATAAGTCTTTCAATTTTTCATTTTTTTTTCCTTTAAAGTGGACCAATCCCCGCGGAAATTATCTAACTTTAAGAAACTTCTATTTTTTTATTGCAATCAGATGACTGTGACAGGTGCTACACATCCCGCCAACAGGAGTTACATCAGCAAAGAGGTGGAGAAGATTCCACAGTAACTAATAAATAATAAGAAGGATCGACATAAAAAAATATTTTCTGCAAGTTCAAAAATGCCTCCTTATATCACAAACGAGTTTAATCCAATATGCCGAACAGTTTTTTCGAAAATAATTCTTAAATATAAGTTACTTTTGGGACTGTTAGACGACAATCCCTCCTTAAAGATAAAATCATAAAAAAGGAAACCAGAACATTAGATTCTGAGACCCGCAGAACCAATATATAATTGAATAAAAATTTAATTTCTCAATTTATGAAACTTATGATATAGAAACAACCAGCCTATTGTTTATCAACCCCATGAATTTTATAAAGAGCACTAAATAAAGTATCAAATAAACAGTTTGCAAACGCTTTTCACAGTAATTATGGTCAAAATATTGATGAAATAAAAATTAAGGGAACGAAAAATATGTTAAATTATCCATCGTTAAGAGGGGATAATTTTCCCCCATTTTTCGGCGCAAATTGCATTCCGATATCTTTTATAGTTCAAAAGTTATACAAAAAAGACCCCAAATTCTTCAACGCGGGGCCCTATCGCGTCAGCGTGGTCTAATACCGCAGCTGGACCGTCGCAAAGGTAGATATTTCCACGCAGAACGGGACCGGTGCGATTGCACTCTTAAAATAGCTACCGTTTTCTTCCCCGTCTGCTACGTCAAATCTAATATCCTCTGGCGAAAGCCAAAAGCACCTTGCGCTCTCTACTGGCATCTAAAAGACCGTACGCTTTCATCAACAGCTCATAGATGGCGGAAGTATCGGCCATAGTGGTAGTGGAAATGCGTCCGTGAGGCGCTGTTGCCATTTTACAAGTTCGCGCGAGCGCGGGTTGCAGGATTAAACGATGACCCTGTAGTGGGCTTTTGCTACGCTATGCTTTGGCTCATAAAAGCAGCAATATATGCTTCACGCTGAACAGAAAGGATATTCCAGAAATAAAAATTGACAATGCAATAATACCACAAAAGGCTGAAGTGAAGTATTTAGGGCTAATACTGGATAGAAAGCTTACCTGGAGTACGCACATAAAGGAAACTAAAAATAAAATGAAGCAGGTAACAAAAACCTTCTACTGGTTAATAAGGAGAAATTCAAGACTGAAGATTGATCTTAAACGACAAATATATATATCATTAATTAAACCGCTGTGGACATACGGTATACCACTATGGGCTACAGCATCAAAATCCAACGTTAAAAAAATAGAAACTGAACAAGCTAAGATCCTAAGACTAATCAGAGAAGCCCCTTGGTACGTCAGAAATGATGACATCAGAAGATCATTAAATATCAACACTGTTACTAGTGAAGTACAAAAATACAGCCTGAAACACAAAAATAGAATTGAAAACCACATTAATACAACAGTAACCGACTGCTACATGCCCATCAACCGCAGACTCAAGAGAAAACACCCATTAGACCTCATTACAACTATGCAAGCTCAATAGAGCAATGTTATGATCAACCTAGTAATGTTAAGGCGTAATCCATCCAAAGACTTTTACTTTTATACTTATGCTTAGAATAGTACACCTTAATTATATTTTTATATTTTTATATTTTTAAATTCTATATTTTTATATCTTACAACATAGTAATATGCAATGTGTGAGTGTGATAAGTGTGGATGCGAGAGTGACTGTACATGTGTGAAGGCACCGCAACGGTACAACTGGTTTCTAATGCCATATGGGCAAAATGTAACTATGAATGGAGATAAAATAAAAAAAAAAAAAAGAATGCTTTGGCTCGGTTTGTCAACGACTCACGCAGATTTCTCTCCGAAAATCCATTTCGGGGATCAAGACACTACGGGGCTCAAAAATGGTATTTCTTCAAAGCCCGTGCAAGCTATAAATTACAAGATGACATTGTTCATCAGTACTTTGCGTGTAGTAGGACCCTTATCGTATGACGAAAAGTATTAAAAATTGACGCTGTTACTGACATTCCCACAAACTTCTAATGCACTGTTCATAATCATTCTAGTGATGTAATAATAATTGGATTCTATTTGCCCCGAGTATTAGTTTACCACCGACACTGAAATTTACAGTAAACTCTAATTCTTAAAAGCCTCGCAGAAAGTTGCATGATGCATGAGGTGCGTGGGGTGCATGGATGCAACTGCAAATCGAGTTGCTTTTCAAACTCGCATTGCGAAATACAATTTTGTCTTGCCCTGAGAAATTCATCGGTTCAGTGAAGTGTGTGCATGTCATAGTGCATATTATCTCGTGATTTCTCAATTCGGGCATCAATTTCATCGATCACTGGACCATGTGGGAGGCCTTTTAACAGGATTACACTGAGATATACCCGTTACCCAGAAGACTTTTTCAGAAACTGAAGGACGTTTAAAAACAAGAAGTGCGATTGTAGAGTCATTGCCTGTGCCTGCAAAAAAGTGTTTCATAGAGCGCCGTGGTTCTGTGTGTGAGTGATGTGAACGCGAACTCCCATAAGGTGATAGGTCTATCGCTCTATCCTATACTTCGTCGATGTTAGTAACTAAGGGAGAGAAACAAGTACCTATGTCACTCATATTTCTCCAAATATTCCTGCAACTATTCATTTACACCAAGTTCAACTAAAATGTATTTATACGTTATAAATAATACTATGTGATATGTATAAGCATTAACATTAATTTATCGAACGATTAAACATTGAGAATAAAATAAAATTCATTCGGCATAGAAAATCATTTGCAAATCCAAAGCCAAATGTTACTAATTGCTGGATATCTCGAGTTGTATCGATCATAGTTAATAATAATGTATACTGGGCGGTTAGTGTAAATGTTGTTATCATTATTTGTCATAGCAATAGGCACTGGAATGGATTTTTTAGCGGAAAATCCATTTTTGCCGAAGAATTCGTTGCATTTCGCAATTGTAATTAACCGTCGACCTTGTTTTGATCAGGGGACATCGTTTCCGTAAGCTATGTGGGGAGTTGACGGAGCTACATGTACTCAGTCGTCGTCGGTCTTCCGGGCCTGGAGGACCTCCGGGGACCCTGGAGCTCCCGAGCCACCTGGACTTACTGGACTCCCTGGACTTCCTAGACTTCCTGGGGACCTGGTCAGGGTTTCAACCCTGGTCCTTCCTCCACCCCCCGGAGCTCCCGAGCCACCTGGACCATTCGGACCTACTGGACTTCCTGGACTTCCTGGACTTCCTGGACTTCCTGAACTTGCTGGGGACCTTCCTCCACCCCCTGGAGCTCCCGAACCACCTGGACCATTCGGACCTACTGGACTTCCTGGGGACCTTCCTCCACCCCCTGGAGCTCCCGAGCCACCTGGACCTGCTGGACTTGCTGGGGACCTGGTCACGGTTTCAACCCTGGTCCTTCCTCCAACCCGCCGCCCCTCTGGCCTGGGTTAGCGTATACGGTTGGTGCCGATGAACTTTTGGGGTTCGTTACAAGGCATTCAAAATTTTATTGTTCTGCCAAGGTGAAAACAAATTGCTCTTCGTTTCTAACTGATTTCTTCCATGGGTTTACATGATCTGACCTATTTTATGCATTTTTTCGATCGATTTACAAGATTTACCTTTACATGATTTACTTTTACATGATTTACTTTTACATGATTTACCATTATTACCCTGAGTCAGGGGTATGATAATGGAGCGAACATGAAGGGAAAAAATATCGGTGTACAAAAAATAATTTTAGATTTAAATCCCACGGCTTTCTTTGTACCGTGTGGCTGCCACAGTTACAATCTTGTACTATGTGACGCTGCTAAATCGTCGGTGAAGTCTGTAACGTTGTTTGGGGTTTTGCAGAGATTATTTAGTTTGTTCTCTGCTTCTCCCAAGCGGTGGCAAATCCTAACTGATCATCTAGAACTGTATAGTTTGAAAAAACTGAGCGATACACATTGGGAAGCTAAAATAAATAGCGTGAAAGCTGTCCGATATCAAATTTGTGAAGTTCATGATGCTTTAATCACTTTGGCTAACAAAACTGAGAAAATTGATGTTACACTATCACACGAGGCAAGCACTCTGGCCTTATCCGTTTCTTCGAAGGTGAAGTCACGGTCCCCGTCCTTTTGAATTCTTTTACACTGTCGACGACGGTACGATATCACACGCCGCAAGTATTTCCCACTAATTTAATCATTTCTGCATATTTCATATCCGGAAATTGGGCTTTCTTCTCATTATAAATGTTTAGGATAATCTTCCTTTGTCCGGAGGTAACTATCTGTATTAAGAGAAACGTTTCCCATTAAATTAACGTATACATTTTTCAGGCCTTTCAGGTTAATATTTATCTTTATATATAATATATCAGTTGCTTATAATACTTCCTTATCATATTTCAGTTGCTAATAATATTTCAGTTACATATAATATTTCAGTTGCTTACCTTTCCTTTTTTATTTTTTTGTCCAGAATTCATCTTCATTAATTGTGTATAACATTTTTTATATTTGTGTATTTTGACATATTCAACAAAAAGTCGAAACACGCGGTATATACGAAAGTGGCGCCGCGCCAATGCTTTCGGCGCAGAACGGATGCGCAGCCGAAAGACCATTGGTGGTGGCATAGCCAATGAGCGCCAACATGCGCAGAACCGATCTAAACTCGTCGGTCGGCAAGTTCCTTCTAAAACGAGCTCGAGTATAGTTGTTTGGTACGATATTCTCTTTCAAATTAATGTTGTCAACAAATCTCTGCAATCAAAAAACGCTGACCTCGTTAAATGCACGGAAATGTTTCAAAACTGCTGTAATTTCTTGGAAGAATACCGACAAACAGGATTCGCAAAAGCTCTTGTGACAGCAAGTGAACTAGCGAAGGAACTGAATATCAAACCTGCTTTTACACCGATGAAACGCTTACTACGCATGAAAAATCAGGCTGGTGAAATGGCCACGGATGAACCCATTCAATCTCCACAGAAAAAATTCGAAATAGAACTTTTTAATGAATTGCTGGACACCTGTTTAATGTCGGCGAAAGAAAGTTTTCAACAGTTGCATGACTATTCGGAAACATGGTCTTTTTTGTATAATATTAAAAAAATCCCCGAAAGAAATGAACTTATGGTGTTTTGTGCTAAACTGCAACACAACCTTACTGTTGGTCACAATTCTGATGTACATGGAAATTTATTGTGTGATGAGCTCATAAGTCTCAAAGATTTTCTTCCGGATAAAGATGTTACGCCCATTTGCGTTTTACACTTTATAAAGCAGCGCAATATTCAGGAACTATATCCAAATGTATGGATTGCATTTCGCATCTTGCTAACTATTCCTGTAACAGTAGCTAGTGGAGAACGCAGTTTTTCAAAACTTAAATTAATTAAAACGTATTTACGATCAACAATTTCACAATCAAAATTAACTTACTTAGCTGCGCTCTCGATTGAAAATGAAATTACCGAAAAGTTAGATTTCGCTGACTTGATCCGTGAATTTGCCGACAAAAAGACCCGAAAAGCTCAATTTTACTAAATTACTGCTTTTAGATCCCATAGTTCAACTTGAGTTCTTAAAGAAATCGAGTTGAGTTCTCTTGAATACAAAAAATACAAAATCTGAAAATGCTAAAAAAATTAAAAATAAAAATAAAAAAATTAATGAGAACAATAAAAAATTCAAAAACGAAAAAAAAGTTCTAAGAATTCTTAAATGCGTTCATTCATTTATATCCGTTTGGATTCGTTAAGCACAAAGGTGCTAATTGATTTTTGTGCCGTTGGAGGGGCGCCATGATAATATTGCCCGGGGGCGCCAAGTATGCTAAAGCCGGCCCTGCTCTCACACATCCGTTAAAATTATGTACTCTTTGTGGGGAGATTTTCAATCTTTCTTTTTATGGCCGTATGGAGTAATATGCCACATGTTTGTCTGTGTAATATGCCAGAAACTCATATCTTTATAACTCCTTCTATTTAATGCCATCGAGTTCTTTTTTTGCATTAGAACCATACCTAAGAAGTATGTACGAAGTTCAAACCGTGCTGCTTGGTCAGAAGAAGGTTTAAAGCAAGCCTTTTGGGTGGTGAAGGTGGCTCGTACTACAATATAGAACAAATTTTGAGAGTGTAGATATTTCTTATGACGATTCGACTGATGCAGAAAATGACAACTACTGTGCGATATGTGAACTATATTTTTACGATAAAAAAAGGATCTAAATGTGACTGGGTAAAAATACTTGCTGCGAAAAATGGATCCATGAAGACTGCGTAGATATTGGGGACTGTTTAATTTGTAAGAAATAGCTATTTTTTCAAATATATTTTACGTTTCATTGAGTTCAAATATTTCTTATTAGTTACTAATAGCTTAAATAGTTTAAAATATTGTTGATTCTCCAAAATTGGAGTGATTAGTTCGCACTTCATAGCTTGTGGCATATTACCTCAGACCTTGTGGCATATTCACCCACCACCTGAGTAATATGCCACTTTCGAGGACTTTTGTATTTGTACGTTTCTCATTGAACTATAAAAGATACATATCTCTACTTATTAGTCAATACACAGAATTAGTTACGCTTTCATATGGTTTTATCTTTTTCCCTGTATTTATTTATACTTGCGAGATATCGCGTTTCCAAGTTAACTGTGGCATATTTCCCCGAATGACCCTATATTCGTAAATTACTGTAATATATGATATACAGTTTCTTATTGGAAAACTTTTTACAAGCTTCGCGATTGTTGGATATTTCATGTCTGGCGTGAGTGCATGATGGAATGTAAAGGTCCAAATTGAATCAACAGTCCAAGAGGAGATACTGCGATTATGGTTTATTGTTTAAAGAAGGAAAGATGTTCCTTTTTTTGATTAAGCCGCGTGGGCATCGAATGTCTTTCTCTCGGCTCTCGTTGGAGCCGTTCGTTCTTTGCGACTTGTCTGTTACAGACGTATATTCCAACTTCTTTCTTAATTAAAGTTTTAGATTGTAGTAACAAAAGACTTGTTTTAATCAATCGCCTACCCCACAACCAACAGCGATACAGTCGAGATACCAATCCCGTGTTACCATTTGCACATAAAATGAATACTCATTCTGCCTACATTTGCGTCAGCATAGTGAGGCGTTAGTAATTAACACGAGAGGTAATGAAAGCTCCACGAAAAATAGATATAAGTAAGAGAAGCAATCGCGAGATCTAATTTTCGTCAAATATTGATATTGGTTGATAGATCCATCGACGAAGTATAGAATAGACCTATCACCTTATGGGACTTCGTGTCACCACCCAAACTGTGTTACCGACCCATAACTCGAGGACCGAATCTGGCGGCCTCTGATCATGAACAGCGTCCAACTCCGGAACTACTCTGAAATGTGTTGAAATGCTGAAAGGTGTTGCGTGCTTGCATACGCGTGACTTGTTTAGAGTGACTGTTTGACAGATATTCGACTCGCGAAAAGAGACATTCGACTCGCGCAAAGAGACATTCGACTCGCGGAAAGAGACATTCGACTCGCGAAAAGAGACATTCGACTCGCGAAAAGAGATATTCGACTCGCGGAAAGAGATAACAATAATATTTTGGAAGCATGTTAAGTCATAAAAAGTTCACAAATGTAGCGTAAAAGAACGAAATATCCAATAAACATTTATTGTCATGTAGTATATAGGTTACATTTTCTGTCACTTCGAGGATCCGAAAATCATCTCCTCGAAGTGACAGAAAATATAACCTATATACTACATGACAATAAATGTTTATTACGCGTTGCATTTATATAATATTTCTGATCGAAATGTATGGAAATAAGTGCAAATTATGCTTCAATCAAAATTTATTAGTAAACGGAATTATACAACATGTTTCTTGAAATTAGTCGTAACATTCAGGCTGTTTTAGATTTTAAATGTTTCCGATAAGATTTAGTTTTAATTCCTATCACGCGTAGCATTACAATCTGTTTCAAGACTTCACCGGTAACGTTGCATGCGACACTAAAATGGTAAGGGGGTCATAGGACCCCCCAAACCGGTGACACAAAAATACATTGGTTGATAGTAGAGGTCGTGGCTTTTCACGTGTGTCTAAATACACGTGTACACGGGACACGTGTAACGTGTATTAAGAAATTAAAAATCCGTGTTCTTAACACACGTGTACACGGATTATAAGTACACGGATGCATGGTCGCCAAATACCGCCTCGTAAAATACAACTAAACAGAAATACATACTTTGTTGTCTCGTCGGCATGGCAACGTTCACGTTGCCCGTGAACAGAACTATATACACGGATATCAGTGAACAGAACTACACGGGTATCCGTGTATTGAAAATTACACGGATTCAAGTTCGGATACGTTTACTACACGTGTACACGTGTATGTAAATACACGTGAAATAGGGACCTCTGGTTGATAGGTCTATTCTATACCTCGTCTGTGTACCTGGTCTGTGGTGGTGGTGATCAGTGATGGGTCGCGTATTTTACGCCGCGTCGTAAATGCATTTACGACGTGTCGCAAATGTATGTATAATATGTCGTTTTTAAGCCCATTTTATACGTGTCATTTGTCGCAAATGTAGTAAATAGAAATATTCATTATTTTAAGGTTTCAACAATTAAAGTGTTGGAAAAATATAATTCTTTCTGACTCGCTTGTTGGTTGCATGAAAATACTATAGAATACTGTAGAATACGTCGATTACGTCGAAAACTACATATAAACGACACTTTCCTAACCCCAAAAAAGTATTCAAAAGCGTGGTATTAATTATTGTTTTGTAATTGTTTAGATAATAACTAATAAAAATGAATCGTGAAAGGTAAAGTAATTAGAAATAAATGTACGATAATAAATAAAATTTATTTGAATTGAAAATTATGCAAATAAAAATATCCGTTTCAGAAAAAATGAAATTGATAAGTTATTATCAAATTTATTTTTTGGGTGCAACATCCCTTCCAGTGTGGTGAAAGTAAACAAAATATATTTATTATTCTATATTGGGAAACTTAGTGGAGACGTGGCCTAAATTTCAGCCCTCTGGTGGTAAGTTGGCAAACTATTGAAAATAGGGCCGGATTCCACCAAACATTCCGAATAAGTATTTATTGATTGAAGAAGTAAAAATTTAGTGTTCAAACAAATTTAAAAACACTCGTTTTTCAGAACATGTCTATTTAAACACTGATAATCATATGGACTTCGACGGATTTCGACCTACTCTCAGTAGTTCCATTTTCTGTCACTAGACGGCGTATCGAAATTCTTGGTTTCCCAATGCGTTTCTTTTACTAACCTTTCAATATCCATTTTTCGTCAGTGTAACTTAATTTAATTTAATTTTTTTAATCAGAATTATAATTATTAATAAATTGGCACTTCTTCATAACCTATACGAAAAATGTTTTATAGGTTAGTTATTTTCATTTCAGATATACGACATTTACGACACATTTACTACATTTACGACATTTACGACATTTACGACATTTACGACATTTACGACATTTAAGACACGTGTCGTGTATAAAATCGAAAATTCGTGTCTTTACCCATCACTGGTGGTGATAAGTAAGTCTATCCTGTGTCGGTATCATAGAGAGTGACTCTCAAATGGTGAATTTTTTTTCAAATCGCTAAAAATCCTTTTTGCAATCATTATTTTTGTCAAAAAAGAGTCTCCTATTTCTAAAATTTCAGGCTATTCGGAGCATGGGGGTTTTCGGGTGTACAGTCCTCCTGGTATATAAGTTTAACAAGTTGTAGTCTAGGGTGCGCCACTTGTTATATTCTTGTGGATTGTTGATTAAAAGCTCCGCTTGATTCTGATTTTCTGCTGGCAGACAGAAATGATCCGATCCCTTTTACGATCATCATTATGTTCTTTATCGAGAACGAAAGTGTCCTCTATCGAAAAGCTTTTAAGGGTGTCACGCGTAACCTCTTCGAGTTCCAGAGGCATTCACATAACCTCAACTAATTTGAAAGAATTTCGAGTGGGCGGCCAAAAAGTGAGATCTATAGACTATGGGAAGCACGTAGTTCTGGATGGAGAAGGCACTGTCGAAGTCCAGTCTTCGTCTGAACAGTGAGCCACCATTTTGATGCCTTTTTACAGGATCTTAATTTGCATAAGTTTATATTTAAATCATGTTTGTGATGTACTTGTTCTCGTCCATAAAATGTTTGTCAATTCCAGGAAGTCGCTGCATCCCGATGCTTTCACGCCGGATATGCTTTTCGATAATGTACCGTTCAAACAGTTACACATTATTAATATAAAGTCAACCCCCAATAATACCATAATGAGTACCACCGATGCAATGGGTAAGTTTTAACGTATCGAGTATTACTTTACAACTATTGCTTTCAGTATTACTCTAACTGTGATATCGTTGTCGCAGGGAATGTAATATTGATCCATTCGGCTGGCATCGAAGGGTTTAAGAATGCCAAAAAGGGTACCAACATTGCAGCGCAACAAGCTGCCATTACACTGGGCACAGTAAGGAAGATTTATATTCTATAGCTTTATCAACACTACACTTTCCCACGTTTTTATATCATGTCCCCTGTTTTGTTAAGCGTACTCTTGAGAACGACATTAAAACAGTCAGAGTAAGAGTTCAAGGGATCGGGGCTGGTAGGATGGTAAATATCAAGATCTACCGAATTGCCATGTACGTGACATTTTCATTATATATAACTGTTCTTAAACTTGCCAGGCTGCGATAAAAGGGCTCGAACTAGCCGGCTTGAAAATTGTGTCTATCACCGACGACACTAGAGTAGCGGACAATCCTCCAAGGCCAAGGAAACAGAGGAGGGTGTAAGTTAGACATTGTATTATAACAAACGCAATAAATTTATTTTAACTGAAATATATTTTGTTCGTAATTACATGCAAAATGTACAATTTACTGCGAACAATCTTACATATATACTGTAACACGTTTCACGGTATTCTCCGGTATATACAACGTCTCTTAATTACGTGGTAATTATACAACAATATAAAAAGATATTTGATTAGAAATGTACATGACTAGATGGAGCAACAAACTCCATAAATTATTAGAACTTACAATGGCTGAAGGTTCTTAATTTTACTCGTTTTATCACATGTCGCGGTGTGTACGGTGTTATTTTCGAATTGCTCTTCATGCTCCTTCCCATCGACCCTCTCGCGCATCTTAAGAAGCGTCGAGCGTAGACGCAACGAATCTATTTCTAAATCCTTAATGTCTCGTGCTCCATCGAGGATGAAATCAGTGGAACAACAAAGCTTTGAACTTCGCCTCATCGTGCTGAGAGTACATGTTGCGTGATCCAAGGTATATACTCCGAGACGCGGGTATACACACCAGGAAGTCGTGGTCTGGCGCATCCTACTCCCGACGAGACTACCCCCACGACCATCATGCTGCCTCCAGGACGACTTCCGACCATCAAAGGGCCGCCGCTATCAGTCTGAAAGAAAGCACTAGACGTACAGTTGTTTCAGCGCGGCCTTATGCGCTTCTACACCGTGCGCATAGCATCGCGCACGCGACGTCTGTTTCCAAACATGATACTACTGTTTCATAAGTTACAGCAAACTCGAATCGTTGCTACTATCACTGGCAGGCAGAGAAGCAAATTTAAGAGCCAGGATAAAAAGGGGATTCCCACGACCGCCTTAATCGGAATACTGCGCAGAGCTATGATGATACTCAGACACCGGCCGCAGAGGCAATTATATTATCCGTTCTCTGGTTACGAGCGACTGAACACGCCACGTATAGATCCAAGGAAATCGTTCAACGAAGTAGAAGATACCTGTCAAATGGACCGCGAACGGATTCGGAAATACCGCGATAAAACGCATTCGAGTCGGAAACCACGCACGTATTCGCGGGACTCTTCTACCCCCGGCGATAATTACGTTATACCGGGCCTCGATATTCCGTCAACAGATTTTTCCGCGGTTTTCCTCGCGTGTGCCGCTTCCTTCTTTTTTTTTTTGCGGTCGACGAATTTGGTTTCGGTGGCCGAGCTCTCCAGCGTTTCGCTGTTAATTCGGCGTGCGCGCGTGCCCGCGCGACCACGGATATTTATTGAAATTCATGTCGCGGTGGTTCGACGGGGCGTGAATTTCGCGTACGAGCGATTGACATGCAACGCGGTCTAACTAGCGAGGTATGAACGGAAAGAGAGAGAGAGAGTGAGAGAGAGGGGGAAAGGGAGGGAGGGAAAGAGTTAGGGGGGGGGGGGGAGGGCGAGCGAAGGAGGGTGAATGAGGGGATCGATAGCTGCAACAACAACGGAACAAGGCAACGAGCTGGCAGATAAATGATACGCGGCGGATTTCACTTACCCAGCAAGAGTCCCGGCCACCTTCTTCGTGGCCGGCGCACATTTGCTTCGCCTCCACGCGAGTCGACATGCCCTGACTGGCGTACCATTCGCGACAAACGCTATTCTCGATCACGCGAACGTCCACTTTCTGCAAGACGTCCGCTCGTTTATCTGGAAGATAGCGAGTGGTTACGTTATTTGATATATCTCCTGGCCCCGCGTGCCGCCTCAACACTGCAGACGAGCTTTAATCGTCAAGGAGTTACCTGCATTTGGGGCGAGACATCTGCGAGGGTGCAGAAGATAAGGTGCTTGGGGGTATATAGCTTTTTGCCATTACAGGGTGGAACAGACTAAAAACGCTTGTCCACCTCGACACGCTCGGGATTTTAATGTAATGAAGTCTGAGAACTATGTAGAATGCATCTCTGACCTCGTGATTCTTAATGTTCTAGAACACCGCTGCTTTCATCCCCTTCTGCTTTTACGATCTTACTACATTTATACCACCCACTGACCCACTCTACACAGTTGGATATTTCTGTTACTTTCGAGAACAGTAGAACCTCCGTAATCCGAAACTTCACTGTGCTTTACTATCTCACGAGAGCATGGCCCCGCTTCCTTCTTCTGCTTGAAATGTAGAATTCTGAATGGCGAGGAAGCGGGCGGATTCTCTTCTTTGAATTAGGTGGCATAACGAGGGTTCCACTGCACGCGAGAGCGTTAGTCTCGGATTTCTTATACTGTTTACCCGAGATACACCAAAGGTTATCTGTATTATTTTACTAGCAATTGGGGAAGCTCCCACGCATTATAAGATTATCGTGAATCCACGAGCGTCCGATGTACGCCACTCGAAATTCGATTCGGCCCGAAACCGTCTTTTGGCCAAAGTTAAATTCGAACGCTGGCCCCCGGGCTCCTTTGACTTCCCAGGTAAGCAGTAACTTTTGTAGAATGCAATTCCAACGAGGAATTCGGTTAGATACTCCGACTTATTGCCTAGAACTTTACAGTACACGTTGATAACTTCTGTGTGCCTTTACTTATTCACTGCCCCGGCAACGATCGCATCGTTAATAAAACAAACTGCACCGAAACGTTCTAACTTGCTTTTAGCTTTCTTCCGTCAAAACTTAGTTCTACGGTAGAGCGTTGTGACTGCTCGCTCGTGTAATTCGCGTTAAAGCCCCGCGCCACGAAACCGGGCGAGAAAATCGATGCAGGTGTTCGACTATGGATCGCCCGATTAATTTAATGAAACGTCGAATAATGCCCGACCGTTCCCCGACTGAATTACTGCAAATTGGTCCCGGACATTATTTACTTACATTTCGACCTGTCTTCGCCGAGCCAACCCCATCCGGTAGCCTTAGCGACCTCGCCGCCGTAGGCACTGTACCCTGGTTTCCCTGTGGCCACAGGTAAACAGGCGGGTTTCACGCTTTCTGACCAAACGATCGGCCTTGCGAGCTCCAGAAGGGCAATATCATCCACGTATTTTCCGCATTTGTGGCTGGGGTGCAAAATAGCGCTCGCCACCCTCTCCTGTTGCGACGGCGGCTCCTCTGGACCCCTCAGATTGTACTCCCCGATGCTAACCCGCAATTGTCCGGTGGGAATCGTGGATGTCGCTCTGCGTTATACGGAAAGAATACTTTACTTTAGAACACTAAGTAGTTCGGAAGATGGATACAGTATCTAGCTGGAAGTTTACATATCCCGGAGACAATTACATTTTTGATATTCTGGGATGTTCATCATCAATGCAGCTTGCGATGGTGCATTACTTCGAACGTATCTACGCTGTATTCACTCTAAGCACACCGCAAACTAGATAGACTCTGTGAGAAAACGATACGACACAAATCCAGAAGGAGAGACTAGACATAAATCGTGTCCTTCACCCAAGGAAGATACCCTCCAACGAGCAAGTAACTGTTTAAGCTCTCGCCCCGCGGAGCTCGACGTCCTGGCGTTACGGTGAAAAATGCCGAGGCATAACATCCACTTTATACGCATTACGGATACATGTGGGCCAAGTAGGACAAATGAGCCTCCCTTCCTTCCTCAGGCCCTTTCAGCCTCAAGGAGTCAAAGTCCAGCAGCGATGCCGCGTGTCGCCAGCAAGTAATCATCGTGAAAGTTAAGTGCACTGAGAACGAAGTGTGTACGGGATAAATAGCTTCATCCTCTACCTTGCTCTTCTACAGGCTGCACCCTTTCGTCTCCATCGTCTTCAGCCTTTCTACCAGCAAAATGGGGAAAAAGCCAGCCCTTCTTCTCCCTCGCGAGCACTGTCTCTACCTGGCAATTATTTAACCAGGATTTTTGTTCCACCGTTGCTGGAACGCGCCCGCTCCGCCGTTGTGGTGGTTCGAATGGCCTCGAGTACAGTGGCTTCGGTTAATTAATCGGTCCACGCCGCCTCTGAATAACTGACAAAATTATGGCGGCCACAGATCTCTTGCCACGTTACGCAGGGGGTGGCTTCGTCCCAGTTCCTTCGCTACCTCGGCTCCTGCGCAGCCACCGAGAAAGATGCAACGACACTCGAGGCCCCCGGTCCATCCCGGTCGCACCTCCTCTGAAGGGTTCCTTAATGGACCCTTTCGCCCTCGTCGAGGGAGGCCCCTCCATTGTCCAACCGTGGCCACGGATTATACGATTTAACACGGACGCATCATCGCCACAGCCAGCCCTTATCGCCGCACCCTTCCAATTAAAATGCACCGCTGACTAAATGCTGGACCACTAGGGGAAAGTGCGCGGGGCTTTTTTACGATATCCGTGCCATTAATCGCGCGTTAATCTGGCCGTGAATTTCGCTGCAAGTAGTACGAAGGTTGCTGACTATTTTCCAATCAGATTCCTTCTACACGGCCCCCTTCTGTGGACTTTTACCCAATGGTAATCGTGGACTCGTGATCACTCCTTTCAGTACTTTCTGTCGGATGTGTTTCCCGGATTCCACTGTGTCACTCTCGTTTCTATATTTCTCTACGCGTCTCCTGTATTTGCGACGTAGGTGCTGCTAAGTGGTTGGAAATTGATGGCCAGCTGCGTATTCACGACACTTAGGCATTGAACGTGTGTAGTGGATTTCGATGGGGACGCTTCAGCCGCTCTTCCTTTATTTCTTCTCCCCGTGACAGCTCTACAAATAGTTCCGTTCCGCGCGCGCACCTGCATTAACGAAATTTATTTCTGCCGTTTCCGTGGACGATAAAGAAATCGCAGACAATGGCCGGAGTCGGTGATATTTTCACGACCTCGCGCCTGGTGGCAACGTTTTGTCATCCGTTTTGCATGGCCGCTAGCAATTACCGAGTGGTCTGTAATCTACACGCAATCATGGTTTACAACGCCGAAGCTCCGTTGGATTCTCTCTATGGCTCTCCACCCTGTCCAGCGTGAACCCTCTCCCTCACCCTTTGTCGATCTCTCGGTCAGCCTCTGTTCCTCCCTCGCTTCATCCCTCTGTGTACGCGCTGACCGAGAGAGAGATGCGCAATGTCTACACGTTTCATCGCGCAGCGTTACTGTCTCGGCGTTTAATTACACCTGCATGGACACCGCTGCACGCAACTCACCCCTGCTTCCACGAGAGAACACTGTTACCAGTATTTTCGAAATGTTTCCAAGATTTTATTTTGCGCGCCTCGAGGCATCTTGATTCGTTTTCAATAAGTATCTGTACTTCTGTTACTATTCTTCTTTCGTTTCAGTGAAAAGTCGATATTATCAGTCTCCTTCGGAAGGCAAGAATGGTCCATTGTCGTTGACTATTATTCGGACATTATGTTGTCAAGCTTCGAGAGAGATGAAATATTACGATTCTAATTAAAATCATTCACGAAGCTATTCAACTAGATGATTACTAGATATAGATACTAGGGCGGAGTGAAAAAAACTTTTTTTCGATGATCAAATTCTAATAGTGCGGAAAAGTTGTCTACTTGGCCCAATGAAACGTGTAAAAAATTTCAGCTCGATCGGATGATTTCTTCTGTGTGCACCAAAGGCGTTAACTTTCAAAATTTTAGTACAAAACTTAAAATTTAAAAAAAATATAAAATACAAAATACATAAAAAAAACAATAAAATTATTTTAAAAAAAACCAAAAAAAAATATAAAATACAAAAAACAAGGAGCCCGACGTACAGCTACCTCCGCGTGGTGGGTTCTGGGCCACTTGTTCCATTAGGAAAGTCAGCGAAGAGCTGCATTTTTTGATAGTTTACAGTGCCGACAGGCCATTCCTATCGTTCCGAAACCAGTCACGGGTGTTTCTTTGTTTCATTTACGCAACAAATATAGTCCTGGGTAAAAAAAAAGGTAGAATCCACCAGTTGAAGAAAGTTGAACTTTCTCAAGTTTGGTACCAAAATTTTGAAAGTTAAGGCCTTTGGTGCACACAGAAGAAATTATCCGATCGAGCTGAAAATTTTTACACGTTTTATTGGGCCAAGTAGACAACTCTTCCGCACTATTAGAATTTGATCATCGAAAAAAAGTTGTTTTCACTCCACCCTAATAGATACGTAAATATTGTTTAGTTTTTTGAGTAAGTAATTTCGTTTCGACAAGGCTCCCTTCTATTTCCCTCGTTGCGGGCGTGTCTCATTCCTCGCGCATTCAGCTGGACTTTACGAGCGATAAAATTATCGCGCGACATTATTAATTAATTTGCCACGTCCGTTTCCATGTTGCAGTCGAATATTTTTCGTTCCCCGGCGACTGGTTTACTACCGTTTGATAATACCGGGCCAATTCTTGACTGTGTTCGGCGCGAGTGTTTACTCATGCAAATACCACCATGGAGTTTTCAGCCCTGTCACAATGCTTTTTGCATCTCCGGTGGACGCGGCGCGCGGAAAAATACGCTCGGGGTTTCATTTAAAATGTAATCGTTGCTCCAATTAACATCGGTATCGCGCGCACGTGCACGTACGACCGCGCCGGAACAACGTCAGCGGGGGACGCGCGTCGTTTTATATAATTTTAACGAAGCGATTGCCCGTTTATCCGCTTATTCGATAATCACAAAGCGACCACGAAGTCAGAGGAGCGTTTTGTCGCGCTAACAAGATTCGATTCGCCCGGCCGTATTTGCATGTACAAATTCGTCAAAACGCTGGCAACGTTCCTTTATCATTTTGTTACTCCCATTTACCGTTTCCCCGCTGCATTCAATTTAATCCCTAACTCCCACTTTGCTGCGAGATTATGACCAGCTCGTCGGCACGACAAAGCAACGAGAAAATTAGCAGGGGAGCGGAAAAAATATGCGAAACCCTCCACTGTTCGTATTTGAAACATCGTGGAATTAGTTTTGTTAGTCGTGTTGGCGGGCGACACTTGCTATACAGCGGAATAAAAATTTTCCATGCGAACGTGCCTTGGTACAACGATTTCTGCGCGCCGCTCGCGAGAAAGATAGTTTCGTGACGTGTCGCTGGAATTTTACAGCCCCCCTTTACGCCCTCTTTCGTAATTTCTCCTTTCTCTTTTTTGACACCGGCGTAAAACTTTTTATCCGCCCGCCGAGCGTGATGATTTTTGCAAACGCCTCGACCGTGCAACACCGGATTTCTAGTTTTTTAAAGCCCCGCGGATCGCGCCGTAGGGATTAAGTGGATTACGACGCAGTCACTTGCAGAGGCTTTTGAGGCGGCGGGGATCTTAAAAAATTAAACCACCCCCGGATGAGCGCCTCTGATACTTTAAATCGCATTCCCTCGCGTTTCTTCAACTGCTGCAGTTCCACGTTTACCCTTCCGAGGGGCAGGAACGTTCATCATGCATGTAAAATCGGTTAGCTCGCGATTTACAATCCTCCCCTGCACGGTACTCGTGGTGCTCATTTGCTAATTTCCATCTGTGCATCGGTATTTATAGAATGAAGCTTTTGTTCGAACTTTGGCGCGGCCAGTTTTAGCACGCAAGTTGGAAATAATCTGAATTTAATTGGAAATCTTCAATGCATGGGACATTTGCGCCGCAAAATCCACGGACACTGTAATCGCACGTAACGCCACGTAATGGATTCGTCCAGCCTGTGAAATAAAGGAAGAAAGTTGGCGAAGTAATTACGAGCCAGAGTAGTGGTAAAAAGTGACCCGGTTTGCTGGCCGAGCGCGGATTAACCGCGTCGCATCCAATGCCATTTTTCAATCTTCGAGATGGTATCGGAATAATTACGGCACGGTTTGTTGGACAAGCTGGTGGGTGCGTTGCCACGCGGACATTCACCGAGAACTGTACAAAATTTTGGCACACGGTACACCCGTGAATATTCCTCCCGATAAGATCTCTCTCTCCCCCCCCCTCTGTACGCGGTTGTAGATTCGATTACGGGGAACAATGGGCAGCTTTCCATGAAGAAACAGTCAGTTTTCTGCCATGAATATTTCCGAGGCTAACCTGCATATTGATTACACGGACATGCCCGCATAAATGACCATTATTTTACAAAGAACGCAGATATAAACGACCGTGGTCGATCGATATTAACGTTGCAGCGTAAAGCTTCGAAATTTAGCGGAGCTTTTCCCACGATATTTTTAGCGAGATCCCCAGGAAACGAACCTTTGAATTTAATGGTCGGGATCGGTTACTCTGAATTCATAAAATCTTTGATACCATCCCCTGGAGCTATCTGAGGGATACGGTACCAGGTCATTTCGGAGGGAAATCTCCCTTAGATTTTGTAGGCAATTGACGTCGAAAGAGGAATAATCCATGAAATTCATTCAGCGCAAATTCGGAGCACTCAGCATAGACTTCTCGTCAGCTACACCTACATAGAAATGTATGTTCGCACACTCTGTCCACACGAATGCATGAAAATCATCCCGGACGAAACGGACCCCCGTAAGACGGCAAGCCTAACAATAAGTACCGTGTTTCTGTCGGTATATCACCCAGCCCGATGTGTATTACGCGGTCGTTGAAGCAGTGCGAGGATACCGTTGCAAATTGAACGGCACACAGTGGGCCGGATTCACTTACTTTGCGCCATTTGGGTCTTTTTTTTTAACATATCGGAATGAAATTTACGCAAAAAAATAGGAAAAAAGTACTCCTTTCTAATGATGTATAATTTAATTTTTTTAGGATTTACTTATTTATTTATTTTTTAATTATTTTAACTAATTTGTGATAAAAAAAATTTAATTCTGTTTATTTGGTACCTTATTTAATGCCCTTTTCAGTGGTTTAAATGGAATGTTCGGGAAACTTTTCATTTCCAAGTTATAAGGAAAAGTCGAATAATAAATGAATACAACCAAATATCGCTTTGTTGAAATTGAAGACCAATCTTTTGCGCTAAACATCATCTTCTATTAGTGATTAATGTAAATAATGTATTGAAAAATAATTCTGAATATAGTGAGGAAATTTGCGATATTTTTCAAAATTGACAAGAAATATCTTTCAAGTCCCAACGCGTCCCAACTTCTAACCAATTGGAATATTTTCAGTACACCCTCCTCTACATGATTATGTAAAAACCACATCCTACTTCGTCCTACTTTACAAATTATTACTGTTTAAGGGGTCCTCCCACCCTTGACCACCTCAAAATTACCAAAAATGAGCCTCTTTGTTGAAAAATTGCAGGAAAAAACTATGAGACATATTGAAGAAAGTGGATATATTTCTGAAAGGGCTAGCCTTACACAACATAAAAAATAATAATTCAATCAATTTCACCTATGAATAAAACCACAGTAGTTCAAACCGCAAACTTTCACTTTTGAGATGATCACTGCTGGCCGACATGATATCTCAAAAACCGTTCGACATAAAGTCTTGAAATTTTCAGCACAGCTTTGGCACACCCATAGCTACGATGTGACCTACAATCATCACTGGGAAAATTCTACAACCAGTTTTATAAAGCATTTGTAAACTTTTGGTTTTAAAACTAAAAACTGGTGTACTGAAAATATTCCAATTGGTTAGAAGTTGGGATTCGTTGGGACTTGAAAGATATTTCTTGTCAATTTTGAAAAATATCGCAAATTTCCTCACTATATTCAGAATTATTTTTCAATACATTATTTACATTAATCACTAATAGAAGATGATGTTTAGCGCAAAAGATTGGTCTTCAATTTCAACAAAGCGATATTTGGTTGCATTAATTTATTATTCGACTTTTCCTTATAACTTGAAAATGAAAAGTTTCCCGAACATTCCATTTAAACCACTGAAAAGGGCATTAAATAAGGTTCCAAATAAACAGAATTAAATTTTTTTTATCACAAATTAGTTAAAATAATTAAAAAATAAATAAATAAATAAATCCTAAAAAAATTAAATTATACATCATTAGAAAGGAATAATTTTTTCCTATTTTTTGGCGTAAATTTCATTCCGATATGTTAAAAAAAAGACCCAAATGGCGCAAAGTAAGTGAATCCGGCCCACTGTGCGGCATCGTTATGGCGCGATTGCGGAGGGTGTAGTTTACTTACGAGCACAAGCAATGCGCCGCAGTCAGAACGAATCTTGAATTAAGGATGGCCCCGCCGCAGAAGTGTCCTCCTTTCCTGCTGATGCTCACCATCCAAGGAAACTCGTGCGGTATCGTGTCCTCTCCGCCGACCAGCCTCGCCGTGCGTGTGCCAGTCCTCCCTTGGCCGCAGGGGACGTCCGCGACTGTTATCACACATGCAGTTACTCGTTAACATCCAGCTGGGCATGATTAATTACGAGCAGACGGGGCTCGGGGATACGGGGAGTCTTTATCCTTCACGGTTAATGGGAATTACAACGAACGAGGAAAATGGTTTCGGGTAGTTGCAACCACCAGAAAGAGGCCTCGCCCCCGGTTTCCCTCTTTTATCCATTATACGAAGCTCGCCGTGTGCCACGTGCGGCGGTCCTACACCCGTGCCAGGAAAGTTCGTTTTAACTTTTATCGGAAATAATCACTTAGCAAACACTGTGTTCATTAACGCCGAAGGGGATCTCGCGTCCGCCCATTCCCTCCCGCGAATGGTACTTTCCCCTTTGCACCGGCATTGCGAACGCGCGCGGTACCTACGTGTTTGAAAATTGTAGAAACCTATTACACCGAGCTGGGCTGTTTGTTTTACCCGCGATTAGGGTGGTTACTATCTAGACTATCTGGATGACTTGATGAATATCAGAAAGTCTGTAGAACATCGGTTGCCATTATAAAAAACAGCTACAAGTGTTAGGTACATTTTGTCGCTGTATTAATAAGGTGGGATTCCACTGAGGCAACGCGTGGCAACGTGTCGCGTGCGATGATGGCGATAGTGATTGCATGTGTTGCATGCGGAAGAAAGATGCGACGATGTTGTCGGTTGCCGGTTGCCAAAAAGTGGCCTCAGTGGAATCCCAGCTACTGCATGGGTGATACAGTAATCCCATCGATAATGCTTTCTCCCAAGTGCTGACCACCCTCCTCGGCGAAACGGAGTCGAGCACCCGCGGACGCCTTTTCGTCGCGGGTGGCAGGCAAAACTCTCGACGAAACGTGTTTAATTGAAACCTGAGGCAGCGTGTACAGCGGAATGTTAACCGATTGAAGAGGATCCAGGCCGCTGACGGTGGCGGTACTGGCATCGCGCGAATTTAATGCCCCGAGCAGATAGGGATAGATACGGTGGATCTGTCACCGCAATCCCTGCGACATCCCCTGGCCTCCCTTTGGCCCCTCCTGCCGAATCCCCTCTCGTTTCACGCCCCGGCTGATTAATTGGACCTCTACGTCTGCACCACCGTGCCCTCCCACTATGTGGGGCCCCTCTTGCCTCCCTCCAGAGTAGCTTGCAGCCCCTTTCTCTACTTCCGCCCTCTGGTTTCTCTTCTCTTCGGACCTGCTGTCACTGGGGGGGGGGGGGGGGAGGAGGGGTGGTTAGAAAGGAGGATAGGGAGGATCGAAGGGGGTCGGGAGGCGGGGGGGCAGAACAGACATAGAATTCGAAGTCGCCTCTATTCGGAAACGCGTAATAGATATGTCAAAAGCAGACCGAACATGGTCATGATAATATGCTGATGCCTTCGGTGCGGTGTACCACGGGACCACCCCTCGCTCGTTTACCCTCCCCTGATTTCGCTTAGGGTTTCGCCCGGTTTCTTTCCCTCCCTCCCTCTGTTCCTTTTTTCTACCTTTTTTTTTTGGCAGACAGAACCAGAGATTCTTTTTCGAGTCTTTTGTAGGGATTCGGGCACTGCAGGTGGCAGCGGTTGGAGTTATTTTAACGACCGACGATGGTGTTCCGTTGGAGGGATTCGCGCGAAGAAAGGGAAGTCCAACCCTATCCGTTTGCTTTTCTTATTCCTTTCGCTGATTTAACCCTTTGCGGTTGCGTCATTGTGAGCGGCGAACGAATTGGATTGGGTATTCTGTCGTTGGTCGGAGGGTTAAATACGTATTGTGGCGGGCATGCCGATACCGTACGCGACAGAGACTCTTTGGATCCGTTGGAGTTGATACACTTTTGTCAAGAAATGGTTCGTGGTTGGAAGGTGGAACGCAGTCACTTCGGATTTATTATTATTTCAAGTGCCACGCGTGGTGGAATTAAAATATTCAAATTGCGGACGATTGTATTAACAACGGCAATTAAGGCTGTTCGAGGAATTTATCCAGAGAAGAATCGATCAAAAACCGACTTCAAAAAAATAAAGTTGCACTAAAAAGTAAAAAATAATTTTTTCCCTTATTTAATCTACGACTCTCATATTTTTCAAGCCGGCGCCAGATTTACACAGTGCAAATGATGCGGCACCGACTTAAAAAATATGAGAGTCGTAGATTAAATAAGGGAAAAAATTATTTTTTACTTTTTAGCGCAACTTTATTTTTATGACGTCGGTTTTAATTTTTTTTTTAAATTTTGTTTATTTTTAACTTTTTAGTTTTATATATATTGACGCAACATGCTGAGGAGATATGCGCGTACGTACATAAAACAATAATAATTAGGTGACAATAGTCTTTATTATTAACCATAACGGGCAAAATATTGGGCCAATGTTGATGCAGTGTAGGATGGGACACCGGGGCATCGCCCCCTTTCGAATAAAAAAAAGATCATCAAAATCGGTCCATATGCTGAGGAGTTATGCGAGGACAAACATATAAATTATTATTATTAACCATAACTGGCAAAATATTGAGCCAATATTGATTTAGTCTCGGATGGGACCACCGGGGCATCGCCCTCTTTCGAATAAAAAAAAGATCCTCAAAATCGGTCCATATGCTGAGGAGTTATGAGGGGACAAACATATAAATTATTATTAACTATAACTGGTAAAATATTGGGCCAATATTGATTCCGCGTAGAATGGGACCAACGGGGCACCATCCTCTTTCGAATAAAAAAAAGATCCTCAAAATCGGTCCATATGCTGAGGAGTTATGAGGGGACAAACATATAAATTATTATTAACTATAACTGGTAAAATATTGGGCCAATATTGATTCCGCGTAGAATGGGACCAACGGGGCACCATCCTCTTTCGAATAAAAAAAAGATCCTCAAAATCGGTCCATATGCTGAGGAGTTATGAGGGGACAAATATAAAAAAAAAACATACATACGGGTCGAATACATAACCTCCTCCTTTTTGAAGTCGGTTAAAAATGCGAAACCGCCATTTAATCGCGTAGAATGTCTTTATCACGCGCATACGCAATGTCCATGGGATCGTGGCTCGCACGGCCGACCGAGCGTAAAATTCAGTAGTACAAAACACGGATGTCGCGGCGCATGAGATATGGGACTGTAAAGGATTAATTAAGCCTGTCTAGATCGATGGCAATTTATCTTGATAATCAATTTATCTTGCTGCTCGATACGAGATGACATTATAACCCGTTCGTTATGAAAATGATTTACGTAATTGTAATAGAAATATTTCAATTAATAGTGTCCCGGTGGGCAGGCGAGGGAATTTCGAGCATTCTGATCATGAAAGTCGAGATCGCGTCAGTCGATCTCTGAGGTCTGCGAAGATGAATTGCAACACAGAAACGAATTCCACGTACACGTTATCTTATTACTTTAGTCTATTGCAATTCTTTTGCAACGCGCCGCGGTACTTCACCGCGAAGGACCGTGTGCTAATGGAAGTCAATTCTTCGCACCGATAAGGTAACGACTCCTAAGGATAACCGAGGGTAATTTTCAGCTCGATATCTCTCTCGTCGGGGCGATCAAGATACGAGACGTGCAAGCCATCGCTCATACGCGCCTCTTAATTACCGTCGCGTTACGTTTCAAGATCGGCTTCAAAGGGGTCCAGACGGCCGGGACGTTGGACGTTTAACGCTCGAATCGCCAACCGCGCTCGGTCGATTTAATCGAACGAAAATCAACGTACTTTCGTTTCGCTAATTTATCGCCAATTACGTGTTCCCATTAACGTGATTACCTTTCTGTGCGTGCGGCCCATTAATTTGCGCCGCCGTGCGGCTGCACGCATCGAATGCATAAACCTGACACAGTGTCGCGAGAAATTCCGAAATTGTGACCCCTCCAGGTCCGCATTAATTAGATTTCTGGTGGCGTTAGCGTAGCCTTCGCCGGGTTAAGAACCTCGCCGACGCACGGCCAGGATAGCGTCGGCCCGGCCGCCGTCAAAATTTCGAGTCATCGAGCTCCTCGAGGCCGTACACTTCCTAAGTCACGGCCTTCGACCAGGTTATACGCACACTTTTTTATTCAGCCCGTGCCTGCCTTCCGCCTACGCTCGCACTCGACGCTCTGCTTATCTAACACTAGGCGACGACCTAGCCAAGTTTCCGCATCCCGCCTTCGTTCGATGTGTCATATTTTACTAACAAACAGTTAAAAGAGAAAATGAAATTGTATTGAAATCTTTGCTCTACTTAAACGTTGACTACGAGAACGTTAGGAAAGGTCCGACGATCCTTCCGTGGATCGTGCGTTTAAACGATGCACTGTATTAAACGGGGAACGGATGTAAATGGAGGGCCCCGGGTTAGAAGCTTGCGGATTACGATAGCAACACAGGAAGTTAATAAACCAAATTTAGCGTTCGCCATTACCGTGGCGACCTTTCGCAGTATCTCGAATGGAACATCAGAGAGCGTCTAGCCGGAAGGGGAGCATGATCGAAAATCACGTGGATCGCTAGGAAATTGATGATTCGAAAATGATGGTACAGATAATGCGTTTGAAGTGTTCGTAACAAGTTCTTTGGGAACCCGAAACTACGTTTGACGTCGTTTACGCGGTCGGATAATTTTCGACAAGCTCGGACACGAGTCCGAATACGAACTCGCGATATTTATCAAACATAACAATTTTCCAGGACATTAGTCATCGTTGATAATACGCGAGGGACAGCGTAAATTCGAGCCACGCGAAATGACAAGCTTAACGTTGAATATTCGGAGTCATTCATTACCGATGAGCGCAGCGATGCACTCGCACGCCGCACCCGGCCACGCAAGATTGGTTTATAAAATCAATGTAACGTTCGCTGTCGAATATCGAAACGAATGCAATCCGGCTGCAGTATTTACTACACCCAGAAATATTTTTCCACAGTGGATCAGTAATTTCATATTTATTCTACTTTGTCAATTATCGCCTCCCCCCGTGCAATTGTATTCGGTATATAACAATAATTAGCAGCTGAGCATCATATGCCTGATATTTTCATATCAATTTTATTCGCAGAATGCGTTAACATATCCATCCCCCAAATCCGATCCCCAAACAAATCAAGAAATCTCTCCGAATCCACAACCCCTGACACCCTAAAGAATCTAACAATGGAAGTTAGGCACCCCGGAAATTCAGAAAATTATACAATTTTGTGTGCAAGTAGAGTAGTTCATCCATAACACAAACCTATTTTTTGTTGGTCCCATAATGCGGTTTTAGGGGGTGAAATCACCCCTTGAAAAAAATGCAGAATCACCTTTTGCGTGGAATATCTCGAGAACGGTGCGAGATATCGAAAAGAAGTTTAAACAAAAATTGCATAACTTTTTTTTATATCTACGAAACTGCGTAAACGTAATTATCGAAAAATTCATACTTTTCAAGTTACCCTCACCACCTCCTTAATCCTGAATTCGATACCTAATTAATTTTACGCAGTTTTGTAGATTTAAAAGAAAGATGCAGCTTTTGTTTAAACTTCTTTTCGATATCTCTCACCGCTCTCGAGATATTCCACGAAAAAGAATATCCTGCATTTTTTCAAATGGAGATTTCATCCCCTAAAACCGCGCTAAGCCACCAACAAAAATAGGTTTGTCTTACGGATGAACTACTCTACTTGCACACAAAGTTGCATAATTATCTGCATTTCCGGGTTGCCTAACATCCCTTGCAAGACTATTCCCTTTACACTACTGAATATTATACTCACGATTGACGTATGCCCCGGAAACATGGCTGACGGTCCCGAGGAACAGCGCGAGCAGCAGAATTTCGGCAGCGGCTCGCGGGACCATCGTTCTTCCGGTCTCGGTGAGGCTTTGTCGGAGGACAATGAAAAAGTGTCGCAGATCGGTCGGTATCGAGGCTTCTTTATACGGCTGCATCTTTCTCGCGGTTGTCGCCCGTTCCTTGTCACACCTTCCACCGTTTCCCCCCTCGTTTTGCCCGCCGCTCGCGGGGGCTTGAAGTCGCGCCGGAAACCCAATGATAATGCGAGTGCAAAGCCACCGGGTCGGCCCCGATGTGATTTCCAAGGTGATTCCGCCGCGCTTAATACGCGGAGCGACGCGCGCCTCTCGATGACTGCTCGGTCAAGGGCCAAGGGACCCATACAAAATCGATTAGCACCGGAGGCTTCGTGATTTTGTCATTCCTCGAGGCCAGTCCACGGTGTGCCGGTGACACATCGTACGGTGCAGCGCGGCGCAGTAGAATCGCCGTCGCGTCTCCTACTAGGCGGGCACGACCGTCCGGGCTAGTGGGTTTTCGGGTAGCGTAGCAAGTATGGGATAACGTTCGGGTAACAGTGTTGGAGTATGTCGGGATAGCGGAACGTTCCGATGGCAGAGGATTTGTACAAGGAAGGGTGAAGTGATGCATCTGCATGGCACTGTGCAACAGTTTTTCTCGTAGACAATGTAGGGTGGAGGTTTAGCTGGGAGGAAATGTGGACGCGCGGTCTAGGTACGTACTATATTCGAGTCTGCGTTGGCGGTTAGAAAAAGGTACGCTGCTAGAGTCAGAGGTAAAAGTACCGTGAGAAAAGTTGTGATATCAGCTGCAGCTGCCCTGAAAACACTGATCCCCAAGACCACCCCTAGCAAAATGTTTCCGTCGCTAAATAGCCCGCAGGTTATTATTGTACAATCTGGTTACGCAGCAGCGTTCGCGGAAGATTGGGTTGTTCTGAGATAAGGTGATCCAATTACGTTTCACCCTTTTAGATGAATATTCAGGCTGGAGTGCTTGATTTGTGCTGTCGCATGCCGTGCACGTGACGAAAGTTCTGCTTTTACGTTGACCGCGTGCAACAGCGGTGACGATCGGAGCGTTCCCTCGCGCGTAATCGTGTCTCGTACACGCATACGTTCTCCACGACGTCGTTATCATCGGACAAACGGCAATCGGATTATGTGCCTACGAATAATCACTGTGACAGGTGGTCAGGATAATCGGGCTACATGGAAGCTGTTGACCGCGCGCGTTTCGGTGTAGAACGATGCGACATTAGCAGATACGATCTCGTCATTAGACCCCGGGAAAATTGGGAAGCGTTTCTTGCCCATCCTCGTGCGAGCAACAACACACGTCCCGGACGAAGGCACGGTCACAATTTTCCAATTACCTGAAACGTTCCCACGAAACATTCCCTCTGGTACAGAAAGCCAAATTGCTGTAGTGGAGACCGGGGCAAAATGAACCTCGGGGTAAAATGAGCTTTCTTAATTTATTCTTTAACCATAGAATATATTTACAAATTTTGGTGACGTAATAAATGTGTGTAATACCACAATGATAATTATGCACATTCAGATATCGAAAAATGGAAATGCATTTAAAAAATTAAAACTGAAGTTTAAGAGACTTCCGATTGGTTTTCTTTTCAATTTAGCTTTTTGGATAAATGAGTCTTAAATGTGTTATTTTAACTCCAATTTTTTTCTGCGTGTTTATAACAAGCTTATAAACATACATGTACACGCGTTTGAGAAAACATTAATCCTAACATTATTAAATAATTCATTTTTCATTGAGTACATATTCGGGGTAAAGTGACCGGGGTAAACTGAGCTGCAAATGGCTGCAAAGAACAGATGCGCAAGTGATGTGCGCAATAGCCTAACCTGTCAGCTGGCTAGAAAGCCACGCGGCGTGGTGGAACAGAAACTAACCTCAAAAAAATTTCCATAGTTTTTGACAACCACGGTGCAAAAAAGACAGAAGCTGCCGTGCTGCACACGTCATTCCAGCGCAAGGGGTTAATAATTAGCTGTATACTTAATTAAAGTTCTTCTTTTGTTGCAGTTCACTTTACCCCGGATAGTAACTCACTTTACCCCATGTATGGGGTAAAGTGGTGCGTTTTGGCTTTTTCTTTTCAAGTTGAATTTTAATATACTTTAAGTTTATTTTAAGTATTGCCATTCATCATTTATCAATAGTAATGTTCAAATTATATTATAAATCTATTTCCACACATTTTTATTGTAAGGGAAAAATTTTATTCGACTTCAAACTTTTTTCGTCTCACTTTGCCCCGGTCTCCCCTACGTAGATTGTACGCTTCCTCCGCGCTTTTACAGATCTTCCTCCTCCACATTAGGTACTCTACAAAGTAGTTCTACGGATTAAGAATCTGACGCGTGAAACTGTACCATGGCAGGAGCTAGGGATCATTCTTTACAGCTACTCGCTCGTGACCGATATCAACATAAATCAACAGAGTAGGGTGACTACTTTTCACACCCTCGATTACCGCGTCGCGGAGAATATCCATCACTCAGCCACCCAGGATACAACAAACGAACATACCCAGTCGACGATACCTCGCGTCGTTTTAAACAGCAGAATTCTATTTGAAAAAACCAACGAGAAAGTCAAAGAAGATAATGTCCCCATCGATCTTCTTCTCAATAACCAACCACACACTCCTCTCTTTGTGTGGATATATCGAAGGCCCCCTAGATCGTAAAGCTTTCTCGAAGGCCTCTCGAATTTCATCCCCCTAAATTTTCATCAGAGGCACCCCCGGTGGTGTGTCTTTCCTCCAGCCCTTGTTAGGAAAGGGACGAGGGTAGAAGGGAGTCGTCAGTGGCGAGGAACCGCACGGACTCGTTGCGTGTGCGGTCACGCGTGCACGTGCATATGCCAGTCGTGTACGCCACGGGGAATATGAAAGTGAGAGTCACTCGACTGTTACTCCATCCACGTTCCGCTGAACTTGACCTACTCTTTGTCTCGCGGCAACTACGAAACGGCCCCGTCCTTTCCACTTGAGCCGGGGCTCACCTTCGCCGCGAGCACAGCCGTTCGAGTTACCTGCGCCCGACAGGTACATCACGAAATATCCCTGCAGCTGCCTTAACCGGGTCAAGTTCGTTCGCCGAAGATCAGACGACGCCGTCCCCCACGGACGCGGAACTGATAACGGAGTCGTCTTTCGCCGTGGCTTTATCGCGCCGCCTCTGTTCACCGCGCCCGTATCTCTTTTTTCCAATAATTTGTAACGAGTTCACTTTTTTTTTTCTCTCTCTCCGTCCCTCGACGAGCTTGGCGCGCGTTCGTCGCGTTGCTTATAGCGGTTTCGAATTGTTTCGAAGCGGGTTTTTATTTGTATCGCAGATGGGGATGGACGGCGAAGGAATAGGTGGAAGAAGGGCTAATTAAATTTTGGAAGTTACATGCATTTAAATAGTTTTTTTGTTTGATACAAGCGATCAACTTGTACCTATAGCGAAACAGTATAATGGTGTAATACAAGAGACTGTTTAGTTGTGTTTTTTATAGGATAGCAAGGTTGTAATAAAAGATTTGTCCTCCTGAGGTATTGGACACGGGAGCAAGCAGTAAAAGTGGCTCCACCAGGAAACTGTCCGACTATTTTCGGCTGTGTAAAGTTATAAATATGAGTTCGTGGCGTGTATAATCTGCCACCTTGAGCACGAGCATCTCTTTGTTCAAGGCGGAAGTTCATCGTTTGCCCGAGGTTTTCTGTGATCGCTGTCAAATAATAGAAGGACGTCTAATTATTTGAACGGCTGTAATTTTAGCGCGACATTGGCCGCCTCGCCTACGCCACGCGGTGAGGTCGAAAGCCTTGTCTCCAGACTAGGAGTCACTGACACCTCGAGGTCGACCGAACGAAATTTAGTTTGCTGCACTTGAGATAACCAGCCTTGACGGCCCACGGGATCACCCACCTTTATAATCGTCGACCTTCCTCCAACAATCTGTACTTAAAACTACTTTTCACATTTTCGGAAACGATCGACTCCACTTCCATGCCCGACGAAATAGATCGCGAACCCCTTTCCACGCTCAACACAACTTTCCGCGCTCCCCGTCCCCTGGCCCAGTTAAATATCAAGGAGATCTCGTCGAGAATTTCGTGAAAAAAAAATGGAGATCGCTCGCTTTTTTGCGCTGCAATTTGTACGATTTCCGTTGAATTCGCCGGAACAAAGTTCCGAAACGAGCACGGGCCTCCAGTTGCACGAAATTCTCGCCGCCCCGCGAGCTTGCTTCCCGAGGCGAATCGGTCGCCGGAAATTTCGCTTTTCCTATAGGGCCGTTTGATTCCGTTACGGAGCGAAATCTTGGCCCAGAGCTGCGCCGGCCGAAAAACTGCGGGGAAACGTCGGCGGTCCGTGCTTGCGGCGGGAATCGAATTGTAAAAGTCCAGTGGCCCGGCAGCTCGATAGAAAAGTATCAATGGTGTGCATAGAGTGTCGCGAATCAGGTTACGTCGGCGAGCGAAGTGGCGAGTAAAACTTGTCTGGCTCGCGTCAGGATGGCCGGCCAATCACAGGCCGATTCATGGGAAAGAAAATTGAATTTCATTGAGGCTGACTGGAGAATGACATCATAATGTCGGCCCCTGATGTGTTTATCTGTGATATTTTTTTTCCCGCCTCGGACAGTACGAGCACCTTTTCCCAAAGCTGTCTGGCGAGCTGCCACTTGCCACCACTTCGATGCGCGACATGCCGGTTACTATCGACCCTGGCGCGTAAGATTCTGACGTTGGACGGTAAAAAGTGATTACCAAAGGTAAACGTCATTGCTCGTTACTCCTCTCCATTCTTTCCCCCTCTGCTTTTTTTATTAAATCGAATACGCGGGGTAACGGGATCTCTCATTGTCGGGCTCAGTTCGAACGAGCGCTGCAAGAAGAGGGAACAAACAGTGGAGTGCGAAGGCTCGACACTCTCCCCGGCGATCGTTGGAATTAATATCGACGGTAAATTAATCGTACTTGGGGGAGAAGCACGGCTCTGTGTAATCGCGTTACACACGTATCCATTTCATTCCATCACCGCCGCGCCGTGTAAACGTAAAACGTATTATCGTCTAATTATAAGTTTCCATTAACTTGGAGGAAACGCGCGAGGGCCCGTGGCAACGGAGTTCGCGGGCGGGCGTACCGCGACCCTGATGGAATAACAAGGCGCGGCTACGGCTCGTTCGCGATACCATTATCAGTAGAATCCCTACGATATTATTTAATTCGATCGGTCGACGCTGGGGGGCTTGCTCATTGGTCGCATTCTAGAATTTCACACCGGTGCGCGAAACGGATTTCATTAAACCTGCCTGCATTTTCGTCTGTGTTCTTTTTTCGCCAACTCGTTTATACTTGCTCAGCTGGCAGTGTCCGCGGCAGGGGGGCTAAATCGATCCTTTGTATACAAATACTACTTTGGATACTGGCGAGGATTGCCGACGGTGTTCAATTTGGCGATAGAGGGAGATTGCAGGAAAGGATATCAAATCATGTTAGCGCGTATGCTTGCAAGAGGTTTCAACGCCCTCGTACTATTTGGCCTCCTAGAACAATAATTAATAAGAAAATGAGTAATAATAATTAGTAGTAATTAGTAGCGAGTAATAAAGACGATTAATAATAATAATAATAATAATAATAATAATAATAATAATAATAATAATAATAATAATAATAATAATAATAATAATAATAATAATTATAATAATAATAATAATAATAATAATAATAATAATAATAATAATGTAGGATTCTTAGGTTAGGAGACGGGCGGGCGGCCTGTGGTGTAAGTGAGGCCCAGGTCCATAGGTGGCGCGCGCCCGGTAAAGCCGGATCCAGACTTGAATGAGTATACGCTGAGCAAGGCCGAATGCGCACGAATATTCTGATGTGGACGGGTGAAACGGTAGCCAGGGCCGCATGCTTCTACGTTAGAAAGGGTGAGCGTGAACGCATATGCTAGTGTGGACGTGTCATTCGTGGTGACTCGACGCAAGCGGCCCCACTCGCGAATGCCGACGAAGGCACATGGCCTGAGCCGACCGTTGTCGGTTTTCTTCCGCACATCAAAGGAAGTTTGCAGCGTATTGCGCTCAGCGTGGTTGATAGAAGTAGATGAGATACTTTTCTCAAATCCTCGATGTCCCGGATTTTCATGATATTGAAGTATTGAATTGGGGTCCATATGAAATTAGGGAGAGCTAAGTACTCATTTTTCTAATTTCGAAATTGTCTAAAAAATTCAAATCTTCGAAGTTCCCTGCTTTCGGCGATTTTTATGAAACCCGCCTTCAGAAATGAATTTTAATGACCTAAATTATTGAAGGCATGATCTTGCGTTTTTCTTTTTAATCGTGAAGGATGGATCTATGTGAATGAATTTAATCCATTACTAATATAGTTATAAACAGTTGATGAAAAATAAGAAAATTATATTTTTAACAATATAATGCATTTAACATATGATAGACTTTAAAGCTCCATTTTAATGAATAATTTGTCTTTCTTTTCTTCACTACACCCTGTATTGTTCTCAATTCATACAACCTGACCGACTCGCTGTTGTATTAAAAAATCACACGAGATTACTCGTGGGGAACGGCAATATGCTTCGTGGAGGGACGCAGGAAGAAAAGGGGTAGTAAACTGACGGCACGTGGTTCCGCCTACGTCGTCTTTCCTTCAAATTGGAGACGGATCCTTTATCTCTCGAGTATATACACGCACTCGAACTTCAAAACAACAGCACGCGTCGACGTATTCGGTGCGAGAGATGGTGGGCTTAAAGTCCGATTGGTCCCAAACTAACCAATCGGGCCTGCTTATCTCTCGTGTCTAAACACGCGCTCGAATTTCAAAACAAAAGCACGCGTTGACGTATTCCGTGCGGGAGAAGGTGGGCTTGAAGTCCGATTGGTCCTAACCTTTACCAATCTGCTCTGCATCCGTCCCAAAAGGCCACTCTCTTGAAGAGGCCCTCTTCACAGCAATATCTCCTCCCCGAGGCCCACCTTTTCTCGCACGGAATACGTCAACGCGTTCTTCTGTTTTGAAATTCGAGCGCGTGTTTATACTCGAAAGATAAGGGATCCGTGTTTAATTTGACGGAAGGACGACGCAGGCGGAAACACGCGCCGTCATCGGACTACCCCTTTTCGGGCTACCATCTTTACGACTGCGGAGTGAGCTAAGCTAAGCACAGAAGCTGGTGACGAGAGACACATCGCACTTTCGACCCCTCCGCATGCGGCATTCGTGCGCGTTCGGCCTTGCTCAGCGTATACGCATTCAAGTCTGGATCCGGCTTAAGAGGAGCTCATTAAGCAGAGTCCTCGGGGAAGCCGCAGTGGGGGAATCGGTTAGGCGGCTGGCCAGCACGCGGAAGGCCCGGGTTCGAGTCCCGGTGAGCGGCTTTCCTTTTTTCCGTCTCCTACAATAATAATAATAATAATAATAATAATAATAATAATAATAATAATAATTAAGTTAAGCACATACATCGCGAGTACAAAGTTCTCTGCATCACTCCCTAACTTCAACGTGATAGATTCACCATCGCTTTCCACGAAACAGAAGGACTTTTTCATCCCCCGAAACATCATTAAGTAAGCGACGCATTCATATGAAACGCAGCGTGCATTATATATCCTAATGGTTGGATAGAGTGATCGAAACAGGCAATACTATAAATTAATGTTGGACACGGGAAAGTTCTTGAAGAGAAATGGGCAGCGATTCAACAGTCATGGCACAATGCGCGGTCACCACGCGGACCGTTGCTAAAATCGAGTTTCACGCGTTGTTGGCCGCAATTTATTCATTGATATCGGCCCGGTGGCTCGCGAAACACGAGGCAAGAATTTTTTAACGACCGCGCCGCCCGAAAGGCCGCAGCGAAAGCTTTTTTGATAGCCCGCCCGCGGACCGGAGCTTTTGTCGGGTGCCACACGTACGGCCGCGGGGCCACGTACTTGCGATTACCCAGATCTGCATGGGTGTTTCGCCGCGGAAGCCAGTTTATCTTTCGAACAATGTGACGGTCAATAAAAAGGGGGTTTCCGCGGGAGAGAGCACTTGTCAGGTCGTAAATTAAAATTGATGCCATCTTCTCTCTCTCGTCGCCCCTCTTCCCTGTCCGTTTTGTCTGCGCCCTGGGCAGAGGCCGTCGCTCGGGTCCATTTTCACCCCAGGATTGTACCTCTATCGTTCCCTGTGTTCGGGGTAAACGCTTTTTTCCCTCTCTTCGTTTCAAGTCTGCGGCCGGCCGAGAAAAAAGAAATTTCCTCCAGGCTGCAAAGCCCCGCGCAACGGCTAATTTAATTTGCCCTTCTGACGAGTGGCGGTTCTGCTCCAGTAATTGTTCGCCGGATTCCGCCCATTGAAAGCCTTTTAAACCGTCGCGCATTCGTCGCGCGTCATACGATTAAGCAATTGGAAACGGTAAAGGGATCCTGTTCCCCGTTAAAGAGCAAAAGTTTCGAATTAACTCGCCCGGCATTCTTGTTTCTCCTGCCAGCAAGAGCGTTGTAATAGGAGGATGCGCGGGCTTCGCTGGCCTCGTGCAAAGCGTTTACAAGAACGCCGTTTATTTCCCCAGGGGAAACAGAACTTTTCCACGTCGATGTAATTTCCAGGAAAAGTATCGCGCGCTTTGTGCGTATTTCTCTTGTTGCGCTGTGACAGCTCCCTGCCCCGCGTTTCCTCGACGAACACGCTTAGTCGTGAGAATTTTATTGGAGACGATGCTACGTACAGTTTATTGGACTTACGCGTTACATCGTTCGTGCCACGCGCATTTACAGTGGCGCGGCATATTGTAAAAAAGAAATCTGTCTCGAGAACGCGAAGCTGAGATACTATCGGCGTTGTTGGCGGCGTTTGCTCGCGAAGCGTGCTGCAGCTTGCACGTGCATAAAATGTTTCACGCGACATGGCGACTCGTGACTGAATCATTGCATACGAATTGATAATGTGACGTGACATTGGCGCATACACCGGCGAGTTCAGTGTCATCGAGATAAATTGCCGACCTAGTCCTCCTGGCCTGGAAAGGCGATCGTATCGCCATTGTCAACGCGGCGTTATCAACGTGGAAGCCGATAATGCAACGGGACCGTGAAAATATGTATGTACTTAATTCATCAAGGGTCATTGCGTTTTTCGATTATATCGTTAGGTACTTCGTTACCTACGCTTTTCGCGTGCCTAGTATGCGAATGGAACTCAAATGTTCAAGTAGGTAGGGGGAGTTCCCCTAGTGCCGGACGCTTAAGGCAGGATACCACCTTTGACTGCGATTTTGGAGGCGTTTTTCATGAATTTTTTTTTGCATACAAAGAATGCGCAGAAACAAAATCGGTTTCAGTCATTCATTAATGTAACTTTAATCTGTAATTACACATTTTTTGAAACTGAAAAAGTGAAAAATAATCTCTTGTAGGTGGCGCCAAAATACACTCCTTTGGAGGAACATCGTTAGACGGCGTGTCAAATTCCGCTTTGTACGTGGCTCTTAGAAAAAAAGCCAAAGAATGTCCCTATTAACAACAATATTTTTTAATGCTGTACGTAGGGATTTTACGAAATTTCGATTTTTAAGAAAATGGCGGTCGTTTTAACAATGTTACGAGCCGAGGCTGAGGGCAATGAGAATGGCGGCTGCGAGGCCGAGGATTGAATTTGTTTAGAGTTTGTTAGTAGCGGACGAACCGGGGTCTGGTATCCCCGGGAGCCGCTATAAGGAGGTTGGATGTCGTGGACGAACCGGGGTCTGGTATTCCCGGGAGCCACTAGGAAGGTAAGCTTTCACGGACGAACCGGGGTCTGGTATCCCCGGGAGCCGCTAGGAAGGTGGATATCGTGGACGAACCGGGGTCTGGTATCCCCGGGAGCCACTAAGAGGTAGGATCTCGTGGACGAACCGGGGTCTGGTATCCCCGGGAGCCACTAGGAATGTTAGTTTAGCCTCGTAACTTTATAATATGATACACCTTGAGCGGTAAAGGAGTATCTATGTGGGTTGGTCTCGAAGAGGAAATTCAGATGATGATTGATTCAAATAAAAGAACTCTGAATTAGAAATAACTAATTATATTCTATAAGTTCAGTCTTTTACAATTGTTTCAGTGTTTGTTTGTCGCGGTACCTAAGTCCACCTCTCGGTTTTAACGCACTGAGAAATGCGGGGGTCTCAAAGAGTTTAATGATTACAACACCTATCAGCAACTCTACGTACTGTATGGTTAAAGTTGAAATAATACTTGAAGGAGAATGTTACTCGATCCCGTAAGACTCTTTCGTCTAAACGTACTAAACTTGAAATGAGCCCCCGAGTGTGGATTCGTGGCCCTTTTTATACAGTGAAATTCGGCTAGAAAGTAGTGGGGATATGAGTGCCTTCATTGAATATTAGGTTTTCGGGGAAAACTCGGTTGCATCACACCACCGCAGGAAACGGTGACCCTGCCGGGTCACGTGCATTCCGGACACCCGAAAGGGTTAAAAAGTCAAAGATAGATCTGCGTACGTAACAACAAAAAGGTCAATTTTTTAGGGTAAAAAAAATTTAAAAAAGTTTATAAAATTGTGCACCAAAAAAAAAATAACAACGCTACAGCAAAAGTCCTACGTACATCATTAGGTTATACCACGGGGAAGAATTGTGCAAAGTTTCAAGTCAATCCGATGAAAATTTTAAGAGTAATCTGACACGCCGATTTGAAAAACATCGTTTCGAGAAAAACGCGTTTAAAGTTTTATATAGATTTATATATCTGCTCCAAACCGGTTTTTACACAAGAAAAAGGTTTCGGCCACCTTTCTAATGAATGAATTTCGATTCTATACACTTGAAAGAGTACTTTAAGATAAAAAAAAATTTCAATTTTTTTTAAGAGCAAAGGTGGTATCCTGCCTTAAGGTTTTCCTTAAATAAGAAGAACAAAATAATATTTTAATCTTTATATTCTACGTTATTTATAAGATAACAATATGAGAAATCAAAATTACACAACAAAACATTCAATATTATCATTATAGTTAACTGAAATTACGGTTAAACTTGATTATGCGATTTGGAGATATCATTAAGTGGCACCTAGTACCGGACACAGTAAAAATTACTGACACAACTCAACACAGTCTCAATATAGTTTACAGTGATCACAAATATAATCCTCCGAACATTCGGAAATATCAGCACAAGCCTCGTGTGCCCATTTTTGGCAGCTTGAACACTGAATTGTTTTAGCAAATCTACCTAATTTACACTGTAAAGTAATTTCTTTACCAGATTTTATACATTTTATTTTATCAAACAAAGTACTTTTTGGAATACCATATCTTGAACATGCCTCTCTTAGACTAATTTCTTTTGCCAGAATTTTCTGAAGTGCAGGTTTCAAATTATTTTCATCCCATGAACTTTTTTTCTTGCTATTCATGATGGTTACGTGTATCTTTTAAATACTTAAACCGAAATAATAAACAGTAATACAAATAGGAATACACAAGATTCAGGTTTATACTGTCCGGTAATAGGGGAAAACGTTCTGTCCGGAACCAGGGGACAGTGAACAGATTGAAAATTTTGTTTTTGTGGAAACCAGTGCACTGTTTACACAAAACACAAAGGTAATTAAAAAAATACTTACCAAAAGATACAATAACGCAACTCACACGTCTTTTAGTCAGGAATATTGGTATATATAATAATCTAAACTTTACACGATTCACCGGATTCCCGTCACACCAAACAATCAATTAATTTATTTGGAATTTATTTAGGAACTGGACCATGTCGACACGTGATGGTTGTTTGTTTTATCCCCTCCACGGTTTACGCGAAAGAACAGCTAAATAGCGTTTGAACTGTCACAGATATAGCTAATGTCCGGTATTAGGTGCCGTCCGGGGTTAAGGGAACTCCCCCTACTCAGACACTTGGCTACCATGATTCTTAGACTCTGTGGCATTAATATATTCAAGCGTTGCATATTTGGGTCCTCGGGTAGTCGGGTGCTCGAGGCTTAGGTACTTCAATATTAAAGGTGTCGAATACTAATACCTGACCCATAAGTAACAATATGTATCTATATATCTACTTATTCACTGAATCGTGATGTGAAAGTAGAGCTACCAGCCGGACATTTCCATTAAATTCCACAATCCGAGGACTACCAATCGCGTAACGGTCGCAGTTGCACAATATAATGCGCGGGATGAAGAAACGGATATCGAAGCGCGGCGCACGGTCTCGCTGGCACGGAACTCGAAAGGAATTCATTCACGCTCGCTGGTCCCCATCGAATCGTGCTATTCCGTCAATTCAAACGGGAAGTCTCTTTGTACGGGTGTTCATTGTTCGCCGTCGAAGCGCCGAAGTGTCGAAGAGTCGAAGAGGCGGACGTCTCGGTCCCCGCCACGTGATACGAGTTATTGCACGAAGGAGCCGCGGAACTTTTCGATCCCGCGGATAACTTTAACGAGAAACAAATAAATAAATCAGCGGCACGTCGGTAAGGATTTTGACCAGCATTCGTCTGCACCCTGCTGTCCAAGATTTACGTCGCTTCCTTTATCTAACTCCTCCGGGGACCGTGGGATCGCCTTCTCTCCTCGTCGTACACGAGGGACACCGGCGGCGCGCGTGCACACACAGGCAATTCATAGTTTTCCTCTCATAAATTTGCGAGCGTCGAGCCGATCGAACGGAAACGCTTCGCCCCTTATCTTATCGACACGTATGAAGGCTTATCGGACGGAATTATAGGCAGGGTCGAAGCCGATCGAGAGATCCCTCGGACGATGAGATTTCTTTGGCCGTGATTGATTCCTCTCGGAAACCGATGGAACCCGTTATCGATGCCGGGATCCAGGCAGAGGGTAGGAACCAACCAGAAGTTTCCTGTTATACCGTAGTCGTTGGTTGAGCGACGTCTTTCGGAAAGCGTCGCCCCACCATTGTTAAACTCGGCCGACAAGCAGCGCGGGAGGCGTTCGCTCGCGGGCGCGAAATTACTTTCGCAACGTGAAATTTCGAATTTCTTCCGTTCGGGGGGAACGGTCGAAAATTGTTACGTTTCCGGGACGCTAAATTGCCATCGCGTGACGACCCTTTTCAAACTGCCACGGTCGATCGCGCGATACGCACCCCGCGCGCACACACTCGCGCAGGGGCGGTAATAGATGCGTGGTTTAGGTGCCGTTATGGCGAGGTGGGTGTATAACATTTATTGCGAATGAATAAAGCGCCAACACGCGGACGGGCGTTATTCACCGACGGCGACGCGGCCGCGCCGAGATTTTTTCGCTTCTGCGTTGCGTTTACCTTCGCCACTCTGGCAAATCGAATCGAAATTAAACGAACACTGCGATAGCTAAGTGCAGCGAGGATAGAACAGTGAAACTTTCTCTCTCCGTATCACCGCTCTCGTTTTTATTCCCATGTTCCTCTTGCTTTTTCTCTTCCTTCCCTTTTCTCTCCCCTTTCGCTGTTATCCACCCTCTTTTTTCCACTCATTCGCCAGCTTCCCTCACTCGTTCTATTTTCATTCCACCCCCCTCGCTGCTTCCGCCCGCGCCCGTCCCTTTCGATGGACCGTGGGCTCGCGCGCACCTTCCATTACGATCGTTTCCACCAATTTTGTCCAGCCACTCGTGTATTTACGAGTAATAGCGGCTGCAAACCCTGATAGTCAATATACACGGCGACCTGGGGCTGACACGTTGCACGCAGACCGAATCACGAGACTGTTTCGCGATAGAATCGAATTGGTACATGTGGCCTTCGGATCGAACTCCATCTTTCGTGGTTATAATTACGGTGGGAACAACGGAGCACCTACTAGATCACGATTAAAACATCCTGGGTACCTGTCCAGTAAAAAATTCCCGAGACCATGCAGCGCGCATTGTATTCTCGCGACACTCGCCTCCATTACCACCCACTGCCACCACTTACGGCGCGGACACTTCGTCCCTGTGTATTCATCATACGCGGATCTCTCTTTAATTATTCCCGACTCCAATTCTCGCGTTTTACGGTCAATTTACCGCGTCCCTACGTTGCGGGACCGCGCTGGTGCGCGTGACTCTAATTGAAACCGCTGCGATACATACCCGCACCGCTGAATAATAAACAATACCGCGCTAATAATCCTAAACGTTTGCGTCGGGATATTCGTCGGGCGAAGCGAGTAGGGGAGACCGGGGCTGGTAGGCCAGTTTTTCAGTTTTTGATTTTTAATAAATTATGTGGACGAAATATCATTAAACCGGTTAGTATATTTCATAGGGCATACATTTGGCTATCTGATTAAATTATTAAAGTTGACTAAATGTGACAACAATTAAGGCATTTTAATGTTTTTCTAACACCTTACATGCTGGTCAACCAGCCCCGTGGTCGGGGTTGGTAGACTAACAGTATGGGGTAGGTTGACTATAGGTGCAATCAGTGAAGAAAATGTTAGCAACTTATCGGAATGGTAATAAAATAGCACAATGTCACGAGAGTTGTTTCATTATAAAATATTTATTACTTTTTAATAATAAATAACCATTTAAACCAACACTGGGGTTGGTTGACCAGCTGAGTCATGTAACCTCGAACGTTATTAGTCAATCAGCCCCGAACGATCATTTTGACTTCAATACTCTATATAACCTTTAATTATTTATGTAAAATCAAAAACGCAGTCTCAGTAGGTCGTTTAATAAACAAACTTTAAAATAGTCCCTTCGCATTAATTCTACTGTAACTATATAGAGCGTGGAAACATAAAATCTTTAAGAAAACATATTTACATACATAGCCAATTTTTCGATAAACGCTGGTAACTGCCAAACAACGTGTAATCGACGTGCGTTACGAAAAGTAGCACGTTTCAATTTTCTTACGAAAAGTAGCACGTTTGCCTTCGTTCTCACGAAAACTATCACGTTTCGGTTTTCGCTGCGAAAACTAGCACATTTGAGCGGTTTGCCACGAAAAATAGCATGTTTCGTCTTTCGCTGCGAAAACTAGCACGTTTGAGCGGTTTGCCACGAAAACTATCACGTTTCGGTTTTCGCTACGAAAACTAGCACGTTTGAGCGGTTTGCCACGAAAAATAACATGTTTCGTCTTTCGCTGCGAAAACTAGCACGTTACAGCGGTTTGCCACGAAAAGTAGCATGTTCGCGTTTACCCCGCGTTCGCAATTCCCGCACCCTCCCTTACTCAAATTATGTAGATTAAAATTTTCATATGTGTTGTCTTTTGGAGATTAGATGGAATTATTATTTATTAAACAATATTTTCAACAATTGAATTCTTTTAAACTGCCCACGCGCTGAAACGCGATAGTTTCTGCAGTCTGCAGTATGATCCAAAACGAGCTATTCTTCGTGGCCAAACCGGATAATATGTTAGTTTTCGCCATAAATTCCCAAACGTGCTATTATTCGTGGCGAAACAGTATAACGTGCTAGTTTTCGTCGCAACAGTACGAAATATGCTATTCTTCGTGGCGAGGCAGTCAAATGTGTTAGTCTTCGCGGCAGAAGACCAAACGTGCTAATATTCGTCAGAAACGATGGAACGTGCTTCTTTTCGTGGCAAACCAAAACGTGCTACTTTTCGTAAGAAAATTGAAACGTGCTACTTTTCGTAACGCACGTCGTAATGGTGGTGTCGGAAACAAATGAATGACATAGTAGAAGTGACTTGTTTCTACAGAAAATCGCTCAGCAGTAGAGCACACGTTAGTGAAAAGTTATTAACAATTAGTCAACCTACCCCTGGGGCCAACCAGCCCCGGTCTCCCCTACGCGCTCGTCGCAGCAGAGACGCACGATCAATTCACCTACAGTTCGGTTCGGCGAAAAATCTGCGCGGGAAACGGACCGTCCGGCAATTTTCGAAGCGGCTGGTTTATATGCTCGCGCTCGCCGGAGCACATGGACCGCGCTGTCCCACGGAGGAATCATTTCCCTTGTACCGTCCGAGTAAATTGCTAAAGTTTCCGCGTTTTAACGCTCGCAACTTACCGTGCACCGACGTCGCCCAGGTATAATTTGATATCCTGCGCCGAGGCACGCTTCAGCCCCGCCCCGCCTCCACGGGCTATTTTCGAGAGGACGATCTTAAAGCGTCCTTCGCGGATTTCGCGAAGACGGGCCGGGAAAATGGGCGAATTAACATTTAAAGCGCGATTTTACCACGCCCCGGGTCTCCTCTGCTCTTCTCGCCAGCTCGCTTCTCCCCGGGACTAAGTTCTTGCCCTTATGAAGACACGAGTCCCGGGGAATGGCGTCGTGTAACTGGGCGGTAATGCATAGCCCGGAAACTGCCCTCGATGGCTGACGGTACGCGAAGAATAGAGATTTCCCTGATTAGAGGGGCTGATCGCTAACGGCGCCTAGAAGGAAAGTAATCGTAAGTGGCAGGAAACGAGCAGTTGGAGCGACACGGACGCTTAACGCGCAGACGTTGAAGGAATTCGAAGGTTTGTAAGAGATCCAGCGGATGGTGCTACATAAACGCTTTACTGTAGGTAGGCACATGTATCTACATTCGTTCTACTGCGACTTACAACGAGTCAGCTCTTAGTAAATTCTCATTTTCCGGCGTGGAAACTTGATTTATCACGAGTGGAAGCTTCACTCCAACAAGTCACCGTTTCCCGACGTCCCCTGGCATCAGTTTCATTCACACACCTGCAGGGAATGCGATCGATCTATAAAACATCGAAGATTCGTGCTCCCCGCGACACGACTCGCAGGCGAACTCACTCCACTCGCCCGTCCTGGAATAATCGAGTTCGGAGAGTGGTTGGCGGATGTGGAGCCAGGAGGCCCGCACGTTCACGGGTCTATCTTTCGCGGATTCTGACGGTCGCGTCCCACCGGACGTGAGAAAATAAATAAATGACGGAGCGATTCCCGCGAGCCTCTCGAGAGCGGAGGGTAGCCAAGGAGAGAGCAGTTTCTGTGTAGATAGCGCGAGAATTATGGTTCCTCGCGGGGGTGGGAATGGGGGGCGCGGGGCCATTTTAAGCCCTCCTCCCGCTTCCTGCCCTTACAGCTCCGTAATTTTTACCCTCGGAGAAGTTAAGAGTAATTTACTGGCTCCGCGTAGGCGTTATTCGGCTCCCTCTCAGCCCCCCCCCCTCGTGAAATGGGTACACCGAGGAACCCCGCCCCTTGTTAATTGTCTGCCGTGGATGAACTTGATTTTCCGCGAAAGTGCGAACAGGGGGAGCCTCAAGATAAATGTTAGTAATATTGTTACGAAAATAGGTAGTTACTTGTTTTCGGACCCGATGGGACGTCCCTCGGGGGTCCATTCTCGTGCCATCGCCCCCTTGCTCGTTTAATCTTCTGCTACCCTCGTCGGCAACGGCAGGGAGGGGGGAGGCTGAAGATGCGGTAACTGGAAACGTAGACGAGATAAAGGACAAAGGGAAGGAGCCTTTATGCGACCGGGTAAGGGTTGCTTCGAGTTTCTTCCTGCGTACCCTCGGATACCATTGCGATTCAACGACTACAATGGATACATCCTGTTCCCCGTGCAGCAGGCTCCTCTGGCCGAGGAGGCTTCTCCGCGGTGACGACTCCGAGAGTTATGCCAGAAAATGGGAAATAAATTATAAGATTCTATCTATGAAGGCGGAACTTGCGGAAGAAGCGGAGGACGAGGGTGAAGGGGTTGGAGGATATGATAGCGACCTGGGGAACGCGCGATAACTCAATGTACAAATAGAAGATCCAACGAATACGTGTAAGTAGTTTCAGAGCTGTCGTCGCGAGATAGCCGATCAAGTGCAATCCAAGGCATAGCCGGCTGGCGCGCGCGCGCGTGCCCGAGGACGGTTCGTGTTTTCTCGCTGGCGCGCGTGTGTATGCGAGTGCACTCGAAGGAAAAACGGTGGGAAGTAGGGGGCCGGGGGGTCGGCATGCATCGAATCCCGGTAGCATTATTTAGCTGGGGAAAAGTGCTGCCGACGCCATTAATCCGATTGGACGAACCTTCGCCCTTAGGCCTTAGGGATCCATTATGTATTAGGAGGATCGGCTTGCTCTGTAGCCGACGAGATTAAAGCTGGACCGGGCAAGGAAATGCGCTGACTCAACAACGAGGATCCCGAATATAATTTTACCCTCGGATCGAGATTTTAATCCGTTAAGAAAATACACCGAACACCTCGGTTATACGTGCCTATCTGCGGATCAGGCGTCGATGTAAATCGGCGAATTAAATTTATACAGCCCCGCGGAGCTGCAGCGGGAACGAATTCCTGCGCTGGAGGTAACGCGAGCTTTGGAGTAGCTGTTTCCGTGTGAAATCGACTGATAGATCTCTCGAATATAGTTACTGTTACCGGGGTAAGCCAATTTACCGTTGCGGAACGTGGAGCGTTTCGAATTCTGTTTACTTTTTCAGATTTGAGATGTTAAATAGCCACTGCAGAGCGCCAAGAATCTACCGTTCAGCATCTCCAAACAACGAATAAGTTTCAAGTTTTAATTCCTTTAAGCAATGTTGCCCGATTCGCAAGCAAACTGAAGCTCCACTTCGCCAAGCGTTGAGATGACGGTTCGAGTGGAGGTTCGTTCAGGAGCAGAGTCGGGGAATCGATTACCAGCGGTTCCTTTTTCACGGAGAGAGCTGTATCAAGTTCAAGTATCGCTATACTTTTCTGACCTTCTCCGGCTTCCTGAAATTCTTTGAACACGCAAAGGCGGAGAGCTGTTTCGCGGGCGTTTTACGAGACAAAAGCCAGGCCGTGCTTTATCCGAGGAAAGAGGCAGGCGAACGGGAACTTCCGGCGAACTCACGTCCCTTCCTTCGGCCACGGTCTTCCCAAGAAAGAAACCTTGTCGTACTTTAAGCAAAGAAATGCGCTCCCACGTAACCGCGACTTTCTCGCAGCCACTTGACGTCGCTCTATTAGCATGCTCGTAGACTTCGCAGCATTCCACCTCCTTTCTTTATTTTTTCTGCTACTTACGTCATTGTGTAGTTTCATTTTTCTTCCCTCTCCCCTACGCCTTCTCAAGTCCCTTCGCAGTCCTTTCTATAGATATAACATTCTAAAACTGGTGTTTGTTTTCCGAGGGATTCGTGGTTTGACTACTTGCACCGTCTGTTTTTACTTTATTAAGACAGTATTCCGCGAAACGCTTGGAGGGAAACGTCCAAGTAAGAAGTAACGAAGAGTGCGGCTCTGAAAGCCAAGTATCGACAGGAATGATTAGGGAGGAAATGTGCTGTGAAGCCGAGCTCGTTGGAGAAAGGGAGCCGCGTGATTTCTTTGTGAAAGCAATTTGTCTACTCTTCGTTCTCCTCTCTGCTGCTCCCGGCAAAGTGGGGGGCCGTTGGATTGATTTTCCTGTCATTGTTAAGGCTTAATTCGCACGACTGAAACGTATTTCGGGGGGGGGGGGGGGGGGGGGAGTGTACGTAGAGTTCACTGCGCGTGCAATGGTTTTTCACGGTTACAAAGGCGGTCCTTTTGTATTACAGTAGGAAATGCTGGAATTGGGAAGGAAGATCGAGTGTCGCTGTATCGCAGCAACAACGAATGCGAGGCAGGCATATTGTAAATATCATTTATTGGACTTTTAGGCGTCATGGGGTACAACGATTACATCACGTTGCTTATTTGTAACACCTAAGCAATTCGACAGAAATGAACGGAAAAAGGAGACGTCCGATTCGTCGTTGCGTGGACCAAAATGAACGGTGAGAAACGATACCGGGTATTATCGTCTCGCGTCTACGAGCAGCACCGACTCCCCCGCGCGAATTAGGCGAACGATTAGAAACGGGTCTACGCATCGCGGCGGTCGGTGCGACGTGTTACAAAAATTAGGAACCACTGCGTTTACAAAACATTACGCAACAATATCGGTCCGAAGGAACTGGAACGATCGAAACGAGACGCTATTTAATTTGCCTCTTCTCTACCAATCGAGGGGGTCGAAAGGGTCGCGAATCATTTGTCGGGGGCAAAGATGCTGTCGCGCTTTTCATCGTTTCTTCCGTCTCGTCTTTCTTTTTGCCTCTGTTGTTCGGTACAGTCATCGTTAATTTTTCTTTCACTCGACACGCCGCAGTAGCTGGTTACATCCTCGTTGAAAGCGTCCGACTCGACATCCCCGTCGAAACTAACGATGATCAGTACGCGACACATCCAGCGGGGTTAGGTGGGGAAGGCGAACGAGAACTTATGGCTAAATAAAACTTTATAAAAATATATCAACGAATAATAAATATATCTCTAACAGCGTCACTGTATAATCCGTCATACATAGCCGTCGCGGTGTACGATAGCCTATGCATTTACAATCACTATATACACGCTATTTAGTACTACTTACCTAAAATAATATACAACAATGTACTTTTTAATCCTTCCTATTTTTCTTTCTTTGGAATATTCTTTTTTTTTTGCTTTTATATATAATTTTAATTTGTTTCTCTCTTGGTGTCCTTAGCCGTACACGTAGTTTATTCCGTCCCTCTTTCATTCGTTTCCCCGTGGCAAATCATTTAGTCCCCCTTCGCGTTACGCTATCGCCGCAGCGGATCACACGTCGAACGGAAACATCGTTCGCCTCGCAATGGCCGGCAACGTCCAGCGAACCCGAATGAAAAATTGGTCTCCTGCACGGCGCACGCCTGGCTGGGTGGCTTTCGTTTTCGCGCGTCGCCGTCCTCGTCCGTCGTGTCGTCTCCCTTACAAATAAACTATACAAATATTTACAGGTGCCCCGCGTAACGCGTTACCTCTAAGTAATTCCCATAGTCGCGCCGAGAGCCACGAGTGTACCCCGTGTCGAAGGCTCGCCAGCTAGTTTACAAAGTCCACCCTCCCCCTACGCCGCGGTGAATCCTTCTTGCACACAAGGGCGCGCCCATTTCCCATTTTAAGGCCCGAGAAAGACATCGGCAACGTCGCGGTAAAAGCTCCAGCCGCGGGTTTTCAAGCTTTCGAACACAATTAAACACGCCCCAATTCGCGGTCTGACGCCGTCCGCGCAGCAGAGATGGGCATCATTTAAATAAAAAGTTATTTAAATAACGTATCAAATAAAAGAGACTTTATTTATATTAGTCGTTGAATAAAAATAACCCAAAGTTATTTTTATTCGATGACCCTCGAATAAAATTTTTGTCTTTTATTCGAAATCAATTTTTTATTTAAAATAATTTTTTGCCCATCTCTGCCGCGCAGCAATCGAGGACTCGCAGAGGAACAGAAAGGTGAGCTTTTGGCAACCAAACAGAACATACGCGATCGCTGCCGCGACTCGATCGTCTAGTCGGATCGTCGCGGCACTCGCCGGAAAACCGTAGGAGTATCCAAGACGTCTGGCAACGAGATACACGATCAAGGAACGTCAAGGGGCCGGATTATCGTCGTCGCCCGGAAGCCGGATTCGTTGATCGGCAACGACATATCGCCGATAAAAGGCTCCTCGTTTAAGCGCCGCTCTCGCCCCCCTTTTTTCGAAACGCAAACACGCTCCCGTCGGCGCGCGCGCCCTCGCCGAATTCTCGCCGCACGCGGCATCCCTTGGGGAAATATTATTTCGTTTCTTCGTTTCTTTGCCTATCCACTTTTATATATTATGTACAATGATCGAAGTTCGCCGCTCGTCGCGGAAATACCGACGGGGTAGCCTTCCCCCCCTTCGTCGCGGAGGGAAAGTTGGCGTTCGTTCGATTCCGTTGCTGGTTCTTAAGGATACACGCTCGACGTGGCCAGTTCGGGGCGGCAGGATCCTCAGCGACGGTGCTCCTGCAGGATGGCCAGCGCCAGGCAAACCGAGAGGCAGGCCAGGCTCGCCGACCGGAAGTGAGCGTGACTGTACTCCGAGGCCCGTGTCACGTTCAGCAAAACGGAAGCGTCCGCGATCCCTTCCGACGAGCGGACCAGGAGCAACCATTCGCCAGCGTGCGACCACTGGATCGTGTCGAAACTCAGCACCGTCCTGTAACAGGACTCTGTGCCGCCGTCCTGCAAGGTAAACAGGAAGACGTGACTCATTAACATGCTTGATAATTGCCAGTGGTAATCAGCGTCCAGGGACGGTGTGGGTTAGGTTCGAACAGGTTCGAACGAGGTGTTTCATTCAAGGCTTTCAATCCGTGAATGTTGTAGGGTAAATCCGGGAGACGCGGTCGGGCCGGAGAGTTGGTCGTGTCGCTATATTTCAGAGTCTATACGTAAAAATGCATTAAAGTGCAGACCAATTACTTCTCTAGAAGCCAAATAGTTGAATGAATAGCGTTATTTCGCTTCCTTCTGTGTTTTTCCTGGATTTATAGGCTATAAAAGGTAAATTGATGTTACATTTAACCTCCCCTAGTAGCATTTTTGGTTGGCCAACGGTTGCCAACAGTTGGGAATTAGTTGGGATATAGTTAGTGTTTGTGCCTACAAATTCCCAACACAGGGCCTACGGCAAAAAAGTTACGACAGTTTGCCAACGAATATTCAATGTTGGGCCTACAATTGTTATGGTTGGATAATTAACAAAAAGTTACGACAGTTTGCCTACGAATATCCAATGTTGGGCCTACAATTACTATGGTTGGTTAATTAACAAAAAATTTACAACCATGATTAAATGTCGTCTTACAAACGTCAGAAAATTTGCTACATCAAAAAACCTGTTGTGATTTTTCTTTTCTTATTTATAAATACGTAATGAGGACGTCTGTCTTAAGACAAATGTGAAATTTTAAGGAATGAGTCTAAAGGTCGGATGATGATATTTTGTAGAATATTTCACGTCACTGCGCAGTTTTCATAAACAATTAATACTAGTAATGTAACTAGAAATTATAAGTGTTTACAAGGAAGTGTGTTGGTCAGTTGCGAACAGCGGTTGCTTTGTAAGCGGAAAGTTTGGATTCGATTCTCGTCACCGCGAATTTTTTTTTTTCCCAACCAGACCTAAAGAAGACGTATTTACGACGTCTTTTGAAGTTCTTTAAGACGCCTTCTGGACGTTTTTAAGACGTCTTTTGGAAAGAAGCCTTCAGTTGGGCCTATGGAAAGAAACCTTCGGTTGGGCCTTCGTGTTAAGTGACGTTGGGCCTACGTTGGTTACAATCGTTGGCCCATTTAAAAATAGCGCGACACTTCAACAGTTGGCCAACGGATAACACGTCATTGGCCCAACAAACTCCCAACAAATAAATGCTACTAGGGTCTTTTGTCAAACAGCGGTTGTACAGAATCGTATTTAAAATATACTTTTAAGTTTATTTTCCTTTAATGTTTGGAATAATAAGATAGTAGAGATATTGAAGGACAATGCAGCCAAAGTATTTGGCCATATTAACTCTTCCTCTCAAAGCTAACGAGAAGACCACGTCTCGCTGCAGAAAGGTGAGATGGTCGAGTTATGATTTTTTTATTATTTTTGTTTAGTTTTTTATTTTTTATTATTATTTTATTATTATTTTTGTTTATTTAGTTTATTTATTCACTTTTGTATTCATTTGCCTTGCTAATCGCCAGTAGGTAATTCACTTTTTCTTTGATGTGTTCTTTACTTGTTTAGCGTAAACAAATTAAATATCAATGAATCCGTAGTTGTATTCACTCATAAATAATTTTGCTTTATCCTTTGTTAATTTTCCATGAATAATTATGTGAGTGGTCTCTGCCAACGACGAAAACCATTTCTCCCGGCACCTCGGGAGAGGTGGTCAGATGTCATGACTTCAGTTTTCAACCCGATTTACAGTAAATATTGTCTTAAAGCAAATATCGACCAGTTTTCCTGAATCGGCATAAAATTCTGAACATATTAGGTTTGTTCTGATAAAATAAGTAATATCTATAGGGTAAGTTAGGGAGAGTTTGACCACCGGGAGAGTCCGGCCAGTGTTGATATTTTAAGACTGACGCAAGATAGGGCACTGTGTGTCATTGACACAAAAGAAATGAATGCGCCTGTTGTTAATCTTGCATTGACCATTGTCACAAATCCATATTTAAATTATAGGAAACACTTACGACTTTATGCGTGTCTGACAGTTTTTAGACCAAGTAACAGTGCTGGTGATATTTGAAAGACAGGTAAGTTTATTTACACTACACCGATATTGGGGGATATAATATGCATAAAACTACAGTGTCATCCCAACAATACGTATGTATTCGTTTTTAATTTATTTTGACAAGGTGGTCGATCACTCCCTTGATTATGGGATAGTCCGACCACATGTTTTTTCTTACTGTAAACCCATCTTCAGATTCAGGGAGCGAAAATTCCATTCTACAAGATAGTGATATGTCATTATAAAAGCCTGTGACCGAAAACGATATCTCGAAAACTGACGATTGGATTAAATGTGTGCACTGAAGCCGTTGGTTTCATGATACTAGATGTTTAAAGTACCAGAATGTTTGTGATTTACATGAAAAACTGAAGAAGAAATAACATATCAATTAACTTCTTCGTGTATTATACTTTTTGTAAGCTACTTTTTGTTATTTTTCAAGGTCGGTCTCACTCATAGTGGGTGGACGATCTAACCCCGACATGCGGGTGAGACCGACCAGTTGCAGTGCCAATGTTTTTGGTTGAAAATGAAAATAAACATTTGAAATTATCGCACACTATAATTTATATATATCCTAAATTGCTTGGGCTTTGTTTTAATGTGCCTAAAACGACAAAAATGTGAAAAACAACGATGCTACAATTTATTTTCTAAAAAGTGGTCGGACTCTCCCGGACTTGCCCTATTAGTTTTAATAGCTATTTTATATTAGGTCGACCGCGTCTCCCGGATTTACCCTATAGGATTTCGTGGGAATTAAGGAAGATGTGCCTACCTATGTAAGGGATGTTTAAATGTCTGTTGTTTTAAAAGGACTCTGTAGGGGTGGGAAGGGTGAAGGGTTCATTGTAGGGATGAAAAATGGTTTCGAGTGCTCTGAAAATTTCTAAGTTGTTAAGGATTCTTTAGAAATCCTTTCATTTCTTCGTGGTCAACTTCTTTTTTCAATTAAGTATGCCTGCAGCGCTCCTTAATAATTCCAGAGTTCATGAATATGCTCAGAATCGAGGATGCGAATTCGCAAGCGAATTGTCGCAGGCGTTCTCCTATTTCGATAGGAGATGCATTTTAGCGCCACGGGAGCGAATGAAAATGGTGAACCGATAGTCCGACCGAAAGTTAATACCGTCGGAAATTAGAATACGATTATTCCAGGTCGCGGAAGATGCCATAGACGCAACTTTGAGCGTAGCTTTTCGAAGTCATTGAAGCACAGTTCTCATTAGACCCGGAATTTAATAGTTCGCAGCGACAGATTTCCGTTCGAATGCCGGCCGACTTCCTCCGCGGGGGGGGGGGGGGGGGATGTTTTTATCGCGCGATGCTCATTAACTCGCTACTCGATAACGTCGATTCAAACCGTCCTCCTTATCTGCTACGATTCCGCTTAAGGTTCTTACGCTTAAACTTTCGCGTGGAAGTTCCGCGGGAGACAGAGAACTTCCTGCGTCCTCCTGCGTTCTCGCTTCAGTGGCCCCTATCACCTCTGATTTCCATCGCTTTTCCTACTTGACTTCTGCAGCTCACTTTCTTTCATACGAAATCCCGCGCTTCTTGCGCGCCCGCGATAAAGTCGAGTATATTAAATCCACCGATTCCGTGACTGACAAAAAGCGAAGGGAACTTGCGAGGGCAGAATACTCGTACACTGAAAGTTAGATATGAAAAATTCGGATCGGAATTGATTTACAGCAAGTGGCGATGGAATCTCCGCGCCCCTTTAATTATTTGCATTCGGCACACGTCTATCTAAACAGCGAAATTAAATCAGAAAACGGATTCATTTAGTTCTCTCCGTTTGATCCGGCTCTTCCTTGTGATATTTTGCCCCGCAATTCGGAGCAGACGTCGTTGGAAGTCTCGCGAATTTTTCGCATGCAAGGAGTCGCAGTTGCTTGCTCCATTTAACTTGACGCTCCTCCCTCGTTGTTTTTCCCTCTCTCCCCCCCCCCCCCCGGGTAAACTACTTTCCCTGGCTCCTTGTCTCCTCCATTCACGGAAGCTCCCCCCCATTCCTCCTCACCTTTCGTCGTCTTATTTGTTGTTCCTCGCCGTGCTCCCACGAGTGTTCCTCCTTATCGTTCACCCATTTATTGCAATCTATTTCACACCGTATAACGCGACTTAAGGGGGTATAGGACTATTGAAATCTCGAAAAATCGATTTTTTTATTATTATTAATTCTGAAAGTGCCATGCTTTGTGAACATTTACAACAATGTATCGTGAGGAAATTCGAATAATTACGGAAATTATAGCGCTGAACGTAATTGAGTAACGGCCTCGGAGAGCGGTATTGGCGTATGGGACTTAACTTTGAAGCCGTTTATCTCAAAACTACATTTTCAAACACGGTGTACATCATAACTCTTGAACGAATTAATATTTTCACTTAAAATTTTAACTGGAGCTGTAGAATTGCTTTCCCTATCGTGTGGAATTTCCGCATTAACATTGGATGTTTGTAAACACATTTTATAACTGATTAAAGACGATTTTTTCCCCATAAAAATGTGGAAAAAACTTAATTCGTGTGTAACTTTTACAATTTTTGTTTAAATTCGCCTAGCAAAGTTTTACACGATAACTATTAGTGTAGAAATTACTCACCCCAAGGCATTTTGCTTTTAGATGATTGGTTCACCTGGGACTATGTACACCGATTACAGCTGCGCGCTGCGGGGGACCATCTTTAGCATCAAATAACTTGAATAATTTTCAACATTCTGACTATTTTTTTATTTTACATTGCTTGTAAAAGCGTATATAAAAAATTGTGAAGAATGCCGGTATGGTGATTATTTGGTATCTATAAGCAATCCAACCGACAAGAAACAGTCGATTTTAGTCGTCCAATAGTCCTATACCCCCTTAAAAGATTATCACTCCACTCAGGCGAACAAATCTAATGTCCAAAATGACAAAAATACTGCGCGCAGCTTGCGTCAAAACACGTGGACGTCATCAGCGATTTATTATAGGCATCATTTATAAGCGTCCGCCCGAATAACTTTCATTGTTTCGCCATTATTGTGCTTGGAAACTCGCGAGGGGCCGTATGGAGTTAGGGGTGATGCCGGTAGCTTATTAATTTTTCGCGCAGAAGTTGCTCGGAATAGTTAGGTAGCCAGTATCGACGCTGTGGCATTCAAAACAGAATCTGGGTCAAAATAACTAAGCTCGCCGCAACACGTGCACGCCATCGAGCCTCAGCAATCACCCCCTCTATCCCGACCCGCTCGTCCACCCTACGCCCCCAGCCGCCTGAACCCTCGCCGAGGAGCTGCAATTCCACGAATTAATTACCCCGCTACTTGCAGGCCCGGATAACAAGGGATATAGAGAACGAGGCGGGATAAATCACGTACTAACTGCTATCAGTCGTGCTCTCGGTGAACGTCGCGGAAATTTCGCCCCACCCGGGGTCGCGCGCGAACTTTCGATGAAATATCCGGGGTTCGGCGGCCCCATCGAGAACAAAAGTGCCCGGCTTAGACGGGGGCGGGGTGTGTCTCTGTGTATTTGCACGCTCGACAACGGGTGGAACACGCGCGAGGAGGACGAAGCGGGCGAAAGCAAACGCCGCACGGCGAAACGTTTCCGCAGGAAGATTGCTTGGTGGGATGCGCGTCACGAAAAGAATTCCACGACGTTCCAGGAGACGTCCAAGGGAGAAGGGAGCTTCGGCTTTGTGTCCCTTCATCGGCTGGTAATGATATAATATTTGAAATATCCACTATTCAAGAGGTATCGTCCTTAAACGGATGACAAAGTTTTATCGCGTCATTTTTCTAGGACACGTTTCTTCGAACCCCTCAAGGTCCACGTTCCTCTAGAAGACAATTTGAATCCTCAGTGTCTAATCGTGCGTGTCTCAAGCGGAAAAGGGAACAATGCACGTGGCAGGGTGACGTTTCTGCTCGATGAAAGTAGACCAGATTGAGAGTCGGTGACAGGTGCAGATGCTTAAACAATAGGGTGGAGTGAAAAAAACTTTTATTCGATGATCAAATTCTAATAGTGCGGAAAAGTGTTCTACTTGGCCCAATAAAACGTGTAAAAAATTTCAGCTCGATCGGATAATTTCTTCTGTGTGCACCAAAGGCCTTAACTTTCAAAATTTTAGTACAAAACTTAAGAAAGTGCAACTTTCTTCAGCTGGTGGATTCTACCTTTTTTTTACCCAGGACTATATTTGTTGCGTAAATGAAGCAAAGAAACACCCGTGGCTGGTTTCGGAACGATAGGGACGGCCTGTCGGCACTGTAAACTATCAAAAAATGCAGCTCTTCGCTGACTTTCCTAACGGAACAAGTGGCCCAGAACCCACCACGCGGAGGTAGCTGTACGTCGGGCTCCTTGTGTTTTGTATTTTATATTTTTTTAAATAATTTTATTGTTTTTTGATGTATTTTGTATTTTATATATATTTTTTTTTTTTTAATTTTAAGTTTTGTACTAAAAGTTTGAAAGTGAAGGCCTTTGGTGCTCACAGAAGAAATTATCCGATCGAGCTGAAATTTTTTACACGTTTCATTGGGCCAAGTAGACAACTTTTCCGCACTATTAGAATTTGATCATCGAAAAAAAGTTTTTTTCACTCCACCCTATTAAACAATCAAAGACGCAGTCGCGATGAGATCCGTAATTTCTCCGATGGAAATGGACGAAATTAAGCAGGGCGCAATCGCTTTCCGTTAAACGAATTAAGAACGTTGCCGCGCGGAACAAAGGGGATTAAAAGTTAATAAAAACAAACGTAGCCCAGGTGCATTAGCAAATCCCTCTAAAGCTACGTTGGATTCTTTCCGTCTCCACCATCCCCAGCCACTGCTCGTCCTCCTTCCAGTTCTGTGCGCTTCACCGTTATTCCTGATTCCTCGGAAAAACGGTTAATCCGTCTTTTGTGCGGCCATCCAGCCTCCCGCTGGTAGGGGGGAGGAAAAAGGAGTAGCAACAGCGAAGCCGCGGAAATGAAATAAGCGCGAGCCCACACACGAATCCCGCGTCGCGTTTTATTCATTCCCACGGCCGCAGTATGCAACGCGGTATGCAACAAGCATTCCATGTCTGCGCAACACTTCCCCGTGCTCCCCTTATCCCCGATCCTTCACCCCGTGGGCAAGAAATCACGCCTCGCGTTTAATTGCTTCGAAACATGTGTCTATTTGGCGACGCCGCGACGCGAGTGTAATCTTCAGGATCTTAGAACGGAATCGTGTTTGCCGTTGAAGAGCACGGATTCGCGAAGGGATGCTGCCTCTTCTGGGTGGCAGCTGCTGAGAGCTCGATGGTTCTCGAAGTTAAATTGCACTCGCAGCGGCTGGCGCGCTTCTTCGTTGACCTTGTTTCAGGGAAGCCCCGTTCCCGAGATCGTTGTCGTTGCGACGATTCCGCCAGTTTGTTCGGCATTAAAAGCGACGCTGGTGAATCTTTGAACTCTTTGCTCGGCGAAGGGATATTTATGCTGCTCCACTGGTGGAATCGTCCTTCTTCGGGTCTTGTTTAGAGTGCTGGGCCACTATGTATTCTTCTTACAATTAAAATCCAACGCGATTACATGTAGGGTAAATCCGGGAGACGCGGTCGGGCCGGAGAGTTGGTCGTGTCGCTATATTTCAGAGTCTATACGTAAAAATGCATTAAAGTGCAGACCAATTACTTCTCTAGAAGCCAAATAGTTGAATGAATAGCGTTATTTCGCTTCCTTCTGTGGTTTACTGGATTTATAGGCTATAAAAGGTAAATTGATGTTACATTTAACCTCTTTTGTCAAACAGCGGTTGAACAGAATCGTATTTAAAATATACTTCTAAGTTTATTTTCCTTTAATGTTTGGAATAATAAGATAGTAGAGACATTGAGCGACAATGCAGCCAAAGTATTTGGCCATATTAACTCTTCCTCTCAAAGCTAACGAGAAGACCATGTCTCGCTGCAGAAAGGTGAGATGGTCGAGTTATGATTTTTTTATTATTTTTGTTTATTTTTTTATTTTTTATTATTATTTTATTATTACTTTTGTTTATTTAGTTTATTTATTCACTTTTATATTCATTTGCCTTGCTAATCGCCAGTAGGTAATTCACTTTTTCTTTGATGTGTTCTTTACTTGTTTAGCGTAAACAAATTAAATATCAATGAATCCGTAGTTGTATTCACTCATAAATAATTTTGCTTTATCCTTTGTTAATTTTCCATGAATAATTATGTGAGTGGTCTCTGCCAACGACGAAAACCATTTCTCCCGGCACCTCGGGAGAGGTGGTCAGATGTCATGACTTCAGTTTTCAACCCGATTTACAGTAAATATTGTCTTAAAGCAAATATCGACCAGTTTTCCTGAATCGGCATAAAATTCTGAACATATTAGGTTTGTTCTGATAAAATAAGTAATATCTATATTAGTTTTAATAGCCATTTTATATTAGGTCGACCGCGTGTCCCGGATTTACCCTAATCGCGCGAGCTATCTGTTTCTTTTACACTGAACGACCGAGGGAAGGCGCTTTAAGAGTGTGCAGAAAACATCGAAAGGTTACCTCGATAGCCAGTGCCTGGACTCCGTCTCTGGATGGGGCACCGGGCACGTAGACGTTCTCCTGGGATATCCAGAACACCTTGCTGTATCGCGGCTCGGCGCAGAATTCCACGATAATGCTCAAAGGTTCGCCCTCCTTCGCCGTCACCGTCTGACTCGGCGGATGAACCATGGGTCGACCTGCAACAAAAAATTCACAAACAACCCGCTTAACCCTTGCTTGAACCACTATGCACGCCACACTCCTCTGGTCATAGATTTACCACCCTTGCGTTCCGCTATCTTAACCCAGCCAGCACACCGAGCGCTCTCTCTCTCTCTCTGGAGCTTGTGCAGAGCTTTGTGTAGTGTTAACTGCGAAAATATCTCAGCGTGCATCCAAACGACGTAATCTGCCGTAATTCCTGGTAAATTACAACAACCACGCGTGTCTACGTCGCGACGTGACAGCCTTGGGTTTCCGTTTTAGATGGAAATTAATTAAACCGATTAAAGGGGGAATTGGAACATAATAATGAAGCATAGCGACGCTATATGGAATTCACCATCGTCGTTAAAGTAATTCCCAACAAGTGTTATGTATGTTTATTTCCTTGGATGCGGTCAATTTACATTCGAATTTAAAGCCGTGCGCGAAGAGATGAGAATAGACGAGCGATTACGCGTTCGTGCCAACGTTTCACAAGCGTTTCGTGAGATATCGGGGCTGAATGCCGTATGAGGGGCGCGACAAATTTATTTATCTCCTATGCCGCAGGTTTTCAGCGCGCTCTCTTTTTCCCCCCTAATATTTATAGTGTGTTTTCCATGTTTACGGGCGCGACGGTATCGGCGAGGGGTAGGTTTTTCTCGCGTCGACTCGCGGTGAACAAGCAGCGACGCTTTTGATTTACTCGTTCCGCGGGGCGGCCGCGATCCCTCGGCAAACACGGCCGACGATCGATGATCGAAACTAGACTCGCCCGCGTGACAATGCGGCTGGCAAGCCTACAGCGATGTTCCATCGACCTGCATGCGCGCTGCAAATTGCAGCCTCGGCTTCTCGATTTCAAAGCCTCAAGGCGATCGTGATTTCCAGGCTTCAACCTGGTCTCGACAAAATATCCTCTTGCCACTGGCGGCGACAGCTCGCCCTGCGACGTTTGCTGCGAGAAAATACGTTGCTGGATCACGGGATCGATGGGATCACGGGGCAGGGGTAACGGTTCCCCTTGATTTGTTCGTGCCTCAATGTTATCGTATACCTTGTGTTTCGCCGAGGATGTACCATCGTTTGTGATTCGCTGATGGGGATTACGCGACGCGTTCTCAATGGGATATATGTATATGCTTTAGAGGAATTATATCGGCTGAGTCTATTTAAGAGGGAAATATGTGGAGAATCCTGGCGAGGATTCTAGTGCATAGAATAATTGAATGCAGGTGGACTTTTCTGATATGGACGTGAGATTATAATGGGGGCAAAATTATTGCAGTCGGCCGCTCGAGGGCATTTTCTTTTATTTTTGTAATATATTAAGTTGGCTTTTGTTTTTTTGAGTGGCATTTGTTGTGGAGGTTTGCGTTTTGTGTTTCTCAGAGGGGATAAAGGGAGAGATGGGATCAGAAATGGAATAATGGAAGTAGTACGAGTGTATGGAGAGGATAGACACTAGTGACTTTGAATGGATAGATGATTCTATCTCTGCTGGAGCATGTGAATAGTCGATAAACAAGTCCGCGAGGTTTTGTGGAGATACTAAAATTAACTTCTAACAGTGTAATAGTTTTCCCCGTGAAAGTTGAAGACTTGATTCGTTTGAATTATCATAGTTAAACAAGTGTTACGTTTCCTTAATGGAACTCGATAATAACACTTGTTCCCGATGTCGATCCGAATAACGCGGAGGTTTTAAATTCCTCGAGCACCTAAATTGCTCGTGATCGATCTTCCGATACGAAACAACGAAGAGGATGAGAATATAATTCACTTGACGTTCCAACGTTTCCATTAGCAATCTTCTCGTGCGATCGAAAATGATTGGTTTCTATATTTTTAAATGAAATCTCATTCTTATTAATCAGAAATCTAGAAATTACTGGCTAAATGGAAAAGTTTAAGTTTCGAGTAAAGTTTAGTTAAGCTTATTCATATGAAATGCCTTGAAGCTTGTAAAGCATTTCCTTACACACAGACCCTCCGAAATGGTCCCCCGTTCCTATCTCAATGTACCAACATGAGGACGATACCTTATCACATATCATTAGCCATCGTAAATTCTGTGCCAATGTAAAATTTAATCTGCCTAACTGCTTCCTAAGTGTCACCGCCATGAAAGTTCCTCACAATTATGCCTAATTAGTACCTGTACGGTATCACGTAGTCTACCCACGGAAATATGATCTCCGACATGTAGGAACCACCTGCTAAATTCTCCGAATTCTCATACACCATGCCCTCGAACATCTTACGGTCTTCATAGGCAGAAGGCATTAGAAACAGACACGCAAAATGAAATGAAAACGATCAGAGTCTAACCAGAAACAACTGCAGTTCATTCCAACGAACTCATAGGGTAAGTGTGGGTATTACTGCGGACTTTTAAGGTAGGTTAACTTTAGAACCCTCCATACGGCGTTCAAATGAATGAAAGTTCCTCCTTCTTTTTCTAAAAGAAAGGTGGTACCTTAATAATTCCATAAAAAAATATAAGGGCGGGGTAATAAGCACAGTTAATTAAAAACAAACAGATTTGTCGATCAATGTCATTGCAGGAGTTACTGCGGACATGCATGTATTACTGCGAGCCTGCTACTAACGAAATACCAGTTACTGCGCATGAATTACTGCGGTCTGATGTCAGGCGAAACATAACCTTAGTAGAAATATGAAGGTTAGGTATAAGGTTATGGTCACGTTGTCACGTAAGTGAAGCGGTCGGAAGAAAGGTTAGGTTGCGCAGTCGTTGGTCCGCAATAATACATGCATATGGTGTAAAGTACTGCACCTAGGGTGACTGTACCTAATATCGCCAGTGTTCCTAATATCGCCACTCGCTATATCTCTTAAAGTAAGCTCTAAAATTTATCGGTTATGCACTGAATTATAGTACCTAAACATATGTAGGAAGACATACTATAATTGCAGCATCATGTGATCAACAATTACACAAAGGGAAGGATTTTAGAGAATCTTAATAGTGTAAAAATTTATTGGATTATCACAATTTTACGTCACATTCGGAGAAGGTAAGTCTAATAAATCTGTGAATGCAAGAATATCTACTAGAAATACCTAATTAACGATGTACTTAAGAAATTAAATCGATTCAAATATTTTTCATAATGAAAATAGCGTTTTTCTTTTAGCAGTATGCGTGTTCTCAATACCGCCTACCGGAGAACAATGGTTTCGATGTAATGCTTGTTACAGGTGAGGTCACGAAATGTGCGGAGCAACCGAAATAAAATTTATTTGTCCAATATGTACATCGGAACGTAAAAAATAAAATATTTTAAAAATCTATATTTTCAAATTTCTATATTATTCTAATAAAAATGAAATCAAAGATGGATAAAAAGACATTTATAGAGCAAGAAATAATAAAAGCACATGTGAAAATGACTTTAAAAACTCATATATACATGAATTAATCAATATTTCTTGAGTAGGCGATATTAGGTACACTTTTTTCAGGACCCGATTTTTGCATGTCTTACGTTTTTTGAGTCCTAATTAACAATTTGTAGGTTTCAACGATTCTAACATATGCTACATGAAAGATGAATAATTTCTCTTTACTTTGAAACGAACTGCATGGAAAAATATCAATTATTATTCAATCGACAGTGATTTAACTTTTGCCTGGCGATATTAGGTACAGTCACCCTAATACTGCGGTGAGAAATAAAAATTAAAACTAAAATGTAGACGACTGATTTACTGTTTTTCTGAAAAAAATAGCTCTTATTCTATCGAGCAATAACGCTACATTACATGTATTACTGTTAATAACAAAAATATAAATGTTTTTCAAGTAGGTGTTCATGACCGCCATATCGGGAATCGACCGAAGTTTCGCCTTGACGAATTTCAAATTGCGATAAAAGAATTAATAATAACTTTGCTGTACATATATATTAATAATTATCTGTTATAGAGTTGAAAATAATTTTATCAATAATTTTCAAGAGATTATGTAGTCTCCAACATTAAATATGATCTGTTTTAGAATATCCGCAGTAATCGGGGCATCCGCAGTAATACCGACACTTACCCTATATTTAAGAAAGGAAAAGCCGCTCACTCCAAAACATTAAACACATTAACAAAAATATGTAAAATCAAGTAGAATCTACCCCCCGCTCCACTACACTGTTCTTACGCCGCCGTTCCCCCTTTCTTAATTTATTAATTAACGCAGTCTGCCGTGAAACATCGTGCACGTGCTCGTAGCTCCATTAGATCCCTTTCAAAGCTGCAGTGTCGCGATATAGAGACGCGAAAGAACCAACCCACAAGCGAGCCTCCGCTCCTCCTGCACTCGACCGTTCCCACGCGTTTTGTAGCCATCCAGAGGCTTATCGAGGCAATCGTCGAACGACTCGGTCACTATGACGAACTACTCGATGTCGTATCAGTAGCTTTGTTCCTGCACTTTAGCTAATTGAAGCGTGGATGCCGGTTAGCCCTGGGCGATTCCCGTCTCTCTTTCGCCACTCTCCCGCCGTTCCATCCGTCCCTCCCCCCCCGCGTCCCTCCTTTTAGCCTTCGTAGCTCTCATCTGCATGGATTTCCTGCTTCGTAAAGCAAGCTTTCTGACCCTGGTTGGCCCATCTGCACCGGTGAATAGAAGCGGAACAGTACACTCGGCCGTGGCTGCTCATGAATATTCCTACGACTGAAATTACTGGAATACCTTCGCCCGCGCCTCTTGTTTCTGCGGCGAGGGCGAAAGCGCAGGCTGTCTGTCTCCTTTCCACGCCTCTCTTCCGTCAAAGCTGGCCCCGCTCTCGCCGCGCTGCACCGCGTTTGGCATTCGACCGATACCAGAAGAATTAATAAAAAAAAAAAGAAGGAAACGTGGCCGCCCTACCTCGTCGGATTCCACGGTGCAGTGTTTTCGTTCTTGGCTGCACGTCGGGCGAAATGCTCGACGATTTTTCCACTCAATAGTGACGATTAGTAATAAGCTCTTAAGAACATGGAAATTTTGTTCCCATTTTTGTGTTAATTCGCGAATGTTTCTTCGTGCACGGTAGAGGATCTCTGAGAGTTACGCTTCGATCTTGGTTGAATTCTTTGCAGAAAATTGCAGTGGATGAAATATGCATTTTTTTTCTTCAGTATTTCAGTGCTTTCTGGTCTTCCGTTAAGTGTCGTCGATGAACCTATTTGCGTTCGAAAGTGGCTGTTCTACAAGGGCGAGTGAATACAGAATTGTCACTTCGAACGAATGGCTGACTTGTACTACTGATTTCACTAAAACTATTTTTATAGGAAGTCTCGAGTGACAAGTTCAAATCCGTGTGAGGTATAGTTTCAATAATCTTCCAGCGCACGAGTGAGCTTTATTTACCAATAACTTTTTCATCCAAATTTCAAAATAATTCTCGTCGTCGCGTCGTCCGTTGACAATGTCGTGCTTCCTGTTCGCCTTGAAATCTGTGTTGAATTATTTGCCCTTCCTTTGAGACGTCCTCGAAAAGTCGCGAACATGGGCATAAAGGAAAACGCAAAGTAACTGTGGGTCGTTTTTCCTGAATTTTTTACAGGTGCCGCGGAAGCCCCGCCGCCGCATGGGACACACACACACACACACACGTGGCTCTGCATTATGCAAATCGGTGTTAAGCATGCGAAGAAATTCCAGATCCTCCGTGTCCTGGTTGTAATTTAAAATTCTCGCGGCTATGAATAAACGAGGCGAGAGAAATAAACCGCGAGAACTCGCTGAAATTGTTGATTCGGGACACCGCGAAGGAGAAACGATTGTTGCCCGTTTTTCAAGACTTCGCGTGTATCCCGGGGAATTTGGACGCGCGTTAATTTGAAGCTCTATTAAGACCGTGGCGAAATTACAAGCCATTGCAGACGCCGGGTAGAAACGTTGCCTCTGCGTTGAGTTATTCTTTAAGGAAGCATATTGTTCTCGTCACGATGCTCCTATTCCGCTATAAATGGATATTTTTACTTACGATTTTTTTTTTATTGTCTTTAAAGGTGATAGAATAAAGCCACGAACGTGCGGAACGATACGTGCAATACTAGTTCCTTTTTTTAATTCCCAAAACTTTAATTTTTTCCGTCTTCAGGAAGACCTGTTAATTCCCCGTACCTTCAAACTGTAACATATTTGCTACTCTATCGCAAAGGGGAACTCTACTTATCCACCCAACGTATCCACACCACGGTATCCTTCAATATCACGCTCAAACTGAGACCAATCCACTCGAAACTAGATATACCAAAAAATGACTGGAAACGGCCAGGCGTGCTTGCAGCTGAAACTCCGAAGCGTCGGGAAATCTCGTTATATCCGCCATGTTTTACCGCGAAAAAAAACACGAAGAAGAAAATTGGAGCTCATCTCCATTGAGTGATACGTATTTTCGCGCGCCCGAATTGCTATTTGCCTGCGGCGTTTCGCCGCGCAGCTAATCACTGCGCTATCAACGATGGCCGTGCTGATGAGCGTGGTGGTATCAGGATGTCGGCGAGCAGAAGCAGCGACGAGAACGCTGTCGCGATTTCCACGGAAGAGGAACGTACACGCGCGGACAGTCGAATTCGTGGGGCGAGGCTGGGGAACGAGCTGCGTTCCTGAAAAGTGCCTCTTAGCAAGTTAAATGAGCCGTGGGCGATGGCTGGGACGGCCACAGTGATTCATTTCTGGTGCCGTCGCGGAAAAAGTTTCGACAAGAACGACCGTCACGGTAACGAATCTCCCCGTTGCTATCCATGCGACGACGCAGCGGCGATTCGACTCGCGTGCTGCACTTTGTTCCTTCGCGAACTTCGCTCCGACGAAAACTTCGCGGCCGACTTCCTACGGAAACTCCGATCCAGCAACAGCAATTTCGCCAGTTAGTCGATCGACGACGGCCGCTTTCGTTTATTTTTACTCCGCGGGCGGGACGAAGGGTAGGCACCTACTCTCTGTCGCTGGGAGAATGCGAGCAGCGCGACGGAACCGCGTCACTGGTAAACACGGGGTGTAAAATTAACTCGTTCACTCCCGGCGACGAGGAACATCGCGCTTGCGAGCTTCTGAACGCTCGAAGTCACCTCCATTTCCTGTAATGGAAATCAATCTGCTCTACGCGTGGCAGAAGTTGCGTGGAATATTTCAAGGAATCCGACGATATCAAGGTATACATTAGGGTGGAGTGAAAAAAACATTTTTTCAATGATCAAATTCTAATAGTGCGTAAAAGTTGTCTACTTGGCCCAATAAAACGTGTAAAAAATTTCAGCTCGATCGGATAATTTCTTCTGTGTGCACCAAAGGCCTTAACTTTCAAAATTTTAGTACAAAACTTAATATTAAAAAAAAAACAAAAAAAAATATAAAATATAAAATACATAAAAAAACAATTAAATTATTAAAAAAAAACGAAAAAATATAAAATACAAAAAACAAGGAGCCCGACGAAAAAAGATTTTTTCACTCCACCCTAGTATACATGTAAACGGACTCATTTTCTAAAAGATAATCACGGGACTCAAGATCGCGCAGCAAAGAGCTCCTTTGATGCATGAAGTTTTCATTTTACGTAACACGAAAAGTGCTCGCGCAGTCCAAACAGGGCGAAAATTCTGCAGGCAGAGGTGTTTGCGAAAGCGTGGAAAATTTACTCGGTGAAAGACTTTTTTGCCACAGCGAGCACACGGGACACTTTCGACTTTCGTTTAAAAGCCTGTTTTTTCGTGACCTGGCCGCGCGGGAGCGTGGGTCGATGGGAGGATCGCTTGTTTAATTACGCGGGGTATTAATCGGGCAACGATTCCAGCGAGTCGCGATAAAATCCCACCCCCGTCGTCCCCTTTTCATATCATTACTGGTAATTTTGCAAATTGCATCGCACATTTTTACCGCGTCGCGCTTTTGGGAACGGGCCGTTAAATATTCCCGCTGATTAATTGCCGTGCGCTAGCGTGTTCCCGTAATAACGCAATTTTTAAATTAGCCCCGGAAGCATTACCCCGCTAATTAAACAGTTTTTACGCGGGCCGCGAGAGCCGTTCCTCTCATTAGCAGCTGCATCGCGGCAGAAAGAAAGGGAACAATAACTTGCAGCTTGCGCGGACGAAAAAAATGTTTAGATTAATTGATCGTCTGGCCGGGGACTGAGCTTATCTACTTGCCGGAGTGACGGGCAGCCCGCAGTGGAAAAGGAACGACCAATGCCTGACGTGGCACCGTCACCGTTCCACTTTCGAAAATGCTGTTTCGATTCAAAAGCAATCTGTGCGTGAAATTGCCAGCGAGAGGATAACCGACACGGATGGACAGGGAGGGAGGGAGGACAGACGATGAAACGAATTACTTCTACGCCGGGCCGAGCACGCGTAACAGCTTGCTAATTAATCGATTAATTTCCAATCTCGGGATCAGAGGCGCGAGTGGCCCCCGGTCCGCTTTGCTTCCACTCGCTTTGTGTTATGACACGATGTCTTTGCTTTGCTGGCAATGGCCCGGGGAATTCCGCAGCGCGACAGCTGATGAACGCTTTCGTTACTTCGAAATTGCCGTTTGATTACTATTGGAATGAAATATCGATCGCTATCGAGGGCGTCAAGTTTCGCGTCATACACTGGCGATTTTCCAGCAGTGAAACATTCCAAGTATATTTCAAGGTCGTTTGGAAGCTTCCACTTACCCTCACCGAGCAACTTTCCACGCAGCGAGTCCCATTAAATTAATCCCTGCGACCATCTTCAGGAATATCGACGACATCGACAAATGATCATATCAAGCCATTCAAACTCTTATCTGAAACATTTTTCGCGTGTTCGCGCGGATCGATTTGAATGTGCTGTTTCTCGCGCAACCTCGATGAGACCCACCTTAAACTGAAGCGGGTCAACGGGGGTTGTAAGGCCCCGCTACGGATCTCCGCCGACACCGGGAATTACGCGATACCCTCTACGACGGTTTAGCATGGTAAAGGGTGAATAATTGAAAGACTGCATGTAGCGGAATACCAGTGGATTGTATATTAAATAACCAGATCAATTAACAGATAACAACAAGAATAGTGAGTGTATGTATGTATAACTGACAGCCGAATCTGTACAGTTCCCGTATCTTCCTCATCTCCGGAGGAGACCGTGATTTTACCGGAATAAATATATACCCGACTCCCCCGTGGAGTCTCGGAACGTAACCGAACGTGTCCGAAGTATTTGGGTGTCTTACAGTGTCTGACTCCCCAACGAAGTCATTCCTGCTAGCAACCAGAAATCCTCCCTCCCAGACTGATACCTTGGTGGGCCCCACGATTAATGCCCCATAGAGAGGGAAAACTCTGGAAACCGTAGTTCCGTCTATTGTATGATATACGGGTAAACAGCCCGTCTCCGAAACGTCGTCCAAGGCGCCCTAAAGGTAAAACAGGACGTCTGGCCAATATCACCGAACCCTGGGACCGCCAGAATCGAGTACACAGAGAGTCATTGAGGCCCCACGCCACTCGCCACCCTCCAACGGTCCCAAGTGCCAGGCAGGACGCGCGACAGACCCAACGTTGCCAGGCAGCCTCATAAATTAGAGGACTGCTTTCCGTCGGAACCTTTCCCGAGCTATTTACAAAGAACCAAGATACGGCCTTCGGCCGATTACGGTACTGATGGAAGCTCTCCTATATCTACACGATTGTAGCGCGTAACATGTGCCAAGCTGTACTGAAAAGAATATTCGCTCGCAAGTAATAGCGTCCCCAAACATCGAACCCCCGCAGCGGACTGAATTTCCGAAAATTCCATTATCATGTTTCCGCGAACGGCGTTGCGATCCAATTCATTTCAGCCCACTTTCCCCCGCGAGTTTCGCTGAAGCGCGTTTCCATAGCGGACACGGTCCGCCTTGAATCGTAATATTTCGCTGGCGACGTGCGCATTTAGCGCGCGAAAAGGCGTGTAATTAGATCGCCCCTTTGAGAAGGGTCGAGAAAGGGGGTCGACAGTGGTAACCCCCCCCCTCCAGGCAGAGCTTCGCCATGACAGACGCCTGCAGCGTTTCGCCGAGAATTTCGGGGCCAGAGGTTGTTCCCAGTATTTTAATGAATATCGAGAACAATACGGAGATAACTGCGGTCTAGGCTCGCGCGCTGAAACAATAGCGTCCTCCCGCGAACATTATCGCCCGGTTTGAATGGCCGTTGATTCTTATCGCGTCGCGGTACATGTAACCAAGTGAATCCTCGGCCCGGATAACGTCAGAACTTTCCAGGATATATCGTTCTTCCCGGCGGAGCAATCTCGAACTTGCTTCACCCTCCACGGCTTTTCCGCAGATTCCGATGCAATGTGAAACATCGTTCGTCGTTCTTTTATTCTTTCGTGGAAATCGACGTCGATACGTCCCTCCACCACCCCCCCCCCCCCCCTTGTATAGTACACTCTTTCTTTGACCGGAGAGGAATTATACAGGGTGCTACACGAATTCAGGGGTGACGGAATTAACGTAGGGGGAGTTCCCTTAACGCCGGACGGCACCTAATACCGGACATTAGCTATATCTGTGACAGTTCAAACGCTATTTAGCTGTTCTTTCGCGTAAACCGTGGAGGGGATAAAACAAACAACCATCACGTGTCGACATGGTCCAGTTCCTAAATAAATCCTAAATAAATTAATTGCTTGTTTGGTGTGACGGGAATCCGGTGAATCGTGTCAAGTTTAGATTATTATATATACCAATATTCCTGGCTAAAAGACGTGTGAGTTGCGTTATTGTATCTTTTGGTAAGTATTTTTTTAATTACCTTTGTGTTTTGTGTAAACAGTGCACTGGTTTCCACAAAAAAAAATTTTTTCAATCTGTTCACTGTCCCCTGGTTCCGGGCAGAACGTTGTCCCCTATTACCGGACAGTATAAACCTAAATCTTGTGTGTTCCTATTTGTATTACTGTTTATTATTTCGGTTTAAGTGTTTAAAAGATACACGTAACCATCATGAATAGCAAGAAAAAAAGTTGATGGGATGAAAATAATTTGAAACCTGCACTTCAGAAAATTCTGGCAAAAGAAATTAGCCTAAGAGAGGCATGTTCAAGATATGGTATTCCAAAAAGTAATTTGTTTGATAAAATAAAATGTATAAAATCTGGTAAAGAAATTACTTTACAGTGTAAATTAGGTAGATTTGCCAAAACAATTCAGTGTTCAAGCTGCCAAAAATGGGCACACGAGGCTCGTGCTGATATTTCCGAATGTTCGGAGGATTATATTTGTGATCACTGTAAACTATATTGAGACTGTGTTGAGTTGCGTCAGTAATTTTTACTGTGTCCGGTACTAGGTGCCACTTAATGATATCTCCAAATCGCATAATCAAGTTTAACCGTAATTTCAGTTAACTATAATGATAATATTGAATGTTTTGTTGTGTAATTTTGATTTCTCATATTGTTATCTTATAAATAACGTAGAATATAAAGATTAAAATATTCTTTTTTTCTTCTTATTTAAGGAAAACCTTAAGCGTCCGGCACTAGGGGAACTCCCCCTACAGTAGGTAGTGGAGAACGTCCTTCGTCGCGTTGTTTCGGTGTTACAGATGTCCCGTTAATTCTTTATAGAGCTTAGAGTGCGTCCAAAGACAGGTAGTCTTTCTCCCGGCGAAATTTCATGACGCGTCACGAAAGTCCGGTTTGCGGTGGAAGGGCTGACCAGCGATGCCCTGGGCATCCTCCTGAGTAAACTCCGGGGCACAGAAACGAGCAGGAAGACAAATTGGGGGTCTAGCTGGCCCCTCGAGCTTTCAATTTGTCCTAAGTTAACAGCGACGCCGGACGGCCGCCTTGTATCACCGGCCAGGCTTTAGGGATTTTCGTTTTTCTTTCGCCTACCGAAAACCGTATGCGCGCGGCGATACTTCTCTGCAGAAACTGACTACCCGTAGCGGGGAGTGTTAATTCGCAGCTCTGCCTGGATGAAATTATCAGGAACTCAATCATCTTCCCATTTTACTTAACAGGCGGCCCTTTTCCAATTAGACGAACCCGTTCAACGAATTCAATTCGAGATATTCTCACCTCCTTTGTATCGCTCTATTTCCCTGTAATTGCAGCCTCCGTTCTGTCGCCTCGGTTACGCGTCGTTCAAACAATTCTTCCATCCCACTCGCGAATTCCACGTATCGTTCCACCCTCCCTTGCGCGCCCTTCACGCCAATCTGTTGTCTCGCGATCTTCCAGCAGGTATGTTCGACGCGGAAAAAGAGAGAGAGAGAGAGAGAGAGTATCTTCCTCTCCGCTGCGCCGCTATCAGTTCCACTTTCGCCTGGTTCCTGAGACTTGTTACCCCATACGTTCGTACGAAGAGCTGCATTTCCTCTCTTCCGTGCCGCTGATTCCTCCCCACACTGCTATCTCCCTACTCCGTTCTTTCCATTTCCTTGTTGTTTTTTCATTCCTCATTGCAACGGCGATTAATCGAAAGCTCGCCAGTCAGTCAAGCTCCGAGGTCTGCGGGGGTATTTCGCGTAACAAAGAAAAATACTCCTCGTGCCTCTCGTTTTGCGCTTCGACTCGTCGATTCGTATCGAGTAGAGCCGGGCTCCCACCCCTTGAGCAAGAAAAATTGCAGTTTTCACAAGCGATTGCCGTTTCTTCTTTCCCTCCGCGCCGCCGCGAGTCTCAGCTTCCCACGGGCGGAACCGTATCTTCCATCCCTCACCCCGTCCCGTTTCTACCCCCGGTCGTTCTAATAACTTCATTTACAAGCAAAGAAGATTGCATAGATGTCTATCCGTTGCGCGGGATTTATTGCGCGCCCCTGGTGCACAGTCGAAGCTGGCGAACTCGTTCCCTGCCCGTAATTTCCATGCACGGCTGGCAACGCGTTATGAATGAGATTCTAATTTCAACTTACATTTAATATGTACATATAGTAGCGTGTCTTCCATTAGAATCGCACCCCGGAAACCTTTCGCCCGGCTTTGTAGTTTTATTCCACGGGCGAAGTGGCCGCTGGAACTTTAAATGCAAGAGGCAGTGCCATTTCCGGGGATTGCGGAATGTAGAATTAACGATTGTCACGTGAAATTGTTATAAGTATTGTATTATGCTGGTAATATCGTCTGTTAAAATTCGGGACTGGCCGGAATATTTCGATACAGTAGCTACGGGTGCAAAATGAGAATAATGTTGCAACTGGTACCATTAAAATTGAAACTAGGGTAGATGTCCCAATTACTGCCAGTGTCCCAATTACTGCCACTTGATTTATTATATGTAATAAAAGCGTAACGTATAAAAAGAAAGGTACAAAAATAATTATTATTAAATGGAGATTCTGATTTACATTAAAATAAAAAAATATATGTACTCATATGGACAAGATGATTTTTGAGGTGACAGTTATAGGTACACAAGGATCGCTCGCGAATTTTAATTAATTATTAATAAATTCTTCATATTTAATTCATAAAACTATTTTTTTGTAATAAAAGAGATGTTAAATAATATTATGTTTCAAACTGAAACAATTTTTAGGTTACACAACACGCGAAACGATTAAATGAAGTTCAGTTATAATCTTAAGGTGGCAGTAATTGGGGCATCTACCCTATATTTATTCGATTTCTTCTACATTATTAAACTACAAGATAGTAATTTAGGAAGCATTGGAAAAGTGTAGTTGTTGATTCAATTGCAGGCTCGCATTTCGTTGGATTGAATATTACTGGAACAGTATCTATTCCTGTTTAGCACCGCTTCGTTGGAATTTATCTTGTAATTATTTCCCACCTAGATCTCGGCCTCTTTTCCTCGAGTCCAACGAGAGAACAGTCGATGATTAAAAGATGGGAGGATGGATACGGGTGGCCCCTTTGTTGCGACGGGTCGATTAATTCGGAAATCGCGTTGCTGTCTGCATACAGCCGGGGTGGGAGCGTAGCTTTGCTCATCTAGCTTACAATGCGAAGAAAGATGAAAGGGTAGGCGTCGCAGGGAAGACACGGAATGCCCGCAGTGCCTCTGGAAGAAGCCTTAACCGCATTTCCTGTCCCATTTTCGGTAGTGCCCCACATCGTCGAAAGCTACAAAAGCCGATTCCACGGAAATAAACCGCCAGAAGGCTGACTAAGCCGTCAGAAAGAAACGGGGGTAGGGGACAGAGCAACGGGGCTGGGTGAGGGGGTTGGAACTTTTTAACTTTACCACCGCCGCGAAAATCTGACCTCCTTTCTCTCTCCCTCTGCCCTGTCCCCTTCCTTTACCACCGTTCCCCACCGCACGTCCCTGGAAAATCTACTAGAAATCAATCGACGGGGGAACAGAGCACTTCATGATCTCTCAGACGTGTTAACGTCAAAGGAGCCTTGAAATGGGAACAGAGCCGACGGGAGAGGTGAGGTGAGAATTATCGAACGTGTGATTAAATGTGCCAGATTATATTCCCGCCATGGCGGGGATATTTGTCTCTGCAGATAGCGAGCCTAGCGATACGTCTGGAAATGTGAGCAGTGCAAAATATAGCCCCGCACGGTTACCCTGGACGAACACTAAAGACGAAGCTTACGGTAAGGTAAATGTACCAGTGCCCGGCCATGTCCCAGTACCTGAACAACAATGCGAATTTTATTTATTTTTAAGCTTAATTTTTAATGTAATTAGAAACAAAAAATAGTACCATAATGCATAAGTATTTAGCAATATTAATTAAAATCATTATTATAGAAAATTGAAAATCGTTAGATAGAAATAATTATTTTGTAACACACTTCGTACGCATAGCAGATTTCGAGAAATTTCTATGGCTTCTGTTAAGAAACGTCACTCATTTACTAAGAAAATATTGACTGCATTTCTTATTTATATATTATAATAATACATTATTATAATAGTAAATAGATTTAAATTTAGTTTAAGATGGTTAAACTTGCAAGAAAATTAATATTTTTTTAAACAAGTCTAAATGTTCGACTACTGGGACGATATAATTCAGATATCGGGACATCAGGACATGCATTTTTAGGTTGTCCGCTTACTGGGACAATATAATTCAGGTATTGGGACATGCAGTTTTAGGTTGTCCGCTTACTGGGACATCTGCATGTTTTCGTATTTTCATTAATAAATACGTCTATTATAATACATAAACTTTTTTTTTCAGTTTCCAATAGTATAATATTGTGTTATCTTCAACATTTCAACATTTTTTTATTTCATGATGGTTTTACAAATTAAATTAGGAGACAAACTTTGCCGCTATTCCTTAAGCCCCTTCAGCGGCCGGGTATTGGTACATTTACCTTATCTATATTTCATTTCCCCTAAAACAGATTGAAAAAACGGAGCAGTGACTCGCAGCTCGCGCTGACGAGGAAATGCTCAGATTACTGAGCTGTCTGACAAAGCGCGGGCCTTATCTACTTGCTCCACTGGCGGCCAGCTCGCAGTGGAAATGAACGGCATATATCAGCCGTGGCACAGTCGCCTCGCTGTTTCAACATCTACGTACGTGAAATGGTAATCTGTTTAATCAAGCTATCGGGGAATCGAAGCAGATAGGCAATCGACAGATCCCGCGACTATGTATCACTTGTGAATTTTACTATTTCTACGGCGTTCCTGTTGCGCACGTTGCAACGGCAATGGGTCCGTCGACTTTTGACATATATTTCAGTTAGCGCAAGTGCCACGAAGAATTTCGTAGCGAGGAGAGGTAAGAATTCTCCTGCTGGGGGAGAGAAGTGTTGCTGACAAAACTCGCCCATTGGAATTCCATTGCGCGCGATTACCCGGCTAATTAACGGACGTTCCCGAGATTTACCCGGCGATTCAGATGGAATAAGTCAGCAGCCACCACGGTTCGTTGCCCGCTATCGTTCAATCGGACTTTTATATCAGCAATGTGCTCGGTCAGCGTTCGCCAGCCGATGAGAAATACGTATGCGGCTCGGCTGGGTTCGAGGGAAGCGAGAGATGTACGACGCAGTCGGCCAGTTTCTCCATTCGATATATTATCAGGGAATAGGATTTGCGGGGGAGGAGAGAGCCGTAAGAATAGGCATCTACACGTAGACGTGTATATTTCAAAAATGACCCTCGCGTAGCGCGGGATTCCGAGTCGATTATTTATGTTCTCGAACAGCTTGGCGCGCGAGCCTGGATCGCGAATCGAGGAAATATATTTCACTGTAATTGTCGTGTCCGTCCCATTCAGGATTTACTCACTTACGTTCGCAACATTGTAATATTCACGCTCCGGAGACGGCATGGAACGCCAATATTGGAACACCGGACCCAGATTCGGGCTTGGGACTTTGTGTTTGTCGAAGAACAGCCATCTAAGCGATCGAGCTATCTGGGTCATCGAAAGATACCTTCGCCCCAAGCCTAACGCTTGAAATACGGCCAGTGCTGCATTAATATATGAGATTAACATCGGCGCTTATGGAGTCTTGCGATCGTAGTGTTTAGAAGTCGTTTCTCATTCTATAAATGAATTCTTTAATCGGAAGTCACGGTGCCAGGTATAAGGTAGCTTTTAAAATTGCGCCGAGCCCGAGGCGGCCAGAATTACAGTAATGCTGAAACGATAATTGAAATTGGATACGGGAGGCGGGGGTAAGAGATTAGTTAATAAAGCCAATTACAGTATGATTCGAAAGAGGCGGAAAGGAGATTCCACGTGGATACGGCGCGAAGAGGGATATTCTGGTTACCGTTTTCTGCTCGCTGGTTCTGCTTGCACGCAAGAAATGATGAAAATTGCTGCTCAAAATTGCTCTTTGAATTCCGTCTCGTATGATGAAATTCATTTGGCGCTGTCAAATATTCTCTTGTGCATACTAGAACTTGGAATATTGTAACATTTACGATATAAAGGTATTAGGTAGCCTCAAGCTTTATTTTACATTATTTTCAAATCCAAGCTAATCCGAAATAGGGGATAGGTGCTATAACTGGCGACACGTCTTAAATGGGACAAATCGAATTTCCAAAATTCTAAACGCATTACACATGCAAGTTATTTTCCTGTTTATGGCAACACTAGTGCCTAGTCATTTGACGTGAACTTCACTGCGGCCTCACTTGCAACAGAGTAGTAATCCACGGTTGATGTTTTTCGGCAGTAAAAGTGAAATTTTCATTGGTTTTCTGTGTCGTTTTCTGAGATTAAGATATATACAAAGTGTTAAAGTGTTATATCATTAAAATAGCCTGTATTCAACTGAAACGAAAACGCTTAACAGGTAAGCTTAATTAATTGTTTTCTTTGTTTTGCGGTTATTTTATATTAAACTCACTTATAGTCGTAAAAGGGACAGCATAACAAGTCTTAAATGGGACGACCGTTTCATGGCTGTCCCTCTCATACACATGTACTGCTGGACACTATATGTATTATACTTTCCTGTAAAGCTATTAGTGTATCATCTGATATATAGATGACATTGTTTTAAATTATGAATTATTAGTTGATGACGTATTGTTTCAAATTTAAGAATTAATAAAGTGACTATTCAAAGCGACAAACTTTATCGTCAAAAAAAGTGTGGCAATAAATTAGTCCTCGTTATAAGTTATAAATTTGCAACAGTTGTATGTAAATTTGCGGTAAATGGGCCAATGAGTCATGCGGAATAAAAGGCACATTCAATTTTTTCTGTTCCATGTGACATTAATAATAAAATATTGATGATTTATACTACAAAGAGTTAATTTTTTCGTAGATTTCGTTGTTTTGTATCATTAAGATTTAGAATTATAATTGTAATACTTAATAAGTTTATTTTTATTAACGTGTCCCTTTCATGACTTATACTGTCCCATTTAAAACCACCTAGTCGTAAAAGGGACATTTCCCACTTTTTTGAAAATCGAAGATTTTGTTATTTTCTATTACAATCGATGAGTTTGCAATATACTTTTATTGAAGGGAAATAAACACGCTTTCTTGTGATGTAGTTGTTTCTTAAATACCTATAACGACATTGTCAGAATTGGACGCTAAACAAAAGTGTCCCTTTTATAGCACCTCTCCCCTACCTCACCCCCAACTATATTAAGGGGTAACACCACTGTAAATTTTTCGGAAATTGATTTTTTTTTATTTGCTTAAAAGATGGTTTGAACCTTTTAGAATATGGGGCAAAAACTGTATTACTTGAAACAAATTTGTTTCCTTGAAATTTCGAGCTCTTCCCCAAGCGCATCGGACTGCTTCGAAACGACTACCGGCGTTAAACGCGTTTTTCTCGAAACACGATTTTTCAACACGGCACGCAGCATAACTCCAACAATTTTCATTCTTTTCATTCGAACTTTTAACAATATCTTTAAAATAACATTTTCAAGAGAAATACGTACGGGATTTTCGATAAGTTAATTTAAACATTACTTATTAACAAATGATTGCCCTCTTTTTATAGAAAATTGAACGTTTTTCATTCAAATGCTCACCAATCACACAAAAATCAATATTTTTAAAATCCCCTACGTATTTCTCTAGCTATAAACATGTAGATTTAAGTCACATTTTTGTTTTTTTTTTAATTTCAAATTTGCACCAGCTACACTGCGTGCCGCAGAGCGCTAAAACTTCAACATGCCTCACGAGAATGGCTTCAGTGCCGCCATTTTGTAATATTTCTCAATAACTTTTTTTTTTTTAATAACAAAATATGTGCTTAATAAATTCCTCCAGTATAGTTATTCTATTACCTTTCCTTCCATCCAAGAAAAATTGCCAAAAAAACGCTATTTTTCAAGCTGTTACAGTGGTGTTACCCCTTAATCGGTTTCTATTGTAGACAAGTTTTAATAGGGACAAGAATTTAATACTTCGCAGCAATAATACTTGGAATACTTTGAAGCTGCATGCTGCAACATAGACTTTCTCGCGCGTGCAAGAATCGTGCGAAGCTAATTTTCGCCCAGCAGCTTCTCTCGCAGGCGCACGATTCGTTTCAATTTTTCGTTCGGATGATAAAAATCACGCGAATGAATCGACTATTTCTCAAGGGATTACGAATCCCATCTGGTCGCGACGATACGCATCACTCCGCGTGGATTATTTATTTGCACTCAAATGTCCGTGAGTTAATTACGTCGGTCAATTGGCTGGGTAAATTAAACGAGCATCGAATGGTCGCGTGTAAATGGAACGCGACTGAATACGCAATTGAATTTTTCGAATGGAAGCTATCAATTAGTATCGTCGCGGTTCGCAATTTCTCCCTTTAGCGCGCATAAGTAGAAACTCGCGTGGAGCGCTCCGGTGATTCCGATTCTGCTCCACGTCTAAACTGCCTATTACCTTTACGACAATTCGCGATCAGTCCGATATCAGCGAAGATCTCGCTGGACGGAGATGAAAGGAAGGGGAGAAACAAGTCCCTCGGGGCGATACGTCGTTCTTCCGGCTATCGCGTCCAACTTTCTCTAAGAACATTCAGGAGAAAATGGGAGGATACAGGTGGAGCGACCCGAGACGAATTATTGGAGTGGCACAAATATTTCTTCCGGGATTCATCCTGCCTCCGGAATGGAGCGTTTATCGTGGGGGAACGTTAATTCGTATTCGCGCCAGGGCTTGGGAGGCGCACGAATTCTTGATACTTCTTTGGGAAACCTGCACCGTTCTTCGCATTTCGAGCCATGGCGAAGGGACTTACGACGTAGAAATTCTGAGATACGATCCTTGTAAACAGTCCAACGTAGCTGAACTTCGAAGGAAATAAATGAGAAATTCTAAAGAAAAGCGTACTCTATTATTCACCCCTTACCCCTTCACGTAATCGACGTTTCGTTCAAGAAACCGCGACAGCTCCCGAACCATAAAACCCGTCCACTTATTTTTCCCCCCCGCATTACCAAGCTCGTCAACGTTCACGAGTTTCGCAACGACTGACAACTTTGCAACGAACCTCTGCGGGGCAGGCGAGCCAGTTTGTCGCGCTACATCAATTCCGGCGTGGGTAGCGCAAACACGAGGGGGGGTGAAGGTCGCTCGGCGAATGCAGATCGACGCGGCGTTAAAATCGAGCCGAATCGGGAGCGGGCGCGCGAGAGCTGCCGCGATATACCGCGACGATCTCATAAAAATTCGCGTAACATCGCCGCCCCTGGAACCATAATCGTATTTCGGGGATGATAATTTAACCAGCGGCAACGATCGAGTAAAACGTGAAATAATTTTCAATGCCGCTCGAGGACGTTTCCGCGCCGACAATTATCGTAAAGGGGGTGGCCGACGTTCTACGGCGTGAATTTCCGGGCGATTAGTTATTCGGACGACTGCCGCGCGATTCTCCGAAGGATTCGCCAAAGTGGAATACGAGGAAAGTGTGCCCGTCGCTTTTATTTCTCAATAAAAGGTAACAAGACGACACAGAAATATATATGGAGTAGAATTGTATCTATTAATTGATTCGCGATCTTATGTATTATCTAGGTAATTCATAGTATTACGGAACGCTAAGTCGCTAAGTTATTCGCTGGCAGAGAGAGAGAGAGAGATAAAAATTCTGCTCCTCCAGTGACTGATCTTGGTGAGACGGTGCAGTAGCTTCCAGTCGCGCAAGAAGCGGCAATTTGTCGGCCAAGTTTCCGCTTGATCTGATGGCACGGATGCTAATTAAGCAGCTGCTGGTGAGTGAATTAAAACGGGCTCGCTTAGCGACACCCGTTATCGCCTGATAATTAATAAGACGCCCTTCCCGTAATTTCGTCCATTCCTCTTTGTCCTTTTCCGAACTTGGCGAATTAATATGCAGTCCTTGTTGTGAGTAAATTAAGGACGCTGCTTGGCACCATTTCTGGTTTCTTTTGTGCCCGGGTCCTTAATGGATCACGCGAATACACAGACACAAAACGGTGTGCCTGCAAAGTGAATGGAAATATTGCCTAAAGTCCCTTTTTCTGCTGATGAGTTTCACTTTAAAATTGCGCTCCAAATCTACAATTACAAGTAAAAGTTCCAAATGAAATGGAAAATTCGTAGAAACATTGAAAAGCAGCAAACCACATGTTCGAACGATCTTAACCCTTCGTGGTCACACGGGGTGTATTGTACCCCAGCCAAGTTTTGAGTTCTAATATCGCGCCTTTACGAATTCGAAATGTGACTTAGTGCGCCATCTACCGTTAGTTGAGAGACATTACTACAGCATTCAACGCTTTAGAAAATTCGCTATCGCATTTGTATACCTCAAACAACCGTTTGAAAAATAGTGGGGTGTAGCGAACCCCGGTGTGACCAAAGTGTGATTCGGTGCAAAAATTTTGAAGTTTTTTTTTCAGTTCTTTGGATTCGGCAGATTTTATTAAATGTGGGTAAAAGTTTCTAAACCCTGCGATTTTTTAAAGGATTTATTCAGTGATATATATTATGTGTTATGTGCAGTCGTGCAGATGCCATATAATCTACGGAGTCGGATGCGCAAAGTTTTATTATTATTTTTTTGTTTTGGACATAGTATTAATACAATACACCGTAAAACCCTGCCAAAGAGGTTTTTTTATTTTATTTCTAGCAAATAAATAACCATACTTATATGCCAATTTTCGATTTCATTTCTGCTGAACATAGAACACTTCTTATCTCAGAATAAATACCTTTTTTGCCACGCCCAGCACCAAACTAATTTTCGTCCTGAAGTATATGTCTTTGCCAATATTTCTGTAAATTTTCAGACCTTATTATTAAAATTTAAAAATTTGGTGAATTTTAACGGAAAAAATCGCTTCTTTCCACAACTATTTCTTTAAATATAAATTTCATCTTGTCGAAACTTACATTTCTAGAAAAATACTATTAGAGCACGATTGTATGAGTATTACGAATGTACAATTATCACTGAAAAGTTAAAAGATTCAAAAATACGAAAATGGTAACTAAAAAATGACGCTGGGGTACAATGAACCCCGTGTGACCAACGTGTGATTATAAGGAGGTGTGACCACGAAGGGTTAAGCGATCAAGTTCCTTCCCACCTTCCAAGTACCTATGGAAGAACCCAAACCACCACCCACACAGCACAACTCTGAAAGAAGTTAACACCTTACTGTTGTATACTTTCATCGTTAATTTACCGTTTGATGCGTCGCGGGAACAATCGCCCCAACGACAGCCCGCCCAGGGGTGGCAGAGCAATCTTCGCGGGCCTCGATTCATTAACGATGATCCTTGGCGTGCCCCCTTCCGCGGGGCTTGTAGTTAAACACGCGGGCCCGGTCAAAGGCGTGAGCCGTAATTGGACCGTTTTCCGTGCCGTCGACCAGAGTGCTACCGCTGGCCTCGGGTAGTTGCAACGTTTCCCCGCTGCCAACCCCCTCCGTCGCTCGATGGGTTCCTCGATATCGATCGCGGCGCCCCTCCCTCCCCCCCCCCCCCCCGCCGCGCCTGGACATTGCTTACGATGCCCTCGGACCCCTTCGGCGTACTTGACATTACGAGTGTTCAATAGTCCGTGATCTAGGTTACTCTCGTGGATAACGCACGTAGCCCGGCACGATTCGTCGGCGCGCCTCTCCGCCCCCTTAACGTTCAGTTAAACAGAGGTGTATAACGCGGATATTCGAGCGGGGATATTGCGGGTGGGTAAATAGCCGGGTGGATCTCGCGCGACTCGCCCCAGGCTTAATGGGAAACTTCCGAGCCTGAAGAACAGCGGCATAATTGGAGAACAAGGCCGGTGTAATCGTTGCCGGTGAAAGATCGGCAGACCCATCGATCGCTTCATTATCTGTTTCGTTTAAATCCCACTGTTCGCGGCGGATAATCGGATGAACGCGTAATCAGGGCTCCTTGGGCTGTTGGCTGCCCGCCGATGAAAAGAGTTTCGCGGAGTTTTCAGAGGGCTGGGATTAATGCCGAGAGGAAGATGTGGCGTGGACGAGCTTTCGTTCGCATCTTAAGGATATTTAATCCGCTGCTGTATAAAAGGGGCTGAAATTTTATTTTATTGGGAGACAAGTTTACGACCGGGGATATGAAGCTTTCGGGGGGGGGGGGGGTAGGTATTGTATGTATACCTGAATATCATATTGTAAATTGTTTTTTTTTAAAGAAAGGTACACAAAAAACCCGGCGGACAAAAAGTGACCACTTTTTCGATTTGTTCTATTTCTGGTATTTTTTGTAGCATACATTTGGGACTGTGGTATGTTTAATATGCATATTCTGATGGAGAATTTAAAGCTGTATAAAACCCAGTTAAAGTTGAATTTATTTATTTATTTATTTATTATTTATTTATTCATTAAACGGGTTAGCCCCAATATTCAACACAAGGAAAATAAAAAACAGTAATATACAGAACGCGATACACATAGCGAAGACGAGTAGAAATATGCCTGATAGCAGTAACAAATTACATTTTATGGCAAAGACGTGCGAAATGAGGAAGTTACAGTCCGTTTAAAGTTGTCGACAGAGAATCCGAAGAAGTTATTTAACTGACAAACAAAAGTGTTATATAATATTCAACGGGGTAACACATTTTTAAGTTGTCCTAAAAGCAAAAGGTGCCCCCACAAAATATTAGATTTATTTTAGTAATGTTCAAAAGTGGTAATTCTTTGTTGGCTTTAAAAGTGTGCTGTCTTGTTTAATGTTATGTAGGGTTTTTGTTTGTTAGTTAAATAAATTCAACCGTAACTGGGTTTTATACAGCTTTTAATTCGCTTTCAGAATATGTATATTAGGCACATACTGCAGTTTCGAGTTGATATTAAGGGGGGTCACTCAAGTGAAAATGAACTACCAGTTATTTTACAGATAAAAATTTGAAAATATGTATTTCCATATTATTTTCTACGCTGAAATGAATTATGTAAGAATTAATACAGTGACATTTTTTTTCAAAAATTTCGAAAAAATTATTCTATTTTAAAATCCATACCCTTATCTCTGTAGTATTGTATACAAAGACTGCAGAAAAAATTTCAGCTCGAAAACTTAATTTTTGTCCGTGTTATAAAGTTTTTATGTTTTGGCGTAGTAACTAAAACGCTCCTGCTCCGGACGTTGGACCTTCTTCTTCTTGAAATGCCTGTTCTCTTCGTGATTGTGCAGTTCGTATCATTTCGCTTGCACGTTTGTATCTTTCTGAGGCTTTCTGTTTATACCTGCGTACTCGTTCTTTGTGACGGTTTTGAACAATTTTCAATGATTGTTCGCTCATTTGCATTTGGTTGTCCTTGAATGCATGTAATATTGTTTTCGTCCATCCTTCATTATATTCAGTAACAGCTTCTGCGACTGCAGCTTCAACAAGATATTTGGAAGGAAAAATATCCTTTGGGCACTTACGCCAATTCATGCTATGCAAACTTTCATTAGAATTTTGCGTAAGGCATTGTGCACAACGACGGAGCAGTTTTTCATCGCTTAGTCTATTATAAATTGGTAATATTTTATCCAGAAATTTTTCTCTGATAGGTGTTCCTATTTTCTTAGCATGAGAACCAGGTTTTCTTCCTTTCGCAATTGCTGATTCGTAGAAACACCATGATTCTTCACCCGATGGACATTTATAATGTTGTGGTTTCGTATCCGTCGGAACTGCGTGGTATATCGTCGCGTATGGTTCTAAATATCTTGTTGAAGCTGCAGTCGCAGAAGCTGTTACTGAATATAATGAAGGATGGACGAAAAGAATATTACGTGCATTCAAGGACAACCAAATGCAAATGAGCGAACAATCATTGAGAATTGTTCAAAACCGTCACAAAGAACGAGTACGCAGGTATAAACAGAAAGCCTCAGAAAGATACAAACGTGCAAGAAAAATGATACGAACTGCACAATCACGACGAGAACAGGCATTTCAAGAAGAAGAAGGTCCAACGTACGGAGCAGGAGCGTTTTAGTTACCTACTACGCTAAAACATAAAAACTTTATAACTCGGACAAAAATGAAGTTTTCGAGCTGAAATTTTTCTGCAGTCTTTGTATACAATACTACAGAGATAAGGGTATGGATTTTAAAATCGAATAATTTTTTCGAAATTTTTTTTTTAAATTTTTGAAAAAAATGTCACTGTATTAATTCTTACATAATTCATTTCAGCGTAAAAAATAATATGGAAATACATATTTTCAAATTTTTATCTGTAAAATAACTGGTAGTTCATTTTCACTTGAGTGACCCCCCTTAAAAAGTAATAGAAGTAGGGTGGTTCGAAAAAGTGGTAACTCTTTTGTCCGCCACTGTACACATTATAAATTCTATTCGATGTAAGAAAACGTGTAACTTTTTTTTATACCTTTTACCAGTCGAAACCGACTCGTTTGATTGTTAGAGCAGCCATTATACGTAGGTCGAAAGTTGATCAGCGAAACCGTGTCACTCGCCTAATAACACACAGCCGTGGAATAACTTAATCGCGTAAGCGTGCACGGCATCGAGCATATTTCCCCGGTGGTAATCGTGTGTTCAGCATCGAAATAATGCCTCCACTGGCGGCCCCGCCTCGACCGAGCGAACCATCCCCGAGATTACCTAAATAACCCGAGTTACTGCTTAATAATCTGCGCGCTGATTGCTTAACCCGCGCAATTCAAGTAGTCCGTACACGCTGTTCGGATGCTTGTTCCGCTAATCCCCCCCCCGGCTGGTGGGACGATGGGTGAAGCGGAGACGAGCGTGTTCGGGGTGTCAAACGCACGGCCCTCGTTCCTGCTCCTCCTCCAGCCCCCTAAACACACTTATGTCACGAGTTCGCGACCTGCATTTGACCATTCGCGAGATTACACGAGGCGACGCGTCACGCTTGGGCCACGAATTCCGCGCGGAATCGATACCCCGGCGGCGCTGCGCCAGCGGCAAACGGAGGTCCGCCCGTTTCGCGCCAAACTTCGAACTTGTCCGCGCGGTTTGCAGCCGCGAATTTACACGATCCCATCCGAAATCGCTCGACGGTGGACACCGAGGAGAATGATTATGGTCGTAAGGCAGGGGTGCACAGGGAGCCTTTTTCAGCGCCTAGCGGCAGGGAACCAGCCGTAAGCCGTTACTAAGGGTAGAATCGGTGAGGCGAACTGCAGTAGTGAAGGTGCGGGCTCGTAGCCGCGTAGCATAAGTAAGTATGTATGGTATCCTTGTGGGGCCCCAGTGCAGAGCAGGTCCCGTAATATAATTCGGTGGGGTCATGAAATTTCCAAAACATTTGCTACTGCCGGCATTTCGTATGACTTGACGGTTCGATTCTACTCATAATAAAACATTTATTACTAATAATACTTATCTTTTCAGCGACACATAAAATAATTAGAAGGTTAATAATATAGAAATAAATAACTCGGACACAAGGAAAACAAGTAGTTTTCAAGTAACGATATATATCATTTATAAAAGCTAGAGCATGATATATGAATAAATATATACATATGTACAGTACGCATCTGGTGCTTATCATTGCACATAGTAATAGTCTTATAGGTGTAATATTATATACATAATAGTATGTATATATACTGAACAATACACGCAGTATTCATGAAGAATACGAGATGGAGTATGTAAGTCAAATCACACTGACAACATATAATTATAAATAAATTATAATAAAAAAATAATTTTAAATACAAGCTTTTATTCAAATGTACTAAAAAAGAAAAAAAATTTGATGCCGGCCGAAATGACTGCCTCAGAAGAATTCTCTCATATAACCAAAAAACAGCGTGGGGCGTAAAATTTAATATTAAAGGTTATACAAAAACTAATTGCTAAACAACATAATTTTGTATTGACTTTTAATCTGGTTAGATCTCAGGGCAGACTTTGAATTGAGGAATTAGACTGCTTGCAATAGAGTGGAAAAAACGTGCAACAAGTGTCAAAAATATTTTTTCTTAGTACATTTGAATAAAAGCTTGTCTTTAAAATTATTTTTTTATTATAATTTATTTATAATTATATGTTGTCAGTGTGATTTGACTTACATACTCCATCTCGTATTCTTCATGAATACTGCGTGTATTGTTCAGTATATATACATACTATTATGTATACAATATTACACCTATAAGACTATTACTATGTGCAATGATAAGCACCAGATGCGTACTGTACATATGTATATATTTATTCATATATCATGCTCTAGCTTTTATAAATGATATATATCGTTACTTGGAAACTACTTGTTTTCCTTGTGTCCGAGTTATTTATTTCTATATTATTAACCTTCTAATTATTTTATGTGTCGCTGAAAAGATAAGTATTATTAGTAATAAATGTTTTATTATGAGTAGAATCGAACCGTCAAGTCATACGAAATGCCGGCAGTAGCAAATGTTTTGGAAATTTCATGACCCCACCGAATTATATTACGGGACCTGCTCTGCACTGGGGCCCCACAAGGATACCATACATACTTACTTACGCTACACGGCTACGAGCCCGCACCTACACTACTACAGTTCGCCTCACCGATTCTACCCTTAGTAACGGCGTACGGCTGGTTCCCTGCCGCTAGGCGCTGAAAAAGGCTCCCTGTGCACCCCTGTCGTAAGGGATGGAAGGGCGTTGGACGGGGCGGGCAAGAGGAGGGTGCTCGGTCGGACCGGGTAGCGCGAGGCTGGCGGTCAATTTTTACCGCGGACAATGCGTCGATTACCGTCGGGGGGCGTATAAATAACAAGGACAATGAATGTTTAATATTTAGCCGCGGTTGGAGGCCACGGGCGCCGCAATAAATATACCAATTATCGTTCCTATAAATGTCAGCGGCAGCAGCAACAGATTATCAGGCGTCGCGCGCCTCGCCGCATTATCCAGCACTTGTCTCGTTATTTTCTCGACTACGTTGCGACAGTAATGTAGTGGTACGTCGTGCAGCTGGCGTTGATTAGAAAGGCTGCCCCTCAATTACACCACCTCCGCCTCCCGCGTCGTCCTCCCTCTCGCGGAGCTACCACGGCACAGTTATTGGCCCCCAGGCAGTCGTTAGACACCCCATTGATTTCAAGAAGCCGGGCGCGCGGGGGGAGGGCTGCTCTATTACGCGCCGGTCATCGAGATTACTAGGAAGCTCGGAATTGCGCGGCTGAAAAATCGACGGTCGTAAATTATTCCGGCCAATTCGATACAGTGGATGGACGGCGGCGGCGCGACGGTGATCTTCGTTGAAAAGCGGCGTCCACCCACTTCCGTGAAGAGGAATATATAGGGGCTTCCGAATGCTCGCGTTGCTTCTGTTTGAATACGAGTTCTCGTAGAGTATCGGAGATTTTATTGGGGAAGTGTTGCAGGGTGAACGATGCTTGAAAAGGAAAGTTTCCTAATTTCCTCCAAGTATACTGTCATGGAACTTCTAAAAGTTATCCAGGGAGATCGGCTGTTAAAATGATCTACAGCCAATTCCACCCGAATTCCCAAGTTTCTATCGTCGGCGATCAACTGATTTTTCCAGATCTCTGTAGTCCTTAAGTACCTAATTCGCTCAACACCGACCCTTGTTCCCTCGAACGTATTCTTAGAACAGTGTGTCCGATAAATCGTCCTCCCGCGAATCTTCGAGCTTCGCGCACCCCTGAGTCCACGGTCGTTGTAGTCGATTCAAGTGCCTTAGTTGCGTCGATCCTAGAAGCAAGTTTCTAGCTCCATAGCTGGAGCTATAGTCTACAGGCCCTCCACCCCCGCGGAAGTTGATCGTCGTCGAAGAAAGAATGTCGCGATGAGAGAGCCGAGGTAACAAAGGCGAAGTCGGCGCGGGGCAAGTCGCTCGGCCACGCGACAGCTTTACGCAAAGTGACGGTCGGCGACTTCGCCCTCGATGAAACTTTGCGAAGCTTTGCGCCGGGGCATAACCCTTCTGCCAGTGACACTTTGATGGGGGCCCTTGTTCGTCGATTACCCTCGATGATGTCCCACCCGCTCGCCGCCCAGCGCTTTCGTAACGTTGTCGCGAGCGTCTTATTTCTCCCAAGTTAAACAATTTTCCTTGCAAGAACCTGTGTCACGTAACAAGCCTGTCAGCCGCTGTAAGGGGCGCCTGCCTCGGCTTCTAGAAATCGATTTTTCCAGTTCTACGGCTCACTCTGTTTATCGGGGCGAAATTTACCGCTATCGAAGTCAGAACAGGAGATTGTTTGCCTTAATGAATTGAATTTTAGCGTCGAGAAGATAGCTAAGCGAAACGCACGGTGTTCGAGAGATTTAGAAGCTGCTCATGTTTCTTTGAAGTGGCTGTATCCTTTCGTCGATGCACTCAAAGGTTTTTAAATTTTTAAATTTTGTAAAAATCGACGCCGTCAAGTAGGGGAGACCGGGGCTAGTTGACTAACGAGGTTAGTTGACTAATTCCCTCTAATTCTTGTATTATGGAATGAATTATGCTGCGATTCGCAAAATTGGAGCATATGAATGACCAGCTTGCCATTTAATGTGTCGCCGTGACAAAAACTTGCGTGTTCTGTCAGTGAGAATGAAAAATCTAAAAATGTCGGCTGGAAGTAAATATTTTCGTTTCGACTATTTATGAATGTTTGTCCACTAAGTACTGCTTGATGTTATTTCATGAAGATTTTGTGGAAACGTGATACCTTGACTATAATTTACGGTATTTTATTTTATCCGGTGCGTGGAGCTTTTGTACGTACGACCCTTAACTTGTTAACAATGTCGGACGGGGTTACTTGACTAAGCATAGGAATATTACTAATAATTGCATTTTTTATCCTCAAGATGCAGTCGAGGCAAAGAGTTTAGCTGCTCAAGTCCACTTCCCCCACCACAAATCCTTCCAAACTCACCCCTACCGGTTTTACACCCTATCCTCCCTCCAAACTCTCAGGCTTTCCAAATAGACCATAACAAACCAGTACAAAATAATTACAGTATCTTAGACCATGATAATTAATAAAAAAAAATAACACTGTGGAGGAGTGAAAAAACAATAAAAAATTTATTGGTCGTAGTATACATATGTACGCGTTTCGTATACTATATTGGTGGAATTGGCAGCGTATATATACACCTTTCGCATGCAAAGGGTTAAAACTGAAAAGTAAATGTCAAGTCAACTGACCCCATCATATTTGTCAACTAACCCCGTAGCCGGGGTCTGTTGACTTATTCGTCTCATTACTCTAAATACAATAAAAACTACAACCTAGACTCAATTAAAACGATTTTAAAAATTATGCCTGTATACCTAATGAAATTTGGAAACTTTTAGTATGCAGTAAGTCAACAAAATACTAATGGTCTATTTATAAAAATTAGAAATGTAAAAAATTAGTCAACTAGCCCCGGTCTCCCCTACTAGATCACAGTCTTCGGAATATTCCTGCAAAATTTTATTCAAATCAGCTTAATTCATACACAACAAGGTGTATATATTGATTTTTAAATATCACGTGTCTTTATAGGGTCATTCCACGCCAACTCAGACACTTTTCGGAGTAACATTTCGGATTTTGGTACAACTCGGATATGTTGTAGTCTTTAGTGATGCATAAACATATCTCGAAGGATTTTTGAAAATTTCAAAAATTGTGGATGTTACAGCTCTTTGAAATATAGTGTTTACTTTTTTTCTAAAAATTGTAACTCTTGAACTAACAAACCGACAAAAATGACCTTTTGAGTGCTTGCAGTGGAGATATAAGAGTACCTAATAAAAATTATTTCACTGGAAAAAAACAAATTTTTAACCATTTATTTTGCAATTCTTGTAAACAAATGCAATTTTATAATTGAAGGCAACTTTTTAAAAAATTGAAAAAAATAGGAGGATATAGCCCTGTTTGTCCTCTTTATGGACATGTTTGGAACACGAAGGAGACTTTAAAATTGGCCAGTGAGTTTCCAGTAACTATAAACGGCAATAAACCTTGCAATAAACCCTATATAAAAGTGGCAGGTATAGCGGGCTTGGCCGCTGCGAGTATCGCACGGCCCGAGCGACCAGTCGAGCCGGAGTGACTTGACGCAGCGTTCCATTCAAATAATTTTCATTTGGCCAATTTTAAAGTCTCCATCGTGTTCCAAACATGTCCATAAAGAGGACAAACAGGGCTATATCCTCCTATTTTTTTCAATTTTTTAAAAAGTTGCCTTCAATTATAAAATTGCATTTGTTTACAAGAATTGCAAAATAAATGGTTAAAAATTTGTTTCTTTCCAGTGAAATAATTTTTATTAGGTACTCTTATATCTCCACTGCAAGCACTCAAAAGGTCATTTTTGTCGGTTTGTTAGTTCAAGAGTTACAATTTTTAGTAAAAAAGTAAACACTATATTTCAAAGAGCTGTAACATCCACAATTTTTGAAATTTTCAAAAATCCTTCGAGATATGTTTATGCATCACTAAAGACTACAACATATCCGAGTTGTACCAAAATCCGAAATGTTACTCCGAAAAGTGTCTGAGTTGGCGTGGAATGACCCTATATGAAAAAAAAATCCTAACACTGACACTATTTTCCGACCTGTCAAGGGTGTGTGACCCCTTAAAAGCTTCTTAAAAGGGAACTAATAAGACACGAATAAACGAGGATTACCCCGATACAGAATACCCGACTAACTCGCAACTCTCCCCGTCTAGAAGAAGAGCCCCCCATAAAGAACTGACTCGGCGTCGTATTTGACGACTGCACAATGCCCCGGCGCGGTAGAGAAATATAGACTCGACTCGTCGCTGGGGGGTGACTCGAGCCAGGCCCAGTAGCGTTCATCGAAACGTCATTGTGCAGAAGTCGGCGGACTTATATTGAAATATCTGCTCTCTTTTAGGACACGGCTGTGTGTCCCCCGACGCGGCGGCGTCTATCGCGATTTATTGCGTCTCGTTCTTCTTCTCATTTAACTCGGCCCACGGGGCGTAGGCGGACGGCTGGATCCAATGGAGATTTTCATTCGCCGATATCGACTCGCTAATAATGCCGACGGACCAGCGGCAGCCTCGTCGCGGCGCATTGTGCGCGACGGATTGTGCTCGCGCGCTGCGGTCTACTGCGAGTCGCCTCCGCGTTGCTTCCCACCCCTGCTCAAACGGCTCGTACAGCGTGCAGAAAATTTGATCAGCCCCGCGATCCGATATTCCGCACCCCCTTGCCCCCCTTGATTTTTGTCTAGCGTTGCTATTAAACCGCGGCGCGATTCGCCGGCTAAACAGCCGGATCGGGAATTCGAGCGGGAGCCAGGAATGTTCAGCGATGACGAGTTCAGGGGGTTTCAGTGGCTCTGACAACGGGCTCGCGGGATTATCGAACTGTAATATGGGCGGGATTGATTCGGTATTCTTGAGGATACTGGTCTTTGATTTGATTGGAAGCGTTGATCGGTTCGCGAAGTGGGGAGTTTGGAATCTTCATTGGGGTTTAGGATGCCTGGGACCCTTCGGAGATAGAAAAATGGACGTTTTAGATTGGGCATGCGAAGAGCGAGTCATTTGTAGTTTGAATGTTTTATCCTGTACCTGTTGGCTGTTCTTTATATAGAGTGGATCGTTGGCGAAGGTAAGTACGATATCGGCGAAATTGTCTTTTCCGCATGGACAAAGGCGTACCGTTTGTGAGATTGGACTGTTGACGGCTTTGAAATAGCTGGAGGAAGTGCGAGGCGGAAATGAAAGGTGCCCGGTTTGACAAAAATGAATCGTTGCGAGGGAAAGAAGAACGATACGTTAGGTATTATAAATAAGTTTCTTATTTGATAGATGCCTGGTCCTTATGGAAGCTGAAGTAACTTGCTTCAATATTGCTTGAATGAAATGTAGCTTGAGAAGTCTTGTTAAGGTGAATTTGGCCTCCTGGAAATTTGACGGTCCTTTACGGGCCAGCAGGGTTTGAAGCGGTGATTGATTCAAGAATTCTGTAACTCTGGTGTCAGCGCGCAGTGTTGGGATTAAAACCGAGCACATCTGCAGCAGGGCGCGCGACAGGCGTATTCAAAAGCAGCGAGCGAAATAGTCTATAGTTTTTCTGTCAAATCGAGACACTGACGCGTCCCAGGGACAAAGGAATTAAGTAACTTCGATGAAACACGTCGCGTTGCTGCGGAATACAAATGACGGGCGTGGTGGTGCATTGCCAGCTCAGAAAATGAAACGTCAGAGTCTTCTAGGGACAATTTCTCCACGTCCAAACCGGTCGACATGTTCGACAGTAATCTCAGCGAGCTTTGCTCGGTTGTTTCATCCCCATTCCTCTGCGACCTCAGCCACTGGGGTACGCCTTATGATGCAACCAGCCACGAGGAAATCTTGTTTCTCGCGCTTGGTAGATCAGTGATTCGACAGCTGAGAGGTCTAGTAATTCTGTGATTCGATAAATCGGTAGCTGGGGAACTTGGTAATTCCTTCACTCGAGGGCTCGGTAATTCCGGAATACTTCAATTTGAAAACTTGGAGACACGGGAGCTCATCAATTTCGGAATTCCTCCACTCAAAAACCAAGTAACTTAGAAGCTCAGTTACCCAATATACGCCAACTCGAAAATTGGGTAATTAGGAAGCTCAGTAATTTGGGAGTTCCTCGTCTCGAAGATTGGCGACTCAGAAGCTCAATAACTAGATAATTCCTCAACTCAAAAATGAGGGAACTTGGAAGCTCAGTTACTCAATACGCGTTAACTGGAAAATCGGGTAATCAGGAAGCTCGGGAATTTCGGGATTACTCATCTGGAAAATTGCGTAACTCAGAAGCTCGATAACTACATAATTCATTAACTCGAAGATTGAGGAATTCGATAGCTCAGGAATTCGGCACGTCATTCGCGAAGGAATCGTTCCTCCTTCCATGCCAGGCGAATTCATTCCACCGGCAGTAAACTTTTCTTCGCGTTTCTACAATGTTCGTCGCGTTGTAAATTAATATTGCGACACGGTTCAGTGGATTTTGAACGGGTTGGTGAGTGGAACTCTGCGTACCACAGGTTCCCGCTTCCTGTCGTGTCGAGTCCAGTTCCGTTGTATCCGTACACGGGCAAACAATGCTTGTTCCAACAACCACGAATAATATCGACAGCTCCGTATTACAAACGCGGTGTTAATAAATCGAGAGAAACGGCGAGGGGGGAAAGTTTGACCATTGCTAGGTCGCGTTAGTCGAGCGCTAGAAGGGCGAAGAAAATGCTATGCGCTTGTGTTATGAAATGGAAATTCTTCGAATATTGTGGGTTTGGTAGAGAGAAACTTCCATTCGGGAAATTTTGGAATTTCAAATTATGTATGGCCGAGGCACGCTTCTCTAACTACAAATACAGTGAGCCGCATTAATATTCCGACACAGTGGTACTTGGAAATACATTGTTGTGTATCTGTAGTAATTTTGAAAATAAGGGATTCGTTGTTTTTTTATGATTTAGTACACTTATTCTAGTAGCTAAAAACGTAAAATTTTTTTACTTAATTTATACACTTTTTTTGTTAATCAATGGTAAACGAAATAATGCCTAATTCTGACATCGCAAAAATATTCGGACACTCTGCAAAGCATAATGCTTTTATGTAAAATACACATATACTTACACAAAATTACATCAATTTTAATATTTTGTTGGATTGCCCTTTTGTTTAAGTACATGGTTTAATCGTTTGGGCATATTAGAAATAATTTTATTTAAGTATTCTAACGGAATACGTGACCATTCTTCGGTTAATCGTAATTTTAATTCGTCTTTCGACTTTATGGGTGTTATTCTGATTCGACGATCTAAGTAATCCCATAAATTTTCGATCGGATTTAAGTCTGGTGACTGTGGAGGTGGGTGCAATACCTTTGGACAATTATACAATAAATATTCTTGAACTATACGTGATTTGTGTTTGGGGTCATTATCCTGATAAAATTTAAAACTGTTACGTAAAAACTGTAAGTTCTGCAAAGTTCTGTTAAAACTGTAAGTTTTGTTTTAGAATATTTAAATATTTATTTTTATCTACAATTCCATCAATGAAAACTAATTCGCCCCTTTCCAGCAGCCGAAATGCAACCCCAAACCATCACACTTCCTCCACCGTGTTTCACTGTTAGTCTGAGATTTTTAGTGTGAAGCTCTTCTTTGGCTTTACGCCATATCCGTTTTCGGCCATCGGACTCAAAAATATTGATTTGACTCTCATCTGCAAAAATTACAGTTTTCCACCACGTTTCTTCTTTCGAAATGTATTCTTTGGCGAAGAGTAATCTTTTCTTTCGATTCACATCGTTAATGTATGGCTTCTTTCGGAGAACTCTACCGTTGTATCCACTTTCATTAAGCATTCGACGAACTGTATCAGAATGAACTTTCTTTCCAGTCTCTTCAAACAATTCTGCCGCCAACCTTGGTGCACTTAATTTGGGATCTTTATTGGCTTTTCTAATAATTTTACGTTTGTCACGAATATTGAGTAACTTTGGACGACCTGTTTGAGCAACAGATTCAATCCTATCCTCGCGATTATATCTCCGTATAATGTCTGCTACAGTACTCTTACTCAAATTTAGTAATGAACCGATTTCCCGATACGATTTTCCTTTTTCGCGATTATAAATAACGAGTTGGCGTGTATCGAACGACGTATTTTTACCTTTACGTACCATTTTCACAAAAAATACGTGCGGTATGAATGAATGTTAAAATGAAACTAAGTCTACAAGGTAGTGCTTACATCTTGTGTTTACAAACATTGCCACCGTGCAACCTAACTGGCTTAACAGGACGACCAAACTACAAAGCATACGTGATGTCCGAATATTTTTGCGACGTCAAAATTAGGCATTATTTCGTTTACCATCGATTAACAAGAAAAGTGTATAAATTAAATAAAAAAAATCTTACGTTTTTAGCAACTAGAATTAGTGCACTAAATCATAAAAAAACAACGAATCCCTTATTTCCAAAATTACTACAGATACACAGCAATATATTTCCAAGTACCACTGTGTCCGAATATTAATGCGGCTCACTGTATACCGAGTTAAGGAATACACTGTGCGATATAAGGTCGTTCTACCTTGGCTACGTAGAGGGGCCATTAAATTCTGACCTCTATGAATCGGCAAAATAATATTTCAAATAAGAACAGTGGCTTCAGAGTACCACGTCGTTCGTTAATTTATTTATCAGAAGATTCGAAGTGTAAACATGTAGGTACCGATAGGAAATATAAAACATTTTCACAATGATCAATAGCCCATCGCCCACGAGACGAAGATAAAGGAAATTGGCCCCGCCAGCGCACGATCAGGAAAGACGAAAAAATTATTCCACCAATTCATTGCATAAACCTACCCTCGTATAAAAAGGTACAACCCCTGTTCGGCCCCCGAAAATAAATAGCGAGATCAGATTCGAATCCTGCATACCACCGAGCCGCGGGGAAAATGGAATTCCAGGATCGAAGCTCGCGCTGGCGATCCTCGGTTATTACCGCGTTACCCTTTCGAACAAACTCTCAACTTCGTCCCCCTTCGTCCCTTCTCGGCCCCTCAGCGCTCCCTCCTCCAGCGTCTACGGAGAAATCGCAAGTTGCCCGATCTCGTAAATCCATCCCCCGATCGAGTTGCCCGAAATTCAAGGATGCGTCCAAAACTCGCCGACCCGTGTACCAATCACTAGCACGCCCTAAACCGGGAAATCCTTCCTTCCTTCCTTCCTTCGCTGCCCGTTTCCTTCCTCGCAGCTCGGGTCCTCCTATATACGACGCCATATTTTAGCGCTGGCGGGAGTCGTTCTGCATTTCGCATGCATCTGCTGTGTTATACGGTGGGGTCGAAGGTCGACGGTGGGTGGGTGGTTGACAGAAGGCGACCACGGGGGGGGCGAAGGAGAGGGCGTAGGCGGAATGCACGCGAAGGAAGCTAGAGGTGAACGAGGCGTCTCGTGTATAAAGCCTGGACCAACCCGTTTCGCGCCGCATTCAAATTGCATTTCCCCACCGAAATAAGTTTCTTCCAATATTCGACTTGCCTGCACTCGACATCCCTCTTCCTCCGCGCTGGCTGCTCCAAATTGAGAGGAGCCGCGCGGGGGTCCGGCCCCGAATCCTTGCTGAATGGGGCAACGTCGTTACCAGGGAAATTGATTGCGACATTAGGATGCGTGGCGCGGGATCACGCGGGGCCCGGGCAATTCCATCGTTCAGGCTGCTCCTCGGATTTCCTGTTTTTCCAGTGCACCGCAGCCAGGGGGGCACCGGCTGCCATCGCTCCCCCATCTTCTCTCTGCGGGGACATCTCGGTGGCCGAGTTTCTCATACGCCAAATATTACTACCCCTTTTTCTTTCCAATTATGTAAATCCATCTGAAATACCAGATCTCCCTCAGATCTCGTTACGCACGTTTCACGGCTGATTCCTTCGTACCATCGTCTTCAGTAGAGTTCCATTCGCGTTTAATTATAGTATAATAGTGGATCACCACGCGTGTTTAAAGCGTCGAGTCACAATGAACGCAGAAAATCCACGGTGTCAGTCATTTCTCATAGTTAAGGGGGGGTCTTTCGGTGCGTTAACCAGCTCGTATCTCTTCATTTTCCTTTCGTACCGATGGTCTGGGTAGGCTCGAGGAAGAAAAGACGCCAGTCATCGGGCGCGATTATTGTTCATCGGCCGTGAACGTTCGATAGGGGGGGTAGGAGACGGTCGTTGTAAAAAGCTTCGCGACGAGACGTCGATGTGACAAAGGAACGGGGTGGGGGCTGGAAAAACCCTCCTTCGAATGCGAGAAACGATCGTCCCTCTTCTTACCCACTACCCCCCCCGCCAAGTGCTGGCTTTTTTTCGCGACTCGCTAGCAACTCCGTTGGATCACGGTGATCGCGAAACGACGACAAGAAACTAATGACAACGACTGTTACTCGCGGGGGCTTGAATAATAGTGGCTGTAAAGCGTTCCTTCCAGCGTCTGCGTTTCTTTTCAGTTCCCTTCCTCGTCGCCGTTAGCCTCCATCGCTATTCCAAGCCGCCGTTCCACGGGAGAGCACGCGTTATCGCGGAACACGAACGATGGACACGCTTAATGCTGTTTTACGACGATCAATTTCCGCTTGTCCCATCGCGATAGCGAGCTGTAAATCCCTCGCTTTCACCCTTGCCAAGCTTCCGTCATCTCGAATCGAACGCCTCGGGATTTCGATGATTAATAACTGCCCTCTTGCGCCAGCCACTCGCGCGCCTTGTCGCCTCCTCTGGCCATTTTAAACGCGCCACTGAATCCATCCAGCAAATACCCTGCGTTTCATTATTCCGGCAAGCAACACGGCGAACAGTCGAGCGATTAGTCAGGAGTGCGCTTCGCTGTTCGCAGCGACGCTCCCCCGGTGCTTTTTACCTCTGACGTTTCTTTTGCTTAGCTTGCGTCATTTTCTCTAGGCGTTGCTTATGACGCGGAAGGTTTAAATTATAAAATTGACGCGGGAGACAGGCGAATCAGTTCAGTGAAACTGAGTTCAGCATTACCGACATTTGTAATTGTAAATTGCAGGTAAAGTTTAAGTGTTTTTATCGCGGAGGTGTGACGGTGTTGGAATGTGTATTCGAGTAACAAGCAACTTGACGAGGTCAGTTACATTATTCACATCCTAAATCTTTTAACCCACATTTGGACGTGCAACTATGCAAGCACAACGCGGGATCTAGGTCCTGAGCTGGAGCCCGGGAATCGAGGCAACAATGAGGAACGGCTCACGGGGACCCCAGCCTAGGGGCCCATAAGCCGGTGAAAGGGCCCCCCCCCCCCCCTGCTAAGGGGGCAGGGGGTAGAAGTAGTACTTCGAAGTACCTCCCCCTGCTAAGCGCGGGCCAGCCGTAGGTGGCACCTAGAGGGGGTTTTTAGTGGGTATCCCGACCAACGGGGAGTCCCACATAACCCCGGTATCCATTGCCGGGGTATGCATAAAGCATTTTCCCCCTCTAAAAAAAAAAAAAAAATGGTCAGTTACAGCAGGGTAAACCACGAAGTATGAAAGCTCAAAAGGGAAGACCAAAGTAGGGCCCGAGTTAACATCAGCGTCTTCTTTATTGTTCCTTAAATTCACCCCCGTTGGTATCGCCCGTTAATATCGAAACGCCCCCTCGCTTTTTCGCCTTCGCCGAAACTCCGCCAGTCCCCTTTGTGCCCCGTTTTTATTCGCGTGCACGTCGAGGCTCTCTTCATTAAAGCGTCCCGGTGAAACGGCGCTAAGCCGCCACGGTAATTTTCACACGACGTCATGGGCTTATTAATTTTCCCTTCCATCAGCGGGCGCGGCAACTAAGAAACACGCTCCTCGAAGCGCGAGCATAATTCACCCGCCCGCAACGACGGGAACCATGCTCCCGATCCGCCCGACCAGTATAATTCCTCGCGGAAGAAAACGGGGTTACCCGACCCTTTCTCACCCCGTGGTCCAATTTAAACGCGCGAACGTCGCGGAAGTGAGATACGAGAACTTCGGAGATATCCGATCGATTCAATATCCCCGCGGATAATTCACATATCTCACGGAAAATATGACCGACCCTATATTTCCCGGGGCCAGGCGCGCCATCTTTCAAATTACAGTTAAATATTCGCCAGCCATAACGGCCCTGTAATCTGCTGCAAAATGATCGCGCAGTGTTGGTCGTAGTAAATTATATCGCAATCGCTCCTTGTTTCTTGATACACTGCTCGTATTAATTATCCACAAGCGAAGAGTTAATTAAAGATAATTATATCTCAGCGCAAGATAATTCTTCGTTGTCGTACTTATAGAAGTCTGACTTCAAATAAATTTCATGTAGGGTAGACCGGGGGCGGTAGTAACATTTTGACTTTGGAATACGATTACGCAAAAGCTATTATAGTTACAACAAAAGTTTTTTTACGAAAATGTTACTTATTTATCTGACATTATATGAGCCACAACAGTTTCGCTGTATGTCAAGTAATATTCCGGTTATTAATAAAAAATGAGAAGCGGAGCAAGTGTTACAACCGTCCCTGACCCCGGGTCGGTTGTAACACTGCATGGAGTCGATAGTAGCACAAATATAACTTTACAAAATTAAAATATTTATGGATTTAAATTATAATAATAAATGAAAAAAGTAAAATCTATAACAAATTATGTGGTATCGCAATTGTGGCAGAAATAAAAGACGTTTTGGCTGGTGCATTCTTCATCTGCTCAATCCTTACATTCAGTATATTGCACCCATTTTTCATTTGGTTTGCTTGTGCTATGCTATATGATTTCATGCAAATAAGACAATATCATCCGCCTTCTTTGTCCCTATTCGGTTCTGTTGCGGTAAAACCGACCCCGACTGCCGATGTTACAATCGCCCCCGACCATGCTTTTGGACTTAAATCATAAATTTTAGCTAACGAGACGCTTAAAAGTGCCAAGTAACGATCAATATTAGTTTAAAAAAGGTCGAATTACAGATTAAAAAAATCGAACAAGCACATACTTGCAAAGGCAGTGTTTATATTACAATTTTAGGCTCCATATCAAAACTACACATGCAATTTAGGACACATCAGAACAGTGCACAGAAAGTAGTGCACATGCAATTTAAAGCACATTAAAATTATAGTGTACATACAATTTAGGACACATGCGATTTAGGACACATCCAATTGAGGACACATGCGATTTAGGACACATACAATTTAGGACACATGCAATTTAGGACACATGCGATTTAAAACACATGCGATTTGCAGTGCACATACAATTTAGGACACATGCGATTTAGGACACACACAACTTAGGACACATACAATTTAGAACACATGCGACTTAGGACACATGCGACTTAGGACACATGCGATTTAGGACACATACAATTTAGGACACATGCGATTTATCATGGGCATAGCTAGGATTGCATTCGGGGACGGGGGGCATAAAGCCCCTCTCATTTGGGGGGGGGGGGGGGGGGGGAATAAAAGACTCCTTCGGCTTCTAATTCGGCCATTTGTGCACTGAATTTTGAATTTATGTACTTATGTAGGAACCAATATAACCGGAGTCGTGTAATGCGGAATTAGGTCACAATTGAATTTATTTCTAATGGCTTTACTTCTAATGGCCGAATTAGAAGCCGAAGGAGTCTTTTATTCCCCCCCCCCCCCCCAAATGAGAGGGGCTTTATGCCCCCCGTCCCCGAATGCAATCCTAGCTATGCCCATGATAAATCGCATGTGTCCTAAATTGTATGTGTCCTAAATCGCATGTGTCCTAAGTCGCATGTGTCCTAAGTCGCATGTGTTCTAAATTGTATGTGTCCTAAATTGTATGTGTCCTAAGTTGTGTGTGTCCTAAATCGCATGTGTCCTAAATTGTATGTGCACTGCAAATCGCATGTGTTTTAAATCGCATGTGTCCTAAATTGCATGTGCCCTAAATTGTATCTGTCCTAAATTGTATGTGTCCTAAATCGCATGTGTCCTCAATTGTATGTGTCCTAAATCGCATGTGTCCTAAATTGTATGTACACTATAATTTTAATGTGCTTTAAATTGCATGTGCACTACTTTCTGTGCACTATTCTGATGTGTCCTAAATTGCATGTGTAGTTTTGTACTGTGTAGTTTTGATATGGAGCCCAATTTTAAGTCAGTAAGGAAAAGTTACTTTAGGGTATCGAAAAGTTATTTTCTTCACTATCCATGTCTATTGCGTACCTGTACTCTTAGGGCATGGATGTGTATATTCCAAATGTCATTCTTCATCATATATCCAAAATTGGTGTTAATATCTATTATATGTTTTGAGATATTTAACGTGTTACATTCGCCCCCCTGTTACTACCGCCCCCGGTCTACACTATGTAGAATATATTTCTGAATCTTAATTTCTCTTCCCACGTTTGCATAGCAGATAACTATTCGGAGCAGCGCGCAATCAAGTATCTAAAGTTCCACAAATCCTATTCCTATCTGAAAAGCCCAAAACAAGAGAGTCGTATACAAAGTTGAAATCGAAAAAAGAATGAAAGAAGCATTAAACCACGGACACCATAATATTTCTCGGGCCGCGTCCACCGGCGAGCTTCCGCTCCCAGGCCGGAAACTGCATCGGACAGTGGGCTATCTCTCGCGGCCGCTAGCAATCAGACTTTCTGATTTAAAGTTCCGCGGCGTATGGAGGTCCGTGTTCGCGCGTGTCCCGCCAGCGATAACGCTGTCCACCTCGAAGTTTCGCGGCCGCGTCGTATCGTGCAACGTCATTACACTTTGACGCCGCCACGTTTCATTAAAACTTACCGACCCCACCTCCCCAGCCAGCGGTTTTCTTTCTTCGCGACGGCGGGAATCCAGTTTGGCCGCGGACGGTGTTTTAAGAGGACCGGGCAACGCGCTAGATTGAATTGCTCGTGCACGACGGAAGGGAATTAACATCGCGCGCGTTGCAGTTCCCACTTTCTTTCGCGCCACGAGACCCCCGCCAGCCGATTATCCTCCAAGGAGCGGAAAAATTCGGACCGAGGGGCTTCCAGCCAGCCCCGAGCCCACTAATTTTCGACGAGTCGTTGGAAATTTAGAGAGGGTGGAGTTTAGCGCAGTTAATCGTATTAAGAGCTTCTCCTTTCCTGTTTCCATTGGTAGTATATATGCAGTGGGTCACGAGGGTATTCGAACGCTTGGGATTCAGCCGAAGATTTTTTAAATATTCCTCCGTGCATTCAGAAATGGAAGAGAATTCTCCGCTGTTAATCTCGTACGAAGAAAATTAATTTGTCAGCGAGTGAATTGTCGTCAAAGTCGCTTGTAAACTTATAACGGTAGGGGAGACCGGGGCTAGTTGACTAACGAGGTTAGTTGACTAATTCCCTTTAATTCTTGTATTATGGAATAAATTATGCTGCGATTCGCAATATTGGAGCATATGAATAACCAGCTTGCCATTTGATGTGTCGTTGTGAGAAAAAAACTTTCGTGTTCTGTCAGTGAGAATGAAAAATCTAAAAAGGTCGGCTGGAAGTAAATATTTTCGTTTCGACTATTTATGAATTTTTGTCCACTAAGTACTGCTTGATGTTATTTCATGAATATTTTGTGGAAACGTGATACCTTGACTATAATTTACGGTATTTTATTTTATCCGGTGCGTGGAGGTTTTGTACGTACGACCTTTAGCATGTTAACAATGTCGGACGGGGTGACTTGACTAAGCATAGGAATACTACTAATAATTTCATTTTTTATCCTCAAGATGCAGTCGAGGCAAAGTGTTTAGCTGCTCAAGTCCACTTCTCCCACCACAAATCCTTCCAAACTCACCCCTACCGGTTTTACACCCTATCCTCCCTTCAAACTCTCAGGCCTTCCAAATAGGCCATAACAAACCAGTACAAACTAATTACAGTATCTTAGACCATGATAATTAATAAAAAAAAAATAACACTGTGGAGGAGTGAAAAAAAATAAAAAAATTTATTGGTCGTAGTATACATATGTACGCGTTTCGTATACTATATTGATGGAATTGGCAGCGTATACTATATACGTTTTTCACATTATATTGATGTTCTGTGACAGCGTATATATACACCTTTCGCATGCAAAGGGTTAAAACTGAAGAGTAAATGTCAAGTCAACTGACCCCATCATATTTGTCAAGTAACCCCGTAGCCGGGGTCTGTTGACTTATTCGTCTGACTACTCTAAATACAATAAAAACTACAACCTAGACTCAATTAAAATGATTTTCAAAATTATGCCTGTATACTGTGGTTTGCAAAAATGTTGGCCCCCGGCCGTTGCGCGGGGCAAGGGGGCAACCTCGCTCGCGCCGCCCCACTCTCTCCCGCGGAACTCCACAAGTTCGGAACTCGCGAGTGGGGAATTGTGGAGTTTCGCGGGAGAGAGTGGGGCGGCGCGAGCGAGGTTGCCCCCTTGCCCCGCGCAACGGCCGGGGGCCAACATTTTTGCAAACCACAGTACCTAATGAAATTTGGAAACTTTTGGTATGCAGTAAGTCAACAAAATACTAATGGTCTATTTATAAAAATTAGAAATGTAAAAAATTAGTCAACTAGCCCCGGTCTCCCCTTCTGATTGTGTAGCTACAGAACTGAAGGCCGGAGAACAGTGCAGAATGAAACCCACATTTAAACGAATCGTTTTTCCACTTCCCCCTCGATGCTGACTCCACCCAGGAAATGTGCTCCACTTATTACCGCACGACGCAGTCTGTACAAAGCACGCCGCTCGTATTTATCATAGTCGAACGAGCTTCATCTCGTGCAGCATTCGGCCCCGTGTTAATTAAATCGTCCGACAGAAAGATTATTTTCGCCGCGACCGGGGTATGGTTATTTAACAAACGCTCGCTAACGAGAAACAAGCGTCTTTGTGTTCACAACCCCTCGCCCCTCCCTCCCGGGGTGAACATTATTTTTCGCGCTGCCAAGCGTCCCTTGTTTCTATCCCACAATGAAATTATACGCGGCGTTTAAAAGGTAACGCCGTATTAAACGAACATTTCTATACGTTTGCGCCGCCGCACGGTAGATGTGGTCGTAGCGCAAACACCGCGAAACAAATTCTCGCTGCGTTTTTGCATAATTTAACCACGGCTCGTGAACAATTCAGCCACGGCATCAAAAATTCAGGGTTCGATTCGCGGGGAGCGTGGCTCGCGCCCCGTTAAATAAGATTTCCGAGCGTTAGAAGTCGCTCGACCGGGCGCCGTGCGATTAATTGAAAAACAGAAAAACACCCGGCCGCCGTTGCATATTCCGCGCGGGGTTTCGCGAGTACGCGTCGAGCGCGGCAGCTCCGTCCTCTCTGGAATCAACTTTCGAGTTAAGCGTGGAAAAACCGAACAGCAATCGGGCGAATTATTTTCAGAGCCAGTGGCGGGGGAGTAAAAACGCGAACGGAAGTTGCCGGTATCGAACGATTTCGAGGCGAAAGGTCGACTCGCTGGTAGGCGTCGAAAGAAACGCGGAAGCTGGAGGGTTGCTGCTTCTGCCACCGGGCTGGGAGACTCAAAGGAACTTAGTTTTCGCAGGGTGGAAACGAGCCACGCGAAAAACACCGACGCAGGGATGTGCCTCGTACCTTGGTATCCCGGTGGGACCACTTCCGTTATCCTTCTTGCTAGATAAGCAGACGTCGGCTTCCCGGCCAAATAAATAGGTTGCGAACGTGTGCCTAGCATCTACTGTATGGAAAAAGAGCGCCTCGCGAATTCCCGGCGGGAGCAGAACTGTCTCTGCATTCTGTGCGCATCGTCGCAGAAATCGTCTGCAATTAATGTTCAGGGGTCGAAGTTGCGAACGTAGCTGTCGCTTCGCGCGACAAACTAAGGAATTTTTAAACTGAGACGAATATATTCGCTTGGCAGAAACAGGGGTGGTTTAAAAAAGATTAAAGGGAACTAAAACTCTGTAGGGTAAATCCGGGAGACGCGGTCCACCTAATATAAAATGGCTATTAAAACTAATATAGATATTACTTATTTTATCAGAACAAACCTAATATGTTCAGAATTTTATGCCGATTCAGAGAAACTGGTCGATATTTGCTTTAAGACAATATTTACTGTAAATCGGGTTGAAAACTGAAGTCATGACATCTGACCACCTCCCCCGAGGTGCCGGGAGAAATGGTTTTCGTCGTTGGCAGAGACCACTCACATTATTATTCATTGAAAATTAACAAAGGATAAAGCAAAATTATTTAATAGTGAATACAACTACGGATTCATTTATATTTAATTTGTTTACGCTAAACAAGTAAAGAACACATCAAAGAAAAAGTGAATTACCTACTGGCGATTAGCAAGGTAAATGAATACAAAAGTGAATAAATAAACTAAATAAACAAAAATAATAATAGAATAATAATAAAAAATAAAAAAATAAACAAAAATAAGAAAAAAATCATAACTCGACCATCTCACCTTTCTGGAGCGAGACATGGTCTTCTCGTTAGCTTTGAGAGGAAGGGTTAATATGGCCAAATACTTTGGCTGCATTGTCCCTCAATAGGGCGACTGTACCTAATATCGCCAGGCAAAAGTTAAATCGCTGTCGATTGAATAATAATTGATATTTTTCCATGCAGTTCGTTTCAAAGTAAAGAGAAATTATTAATCTTTCATGTAGCATATGTTAGAATCGTTGAAACCTACAAATTGTTAATTAGGACTCAAAAAACGTAAGGCATGCAAAAATCGGGTCCTGAAAAAAGTGTACCTAATATCGCCTACTCAAGAAATATTGATTAATTCATGTATATATGAGTTTTTAAAGTCATTTTCACATGTGCTTTTATTATTTCTTGCTCTATAAATGTCTTTTTATCCATCTTTGATTTCATTTTTATTAGAATAATATAGAAATTTGAAAATATAGATTTTTAAAATATTTTATTTTTTACGTTCCGATGTACATATTGGACAAATAAATTTTATTTCGGTTGCTCCGCACATTTCGTGACCTCACCTGTAACAAGCATTACATCGAAACCATTGTTCTCCGGTAGGCGGTATTGAGAACACGCATACTGCTAAAAGAAAAACGCTATTTTCATTACGAAAAATATTTGAATCGATTTCATTTCTTAAGTACATCATTAATTAGGTATTTCTAGTAGATATTCTTGCATTCACAGATTTATTAGACTTACCTTCTCCGAATGTGACGTAAAATTGTGATAGTCCAATAAATTTTTACACTATTAAGATTCTCTAAAATCCTTCCCTTTCTGTAATTGTTGATCACATGATGCTGCAATTATAGTATGTCTTCCTACATATATTTAGGTACTAATTCAGTGCATAACCGATAAATTTTACAGCTTACTTTAAGAGATATAGCGAGTGGCGGTATTAGGAACAGTGGCGATATTAGGTACAGTCACCCTATCTCTACTATCTTATTATTCCAAACATTAAAGGAAAATAAACTTAGAAGTATATTTTAAATACGATTCTGTACAACGGCTGTTTGACAAAAGAGGTTAAATATAACATCAATTTACCTTTTATAGCCTATAAATCAAGAAAAAACACAGAAGGAAGCGAAATAACGCTATTCATTCAACTATTTGGCTTCTAGAGAAGTAATTGGTCTGCACTTTAATGCATTTTTACGTATAGACTCTGAAATATAGCGACACGACCAACTCTCCGGCCCGACCGCGTCTCCCGGATTTACCCTAATGCCAGTATACGGGATTCTTCGTTAATTAATCAAGGCTTAACTATTGTAGGCTATACCGATTGATGGATTTACGATGATTAATTAACATACGTTAGAAGTATCGCACACATCTGCCCAAGTATCTGCCCAGTTCAGTGTACATTACTCTTCATTAATGTGATCATTTTACGTCCCTCACGAGTTCTTGCCTTCGCATCGTACAGCTTCCACCAATTAGCTGCAGTTAGCCCCGAGTAATTAACAAGCCACACTGTCCTCGAGCAGAAAGCGCGACTACCGGGCGTTTAATTCCGTTCACTCACTTTTCCGTTAGCCTCGAATTTGCCCGCGGCCTCGTCAGTGTGTTATTTCGCGCCTTAAATCGCGTCTTGACGAACACTTCGCGAGTTTGTATCTTTGACGCCCACCCCGGCGAGTTTATCCGCGAACGCACGCGAGCACAAGACACTCCACAAAGAGACCGGGGAGCTAATTTAAAGCACAAGAAACTACGAGCGCGGCGAAACTACGAGGACCCGCTGTTTAATTAGTCTTCGCCAAGTGCTGTAAACGTATCTTTTCAAATGCGGGCCCTTTAGAGGGCGCAGCCGGGCGGAAGATACGCGCTGCGAGCGACGACGACGAGGCTCGCGACCTTTGTTAAACAATAAACCTCTTACTTTTGTCTGAAGAACAGCTATTCCCATGACGTCAGTTCGCTCCTCCAAAAGACATTCAAACGCTGGCTCTCATTCAGAGTGCTTTCGCGTTTTCTGCACGCGCCGCTGCAATTTCTGGCAGTTTTAGTTCATCTGCCGTTGTCAGGTCGGCGATGCGTATGTGTTTGGGCAAAATTAACTGGAGCTGCTGGTCACAAACGTGCCACGAAACACCGAGGGTGAAGAATTAAAGCACCTAATAGTGTTTAGAGCCAAGAGTGTTAGATTTAGAGGTTGGAGGTAAGTTTATGTAGCAAGAAGTGGATTAGTTAGGTGCATCCTTAAATTCATATAGATCCATATATGCAATACGACGATTGACGAGGATGAGTAAATCTTATTCAGGGTGATCTCAATAGGCTTTGCGACTGGTGCGGGGTTAATGAGATGACATTGAATGTTTCCAAGTGTCACGTTTTACATTTTTCTCATAAAATATGTTGGCACCGTACTGAGTATACACTTAATGGTGCCTTAGTGGACTCTATTGATAGTATTCGTGACCTCGGAGTTACCTTCAAGTCTTCGCTATCGTTTTCTCAGCACTACTATAATATTAGAAATCAAGCGGCTAGAATGCTTGGTTTCATTATGCGTGTATCGGTAGATTTCGTTAATCCCGGTACCTTAATCACGCTGTACAACGCATTAATCGTTCCTCATTTACTGTACGCGTCTCCTGTCTGGAATCCTTATCAGGCAAAGTATATTACATTATTGGAACGCGTTCAGCATAAATTCTTACGATTGCACAGTGGTCTGGAAAGCGGCGTTTTGTGGCCAAAATTCTGATCTTTCTGAAACTTGGTGATTAAGGGTTTTTGAGGTCGCTGATAACGAATTTGGCACCAAAAATTCAAAATTCAAAATGGCGGATTCAATATGGCGCGCATTGTGGTCTGGAAAGCAGTATTTTATAGTCAAAATTAAAAATCATAGCCGTACTAGAGAAAAATGAGAAAAAAGATTCAGCCCTAACATTATCTTTGACTTAAAAAAAATAAAACATTAAAAATACACGCGTACGGGACGCCCAAACACCTCGAGCGTCATTTCTAAAAGTCAGCATAAAATTGAAGGTTGCAGGAGGTTGCACTTGAAATTAACATGCTCTTGTTAACAATTGTGTAAGCTATCATGTAAAAAAGTCCGATGTTAATTTCACTTAATCATTTTTTTATAAGCCTTCTCAAAGTTTAAATTCATATAAACATTGCACTATTTGTTCATGGACTAAAAAATGCCTATGACACATATAAATAACTGAAATATACTTCCTTACCTATATAACTGTATGATATAAACACGTATTTTGATGTTCTATAATGAGTAATTACAACAATTAGTTTCACTTAAAATTTCATGATTTACACTTTATAACACTATATCTGATTATAGAATTGCCTGAAATATATAATATGATTGGAGTTTCAAGGTTTCGGGGGTTATCAATACATAGGAAAAAAAAATTTCTGTAAACATTGAAGTTGAAAAATTGACTTTTGGCCACAAAACGCCGCTTTTCAGACCACTGTGGTTTGCTGGCCTTTAAGCTCGGTACTCCGATGTCCCGACTATGTCATGAATATAGTTCTATTCTGGAAGTCAGCGGTCTTCTCACGTTGGAACATCGTCGATGTCTATCTGACCTGACTTGCCTTTTCAGTATTATTAATGGCTACACCGATTCTGCGGACATTTTGGCTCTGATTAACCTGTATGCGCCTATTGTTTCACTAAGATCGCCTTCTCTTTTTTACTTATCGGGACACAGCACGTCGTTTGGGATGAATAACTCCATTAATAGAATATGTAAATTAGCGAATCGTTATAGCGAACTTGTTGATTTTTTTAATGGTACATTGGCCACCTTTAAATATCGTTTGCGGGCTTTGGCTCGCAGGAACGTCTTTGTACACGCCCGTTAATTTCAATTCTAACGTTATTTGTATTAGTTCATTAGTTCCATTATTTTATTGTATCATGATTTGTTTATGTATGTACTGACTTTTCTTCTGTTTTCTTTTCTTTTACATTGTTTATGTGTTAATTGTAAACTAAAGGGTCTTTACCCGTTGAAATAAATAATAATAATAATAATAATAATAATAATACAAAAAGGTTACACAAACTCAAAGTTTCGGAATATCTACCCTCCAGCTCAAGTTCGCATCCCTATCAAGCCTCATCTTGTACAAATAACGAAAAGCTTCCGTAAAGGTTACAAGGCGCAACGGGGGTGCAAGCTCAGAGTTTCGTACCGAAGCAAGCAGCATCCCCGTTTGCCCATCCCCCGTCGATGCTCGAACGATCGCGATCACGACCGCCGTCGAAAGGGACTCGGGGGAGTCGCGTTACGATTTAATGACGGCACGACTCGAGTCGTCGAACGTAAATCGGCCAGACGACGCAAAAAAAAATTCAATATCCTAACAATGGAGCGTCGCCGAGATCGATCGGCGTGTGTACATCCAGCAGGAAGTCGCGAGTCTCGTCGGATTTCCCTGTACAGGCGTAGCTGTACCGCTTGTTTGTCGCACGCTGGTGAAAAAGCACCTCCGGATGCAGAAAGTCACGATATTCGCGTCCGCCACCGCCGACATTTGTCCGTCCATGAATCGTCCCCGTGCTTTTGTTCTACCGACAATGAAAAGCAGAACCGATTGGACTTGGCAATCGCCCCCGTGATCAATACCCCCGCCGTCACACTTTCTATTATAATGGATACCGGAAATCGGTGAATCGGCTCGCCTAGCGCGTGTCGGTTGGCCTTTCTTCTCGGGGCTTGCCCCGTGCCCCGATACACAGAGCGCGGGATCTTTATACGAGGCACGGGATCGTTACAGGCCTCCACCTTGCCCCCTGGAGGGCTAAACACGTGGCGGTGGATGCGTACGAGCCTCTGAGAGGATGCTCGCGTTATGCCGTCGGCGCAACTTCTTCCTGTAACGTTGAAATTTCTAATGGGGGGGGGGGGGGGGGGGCGCGAACTTTAAGCGGACATTCTGGTAGTTAGAAGTGTTTCGTGGAATAGAATGGTGGATCGTAGGTAGACGTTTTAAAGAGATGCGAGGAGAAGCTTGATAAATTTATGTAGAATGGGGGCAAGTTGGATAGATCGTTTGCTACTTCTGGGTCCGTTTATGTCGCGAACAGTAAGTAATAAATGTAGCCGTGGATCCGAGATTATCTTTCCACGGGCACGTTGATCGCAGACACGGTATCTCACTACGCTTTTATTACCTATTCCAACGGTAAAGGAGAAGTCTGAAAGAAATGCCCCTTTCTCAGGGACCCTATCAGAAGGTCGGGTTTGGTGGCACGTAGAAGGAATAAAGTGAGAGAGCGGTCGGCAATAAAGGCAACCCTTAAGGGCTTTCCGCAAGCTCGCCAAATAAATACATCCCCCCAACGTCACATCCTGACGATATCTGATCTTCTCCTACCGGAGCCGCTGGAAAGTCATCGTTTCAGAAACGAGGATACGTGACGTGGCTTCCTCGCGGCTGCAACTACCCCGAATTGTCAGTTTGCTGTAAATAGTTCTCAGCGATTTTCCTTCCGCCACCTGCGACGGTTATCAGCAAATATCGAAGCATGTAGTTAATTGCTGCACGATGCCACTCCATAACGTGATATTAACTTCGATATCAAAGTTTTGGACTGTGCATCGCTTCTGCGGAGCCAAATGAAGAGGAAGAGAATTGGGAATTTTAAAGTTAAAAGGGCCCTGGAACATTAGGCATTAAAATTGAATTATTAGGAATTAATGCTTCAGAGTCGAGAGCAGTGAATTACAGGACCACAGAGTTATTCATATTGAGATCTAAGACTCCAGAGTCGATGGTCTTGAGTTTCAACGTTGACTTCGGGACTCCGGATACCGATTTTAAAAAGACGGTACAACTTTGTCGTAATGCTAAACTGCAAGCAATACGTCCACCTTTCAAGTAGAATAGCTAAACGATAATTCTGTACAGTTTTATGGTAGGACATATCTCCGAAATGGTTTAGCGTGGGATCGTTTCGTTGCTCGCCGGTTAGAGGTTCGAAAAAGAAGGATTTATCATGTATACCCAGTTGGGCATTAGTTAGGGCGCGACCAATCGCGGCGGTCCACTTTTTCAGCGGAATAAACCAACGGTGTCAAAGCCGTGGGATCCGGCGAATCGGATAACATTCGAATCGACGGGACGGCTAAAAGCATAGCAGCGAAACCATTACACGATATGGTGCGGTGGAGTTTCAAAGCTTACAGACACTAAACAACCCCTGAATAACAAAATAATTAAAAACACACATACAGCCTTCATACCTACACAAAAGGGAATATTCTACTACCAAACATTATCACGGCGAAACTGAACGCGTTCACCCTCTACACTTCAAAGTCTCTTAACGTAAAACGAAACGTAATGTCCATTCCGACATCAATGTTCCAGTCGAGGACCATGCCTTCCGCGCAACGAGACGAAGCAAGTGCAGGGGTGAAGAGAGGCGAGAAAGCAGCCCAAGCAAAGTCCCTCGGGGAAAATAAGAACAGGCTGAAATAATCGAGGAAGCGTTATTTTTATCGAGTCTTCCTGTGTCTCCGTTCGAGGCGACGCTCCCTCCCGTTTCACAGGGGTCTTTCAATTTCACCGGCGCCATAGTTGGCCTCGAGGCCTCCGAGATTACCGTTATCTGAACGACGCCGTTGAAACTCAACACCCGCGCAATATATCTAACTGGCCAGTGCTTCACCTTTGACCCTGTAACCGTATATAACCGGTAAGACCTAACGGGCACGTGAGCGCTGGTAGACCAGGCACGCACACGCGGGCAGTCTGTGCGCACGTGCACGCGTACACGAGGACAGTAGGGGAATGCACACAAGGGGAGCTCTTTTATACTGGATTCAGGGGTTAACCGTCCCGCCCCCGACCCTCTTACCTGCCTCGCATGGAAAATAGCTGCTTCTTTGTCCTTACGTTCTCGCGCCCAGTTATATACGCGTGCAGGATGTTTCATAAAGTGCCACGTATTTGGGGAGCGAGGAATCCCGTGGAAAAATAACGCGATATCGGCGAGACACGTAGAACAATGCTCCCTTACGGCGGCACAGGATAGGATTAGATACGTGAAACTGGGAATCCTTCTCGGTGGTGTGCGACGCGTGACAAAATGAATCTTCTGTCTCGTCGTGAGGAGGAATTACGGGGACTTGGTGGTTGGATATTGATAGTAACAGCGGTAGAGTGGATTCTAAATGAGCTAAGGGGAGAAGCCCGTATAAATCGGCTTATTTTTGTATCAATTTTTAGGAATTTTTTGCAAAGATACCGATGCGCTAATCCTTTCGTAACTTTAAGGGTACTTTATTTAACATTATAACAAGTAAAAAAAAATTTTATTACAGTAAAATTATATTAAATACAAAAGAAATAGAGCGGTATCTGAAATAGGTTTTTTACGAAATGCAAAACGGCGCCGGTTGTAGCGTTTCTGGTAGTTAGGGTAAATCCGGGAGACGCGGTCGACCTAATATAAAATGGCTATTAAAACTAATATAGATATTACTTATTTTATCAGAACAAACCTAATATGTTCAGAATTTTATGCCGATTCAGAAAAACTGGTTGATATTTGCTTAAAGACTATATTTATTTGTAAATCGGGTTAAAAAGTGAAGTCATGACATCAGACCACCTCTCCCGAAGTGCCGGGAGAAATGGTTTTCGTCGTTGGCAGAGACCACTCACATAATTATTAATGGAAAATTAACAAAGGATAAAGCAAAATTATTTATGAGTGAATACAACTACGTATTCATTGTTTTTTAATTTGTTTACGCTAAACAAGTAAAGAACACATCAAAGAAGAAGTGAATTACCTACTGGCGATTATCAAGGCAAATGAATACAAAACTGAATAAATAAACTAAATAAACAAAAATAATAATAAAATAATAATAAAAAATAAAAAATAAACAAAAAATAACTCGACCATCTCACCTTTCTGCAGCGAGACATAGTCTTCGCGTTAGCTTTGAGAGGAAGAGTTAATATGGCCAAATACTTTGGTTGCATTGTCCCTCAATATCTCTACTATCTTATTATTCCAAACATTAAAGGAAAATAAACTTAGAAGTATATTTTAAATACAATTCTGTACAACCGCTGTTTGACAAAAGAGGTTAAATGTAACATCAATTTACCTTTTATAGCCTATAAATCCAGAAAAAACACAGAAGGAAGCGAAATAACGCTATTCATTCAACTATTTGGCTTCTAGAGAAGTAATTGGTCTGCACTTTAATGCATTTTTACGTATAGACTCTGAAATATAGCGACACGACCAACTCTCCGGCCCGACCGCGTCTCCCGGATTTACCCTATGTGAAATAGACCAATAAATTTTTTTTTCAATTTAGGTGCCAATTGTAAGAACATGAACCACAAATGGTGTACGAAAATTGCATGTTTTAAAAATGGCGGAACTTTAAAAATTTTCGCCAAAAATTCGCGTGTTATTTCTTTAAAAACTGTAGCTACAATTAATAATTTGGTTAAACATTGTGGTTCATATTCTGAGGAATATCACAAACTAAAAGTGTGCAAAATTTGAAGTTGATTGGTCTGACTCACCAGGCTATAGTATCGATACGAAGTTGAATTTCGGCCTATATCTTTGAGAATATATTTCTGAAATGTTTTAGAAGCTATTTATGGAAAAAATTTTGTTTCTACTTTTCATTCGATTTCTACGGTCTTCTCCCCTTAAGATTGTTACTGGCGGGCACAGAGATTGGTAACTGATACCTAGTTACAGGGAAGAGAGAAAGGGAAGCAAAAAACGCGATGGTACGCAACATGTGAGAAAATCAATTTTTTAACCGACTTCAAAAAGGAGGAGGTTATGCATTCGACCCGTATGTATGTTTGTTTTTTTTATGTTTGTCCCCTCATAACTCCTTAGCATATGGACCGATTTTGATGATCTTTCTTTTATTCGAAAGAGGATGGTGCCCCGTTGGTCCCATTCTACGCGGAATCAATATTGGCCCAATATTTTACCAGTTATAGTTAATAATAATTTATATGTTTGTCCCCTCATAAGACCTCAGCATATGGACCGATTTTGAGGATCTTTTTTTTATTCGAAAGAGGGCGATGCCCCGGTGGTCCCATCCTACACTGCATCAACATTGGCCCAATATTTTGCCAGTTATGGTTAATAATAATAATTTATATGTTTGTCCTCGCATAACTCCTCAGCATATGGACCGATTTTGATGACCTTTTTTTTATTCGAAAGGGGGCGATGCCCCGGTGGTCCCATCCTACACTGCATCAACATTGGCCCAATATTTTGCCCGTTATGGTTAGTAATAAAGACTATTGTCACCTAATTATTATTATTATTTTATGTACGTATGCGCATATCTCCTCAGCATGTTGCGTCAATATATATAAAACTAAAAAGTTAAAAATAAACAAAATTTAAAAAAAAAATTAAAACCGACTTAAAAAAAAAATAAAATTGCACTAAAAAGTAAAAAATAATTCTTTCCCTTATTTAATCTACGACTCATATTTTTCAAGTCGGTGCCTCATCATTGGCACTGTGTAAATCTGGCGCCGGCTTAAAAAATATGAGTCGTAGATTAAATAAGGGAAATAATTATTTTTTACTTTTTAGTGCAATTTTATTTATTTTTTTTTTTGAAGTTGGTTTTAATTTTTTTTTTAAATTTTGTTTATTGTATCACCACCTGGGTAAATAACGGGGACTTGGAGGTTGGATATTTGTAGTAATAGAGACAGAGTGGATTCTAAGTGAATTAAGATTGTTACTGGCGGGCACAGAGATTGTCAATTGATATGTCCAGGGAAGAGAGAAAGTAGAGCACAAACGCGGTGATGTAATTGGGTCTGTAGCAGAAATTGCTGTTATAAAACCTCACGTGAAACGTAATTTCCACGTACAAGTCCTTTAAAGACGAAACGAGATTCATTATGGTTTCAAATGGGTTCTCGTTACGAGCGTTCTGCATTTGTAACCGAGGGTCTGAAGAATGTACTTCGACCTCCAGCGTAATAATTTCATGGCTTTTTCCTTTTCACGTGGAACCGCTTGAGTGACAAAAATAAAACAGTCCTCAGACCTTCCGAAATTTATTTGAATGCGCGGTTTCGAGGGTAATGTGGCGCTTCGTTTATTTAGCATCGAATTTCGATTCGGTCGTAGAATAAAGATTACTCTGTTTCTTTGAATATTCTACTACTCCTTCTCTTCTACCCAGTTTCGACTCTATTTGCCATTTCTGGAGAGAATTCTAAACACGTATGAAAGGTTTAGTCAGTACTTATTTGTACGAGTTTTCTAATCCAAGTAGAATAAAACTCAAACCGTTTTCCACCCTTTTAAACGAAACTTTATGTAAGCGTTGCATGCTTTCTTAATTCATTTCCCATGTAGAAGGTTCGTACCCATGCCCGCGAGCGTCAATAAAATAATTGGCGTTAGAAGTTCGCCACGGAAATTTCATATCTGTTTCAGCGAGCTACCGCGTCAACATTGGAATTTCCATTGAGCAGAACTCACTTCCAGGCGTCCATTTTCCCGCTGAAAGTAAGCTGACGCGATAAACTAATGAAAATTTCGTAGAACAAACCGTATCCGTGAAACTAAACCATTCACCTCCATCGCTGACAGGACTCTAAGTGAACTTTAAATCCGTTAATCTCGCCATAACAGCAAATTTACTCGTGCACGCAGTAACATTACCTAACCCAGCGAACTTGTTCAACAATCCGTTAAACGTCAAAGATACTCACGAATGAGAGTGTCTACAAATTTCTAACGACTGAATAGATTTTTATACGATATAATGTGCAGATCGTATCAGAGGGAACCAAACCGTTCGTCCAGAGCACCGCGTCTGACCAATTCCAGCGCTTACTACTTAAAACTTCGCAGAAACAAGTATGTATTTCCCTTTATCAATCAAGCGTAGGGGAGACCGGGGCTAGGTGACTAATTTTTTACATTCCTAATTTTTATAAATAGACCATTAGTATTTTGTTGACTTACTGCATGCCAAAAGTTTCCAAATTTCATTAGGTATACAGGCATAATTTTGAAAATTGTTTTCATTGAGTCTAGATTGTAGTTTTTATTGTATTTAGAGTAGTGAGACGAATAAGTCAACAGACCCCGGCTACGGGGTTAGTTGACAAATATGATGGGGTCAGTTGACTTGACATTTACTTTTTAGTTTTAACCCTTTGCATGCGAAAGGTGTATATATACGAAATAAAACGTATATATACGCTGCCAATTCCATCAATATAGTATACGAAACGCGTACATATGTATACTACGACCAATAAATTTTTTATTTTTTTTTCACTCCTCCACAGTGTTATTTTTTTTTGGATTAATTATCATGGTCTAAGATACTGTAATTATTTTGTACTGGTTTGTTATGGTCTATTTGGAAGGCCTGAGAGTTTGAAGGGAGGATAGGGTGTAAAACTGGTAGGGTTGAGTTTGGAAGGATTTGTGTTGGGGGAAGTGGACTTGAGCAGCTAAACTCTTTTCCTCGACTGCATCTTGAGGATAAAAAATGCAATTATTAGTAGCAGTCAAGTAACCCCGTCCGACATTGTTAACATGTTAAGGGTCGTACGTACAAAACCTCCACGCACCGGATGAAATAAAATACCGTAAATTATAGTCAAGGTATCACGTTTCCACAAAATATTCATGAAATAACATCAAGCAGTACTTAGTGGACAAAAATTCATAAATAGTCGAAACGAAAATATTTACTTCCAGCCGATCTTTTTAGATTTTTCATTCTCACTGACAGAACACGCAAGTTTTTCTCACAACGACACATCAAATGGCAAGCTGGTTATTCATATGCTCCAATATTGCGAATCGCAGCATAATTTATACCATAATACAAGAATTAAAGGGAATTACTTTTCCTAAAACCTATCAAAAACGCCAAGAAACGTCACAAGATCCTCGAACTTCCCCCAACAAACTGTGTACAATGAATCACTGTATCGAACCGCAACGCTATGTAACGGGAGCCAATGAATCGCAGTTACGAGCAACATCGTTAGACCCGCCACCATCTGGACCGACTGGAACGGTGGGAAATTCATCGAGAAGCATAAACTCGCAATCAATGCGGCCGAAGACGCCCGTGCGCTGGTCCCAGTCCACGGGGTAAATCCGGGTGTCCGCGTGGGAGGGTCGGTGCGAGTCGGAGTTGGACCATGGCCGTCGCGCGTGTTCGACTTGCTGAGCAAGCAAACATTTGCATCGCGACACACACGGATCACCTCCACGGCGCGGAGTTTACTTTCCAGATTCGCGTGTATATGCGCGCAGACAGCTTACCCCGGGGAAATCGGATTATAAGCGGATGCACGGTCCGGCGAGCCGATTGCCACCCCTCGTTTCCAAACGTCCCCCTCTGCCTCGCGGAAGTACCGTGTCTATCAATTAAGACCGATCTGCCAGGTGGTCGGGCCGGTTCCGTGGTTTGCTTCAATTTTCCGCAATTATTTCTCCACGCGGTCCTCGTCCATATTTATCTGCTTCCTTGTTGGACAGAGATTTCAATAATTCCTTGCAAGATTGATATCTCGTGGAGAATTTTATGCGACGGGCTACATACATGAAAGATGCATGCTTCAATCTCTGATGCGCCCATTAATGGCCACGTCGATATTCATCTGAATGCCGAATCACTGTACGTGCAGCGGTGATTACCGTATAATATAAATATTTAAATCGAGAGCATTTCGCATTCGCCGCACGCAAAACCGTGCGGGGGCACGCGTCACCGCGGAATCGAATCGCATAATATAAAAAAGGTCGTTGCAGCGGGGTCGACGAACGAAAAATTGAAGCACGCGAAACGATCGCGCACCTGTGTAACGCGGGGAAAAAAGTGCGTTTTGCCGGGGCGCTGCATGAGAAATTGAAACCAGTCCGCGCGAAACGTTTACGCGTCGATTTCTATCCTTTTTACGCTGATACGGGGATCGGTGTGTGGCTTGATGCCCGTATCGGCTGTAGCGCGCGGCTACGTACGAGCCGAGCGACGAAATCGTATCGTATCAGTTCTTCATTACCGGGGGAATCTACGCGATTCACAACGAAATTAATTAACCCGCCGAAATTCAATTAACGGCAACGGCCGCTGGTAAACTTCCCTGAGCTGAATCCGCCGAAACGGAGGTGGAAGGGAACGAAAAGAAGTAACGACGAAGAAACTATATATGATGGAGGCGAAAAAAAAAAGGAAACAATGACCAGGCTCGATTTCAATTATATCTTTCGCCGATTAAATTAAGGGTGCTGATCAAAGATAACGCGACGGCCTGTTCGGCGACCGTCTATTAACACTGGTGTAACGGAAAATCGACGAAGGGAATCTCGGTCCAACGGGATTGGGCTAGAAACGGTCTGTCCTCGGTGGTCGCTTAGAGGGGATGCAGAAAAAGGAAATCAGTGGTCGATGAGACGAGGAACTGGGAGCGCAATTGTCGACGAATAGTTTGGGAAACGACAGTGAAAGGGACTGTTGTGCTACGGGGGAATGGAATCAAACATTGCAATATTACAGGAATTTGCGAGAATGAACTAACGAGGAATGGTTAGCTAAGGGATGCAAAGCAGCTTCGGGACGAGGAATCCAATTGAGTTTGCAAGGTGAATACGCCGAATCTGCTGGTTTTACGATTCGATTCCGGCGGAGTCCGCTTACAATCCTCCTGAAGTAATTAGTTGAGAAGTGAAAGGCTAGGAAGAATTAATAATTGCTACGGATTTTAATCTTAGAAAACGGTCGTTTGCTCTTAAAGTTTAACGTAACCTCAGAGTTGGAGATGTTAAGGCTACCTTCCGAACCTGGGGTCGCTCTTGCTCATCAGCTACTGTATTATGCACATCCTCAAGGGTTATCTACCTAAACATCGTGTGGAGCAGGGCAAGGCTAACTTGTAAACTCGGCAAACCACGTCAAGATTCACGTTCTGGCCACTGATTGGCGTTAGGTTGCCTCCATCCAGATTTCCGTCAAATCCTGACCGAGGAAAAGCAAATCTTCCAGCCACGATCGTGGCACAGAGATTAATCGATGGAATCTAGGAACTCTAAGTGGACAGACCTATCGATCTGATACGAGCTTCGACTACAAAAACTTTCATTCGACATCGTTCTTCACCAGCTAAGTCAGCCTAGACAAGAAAACTGAATCACCTATCAGCAATCGCTACTTCTAACAGTGCCTACTGCCTTTGAAACAGTAGCGAGCATTAAATTGAGTAGAAAGCGGAATGACAAGACCACCCACTGCCTCCCATCGCCAGGTTCAAAACGACCCGCAGTCGTAGCTGCCCGTAATTTCCGATGACGCGGGGAATATCTCGGTTGATCGCCAGAGCGTGTATCACACGCGTGTAGAGGCGGTCGCACGGGTATGCCAAGCGACGAGGTAGCTGCTGTTGCGTGTTATCGATCAATTTCGGCCGGACAGCCAGCCGGAGCGTGATTCTAACTGCTGGCGGTCGTATTTCGCGTGGGCGAAGACGCGTTACACCGGAAGCGGAGGCGTCGAAGGCTCCCAGAGGCATTGTTGCGCCCGAGGAGAAAGATTTCTGTCGCTCGCCCGCCTCGGCGAGCACCGATCAAATATTGACTGTCGTAATGACGTTCCACCCTCTCCCACCCACCACACCCCCCCCCCCCCCGAACCCTTTTTCGCGGATCGTTCCGTTTCATTAATCCCGGGCGCGCGACGGAAAAATTCTTCGCGTACACACGCCGAAGGTCCTGAGCGGTGAATACGGGGTTACACGTGACTCGAAGCACAGTAGTATCGATCGTTCGACAACGACCGTTCGACTCCTCTCCGCGGTGACGAGCCGAGGATACGCCGAGCAATTACTGCGCCGGCTTTTCCATCGGGTCGAGGGGAGAATAGTCGCGATGTTTAACCACCGTGGCAGTGTATCGTTACAGAGGGGAGCGTAGACGCTTCGCGACTGGCGGGCTCTCTGTCGCGAATCGCGGTGGACGAAGACGGCGCACAAAACGTCAGAGACAGTCGGCTCGGTATTGATGTTTGCGATCTCTTTGCGAAGTCGTGAAATCTCGTTGCCGGCTGTTCTCGGGGAGAGGAACAGTTCGAAGCAGGCGGGGTGAAGTGTTTCGCCTCCGTGGCTGCTGTGTAAAGTGTTCGATTCACGCTCGCACCCTGGCAGATGTGGAATACCAGGTCAGAGTGATGGAGGAAAGGCCTTCTGTTGGCGGTGTTGATTAGTTTTTGGAGTAATTTCGAGATTCCGCGGGAGGCTGGGTTTGTGAGGGGTCGATTAGAGGAAGGGGATCAATTAGGGGTCACTTTCATGAGAGCCACTTCTGGTGGCTAACGACGGGCATTTCGGGCACATTCGCTTTACAGAAACAGCGCTGGAAATATGTGAATCCTAGGTACCCGAAATACCAGTAGCCTGTTACAAATCAGGCATTGAGAACAAAAACGGACTAATTCACGTTGGAAGGAAGGTAATTTTTCCTATTTTATATGATTAGTAGAGCCTATTGGGATACATTATTGCTGCTAACTCAATTTCGCAAACAATGTGGGTTAGTCAGTTTTTGCTCTCAATGCCTCAAACGTGATCTGCATAAAGGAGCCCTAAATCGAGCATCTCCATTCAGGAAACAGATGATCCTAAACGCTCCGTACTTCATCTTACGCAATAGGGTGGAGTGAAAAAAATATTTTTTCAATGATCAAATTCTAATAGTGTGTAAAAGTTGTCTACTTGGCCCAATAAAACGGGTAAAAAATTTCAGCTCGATCGGATAATTTCTTCTGTGTGCACCACAGGCCTTAACTTTCAAAATTTTAGTACAAAACTTAAGAAACTGCAACTTTCTTCAGCTGGTGGATTCTACCTTTTTTTATACCCAAGACTATATTTGTTGCGTAAATGAAGCAAAGAAACACCCGTGGCTGATTTCGGAACGATAGGAATGGCACTGTAAACTATACAAAAATGCAGCTCTTCGCTCACTTTCCTAACGGAACAAGTGGCCCAGAACCAACCACACGGAGGTAGCTGTACGTCGGGCTCCTTGTTTTTTGTATTTTATATTTTTCGTTTTTTTTAATAATTTAATTGTTTTTTTTATGTATTTTATATTTTATATTTTTTTTTTTTTTCAATTTTAAGTTTTGTACTAAAATTTTGAAAGTTAAGGCCTTTGGTGCACACAGAAGAAATTATCCGATCGGGTTGAAATTTTTTACACGTTATATTGGGCCAAGTAGACAACTTTTCCGCACTATTAGAAATTGATCATCGAAAAAAAGTTTTTTTCACTCCACCCTATTACGCAATAATGACTGACCTCTGTCGGCATTTTAAAACCTGACTTAGCAACAGTAACTTAGAATCACAGTTCCCTATCGCAACCGAGAGATCCTTTAATTTCAGAAAGACTAAGTAGTCCCCAACGCTCCCAACTCCACGCTCCATCTCACCGCATCTACGATTAAGAAAACAAGCAAAGGGGAAGCCTCCCTTTAAACAAAATTTACCAGCCGAATTGACGATCGAGCGTCGAAAAACTGCGAATAATTTCCCGAGACGTTTATCGCGTTTCCCTCGTCTGAATGGGGGAGAACGAGGGAGCGAGCGTGGGAGCACGGGGCGCTTGCCTGGAGCGACGACACGAGGAAGCGTCGGCGTTTCTTCAAATTACGGAAACGAGCGGGACCCGAGCCGAAAACAAAGGCGTCGTTGCGGAAAGCGCGTATATACGAGAGACACGGGAAACGCGGTTTCTGCCCCCGGGGAATCGGTGTCGCGCGTCGAGATTAATGGCGCTCTCGTCCAAAACGCAATTTACCGTGCAATCGACACGGAACGATGACTTGCCCCGGACGCGAAACCCCGTTTTCTGAAGTTCCGCGTCGACGGGGGTAAAGCCGACGGTTCTGGTACACGTCCGCCGACCCCGGGGTTCTCGTTTTGTCGCGAGAAGTTAATAACACCTCTGAAACGGTGAGTCGTGTTAGACAAGATTGTATATTATATATACCCTCGTCGACGAACGTACATAGATATTATGTGCACATATCGATGGATCTTGTGTCGATCCCCGATTATTATAATATTTCATTTCGTTTGATTTTATACAGAGTATAATAGCAAAGGGGGTGTATGTTCGACGTAAGTAAATTGATAATTCGATATGAAAGTGTACTTCTAATGCAGATGTAATGGCATCGATGCAAGGAATTGCCACGGAACAATACGCTACTCTTCACTGACACACAAGCACGTCACTCAGAGTGCAGCGACAGACTGAGGGCCGTGTATACAAAGTTTCAGGTAGACGAGCGACGTAATCAATGGAACGCGTTCGAGTGGGGACACGGCCACGGGCGGTTTATACGTGACAGCTGTTATTACGTCTGCGGAGGGGGATTGCACGATGATATTCAGACTTTTCGGGCGACATCTGCTGGGAAATCTGATTATTTTGTAATACTTTCAGTACTCGGAGTTCCCGGTTTGGGTGGAGTGGTAAATTTATCAATGTCGATTGGAGGGAAAGATTTATTACGTTTCTCAAATTTAATTTTCTCCATTGAGTTCATATAATTAAATTACTTTAAAGAAGTCTGGACTAAAGAATCGCCCTTAACAGAATGATTCTGGATAAATATAGGGTAAATCCGGGACACGCGGTCGACCTAATATAAAATGGCTATTAAAACTAATATAGATATTACTTATTTTATCAGAACAAACCTAATATGTTCAGAATTTTATGCCGATTCAGAAAAACTGGTCGATACTTGCTTTAAGACAATATTTACTGTAAATCGGGTTGAAAACTGAAGTCATGACATCTGACCACCTCTCCCGAGGTGCCGGGAGAAATGGTTTTCGTCGTTGGCAGAGACCACTCACATAATTATTCATGGAAAATTAACAAAGGATAAAGCAAAATTATTTATGAGTGAATACAACTACGGATTCATTGATATTTAATTTGTTTACGCTAAACAAGTAAAGAACACATCGAAGAAAAAGTGAATTACCTACTGGCGATTAGCAAGGCAAATGAATATAAAAGTGAATAAATAAACTAAATAAACAAAAGTAATAATAAAATAATAATAAAAATAAAAAAATAAACAAAAATAATAAAAAAATCATAACTCGACCATCTCACCTTTCTGCAGCGAGACATGGTCTTCTCGTTAGCTTTGAGAGGAAGAGTTAATATGGCCAAATACTTTGGCTGCATTGTCGCTCAATGTCTCTACTATCTTATTATTCCAAACATTAAAGGAAAATAAACTTAGAAGTATATTTTAAATACGATTCTGTACAACCGCTGTTTGACAAAAGAGGTTAAATGTAACATCAGTTTACCTTTTATAGCCTATAAATCCAGAAAACCACAGAAGGAAGCAAAATAACGCTATTCATTCAACTATTGCTTCTAGAGAAGTAATTGGTCTGCACTTTAATGCATTTTTACGTATAGACTCTGAAATATAGCGATACGACCAACTCTCCGGCCCGACCGCGTCTCCCGGATTTACCCTACCTACTATTACGAATGAATGAAGGGTCACGTTTAACGGCAGCTATCAACATATATCATTCGAATTAGGCGCGTGTTTACATACAGAATAGAAATCACAGAAAGCCACTTGTTAAATCGGGTTGGCAAAATTCGTAAATGGTGCGTGTCTTATACCAACAGGCAATCACGGCAGAACCCCTCCATTATGCAAGTAGCGGCAAGGATATTCAAACTGGTTAAAGACAAACAGCCGCCTTGTACATTTTATTCATGCCGCGCTGGGGCATGAGCACGTCGACGTCCCGAGGATTATTCGTGGCAGGAGACTGGAGATCAGTGGAACAGATGTTCGTCACGATTTGCTGTTAATTTCGCCTGTACCAACCTCCGCAGGAATCGAAATAACAGAGCAGTACGCGCCCGTTCTATTTCACTGTGTGCTCTCATAACAAGGAAGTTTCAGGGGCCATCTTACGTCTCCGTATCGCCAGGCAGCCAGCTTGCCGGGATCGGTCAGTGTCAGCAATAAAATCAATCACGTACAGAAAGGAAGATTAACATTCGAATGAACCGAGTGCCCAGAGAAGCCGCTCGAGAACCATGGATCACACGAAATTCGACGGAAGCAATCGACATGCTCGGCTAATCACTATATATTGCGGTAAATCTCCTGTGGCCATGTTATCAGACACTACAATTCCCGAATCTCCGCAGCACAAAAGCGTTTCTCAGTTTCTAATCTTCCCAACCTATCCCAGTGATCTCTCAACCTAAATTCTTCTACGCAACTGTTAAAGCCCATTAAACTGTCAGTGACAATTGGGGCACTCAGGATTTAATATTGGGGGAAGCCGAGTTGAACGGATAAAAATATTTTTAATGCAAATTCAATAAAATTCATCAAAATCTAGTTTTCTTTTCTCTTTACAAAACTCTTGTATCACTTCCCTCGTGGTTACCTGATTCTCTTTTTTCCTTTTTCTTTGGGGGGTGCCCTTGGCCTCCCTCTGGATCCACTACTGACAAGGAGAGTATTTTAGGTGTCCGCCTCCGATCATTTTGATTTTTGGATATGTTATAGAGGACCGAAAAATAAGAAATACGTGTTTTTTTATGTTTCCCCGTTTTCATATTTGGGGGGGGGGGGGGGGGGGGGGTGAAAACTGCGTTCAAAGTTAGGGGTGAAAAATCATTTTTGTGGACTTCTTGAAAATCTGGTGAGTCAGTCACATTTCGCATTCAAAGACACAAAGTTCGTCCATTGACACTATTCCCCTATCTCTAATAATTCTCGAGATATTCCACAAAAATGAGTTTTTAACCCTAACTTTGAACGCAGTTTTCACCCCCCAAATATGAAAACGGGGAAAAATAAAAAAACACGTATTTCTTATTTTTCGGTCCTCTATAACATATCCAAAAATCAAAATGATCGGAGGCGGACACCTAAAATACTCTCCTTGTGAGCGACACTATGATTACACAAACAATTTATGAAGCTCGCCAGAATTTCTGATAATTATAAAATAGAAGGGCTTAGAACAAGTATAACCAGACGTTTGATATATGGAATCTACCCCTTTGACACTCGAGCGACTTAGCACGGCGAACGTCTAAGAAAGAAACGAACGGGCGTGCTAAGAGCGAAGGGAACGGCCCATCGAATGGCAGCCTGATAATAAGGCGGAATAGCGGTGGCTATTTTCGACGCATTAATTTTTCACCGCTTACGTATAGCCGTGTTAGGCTAAGCATGAATTATGAACACATTACGGCCCGGGGATACAAATTGATTTATGGTCGCGGCGTCGCGCCGTGCATACCTAATATCCCTTGGCGATATTCTTCGGCCGTGGCGCAAGGCGGGTCAGGGAATACGATTAATCTGCATAGCAGATCGCGTCAGATTCGCTAATAGCGCTTTTATGATATTCCGTCCTGCGGGCTTTCCTGTCTCCTGCGCCTTGACAAAAAGCTGACAAACGGCGACAACGGCGGCTGAAAGGAAGCGGGCGGATCGACACGCGATTGTTCGCGATCACTGAACACTGCTGCTCGTTCCGTGGCGATCCCCCGGCATAATTTCGCAATATGAAATTTCACCCGGCGGAATCAGCGCTGACGGAAGGGGCAATTCTGATCGTGGCACGCGGGAAACACGCGACAGCCCGGCGGAATTTTGTTTAATCTTCCTCGATTCCGTTCATTAATGGGCGGGACGCATTCCGGATGCGCTACTCATGTTAATTACACGGCTATTACAGTGCCGGCCGTGATCATTACCGGAGTGAAACGGCTGCCAATGCAGCCGTCCGTGTGTACTCTAGGCTGTTAATGGTTGTCGTTGCATGTTTCGGTGGAAAAAATTAATCCGCGTTTCGCGTGACACGGGGACAGGTAAAATCGTATTTATTCTGGCCAGTGTGCGCTTTCTCTTGTAAACACACTTTGACGGCTGGTCTCGTTTCGTCCGGCGGTTTTTAGCTCGCGATCGCTCTTCACGGGATTAGGTCCCTTTGAATTCTCTCTTTTTTTTTTGCGAATGCATCGCCGCTGTTACGATAGAGATCGGAAACTTCGTCGTCGTTGAAATGACTTGAACGGGGAACGCTGGCGAAGTGAAATTGATCGACCGTACGTCCGTGTGAAGCAGCCCCTGAAAAGAAACTTTTCCTTGCCGGCCAACTGGGCGGAACGAAAAGCGGCTAAGTGGAAACGGGTCGGGGGAGCGGCGGGGCGCAAGACAGTTAAACGCCCGATACATCTGTCAACTGTTGACTGTATCGCGTTTCCGTGGACGTCGCGCGATTCGATTATCGCGCGTGCAACGCGGATGTTCGCGGGCTCTGATGGGAAATTGAAATCTGCAGTGTGTAGGCATCGTTTGTGGCGTCTGAGCGAAGCTTAATCGAAAGAAGTCGATGCACAGTGTGCTCTAAAAGAGGATGTAACGAACAGAAGTAGCGTGGACGCTCGAGATAAAAATGTCTGTCTATGGTATCCCAAAATCTGTTATTCCCAGTTTTGAAACACAGCGACAGAAACTCCATGAAACTTGAAGCAGCCGGTGGGGAAGCTCCGTGTTCCCTTTCGGGCTTTCTTTAATATCGCGAGGAATCCGGGGACAGCGAGAGGAAGGGGTTGGAGGAGGCTGAAAGAGAGATACACGCGTGACAGGAATGACAAAAAGGGTAATCCCGACTGACAGAAATCTAGTCGCAGGGGAGAAGGAAGGGACTCGACAGAGAGTCATTGACTCCGAAAACCCTGTTTTCTTCCTTCATCCCCTTGGGGGTGTTCGATGATTAGATCCGCCCCTTCTGCCGAGCGCTACCCGACGGACTCTCTGACAAGTGGCGGGGCTAACTGGGCCCTACAGCGACCCGTCGACAATGGCGTAACAATTCGCTTTAGCAGTGTTTTGCGGCTCGATCATCGTGGCGAGCTTTTTTTCCACGCGGACCTGGAGGGGGATGAAGATGGAACGAAAACCCTTATGGCTCACCAGGGTGCAATACCGGAAAAAAAACGAACCCACCCCCGTGTACACGAGCGACTCTTGTCTGCGCTGCCAGTAACGAAAGTTGCAAGCAGCGTTAAAAATATATTTGTCTTCCATTTCCCGCTTCTATTTGCTCTCACCTTCGAGCGACCACAATTTATCATTGCGCAGCTTGTTAAAATGGGAGCTGTTTGTTCGCCTGCTCGCGAGTTCCGCGAACTGTTTCAACGTTTCTACAATATTTTCGCTTGCAAGATGGACAGGGATGAGGGCCTTTGCAATTTTGCATCCGCTCGATGGATATTCGTTCCATAGGCAATTGTTTATCGGCGACTGGTTGAACGTGATGAAAAACAGTGAAAATCGCACGCATTGTTCCTCCGATCCGAAACCAACCCTTATTCCATCATCGAATTTTGAATGATGTTCCGAAAGGTTCATTTACCGAAGCTGGCAGATTCATTGGTAATTTTTTGCTTCATCTTGCACGTGCCGTTAAAGCGTGCGGAGTATTGACTCCGTTAGAAGAAGTTTGTTGCGAATATATCGATAGTATCGGCATAAGTTTCCCGTTCAACTACCTCCGGCGAAGTGGTCTTTAGCTCTAAGAAGAGAGGGAGATCATGTTGCTTCTAGAAGGAGAGACTTGGGTGTAGCTTGAGGATCCTTGAATGGAGGAACTTCCCAGCGATCCGAACAATTTCCGCGCGAAACATCTTGGAAATAATGCGCGCTATGAAGGGTTACACGTTCCAGCTTTTTAGTCATGGTAGAGGTGATCCTCCCGCTAGCGGCCGAGGGTGGGGTGGTCCTCGTGTAATCTTCCGGCGCTGGCGAAATCCTGGCAACGATCGACCGCATATTGCTATCGTGTCACGAGGATTGATTCAGGCCGTGCTCGCTTTTTTGCATTGTCTATGGGGACGCTGACAGAACCCGAGTCGTTCATCATCGAATCGCGGCGCGGAGATACGTGCTCGCTTACTTGTCACCGACTAGAAGAAAACTTCCATCGGCCGGCCACTCAATCTTCTTTTTTTCCGTCGGCCCGCTGGCTGGCATCGAGTGCTGTTTTTCGTTGGCTAATCGAAACTTCCAAGGAGCAAGAATGATCGGTCATATCCGACAAAGCGAACGACAACGGGCGTCCCTGTTCGCGCGAAAAACTTTCCACGATTGGTCACTCGCGCGACCTACCAACTCGCGCGGAAAAACCTCTGCACCGAGAAATATGAGAGCGGAGCAGGCGGCACGGCACAGGGAAAACGGTGGCGACGATTCTCGCGGAAACGCGCGACGAAGAAAGGAACAGCTGTCACAAGTCAAGAGAAAGACGAAGGGTTGTAGAGAGAGAAATGATTAAACGGGACAAGTGTGAATGGCTAGATAGAGAACACATGGAAACATGAAAAGATAGTAATACTTAGGACCGTATAAATAATCGAAAGGTAACATTACTATTATTATTATTATTATTATTATTATTTTTATTAAACGTCTTGATTGCAAACAAAACACAGCAGATAACAACAGAGAAAGTAAACAAGACGAAAGCAAAGGCGAACTTCAGTCAGGGACTGTTTTTCAACCCAACCTAACCAACATCGAGATTAAGGGGGGAGCCTGGTGTAGCGGGTCGAAGAAATCGATTTCTTTTTTTTTGCATAAATCAATAGTTGAACATCACAATAATATGTTCCCAAAGCCGCAAAACGAAATTCGAAAAATTAAAGCGGATATGGCCGGTTTTGCTATCGAGCGCCAGGTTACCACATAACATTAAATGCGTTTTTCTCGAAACGACAGTTTTACAATCTGCGGGCAATGTAACTCCAAAAATATTGAACCAATCGACTTGGCCTTGTACACGGATATTTGTGAACATTTTCTTCATAGGGCTACGTTATTAGTTTAATGATATTGTTTAAATAAATAACTTTTTTTACACATTTAAGGCAAAATTTCGTTGGAAAAAGTGAATTTTTTTTTCAAGAGGCCGCCATTTGTTCAATTTTGCATCTTTTAAGTTATGAATTTATACGATCTGTGCGTACACTCATAAACTAAACGAAAATTGTTCGATTTTTGGTTTCAGATGAAACCAAAAGACGCTACGTTGCCCGCAGTGCAATAATTGCGTCGCCAACGGACTGGGCATAAGCCGTTATAACTTTGTTATTTGCCGCTCATTTTTAATAAAATTTCTTTTTTATCTACCTTAACCTGATATTACAATATCCTGAATGTTTCAGAAAGATCGGTGAAATACTTTCTTTAAAAAAAATTCCCGAAAAATGCCTCGATTTTCAGCTGGTTACACCAAAGAGGATAGGTACCATAATACCTACTAACTAGAAACGCAGCTATCGCAAGGAAGAACGAAGGGAAAAAATGTAGGCGGGGGGCGTATATTTGTAGGAGAGGCGAACAATAAAATATACATATCGACAGTCCTCGGTTGCATGGAACAGTAGGTCGCAGCGAGGGGGTGGAACAAGGGGGGTGTGTGTGGGAAAAGCGATTCCCCAGGCAGTGAAGCGTTCGCTCGTGTTTTTCCGAGTCAGTCTCGTTAGAAGGCAATTTTTATCGACAACGGGGGGATTTTTACAGTCGCGGTCGCGCGACCCAGCATTCCGACCGTGGCGTGTCGGTCTCGTTTTAACGTAGCGGCTCCCAGGAGGTACGCGCCGTCGTTCGCGGAATTACATTTTGTTACGTGCTTGCCGCGCGCTTTTTCGCCGCACTGTAAACGCAATACGTGTCGGTGGCTGGTTCCACGCACCCCGCCACACCCCCGCGGGGGGCGAGAACGCATAACCAGAGGGCGAGGAAGAAGGATCGCCTCACGCATAAACTTCTTTTTACCTGGCCAACGCCCGTGACGCCGATTTCCCTTCGTGCGATCTTATCGCAAGCTTCATACTCGAGACGAACCAGACTGAGTAGGGTTTTGATAAAGTCGTTGCGCGGAGGCGGAGTTATGACACGTTCCGAGGGTAGATTGCCTTTTCCCGGGAGTAGAATGGTTTGTGCTTTCCAAGATAATCATTTCGGGGTGGCGTAGAGGAGATTCGAACTTTGATTGAGCTTTTGCTTGAGGATGGTCCCCTGTGCTCGATGGCCATTGATGTATAGTAATTTCAGCATTGGTGGATAACTTGGGCAAGAATGACTGTCGGGGATTCTGTACGTAATTAAGATCTTCTGATATGATTCTGTTTTATGTATCCGATGGTTGAGGGAAGGAAGTAGGTATTATACCTACTTATAAGAATTTTGAAACGTATCCTGGAGCATTTAAGGGGGGAGGCCTACCTAGAAATTTTCGAAAAATCCCAAAACTTTAAACGCGTTTTTCGCGAAACCATGTTTTCAAACTCGGTGACCAACATAACTAAAAAATTAATGAACCGATTTGCTTGCCCCATTGTGGACTTATTTTAGGGCTCAAAATCTAAGCGCTATCGGAGGGATTTATTTTTTTTCTGCTTAGTTTTTTTTACACGCCAAGAAAGGAACTACTTTTTTTATGAAAATCGATGGTTCAACTTTGCAGCGCCGCCATTTTGTCTCAAAATAATTTTTCCAAAATCGGTCCCGATAGCGCCTAGATAATTTCATACTCTATCTAAAACTATTCGAATTTTTTTATTTCAGATAATCCTGCTACGAGCTACGATGGTCACCGCAAAACGCTTAAAAAAAAAGGACATCCCGGTCATCACCTGTAACTCTCAAATCTTTTAATATTCTTTAACGCAAAAAATACTGAACTGTCCTTTAGACGTACTCTTAACAATAGACTAATAGTTATTAATAAAACTGTAACGGTTTTTCTAGAAAAAAATCCCCAAAAAAGAGCATTGTTTCGACCGCTCTAGGTAGGCGTTCCTCCTTAAATATTCTAGGCCCACATTTGTGGGATCGTTCATTGGTCGAAATACGACTTCAAGCTCCTAGAAGCATCATACTTGATGCAGCATTCGCTTTGAATGAAACTGAACTTCGGCATACACTGGGAACAAAGATCAAAGTATGGTAAGATGCTTAAAAGTAGCTCGTTAATCCCTTCACGTATAAAATTAGAGTTCGCAGAGTGCTCCGAGGCTACGTTACTATGTATGATTCAATTTTCTATGCATGAAACTTTACTCTGCTGATTCGTTGCCCTGCTGCCGTTTCTCCCCACCTCTTCGTTGCTTCATCTTTCGAGATTACTAATCAATGTTTAAACAACCCCGCTGTCGAATATATATTTCACGCCCGCAGTGGTTCCCAGGTGCTACGTGCCTCGTGAATTATTTCAATCACAATCGCGCGGAATTTTCTTAATAGGTGGCGCGGATTCGACATTGTCGTGGGAGCAATGATTCGCGCCAGCGCGTCGAGGAAACTCGGTACAACAATCGACGGGAAGCCTGAGATTGCTGCGAGGGAAAATTGTTGAGAGGCTTCGCGACGGTTCCCATGGAATATGTGGCGGGCGCGTGTACGTGAAAGCGGAATTCCGTTGGCAACCGCCGGAATTGCGACACTTCGAGCACGTCACCTTTGCGCGTTCAATCATGTCGCCGTAAGAAACGTCTTCACACCGCAGACTATTAACGGCTGGGTGGATTGTTGCGCTCGAAACGCTACGATGTTCGTTTTTGCGTCATCTAAGTGCATAACAGGAATAAATTAATATTCAAGTACTTGCTACACATATTACTTCATATCTATCAAAGGGGTTGGATCAAAAGTAGAGTGAAATTATAAGCTTGAATGGTACATTACTAATTATGTATATTACTACTAAATCTGTAACCCTAAGTAGGGAAGAGTTGCCAATATCGTACCGGTCACCTAAATCGTACCGCATCAATTTCTCACAAATTAATGAATACAAACGACGTCTGATGATAAAAATATCAAGTAAATGCGAAATAAGAAATAGAAACAAAACCTTTCGAGCTTACACCCTATTTTGTGCGTGCTACGAGCATTTAAAAATATCAGGTATGATTGATGTAACTTTTTACCAGTTTATTTTAGCTGATAATAATCAAACAATGCAATTTTCTCCTGTATTTATGTATTTCTCTAAAAGCGGGTTTAATGTAGAATATTTTCCATTCATTTTAAGCACATATTACATTCATTATAAAGTTTAAATTTATATTTATAAATAAATTGATCATGTTTCCTAAATCGTACCACTACAATCGTACCAGTAGGATTTGACAACTCGTGTGTTATATAGGTTATGTACATATATCATATACATAGTTTATTGCGGCCTGTGTGTGATTCATATACATATGTATATGTAACTATATAATAATCATTACTGCATATTGAATAGTTTCACCTCTATTTGTTATTGACACAATTTTTAGTGCAGGTACGATTTAGGAGACCGGTTGCCTAAATCGTACCTTTTACAGTATGTGACAAAAAGATTAATAACAAATTAATTTGTTCTGAACAAAAGGTGAAGCGTATAATAGTAGGTGGCTAAAAGACCAAGCTCCAATATCCAATAGTCATTTCCGTTCAAATTAGTACCAAATATGAAATATAACTTAGAATGTCTTAAGTGGTACGATATAGGCAACCCTCCCCTACTAGCCTACACATAAGGGTTTAAGTAGTTATCTAGTTATCCCTAAAAGAAGAATCAAACGCAACAATGGTATTGTCATCCAAGACTTTCAACGCTCACAAGCTGAAGTCGCAGAACAGCCAGAAGAAATCATGACCCCACCTCAGATTCCTTCCCCGTCAACGCATCCTTCCCTCAAGTAGCCACGGGCAAAGCCAACGACGCGACGGAGGAACCCGAGACGAGGGAAGCATGATTCAGCTTCCTTTAATCGCATCGCGCCCGGGGAACGAATCAAGCCACAAAAGGAAGGCAGGTTAATTTCCGCGCGCGGGATTCGCCTCGAAAAAGCAGCGTGGGTCGAGCGTGGCAAATGATACCTGAACTGAAACTTCGACGCGTTGAAAAATTTACAGCGCGCCGTGAGCTATTGGCGCCGACTGACGAGCCTGAGCCGGAGGTCGAGGAGCCTTTCCAACGGCAGGGGAGAGAGAAGCGTTTCCGTCTCCCCCTTTCCTTCCTGCCCTTTGATGCCATAATCAGCCCTTTGTTCGCAGCCACACTGATACGTTTCCCTTGTAAATGACTCGGTGATTCGAGCGCTCCTTTTATTAAGCATGCAAATATGAAAGTCGCGGGTATCAGCCGCTGTCTGCCGAGCGGGCAGCCCGTTTTATCGGCGCTGCAACGGCGGGGGCTTCGTCGCCGGCGACGAAGTTAACCCTCTTGCGGTTATCCGCGCCACCTCCGACACCGCTGCGAGGAAAATTCAGCGCGAGAAACTTCCTACCCCGACCCGGGTCGACCGAAATTTACACAACGGCGGCGAACTTTTACGAAAATCCGCGGCGAAAAGTTCGCCGCGCCGTGTAAACGCGTTCGAGGCTTCGTTAATTCTTCGCCGAGAAGAGCCGCTGGATACGGGGACAGGGGGAGGGCGGGGGTGATATTAAAGGGCAACAATTTTAGATAGGAATCTGTGCTCGGTCAAAAGCGTTCGAGCAATTTAAGTTTAGATCCAAGCCACGAGATATGTACTTGAAAGGGGGGAGCAGTACGGTGTAGATGCCACGGGCAAGATTAATAAATTGACTTCTCTGTTCAATTGCGCGCGAGATTAAGGGGGGCAACCACTTTAGGAGACCGAAAATTAGATGATTTATGGGATTTTTTTTTTATTGCGAAAAAAAAAACGGAAATTTCCGCAACTCTAACAATAATTTTTTCATGTTTTCATATATCTCTGGTAATTTTTTCAAGTTATTTCATCCATTCTATTAAGGTGTAATCCGCTGTGTCCCTTGGCGTGTCCTCATCGTCTTTGTCGACTTGCGGGAATCGTGCAGCTCGCAATTAGCATCTGAACTAGTCCAAAAAATTTTGATACATTCTTGAGATGTTTTTTAAGAACATGAACTTAAATTTTGAAAAGAAATCGAGAATTTAACGTTGGAACGTGTTTGAAAAGAAAATGATCGATTTTTACCATTTTGTTTCCCGGCATTTTGCAATAATAAATATGTTTTAAACAATCTAAGCTTTCCAACTTTAGGTTCATGTTTTAATAAATTATATTATGTAAACGTGTTCCAAATTTGAAGATGATCCATCAATTAGTTTTTGAGATATGATCCCCGCAAATTGAAAAAATGTCGTTTCGAGAAAAACACGTTTAAAGTTTCACAAACTCAAACTCAAACTCAAATGTGTTTAATCAAATGATAAAGTGTCTTACCGATTAATCAGCGATTCCACCCCAAAGCAAAGGTACTACAGGGTGATTCTGGAGCTCCGCCGGACAATGGATGCGTCCTGGTACCCCGTGGCGAGGTCAAGCCCCCGCAGTGCCCCACCGAATTTTAGGGCTTTCGACCCTCGAAGGGGTTGGAGTGCCTATTAAGAAGTGAGAAATCTTCGATTTCCGCATTTCTCATCAGATCTTTGCGAAAACGACGCCAATTGATTCCTTATGTTTCGCCGATGAAACTGACCCCAAGAACGACGTAATTCGGAAAATAATTAAGGAAATTGCATGAAAAATTAATTTCCATAACCTCAAGCTAATTTCGTTAATAATAGTCCGATTTACATGAAATTTGGTACGATTTTCATCGGAAAAACATAAGGAATCCATTCGGCATCACTTCCATATCGATACGATAAAGACTAAAGAATTATTTTATTCTGAAACAGGTATGAATCCTCGGTCGACCCCGGCAAATCGTGGTCTACCCCCCGCAGTCGAGGGTGAAAACGTGAAATATTCATTTCAGCGTATTAAAAAATTCTTTATTCTTTATCGTATCGAAATGGAAGTTACACCAATAGATTCCTTATGTTTTTCTGATGAAAATCATACCAAATATCAGGTAAATCGGACTACTTTTACACAAGCAATTTGTATTCCTAATGTAAAAGTAGTCCGATTTACATGACATTTGGTATGATTTTCATCAGAAAAACATAAGGAATCTATTGGTGTAACTTCCATTTCGATACGATAAAGAATAAAGAATTTTTTATTACGCTGAAATGAATATTTCACGTTTTCACCCTCGACTGCGGGGGGTAGACCACGATTTGCCGGGGTCGACCGAGGATTCATACCTGTTTCAGAATAAAATAATTCTTTAGTCTTTATCGTATCGATATGGAAGTGATGCCGAATGGATTCCTTGTGTTTTTCCGATGAAAATCGTACCAAATTTCATGTAAATCGGACTATTATTAACGAAATTAGCTTGAGGTTATGGAAATTAATTTTTCATGCAATTTCCTTAATTATTTTCCGAATTACGTCGTTCTTGGGGTCAGTTTCATCGGCGAAACATAAGGAATCAATTGGCGTCGTTTTCGCAAAGATCTGATTAGAAATGCGGAAATCGAAGATTTCTAACTTCTTAATAGGCACTCCAACCCCTTCGAGGGTCGAAACCCATAAAATTCGGCGAGACACTGCGGGGGCTTGTCTTCGCCACGGGGTACCTGGGGGCATCCATTGTCCGGCGGAGCTCCAGAATCACCCTGTATGCTCCACGTCACCAGGTGAGTCATAAAAAGGGACTACCTGACTCAGCGCTCGTGGATACCTGGGCGCGCTTGGGAGTCGAGCGGAGAGTCTTTATCATTTATATACATACCGTTAGAAGGAATCCGAATATCGTTTTGAAAATTTCAGGGTATATTCTTAAGATATTTTGCTAATGATTTATGAAATAAAAAAAAATTGATTTTTTGAAGCATCTAAAGTGGTTGCCCCCCTTAATTCAGAAACTGGATCCATTCTGAATTCTGAAAATCTCTCCTAATCTGGCAATAAAATCCTTAAACATTTACCTGCGATATGGTTGTGGTAGTAGAAATACCGTGACTCGAGGAATATCGTCGATCGATCGGTGTGAATCCCGGAGATTATCGTGAGCGATAGCGATCGATTCGATGTGCATGCCCCGCGGCGTGATCGACGTCGATCTTCTTACGCCTGTTTGCATTTCGGCGAGGAGCAGCGCGCGGTATCCAGGTGAAGCAAGATAATCCTCGGTAAAAGCCACTTACGGCGCGGTGTATGGTACTTTAACTTGTTATTATACAAGTTCTCGTGCCGGCGCTTAAATAAGCTCGCGGCCCGGCGGGCGAGAAGGGGACGAAAAACGGGGCACACGCCTTCGCTCGGCGCAGCGTGAAGATTTAACGAACGCCTAACGAGCTGTAGGTAACTAAAGAAATAACCTTGGCTGTCGAGCTAAGCAATCCAGTTATCATCTCTACCCCCGGAGGAATTCATAATTACAATGGGGACGTCGGCGTCTCGGCTGGCTAGAGGAACTTGCCCTCTGTCTACGTGTCTGCCCCTTTCCTTTTTTACTTACGAAACTTGTTTATTTACTTATTAACAGGAGACGGGCTACCTTGCGACGAAGGAAAAGAACCAGAGAGAAAGATCAGCAGAGTTAAAGGTAATTACCGTTGTCCGAGGTAACTGTTTCCGAAATTCACCGATTACTTCGGGAGGTAATAGAGTTTTTGTTCATGGATTTGCACCGGCAGACAGTGTTACGCGTAATGGACAAAAGTCAAGAATCCGAAGTGTTTGATCCACAAATTCTTGTATCTTATAATGTTAATAAAGGAACGTAGGTTTCAATGTTACCCATAACTTCTGCTGAATTTACTAATTTGTTGTCAAAAGTGATACTAGAAATTCATTACAAATTTCGGTGCATTTTTTCAAACACGTGCCATTGGCAGAATGTTTATGCTTTTCATTTGCTTTTTATAAGTTGTGTTTAATACTGTCATACCTTCAAAACTGCCGAGTCAGTTTTTTTACAATACTAACAATTTGTACTAATTCTTTATGTTAATTAAATGTTTATCAACTTCGATGGGACTTTAAAAAAAAAAAAACACCAAAAAATTCCTCCCTGATTTTTTGTATATTAAATTTAGGGATCATTAAACTTTATATTAACGTCAATTTCAACTGCACGAATTTGCACGAAACAGAAAAAATAGCCAAAATCATTATTAAGACGTTCACCGCTCCGGCCCTTAGCGTAGTCTCTAGGTCTCCTCGTGCATAAGACCCTTATGTGAATCTACACATCCGATATGCTTTTTCCAATTGTTTATACGATATCTACCATGACTTTTCCATCCTGGATGCTGTCTTCAGTTTTAAAATAGCAGTCCAAACGCGATACACGTGTTAAAAATAATTTGATAAAAAATGTTTCGAACAAAAGTTAGTCAGTATTCAGTTGACAACAAATTGCAAAAGTAAATATTAATAAAAAAACTTTTTATTCACTGAAAAATCAAGATCGGCTTAATATTTTTAATGGAACTGTATATTTTTTTATACACCAATCGATGCATTTTTATATTCTCTTTAAAAAAGTATTAGGGTACTTAGGACGAAAACTGATTAGTTCAGAAGTTATGAGTTTTGTCCCGAACGCCCAAACACGCGTAACACTGTGCGGCAGTCAAGGAATTGCAAAAGGCTTAAAACCTGCCACCACTTTATTCATTTCTCGCGACTCGGCCGCGGTAAGCTCGAGGGTGCAAATTTTCCTCCAACTTCTAATTAACAAGTTTTTGTTCCCTTATTGTCCCGAGAACGTTTAACTGCGATTCTCACTTTCTTCCCTTACGGAGGTAACGATAAATGATCCCAACCGCGTGAAATTGGCAACTGTACTTCACACAGTGTCCAGTGGTTCGCAGTTTTCCTTGGAAAATTACCGCGAACGTGTCGTACATCCTGCAGCCCCGACTACCAAGTAAGGACCACAAGCATAACGTAGTTTTATTGCGTCCACAATTCGGGCTGTTCTAACTTTAAAGTTTCCCTGGCTCCTCCTGGCTACCCCTTCTCCTCGACTATCGCGGAAATATGCACGTTTATTCCGCGTTTAACGAAATAACGAATTTCTCTTGCCGTTTTCCATCCGACGACCGTTACAACCCTCTCGATACCCTCGAGTCGAACTGCAGCGCCGACCCGATTCGAAAAAGAAGCACGTTTGCCACATTTGAAAAGGGTGGAGGGGTGGATGGAAGAAAACGCGGCCGCGTTTTCCACGGAACGAATAACCCGGGAAAAGTCGAGGGCCGTAAGGTTTTCGCGAAATATGTCAAACAGGGACGAGAAATATTGACTTCAATATTTATAGAAGCGAATCTCGGGATCCATAGTGCACGCCATCGGGGAGGGGCGCATTCGCCGTGCGATACGCACGAGGAAATCTTGCCGCTGCCTGTCACGTGGCAGGTTAATATCGCACCATTGGCATGCACATCAGTTTCATTGTTAATTAATTGGTTGCCTACTAGGAGCTACTTGTACTTCAAGCTGTATCTATCAGGCGCAATATGTTACTTCTCTATGTAGTCCATTTAACGCGTAACAAGATAGGTAATAGCACCGGCTGTGGAACAGATTGCCCTGGAATGCAAGTGTGCAGTTGGTATGCTGAACGTCTAGGGCGCGCCCTGTTCGAGAACGTTTGACCGTCCGAGCGATGATGATCTATAAGGACTCGAAGAAAGGGGAAGAGCAGAGATCGAGACAATTCGCGATAGAATAATTCCCGTGGCGTCCCCCTGTTCAATTCGAGGGAACGATTTTAAAATCCCGAGGATGCCGTTCGACCAGCTTGAGCCCCTTACACGCACGAGTTGCTTGAGCTGCAATCAATAAGAAGCCGAGATTGCTTCAGCGATTGCCCCGGGCGGGATGGCGCGAGGGTTCGAGGAACGAGACGAGGGCAGCGATTGCGGCTGCAAGAAGAATCTGCATTTATCATCGGCGTGCTAAACGGCTCGGGGACACATACTCGGTCCATAGAATTCGCTACGACGACTCTTAAACGGGGAAACTTGATGGCTTGCTTCGAGTTGGGGACCACTGAGCTGGTTCCATGAGAATGATTTCGAGCTGGGGGTGAAGTATTATAGAAATGTGTGCAAGATGATTGAAGGGTATCGTCAAGATTCTTGAAATTGTGAGGGAATAGTTGTTAAAAGTACAGTGCTGGGCAAAAGTATTGCGACACTTTTGAAACAGAATAACTATTTTAAAATTGGTCCAAGTGACTTGAGTTTCTTTTCTTTTTTGTGAAGCTAGAAAGATTAGTTTACTAAGGTCGGGGCCAGATATATTGGCCGGTGAGTTTCGTGAGGGGTATTCTTCCACCACGCCGTTTGCCTGCCTCGGTGCTCCTCTTCTCAACGTTTTCTTACTCGCTCTCGCCTTCGCAGAACAAGAGTGAGCCAGAAGTGGTGGGGATAGTGCCAAGCTTCTGGCGTGTAGGTCAAACCGAGCTGTCAGCGTAGAAATACACACATCAGAATAGGTGTGCGTTAGCTCCGAAAAAATTCAGGAGCTTTATTGGTCAGAACATTGATTCCTTCTCGATAGCTTCATCTCGTATTCGACGTGCGTTACGAAAAGTAGCACGTTTCAATTTTCTTACGAAAAGTAGCACGTTTTGGTTTGCCACGAAAACAAGCACGTTCCATCGTTTCTGACGAATATTAGCACGTTTGGTCTTCTGCCGCGAAGACTAACACATTTGACTGCCTCGCCACGAAGAATAGCACATTTCGTACTGTTGCGACGAAAACTAGCACGTTATACTGTTTCGCCACGAATAATAGCACGTTTGGGAATTTATGGCGAAAACTAACATATTATCCGGTTTGGCCACGAAGAATAGCTCGTTTTGGATTATACTGCAGACTGCAGAAACTATCGCGTTTCAGCGCGTGGGCAGTTTAAAAGAATTCAACTGTTGAAAATATTGTTTAATAAATAATAATTCCATCTAATCTCCAAAAGACAACACATATGAAAATTTTAATCTACATAATTTAAGTAAGGGAGGGTGCGGGAATTGCGAACGCGGGGTAAACGCGAACATGGTACTTTTCGTGGCAAACCGCTCTAACGTGCTAGTTTTCGCAGTGAAAGACGAAACATGTTATTTTTCGTGGCAAACTGCTCAAACGTGCTAGTTTTCATAGCGAAAACCGAAACGTGATAGTTTTCGTGGCAAACCGCTCAAACGTGCTAGTTTTCGCGGCGAAAGACGAAACATGCTATTTTTCGTGGCAAACCGCTCAAATGTGCTAGTTTTCGCAGCGAAAACCGAAACGTGATAGTTTTCGTGAGAACGAAGGCAAACGTGCTACTTTTCGTAAGAAAATTGAAACGTGCTACTTTTCGTAACGCACGTCGTATTGGTCTACGAATAGCTTCGTCATGCACACAACTATTACGCTAAGAATAAATAACAGCCAAACGGCTAGATTCAGGCGGAGCCGAGCAGCGTTCCCGTTACCCCACCATACCCTGCGACGACCACGCAACTCCAACTGACAAATCCACGGTCGTCAGATGGTGGTGGTTGATTTCTCCTCAATCGTTGCTCGCGAAAACGCATTCACCGGCCAATATATCTGGCCCCGACCTTAGTCGACGTGTTTCGGCGTTTTGAAAAAAAAATGCAATTGATCGGAAGGGTGAAGAAAATAGTGAAGGTCGCTTTTACAACTTTTATATCTGAGCCTGTAACGAGCATTTAAAAATCCAGTTTGTAGATTTAAGGGGACCTTCCGGTCTAGAACCCAAAAAAATAGGTGATATTTAGGAATTAATTAAAGGAAAACTACTATATATAATTTAATGGGACTTTTTGCATTGTATTAAGGATGTCTTAAGTTATAGAAATATATTTTTTGTTTTATAATTAATTATTGCAGACGGCCCTGGGGAGTCGTTAAAGTCAAGGCGTCAAAAAATTGATCCAAATCGGTGGGACCTGTATCTCCAAAATTTATTATCCGATTCGACTGAAACTTATTTTATTTTGAAGATTATACTTCTGGATAGGGGGGGGGGACTAGAAAAAATTAAAAAAATAACATTTTTTTTTAGAAAATAACGACACTTGAAGTTTGAAATCACTTTTCCCTGTACTTTTCGACCTTTCAACGCCTTTGAAAATTATAAATTTTCAATTTTTTGTAATTTTTCTAGCCCCCCCCCCCTAGCCAGAAGTATATTCTTCAAAATAAAAAAAGGTTCAGTCGAATCGGGTAATAACTTTTGGAGATACAGGTCCTACCGTTTTGAGAACACTGTTTCGAGAAAAACGCGTTTAAAGGTTTACGTGAGCGCCGAGTGCCCGGTTGTTGCCCATGCATTTGCCGCTACTCAAATGCCTATAACTTCTGGAATTTTACGAATTTCAACAAATCCTTTTAAACACGTATTCCTAAAAGGTTGAACATTCGAAAAATGAAATAAAAAAAAAATCGACTTTTAGACCGGGGATATAGGACTATTGAACGACTGAAATCGGCGGTTTCTTGTCGGTTGGATTGCTTAGATACCAAATAATCACCATACTGGCACTTTTCACAGTTTTTTATTTACGCATTAACGAGTAATGTAACATAAAAAAATTGTCAGCATGTTGAAAATTATTGAATTTATTTGACGCTAAAGATGGTCCCGCGTAGCGCGCAACTGTAATTGGTGTACATAGTCTCAGGTGAACCAATTATCTAAAAGCAAAATGCTTTGGGATGATTAGTTTCTACACTAATACATATCGTGTGGAACTTTGGTGGCGAATTCAATCAAAAATTGTAAAAGTTACACACGAATTAAGTTTTTTCCACACTTTTATTGAAAAAAAATCGTCTTTAATCAGTTATAAAATGTGTTTACAAACATCCAATGTTGATGCGGAAATTCCACACGATAAGGAAAGGAATTCTACAGCTCCAGTTAAAATTTTAAGTGAAAATATTCATTCGTTTAAGAGTTATGATGTACACCGTGTTTGAAAATGTAGTTTTGAGATAAACGGCTTCAAAGTTAAGTCCCATACGCCAATACCGCTCTGCGAGGCCGTTACTCGACGGTGCACTCAATTGCGTTCAGCGCTATAATTTCCGTAATTATTCGAATTTCCTCACGATACATTGTTGTAAATGTTCACAAAGCATGGCACTTTCAGAATTAATAATAATAAAAAAATCAATTTTTCGAGATTTCAATAGTCCTATACCCCCTTAAGTAAGCTGTATACACGCTGAAAATTTCATCGAGAATCCTTGGTTATCGTTCGAAAGAGTGCCCCAATTAACTAATACGAGGGGTGATCGGAAACATCGATGGGGGCTGTTTGGATAAAGGAAGATATCCATTATCAGAGGTTCCAACGCGCTGGAACTGGCCTCAACTCCCTCGGTCTCCGGGGTCGCGAGCTTCGGCACACAAACTTATAATAGTGGATTCCATTAGCGGTCGATTCCAGTTTTGAATCGAATTCTAATACCCGGATCGCCCGGTAGCTGCCGCAGACGTTGGACGTAGACCCTCATAATCTGTCAGAGGGATAGGCGATCGGTTTCGAGGAACTACTTTCCGAGAGGGCAAGAAGTTAAACGCTCGAGAACTTTCTTGTCTCTTCCCGGCTATCCACTCTTCTCGTAATCCCGCGTCGTTTTCATTCGCAGCTTTCTACCCTTCGACGGGAGTCGCTTGGAATGCGCGTTTTAAAGTAAGCGGGGAATGTTTGGCGAAGATAATGGCATAGAATGTGTTATGCTGGGAAAGAATTCTGGAATTTACACTGTTCTATGGCAAAGTAGCAGTCAGCGCACTTCTGTTGACCTAATCCCCCCAACTCCATTTATGACAAACATTCAACATTTACCTACGTCACACAAAGTATATACCTCTAGGAAGCGCAAGCCAAAATGCTGGTAAGAGCTAAGAACAAACATCGCAAGAATCAGCCATAATTTCGTGTACGGTTAGCACACCTGTATTTGTACGAGAGAGATCTAAGCACATTAACGAGCCATCACACACGAAATGACGCTGTACAAGAAGCCATCTTCGCGAGACACTGATTCCCATTCCGCATCATAATCTTGTTTTCCGTCTCCCCTTCCCTGCACCCTTATCGAGGGAAGCAAGCTCGCATGTGTGCGAGAAAAGCCCGCGCGTTTACACACCACCGCGTGTGTTTCCAAGATCAAACAGAAGACACTACCCTTGACACAACTTTTCCTTTCTTTGCCCCCTATCGATCTTGTCTCGTGAAAATCTCGACGAGTCGAACGTTCCGCGTAACGTGACTGAAACATTCGGCTATCCGCGTGAGTAAAGCATCGGTGTAGCTTCTCGGAAGTGTTTCGATGATGGCAAGTTACGGTTGCCACAACTTATAAGCCATCGCGAACGAGGGGTGAGACGGAGGGTGACGAACGTGCACTGATTGATACACGTGTTTTCGGAGGGGACGTTGAAGAGGGTCGAATGAGTTCTGAATATCCATGACGTTGCGATCTGTGAAATTTCCTTTTGACGAGCTGTGCGATACTCCCAATTCCATTCACCACTTACTTCTGGACCCATCACGGTGAAAGAAGCGCCCACGGGGGTTACAGTCGGCCGTCCCCCGCGTTTCAAATGATTTCTCTTTCGCCGGCAAGTCGCTCGACTATCGCTACACGCGCGCTCATTGATAGATTCCACGAATGCCCTCATCCCTTAGCCTGGAAATTCGCTGAAAGCCCGATAACGATGCGCTTTCAGAACAACAAACTCGCCGGCGAAAATGGCATTGTGAACGAGAAGAAAGGTACTTTTTCCGCGCTCCACGCGATCCATCGTCGGGGAGAGATTTTCCCCCACAGTATCATGAAAGACGATAATAACGTTACACGGGAAAAAGTGGAAAAAGAAGGAGAACAAGGGACAGAGAATGCACGGACGCGTCTGACAGAAAATTCTAATTTTCCATTCTCGCTTTTTCCACTCCGCCGCAACTGAGCGCGGCTGGTCGCGTGTACAGTTGCTGTAAAACGCGCAAGAAGTATATTATGGTCGTGGATGCGGAAAGAAGGGTTAATGAGTGTGGACTGAATTCGTATTCCGAGCAACGCAGGGCTCAATTAATGGGGCGAAATAATGAACGTGATATTTACACGCATATTTAGGGGGTGCTGACAAATATTTGCTGTGAACGAAAGTAATTTTCTCTGTCAAAAGCGTTCCGTAAGTTTTAAAGAAATGGCTTCTGGAGTAAGGCTTGAAATTTCTTTTCAAATTTTTTCGTTCGCTTCAATTAGGACATGCTATTAAGGTTTGATCCGCTTTTCCTCGGTACTGAATGTAACGCGTGGCACGTTTGAAGGAAACATAAATCTTGGAGCGTTTAAAAGGATTTATAGGTAAATGATTCTGTTGGCGGTGGACTGCACGAAAGCGCGCCGTAAGAAAGTAATCGGTCAAATTAGTGAGCGAGGGGCGTCTACCGCGGAATCAAACGTAATTTATCTAAAGTGTGTTCATAAGTCTTGCAATTAGGAGGTCGTCGAAGAGCGCACGCGAACAATTATTAAAGAAAATTGGATAATTCTTTTCGAGTGGCACAAGGGGGAGCTAATTTCGCGATACCGGGGCTGATCGCGATAAGTTTCAAATTAGAGTTTACCGTTCTTACGGCGGATTAACCCCATTTTTGGTATTAAATATCGCAGAAACTTATTGAGGATTAACTCCTTGCTGGCCGTAATGCGCAATACTTATGTTCAAAAGGAGATTTCTAAATCGGCTTAAATACGGCAAGATACTCTACTAAAGTGCGGATCACTTTTTAATACACGAATATCGCTAAGAGTTTTAAATAAATATCATAAATCATCTGTCGACATTATAACAGTGATTATCATAATTAATTTCGTGAAAATCGATAGCCAGCGAACAGGCCAAATAAAAAGAGGGCATCCCTTGAATGCTAATAAGATTTACTGACCGCGACGAGCATATGCGATGCGCGTGGATAAACATTTAAAACGCACATTAATTCAATAAATATTGATCATAATGTAATAACGCTAAATTACAGCTGAATGCACCAACAGCTAAAAAGTGGCCCCATATTTGTCCATAAATAAACTCTGCTACCGTGCTTAAAGTTGTCCATAAATCACCGACATTAAGAACGTTAAAAACGGAGCAAGATTTTGCACAAGGTGAATATGGAGGGCAACAGTAAAAATTTGCTGTGACTTCTGAAAGTAAAAATGAGAAGGAATTAAATTCTCGAAACTTACCTGTGATCTTGACGTGGTAGGGCAGCTGTGCACGCCACGTGTCCTGCATCTTTCGATCAGGTGCGACGCATCGATACTCGCCAGCCTCCTGGTAGACGACTCGACTCAGGGCCAGTGGTCCCGGCCCACCGACAGGGTCCATCCCAGGGCCATGTCCCCAGCAGCCGCCATCGCACTCCAAAGTCACCGCGCCACCGATCTGGACCTCCATCTTCCGGGAGTCGGTGGCCTCGCCGTTCTGGGCTTCTGCTTCCGTCTCCATGTCTGGATCATCTGAATATCATTGACATAAATGCCTCTCGCGAACACTGTCTATGACAACTGAACAGCAGTGACAATGAGACAGGAAAAGCGCGGTGGAAGGTTAGAGTACACCGGGGCTCTAGGGATTATTAAATGCGTCGAGTGAACACTATTCGATCCATCGAGTCTATCAAGTTACGTAACACACAAATTGACCCGTCGTGTTTATCTACCACCTATCGCTAATAATAAAGTGCGCGAGCCACCTAAACCATTCCCTGTTCCTCATATCCACATCTTCCACCTGCCGCGACACTAATCCCCCATTCTTCCTCGACCATCGACAACCAGAAAGTATTACCAGTTTCAATTCCTCCCGACTACCTCGGCGGGGGCATTACACGTGCTCAGGATTCTCGGGCACGCAACGTACATCCTTATCCGAGGTATCTTAAAGCGATCCTGGAATCCGACGGCATTGTCGCCGATATCAACGGTAGAGAGGCCGGCCCGCTCGCATCAAGAATCAGACGCACGTACCGGGGATAAAGTTAAAGGGTGGAAGTGGCGTCGCCACGTGTGAGGTTTAGCAAAATCTTTTCCTGGACGAGGACGTCGTGGCCGCCGCCGTCGCCGTGCCACGCCGTCCTCCTGCCCTTTCCCAATTCCACCCGCGGAATTATACGTCCGCGATCGTTTGCTCTCGGTCTAACGCTGTGTCCACAATTACGAAGGGAAAGGGTATCCAGGAGGTGGTGGCGGCGCTGTGTCGGGGGTATCTTTTCGACGGGGAATTAGAGTCGGATAGCTGAGGGGAAGGGCTGGAGGGTGGTGGTAGAAATTCGTTCGAGGATGAGAAAGAAGGACGGACGGGGAAGAGGAAGAATGGTGAAAAGGGGGGAAGAGCGGGGCGGGGGTTGGAGAGAAAGAGCAGTCCTTTGAGTTAGCAAGCTGATCCTCTGGCTCATCCTATAACAAAACAAAGGGATCAAAGTGGTGGATGCGACGATAGGAGGCTTTTACACACCCCCCTCCCAACACCCCTCAGGCCCGCGGCTCGCCAGCCCGTCCCACTATACCTCGTTTGTCTTGTAGTTTGTTCGGAATTTTAACGGCAAACACAGTCGTGACGCTATAACAAACACAGCCGTGGCCGTTGGCAAGGGAAGTTCCACTTTTTCTTCGTTACCCCGGCCCGTGTACAGCCGCCTCCTCTTTTTTAATGGCGATTCTCGTTACGTACGAATTTGATCAGATCGCCGGCAATCCCAGCTGACGCCCGCTTTGATCCCCGATGCGGGCGACCCTGTCCCGCTTCGCCGTATCGACGGGAATCCATACGCACCGGGGATCTCCCATCGATCAAAGATAGGCGAACAACGGTTGGCAACGGCGCAGCTTCGCGAGCTCCGCAATTCTCTGTTACACGAAGTTCGAGGTTCGACAGGTGCAGGGGGAATTCGTGGTTCTGTACAACTCGGAGCTCAAGATATACATCTGCGTCTCTCGACTCCCCTAATTTGGTTCTTGCCCGAAGCTTCGCGTTCCCGTGGATCGCTATTGAAAAGCGTAATGAAACTCCGCGCCCCGGGGTTCCTCCGTATCCGCCTATTCCAAAGGGAGAGCTCTCAAGAGTCTCTGGAAAAAAGTTAAAACACTTTGGCAGCGTCCTGAGTGCCTTTACGACGTGGAGCACCTCGCTGGATGCTCGCCGGTGATCCAGGGATCTATCAAAAATCGAGGGGATCCCTGGCTCTCCGTGCCCGCTCTGCTCCTTTGCGCGCTTCTATCTAAACGCGTGCCCTCTGCAGTCGGGACCGAATTGCCGCACCGTTTAAAACCCGACCCCGACGTTATCCCGCTGGATAAGTAATCCGGCCAGGAGATTCGAACAGGACGCACGGTAGCACTGTAATCGATAATTCCAACGGTGGATGGTTGGTTTATAGGTGCTCTCGAGCCATCTAAATTGCGTAGAGATTAGGTGCTCGGAAACCCGTATCCAGGATCGTCGGTCGAGGGGTGCAAACGGAAACGGGGGCTGCCAGCCGAGCTGAAGATGGGAAGGGTTGTGGGGGGAGGGGAGAGAGAGAGAGAGAGAGAGAGAGAGATGAAGGGAGGATACTCGAAGGTTGGAGATGCTGTGTGGGGGCCTTGCTATCCTCTATCTCTCTTTCCCTCCCTGTCTGACTGTGGTCTCTGTCCCTCTGGTTATAATGGCAAGATGGAAGGACTGGGGGCCACCGTAGGAAATTTGCAAATTTTCACGACAGGGCACGGATAATTTCCGGCTGGCTCGGTGGCTTCCGCTCTTGACAAATGACTGTGGTTTCCGGTTATCGGCTACGACGACGACCCCCATCGCATTCCGAATTAGCAGGAATGTCTGCCCGGCTATCGCACCCCCTGCAGGATAGGCAACACTCTTTCGGACAGCGCTTCTCTCGATCAGGACGCCGTTCTTGCTTCGTTGCAAGTGAATCGGGGCTAGTTCGTGGACCCTCTGCGGGGGGGGGATGGTTTACGTAACATTACCGCCTGACGCGTGTTCGCTGACGAGTTACCTAACATCAGTGTCTAATGCATCTCCGTTAGCGAGTTACCTAAGTAGATCTACTGTCTAACGCATTCCTGTTGTTCCCAATGAATTTCGAAGGCATTAATTCTTTCCCTGACAATCCTTGTCACGTTTCAACGTCAATTCAAAACAGGATATGTATGTATCTACCTACGTATGTGCCATAAATCTTCATCGATGGCCCTCCATATTTTATAATTTCAAGACTCAATGGACCGTTTCGATGAATGAAGCTCGAGCTCGATTGGTATCATAACTCACGTGCCAGCGACGCAGCTCTCGATTTTCCCGTCGATCCTCATTAACCTTAACCATCCGAAACGTTCGCAATCGAAAGAGCTATCGAGATCGATTGATGAAGTATTTAAAGCAGCCACGTTATAATTACGCGGTCGATAAAAGTATCTTGAATTCTCGCACGTTACTCGAAGAAACACCGCGCGCCCCGGCCATCCACCGGGCATTATACGCGTGTTTAGAGGAATGAAAGGGTCGGGACGAGGCCGCGTCGCTTTGAAAACGATCGAACGTAACGACCCACTCACAGCGCACGTTGAGGAAATAACCGATGCTGGTGAAAATGCCGAGCATGTGCCTGGTGTAACATTTGTACCATCCGCTCTCGGCGCGGCTGATTTTTGTGAAGTTCAGCCATCCGTCGTCGCTCTGCTCCACGGGCGGTCCATTGTCTGAAACACAAACGAAGGGGCCGGGCTGTACAGACGTGTGCGTATACGTACATGCGAATTAACTCGCTGGAAACATCGGGTTTTCGCGGTGAAACGTCGCGTACCGCGCGTGTAGTCTTCGGGCGTGTTCCCGCGGGTTCGCCCGGCTACCGATTAACCGTCCTGGAATTACGCGGTCGGCGCTGGCGCGGCGCCAGAGCGCCGCGGCGCTTTTGTACTTTGGAAAAATCCTGCTGCACGCACCGTCGACTCGAAACGGCGCGGCGCTGTGGACCGATCGACGTTTCCAAATAATTCCGCTGCTCGCGACGGAAACGCTCCGTACCGCCGAGAGCGAGCCAATGATGTGTCGCTAAATAATTGCAATCGAAATAACATCGGGATAAGCATCACGCTGCAGGGCGTTCGGAGTAACTCAACACCCAAACCGCCCCAGATGCTATCGATTTTATACACCCGCTAATCGAATTAGCGCACGCGATCCACCCACCTCGGCGAAACTTCCACAGCGAAGGGTTAGCCCAAGAAACAAACAAAAGAAGAGCGAAACGAGGAAAGGGTGGAGGAAGGAGACGCCTGCTCGAGTTACCCGGGCGAGGGAGATGGGAGGAGGATCCTCGGTATCCGTTTCCCTGGAAGTCGTCCGCGCGAAACTTTCATCCAGCCATAGGCTTTTTCCTTGCTCGTTGTTTTTAGCCGCCCCTTCTACCCCTTCGACGCGATTTGACGAGAAGCAGGATTCGACGCAGCTGTCGGATTTACTGGCTCCGAGCTACACCGCCTCCCGAATGTGGAACAACGTCGACGAGCTCCGGCGAGAGAGAGAGAGAGAGAGGGGGAGGATGGGGTTGCAGGAATCGGGCAACAGGGGTGAAAGAAAGCGAGTTCTGAAGAAAGACGTGGCTGGATCGAGAGGAAGAGGAACGCCTCGCTACCGCGTGTATCCCCTGTCGACGGAGTTTTGTGGCGAAACTTTTATGTGTCCCCGCATAACGGCCTTCCAGGGGTTGGTGTGCTGCTGGCCAGGGGTGGCCGGGGGTGTCTGGGGGACGTGGAATCTACCGAAGAGTAAGCTGGCTGGCGATGGCGCTGCCAAAACATGCTCGATTGTGTTAACGGTATCTATAGCCGGGCAGGCCAGCAAGATGTGCTATTTTGTATGAAATAGGAGGGGCCCGTGACTTGGCCCGCAAAAGCACGACATTTCCGCGAAGGTCGTGCGGGATTCCGGCAATTTGGCCGAGAAACAAACGAACCAGACTCGAGCTAAACCCAGAAGGGAGGGCTAGATACGAGCAGACACGCGAGGGCGCTCGGCGAGCTGCGCGAAACGGCGTGCAACAATCGAGAGCAGCGGTTTTTAATTTTTGGCGCGCAGAGGGTTTAAACGGCTGGGCTGAGGGAAGATATGCAGACCTTTTTCATAGAGGATCGGTTGACGTTGAGTGGGGGGGGGGTTTGGCTTTTGTCAAACATATGGAGACGTTTTTGGGTTTTGTGTGATTTTTAGCATGAGTGTGTATGGCAGGTCTGCTTTTATTCGACTGGTTATCGCGAAAAAGTGTTTTTGTAGGTGGCCCTTTCGAGGGAGGATGGGCGTTTGCGGACCCGTCGACGGCATTCGTCCCGGGAGCAGAAAGTGAAACGGGATCGTGCTCTACATACAATAGACATATATATTCAAGTCTACGGGTGCCATCGCATTATATGCTAGCCTCGGTATGAACAATGATCGGATGGGGATCTACTTCCCCTGGAGCGGTTTCCCGCAGCTGACGCCCTCGTACGTTCTCCGTAACGTCCGTAGCTCGAATGTATCGTCGTGATAAATCGTTCGACGGGCCCGTGATAAATTTATCCCTTCTTTTCATTTAAAATATCCCCCGGCCCTGGCCGACGCGCTTTATAGCGCGATCATTATATATCGATCGTATCGACCACGAACGACAACGCGTAATGGACTCCTTCTGTCTACCCCCTCGATAACCAATCTCACGAATATATTAACACCGCTACGCAACATCTTCGTTCAATCAATGTATAGCATAAAAAAAAACCACAACGTCTTTCAATTACCATCATCCAACACCCTATACGCAAGCATGGCCAAGTGTATCTTCTAAAAACCTGAAGATACGCGTAATCATTTCGAGCTTATCAGCCCCCTGCTAGCCACGAATTTATATCTCCGAGGAAAAAGAGGTGGTCCCGCGGGAACGATAAAAAAGAAGTGCTGGTGGACGCGCGTAATATTACACGCTCGCCATCGAGGGTGGAAGAAGTGCAGTTATCCCAGGATCGATGATATATATATCGGTCCAAGACGAATGGTCAAAATATCTTGGAGTTCGCCCGGGTGATAAAGGGCGCTTTGAAGGAAAGCGAACGTGCTCTCTCGATACCTCGAGGCACCGGGATTGGGACGTTTAATAAGAGCCCGCACCCTGGTCGAAAAAGAAATTGGGATGGATGGGTGGATGAAGGGGAGAGCGGCGGCACAGAGGGGTCCGAAACGTCGGGGTTAAAAGCAAGACGGGGCGGGGGGTGAAAGGGAGGATGTGGTCGGAAGGAGGCATCGCCCGGAGCGGGTACGTGCTCCAAAGGATATTAAAGTATTTTAATTGCAGCGGATTTCGCGGAACGCTGCAAGAATTTATTCGAAATCACTCGATTGAGTCTATGAATAGGGATTAAGCTCCCCGCCCCTCCATTCCGAGCCCGACGCACACGGCAGCCACGGAATTCTGGACGTCGCCATTGGAAGCCAGAAATAATTGAATATTTAATGGGATAACCGGGCGTGTATCTCAGACGGCAGGGATGTCGGAGACGGGGGAGGGATTTATCGAACGTTGCCAACCATCGTTAAACCAGAGGGGGGGGTGACTGTCGATTTTTCCGTCGCCAAGAGAGATTTGCCGGCCAATTTCCTGGACAATCTCGTCGCTGGTAATCGCGACGAAAGACGAAATCGACCGGATAAATTCCGTCCACTGTGCATCATCCACCGATCGCCGTAACTCCAACGGCGGCTGCGATTCATTCGCGCGCTCCCGTCTTTCACCAGCGGCGTTTGTCGGGACGATAATTTCGTTCGGTCGGGCCGCGAAAGCAATCCGTCTTTGCGGCGTAACGAAGCCACTCGGTTTCCAGCGTGTAATTTGCTGCAGCCTCGAGAATCCTTCGTTTTAAGACGCTGTTTAGCAATAATCCTCCGGGTCCCGGCGGACGGTTTGGTAGTAACAGGTCGTTCATCATATTTCTTATCACTCCCGGGCCCAGCTGATCGCGGCAGAAAGTGACGGGTGCAGCTGCTCCCTCAGCGTTTTCGTGTAACTCAATAACGAGACTAACGAGGCTCGTACGATTAACTCGAGGGGGGGGGGGCTCGATAAATTTCATCGCGTTCGCATCGCGCGAAATGGAATCCACCCTTCGCAGGGGGGTCGTCGCAGGCACGCCTGCTATCGCTCTTTGATCACTGAACGCGGCACGAAGATTAGATGCCCGACAGTACAAGGACAACGAAGGGGAGGAATTAGGGGAGAAGATTCCAATTTAAAGACAATGGAAATTTATGGAAAAAACGATGCCAAGGTACCTCGGAAAAAATGATAAAACTCTTTTCATCCCACGGTCCTTTCCACGCGCGCCTATCCTTTTACCAGAGAAACGCTGAACGCTAATAACATTAGAGCCCTCCCCCCCCCCCGTACAAGGCTGCCGGCCATAACTTTTACCGTACGAAGCTCGCAGCGAGATCGAACACCGGTGCCGTCGTAACTTTAATGGATACTTCCGCGGGGCAGTGAAAAGACAGGGGCTCGATCCGCGAACGGCCGCTGATTCGAAAAACGCTGTAGCCGCGGTAAAAAAGTTGGCCGGTGCAGTCGATGCGTTTAACGAATGTAATGGGCTCGCTCGCTTAAACCGCGCGCGGTCTAATCAAGAAAGTGGTCTCCCAGGGCTCGCGAACCTCGCCACGAAAATCCTCGCTTCTCTCTGTACCATCCTACCCTCTTCTCCTCCCCCGCCACCCTCTCGCCCCTTAGTTACTCTGATTGACGACGAATAAAGGAAATTATACCGCGGGCGAGCTTTTATTTGCCACCGCCGCGCGGCGAGCAAAAAAGCAACATCGTTACCGATCTCCTCCGACCCCCCCCCCCCTCCCCCGCGCCCTGTAAATCCTTTCCGTGGAATCGTGCAAAAGGTGCAGGCCCCTTCGACCTCCTCCCCACTCGGCCGTAACCCTCTGGAAAAAGTCTGCTAACTGTTACGTGGTAGTTCCAGACGAAAGAAAGCGCTATCGAATTTTCTGGCCGGCGAAGAAGAATTCAACTATCGAACTCGCGCCGGACCCCGAACACCGACCGGCGTCTGGCAAGTGCCGGGAAATTGTTGGGAAACAACTTCGCCTCGGTCCACGGGGGAAGGAGCATCGACCGACTCTGACGGTCGCACAGTGTCACGGCCCGTGTTCAAAAAGCAAAAAATTGGGTTTCGAAATTTTGTATTTCATTTTATGGATTCGATAGTAAACAGTCCTCCGACATAGGAACAACATAACTTAGTAACATAAATGACGGATTTAAGGTTAGTAATTACATTCAAAGTCAAATAACCAAACACAACCTGCCACAGACTACACATAGGAAATATTTACCAACTGCATTTTTGTTGTATTTATAAGTTCTTCTCTTTTTTTCTTTTTGAAAATAAGCAAAATATATCCCTTTTTCGTTTTATTAATTAAAAATTCTCGCATTTAAAGATATGGTTACGTACCAGTGGCTCAAATTATTACTTTTTTTGTCTCATCTTCTAAGTTGTGGAGAGAATTAAAAAAAAAAACGAAACATATCGGTTCTTTCATTTTTTAACTACAATTAGTTCCTTTCATGTCCTTTAATTTGGTGTAAATTTTTTCTGCTCCCGACTGCTCCCACATAAGAAAAAGTACACATAATAAAACAAAAAACTAGACAAATCTGTGCTAGAATATTTAGTTTTAAAAGACACTGAGCTTCCAATTCCTTCAGATTCAACTGATAGTGATGAAAATGTATAATAAGAATGAATAATTTAAAATTTACTATCTATTTAAAAAATTTATTTATTATTAATTTATTAAAAAAATTAATTTTTTTTTCTTTATAATTGTTTCATATGTTTGTTATTAATTTATGTGTAAATGTATTTAAAAAATATATATTTTATTTGTTTCACTTTTATTATGGGCAAAAATATATATTAATGAATTATTTTAAGTTAAAAATGATTTTTTTTGTGAATAAATATGATTAACATATCAATTACACGTAAATAACAGTATCTTAATGGAAATTTGATTTTTGATTTTTTTTTCCTATACACTCGTTACACTGTGGGTCGGCTCGCCGGCATTCAAGTGTCTTTTTAAGATACTCGGGGATAATATGAAATGTTTACCTGTCGGGTTAAGGGTGAGGATAAATTAAACGCTCGTTAAGTCCCTGGGCCTGGAAGCCGGCAAATATCAACATCGATACTGTTGTTTTCCAAATGCTTCCTATGTTCTGCGGCAGGGTGCAATGAAAGTTGAGAGGGATACAATGGAGAAGCTGTTCACTGGGGTTCGTATCGAAAGGGTTGGATCGTTATCGTCCCTTCTTCCCCCAGAATCGAGCAATTGAGTTGCAAATCGCGGCGATCCGAACGCGTCGTTATCAACGATGGCGCGCAGCGCGGCTCGAGCCTAACACGGCGAGCGCACACCTCGTGCATCACACTCAGGAGAGAATGAATCTGCCAACCTGGCTCCTGGAACAACCGTTACACGGCGACTCTAGGGGTGAGGGGGGGGGGGGGGGGGGGGGGCGAAAAGTACGTCCATTAAAACAAACGTTAATTCCCCTGGTAGGACGCGTAACGGCCCGCGGTGCGGCCATTACGTAAAGCTGCACGTACCTGTACGTACATACGTTTCGTACGGCTGGAGCAGGCGTAGGGTCACGAGATACATAACGCTGAATCTGGGTTAACGGTGGTGCTGGGCAAGTGTAGAGCAACGAAAACGGAAAACCCGCCGGTGGTCGATACGTTTCGCCGTAGGTGGACCCTCCCGAGTCTTCCGAGCGTCCCTGACGCTCTGGTTTACGAGAGAGAGAGAGAGAGAGAGAGAGAGAGAGAGAGAGAGAGAGAGAGAGAGAGAGAGAGCATCTCGAGTGAGGTCTTAGAATTGATTAGAGAAGCCGGGGAGGTCTGCCCGCTGCCGTTCGAAACAGAATCAGCTCCTCCGATTGGGGAATCACGTCAAGGATGACTCTTACTTTTATACTGTTATCCGTCTGAACGAGTGAGGCGGGCCACGCGAAGGGAAGCGAAAACAGTTTGGTAAGGGTACGGCCCTCGATGGCCTTGAGCAGCCAGTCGATTTCTGAAATGCCGTTACGTCAGCTCATTGGAATTCAAGGGTCCGTGGGAGGAGCTCAAAGGAGCGGAGTGTCCGTTAGGAGGAGTAAAGAGGGAATTACAGGAGGCTTTAAATATTTATCAAGCCGTGGGCCAGTCTACCGGCGGTGGCGGCGAGCTTGACAAAGAACAAGAGACTGCTAATGAATCCACTTGGCCAGGAATAATTCTTTGTCCCCGTTCCTTCCCGGGGGAATTGAATGGAATTTAAGGGGCGGGCGACGCTTGGCCCCCTTCCTCGAACTTTTCCATTTGCAGGTGAGGCGGGGGCAGGGAGGGGGTTAGGTTTCATTAAATTTCCACGTGGACATTTCCTTCGGATCGATCTGCTTTGAAGCCTGTCGTCAAACAAATTATTCACTTAACCGGTCGGGCGGACCGGCTGAAACGACGATATAATGTATCCACCAATCTCCACTATCTCTCCTTCCATTCACGACCCTTTTAATCCCCGGCGAAGTTCCTTTCCAACCGGGAGGGAAGTCGCGCTCGTTGTACCGCGCTATCCACTTCAGCGTCGAGGTATCGATTACCGCAGCAACGGCGGAGGGAAAAAAAATTGCGACCGACGAATTCGAGCGAGCCAACGACGTTTGCGTTGGTACAAGGAGATTTCCAATTATCGGGAATAAGTCGGCGAACCGCTTCGAAAGCGAAATCTCGATGGGAGCCTCCGTTGATTTCGATGAAAGGGCGGGGGAGAGAGAGAGAGAGAGAGAGAGAGAGAGAGAGAGAGAGAGAGAGAGAGAGAGAGAGAGAGAGAATGAAAGGAGAGCGGGGGAAAAATGTGGGAAAAGAAGGGAACGTAGCCGTAGAATTTTAATCTTGACGAGGCATTCACAACACCGGGATTAGAGAGGAGAAAGGCACGGTGCGCTCGCTAGCTGGAGATAATATCTGCCGTGCATACTTATCTTCGATGAGAGGGCTCGCAGGGAAGAGGGCGGATTATTTATTGTTCCGACTAGACGACGCTCGCGATAGCCCTCCTCTATCTCCTCCCTGGTATAGAGTAATATGATTACTCCGCGATTTATCGCTTTGTTTGCTGATGACTAGGAAACTGCGAGAGGGGCAGGGGAGGCGGAATTAATTGAACAGAAATTGATATTAAGTGGGGCTGAATGAGAATGGAAGAGAAAAAATTCGAGGGCTCTGTTCGGGGTATGCTCTTACCGTCTGATCTCTTGAAAATGGCAGAAATCGTTTCCTTTATTATTATTATTATTATTATTGACTCAACGGGAGAACCCTTTAGAATACAAAGTGTAGACAAAATACTAAGATAAAGAAACATACAATAAAATATAATAAAATTAAAAATAAAATAAAACGAAAAACATAGAATATAAAGTAAAGTAACAAAACAGTAACAACACAAGAACATGCCAGTCTATACACGGCTATATCGCCGTTCCCGGTGAAACGCTAGGTTACAGAGGTGGCAGTCTCCTAAGTAGCTGATTCCTGAACGACGCGAGGGAGGCTTGAAATAAATCTATGTCCGCGGGGCACTGATTAAGCTCATCCATAGCGCCATGGTAACGCCACGTTTTCTATCGGGAGTGAAATGTCGAATAGGTAATGTTCGTTAATAATTTAGGTATAGTTTGTACGATTTAATTGTAATTTATTATTGGCGTTGTAAACGGGAATGCTACTGACAAGCTAACTATCAGCGATGCATTTTTTAATAGGACACAGAAATTATAAATGGGAGTTACTTGGTAGCCTGCGACTTGGAACACCGCCAACCAATTATGTCACTCGTATCATCGACTTTTGAAATTACATCGCTATTACTACAGGGTTAGCCCTGAATTATTGATGTTAATGTGTACAGTAAAACTGCCACCAATTGAATTTGCATTTACCACGGAGTGCATGCGTTTGTGAATGCGCAAATGCACTTTGCCCTTCGCGGACGCCGGGAACAGTTTGGACACTTCAGCATTATATTGTTCTAAATTGGGATGCTACTCTACTTAGAAAACAATTGAAGAACTTTGTTTCGCAAGGCAACTACTTAACACTTTAGACTCCAACCAACAAACCAAATTTCCAATATCGCGAACTTTATCCTGAAAGTTTTGTGTAATAACTACCACCTGGTCCATTTAATTTATAATAATAAATTGTAGTATGGAAAAGTAGCAAAGTATCGTTGTAATTATCTTATTACTCCTTCTTCACCCTGCAGCGTTCACCCTTCGGCGCATTTGGGGCAAGGAAAATCTTCGCAGAATACTTTATATCTCGTTTCGATGCAATCAGAATAGCCCGGCCAACTATTTTCCGCGTAACGTTGCACTGGCAACGAAACATCGGGAATCCTCCATCATTGTTGTCACTTACCCCGCTGCCAGATCGGCGTGCTGGCCGGATTGCTGTCCACCTCGCATTTCAGGCTGACGGACATCCCCTCGACGATCGGGATCCCGAAACCAGGTAAACGCGTTATCGCGAACGACGGAGTATCTGAAACGAGTATTAAGCAATTAGTGTCAGCATCGATATCGATAGCTGTGTGTCGATCGCGTCGATTCAAGCCGACGAAAGATAAGAGCAACTTGTATTTTATTTTTCGACAAACAAGAGAACTGACCATTGTTCTACCACATTATTGAGTTCACAGGTATTTTCCTATAATGATTAATAAACACGAATAATAATAATAATAATCATCATCATCATAATCCACGAGTCTGACCCACATTGGAAACTGATATTAGCTCTAAAGTACGTATTAATGAGATGGAGAATAAATCTGAATTTCGAAGTGAGTTTGACCACTGTTAAGCATAATTCGATGTTCGTGCATTAAACAGTAGGGACCCCCAAACAACTTATACATTTATCTGTAGGTCAAAGTGAAAATAGTTGTGGACAGCTGGAAAGGTTTCAGTCGCAGTCTCTAAATAATAATGAGAAATAATGCGAGACTGAGTTGGATGACCGCGTACGAGTTTTGGCTGACCCGTGTGTTTTATACAGGTCAGCATATGCGAGGATTGAATGTCAGAGGTCGAAACAAGAGGGAACTTTGAGAGCATGGCCGGCGAGTTTGGAGAGAGCAGCGAGTAGTTCAATCCGAAATGAGAGCAGGGTGTAATTTAATTGGGAATTGTGGATTTTGGCACCGTGTAGACAGTGAGTTACCAAATGCTAGAACTTTGTGGATTCTGGACAGAACGTCTGAGAAAGGAAGTGTATGGTTTACTAGGGCAAATAATACTAGAGCAAATAGACTTAGCTGCTCATAAACTATTAGAATCGTTTGAATTTCGAATTAATTAAGCATCGATTCTGTGAGAGCTCCGTGGGGCCCTTCTGAATATTAAATGCTCCCACATTGTTCTTACCATTATTGTTTATCGAAGGGCGTTACAACGACAGGATCCTAGTTTTGTTCTACGCTATAAGGCCAGGGCTTAGTGCCCTTATCGCAAATTGCATAATAACCTGGTATCGCGAAATTTCGAACTATCTAGAACCGTAGGCTTACTCAAGTGGATCTGAAATGTGTTCACTATGGAAACAAGTTCAGCCTCGTACTTCCCTCCAGTCTCAACTAACCGAGGCCTCAATTAACCCCTAACTAACAGCCCTCTTGGTTTATCGTTAAACTTCACCTCGCAATCTCGGCCAGCATCGACTTCTTTTCCTTTCTCAGCCGCGAGTAAAATGCAGCGGAGAGAAGCCGGAACGAAAATGGACACCGTCCAGACTTCCACGTACTTGCGCCGGCGTGTCATCATTATACAAATTGTTACCGTTATACCTCGAAGCCTCGTTTATTCAACCCCCAATTACCCATCCGCTGAAACAACAACGGGAAACACGGGCGTTCGACGCTTTAAACCCGTCGTGATACACGCTTGTAAAAAGAGGGGAATAAGGACGGGAACGAAGGGGACGGGGGTGGCTGACTCTGTAATAACCGAGGCGAGTGACGGCAGGAAACGGGTGCAGCGGACATCAAACCTACTAATCGGCGAAACGGAACTGCACCCCTGACGAACGAGCCACCCACTGACACCCCCGGTGTCCCCTGTGTGTGCCACCGTCGTTCCTTCCGCGTCATTAACGGCCGACCTCGAATCAGGCGGCAGTAGCGGCGGGGGTGGAGGGTAGATCGTATCGAGAAACGTCGACGCGTACACGTGTACAAGTGACGGGCCCCGTCGCGAGGAAGATAGCGTTCAGCTATCGAGCGATTCGCAATCGCTCGTTCGCGACACCGCCACGTTCCAGCGTCCTCGCTGATAAAGGGCACGCGCGATTGGGAAATTTCCGAAACGCCGCAAGGAAGCAGGTACCTACGTTCATAGACCATCGCCGAGATTTATGCAAATGAGGCGTGGCTGGCGATAAATTAGCCGATGTTGACGGCAGCAATGAAACTTCCACGATTCTTGACTCACGCGCTGATTAAAAAGTTCCCCTCGCCCGTGCCCTTCTTTCGATACGCGTCCGCAACCGGGAGAGCATTCTGGCGCCTCCGCGCGGACGGTCGAAGCATCCTCTGGCGCCATCCGAGCGTTTCGTCGCGCGTTATATCGCGTCGTTCGATTCGTTAATACTTCAAGAGCGTACGGAGGTCGAGGTCGCGAAATAAATTGGCGGTCGGTGGAAAGGCGCAGCGGCGGCGGAGAAACGAGGGAAGAGAAATGGCGACGAAGGAAGAGGGAAGAAGAGGGGGCGGGCTGGAGGGAGAGAAAAAAAGGAAGCGAGAGGCTTTTCCTCGCTCTGACTACCGGATGGCTCCAAGTTATTCACTCGGATATAATAGTGCGGTGCTGAGACAATGCAAGCTTAATGAAAGCCACCCCCGTCCGCCGCCCGCCGCTAGCTCGCCTGCCACCCTCGCCCGCCCCCTCCCCGTCCCTCTTTCTGCCGGCTCTCTGTGCGTCCCGTGGCTCTTACCCGACGCCAACGCCAACGCCGCCACCGTAGCCCCGGCGCAGTGGCGTAAACACCAAACAAAGCAAACAATGAGACACAGAAGTGTCCCACAGACCTCGATCGCTTAATGAGAACTTTAAAGCGCCTCCGCGAACTACCAGCCTGTCTGTTTCAGACAGGGCCCAGCGCGCGCACTGAGGCAATCCCCGCGGCGCGTACGTACATACGTGGACGGGCACATGCACGGGGCACGTACACGAACGATCGTCGCCGTTGCCTTGCGTTACAGCCAGCCGCGTTTGCTCGGTGCCCGATAAATCGTACGTCTGGGACTCGTTCGACGCGAAATTCCTCCTCTATTTCCCTCTCCCTTGTATAATTCCCTTTACGCCCCGTCATGAATTAACGTAAGACGGAGGGACGGCAGATTTTTGCGGCGCGGCGCTTGCGCTTTCCACCCCGTCCACGCGAGATAGTCGCCTATCCTCCCGGATAGGGGCAGCTCCTCCAAAGAAATTTTTCCTACCGTTGCCGCTGGAACGCTCGTAAACCTTATACGGGCCGTTAAGCAAACCTATACACCGCGGTCCAGGGGTGAAAGGGGCTTCCGCGAGGCCACCGACGCTTGCTCCGCAGAGTTGCGTGGCTCTCGTCCGGGAAGGACGACTCCCACGAAATGTTCCGAGCTTTCCCAGACGTCTGTAATTTGTTATCGCGTGGCAGCCGTTGCTGGTGATCGAGTTGGGTAGTCGAGGGGACGGTATCGCGCTTGGAATTTTTCATGAAAAAAAATAGGGGATGAATGGGGATGGGAATGTATGGTCGTTGTTACGGTTAGTAGCGCAGGTCAGGATAGGGTTTTGCCATCGAATGGGTGCATCCTGGGCGAACCAGTCTGCAGAGCACCAGGAAACGCGTCTCCATGTGGTTACGGGGACGGCACGCAATGGGCGCCTCGTAAACAGGTTTAAGTTCTAGATTATTGGATCAGGGCAGGCCATGGAGGAAAACTAAGCCTCTGGAACGCGCACGACGGACAAAGCGTCCGGCGATCGCTGCGACTGGCCGGTAACCCGTGGATTGTTGCCGAAATGCGGCTGTCCACGGGGAGCGCGGGACGTTCATTTTGAACGACTCGTTTTGCGGGCGTCGTGACGGAACTCGCATGAAAATGTAAGGGTTTATGCGAATTAATGGGACCTGCGCCGGGGTCAACCTGTTCCCAAGGAACTTTACGGCTGGGGTATCAGCGCGGTTCTACGTTTATGAGAAGGTACGCGGAGTAGATGTGGACCACGTCACCGGGTTTATGGTTGTTTAAAGTAGAAGTGATAAAGGATACTGCTACTGTTCTACATTTTCGTTCAGGCGGCATTCTCTTCCAGTAGACTTCGTGTGATTTTGGAAATAACGCGGTTTTCCAGCGCATGAAGTTTTGGACGTGTAAAGCAGACGGGGGTTACAGGAAATGGACGCGGAAGCGATAAAGCAGCAAGTACTCGAACAGGATGACGGGAATTCGAATCACCGATCCCGCGAACGTAAGTGACTTGGGGCAAGTAGTAAATTGTAATCGTAAGTTCATGCAGTTTCTCGGTCTTAACTTGGTAGTGATCCTCTAAAGGCATTACCCGAGAGCCTTGCTACCTGGCTAAGCATTCTCCTGTTTCTACCTAATTACCAAGTATCAAGTAAGCTTCATAAAGCTGCTATTAATCTTGCTCAGGCGTGTGGCGAGACCGGAATCCACGGTGTACGTTAGATCGCTTTGAACGTTCACAGGATCCTTTCGGGCGATAATGTCGCGTTTAATCGTAAAACATCACGCAATCACCTTTGGATTTCACACTTCCTGAATTCTAATCAACATTTCTGTCTGAACGTAGACTCGAAGAACATAAGAAATTGTTAGAGCAAAAGAGTTACAATTCAATTTAAAAAGAGAAATATTACCGTTCGATTGAAGATAGATAATTAATTAGAGAGCATCGAAGAAACATTTAGAAACTGATTTTGGTAATTCTCTGCACCCCAAGGTGCGTTCCGATTTTCGCAGTGAGTGCATGAAATTGGTGGCATCGTATTGGTGGCATCGTACGGTTCCCTAGAATTTCTCTCACTTTCCACCAATACGATGCTACTTCCGGTGCAGCGAGCGTGCAGCAAACGCAGAATTTCAGAGGTGAAGCAGTCACTGCGCGCGTGCATGCGTATTTGTTTTTCCAATCTTTGATTATTTGAATTTCTCTATTGGAAATAGCTGATACAATTTAATGAAAAGTAATAAAAACAATTCATTCTCTCATGATTACAATGCCACTTTTTTACGTTATTATTCCGAAGAAACTTCATGTGATGTTTTTTTTTAATACAAATGTATAATTACTTACTTATTATCGAATATCCCGGAATAACCTCCACAATGTTCCCCATAATCTGTCATTTTTAGGCAAACATAATCTGTCCGAGTGTTTTGTTTACAATTAATGATATGTATATTAATTCTGATTCTAAATGGCAAGTTAATATCATCTTCATTTTCGCTTTCATCAGACGAATCACAGCTGCTGATTTCATTATCACTATTATTTAATAGTACAGTAATGCCTCGTTAGTGTCACGTTTTTACCATGCGTTATAATCACGCTCACTATCCCCACCATTTCTTGGAATCCTTCAGTCGAGAGTGAGAGAATCCGAGAACGCGCGAGAGAACAAAAGAGTCGACACGAAGTTGTCGTCGGCTACGAATGGTGTCCGCATCGCGTTAGTATCACGCTGCCAGCCCCGATCGTCGTGATTCTAACGAGGCATTACTGTATCAAGGTTATTGTAAACAACGTCTCTTTTTCCATAGTAGCATTGTTAAATTTCAAGACCGCATGAACCGCTGCGATTTCTGCACTCACTGCGAAAATCGGAACGCACCCTCAGTTACGAGTTTAGATGGCTTTACTTAGAACAGCGATGCCCAGGTGGGCGGTCCGAGATAAACGAGCATTCATCGCGTTTTCCAAAGCTCGCGTGGAAGAAGGTGCTCGAAACCAATGACGTTGCGGGCATGTCACGGACGGGGAAAACTCTAGTAGTGTGCGTGTAGGCTCGTACCCTGAAATCAGCATGTAACCGTTACATGCTGATTTCATTGCGATTAAATTGATTTGACTTCTGGTTATAGGCTGATTTCAAATCGTTTGGATTTGCGGTTATGGGTTCTATTTTTTGATGACAGCATAATTTTTTAAACCCTGGGGAGTTTCTTTTTCTTCATAATTTTGTATTGTCATCCAAAATACATATGCCTGCAAAGTTTCAAGTCTATTGGATAGTTGGAAGTGGGTTGAAATTGAGTTTCTAGATTTGAACTAAACAAACATACATACAAACAAACAGAGGATTGAAGTTGAATAAAAATCGTTTAATAAGAAACTGTTTGTTAATTAGATGTGTAAATGAGACTGTTCAAGTCTATTCCGTCCAATTATATAATCTTATTGTTTAATCATTAGTCAATTCCTGTTTATTTTCCCAATTCCTAAAATGTAGAACACTAGGGCTCCAAGAGCCTCAGTTGTAAAAGCCTATGGGTACGAGCCTACACGCACACTACTAGAGTGTTCCCCGTCCGTGACATGCCCGCAACGTCATTGGTTTCGAGCACCCCCTTCCACGCGAGCTTTGGAAACCGCGATGAATGCTCGTTTATCTCGGACCGCCCACCTGGGCATCGCTGACTTAGAAGTAAACTAGCAGGAGTACTAGTCAACGACTTCCCAGACATTCAGGCGGCGCCGCCTGGCCCTGTATTGTCTTATACTACTAATTCTGGTACACATACCACTAGGCGGACGCTGCAAAGGTCTGTCCACGTCTCGCCTATACTACTTGGCATTCGCCTCGCCAAACAATTGCAAGTCCACTGTCCGCGTCTGACCATTTACTGTCGCCTACTACTTCCTATTAACTCTGCCCCTACATTATCCTATCACTTTTGACTCTGACATCGAAATATGCGAGTAACTACAAAGCCTGCCACAATACACAAGATAGCGCTGCAACTTCCATCCCTTCCTCCATACAATAGACCACTTTCCTCTCTAATAACAATTCAATTAACACATTCACCGCAGAGACACCGCGCGGGAACGTGACGGGGCACGATTTCACGTAATTTCTCCGCTTTCCACGCGCCCCCGCCAGCGTCACCCCATAATAAGCGTGTATACATTCCCGTAGCAGAGCGTATCTGCATTCACCGCGGAGATTCGGCTGCCGGGGTCCGTAACAATTTTCATTAAACGACCCCAATAGTCGGGTTATACAGCAGAACGTATCGTTCGTCATGGCGGAGCCATGTTATCGGGGTGGCTCGCGCCGCAGCCAGGCAAAATCGGCAGCCGCAATATTATACAGGCGGCATCGACTCCAGTGGAAGGAGCAGCGTGGCGCTATTTCACAAATTCGCGAGTTACTTTCGGTTTCGGGGTGGAGGCAAGGGGGTGACTCGAGGCGGAGTTTCGCGCGTAACTATGTTATTCGAACGCGGATTAAAACGGGAAACGGTTCGCCGCGTCCTTTCGTGACTAAGACCGTGGGGGTGAAAATGCGGCGGGGGGGGGGGGGGTGGGCACGGGGGATCGCTACGGGGCAAATCGCGCTCCAATTAGAAGAGAACATCCGTTCTCGTGGAACGCGCCGAATACGTCGCGCGATCTGCGAAATTGCCACCGCGGTGCAGTCGCACAATGCGGACTAATAATCGCGAGAGACGTTGCCCCGAATCTTGTGAATCTTCCTCTGCCAGTTCCCGTGGAAATGCAGCCTGGCACGGGAGATTGTAGCAACGTCATCGCGGGCAAGTTTAAAATTGGGCGCGTTAGAATGTACGTTCGAAGGGGTTGCTATATAGCGCCGCAGCTGTTAATATCATCGCGGTGACTTCAGCTACCCCGTAATTCCTTCACGTCATTAATTTCTTGGTTGTACCATCCGTTACGACGTGTTATACCCTGCGTAATTAGATCACCATCAGTCTCTCGCTCTGCGTGCAGAACACTTGGGACACTCGACCGAATCGCGAAGAAAAACGCCACTGCCTGAGAAACGCCACAGGGTGCATCGCGTTGTATAATTCATAGAGGAGAGCAGGGAGGGGAGCGACGTTCGGCAAGAAGCCGCAGAGTTTGTTCCGTGGACGAGCGAGGATATAAGACTATCGAAAAACGATTAATCCCGCAAGAGGAACCGGACCCCCGCGGGGTGAAAAGCGATATCACCCGAGGGACCCCTAATTCAGCCTAATTGCGCGTTTACGCGAATCTTTGAAATATTTATGAGGCTTTATGAGAATTCTTCATATCCCGCTGGCCTTGTAGCGCGGCCACTTCCAAGAGCAGGCCCGGAGGCCGCGAGCTTCGGACAGAGCGATCGATCGCGTCGATACCAAAGGTATCCGCGGTCGCGGTCGATGCTGCACGCCGTAGGAACGAACCTTCGGCTCGTTCTGAAAACAGCACGGGAGCTCATCGAGAGGAGAAATTAAAGAACCGAGTCCAACGAGATACGGGATGCTCGGAATCGACGAGATCGATATAAAATGCTCTCTTTGGGGCTTTTCTTCCGAGTCTGCTAGGGAAGTGATGCAGTTACGCTGACTCACCGGCCACGGAATTCAGTCTGTTTGGTATACATCATGATAAACAGATGCCGAGGGGGAGTATCAAGGTGGTTGTGTAGTGGAATTCTGGGAACCTCGCTGGCACATTTATTAACTTCACCATCAAACGATAACGCTGTTATAGTTTCATCTACGTTGAACTATCTCCGGAGATAGAATCAATGTGCCCCTCCGAGCTTCTGGTATCGGTCAATTTCTATGAGGGCCCGATAGTAATGCGAAAAGAGCTGCGTGCCAATCGGAGTACCAATGAAATGATTAAAAAGCTTCGCGATGTAAAAGCACGGTAAGTCTCTGAGCGCGTGTCCAGGGCGAAAGCGGACCAGACTGGCAGCAGCGAGGGCACGTCGTTTCAATTTCCGAATGGACCGGGGGAAAGGAAGGGCGTGAACGAGCGCGAAGGGCAAAGGCACGAGGCAGAAAGAAAATCGTCAGCGCGTTGCTTTAACGAAGTGTCGTTCACGTTGTGGACCAACGTTCATTTTGCGCGCACGCCAGCTCCTCTGGCGTTGAAAATTACGCGAGCGCTGGCTCGGGGGGCAGTCGACGGGTCAGCTGGGGGCAGCGGAAAAAAAGCGAGAAACGGCGGGATAGGTCGACATCGACCGAAAACGAGAAAAAATGCGCAGGGGGAGAAGTAGAAACGGCGAAACTGATATTAACGCGAAGATACAAGGAAATATGTGGGCAAGCGGTCGGGTCCGAGTATTATACAGATACTGAGCCAAGCCCGTGGCTCCTTCGAGTGGAAAAAACGCTTCGTTGCGATCGGAGATAAATAAATAAATAACTGGTCGTTGCGGGGAGGAACCTTAATCGAAACGGGGGCAGAAGCTTACGATGCTGTCGTTTGCATGCAATCATTTCTCTAACTTTCAGTTAAATTTGATCCACGGAAATGTAAAACTGGGGTGACTATTAGGGTGGAGCGAAAATTTTTTTTTTTTACAATTTCGTCAACGTTGTATGTTTTATTTTTGACCCTACAGCATTATTCATACCAAAAATTAATAAGTTCTTACATCATCCTCAGGTGGCGCATGGTAAATTAAAAAAACTTATAGGGACTATAAATTTTTTACAAATCAGTATTCTGCGCTTCCCTTAGTGTCCTCTCTCGCTCTAGCCATTGTTGATTATTAGTTCTACTGACTCAAGATCGAGATCAGATACATTGTCCGGTCCGAACGTGTCCCGGGAACAGCGATCGCCGGGGGAAACTGGCCCCCTCCCGATCTTGAGTCAGTAGAACTAATAATCAACAATTGCTAGAGCGAGAGTGGACACTGCGGAAAGCGCAGAATACTTACTTTGTAAAAAATTTATAGTCTTTATAAGTTTTTTTTTAATTTACCATGCGCCACCTGAGGATGGTGTAATAACTTATTAATTTTTGGTATGAATAATGCCTTAGAATAGGGTCAAAAATAAAATATACAGCGTTGGCGAAATTGTAAAAAAAAAATTTTTCGCTCCACCCTAGTGACTATAGAATTTTAATGAATATATAAAAGAGCATGAGAAACATTTTTTAATTATGCCTCATCTCCAAAACGCCTCCGCTAGGTGTTTCAATTGTTGGCAGACAATTAACCAGCATTTCTTCGACGACAGTGTATCCGGTCGGGGAGATAGAAGCAAAACATCAGGGACACCGCGAATACCACGGTCTCGAGGATGTCATAGAGCTAACACGCCAGAAAATCCAGGGTATGCGAGCGCGTCCCACGCGAATGAACTAAACCGAAAAATTTCCCAACAATTTGAAACTGCTGCCGCAAACACTGCGCAGTGTAAACACGGTAAACCGTCGCCCTCCAGCTCCTTGCACAGAAGCTGCGAAACGTTAGAGCGCTCGGGCACGATCGCGCCTCGAAGTCACGACCACCTGATTCAGTTTTTTTTTGTAAATTTTGTTCACCTTTCTTGACTCAGATTGGACCATTAAACTTTAATGAATAGACCTTTCTACTTGAAAACGTTCTTGAACGTTTTATTTCGCTTTCACTAACCCCGGGAGTAATCAGCCCGAGTGGAGGGTTAAAATTGAAATTTCTTGCCAAAGAGACCCGAGGTTTTAATCAAGTTTCGAGGTCTTCCGTGTCTTTCAATTTCATTCCCCCCTCGCCCTAACTGTTTACCACGTCGCCACTCTATTTTTCTGGTAAAAATGAGAGCGAGTGCCGCGGAACGACGCGACGTAAACTCGCTAAGTAACGTCCGCGTGGACGCGGCCGCCAGGATACGGTCGTTGTCGGTTAAATCGGTGGCAAACCGGCGATCTTGTAAACAAGCGACGTTCTAAAACGCGGAACAGTCGTCGAGAGAGTTACCCAGCGCCGTAACTCCCGTCGGCCATCTCGGCCCCCCCCCCCCCTGCGAATGACGATTTACATCGACCGTAACTGCGAGAAAGGATTCCGCGAAATTGGACGTTACACGGACCGCCCTCGCGTTCCGTTCGCCCGCAACTGTTGTTAGATCTCATTTCCCATCGCCCTACAACGATTTCACGTTGCGGGAGATGCCCGCGAATGAAAGTCCAGTTGGTTCATTTGAAATTACGAATCGATGAATACCCTTTCTACTACCCCTACAGCACATTGGTTGCCGAAATGTCTCAGTTACGTTGCGGTTTGATATCTGAAACATTGCACGGAATATTGCCGAAAAGTTGCAAGTAAATTGCTATGTCCGCCCTGTGCAACATTGCAGGATATATTTCTGCAACATTTCTGAGTTTTTACAGCAATGTTCGCGCAACATTTCTGAGATTTTACAGCAATGTTTGCGCAACATTTCTGAGATTTTACAGCAATGTTCGAGCAACATTTCTGAGATTTTACAGCAATGTTCGAGCAACATTTCTGAGATTTTACAGCAATGTTCGCGCAACATTTCTGAGATTTTACAGCAATGTCCGTGCAACATTTCTGAGATTTTACAAACAAAATAACGGTATTTTATTTAATCATATATATCGGACGTGTCTCCGAAGGGGGCGACGACATGAATGTGTGCAGAATCATAGTAGTATAACGTCCGTGCATCTTTATTAAATAGAAAATTATTTTACCCCAGGGAGATTCGAACCCGCGACTCGTAGCAGCGTAGACGAACACTATACCGCTGCAGCTAGAACTGTTGATTGCAACTTATGCTCCTACCGTGCAACACTTTAAACTCAAATTATTTAAAAACAAAGATTCGTTTTGACAAACTCCATTACATCTCCCTAATCGCGGAGTCGGATATTTCACAACAAATTCATTTCGACGCTTGATATTGTATTAAGTTGATGCATATTCTGTTATGAAATATCCTGCGTAGTACAAGAAAATAATGTTTTTTTTTTTTAGTTTTTAGCGCATTTTTAATACAATCGTTTGACATCATTTTTTTATATATTTTAGGGACACGCGTGTCCCTACCATTGACATTTAATTTATTATGCGTAATGAAACAGTTCGGTATTGTCGGGTGAAAATTTCTAAATCCCGATTTATTGCGGATTCATTGCCGAAATCTTGCTCATACGTTGCGAGGTCTCGCAACCTAACAGCAAGATTTCGGCAATGAATCCGCAATAAATCGGGACTTAGAAATTTTCACTCGACAATACCGAACTTTTTAATAATAATAATAATAATAATTTTATTTACGGGACAAGCCCATTAAGCACAATAAGAAGGGATAATAACAATAGATTACAATAAAACTTTTTAAGACTTTTTCATTACGCATAATAAATTAAATGTCAATGGTAGGGGCACTGGCAGTAATTGGCACGTGTAACACTTTTTTTACAAATATCCTTTGTTGCTGTATATAGTTAATGAATTTGTTTAAACTCTATAGTGTTAATTAAATAATTGTCTTAATTATTTATGTCAGATATTGTCCACGATCGCATATATTCCCTCGGCGATAGCCTGTGGAATCTTAGACTGTATTCTGCGTGTCGACATTTCAGGATTGTTCCGCGTAATTCCGGATTTATTGCGGATTCATTGCCGAAAACTTGCTCATACGTTGCGAGCGCAATATTGCACGGCAATGGGTGTGCAATATTTCGGCAATATTGCACAAACGTGGCCATTGCAATATTGCACGGCAATGTGTGCGCAATATTGCCGAAATATTGCTCATACGTTGCGAGCGCAATATTGCACGGTAATGTTTCCACAATGTTGCAGGAATATTGCAATGCAACCTGCAACCAAACGGCAACATTGTAATGTACTGCAACGTGTGTGCAACGTTCCTGCAACAAAGTGTGCTGTAGGGGTACGGTGGCTGCTAATACTTCGCGCAATGATAGCTCCGAAGCAAAGTTAAATTGTATGGAATATGGTCGATTGATACTACTTAAATTCCCTGTGAATGCTACGTTCTCCGCGAGCTCGCCATGCATCGAGCGTCGAAACGACGTTGCAGCGGCTGTTTCGCGGGGGCATATTCATTCCCTGGCGGGAACAACGGTCGGGGGAAACGAATTTATTGTGGAAACGCTCGGTGAACGATCTCTCGAGCTCGTATCAACGCGCCTCCATCGGGATCCGCGTCCTCCTCTCCGAGTCCCGAGTTTCTCCAACCAGCCGTAAGACAGGTAAACATCCACGACCGAATCATATGCGTGCAAAGTAGAAGGAAGGGGTGTCTTTGTGAGAGCCAGGCCGTGTGTGGATATCCGGATGCGTGAGGTGAGGCATGTATATGGTAATGTACGAGGGATGTAGACCTTTGCAGTGTTAACGATTCCGCGTTCCGCATTAATCTGAATTTCAAATTCCCGCGCTATGGCACCTCCGCGCACGGAATCGCTGACGAGGAAGGACACCCCCGGTGAAGGTGTCCCTTTGTCGTTGCAATTGCTGAAAATGTTCAAATCTTTGCTCGCGCTTACCGCTATGCAACGCCTGTTACATCCTGCGCTGTAATCAGCGCCGTTCGTGTGTCCATTTTGAAAAGAAGCTCGGCTCACTCGGGCCGCAGAGCTCCCCAGCTGGACCGAAATTGTGCTGACTGAGAGATAGTGCTTGGTATCGTTGGAGGGAACAGGCACGTGTGCTTAGCATCAGAATATTTTCATTTTAGGGACTCCCGGTTGTTCTGACTTAAGGTAGCTCTGTAATTATCTTGGGAAATAGTTGAGAGTGTCCACAGGGCGCGTGATCTTGAATGAAAAATTACAGGGATTCCTGAACGCATACCCCCTGTCCACGTGGAGACGCGTTGAAGCTTATATTCAAATGAACGACCGACAATTTTAGCATACCTACGTGATAAATAAAAGATGACTTCAGAAAATGCTCCTCCGTACCTAAGGGTAGCTCCTTCCGTCTCAAGCAACATTAATCCATTTTTTCTTGTTTTTCTAGACTAAGGTAAATGTCCCTATTTCTGCTCATGTCCCCATTTCTGCTCATTTCGTATTTTTCTTATTATTATAAGCGTTACGTTTGTACTATAGTTGCAAGAAAATAATTCTAAATTATTCGAACATTTACACGAGTGTTGCACGAGGTTGGGGCTAATCAAAGTGCAGCATAAGCAACGAGAAACTTTTAAAACGAGAGACTCATGATTTTTCGATCGTGTTCTAGCTGGTTGTGCTAAGGAACAGCGTCACTATTGGTATTCGATAATTGGGCAGAAAATAGTTCTTGCAGTAAAAGTTCTTATTTAATAACAAAAACAAATACCATATTGTGCTCTGGATTTAGATTTTTTTTACTATTTTTAATTTTTTTAAGTAGAAAACAGGTGAGTAGGCTTAGGGTCAAGTGAATCACCGTCATGTCCGCATTTCTACTCACCAAAATTTTAGTAACATAACCTCACAATTCAATGTATGCTGTAACGTCTGTTTCTATTCGAAGGCATTTTATTTTTTGTTTATCATTATTTTATGCTTTACCGTTGTGTTATAAAACCTCTCCATAGAAGATGTAACTTATTTTAACCCGAAAAGGCAACATATTATTTGAGCAGAAATTGGTACAAATGGTGAGTAGAAATACGTACATCGCTATTTTTCGTGAGCAGAAGTACGGACATTTATTGCATTGTATTTAATTACAAATTACTAATAGTTAAACATCTTGAAATATAATTCTTAAATAGTTTTCGAATTGGTTGATTTATTATTAAAGAATTAATCAATTACTCTGCAACTTTTGATCACAAACAAATTTTTTACACCTTCTTTATAACGAGTAACCTCTTAAATGAGCAGAAATTGGGACATTCACCTTACTCTGTTCCCTCTTTACGAGTTTCATTATGATTGAATTGAAGTAGACGATGGACAGTATCGAGGCAATAAACCGGAAGGTAATACAATCCATACCAATATGCTCGGTTTCGGCTATCAGCGAAACACAACCCAGCAACGCGAAACAGTCGATCAATAGAAAACCTGTACAGTTCGTTGGTTCCGTCGAATGGAATTTAATAACAAACGGAATTCTTCTAATTTTTTTCTTTTTTTACGAACAATACAAAATATTCGGAAATTTAATCAGCGTCCAAACAAAAATTATTCGGGTGGCCAGAATTTTCTTCCACGCTGAACGGGCTCGATTCTCCATAAAATAAAACTCCGTTTAACTGTAAATAATACTCCGCTCGATTTCCAGGCGAACGATGACCAAATACTCCCGAAACCTATTCGAATCGTGGGCGAGGTGCCGTTCCCGATGGTTTTCTGGAGGCATCCTAAGAATTATGCCAGTCCAATTCTCCTGGCGAGCGCGGAAATCCGTTAAGAGGGATTCATGTGCCCTCTCAGACTTAGATTTTCTGCGGTGGACGATCCAGGATGCGTCAAAGGACGCGCGAACGAGAAGAACTCGAAGATATTCGTAAGCGATCGTAGGGAATCGTCGCGGCGAGAATAAAATCGCAAACGAGGACGTGGAGTTCCACTCTCTGACGGCCGGGCGAAGGAACCCCTTGCAAACTTAATTCCCTGGCGGAGAGGGCGGGTTCGTTCGATTTTCGAGCTTGGCCATCGGGAAAGAAAAATCTTATAAAGCCAGATTGTCCCGCAGAAGGGGGCGGAGGAAGTTCCTTTTCGATGATCACAGAGCCTCGTCTTCCGCGGCACCGGTTTGGAATACTAAAATCCTAAACTTCGCCCGTTAGCGACGTCAAAGACTTTTTGCATAGCGAAGACCCCGAGGCGTGAGGGAAATAAAAATCTAAGCCTGTACACGGAAGATGTATAAGATGTCTCGGGGTGTAGCCTGTGGGATTGAGAATCATCTTGCTGATAGCACACCGCGTTTATATCACACCTTCTTCATTGCACTCACGTCTCTTTCATATACACTTTTATAATCGAGTGTTCGTGATACCTACTGTCGCACAGTGGGCCAAACGGGCGATCTAGCTGGACAAAAGTCATTTTGGCGACCGTTAAAAAATGTTTTAATTTTATAATAATAATAATAATTTTATTTACGGGACAAGCCCATTAAGCACAATAAGAAGGGATAATAACAATAGCAATAGATTACAATAATTTTTATTCCACGTTGTTAGAAAAGGTTTGGAGCGACCGAAAACACATAAAAAAATGTATTTAGTAACGCTTAATGGCCGTGGTACCTCTGCAAAGATGCCCGTTCCGCAGGTGTGGTTTGCGAATTGACATAGCCCCGAATGCAGCACCATGAACAAAACTGTATTTCATAGACGGTTGCTAGAATGTTTTTATATTCTCTCTTGCATATTGTTCCGTAAGGTATGTATTTTAAGATGTGATAAGCAAATATTTCGTTACTTTATTGGAAATATTTTTTCTTAATACCTGAAAGTAACAGAAGAAATGTGCGAACCATGGCAAAGCATTTCAACTTTATCTAGACATACAAAATGATGTCCACGAGTGTCCTCTTTCTTCCTTATCTCATTGTATTCTGTGATTCATCGCCTATAAGACCTGATTATAAACTTTTGCCGATAGGCGCCGATTCGGAAGATATTTCGCTTTTTATGAAGCGCTAGCGTGCTTTGCCATGCATGGGTTGAACGTTCCAAAACCTCGGAATGGTCTCTGATGGGGCTAAATGGTACAAATTAGCTCTTTTGTGTATTTTACAATTATAGATATGGTATCCCGTGTTTTCAGAAAAGTTATTACTTATTTTTCTTTGGTTTAGAACTCAGAAGCCCTCTATTACCTATTACACATGTATATTATACTCAAACCTCTACTACGTATTGTATTCTTTACGTCTAGCGTCTCTTATAATTGTGTGTTAATCCACATGCTACTCATAACATCAGATCCCTACATAGCACACATCAGAACAAAATATCCGACTAAAAAGAAGACACTAACATCTGCAATGAAACATCTTTTAAGAGACCCTCCGGAAGAATGCAGTAGTTCGGTCAACAGAAGATGAATCGTGTAACAGTCCTGGCAGTGATTAACTCGTTTTATTAATGGTGAACATGTTACAATTTTATTTTTTTAATAAATTATTATTTGTACAAATATGTGTGTTTAAAAGTGTATATTTCCCGTGCGAATTCTTATTTTACTCTTTTACTTTAATCATTAAAATATGATTTATATTAAAAAAAGGCAAATTTTTATAAAAAAATGGATTATTATTCATATTTCATGCAAATATAACTATAACAACAGATAGACATAACAAAATCCTTCATTTCGAATTTTGTCCAGCTAGATCGCCCGTTTGGCCCATTGTGTGTCGAGCTGAATGGCGTTCCAAGAAAATTTTATGGACAAAGATTATTTTCTCAAGTGCCTTCATTATTGAAATCGTCCACGTTTCTAGGATCCCGTTTAATCGTGCGGTTATTTCAAACCATTCTTCTAACCGGCGCTGGTCCACGCCATCCCTCGTCGATAAACCTTCATCCTTCTACATTAACCCCCTTCCCCGCAGGCCTGTCAGGCACGAACAAAACGGGGTTAATTCGTTGGAAAAGCCGATGAGCCGACAATCTTAAATTTCGTATGCGCCGGCCGGGCGGGGAGAAGAGGCCGTCGAGGATCAAATTTTCGAGGGTGGTTCCCGCTGAATTAACGCGTACCGCTCTGTCGCCGTATATACGAGGGGATTAAGTGTTGATGAGACACTTGTGTCCCCGTTTCTTTCCTCCGCCGTTTAACTTTCATTTAGTTAATTACACCAACCCCCACGAACTGCCAATCCCCTTTCCCACTCGCCCTTCCCCTCTGCCCCTGCCTTCAATTAAAGATTCCTCGAGCACGGGCAAGTTTGTGACGCGTAAAAGTCGCGAGCGAACGAATCACCTGCGGAGCTGTCTTGAAAACTTCAGGCTTGCTCGCTCGCACCATCCTCCGGTGACTTTCCGTGAGAGAATCAGTCGAGCTACCTGATTGCCGAGGAAAGGAGAGAAGGGAAGGGTTGCGCGTGAAAGCTGCGACTTGGACTTTTTCAGCTGGTAAGCGAGATAAAGCTCGAGGATGGTACGAAACGCGAGAAGCAGTGGGAACGTGGGAGGAAGAGGGGAAATTTCGCCGGCAATGCGTAGCCCAAGCTGCGTTACGCTAGACAGATGGAATACGAGAGATTATTAAAACACCGCGCCCCGAAGGCTGCACGCGTGCACCACCGTAACGCGGCACAGTGGGACGAATCGACATTTAAGTAGGCATTCACTTCATTTTTTACATTTTTCATCATTTTGTGATTACTAGCTTTAGATTACAGAATTTAGATAATGATTTTATAAAAATTTTTATTTTTTTTATTTTTTGTGAAAATAGCCACATTCATCTGGATTAGCCAGGCATAGTGAGCTGGGGTACATTTCGTGGCCCCAGAGTTTACCGCTGGAAAATTTTTAGGCGATATATATCTGATGTGTAACACAGCTATAACTAAATTATGAACTCCGTCCAACGCAACGAGTCAAGTCAGTGGTCAGTATAGGTAAACAAAAGAATCGCATTAACAACGTGATAGATGCAAGGGATTTCAGCTATTGGCTGGCAAACGATAGTCAATTGTTGAATTCAGGAGCGGATTGTCATGGGTCATTATTAGAACTTGCTTGCTTCCTTTTTATTTGTTTCCCCAAAAGTCGATTCCAATCACACTCTGATTACATGATTCATTCTTATTTATCTAGCGTTTCATTCATACTTTTGCACGTTTCACACCTCTGTGTGCTTCACTTCCAACATATATTACTTATATTTGAAAATTACTCAATTAGAGTATTTTGAAGTTAAAAACATTCATTTTGCACCATTATTATTGAAAATAATAAATTGAAGCAAAATAGTACATTTTTCCAGACTTGCACCTGCTTTTGTTAAAAAAAATATCAATTTTTCAAAGGGTCGGATGCGGACGGATATAAAAATTGAATTTTGTGAAATTGAAGCCTATCCAGAATTAAGAGGTATGCTTGAATTTACGAACAAATTCGAACAATTGTTTTAATTTAAAAAAATACGAAAATTGTAACAAGAAATATTAATTGTGTGTTTGTCTATCGCCTAAAAATTTTCCAGCGGTAAACTCTGGGGTCACGAAATTTACCCCAGCTCACTATGCCTGGCTAATCCAGATGAATGTGGCTATTTTCACAAAAAATAAAAAAAATAAAATTTTTTATAAAATCATTATCTAAATTCTGTAATCTAAAGCTAGTAATCACAAAATGATGAAAAATGTAAAAAATGAAGTGAATGCCTACTTAAATGTCGATTCGTCCCACTGTGCGCGGCCAGCAACGTTTCTTTCATACGCCTCGCCACAGGGACCTTCCTCCTTTCACCAGGTATTCACGCACCCGTTTCGTTACAACAGTCCTTTTGTTTTTAATCATTACCCTGCCGCCGCGTGTCTCTCCATCTCCCTCCCACTGAAGATATTAGTTATCGAATTCCGATAATAACGCGTCAAAGATGACGGGGCCGGTGTAAATAAGCCGGGAAACTGTTATCCGAGGGAATGAAATTGTGTGCGCGTAGCCGACCGGTAAGCTAGACGGGATAATAATAATAATAATAATTCTTATTATTCTGACTACAATCATTCCCGTCTAACGTTGCTAGCCGACTTCCTCGCGTGGAAAAGCGAACTCAGTAGCTACAACTAGCTGTAAGATACAACATTGCTATTCCATCGGTTCGCAAGAAAATATTCTCCCACTTAAGAGGCAAATTGAAACCAAAATGCCCGCCGAAGGATCCGCCGTTTAACGCGAAGCCACGCCGCGGAGAAGAGGGAATATCCATTTCGATGGTTGCGGCCGAGGTGGGAGTCGAAGTCGCGGGGGGATGACAGAGAAAGGGAGCAGGCACAGCCGAGGGGTTGAACGGAGAAGGAGAACAACGAAGGGGGAGGCTCGAGCAAAGATGAATACGGCAGCGAAAGATGTTTATACAACCCAATTTTTCGCTCGATTGCCTACGCTACGGGATTTCCCATCTTCGTCCTCCCTCGTCATGTTTTCCTTAGCTCGCCCCCCCTCGCACTCGCGCGAGTTAGCTGACTTCCAGGAGCGGCTGGGAGGTATCTTTTACCGCTCGTTCCGTATTCCGCTTATATACCGGTCGGAATTTCATTTTGATTCAAAGTTCAAGACGCTCGGCCCCTATTTACCGGGGCGGGGGGTAAAGTTTGGTCGGGAAGGGTGGAAGAGGCACGAGTATAATGTTCCAAGGAATCGTGCCCGGAGGGGGCTGGGGAACGCGGGTAACGGGGATCAAAAACGACGAGTAACACGTGTGGGGTCAGTGGCTGGAAAAAAGAGAAACTGGCGCGGTTGGGAAAAAGGAAGAGCGACGAGTGTGTAATTCCACGGGAAAAGGTGCAGGAGGGAAAAGCTTGCGGCGTTGTTTGTTGCCTCATTGCCCACGGTTAACTGCCCGGCTACAAAAACATTGTATGCCAACTAAGGTTACGTTCTATTACCGTGGCTTGTCCCCCAGCTTTCCTCCTTTCCTCCTCTCCCTCTCCCTCCCTCCGGACGGAACGTACCCTTATAAACCTTACATAAGAACGCGTTTCGCGCTCAATTTACGCGTAAAGTATTTTATTCGATTGTAACGAGCGACGCACAGTGGTTCCAAATCGCTAAAAAGCGGCAAACCCCTCAAAACGTACTTGAATTTAGCCGTAATTTAAGAAATTCATGGGGTATTTGATGCACTGATATATATATATATATATATATATATATACAACGAATCTGCTATAATAGCAAACAGCTGCTATATATAGATTTTTCGAAAATTGTATTTTAGCCAGCTTTTGGCGATTTGGGACCACTGTGCAACGTGCCCCTTTTTCTCGACCCAAGTAACAACACTTTTTCTCGTTGATGGTGAAGATATCAGCTGCGTCAACAGCGGGCGGATGGTTCCTAAGAAATTCGAAGACTTCGGCTCCTATTTGCGTACACTTCGCTACCCGACTTAGAAATGTTGAAACCACATGGGAACGCAAGGAAAATACGATTCGGAGGACGGTTTCGCGCGATCGCAAAACTTCTGCCGCGATTTCAGGATTTCGAAGCCCCCTGGCTAGTAATACTCGAGATAATAGCGAAGCTTCGCTTCATCAATTCCGCGATACCGAGATATCCATGGTAACGCGTCAAGCAGCGGTCCCCTCGCCATTTTGCGACTTTAGAATTTTCCCAGGGGCGAAAGTTCGGAAGATTACACAGATTCCCCGCCAGTTAGTTTGTGATTTTTAATACGCCCGGCGGACGGAAACTTTCTGTTAACGACGGAATTTCGAGCGTTCACGGTTTTCGAGAAAATTGAATTTCGCCCGACGGAGACCAGGGGGGGGGCTGGCAAAAAATCCGCGATCGCGGTTTCTGGGTCAGAATCTGACAACGTTTCTTGCGAAGCATTTTCACGGTTTAACGCACCCCTCGGCTTGGCAGCGTTTCGCGGTCGACTCGTCTTTCGTCGCGCCATAAAAATGTACTCCCGAGGCGAATAACGCGAGCGCGGGGGGGGGGGGGAGGGGGCGGGAAAAAAAAAGCGGGGGAGATAGAGAGGCGGGCGCGCGACTCCTTTTGAATCCGATCTATTTCATGGAATCGTAAACGTTTCCTGCGATGAATACCGGCGCACTTAACCAGGGTAATGCAGTCAGCTGCCACTTCGGGACCTCCTTTCCCGGACAAGTTAACTTCCGACTTGGAACGTCTCCGTGATCCCCCGCTTTGACAATCAGGCAAAGAGGATATCTCAGTCGGCATCTCGGGATTAAATGGAAGGGAAGATTGGCCATGGGACCCAGCGGATGAAATGAATTTTCAATGGAACCCGAGATCGAAGATCCTAGGCGAGAATAAGGAGGAGAAACAGAGAGCCAGAGTAGTGGGCGATCGAAATGTAGAGGAGAAGAATTAGATATGCTAAAGTGATCCCCTCTCGGTCTAGTTTTTCACCAAGTTTCCGCTCTCGTTTCCACCGAGCCATCCCTGCTCCCCGATAAAATTAATAGAATTAACACGAAGAGTTCGTGGACGAACGTCGTGTCGATTTCGGGATTGATGCTTCCGACCGGTGTCGACCATAATGGACCTTCAGTGGTTAAAAGTGGTACTGGGGTTTTCATAATTGAGGCATTTGATGGAAAAAGGGCACATACGCCAAAATGCCATTTCAAGAAAATCGATTTCAAAGTTTTCATTACAGTATAACTTAATAAAAAGTAATGCAATTAAATCCAATTTTTTTAAGGATGTAGTTACCGTGTCCTTCAAACGTTCTGAAAACAGAAGTCATGATTTGAAAATGATATGTGTCTTTATTTATAAGTTTCCAGCAAGTGATTTATGTGCCCTTATTCCGTAAATATGGTAAATTCGTAAAAAAATTGCTTCTTTGTTTAGTTATTTAAATATACTTTTGTTTACTTACTTCGTTACGCATTTTTTTTTACATTCCTTAAATAGAAAATACAAAACGATGCAAAAAAATAAACAAAAAATGTAATGTTTTAAGTAAGTATTAGTTTCTTCGATTTTTTGCAGCAAGCTGTCTTACAAATACAATCTTTTCTTTCCCAAATTAGCTTCTTTCCTTGCGGATTCAATACTCGCCTCACTTTCCATATTTCCTGTACACAAAATCCTCTATGAAACAAAAGTACGATTATTGCATGACAGCACGGTTGCGCGACCGCTCAGCGACTATGAAGCTGCGAGTCGATTACGCTACGTGATAAAACAGCATCTAGCTAATCTGAACGCGAGAGAAGTAATGTCCTTGATATATTATATACATAACACATACCTGAGTCGATTTAAACGATTTAAGGAAAACCTTTTTCCATCAAATGCCTCAATTTATTATCTGACTCCGTGCTTTTTCAAGACGAGCACTGAAGCTTATAGAGATGTTTGAAGCACGTGCTCGATGTTCAGACGGAATAAGGAGCAAAGGCAGATGAAACTATGAAGTTTCCCAGACACCTAGCATGCGTCGCGCTCTATCATTTCGATTTCAAAGATCCCAGTGAAAGCCTGCAGTGCCGCGGTGACATCGGCGCGTGTTCAAATGAAACAATCCCGCGCACAATGTATCTTTCTTGCCCGACGTTTATTCGTTCCCCAAGCACGAGATCCTCCAATTACTTCGCTCGATACGCAAACGCGCGCACTGCCTCCCCCGACGCTTAAGCCGGCAGAGCGCTTTTTAATTATCTTAATGTCCGTCAGACCGTTCATGAATAGTCGTTACTCTCCGAGCTGCTTATGAATGCAGGCTACCGACGGATGCCACCCTCCCCCCACCTTTCTCCCACTATTTCCCGTATTACTTACACTTTTCTATTAGGCAAGAGTCTCCTCGTTGAATCGCCAATCGTTGGTACCAGCCAGCGGAGCGACGACGCGAGAGGGATGGGAACAAAAGGAGCCGGGGAATAAAAGCATCCGGAGAGGTTAAAAAGAAAAGGGAGAGAGGGGGGAAAGGGCAAAAGAGCGAGGGAGGATACGGCTGACGACGTAACGGGTATTGGCCTCTTTTGGCGCGGAGACAACTCTCGCTAATCTCCCTTTATCCGAGGGGTAACGTAACTTCGCGTTCCATTCGGGAATATCTTACGAGCGCGGATCGTCGCGGCAACCGTCCAAGCCGTCTCGTCTTTCCAACCCCCCCCCCCCCCCCCGCCGACGTGGCCTGGGCGGGCGGTGTTGGTGGGGCTACGTGGGTGACTTTCGAGCGGGAGGAAATCTTGGCCGGGTCGAGAAATCGAGCCGTGATTCCGTGTCGCTGGAAAACCAATACGGGGTGGACGGCCAAATAGGACGCCGCGACTGGTGTTCGTTTCCGATCTAAGGATTGATGAGGTGCGGGGCCGCGCAACTTCTGACGTCTCATTTGCCCCGGCCCGAAGGAAGGGCTGGAAAGAGGCTAGGCGAAATTTCGGCGGACCGCGCGGGCGGCTTGCACGTACCGCGAAACTGCTCGATACCGCGTCGAGTGGGCGGCGAAATTTTTGTTCCCCCCGGCCGTATCGAACGGCGGCGCACAGTGGAACGACGTAAGGACAATAACTGGACATGGCAATTACTTCCAAACGGTTTGGATTTTCATTGTAAAAATTTGCACACTTTCAATTCATGTTAAGTAGAATATCACAAAATCGAAAAATAGCCAAATTTTCGGTGGTTAATTTCACCCCCCCCCCCCCTTCGAATGAATTTGGGCACCAAACAAAAAATGCGTTGTAATCAGGAATAAATCCCATATATATTTACAAATTTCCAGAATTACTTGAATTTTCGGGGTCGGGATCTTACCTTGTACCAAAATTATTAGGTATAACTTATAGTGACGATTCATTATTAAATATAACAATCTTGGAAACAGGCACGTGATTCATGCGTTCGTCGATATACGCGTGTCGCGACGAACGGGCCTGTCTGCTAGCCGAGGTTAAATACGTATAAACTGAAATGTTTATATTAGATGTATTTTATTAATCGCAGCTAGTAGCAGGTAATTTTTGTACAGTTCAAAACCTTACCATTAAAGGATTAAATTAAGGTATTTTAGAACTTGGGCGACTTTGAGCAAAACTTTAAATCGCTAGTTGAATTATTATAGTATTGAGTGCAACACATTTTTATTTAATACAGTTGATTATTGATGAAATCCAAGTTAATTCAGAATGTTTTTTGTACAAAATCATTAATAATAAGATACTCAGCAATATGTAAATTATTGAGAACTTATGAAGTAATAGGATTTAGGCAATAATGGTTTAAAGTGGTGCAACTGAAAGACAAAAAGATTGAAATTTTCATATAGGTCAGATTCATATACAATTAAATCAAAGTTAATGTGAATATAAAGTTTATTTCTTTGTGTTTTCTAATGCTACGAACACTTAATAAAGATTTAATGAAGCTATAGAACAGAATTTTGACACTTCAAATTTTGGCCGATGTCCAAATAAATAAGGCATTCTCGTTCCACTGTGCGGCGCGCCGCACAGTGGTCCGAAATCCACATATCAAGGAAAAAATATGATAACATCAATGTGATACCTTCAATTTATACCAAACTTGGTATCCCGGGGTTTTTGAGGTCGCTGTTTACAAATCTGAAGTCAAAATTACTAAAAACAAAATGGCTAATCCAAAGTGAAACAATAATCTGCGTTAACGGTGTTTTGAGAGGTGTTTCTGAAGCAAATTGAAATTTAACAGGTCTACAAAATCTAGTAGAGGAAGGTCTTGTATTCTTCCACAGCACCAGAGAATCATGTTCTTTCTCATGTAACTGAAGAGGAACCAGAGATGTGAGAAACATATTTGCATCTGTGACGTTTTCTTTATCAAAGCCCTGCTTATATTCACTGTGTCCAGATGAACCGTCACACCCCCATTTAGAAACAAGAGTCATTGTGTCACTTCCTATATTTTCAAGCTCTTCGGTTTTATTTTATAAAATCCTTGAAATGGTATGATTCAGTAATGACTTCTCTGCGACCTCTATGCGTCCACATATAAAAAAACTAATTACATTAAAATATGGCCTCCTAGGAACCATTCATCTTTTATCTAAAACATTTTTCAATATTATGAAAAATGAAAACAAGATACTCCAAATACTGATAAAAGTTATAGAAAAAATGCTCCCGACACCAAAGCCGCAAGTTTACGCAGATGAAACCTGTTTGGTTATGTACTCAAAGATATAATGCACCACTAGTATTAAGTCTTACCTTGACGCTAGTTGTCGCAAAAAAGTTATGTCTAAGTAAACTTCGATTCTATTATTAAAAATACCTCTTTGTTCAACTTGTGTCCCACTGAAATCAACGATTGTATCATTGACTTAATTCATGTAATTTATTTGTTCAGTATGAACATAATCAAATTACAAAATTGTGATTTTTTTTTAATTTGTAAATACTTTAAATTTTACTTGTAAGATAGTGCGTTTTTAACTCAAACTTGCAAGTATTCTGTTCCGCAACTTTCATATTATAATTTCCTTACAAATTAATGGTATTTACAGAAAATTCTTGTTGGTTCTGGTGCTTCAATTATCCTACTATGGAATTGTATTGAAAAAATTCTGCGTGCTTAACATTCCAAAAATGACTTTTTTCCTCTGTTCAAACCACTGTGCGCCGCGTGCACGCGAGCTCCGGGACGCCTTGAAATATAGGTCGTATCGAGAATCTCTCGTCGACTTTGTAACGAGAATAACGAAGGGCACTGGAGAATGGGGCTTGCATGCTAAGGCTCTTTTCCAATTTTTACGAGACGGTTCGCGGGATTCTGTTATTCCCGTAGCTGCCGGCTCTGCCCGCGACGTTACTCGGCGAACGCTCTCGGCATTGCGTATCTCACGGAATTGCGGCGAATTGTAGGTATAATAAATCTGGAGAAATATCCTCAGACTCGTAGAGGATATTCGACAGCAGTGCGCAGGGATAGTAGTTAGAAGGCAGTCTTCTGAACCACCGAACGTCCCTGCAGTCTCCGAAGGCAGGGAAATCTTGCCGATCAATCGGGCAGGCGAAACTTCCTGTCAGTGCGCGGGGGAGGGAATGGAAGGGCATCGTCCCTAAATAGAGCGGCGATGGTCCCTTTAGTTGGCGCACGGTGGCTCCTACGGAAACTCCGCTGCACCATCGGCCGATCGCGACGCGAAGCCTTGTAAATCAATTACAAGTGCCGTGGTTGCGGGCCCGGTGTACCTGTAGAAACGGCACGTACCAAAGCCAGTCAAGTTTCGTGGGTACGCTGACGTGATCGGGAAACTCATGCACGCGCGTCGAGTCTTAGTTTGCTATTGAAGAGGGAAAGAGGGCGAGGCGGGGAGGAGGAGTAGGAGGGAGGGAGGGAGAGAGAGAGAGAGAGAGAGAGAGAGAGAGAGAGAGACGGCGTCTGGCGAGGGAGGAGAGGGACACGTCGCCGATAATAGAAAGCGCACCGCAGCCGAGAGCTTCCGCTGTTCCTGATCGATGCTGCACGCCACCGTCGCGGCTGAGTTCCTTCCGGTTGGGTCACGTTTATGGGGAACTCGTCACGCGGACGGATGAAAGCAGATCGTTAACGACAGTAACGAGGCTCGTTTCGTAATCCAAGGACGACCGTCTGTGGCTTCGGCAGTTCGTAACCGACATCCGTCGTCCGGGACAATTAGTTAAATTACTGCCTAGTGAAAATCATTGACGTCCTTGCGGCCGATTAGCCTCGTTAGATCCTTCCACGACCGGCGGAAACCCGACGGCACGGGGATTTGACTCGGGGGTGGCTGAGTAGAAGGGAGGACGAACGGAGGGCGGACGGCGGGTCGGGGCTCTTCGTCTGTCGCTGGGAATCGAACGTGTCACGGGGAAATTCGTTTGTAACGCGCTCTCGTCGAAGAATTACGCCCTGGGATGAAGGAGGGCCCTGATTTCCACGGGGGGAACCGCTCGACGCCCTTTTCCTCGGGCTTCGTGGTTTCGGGCGTTCCGTCGGCTTCTCATTAATCGTTTTTGGGGGAAATCGACGGGGGAACTGGGAAATTGTAATGTGGGCTTTTGCAGTGATGGTAAAGATAATTTTCTAGGAAACTGTGTGGACTTTGTGACTGTCGATGTAAAGATAGGAGAAGGTTATAAAAGTTTAATAAAGGAAAGTAGATGTGTATGCAAATACATATATGAGAAAATACCAGCACAGTCCGACCGCAAGTGGGAAACTATTATAAACGGTTCTACAGGGTGAACGGGCAGTATGCGTTTCAGCGAGTAGAGTAGGTCAATCTACAATCGCACAACGTGTAATGGAACCAAGAGAGAAGCGCCTATGTACTCTACCAAGTATCATGGCACGGGTCCGATTTAGACAAGTGGAACGAACACATATGTGGTCGGGTTCTTTACAGGCTCAGAAAAGAAATTGAAAAAAAACGACCTTCACTATTTTCTTCGCTATTCCGAGCAGTTGCAATTTTTTTCAAAACGACGAAACACGTCACTTGAAAAACTAATTCCGCTAGCTTTTAAAAAAAAACTCAAGTCGTTTGGACCAATTTTAAAAAAGTTATGCGATTTTAAAGACTGTCAACTCACTTTCCGACGCGACTGTACATTGGAAAAAATTATTTTTTTCTATTTTATATGATGAGTAAGTACAGCCTGTTGGATTACATTACTAACTCAATTTCGCAAAAAATGTCGGTTACACCGTTTTTGCTCTCAATGCCTCGGTGCACGTTCAAACTAACAAACGAGAACTTCGAATGGATTTTACTCTTCCTTTTAGCTTGTTTTATAAATTTACCCGACGGTGGTCGATTATTTTGCGGGCGACAAACGGTCCCGCGTATTGTTTCGTGGCCAGCTCTATAACCGGCCGTATTAATGCGTACAATCAGAAATAAACGCTCGCAGGCAGCAGGGCACAAGTAAGCGGGGGCGTGCGATTACGCGCGCGTGCACGTCGGTGTAGGAGAGCGGGGAAGCAACTGTTATTCTCGCTTCATTATTCTCTGGCTCATTGTTAACCGTTGCATGGTTAGATCTCGAAGGAAACTAGCCTTTTAGGTACGTAGTTATAATCTAAATTCCCTATCTCTCCGTCTCCCTCCCCGGATCGCTTGATCTCGTTGCATTGGGCTTCGGATCGCTCGCGCTCCACATTCCGCCGAAGAGGAGATCCCAAAGACTACAGAGACCATTATGGAGAAACCTCCGAGCGAAAGACGTATCTGCATGGAAGACGGTTTCACCGTTTCGCTAATATTGCAGGATAATAGGGGTAAACAGTGTAGTTGTTGGCCACCTAAGTCAGAGGTTCACATAAGCGTTGAATTATAAGTCTTATTTTGCTAGCTTTAGGAACACAATTAGTGTTAATAGCTGTATACGACTCTAATAGTCGAGAAATAGAATTTGTTTAAAGAAAGAGTAGAAGGATCCACAAAAATTTTACAGAAAATACGTTTCCTATCAAAACACATAGTTATTGGCCAGACGAAGGTAATGTTTGGCTGATCGTTTGGCAGTTATTGGCCACTATTTCATAACCTATATGTAACATATACCCTACCTAATTCTTAATGCTCTATAACCTAATTATGAAATAATGTTAATGTAAAATAATGAATTAATTCGGTTAGAAACACGATTTAAATTATTAAATAAAAATGGATATATTCATAAAATGGAACTAAATGTAATGTAATATTATTAAAAATATATAACCTATAATAGGGGAGACCGGGGATAGTTTGGACAATTTTTGATTAATAGTCTTTAGCGGGCCTGTAAGATGCCTTACGGCTATAAATTGTACACCATTCGATAGCTCAGAATGTGCGCTATTCATTTCAACCTGAGAAACGGGCCTTACATTCCCTAGTATTACTTTGAGATGAAAAAAGTTCAGAGATGCATATTGTCCAAAGTATTCCCATTGGTGGGGTTACATTGGACATAGCACGGGGATAGTTTGGACAGATGGAAATAAATGATAATGAATAATCCAATGAATATATAATTTATTTAAAATGACAAATAGCCTGTTGGGCCATTAAGGAGCCCGACCTCCATGGTGTTTTCCAGAGCCGCGCGAAAGGGGAACTCGAAGCCAATGATACCGCGGGTGTACATCGGATAAGAAAAACTGTAAGAGTGTATGTAGTAGTGTGCGGTGCAAGCTCGTATTCATAGCCCGAAATAAGTAGCCTTTTGGGCCAGTGGCAGCACTGGGGCCCCTAAGAATCCCAGTCATTCAAGCCTAGCCTATTCAAGTGTTATCTGTCCAATGTAACCCCTCATATCATATCAAAACAAAATTATTCGTGCCTTTCCTCAAAAAGGATACTTTGATTTTTGCATAGCATTACTTTATTCTAAACACATTCAGCAATGCCTCAAAAAAGTTACAATAAAATTTTTCCATAATGAAGTATCCGAATCACAACAAAAAGTAGATGAAAATATTATACAGTAACATACAAGAATTGAAAAGTGTGACATACCTTTTCATTCGTGAATGCAACACGCCATATTGAATATCAGTTGATTTGGTGTGCATATAGGCACAAACTACAAAAAAATTGCAATCATCATGACACTATGGAGGCAATTTTCAAACTGTCCAATGTATCCCCGTGTCCAAACTATCCCCGGTCTCCCCTACCCTTTCTATTTAAATGTTTCTATATTAGATAGTATTGCACCTTCTTTTACATTGTATTAAGGTAGTACTACCGATACGCCTTGAGTCAAGTGCATGTTAGATCGTCCTTTGACTTCCGTGGTGATTTGATTTGGCAATGTAGCACGATTGATTGTGTAGTTTTCTTCTGCTCGTTTGAAGCTTGAAGTTAGCATTGCATAGAGATATAGAATTGTGACGTTTTGAATAATTGTTATTTTTATTATTTTGTATAATACTATTTTATTATTTATGTATTAATTCATCTAATTCTTTTAAAATTCTGATAGAAAGAGCGTCGAGTATCGCTTGTACATACTAAGTGCATTTCAAACTGCGCGGTCTTACCAACCTCTTTGCGACGTTTCCAAATCATGCGTATAATGGCCGAGTGAGCACAGATAATTTTATTCATTTGCTTATATTAGCTATCAAATTTGGTGAATCAACATTTGGATACATGCATTATGTTTCTGGAATATTAAATCTATATTTCTCTCAGTTTCATAAAAAACTGAACTGGCTATTAATGTGAATTTTTGTTGAAAACGTCATTTTCTATAAGACTACGTGTTAATAGTGGAACCGTAAAATTGTTAATAACTTTTTTCTGGGTTGGTGTAGATTTCCAAAAATTTACATGACTCAGTGTAAGGTCAAAACAAACTACTGTACAAAGTTTCAGAATTTTCTGAACAGTATTTCAAAACCGGTAGTACTACCTTAATAGTATTTTCTTTTAAAACATAACCTTTTAAAATCACAACACAGCTATTTCACTGTTGCTATGACTGTTAGGTACCCATTGGCCTCGTGGCCAATGACTGTCCTGAAACATTATTTACATTACAGTTCTTGGCCACCTATAATTTCTGCAATAATGTATAATTTTAATGAATAAATAATCCTTTTTTATAAAGTTTAAACCTTTATTTGTCTATATAACGGCAATTCTTAGATAATTTAATGCATTTATGATATATATATATATATATATATCAGGCAATTCTTAGATAATTTAATGCATTTATGATATATATATGATATATATATATTATCTATATATTAAATTATCTAAGATATTATATATATATATATATATATATATATCATATATATATCATAAATGCATTAAATTATCTAAGAATTGCCTGATGTAACCGTATGGCTATTCAATTCAATCACTGTAGTTTTCAAGCATCGATTTCAAGTCGGCTATTTTTTACACGTAGTATAACAATTATTAGCGAAATAGTGATTGCATTCGACGCATGAAAGTAGAAGGTATCTGAATATGTTCATTATAAAAGGCATAATGTGCATTATTTCTTAATATTCATGTTTTTAAAAAAAAAGGCCAATCACTGCCAGGTGGCCAACAACTACACTGTTTACCCCTACTGCGTTTGTTTGTCGTACTGATGAGATAAATTGCTATGCCAACGGAAGATCTGATCCAATAAGAGTATGAAGAGCTCCCCAGCGATGCAGCAGTCTACGAGATCCTACCGAACATCCAAGTCGACTCGTAGACTCGCCGAAGGAGCGTAGAGTAATGCCTACTCGATCAAGTAGAATAGCACTACGACTGGTCAGACAGGCGAATGGATGGGCGTGTGGTCAAGCAAGAAGACGCGGCCTGCACGGTTGGCCAAGTAGAACGGATCACAGACGTATTTTACACGATGACGCGGGCGTCGAATTACATCCTGCCGGCAATTATCATAAATTAACACGTCGCAACGAACCCCATCTACGGCACGCTTCACCGAACGAAACACCAAACACTCCTCGAAATACTCCATGCACATTTAATATCCTCCTCCAAAATTCCACTTCGATTTAATCGAGCGGCCGGGGCTGTAGCTGCACGATACGCCACGATTCAATAAACAATCGCGAATTGTTAACGGGTCATCGGTAAGCAACGAACCGTCAAATTTATTGGTAAACGGTGAATCAAGATCGCGCCGCCTGCCCGAACGGACGTTGACGGACCGTCGATCAGCGGGATTTCGATAATTTCGGGGCAAACTCACGAATGCCCGGCGACGAAAAGAGAATGATTTGTTAATAGGAATCCAGTTTATACGCTGGGCGGCGCCAGCATTTCGCATTACGCACCGACGAGCGGATACACGGGAGACACCCCCGCTGCCGATGGATCCCCCGCGAACGAGTCGCGAGCCACGGGACGTTAAATTTGAATATGATTGATTGAGAGCACTCCTAAGTAGGGCGTGAATGGCGGGGCTGGCACGTGGGGAGGGGAGCCGTGCTGGGAAGGAACTGCCGATAAGGTGAGGGTTGGGCACACGACGCACGAGGGGAGAAGCTTAAGGAGATGAAGCGTGACAGTGACGCGTCCCCCGACGCTATCGGTAGAACCGGAGACTATCACTGAAATTCTATGATATCCTCCTGTTCGAAAACATTCCCTTGCACGCCAGCGTTTCTGAGGATTACTCGTGCTAAATTGCGCGACTAGTGGGCGAAGCTTTGTTAAAACTGAGAGAACACAAACAATCACGATAGAACACAAGCTGCCTCGTTTCAGAGAGGAGAGAAATAAAGGGTATTAATAATCGAGGGGTGGAGGCTCGCGTGGGTAAAAAGGGCTTCGAATTTGCACGCAAGTAATGAGCAGAAGGCAAGTTCCCCGTTAGCCGCATACTCCGCGATACAGCCGAGGAAAAAGAGCCCCTCGGTGAAGTTTCGAATTGCCTCCGAAACTAAATTCGCCGCGGCATAGACCGAGGAGGGAAAGGTTTCCGCTCCCGAGGCTGAAGAAACCCACCTTGGATTTCCGCGTTTCCCCGGGTTCTTAGACGGGGGTGCGCGAGGGCAACGGGGGGGGTGGAAGGAAAAAATCAAGCGAAGTCTAATTCACCCTGCGCTGTCTACTACAATTTCGCGCAATCCAGATATATGCAGGGGGAAGTTCCCTTTCCGTGGATTTCGTCGATGGCAAAGGGCCGTGTACCTTGGGGAGACACGGGTGTACAGGGCGGCTTATGCTGGGTGTTCCAACTAAATTTTACTTCGAGCGTAGTTATTCGGTGGGAATTACGTCTCTGAGGGAATTCCTGCGGAATATATTGCACTGTGCTTCTTTGGAACATAGACTCTCGTTACCTAGCTACGTTTCTACATATTCTTCCAAGGAGAGCCGAGAAATACCCCTAAAACATTTACGAAACTTCCATTGGGACGCTACTTTAGGTACACTGGAAGGGTGAAAGGGAGATAGGGAATTACAGCCAGCGATGGGAGAAGTGAGCAAGAAAGGAGACACGTAAAAGTACCCTGTCAATAAGTTTCGCAAGTACCGTCTCGTTGCTTGTGGAGCGACCTGTACAGAGCTGCTGGCTCGTGTGCGTGGCGGTTGAAAGCGGCTGAAAAGCCGTTTCAAAAAGAAGCGAGAACGAAAGGGGAGATGGGGGCGTGGATGGCAAAGCGCGTGCAGCGGGTTCAATTTCGTCCCTTTAGAAGAAGAGATATCGACGTCATTCATAGCGAGGCTTTTCGCGCCCTCTCACCGTAAGGGGAACGTAATTATAGGTATCCCTTTCATCCAGCTTCGGAATAGATAGATCCAGCCGGCCAACTAATCCAGCTAATCCCTCTTCTAGGCTTTCAACGAGCCCTCCGCGCGGTTTCGATCCCATCAGACGATGCTTATCATTTCGCCGGCTGGTTTTATTAAATGCACGCACCGCGACGCCTTCGACGGTCTAATCCCCCAGGGACCTGTCTTCGTCGTACCGAGACACGGAAACCATCATCTAGGTATTTTAAAGAATTTTTCTCACGCGTGCGCTCTATTGATTCGCGAACGTTCGAGGTTAATTGCGTGTGTAATTGAAGGGGACGTTGGCTGGAATTATAGTGAATTATATTCGCGTTACTTACGGTCCATTCGTTCCCTTTGCATCCTGTTTTCTCGTTCAGGAAGAATGTTCATTGTTACCATTATGATATACCATATGCTTCGTCCAGGCAAACCATCGAAGTGCCGTTTTGTAGTTTATTCCCTTTCTACTTGTGTGCCATAGGAGAGCATTACATCTACTCTGTAGTTACTCCGTAATGGTGGAGCTGGAGTTTGCAAAGTATCGTTGGTAATGTGAAAAAGTTGTGTAACAGCTGACAAACAACGGAAAAACCGCCGAAGCGACAGGAGATCAACATTTCTGATTAGCAACCACGAGCCATTCAACGCGAGCCACGGGCTTACCATGTTCGAAAACAATCACGTAGGCGGGATCGAATACACCTGCAGGCACGTACACACGCGATACTTACCTGGCTGCGGCCAACTAAATAACCAGGGGACACGGACAGCGAAATCAACAACCTGTTGATATTTGGGCGTATTTAAGAAGCGACCTGCACGTAGGCGGACAAGTCACGTTATTTTTTCATTGAGTTATCGCGACGCGAGCGCGACGCGAGCGCGACGCCGCATCGAAACGAACCGTTCACGCCAAATCTGATAACGCGTCTCGGGGAAGCTCGCGAAAAAAGTGACACGTGCGAAATATTAACGAGGCTTCACCGCGCGAGGCTTAATTGAAGGAGTGCTACGTGCCGAATGGCTTTAATCTTTGGCGTATTTTGACATTTTTATCGAGCTGCAGAAATAAAGAAACTTGAGGTGAGAAATGATGGTGGCCTGCGCATAGGGTATTTATTTACTGAAAGTTTAAGGGGGGTCACTCAAGTGAAAATGAACTACCAGTTATTTTACAGATAAAAATTTGAAAATATGTATTTCCATATTATTTTTTACGCTGAAATGAATTATGTAAGAATTAATAGTGACATTTTTTTTTCAAAAATTTAAAAAAAAAATTTCGAAAAAATTATTCGATTTTAAAATCCATACCCTTATCTCTGTAGTATTGTATACAAAGACTGCAGAAAAAATTTCAGCTCGAAAACATAATTTTTGTCCGAGTTATAAAGTTTTTATGTTTTGGCGTAGTAACTAAAACGCTCCTGCTCCGTACGTTGGACCTTCTTCTTCTTGCAATGCCTGTTCTCTTCGTGATTGTGCAGTTCGTATCATTTTTCTTGCACGTTTCTATCTTTCTGAGGCTTTCTGTTTATACCTGCGTACTCGTTCTTTGTGACGGTTTTGAACAGTTTTCAATGATTGTTCGCTCATCTGCATTTGGTTGCCCTTGAATGCATGTAATATTGTTTTCGTCCATCCTTCATTATATTCAGTAACAGCTTCTGCGACTGCAGCTTCAACAAGATATTTGGAAGGAAAAATATCCTTTGGGCACTTACGCCATATCATGCTATGCAAACTTTCATTAGAATTTTGCGTAAGGCATTGTGCACAACGACGGAGCAGTTTTTCATCGCTTAGTCTATGATAAATTGGTAATATTTTATCCAGAAATTTTTCGCTGATAGGTGTTCCTATTTTCTTAGCATGAGAAACAGGTTTTCTTCCTTTCCCAATTGCTGATTGGTAGAAACACCATGATTCTTCACCCGATGGACATTTATAATGTTGTGCTTTCGTATCCGTCGAAACTGCGTGGTATATCGTCGCGTATATGGCAGCTTTCATAGCTGTAATATTGTTTTTATTTCGTAATATAGCTTTTTTATAATAATCTGCCAATTTTCTAATTGTAACTTCTTTCAGGGTACCCTGCCCTTTACCCCCTAAAGTAATGCCTTTCGTACGCTCCTGTTTTACCAAATCGGTCAAAGCTCTCCATAATCTTTTGCCAGAACGAGTACGCAGGTATAAGCAGAAAGCCTCAGAAAGATACAAACGTGCAAGAAAAATGATACGAACTGCACAATCACAAGAACAGGCATTGCAAGAAGAAGAAGGTCCAACGTACGGAGCAGGAGCGTTTTAGTTACTACGCCAAAACATAAAAACTTTATAACTCGGACAAAAATGAAGTTTTCGAGCTGAAATTTTTTCTGCAGTCTTTGTATACAATACTACAGAGATAAGGGTATGGATTTTAAAATCGAATAATTTTTTCGAAATTTTTTTTTTAAAATTTTTGAAAAAAAATGTCACTGTATTAATTCTCACATAATTCATTTCAGCGTAAAAAATAATATGGAAATACATATTTTCTAATTTTTATCTGTAAAATAACTGGTAGTTCATTTTCACTTGAGTGACCTCCCTTAAACGCTATGTGTTTGGAATAAGGATTTATCAATCTGATGCAGAACAACTTTTGAAATTAATCACATTGAACTTTAGTTACTTTGTGCTTGAGGGTAAAAGAAACCAGAAATATTCCACGAATCCACTCCAATTCATATAAAAGCATTAATATTCCTAAGTGTAGTAATAACGTCTGCCCGACCACAGAGTGTTTCAATTCCATCGTTTCTCGGTAAAAGTAAAACACCCCTTTCCTCATGAATCGACGTATCGTAATTTACACTTTAGGATGAAACAATGGAAATGAAAGGATCGAGAGAATGTACGAAAGTAATTACTTTGTCCCGGTAATGCCGGTACTAATTTCAGGGGGGGGGGGGGGGGGAGGGACGGAAGTGCAGAGTGATCTTTTAGCAGGAATTAAATGCACGCGCGTGTTTGGAGCGGCTCGGGTGCTCTCGTACGCGATGAACATCTCTGTTTTGATGAGAAAGCCATACACCCGTGCATCCCTGTTTCATAACCGGAAGTCATGGCGATGCTCTGCGTCGCAATTTGCATTTCATATTACGCCCGTGGACCGGTTTTCGAGACCTTCGCTATCCCCCCCCCATCGGCGGAAACACCGTGATAATATCGCGAAAGTTTGTCGAAGTTGGAGTAAATAGCGGCCGTTTACACACCTTAAAATATTTGCTTCCCGCTGCAAAAACCGTTCAACGTAGTTTCCGAACACGATGCCGGCGAGTATCTCTTGTATTTATTTTTCATGGCCGACTCTAAGGAGTTTCACCCTATCCTCGATAAGTTTCCTTTGGAAGGAGCATCCTTCTCCAAAGTTACGGAACATTCGCAGCCTCCATGCTAATGAGGTTCTGGCTACACTTTACTTCTGCGTCCGCGAAGTAATCGTGTGAAAGATAATTGTGCAAGGTTTCACCACCTATCCCAGGAAAAACACCTACATTCAGGATAAATCCTGTAAGTATAATTTGTGATTTCCTATTCTAGTGGATTCTTTTCTCAAGACATCCTGTCTACTATTACCTAATGCCCACAGTTGGGCAGTAACAAAATAAAAAATTATTTAAATAACGGATCAAATAAAAGTTACTTTACCCTCAGATTATTTGACGAATAAAGTTAATTTTTTTATTCGACGAATAAAGCTAGTAATACTACTACATTGTAACGCGCGCGCCAGAAAATTATTTGACGTCGAATAAAGTTAAAGTAAATGTTAAAGTTAAAGTTGAAAAATTTATTAGACGCTGAAGTCGAAGCATTCGACGAATAAAAAAATTAACTTCATTCAGTACATGACGAATAATTATTTTAACTTTTATTCGTCATTTGAAATTTTATTTAAATAAAAATTTCGCCGATACATATTTGCTTACGACGCAGGCTTCTACGTAATATAGACTAGGAAAGAGAATTGAAAGGAAAACTGTCCACTCTTTCGCCCCGCTCCTATCGATCCCCCTTTACTTCTTTAATAAGCATTTAATACAGTTCAGCCATCGGAATTTATTTGAAAAGAGGTCTACACTGTATCTCGTTGCGGTAGCGTACAAAGGAGTTGCTAAAGTGGCAATTAGTATGTCGGCATCTCAAGCGGCACAGGCAACTAAGAATGTTATTATCCGCCACCAAAAAGGAATAACTCGATATCAATTTGCAGAAAGCCGTGGGGGCTCGGGCAGGGGTCGCCGGCACAATACTTCCATTCATTCCTTTGAGGAATCACTTCTAAACGAGCGGGGGAAACAAAAGCGGGATAATAAGACCGGGTTTCTTTCCGTTTCGCCTGTCTCCTCCGGTTATAAATCCAGCCGCTTTTGCTTGACACGAAATTTCACTTTAGCTACGATCTCCTTTCGATAAACACTTTTTGTTTCCATTCCACCCTCATGTTTCTTTTAATTCAATCAGCGAGGGAAATAATGCGCGACTCGGCTTTCACTCGGAGATGAGAAACTTTGGTCCCCTTGATTGAGAAGGATCTTGAGACTCTAATTGGGTAGAATAAGTAGATGGTTACAACGGAAGACGGAGCTGATTTAAATAGGGCAAGCCACTAAGAATTAGCTTCTCGCGTAACCTCTTTTCCCTGTGATCCCATCAAGAGCAGTATTTAAGAGGCATATACCTCGTTCGTTAAGACAGATCGAATAATTGAAGCCAACTTGCTTTGTATCAATTCGCTGCAACTATTCGATCCGCTGCTATTAACCGAGGCATATTATCTCCGAAACACTGTGATTGCGGGATGAACATTGACGCAAAGGTTTGCATCATGAAGCCGGAGATGAATGAAACCCCACCGACCACCAATTAGCTTGAAGCACCTGAACTTGATGGAATATGGAATGATAGCTCGGGATCAGAACGGTTGACGAGTGGGACGCACACAATGAGCACTGTCGGTCACGTTACGCGTTTCCGTGCCGTCGTCTAGAAGGCATGGAATGCCTTCTAAAATGTCTTTGGCGTCCGTTCTAGTGGAAAATTCCCTCCGCTCATGGTATCGACGAGCGTCCCCGCGTTTCCGTTTCGCTCGCGACATCCGGGGCCACAGGTACCGTGTCCCTGGGAATAAATTCACGAAAAAAGGTGGAAAAAGGCACCGGTCCACCCGTAGAATCTCGCTATCGGAAGAAATCGCCCGGGAAACACCCGCATCTCCTTCCGGAATCTCGAAGGTGCGCGGAAGAGCTGTTCGTCTAGAAAATATGCATCTTCGAGGGGGCTTCAGCTTGAGTGAACCGCACGCCCGCATCATCTTTGACGCTGCAAGTATTCCGAAACCTGGCGAGAAATACCTCCGCGCCTGCCGAATTTTTCCCCTCTCAATTGCCTGGAAACAATTTGCCAGGAAAAACACGACGCTCGCGTGTGTATTCCGGGGCAGAGGCCAGCACTTCTCCGAGGAAGGGAGTAATATATGGCGATTAGATGGTGTAACTTCTGTTATCGGTGAGTTAAAGAGGACGGGCTACTGTCAAATATTTCCCCTTCGTCTCTTCAAGATCAGGCTCATGGTTCTGACACGGGAGATTAAGAGCCTTCAGAAGCTATCAGCCTTGGAAACGTATTAAATTGACTTCGGAAGATCTGGGTTTCATAATCTAGAAAATTATGTAAATAGTGAAGTACGTACGCGATTAATTCTTGTCTATGAACTTCAGATGCTTCCAGTTCTATGCGTGACCCATATTATGGAACTTCCGAGATGTTTTTCGAAGAGCGCTGAACTGTGGAGCTGGCTGATTGAAGTTTCTGGACCAATTCTTCAGTGGTTACAAGAGGACTCCACTAGACTGTCGTTCGTAACAGATTCTCGTGAAACTTTAGTGGTTTTCAAGCAGCGAAGTTCGTCTTACCGGCTGTAATTGTCAAATCGAAACTTTCGAAACCATCTCCGGCTGTTAATTGTTCGTTCCAGCCTATGTGTATCTTTCTCTATACTCGTACTGTATGAGGTCTGGGATGAGTTCTGGGATGTAACCTGGTTTTTATTGTCTGAATAGTATCTCTGTTGGAAGTTTCCTTCACGTCGGCTGACCAATGCTTGATAGACACCACTGTTCTTCCAACGGAGCCTCTGGAAGTCTCGAAGAGCTATGTGCGACGGCAAAGACCGAACAGAAAGCGCTAAATTGCTCGCCCCGGTTGATCCTGATACCGCCATTGTCCCTTCTTCTTTTTCTTTGAAGAGCCGAACGAGCTTCCGTCCCACGAACTCGTAAGTGACCGCAGTTTCCTTTCCACCGTCGAGGAACAAACGTGAAGAAATTAAGGGGGAGCAGTAAGCTCCAGGCACAATGGGCTCTCGTTGTGCCCAACAGATCCCAAGAAAATGGCTTTAGAGCTTCATGGATGCGACGGGCGACGAAGGGCTGGCTGGCGACATAATTTGTCGAAGATATCGTGCCACGAGGTTTGAAAGAGCAAATACACTCTACTTGTACCCTAAACCACTGCATCTAGCAATCTAAACAAATTTCCCCCGTCCTTATATCCCCCTACAGCACACTTTGTTGCAGGAACGTTGCACACACGTTGCAGTACATTACAATGTTGCCGTTTGGTTGCAGGTTGCATTGCAATATTCCTGCAACATTGTGGAAACATTGCCGTGCAATATTGCGCTCGCAACGTATGAGCAATATTTCACACACATTGCCGTGCAATATTGCAATGGCCACGTTTGTGCAATATTTCGGCAATATTGCACACACATTGCCGTGAAATATTGCAATGGCCACGTTTGTGCAATATTTCGGCAATATTGCACACACATTGCCGTGCAATATTGCAATGGCCACGTTTGTGCAATATTTCGGCAATATTGCACACACATTGCCGTGAAATATTGCAATGGCCACGTTTGTGCAATATTTCGGCAATATTGCACACACATTGCCGTGCAATATTGCAATGGCCACGTTTGTGCAACATTTCCGCAATATTGCACACACATGTTGCAGAAATATATCCTGCAATGTTGCACAGGGCGGACATAGCAATTTACTTGCAACTTTTCGGCAATATTCCGTGCAATGTTTCAGATATCAAACCGCAACGTAACTGAGACATTTCGGCAACCAATGTGCTGTAGGGGTCGTTAGAAGTTTTCGACAGCAGACGTTCTAATTTCGCAGCGTCACTTTGAAAATAGAAACTCTGCCGAATCACTGGCTATTACGATGAACCACTGGAAGCTCCGAGCTGCTTCCAAAGATTGAGCCCCGATTTTCGGCGCAGCTTCCACAGACCGTGGGAAACCTTCTCGGCAACCGGAGGCAGCATGGTGCAGCGCTGTTTCTCGCCGAACAAACGCAAGAAGCCGGCCGGGAGAAAATAAACCGTGCACAGTAAAGGGCTCGGGACGTTAGCACGCGCGGTTAACGTTGTTCTCTTCTTGCGAGGCTTTGTTATCTCGTGGCTTCTTCGCTCAGGCTGGACCAGACTTTACGAGACGCGCCGAGGAAACTGCAACAGTTTCCCCAGGCTGTTGCAGCGACTCTGATTTGATCAGAATAATAGTCGCCGAAGAACGAAGTCACAGGGCACGGAAACCGCGCGAGGGTCGGTGCTTCGTGGCGCGCAAGGAGAATTTACTCGCGCAATAAACGTGCCCGGCTCCGACGTGCACGCGAGGCCTTGGGGATTCCCAGTAAATTGCGCGGAGAATTAATAATCTGAAAAATAACGGGAGCACGCCGCAGTACACCCGAACGCATCGACAAGTCCTTGACATCGTCCCTCTACGGCGGGGGATGTGCGCGCGTGTTGCTCCTCGTCGAGTGAAACGATCCTTGCTGCGTCCGGGGGTTGTTTAACCGGGCGACCAAGGGACCCAGGCTTAATTAAATTTATATTTCAATTTCGATGGGCCGGCTTTGTCTTACGCCACTTCCCGTTTCCACTGTACGCCGCGCAATATTCCTTTCCAACGCGCTTCCTAGTTCTAATATCACGGAAACCCTGCCCGCTCGTTCGTTCATCCCCTACCATCCCAAGACCATCCACCATCGCGACCCACCCTTCACAGCGCCGCGCCACGGGACCGGGGGAAGGGAAAAACGATCCGCGGAATTATAACACTTCCTGGCTGCTCGACTTGAATTAAGCCCATTTTTAAAACGACGCCGCGACCGCCCCCCTGCCCCCCTTGGTCGGCTTTTTCGCCACGGCCACCAGCGTATCGCGATTTCTTCTACCTAATATTTCAACGGGAATTGTGCTGGCTACGAAGTCTACGGAAATTAGATCTCGGCCGTGGCCACTGCAATTTCACCGCGGCATCAACTAAATAATACGGTCGTAAGTCTCCTGCCCCTTTGTCGTCGCTTAATACCGACGATGCGTTTTGAAGGGAGATAAACGGCGGTCCTTTCGTTCGAATGAAGCTTCGAGCACGGGATTTGCCACGGGGATGAAATTTAATTAGTTGGACGATCTAAGTGGAAGACGTTTGCTCACGTTGAAATATGTTTCTAGGCGAAAGGATAGGGTGCCTTTGTGATTAGCTGCGCGGCAGTTCGAGCATGTTTTAAAGCTGTTGCTTCGGAAGTATAGAGACCGTGTCAGGTTGCCTCGATGTTGAGAATGATTTTACTCGGGTACACGGGTCTTTATGTATTGTTTCTTCCTGAGTATAATTTCGGAGCCGAGTATAATCCTGATTATCGTTATGCTTCCATGTTCTCGTCTAAAGAGACAAGGGGAGCTTCGACAAGAAGCACCAATTGCTTCGAACGAGTACCCAAGTTTCGGTGAGTGCGAGCTACAGCTGCGTGCATTGTTGATGAAAGTTCGGAGAAAAAGGGGCTAGGTCGGACAAGCGAGACAAGCCGAGCGACGAGACAGTGTACAGCGAAATGCCTCGAATTATACGATAGTTTCAAAGGAGAATATGATGAGTCCGGGACGAGGCAGTGACGATAACTCTAAAGCTATACGACGACAGTTTGAAACGCGATGATATACGTAGTTATTACTGTGACGCGACACTGCTGATCCCCCGCGTTTCATGGTACAAAAGTCTGCTGAGGATGCCTTCGATTGAAATACAAGTTGCTCCAGCTTAACGATTTAAACTTCATCCGTCGTCGAAAACTTCAGCAGGAACGTAACTACAGAGTTAAATACAAGCATCTACTCTACTACTCGATTTATGATACCGCTACGAAATAGCATCATTCGTATCAGTCGTGCTAAATCTCTGCAGCGATCAATTATTTAACGTTAACGAAGGACCACTGAAAGCACGCTGACAGACGATGCGACGTCTGATTCGGCAAAAAAGAGCAGGGACCCGGCACGGAACAGAAACAAAACCGATAAAACGGAAAGAACGAAATATTTTTCCGGAACAGAAACAGAAACCAAACAAAATTCTTAATTATATAGCAGGAGTGAAAACGATATAAGCGAAATAAAAATTCCGGTTAGTAACATTATTATTTTGTTCTTGATTCACACTTTACGTTAAAAAATTTAAATTGAGCGCGCCCCATTGTTTTCATCATGAATTATATTTCGGATGTTTATTTTGTATAATCTATATTTTTTATACAGTTTATATTGTTCGAGGCTTTCAGGTGTAAGACTCTCTATTTTTTTTTTATAATACATATTTCGTAATATAATTACCAAATGTAATAAAATTGTTAAAAATATTTATTTACGAGTTTTTTTATAAATATGAAATAACCGGTTCGGAACAGAATTTGTTTTTCGTTTCAATGGAAACGAAATTATTATTATCGGAGCTGAACCGGAAGGAGACAAAAAAAGATTTCGCTCCAGGTCCCTGAAGAAGAGAGAAGTTCGCGATTGACCTCGAAATGATATCAGCCGTAGAGGAGGAGCAAGGAATCTGTTACTCACATTGCACGTCGAGGAGGATGCTGGCGTTCATAGGTATGGTCAAGGTGACGTGGCGAGCAACACAGGCGATTGTAGCGTTGTGGTGTCCCCTCAAGACCTTAAGGTGAGCCCCACTGCGCCTGCCAGACGTCGAGGCCAACACGGTCAGATTGTCCGGCGGTTGCTCTGGACCATCCAAAGTGGCCTGAGACAGAGTCATCCCCCATGCTAAAACTGGCGGTGGGTTGCCACCCTCGGCGGCGCACTCCAACGTCAACTCGGAGCCTTCCTTCACTGGCACAAACTGGTTCCCCGGATCCAACCTGCGCCCATCTATCAGCAGATACGTCCCCCGGGGCGCCTCTGTAACAAATCCAACCATCCGCGTGAGTTCTTCGATTCCGTGACCCCGTAACGATGAAAGATCTTACGCGGACGTATTCAACTTATACAAGGATGATTCAGGAATGGTGCCAGGGGATTTACGAGCCTAAAGGTGGAATCAGACGGCGCGTGAATCGGCGATCTTTACGCGTGAATCGCCGATCCAAGCGCCGTCTGATCGGTCATGGCTCGGCTCGCCCAGGCTCGCCAAGCCGACTTGACGAGCTAGACGAGCCGAGCCAGCTCGCCAAGCCACGCGCCGTCTGATCGGTCATGGATCGCGAGTCGGGCTCGCCAAACCGACGCGCGACGTGCCGAGCCGAGCAAGCTCGCCGATTCACGCGCCGTCTGATTCCACCTTAACATGTGGCGAGAAATTACTGTGTTAAGCGTGGGATTGGGAATTGTTTCGTGTTTTATGTGTAACTCTTTACAGGGGGAGAGTTATAGTACGAAGGGTGTCGATGGTAATTGTCGATAGTTCTACTATGGTACGTGGTTAAATTTACTATACTCGAGTGTAACCCTGCGTGCCTAAATGAAGGTTGATTTGGTGATTGATATAGATAAAGCTAAAGTGCATAACACTGTAATATCAACCGCAATGAAAATAAAAATATGCTCCTCCCGAAGTGTGCTTCAGCAACGAAAAGAGGAGGCGAGATTCGGTTTACGCGCGCTCGCTATAAAATCCCATTACACCCAGGACGTGTTTCAGAATATACGATCCTCGTAAATATCAGGAGAAGAATGTTTCATATTCGTGTAAAAAAATCTTCCCATGAAGATAGACTGGCCGAGCAGCCGTCGAAACATTTCCAACAGCTGCTAAAACACCAAAGAACAGATGATAATTCAAATCCAATGATTCTCCATCCCATCGTTCTTCCCCGTGAATATTTCACGGGGACACCGCGATGTCCTCCGAGTCTCTCGAATTGCTGATACGCTATCAGAAAAAGGAACGTACGGGGGAAGGGGGGGGGGGGGGGGGCATAAATTCTCCGGGAATGAAAGAGAATGGCAGTAATAAGAATCATGTTCTCCATCCAAATTGATCGTGTTTATGCAATCCAAGAGTGTGCCAAGCGTTTCAACGAGATTCCCCTGGTTCCGGAGTTTCGTTCCCCGCCGATAAGATCCGGTCACGTTCATTAAATTCCACCGTGCCCTCGATCTTGGCCAGAAACGGCAGCACCAGACGTCCCCGAAACGGATTACAGGGAAGACAGACTCGCGCGGATTTTTCGTCCCGTCGAAATCGCGGCCACCGCGCGGCCCGATCGAACGCGATAAAGCGGGCCCGTCATTAGCAGCGTGCCCGCTATTCGACGCGTTCGTTAAAATGTTTTAATGATCGGCCTGTTAATCACCAGTCGTTTAGCCGGTTGATAAGGCAATAAATCGAGCGTTGAATAGGGAGGAAATTGAATCAAGCTTCGCAAAGCAGGCGTGCCCGTTCATTTCCCCGTTGAAAGTGGAAGGAACGTTTACCGAGCATACTTCGTATCAGATATTTTCCAATTTTTCCGATAGGATGTATCGAAGCCGAAGCGGTTCATTATTCACGGGTCCGTTCGTTTCAAAAGTATGGGCGCGAGTGGGGAAGGGAAACAAAAAGCCGCGCGATACGACGGGGCAACAAGAATCTTTCCGCCCCGCCCCCCCCCCCCCCGATCCTCCCCTATCCCGCAGTTTCATCGGAATTTTCGCGAATGACGGCCTTCACTTTGTACAAGGGAACCGTCCAAGTTTTCCATTTCGTTCTACGAACCGAAAGGGAAACTCCAGCACGCGGGCGGTAAATCTACTCCGCCCGCGAGTTTGAGATTTCAGCCCCTCCCGCGAGAACGGCCCCCGCTTCCGCCCCGCTTGATTCGACTGCGTCGAGTGTAGACTGAAATCACATCGTTAAATTAACATAAGATAATTGCGCGTGGGCGGGTTGTTGTAAGGAGTGGCAGCCGTGATTATTTCACGAACGTCTTCGCCTAAGAGGATGAATAATAAGGGAGCGTTGCAGCAGCGAGGGATGTTTTATTCTAAACACGTAACTCGAGGGGCTGTAAAAAATTCAGGGTGTGACTTATGCATGATACTCTGCGCGAGACTTTGGGAGGTCTCGGAGTAGACCGGCATGAATCTGAGGGCGTGAGATGTTGAAACAACGACAGAGACATTCGACGAAATCGATACGGAGGATGCCGGGGTTGTAGAGGCTTTGATAGCGATGTTTAAAAGATCATACGGCTTGATACTAACCACCTTGTGACTTACGTACGACACTAGAGTCGGCACTATTCACCTCCGCAACTGTCGATGCGGTCCCTCTGATAACTTGTACGACTTCCAAGGCGCTGCTATCGACGTTTGTGACACCTAAGTGTTCCCTGGCAACTTCTGCGACTACCTAAGTTCGCGCTACCGACTTCTATCTCCCACTGTTCTATTTCAATCTAGACGTGGCTGCAGAGATTACTTCTATCTGCTTGCCGTTAATTTCTATTCTCTTTAACGCGCCGGCTCCCATTCGCACCAACGGCTTCTCTCGCGTAGCTATTCAACGCACGCGAAACGAACGTCGACTTTCTATTCCCTTGATGAATAAGCAGGCGCAGTTAATTGAACGCTTTAAGTGAAAGGCTAGATCGGGGCCGCGGCTTATAACTGGAAGATCCTATCGTCGGATTTGAAAGCGGCCGAGAGGAATCTGAGAAAAATCCAGACACACTTTGCATACACTTTTCGCCTCAATTTTCAGTCTAAAAATCACGAACTTGCTCCCTTGGAAAGGTTCCAGATCCGTGTAATGCGATCGCGAATCGAGGAAAGGAAAGGATTCAGAGGGAAAGAAGGTTCTCGCTACGGTGGTTATATAATATATTCCCTCGCGAGCATACGGTCTTCTCGAGAGCTTGAACAAATGCGCCAACTTTAACGAAACTTTCCAGGCTCCCCCATTTAACCACATATATTCCATTAATTTGAATATAACGTCCAGTTTGTTCGAGCTTCAACCTGTTAACTAGGCCATTCCTCCACCCAGTGCGCATTTAATAATAACTGAAAGCGAATAAGCTATGTATTCACTCATTTTCCCAAAGTATAATTTGTAAATGAATAATTCACCAGCCCTCCACACTTAACCCGCACGGGGTTTACTACTTCGGGAATCTCGAAAGAAACCCTCGAACTACTTACGCGCTCCCTCTTTTTTTCACATTCCCATCGTGTTGTACATCGACATGTCGAACGGAGTTGCGCACGGCCCGAGGAAAAAATTCCCCGGCGGAAAAGTCGCGGAGGGGCAAAACGCGGAATCGAAGGCATCGCTTGGAAAGTGGAATTACCGAACTGGAGTCGATACTTTTTGCTCGTTAAGCTCAACCGGTCGAAAAAAAAAGCGCTCAATCTGTCGAAGTTCAAACGAACGCATCGCAGATTTTTAACGTAATAAAGCGGAAATAAAGTGGTTTAACCGATCCAGCCCTGTCCGGCGGCATCTCTCGTCGATCTAGGTCACTGAATTAATGCTGCGTTATCTATGGGGTGCATCGGTATCGCGCGTTCGAAACGTTATATAGACGGACGCTGTCGAAAGGGATTTAATCGCAGCACGAATCGTATTATACACGGTAACCCTCGCTTCTGACGAGCGGCTCGTTCCGCTGGACGATATCATTCCGCCGATTTTTATACCCACGGAGGATTTCGACGTTCCCTCCACTCGTGAGCCCGTTCGTTTATAAACTCTTAAAGTATTGTCGATTTTTAGAAGCATTCTACCTCTCCCACTCGGCTCCGTTCAACAGACTTTGCCTCGTTGAACTTCTTCACAACGCTTTGATTCACTGTATACCTACCTACGAAGCATAAATTCTGACCACCTATAAATCGATATATTTTATTGGCGCTTGAGCTGACATTAAAACACGCAGAACGCTCGCGTACGACATCGCATAGAATTGTTTTTCAAAATCGAATTGCTACTGCGAAACTAGGTAGTAACGTGACTGGCAACAATTACACGATCAGAGAGTAGATGAAACTTCTTTGATTACCCGCTCTATGCCGTTGATTTTAATTCCCCGCGAAATAGCAATCCCGAAACTCGTTGCCCGGGGGCTTGTTTTAAACAATCGCGGTGCCTGTGTCTCCACCCACCCCGGCAAGCCCACGGCTGGGCTGGAAAAACGGGATCATGAAAAGAGACGACCAAAGAGATTATTACCCGCTGTCTGACCGTATATATCCGTATGTAGAGAAAGGTACCATTCCCCGGGAATTCCGGGGCCAATAATAGGTGCGAGGGTGCGGGTTTAAGCCGGGGAAGAAAGCGCACCGGGAGCGTTAATACAGAAACATAACGCTAAAAACAATTTCGAACGGTGCCAGCCGCGTTTCGCACATATGGCGCCACGTCCGCCCCGAGAAGGAATTTCCTGGGTATCTATGGTTCGTAAAATTTCACAATATCCCCGGCTCCGTCCTCCTTTGACGATCGATTCCCTGCGAGGTACCGGGAGGAACGTTCGCCTTATAAAAAAAAACGGGAACATAAGAGAAAGAGGAATACGCGAGACGGCGAAATATTGATTCCTACGGAGTGTGAGCGGAATCTATGATAGTTAAAGCAGAGTCGCGAGGTTGCGCTGGAAACGCGAGGAGAATTATGATTCGCTGAAATAGATAGCGGGCACAGTGTCCCTGGGGAGGAAACACATTCTTTCCCACGAAATCTCCCTCGCATTCTGTAATCTGCACGGAACAAGTACGAGCCTCGGTGTATTATTAGAAGTTGCCCGTTTGCCAATCTTTCAGCGCGCGATTTCAGATTACCATACGATAGATAGAGGGTGCACGTCGGGACGCCGCAGCACCAATTAATAAGTTACAGAGAGTTCGCGGGAGCAAGTTCGGTGGAATCAGCGAACCGCTTACTTGTTAACGGGAACAATATGGTGAAATAATGTGTGACGTAGGCAGCAACGAGGTGAGTATCGATGGCGGAGTGAATTACGCGGCGGGGGATTAATTTACTGGTAAAATTTAAGTCTAGGGGCTTGGTTGATTAGCACCACAGAAACTACTTTAAATTAGCTAAAACACGCTAAATTCGTTTCCTTACACGCCCCTTGTAGTCCGGGAGCCAGCGACACATTTTTTTTGTCAATTCGTTTAAAGTTAGTTTATGTTTTGTTCTTCTATATTTGTGCTACATATGCACAAAACGTCCTCCTGCCAGCGCGCCAGCAGAACAACGCTTATCAGCAGCGTGTCAATTATGTAAGAAAATATTGTGCAAAATTCTTATTTGTTTAAATTTGAAAATTTTTGTACTAATAATAGACACCATATAACACCGAAAAATGATCTGCTGCCACCTTAGTTGCGGAACGGCATGCTACTGCCACTCCTATAAACATGTTAAAAAAATTAACTCCATTGACCAAAATGTTTAAAGCTGAAATTTTTTTTGGTGGTAGTTTTAATCACAAAATGTCAGAAAAACGATTGCTGCCAGTCCTATCGTGGAACAAAAGGCTTGGCAGGAGCCACCAAAGGTACGGCGCGACGCACCGCGCAGAGTTACGTTCACACGGCGTGTGCAATTCAACATTCATTTTCTCCGCCGCACAGTGTTACGCGTAATGGACAAAAGTCAAGAATCCGAAGTGTTTGATCCACAAATTCTTGTATCTTATAATGTTAATAAAGGAACGTAGGTTTCAATGTTACCCATAACTTCTGCTGAATTTACTAATTTGTTGTCAAAAGTGATACTAGAAATTCATTACAAATTTCGGTGCATTTTTTCAAACACGTGCCATTGGCAAAATGTTGATGCTTTTCATTTGCTTTTTATAAGTTGTGTTTAATACTGTCATACCTTCAAAACTGCCGAGTCAGTTTTTTACAATACTAACAATTTGTACTAATTCTTTATGTTAAATGTTTATCAACTTCGATGGGACTTTAAAAAAAAACACCAAAAAATACTTCCCTGATTTTTTGTATATTAAATTTAGGGATCATTAAACTTTATATTAACGTCAATTTCAACTGCACGAATTTGCACGAAACAGAAAAAATAGCCAAAATCATTATTAAGACGTACACCGCTCCGGCCCTTAGCGTTGAATTTTTTTATTATAAACTCCGATCCAACAGTGTCAAAGTACGGACAGAAATGCAACAAAATTAAAAAAAACACAGTCCACACAAATGATTCATCCGACACAAATACAGATACCTGTTCCGAATCTGATGCAGAATTAGTATAATAAAAAATATGCATTCTTTTTATATTTTAAGAGAACAATAATGTACTTTTTTTTAACAATTAACACTTATGTTAATCTACACATCCGATATGCTTTTTCCAATTGTTCATACGATATCTACTATGACTTTTCCATCCTGGATGATGTCTTCAGTTTCAAAATAGCAGTCCAAACGCGATACACGTGATAAAAATAATTTGATAAAAAAATGTTTCCACCAAAAGTTAGTCAGTATTCAGTTGACAACAAATTGCAAAAGTAAATATCAATAAAAAACTTTTTATTCACTGAAAAATCAAGATCGCCTTAATTTTTTTAATGGAACTGTATATTTTTTATACACTAATCGATGCATTTTTATATTCTCTTTAAAAAAGTATTAGGGTACTTAGGACGAAAACTGATTAGTTCAGAAGTTATGAGTTTTGTCCCGAACGCCCATATACGCGTAACACTGTGCGTCGCGCCGTAACTTTGGGGGCTCCTGCCAAACTTTTTGTTCCACGATAGAACTGGCAGCAATCGTTTTTCTTCCATTTTGTGATTAAAACTACCACCAAAAAAAATTTCAGCTTTAAACATTTTGGTCAATGGAGTTAATTTTTTTAACATGTTTATAGGAGTGGCAGTAGCATGCCGTTCCGCAACTAAGGTGGCAGCAGATCATTTTTCGGTGTTTTATGGTGTCTATTATTAGTACAAAAATGTTCAAATTTAAACAAATAAGAATTTTGCACAATATTTTCTTACATAATTGACACGCTGCTGATAAGCGTTGTTCCACTATCGTCATGGCAGGAGGTCTTTTTGTGCATATGTAGCACAAATATAGTGGGAAAAAACATAAACCAACTTTAAACAAATGAGTCATTAAAAAGTGTCGCTAGCTCCCGGACTATTGTCCCTCCAATCAGAGGGCTTTCCACAATTAACCAGCAAACGCTTGCCAATCAAACAAATTGTACCTCGTTACTTTCACCACTCTATTTCCCCCCGTTTCCCAAGAAGTTTTTCCCTCGAAATTCAAGCCCATCCACGACGATTACTCGGCGCTGTTCTCATTAGGGGAGCAGTCGTAATATCCGCCACTATTAAACTAACCTCGTTCGTCCTTTATTCTGCGCCGTTGTTGTTCACTTTTCGCTATCGCGGGGGAGGCTCGTCGTTACTGAAAGATTCATTGTCATTCATTAAGAAAGACTTAATGCGAGCGGAACCGGTAATGGCGTCGCTTTACCGTCGAACTTGCGACGGGCGCAGTTAAAAGGAAACTTGGCGTTATTTCGTTACGACTCGAAGATCCAGCGTCAGCCGCCGGGTGGAGTTTCGTTTCGAGGATGTCGTTGGTACGATAAGGGCGGGCGATAGGGTGTAAAAGCCGTGCTTACGGCACTGAGAGACAGAGGGCCCCATTAATTGCTGTTCGACAGCTTTTCAGCAGGCGTGCCATAATAGGCGGAACGAAGACTACCGCCAAAGATGATACCGCCCCGACTCGCTGATAAAGAGACGCCGAGGAAACGCTAAATATTCAGAGCGAGCCACGGGGAGTAATGTTTTTGAAAGTCGTTTAACTGTCAGAGGACGTTTACTTCTTAACAAGCCACTCTCTTCCCGGGATGTTTTTAAACGGGCCGCGTAACTCTCGATTAAACGACGTTTCTGAAGATTAACGTCGTTTGCTGCTTCCACTTCTGTCCCATCTTCGTTCCGAGCTTCTCGGGACATCGCAGTGTTGGCGAGCATTCCTTTATTCCTGAGAATATCCCAATACGAAACGGCTGTTTCCGAGGCTGAAATATTGATCACTCTATCTATCGAAGGGAATTCGTTCCCCTATACATTATCAGGGCTTTCAGAGTCGATGGTGCCTTGTTAACTATTCCCCGAGGGTTTTCCTATGAATTTGTTACCATTGTTCTTCAGGAATTAGTATCCCCTGAAATAACCCATTCGTGCGTGGCTCAGGTGATCCAGACCCGGCGGAATTGAAATTGCAATTCCACCTGCAACTTCAAAAGTGCAATTTAAATTCAAATTCCACCTGCACAAGTTGCGCGGCTTTTTTCCCCTACAATTTTCAGCGAGCGCAGCTCAAAGGGGAAACAAGAACGCCGGCATTTCATCGTGGAATTTTCGAGGGCAGCGTTAAAGTAGAAAGTCGAGGGGTCCGGGATGCTGGACGGGCGGAGGTTCGCCGAAGACGACAGGGAATATCGCATTGGACAGCTCGATCGGGCCAGGAATTTTCGTAGGCAGCGCAGAGCGGCGACGTCTCTTCCAATAATCATCCGGCTCGCTCGGGGCGAGCAATAAATAGACAAGATTTAGAGACGTTGCCTGAGGATGGCCCGTGGGAGAGGTTCGCGAGTCCGCACGCATCACTGCGTTCGATCGGCTTCATCGTCCTCGTCGTCGGTGTATCTGGTGCGGAAAGATTAGCTGGCTCCTTTACCTTTCCATCCCGCGTCGAGAAGGAGAGTCTGCTTATTCTGGCCCGTGGCCTATCTCTCCTCCATTTCTCTCGGCCCTTCGCTTCCCGCCGCCAATTTACCATCCCCGGAGCATCCACGAAAAGGAAATCGTTTCGATTAAACTAACATAAGCTACCGACGCAGCGCGCACTCTCCACGAACGCGCAAACTGATCTCCGTGTCTCCATGCCGAGGATCGAGCAGCAGAATAGTGAAGATTGGGCTCGGCGGAATGTACCCTCGGCGAGCTAAGTTGTTGGCTTGAAGGGTTAGACGAGTGGAACGATGCTTCTTTCGGTTCGTTACGTCATCGCTGCGATCGATTCTGTATAGGGGTTGATGGAGCAGCGACAAGCATTCCCGTTAATGAACAAAGGTAACGAAGCGCGGTGTAAAGTATGCGGAACGGTGAAAGGCAGGCAGGCAGGAATTAAACGCAAAATGTCGACGCGGTTCACGTGGACGTCGGTGTGAAACGTTTACGAGCACTTGCACGCGAGGTGGTATGTTTGCATGCGAACGCTCGATGTTTGGCTGTACTGCTTCGCCGCCGAAAAGAATACCTCGTTGCGTTTCACAGTGCGCAACAAAGGCGCAACAGGTGCGCGCACAGGAACAGCGGATGCTCAAAAGAAAAACCAGTCGGCGGCGATAATTTTTCCTTTCCCCGAAGGTGAGCATAATTTGTTCGCGTTGGCGAAATTCTGGGCTGCGCGACGCTCGTGCTCGCGGCGAGACTAACGTAAGTGACACTCACTAGATTCTGAATTTTCTTAAATTTTTTAAATCGAGTTCGATCCGCGCGATTGTATAACTCGATTGTTTATGCAGCTGAAGTTACCTTCCTGCTGTAATAACTCAATCAAGCAGTCAGTAACACTTTCTGTGTAAGTAGATAGACAAATGTTGGGTAGAAAGCTAAAGCGGATTGAAGACAGTGGTACTACTAAAGTTTCTGGCATGTACAGTCCCACTATTTGTACGTTATTTATCGTTATTCTACCTTATTTGTTGTATTTGACTATAGCCGGAGTTTAATCTCTCACCAAATTGCCACGGTACTGCACCGATACATTCAATGTACCAACTGTCTGACTGTGTTTCCTGCCACACTGGTTACAGTGCAAACACTGACCTGCTCTACTTACTGGATATCTGGCCATAGAGCAAGCCATTTCACCTCGCTGGTGTCTGACCGTGCGCCGAACTATTCTACTTGCCGCGCGTATGGTCGCGTACGTGTACTGTACTTTTGCATGTCTGTATATATTTCGATCTATTCTACCGAACAGAGGTCCGACCATGTGCAGACCCGTTCTATTTTCTCAATGCTTGATTACGTTGCGGCTATGAAATCGTAATTAAACACGATTCTGCGATACGCAGCGGTTTGGTACGATTTCTAAATTACTAGCGGGCAAACAATAGCCGCCACCCCACATTGTATCGATAGATTGAAATACGACTAAAGGTAGATTTACACTAGCCGTCTAGCCGCCGTCTTGCCGCCGTCCAGACGGCTAGTGTAAATCTACCTTAAGGTGGCTGCATTAGAACCTGACTATATAAAACGTCTCTTAGTCGTTAGCGATTAACAATTGAGGCATTTGATGGAAAGAGGGCACATACGCCAAAATGCCATTTCAAGAAAATCGATTTCAAAGTTTTCATTAGGGTAAGTTAGGGAGAGTTCGACCAACGGGAGAGTCCGGCCACTGTTGATATTTTAAGACTGACGCAAGATAGGGCACTGTGTGTCATTGACACAAAAGAAATGAATGCGCCTGTTGTTAATCTTGCATTGACCATTGTCACAAATTCATATTTAAATTATAGGAAACACTTACGACTTTATGCGTGTCTGAAAGTTTTTAGACCAAGTAACAGTGCTGGTGATATTTGAAAGACAGGTAAGTTTATTTACACTACACCGATATTGGGGAATATAATATGCATAAAACTACAGTGTCATCCCAACAATACGTATGTATTCGTTTTTAATTTATTTTGACAAGGTGGTCGATCACTCCCTTGATTATGGGATAGTCCGACCACATGTTTTTTTCTTACTGTAAACCCATCTTCAGATTCAGGGAGCGAAAATTCCATTCTACAAGATAGTGATATGTCATTATAAAAGCCTGTGACCGAAAACGATATCTCGAAAACTGACGATTGGATTAAATGTGTGCACTGAAGCCGTTGGTTTCATGATACTAGATGTTTAAAGTACCAGAATGTTTGTGATTTACATGAAAAACTGAAGAAGAAATAACATATCAATTAACTTCTTCGTGTATTATACTTTTTGTAAGCTACTTTTTGTTATTTTTCAAGGTCGGTCTCACTCATAGTGGGTGGACGATCTAACCCCGACATGCGGGTGAGACCGACCAGTTGCAGTGCCAATGTTTTTGGTTGAAAATGAAAATAAACATTTGAAATTATCGCACCCTATAATTTATATATATCCTAAATTGCTTGGGCTTTGTTTTAATGTGCCTAAAACGACAAAAATGTGAAAAACAACAATGCTACAATTTATTTTCCAAAAAGTGGTCGGACTCTCCCGGACTTGCCCTATAGTATAACTTAATAAAAAGTAAAGCAATTAAATCAAATTTTTTTAAGGATGTAGTTACCGTGTCCTTCAAGCGATCTGAATACAGAAGTCACGATTTAAAAATTATATGTGTCTTTATTTATAACTTTTACACAAATGGTTTATGTGCCCTTTTTCCGTAAATGTGGTAAAGTCCTAACAAAATTGCTTCTTTGTTTAGTTATTTAAATGTAATTTTGTTTGCTTACTTCGTTGCACATTTTATATACATTGCTTAAATAAAAAATATAAAATGAAGCACAAAAGTAAACAAAAAATTGTTGTTTTACGTGAGTATTAGTTTCTTCGATTTTTTAAAGCAAGCTGTCTTATTAATCAATTTTTTCTTTCCTAAATTAGCTTCTTTCCTTGCGGACTCGATACTCGCCTCACTTTCCATATTTCCTCGCTTGCAGAAAATCCTCCATGAAACAAAAGTACTTATTGCACGACAGAACGGTAGCGCGACAGCTCAGCGACTATGTAGCTGCGTGTCGATCATGCTACATAATAAAGCAGCATTTAGATAATCTGAACGCGCGAGAAGTAATGTCCTTGATATATTATATATATATATATATATATATATATATATATATATATATATATATACGCCGCTGCCTGTTACATATATATATATATATATATATATATATATATATATATATATATATACGCCGCTGCCTGTTACATATATATATATATATATATATATATATATATATATATAACAGGTACCTGAGTTGATTTAAACGATTTAAGGAAAAAGGGCACATAGGCTTATGTGCCCTTCTTCCATCAAATGCCTCAATTACAACGACGACGGAGCTGCTTATTCGAAAGTTTGCAATTATACGGCCAGCAGCGGCGTGAAAGAGATGTTTTAATGCGTGGCAGCTCTTTCTCTCGGCAAATGAACGAGTGCACTTCGCGAAAGCATGTATATGTAAATCCGAGGGTTCCCTTAAAAGTATTTCCTTGTCGCGAAAAAAAATTTCCCAGGGAGGCGCGAATCGTGCAGTGCGAAGCGTAATAAAATCGACAGTTTACGTGCAAGGATACACTGCAATTAGACGCTGCAGAATTTGTTGCTCTACGGCCGAAGGAAGTCGCCACGCGTGTTCAAAGTTAAATATCCTGGAATCGCGGCTTATGCTCTTATACACTTGTCAGTAGAATGAGTCAATTAATGATAACTGGCAAGTGGAACAGGTCGGCAGAGAACTCCGAAAGTGATCCGAGCAGTATCTATTTCTAACATCCATTTAAGTAAAAACCAGGGACAAATTAGTTTCCAAAATTGCGAACGTGGTCGTTCCATTTTGAAGACGATGAACGTTCGAACGCAATTCGATGATCACAGAGCGATAAAAATAGCCCAGATGGGACTTACCTGGGCAATTACTTCTTGCTACGATGATTGCATAAAAATATCGACAGCGACGAGTAGTTCACGTAAAAACCCACCGCCAAGATACTCTCGAGCCTCGATATTTTACCACGAATGCCACAAATTACGACGAACCCCGCGCAAAGGGGCCTCGGCGTCTATCCAGACAGGTTTAAATTTTTCAAGGCAGTCTAGCCGTGCCGTTGCGAGTCGAGAGGATTCTTTTAAAATGCAAATGCCCTCGGAGGACCGGGCACGAAAGAAATGTTACTTCTTATAAAGCAGAGATTGTCGGCCGCATCGGCCAGGGATAACTTCCTCGCTAGCGATAAAAATCCAGCTCACGGGGAGCGGGGAGAGGGAATCGAGCCCGGTGCGACGTCGGGGGAAGAAATCTTAGGTTCGTTTAAACTATGCATTAAATTATCCCCAGCGTGCAAATTAACGCGCGCGGGAAAACGGATTCGAACTTTTCTCGGCGGGGACACCTTAAATCTCGCAATTCCGAGCGAGAACTGCCGGGGCATCGCTGCGAGGCGATAAGTCACAGCTCGTTTGGAAATTAAGTCACGTAAAGGACTACAGGAGAGATTGTCCTGTCGCAAATGTACATCCAGCTGCGACATTTACCATCTCGACGTCCCCGCTCACCCCGCTCCGCGTGTATTTTTCCAACCGCGCGGCAACCGAGCGGACGCACGTCGACGGAGCGGAAAAGCGTGTAATTGTACCGATTAAACGGTCCACGGCGGAGACGTAATCCCGTGAAATTCTCGGGGAGCTTCGTACAATAGCCAACTTGCGGAGGCCGCGACCTAGCGGAGGCGTCGCCGCGGGGCGGAATGTCGCCCCGCGGATGCAAACTGCCACGCATGCATCGATGCACCGAGCGAAATGACTTATTCAGCGGTAGAATTCGCATACGAAAGAGAGGCCGCTCTGCAGCGTCGCTGGAAGGTAGGGGCTGCCGCGGGAAAATCCGCCGCGAGGCGGCGAACGCGACTCGTATTTCCCTGTAGGAAATCGCGAAATCTCGGATTCCCCCACGGACAAAAGTGCGAGGGGCGAAAGGGGCGGGAGGGGGCAGCGATAGCGGCGGGGGGCCGCAGGATAGCTGGGGCACAACACGGCGAAATTTCAGCCTCCAGCGACCGACAGGCAGGCCCCTCGACAAGCAAACAGGCAGCCAGGTAAGGCACGGCAGACACGAGCGATGGATGAGATGCTAACGAGACGCGAAACGATCGACTATTCTCGCCCGGGCGGGAGCGGGGCAAGTCGGGCGTGAAATGGTTTTCCTTTACCACTCTGGCCCTCTGTGCCACTGATGGTCCGAGTTTATCCCCGCGCCAAATACGTGAGACGCCTACCACGCCGTGTTGTTGCCCCGGCTTCGTCCACCGTCCCACACCCCCCCCCGAGAAGAATTATTGTTTTTCTTTCAAAGTGGAAGAAGTAGCTCCAGCTCAGACGGTCCACACCGCGCTTCGGAGATATTTTTTATTCGGCAAGCTTCTGGTCGGTGGAGAGAACCGTTTTCTCTAATAGAAACTTCGCCGTTTCCCCTGCGAGCGTGCGCCAGATTCGGGATTCAGGGCTACTCTTCAGTGCTAGCCAGACAATGACAGACTTCGCCCGGTGTCGCCTAAGTAGATGTAAACAAAGAAGTTGATGAAGCTGAATCCGCGGATCCCCTTGCAGAGTCTCTACCGCGAGGAATCCGTTGCAGCACGATACATCCGCCTGGAGCCGGCGAAAAAGGGAAGACGGGTAGACAAAGAGAGCCAGGGAGCTCATCGCGTGATATCAAACAACGGGAGATTCGCACCCCCTTACAAAAGACACGGTTATTGCGCGAGTGCCCTCGGGGGAGGGGGTATGGAGTACAGATGAAGTTTCCTACCCCCCCCCCCCCCCCCCGGGGAGCGGCGAGACCGCGGCTGCATTCAACGATCTTCCCCGTAAACTTTGATCAGCGACGCTTTGCACGCGGCTAATCCGCTAATCTCTCACGTACGCGCGATAAAACGAGCGCGAGCGTGGAGCACGCGCGAGCCAGCCGTGGAGGAATCGTACGAGGGCGAACGTTGAAACGGAAGGGACGTTTGCGCGAGGGGTACGGGGAGGGAAAAAGAGTGAGAGGAGAGAACTCGATGTCGCTGTACGCCTCGCGGATCGCTCGTTACCAACGGCGGTGTCAATTTTTCAACGCTTTATACACAACGTCCCGGGGGCTCGAGCCACCCTATATTTATCAACGGCCCTCGATCAATCGCTCACCGCTGGCAAATCTCTGAGAGCGATCTTATTGATGAAGCACGAGCGCCAGCGCGCGGAGAAAAATTGACAATCGACCGCGGCGAGCCTCGCCTCGCCTCCCCCCGCCCTGAATCGGTACAGAGGGACAGCGTGATTTATATCATAATCCTATGGATCGGTGTCTCCTTTCTGAATGGGGAGGCGCGTGTTCGTCGACAGCCTTGAAAATTAACGCCCTTACACGCCTCCACGGCGCATCCATTATCTGGGAAATACTATTTACTTGCCTGCAATTCCCTGGCCAGTCGATTCGGTGGTCTACGACGAAATGTAATTCACCAGGGCGGTCGAATGGTTCAGCGAATCGAGTTGCTTAGAGAGGATGGTGCAAGCGCGACAAATTTGGTGGTATTATTATTATTATTATTATTATTATCAACGGGGAAAACCCCTTTAGAAAACATAATATAACAGGTAAATACAAAGAAGTACTCAGACTGCATGTTACATAAATAGTTCGCTGTGACGAAGGTGACAAATTATGCAAAAAGTAGGCTGAACAGTTGATACCGAAACGAGTCAAGCGATACGGAGAACAGATCAATGTCTGCGATGTAGTGATTTACCTCACCCATGGCACGGTTTATGGGGTCAGTGGTATAGTGAAAGTAGTCTGGAACCTTCGACACAAAGAGGGGTCTCGGACGCAATGACCGTTCTGGGGCATGAAAACGTAATGATGCCACGAGCTCATGACAGTTTATCTGACCGTGGATAACTTTGTACAAAAGCAACAAGTCGGAACACACACGACGGTCACTAAGGGTAGAGAGCCTAGGGTATGTGTCCCAATTACGGAGGGTTTAAGCCAGTTCGCGCAATCATATATTAATTAAACAATACTGCTACATGAATTTCATATTCTGAAAATTAATATCTGTTGATGAACAATTCTTCTTTACGAAGGACTTCTTTTTAAGTAAAAAAAAAATAAATCTTTGTAATGTATTTAATTAAACAAAAAAAGATGTTTTTGTCCCTATTACGGAGCCCTGAAAACTGCGCCGTCGGCATTACAGTGCCCCCAATTACGGAGCCTGTCCGTATTACGGTGCCCCCCATTACGGAGCCTGTCCGTATTATGCTGCCCCCCATTACGGAGCTCGCCCGTATTACGGTGCCCCCCATTATGGAGCCTATCCACATTTCGGTACCTTTGAATGTCGCTCCTAACGTAACTTTTGTGACATAGGGTTACCTAGAGCTATTTTGTTGTAAATATTATAGTTTTGTGGTAAATCATTTATGTTTCCAGATCCACACACGCACTTCGCTTTTGACAGTTTGAAACAAAAATGGGGTTATAACGAAACCACGTTTCCGGCTTCGAGGCTCCGAATTACGGACAAGATTGAAAATCTGGCGGTATTACGGAATTTAACTTAAAAATAATAACAAACAAGTTTGTAGGTGCTGAATTTATTGTTTTTAATTACATTAAACCTTTTTCGGATATAATATGCATTTTATACGGTGAGAACAGTGTTTATAATTGATTTATATGAAATAGTTGGATACAACATTTCTTAAGGTTTTGGACAAGAAATGCTATTAATTCACCGAAAGCGTGTTACGCATTTTTTTATGAATACTTATAACATTATGACCTGTTAAAATTGTCGTTTTTTACTTTGAATCTTGTTCGTGAATATTTGAATTTAATTAAAAAAAATTTGTTTACGTTTGTTTATGCATGGATTTTGTTTTATTGATAATTTTAATAGAAAGGCTCCATAATTGGGACAGGCTCCGTAATAGGGACACATACCCTAGTTTTGTGCATGGCAGGACCATAGTCATGGTCGTAAAACCGCATAGGGCTACCAGTCGCCCTCAGGGCCAGCCTAAGGAACTTATTACTCTTTGCGATTCCCGAAATGCCAATCGAGGCATTGTGCCAATAGGCTGTACTAATCATATGAAATAGGAAAAATTAATTCTTCTTCAACGAGGGTTAGTCCGTGTTTCCTCTAAATGCCTCAATGGTTCCACGAACACTTGGAAAACAATGCGAATATTTCAGAAACGATTAGCTTCCCGGCTACGTTTATTAATATTTCTGGTTCCGACGGATGAGTTCTATTAACCAGCAAAGAGTTTCTGCCTACAGTTCCAAAGCTCCATGCAGTCTCGTTGCCTATAATCAGATGCGAGCGCGGGATCTCCTCGGCGAGGCACGGAGCGAATCAAAGTTTGTTAACACGGATCGCAGCTTGGATATAAATGGCGGATCAGTCAGAAGAATAACGCCGTGCAAATGGAAAGCTGGACCGGGAGCGCGGCGGCCGAGAAATGGGATACGCGATAGGAGCCGAGACCTGCCTACGTAATAACTCCTTGGTGTCGTGCTATTCTCTCGGCGTGCTGGAATCGAAATGAGGAAAAACTACGCGTGTGTTCGTTTCGTATTTCCCTCACACGCCCGGGCGGATGATTGAGGATGTTCCCGGGAATCAGCCGTGGCGTGTAAACGCCAATAGGATTCAGAGTTCGCCCGTCTCTTATCCGTTCTTCGAGGCGGCCACCCCTTAGATCCAGAGTAGGTACTGCTAAATCCCACGGCCCGGCCACGGCACCGAACCAGTAATTTCATGAAATTCATTGACCGTGCTCCGTCGCAACCGCGCACGCTTCTGCCGAAACTTAGTTGTTCCGCGGTCGGGGTGGAGGAAAAATATCGCGGCGTTCTGATAAAGTTCTGATTAAAAGTTATGAACGGGACCCTGGCTCGGTCGTGGGCACTTTATTTACGGGGGCCCCTCCTAATTGGATTTCATTTAGCCCCGCGGGAACTTGAATTCCGATCCTTTGTACAGTGATCGAGCGGCAAGTTTAGCTCGACGACGCGGGATTTAATTAGATGAACGCTACCAATAGGCGGGAAAGATATTGTGAACATTAATTAGCAGTCTCCAGCGTGGCTTTCCCCCCCCCCCCCCCCCCCCCGTCGGAAGTTTAATTCCCCTGTATCGTTTCGAGTAACAATTGCCCGAGCAAATCGCCCGAGTTCGATCGGAATACAATAGGATCTCGAGTTCCCGCGCGATAGTGTCGCTTGGAAGAGTAGGGGAGAGGTGCTATAAAAGGGACACTTTTGTTTAGCGTCCATTACTGACAATGTCGTTATAGGTATTTAAAAAACAACTACATCACAAGAAAGCGTGTTTATTTCCCTTCAATAAAAGTATATTGCAAACTCATCAATTGTAATAGAAAATAACAAAATCTTCGACTTTTAAAAAAGTGGGAAATGTCCTTTTTACGACTAGGTGGTTTTAAATGGGACAGTATAAGTCATGAAAGGGACACGTTAATAAAAATAAACTTATTAAGTATTACAATTATAATTCTAAATCTTAATGATACAAAACAACGAAATCTACGAAAAAATTAACTCTTTGTAGTATAAATCATCACTATTTTATTATTAATGACACATGGAACAGAAAAAATTGAATGTGCCTTTTAATCCGTATGACTCATTTGCCCATTTACCGCAAATTTACATACAACTGTTGCAAATTTATAACTTATAACGAGGACCAATTTATTGCCACACATTTTTTTGACGATAAAGTTTGTCGCTTTGAATAGTCACTTTATTAATTCTTAAATTTGAAACAATACGCCATCAACTAATAATTCATAATTTATGATTATATTTTATTAATTGCACATTTTCGGTAGCGAGAGAGTCTCTCGCTGTGAAACCCTCTCGCGCCAGTTCTCGGTATTGCGGACGAGTGGTGGGGGGCAAGACCGTTGGCTTAGCGCGGTACGCGCTACCTCGGTCGGGCGCGTGGTGGGGGGTAAGATCGTCGTCCCACCGGCGCACAGTGGGACAAACTGCTCCTTTTTGTGTCAAAATCGTAGAACTTTTGATAGGAATAAGATAGAAGGATGAATCTTTTTCTAGGTTAAAGCTAAGATGTTGCAGAATAAGGGGAAAATGTTAAGAATGTATGACAAACAAGTTTTGACCTTGAAAATCTACGTTAATGTTGATATTTTCGAAAAAAATTTCGGTTTTTCCGTTTTAACATGTGGTTGAAATTCTTCCTTGACTTGTTATACATCATTTCCTATAGATTTTGAAGCGCTGAATTCAAATCTGTTCGCAGAATTTCTCTAGCCCTTCAGGAGTCGAAGAGAAATGCGATTTAAGGGGTTACGCTCACAAGGGACACTCGGGAAGCCGCAAATTCAGAAAATTATGAAACTCGATGTGCAAGTAGAGTAGTTCATCCATAACGCAACCCTATTTTTTGTTGGTGCTATGCTGTTGGAGTTTTCAATTATTTAAGCAAGACTCATCTCTTTTTGTATACGCTGTGTTGTTGGATTATAAATTGGAGGAGTTATACTAATAGAAAACGATAGATACTTTGAAAATGATGGTTTGTAATTGGTAAAATAATGATATTCATAGAAATGATTAAAACAAAAATAGGGTAGATGTACCATTTGTGGCCACTGCACCATTTGTGGCCACTGTCTTATTAATTCCGATATATTAAGTATTCTTAGTTTACTTTCATTACAAAGAATGAAGCTGTCTATGGGTGGGTTATGTTGGCAACATTTCTACTACTTTATACTGTTTTGTTGTCCCGTTTTATTTAATTATCATATGTGAATGTCCAAATCTTTGATAACTTTCCACCTCCTTGCAAATGGTGCTTAGCATACGACTGGTAAGAAAACAATTAGTTACTGTATGTAACAAGAGTATGGATGAAGTTTTATACATATTTATATTAAAAAACAAATATTTTTGAGATTTAAAAAAGAATTTCAACGATATAACCTAAACTCTAGTGGAATTAGGCACTGACCAAAAATGGTACATCGAAAATGGAATTGTACCATTCGTGGCCACGTAATGGCCATAAACAGTCCACGGTACAACCATTTTTGGTCAGTAGGCATTCTCATTAGCAACTTATCGTACAATACCTAATTATTGTAAAATTATTATACAATAGTTAGCGAAAAAATTCTTCTAAAGTCGAAGATTTTTACGATTCGCGAAAAGTCATTCGATGTTGTCTTCAACGAAATTCTTTTATGGCCCGAAAAGCAAATCATAAAGCGAAAGCGGAAAACAGTTGAACATTTACCTGCTGTAATAACATCAGACAAATGGGTGGAGATCATGTTGGCCAAAAAAAAAGAAAAGGAGAACAAAGAAGAGGAGAGAATGATTAATAAAGAAAAAAGACTAGCAAAAATAGAAGAAAATAAAAAGATTAAAGCCATAAAGTTCGAAGAAAGGAATAAGAAAAAAAAACAGAAAAAGCAAAACCTGTCGCTACCAAAAGAAAAAGTAAAAAGGATATTGGCAGTTAATATTAATTTTGTGCAGCAAGTATTGTATTATTTGTAATAAATTAAAAACTACAATTCTTACTGTGGGTCTTTCGTATTACCAATTCTATAAGTGGCCACAAACGGAAAGCCGGCTGGCCAAAAATGGTACTCTAGTGGCCACAAATGGTGCAAAACAGTCTGGCACGATAATATAATGATTTTTTAAATAATTATGTTTAAAACATTGTTCAACGTAGAATATTTTAATTATCTGTATATTTTGGATTACACTTATATATTCTTTACTTTTGTGTACGTATTCATTTGTAAGTTATGTATCTGTGAGTGGTACGGAAATCCTTCAAGTTGCCACAAATGGTACATCTACCCTACTTGCCACAAATACTACGATTAGGTATAATCTTTTCATTCCTGAAGTAACAGAAATCTACAGGATTTTGAAATTCGTTGGGATGCGTTTCTAGATGCATCTCTTGCTGAAATAATTGAAAGGTGTCTAAACTTTATATAAATAATCATTTAAATATGGCTTTAAGAAACCATTTTATTAATGGAAACTGCTAAAATGGACTTCAAATTTGGTAATAGAGGTTTTATTTGTTTGCAAAAAAAATATAAAACGTAAACTATATATATGTATGGAAAGATATTATCCAGAGGTATTTCAGCATATATTTACAAAATATGAAAACTTAATTTTAAGGGTTGGTGGCGGGGGTATCTTGAAAAATATGGATTTTTCGAAAATTATTTTTACGGGGTTTTGTAGATATAGAAAAACGATGTAACTTCTGTTTAAACTTTTTTTCGACATCCCTCACCGTTCTCGAGATATTCCGCGGAGAAGAAAATTCTGCATTTTTTCAAGGGATGATATAACCCCCGAAATCTGCATTATAGCACCAACAAAAAATAGGGTTGCGTTATGGATGAACTACTCTACTTGTACATCGAGTTTCATAATTTTTTTGAATTTGCGGCTTCCCGAGTGTCCCTTGTGAGCGTAACCCCTTAAATCGCATTTCTCTTCGACTCCTGAAGGGCTAGAGAAATTCTGCGAATAGATTTGAATTCGGCGCTTCAAAATCTATAGGAAATGATGTATAACAAGTCAAGGAAGAATTTCAACCACATGTTAAAACGGAAAAACCGAAATTTTCTTCGAAAATGTCAACAGTGACGTAGATTTTCAAGGTCAAAACTTGTTTGTCATACATTATTAACATTTTTCCCTTATTCTGCAACATCTTAGCTTTAACCTCAAAAAAGATTCACCCCTCTATCTTATTCCTATCAAAAGTTCTACGATTTTGACACAAAACGGACCAGTTTGTCCCACTGTGCGGCGTAACTCGTTACAACAATGTCATCTATGTATCAGATGATACACTAATAACTTTACAGGAAAGTATAATACATATACCCTAGTAGCATTTTTGGTTGGCATACAGTTGGGCCACGCACATAATATTAGTTGGCCAACAGTTAGATTTGGCACTTTTTTTTCAGGTTCGGCCAACAACAGATGGCCAAGGTAGGCTTTCCTACTGTTGCCCAACCATTTATAGGGCCTACCGTACTATATGTAATAGTAATCCAACGGTAGGCAAACGGTTGGATTTTGAATTATACTTATTATTTATAGGTAACGGGAAAATGTTAGAATTTCAACTGGCAAAATTAAAAAGTTAGGTGGACTCATTTTAAACTAGTTCTCTTCGTATATGCTCTAAGATCCAGTATAACCGTAGCCTTAAACAATGTACAAAATGACGGACGGGACCATTTCGCTCGCGAGGCGGCTTGCGTCCTGTGACTGTCGACGTCAACCGTTCCACTCAACCCTCTCTTCCCCCAGGCAGTCTTCATAAAAAGTGTAGCCAATGTGGGTTCAAAATTCTTTCAATTACTTTGGGATATGATTTTATTTTCATCCGAACCTATATATTTGTTTTTATTATCTTTAACTAAATGTATTTCCGTAGGGCATTATTAGTTGGCCCAGAATTGGTTATTCGTAGACAAATCACCGGAAGATGAGTGCAATATTAAACAGTTGGCCCAATAGACGGGGTTTGTAGGCGAAACTACTAACCACCTCCCAATTGATTCCCAACCTTAGGCAAATTGTCGGGATGCAAATGCAACATTCAACGGTTGGGCCCTGTAAAGAAGGTTTGTAGGCGAAACTACTAACCACCTCCCAACTGATTCCCAACTGTTGGCTACCGTTGGCCAACAAAAATGCTACTAGGGTAGTGTCCAGCAGTACATGTGTATGAAAGGGACAGCCATGAAACGGTCGTCCCATTTAAGACTTGTTACGCTGTCCCTTTTACGACTATAAGTGAGTTTAATATAAAATAACCGCAAAACAAAGAAAACAATTAGTTAAGCTTACCTGTTAAGCGTTTTCGTTTCAGTTGAATACAGGCTATTTTAATGATATAACACTTTAACACTTTGTATATATATTAATCTCAGAAAACGACACAGAAAACCAATGAAAATCTCACTTTTACTGCCGAAAAACATCAACCGCGGATTACTACTTTGTTGCAAGTGAGACGGTAGTGAAGTTTACGTCAAATGACTAGGCACTAGTGTTGCCATAAACAGGAAAATGACTTGCATGTGTAATGCGTTTAGAATTTTGGAAATTCGATTTGTCCCATTTAAGACGTGTCCCCTTTATAGCACCTAATCCCCTATTGCCGCTATTTGATCCAAGTTAAGGGCACGTTATCGTTACGCGAATCTTTATGAGTTCCGACGATGGACCACCTATTATATCCCCCATTCCCCATTCACCATCGCCTCTGTTTAACCTCTGCGGACCAGAGATCCTGGTGAAGATCTCACGTACGTGTACCAAGTCCTGCCAGCCGAGCAGCGATAGGGCAAAGAGTTGTTACAGGGCGCTTCTTTTACTCCGAGAGCACCTCTGATATCCAGGGACGCGGAGAAGAGGAAATTGGCGTGCTTCATTATACGGAATCGCCTGTATAAAACGGACATCATCACTGCGCGCGGTGGCCATCAGCGTTGCGGAAGCTGGTTGTCGTTTAGGTGTGGTTCGCGTTGCCAGATATTCGACTACGCGGCTTGCCCCTGAGTGTCTCGTCCATTCTGCCCCTTTTTAAAATTGAACGCGAACCCGCTGATGGCCTTTTACGAACACGTTTCCCCGGATAAAAATAAATACGAATTAACATAACTGCACCATTGAGAAATACTGCGAGAGAAGGGCGAAGCTTTTCGAGGGTCTCGGGCGCTGGTGAGCGGAAGCTAGATGAGCGTAGACAGCCAAAGAACCATTTTGCTTCTAAATTTCGAAATCGGTTGAGTTACAGAAGAGCCTGGAACCACCGCTCTTTCGAAACTCTCGGATTTAAGCACCTAGATGATCGAGTGGCCGCGCGATATCCAAAAGCTTCCTAAGGGCATCGAGAACAGGCAAACGAGATACAATAGTATTTTTACAATAGTATTTCCAAAGGAAAACGGGGAGAATTATCGAATAAACGTCTCTATCGGCCAGAGAATGTTGGAGAAATATATTCCACCTGAAGACGGAACGGACAGCGAATTGCGCGGAATGAGTACCGGGTAAATGGATTTCTGCGTCATGCTGCGCTGCGCGGATTATAATCGGAGAGATTGCGAGAGGCTGTCTCGTCATTATATCGCATAGAACACCAGAGATTGTTTCGCCGCTGTTTGCACAGCAACTGAACAAGCAATGAAACGACTGACTGGAGATAGCCAACTAATTATGGCGTTCCTCACGGGCCAGAAAACAGAACAATGATCCATGTATCGGCGTGCTGATCCGCGGCTACGGCGGCTGTTAATTAACTACCGCGGAATATCGGTCGCCGAGATTAGAGCCGATTGACTGTCTCCTCAACGGCTCGTTGATCAAGGGAGCTTAATAAGCCGAGAAGGCACTCGCAATCTCCGTTTCTTTGCGCAACCGTGCAAAGCGTCGCCGCGTTAACTTATTATCAGCGCCGTGTGCGCGCTCTCCGAGCGTCTTTGCCGCGGATTCCCTTTGTGCCGTGTCATCTCTTACACTTTGCCTCCGGTAATTCAAGAATTAAGCCGGCGTTGTGCCTAAAAACATAGACGACTCTCTTCTTTACATCTCGACATTACATCTCTTACATTTCGACTCCGAAACGCTGCTCCGCAACGCCGTGTCCCTTCCGCGCGATCGGCGGGAGTGGTCCAAAGCTCCCCGGGATTCAAAACTAAGCCCTCAGCTATCAGAAATAAACGCTAACCGCTGCCGCCCTCCTTTCTATACACCACTAGGATATTTGTCCCGCGGGTAGGTATTTCTATAGGGACCCCGCCCTTCATCCCGCAATATTGCGCGTTTATTTGCCAGACGCTAGCCTCTGTATCTTCCTCGACTTTCCACGCAGACAAAGGCTGCTCCGTGAAGCCCGGAAAGATGCAGTCGAGCTCGATCGAGGATCCGTTACCTCGTCAACCGGATCCCGTCGGCGTAGCGTCGCTGCCGCGTTCTGAAATTACGTCCCCCACTTGATCGGCCGTCGTCGCTGGTTAAACGGGCATCGATGTACCGAATCGGAAGTGCACTTTCCCTCGGCCGGCGCGTATCGTTGACCGTCGCTAAATGCACGGGGAGCGATAACGTCGTAGAACGAGGCGAGTTGTCCGTTCGAATGACAGCCCTTCAAGTGCACCGTCGATCGGGAGCTCGGGGTTATTGACTCGCCACTCCAGACCCGGTAGCGCTCGGTAGCCGGCAACACATCTATGTGCAGGCGCCGCGCACGTGTTCGCTCAGAGACAGAGGCAAGATCGACGGCGTGGGCCGCGGAAGGGTGGTCGGGGCTGGGGAGCGGCGGCGAAACGAATAAGAGGCAACTTGAAAGAGCAGACCGAGACGGTAACAGGTAGCAGAGACGGCTTTTGAAAACAGGAATTCCTTCGTTCCATGGAGCATCGAGTATACACCGGGGCGCGCACTTCCCTCTGAAGGACAGCCTCATCGCGATAATTAACTTTGTGCCAGATTCTTTTTCAATGGCGGGACTCAGACTGGTCGAGATAAGAGGGTAGCGGGAACGGGCAACGATATTCTCGATAACAACGGCGAAGATCGACCAGGAGCACCGCTAACGATAACGCGACTGTAGACGACAGTAGGTACTATTGCTCCGGTGAAAAGGAAAGGGATTCTCCTTCAATAAAATACACACCCTATTAAACAATCCCAAGGGCCTCGCGGAGCATACTATTTTTTAATGTGGCTGATGTATATAGAGCAGACATCGTAACTGTTACGAGACAATTTTTAAAACTTATTGTAAAAGAGTTAATATCTTTAACGAAATAACTTTGGTTTCGAATAACCATTAGAAATGATTAAATTTTTTTTTGATTACCAGTAACCATTACCGATGACCCCAATTTTATTACCGTTAACCAATACCGACGGCAATTCTTTTCTGGTACATTCGTTTATTAGAAATTATTGTTATTAATATTAATGATAATTAGTATTTACTGACAACATTGAAAAAAATCAATCATAAAACTGATATATTTTATTAAGCAAACAAACGGTATGAAAATAGAGGAAACAAAGAATAGGATAAAAGATATTGTGGTACAATAACGTTTTTTGTTTAATACAATATGTAAGTTTTATAACTAATGTTTTAAGTATAAAAATTAATATCTTTTTTAATCATTTCATTTTTTGAAAAATTTCTTTGGGATTAATGGTAACTAGCTTACAATTAAATAAAAATCAATTTTCACTTAACCGGTTAACTGGCACGGTCCTTTTCACTATTCGGGCCCAAACTGGTACCATCGAATAATTAAGTGAATCACACAAAATTTGGTATACAGGGGTTTTTTGAGTCGCTGAACCGATTCTGGGGGTAATTTTTTTCATCTGACACCCCCAACCCCTAAAAAAATAGAATTTAGGGGTGAGTTTGTCAATTCTTTACTAAACCTTTTTTTATTTGTGAAGTTTTCTTGTCTATAATTCGATTGCAGGAGTTACTTTTTTCAATGCCACCCCCAACCCCTGAAAAATAAGGGTTTAGGGGTTTAATTTTGTAGTTTTTTTATTTTCTACGAAAAAGTTTCGAATAATTTTATACCTGAATTCTTCATCCATAAATTCCACCGCAAGTGCTTTTTTTTGATCCGCGATCCCAAAAACCCCTATATACAATTTTTCTATATCCCGATAGTATTTCAATATTTGGCGGCCATTTTGGTTCGCCATTTTGAGTCTGCCATATTGAATTTTACAATTCCAATGCCAAATTCAGATTCAGCGACCCCAAAAACCCCTATATACAATTTTTCTATATCCCGATAGTATTTTAATATTTTGCGGCCATTTTGGTTCGCCATTTTGAGTCTGCTATATTGAAATTTAAAATTCCAATGCTAAATTCAGATTCAGCGACCCCAAAAACCCCTAAATACAATTTTTCTATATCCCGATAGTATTTTAATATTTGTCAGCCAATTTGGTTCGGCCATTTTGAGTCTGCCATATTGAATTTTACAATTCCGATGCGAAATTCAGATTCACCGACCCCAAAAACCATTACATACCAAGTTTCATTCAAATCGATTGAAAAACAAAAAAGTTATTCCATTTGATCATATATGATACATTGCCAGAATTGGCCAGATTTTTGTTTGATCATATATGATACATTGCCAGTTAACCGGTTAAGGACTTTTTCAAAAAAAATTTAAAAAACTGTTATTCTGGATCTGTGATATAGAGTAACGAGTAGGGCGCGTTTATGTTCATAGTAATAGTAAAGTCACGAGCATAGCGCTTTGTATATTGTCGTGTATTAAGTATCATGCTGTGTATTAAAGTCGACCAGAACCCTCCATTATGTTACCAGCAATAACTTGCACGTAATATAATAGCTTTTGCAAGCACCTTTATAGCCAACGACGATCGGGAACAAGCGCAATCGCTGTTTGACAAACGAAACGCCAAGGTAAATTTAATGTGGAGAGGCGGCTTATTGACGCAGCGAAATTAAACGGAAAATTATTACCGTGCGCCCGGTTCTAGCTGGCGTTTAAAGGGACGCGGTTCAACACGCGGGGAACACGCGGCTTTGCAAATCACCTGCGAAATCAAGTTACAGGAGGAACAGAGGGACAGACGCGCCAGGGACCGAACGGGGCCGGTAATGCTGCCAGTGTAACAGTATTCGAGATCAAACTCGATCGTCAAATAGGCTTTTTTCCGCGTGCCCCGGCCGTATAAGCTGTACAAACAGGATCCATTCGTTAATAACGAGAGCCCTATGTGCCCGGCGTCATTGATCGCGTCGCGCGAACACGCGGATTTCCAGTCGTCGCGGATCCGCTAGCAGCGGAACGCACGCGTCCGAATAGCGTCGCGACGTGCCCCGTGTTTGGTGACTCTTGCCGTCGTCGCCGTCTGCCACGATTAAATTACCATAGCTGCCAGCGAAATGGACATGTGTTGTGAACCTGATTACGCGCCCGAATGATTGGCTACTGTCCCTTTTTGACTTTGTACCTTCGATCCACAGATGCGGGCTTGATGATTTAATGAAAATTCCTGAGATCGCACCTGAACGACGAGAGGCTATTGTTTTTCCTTTTGTGGTAATTTGTATCTATATCGACGAAGGGGATGTACAGGGGGATAATTATGGCTAACTGCTAAGTCCGCGCAAAGAATAGGGTAGAATATTGTGGAAACTGTGGGGGCGGGGGGTTGAACTTGAATGGGCAAGAATCGGAAATGTCGAGGGCCCCGCGTAAAGATAACGATTCGAAGCGCATCGATCGAGGCCATCAGTGGTGGAGAATGTTCCATTAATTACGCGGAAACCTTCAGCTAATCAATGGGTAGTTAGTGGCCAATGGTTGGCTCGCATCAATAATCACTGGGCGACGTGGTAGTATAGTACTGGGCTTTGATGCGCTAATTTACACCACCTGCATTAATGCCCTTGTCCCACTGGTCCGGAACGACGATTGTCTAAGTGCGTGTACGATCCCCGAACTGGTATGCGCGAGGCGCCGCGAACAAGACGATATATTAAGGTCAACTTAGTCGAAATAGCGGCGTATATTCGAATCCCAATGGACGATTGATATCGATTTGCCGCCCATGGCAAGTCAAGATACGAGCAATTCAATCCACTATTATGCCAGACGAAAATATTGTATGAACGCAGTAGGGAGCATTCACGATATTAGAATCTGACGGGCACGAATATACTTAGGTAGGGTAGACCGGGGGCGGTAGTAACAGGGGGGCGAATGTAACACGCTAAATATCTCAAAACATATAATAGATATTAACACCAATTTTGGATATATGATGAAGAATGACATTTGGAATATACACATCCATGCCCTAGGAGTACAGATACGCAATAGACATGGATAGTGAAGAAAATAACTTTTCGATACCCTAAAGTAACTTTTCCTTACTGACTTAAAATTGTAATATAAACACTCCCTTCGCAAGTATGTGCTTGTTCGATTTTTTAATCTGTAATTCGACCTTTTTTAAACTAGTATTGATCGTTACTTGGCACTTTTAAGCGTCTCGTTAGTCAAAATTTATAATTTAAGTTCAAAAGCATGGTCGGGGGCGATTGTAACATCGGCAGTCGGGGTCGGTTTTATCGCAACAGAACCGAATAGGGACAAAGAAGGCGAATAATATTGTCTTATTTGCATGAAATCCTATAGCATATAGCACAAGCAAACCAAATGAAAAATGGGTGCAATACAGTAATTCGTCGATATAAACCCGACGATCGGGGCTGGCGGCGGGCGTACGTCGCGATGTGGACACGATTCCGTCCGAATTCGAAGAGCGAGAGGGAACGAAACGGTTGCCGTCGACTCTTTCGTTCTCTCACTCTCGACTGAAGGATTCCAAGAAATGGTGGGGATAGTGAGCGGGACTATTACGCATGGTAAAAACGGGACAATAACGACGAATTACTGTATACTGAATGTAAGGATTGAAAAGATGAAGAATGCACCAGCCAAAACGTATTTTATTTCTGCCAGAATTGCGATACCACATAATTTGTTATAGATTTTACTTTTTTTATTTATTATGATAATCTAAATCAATAAATAATTTTTAATTTTGTGAAGTTATATTTGTGCTACTATCGAGTCCATGCAGTGTTACAACCGACCCGGGGTCAGGGACGGTTGTAACACTTTCTCCGCTTCTCATTTTTTATTAATAACCGGAATGTTACTTGACATACAGCGAAACTGTTGTGGCTCAAATAATATCAGATAAGTAAGTAACATTTTCGTAAAAAAACTGTTGTTGTAACTGTAATAGTTTTTGCGTAATCGTATTCCAAAGTCAAAGTGTTACTACCGTCCCCGGTCTACCCTACATATAGAAAGATAGATCGTCTATTTTCATTTAAAGATTGTGAGAATTACTATTAGAATTTCTGGAAACGCAGAGCGTTCTATAGAAGCAAGATACGCGAATCCACGTCGAAAAAGGAATAAGAGGAACCCCAATTACTCCCCCAGCAGCGAAAATAACTCGAACCACGTTTCCATGTGTGGATCGATGTGAACCAACGAACGTGGAAAAGCGGGAACGCGAGAGTGGCCGCTGTCGAAAGCCAACGACGAGAGACAGAACATTTCTCGACTTCGTTCGCTGAAAGATTCATTCGACAGAAGGTGCTCGGCAAAACATTCGATCACCATCCGCGAATGCTTGGAATTTTCATCACCAAGAAACCATTGAAGCCTTCTACCGTCTAATAATATAATTGATGATGATTCTACATTAATTAATACCGCAAATTTCGAGTCTCGAGTCTGCTAATTCCAGCGTGGCGCGCGAAAATGCGACAAAATACTGAGACTCGCAGAACTGTGGAAATTTACACCGCGCGGCTCGACAATGAGCTTTCTTCGCGTTCTCGCGTTCCTCCCCTCCAACTATACTTGCCAGTCCGTTATAAATACCCCGTGTAAACGTCTCCGTGACACTGGCTGCAACCCCTCCCAGCACTTCCGCGGCTTCCGCTTTTGAGTAGTGACAACGGTAGAAACAATGAGCCCAACCCCCTTGCCCTTCCACCGGCCAACTTTTCCTTTTGTCCGGGCGTACGAGGAGCGCCGACGCCAGGACAAAAAGAAGTTCTTGCTCGGTTTACGAGCAAACAATACTTTTATCTCGCGGAATACGTCGCGCCGCCGCCCGAAACCTCCGCCGCCTAATTAAATTCTCCCCCGGAGAAGAGACGCTAAATGGCTGTTAGCGCCGCGGCGCGACGCAATCAACTTATAAACGACCGAAACAATGCACACATCGCGAACACCGGGAATCGGTAAGTTCATTAACGACCAACACCCACGCGCGCCTTTAATTAATTCCGCCCGTCAACGTGTCACGCTCGAGACGTATCCATCAGTTTCCTGTTCAACGTGCAATCAAGTATGCGTGTACCCCCTTCGTCCCTTTTTCCAAGGAAATTTTATTAACGAAGCTAATTAAAATCCGTCTCGGCGGGGATAGCGCGAAGAAGAGGCTCCGTAGTTTATAATCCCCTGAAATATGGCTTCGGGATTAAGGTTTAGCACAGTAATTTGCGCTAAACCTCTTCCAGTACACTGCTACTTTATTCTAATGTGCTTTGCGTCCGGATAGGTGCGACCTAACGAAGTCTACGTTACTTACTACTTAATGTTATTGCGCTCTGAGGAATCACGTGGAACCAGTGGCGCACTCAGGATTTAATTTTCAGGGGAGCCGAGTTGAACGGATAAAGATATTTTTAAGAAAAATTTATTTAATGCCAAGGATCCTTGGCCGGACTTAATTGACGAATTAAGAAGTGCCGACTGATGGGGACGTGAGACTTTTCTAAACGACTTTCATCGCTCGCATCTAACGACTATTACAGCGCGATGTATGCTGTATTTAAACAAAGCCACGTCACTTTGAAGCTCGATCGGGAGAAGCGACATCTCAGTCGCGCCCGTCCGTATAATTCCACCTTTGAGAGTGCAACGTCATCCACTCGATCGACGTTTCACTGGCCCCAGTTCCGCTCGCGAATTTCTACAAAGAAGCCTCGGAATGAGACGAGCAAGAGGAGGGGAATAGAAGAAGACCCGAAACTTATAAAGAACGATCCCGTTGATGTCTACATGAATCAGGCTATTATCATGCAAAACCTTAGAAAATCGAACGCTATCGAGAGACAATATTGTGCGCGATGGGGCAGAGGGTGGACGAGGCAACGGGGGAGGGTGGAAAAGGAGAGAAGGAAAACGGAATGCCACGAATTTCGTTGGCGTGGTTTCGACGATGGAGTTTGTGCGAGGCGGGGGCGAGCGAGCCGTATCGCGGCAGTCTGGCCCGATAAAGGAGAAAGCCTCGATATTGGTCAGACAGTGGAATGCCCGCTGTTCGCGGCGGACAACAAGATTTCTCTCTGTACCTTATACCAGTCTCGTCAGCCTTATGGACCGGTAGATGGAAGAGAGCCGGGTGTTCCGGGGCAACAGAGAGGGGCGGGGCGATGGGTCGAGCGGCCAAGTTAAAAGGAAAGTCAAGGGGATCGAAAGATTGCGATTGGAACAAGTACCGTTAAGCGGCAATAGTCTGCCCGTTGTCACGATCAGACGTTCCCGCAACACGGCAACCGCACGCGTGCACCCTCTTCTTCTACCACTGTCCTGGTGGAAGAACAAGCCAGTAAATTGAATTTCCAGAGGGGGGCGGCGAAAGATGGGCTGAGGTAGAAAGGGAGAGAGAGGAGGTATATAAAACGCGTGAAAAGGAGAACGGCGGCAAGCGGAGTAGAGCAAAGCGGACGTAAGGAGTTGCATGGTGCGAAACGTTCGTTTCCTCGCCATTCGGCCACTTAATCGCCGCGAAGAATGTGAAAACAAGGGGGTGTTATCGAGCGGGGTTAAACGAATTTGCTGAATACCAGCGGACGTGGCGTTCGATCCACCGTTCGGGGCCCGCGAGAATCCTCGTCTACTTTCTGTCTATTTGTCGACTGAAATACGAGGAATTTGGCTGGGCAGCCGCATAAAACGCGCATTACTCTGAACTTTTTCTCGGCCGCGGACTCGCCAGCGGGGAACCCCGAGGGCGCTAAGCAAATCTATCCCCATCAGACGCAGAAACGACGTTAGCGCTTCCAGCACTCCTTGCCCGCCCTTTCCCAACGCTCTTTCAAGAGGGTACATAAAGGATGAATCAGTGGAGGCTCCGAAGAACGATGATTATGAATTTCTCGTGGACCTGCTATCGAGAACCTTTTTCATCCCCTTGCAGATACTAGTTACAGAGAATAACCCCAGCAAGGGTTGTTACAACGTGCCAGTTAGACCGAATAGTTTGACGGATAGTTTCAATGCGACACGGTCCCTTCAATCTTCAAAGAGACACTCGCGAAATGAAATGCCGTGCGCGCGGCGGCAGATGAGCCGCTGGAATCTGGATGACAAATAAAAGGTTTTTTCGCGGGGGCCGGCCGGTGAAGAGAGCAGGCGGGCGCGTCTAGCGCGTGTGCGCGGAGCGGAAATAAAAGGAGGCCTGTCCTTCGCGCGAGCAACGCGGGATATTAAAAACAAAAGTGGTCCGTGGAAGAGAGAGAGAGAGAGAGAGAGAGAGAGAGAGAGAGCGGGTTCATTTAGAGCGTGATTCGAGCGGAGAGGGCTGGAGTGCGTCACGCGGACGATTGTTTCGCCCCGCTATGGCATTGTTTCGACGTGTACGCGTACGTTCTCGCCGCGGAGGACAAGTGCGCGGCCAGAAAACCGCGGCGGCTGACGTGTCCGTCAACGTTGGGAGGACGGGGAGAGAGAGCGCGAGAGAGAGAGAAAAAAGGGGAGCACAAAATATTTACGGCAGATGCATATTCATGCGACCGCGATGCTCTGGTGCCGGCCCAAGTGACGCGGATTAATATGCATAAAATCTTTGCATTATTCGGAATTCAGGGGAGCACTGGCGCACTTTCGCGACACTGTGGCGAATTCTGGTATGTATTGTTAAGGTGCACGTTGAAGGAGCCCCATTTTTGTAGACTCTACTACACGAATTGTTCTACTTGATGGGTTACTTTGTTTTTTATGAGCACATTTCTCACCAGTGGCACACCCAGAGTTGGGGCCAAGAGGCCCTGGCACCCCCCGAAGAAGGGGCTTTGTAAAAGAAATAAGAAAACTGGATTTTAGTCTTTAAATAAATTTTTATAATCACTTAATGAATTTTATTGAGTTTGCATTAAAAATATTTTCATCCCTTCAACTCGACTCACCCCAAGATTATATCCTGAGACTTGAGTGCGCCACTGTTTCTGCACCCCTTATTCCAATTCATTAGAATTCACCTCTGGAGATCGTATCTACTAATAACGAAATGCCCGGTATATGTAAGGCTACTTGTGTTGTGGGTTACGCTAGAGAGTAGTGATAAGTTGGATATTTTAAGCGCACTTGCCGTCGCACAGTGGGGTAGGAGACCCCAAAAGATGGCGAATAATCGAAATACAAAAGAATGTTTAAATATCTGATTTTTTATCCCTGGTATAGTTGAAATATGTGCGCATAATAAAACGTATATCCACAGCCTTCTACAACTCTTCCTTCCTTACCCGAGTCGGTCAAAAACAGTTAGCTGTAGGAACTCCGTTACACGTTTATTCCAAGCGATTTATCAAACGATTTTGTGTAGCTACTTTTTGTGTTTTCTGTGTTTTAAACTTCTGTTTCGCGATATAGACGTAAATTTCAGGTGTTTATTTAATTACTTTTTGTTGTTATACGTTTGCGGCAAGCAATAATACCTTCATAATGTTTAATTCAAAATTGCCTCGTATAACCTTAATTACCATAGCTGATCTACAAAAACAATTAAACATTTAGTTAACTTCCAAGTCCGATCAAGCATTTTTGTTTGCACAGTTATCATCTCTGATTATTAAAGAACTGAGATTAACTTTCAGATTTTGCTCGTTTGTGCTCCAATCCCTAAAATTTCAGTTTATTCGAAACGGTTCCCAGTCCATGAAAATAATTTCTTTTTGCAAACACTGTTAATTGAAATATTTATATCTGTTGTTATTTTCAGATGTGAATCCTAATACTATTGTTGTAACGAGATATTTAATTAACACATGTTTCCACGACGGCAGTGGTGGTTTTTTTAAATGGAACCATATATTTTTTAATACATAAATCGACCCATCTTGATATTCCCTGATATTTTTTTTTGCCATTTTGACTTGAGATTCGTACTCAGCGACCTCGGAAACTCTAGAATACCAAGTTTAGACCAAATCTGATATTTTTGGGTATACGCGTCCGCCATTTTGAGTTCAGATTCGTAATCAGCGACCGCGAAAAATTTAGTATACTCATTTTTGTAAATATCAAAGATTACCTTCATATTTTTACCATGTTTCTGAGATTTCAACCCACTGTGCGTCGTAATGGTTCGTATTTCGTGCGAACGAAACGCTCCAAGTTCTACTATGAAACTATTAACTGCGAATAAGCGATTGATCGCTGGATCAATGACTCACCGAGGACGACGAGCTTGACAGGCTTTCCGGCACGGAGTTTCCCCTGGTCGTCGTCCAGCGTGCAGCCCCATAGGCCGTCGTCTTCCAATCTAACGTTGTCTATATGCAGCGCCGCCGTGATGGAATCGCCGATATATCTGTGCCCAGTTCCGCTCATCTCCGTTTTCGTGTTGATTGTAATCATATCCACCGGACTTCCCTTGTGCAACCATGTTGCTGGCCGTATTCTGTAGCTCCTAACAAGACAATTCGTGCCAATTAGGGAATTAATTTGGACCGGCGATACGTCCGCGCCTGCTAATGATGCCCGACAGTGTTAATTTTCTCTGGGGAGCAACCAACGATAATCTCGGTATGTACTAGCCTTTCCAGCCACAAAGGGCATGCGACGTAATTAAAAGTTAATTTAGAAATGTTGTTTTTCGTAACAACATGCGCAGGTACAAGCTTTTGCGAAAGGAGAGGCCGCGCGCAGAGTTATCGGGGTGAGATGGAATTATTAAGTTTCTAAAAATATAAATTACTTCTCCCTTGCCTCGAAATAATTCCTCGCTTATGTAAACGAATAATGGAGGAACGTTATCTAAGTCTCTAGAAGCGACAGAAAGGCAGCGTAAATCGTAATGGATCCCCTTTGTATCCGTTCATGCACATTCCATTTGTCAATAAAGAAGCCGAGATTACCTGGCCCCGGGCAACAGCAGCCTCGAATAGTTCCCTTCCAGCTCGCATGGTAGTATGACCTTGCTGTGAGGTTTCACCACCAGCTCCAGGATGACTGGCAACGTGCCATCTGTATCTAAGGAGACCGGGACGTTAGTTGTAGCGGAGGAACTGGTAGACCATAAGTCCTCTTCGGGGGCTAAAAGGGCCGCGGGCTGCGCCACCTCGCCCGACAGAGAAATCACCGTCGAGCTGGACGCCGTGGTGCTCGTCGTGCTTGTCGTTGTTCTTCTGCCGCGTCGGCCACCCTCCTGTCTGCCGCGAAGGGTGAACACACCGGCCTCGTTCACGGACCCTGTAAACAAAACCGGACACAATTATTTCTCACCTTCCATTCGGCATTCAAATTTCAAACGTATGGCCAAGATGGCGGTCAGGGCTTGAAACCGTTATTATAAAGATTTACGTTCTTGAAAGAGTTATGAAGAACCTTTATTCTGAATAACCGTTATAAAGAACCTAAATATCTGACTATATAAGTATAAGTTACGGTTCCTATATAGCTCTATAACTTTTATTTTTTAGGTTCTACATATATAAGTTCCAAACGGTTATAGAACCGATTCAATAACTTTTATTTTTTAGGTTCAATATAAGTTCCAAAGCCTACCAAAACCTACAAGACGGTTGTTCTTCGAACATCTGAAATTTAGATCTTCTAAGGATTCACAAGACTTACGAGACGAATGTTCTCGGAACATTCGAAATGTAGTCGTGCAAAATAATCACGTGACTTACAAGATTGTTTGATGTTTCTAGAACATCCGAAATTTAAGTCCCAAGAACGTGCGTAGGACTTAAGAAACGGACGTTCCTAGAACATCCGAAATTTCAGTCCTAAGAACGTCCGTAGGACTTAAGAAACGGACGCTCCTGGAACATCCGAAATTTAAGTCCTAAGAACGTCTGTAGGACTTAAGAAACGGACGTTCCTGGATCATCCGAAATTTAAGTCCTAAGAACGTCCGTAGGACTTAAGAAACGGACGTTCCTAGAACATCCGAAATTTAAGTCCTAACAACGTCCGTAGGACTGAAGAAACGGGCGTTCCTAGAACATCCGAAATTTAAGTCCTAAGAACATCCTATGTATGTTCAAAATGGACGTAGGACGTTCGGATATAAACTGGACATGAAAAGGACGTCCTTGGGATGTACGGTGCTATCTGGGTAGTTGTAATATGTTGTCATTTCATTTTCTATAAAATTCTGTACAATCGTTACAAGAATCGGTTCTGTAACCGCTTTAGAACTTATATTGAACCTAAAAAATAAAAGTTATTGAATCGGTTCTATAACCGTTTGGAACTTATATATGTAGAACCTAAAAAATAAAAGTTATAGAGCTATATAGGAACCGTAACTTATACTTATATAGTCTGATATTTAGGTTCTTTATAACGGTTATTCAGAATAAAGGTTCTTCATAACTCTTTCAGTCAGAACCTTTATATAACAGTTTGAAACAGTTATTTTCGAACCTTTTCAAGCCCTGATGACGGTGCAAACTGAAGCGAAGGATATCGGAGGCAAGCCGGGCTAATAAAGTCAGAAAATGGGAAATAATTGAAGATACGTTGCATAGAATACGTTTAAATGTATAAATAGAGATTCCGATTTGGATTTTCGCTAGGTGAAATGACACTACCGACTGTTTCGCGCCGACAAATAGCTTCATGGAATCTCTAGTTGAATACGATCTCGTAGTATGTCGGTCGGTCAGATTCCACAACTAATGCTATGATTAAAATTAATGTAGAATAAACTACGATGAAATTTGTAAGATGAATAGCGCTCCACAGAGGCAACGGCACTTCTCGACTAAATGGTGCTCCCAGCGCTCGGTCGATTTTCCCGAAAACTGTCTATCAGGTTCGGTCGACCGAGGCTGCACGAGGAAAACTAATTATGACTTCGATGGACCGCAAATAGCTACAACTACCCGACGTAACTAAAGCACCCTGTCGACTCGTCCCTGCCCATCCTCTTATCGTGACCTCGGTAAACCGTGGAAGAAGCTGATGTTTACCGTTCAACAAATGACGCTGACACTGAAATTCACGAGCGACCCCGCCACAAAGTTCGTTACCTCCCTATCAAAGGGCGATTGAAATCAGCTTGTCAATTCTATTGCTCCTCATTCACCAGACGCTGTTGCTTAACGAACACGGGACATTTAATCACGCAATTGTCTCGTGAATGCGCTTTCATGCCGCGCGCCATTTCATAGAGCATGTAACGATCACGCGAAACACTCGCGACATCGCGCGATCGGCGATGAATGTCGCGCCCATCTCTGAAACAGTGAAGTCCCGTTGTCTGGTATGGTGCGATTGTAATTAGCGCACCAGCGGCCAAAAGAGCCCGCGAAACGAGCAACGCGTGGCTAGAGAAGAGTCCGCTGGATATTTGTAACACGATCGCGATATCGTCCACCCTCGAACGACCCGTGTTCATCAACGCTCCACCCTCCCCCCCCCCCCCCCCCGTGGTATACCCAACTAGTTATACACAGGCACCGAGTGGATGTTGTTCGACGTTGATGCATGCATTATTCAGCCGGTGTATCCATTCATTATTCATGTCATGATCAATGGATGTCAACAGACCGCGATCTGTATCTGAGCACGTCGCTATCATAGAAAGCGAAAGCGCGCTTGTCGCTGCTAGCGCGGGCGCCCCCGCGACACGATGGGGTCCGATCCGATCGGACTTTATGAAATCGAGGAACATGACACGCCTGTCTTCGTCACAATAGCGAATTTAGTTACCAAGTCGGACCGAATCTCCCGGTCGCTCTGTGTAGATTGATACGCTAATAAACGGCCAGGTTAAGCGACGGGAGCCCCGCGTTTATGGAAATATATAGGACACAACGCCTGACGTTGGCGCGACCCGGGGCTTGTTAGATTCTACGGCTCGATTAGAGTGTATGAATCTCGGATGGAGCACGGGGGCGCGGCGAAATCTTGTGCCGGAGGGATCAATCTCGATAAAGCTCGAACCGTAAGAATCAGCGGGGATAAACTGCGGGTCGTGAGAACCGATACTGATAGATTTCGATTTAAAAGACCCCGTGCCAATAAACTCCGGCTCGTTGAGAGGACCGGTATCGATAAGTTTCCAGGCCGAGGGGCTGGGACCGGTAAATTTCGGGGCCGCGGTGGACGGGATCGATAAGTTCCAAGTCGTAAAAATTGACAGAGATAAAGGAGAGATCGTGGGGGGGGGGGGCCGCTGCCGGCGAGAACTCCGGGTCGTAACAACCGACACCGGTAAACCGACCACGCCGCGCGCTCGCATCCTTCATTAATCAAGCCCCCGCTGCAACCCAGTTACAGTACCCTACTTCCGCCGAGTATCCTGACGAATGCGACCCCGTAAGCGACATTTACAGCCTCGTAAAAGCCTTAAGAAAAGCGTTGTTTGCGTCGAAACGGGGGATGCAGCTCACAACGAGCCGTAACAGTTTCGCGCCGTGAAATCATAAAGACGGCGGGGGTGGCGGAGATGGGACATTGTCGCGGACGCATCCAGCCGCGTGTCTCTTTGTCGCTCGTTACGCAACTACGCGATAAGCCACGGACCCCGCCGTCGACGGAAGCGAGGAGAACGACGAAAGATGGGAACCAGCGAGGAGGACGCCTTTGTGCAGCGCCGCTCGCTTATACGTATGCACGCGAGTCGCGAGAATACGAGGTTGTAAAGCGGTTAAGAGGATTTGTCACCTCGTGTCACTGGATAAACTCCTTTTCCTTCGCGAAACTCCTCTACCCCGGTTGACATCCTCGAGGACACGATTCGCCAGCCCTCGACGCCAAGATTCTAACCCCTATCCGCCAGCCCGGTCGAAGAGCCGAAATCCACCGCCCTTGCTTTCCCGATTTCCTTTGTTCCCGGCGCATCAAACGTGAAATATGCGAGTTCGCCCGGGGAATTCCGGTAATTTGCGAGGAGGAATCAGGGAAACTCGACTTCGTCTTTAATCCCCCGGAATGCTGGATTTGTCGAACGCTCCACGAGTTACTGGGGAGGAAACTTTGTCTCGCGAAACGCATGTGATACTGCCGGAACTTTGCGCAACTTCTTCCTCGCCCCCGTCGCCCGCCGTTCCCCACGGGCTATAGGATTCCGCTTCGCCGCGGTATTAATCGCTACTTATTTCAAGGTTTAATGGCGGCCGTAAAGAAAGCCCGGTAAAGGATACTGGTTCACGGGCGAATATATCTACGCGAATTTGTTGGACCATCCCCGGGAAGCGCCGAGGAGGTGTACTTGTACGAGACGTTCTGGTTAAATGTAGTTAAACAGTAACGAAAGTCGTTGCAAAGGAAATATGTTAGTTTTACCCACGGGGATGATACTAGATTCATCGCCGAAAAATTCGTGACACGTCACCGGGAGAATCTTAGAACTGGCGTGCAGGAAAGCGGGTACGAATCTAGCAGGGGGGAAAAAAGGGTATCGAGGGGGATGGAGACGAACGGGAAAAGGACACAGTGCAACGTCAGCTTTGTGTATATAAAGCGGTAAAGATCATGGGCCACGTCTTTGGAGCACGTCTACGGGAGAAATAAGAAGTATAAACCCGGGGAGCGGAGAGGAAAAAAGGAGAGAAGCCAGAGAGAGGGAGAGGGGTGGAGGTGGAAAGAATTCAGTGGTATGGATGTATATCGCCGAGGGAATTTATCTTTCGTGGAATTCGCAGCACGAACGTCTTTGATGGCGAACGGAGTGATTCTCGCTCAGCCCGCACCTCCTTCTATCTCTGCAATCCCTCGGTTCCCTTCGTTCCGATCCTCTAATCTCTCTTCACCCTTTACTCCTATCCTCGGTGTCATCCTGTACTAAGCCCTCTGTAATACCCTCTGCTACGGAAACAGTTACGGACCCTGGTATTCGTTCCGGTCCTTGGCCTGGTAATTCCAATCACTACGGCGCTTTCGTTAATTCGACTCGGCGGGGCAAGTACCGAGTATGACGTAGAACAACGCCAGATTTCTACCCCGCTGGCGGATTGCACGGAATATTCTTTCCGCTTGCCGCGTTGTCGGTCGATTCGACGATTACTTGTTGACAATGGATAAGACGAGAGGTTCAAGGGGGTTAATTAGTGGCAGGGTAGAATACTAATTTGTGAAATATATTAGGGGGTACGTTGGCGAGACTTGGGAATGGTAACCGGTTAACTGGCACGGTCCTTTTCACTATTCGGGCCCAAACTGGTACCATCGAATAATTAAGTGAATCACACAAAATTTGGTATACAGGGGTTTTTTGAGTCGCTGAACCGATTCCGGGGGTAATTTTTTTCATCTGACACCCCCAACCCCTAAAAAAATAGAATTTAGGGGTGAGTTTGTCAATTCTTTACTAAACCTTTTTTTATTTGTGAAGTTTTCTTGACTATAATTCGATTGCAGCAGTTACATTTTTCAATGCCACCCCCAGCCCCTGAAAAATAAGGGTTTAGGGGTTTAATTTTTTAGTTTTTTTATTTTCTACTTAAAAGTTTCGAATAATTTTATACCTGAATTCTTCATCCATAAATTCCACCGCAAGTGCTTTTTTTTTATTCGCGATCCCAAAAACCCCTATATACAATTTTTCAATATCCCGATAGTATTTCAATATTTGGCGGCCATTTTGGTTCGCCATCTTGAGTCTGCCATATTAAATTTTACAATTCCAATGCCAAATTCAGATTCAGCGACCTCAAAAACCCCTATATACAATTTTTCTATATCCCGGTAGTATTTTAATATTTGGCGGCCATTTTGGTTCGCCATTTTGAGTCTGCTATATTGAAATTTAAAATTCCAATGCTAAATTCAGATTCAGCGACCCCAAAAACCCCTATATACAATTTTTCTATATCCCGATAGTATTTTAATATTTGTCAGCCAATTTGGTTCGGCCATTTTGAGTCTGCTATATTGAATTTTACAATTCCGATGCGAAATTCAGATTCAGCGACCCCAAAAACCATTACATACCAAGTTTCATTCAAATCGATTGAAAAACAAAAAAGTTATTCCATTTGATCATATATGATACATTGCCAGAATTGGCCAGATTTTTGTTTGATCATATATGATAGGGGAGGGTTGCCTATATCGTACCACTTAAGACATTCTATGTTATATTTCATATTTGGTACTAATTTGAACGGAAATGACTATTGGATATTGGAGCTTGGTCTTTTAGGCACCTACTATTATACGCTTAACCTTTTGTTCAGAACAAATTAATTTGTTATTAATCTTTTTGTCACATACTGTAAAAGGTACGATTTAGGCAACCGGTCTCCTAAATCGTACCTGCACTAAAAATAGTGTCAATAACAAATAGAGAAGAAACTATTCAATATGCAGTAATGATTATTATATAGTTACATATACATATGTATATGAATCACACACAGGCCGCAATAAACTATGGATATGATATATGTAGATAACCTATATAACAGACGAGTTGTCAAATCCTACTGGTACGATTGTAGTGGTACGATTTAGGAAACATGATCAATTTATTTATAAATATAAATTTAAACTTTATAATGAATGTAATATGTACTTAAAATGAATGTAAAATATTCTACATTAAACCCGCTTTTAGAGAAATACATAAATACAGGAGAAAATTGCATTGTTTGATTATTATCAGCTAAAATAAACAGGTAAAAAGTTACATCAATCATACCTGATTTTTTTAAATGCTCGTAGCACGCACAAAATAGGGTGTAAGCTCGAAAGGTTTTGGTTCTATTTCTTATTTCGCATTTACTTGATATCTATATCATCAGACGTCGTTTGTATTAATTAATTTTTGAGAAATTGATGCGGTACGATTTAGGTGACCGGTACGATATTGGCAACTCTCCCCTACATTGCCAATTAACCGGTTAATGATTTCAACGTAGGTAACGGAATGGCTGAAGCGCAGAGACTTGTTTGTATGTACATACGTATCCCGGAATAGAATAGAGAATAAAAAGCTTGAGTTGCGCTGCACTTCGTTTCCTTTTATCCTTTTTCGCTGAAACATTAAACCGTCTACCCGTAAGGATGCTGGTGTATACATAAAACAGAAGATAACTGCTAACATCTGATCGGCTTCACTCGCCAAACAAGCGGAATCAGGTGCAGGTAACTAGAAATCGTTAGGATCGATCGAACGATAACGGTTATACGGTAGGCGATCATAAACATCGGGAACCGTGGAGGATCCATTTGTTTTTAAGCGCTATCGATACGTTATGAACTTCCCCTGCCCTCTTATTGCTCATCGAGCCCCGCTGCAACCGAAAGCATTTTGTTTTTGCCCCGCGACGACTGGCCACCCGTTTTGCTTATTCACTGCCAGAAGTGCTCGACACGGGCAAGCAAACGAGCAACTTGCGCCGGAATAAATACATTTGCTCTGACGACCGCCGATAGCAAATAAAAAACTGCAAACACTCGATTGTTGCGCGAACGTTTTCAAACCCCGCCTTTTATCCCGCGATCCAGATCGCATGACGGAACATTTCAAATGGTCGAAATATCATCGCGTTTTAACTCCGAAAATATCTAAATAAAAGTACGTTTACAGTGGCATGCAACGTCAATTTTAAATTAATCCTGCAGTTGTATCCGATACTTTTATTCCCTCCACGGCTCGTTTTTAATCGGCCCCGGAATATAGTAATTGACGTCTATAGGCAACGAATTTTATATCGTTTAAAACATTTGCATCCCGCATTTGTCGCGGCCATTCATTAGCAAAGCGAGCAGAGAGAGTAATGACGTGCCAAATGAAACGCGAGAATTACTTACTCGTGTCCTATAAAAATAAAAACTGTTTGCGAGAAATGAATGTTATTATAAACCAGCGCCGCTTTAATTCGCCGCGCAAACATTTAATTAAAACAGGTACCTATATTCGCAACGAGGGGAAAATCCGCGTAATTATAACGCGAAAATAGATACAAAAACGCAGCTCGAAAGATGTTCCCATTAAAGAGAACAACAGCCCTTCCCATGCATCCATCACTCGCCAAAAAAATCCCATCAATTATTTAACAAAAAACAGAGATAAATCAACCCTCCCAATACTCCCGTGATCGATACAATCTCCTACCCCCCGCAGAAGATAAAAGAAAAAGAACCCACAAACAGCATCCTTTGCCCAGCGGAGAATCCCCAAAAGCTATGCGAGAACGCGGTGCGGCGGGCCACTCTTTAATCCGCTTAAAATCCACCCCCCACGGCTCGAAAATTACAATTTTCAAGCGGGGTGGATTCTTATCGTGCGCCGATGGCGGTCTCGAAAGGGTGGATCTTTCTTTGACGCGGGGGGGGGGGGGGGGTGAGGGGCGGATATTATGTACGGGCGCCGGGCGGAGGGAAGCCCTTCGTCGGTCGTAGTTCCATTAACGTGCAGGTCTGGCGGATTGCTCGGGATTCTAATCTGACCGCAGGGCATGCCTTCTAATATAGATAGGCTTGATTAATTCCGTGGCAACGCAGTAATGCGTGTGATCCGCGCGCGGCCATGATCCTGACGATTACGAGGTGTAACGTTGTCCCAGCGCCGACCAGAGTCCGCGCCAGGGTCGGAGCGTGGAGGCACGCTGGCCAGGGGCACCGTCTGCTAACGCGCAAAAGGAATGTGCCGGCCGGCGGGATGGGCTATGCAAATTAAATTGGAGAACCCTCGTGGCCAGACGGCACCCACTTCTCTGTCGTAAAAATGAGTACGGCAATGGTAGGAACTCGCGGCTGGCCCTCCACTATTATCGAGTGCCGCTTCTGTGGTACTTGCCGGGAGAGGCTCGCGCGCTGATTGGAGGGCTGACGGCGGTAAACACGCTGGATGACTTCGCTGGATGGGTCGATAGCAGGATGGACGATCCTTTTGACGGTATGGATTAACGGTGCGCGGATACTGTCAGGGAAGATGGATCGATCCGCCGGTCAGCTGGTTTCAGATGAAAATTTCAGGGCGGGAAGGTCCGTGGGATTATAATTTTCTGTTAGAGGGCTCTGGTAGAGGTCTCGAGGACGTAATGTCTGCAGTTTTCGTGGAATTTGGAGCCAGCTGTTGGAAGTGGATTAGACTTGGTAGAACATTGTACGGGGTCCTTGGACAGAGGCTAGGGTGGTGGCAACGATGCCGCAGGATAAGGCTTTGCGAATTGTGAGTCAAACTCGTCGACGCGGAAGCTAGAATGAAGTCCGACTGACGTTCATAGAGGAAGAAAAAGACAGCGCCAGCTTCTTTCGTTTAAACGTGAAACGAATTACACCGCGAGTGATTGCACAGCGTCGCGAGTTCGCTGGGGCCCGGCAATGCGCAAACGGAATCCATTAGTTCGTCGAGTTTACGCGGCAGCGACCCCTTTCATTTGGGATCGACCGCAGCGAAAGGGCCAGCTCGCTGGCGAACGTTTCATTTATATTTAAAAAATGTTTGACAATCTTTACGAGGCTTTTCTGTTTCTACCGGGAAGTTATGCCGGCAATTCCAGCCTGGCCGTGTGCCACGATCACATGGCCGCAGGAAAATCTCTGCTCAAACAAACTGCTACCGCGCAGAGGCCCGGCTGTTCGAGCCGCAGATATTGAGTGATTGATACACTTTTCGAGGGGCGCCCGCGGGGGTCACGCAAGTTTTCTGAAGCTCCGCCAAGAGTCGGAACCCGGATGTCGAATGTGCCGAGTCCGGTGGCCGATGCCAAACCGGAAATCACCATCCGCCGCTTCCATGGGTCGTGGAAGAAGTTGCCTCGGCTACGTAAGCGAAACCGATGCACTTCTATCTCTAATTGTTATCGCCGTGCATCGCCCGCTTTGCATAACCGATTGCGATTGTGGCAAACCGGGGGGCGCTGCCGCGAGTCGGCGGAGGCAGAACTTGCTCTTGTCGGGAGGAAACATCTGGGCACCTGTGTCAGACTGCTTTCGAGGACGCCTCTCGTATAGGAATCGAAATTGGTGACTCCTCGAGCATCGGACTCGAATTTCTGCGACTGTGTACCGACTATTATTCCAGATTTCGCCACTTGTAAATTATTAGTATCGAACGTGCACGAGTGGGATTTGAAGAAATCGGTCGTTTCCTGTTTCAAAACAGCCCGAAGCTCTGTCAATCTGACATAATTGGAGGGGAGAAAAAGTAGCTTGCCAGCTAAAGTAGCGAACTATGTAGCATCGGAAAAAATAACAAGCTTCCGTTGCGCCGAAGGAGAAGGCAAATTGACTTGATTACGCCAAAACCTCGCTGATCTAGAATAACTGATAGGGTAGGCTGGGTAATTAAAATTGTATAAAAATTCAAAATTCAAAATTTAAAAACAAAAAATCACAAAAAGAATGGTTTATTAATTGAAAAAGTAAGTTACAAAAATTTGGAAAGTATGAAATAGCTTATTATATCATATTATTTATTTCCCTATCATAAGTAGTATAATCCCAAAATAAATTCAAAAGTAATTCAGTTTTCTAGTCTCAGATAGTAATGAACTTCTACGATTGAAACTCAGCTATTTTTAACCGAATTCAAAAAGGAGGAGGTTATAGATTCGACCTGTTTGTATGTTTTTTTATGTTTGTCCCCTCATAACTCCTCAGCATATGGACCGATTTCGATGATCTTTTTGTTATTCGAAAGAAGGCGATGCCCCGGTGGTCCCATCCTAGACCAAATCAATATTGGCCGAATATTTTGCCAGTTTCGGTTAATAATAAAGACTATTGTCACCTAATTATTATTATTTTATGTACGTATGCGCATATCTCCTCAGCATGTTGTGTCAATATATATGAAACTAAAAAGTTAAAAATAAAGAAATTTTAAAAAAATTAAAACCGACTTCAAAAAAATAAAATTGCACTAAAAAGTAAAAAATAATTTTTCCCTTATTTAATCTACGACTCTCCTTTTTTTTTAAGCCGGCGCCAGATTTTTTGGGTTGAAAAACAGTCTTTAACTGAACCCCGCCCTTGCATTTGTCATGTTTCGCTCTGTTTGCTACTTGCTGTGTCTTGTTTTGTTTGTTTGCAATAAAGACGTTTAATAATAATAATAATAATAATAATTTACACAGTGCAAACGATGAGGCACCGACTTAAAAAATATGAGAGTCGTAGATTAAATAAGGGAAAAAATTATTTTTTACTTTTTAGTGCAATTTTATTTTTTTTAAGTCGGTTTTAATTTTTTTTACAATCTGTATTTCGAATTCTCATAATATTCAAGGATGCGTCGGTACGTTTACTCGTACGTACGTATCTCTTAATTTTTTTACTCCTCTTTGCGTCGGGGTTTAAAAAATCGAGTCAACGGATCGCAGTAACAAATTCGCATACATACACTTACTGACAAAAGTTAAGAAACAAAATAATCGTTTGGGAACTACTGTATATTCTTCATCTTCTGAGACACATACGTTGTAACTAAAATTAGCATATAGAGATAACATTTCATACATCAACGTACAATAAATGTTTTTTCGAATGTACTTGTCTAAAGACTACAATTAATATTGGTCGAAGAAACGAAACTAAAGCTTTGTGACAAAAGTTAAGAAACATACGTGACAAAAGTTAAGAAACATACTTTATAATCATTTTTAACAACAAATAACGGTGTGTAATGTCTGTAATTTTCGTGATAATCTAGTAAGATGTTGGATATCCCTTGGAACTGATGACTGCATGGCATCTGCGTGGCATTGATTCGATTAATCGGAGACAAAACTCAACCGGTATTTGAACCCATATTGTTGTGATTTTTTGCATTAACTCCGTTTTATTGGTGAAAGAATGACTTCCCAATTGACGTTCAACGTAATCCCACAAATGTTCAATTGGGTTCAAGTCTGGTGATTGACTTGGCCACTTTATTACATTAACATTTTTTTCCAGGAGAAACGCCTTAATTAATTTAGAAGTATGTTTTGGGTCATTATCATGTTGAAATGACTACTCTGTTGACATTTTCTCGTTAGCAAATGGTAGCATATGATTTTGTAAGATATCACGATACACAAATCTATCCATTGTTTCTTTTATTTGTGTTAACGGACCAGGACCGTTAGGTGAGAAACAACCCCACACCATCACATTACCACCACCAAATTTTACTGTTGGTTTCAGATACTTGACATTAAACCTATGTCCAATAGGACGTCGCACGTTACTCCTGGAGTCATTTCCGAATAAGTTGAACTTACTTTCATCACTCCATAAAATTTTTGACCACTCAGTAACAGTCCAATTAATATGCTCCTTAGCGAACTCCAACCGAGCTTTCCGATTCTTTTTAGAAACAAGTGGTTTCTTACAAGCTTTGCGTGAAAAAAGATTATTTTCATTTAAACGACGGCTAACTGTTCTATTGCTAATGTTTTCGAGACCCAATTCATTTTTAATTTCGGAAGCAGTGTAAAATGGATTACATTTAGAGAGCTTTGCAATTCGACGATCTAGCCTTTTACTTGTTTTTCGCGGTCTACCGGTTCGTAGTGCCGTTTTAACAGTCCTATGTTCTTGAAATCGTTTTATAATCTTCGCGATAACGCAACGATTCACACCAAACACTTTTGCAATATCAACTTTTCTCTGGCCTTCTTTAAACATTTTAACTACTCTTTCTTTCACGGTCTCAAATACCGGTTGAGTTTTGTCTCCGATTAATCGAATCAATGCCACGCAGATGCCATGCAGTCATCAGTTCCAAGGGATATCCAACATCTTACTAGATTATCACGAAAATTACAGACATTACACACCGTTATTTGTTGTTAAAAATGATTATAAAGTATGTTTCTTAACTTTTGTAACGTATGTTTCTTAACTTTTGTCACAAAGCTTTAGTTTCGTTTCTTCGACCAATATTAATTGTAGTCTTTAGACAAGTACATCCGAAAAAACATTTATTGTACGTTGATGTATGAAATGTTATCTCTATATGCTAATTTTAGTTACAACGTATGTGTCTCAGAAGATGAAGAATATACAGTAGTTCCCAAACGATTATTTTGTTTCATAACTTTTGTCAGTAAGTGTATATCTACCACTTGAGGTAGAATTACAGAAACGATATTGACATTCACAGCACACTCGACATCATCCACCTCGGCAACCTTAAATTCCCATCAGAGTGACAAAGCAGCTGCCTCACTGTTCCCGGAAAGAGAAAAAGTGCTATTCAAATACAACAGACTCCTCTCGTTCCCCTGCGCTCTATACGACTAATAGATTTACCCCCGGTGGTAGGATCCCGCGGGGGTTGCTGGAACCCAGCTAGGTCGCAGTGTGTTCCCGTACGAGCGTTTTAGCGCGACCAGTTTCATTTATTTACAAAGGGTCTCAGATGCCCTCGTTTAGCGAGAGACTTCCAATGCCGGTGAAAGATTAATTAAAGCTCAGCCACCGCATAATGGGAGCATTGCTTTCCACTTAAGATCGCGTCGGGCACCGGCCGCCGCCCCCCTGCCCTAGAATTCCGCCTGCTGCCGCTTAATAACAGACACTCCTCGCTATTACCGTCGATTGTAGCTCGCCGGCGAATAAAACGGGACGCATTTCCGAGAGTCCTTCCCTGGGCGAGCCAGTCTCCAGGCGACGTTTCGTTCGTCGAACATCCTCGACGTCTTCGTTAACAGCGATTTCGCGGGCCAGCGGCGGGAAAGAACGGAACCGAGGGGGGTAGGTGGATTGACGTCGTCGGTCGTTATTCGGTGTTTCGACGGAAGGCCTAACTCCGCAGGGCCCTGTTCGATCCACTAAATCACCGGTAGCACGACCGACTGACGTTATTAATGAGGCACTAATAGCGGCCGTACCAGGGCCATGTTTCGTATTCCCGCTCGAGCCGCTCATCGTTCGCCACTTAGCGATAATTGTTATCGTGGCCAGGGCCCCGGCGCGCGCCCCCGGTACAAATCGGCCGCCATGAAAATCGATCATCGTCTCCGACGTCCGAACGGGAAATTTCGCACCTGATTTAGCGCCTACCGCGGCACGCCCGCGCAGAACGCCGGCCGAGTATTAGTACCTATTCGGTGCGCGCCCCTTTCGAACAGGTCGCCGCGCGCCGACCGGTGTTGCACGACCTTTTGGACGCACTGTGCACGCTCCACCGCGATATTCGGGGCGGCCGTGGAAGGGGCTAAATCGGAGCAGTTGCGGTCGCGGCGTTTGCGGTCGCGTGGATAAAATTAGTGCCATTTGCTGTCAAGTGTGCGACGCGACGGAACAGTGCCAGTTGCGGTCGCCGGGCGAATTTATTTCGCTAGCGATTAAACGAATAGGGGCGTGACCCGCGCAACTTTTGGCTTTCAACGCCTCAGCGAAGGCTCTGTGCTGGCTAGGGACTTCTGTTAGGATTTAGAGTCCTATACCCTCGAGCTTACACAGCGGAAGGTTCCTTAACGGGTTAATTACCACGCGCCTGTTACCGAGGTAATGCGTACTCCGACGAAACTACCACCCTTTTTAGTGCCGATCAACAGAACGATCGATACCCAAGGTATCACGCGAGCCCCGGCCCTCGTAAACGCCGAAATCGCGCGATGATGGAGTGACAGAGGCCTGAGGACTGCAACGCCTCCCCAGCGGTGCACTTTTACACCGGCGGAAAAAAGAAGGAAGAAGCAGCTGGGAATTTACGGGCATCCGGCGAGGCCTTAAGGAAATGCAGAAGGTACATAAAACGACGCGCTCTCGCCGCGGCAGAGATACTTTTATCGCTTACACATTTAGCGCCGCCGTGGGAATTGCCCCGGCGAACGACTCGCCGCGGCGGGGAAAAGGAAGCGCCGCGAACGAACGGGAAGATCGTCGATAGACCCTTCACGGCGCGAGGAGAGAGTAATACCCAGGCTCGCGCGTCGTAAAAGGGACGGAATAAAGAATATCCCCGTCGTCCTCCCGGCGCGGCGACAGAAGCAAATCACCAATAGAGCCGGCGCGCGAAGTTGGACAGGCGGCTGTTACACTCGCCAGCGATTATTTCGCGATCAACGGAACGCTGACGGATCGACAGCGCCGCCGGAAATGAGACCAGCCAGGAAACTTGGCGTCCCCGTCGCCTCTCGAATGCGGAATAACGCCGGGGCCAGGCGCTACACGTCAATCCCTCGGCCGACCCGCGGGCGGAATGTTTCCCAAGTTGCCTTTGTTGGCCCCGGCGTTTGTCGTCTTCCTGGAAACTTGATTTCGCGAGACGCGGGGACGATTTCGTTTCGCGCTGTCGGGCGGCGTAGTCGGCCATTGGCGGGCCACCGGCGAATTCCGCCTCGTTACCAATCGGAATAACAAGCCGGGAAAAGGAGAGAAGCCGTCGAGGCGGCTTCGTATCCACGGCTTCGAGAGCCGGGGAAAACTGAAGCGCCAAGAAATAACGAGACGAAGTCGCGCGAGCCCCCGAGTCGTTAGAACGGCATGGACGAACGCCAACTTCCTTTCGACAGTTATTTGTCAAGCGAGCGCATCCCCTAATCGAGGGGGTGAAGCGTGGCAGAAAATCTCGTCGTCCAACGAGATTTGGATAACGGGGCGTGAATGTTAAATAAAGCACAATATGTATGTAACAATAACCACATATATTCCACAAATAACAACGATAATACAAAATACTCATAGAACTGTTATGAGCGTTAAAACACACGAAGCGTTCGATACGATGCACAGTGTTACGCGTGTATGGGCGTTCGGGACAAAACTCATAACTTCTGAACTAATCAGTTTTCGTCCTAAGTACCCTAATACTTTTTTAAAGAGAATATAAAAATGCATCGATTGGTGTATAAAAAAGTATACAGTTCCATTAAAAAAATCAAGCCGATCTTGATTTTTCAGTGAATAAAAAGTTTTTTTATTAATATTTACTTTTGCAATTTGTTGCCAACTGAATACTGACTAACTTTTGTTCGAAACATTTTTTTATGAAATTATTTTTAACACGTGTATCGCGTTTGACTGCTATTTTAAAACTGAAGACAGCATCCAGGATGGAAAAGTCATGGTAGATATCGTATAAACAATTGGCAAAAGCATATCGAATGTGTAGATTCATATAATAATAATAATTCTTTATTGCACTTTACAAAAGAAAACATAAGCAAATGAGTAGCACATAAGGACAGTAGTGGAATGCAAAAGGCGAGGTACAGCTGTCAGCTGTTATTAACCTTACCATTTAAAGCTACTTAAAACTAAAAACTAACACAATAGAGTACATGAAAAGTAAATATAAACAGCCAAATAACATAATAAAAAGTAGTAACTAACATCATATGACAAAAGTAAAACTTAAGAATTAATTGTTATTGTTGATTGGCAAGAAAAAGTGTCACTGCATGCTTGAAGGATGCGAAAGAGGATGCAGAGCGAATCTCAGATGGTAGGGAGTTATAGTAAAAGGCGGAACAATAGGAAAAGGAGCCGTAAAATTTAGTAGAGTGACAGGAAGAAACGGAAAGGTCAGATTCGTGTCGGGTAGAGATGTATTCATCTGTTCGATGTTCGCGATTTGTGACGAGTAATTCATTCTGGGTCTTATGCACGAGGAGACCTAGATACTACGCTAAGGGCCGGAGCGGTGAACGTCTTAATAATGATTTTGGCTATTTTTTCTGTTTCGTGCAAATTCGTGCAGTTGAAATTGACGTTAATATGAAGTTTAATGATCCCTAAATTTAATATACAAAAAATCAGGGAGGTATTTTTTGGTGTTTTTTTTTAAAGTCCCATCGAAGTTGATAAACATTTAACATAAAGAATTAGTATAAATTGTTAGTATTGTAAAAAACTGACTCGGCAGTTTTGAAGGTATGACAGTATTAAACACAACTTATAAAAAGCAAATGAAAAGCATAAACATTCTGCCAATGGCACGTGTTTGAAAAAATGCACCGAAATTTGTAATGAATTTCTAGTATCACTTTTGACAACAAATTAGTAAATTCAGCAGAAGTTATGGGTAACATTGAAACCTACGTTCCTTTATTAACATTATAAGATACAAGAATTTGTGGATCAAACACTTCGGATTCTTGACTTTTGTCCATTACGCGTAACACTGTGCGATGTCCCGTAAGGTTCTGCCCTTTTCGTCGGTGGTAATACGAACGCCCGAAAATTAACGGACGGGGAAAAGAAATTTCCCACGCGCCTCAAGGTTGCGAACGAGTCCCTAGGATTTCACTGGAGGCTCTGGCAATCGTCACATTTATTGCCCTAGCCCCCAAGCTCGACCACCCGCAGTAGACACTCGAGCAACCGACCGTATTAGGCCAGAGAAATACATAAAACTTTCTCTCGTACTACAGTCCGCTACAGATCTTCTTCTACCTTCTTCTTAATTCGATGCGCGACGAATCGGTAATACGCGTAACAGCCCGTAAAAATTCTATAAAAATCTTTCGCCACGGGAAGGTGTTCCTGTAAGAGTCGCGCCACCACCGTACCGGGATATTTCCCTGAAATTCTGCGGGCACAGGGAACGACCGAGTGAAGTGGGACAACAGCCGCGTCGAACGAATTTGCGTACGAAAGGAAAGCTTGGTCGGATCGAGGATTTGCCAGCTCGAGGGCTAACGGGTCGGAGGATCAGCGAAACGCGAAAATATCGCGCGGCGTTTATCAACGCGCGTCGGTTTCACGAGGATCCCGTCGTGATAATTGATTATAAAAAAAAAAAAAAAAGAAGTTGGGCGGGGAGTGGCCGACGATAACCGTTTCCCGCGCTCTTTAAATCGAGATTTTATGGCAGTTACACGCCTGATTTCGGGAGATAAAATTCCTGCACACGTTTCGACGCTGCCCTGGCCACCGGGATCGCAGTAAATCGTGCCGGACATTTTTAAGCCCTTGACACGTCCATTACGCGATTATTCCAAGCGCTATCGCCGGCGGCGTTATCCACCGTCGGATTTTATGAATGTAACACGGGAACAGGCGCGGGGAGCCGGGCAGGCGGGGGCGCCCGTCGCTCGGAGTGGACCAAACGTTTCGCTGTGCTAAAAACTATGGAAAATCGACGGCGATCTCCGGCCCTGAAAGCTTTCCGGTCGCTGGGCCGGTCGTGCAGAAGTTCGCGAGTAAAATTTATACCCCTGCGAGCTCGGGCGATCGACAGAAATATCAAGGAGCAGCGACCAGATAAAGGTCGTTAAAGAGAAGGATGTATAACACTTGTCGAAGTTGCGAGGGTTACGTCAGCGCGAGCGCGTGACGAAAGGGATGATAAAACAGAAGAGATAAAAGTTTACGAACCGACAAATCCGAACGGTGGGTCCCCCACCGTCCAATGCGCTGGCGGCATGCAGTGCGCGCGTTTTTATATGTTTTTCTTCGAGCAACGATACTCTATGAACTTTACGAGAATCTTTGTGCGTTAGCTGTCGTCGAGTACCGAAGATGGAATGCTGGCAAGAGAGGAAGAGAGGAACGGTAGATTGGTAACGAGTAGGCAAAGATTGGACCAGGTAACGATGAAGGTGCGCGGGTAATTCTTCGCGAACTTTTCCCCCGGGTGGTATCGGTGAAACCGGCTTTTGCAATTAACCTCGCCACCGACAGGAGCCTGACCGACTAATGTAAAAATGAAGCAACACTGGCGGGGAGGAACATGTAACAAGGTGAAACATAATTGGCGGTGCAGCTCGAAAACTTCCCAGACAACGAAGGGGGCTCTAGCGTTGTCTCGCGGCGATGGATTAAACGCCAAAAATCATTCCATCAGGCTCGATAATGATTTAGAAGGTTCGCTTCAAGGTCCAGAATTTCAGATTAACTTCCCGTAAATCAACGTGCCAGGCGGACAGGTGGATAGGTCGAAACTAATTATCAGGGAAATTCTTGTAACTACGGGGGAACAGTGTGCCTCGTCCAGTTAATTCCCTAAAATGGCTCTATCGATACACACAAACATGGAACGACGTACATGACGATGTACCCCGGCTGCATCATCTAAAAGCCTTTGAGAGGATCGTGTTGCTGAGGGAATTAACCGTATAGTGCAACGATGACAATCGCTTTATAACAGAACAGCCGTTGTAAATTCAAATTAATGTACCAGTTTTCCATTGTGAACTTGTCTGATAGTGACTCTTTAATCTCCTACTGCACTCCGACTTTCAAACTAATTCCCACTGGAGAGATAATTTGCAGAAGGGGCAATTGAAACTGTTCCTTGAAAACTGGGATTATACTAGCGCAAAAGGACCACCTAACATTTCATTTCATATTAAAGGCAACGCCCGTGAATTCAGCACTGGGGAATAAATTGATAAACAATTTTATTATCAATCGAAATCAAATGTTTCTGCCACCGCAAATACTTATGTTCTATTCCTTCGACTTGGCTATTGCCGTGAAATCTTCCGTACCGTAACGACAAGTGCCTTATTTCGAGGAACAAGGGCACCGCGGGAAACTCGTCGAAATCGATATCTAACGAAGTAGAAAACAACAGGCGCTGATAGGAATATTACTCCGTTTAACGTCACCTTTCGCTGAACTTTGACACGCGATCGCGCTGCGTGACGCGCATCAATTTCCAACGACGCTCACTTTCTCGCGTAATATGCACGGTACGTTCCGTGAGCGTTGCCAACTCGCGAACAACTTAATTCTCTCAGCGCCGCACGATACGTCGGCAACGCATTCCATTCCCGTTGCAGAACTTTATTCCAGGGTAATTGAAAACGCCAGTCTGCGAAAGTTCGCGGCTGCCAGCCGACTAGGCTTCTTTTTCGGTAATTCCTTCGGATAGGGGTGAAGCTGCAGGTCGTTTCAGAGGCACGTACGCTCGTCGTGTATTTCTGCCGTGTGTATGCCAGGTAAATGCAATTTGGTGTTCATTAGTACGATGTCACAGTCGATGAATGAATTTCAATGTCCACGAGTTATAGTCATTTTGACGGAGGCGATTAAAACTACTTGCTAAATAGGTAGATCATTGCTAAGTAGAGTAATGTGGGGCAAGAGTGCGCACTTAAAGTTTAGACTTCTCTAAAATCCTTGGTATTACACTGATAGTCATATCGTTTGGTGAGAAATAACTACTATCCCTTATTATTCGATAGGCAGTGACTTCATGTAAATTTACCTGTCACAACTTATATAAAATAAATATTTCCAAAAAGTGTCAAATGCGAACTTTTACCCGCTATGTGGGGTAAAAGTTCGCATGTTGTGGGGTAAAAGAACGCTTCGGTTATTCCCAATTCTGCAGCGATTTTTCTTTTTGAAAGTCCTGCTTCTATGTTTATCTCGAGCGATCTGAAGCATCTCACTAATTGGTTTTCGGCCGGTTGCCCCCTTATAAGTTCTAACAATAAATGAATAAGACAATAAAATAAAGTCATATTTTTTAATCAAAAACTTAATAAAAAACGTATTTTGGACAAATATTGCGGATTAAAAATTAATAATAAAAAAATCAAAAGCTGATATCAGCGTGGCTCAACTATCATAAACTCAAAATTTATTTCTATGTTGTAATTGATAATTAATTTCAAATTTATTTTTTATAGTCGGTTTAATCGGTGTTCGTTAATAATTTAGCAAACTCTAGAAATAAAATAAGTTTAATGAACATATAACACCCGTCAAATTATTTTCGGACAAAAGTTCGCATTCGAACTCTTGCCCCACTGCATTGTGCGAACTTTTGCCCCCACAGCTACTTTTACATTGTTTAATCAATCCTGTTATCTGTGAGGAGAATTGAAAACTTCTATTAGCACTTTTTAATAGAAGAATTTCAGCTCTTTCAGACGGCATATTAATTAAAATATTTACTGATCAATTTATAGGAATAATATTGATTCCCAAACATGAGAATATTACATCAGAACTAACGAATTCAGTACTTACCGCATTGTAAGATAACAAACCGAAACACAGCCACGAAATTCGACATTAGTGACTCTACCTTGATTGACAATTGACTGCCAATCACCATTGGCAACTTCCACAACTCAAACCATGAAATTCGCATGGTGCGAACTCTTACCCGCTGCGAACTTTTACCCACCTTTACTCTACCCATGAAAAAAAATGTGAGACTGAAGGAGTCATACTACTTATCGACGTGCGTTACGAAAAGTAGCACGTTTCAATTTTCTTACGAAAAGTAGCACGTTTTGGTTTGCCACGAAAAGAAGCACGTTCCATCGTTTCTGACGAATATTAGCACGTTTGGTCTTCTGCCGCGAAGACTAACACATTTGACTGCCTCGCCACGAAGAATAGCACATTTCGTACTGTTGCGACGAAAACTAGCACGTTATACTGTTTCGCCACGAATAATAGCACGTTTGGGAATTTATGGCGAAAACTAACATATTATCCGGTTTGGCCACGAAGAATAGCTCGTTTTGAATTATACTGCAGACTGCAGAAACTATCGCGTTTCAGCGCGTGGGCAGTTTAAAAGAATTCAACTGTTGAAAATATTGTTTAATAAATAATAATTCCATCTAATCTCCAAAAGACAACACATATGAAAATTTTATTCCTCATAATTTAAGTAAGGGAGGGTGCGGGAATTGCGAACGCGGGGTAAACGCGAACATGCTACTTTTCGTGGCAAACCGCTCTAACGTGCTAGTTTTCGCAGCGAAAGACGAAACATGCTATTTTTCGTGGCAAACCGCTCAAACGTGCTAGTTTTCGCAGCGAAAACCGAAACGTGATAGTTTTCGTGAGAACGAAGGCAAACGTGCTACTTTTCGTAAGAAAATTGAAACGTGCTACTTTTCGTAACGCACGTCGTTATATAGTGACGAATTTAATGGGCAGCCGATTGCTGTCTGGGCCTGCCCATTTTCCAAAGAAATTATGGTTTTATCCAAACACTACTTAGGTATATTTTTTTTATACCCTATAAATTTCATACCACAAATTTATTTGTAATTCTCTTGTATCTACAGGGTGTCACAGAACGTTTGCCACCTGGGCCTTTTCCCTTACACCCACCATTGGTTCATACATGTGCTAAGCCGAAGCAGAAGTAGTGTGAATTTTTTTAGAATGCCTCCATGTATCAACTGTAGACACCCGCTGCTCCAAGGCGCTGGGATCAGAATTTCCTTGAGGTCCAAGGTGACATGGCCTGGTGGAATCGTCGATAGGGTGCACGAAGGTCAAACTCCTATCTAGGCTACTGTCATGGCTGTCCCAGATTTGCGACACGTGATGGCTACTGTGATTCCGTGCTGAAAACCTGGCAGTATCCCTTCATCCCTTCCGCGTCATAAATCTGGATGGCTACTTGGGGTCGTAACACGCGCGGCAACTTTATTTTTGCGGTGGCCGACCGCGAATCAGGGGAGTTTTCGGACCTAGTGCCTCTAAATCTTCCTTCCTTCGTTTATTAAGCAGTTTTATTACGCGTCATCCTTAGAATGCTTTTCTCGCTGTGGTTTTTCGACAGTTCTACGTCCGGCGGAGCGATGAAATTCGAAAATCCCTCGGCGCATCCATTATTCAGAAACCACAGAGCATTGAGACGAGCTTTCGCCTCATCTTTGCTTTCTCCCCCTGCTTCTCCTTCTTTCCTCATTTCTTTTTTTTTTTTTAAATAAAGTTATCGGCCTCGAACACGACGAATCGCATAACGTCAAGTGAATTATGGTGTTCGCAGAGGGTCGCGTGGAGGAGGGGTGCGTTGACAAAGCGATTTGCCCCTTGTTACCTTCGTCACGTAGAGAAGCGAGGAGCTCACTAAATTGTCGGATGGTTGAGGAAGAGTCGAGAGATAAAAGTGCACGGGAGGGTGGCTCGGGCCCCTCGATTTTCTAACTTGTACGATATTTCTCACGCCCGCCGCGGAGGGGAGCGCGTGTGGAGCTTGAAATTTCATAATGCTTGAAAAATATCCCTCCCTTCAACGTTTACCGTACCGTAACGCGCAGCTTCCACTAGCCCCAAGAAATATTAGCGCGGAAATCTCCCCCGTCACCTCGAATAATAAACACCCCGCCCCACCCGCAAGTCTCTCGCACTTGCGATTCCAGATACGTGACACACCGGATATCAAAACTCCCCTATCGCGCTCCAAAGCCTGACAATATCCCAGGGGCCGAGCGCCAACCAGACAAGCCACTGTTTGTCAAAATATCGACCGAAAACGTCAATAGCTTGCACCGACGTGCGTAAATAGTCCCCGATTCGGCTCCCGGAAAAAAAAAGAAAACAGAATAAAAATCACAAGCCCCATGGTGACTCCGAAAAGCTGTAACGCCCGAAGATACGCGGGATTCGTATCGCGGCCCTCGATACAGCGGCCAGTAAACTGAGTACACCCGCCCCTGTATCTACAGGGCTGTTAGAAAAATTAAGCAAACGACCGGGACGCAGCGCGGGGGCTGTTGAACGTGTAATAAACATTATTACCAAAGCGTGAGGGGGTGGATGGGGTGGACTCGTAACCGGCATCGAGACGCGGCGTCGAACGAAAATCACCGGCCACGTTGTACTACCCGTTTTTAAGAGGGGAAACAAAAGCCAGCCGGAGTTCTGCCCCGACAGCAATAACAGCAGAGTGCTCGAGAGGCTGGGCGGGCGGGATCGCCGTCTGTGTATCGGAAAACGCTAAATATCCCGCGCACCCCCCTACCTCCGTTTCGCGTCATTCATTTCATTTCATTCCGTAGTGTATCGTGGACGGTGCGTGGTCGGGGACGAAAGAGAGGGCCGAACGAGCGAGCGCGGATTACGGTGCGCTCGTAAGTATCCAGCCGAGCCGATCATCGCGCTGTAAAATCGTATCAAGCGTGATTCTCGCCGATAAATCGCCGCGCGTTAATCCCCGTCGCGGCTGGTAAATAGAAATCGTGTTCATAAGGGCCGATCGGTTTGTTCCCGCGATTCCGCGTGCCCGCGCGGTCGATCGGCCGCCCCGTGGCCGGCTGAAAAACGCGCGCGCCGGAGGAACGATTTTTCACCGTTCCATCGATTCGTCGAAATTTCCCGAATGCTTCCCTCGCGATCCTGCCGCAGCCGCTCGCGCGCACCAGCCACGGTGAAATTTAAATATCGCCGAGTGCAACGGCGCTCTGCCGATCGGAAATGTATTTATTAAACAAATACGTGGCGGGCGGCAGTTACGTGCTCGCGAAAAATATAAATATGTAAATAGGCCGGTAACGCGGCCACGCATTTATCGCGTTAGGGGATTTGCGAGATGTGTACGTGGTCTGTGTAAAATCGAACGGTTTTCGGCGCGGGGTTCCGATTGAAAGCGAGAGGATGCTCTGTCTCGAGGATTCATCCTAGAATGTTTAACACGATTTTGTAGGAGGGAAGAAAAGGAGATCTCTCTGGCGCAACAAAAGTAATTAGCATTCCACGAATTTATATTAATACACCTCGAGGAACATTTCTGCGGAATATAATTCCACTGCTATTATAAACGGGAATGATATTTTGGAACATGACTCTTATTTTCGACTTTTGAATTTTCATCGCGGCATAATAGTTCCAAATAATAAAAGAAAAATCTGTGTAAAGTTTAACATTTAAATCTAGAGACGCCAAGTACAGGAAAGACACCCTGTATATGTCGACTGTCGCTACCGCTATCATTTACTCGAGAAACGGCTAATCCAACCTAACCTGAAACTTATTTCATTAATATCTCATCACGCCTGCAATATTTTCTAAATTTAAAGACATTTTTCTTATGTAAACTGTATATAAGCTTTCGAATAAGACCAAATTTCAATAAAATTTGTCCACGGATGACAGAGATATCATAATATCGTCTCATGAATCTGTCAGAAACGGTAAGATTTTCTTCGTCTTCTGATTCTCCTTCAACCAAATTTTCGTCAACATAATACGTATACGCGTTACACGCACACCTTCAGCCAAAAGAAACTAGTGTATGTTTCGTTCGTCGACTCTCGGGATCATTCGGCAGGGATCGGCGTCCGTCATTGTACATATACCTGTGTATACTATTGAATTATAACCTACCAAGTGTCATCGCTTTATAACCTACCAAGTGTCAATTCATCATAACCTGCCAAGTGTCAAATAAGGTAAGTTGTCCAAATTTGAAATGTCACGAGTTTTTACACTACATGGGAGACTGAATTATTGTCTCAATTAACAAGGTGGGTCGCCAAATTTTTTTAATAGATTTTTTATGTAAAGTCACAGACTTGGAAGTTTTCCGGAGAAGGTTCGACAGAGAAGCATCTTCTTTCGCATAAGTTTCTGGAAATTTGTACCATGCATGTACAAAATATATATTATAACAAATTGCATTGCATTTAAACTGACAGATATTTTTATTATACCAGCAAATTATTTTTAATTTAGACTTTTTATGTAAAGCTTATAGAAATGAAGGGGACGCACAAGACTTAGATAAAAATGAAGGGGACGCACAGGCTTGGATAGAACTGAAGGGAATGCACAGGACTTGGATAAAAATGAAGGGGGCGCACAGGCTTGGAGGTTGTCCGGAGACGATTAGATAGATAGACAAAGCATCTTGTTTCGCACAAGTTTCTGGAAATTTGTCAAAAAAGGTAAATCTACAAAATTTGTCTAACGACGTAGCATTAAGAATTATTAAGAAAATAGATTATGGTGGACTGCTTGCAATGTAGAGCAAGTCACATTAGTGAAGAAAGTACGCTGAAAACACATCTGCCTTGATGCTTTTCAATCGTTTGTGAAAGACATTCGTAATACTTTAATATATAAAATCCACAGTAGTTGCCACGCTATTCATTAATTCATTAATGTTTTAGATTCCCATTAACAATATTTCAATTCACCAAAAAACATACTAAAGTAATATTATTCCAACACCAATAAATTGTGCGTTAAAAATATTGGATTGCTTTGTTCCTTTTCGCTGAATTATTACCATTAGCATTTAATTTAAATTTCCTGCAACAAGACTTTCTGCCATACGCTCTCACCTCCTTCGGACACATTATGTAGTCTCTACACTTACTATAGCAAAAGGCCACTCTATTTCTATATTTCTATATAAATTCTACGTTAAGTCGTATAACTAAAAAAAATGTGGCTTTCATATATTTACGGATAATCGAAGCAGAAGATGATGTAGTGTGATCTACGTCAGATTATGTACGCACAAATTTGAAGGTAGGGTTTTGCATACGCAATTATTTATTCACTTATTTTGACATATGAGCACGTATGATAATTTATAAATAATTAGTAAATGTGTCCTATTTCAGTGAACGATGCAGACGAAGAGAATTATTTCAACAGCTGAAAGAGAAAGTAACTCTGCTGCACGAGGAAATGAAATAAGCACATTTTCATGTATATGTATAAAATAAAAAATGTATTTCTTTGAAATTATTATAATATTTATGTTATTATATAAATATATTTATGGGGATTATTTTTATTACTGACGGCTCCCACGGCCCCGGTAATAATATGATATTAAAAATTATTTGAAGCCATTCCCTATGGAAATTATCTTTGTAAAAAGAAGCGAGATCCCCATAAAAACTTAAAAAAAAAAGTAAAAAATTACGCCAAGTACATGAAATCAAATAAATTACAAAAAATAGAAGATAATATAATATTAAAAATTATCTGAAGTCATTCCCTATGCAAATTATCTTTGTAAAAAGAAGTGATATCCCCATAAAAAACTTGAAAAAAAGTAAAAAAATTACGCCAAGTACACGAAATCAAATAAATCACAAAAAATAGAAGATAATTGCAAAATAAAAAAAGATGTGAAATCAAAATGTGCTGCAAGTACATAAAGGTGCTTTCCCGCGGCGTGCAAAGGCGACACTGTGTAACGCAATGTAAGATTCGGTGCTTTCCAACTGCGCTTAATAATATTAAGCAGATATATTTTTATAGAAATAAATATTTCAATACCAATAAATATTTTATTCAAAATACTTGGCGCTGCGAAACCGGAAAAATGTTAATTGTCTTATTAATAGTAAATTAATAATTTACAATAACTCACTTACAATCTAAAATACATTACGAACGCACACACAGGGAAAAAAGAAAAAGATTAATGCAATTTATACATATTTATTCAGTTTAGCAACACCAATTCGAGGCGCAGCGCCAAGTATTTTGAATAAAATATTTATTGGTATTGAAATATTTATTTCTATAAAAATATATCTGCTTAATATTATTAAGCGCCGTTGGAAAGCACCGAATCTTACATTGCGTTACACAGTGTCGCCTTTGCACGCTGCGGAAAAGCACCTTTATGTACTTGCAGCACATTTTGATTTCACATCTTTTTTTATTTTGCAATTATCTTCTATTTTTTTGTGATAATTATTTACAGCTCACAAAGTCGATTTTATATAATATCCTACAAGTTATTGACTACATAAAAAAAATATGTCAAACAAAAGTTGTAGATCCAGACAAGGAGCATCTTTTATGTTGCGAAAAACTAAAAAAAAAACATCTTTATTTTTCAAATTTTGAAACTGTAAATCCTTCTCGAACACTTTTTGTTTATGAAGGCGAAGAAAAAAAAATGTAATTTTTACTTTCGAGGACTATTTTTTAATCATTTAAGGCGGAGCATATACCGAGATATGCCTAAAATATAAAAAAAAAATCCATATTTTCCGTGTTTGATATTTCATGAATGTTTCCTGAAAATTAGGAACCGAAATTCGCAAAAATATCGAAGGTATATGCATCAGAAGTGACGTATTCAAATGCATTTTTCTCGAGATCATGATTTTCAAACATCTTACCCATGATTACTCAAAAACTATTCAACTGATTTACTTCAAATTTTGCATGGCTATATGATACAATATTACTCGGTTTTTTGACAGCGCGGATTTTTTATTTGATTCAAAATTTATTTTTTATTGCCTAAAAAATGCAGGATTTCATGTCCGATTTTTTTTTAAATTTTGAAATTGTAAATGCATATCAAACATTTCTTATTTACGAAGACTAAAAGAAATGTGTATTTTTTATTTTCAACCCAAAAGGTTAATGCTGTTACGTTTCTCTCACAAATGACCATACATCACTTCTAATGTCTATATCTTCGATATTTTTGCGAATTTCGGTCCCTAAATTTCAGGAAACATTCATGACATATCAAACACTGAAAATAACTAAGAAATTTTTTTTTTTTATCTTTTTGGCATATCTCGGTATATGCTCCGACTTAAATGTATAAAAAATAGTCCTCGAAAATAAAAATTACAATTTTTTTCTTCGCCCTCATAAGTAAAAGGTGTTCGAGAAGGATTTAAACTTTCAAAATTTGAAAAATAAATTTTTTATTTTTTCGAACTTCTTTTGAAAACCATTCGTCGCACGAGAAAAAGTAATACAACATAAAAGATACTCCTTGTCTGGATCTACAACTTTTGTTTGACATATTTTTTTATGTAATCAATAACTTGGAGGATATTATATAAAATTTGGTGAGTTGTTAAATAATTATTTAAATGTTCAAGGACCCAGGGGCACTTTTTCCCGTTACCCGATCGGGCTCAAACTTTACACAGATTTTTTTTATTATTTGCAACTATTCCGGGGGTGTAGCGAAGAAAATCTTGATAAAAAATTTCACCAAGAGTAAATAAGAGCCACCCTAATATGCACGTTAATTGTGCTCGTCCATCGTATTCAGAAGCGAGATATCACGCGAGCTTTTCGTGTCTGCAGCATCAAGGGAGACTTCTCTTTCGAGAAGAGCTCACCTGTAATTTGTTTGCGGGCCGACCACCACGGCAATTATCTGGAACAGCAGCGAGCAGCCGAGTGCCGGAGCAGCCACCTATTTGCGCGACACTGTTTCCGCGAACGAATGAAAATGAGGTGACGAAGACACCGGGGAACTTCCGGGGAAACGTTTAAGCTCGCTGGGTATGCAAAGCGGAGGCACGTCGGGGCGACGTGGAATGGGTCAGGGAAGCGCGTTTTTCGCGAGTGCAAAAGAACCCGCGTAGCGGGTTCGCATCGAACGAACGTCTTACAGCGATCGTTGGGAATCACGAATGATCGAGAATTCACATCCAAACACAGAAACTTCCAGGGATTAAGCTAAACACGTCCAACAAAGGGATAGTTGCTAGCAATAATAGCAACGACACTATCTCTATTTGCAAGTGATACCAATTAAATTTCAACAACTCGGCATCGCTGATCAAACGTTTCCATATTTACCTTCGCTAGATATTTCTGGCGGAAGTGTTCGGGAACAACGCACAACTTCGTTCGAATTCCGAATCAAGCACGCTGGATGCCGTTAGCACGAATGTATTTCACGGGGTTTTGAAAACTCGGGGAAAAACCAACAATTTTTACAGCGCTCCGAATTTTCGCGCGCGGCTGGTTCTCGCTTTTTAATTCAATCCTGGGAAACGTTCGATCACCGACAAACGAATCTTTCGTGCCTTTTTGTTCTCTTTCATCTTTTTATTTTTTAATGTCACCGGAGAGAAACGATGCTCGGCATGAAAAATATAAACGCAACCGGTTACGTAGGGCGTTGCGCGCGATTTCCTCGGCCATTTTGAACGCTGACAAAGGGGCGATAGTAAATCCTGAATATAATGTAACAGACCCGCTCGAGTGTAGGTGCTTGAACGGTGTCTCGTATAACGACCCGGCTCCATGGGAAACGCTTCCTGAAGACAGTGAAGAATTACCGTGACGCGAGTACACAAAGCGCCGGCCTGGCACGACGCTAGATCGTTAAAGATCTCGACGCATTCGAGATTCTACGACGGAGGGATAAAAAAGAATTAACGTTTCCTCTGCGACCCTTTACATAGGCTGGCTTGAGTCAATAAGACATGTTACGACTCGTCAGCAAAGCTTAAGGGGGTATAGGACTATTGAACGACTGAAATCGACGGTTTCTTGTCGGTTGGATTGCTTAGATACCAAATAATCACCATACTGGCACTTTTCACAGTTTTTTATTTACGCATTAACGAGTAATGTAAAATAAAAGAATTGTCAGAATGTTGAAAATTATTGAATTTATTTGACGCTAAAGATGGTCCCGCGTAGCGCGCAACTGTAATTGGTGTACATAGTCTCAGGTGAACCAATTATCTAAAAGCAAAATGCTTTGGGATGATTAGTTTCTACACTAATACATATCGTTTGGAACTTTGGTGGCGAATTCAAACAAAAATTGTAAAAGTTACACACGAATTAAGTTTTTTCCACACTTTTATTGAAAAAAATCGTCTTTAATCAGTTATAAAATGTGTTTACAAACATCCAATATTGATGCGGAAATTCCACACGATAGAGAAAGGAATTCTACAGCTCCAGTTAAAATTTTAAGTGAAAATATTCATTCGTTCAAGAGTTATGATGTACTCCGTGTTTAAAAATGTAGTTTCGAGATAAACGGCTTCAAAGTTAAGTCCCATACGCCAATACCGCTCTGCGAGGCCGTTACTCGACGGTGCACTCAATTGCGTTCAGCGCTATAATTTCCCTAATTATTCGAATTTCCTCACGATACATTGTTGTAAATGTTCACAAAGCATGGCACTTTCAGAAATAATAATAATAAAAAAATCGATTTTTCGAGATTTCAATAGTCCTATACCCCCTTAAAGCTCCCAAGGAAAATGGCACGCGCTTTCCCTCGCGACAGTTTTCGAAAACCCCAATGCCGGTCACGGTACTCGCTTCACCACGGCTGGTCGCTCACGATCGATCGTAGGAAGATTTATCTCACGGTCCAGGGATTGATTGATTGCACGTCGAGATATTTCAAGAGTGGACAAACAGCGTTGCGATGGAATGCGGGAAACGCGTGCATGATCAACGCCACGATTGCAATTTATATACATATGTTTCTGAACATTCTACGCGCGCCTATTCTGTGGGAATGTCTTCTGCGAAACTGTAACATGCCTGAGACATTTCTTCAGCTGGCTCGAAGCCTTGCGATTTCAGTGAAATCCAGTAGAATTCCGCAGGAAGCTGTAGAACGTTCGTTCCTAACAAACTTTAAGCCCCCCTGACCTTCCGTTGGATCTGCCGCGACATCGAAAGTCAGAGAGCAAGGATAAGCTTCGATTGAATTATTACGTAGGAGAAGTCGGATTGCTGGACTCGCAGTGAAATCCAAATCGAGTCATCCTGCTCAATGAATTCCTCCTTCGGCACGAAGAATCGTCATCCGTCCCTTAACCCTTTCGCTACGGCGCGGCGGTCCGGTCCGCGGGAGCACTACCACTGAACGAGACCTCCCGCCACGAGTGTACACATTTCGCTACGGCGCGGCGGTCCGCTCCGCCGAGTGACCTCTACTGAACGGGACCATTATATTTTTCATTATTATTACAATTGTATTATTATGGGATGCGGATTGTTGTTGATTGTTGAACAGATTGGGAAAATAAAATAGTTTTGTGGAGGGCGACTATAGTCGCCCGTCGTATGTAGGGGAGAGTTGCCTATATCGTACCACTTAAGACATTTTACGTCATATTTCATATTTGGTACTCATTTGAACGCAAATAACTATTGGATATTGTAGCTTGATCTTTTAGGCACCTACTATTATATATTTAACCTTTTGTTCACAACAAATTAATTTGTTATTAATGTTTTGGTAACATAGTGTAAAAGGTACGATTTAGGCAACCGGTCTCCTAAATCGTACCTCTTGGTTTCCAAAATCGTACCTCTTCTAAAAATAGTAAATTTTTAAATGAAAATAATAATAAATATGTGGGTGAGAAACGAAATCTTTTATATACAGATATTAAGAACAAATAAAGAAACATACAAGGTATAATAATTAAAAATATTATATATTTATATTCACATTGGTGGTCATATCATAACCTGTCATATTTTATGCGTAGCAAATAAATAAAAATAACACATTAAACAAAACAATTTGGGCAATAAAAACTTTTGTTTTTTTTAATACTCCTGCACAACTATCGTGCTCCTACAATGTGCATTTTATGCATTGAATCATATTTTCTACTTGTGATTCGTTACACCAAAAGCAAAACCACTCTTCTTCCTTGGTACAAATAGTTATTGAATTTTGTTCTACTTTTGTTAATGGAGTATTGAGAAATATTTGGCTTGATGTAGTAAGAATATCTTCTTGTTTTATTTTTTTTTAAGCTGTTTTGTCTACAGTTTTTCTTATAATATCTAATTTTTGGCAATAACCTATATTATATATGTCATATGCACATAACCCGTATGTACCAAGCTAGATGCGTGGAGCGAACGTATTAAATGAGTTCCCAAATCGTACTGGTACGATTTAAGAAACTTTGTAGTGGTACGATTTAGGAAACATGATCAATTTATTTATAAATATCAATTTAGACTTTATAATGAATGTAATACGTACATAAAATGAATGTAAAATATTCTACATTAAACCCGCTTTCAGACAAATACAAAAATACAGGACAAAATTGCATTGTTTGCTTATTATCAGCTAAGATAAACTGGTAAAAAGTTACATCAATCATACCAGATTTTCTTAAATATTTATAGGACGCATAATACAGGGTGTAAGCTCAAACGGTTTTGTTTATATTTCTCATTTCGCATTTACTTGACATTTTTACCATCAAATGTCACTTATATTCATTAATCGCTGAGAAATTGACGAGGTACGATTTAGGTGACCAGTACGATATTGGCAACTCTCCCCTACATAGGCATCTTGTGGAGGGCGACTATAGTCGCCCGTCGTATGTACATGGCGTTTTGTGGAGGGCGACTATAGTCGCCCGTAGTACGGAAAGGGTTAATGGTCAAGAACGAGCCAATCCCTAATCTTCCATCGCCGTCGAGTGTCCTGCAATCCCGTCGCACGTTCGAAGCTCGGAACATTATACCCGGTGCCCTGGAGCCGGGACCTTTGACTCTGCGTCCGAGTATTTTTCCGCGAGAGCCGCGGGCTCGGTTAACCGCAGCGTTCTGGCTGCGGTCGAATGCGTCTGACCGAGGGCGCGTTTGCTTGAAAGCTGCCGAAGTTTGCCGACGAACTTGGCAGACCACCGGCGTGGCTGTTCGTCGCCATTGAGCCGTGAAAATCGCGCGAACAATGGAACGGCAGACGAGTTCGAACGGAACTGGAGGCAGGAGAAGCAAAGCGGGGAAAGCAAGCGCGCCGCCGCGCTGGAAAGGCTAGGAAGGAAGACCGAACGACGCTGAGATACGCTCGAGGAGCCGGCAGTCGCGCGGAACTTTCGGTTTCCTTCGCCGCGATATACTCTCTTTCCCGTGGAGTTCAAACGGGCTCGTCTCGCCGCGGATTCGTAATTCACCCCCCGCTGGTCTGCCAGCGTATGTCGCCGTCGATCTACCCCGTACGCGCGTCGACCCACTTCCCCGTCCAGTATTTACGACGTCGTCAAGCGGCCGAGGGCGAAACTTCTAAGCGGCTCTGGAGATTACCGAAGGAAACGATTTTTCCAACGTCGTCGGCTGTCCCTTTGTGAGTTACGGGCACCGCTATCGCGGTTCGAAGTTCTGTCAAGAGGAAAACGGGGGTTATTGTTACATTTCGTCAAATGGGCTGGCATGTTTCCGATTCTGTGAGTTTAGCAAGTACCTACATATGTAGGAATAGGTATCGTAATTCCTAAGGTAACAACAATGCGAATTTTATTTATTTTTAAGCTTAATTTTTAATGTAATTAGAAACAAAAAATAGTACCATAATGCATAAGTATTTAGCAATATTAATTAAAATCATTATTATAGAAAATTGAAAATCGTTAGATAGAAATAATTATTTTGTAACACACTTCGTACGCATAGCAGATTTCGAGAAATTTCTATGGCTTCCGTTAAGAAACGCCACTCATTTACTAAGAAAATATTGACTGCATTTCATATTTATATATTATAATAATACATTATTATAATAGTAAATAGATTTAAATTTAGTTTAAGATGGTTAAACTTGCAAGAAAATTAATATTTTTTTAAACAGGTCTAAATGTTCGACTACTGGGACGATATAATTCAGATATCGGGACATCAGGACATGCATTTTTAGGTTGTCCGCTTACTGGGTCGATATAATTCAGGTATTGAGACATGCAGTTTTAGGTTGTCCGCTTACTGGGACATCTGCATGTTTTCGTATTTTCATTAATAAATACGTCTATTATAATACATAAACTTTTTTTTTCAGTTTCCAATAGTATAATATTGTGTTATCTTCAACATTTCAACAACATTTTTTTATTTCATGATGGTTTTACAAATTAAATTAGGAGACAAACTTTGCCGCTATTCCTTAAGCCCCTTCAGCGGCCGGGTATTGGTACATTTACCTTATATGTACGGGAGCCACGGAAAAAAAGGACCTCGGGCGATGGGACTCGAACTCACGATGTTCGGGGGTCCCCTGCGCTACTGGCCAGCCGCCTTACCAATGTCGCCAAAGTCGATCCTCCGCGATCTCTTATTCCTAACTCCCTCTTAAGTAGCTTCTTGATCCCACGCATCTTATTAATATTATTATTGTTATTATCGACGGGAAACCATTCATAGATATATAAAAGAAAACGCTATATATAAAAGAAGATAAAGAAAACGCCTTTGTCTGGTTCGTGGCGTACATGAGACTCCACGCTATTACAATCCACGATTGAATTATTATGACAAAAGGTGAATCGAGATATTAACGCAATATCGTGTCTCGCGGTGAAACACGGTTTAAATCGCGGAAAAATTCAGCAGCGAACGTGGCCGCGCGTACACGTGTCGCGAGCAGCCGCCGGGAACAGCGATAAATCGCGAGTTTTCCAGCGTGTGTATGCTCGCCCGTTTCGAAGATCAATTTCAGGATGCACGCGAACGAGAACGGAAGGGCGCACGGGCACGAGGAGCCTTCCACGGTGGGTGAGCATTTGTTCGCGTCTGCTCGCGTTCGCCCCCCTCCGTTCCGAAGTCGCGCACTCCAGTTACTTTTGTTTCAGCCGCGGTCGGGGGCCAGAGGAAGCTGAAAGGTGACTCCGAGGCGGCTCCAAGGCGCGCGTAATCTTATTTGCACTTTTCTGAGGCTTCCCGTCTGAATTTGCCTTCCTCCCGGCCGCGTCTAAGCGGTAGCCAAGAATTCCAGTGGTAATGCACCCGCCGCCCGCCCGGTTTTATTGCGGGATGCACAGCCCGGGAGATTAGGAGACGAAAATTCGCGCCACTTACGCCGCCAGCCCGTTGCAGTTGTTCCCGTTGCGTTTATGCGCCGAGTCGACCCGCAAATGGCGTCGTTTTTCGGATTAACTCGGGCACGTAAGGAAGATCGATGAGTTGCCTTCAAGTGCTACCACACAGGGTGTTCCGTCCTTGATAAACCGAGCTCCCCTGTTCCGCGCACACTCTCGCAGCCCGCGAAATAAATCTGTATGGGACGCGTCAAAGTGTATTGCAGCTTTTACACCGTATTAAACAAAGAGCAAACCCTCCCTCGAGGGAAATTTATGCGCGGGACTCCGGTGTATCTGGAAACCGTTACAGTTTCCAAACATACACGAGCAAACAAGGACGGGGCACATCAAACGGGATGCTTGACACGGGAGTGACGAACGATAGTGTACGTAGAAGCGCGAGGCTCAAGGGCCTTCGTTTGCCACGCGTTTCACGCGACGTGCAAATTTGCCCCTTCAGGGGCGGGGCAAAGTTCGCGGGGCGGCCCTCGAAAGCGGCGGATTTTTCTCCCCACCTTGAGGGTGCGAGCACGGGCAGGTGATTAGTGACCCAATTACCTAATGTAACGGGCCGGGAGTCAACTTCCGCGTCCGATTAAAAATGCACACCGCTCCGGGTACCTGTCCCTTTGAAATTCCGCGCGAACGACACGAGGGGAAATTACAGTTCAACTTAATTATTTTCGCATTAGCTGTAAGTAACCGCGGTGTCTGCGCGGCACAAAGGCCGCGCCGAGGGTGCAGCCGCGTCGTCCAACGAAATTCCGAAGGGGGACGTGGGGGGCTTTTAGCGGCTATCGAATTAATCCGTTCGAGGTTCGCGGTCGATATTCCGCCGACCCCGCCGAAACTAAAAAGAGGGACGATCCGAACGGGGGAGGAAGATAACGGGACCGCCTTGAGTATTGTATAATTCACTTTGCAGCAATAAACGCCCCCGGGGACGGCGCAAGTTTCGCGGCTAGTGGCTTCGGAATTCGCGCGGTTAACTTTTACGGGCTGAAATAATTGCGTTCGCTCTTCTTCTAGCGCAAACGTTGCCCGCGGAAGTAGCTCCACAAACGGAGACGTCGTATGTAGGGAAAGGTGAGCAATGAAATTCAGCAAAAACTGATCGCGTCCGTTGAAACTGATCTGATATTAAGTAAAAGGAGGAAAGTGGTGTGAAAGGTTCCGAGGTGCCAGCCTCGGCATGGTATCCGTCTGCTTAATTGCGCGGCGACTGCAAGGTTCGGGTTAAACTCCAGAGGGAAGGTCCTTTTGGGGCGAGAAACAAAGAGGGTGGTACGAGGAAAGTGATGGAAGCTGTAAAAAGAGACAGAGAGAGAGAGAGAGATAGGGCGACGGGGTAGATGAACGGGCGAGGGAGCACGACGAAATTTAATAATAATTTCTCAAAATGAGAATTACCCGCTTTCAAGCGTCGTGCGGCCCCCGAACGCGGCTCCCTCTGGCTTTTCCCTCGCGTCTGCCCGCCGCCACCGCAGTCCGGCCTGCATTTTATTTAATATTAGCCCGGTTACCGGGTTAAATTGTCGGGCGGAGACCCAGCCCCGAATTTGCATCTTAATCGGACCCTATTACGGTAACGTCGTTGCAACGTTCAGTCAGCCTAGCTACCCACCGTCGCCGCCGCCTAACCACTCGACGAAACACGCGGCCGCCTCGCGACCGTGCAAATCCAAAAGCGGTTTTGATGCAGGGACCGGCCCAGCCGTCGCCCGTTGGCGCCGTTGATCGCCTCGTACCGGATAATCGGACCGATTCACTCACGTGAATACGCCCACCTGATTGACTCCCATTGTTGCCGATCATTCATCGCTTCCGCCACGAATTGCATCCACCTCTCGAAACTTTGCCACCCTCTCGCGCCCTCTCTTTGTTCCACTCGCTTTCATGCCATCCCTCTTTCTTCCTCGCGCCTCTATGGCCTGCATGCGCTTTTCCTTCGTCCATCAAGCCCCTCTCCCAGCACTCCCCCCTTTCCTTTTTCATAGTGCAATATCCCACTGGTTATGGACCTGCTGGGGAACTGTTCAAGATTGTTTTGATTGCCTCAGAGAGTGGCGTTTCAACGACACAATGTTATGCCCAGTATATTCCTGTCTTCGTGCATTGCTTAATTATGTTGCTAAGTATTCTGCGAGATCGCTTTTCGTTGACGAATAAATCCCATCCACATAAAAAACTTGAAAAAAGTAAAAAAATTACGCCAAGTACACGATCATAAAAAAATAGAAGAAAATATACAATATAAAAAAATATGTGAAATCAAAATGAGCTGCAAGTACATAAAGGTGCTTTCGAACTGCGCTTAAGATGACACAACTACATATACACAGCTAAAATGCTGTGTTCATACATTCCATTACTCATATCGCGGACATTTTAATAATGCGAAGATAAAATGTAACATCTAGACATTTGCCTAGATGTCCGCGGCCTGAAAGTCAAATACTTGGCGTGGCCAGGCAAGGTATTCTCAGATCATCAATACCCATTCCGTTCCCCTCACAAGCTTTCAGATAATTTGGCAATTTAAAACTCCGACAAATATGAGTACACTTTCAATATTTTGCGTTTTTAAATAATTCTTATTCATCGACACCTTGACCTTGCCTGGCCACGTCAAGTATTTGACTTTCAGGCCGCGGAAATCTAGGCAAATGTCTAGATGTTACATTTTATCTTCACATTATTAAAATGTCCGCGATATGAGTAATGGAATGTATGAACACAGCATTTTAGCTGTGTATATGTACTGTGTCATCTTAAGCGCAGTTCGAAAGCACCGTTATGTACTTGCAGCTCATTTTGATTTCACATCTTTTTTTATATTGTATATTTTCTTCTATTTTTTTATGATCGTGTACTTGGCGTAATTTTTTTACTTTTTTGAAGTTTTTATGTGGATCTCACTTCTTTTTACAAAGATAATTTGCATAGGGAATAAGCTTTACATAAAAACCCTAAATTAAAAATAATTTGCTGGTATAAAAACAAATCCCCATAAAAAATCTATTAAAAAATTTTGGCGACTTACCTTGATAATTGAGACAATAATTCAGTGTCTTATGTGGTGTAAAAACTCGTGACATTTCAGAAAATTTTGACAACTTTCCTTATTTGACACTTGGTAGGTTATAAAGCGATGACACTTGGTAGGTTATAAAATTCAATAGTATACATAGGTATATATGTACAATGACGGACGACGATCCCTGCCGAATGATCCCGAGAGTCGACGAACTAAACATACATATACTAGTTTCTTTTGGCTGAAGGTGTGCGTGTAACGCGTATACGTATTATGTTTGACGAAATTTGGTTGGAGAAGAAGAATCAGAAGAAGAAGAAAAAATTACCGTTTCCGACTGATCCATGAGACGATATTATGATATCTCTGTCATGCGTGGACAGATTTTATTTAAATTTGGTATTATTCGAAAGCTTATATGCGGTTTATATGAGAAAATTGCCTTTAAATTTATAAAATATTGCATACGTGATGAGATATTAATGAAATAAGTTTCAGGTTAGGTTGGAGTAGCCGGGCGACGAGTAAATGATAGCGGTAGCGACAGTTGAGAGTCTCTAGATATTTAATAAAAGAAAATTATAATAAAATAAAAGAATATTTAAATAAAAGAAAAATGAGATTATTGTAACCACGACTGAAGTAATTCAACAGCTTTGTAAAAAGAAAAGAAAACTGGAGTTTATTCTTTAAATAAATTTTTATGGACACCTAATGAATTTGATTGAATTTGCATTAATAATATTTTTATCCGTTTAACTCGACTTCCCCCAAAATTAAATGCTGAATGCACCACCGAATGTTCCTATCCACCTATTTGTTCTAACTCCGAGAGTTGCTTGGAAGATGTAGCCTCGACGTGTGCAAAATCCTCGGAACGAAGTGAAAGACGCAAGGGCGTTTGTGGGCCGCGGAAGGAGACAAATTAATGGGACACGCCGTTGGGGGATCAGAAACGGAGATCGACGCGAGGACAGCACGCACGCGTGGCCACGAACCGTTTTGCTCGCGTGCGCAAACGTGCGCGTGAAATCCTGGCCGGAATTACTCCCTATCCTCGGGCATAATTGGTCACTTGAGAACGCGGGCGCGGGGCTTGAATTCTAAAAAGAACCGGACCGCCGACGCCGCGGTGCAGCCGACCGTTCGATTCCTTCGGCCATTTGCATGCTGAGCGCGCCAGTTATTCTGCAAGGATTATCCGTAAATCTTTTGATTAAGTCCTTTGCCGCTGCCGGTATGCATATGCGTCAGGATGGGAGTCGCTGGGCTCGCAGTTACGACGGAGAATACGTCCGAGGGAAACGTTGCTGTACCCGAAATTGATCGCCGGGATACTCGTTCGATTTAAAATAATATTGAACGGAGAAATTTATTCTATCCGAGGGAATTTTATCTACCTGCTACCAGAAGATTTACGAGACTCCGAAAATATCAAAGACACTCGCATATTATTGGATAAAGGGGACGAAGTTAGCTACCTGTCCGAACGAGTGATCCTGTTTATGCAATTAATGCAATTATCATCCCCCGAATATTGGGTTGGGTTGAAAAACAGTCCCTGACTGAACTTCGCCTTTGCTTTTGTCTTGTTTACTTTCTCTGTTGTTATCTGCCGTGTTTTGTTTGCAAGAAACACGTTTAATAATAATAATAATAATAATAATAATGTTACTCTGAATCTTCGCTAGAAGACACTTGGACCCCAGAGATTCTAATTCGAAACGACACTTAAATCTAAGTTTGACAAGTTCCAAATATGGTGGCCTCAGGTATGCACGCTCTAAATTCGTTGGCTAAATTCGTTTTTTAATAGGCGAGCATTCGGCTGGCCCGTGTCCCTCAAAAGTAATTACAAGATCGAAGTGGGAGTTAATTAACGGGAAAGATTCGAATCCCTTGCGACTCAAAGGCACTGAAAGGGACTCCGCCGCAGCGACCCTTCCACTCGTTACACCGTAAGTCGTCGAAGGAACTTGGAAATAATATTACCGCCGAGCCTTCTCCGGAGCGACGTTCTCCGCGGAAGTTCCGGGTCCTAGCCTCGCGGGGAAATTAACGAATTTATCCGTTCGTCGGCTGTTGGACGGAATTCGCCGTGTTTCTCGCTGCGTCGCTGTAACAGGTTGCTCCCTGCGAGCAACTTCTCCCCGTCTGTAGGGGAGACCGGGGCTGGTAGGCCAGTTTTTCAGTTTTTGATTTTTAATAAATTATGTGGACGAAATATCATTAAACCGGTTAGTATATTTGATAGGGCATACATTTGGCTATCTGATTAAATTATTAAAGTTGACTAAATGTGACAACAATTAAGGCATTTTAATGTTTTTCTAACACCTTACATGCTGGTCAACCAGCCCCGTGGTCGGGGTTGGTAGACTAACAGTATGGGGTAGGTTGACTATAGGTGCAATCAGTGAAGAAAATGTTGTTAGCAACTTATCTGAATGGGAATAAAATAGCACAATGTGACGAGAGTTGTTTCATTATAAAATATTTATTACTTTTTAATAATAAATAACAATTTAAACCATCACTGGGGTTGGTTGACCAGCTTAGTCATGTAACCCCGAACGTTATTAGTCAACCAGCCCCGAACGATCATTTTGACTTCAATACTCTATATAACCTTTAATTATTTATGTAAAATCAAAAACGCAGTCTCAGTAGGTCGTTTAATAAACAAACTTTAAAATAGTCCCGTCGCATTAATTCTACTGTAACTATATAGAGCGTGGAAACATAAAATCTTTAAGAAAACATATTTACTTACATAGCCAATTTTTCGATAAACGCTGGTAACTGCCAAACAACGTGTAATGGTGGTGTCGGAAACAAATGAATGACATAGTAGAAGTGACTTGTTTCTACAGAAAATCGCTCCGCAGTAGAGCACACGTTAGTGAAAAGTTATTAACAATTAGTCAACCTACCCCTGGGGCCAACCAGCCCCGGTCTCCCCTATACGTTTTCCTGTCGAACGGACCGCGCAATTCCAGTGGCCGCAGGTACAGTATGTATCCGTTAAGAACTGGCCGGAGGGATTGAAGGAGTGCAAGTGTTGTACTTTGACTCACCCTAATAGAGTATCTGTAGGTACCGTTGACAAATTAAATTTTCGCACATTTTCTTGCGTATACGTCCGTGATTGGACCCCCGAATGAGCCACCTACTTTTCCCCCTGCAAGCATTCGTATCGAGTGGGATTCTTTAGTGGAAAGGCTCCCCGCTATTGGCCAGGCTATCTAGTATTCAGCGATGCAAGTATTCGAGTTGCAGACAAGAGGATAAAGGAAATTCCGCAGCCAGCTTTCGGCATTCGTTCTTTTAACGCGTCGCAGGAGATCGCGCGACTGCGAAATCGGGAAAGGAATTCCGGATTATCGCGTATCCGCCACTCACCTCTCACCCTGCTCTCCATTCCTTGCAATGGTTCGAATTTATGGTCACAGGTTAGTCATTAGATACCGCGAGGATGGCTCGCGGTGGAATCATGTCTCCCTCGTTACGTATATATTCTACTTGCTCTGTTAAGAAGATTGCAATTGAGGCATTTGATGGAAAAAGGGCACATACGCCAAAATGCCATTTCAAGAAAATCGATTTCAAAGTTTTCATTACAGTATAACTTAATAAAAAGTAATGCAATTAAATCCAATTTTTTCAAGGATGTAGTTACCGTGTCCTTCAAACGTTCTGAAAACAGAAGTCATGATTTGAAAATGATATGTGTCTTTATTTATAAGTTTCAAGCCTAGTGATTTATGTGCCCTTATTCCGTAAATATGGTAAATTCGTAAAAAAAAATTGCTTCTTTGTTTAGTTATTTAAATATAATTTTGTTTACTTACTTCGTTACGCATTTTTTTTTACATTTCTTAAATAGAAAATACAAAATGAAGCAAAAAAATAAACAAAAAATGTAATGTTTTAAGTAAGTATTAGTTTCTTCGATTTTTTGCACCAAGCAGTCTTACAAATCAATTTTTCCTTTCTTAAATTAACTTCTTTCCTTGCGGATTCGATACTCGCCTCACTTTCCACATTTCCTCGCTTACACAATCCTCTATGAAACAAAAGTACGATTATTGCATGACAGCACGGTTGCGCGACCGCTCAGCGACTATGAAGCTGCGAGTCGATCACGCTACGTGATAAAACAGCATCTAGCTAATCTGAACGCGAGAGAAGTAATGTCCTTGATATATTATATACATAACACATACCTGAGTCGATTTAAACGATTTAAGGAAAAAGGGCACATAGGCTTATGTGCCCTTTTTCCATCAAATGCCTCAATTGCAATCAGGCCTGACACAGTAGCCGTTAGAAGCGACTAACCTATGTTGCAGATCATTCGATGGGACTGTGGAGGACCCTTAGATCCCTGTCTTCTAATATCTCCGAACAGAACCGGCCGTTAATTGTAATAACGCGGTTGTATCGCGCAATGTGGACAGGAAATCAATTGCCGGCGTACATATAATAGGTATATTCAGCGTGGCCATGCCTTGCCGGTTGCACGGGCCACGCAGCGGCCGCATGCGGTAACGAACAATGTCTCCAAGGGCCACGTCGTCTCATTAATCAGGGCAATCTCACGGCACAATATTGAAAATTCCATTGTACAGGGGGCGCGGGGCCGAGCGTCCTCGCCCGACGACGCGGCGCGATTTCAAGTATTTGCAAAAGGAGCAACCGGATATCCCTCGTCTCCAGCCTTTCTGTGCCGCTGGAGGAGACCTCCGCCACACACGCGCATACACGCGCTCGATATCCCACGGCCCGTCTCCTTTGTTCCACCCTCTTCTTATCATTCCTTTGCTTACTGGGCTTTCGCGTCTCCCGGAACGCAGAACGAGCGGTTCCCTTATGGTGTCGCCTTTTGCCCTCCACCACCAATCTCATCCCATAATGGTCCACTTCAAACGGCTTAATTGCTCGCGATTTATATGGAGAATGTAGAGCGCGACAGAGGTACGAGCACAGCCGTGCACTTCTAGTCGTTTAACGCGACTTAAGGATCGATTAAACGCCGGCTGTCTTTCGTTTCGTTCTCACTCGGCAGCGTCAGCTTCCCCCGCGCTCCAATCTATCAACGACGGGGACCAGTGGCTGGCTATTAATTGTATCTTAATGCCCCCTCGAATAACTCGGCGACGAATGCTCGCGGAGAGGCCGTGAAACAGTTGGATAATCAGGAGCCCGTGGATCGGACGATGACACAACGAATATTAATCACGGGCCACGGGGCGGGCGCGGAATGAAAAACATTTCAAAGCTCTTTGACCGACGCGCCGGGCGGGCGCCGACAGGGACGTGTATCAGTAATTCCGCGATAGGACGCGTAGATTTATCCTGGCGGCGGTAATATCTCCACCGCCGCGGATACATTAAACGCGTGTTATGCAAATTTTTCGGCCCATTAGACGGCCGCGGCTCCCGCCGCCATTTCGGATCTCTCCATTAGTTACGGGGCCCCGGATCGCGAGCACGTCCGATAACGCGACCATTACTGTTTCACAATATTTCGTCATGTCCCAGCGCTCGCCGCGTCGCGATGATTACCGGCGCTACGCGCGATATTATTCGCCCAGGGCTGGCGGAAAAACGCCGGGCTGTCTTTGCCCGTCCACCGGCGGATTAGGATTCCCGCGTCGGGCGGATATCGATTCGACAGCGACGCGACTCGTCCCTCGTCCCCCGTACATCCGCCAGAAACTACCCCGTTAATTCTCGCGGCTGTGTGTTGCCAGAAAAAAAAGAAGGGAGAATCGACACTCTCCTATCGCGCTGCTTTCTACTTCGCCGTTCGGTTTTTCTGTTGCTAGCGAGCTCCGAGGATGAAATCGTTCGGATTCGCGAGCAGGAAGAAACGATCATCGTGCAATGGCTTCGCCCCACTTTTCGCGTTCGCAGCGGGACAAACCGCCGGCAGCCAGCCGCGGGATCGTTCTCTTGAAACAATTGAACCCCTCTTAATTTATCACCGAGCCAGAATGCAACGAATTCCGCGGGAAATAAATTATTGTAGGGGGCCCGGGGAATTCGGGAAGGCAAGTAATTCACGGGCGAATTTGTTCTAGCTATCCATCCGGCCACCCCGATGTGAGGCTAGGTGCTCGAAGAAAGTAGCACGACTCGCGTTAAGGGGACCTTCCGGTCTAGAGCCCAAAAAAATAGGTGATTTTTAGGAATTAATTAAAGGAAAACTACTATATATAATTTAATGGGACTTTTTGCATTGTATTAAGGATGTCTTAAGTTATAGAAATATATTTTTTGTTTTATAATTAATTATTGCAGACGGCCCTGGGGAGTCGTTAAAGTCAAGGCGTCAAAAAATTGATCCAAATCGGTGGGACCTGTATCTCCAAAAGTTATTATCCGATTCGACTGAAACATATTTTATTTTGAAGATTATACTTCTGGCTAGGGGGGGAACTAGAAAAAATTAAAAAAATGATATTTTTTTTAGAAAATAACGACACTTGAAGTTTGAAATCAGTTTTCCCTGTACTTTTCGTCCTTTCAACGCCTTTGAAAATTATAAATTTTCAATTTTTTGTAATTTTTCTAGTTCCCCCCCCCTAGCCAGAAGTATATTCTTCAAAATAAAAAAAGTTTCAGTCGAATCCGATAATAACTTTTGGAGATACAGGTCCCACCGTTTTGAGAACACTGTTTCGAGAAAAACGCGTTTAAAGGTTTACGTGAGCGCCGAGTGCTCGGTTGTTGCCCATGCATTTGCCGCTACTCAAATGCCTATAACTTCTGGAATTTTACGAATTTCAACAAATCCTTTTAAACACGTATTCCTAAAAGGTTGAACATTCGAAAAATGAAATAAAAAAAAATCGACTTTTAGACCGGAAGGTCCCCTTAAGTCGCTGATTTATGCCGTAACACACCCTTTCGCCACTGTTTAGAACATCCTTTAAGGGGACTAGGCAGTCGATCGATCAATTTTTTTATTGCATTTCCCGAAAGTGCTATATTTTTTTAATAAAATGCCGCTGGGTTCGTGTTAAAATTCGCAAAATTGTTGATTTGGCAGCTAAAAAGGTCAAGCGGCAACTTACAGCGTCGCCTTCGCCCAGAAAAAACGCGTTTGTCTCGAATCTTTTTTTCTCTTGGTTTTCCCTTAACCGGTTAACTGGCACGGTCCTTTTCACTATTCGGGCCCAAACTGGTACCATCGAATAATTAAGTGAATCACACAAAATTTGGTACACAGGGGTTTTTTGAGTCGCTGAACCGATTCCGGGGGTAATTTTTTTCATCTGACACCCCCAACCCCTAAAAAAATAGAATTTAGGGGTGAGTTTGTCAATTCTTTACTAAACCTTTTTTTATTTGTGAAGTTTTCTTGTCTATAATTCGATTGCAGCAGTTACTTTTTTCAATGCCACCCCCAACCCCTGAAAAATAAGGGTTTAGGGGTTTAATTTTTTAGTTTTTTTATTTTCTACGAAAAAGTTTCGAATAATTTTATACCTGAATTCTTCGTCCATAAATTCCACCGCAAGTGCTTTTTTTTTATCCGCGATCCCAAAAACCCCTATATACAATTTTTCTATATCCCGATAGTATTTTAATATTTGGCGGCCATTTTGGTTCGCCATTTTGAGTCTGCTATATTGAAATTTAAAATTCCAATGCTAAATTCAGATTCAGCGACCCCAAAAACCCCTATATACAATTTTTCTATATCCCGATAGTATTTTAATATTTGTCAGCCAATTTGGTTCGGCCATTTTGAGTCTGCCATATTGAATTTTACAATTCCGATGCGAAATTCAGATTCAGCGACCCCAAAAACCATTACATACCAAGTTTCATTCATAGCGAATTCGGTACCTCGCACTGACTCTGCACTGGTGCCGGAAAATGACTTGGATTGGTTGATTCTTATACAGCTATCTTCGTTTCTATCAGAAACAACCAATCCAAATCATTTTCTGGCACCAGTGCGGAATCAGTGCGAGGTACCGAATTCGCTATCAAATCGATTGAAAAACAAAAAAGTTTTTTACAAGTACCGTGACGCTACGTGTTTACATCCCTCGTATCAAGTAGGTATACGAGGCGCGGACTGACACACCGAATGTTTAGCAGATGTGCTGTCGAAAAGGACAAGGCATCCTTGTGCGTCCTTGGTGCTTTGGTGAAACTAACGCTCAACAAACCCCTTACGGGGGGAGCCTGGTGTAACTAGCTGGAAATCGAGGCATTTTTCGGGAATTTTTTTTAAAGAAAGTATTTGAACCGATCTTTCTGAAACTTTCAGGATATTGTATTATCAGGTTAAGGAAGACAAAAAAAAATTAAAAACGAGCGGCAAATAACAAAATTATAAGGGCTTATGCCCAGTCCGTTGGCGACGCAATTGTTACACTGCGGGCAACGTAGCGTCTTTTGGTTTCATCTAAAACCAAAAATCGAACAATTTTCGTTTAGTTTATGAGTGTACGCACAGATCGTATAAATTCATAACTTAAAAGATGCAAAATTGAACAAATGGCGGCCTCTTGAAAAAAAAATTAACTTTTTCCAACGAAATTTTGCCTTAAATGTGTAAAAAAAAGTTATTTATTTAAACAATATCATTATACTAAGAACGTAGCCCTATGAAGAAAATGTTCACAAATATCCGTGTACAAGGCCAAGTCGATTGGTTGAATATTTTTGGAGTTACATTGCCCGCAGATTGTAAAACTGTCGTTTCGAGAAAAACGCATTTAAAGTTTTGTGGTAACCTGGCGCTCCGTAGCAAAACCGGCCATATCCGCTTTAATTTTTCGAATTTCGTTTTGCGGCTTTGGGAACACATTATTGTGATGTTCAACTATTGATTTATGCAAAAAAAAAAATCGATTTCTTCGACCCGCTACACTGAATGAACGGAGGTTCAGATCGACTTGACAAAATTACAGGATGTATAAAACATGTGCCATTTCCCGCGCAACCTATGATATGGTCCGTAAAGATTTGAGATTTTCATCACAACATTAAAAAGTCGCAGATTTTTAGTAAACCACAAACACGGCCGAATTTGTCTTGAAATAATCGCTGTTTTTCGGCCACCAATTTAATAATTCTGTTTTAATTTTAGTTTCTATTGGTTGCGCGGGAAACTACGGATGTAACAAAAAAGAATCACACCTTGAAATTGGATTACGTCACTTTTTAAGACCAATATTACAGCAAAACCACAGAAGAACGTTAAAACGTTTACCAGTCAGCACCGTCATTCTTAAAGCACATGCATATTTCATACAAACTTTTTTCCAATCTCTATGATAATAATAAACATTGGGTAAAAGGACACATCGGGATTTGCTTTCGTTTTTTTTACAAATACATTAAAAAGAAAGTGTATCTTCCGCGGAAAACGACTGCCCAGTCCCCTTAAGGGTGCTTTAGGCGACACCGATTACACCGAATGTCAGTGGAACGGTGAACGGGGGATTCCCCACGGGCGGAAAGATTACACGACGATGATCGAGCGGATAAACGCCGCGATATCGTGGATGCGGGGCAGCGATCGCCGCAAATCCAGTTGCGATAACGTTGCGTTCGTCACTGGATCTCTGCTGGATGGATCGTCGCGTAAACGAAGCTTGCAGCTTTTGACTGCGAAGGGGATGAACAAGGTTTTTTCGAAAAGAAAAACGACCAGCGTGTAGTCAAAGTCTACTGTCTGCAATATTTCGCAAGTGGACGTGGCATCGACGAAGGCGCGTGTAGAGAATTCGAGTTGATTGGGCCGCGCCACAAGCGAGTTGTTAGTGAGCTTAGACATGAAAATCTTCTTCGACGAGGCCCGAGTGAGCTGGAACATACACGAGGTGCGGCGAAGCGTGTCTGAATACGCGCGAAAGCTCAGATTTAAGCGAACCACCAAGCAAATCTCCGGTTTCAAAGCGTTCGAGGCACCCGTGATAATCCAGGCAAAGATGATTCGCCTCGTCACGGACAAAGGGCAGACTGATAGTCATCGATTCGGCCAGTCGAGCCATCTAACCTTGGCGACACGGAGTGACAAGATCCACGGTATTACAGACGATCCGCTTATCATTCCACGATCTTCATCCCTTTCATACCCCTCGGCTTCTCCCATCGCTCCCCCGCCAGCCACCTCCACCGCGTTTCGTTCCTTCATCCCTATTTGTTCTCTCGTTCATAATGCTCTCGGGAGCGAGTCGAGCAATGCACAAGAGGCAGGCGAGCGAGAGCTAGAGAGAGAGAGAGAGAGAGAGAGAGAGGGAAAGGAGAAAGAGACTCGCCTCTCGGCCGTAAAAGGTTTATTGGAAAAATGAAATGACGCCAGGCAATCAGGACGCATCGCTACGATATACGGATTTTATCCTTTCAATAAAGCGAGCGCAAAGGAGCGCAGCGTCGCGAAACGAGAAATTACTCGTAACTTTGATAATGCGTAATATCGCGACTCGGCCGTGTAAGAGATGTCGCCCGAATGAAAGCGTTGTAATATCGTTAAAGTTTATGCATCGCACGGTGTTGCAGCGATTGTGCAGAATGCCTGCTGCGACTCGCTTTTGACTCGAGCCGGCGCGGAAACGTTCGGAGGAGACTTGCCTCCTCTTCAGACATTACGAACGAAATATCGAAGTTCGTTATCCTCCGTCGGAGGCGCGTGTCAGAATTCACCGGCGTAGAGGTGCTTGAAGGGGAGTAAATGAATTTACGAGCACGTACATTGTAATGCGTTAACTGCGAGGGGCGAGGGTAAATTACTTCCAACGGACGGCCGTTGTAAAAGGATACGGCGAGAAACGGGGCGGCAACTTTCTCCACGGCGCAATTCAGTTCGTTCTGACTTGGCTACTTGAACCAGTTCCCTTCTCGCCCGGCTCGGTACAAGTGGAGAAAAATGTCGGCTGCATTGTCCGCGTTCTCGTGAAAGAGCCAGTCGAGTTTAGGCTTAGGCTCCTTTTATTCATGGGCCTCGCTCCGGAGAAGATCTCGAGATCTTTAACGAAAAGCGTGACTCCGGATAAGCGGGCCTGTGATACGCTCGAGAGGGATCCGAAACCCGTTTCTATGGAGCTGCCCGTCTGTTTATTAACACGATGGAGAATCTAACTAAGAAAATTCTCCAATCAAGCTACCATAAACTTTAACCAACGCACAGTGGTCCCAAATCGCCAAAACGTGGCCAAAACCTCGAAAATGAACTTTTTATTTCGGGATTTTTAGCCGTACAGTGATGATCTGACCATAAAATACCGGCAAGGAAAAAGGCGAAATGTTTATGGTTTGACAGGTAAGTCATTTCAAAGTTAGCCTTCGGGTGCGTTCCGATTTTCGCAGTGAGTGCAGAAATCGCAGCGGTTCGTGCGGTCTTGAAATTTAAAAATGCTACTATGGAAAAAGAGACGTTGTTTACAATAACCTCGATACTATTAAATAATAGTGATAATGAAATCAGCAGCTGTGATTCGTCTGATGAAAGCGAAAATGAAGATGATATTAACTTGCCATTTAGAATCAGAATTAATATACATATTATCATTAATTGTAAACAAAACACTCGGACAGATTATGTTTTCCTAAAAATGACATTATGGAGAACATTGTGGAGGTTATTCCGGGATATTCGATAATAAGTATGTAATTATACATTTGTATTAAAAAAAAACATCACATGAAGTTTCTTCGGAATAATAACGTAAAAAAGTGGCATTGTAATCATGAGAGAATTAATTGTTTTTATTACTTTTCATTAAATTGTATCAGCTATTTCCAATAGAGAAATTCAAATAATCAAAGATTGGAAAAACAAATACGCATGCGCGCGCGCAGTGACTGCTTCACCTCTGAAATTCTGCGTTTGCTGCACGCTCGCTGTACCGGAAGTAGCATCGTATTGGTGGAAAGTGAGAGAAATTCTAGGGAATCGTACGATGCCACCAATACGATGCCACCAATTACATGCACTCACTGCGAAAATCGGAACGCACCCTTCGTTACTGAAACATTTGCTGTGCGCGCCGATACGAATTCGAACGCCGACTTTTGAAAGAGTTGGCCAATTTCCATTGTGTAAAATGCATGCTACTCCAGGAAGTAAGTAGAATATTTGTTTACTTTTACCTAACCATAATTGTTAGCGTTTACGTTACACGATTGCAAAATTACTTGGAGAACGTAGAAGCAAAACTTGGCCCGCGTATATTACAAATGTAAATGAAAAGTTGAAACTTCCACGACCTTCTACCGAAATTTTTGTTCTGCCCTGTTGCTAATGCTTGTACTTTGCAAATTTTTAAAAAACTGGCTGCCACTAGGTGCCACCCTGCTCATACGAGAGTAAAATTGCTCTCCTCAACGAGTTTGATCTATTTGACGATTTTGTAACATTTAGAAAACATTTATTGTACATCCTTGTGGTACAAAGTTGTACAAGAATGACTTTCTATGTATCTTATGCATATTTATTTATTGTCTTGAAATTCAAGAAATATAATTGGATTTTTACCTGTCAAACACCAAGAACTAATTAACTGTGAATTATTCTACATGTTTTAATTGGCTAATCTGTTTATAAACATTATAGGTTCAGATTCGTAATCAACGACTCCAAAAACATCAGGGTACTGGCATTCGAGCAGATCCAACAATTTTTTACTATAGTTGTCCGCTATATTGGATTCGCCATTTTGGTGTTTAAAGTTTTAAGTTTAGATTCGTAATCAGCGACCTCAAAAACCCCACAGTACCGATTTTTGCCTAAATTCAATAATATTTGAGATTTTGGCCACGTTTTCGGGATTTGGGACCACTGTGCAACGTGATTGAAATCTGATAATCCAGAGAATCTGATTGTGAGCTAGTTTAATCGTACACTGAATATAATTCGAAACGTCTCGCTGGTGTCACTCGCAATGCCTAACAATGGAGAATGACTGGCATGGCAATCGACGTTTCAAAGAAACGCGAGGGGGAGCTTTCCATAGACTCGTCCGAGGACCAGTAAATTCCCAGGCCCTGGACTTCCGTGCACCTGTAATTGAATGCGATAAGCGCGGGCGGCCGTGTACGATATCGTAACAGAGGCTAGGCATATATGGAGTAAATGCCCACGTATTTAGTCGTGCAGCTAGGTGCACAAGCGATTCGACATCCGCGGGAAGTAATCGATGGCCCTACACGGTGCGTGACGATTCAATTACGAGCCGACGACGCAGACTTGGCCCACGGAATTAACTGTGGATAAAGCCGAATCGAATTGTCACGATCGAGGGTCACGAGCAGGTACGGCCGTGCGGATTGTACGGGGGCAGTTTACCTGTAACGCGGCAGCGGCTGCCTGACAGGGGGTATAAATATCTCACGTGCAAATCCAGCGAGCCGTAAATCTTTAAGTAGTCGAGGAGAGAAAATGGCCAGACGGCGAAGAAAAGGCAAATTCAACGGTCGCCGCGCGGGCCCGGCGAGATTTATCGAATATAACTCGCAGCATCGGCAAAGGGGCGCGTTTATTTCGAAAAACCGCGCGGCCCCATCTCTACGATAAGTGTGCTCCGGGATTTATATCGCTTGGAATCCGATCGTTTTCGATATTAGGCGACACACATTCCCGCCCTCCTAGTCGCGGCGAAATACGGAGAGGGTGGATGATACGTTCTTATCCGGCGGGGAGGTTTCTCTGCTGTGTAGAAAATGTTAAGATATTGCAGACGGACGACGTAAGAGACACCACTTACGGGGATAATATCTTTTAAAGCAATCGTAGGATCTCTGTATTTTCTAGATTTCTTGTTTACTTATGCCACGTGGAAATGTATTGGTGAGCTATTTTTTAGGAAGGGTTTGTAGTTTTAAATGCCCCAGAACAGATACTTGAATATTTTAAATGGACATAATTATTCAGAAAGCTATGAACCCTCAATAATTATTGATAATAATCTGAAACTGAGTAGGGTAGATGTCCCAATTACTGCCAGTGTCCCAATTACTGCCACTTGATTTATTATATGTAATAAAAGCGTAACGTATAAAAAGAAATGTACAAAAAATAGTTATTATTCAATGGAGATTCTGACCCAAATAGCACAAAGACATCTTATGTACGTCCGAAGGACGTCCGTTCCGGACGTACTGTACGTTCGGAGAATGTCCCGAGAAGGTCCATATATCCTCTGTACGTCCTCGTTAAGTTCTTTAAATGTCGTAGGAAGGTCCTATTTACAAAGTAGAACGTCCTGAGGACGTGCTGTGTCAACATTCTCAGAACGTTTTCCGAACGTCCGAAAGTAAAGTTAAATACGTCCAAAAGGCGTCTTAAAAACGTTTTGCAGATGGTTTAAAAGCGCCTTAAAGACGTCTTCATCAAGTCTGGGTTAGGACATTAAGAAAAAAAATTTGGCGGTGACGAGAATCGAACCCAGGACTCCAAGATTACGAAGCAACTGCTTTTCGCAACTACTCAAGACACTTCCTTCCAAATAATTTCAATTTCTAAGTATATAACAATTATTAATAGTTTATAAAAAATGTGCATTGACGCGAAATATTCTACAGAATATCATCATTCGACCTCTAGACTCATTGCTTAAAATTTCACATTCGTCTCAAGACAGATGTTTTAACGACGACTTAAGACAGACGTCTTGAAGACGTTGTAAGCTATCTGGGAACATTTCAGCATTTCAGCGTCTTCATTGCACAAAAAAATAGCGCAAAGGCGAGGTTCAGTCGTAAGACTGTTTTGCAACCGAACCTGAATCATCTGCAAAACCTACAAGACGGTTGTTCTTCGAACATCTGAAATTTAGATCTTCTAAGGATTCACAAGACTTACGAGACGAATGTTCTCGGAACATTCGAAATGTAGTCGTGCAAAATAATCACGTGACTTACAAGATTGTTTGATGTTTCTAGAACATCCGAAATTTAAGTCCCAAGAACGTGCGTAGGACTTAAGAAACGGACGTTCCTAGAACATCCGAAATTTAAGTCCCAAGAACGTGCGTAGGACTTAAGAAACGGACGTTCCTAGAACATCCGAAATTTAAGTCCTAAGAACGTCCGTAGGACTTAAGAAGCGGACGTTCCTGGAACATCCGAAATTTAAGTCCTAAGAACGTCCGTAGGACTTAAGAAACGGACGTTCCTAGAACATCCGAAATTTAAATCTTAAGAACATCCTATGTATGTTCAAAATGGACGTAGGACGTTCGGATATAAACTGGACATGAAAAGGACGTCCTTGGGATGTACGGTGCTATCTGGGGATTTACATTAAAATAAAAAAATATATGTACTCATATGTACCTAGGACAAGATGATTTTTGAGGTGACAGTTATAGGTACACTAGGATCGCTCGCGAATTTTAATTAATTATTAATAAATTCTTCATATTTAATTCATAAAACTATTTTTTTTTAATGAAAGAGATGTTAAATAATATTATGTTTCAAACTGAAACAATTTTTAGGTTACACAACACGCAAAATAATTAAATGAAGTGCGGTTATAATCTTAAGGTGGCAATAATTGGGACATCTACCCTAGGTACATTTAGTTTGAAGATTTGAATTGTTAAAGAAAAGTAGCTTTATTTCTATTGGGTATATATTATTTCTTCTTATTGTTTTACAAGGTTTTTTAACGGGTTATTTAACAGAGAGTAGTATAATTAATATTATTTTAAATTTTCTGTAGCTTTTGGTTTTAAGGCTAGAATGGAACTGTGGCTTGGTAGTTTTAATAATTGTATAATGTCATTTTTTGCAAAGTAAAGACCACAAAATTATGGGACTCGTGCCGTGTTCCACTAATTTTTTTATCATTTTGGGGGTTGGTAGCTTTCTGCATAACTAGGCCCAGATATCTCCCCCATCTGCAATGTATTAGTTCACGATTCTGATAGTATTCTCATAGTTCAAATTACAGCGAACAATAACTAACATTTTCCAGCAATGCCTACGAATGCTCCCCTAATATCGATCCCAGGGATTCATGACGTTAATCCTAATTTCAATGGAGAACTCATCCCTGCTTACGCGACGACGTTCGGCGCCACCTTCGCCGGTGAATTTCTGCCTGGAAATTGTTTGGACCGCTCGGTTCCGATATCGAAATAAAGGCTTCATTGCTACAGAGGATTTTTCTCCAAATTCTGCATCCGTTGAATCGTGCGCCCGTGCAATGCACCGAATACCGCGCGCGGAGCGTCTCCAATTCAGCGGCCAGGGGATGAAAAAGAAGAAAAGAGCGCTCCCTCTACGTGCATCTTTTGCCGGAGCCCTATTTCGATCGACACCCGAGCGTATCCCCCCAATCCCATAATTTTCGATGCATTCTCTAACCTACTTATTAAACGTCTCGAGTGCACGTGCGCGGCCGGCCCCTTCCGTGCACCGTAACTTTCTCGCCGGTGACTTTTATGCTCTACGGACTGGAATTCCGTGTGTACCTCTAAATTAGAATCGCTATAATTCTGGGGCCAACGGAAAATAACCGAACAGTCGCGTTAATAATAGAAGAAGCTATAAAGTGGCGCGCTTTTATTCCCCGGAAACTTATAACACCGATTATTTAAACAGCCCGCCGGTTTAATAATTTATGCGCTGTTTTCAACCTAAATTATATATCAACGTATATTTATATCGAACAAATGAAGCACGCGCGGCGAAATGGTTAAAGTTACCTCTCATCGGGAAGAGTTACCGGATAATAAACGTAAACGTTTGCCGCGCGCGTACAATTAACGTGGACACGCGATCGGGCCCGATACGTGTAAATACTTTGCGGTATAACTGGTAACTCGCTCGACGGCTATTTATCCTAGTTTATGTTGACCATACTATACGCGGAAATAAACAATCCGTTATGCGATTCGATTCGCCAATATTTGATAGTACACAGTGCCAAACAATGCAGTCAGCATCGATCGCTGTAACATTTGCATCCGGAAAATGCGTTTCATTCCTCGCAGCTGACCGCCGTGGATTAAAATCGGCCCGCGAAGACGGATTTTCGGCAGAGCGATATCTATTATCAGCTATAATATTCAATTAAAACCTCTCTAAACTAAACTACAAACTGCATCGATTAAAAGCTCTTGCCTCCGTCGTTTCCACGACCACCTAGGGGAGGGTTGCCTATATCGTACCACTTAAGACATTCTAAGTTATATTTGGTACTAATTTGAACGGAAATGACTATTGGATATTGGAGCTTGATCTTTTAGGCACCTACTATTATACGCTTAACCTTTTGTTCAGAACCAATTAATTTGTTATTAATCTTTTTGTCACATACTGTAAAAGGTACGATTTAGGCAACCGGTCTCCTAAATCGTACCTGCACTAAAAATAGTGTCAATAACAAATAGAGAAGAAACTATTCAATATGCAGTAATGATTATTATATAGTTACATATACATATGTATATGAATCACACACAGGCCGCAACAAACTATGTATATGATATATGTACATAACCTATATAACACACGAATTGTCAAATCCTACTGGTACGATTGTAGTGGTACGATTTAGGAAACATGATCAATTTATTTATAAATATAAATTTAAACTTTATAATGAATGTAATATGTACTTAAAATGAATGTAAAATATTCTATATTAAACCCGCTTTTAGAGAAATACATAAATACAGGAGAAAATTGCATTGTTTGATTATTATCAGCTAAAATAAACAGGTAAAAAGTTACATCAATCATACCTGATTTTTTTAAATGCTTGTAGCACGCGCAAAATAGGGTGTAAGCTCGAAAGGTTTTGTTTCTATTTCTTATTTCGCATTTACTTGATATTTTTATCATCAGACGTCGTTTGTATTCATTAATTTTTGGGAAATTGATGCGGTACGATTTAGGTGACCGGTACGATATTGGCAACTCTCCCCTACAATAAAATCAAATTCAATCGAACCATTCAGCGCCGCGCCTTTGCAAGTCCATAATACTCACACGGAAACCCCCGTCGAAACAGAAGGCATTTCCGTTCCCCATTTCCGCGCCGTGCGGCTGACAAATAAGCTGTCGCATAAAATTCAAATATCCGTTACGGTGGCACACGATGCAAGCCGATCGCGGGCGGCGCGACTGCATAAAAGACATCAAAAACTTCCGCGGCACCCGCGAGCCTTGTGTTCGCCGCGAAAGAACAGCTTGCGGCGTGCTTGCACGGATGGATTCGGAGGCCATCGGTGTAACGCCTCTGTATCGAGCAGACATCTCGGGCATCTTATCCGAGCCGCTGTAGGGTAAATCCGGGAGACGCGGTCGGGCCGGAGAGTTGGTCGTGTCGCTATATTTCAGACTCTATACGTAAAAATGCATTAAAGTGCAGACCAATTACTTCTCTAGAAGCCAAATAGTTGAATGAATAGCGTTATTTCGCTTCCTTCTGTGTTTTTCTGGATTTATAGGGTATAAAAGGTAAATTGATGTTACATTTAACCTGTTTTGTCAAACACCGGTTGTACAGAATCGTATTTAAAATATACTTCTAAGTTTATTTTCCTTTAATGTTTGGAATAATAAGATAGTAGAGATATTGAGGGACAATGCAGCCAAAGTATTTGGCCATATTAACTCTTCCTCTCGAAGCTAACGAGAAGACCATGTCTCGCTGCAGAAAGGTGAGATGGTCGAGTTATGATTTTTTTATTATTTTTGTTTATTTTTTTTTATTGTTATTTTATTATTATTTTTGTTTATTTAGTTTATTTATTCACTTTTGTATTCATTTGCCTTGCTAATCGCCAGTAGGTAATTCACTTTTTCTTTGATGTGTTCTTTACTTGTTTAGCGTAAACAAATTAAATATCAATGAATCCGTAGTTGTATTCACTCATAAATAATTTTGCTTTATCCTTTGTTAATTTTCCATGAATAATTATGTGAGTGGTCTCTGCCAACGACGAAAACCATTTCTCCTGGCACCTCGGGTGAGGTGGTCAGATGTCATCACTTCAGTTTTCAACCCGTTTAAGAGTAAATATTGTCTTAAAGCAAATATCGACCAGTTTCTCTGAATCGGCATAAAATTCTGAACATATTAGGTTTGTTCTGATAAAATAAGTAATATCTATATTAGTTTTAATAGCCATTTTATATTAGGTCGACCGCGTCTCCCGGATTTACCCTACAGGCGCCAGTAGCAACGAAGACGGAGGCTCGCGGTGTCCTGTAAAGTGGGGAAAGTTTTTAAGCCGCTCGCGTAACAGAACAGCATTCCGTGGCGTTTCCATCGAGCCGATGACCGGTTTAAGATTCATCCTCGCGGACCGTGTAACACAAGGACGGGCTGAGCACGTACACGCATCCGACCCGCCCTTTCCATTTGACGCGCGTTGCTTTAATTAAATTCCCGTCGATCTCGCGCGTTTCTCGTGCGGCCAAGTCGGAATTCTCATTCTCCGTGCGCGCGAGAAAGAAAAGGGAACAAAGGGCGGCGAGGGAAAGGAAAAATCGGCGCCGGGGGTCCGCTGGAGCGTAGAACGATCTCGGGGGATGATTCGGAGCCGCGGACGGAGGATGATCCACTGTCGGAAGCTGTCGAATATGGTCGAAAAGTCTTCGACCTCGGGGAGGTATAATTCTCTTTGTAGACGAGGCGATGAACTGATTTAGGGTAAATCCGGGAGACGCGGTCGACCTAATATAAAATGGCTATTAAAGCTAATATAGATATTAATTATTTTATCAGAACAAACCTAATATGTTCAGAATTTTATGCCGATTCAGAAAAACTGGTCGACATTTGCTTTAAGACAATATTTACTGTAAATCGGGTTGAAAACTGAAGTCATGACATCTGACCACCTCCCCCGAGGTGCCGGGAGAAATGGTTTTCGTCGTTGGCAGAGACCACTAACATAAATATTCATGGAAAATTAACAAAGGATAAAGTAAAATTATTTATGAGCGAATACAACTACGGATTCATTGATATTTAATTTGTTTACGATAAACAAGTAAAGAACACATCAAAGAAAATGTGAATTACCTACTGGCGATTAGCAAGGCAAATGAATACAAAAATGAATAAATAAACTAAATAAACAATGATAATAATAAAATAATAATAAAAAATAAAAAAATAAACAAAAATCATAAAAATCATCTCACCTTTCTGCAGCGAGACATGGTCTTCTCATTAGCTTTGAGAGGAAGAGTTAATATGGCCAAATACTTTGGCTGCATTGTCCCTCAACATCTCTACTATCTTATTATTCCAAACATTAAAGGAAAATACACTTAGAAGTATATTTTAAATGCGATTCTGTATAACCGCTGTTTGACAAAAGAGGTTAAATGTAACATCAATTTACCTTTTATAGCCTATAAATCCAGAAAAACACAGAAGGAAGCGAAATAACGCTATTCATTCAACTATTTGGCTTCTAGAGAAGTAATTGGTCTGCACTTTAATGCATTTTTACGTATAGACTCTGAAATATAGCGACACGACCAACTCTCTCCGGCCCGACCGCGTCTCCCGGATTTACCCTATAGTGAATCAGAATCTGGGATATTCGGACGACTATTGACCATCACTCCCGGAACTTGAAAATTAGTGCAATTCGTATAAATGGCCGCCAGGTTTCGTTTTCTACGACGCTCCTTTACGAAGAATCATCTGATCGTGAACGAAATGAAGGAAGGGAGGCGGCAAGCTTGTCGACGACGACTGGGCGCTCGAATATCGCAATATCCGGCCGTATCTGATGGAAGTTTCTATTTTCCCAAAGTCGTGCTCCATCAAAGTTTCGCCGACCGTACACTGCGAGCGAGAGAAGAGGGGCCGAGGGCGGTGGAAGAAGGAGTTTGTAGGTCAACGGTGTAATAGACCGAACAGAGATAGGGCGAAGAAGAATCGCGAGGAGGAAAGGAGAAGAAGCGGTCCAGGAGCGTGACTGTAAATTAGAATCTCCGTGCCATAAAGCAGGGGGGACGTGAAAGGGTGGGCTGGGGTGGCAATGGCGCTCGGAGGGGTTGATACAGACTGCTGGAAGCCAAACAGAATGGTGGTCGGTGGGTTGGCTCTCTAACGGCACAGATTGTTAGTGGACATTCAGAACTTCCCACTCGTGACTATTGCTTCCCCTCCGAAGTTTTCTCGATGTTTTCAAGCCAGTGTCGCGATGGGGACCATCGCCTCGAACCGCTTCCTCCTCTTCCCGCAGACGTATAGCACCCGTTCCCTTTTAACCGTGCGCCGATCACATGGACGAATGCTCGCTGGCGTGCTATACGGATTCCTATACTTTACACGAGACTCTGTTTACCCAAAGGGATCTCAATTTCTGCTTCACCTTCGCTCCTCTTTTTTCCCACCCAGCCCGATGCTTCTTCGTTAACCCCTCAGCTACCGACCCCTGAAATGACAAACTGACTGTGAGGCCCGGGCCCTCGGAACGAAAACGACACTTTGCTACCTGAGGCCTCGACACTGAAACATCACGGTACAGACAGCCTCTGAAGTATCTGGCACTGACGCGGGAGCCGCATTAAGGTCCGCGCACACATATCCGTTCCGTCTCAGTTCCGTGTCAGTGTGCCATTGGTAAGAAGAAGAGGGGCGTAGAGGGTCTCTTCTTCTTACCAATGGCACACTGACACGGAACTGAGACGGAACGGATATGTGTGCGCGGACCTTTACAAAAAGGGTCCGTACCAGATACTGAGGCGGGCCACCAGTGGAAAACGTTAGGGTCCGTACGAGATACGGAGGCGGGCCACCAGTGGAAAACGTTAGGGTCCGTACGAGATACGGAGGTGGGCGACCAGTGGAAAACTTAGGGTCCGTACCAGATACTGAGGTGGTAGCCGAGGGGTTAAGAATCCCAGCTTCCCTCCACGAATCTGCCGAGCAATCCGTTGATTGTGCGTGATTTCTCCCCGCGCCCAAAGTACCCGGACGCGATATTAAATTTCTGGGTCCCGCCACGGAACGGGCGAGGGGGCGAAATAAAATTAGTCGCGATTCTCGGCGATTCCGTGAGGACAACTACGTAACCAACCGGCTCGCCGTGGATCGGAGTCGCGCGCTGGAATCGTCCCCGTGCATCTCGAGCGGGAAGCACGTTCGGGGAAGAGTTAATTCCACTGTCAATAAAGCAGAATCATCCAATTACAGGCGCTGCTCCGCAGCATCGCCTCCGTCGTGGTCGATTTCGAAATCAGAAAACGGGGACACAGCAGCGTGCGGAGAAGGGATGCCAGACGGAGAAAAAAAGGCCAAGGGTCCGGGGGAGGGAGTGGCGAGGAGCTAATGCTGAAATTAAAGCCAATGAACCGATTCGCAGGCACGGAAACGAAAGCAGTCCGCGAGTCGCTTTGCTCCGTTGGAAACTTTCGGTGATCTTTTAATTAAGCTTGGATCCGCGCCGGCGCTAGGTATCTCTTTGGCGGGGATCACTGAGAATCGAGGAATCTCGAGCGACGCGTCTTGGCGTAAATGCGTTTCCGTTAACGTCACGTAACAATCATTTAATATACAACGGCGCATTATTTAAATAGCCGAAAGGCGGTGCTTCCCGTAGGGGAGAGGCTTGCAGGTTGCCACCCCTAAGCTTTTTTGATCATAACTCGTCATAAAATTAACGTATCGTTAATTTATGGTATAAGTTGGAAAGAGGAAGTGTTGAGCTACACTCCTGAGCTACAAATCATGCAAACTCTCGAAAAAGAAAAATTATACTGCAAATTATCGAAAGTATCTAAACTTGTCTCCTTAAAATTTTGGCTCGCAGGTTGCCACCCCCTAGAAAAATTGCTAAAAGTGTAAAAAAAACTCAAGTAAAAACCTGATTCAGAAAACTTTTCAAAATTTATTAAGTTTTATTAATAAATTATATTATCCAGATTTTCTTGACCTGCGTGCTGCCATACTAAAAATCTATAAAAATGTAAAAAATAAACCAAAATATGACTAAAATGCAATAAAAACACTTCACTTCAAACTCAATGACATTTGAGTGTAAACAAGCGGGAAAGAGAGAGGTGGCAACCTGCAAGCCAAAAAAGGAGGCAACTTGCATTCCGACGCATTTTTAGGAAAATATGAGAAAAAATTGTCAATTCATGATATGTTTGGAAATCTGTTTGGCATATGTAAATTAGATAAAAAAGACAACACAGTACGTATAGTTATCTTGAATTGTCGATGAAAATTTTCAATTTACGAGCACAAGGAAAGCACACAACTTCAATAATTCAGTTTCTTGACAAACACTACATTACCCTTCGCTCAGCAAACACAGCGTTATTGCGTCTGTCCGCTCCAGAGGTTATAAAATAGTGACACCTACTCTTTTAACGTCGATGTGAGTCAGAGTTGAGATTAGGACACTGCTAGAAAGTCGAAATACAGCAGGGGTGGCAACCTGCAAGCAGTGGCAACCTGCAAGCCTCTCCCCTATCATTTACGAAGCAGAATTTTGGTCAGAATTTCTGTGCCACCAAAGGAGGACTGATTATTAACTTCCTCTCTGATATTGATAGAAGCACGAGCAAATAATACTTGCCTTGAAAACACTATGTATCTGTGAAGCATGTGCGCATCCCGCGCTCATCGACCCACTAAATAAAACGCCTGCAGATTGGAATCGGGGCTGCGCGGCCGAGGAATAAACTGCATACGAAATCGGGTACTCCCGCGCCCGAGGAGATCAAACCAATAAGTTCCACGGTGGAAGGGAAATTACTGTGCAATAACTAATATACCGTGCTCGGGCACAATAAAACGCGGCAGAGCGTTCATAAATCTGGCGGAGCCGAGGGGGGCAAAAAATGCCTATGCAACAGCGATATACAGGAGAGTCGAGTGTAGTACAGCCTGGCCTGGTTGAATGAAAGACGAAAAAAAGGAGCGAGGTAAAAAAGACCGGGAACCGGGCAAACAAGTGTAATTGATTCGAAACGAAAGCTGGGAAACGCTGGAACCAATTAAACCGTTTCCCTCGGTCGAAAGAAGCCGCGAGCGTGCACGCTCGAAAGGTCAAACGATCGGTGCCGATCGATCCCAATTAACTTCCCATAAAAGATTCCCTTGGTGCCTTAAGGATTCCTCGAGTGCTCGAGCCGGCCCCGATGAAGTTCGTTACCGAGTCATCTGATTATTGCGGGCTCCGCCGATCGCGAGCAGGAGTGGCGGCGATGGGGGAAAGGTTTACCTCCAGAGGTCACCGTTGCAGGTGCAACGGAAACGTGGAAAACGCTAAGGGACACACGTCGGCCGGGGGGGTGGCGGGTGCCCGGGCGCGTTATGCAAATCTTCGGGAAGGGTAGTAAAACGGAGATATAAAGGCTGGCTGGTCCCTTATTCTTACACCCGGTAACTCTCATAAATTCGACCCTGTCCTCTATCAACGGGATCCCCGGCCCCACGCTTCGCTTTTCCTCCGTATCTGTTTTACGGGAGCCATTGTCAGCGGAGCAGCCGTATAGTCCTGGACCGTCCTCTGCCCGTTTCCCTCCCCTTCTTCTTCGAGTCCTATCTCTCTCTCTCTCTCTCTCTCTCTCTATCTCTCTCTCTCTCTCTCTCTCTCTCTCTCCCTCTCTCCCTCTCTGAGGGAATACGAGGCTAACGTTACCCACGTACCTTGGACACACACGGAGGAACGTGTTACTGTCCTCGGCTCGAGTTTCCTGCATGCTCCTGCTTGGGCGACTTTGCACGCAGCTGCCGACTGTACCGAAGGGGCGAGTCCTTGTTAAGGGAAAATTTGATCGGCGACCGAAAGTTTGCGATCGCTCGACCGTCCTGTGCGATAATTTTGATGGTATGATTGTAGTTCTAACAGAATTGGAGACGCGATGAGGAAGTGATTGGTTTATCGATAAACGAAAGTGAACGGGGTTAATTCTGCTTTTCGTTCGATTCGGTTACCGTGGTTACTAGGGGGTGTTGGAGTACAATGAAACATTAATATTATCTTGATATCTATAGGGTATCACATATAGGGTAATCTTATATCATCTTTCAAGATCGTAGAGTATACTATTTTATAAGTTATTTATAAATTTTATTTCGACCGTAATAATTAATATATGTGATTTCGGCGCACAGGTTCGGTCAATTTAACAAACTAAAAAACAAACTATTTAGCAATAATAAATATATAAGCTTTCGACGTTTCGATCTCCGTTTAGATCTTCTTCAGGAAAGTTTAGAATATTGCTTTGCTCTTAGAATTGAGTCACAGTACTATGGCACTGCCTACGACACGCGAGGTTCACGTATATCGTGAACCAAACGTCAGCTTCCAGAAGGTGAAAACGAGGTGAACATCGTTACTCGTTACAAAACATATTTAAACTCCCTGAGATTTAAAATTGAAGGATATACAGTTTGCAATAACTAAGCATTTTTGCTCATATGGTGTGTTATACACTCAAAGGTGTTAACGAGCAACTAAAAGTTACATACCAATCAATGATATGTAGAAAATTAATTCAATCACAGGAAATTCTATGGAGCAATTGCTAATAGCCATAGAATTTCCTGTGATTGAATGAATTTTCTACATATCATTGATTAGTATGTAACTTTTAGTTGCTCGTTAACACCTTTGAGTGTATAACACACCATATGAGCAAAAATGCTTAGTTATTGCAAACTGTATATCCTTCAATTTTAAATCTCAGGGAGTTTAAATATGTTTTGTAACGAGTAACGATGTTCACCTCGTTTTCACCTTCTGCAAGCTGATGTTTGGTTCACGATATACGTTAGTCTTATTCCAACCGACTCGCGTGTCGTAGGCAGTGCCATAGCACTGTGACTCAATTCTAAGAGCAAAGCAATATTCTAAACTTTCCTGAAGAAGATCTAAACGGAGATCGAAACGTCGAAAGCTTATATATTTATTATTGCTAAATAGTTTGTTTTTTAGTTTGTTAAATTGACCGAACCTGTGCGCCGAAATCACATATATTATACTATTTTATGATCATTTTTTTTAACTTCTGACTGTTTCTAGATATCAAGAGAACATTCTTGTCTCATTGTGCCCGTTGCACCAAAGTGTCCCAACTCCCCCTACCCTCCACGCGCGCTCTTATTAAATAGATGCGAAACGCTGAAGTGGCGTCGCCCGGTTGTTTCGACGTTAACTCTGAAACGCGTCGCGAAACAAAGCAGTACCGTGACACGGTCGGCGAAGCGTGTAAAAGTTGCAAAGTTCGACTTCGGCGACACTCTTGTCGAACGATATTCGCATTTTATTGTACAGCGCAATATTGCGCCGTTCGGCCTTTGTCACCTGTAATACTCGACATATTTTTTCCCCAACCCGTCTATTTTTTCCCCCTGTTTCCAGCGAGGCTCGTCCGTTGATACGCGTCCGTCGTTCCCATGGTCAAACAAACGATCGATTTTCCACGATATCGCCGCGTGCAATCTCCCCGGAAGTATCCAACATTCAATTATCGCATTACTCAAATACCCAACTATATCCATTAATGTTCGCGCTAATTAATTTATACTTTGGCCTCGGTTTAAGCTTTTAATAATTTATCCGGGTAGTGATTCACGGCGATAATGCGAGTTTGGTAACGTATGCAACCGTGCCCGTCGTAATTTTCGTCAGGATTTTCCTCGTGCAAACATTTAAGTAACCTAATTGATGAAACTGATGTCAGCGGGGGCGGGGCCACGCAGAGATAATGCGAGCTTTAAATCGCGCCACGAGAAAGCATTTGAAAAACGGCTGTTGCAAAACTGACCCGTTACAATCGATGATGCAAAAGAGGAATGGTGCAAACAGTCTACAATGGTGCGCTGCAATGAAATGAATCACGTGTAATTGCAACATCTACACGCGCTTGTAGAATATCCCGCGTGTACATAATAGTGTACTTAACAGCTCTAAAATTAAACCAGTGTCTACTTACAAAAGCACTTCACACTTTCTCACAATCAACGAAAAACGATGGCGACTACTGTGTTAGAGTTCCTCGCGAAGAGAAGAGCGCAATTGCATGGATAGAAATGCAGAAACGCACCAGAAAAGGTTACTTTAAATTGGTGTTAATATCTAGGGTGACCTGTCCAGTGAGTGAACACCCCCCAGTGAGTGAACGTTGTTGATATAATACGAAAAATTAACGTCTATGGCGCTCAATTCACGTTGAAGCTGACACTGCCATGTAGACTGGAGATCCACAAATATCTCGCAATAGCGTTTTTCTGTCGAATTATAACCTATACGGTATTAATTCCGTTTATACAGCAGTTGTCCTCGTGGCGTCCCACAAGTTCAAGGTAAGTCTTGTTACGTGATATCTACAATTTGTATTTTGAGGTGCATTTAATGGTCCTATGATAAATTTGTTGTAATAATTACATTGTTATATGTTCCTTTAAGGAAAAATACTGTATGAAATAACGGATTTCTAAGAATTTGTCGAGTTTGTTAGGTGTTTATGCACTGTTTGGGAGATACCAGTGAATACTAATGAATGAACGGCTGTTCATTCTTTGGTGAGCTCTTTGTAGATGCTTTACCAATGATTGAACAACTTACCCAGAAAAAGAACAGGAAGAAAAACAAACTCCAAAGGTTGAGAAAAAGACAAGAAAAGAAAAAGGAAGAACAGAAAATCAAGGAAGAGAAAGGAAAAGAAAGGTCTGAAAAAATGAAAAAAATAGAAGAAAAGGAAAAGGAAGAGAAAGGAAAAGAGAAGTGTGAGAAAATTAAAAAAAAAGAGAAGAAAAGAGAAAGGAACAACAGAAAATCAAGGAAGAGAAAGAAAAAGAAAAGTCTGAAAGGATGAGAAAAAGAGAAGATAAGAAGAATGAAAAAAATAAAATCAAGGAAGAGAAAGAAAAAGAAAAGTCTGAAAGGATGAGAATAAGAGAAGATAAGAAAAATGAAGAAGGCATTTCAGAATAATCGAGGGCAGTAAATAAAAACATTGGGAACCACGTGTTCTTCAAAAATATTATCGTGTTGATTCACTGGGAAACATAACCTCTGTTATTATCCCGTTCATTCACTGGGGTACCCCTGTTCACTCACCAGAAATTTAGGTTCACTCACCGGTCATTGGCTCATTTTTTATTTAAACCTCTGCCAGACTTTTAATGAAAGTTATAACTATCAAACATTGCTACAATTGTGTTCCGGGATGTCTGACTTTAGTAATAAAACAGCTGGCTTACAGCAATAACATTCAGGGGATTAAATAATGACTTTTGAATATTAATTTTAAGAGACATGCAGCTTAAGTGTTCACTCACTGGACAGGTCACCCTATCATATGTTTTGAGATATTTAACGTGTTACAATCGCCCCGGCACACAATTCTATGTGCCACACCGAGTAATCGGGATCGGCGAAATTTTCCAAGTGCCGCAGCCTTTCGTGCACGATGCGACAAGAATTTGACCTCCGAATACCTAAACGCCTCGCTCCGTTCAGCACATTTTTAATCGACCTGCCGGAAGAAATTCTCGAGTAAGGAAATTTTCCGCGCTTCTTCCGCCACTCTTCTAATTATCGCGTGCCTCGGCCGCCCTGATTACTGTATCACGGGAAAGGGGCCCCTCAAAGCGACTCTTCGGCGCAGCGGCCAGCGCGACGACGAGAAGTCGAAATCAGCGGGAAAATTCGAGGCGCTTTGACGAAGGGATCGCTACTTTCGACGAGGGTGTGCACAGGCCCGTGCCAATGTGTCCGGACGTCGATGCAATTAGGAAACAACTGCGTTGGCCGGCAGCCACTCGCCCCGCTAGATAATTGGTTTCCTCTTACCTCGTTGTCTCGATTGCCGCTCAAGCGACGTCCGCGGACTGCTAATTGGCACCGCGTGTATTCGGTGCGCCCCTATCTTTCCCTACTTCTGCGGCGACGCCTCTTCCTTCTTCTTTTGCGGCCGACAGCGGTGCAGCGACCGCGCGCGCGCGCGCGCTTGGTTAACAAGAACGGAACGGGAAGAGGGACGGTACACGGGACCGTTCGATCGATTAACTTACTAACGACGAACGATTGAAACGCTATCGTACGTGAAAGCTTCGCGTTTAATTTCCAGCGGTGGGTGGGCAGCGGGTCGGTCCTTTCAGAAGGAATAGATCGGATAGATAGAAACGGGTAACGGGGGAAAGCACAGTTTTACACGTTTCTCCTGGCGATTGGTAGGAGCGAGGATGAATGATGAATTCGATGTTTTCGGGCTCGACGAGGCGTTTTATCTAGAACACCGCGATACCCAATATGCAGGTACCATGAAATGTGGGTGCTCTACCTCAAACGCATAATACTTCGCGACCATTCAAATCGATATTTTTATTCGCGCAGAGGAATGTAATAAATGTATGCGATTGGATCCATTAATCCGAATTTGCGACATATGCACCGCGTGGCCGACTTTAGTTTTGAAAATTGCTCGCTTCGATAGGGAGGGTGCGAGAGGGGGGGGATTCGATGATTTTCGCCCGTATTTCCGCGGACAATTATCCAATATTGAATTTCGCTTGCACGTCTGCCGGCAGTAATCATCAAACACTGTACGGTTGCCGGAGCGTATAGAAAAATGATTCCTCGATGACGGCGAGCCCTCGCATAAACATTGGCCAAAATTCCCAGCCACGTTTAAACGCGCAATTTTCGCGTTAGTAAATACAACGTTGCGGTGATTATAAATGACCGGGCTGAGACATTCGTTCGCCAACACTGTCGTTGATATTTATTGGCCCGGGGCGTGGGGGGGGTGGGTTTTGCGAAAGGGTTGGACCGCCACGGTCGAATGCACGTCGTCGGGACAGTAAGAAATCTATAGAGATTCCCCCAGTAAGAGGAAAAGTAAGAAGTAGCCCAGGGCAGGCGGTGCGCTCTCGGTGCAAGACGGGCCGCGATAAAGGAATTTATGTCCACACGAGATTTACGTTCCCTTATGCTTTTACAAGATACGCGCGGGAGGATACGCTCCCACCGCCGCCACTGGCGCACACGATACACACTTTGCGCGGTACGTGCACGTACGGGCGCCCGCCGCGTATTTGGCTGAGAATGGGTGGAGGCGGGGAGGAAATGTGCGAGAGAGGGAGGGTGGAGGAGAGGAGAAGGGTGAAATAAGACGGTGAAGGAGGGAAAGAGCGATACGAAGGCAGAGAGAGCTGAGAAGTTGCTGAGAAGTTGCTGAGAAAACGGTGAAAGGGGAGGGTAGCAAGAGGAGGGTTGAGAAAAAGATGGGTAAAGGAAACGTGTGGCGTAGAAGAAGATGGGAAGTATACGAATGGGGGTAGATTAAGAGAACAAGATAGAAGAAGATTGAAGCAAAGAAAGTACAAGTTGAAGGACGAGGGAAAGAGGATTCCAAGGGTAATACGAGGATAATAACGCTACGACTCTCAAAGGTCTAGCAACGCAATTTTTTCGCATAAATTTCCCTGGAATCTTCGTACGTAAATGTGGAGCAGCGAAAGGGGGACCGGAGGACAAAATGCAACCTCGTTCGCTCAGCAGGGCCGGGAACCATAAACAGAGTTGGGCATTATTCGACTAAATTTTTATTCGACTTTTTTATTCGACTAAGTTTTTATTCGATGAACTCGAATAAATGTTTAGTCGACTAAATTTGTATTCGACTAAGAATTTAGTCGACTAAACTCTTAAATTCTTAGTCGTTATTCGTTCCTCGATATTCGTTTAGTCGAAGGCCCGCTGTGGCGACTAAACGACACGAACAAGTGGGGGTCAGAACCCGAGCCGCCCCGGCTCGGCTCCCGAAGCCCGACTCGGGCCGGGCCGAGGGGGGTATCATGAGGCAAGGGAAACGCTTTTCGAGTGTATCTACCGCCCCTACCAGGGGCTGCTCGGTATTCCGTACTATACATATATCGTCAATTTTAACAATTTTCACAAGATTGTAAATTCCGTTCTGTATATTGCACAACAATAGAGGTCGAAGATCTTGTAATAACGTATAATATTACAATAACCACCGTTTAGCCGTCTAAAATCGAGAGACTTTCGGATATGTATCCATAACTTCCGAAAAACAATAGTTTTTTAACTGAAACTTTTTTGAGTAGTTGATAATACTATGTAAAGATAGTCAAAAACGGGATATCTGCATCAAGCCGTTGACTTGTAAAAAATCCACAAAATGTACACATTTTCCGAGGGTTCAAACAGGTCATCTGCGCCAGTCGAGCGTTTATTTTCGTTTGCAACGATTACAAATTCTCCTAAGGCGAACAGACTATCGGACAAGCTGTTTGAACAACGAGTTGTACTGAAAGCAAATTTGTTAAGTACAAATAAATAATTACTAAATAAATTATTTTCTAAGATCATTGTTATACTGTCTTTTAGCGTTGCCTTTGCGACGATCTGATGAGAAATGCGGAGCCTGAAATTTCTCGCTTCTTAATCGGTTTTTTTCGCTACGGGGTATCGGGCGGATCACCTTAAGCGGGATTCACACTAGCCGTCTAGCGGCGGCTTGCCGGCGGCCGGCACCACTAGCGCAACGGAGACACAGATGCATGCTATGGGTGACGGCCGCCGGCAAGCCGTCGGCCAGACGGCTAGTGTGAATCCAGCTTTACACTCGACAAGCGTTCCCCTCGGCCCGACCGGAGGTCGAGGCCCACGGGACTCTAGTCGAAGCGGCCTATTCGTGACGCATAGTCGCCACGGAGATCCTCCAACTAACGAATAAGGAGGAACGAATAACGACTAAAAATTTAGTCGACTTAAAATTTAGTCGACTAAAAATTTAGTCAGTTCATCGAATACAAACTTAGTCGACTAAAAATTTAGTCGTTAGTCGCGAATAACTTCATTTATTCGAAATTCGTATTCGAAGGTTCGTCGAGAACAATTTAGTCGAATAATGCCCAACTCTGACCATAAAACTGGGGTAGGATTCGAGTCTAATACAATAGGGCGATAGTTACGCGATGTCGCGCGTAGTTTACATAAACCAACCTACTCTATGCTTTTAGCACGCAGTGCGACGGGACAATCTCGAAGCGTTTCGATCACGTTTTCAAACCATCTTCCGCGATTCAACCTGCTGCATGGCCGCGCGAGAACCCTTCTCGCTCGCCATCTGTGTAACCCTTTCGAGGAGCTGCAGAAAACGCGCGAACCCTTAACCGAGTTTACTTCCATCCGAGACCACTTCCGCGCGACCCTGCCCCTCTCGCCACTTCAAGCACATACACACACACACACGCGCGCGCACACGCTATTCTCACTCGATTTTCCTTGAGCACCGTTGGGGCCCCGAGTGATGGCTCTCCACGTCTCTCCCCACCCTCGACTCGAATCGAATTGAATTTGTAGAACCGCACGCACATAAACGGTGTTTATTTTTGCCACGGGGATCAAAGAGGCGGCGAGCGACGAGTTACATCTCGTCGTCGCTCCAGCTGATAGGATTCTTTTACCACGGTGACGGAGCTTGTTTAAACCAGTCCAGGACGATGGTTACCGATCAAACTTACTAATTAGGTACACGTGATTGCTGAGCGAAGCTATCCAGCACGCGAATTCACCGTGGAAATCTCATCTGGATGCTAATATAACGGTGCGTGCGGGCAATTTGCGTGGCTCAATGGCGCCCCTACATTAGCCCCGATCAATCGAGTGTTTCCTAGGGATTCCCTCGGTCTTATAGCTCGTGGATCGCGATCGACCGGCGGAGCGTTTCATCCGGGAGAGAAGCCGTGGCGCTGCTCAAAGCCAAGGAAGTCTTTGGCGAGCCAACAGCGGCGAGGAAAGGACTCGATTGCGTGGCGGGCGGCGCGATAAAAGAGACCCGGGCACTCGCTTAAGCGCGGGCAAAGTTACCGGAGCGCCGCGGTGAACGAGGAGAGGGCTGAAAGGGCTGACGGCGAAGAGGGCCGAGGAAACGGGAGGCGAACGGGGTGTGGGAAAGACGCGAGAAGTTCCACCGCAATGGAACAACGCGGCGGTCGCGGCGTGTAACGTGTAGCCGGAACGGGTGAACAAAAAGAGAGCTCTCGCGGGTGGGCTTCATTAAGCAGACGCCGGGGTAGGGGGCAGTGTTGTAGGTGGCCGCGAAGACGGAGAGGGGCGGAGCCGCGCCATCCTATGGAAAATAAACCTGACGACAGGGTGGAATGTAAGAAAGACAGAGGAGGCGAATAAATTTCAAGGGAGACGGAACGAGAGACAGGGCACGAGAGAGCCGGAGGGGTAGGGCGGAGATAGAGGGGGGCCTGGCATAAACTGTCCCCTTTGTGCGGGAAATTGCGTTTTAATTCCCGCATTCAGGGTTCCCCGGTACCAGCCGGCAGCGCTCGTATACACGCCATACACGACTTTCATGCATTTTACATGGTCAGCACCTGCCGGCACATTGCGCGCCGCCCTGTGTAAAGACCCGTCGGGAGAGCATGATGGCCAGGCTCGGGAGAGACCGCTTATCAACGGTCAGAAACCTCTTTTGGACTTTTACCGCGTCGATTTGCTAGTCATGGCCAATTGGCCGTGGCAATAAGCATTACGAGAAAGCACGATTCCCCGTCAAAGGAGCACGATGAACCTCTATCTCGGTGTAATGAACGGTGGGCGGTGGTGAATAACCGCGCCACGTATGGGCAAACAGCGAGGGACACGCACGGCCACGTGGTGAAACCGGCTGGAATGATGGGCCCGTGGATCGCGCACGGTAATTAATAGAAACGTATTCCACTGAGCATCGAAGCGTTGTACAGAACGCTTTCAATCAAGAGACACTCCCGTGGCTATATAACGCCGAGCGGTTTTTGGAAGAACCCTGAGATTACCGAATCTCAATAACGGCTGATCCGATTAAGTTTTTAATGGTCTTAATGGATAGCTTGGGTTTGATTTACATAAGAAAAGTGTCTTCGTTTTGTTCCTACGTGCCTTATGAGCTGAGATATTTCGATGCAAAGTTGCAATTCGCCGAATTTTATGTTAAGAGATTTTCTCCATCGTCAAGTATCGGGCAAGAGGGGAAAATGAAAGGGAGAGGAAATGTCTCCAATCTGCACGTTGTTCATTCGATGAAGGTTTCGGCACTTTCGGCCAATCGCGTAACAAACACGATTTGTTGTCGCGTGACAGCCAGACAGAGAGCACATCTGTCAAGGTAAACGCAACCTAGCTAGTGTCAAACCATCATAACCTGCCAAGTGTCAAAGTAAGTAGTCAACATTTTTCAAATGTCACGGGTTTTTACACCATATAGGGCACTGAATTATTGTCCCAATTAACAAGGTAAGCCGCCAAAAATTTTTAATACATTTTTTATGTAGAGCTTCTAGAAACAAAGGGGACGCACAGACTTGGAAATTGCCCGGAGAAGGTTCGACAGAGAAATATCTTCTTTCGCACAAGTTTCTAGAAATTTATACCAGGCATGTACAAATTAATAATATATTGTAACAAATTGCATTTAAATTGCCAGATATTTTTATACCAGTAAGCCATTTTTAATTTAGAGTTTCTACAGGATGATTCTGGAGCTCCGCCCGACAATGGATGCGTCCTGGTACCCCGTGGCGAGGTCAAGCCCCCGCAGTGCCCCACCGAATTTTAGGGCTTTCGACCCTCGAAGGGGTTGGAGTGCCTATTAAGAAGTGAGAAATCTTCAACTTCCGCATTTCTCATCAGATCTTTGCGAAAACGACGCCAATTGATTCCTTATGTTTCGCCGATGAAACTGACACCAAGAACGACGTAATTCGAAGAATGAAGCGCTGCTCTCCGAAAAAAATGTTAATTGTCTTGGTTAATAAATATAAAACAAGACAAGACACCACTGAGACAAGAAAGAAAGAAAAAGATTTTAATGCAATTTATACATATTTATTCAGTTTAGCAACATCAATTCGGAGACCAGCGCCAAGTATTTTGAATAAAATATTTATTCGTATTAAAATATTTATTTGTATAAAAATATATCTGCTTAATATTATTTAATACATTTCGTCTTTGTATAAATAGTCATTGTGATAATTGGCGCAATTATAGTATATCATTACTTTTGTAAAGTTAAAAAATATAGCACATTAATAAATTTATATTAATTTACGACAATATTTTTAAATGCGATTCTTTTTGAATGGGTTATATACTTGGCGCTCTTTTTTGTACCTTTTTTTAAAAAAGGTAATTTTGTGGGGATGTAATATTACGCGACTGTGCTATTTACTATCCGACAGAGGCAAAGGTTACGTCTAAAAAATCTATCGATTCCAACCGACAATTGCAGCCAGTCAGGCGAAGGGTTTAGATATAGATAGGTGGGAGGATACGAGACGAAGAGAAAAGAGGAGAAATCCCTGGCCATCGTTCGGTACTCGTAATTGAGGATCACGAGTCTGACTCTCCTCCCATAACGGTGATTTACGCGAAACTGTAGCGGAGCCAATCTCGCCGTGAAATCCCTTCAAAGAGGGGGCTTTGATGCGAGAAGAGGCAGCAAAAATTTATCGATGCGTTCGAATTAAACAGGTCCCTCGGCGGGCGGCCTCGTTTATTAGTAATCGCGCAAATCTTTCGAAAGTGGTTCGCGAGGGTCAGCCGTCCGGTGCAGAAAGACCGCGGGGGGATGCACGGAGGGCGGGAGACCTAAACAGAAGGACAGAACTGAACAAACCGTAGATAAGGGTTGCCGGTGATTGCCCCATAAAATATGTATCCCACGAGCGCCGACCTTTTTCTTTCTCTTCCACCGTCTCCGCACCCTCGTCCCTCGCGCTTTCTTGCTTTTTATACGCGGCACGGACCGGACGTCTTCGATCCCTTCGAGCAACAAGCCACTAGTGTCGAGGTATCGCGGATTCATGCCGGTGCTGCGCACACGCGACCGCTCGCGAACGTGTACAGGATGTCTCACACACTGTATACTAAGAAGTTTGCACGAGTGCCTTTAAACTTCTCAAGTATCAGCTCCAACTGTTCTATTTTAATGAAGCTTGATCGTGAAAAGTGATATGCTGGTTGTAAGAAAATAGTGGCCTTCTATGCTTCGCATTGGGTAGACGGTAAAGTGAATGGAGAATCTTTCGTGGAAACGTTTCATTGAAGTTCACATCAAGACGTGGTGCGAAATATAATTGACTCGAACTACTAGAAAGCATAGAAGAACAAGTGGAAACGAACGCTCTGTAGTCAGACTTCGCGTTGAAGAGTGTAGGAAACGATTTTAATTGCAAATCTTGTGTCTGCATTATTTTAAAAACTGCTTGCAGTAATTGTTATGTATATTAATAAATATTTTAATATGCACATGCAAACTTAGTAACAATTTCATTCAAGTTACACATTTCTATGTGCGTGCCACGAGGCTCTTCCTTTTACGTATACCATGGAAATGATATGCATACATATTAATATATTAAAAAAGAAATTTTTTTGTGTCTAAATTAGTGAAGCACCCTGTACACACCAGTGTAAGTCCTCCCACACCCTCTGTTACCCCAGCACACCGCTGTTTGTTTCAGTCCGCCCAACTTTGACCCTATCGCCCGGATCACCCTACCTTTTTCTACTTCTCTCTTCCTTTGTCATCGTATATCGCCCCCTCGACGCTCTTTGCCCGAAGGGCTGTAAAGGGAAAAGACCCGTGCCGGTGCCGACCAATATTCCCCCGTCGATGAAAACAGAAACTCAATGGATGCGTGGCAATCTCTCGCCTCCCTTTGCACATGCAAATTCGGGTACGCGTCTCCGATTCTGTCTCTGCCGGCGACAGGCAGGTGCCGACGAGCCTGGAAAAATATTTCCGCGGCATGGAACCGCGTCTCGCATTCTGCCCCGCGTGCATCTCCCTTAGCCGAGCAGGGAACCATAATCCCCCTTCAGTTTCTCACGAAAAGTGACGTGTATACCATTCGACAGCCTTTGAAAGACACTGCTGGTATCGGATATAGCAGTGATCAGTCCACCTTAGGATTACCACCACGAACTTCACACAATTATGCAGAGAGTGCATCGCTTCTGTGGGAGAACAGTATCGATGCGATTCAACTTTGATCGTAGCTCCACAACTCTGTAACAGTATACTCCGTGATAATAATTACCTTGAAATGTTTACTTCGACAGGCATTTCATATTAATTTCCCCATAATGAGTTACGCGTAGAATGCTAAATACTCCACGCAGCATCAGGAAGATCGAGACACTGGCGAGTGGCAAACTGACGCACAGTGGGGCAAACGTGGACAAAAAGCGGACAAAATTCAATATTTTTTAAACTAATGATCCTATCGACATGCAATTGGTTTCTTTCGATTCAGAATGAATTTTTACCAATATTTACTTTGTACCATTTGGTCGTCTATAGGACTTTGGGACAGCAAAAGTTAAAAATAAGTAAACCTTTTTTTTTTACTTTATTTATACAAAAAATAATTATCTTCAAATATTAATAATCCTCTACAACAATACCTTAACTAATTAAATTAATAATTCCAGAGCTGCGTCACGCGCTACGCCTTGACCAGCGCTCATCGGCATCCCATATAAATTCCAATAAACTACCGAATGTGCAAGAAAGTGCAAATAAATTTTTAGGTATATATTCTCTGATACTTCCCGGTATTAAATCCATTAACGGCAACTTAAAGCGAGATAACGCGTTAGTTATTCAGTTTTTTTTACGGTTTTGGTCATTTAATGACTTTTATGCGGCGGCTACTGTTACAAAACGATACTTTTATAGTATAAAAGTGCGGGTTGTAAAATATTGACCAACTAGATAGGCTGTAACAAGCTTTAAATAATAATTAAGGACAAAATAAATTATAGCTACAAAGGAAAATTTTGATAATTTTAGCTTTATAACATTTTTTAAGAGGTTTTTATTCTTTGACTATTTACGGATAAAATACAATAATAATTTTTTCCAGATAAGGTAAATGTACCAATGACTGGCCACGTCCCATTACTTGGCCACTGATGAACATTTTATTTTTTATTAAGCTAAACTTATATAAAGTAAGAAGAATGATTATACTGCTTCATTATTTGGTTAGTCAGTCTCTTATATTAAAAATTATGGCACTAAATTTTTCGTTTAAAATATTAAAAGAAGTGTTTGAATTATCGTAGTTAAATACAGCGTGAGTCTTCATAGATTCCTTAAGATATGGCTAAGGAAAGTATAGTACATCTTAAGATGATAATTATCATAATACTAGGTTTTTCAGTGCAAACAAAGCAGTTATAAAATCTTAAGACTATTTATGATAAATAGAAAACAAAAAATTACACATTTAAGGTAAATGTACCAATAACGAGCCGTTTAAGGAAACGGTGACAAAGTATAATGAATATTGTGTATAAAATTAACAATTTAAGTGAAACTTTTTTTCATTCATAAAGATTTTGTTGTTTCTCATTAGTACTCACATAACAAAATTTTGTTTTTTTATATATTTAACGTAAAATAAACAAGAATATTTGTATGTGTAAATGTACCAATATATAGCCAATCTCACGCGATTGACCTAGCGGCCCGATTTTCATGTCCCAGTACCTAGCCATAGGTTTTATAATCGTGTAAAAATTATTTTAAAAACTGATTCTTTGTGTTAAATTGAAAAATCTGTTAAGGAAAATTAAGAAGTACAGAAATATAAAATTATTGTATAAATAACCATAATAAACAGATTAGAAAATATATGCAAAAACAATAAGTTGAGTTACACTATCAATAGAAGTTTGTGGTTATTTTATATAAGACTCAAAACAACCAACAAATTCATTAAACTGTACATATACATAAACTTTAATAAACTTAAATTAAATGCTAGCATTATTATCTAGAAAAATAATGTTTATATTATGATTTATGATCAAAATACTTACCGGCTTTATTCCAAATATCGAGTCAGAAATTCACACTTTTTTCGTACTTTTGCTCTGGCGATGCCGATTAACATTTGCAACTCACTTCACCCGATTTATTGAACACGTGGTTAGTTACTGGGCTAACAAGATTTGTTTGCACCGATAAATAGCCATGTAAATATTCAAATAAAAAATAGTTTTCATATTCAAATTTTTTCTTTCTATGTGTTACAAATATTTTCAAGATTCTAAAACCCTTTTTTCTATCTAAAAAACTATTATCCTATAATAATTATGCTCTTAACAAGAAGCACGCTCTTCTTAGCCATATCATAACGAATGTTTGAAAACCCGTCATATATCTGGCCTCGAGACTATAAATGGTATTTCTAAATATCTAGACAAAAAAACAAGACGATATAACTTCAGATATTAAACCGAACAATTAAATAACGCAAATTACACCAAATATGTATTTTATCTTACGTGCACAGTTTAACAATTATTAATATTTCAACAGATGGCTAGGTACTGGTGCATGGCTCGTTATTGGTACATTTACCTTAAATTGTTTTTCAAATAAAAATTTACGTGGCTATGTATTGGTACGTGATAATCTCAGTTGCCCAACAACTAGACAGCCGGTTAGTTATTGGGCAAGACCCCATTTTAAGTGCTCATTCCGGTGTCCTAGTAACTAGCCGCGTCACATGTTCCACATTTATGCGTTGTTTTCACATTTTCTATGGCCATTTTCCGTACCAATTAAGGTAAGTAATTATTTAATATAAACATTATTTGTAACGCTGTTGTATTAGATTCTATATTTTTTTCAGTTTTATACATTTCGTTAATTTACCTCATAACCTCAAATATTTCTATACTAATTACTAATAAAATGGGCAAGGACAAAAAGAGAAAAAATAAACTAAAGACAGCTTATATGAAAAAATATGATCAAAAAGATGTAAATAATGCATTAAAAGAAGTGGAAAAGGGAGTTTCCACACGAAAATCTGCCGAGATGTTTAAAGTACCCAGAAGTACTTTGTACGCTAAACAAACCAACAAAATTCCAATTGAGGGTATTAGGGGACCAAGTCAATATTTAACAGCCCAAGAAGAAAAAAATATCGTAGATTGGATATTCAATTGCGGTCAACGAGGTTTCCCTATTACAAAACCTCTACTTTTGCAATGCGTGCAAAAACTTATAACTGTATTAGGAAGACAAACTCCTTTTAAGGATAATAAACCAGGCCGGCACTGGTGGGAAAGTTTTCTTCAGAGACATCCAGATGTGACCCTAAGAATGGCTCAAAATTTAACAATGAACCGAGCATTGGCGACTGAGGATGTTTTAAAGAATTGGTTCAGTGAAGTTGAAATACATTTGAACAAATTAAACCTACATAATATACACTCATCTAGGGTGTTTAACTTAGACGAAAGTGCCTTTTTCTTAGTTCCAAAAGCTGATACTGTATTGGCTCGTAAAGGATCAAAATCAGTGTACAAAGTTGTAAATGGTAATGAGAAAGAAAGCATAACTGTATTATTTACAGTAAATGCTGAGGTCAGTATGTTACCACCCATGATCCTTTTTTGGTATGAAAGGACACCAGCGAACGTCATAAATAGTTTGCCTTCAGGCTGGATTGCTGGGAACACCGAGAGGGGGTGGATGACAGCAGATAGTTTTTATAACTATATAACTACAAAATTCCATCCATGGCTTACAGAGCACAACATTGAGTTTCCAGTTGTTTTATACGTAGATGGTCATGCAACACATGTGACCTTGGCTGTGTCACAATTTTGTAAAGCGAACCAGATAGAGCTCATTGCATTATATCCTAATGCAACGCACATACTACAACCACTTGATGTGGCAGTGTTTCATCCAATAAAATCTAAGTGGAAGAAAGCTGTTGATCAATGGAGGATTGATCATAGAGCACAAAAGTTAAAAAGAGAAAATTTTGCTCCAGTTTTAAAACTGACTTTGGATTCAATGCCCAATTTGGCAACTATTATTAAACATGGTTTTCAGACTTGTGGTCTTTCACCATTTTCTTCAGATGCTGTTGATTTTAATGTTTTAAATAAAAAGAAGAACAAAGTTACAGAGTGTAGTGTGCATGTAGATCAAGATTTAAAAGATAGAAATAGTGAACAAGAGGAAGCCAAGAAACATTTCAAGTACTTGGAAAGTCGATTGAGTAGAGATGATATTCATGATTTTGAAAATGCTTTCTCTAGTGGAAGTTTGAAGATTTCTAACAGTGGCAATGAGGGTCTTTTTAAGTACTGGCTGGACCTGAAGACACTTGCTGGTGAAACTTTAAATACTTTTCATTAAACATTTTAAATGAAAAAGTTCATGTTATTCAATACTATGAAAGTTGTATAATTACTATTATAATAACTAAATATTTGATCAAATTATATTTTTGTATTCTGTTAAATATGTTATCAGCTATTAACATTGTAATTACTTTGCTATTCATAAATGTAGCAGAGAATGTTAGTAATAACGTGAGTCTAAGTGATAACTCTGGACTGGACGAAAGTGAAGCCTTGATTGAGATTGTAGACTCAATGCCTTGTATACCTATAGAATTAGATATAGATTTAGATGTTAGCAATATGGAAGTAGTGTTAATGCCAGAAGAAAATGATGAAAACAGTTCAACACTGATAACAGAAACTCATATAAACACTTCAATGATTTGTGAACCACAAGGAACCTTTGTCGAACCGATAGAGACTGATCTAGATCCTTTTGAAGATTGCGATCCATGTGACTCCTTCAAAGGTTTATAAACTACATATTGCTAAACTATTTTATACTATTTTTTGTTGTTGTTCAATAAACAATTCTAAATGTCAATGCAATTGAAATTATGTAAATGTGACAGGTGACAAGGTGGCTGAAATTGACAAGCACAATGACAAAGTGTTTGAAGGACTCAGAGACAATTTAGAATTTAGTAACCAAATTTTGAATATAAGTGCAGTTGAAGGTAATGTGACCAATTATTTATGAAAAATAAAAATAGGGTTTAAAATGAATTCAATTTTTTCAAATATTCAGGAAGAACAGAATCCCAAAATAATGGCAATGAGAGAAATCAAACTGATTCTGAAGTACTTGACCTTAGTGTGAAGAAAGTAGCAAACCTTTTTAAACAATCAGATGAAACTATTGTACAAGATACTGTTCTTACAGAGATTCACAACTGCATGATTAATAACACTCAAAGTAATATAAAATATTAAATATAACTTTTAGGCTTTTCAATATTTTTTTTTACAAATAATTTTGAATAACAACACTGTTTTTATAGATATTGATGCTGAGTGTAGAAAAGATGAAAGAAGAGAAAATATCTCATCACCTTTCAAAACAGCTCTAATTTGGCCTGCGCAGATTTTAAAACAAAAAAAAAGAAGCCAATTAAAATGGTTTCCACCTTGTTGACATCAGAAGAGTGGCAGCAACATTATTTGCGAATACAGCAAGAAAAATTAAGAAAGCAGAAGGAAGTGGAAGACAGAAAAAAGCATAGAGAAGAAGTAAAGAAAAGAAAAGCGGAAGAGAAGGAAGCTAAAATGGCAGTAACCTGAAAAACCTTCGTTTAAGACTATTTTTTAACCTTTTGAACATCTCTTTATTCAATATACTCGTTTCCTAACATTTTTTATTTACTTTCTTCTTATTTTCGCTTTGCAAAATAAAATTTCGTTCATTAATATTATTTTTAGTATGCTATAAAAGTCATGGCCAGGTACTGGGACATCAAAATTTGGACACTAGGACAATCGCATTTGGCTGGTCATGTATTGGTACATCATGTCTGCTTACGTTTTTAATTGATTTAAATTTAATATCGCAAAAATATCGTTCCTTTTTTACATTATTTGATGTAAAATATAATACCTTTCAAAATGCAAAAGTTTTTTTCAGTATAAACTTGATTTTGTTCCTCCAATTTAAGATACTTTTTCTTCCAACCTTAACTGGCCAGGTATTGGTACATTTACCTTACGAACTTTAAATTTTTGATTTTTGCCCGCGTTTGCCCCACTGTGTGACGCTTCATTAATTCTTTCCACGACACAGTTAATGACGCGACACGGGCAATGATACAACGTACCTTGGGAGCTGGATAAGTACACATTTAATATACGTATGCACCGAACATGAATCGGCCACGTACACGTGTGCATACACGCCGAGCATAGACGTTAGAACGTAGCATTACATAATATGCATGCACCAAACTAGCCCAAGCTTGTGCAACCAGAACCGAGCTCCGAAAAGTTTGCCAGGATTATGAGGCCCGACACGTGTGCCGGTCATAACACGAATGTGTGCTTGGAATCCCAGAAAATAACGGCGAGATTCGTCAGGATACTTCGACGAAGCTATAAACGCGGCCCAGCATCGTCTAGACTCCGTGGAATCGTACGTACGACTAGCTGGAACCTTCGCCGAAAGGAACAATGCATAAATTTCGGACTCCACTACTCTTTAATACGCGTCGGCAGATCTTTTTTCCCCTCTTCTCGGAGAGGCGAACGTTCGACCGGCGTTCTTTCAATGGCGCACGAATTTATCGAGGAAATTTTCCCGAGCGGTATATGAGCATCTAAAATTTAAATGGATGCGAATTTGTCGGTTCCGCGAAAAATCCATACGAAATATCGACGGTCGGCAGAGGGGTTGGTGGGCGCGGGGGGTGAAAACAGCGAATATCTGCGCGCATCGCTTGTACATTATAAATTCAAGTTTGCATACTGAGTTCGCTGTATATTGCTACGCGCGGCGTACGAAGTGCCCGTTATGAGAAATGAAAATAGGGGGGGTAAACTGCAACGAAATAGAATAAACTGTGCGAATTGGTGCGCGATGGCGGGGCGCGCGGCCTGGTTTCGCCTGTTTGCCGACATCCTTGTGTGTGTCTTCCGCCAAACGCGCAATACCTACGTTTTATTGCCCCAATATTCTAACGGGCCAAACGTTCTCGTGATCGAGTCGGGCCGGTGGGAACGTTTGCTTCGCGGCGACGGTACAGCGCGTACAAGTGTTCGCGTGTATCCAGCTAGAGGGAACTAAACAAACTCCGTTAATAATGACGCGGGACAAAGGAAATAAAAACTGCACCCTCGGGGGATGGGAGTTAAAAATATTGTGGAGTGGAGGGATTGGACACGCGAGGGAAGAGCCGGCATGGTATCGGGAATGATAGATAAAAGAAGAAACGTGTTGCAGCGCCGTGATAATCAGTAAAAATAGCGCCACCGCGAAAGAACGTCAAATATAATCCAGATGAACTGCGCTGAGACGCATTAGTTCCCTCTGCTGATGGCATTGGACGCATCGAACTCGTAATAACGGCAACATCATGATGAATACCTCGAAGAAAGTACGTCCATTAGAGGGAAATGGGGGGGCAGAGGGATGCGGGTATGAAACATCTTCAGCCTGGGAAAATTGACGGTGTCCAATTATCGAGCGCGGTAATATACGAGGAAACAGGTACGCATTCAGTTCTTCCTGGTAAATACAAATTTTAAAGATGATACAATTCTACGGAGAAAATACCTAAACGAAGTATCCTGAGAAATCTTCGACAGTTCATTAAAATCATTAAGTCAGGTCTAAGGAAATTCATCTTGGCGTCCAACAGCTAAACGCACACTCAGCTAGAATTTATGGCTCGCCCTGAGGAACAAGCTGGGCTATTTATCCCTGCAGCGAAGATCGTTATCCCCGCCACCGATAATTTAAAAAAGGAGGGGCCTTAAAATATCCCCGGTCATTAATTCAAATTCCACACTGCTGGCTGAAGTAACAGGTATGCTTCCCTTTTTCTCCGCGAGCATACGTCATTGTCCTCGCGAGCACCGCAATTAGAATACGACTCTTGTCACGCAACGGCCAACTGAATCACGAAGGCCCCATCGTTCTTGCGGAATCCCCGCCGCTCTGCGCCGTTCTACGTCCATCAATAAGATATTCTTCGGCGCCCGTGTCGCGGCACGTTGCAGGCCTCGCGTGGGACGACACGTGCGTGAAAAACGTTCAAGGCGCCACGCACGTGTTCGTACGTGCCGCAATGGAGGCTGAAATCGATCCGCAAGGCATCGACTATGTGACGCAGATTCTTCGCGGTGCGTCGTCGTTGTATCGCTTCCTGTGACCCAGCTGCATCCCCCGGCTTCTTACAGGCGCTACGTGAACATTATAACTGTAAAGAAGTCAGCGATGGGTTATGGGTAGGCGTCATGCTGGTAACAGTTCCGTCGCCGAACATTCCGCCACGTATTTCTTCCATGTAGTTTTCCGCACGCCGTACGGGTCCTCCGTCACGGGAACCAACCCCTTCGCACAGAGAGTGACGACTCCATTTCGGCCTTAGAACGACACCCATGAGGAGCAGCGATGTTAAGAGCTGCTTCGCTTTGGCCGTGTCAACGGGGGCGGATTTTGAAGACTGGTAGTGGTGGCTGTTTATTTTTGGGGTGTCTGATACCTGTCGATTTTTATTTCGAAGTTTTTGGGAGGATATTCCTCGTTGATGACGGGTGCTTTAGAGTTCTGGGGTTGTTATGACAAGTTCTATGAAAATCTAGGGAACTGGAGATATTGAGAAGATTATCTCGTAAGGGGTAGCGTTGGAATTGTATTTTTGTTAAGGCATCGAAACGAGATTCTTGGGAATCAATTTCACTGGGTTTGGCCATGGGAGAAGTACCCTAAAAATAACCTTACCGGAGTGAGTAAGATTCAGCATCCCCGAGAGCGTTTAAGCCGCGCTTAATCGCTTAATCCATCGACATAGATCTCTTTGTGCGCGCACAATAGGCCACGGTTGATTTGAACTGTCTGTAACTACTTTCCACGCTCCCAGCAGTTATTTTCAACGAGCAAACCGCCATTTCGAGTCGACCCGATGAAAATGACCAGATGCAGGAATTCAAACACCGTCAGATATGTCCGGGTTGAAAAATAACGTGCGCAAATACTGTAGTCAAATGTTATCGTTATTAGGGTAGAAGCCCCAATTACTGACACATTAAGGACTGACTCTAATATTATTGCATAGTATCTGTATTTATTGACTAAAAGTATAAGTTTTTTATTTTTTTTATTATGATTTAATATGTTTACTTCATGAAAAACATTTTGTGGGTCATAGAATTTCTATTTTTATATATAAATTCATTAATCTAAAAAACATATTTCGAGATCTGTTACTGACACCTCTAAAACGTGTGTGACTGAATTACTGACACCCCAATTACTGCCAGCTAACCTAATACTGTTTATTACTCATTTTACGGTTATGTCGTCTCATGTACATGAGCAACTACTGCTATGACAGTAATACCAAAATGCTTGAAACGCCTGTACCAATCACTATCACCCATATATTAATTAAAAGAGCTTAATTAATCGTTATATTACGATCGTTGTGACTTTCTATGATACTTATATTGTACTAAAAAATTATTGTTTATTATGTAAATAATTTAAATATAGTAATTATAGCCCTTTCTTTAGTGCCCTGTTTTCTCTTTCACTAGTAAGGAAGTCGCCATTTCCACTGTTGTCATCAAATTAAAATTTTGTATCGTCTTATAGAAATTAATGAAAAAAAAATATTAAGTGGTGCATTTTCTAGCGTATAGATTATAGGTTGAATTACATAATTCTTTTTGTGTATGACTTTACAACGTTTATTTATTCGTTATTTTCAGTAAAATAGCTTATGGTGACAGTAATTGGGTAGGTGTCAGTAATTGGGGGTTCTACCCTATTTCCCAAACGTGATTTCACGAATGATATTTTTACTGAATATTCGACTTGTGCGAGCTACCCCTTTTTTTTCTCCGCCCACCTGCACATCGTCAAATACCAGAGAACCAACTGCAAGATAAATTCCTAATCGTATGAAAAACGTCCCACCAAATACTCCTGTTTTTTTTTTTTTGCCGAAAAGGAAACGTGAGTGCAAACTTGAGGGGACCAAGCCAGTCGTTTCAGTTTTAGTGTTTGGCTTCTGCTCTCCGGAGAAGCTGCCGACGCGACGCGACGGTTCGCTGGAAAATGTATAAATATTGAACGTACGGTTGTGCGCGAACAATTACGTTCGCACAAGTGTTATCTGCCGCCAATAACATCCAACTTTAACGGTACCACCCTCGGAACGACTTACAACTACCATCACGGTGCGACAACACTTCTGCCGCCGTGTACGTGGGCTACTTACACGAACATATCGACCGTAGGAGTTATCTTGTGACGTAATTATAACTTGTAGTTTCTAGTACTTTAGTTCGCCGAGGTTAGCGCAAGGAGGAGCACGGGGGAGAACAGCCCCGAACTCTACGAGATCGTCATTTGCCTGACTTCGACGTGGGTGGGACAGAGATAGGGGGGGGCGAGAGCAGGACAGACCGTGGGTCGACCAAGCCGCCAGACGGAGAGGAGCAGGCGTAGGCGAGGGAGCGAGAGGGCCGGCGAAAGAGGAAGAGGAAGAGGAAGAGGAAGACGAGGGAGGGCAGAAGAGATCCGACTGTGCTTAGAAGCACGGCAACTTCCTCTTTACCGGGGACGACTTGGTGGCTCCGAACTCTCTTGGAAACGAGGTAGTCATCTGGTTCTGTTGTCGGGCGACGGAGCTACGGTAGCTCTTCTCTGCCTATTCGTACACCATGAGGGAAAACGCGAGCGAGAGACTTCTCAGACGTCGCTTGGCGGGGCATACTTCGCGATAACCGCCCCGTGAAACGATTCCGCCGATGTCACGTCGCCTGTTGTGCACCTAGACGTGACGCAATCCTAATTGCTGGTTAGAACCCGACTACCCCGCTCTTTGATGAACGAATCCACCGTCAACGCTGCTCTCGCAAAAACGTGTCGTTCACGGCTGGCCGCGCGGAATTCGAAACGTCGAAGCGTTTAATGCATCCAGCGTGCCGCGGGTTAACCACGGGAAAGGTGGAGCTGGCGGAGAATAGGCGAAAGGGACGCTGATACTTCGCGGTTACCACGCCTGCCCCTTTGAACGCCCATTGAACCACGAAATCTCTGGCACATAACCGCGCGCCAGCGCCCACCACTCGACTCGACACTTCCCGAGCATTGTTGACCGCTGGAAAACGGACAACCAGCACTTTTCCCGCCCGGCCGTCCTCCCTTTTTGCTTTGAAACCCTCCCGCCCCCCGGGATATGACGGCGAAGGCGCAATTAGCGATTGTCCGCGCTTTCAGCAATTAAAGTCGAAGCGATGCTGAAAAACCGGCCGGGCCACGCTGTCACGACTAATTTCGCGCGACTTCTGCTCTAAGCGACTGTTTCACGGCTTTCATTACGAGAGATACTTTGGCAGCGGTGCCGGGCGCTGCGACGAATGAGAATCGGACTGAAATGACTCGTGTCGGACGAGGAATATGATACGCCTGTAAGCTCGAAATAATGGCCGTTATTCCTTTGACGGTTTGGTGACAGCTTCCTGTAATTAATTATGAATGGTAGCCAAGAAACTTAATATTCGTTCGTAAATTGTCGAATGTTTGTAGCTCGACAGAACCCCATGCTCTGCCAAGCGCCGCAAAGCGTTGAAACACCGTGTCTGACTAGTTACGGTGGTGTACTACTTAAAACCTCGTATACCCCGGCTGGAGTTCGTTGTCAGGCCACAAACGACGGGTCTGAAGCTTCTACTTGTTCCCCATTTTCTTACGTTGACTGTGGTACCTTAAGGGATTAGGCCACCTTGGACGGAGCAAACGTGCAGTCATTTTCGGCATTTTTTTTAGGAAGATAATAAAATAAACAGAAAATTTAATATGAAGCCTGTTATTATACAACTCTCGCCGGAAAAAAATCGTATTTTTTTCTTACAAAATGGCGGCGGTAGAGCCGTGATACGCAAGATCTTGTGGAGCGACGTTTTCCACGGTGTTCAATCTCATGGCTATACCGTTTGACTTAGAACAAAAAACCAAAAAACTTTATTTTCTGCATGCCTAAAACTATGGAAGTACGTAGCGGTTTTGCGATATCTTGAATATGTTCTGTGCAATTGACACTTTTATAGAAAAAAAATGCACTTTTGCTCTCCGTGGTCACCATTTCGAGACAAATTAATGTTTCTGGATTTCCCTACGTACTTCCATAGTTTTAGGCATGCAGAAAATAAAGCTTTTTGGTTTTTTGTTCTAAGTCAAACGGTATAGCCGTGAGATTGAACACCGTGGAAAACGTCGCTCCACAAGATCTTGCGTATCACGGCTCTACCGCCGCCATTTTGTAAGAAAAAAAATACGGTTTCTTTCCGGCGAGAGTTGTATAATAACAGGCTTCATATTAAATTTTCTGTTTATTTTATTATCTTCCTAAAAAAAATGCCGAAAATGACTGCAATTTTGCTCCGTCCAAGGTGGCCTAACCCCTTAAGGGGGTATACCCGTTTGACAGTGTGAAAAAACGGATTTTTTATTTTTTACATATTTTCATAGATTGATGTTTTAGGAATATTATAAATCAAGTCCGATGTAAAAATTCGGAAGATTGACGAAGTTATAAGCATTTGAATGGAACAACCCAGGTACACGGGGCAGCGCAGCGCGGTGGCTCGACCGATCGCAGCGGAACTACATTTTTCAATACGGTGGTCTTTTTTTTTACATATTTTCATAGATTGATGTTTTAGAAATATTATAAAACAAGTCCGATGTAAAAATTCGGAAAATTGACGAAGTTATAGGCATTTGAGTGAAGCAACACAGGTAGCACGGGGCGGCAGCTCGACCGATCGCAGCGCAACTACATTTTCCATTACGGTGGCCCTAAAAACTCGCGCTACGTTCAACCAATTCACTTCTAATTTTGCATGCAGAATCATAATAAGATTCCGCATCGTCCAACGAAGGCTTTTTTTATTCCGATTTCCCGTTTATTCTTTATAAAGAAAATATGTGGATTTTTCTCTTAGAAAAATCTAACTTTACCTTTGATCTCTCACCATTTCTTTATTTTTCAAAATTTTCAAAATCGGCTTCGTTGGACGATAGCTATTGGCATACTTTATAAGAAAATTGTATTGTTTTTGATTTCAGACACGACATACAGCTGTTTTCAGGGCCACCGTTTAGCCGTCTAAAATCGAAAGACTTTCGGATGTGTATGCATAACTTCCCAAAAACAATAGTTTTTTAACTGAAACTTTCTTTTTGAGTAGTTCATAATACTATGTAAAGATAGTAAAAAAACGGGAAATCTGCATTAAACCGTTGACGTGTAAAAAAATCCACTAAATGTACACATTTTCCGAGGGTTCAAACGGGTATACCCCCTTAAGGGGACTAGGCAGTCAGAAACTCGATTTTTTTTTGTATTTTTCGAAAGTACCACCCTTTCCGATTAAAATGCCGTTTGGTTTATGTTAAAATTCGCAAAATTGAGGATTTCACAGCCGAAACGGTCGAGCACGCCATAAACCGTTTCTGCGCGCACGCAGGTAGACTAGATTCCTCTTTCGAAACTTTAAGCGCGTTTTTCTCGGAATCATATTTCCTCTTCGTTTTGCAGTGATTGGGAAAAAGACGGAGGTATCAGTCGATTGGAAAAAAATTCAGCATATATGAAACATGTCTAGTTACGACCTGGACCTACGAATAAGTCTGTAAAAACTCCTGGTTTGTCAAAAAAAAAATAGAATGGCTCTTTTCCCTAGCGAAAAGTGACGTTTCTTTAAAATTTGCCGTTTTGCAGCCACCATTTTTACATTTTGATTTTTTTTTCTTTTTCAATAGGTTCAGGGCAGAGTAGGGACCAGGACAAAGTATAAATTTCAGAGGATAATTCACAATTAAATTTCTTACGACCAGAATCACTGCAAAATTACAGCGGCTCCGAAAAAAACGCCTACATATCAGACGACTGTAGCGCTGTCATACATATGTATATAATATTCAAATTATTTCTTTTTTACTGGTTATACTATTAATAAACATTACCCAAACGTGCTAGTCACAATTTGTGTTCATCTCCTTGTAATTAATTCGCAAAAAATACTTGATTTTCGAGCGATCTGACTGCCTAGTCCCCTTAAGATATTAATGTAGAATTGATGGAGCTGCGGCGGCACGTCCGATCTCATTTAAACCACTCTCACAGTGGATGTCTCTCGACCAACAGTCGATTCCTGACCAAAGCCAATGGCTAGGGAAGCCGAGATGCGGTGTTAAGCGAGGGTAAACGAACGATCGAAGGTCAACGGGCCATTAGAAAATTAGTTGCTCGACGTTGAACTTGTTTAGCGCGTACGGGGGCAAGCACCCCGCAGCTATCACGTTCAATCTGGCTTCGAGTTGCTGGAATACGAGCACGGTGTCGCCTTACAAGGCAAAATAGCACGCCTGTGTATTCGGAATTTCGTAACACAATACGCTTTCGCGTGTGCGCGCAACGGCGATTGACAAATTTTCAGCGGTGCGGCGGCGGCGCGGCGACACGGTTTCTATTAATTCCGTGGTATCGTTTATAATGCGACGCTGCCGCCAACTTCCTGCAACACCTGATTAATTTAACTTGCGCTTATGAGATTGCACCCAAAGCGAGGTTTATTCATGCATATCCCGGAATGCTCTGGAACAAGAGCAAGTGGCAACTCCCGCGACGGAAGAGGAGGTAGCGCGGGAAAGTGCCCCCTCGCGTGAAACGTGGCTGATCTCTTTAGGAGAGAAGTGACGGATTAAAAACACTGCTCTGTGTAGCGGCAGGCTCTAAAGGACAGCTCTAAATCAGCCTGAAATCGAAGAAAACGATTGGAAACGGTGCAGTACAAGGTCTACAACTTTTCTAGGGGATTGTATGTTATAATTGGGGAGCTAGAAACACGCGTGCTTTTAAGAACATAAATTAAATTCGATGGATCGTTGAAACGGCGGTAACGGCGACGTGCGGGAATGAATAAAATGACAGAAATCCAATCAAGCGGAATCCGTAGGATTAACAAGTAATATTCATCGGATATGAACGGAATTCTAACAGTGTTCTGGGCGGACAGTTGCGATTTTAATACCTGCCCGATCATTTGTGACGTTCATCAGCGTGCGTTTGAATATTATAATGTGATTATTATGAAATTATACAACGACAGCGTAATAATCTTCGAAGAGGATAATGCAAAAGCGTTTGTAATTGTCACGTCGCGTCGCCTATTTGACGATTCTCCCTATATCGGAGCAATTTGCAGAGAGCATCAATCGCGTTAATAAATAATTAGAACGACAGTGTCCCTATAATATGGTATATTAATCACGTGCCATCGTTGTTTGCCGGGAGCCGTGTTCGAATTGTTGTTTCGCGCGTGTAACGTGGGGAAATGAAAAAAAGAAAGAAGAGAAGGGAAAGAGGAAGCCTCTACAAAGCTCGAATAATTGAGTCGAACTTTCTAATTAATAATACCGCGGACGATTAATTAGAGAGGGGAAAAAAGTTTCGAACGAACACGCAAAGCTTTTTAACGCCAGCTGCTGTGTTCGGTGGTTTGGTACTATTTCCGCGTAATTACTGAAGTAATTTCGGAGCAACTCCTGCTAAAACTATTTCATTCGAAGTACGATGTTGTTAAGTGTGGGCAAGGGCGAAGGTTTTCGCGATTGGACAACAAATGATAATTACATTCATTAATAGTATTAAGGTACCAAGAAACCCTAGTCCTGATAGAAAACTATTACAGAAGCATGTGCCAGAGCTTCGATACAATATTAACCAACCGTCGATCAGGAAGCAACAAAAGAAGAATCATTCACCACCCCCCAGAAAGAACCCACCTACCCCTTTCCCATACTAGACACAGCAAACAACGCCCTCCACATCCTCCCTCTGTAAGTCACCCTAACTTCGCTCTCAGAGTTCTTCCCAACCTTCGAACCCGTTTCCAAACTTCACCCACACCATTCGCCCTCGCAACACCCTCCCTCAGAGCACTCTATTAATTCGTAGCCACCCTGTCCGGGCTCCGCGAACTCGCGGGTTGAAACACCGCAAAAGTATCGCGACTTGCCGCCACACTCGGCGGAATTATCAATTCCGCATGACGCTCGACCATCGATCGCTGCCTTAATTGAATCCCATGAATAATGATGATCGCGTGACGGCCGGGGAAGAACGGCGGAGCAATTATCAGCAAACGAAACGAACGAATTATCAATTATTCGCGCGGCAATCGTAGCTGGGCGACTCCCTGCGGAAAATCCTTCTCGGTGACGGTGAAGGGGATGCGCGACATCCAGCTGGAATTATTACCGTAATGACCCGCTGGCAGCCGTGAATTTCATCGCCCGCGCGAACCGCCCGGCGGGCTCGCACCGTTTGGACAGGCGTGTCGCGCGTTTCCGCGACGGAACAAATGAAAACGTTAATTTGAAATTCATCCGAACGATCGCCGTTGCTCGAGCACCGCACCGGCGCGCAGCATTCCGCGGGGTTGAAGTGAAGGGTGCCGTTTCGAGGCCGCTCAGCCGCGATAAGAGGCCTGACGCGATGAAATCTAACGAGCTGCGGATAATTTTTCTAATTTGCGGTCCATCCGTCCACCGCCACCGCCTCTCGTCTCGAATACGCCCTGCTAAAAGGCCAGGCTTCGCGAGTGCCTCGCAAAGATTTCAGCCTTTCAGGTAATGGAACATTTATGGGCAGCGCTGGAGCCTGTTGCGTGGGATCGTATGCCACGTCCGCGAGTGTCGTTGACAAAGTTGGAATTTTTTGGGGGTAGAGTAGGGGAGACCGGGGCTAGTTGACTAACGAGGTTAGTTGACTAATTCCCTTTAATTCTTGTATTATGGAATAAATTATGCTGCGATTCGCAATATTGGAGCACATGAATGACCAGCTTGCCATTTGATGTGTCGTTGTGAGAAAAAAACTTTCGTGTTCTGTCAGTGAGAATGAAAAATCTAAAAAGGTCGGCTGGAAGTAAATATTTTCGTTTCGACTATTTATGAATTTTTGTCCACTAAGTACTGCTTGATGTTATTTCATGAATATTTTGTGGAAACGTGATACCTTGACTATAATTTACGGTATTTTATTTTATCCGGTGCGTGGAGGTTTTGTACGTACGACCCTTAACATGTTAACAATGTCGGACGGGGTTACTAATAATTGCATTTTTTATCCTCAAGATGCAGTCGAGGCAAAGAGTTTAGCTGCTCAAGTCCACCACAAATCCTTCCACAATCCTCCACCACAGTCCTCCCTCCAAACTCTCAGGCCTTCCAAATAGACCATAACAAACCAGTACAAAATAATTACAGTATCTTAGACCATGATAATTAATAAAAAAAAATAACACTGTGGAGGAGTGAAAAAAAATAAAAAAATTTATTGGTCGTAGTATACATATGTACGCGTTTCATATGATGGATTTGGCAGCGTATAAGGTAAATGTACCAATACCCGGCCGCTGAAGGGGCTTAAGGAATAGCGGCAAAGTTTGTCTCCTAATTTAATTTGAAAAACCATCATGAAATAAAAAAATGTTGTTGAAATGTTGAAGATAACACAATATTATACTATTGGAAACTGAAAAAAAAGTTTATGTATTATAATAGACGTATTTATTAATGAAAATACGAAAACATGCAGATGTCCCAATAAGCGGACAACCTAAAACTGCATGTCCCAATACCTGAATTATATCGTCCCAGTAAGCGGACAACCTAAAAATGCATGTCCTGATGTCTCGATATCTGAATTATATCGTCCCAGTACTCGAACAATTAGACTTGTTTAAAAAAATATTAATTTTCTTGCAAGTTTGACCATCTTAAACTGAATTTAAATCTATTTACTATTATAATAATGTATTATTATAATATATAAATAAGAAATGCAGTCAATATTTTCTTAGTAAATGAGTGGCGTTTCTTAACGGAAGCCATAGAAATTTCTCGAAATCGGCTATGCTTACGAAGTGTGTTACAAAATAATTATTTCTACCTAACGATTTCCAATTTTCTATAATAATGATTTTAATTAATATTGCTAAATACTTATGCATTATGGTACTATTTTTTGTTTCTAATTACATTAAAAATTAAGCTTAAAAATAAATCAAATTCGCATTGTTGTTCAGGTACTGGGACATGGCCGGGCACTGGTACATTTACCTTATATACGTTTTTCACATTATATTGATGTATGTACTGTGACAGTGTTTATATACACCTTTCGCATGCAAAGAGTTAAGTAAATGTTAAGTGAACTGACCCCATCATATTTGTCAACTAACCCCGTAGCCGGGGTCTGTTGACTTATTCGTCTCACTACTCTAAATACAATAAAAACTACAACCTAGACTCAATTAAAACGATTTTCAAAATTATGCCTGTATACCTAATGAAATTTGGAAACTTTTGGTATGCAGTAAGTCAACAAAATACTAATGGTCTATTTATAAAAATTAGAAATGTAAAAAATTAGTCAACTAGCCCCGGTCTCCCCTACATTGGTGCTTCAATTGCTTTTAAGAGGAATGGGTAGTATATCGTGGCTTGGATATAACTACATACATATGTACTTCCAGATGGTGTTGGCTTTGATTCACTGCAGGTATTCGTGTGCACCGCAATTGCTATCGATCAGTAAGTCAGTTTAGTGTACATATGTCGGTTAACTTGTATTAAATTGATGTTGCACACGGTGAATATTCATAGTCGCCGAAATTACGGGTGGTGCAATTTTGTGCGGCCCCGTGCGGTGTTCGTTAGTCGATACTGTCCTCTTCTTGGAAACCTTAAAGCACCCTCGAAATGTTCATCGGAAAGTCCTCGACCCGTTAACCCACATGCACCGGCTGTTTCCCGAGTGCAGTTAGGAAACTGCATCCGCGTCGAAGAGAGACCACCGAGCGGCAGTGGGCTCTCTTTTTTCCAATTTTAAGACAGAGAAGCAATCTAATTGCTGATAGGACGCCAGGAAAGGTTAACGATATTCCGCAAGGGCTGGCAGCCGACTCCTACGGATTCAAAATCGCCGATACGAAGTTTAACGAATTGCTGCCAGTTAAGAAACGCTGCTTCTTTATTGTCCAGCCGGAGTAGCAGCAAAAGGAGCGACGAGCTCGCGGGTAAAAATTTTTTGCCCAGACAACCGGAGCGCTGCAGGCTAACCGAAAGGACATGCCTCGTCCTAAGGAGTAAGGATTACAGAGGCAAGCAAGCTCGAGGGGTGGCCAAAGCCTTTGTCTAGAATTGCTTGAGAACCAGCAACGAGGACGCCCCCTATCCAGACCAATTACCTTCTTTCCTTTCGTCTTCCTCTGTCCCACCCCTTCTGCCCTCCTCGCCACCGAGGTGTCGCGGGGCTCATCCCGCGGAAGGAATTTCGTTCGCGTTCAATTTTAGCCGCGGGATAAGGGATAAATGCCAAAGTCGTCCTCCTCGTTCTTCCACCCCCGCTTTCTCCAACGTCAGATTCCCCTCAACTTCTTCTACTTACTGTTACTACCCCCTTCTTTGTCCTCTCACTGCTTACTCTTGAACCGTCTTCTCTTTGTCGAAGGCAGGATTGACACTCCTGCCGCGTCTTCGACTCTCGCAGCATCCGAATAACAAAAGGAAAGGCTTCATTCCACTGCCCACCCTCGTTCCCTTGATCTACGATCTACGTCTACTTCAGTTGCTAGGAACGACGACCGAGATAAACGAAGATCATTGCGACTTCGATAGAAAATTGCAGATGTACGTAGAACAAGTTCTACGAAAGTAGAAGGATTTATTCGACTACTTAGCTTCCTACGAATTAATGTTACGAAGCATAACACTATTAATAGCACGAGCATACCGGAGTTCGTCCGGAGTCGTTACACATTCCAGCTGCGAATCGAGAACTTTTAATTCCACCCGATGCAAAGCCGAACTCCGCACGTACTCTCACTTCAGGCGGCTGATCGATAACGAGAGTGAAATTGAAATTGGCCGACCCGATATCGGGCCGCTGCTGGAAATGCCAGCGTCGTTCATATTACGCGCCAGGCTAAATATGATTTTTCAACTTTACTCGGCGTGTTACGTAGACACCAAATGCGTAAAACGTGTCGCTCGAGTTTCCGTAACGCGACCGGCGATCGTTCATAATATCTAATAAACTGCTCCTATCCCTCCAAGACACCGAGACACGAGAGTTACGCGAAAATAAATCTCAATTGAACTGCTACTCCGACCCACAGACACTTCTCCCTCCCATCTTCTTCCCATTCAAACGAATATAGTTCCCTGAATTCATGCTTGGGGAACGCGATGGACGCCTGAATTTACACGAAAGTCTCAGTCGGAGACCTGTCAGATTGTGGAAGCCCTTAAGGGGGTAGTGGGCTAATGGATACGTTAGTTTCTTTGACGCTAAATTACTTTGATAGCAAATAATCGTTATAGTCGTGCTTTTCACAATCTATCGTGGGAACGTTTGCGAGTAATTACCAAAAAAAAATCGTCGGAATGCATAAAATTGTCGAAGTTTTTAATCGTTGAAGATAGCACTGTACGGCGCGCCGCTGCAGGTGGTGTACCTCGATTCAGGTGAGCCAATCATCTGAGAGCAAAATCCTTTGGCGTGAGTACTATCTGCACTAAAATCTACAGAGTGGAACATTGCCGATGAATTTGAACAAATATTGTGGAAGTTACACACGAATCAATTAGTTCCCCACATTTTTACGGAAAAGCATCGCTTTTGATCAATTATAAAATGTTTTAAAAACATCCAATGTTGATGCGGGAATTCCACTCTGCAGAGGAAGGAATTCTACAGGTCCAGTAAAAACTTCAAGTGAAAATATTCATTGGTTCAAGAGATATGATGTACGCCGTGTCTGATAATGGTGTTCCGAGAAAAACGGCTTCAAAGTTAAGTCCCCGCTCTGCGAGGCCGTTGCTCGACGGTGCACTCAATTACGTTCGCTGCTACAACTTCTGCAATTACTCGAAATTCTTCGTGAATCTTTGTTTAAAATGTTCGTAAAGGATAAGCCTTTCAGTATCAGTAAAAAAATAATCGATTTTTTGAAGCTGAAATAGTCCACTACCCCCCTTAATGCCCAGCTAATACCGAATTCACCTCGAAAGCTCCACAAACAATCTTAGCACCCCCAAAGGGTTCTCGCGGGGAGATTTTCAGCTCGCTGCATCCCCCTTTTTTTCTCCACGAGACGTAAAATGATCAAACGCTCGGAAGTTCGTGGCGCGAGGCGTCGCGAGCCCGTTAAAAGCGTTGCCCCAATTTACCTCAGCAGCCAATTAGCCCCGACGCTCCAGTGTCCCCGTATTCAAGACGGCCCCACGTATTCCGGCCATTTGGAATTGCAACACGCAGCGCGCAGTAATTCCTTGCCGTGTTGTGTACGCGGACTTCACGTGCCCTGTTATTACGTGGCAGTGGCAGAGCAATGGCCGCGGTGCTTAAAGTTGGACGTTTTGGTAATTCGACGCCGACGGTACACGGGACGGCCGTGTAACTGGCCGGCCACCGTCGCCCCTCCCGTCCTACAAGCGACAATTAGAATCTGTTTGCATAATCAAGATAATAATGGAAATTCTGCACGGGCCGCGCGGGGAATTATTTTGCTCGCCGCGGAATACGATAAACGAGCCGGCGCGACGGCGCGGCGTTCTGCCGGTCCGAGTGCAATTGAACGAAATTCGCGTCCGCTTAAATCGCTTGGCGTTCTAAACAGCTACCCCGCTCGTCGGGTCGCTCCACTTCGACGGGGTCCGGGGAACTCGCTGGCTAAACGGATACGGGATCACAGAGGAAGAATGTCTAAGTAACGAAGCAACGGTGTCACGGAGATTTATAAACGAAGTGAATTTGAATTCCTTTAGAGGGGCGCTGAGAACGACAGCTTTGTGCCGGGTAATTTTACACGGGCACGTTTGCGTTCCCCCATCGACGCTGTATCCGCGAGGCTTTGCTCCTCTTAATAGTGCCCGACAGAAGGTTCGCAATGAAAGTGTCCGGCGACGTCACTCCGATCGTGGGCTTCGAATCTATTTAGGTTCGTTGAAACAATAGCGTCCCTTGCTCTGCTTCGCGGAGTGCTCGAACGGACGAACACACGTCCGCGTAGAGTAATATGGGGCAAGAGTGCGCACTTAAAGTTTAGACTTCTCTAAAATCCTTTGTATTACACTGATAGTCATATCGTTTTGTGAGAAATAACTACTATCCCTTATTATTCGATAGGCAGTGACTTCGTGTAAATTTACCTGTCACAACTTATATAAAATAAATATTTCCAAAAAGTGTCAAATGCGGACTTTTACCCGCTATGTGGGGTAAAAGTTCGCATGTTGTGGGGTAAAAGAACGCTTCGGTTTAGAGCTGTTCGGGTACTCGAATAAAACGAGCCGAGCCTGGCTCGGCTCGACTAACCGGGCCGAGCCGGATACCCGTCAAATTCGGGCGGCCCGAAAAATCCGAGTAGCTCGAATTTGTTTCGGGCGGCTTGAAAAATCCGGGCTCGGAAAATCCGTACGCCTTGTACGCACTGTTCGAACCACATTCAAGACGTACGCCCGGCGGCCCGAAACGATTCGGACTACCCGGATTTTTCAAGCCGCCCGAAACAAATTCGAGCTACTCGGATTTTTCGGGCCGCCCGAATTTGACGGGTATCCGGCTCGGCTCGAAAACCGAGTCCCGGCTCGGTCCGAACTTCAAGCCGCCCGAATATTCGAGCACCCGAACAGCCCTACTTCAGTTATTCCCAATTCTGCAGCGATTTTTCTTTTTGAAAGTCCTGCTTCTATGTTTATCTCGAGCGATCTGAAGCATCTCACTAATTGGTTTTCGGCCGGTTGCCCCCTTATAAGTTCTAACAATAAATGAATAAGACAATAAAATAAAATCATATTTTTTAATCAAAAACTTAATAAAAAACGTATTTTGGACAAATATTGCGGATTAAAAATTAATAAAAAAAAATCAAAAGCTGATATCAGCGTGGCTCAACTATCATAAACTCAAAATTTATTTCCATGTTGTAATTGATAATTAATTTCAAATTTATTTTTTATAGTCGGTTTAATCGGTGTTCGTTACTAATTTAGCAAACTCTAGAAACAAAATAAGTTTAATGAACATATAACACCCGTCAAATTATTTTGGGACAAAAGTTCGCATTCGAACTCTTGCCCCACTGCATTGTGCGAACTTTTGCCCCCACAGCTACTTTTACATTGTTTAATCAATCCTGTTATCTGTGAGGAGAATTGAAAACTTCTATTAGCACTTTTTAATAGAAGAATTTCAGCTCTTTCAGACGGCATAATAATTGAAATATTTACTGATCAATTTATAGGAATAATATTGATTCCCAAACATGAGAATATTACATCAGAACTAACGAATTCAGTACTTACCGCACTGTAAGATAACAAACCGAAACACGGCCACGAAATTCGACATTAGTGACTCTACCTTGATTGACAATTGACTGCCAATCACCATTGGCAACTGCCACAACTCAAACCATGAAATTCGCATGGTGCGAACTCTTACCCGCTGCGAACTTTTACCCACCTTTACTCTACATAGGTATTATTCCGTTGAAATTGGAATGGAAAAATTCGGTCGTTTCTCCGGCGGGAGGAGAGAACGAATAACGAAATAATAGCGTCAGATAACGCTCCGCTATGTGCGATTATAAGATGAAGTGGCGGTTTCGAAGCGAGCTGCAGCCGTACGAGTGGAAGAGCCGGCTCGTTTTCGCTGCGAGTCCCCGAGCTCTGTCCGATTTCATTTCAGCCTCCCCGTGTGCATGCCTATTCCTCCCGAGCCGTTCTCGCCTGCGCGGGATTCCGCGCAGCACGATTCATCAGCCGTATAACAGTTACACGGGCCCGGGGAAGAAGTAGAGGCGTAACGCCTCGCCGGAAAGTTGAAAATAATAAATTGTCTCCATTAGCAGCGGACCAGCTCTAACTATCCGTCGGCCCGTATAACCGACCGAGAGTTACGTTTCCACCGGGATAGCGTGGACGAAGGGAGGAAGCACTTTGTCCCTCTAACTGCCAGTTCCGCGGCTGTCATCGGTGATAATTTTTGCCCGCGCGCCGCTTAAGCTGTCCGAACGAGACACGGATATCTATATCCGAATACAGGGGGTGCCGACGCGACGGTGAAATAATTCCGCGGAGCCGAGCGTCGTGGGAAAAGGGAACGGGAAGGGGAAGGGACGCTGCTGGAAGATCTGTGCGTTTCAGCAGAATCGAAAAGGGGGTGGAAGAGAATTATAGCGTCACGGGTCCTGTCCTTAACGGCACGTTTCCCGAATCGTCGCTCGTCGACGTGGCTGTTTTACACGTCGACAGTATTTCGGAGGAACTACTGTTTCACTTGGAATATTATTTATTATTATTTATTGATAAACGGGGATAGGTCCCCATTAGTGTACATAATAGGTATTACAGTTAAGACGGACAAATCATAGGTTATTCAAGTTACTATGAACGGAGTTTATAAAGCTGCTTATATTAATATCGAAATAGTCCATGCTATCACAATATGTATTAGCTACACTACATATGCGGTTTACTGGGTCAGAGTAGATCAAAGAGGAAGTATACTGCTGGGGAAGAAAAGTACGTGTGAATCTAAACGATCTCACAGCAGCATAGAAGTTAATCAACTCAAGTAGTTGAGGGCAATTAATAAGGCTGTTAATAATCTTAAAAAGGAAAAGCAAGTCGGCCTCAGCTCTCCTATACTCAAAGGATCGCAGGTTCAACCGATTAAGGATTGGGATATAGTCGTGGTCAGTAACTGCCATGCTTTGACCTAGCCTATATGCAGCAAACCTAAGGAAACTATGCTGCACCCTCCCAATGAGTTGTTTGTATTTTAATTGATAAGCCGACCAGATAGCGGATGCATATTCTAAGTGAGGTCTGACTAGGGCGCAGTACAATAATTTAAAAGTTCGGGGATTAGTAAAGTCAGTAGTGCATCGTTTAATAAACCCTAGATTTTTATACGCATCCCTAACAATTCGTTGGTAGTGCGGAGAAAAATTTAAACGCGAAGTGTAGTGGACTCCCAGGTCACGGATCTCAGAAACTTGTGAGAGAACAACATTACCGAGCCTGTATTCGACATCAACCGAGGATGCACTCCGCGAAAAAACACATAAAATAACATTTTGCGTAGTTCAGTACCAAGCCATTCAACTCACGCCAATGCTCTAACTTCCATAGGTCACGTTGCAATAAAATACGATCAACAGGGCAAAAAATCTGTTTGTAAATCTTTAGATCGTCCGCAGATAGCAAAATTTTGCTATGGCGAATCACTTTCGCTAAGTCATTAATGAATAAGATGAACAGAAAAGGACCTAGATGCGATCCTTGTGGAACCCCGGAAGTGACATCAAACGGATCCGACTGCGATCCAGCTACACGAACAATCTGTCTCCGATCAACCAAGTAGCTCGAGAGCCAAGAGAGTAAGGGGTCACAAAATCCCATCGACGACAGTTATTATATTCGAAGTTACTTCAAAGTATGATTGTAGGAAACCCTCTTCGAAGTAATTACACAGCACGGCTCGCGGCGATCGAGGGAACTCGATGCCAGAGTGGGGATCTCTGTCTTCTCTTTCGATTGCACGCGCGCATAGCCGTCAAGCCGAGTAGAAGAGCCCACTTCGCGGCACAAAGAAGTTCTTCGATCTATGGAGAGCCCCTTTCGCTCGTCTTCACTTTCAGAACGCGCCGAGGCTTTCTCGCGCGGGCTACATACGGATTCGTATGCACCACCGCGTGAAATAAAGCGTAGACGCGAAACGGGCGAGCCTTCGATGATAGAGAGGCACAGGCTAGTCGAAGCTGCTCGAGGCGGCCGACGGCGGCAAGCTGCACCAGCGGTCGCCGTTTTACGGGAATTAATGTAAACACACGCGGGAACGCTCGATCGTGGTAAATTGACGCGAATAAATTAGATCCCTCGTCATGGAATTAACGCCCGCTGCGTCGATGCAGCGTTTCGACCGTGGGCACGCAATTATTCGCCGCTCTTTCAGCCGTGCATCTCCGTCCCGCGACCCGACCGTTCATGCTCGAACGAGACTCTCGCGTTTTATTATTTATAACCCCGTCTGACCGGCCACCCCCTTTGCATCGTATAAAACCGTATCTTTCCGCCCATAGCTCGTAGCGGAATTCGCCAGTTGCCGCAGGGGAGCTGGGCACAGCGAAGCAGTGAAATATGGCCCGCGGAGTACGTGTCTGACGTACTCGAGAGAGGAGAGAGGGAGACAAAAAAAAAACAGAGGCGAGAAGTTTACGAAAAGACGTCTAAGCTTAATTTTAAACGCTAATAGGATTACACGGGAACAGTGCTTTATATAGCCGCGGAGCTTTAGCCTTCGTGTAAGTTAATAAACGTTAAAAGCGAAACGCTTCCCGCAGCTGTAGCAACAAAGATAAGTATATTAAATGGATTTCCAGTGCTTTCTGTTGCTGCGGCAACAAAGATAAGTGTATTAAACGGATTTAGTTTCGAGGTTGGAGAGAAGATGACGAGCCACTTTGTTAATTGAGTTGCTGCCCTTACGGCACACGGCGGCGGCACACTTCTCCTCGGGGGTATTAAATGGCGCGGGCCGCATTAGCCATCGGCGATACCGGCCCGCCATCGGGAACCGAAGAATATTAATTGCATTCTGCTTCTGACGGCCGATACCCCTTCAATTGCCATTCAGGCAATTGGACATTTTTATCGGCACGGCAACCAATATTAATTGATACCGTTCCTTCTTCTTGGGCCCGCCAACAGCGGTGTCGTAATTAGAGCTATTCTTTTGGCCCGGGTATCCGGGTACCCGGTGAGACCCCGGGTAGACAAAAATTACCCGGCTACCCGGGTACCCGTAGAATACCCGACTACCCTACCGGTTTCTTTCTTTTACTTTAATTTATTTAGTTTTCATTTTTGGTATGAAGTTAATTGTTCTTATATTTATTTAAGTTAATAGAAAATATTAATTCTATTCTATATTTTCAAAATATATGTCTAATCAGACTCATTAACTAGGTTATATAAATTAATTTATCTCAATATTTATTTAGGTTAGGATTAATAAGAAAATAGGAGAAGTATAATGTTGTAAAGATCATCGTACTGGTAAATGATCATCGATTTGACAGCCGATCGTCTTTCGACTTCCGATCATTTTCGGCTAACCTCAGTAATGAACGGAATAACCTTTTAACCTTCTCCCTCCGAGTATCTGTTCACTTCCTACCCTGTCATCCTTCAAAGCTGCGGCAAGCACTTATCTAATAGATCATCCGCTTATTTAACATTCCCTTGTACTACCTCTACTCCTCACCTCCTCTACTTTACTTTACTTAGTTCTATGCTTAGTTTAGTTTTGTTTTTGTCTTTAGTCTTAGTTTTTAGTTTTAGTTTTTTCTTCAAGTTTTTCAAGTTTGCGCTTGGTCTGTACGCTATTACGAGGTTAGGCCTAATAACAGCTTTAGCTGAGCCTCGCCTCTTCACCTTACTGTATACTAATTGGTGAAATAAAGACGGAAAATAAAAATAAAAAATAAAATAAACGTCAAGCAATTGAATGTGTGTGTGCACGTTAAGATTATGAATATTATGATAAAATGTTTAATTGCTTGAAGTTTATTCCGTTCATTACTGATGTTAGCTGAAAATGATCGAAAGTCGAAAGACGATCGGCTGTCAAATCGAAATTCTCAACTATCTCATCACATCTAATTTACTCGGGTATCTCATGGATACCCGGGTAATTTTTGTCTACCCGGGTAGCCGGGTAATTTTTGTTTACCCGGGTAGTCGGGTATCTCACGGGTACCCGGCGGGTACTCGAGTACCCGGCGGGTCGGGTAGTAAGAGCTCTAGTCGTAATCGAAGCAAATCACCCTCCCCGCCTTTAAAAACTAGCCGCCCTGCTCCCTTAGAACTGCGCACGCAATTATCTAGGCTTCCGTGAACTCTCGAGAAACTTCGGTATTACGAGATTCAAATCGAATTGCAGAAACTCGACAGAATGTCGCTCCTCTGCATCTGGTACCGACAATACTTGCCGCTCCAGCGAACCAACGTAAAACGCGCCTCGCCAAGAAGCAAGTTCGCGAGTTCCCGACCTCCTTACCGTATTTCATCAGATTCTTTCCGCGCGACTCCCGGCCCCTGCCGCCCCTAGCCGACTACCCCCGCATCCCCCCGATAATTCGGTAATTTGCGCGCCGTTAGGTTGTCTCGGGCGAAACGTCCACTCACAGATAGGTACTTCTGCGATACGTACGAAAATTGTTCTCAACGAACATGTATAGGAGACGGAAAAAAGGAAAGCCACGGCGCCGGGAATCGAACCCGGGCCGCCCGCGTGCTGATCAGCAGCGTTAAGGCACGGTTAGACATGTGCAATGCGCGCTACAGAACACCATTACAAGGGTCGATTTTTATGGTTCGACGCGCAACCAGGTACTCGTGCAACGTGAAGCCGCGCACGCGAATGGTTGCGCGCATCGTCGAAGAATTTGGTGATATTTGTCTATAGCTTTTGTACTATAAAAGCTATCGAAACGAATTTTGTGTGAAAATAAAAAAAAAATAAAATAAGCTTTTATTAAAATGTACTAAAAAAAGAAAAATAATTTTGTTACCGGCCTAAATGACTGCCTGAAACGAATTCCCTCATATGACAAATAATAAGTGCGGGGGGGGGGGGGGGGGGGGGGGTGAATATTGAAATGCAGTTTCAATATAAAATATTTATAATCCTTTACGTAGTTTAATACATTAGTTTTCGTATTCTGCTAGAGATCAGTCTAATTCGTCAATAGAATATGAATATAAAGACAGTAATACTATTTATATAAAAAGGGCATTTCAATATTTACGCCCCACTCTTTTATTTTTTGTCATATGAGGGAATGTGTTTAAGGCAGTCATTTAGGCCAGTAACAAAATTATTTTTTTTTAGTACTTTTTAACAAAGCTTGTTTTTAAAATTTTTTTATTTTAATTTATTTTATGCTTTTTGGTGTTCCAGAATTTTGATTACACAAACATTTTGTATTCCTTATGTAAAAGTAGTTCGATCTACATGACATTTGGTATGATTTTAATCGGGAGCACACCAGGAATCCGTTGGTGTCATTTTAATATCGACACGATGAAGAATGAAGAATAACGAAATTCTTAATACGCTGAAATGAATATGTCACCCTCGACCGCGGGGAGCCGACCTCGAATCGCTGCGGTCGACCGAGGATTCATACCTGTTTCAGAAATAAAATAATTCTTTATACTATACCTATCGTATAGATATGGAAGTGACACCGATGGATTCCTTATGTTTTTCCGACGAAAATCATACAAAATTTCATGTAAATAGGGCTACATTAAACGAAGTTAAATGCAGATAATGAAAATAGATTTTTCATCTAATTTCCTTCATTATGCTCCGAATTACGTCGTTCTTGGTGTCAGTTTCATCGGCGAAACATAAAGAATCGATTGGCGCCGGTTTCGCAGAGATCTGAGGAGAAATGTGGAACTTGGATTTTGCCCACTTTTAATGGTATTCCAAACCCTTCGAGGGTCGAAAGACATAAAATTCGGTGCGGCCTCGCGGAGGGTTGACCGCGCCTAGGGGTCTGCGCGGCTAGCATTCGCTTGCGCGTGATGGCATGCTTTTCACTTTCGACGAACATTTGCGCGGCTGGAATGCGCGTCCCGCCATAAAAACCGACCTTTTTTTAGGGTCTCAAGTGCAAATTCGGCCGCGCATTGCAGATGTGTGGACGTGATTTGCCGCTGCGCACGGTGTTCGGCGCGCAATGCGCGCTGTTGCACATGTTTAACCGTGCCTTTAGCCACACCCCGGCTACGCCGACTCTCCACACACTTCCTATCTTCCGAACTCCTCATAAATGGACGCCACCTATGTGCTAATGTCACACACTAGGCCGTTGCCTAAATGCCTAAACTCTTACAGTTCGGCCATCCTACAACTGTGGCCGTCCTCGGCCGCGCTCCTCACAATTCCTCAACAGAACGGAACCGGAACGCCGAACCGAAACACATAACACACACTGTCAGGGCCTCAGATCCCACTTCTGAATTTGTAGAAGACGGAAAAAAGGAAAGCCACTCACCGGGACTCGAACCCGGGCCTTCCGCGTGCTGATCAGCAGCGTTAGCCACTACCCGGCTACGCCGACTCTGCACACCCTTCCTATCTTCCGAACTCCTCATAAATGGACGCCACCTATGTGCTAATGTCACACACTAGGCCGTTGCCTAAATGCCTAAACTCTTACACATGCAAGGGTCTCGGGTATAAGATTGGCGCGCCCGCTATAGCCTTCAGATTTATTCATCGCTTCGTGGACGAAGGCTTTGCAATCAGAAGCTGTGGGAAATTAATGGAGTTCATAGGACTTGGGACCAGCTGCATTAAAGGGTTTAGGTTCCTAGGACAGCAGTATACTACGCTGCTAGAACCCCAATATTCCACGTTCCTAAGACCTCGGTATTCCAGGATCCTAACGCTCCAGTGATTATTTCGATCAATGGGGTCGTGCGACGGAGACGTGACAGACGAAACTGTCGTCCGCGAATCTAAATAGATGCGGACATTTCGTGCGTTACAATCCAAAGATCCGCGCCATCACTCTCGAGCTTCGTTTACCGTGCACGGCCGTCGATGTTTACAAGGGCGCGCATTAAAGGGAGGAGCAAAACTTGCACGGCCGGGAAGCTTGATACCGGATAAAAATTGAAGATTAAAAGGCTAATGGCAGGATACGTATCGCGGCTGAGAGCAACGGGGGGGAACTTTTAATCTCTATCCTTTTTACCGCAGCGATTCGAGAAAAAGTCGAGGTCGCGCGGCTCTCGTTCCCTCGTCCCCGTTCCATACGTACGTACACGTAGCCGGTGGATAGTTAAATTCGTTTCATTCCGTTCCGTTTATTTTCCCGTCGATTTTTCCGCGACCGCTTTCCCGAGCTGACGTTTAAAGGCTGGCTCCGGGCGCGACTCGATCCGGACATTTTATAGCATGCGTTTTGATGAGAATGCAATTTTGCTCCAATTCCCGGGCCACGCTCGGGGAGTGCATCCATGCAGGAGCATATCGGCCAACGATGCACCCTGGCGTCTCTACATTATAAATAAATGTCGGTCAATGAGCGCGCGGTGCGCGAGAGGATTCTAACTTGGGTCGAAAAACTCAGCCAACGCGAAAGCTACCTTTAGGGACCTCTAAATAAAGAGAATAAAGAACCCGAAACCTGCGTATTATTTTCTATCAGGATCCCACTTGAGGGTGGCTGTTTGAAGAGCCTCGTACGAAAAATCTGTTACTGCCCGCGTGAATAGCCAGCTATCACGCGCGACACGTCGCGTGGAAGACACGCGAGCTGGGTCGCGCGCGCGTGGAATTAATTAAAACCGAACGCATTGTCCCCGCGGACGGTTCGCCGAGGATATCTATAATATAAAGCAGCCCGCTGCCTGCAAGGGACTCTCATTACGAAAATTGTTGCAGATCCCCGTGAACTGGCGCAACCGACCGGGCCGGTTCATCAAGAGGAGTCTGATTAAACAGCGGACGGCGGCGGATGGCGGGGGCTAGCCGCGGAACCGACCCCGCGCACGTGGACAGGAGACAGAGGGCGAGCGCGACGGCGGGACGAGGGCGGGTTAGAAAGAGATTGGAAAGAGAATCGTAGATGGAGGCAGCTGGTGACCCTGCATCTCGCAGCTTCTGGTTAGCTGGCCCCCGAAAGGAAAGCCATTGCAACACCTTACCGGCGGCGTTTCTGCCCCATAGCGGGCGGCGGTAGTTACCAAACCGTGGAAAGGAGGACGACAGAGGGGAGGATAAAACGAGGCTGGGACCGAGCGAACTAATCAGACTCGACCAATCCCGAGTCGTTCTCCCCGAGGAGGATGCTTCCTCTCGGCGGACAGGATAATTTAAACTTTCCCGCACGACGCGCCGTCCGCGTATCTCGATCACTCCCGCTAAACAGAATTAGATACGAGCATCAGATTCAAACGTTAACCACCTCGCCGCGTCCCCGTCGTTTCAATGCTTCCTGCCATCCGAGCAGCCCCTCGCCGCCCGCGATTCACCACCCCGCGTTTTGTTCCACCCTGTCGTCGCCGGCTCGAGCGCCGCCTGCACGCGTAATTCGCGCGAGAGGACACTGTCGGATTCCGTCGACGATGAAAAACTGAACGGTGCAGCCGCGCCATCCGACAATTTAAACTTTAATGAAACGAACGTTGCTCGAGGCGAGGATAAACGATTAATATCGGGTGTTTCGAGATGGCCGAGGGATAATTTGAGGGTGAGGATTGGGTAAATGAATGTCTCTCTAAAGGGCTTCAGTGTTAGCTACTATTATTTACATATTTTCCCTTAGTTTTAGTGTAGGACGTTTATTAAGGGGGGAGCCTGGTGTAACCAGCTGAAAATCGAGGCATTTTTCGGGAATTTTTTTTTAAAGAAAGTATTTCATCGATCTTTCTGAAACTTTCAGGATATTGTACTATCAGGTTAAGGTAGATAAAAAAAAATTTTTATTAAAAATGAGCGGCAAATAACAAAGTTATAACGGCTTATGCGCAGTCCGTTGGCGACGCAATTATTGCACTGCGGGCAACGTAGCGTCTTTTGGTTTCATCTGAAACCAAAAATCGAACAATTTTCGTTTAGTTTATGAGTGTACGCACAGATCGTATAAATGTATAACGTAAAAGATGCAAAATTGAACAAATGGCGGCCTCTTGAAAAAAAAATCACTTTTTCCAACGAAATTTTGCCTTAAATGTGTAAAAAAAGTTATTTATTTAAACAATATCATTATACTAATAACGTAGCCCTATGAAGAAAATGTTCACAAATATCCGTGTACAAGGCCAAGTCGATTGGTTGAATATTTTTGGAGTTACATTGCCCGCAGATTGTAAAACTGTCGTTTCGAGAAAAACGCATTTAATGTTTTGTGGTAACCTGGCGCTCGATAGCAAAACCGGCCATATCCGCTTTAATTTTTCGAATTTCGTTTTGCGGCTTTGGGAACATATTATTGTGATGTTCAACTATTGAATTATGCAACAAAAAAAATTCGATTTCTTCGACCCGCTACACCATGCAGGCTCCCCCCTTAAGGGGGAACACCACTGTGACGGCCGGAAAAGTAAGCCATTTTTAAGAATTTTTTTTCAGGAATAATTTACAGTTTTCATAGAAAATTTTTATTACCTACCTTTAGTAGGCTGTCTTAAGAGACTATACAAAAAAAGATAGAAGAACATCCATAAATTTTAATATATATTGATTAATCTTCTAGACCCCCCACGCGAGCTGGTCGAATGTGTAACTATGGAACAACGGATCCGAAATCAAATTTCATTTTTTTTTTATAAAATATATGAGTGTAGTTTCCGTTGTGCGTACCGATTTCTTAAACAAATTATTTTTGTAAAAATGGTGCGCTTTAGAAGAAAACTTTCGAAAATCCGCGAATAAGATGGACAGTTTTTCGAGCGTATTTAAAAAAATTTGTTTTCAATCAAAGAATCCGTACGCACAACGGAAACTACACTCATATGGTTTATAAAAAAAAATGAAATTTAATTTCGGACCTGCTGTTCCATAGTTACACAGTCGACCAGCTCGCATGGGGAGGTCTAGAAGATTAATTAATATATTAAAATTTATGGATGTTTTTCTATTTATTTTTTTTGTATAGTCTCTTAAGACAGCGTACTAAAGATAGATAATAAAAATTTTCTATGAAAACTGTAAATTATTCCTGAAAAAAAATTCTTAAAAATGGCTCACTCTTCCGGCCGTCACAGTGGTGTCCCCCCTTAAGGGAAGCTACTGTGAAATTTTTTTTTTCCGATTTTTCTTTTTGAGCATTTTTATAATATTTGGAGTCTCAAAAATATACCTGCACAATTTCAAAGCGGATCTCGAGAGATTGTGGGAGCTACGGAAGGTTTTGTATAGTTAGTGCAGCGCTCAGAATCGAGTGCACGCATAGGTAACTTGGTGTCAATCGCCCGAAAAGTTTATATCCAAAAATCAAAGTGTATCTAATAAGAGGGATTATGAGCTTATATATTGTTTAGAACTAGGTAAAGAATCACTGGCCACGACGAGACCGTATACAGCTGCGATCTAATAGTTGCAGAAAATAACTTCTGTCGAAACTTTAAACGCGATTATCTCGGAACGGCATTTTTCAAACTGGCGGTTCAATAACTCAGACAATTTTTACCGGATCCGCTTGAAATTTTCAGGGAATATTCGTAATAATATTATCTTCAGTTAAGCGTACAAGTGTTTTAATCGAATAAATCCTTTAACCGTAACATTGAAAAAACATGCTGATTTTTGATACCTTTTCTTTCAAAGTTCGCCATTTCTTAAAAAAATAATATTTTTTTAAATCTGTACGCTTAACTGAAGCTATGGTAATATTTAAGAATTGGTTCAATTTTTTCAATTCAGAGCAAACGTTGGAAAGTTACACGACCGCTCGTTTGGTAAATTTTTTTCGCAGAGCCTAACGTTATCGTACGTTGTGGCCATACCACCCAAATTTTTTACAATCTATACGCATAAAATATTAGTTGAATATAGGGCAAGTCCGGGAGAATCCGACCACTTTTTGGAAAAGAAATTGTAGCATCGTTGTTTTTCACATTTTTGTCGTTTTAGGCACATTAAAACAAAGCCCAAGCAATTTAGGATATATATAAATTATAGTGTGCGATAATTGCAAATGTTTATTTTCATTTTTAACCAAAAACATTGGCACTGCAACTGGTCGGTCTCACCCGCATGTCGGGGTTAGATCGTCCACCCACTATGAGTGCGACCAACCTTGAAAAATAACAAAAAGTAGCTTACAAAAAGTATAATACACGAAGAAGTAATGTTATTTCATCTTCAGTTTTTCATGTAAATCACAAACATTCTGGTACTTTAAGCATCTATATATCACTATCTTTTGTTGAATGGAATTTTCCCTCCCTGAATCTGAAGATGGGTTTACAGTAAGAAAAAAACATGTGGTCGGACTATCCCATAATCAAGGGAGTGATCGACCACCTTGTCAAAATAAATTAAAAACGAATACATACGTATTGTTGGGATGACACTGTAGTTTTATGCATATTATATCCCCCAATATCGGTGTAGTGTAAATAAACTTACCTGTCTTTCAAATATCACCAGCACTGTTACGTGGTCTAAAAACTTTCAGACACGCATAAAGTCGTAAGTGTTTCCTATAATTTAAATATGGATTTGTGACAATGGTCAATGCAAGATTAACAACAGGCGCATTCATTTCTTTTGTGTCAATGACACACAGTGCCCTATCTTGCGTCAGTCTTAAAATATCAACACTGGCCGGACTCTCCCGGTGGTCGAACTCCCCCTAACTTACCCTATGTATTTTTGGTTAGGAATAAAGATTTTTCGTAAAAATATGCCTGAAATAAAAGATCGCCTTGAAAACAGCCTACCGTTAAGGAACTAGTTTTTGATCAGTTTAGAGGGCTTCCCGCTTTAATATTTATTTTTAACCTAATACAACTTTAAACCATAAACTTTTTTATACTAAAAGATGAATTAATGTTTAAAATATAAGGAAAAAATTTAAAAAGTTGAAAATGAGTATAATTTAATTATTTATGAGGTATGGAATAATAAGGTGACTAGGACCTAGTTTTTGATCATGTAAAATACATGGGAACTAATTTTTGATCAGGTCAGGAACTAGTTTTTGATCATCTAAAATACATGGGAACTAATTTCTTATTAGGTAAGGAACTATTCAATGTAAATAATCGGATACTAATTAAAAAGAAAGTACCAAATAAACTTATTTTTAGTATTATACCATCTAAATTTAATTTTTTTATAATTTTAAAATGTCCTAACCTATTTTTTATTCAGGTGATCAAAAATTAGTTCCACAAGAAAAAATTGGAACTAAATAATGATCAGTGACTTTTAAAGCAAAATGATACATATAATACTAAAACTCTTGCTCTACATTGTAAAGTAAACTATTGTAAGCAAAATGTATGAAAATAACCTTTAATACCGCAACAACCAGCAAAGAAATTGGCTGTGGCGTCGATGGTGATCTATTACTTCGAACAGTAAGAGATGGCGTTCAACAGGGCCTTCTGTCAAGTGGGCCACCTTACACATTTATTTTCTCGAAAACTAACAATACTAACTGCTTTCACGGACAACACATATATTTTTGAATTATCAATTTTTATGTTAGTAATTATTTCAAACAATTATTTATTGACATAAACTTAAAAGAACGATTTATTTCATGAACTGATAAAAAATTAGTGCCTGATCAAGAACTAGTTCCTTAACGGTATATTTTCGGCCGTCACAGTGGCTTCCCCCGTAAGTCTACGAAATCCCACAATGGAGATAATTTACGAAACAGCTCGTGGCCATGGAGATCATTCTAGAACCGTTAACCCTAGAACCGGGGAACAACGTACCGGAGTTGGAGCGCGCACCGCGATCCAAGTATCGATCATCGGGTGGGCGCAGCGTTAACGATAAATGTCCGACCACGGCCGAGTTTCCCGTGCATGCGGTTCCCTGTACACAGAAACGTGGATTTTCATTGACGCTGCTAAAGCCCCCCCGCATCGACGGGCACGATTGAACTTTCGCTCTGTCTTCCCGCCCGCTAAACCTCTTGCTGCATAGCCTCGCCAGCCCGTTTAGCGCCTGCCCGCGCCCCTCCGCCCTTTAAGAGACACCGAATGTTCAATTAGGGGTTGATCCCGTTTGAACGAGCCGGATTCAAAGTACGAGCGTACGGTACCGCCGCCGTCCCCGCTGCCGAGGCACAACTAAAAATTCACCGATTACGTCGGCGACCACCCCAGGGCAATTTAACTTTCGCGTCGCATGGTGGAAAGTGAACCGCTGCGCCGAACCTTTTGATGGGGAACGTCGGTGCCGAGCGGTCAGAACTAGGAGGATGCTTTCACCGTGGTTTTACCGTGACTCCTCCTAACGGAATACATTATTTCCTGAACCCCGTGCCGAACCGAAATCTGCCCGGGTAATCGAACGCGCGCGGATCCCGATGGTAGAGATTAGCCGGGTAGGTACCTGTGTACAGGGATATCGAATCGTGTTTGGAAAATGATGTTTATTTCATAATAGCTCGGCATAGGGGACGCGAAAATGCTGGCCGATATTGAATGGACAAGTGGCAGGTTGTGGTCGGGATAATCCGCACGCGTCGAGAGATTTCTCTCGCACTGTTCAGAATTCAAAGATGACACCGATACCTGTGATTCGGGGGAGTTTAAAAGTGTATCCTTTTTCGACGAACCTTCGCGTGTAGGTATCGGTGGAATATCATGGCGGAAATAACGCAAATTAATATCAACGAACGGTGTGTCGGATCGATGCTTCTCGAAAAAAATATGATGCTCAAATTTCAGTAAGCGAACGCAGGGGTATTATTTATACGCGGTTTTTAGTGATAAATCCGGTGCAGCGCAGCCGCTTCCGTCGGGTTTTTCATATTATCGCCAGGTGTTTTCGCGTGATACAGGAATATATTTATATTACTGCGGTTTATGAGGGAAATATCCGTTGGGCGGGTGCAAAATGTTCGCAGAACTCCGACTTTGGACCGCATGTTGAAATAGAATGAACAGATTAGTCACAAATCCATTCGGAACCAGTCAATCTGCCCTGGATCTGACGAGTAAAGAGACGCGACGTCCCTGTTGCAAGCATGTTATTGCAAGCCTATTGCAAACAATGATTAGCCGCGAAATTTGCGCGATCGGCCGTTGGCGCGTGAACTCGCGTTAAAAGTATCGGCGGGAGCGAGTCAACGATTTATGAGGCTGACAGCGAACGCTTTAACATCTTTATTTCACTGCCATCCCCGCTGAAATTTATTGGCGGTCCGTCCATTTTTCCGTGTCTCCCACGGCTACAAAATGCCCTCGTTAATCGAGAGGCTTACGTCAATTACGCTAACGAGCGCCGCCAACGAGCAGCGGAACGGCCAAGTATATTATTCCCCAAATTAACGTTCAAATCCATGCTTTGGAATACTATGAATCCCATTTAGACATCCCGCGCCCTTCCAATTTTCCATTTACAGTCGACCCCGAAACGAACGCTTACACGCTTATGGATAATCGAATTATCATACATCCCTCTCCTCGGCGATAGGGGAGAGGTGCTATAAAAGGGACACTTTTGTTTAGCGTCCATTTCTGACACTGTCATTATAGGTATTTGAAAAACAAGTACATCAATAGAAAGCGTGTTTATTTCCCTTCGATAAAAGTATATTACAAACTGATAAATTGTAATAGAAAATAACGAAATCTTCGATTTTCAAATAAGTGGGAAATGTCCCTTTTACGACTAGGTGGTTTTAAATGGGACATTATAAGACATGAAAGGGACACGTTAATAAAAATAAACTTATTAAGTATTACAATTATAATTGTAAATCTTAATGATACACAATAATGGAATCTATGAACAAATGAACTCTTTGTACTATAATTCATAAATATTTTTGACTATCTTTATTGAGTGTGACTTATCGTTAATGCTTTAGCAGCATTTTTAGTTATAAAGTAATATTTTTTATAAAATTGATGTCTTACAAACTAAGTTCAAAATAGGAATACCCACGAGTGGTAAATATAAGTACGTATATACAACATCTATAAAACACTTAAATAATAAAATAGTTTAGAATTAAATTCTACTTAAACAAAAATGAGGTCAATGATACTAAAGTAGGTAGGTACGTTTTCCTATTGCAGATTAAAGATATTATTATTAATTTCTGACGATAAAGTTTGTCGCTTTGAATAGCCACTTTATTAATTCTTAAATTTGAAACAATACGCCATCAACTAATAACTGACAATTTAAAACAATGAAATCTACGTATCGGATGATACACTAATAACTTTACGGGAAAGTAAAATACAGTGTCCAGCAGTGCATGTGTATGAGAGGGACAGCCATGAAACGGACGTCCCATTTAAGACTTGTTATACTGTCCCATTTAAGACTACAAGTGAGTTTAACCCTCCGTATCCTGAGCCTGTCTCATTTTTGACCCACGGTTTCAGAACGCTCACGCACACAGTGACAGAGCGGTTAATATTATTCGTAGTCAAGCGGTCATTTAGCTGTCGTCGAGGAGCGCCTCGCGCTTGGGGGTGTCATAAACCGGATTTTTCCGGGGACTTTGTTGGGGCCTAAAGAGTCAGAAGCTCGAAGCGACTGCGTTGCCTTGGGGCATTCGCGAATGTATCGCCGACAACGACACTTCGCTGCATTCTCGTATTTTTTCCTGTGTCGTAATTTTGTTAGCTTTTTTAAACTATTATAATTCCACAAAGAGTGGGGTAGATGTTTTAGATAAATTAGTAAGGGAATACTCTTGTAGGCGTTGCACCCGCCGTTGGCCATTATCATTATTTATGCACTATATCAACATCGCCGCATATAATGCTTTTGTTATATGCCATACTGAGAATCCTACATGGGAACTTAGACATTCGTCAAAAATGAGGCGAAAGTTATTTTTAGAAGAATTAGCAAAAAAATATTGATAGACGGGCTAGTAAATTTGAAAATGAAGAAGGAGGGCTGCATGCAAATGTTGCAATCGCGATAGAAGCGACGGGAAGAAAAATTGTAAAGAAGAAAAACTAGCAGGTCACAAGCGTAGATGTGTGTAGATGTTGTTTCTGTGTGGGGAACAATAATAAATATCACACTGTATGTGATTCTTGTAAAAAATATGTGTGTAAAAACCACTGTACAGAAAACCGCACACTTTTATGCAATACACGTACTAATATAAATGTTGAATAAACATAATTTTTTTATAATTCACAAATCGCAACCCTATTATTGTTTCGTATATGTAGAACAAGTATCCAAACATAATCCGAAACCCTCTTCCACCACGTTCCGTAGTATTTCGGCGAGGATCTCGAGCTTGAGCGACCATCCCCACCTGAGTACTGTATCGGTGAGGATCTCGAGCTTGAGCGACCACCCCCACCTGAGTACTGTATCGGTGAGGGTCTCGAGCGACCGTGAATATGCATTAGTGAACTATCGGTGTGGGGTCTGCAAAGACCCAGCCTCAGGACTCGAAGTCCAGTACTCGGAGGGTTAATATAAAATAACCTCAAGACAAAGAAAATAATCCATTCAGCTTACCTGTTAAGTATTTTCGTTGCAGTTGAATACAGGCTATTTTAATGATATAACACTTTGTATGAATTTTGATCTGAGAAAACGACACAGAAAACCAACGAAAATTTTTCTTTTACTGCCGAAAAACATCAACGACGGATTACTACTCCGTTGCAAGTGAGGCTGCAGTGAAGTTTACGTGAAATGACTGGACACTAGTGTTGCCATAAACAGAGAAATAACCTGCATGTGTAATGAGTTTAGAATTTTGGCAATTCGATTTGTCCCATTTAAAACCTGTCCCTTTTATAGCACCTCTCCCCTACCCACTTCTGCAACCCCGAATCACGCCGGAACCTTTCTACCGCGTCTTTCGGCACCCTCGTCATTATCGCTACACACACACAATTTTCCCCGATTATCGCGTGCACTTCCTCGACCAACTCTCGATGGGAAAATTAATATTCATCGACAGGCCTCGAACGCCGAACGATATAAACTACTGTTCGGCGTCCGGCTATCGGTTCAATTAAATGCGAATGAATAACGAACTCACCACCCCTCGGCGTGTCGGTGGGGCCGGAACGTTGTCGTAACCCTGGAACAGAGAAAATATATCTTCGTTATTTCGAGGATCGACGTATCGCGTGCGGGGAAAATGGCAGAAAGAAACTGTTCTCCCGAATGGCCGGGAAATAGAGGCGTAATCAAAACTTTCGAATTCTGTAGCCAAGTTTCGTTGTGCCGAGCAGCGAAAGGCCTTCCTAGTCTCCTCGCTTCCACCCCCTGTCGCCCCCTCACCGCAACCCCGTTCTCCGCTGTCTTCCACCATGCTCTCCCTAATGCAATGGCTAAATTAATATTCAGAAATATTCGAAAATTACCACGAAACTCGCCCGAGCTACGGGCGAGCGCTCGTGCCAGTGTACTCGATCGATCCTACCGCGCCAAGCTGATGCGGCCTTGTGTTTTAATGAGGCTCATTTTTTTAATAATTAACGAACGGCCCGCGGAACCGGATCGTTTTTCGGTAACGACTTCACTGAGCCGAGTCTCCCTTTGCACATCGCGAGGAACGAGAGACACAGCGATCGGGAAAACCAGCGGCGAGGTCGTTGAATTGAATCCGCGGATCCTCTTACCTACAATTATATGGGACCAGAGACGAGGGAAATATAATTCCACGTAACCGGGCACGTTAAGGAACTCGCGAAAGCGAGGAATAATGGCAAGAACCGTACGCTGACCGATACAGTCAGACGTTCCATGAAAAATCTGAAACAAGTTACGCAATTACATCGATAGCTGAATCCGCGCTTGCGAAGCGTGGCAGATGGGAGTCGCAAAAGAAATGGCACCCCAACGAAAGAGAAGGAGACAGGCCGGCTAGGTGTTCCAGCTGACTTTTCTCACAAGGAGAGTATTTTAGATGTCCGCCTCCGATCATTTTGATTTTTGGATATTATTATTATTATTATTATTATTATTAAACGTCTTTATTGCAAACAAACAAAACAAGACACAGCAAGTAGCAAACAGAGAGAAACATGACAAATGCAAGGGCGGGGTTCAGTTAAAGACTGTTTTTCAACCCAACCTTAAACGAGAACTTAACCTAGGCTTAAAATTAATACAAGAAAAGTAAAGAAAATAAAAGAAGAGAAACGAAGAGAAGGCGAACCGACCAGATCGCAAAATGTGATATGATTTGTAGAAAAATTATAACGGATGAAGCAGTAGGAAAGATTTACAAGAACATTTGAAAGAGGAGGGGGTCGGAAGAGCGCGGATTTCGGAGGGAAGCGAATTATAAAAATGGGGGGCAACATAGGAGAAGGAAGCACGAAGGTGGTTAGTACGATGACAATGGATGGAGAGCAAGTCTTGGGAACGAGTAGAGGGATATGTTATAGAGGACCGAAAAATAAGAAATACGTGTTTTTTTATTTTCCCCCGTTTTCATATTTGGGGGGGTGAAAACTGCGTTCAAAGTTAGGGGTGAAAAATCATTTTTGTGGACTTTTTGAAAATCTGGTGAGTCAGTCATATTTCGCATTCAAAGACACAAAATTCGTCCATTCACACTATTCCCCTATCTCTAATTGTTGCGGCGTGAAGAATGAATCGTATATGATCAACGACCAATCTTAATTTGCCACACTCTTGTGATAGGTTAAAATCACAAAAGCTCACTTTAATTTTTGATAATTATTGACGCGTAAGAGATATATTTCACATAAGTACAGATGTACAATGAATGTTATTGAAGCGTACAATTATTGGCTATTCGTTGAGTTCTAGAGTACTGTGACTCTGATTGCTGTTGGTTGAGTTCTGACCTCGTGGTGTCGTGGTCGCTCGCTGGAAAACTAAGATTTCCCTCTCCATGGAACTTGTCGAAATATTGGTGGTTCCAGGAGGAGTGTAGAAGACAACTGATTGGTGGAGGCGTGTCATTAACAACAGTGGCGAGGGTGAAAAAGCGCGGGAAAATCTAAGTCCCTCCTGCGTGTTGGGAACCGGTGAAAAGTGCAGGTATACGCGACACGGACTTTGGGCCTTGGTGAAGTGACCGCGCGGCTGCAATAAAACACGCATCTGGTTGCTGTCCTAATCCCTCGAAACCTTCCAAATTGGTTGTGCTAATAGCCACACTCAGCAGGCTTACAGTTATGTTTAATTAAAAATCCCGAGTTTCTGGACGGGGATGGCAAACCAAGTGTCCGCCAGATGACGAACGCTGCTTATAGGGAAAAACCCTGACCATCGGCTAGGCTATAACGTTATCTCCTCTCAACACTAATAGTTCTCGAGATATTCCACAAAAATGAGTTTTTAACCCTAACTTTGAACGCAGTTTTCACCCCCCAAATATGAAAACGGGGAAAAATAAAAAAACACGTATTTCTTATTTTTCGGTCCTCTATAACATATCCAAAAATCAAAATGATCGGAGGCGGACACCTAAAATACTCTCCATGTCAATGGAAACGTCGGTGTTTCTCGTTCGTCGAACATAAACGGTAAAGTTAACGTACTTACGGCCCTATCGGACCGAGATCCCCATCATGTGCACCCCGTTTTATATCTCCATCGCGCCCCGCTCGCTCCCGCCCCTCTCTCTCTCTCTCCCTCTCTCTCTCTCTCTCGCCGGAGCGTTCGCTGTATAAGCGGCCCCCGTAACTTTCGCATTCAAACTTTATCTACGGTACTTTTTGAGCGCAGCGTCAACTCTACACCCCGCATGCCAAGCCACCCCCTGTCTCCTCGCTGCTTCCCCAACCAGCCGAGGCTCGCTGAATTACAAATCGGACGTGGCGTGGCGTGCACGAGGATAAAAGCGACGCGGCCTCCAACCAGGAGTGGAGGGGCCGTTGAAGGTACCAAACGGAGGAGAGCGGAAAGAATGGTGGAAGGAAGATTGGAAAGAAACCTCGGAGAAGGGAAAAAGGCGACGAGCGAGAGGGGGAGAGACTTAAGGGGTAGAAACGATAGGGTATTTCAATCTCGTTCGTTGCCTCTGCGACGCATCCACTTCGGAAACTTTCGCTTCTCGGCTGGTCCGGCTGACTGAGTTTTTCCAAGTGGTATAGAAACCAGATCCTGGTTCCTCCCTCTGTCACCGCGTGGCGGGCCACGAGAAACGCACACGGCCATTCCGCTCCGCAGATTCTTTAACGAAGCGATCTGATAACGCGAATATTATTTTCGCCAGCGCACAAGGAAGGGACACCGCTGGCTCTTAATTCTGTTTACAGTAGGAACGACAGCTCGTCGGAAGTTTAGCCAGCCGGGGTAGATTAACGAGCGACGGTCATAAATCCTCGGATTCCGGGCAAGAAGGGAGTTTAAGCGTCAGCTTGGGCCGGTTATCTGGATCGCGAACGGAATCGGGCTCTCGCGGAATAGCGGCTCATTGGGGTTGCCCGTCGCGGCTCAAGGTCCTGCCGCTTCGACGCTGCTGATGAAGATTCGATTCTCCAACGAGTTCGAGGGGCAATAATTACCCTCCCCAGATTTCTTCCAGGGTTTTATTTCGATCGGAGCGCGAGCAACGGCGGGGGTGGGCTCGCGCTCGTTACCGAGACGATCGTTACCAGGGAGCTTCTGGAACTGGTACGGATGTGAAGTGGGACGCGGATTTGTCAAGTGTAGCCTACAGTGACCGGGCCGACTCGCAAAGTTATTGTTATAATATAGCAGTGTCTTTACGCGAGCTTCTCAACGGCCGTTGCTCGGCCGAGGGATAAAGGGGGGTGCACGGCTGCTCGTAAAAATTGGCGGGGGCGGCGCGATTCGGCGGCGAGGCTGGCTGGAAGAACGGCCGAACCCCTCGCCCATCGAGGACGTACATGACGACAGCCGATGGTTGCCACTTCTATGGGCGAGTGCAGCACCGCTGGCAGGTTCTTAGATCCGAACGACAATATGTATCGCGCGTATGTATGGGAGGGTTGTAAGTTCAACAGGGAGGGAAGCGGGAAGCGAGAAAGATAAGAGGAACGTGGGTAGACTCGCTACTCCGCCGGCCCGATAAGAGATCACACCTAACTTAACCTGGGTCTTCGCCGTAGGACGAACGACCGGGGAGGAACCTTTACCTACGATCCAGAGGGAGGTTCGGTGGAGCTGGTTTCCTCGCTGATACCGCCGTTCCTTCTCTTCTTTTAAACAATAACTCCACCACGGCGAAATTTATCCCCACCTTCGTTTAAGGGAGCTTTTATTCAAACGTGTTGATAAATATTAATTACGAACAGATTTGTTTATCAGAAAGGTACTTTGTCTTCCAAGGTGTGTTAAGGTGGGAAGACTCAAGTAACTTTCGAAAAAAATTGATTTTTTTTATTGCATAAATCAATGCTATTACATGTCAAGAATATACTCCAGAAGTGTCAGAATAAAATTCTGCGTATTAGGGGGTCATATACGTTTCTCGGCGCTAAAACGTGGTCAATGTTTGGGAGTAATTCAGGAATAAACTATTAGTCCGATTGGTTTAATTCTTTTTGTATTTTATAGGTATACGTTTATAGATTATAAAACAGGTATGAGAATTCCAAAATTTTTAAAAATGTGGCGTCCGCGGGCTGTGGCGTAGAACATGTTTTCTGGCGCCGCCCAAAACGGTGGGCATGATTCAGCCCGTACGAGTGGTCTGAAATAAAAATCACCGATTTTTTAACAATCTGTGGGACCATAGTTATCGTGTGACGTCGAGCTTTTTCAATTAAATTGAACCATTTTTTAATAACAAGCAAAAACGTACGAGTTTTATAGCGAAAATCACGACCCTTTTCTTCAAAGTGCTACCATTTCCGCAATTTTTTTTTTTTTCGAAAAAATGGCGACGTCACACGATAACTATGATCCCACAGATTGTTAAAAAATCGGTGATTTTTGTTTCAGACCACTCGTACGGGCTGAATCATGCCCACCGTTTTGGGCGGCGCCAGAAAACATGTTCTACGTCACAGCCCGCGGACGCCACATTTTTAAAATTTTTGGAATTCTCATACCTGTTTTATAATCTATAAACGTATACCTATAAAATACAAAAAGAATTAAACCAATCGGACTAATAGTTTATTCCTGAATTACTCCCAAACATTGACCACGTTTTAGCGCCGAGAAACGTATATGACCCCTTAACGGTGCTAGAGACGGGCTTATACCTGTCTAGCAAGTACGCGCCGGAACGCGCGTTGCGTCCTTTCGCTCATTGTCCGTCCTTTGCACACAATAAACTTCGAAGGTAAGCCGAGTAATAATAGATAGATGTTTGCTCAGGTATAAATAAGAAACAGAAGGTCAACTATACGGGCCTGGAATCGCAGATTAGCGTCAGACAGCTTACCAAAAACATCGGCTTTTCTGAACCGAAAAATTTAAACGCGTTTTTCTCGAAACCACGTTTTTCAAATTGGCGTGCAGCATAACTTAACAAATATTTGATCAATCGAGCTGTCGCAGTGCACACATTTACATAATTGAATTCCCCACCGGTCGTATTACTTTAATTTATGATATTAATTATTAAAACTATGTTTATTGCATATTTAACACGAAAATCTTACGCAAAAATCGCTGTTTTTTTCAGAGCTCCGTATTATTATTAATTTTGCATTTTTTTTCGCTGGCTTTAATTCTTCCGACTCGAAATGGAACTAAATAGAAAACTCCGTTTCGTTTTCACCCCAGGACAAAATCTAAAAGCTGTACACTGCACGCCGATTACCCTCATCGACGCCGAAGCCATGGAGAGCAACCATAATAACTCCTCAGAAAACGGACATATTGGAATTAATTTTTTTTCTTGTTACATTGAAATACAAACAAATATATACAAAAAGTTACAGAAAGTTTCATCAAGTATTTATATCCCAAAAAAATCTCCGAAAATCACCTTATTTTTAGCGGTTTACTTGAGTCTCCCCCCTTAAACAACCTTGCGAATATTCTTTTAAAAGAGGAATAGAAAGGGAGGAGGATGTCTCTGCAGAAAATTCTGGTGAAATTTTTTAACGGCCCCGGCGTGTAAAACACAATCGTAATTGCCAAGTATTTGATTGGATTCCGCGCGGACAAAAGATTGTAATCGGGCCGCGAGAGGCGTGGAACGATTTCGAAATGATAAAACGCGCGGCGGAGGCGCGCTGCAGGAGGGGAGAAAAAATAAACGACCTAATTCGCGGACATAATGGAACAATAGGCGGCCGATTGAAACGCTCTCACTATTTAGGTATATTTCGGTGTAATTACGGGTTAATCCGTTTCGCGACAAATTTGCTTAACGGTCCAGCGTGTTCCGCGATCAGCCGCCAATTCGCGTCGGCATTCGAGAGGGGGCGGGTGGAGGGAGGGGTTCGAAGGGATGGGCTCGATTCGAATCGAATGTAATTTACCAAGCGGACGAATTACGTCAAGTGGATCGAGGGACTCGCCTGATCCGTTTTTACTGTAATATATTTAAATCGCGCGCGCAGAAAAAGTGCGAGGCAGTTTCGAAAACGTTGTTACGGCGGGATGGAGGGCGAACGCGGGGGTAAAAAAAAAATAAAAATAACACGATTGCTGCAAGCTGTTGGCGCAGGCTCCACGCACGCTGCACCGTGCGCCTATATAGATTATCCAAATGGATCGTTCGTATGCACCCTACACAGCCCTCTCCACCGCCGTTCTTTTCGCATTTTGCTTGCCCGATGCTTTTAATGGCGGCGTCGCGAGTGGCTTTTGAGGCTTGCCCGTTATTCGAGTAATTTAGAAGAAACGTTTATCCCCTTGACCCGATTAAAGCTCCTCCAAATGAATCACTCGTCTGGGTAATAATTGTCTCGCCGTTTTCGACGAAACACTGCGTGGTCCGAATGATTTTTCAATATTCCGCCATCGGTGGGAAGAGTGGGCACTCGGGAAGAATGAACTGTAGAGGGCTTCTGTTTCTAAAATGACTGTGTAATATTATGCGGAACCAAAGCTCGCTGTACAATCAGTCAACATATCGCATGCTTTCGTCAACAATTCATATCCGTTCCACATTTTAATTAAACGCTGCATTACGGGGATAACAAGAGGCATGGTGAGCATTTAATGACGTTGCTTCTCGTAACGAACAAATATGTATTCGGCATCCATATCGTTCGGATAAATATTTGCTCGATTGAGGCTCGCTGGTCGACGAACGAAAGTCGCCTATTGCCAGTATAAAACTGCGCTCGAACTCTGGCCCTTTCTACGAGTCGTATCCGCCGAGGGTGGAAGCGGGACGCGACGCGCGAGATCGAGTCAAGGATATTGTTATCAAAGGGGACGCAATCGGAATACGTGGTTAGAAAGGGAATTAATATCGCATTGGCCAGAGCTAGTGTTCGCTCGAGTCGATCTGGGAGCAGCGTTCAAGCAGCGTGTACAAAACCCTCTCCGTGTATCTTGCTGCAGCGGAATTATTTAGTTTGGTGCACCGGGATCTCTGTATGCCAGCGACGTAAAATGCAGCCGCGTATGGCGCATACGCTGGCCAGTTTACATGGTTGTAAAATCAATTTGCTGCCCCCCTCCGCGCGACGACATTATATCGCTCGTGATAGGGCTGATCTTTTTTTTTAAATGCCGTTCAAATGACTGCAGAGTGAAAAAAAGCGGGCTGTGTAAAACATCGCTGGAGTTAATTTCGCGAGCAATTTAAGGGAAACTTTACACATGTACAACTCAATCGTATGAAACTACACAAGATTCAGCAATCGAATATCATTTTAATACTTGGAATATTCATTTCCACTCCGCGCGGAATCACCGGTAGGTACCTACGCAGAGAACCAACCAGTCCGGAGAATCCAAGGAGAATAGGTTGGACATAGTCAGACGTCTCGCGCCGTGGATGCAGTCACCATACGCGCCGCGATCAAGCACTGCCCATGGGACACTTGTGAGCTAGCAACTCTCAAATCAGTGACGGATTTAACGAAAAAGGCCCAGTTGGCAAACGTCCTGAGGTAGTTTATTAAAAACGGACTAAGTATAGTAGTACAGGAAAAAAAATAGTGTTTCGATAAAATCATAACTTTTTTTTAAGGATGGGGCCCAGGCGGCAACTGCTCATCGGCCGCCCGTTAATTCCGCCACTGCACAGTGCGGCACTTGAATGGGGACTTGGGATAAAAATAAAAGAATAAACACAATAATTCACATTTTTATATTAAAACTTGTTCTATCTAAGCTAACTGAGTTTTATTACATAAATATAGTAATAATAATGAAAAAAATACTAAAATATTACAATAAAATAATAAAAGGCAATATTAGTATTAACAGAACACTAAAAAACATTTTATTTAATATATATAAAACACAAATAAATAATCATATATGTATACATAAAAAACAAATAAATAATAGATAATTTTATTGAGTTTGTCTTCAACTAAATCGCAATTACGAATAGATTTCCCTAACAGAAAGGTGAATTACATTCAGTGTAGCAGTTGGTAGCAGAAAAAAAATATGCGGCAATGTGATACAATAGCTTCTTGATACAGAACAATAAAAAACTACAGGTTGGTTTGAAACAACAAAGTATTATCTGGTCATTACAATCAACGATACACCACCACGTGTCCAGAAGCCCGTCGTAAAACGATTCCCGAGCTGTCAGCCGCGTCAAACAGCGAGCCGTTTCCACCCGCCATCCATACTCGGCGGAGCGCTTTCTAACCGCGTCACCTCGATGATGCAAACAAAACAGCCGTGTTTTACGTAGCCGCGTGGAAAGTAACGAGCGCACGATCCGCGATATTCAGCAATTTCGCGTACGTTCCGCGCGATCCGCTGCGGCACCGAGTCGGCGGGGCTATATCGCTGGAAATACGAAAATTCATTCGAAATTCCGGTGACCCGTTGCCAGCGCGCCGCGATGATCCCGAGCGTGACGATGGCCCGGGCAAATCGACTTGGCCAGAAGCAGCCGCGATGGCAAGAGGCCGCGAGACTGCGGTGCCCGCGCGTCGGGCTAACTGCCGCGCGAAATAGAACCGAACCGGCGAAACGGCGAAGCGGCGACGAAGGAAAGGCAAACGAGAGGAAAAGGGGGTAGCGCGCCAGCGGCCGGGGAAAAAGCTTGCACGCGAACGAAGATGCAACGGAAACGAACGAGCGGTAGTTGGAGCTAACCGTGTCGACGGCGATATCACCGTTTCCCCGAGAACCCCTTATCGCCACCCTGTCCCCCGGCACCCGCGACGGTAATCTCGTCAAAGGCGTGAAAAATACGCCGCTCGTAAATTAACGATGCCGCACCACGGCGCGATCGGTCCGGCATTTGCATCCACGATCGCTCTGTTCGCGGGAAACCGAGGGGACACGGCGCTCGCGCACCGCGACCCTGCTAAAAATTAAATCGACCCTTAAAACAAAGCACGCGCGCGGATATCACTGCTAATGAATATGCAGCAGCGGGGCCGAGCTTTTCATAAGCATTCCGGGTGGCGGGATTCCGAGGCCGCCGAGCGTGCCTTGCGCGACGCTAAATCGTTAAACTAAAATTTAATCGCCCGATACACGTGTGTCCCGTCCCGTGAAACGTATGCGGGATGTTACAGCGAATAGGCGCCGTAGACGTGAGTTGGGACGGACTATACTTTCGTTCTCTTTCATAAATACTGAATATTCCTGCTGTTGAGTACGAAAATGCTTGTGCTGGATTGCTAAGCCGTAATCGATTCTCGGATGCCGTAGATGATGTGGAAGGGTGGTAAAGAAATTACACTCAATTAACAATAACAATAATAGTGGACTGTATGTATATTAAAAAGAAGTTTGGCTGAAGAATTACAGACCGGCTCAGTCGAGCGCTCGTTTCGATCTGATCTTTCTACCCTCGACGGTACCGTAAAATGGGGGAACATTGGCAGGTTTTTGATACATTTTGTTATATAATGTAAAAATTAAAATGTTTACAGTTGCTTTAAGTATCCTATCATAACATTGCACGTTTTGTGATTGTACTACAAGTGTTAAAATGCATCAAATTTTTGTCATTTTCTTCTTTAATACGTGTTAAATACCAGCCGGTACGGGGTAACATTGGCACATCATACAGGGTGTCCCAAAAATGTCGCGTTTCCTTGAAAGGGGTGACTCAGGGGGTGATTTGAAACAACTTTTTCCTTAGCGAAAATATTGTCCGAAGCTTCGTTAAGGAGATATTAAGCAAAAACCCCGACCAATCAGAGCGTGCGCCTTCCGCCTGAGTTCCCGCGGTAGCGTTGGCTACGAGGTAGGCGACCGCGCTTGTGCTACGAACGTACGAACAAGCAAGTCGGCATGCATCGAAGGAAATCGCGTTACACATTTTTTTTTTAAAGCAGAATCTTAAATAAGAATAATTTGAAGTGAGAGGACAAGAAGTACGTAAATTTCGTTTTTAAATAAGGCATAAACGTAAAGCTAACGTAACAGAAAATGTACGACAAGTGATCGTAATTCGTTATTGAGGTAACAATCCGTAGTTTAAGAACGGCCAACACAACTAAATTTAAAAAATAATATTAGGTGTATGAATAAATTCTTTCCGACTGGAATTTCTATCGCGGTGGTATTCAGAAGCTGCCAGAAAAATGGCAAAAGGTAATGAACAATAATGGAAATTATTGCGATGATCGAGTTGTTTTCATATTTTTTAAATCGAACTGTTATTGTACCTACCCTAAAATCGGAAAGAATTTATTTTCACACCTAATAATCACCAATAAATTAAAGAAAACTCACCCTTTCGGACATTCCTTTCCTTGCTTTCCTTCCCTTTCCGGAAACCTGTGTCACTGGGTCACTGTACCGATCCTGGTTATCGGTGGACGAAAAGATTTATGGTTGGGTAGCGCCCAGTGCTCAGCTGATCACACTGCGTCCGGGTTAATGTACCGAATATTCACTTCACTGCACGGCTACTAACACTGATCACTGAATTTATTTTTCACGGAACGTGTTGTTCCTACGTTATAAAAATTGGTGGCTGCGAAAGGGGCCGATTACTGTTAATTACTGGGACGAGATTACTACTATTACCCGGCGAAAAGAAAACTCGTGGCAGACTGTCTCGGGCTGTGCAGTCCGCTGCTGTGACGATTGGTCGAGTCACCTATTTGGGCACATTTTTAAAGACGGGGCACACGTATTTTGGTTATTGGCTGAAGTTGCCACATACATTGTCACACCGCGCGACGAAGAGATCGAACGAAACACGAGGTCGAGAGGGATAGAGCGATTTGACCAAGCGTAGCCTACGCTTTTGTTTTGACGATCGTCGGTCGGATCCGTATCTGATCGCTGCACAGCAGCGGACTGCACAGCCCGAGACAGTCTGCCACGAGTTTTCTTTTCGCCGGGTAATAGTAGTAATCTCGTCCCAGTAATTAACAGTAATCGGCCCCTTTCGCGGCCACCAATTTTTATAACGTAGGAACAACACGTTCCGTGAAAAATAAATTCAGTGATCAGTGTTAGTAGCCGTGCAGTGAAGTGAATATTCGGTACATTGACCCTGCGATCAGCTGAGCACTGGACGCCGATGACCAGGATCGGTACAGTGGCCTAGTGACACAGGTTTCCGAAAAGGGAAGGAAAGCAAGGAAAGGAATGTCCGAAAGGGTGAGTTTTCTTTAATTTATTGGTGATTATTAGGTGTGAAAATAAATTCTTTCCGATTTTAGGGTACAATAACAGTTCGATTTAAAAAATATGAAAACAACTCGATCATCGCAATAATTTCCATTATTGTTCATTACCTTTTGCCATTTTTCTGGCAGCTTCTGAATACCACCGCGATAGAAATTCCAGTCGGAAAGAATTTATTCATACACCTAATATTATTTTTTAAATTTAGTTGTGTTGGCCGTTCTTAAACTACGGATTGTTACCTCAATAACGAATTACGATCACTTGTCGTACATTTTCTGTTACGTTAGCTTTACGTTTATGCCTTATTTAAAAACGAAATTTACGTACTTCTTGTCCTCTCACTTCAAATTATTCTTATTTAAGATTCTGCTTTAAAAAAAAATGTGTAACGCGATTTCCTTCGATGCATGCCGACTTGCTTGTTCGTACGTTCGTAGCACAAGCGCGGTCGCCTACCTCGTAGCCAACGCTACCGCGGGAACTCAGGCGGAAGGCGCACGCTCTGATTGGTCGGGGTTTTTGCTTAATATCTCCTTAACGAAGCTTCGGACAATATTTTCGCTAAGGAAAAAGTTGTTTCAAATCACCCCCTGAGTCACCCCTTTCAAGGAAACGCGACATTTTTGGGACACCCTGTATAAATAGCAGTAACAGGTTAAGTTTTACTACTCTGAAGTCAGTAAAGACTAGTTCAGACACGTCCAGTAGTTTAGTCGATTAGCAAATAATTTAATCTTTTTTCGTGTGTGGATATTAAAATTTAGTCGAGTAGCTTAGTAAAACAATCGTAAATTACTAAATTACTCACTACTCGACTAAATTACTGGACCTGTCGGTTCCAACCTTTAGATACATTGACACTTAAATTTGTTTATTTTATTTTATTTTTACATCTTAACAAAAAAATCTAATCGTCATCCAGACAGACTGGACATTCATAAGAAATTGTTTCGGTTCCTCGATTACAAGTTCCGCAGACCCACTGACGACACGTTATGCATTGCACCCAGTCAGGACCTTTATATGTTTCCCATTTACATTAACATATTTTGCAGACATTATCGTCTTCCCGTTAGTCGCTGTATAAGTTCTAGGCATTATTGCGATCTAATGTTATTAATAATATAATGTATAACGTAACAAAGTTATCTATTTGACAGGCGATTATTGGATATCTAACCGCAAACGTTGAAACAATTGAATACCTAAAATCTCGATCTCGAATGCGACTTTATATGTTCATGCGTATAGGTGCCAATGTAGCCCCGGCATGTGCCAATGTTATCCCCTTCTGCCAATGTTCCCCCATTTTACGGTACATTCGCTCGCGACCGGAAAGTCTCTACGATTCCTCGCAGGGGTGGAGTCTTAACGAAACAGGGATAAATGAACTTAACTATTGGTGGAGGCGTGTCAATGTCGAGCATGCTGTGAAGCGTAAGAGAAGGAGACTTCCAAATCTCGAAACTGCTCTGGACAATATTTGTCGAAGCATCGTTATCTAATTTATGGGTTTACGATGGTACCTCGGCGACAGTCTAACTACATCAACGCGAGGCCACCCGAGTGGAACCCTTAGCCTCTGGGAAACTCAGTTCCGTCTTAGGCCAGGACTCGAACCTTGGTGATATATGGCTGGACAACGGCCTTACACTTGAGGTAACGAAAAACAGACGCGCATCCTCAAACCCAAACACGACAATACGCCGATGTCCCTTTCTGGTCTCGATGGTTTACATTTTACGCTTTCTCTTCTCAACACCTGCACTCGAAGGTAACCAGGGCAACGGTAACCAGAGAATAGCGATTGTCTTGAGTTTCCGCAAATTTACTTGGCCATGTTCCTCCGGTTGCCGGGCGAAGGAGCGGGCCGGTTCATCGTGCGGAAAAAGATGAGGGAAAGAAGAGCCACGGGTAGCTGCTACCCCAGAGGGAGCCAGAGTTGCAAACTCTCGGGGCGTGCTGGCTATAACTGCGTTACGCGATCGTTCGGAAAAACACGTGGACGGAGGCACAGAGGGATGCTGGCCTGGTCGCATGGGCCAGCGTTGCTTTTTTTTTTTTCTCTCCCGGCCACCCCTACCCGGACGCGTCGGTCACGATCCCCGCGGCGGGTCTACTTACAGGGCAAAATGTCAAATCGTTACTCGAAACTTTGCCACTGCAACAGGATTACCTCTAGCCCCTTTCTCCCTGCCACATCGAGGCGGGCCCGAAAGCTGTGCTAGACGAGCGGAATATAAATGAGGGAAACCCGAAGACGAACTGGATCGATCGCGTGCACGTGATAAGGCGGGGCGAGGACGCAACGAGACAGCTTCCTTCGGGATTCCTCAAGCCCCGGGACACGTGCAGAACATTCCAAGCGGCGATTTTGATATCGGGGATCCGCCGCAAAATTCGATACCAGTCGCCTATCCTTTCTCTCGGTCGGACGTATACGCGGCCCGGGATCGGGCCGTGACATTACCGAGGACATCGCGGATTTTTCTTGCGACGCTCCTCCCGCCCTGGACCATCAATTTTTCACGCGGCGCGTAGTATTCATCAAGCGGCCGCGGGACGTGAAATCTACGGGGGGCAGGGTAAGCTGAACTCGAATCTCTTTACTCTGTCGTGGTATTTCTTGGAAAGTTTCTATTAACAAGGTAGACATACGGTTGCTGTTAGACGTGCCATCGGATCCACGAATTGTACGGAGGTCGGCGTAGAAGGAGGAAGGAATCGGAGGACGACGGACGATCGATGGGAGATTAATATCACGCATCGTTTATATCGTATTTCCCCCGAAATAAGTGGAACGCCCGTGTCCGTTTCGTTTGACCTATCTTCCACCCGACTTTTTTCTCCCTCTATTTCGCCGTACGCCCGCGTGGCCTGCCCTAACCCTGCGAACAAAGCAGCGCCGCAATATCGTACGTGATTTAAGAAAAGTTTCCTCCGAAATTGTTTGTGTTATAACCTTTTGGAGAGGTTCCAGCGGGGCGGTGCCTAAGATAAGATTTTTGCTCGCCGTGCCACGGACCGCTGTCACGGGGCAATATCCAGAACGAGGAAGAGACAAAGAGCGGAATCAAAGGGACGATAGTAAAGAAAACAAGGGATGTAATTGAACGAACTCGCCGCACGTCCCCCGACCCAGTGTTTCTCCAGGGTATAATAAATGAATCGAAAACCATCCAGCGGGAAATTTCCACGTCGAACGATCCTTACCCTAGTAGCATTTTCGGTTGGCATACAGTTGGGCCACGCACATAATATTAGTTGGCCAACAGTTAGATTTGGCACTTTTTTTTCAGGTTGGGCCAACAACAGATGGCCAAGGTAGGCTTTCCTACTGTTGCCCAACCATTTATAAGGCCTACCGTACTATATGTAATAGTAATCCAACGGTAAGGAAACGGTTGGATTTTAAATTATACTTATTATTTATAGGTAACGGGAAAATGTTAGAATTTCAACTGGCAAAATTAAAAAGTTAGGTGGACTTCATTTTAAAGTAGTTCTCTTCGTATATGCTGTGACCGTCTCCGGTTTGCGAGACGGTTACCGGTGGACGGAGAAGGAGTCAGATGCCGGGTTCTTCAAATGAGTAATTCTATAGGGCACGGAGACACCTCACAGGCAAGGTAGGGCGCAAGATTGCTCTCGGCCTATCTTCGGAAAGATGTTGGTTTTCGGCACAGCGTGACGATGGTCGACGCGTGCACACCTTCAAGAAGTTAAAAAGAGCGTCTCGGGTGTTAGGTCCGGCATTGTGACCCACTAATACATACGGTACGAGAGCGATCAGTTTCGCTCGCCGCGGCCTTTATATCGGGAGGCCGTACATCTTCGCTCGCGAGACAGTTCGCGGCTTCGCGGCCGCCTAGCGGCCGCGGCGCGAACTCGGCTTATCGGCTCGGCTCCGTACGCTTGCGCGGCGCGTGACGTGACTTCGTCACAATGCTCTAAGATCCAGTATAACCGTAGCCTTAAACAATGTAGAAAATGACGGACGGGACCATTTCGCTCGCGAGGTGGCTTGCGTCCTGTGACTGTCGACGTCAACCGTTCCACTCAACCCTCTCTTCCCCCAGACAGTCTTCATAAAAAGTGTAGCCAATGTGGGTTCAACATTCTTTCAATTACTTTGGGATATGATTTTATTTTCATCCGAACCTATATATTTGTTTTTATTATCTTTAACTAAATGTATTGCAGTAGGGCATTATTAGTTGGCCCAGAATTGGTTATTCGTAGACAAATCACCGGAAGATGAGTGCACTATTAAACAGTTGGCCCAATAGACGGGGTTTGTAGGCGAAACTACTAAATTGTTTAAATCTCAATTGTTTCCCAACCGTAGTCAAATTGTCGGGATGCAAATGCAACATTCAACGGTTGGGCCCTGTAAAGAAGGTTTGTAGGCGAACTACTAACCACCTCCCAACTGATTCCCAACTGTTGGCTACCGTTGGCCAACAAAAATGCTACTAGGGTAGCTGCTCGGTCGCGTTCCGCTATGCTGGCGACCATTGCCCGCTGTAATCTACGCCATCGGGAGGGAGGGAAAAAAACGAAACCCATTCACGCGATAACTCGAAACTATGGAGACCCGTCAAAACTTTCAATTATACACGTACAATGGGTCGACGTATAAAAATTTTCCGTTCCCCTCCGCAGCATCGATTATCGACCAGCCACCCATTGTTGGGACGGAGCATTGCAAAAAAGCTTCAATTTCAACGCGCCCGCGTTACCGCCTGAATTTTTAAGGCGACAGCCGTCAACGTTGTAAAACTCTTCGCGAAGCACCGCCGAAGGGCGGGCCGGTTAATTAATGATTCGAATCTCATTTATCATTAGACCTGGCTCGCTGGAGCGCGGTGCGGGCCGCGTTATAACGTTCTTGCGCCCATACTTTCCTCCTCCTCGGCTGTGTACCGATACACAGAGGCCCTCGGCTAGCTGCATGCGCCCGCCACACCTACCCCGCCCCGCCATCTTTCCTCCCTCTCGCCTTTCTTTAATTAAATAACTTCAAGACACTATCCGTTACTTCATCTAGCCGCTCGACTGTTCCGCCGCCCGGCCCGGCTGCAGTCTACTTTTCAGGTCTGAACACGGGATGCCCATTAAGGTGAATTCGCGAAATTCGATATTTCCGATATCCGGTTGCTTATATCCCTAAACCGCCGTTTCCCCCCGGCTTCCGCGAAATTTCGCGGGCAACGACTTCCCCCGGCGAAGCTTCCTGATGGGAAAAACGGCCCGGCAATCAGGAGCCCGCGCAGCCCTCGTTAAATGTATTCCCAAGGAAGCGTTCTTTCGCCGACCTCCGATGCACCGGTTGCTTCCGGTTTATTGGCGCCCGCCGCGCGCGCGCGCGAGCTGCCGGCTTTGCTCCCGGTGGTGTAATGTTCCATGATATTTTGATGCACTGGTGGATAAACGCCACTCGACACGGCAAACAAGACATCGTCGATGCACGTCCACGGGACTCCCGACGGTTTTTCAGGCTTGTTATTTATTGCGAGCGTAGTTGTTTCCCCGTCGCTCGGGGACGCCGAATGTCCCCCCCGATATTCCCGGCGAAGGAGATTCGAAATCACGATGAAACGTGACGGATGAGAGGAAGGAAGGAAGGAAGAAACGTAAGGAGAATCGAGACGAAGGGGAAGCCCATTGTCGGGGGTATATCGCCGGAGCTGTCTTGTCAGCCCATCCATTATTCAAGTCGCGCGGCTTACAAGTGCGCCACGCCGCGCCACGCCACGCACGGATCCTCGTTAATTCTTCTTATATGTTTGTTTAATACCGGCGGCCCCTCCGATATTACGGCGCGTTCGATTACCCCGATAGGCGACGAAAAAGACAGCGGGATCGTGCACGGTGTATAGATTCATTCGATACTCCGCGCGGCGTCCGCGGCACGGTTGTTGGTGAAAACTCTGATATCGAAATGGACACGGTGCGCTCCCCTTGTGCACCCAGTTTACTTGATATTGTATCCGCGAGCCACGGGAAATATTCGATAATCGGTGTGCCTAATTAAGCTGGTTTAATTAAGTAGTTTTGTTTTACCATAATGCCGAGGTATCCGTTGTAGGAAAAGGTACGAGGTGCTTCAGATCGCAAGTTTAGAGCGTAGACGACAGCCATTTGGGGTATTAGGTCGAGGGGGGTAGCAAACCGATTGATCGATTGTTTCTTCCCCCGCAGTGATTCCCCGTTCTTGTACAGATTTCCTATGCCTTCATCGTCCACCCTCGACCGGCGCAGAGCGATGCAGTGCTGGCTCGCATTGTTCTTTCAAACTACCTAATTACTGATAGGGGGAGTTCCCTTAAGGCAGCGATGCCCCGATGGGCGGCCCGAGAGTACGAGCATCCATCGCATTTTCCAAAGCTCGCGTGGAAGGGGGTCTCGAAACCAATGAAGTTGCAGGCATGTAACGGATGAGGAAAACTCTAGTAGTGTGCGTGTGCCGTGTAGGCTCGTACCCGTAGGCTTATATGACTGGTACTCTTGGAGCCCCAGTGTTCTACATTTTAGGAATTTGGAAAATAAACAGGAATTGACCAATGATTAAACAATAATATTATGTAATTGGACGAAATAGACTTGAACATTCCCACTTACACCTCTGATTAACAAAAAGTTTCTTATTAAACGATTTTTATTCAGCTTCAATCCTCTGTTTGTGTGTTTGTTTGTATGTATGTTTGTTCAGTTCAAATCTAGAAACTCAATTTTAACCCACTTCCAAATATCCAATAGACTTGAAACTTTGCAGGCATACGTAGTTTGGATGGCAATACAAAATTATGAAGAAAAAGAAACCCCCCAGGGTTTAAAAGATTATCCTGTCATCAAAAAATAAAACCCATAACCGCAAATCCAAACGACTTGAAATCAGCCTATAACCACAAATCAAATCAATTTAATCGACATGAAATCAGCATGTAACCACAAATCAAAACTACACAATAAAAAGTATATAAAGAAAAGAATTATTTTTTAGTTTTTAGTGCATTTTAAATACAATCGTTTAACAGTTTAACTTGAAATTTGTTTTATATTTTTTTTCATTTTGTACAAATCAATAAAATCAAATAACACATACAACATTCAATTGAAATTAGAATCAAATGCAATTAAAATATTTGGTTTTCCAGAAACCATTCTGCACAGATCGATACTTATAAGTAAGATTACATACTTAATAAATTATTTTTGCGGCGTAGAGGCGTAGCCTCGTTAGCTATTGTGATTTATTTACAGTTACACGACTTATACTGTCTTATATTGTATATAAACGTACACTAATGCGATTATAGAATTTAGATTCTGCAGGTACTCTTTCTGAGGTTCGAAACTAACTTGTATAACCCAAGTACTTTGAAAATATATATAATGAAACATCACCTCTTATGAGTAGTATTCGAATCCCATAAAATGAAACTTTTATTGGAATTGACTCGGATTCGTAAGTACATATTTAATTTTTTTATTATTTTGACCTTAACCAATGAGGAAACATTCTTAATCAACTCCGCCTACTTCGGAAAACTCGAGGTGGAAAAGTTTTTAAACATTTGTCAGGGATATCTCATCGTCCGCAGACGTTATAGTTATACGTAAGGTAAATCCGGGAGACGCGGTCGAGTCGGAAGTTGGTCGAGTTACTATATTTTAGACTCTATCAGCTATCTGTATGCAAGATCGTGTTAATGTTCAGAACAATTGCCTCTCCGGGAATCAAACAGTTGACTGAATAGCGTTATCACGCGTCATTCTGTATTTTCCGCGAATTCGTGGTTATAAATTGGTTGATACAACTTTGCTTCAAGTGACTTCAGTTTACAACCCGACTTTTAGTAAGTATTGTCTTAAAGCAAAGATCCACCAGTTTTTCTGAATCAGCATAAAATTCTGAGCATGTTAGGTTCATTCGGATAAAATAAATAATATCAGTATTAGTTTAATAGCCATTTTATGTTAGGTCGACCGCATATCCCGGATTTACCCTAATTTCACGTTTCACGTGTTTCACGTTTGTGAACGGTAATCAGAAATGGATCATCCATCAAGTTCCAAACGCAAGTTTGAAGAATGCTGGGAGGAATTATATCTTCTGACACAGCAGAATGGGGAAATACAGTGCCTTGTATGCCACAAGGTACTGCCTTCTGAAAGGCTATTCAATTTAAAAAGACATTACAATACATGCCATGCGAAAGAGTATGGTAATTTGTCAAGGGACGATCGTCTTCAATCTATCGAGCGCCTGAAAGGGAATTTAATAGAAGAGAAAGAAAATCAATCGGAAGACGTAAGTTTTTGTAAATGCTTATCAGTTCTTTTGGAACATATGTATACTATTGAGTTCATTGCTTTCACTGTAGGAGAGTAGTGTCGTGAATAAGCACGCCGTTATAAAGTGCAGCTACGAACTCGCGCTTAAAATTGCAAGAAATGGGCGCCCATTCTCGGATGGGGAGTTTATTAAGGATTGTTTGACGACATCGGTAGAGATCCTATGCCCCGACCAAATAGAACAATTTCGCGAAGTGACCTTATCGCGCAACACGGTCACAAGGAGAATTCAGGAGATGGCAGCGGACGTCCAGCAACAATTGGCTGCTGCCACCCACGAATTTATCGCATACAGTTTGGCACTGGACGAGTCAACGGACGTGACAGGCACACCACAGATTGCAATATTTGTTCGTGGTGTCAATGAGAAGTTATCAATAATAGAGGAACTGTTAGATTTCAGTCCCTTAAAAGAAACCACGACAGGAGCGGATATCTTGTCGTGCGTAGAGAAAGCGGTCGACGGTATGGGGTTAGACTGGACCAAGCTGGTCTCTGTCACAACCGATGGTGCTCCAGCAATGATTGGAGAGCACACTGGATTCGTCGGCCGCCTCCGAAATGGTTTAAGATATCTTCCAGTTCCTCATACAATTGATAACTTCCATTGTATCATCCACCAACAAAATTTATGTGCTAAAAATATACAATTTGAAGACGTTATGTCAGTCGTTATTGAAACGACTAACTATATCCGAATGAACGGACTGAAACGGAGACAGTTCCGTACGTTTCTAGAAGATTTGGAATGCGATTATGGTGATTTGCCGTTACATACCGACGTGCGTTGGCTTAGCCGTGGTAAAGTTTTAAACAGATTTTTCCAACTTAGAGGCGAACTTCCTATATTTCTGGGCATGATAAACCACGACGTTCCGCAATTGCAGGACAAGAAGTGGTTATGTAATTTAGCATTTCTATGTGACCTATCAGATCATTTGAATATATTAAATGTAGGTTTACAAGGGAAGGGTAAAACTGTAATAGATTTCTACGATTCTATTCGCGGATTTCGAATGAAAATCGATTTATGGATTTCACACTTGCGCGAAAACAATTTCTGTCACTTTAAAAAACTGACATCTGTACTCACAGATGAAATAAATATAGATGTAGATAGATATAGAAAAGCAGTGGAAAGTTTAAAACAAGATTTTACAAAGAGATTCCAAGTTTTAGATAAATTAGAACAGTCTCTGGATATAGTATCATCACCGTTTTCAATAAACGTCGAGACAGTTCCACCTAATTTACAATTAGAATTAATAGATTTAAAGGTTGACCGGGCACTGAAGAAAAAATTTGACGAAACAAGTCATATCACCGAATTTTACAAAAACTTTCCGGTATGTAGATTTCCTAATCTCCATAAGTGTATCGCGAATACGTTGGCTATGTTTGGTTCTACATATATTTGCGAACAATTCTTTTCTGTCATGAAAAGAGTAAAATCAACAACGCGAACGAGGATAACCGACTCTAATTTGAAAAGTTCATTAATTTTAACTGCATTCCAGGCATTTTCTCCTGACATAGAACATTTAACACAGCAAAAGCGGCACTAGGTATGAAGGCAAATCACATAATTGACATAACACATTCGACTGACATAACGTTATCTGCAAGCAGAGTTGGGCAGTAATTGATTATTTTGATTATTTGATTACTTTTCACCCAACTCTGCCAATATGTATAATTATATAGTAAAGCACGTAAAGCGTGACAATTGAATATTATCGAAAATATTGGTGATATAAAAAACTGTTATTATGAAAAATTGAAGTGTGTAAGAGGCAGACTTCTCGGCGTGATTTAATTTTTTGTGCGTGAAGATGTCAATGATATCACAAGGTCATCATACGCATACTTTTCAAATTAGAGTCGGTTATTCTCGTTCGCGTTGTTGATTTTACTCTTTTCGTGACAGAAAATAATTGTTCGCATATGTAGGTAGAACCAAACATGGCCAATGTATTCGCGATACACTTATGGAGATGTGGAAATTCGGTGATATGACTTGTTTCGTCAAATTTTTTCTTAAGTGCCCGGTCAACCTTTAAATCTATTAATTCTAATTGTAAATCAGGTGGAACTGTTTCGACGTTTACTGAAAACGGTGATGATAGTATATCCAGAGTCTGTTCTAATTTATCTAAATCTTGGAATCTCTTTGTAAAATCTTGTTTTAAAGTTACCACTGCTTTTCTATATCTAGCTACATCTATATATATTTATTTCATGTGTGAGTACAGATGTCAGTTTTTTAAAGTGACAGAAATTGTTTCCGTGCAATTGTGTTTTCGTTCATTCGAAATCCGCGAATAGAATCGTAGGAATCTATTACAGTTTTACCCTTCCCTTGTAAACCTACATTTAATATATTCAAATGATGTGATAGGTCCGACAGAAAAGCTAAATTGCATAACCACTTCTTGTCCTGCAACTGTGGAACGTCGTGGTTCATCATGCCCAGGAATACTAGAAGTTCGTTTCGAAAAGTAAAAAATATATCTATCTAGCTAAATCTACATTCATTGCATCTGTAACAGCAGATTTTTCTTTGAGGAAATTACGCCTAAAAGTCTGCCCCTCACATACTTACATTTTTTGTAACAATTTTTTCATATCAATCAATCTGTGCAATGTGTCGTTGCCTGCACGTACGTCGTCCGGTGACCTTCGTATATCGCGGATATGAATGTATGGATATATGGATGTATGGATGTATGGATGTATGGATGTATGGATGTATGGATGTATGGATGTATGGATGTATGGATGTATGGATGTATGGATGTTTGGATGTATGTATGTATGTACATCGTACATTGCGATTTCAACCAAAGACCAAAGTTCTTATATTGTATCTTATATTATATGTATTATATTGAATCTTATATTGTATACAAACGTATACTTGATGTGAATATTGTATAAATGTATAGTGTTAAATTTCAACTCGTGTACATAACTGTAAATAAATCACAATAGCTAACGAGGCTACGCCTCTACGCCGCAAAAATAATTTATTAAGTATGTAATCTTACTTATAAGTATCGATCTGTGCAGAATGGTTTCTGGAAAACCAAATATTTTAATTGCATTTGATTCTAATTTCAATTGAATGTTGTATGTGTTATTTGATTTTATTGATTTGTACAAAATGAAAAAAAATATAAAACAAATTTCAAGTTAAACTGTTAAACGATTGTATTTAAAATGCACTAAAAACTAAAAAATAATTCTTTTCTTTATATACTTTTTATTGTGTAGTTTTGATTTGTGGTTACATGCTGATTTCATGTCGATTAAATTGATTTGATTTGTGGTTATAGGCTGATTTCAAGTCGTTTGGATTTGCGGTTATGGGTTTTATTTTTTGATGACAGGATAATCTTTTAAACCCTGGGGGGTTTCTTTTTCTTCATAATTTTGTATTGCCATCCAAACTACGTATGCCTGCAAAGTTTCAAGTCTATTGGATATTTGGAAGTGGGTTAAAATTGAGTTTCTAGATTTGAACTGAACAAACATACATACAAACAAACACACAAACAGAGGATTGAAGCTGAATAAAAATCGTTTAATAAGAAACTTTTTGTTAATCAGAGGTGTAAGTGGGAATGTTCAAGTCTATTTCGTCCAATTACATAATATTATTGTTTAATCATTGGTCAATTCCTGTTTATTTTCCAAATTCCTAAAATGTAGAACACTGGGGCTCCAAGAGTACCAGTCATATAAGCCTACGGGTACGAGCCTACACGGCACACGCACACTACTAGAGTTTTCCTCATCCGTTACATGCCTGCAACTTCATTGGTTTCGAGACCCCCTTCCACGCGAGCTTTGGAAAATGCGATGGATGCTCGTACTCTCGGGCCGCCCATCGGGGCATCGCTGCCTTAAGGGGACTAGGCAGTCGTTTTTCGTGAGAAAGAGACTCTGTCCTTTATTTATTTGTGAACAAATGAAATCACATCCAGATATATGCTTTTACCCAATGTTTATTACTACCATACAGATCGAAAAAAAATTAATAAGAAATATATATGTGCTTTAAAAATGGCGCTGCCGACGGGTAAACATTTTAACGTTTTTCTGTCGTTTTGCTTTAATATCGGTCTTAAAATGTGACGTAATCCGATTTCAAAGGTGAGATTCTTGTTTGTTGGATTCATAGTTTCCGCGCAAACCTATAAAAACAACAATTAAATCGAAATCATGAGATTGGTGGCTGAAAAACGGCGATTTTTCCGAGAAAAATTCGTTCTTATTTGTGCGCTGCTAAAATCCGGTGACTCCTCAATTTTTTTTATGAAAATCTCGAATTTTTACGGACCATATCAGAGGTTTGCGGCGAAATGGCACATGTTTTACACATCCTGTAATTTTTTTCAAGTCGATCTGAACCTCCATTCGTTCGCAATCAGGAAAAAACCAAGAGAAAAAAAGATTCGAGAAAATCGCGTTTAAGGTTTCTGGGCGAAGGCAACGCTATAAGTTACCGCTTGATCTTTTCAGCTGCCAAATCAACAATTTTGCGAATTTTAATATAACCCAAACGGCATTTTATTTAGAAAAGATAGTACTTTCGGAAAATGCAATATACAAAAATCGGTTTTTCGACTGCCTAGTCCCCTTAACGCCGGACGGCACCAAATACCGAACATTACACTGCATTCCATATTAGAGCGTACCGACGCCCCTACCGATTTGCGACCGATCTGCGCAGCTCCCACGAATCTGACACATGCGATTGGTCGTAGCACTTTCGCGATTGGTCGTAGCATTTTCGCTGCCGGTTTACTACCAATCAGCAGTGTACCGCTGCGCGAAACCAGTATGCTCTAATGTGGAACGCAGTGTAGCTATATCTGTGACAGTCCAAACGCTATTTAGCTGTTCTTTCGCGTAAACCGTAGAGGGGATAAAACAAACAACGATCACGTGTCGACATGGTCCAGTTCCTAAATAAATCCTAAATAAATTAATTGATTGTTTGGTGTGACGGGAATCCGGTGAATCGTGTAAAGTTTAGATTATTATATATACCAATATTCCTGGCTAAAAGACGCGTGAGTTGCGTTATTGTATCTTTCGGTAAGTATTTTTTTAATTACCTTTGTGTTTTGTGTAAACAGTGCACTGGTTTCCACAAAAAAAAAATTTTTCAATCTGTTCACTGTCCCCTGGTTCCGGGCAGAACGTTGTCCCCTATTACCGGACAGTATAAACCTAAATCTTGTGTGTTCCTATTTGTATTACTGTTTATTATTTCGGTTTAAGTGTTTAAAAGATACACGTAACCATCATGAATAGCAAGAAAAAAAGTTCATGAGATGAAAATAATTTGAAACCTGCACTTCAGAAAATTCTGGCAAAAGAAATTAGCCTAAGAGAGGCATGTTCAAGATATGGTATTCCAAAAAGTACTTTGTTTGATAAAATAAAATGTATAAAATCTGGTAAAGAAATTACTTTACAGTGTAAATTAGGTAGATTTGCCAAAACAATTCAGTGTTCAAGCTGCCAAAAATGGGCACACGAGGCTCGTGCTGATATTTCCGAATGTTCGGAGGATTATATTTGTGATCACTGTAAACTATATTGAGACTGTGTTGAGTTGCGTCAGTAATTTTTACTGTGTCCGGTACTAGGTGCCACTTAATGATATCTCCAAATCGCATAATCAAGTTTAACCGTAATTTCAGTTAACTATAATGATAATATTGAATGTTTTGTTGTGTAATTTTGATTTCTCATATTGTTATCTTATAAATAACGTAGAATATAAACATTAAAATATTATTTTTTTCTTCTTATTTAAGGAAAACCTTAAGCGTCCGGCACTAGGGGAACCCCCCCTAATAGTCGTCTAAATGAAACTTCGCCTGCACAAAGAAAGGTGCAATTTATTTTCCTTAGATCTGCCGCTGCAAAATACCCTCAAACACTTAGTCACATACACGCCGAGTATGAACTTCCAGCCAAATCGACTCGACCCTTTTAATTATACAACAAGCCACTCGACCCCTATCTGGCCAAGATTAATCATACCAGTGAGGCAAACTTTCGGAAAGGTAAAAAAAATGAAAGGGACTGCCTGGTAAACCTCGTTAACGTTGCAGTCGCGTGGAGTTAAAATGATGAAGTGCAAAGCAGGTACAGGAGCTCGGGGAGCTTTGCCTTAAACTTCCAGCAGCTCGCGAAGATTCCAATTCATCCTAATTGAAAGGGCGATTTCAGAGACAGAAAAAGTTGGGCGAGGAGAGTTGAAAATTCGACGGGCGAGAGGGGAAGAAGTTGGAGCTGCTCTCGATCGACGACCGCATCCGGCTGATCGATACGCGTTAAATTCGCCGTTAAACTCCCGCCTCGACGGGGCCGCGATCCTGCTGGAGATTCCATCCGGCGAAGTAGATCGAGCCGCATACTCTCGCCAATGGGAAGATACCAGCGGCGGGGGCGAATTTTCAAAACGACGCGTCCCCGCGATTCCCACACGCGTACGTACTACACAGGCAGCGGGGGCGTACGATTTTCTGCGCGCAACGCCGAGGAATGGCGTACGTAGCCGTCGTGAATCAATGATCGCGGCTGATATGCACTGGACATCGAGTTGCTTAACCACAATCGAAATTTCGAGCCGTCCGCATCGATGCGGAGGACCGCGGATCCCGTGAATTTCCGCGCGACCGGAATCCGAAACGAGAATCGCGAGAATATGATATTTTAGGAGGCAGAACCACGGCGCGCTGATTCGGCCAAGGTCTATGGGACCGGGCATTATTACACACTTCCTAGCTGCAGAATTCGTTGCAGTGTGTGCAACGAAATTGGCAGCGGCACGATTGATGGAACTGCGTTGAGCGTTGCGTTATTATACAAGTGTACTTCTGCTTCGAAAGATGGCGAAATTATTGAACATCCCGCGTCGACTGCTGTTCGAATTGAATTTTAGTTTGATTTTAATTAAATGCCAGTTAGTAACAGTTGCGAAGAATGGGCACGCTGGAGAGTTACGGGGCCCTGCTCAGAAACAGAATTCGAGTTCGATAGACGACTGACGTAACAAGAGACAAAGAGAGAGAGAGAGAGAGAGAGAAAGAAGGCAGCACAGCTGTATACGCAGCCTATAAATTACGGTGGAGCGCAGCTGGTGCATTTGCTTCGTTAATACAAACCCCCTCGCGCGCGCTGCGTTGCAATTAATAAATGATAACGGTTTCTTATCCACCGGCGAAACTATATCATCCATTGTGCGCGGCCCCTTTTCCATCCATCGTCTTAATTACCCAGCTGTCGTGCACGTCTTACGTGGCTCACTTCATCGCGCGAAGTAGATCGCGCAGATTAAGTCCTCGACGGTTTAGTACACGTTGGCGTTAGTACGTAGCGAATTAGCGTGCTTTTAAAGCCACGCCGCCGGCGATAAGTAGAAGGACAAGCTTGCCTTTGCAAAAAAGGGACAACCGTTAACACGTTTCGCTATTAATCTCAAGCTTTGTCGCTAGGACACTTCAATTTCTGTAATTTAAAAAATTGAAAAAACCCGACTGCTTAAAAAGCGAACTAAAATGACAAAAACAAGACTTAATTTATTTCTACATAGAATAAAAGTACTGCCTACAAGGTGCTTAATTATTTATCATAAATAGGATAATACTGTGATGACAATTGTAATTAACTCAATTGCCTGCAGTCGGAGGCCTGCTGTAAGCATGGGATAGGAGGCATGAATTTCAATTGATGTTGTCCACCTCTTTTTGTTACCAGCTAGAAGCACCTTCTTTTGTCTACATTTGATCGCGATGTTACAGATTTTTTTAGAGAAAAATAAATGATGATGATGATGATGACCTGAGAATCATTGGAATGGAAGGATTTATTTCATTACGAATATTCTAACGGGACAGAAGCTATTGAAAATAGTATTTTGAAAGATTTTGGGATTCATGCTTCGGGTAGAAGAGCATCAAAAGATTTAAGGCCTCCGACTACAGGCAATCGATTTAATTACAATTCTCATCACATTATTATCCTATTTATGATAAATAATATTAAGCAGCTAGTAGGCAGTAGGGGAGACCGGGGCTAGTTGACTAACGAGGTTAGTTGACTAATTCCCTCTAATTCTTGTATTATGGAATAAATTATGCTGCGATTCGCAATATTGGAGCATATGAATGACCAGCTTGCCATTTAATGTGTCGCCGTGACAAAAACTTGCGTGTTCTGTCAGTGAGAATGAAAAATCTAAAAAGGTCGGCTGGAAGTAAATATTTTCGTTTCGACTATTTATGAATTTTTGTCCACTAAGTACTGCTTGAAGTTATTTCATGAATATTTTGTGGAAACCTGATACCTTGACTATAATTTACGGTATTTTATTTTATCCGGTGCGTGGAGGTTTTGTACGTACGACCCTTAACATGTTAACAATGTCGGACGGGGTTACTTGACTAAGCATAGGAATGCTACTAATAATTGCATTTTTTATCCTCAAGATGCAGTCGAGGCAAAGAGTTTAGCTGCTCAAGTCCACTTCCCCCAACACAAATCCTTCCAAACTCAACCCTACCAGTTTTACACCCTATCCTCCCTTCAAACTCTCCGGCCTTCCACATAGACCATAACAAACCAGTACAAAATAATTACAGTATCTTAGACCATGATAATTAATAAAAAAAAAATAACACTGTGGAGGAGTGAAAAAAAAAGAAAAAATTTATTGGTCGTAGTATACATATGTACGCGTTTCGTATACTATATTGATGGAATTGGCAGCGTATATATACGTTTTTCACATTATATTGATGTACTGCGACAGCGTATATATACACCTTTCGCATGCAAAGGGTTAAAACTGAAAAGTAAATGTCAAGTCAACTGACCCCATCATATTTGTCAACTAACCCCGTAGCCGGGGTCTGTTGACTTATTCGTCTCACTACTCTAAATACAATAAAAACTGCAATCTAGACTCAATGAAAACAATTTTCAAAATTATGCCTGTATACCTAATGAAATGTGGAAACTTTTGGCATGCAGTAAGTCAACAAAATACTAATGGTCTATTTATAAAAATTAGAAATGTAAAAAATTAGTCAACTAGCCCCGGTCTCCCCTACTTTTACACTATGTAGAAATAAATTAAGTCTTGTTTTTGTCATTTTAGTTCGCTTTTTAAGCAGTCGGGTTTTTAAATTTTTTAATTTTTTATTTTATATGCTTTATATATATATATATATATGTAGATACTACAAGAGTCCGTAAGAAATAGATACTACTATAAGAGTCGGTAAGAAATTCAAATAAGCGTTGAACAAAATAGCGGCTAGCATCCGCCATATTGTATGGATCATTCGGAAGGTCAAGACAATTCTAAAGACACCTCATTTGTCCAAATTGGTTTTTCCGTACAGGCTCTATAGCGTAACATCCGCACATACATACATAGACTGATAAACACAATACCCTCCTTGGCGTGCCGCAGTCGGGTAAAAAGGCTACCGTTGGTATATCTTCCTTCCTAAACGAAAACGACCACCAAAATCCCCGACTGTGAATACAAAATATCAAGAATCCAAGCAGTCCGTGACGTTCCCTTCGTCGATTCCTTTATTAATAAATGGCAATCATCTCTGCCGCTTGCCGTGTTTCGCGTATCATCGAAACCCAAGCCCCGTCACGTTTTTGCCACGATCGTCTCCGGTTATAAATATCGCTCGAAGGAGCTTGATCGCGTTACTTATGTTTTTCCGCGGGATTTCTTATCGGCCCGGCCCGTGTTCCCGTGGCCCCGCCCGTTCGCGATATATCAAGCGCAAAAAGTCCGTGACAAGCTGAAAGGGGAATCGCATTTCCGTCGACAATAGCGCGCCGAATGCGATTCATTTCTCCATCAATATGATTGGATAGTTGATCCTGATGGATGATCAACATCCGTCACGCCGCTTGGCCGGCTATCCTTGATTCTCTTGCCGCCCGGTCGGCGAAGAAATGCAAATTTGTCAACCGGCCCGACACGCCTGCGGACCCAACGGTGTGGCCATTGTCGTCGCGCGGCAAGCGTCCCGGCGTGAAATCAAAAATTACATTTCACCGTTCGCTGCGTCTCGCTCCGAGCTCGGGATCCAATTTCCAATGTAATTCAATTCCCTCATTACCAAACGCAATAATCTTGAACCGGGCGACGCTTTATCAAATAAAGATTAGCACTCTCGGAGAACGGACTCGCCCTGCCCGTGCTTCGTTGTAACACTGCGACCATTACGGAGTTTCATCGCCGACGCGCTTTTTTTTTAATATTAACTCGTGCCCGGGATTTGCAAATTTATTCCCGGCGTGCCGCGATCGAACGGACCGGCGTGGAATGCCTATTTCACCGCACGCGCGTACACCTGCGGTCCGTAATGCGTGTTCGCTGAGGTCAGAACGTTCCAGCATGCGATTAGTTTTCCCCGTGCTTCTGTTTGTAGCGTGCCGATTCTTGCCAGCTGAAAGCAAATGTTTCCCCACACGCGGAGCATCCCTTGTATTGCCCGAACGCAGCCTTAGGCCGCGTACAGACTTGAGCACGAACGCGAATGAGGCAAGCCGAGGCAGACCCGAATGCCTCGGCCTGGAAAACATTGTGATTTTTGTCCTGTGCGTCCCGCACGAGGCAAGCTGAGGCAAACTGAGGCAAATTGAGACACACTTCTATATCTGAGTATATATAATATCCATATACATTATCTCTGTATATAAAATTTATAAAGCTATGTTCACGCGCTATGGCGTGGTAACGTAACAGCACAAACAGTATAATCACCATGGTAATCGCCGCGAACAATCTAATGGCGTTTTCGGACGGTCGCACTGGGGCGCATTGAGTGCGAATTTTGACCAATCGGAGGCGAAAAAGTTCACACGCTTCGCTTCCGATTGGGTAGGGTTCGCTCTCGGTCCGCCCCAGTGCGACCGTCCGAAAACGCCAAAAGGTGACGAGCGAGCGGGCATCGCGTCTCAAAGTTCTTATTGACTCACCCTCAGAGTTGGGCATTATTCGGTTAAATTTCTATTCGAATACGGATACGTATAAATCCCAAGATTTATTCGCGAATAACGAATGACGGTTTTATTCGACGAAAAATTATTCGTTATTCGCGAATAAATCTGTACCGTTATTCTAGCCAGATTCATTCGGATAAGAATTTATTCGTTATTCGACCTGAATGAACGACGAATAAAGGTCGTCGCCCACTAGGCCGAAGTGCGGCGAAGCGAAGCGCGGCGACCACGCATCGCTCATATGACAGAACAGCAGCGACCACGCATCGCCCATATGACAGAACAGCGGCGGCGAGCATTTCGCTTTGGTCGCTGCGCTTCGCTTCGGCGTAATGGGCGACGACCTTAAATGTGATACCCGGCATCTATCGATGGAAGTCTGTCTGTACTGTGTCCAACAAATTTTATTTAAAATAAATCAAAACGCCACTCTATATAGTACCGCGGTATCTTCCTGCAAAGTGCGACGTATGACAAGAGTTACTTAACCTAAAACATTAGGTTTCATGGGTGTCAGTCAGTGGTGTCATGATACATCGCCGAAATCACGTGATCATTTTATTCGTCCGTTGCCTCGAAAAGAAATTATTCGAATAAATTTTCAGTCGAATAAAAAATTATTCGTTATTGTCGAATAATGTCATTTTATTCGAAGATTATTCGAATAAAAATTTATTCGCACAAATTTATTCGAATCCGTATTCGAATAAAAATTTAGCCGAATAATGCCCAACTCTGCTCACCCTCCATATTCATTTTCTTTCAAATTCGTATTTCTCAATTGCGCCGGTAAGTATGGACTGGAGTGCATTATCGGAGCCTCGAAATACCTGGCTTACAGAGAATGGCATAAATGCTGTTATTTTATTGCACACTGAAACATCTGTTTTGAGGAACCTACATTTTTCTTTTTGAACTAACAGTTTGTCCATATTTTTACTCGCATATGAATCATTTAATTGTTCTCCCTTAACTCACACACACTGTATGCATATTCACATATCATATGTATATACGTGTATATGTAGGGTAAAGGCAGATAATATGGAACAGCACGTAATATGGAACTTCGTAAAATTTCGATAAAGAAATAACGAACTCTTCAGGTAATCGTTTATACTAGATCCCTAGACACAATAGACGATGATACTGAGAATTGAGCATCAGTCGGGCATCTATCATTGAAAGAGAAACGTTTATATTTTTCGTGGGGTGTAAAAGTTTCTGAAAAGTGCATCAAATATTGTAATGAAGGTATGTTACAAAGTATTATTTTGATATAATTTATCATTAAATATGTGTGTTCTTGATTATTCAGCAATAGTTTACCAATAAAGTTAGTTTGTTCTTAGTATAATTCTTAATTTCTTGTCGGAACATGTGTGTACGTAATATGGAACATACCGAGTAACATAGATGAAGTTGATAATGACGATGGCGACGATGATGCGGAATGTGTGGTGTGGCTCGTCTTTCCCTTGCTTTCGCCGCATGCCTCGGGCCGATCCAATGACTTTGGATCGGCCCGAGGCATGCGGCGAATGGCGCCGCGGCACGTCCTGCCTCGGAACGACACCCGCATTGAGCACGAATTAATTTTTTTCGTCCGATAGCGTGCGGCGAACAGCCCCGAGGCAGCGGCGAACGGCCCGAGGCATGCGGCGAACGGCCCCGAGCAATTCACCGACGTGCAACACTTGCATACGCATTCTGCCTCGGCTTGCCTCATTCGCGTTCGTGCTCAAGTCTGTACGCGGCCTTATCCTAACCCCTGCTTCGTAGCACAGTTTTCTAAACATTCCACGGCGTTAACGCTCTAGCTTCTACTTTAAAAGCTCGTCGCACGGAGCCAGCTCCAGTTCAATCTTAAATCAGGCTTTGCAATATTAATCCAAATTGATATCACTAGGTAATCTCCGCGTATCATTTCGTACAGGTACATTCATGCACTTCCACTTTTCGCTCCGATCCCGAAATTGAACCCCATCCAATTTACCACGCCCGTAATTCACAATTCTCACGGTCATCTAACAATAAATTCCAGACGCGCAACGTATCCGAGATATTCCGCTCGTCTCTCCGCGTCCATGCATTTTCCCTCTCGCCGATCGAGCCGCCGCTTCAATTTTCCTTCCCCCCTTTCGACAGTCAATTATGATTACCAGGGGCACGTGACCGAAAGCTTTCCCCCTTAATTCTTGCACGGAGGTCGCGGGAGGAAATTTCTTAATTAACGGTTAGTAATTGGAGAAGCCAGCACTCCGGCTCCGATCTGCCGTCGATTTTTCACCGTGGGTTAATTAAGCCTCCATCGAGGGCCGCGACCCGGGAAAATGGCGACGAAAGGGCGCACCCTTAACGGCGCCATCCATATACGCGTCTCGCGGATCCTAAGCGCGAACGTCGCGCTTTAAAACTTTAAATACGTTGGCTCTAAGTTGGCCGTCGCACCGCCGGTTGACGGGATCGCGAGCTGACCTCGAAGAGCAAATATAAACGCGACGGCGCAAGGGTGGGTCGCAGGGCGAGCCGGAAGGGCATGGGCATTACTTCGTTACGAGTTACGTCATGGCTTGCGTAACGCGGCTAATCGCTTCCAGGTTTACGCGCTTATTACGAGGGTAGAGCGTGCCCGGCCGCTGCGAGGCTGGTGAATCGATGCGAAGCTCAGACCGCGCCGGCCGATAAATCAGTTCACTGAATTGAGCCAGCCGTGTTACGTAAAATATCCGCGACAGGGCCGAGGCGTAATCCAGAAACGCTTTCATTGACGAAGGAATCGATACCACGCCGCCGTGAAATTGCCAGCCGAGGATCATGATCGGAATTTTAAGGTGGCCCACCACCATCCGCGACGCCAGGGAGACGCCTTCGCCGGGCCACTGTGCGCCCTCGTGAAACGTGGATATAATTTCGACGGGAAATTCAAGGGATGGAAATTATTTGATTGCGACTGGCGGCAGCGGCTACTTGACACGTAGAGTCGGGTCAAGACGAGGAGCGTGGGAAGAGATGTCCGAGTGCCTGATAATAAATGTCGTTTTTACCATTTTTATCCGCTGAATTCGCCCTTAAAACCCGACAAGCCGGCATTTTATTGAAACACTTTGCACAAAGGTTCCAGAAGAGGGGAAAAGTGTTTCGCGGTAATCCTTTGCCGCGTCGTTGAGCCTCACTCTCCCTGACGAGAACTTTCGCTTCAAAAGCCGCCGAGTCATTCAATTTTTTCATTAAGTTATGCCCACCTTGAAGCACAGGCTTCTTCGACCTGTCTTAATTACCGGGACCGTCGAAACGCGCTTCCTGCCTTTTGCTGTCCACCCCGGCGTCAGTCAAGCACCGTTTCTCCGTTGACATCCACGGAGAGATGGCGCGTCGCGCGATTGAAAAGTCGCCGGTAATTAACAGAAATTTGAGAACGGAATTGAGGCATTTGATGGAAAAAGGGCACATACGCCAAAATGCCATTTCGAGTAAATCGGTTTCAAAGCTTTCATTATAGTATAACTTAATGAAAAGTAATGCAATTAAATCCAATTTTTTTTAAGGATGTAGTATCATATCCGTCAAACGTTTCGTAAACAGAAGTCATGATTTGAAAATGATATGTGTCTTTATTTAATAGTTTTATGCAAGTGGTTTATGTGCCCTTTTTCCGTAAATAGGGTAAATTCGTAACAAAATTGCTTCTTTGTTTAGTTATTGACATATAATTTTGTTTACATACTTCGTTGGCCATTTTTTATACATCGCTTAAATAAAAATACAAAATGAAGCGCAAAACTAAACAAAAAATGTTATGTTTTAAGTAAGTATTAATTTCACCGATTTTTTGCAGCAAGCTGTCTTACAAATCACTTTCATCTTTCCTAAATTCGCTTCTTTCCTTGCGGATTCGATACACGCCTCACTTTCCATAGTTCCTCGCTTACACAAAATCAAACGTATTGCACGACTAGACAGTAGCCAGCACGGCAGCGCGACCGGTCAGCGACTATGTAGCTGCATGTCGCTCACGCTACGTAACAAAACAGCGTTTAGCTAATTTAAACGTGGGAGAAGAAATGTCTTTGATATATTATATATATATAACATATACCTGAGTCGATTTAACCGATTTACGGAAAAAGGGCACATAAGCCTATGTGCCCTTTTTCCATCAAATGCCTCAATTCAGAGGGTAAATAGGCCCGGCTATCCACCGAGGCCGCCTAACGACTGCAAGCACACGTCCCTCTTGAATATAGTGTTCGCGAATGTGCACGCGCCGATTCAGCCCTGGTTTTTTCGGCGGCCAGAATGGCCCCCGTGGAAAGCTCGTCAGCATGAAAGGAATACGGTGTAAACTGTGCAAGAAATAGCATGGAACTTTTTCATTGTGCGTTGTGAAACTTTTATGGCCATAATATAACGCTCTACACGCACCCCTTTTTTACCATTATTATCAAACAACAAAAGGGACCCGCAATGTGTTAAGAGCTAACGACAACAATGCGGCTAGCTTTTTATTAAATCCTCCACCCCCGTGCATTCATCCTCTGTTTCATACGTTAATAAGGTCTCCGCGGCGAACACCGTTCCAACTTTCCCCAAATCTCACTACTTGGACTACGCACGGAGTCCTAAAGAATGCCCAGCCACGAGCCCCCGAACGCAACAGGCGCAAAGCATGACGAGGGGCAAAACATTGAGAGGTGCGAAAGCCCATCGATCATGAACACCCACAGAAAGTGGGCCCCGGCGTCCATCCGAGGGCCGCCCGCGCCCCGTCGAGCGTCCTTTCAGCTGGGACCACGGCGTAGCCATGATAATGCCGCGGCGTAACGATATTTCACGGAGACCCTACATCAAACCGAAACTGCATATGCAAGTGCGATCGTAGATAACGGGCGTGGGCTTTGTGCCGGCCCTGTCACGGGCCGCGGCCTGATTTTCAGAAGCGTGTGAACGCCGGAAATTACGACGGCCCGGCCGCGTGTATGGCACCGTCGATCTCCTCTGGGACCGATAAGCCGTTCTTTTTTTTTCACCAGCCGCCTTCAATCTAAATTACAGACAACCAGGCCTATCGATCCGCCGCGCCTCTCCCCTCCGCCTAGCGGACTCGTCGAATGCGATTCCGCGACGTAACCGGCGCACCGGTTAACCCAGTTTCATTAAATTTCGCGCCGCGCCTGTCATCCCCCAGCTCCAATCAAGCCCGCCCGGCGACGTCACCGTCGACGGCGCCGACGTTACGCGCGCGATAGTTGCGTTACACCGGCATCCGCCAGTGAAAACCGAACGGAAGGAGCTGACGCCTCCGAGTGCAAGTTAATTCGGACGCGTTAACGGGAGTAATTACGGTGTCTCGCCAAGCGGAGGCGCGAGGATAATGGCCTGGCGGGAATTTTTCATGTGCTATGAACGATTTAATTGTAGGTACGCGGGGCGGTTCGAGTAGCGGGGGGGGATTGGACACGGGACGAGAGTGATTCTCTGTGAAAATGTAAGCTGAAAATGTGGAATAAAATTTTGGTTAATGAGTAGTTGTTTCTGAGGGAGGGTATTGTGTGCTGGGTTAATAATTCACGAAGGGAATGTTGTCGGAAAACATGCACCGTATATTAACATTTTCAAATCTTATCACCCATGGAAGTAATGTGTAACGTGTGCTGGAATAGAATTGTGATAATTGAACTTGAGGTTGGAATTGCGGTTAGGAGAATGGATAGATACTATTATAGTATTAAGGGGTTATACCTAGTCAGGAGGCTGAAACGAGGCGAATGTTAGTGAATTTTTTTTTAAAAAGCGGTAGCATATATTTTTACAGAACTTATTGCCCTTAAAGGTGCAACATTTAATAATGATAATATTTTATAGACAAATATTTACGTGTATAATTAAGGGGGTTTACCCGTTTGAACGCTCGAAAAATGTGTAAGGGAGAGTGGGGGAATTACGAACGCGGGGTAATCGCGAATTCGGAAATGAATCATGTTAGAAAAACCTGAACAACTCCTCCCCTTGCCACGAGACACCTCGTGCCGCGCGTCATGCTAGGTCATAAGTGCAAAACAGTTGACACGCACGCTGCTCAAAATAAATACTGTTGCTGATTTTGATCTATTTTCATATAATTTTTTGACAAATTAAAGTAGGTGTAGCTTCTGTATTTATAATTATCTCAATACTAATGTTTAGGAACACAAAATGTACAAATCAAGGATTAATTTAACCCCAACGTTTTTTCTATTTGATGTTCCAAACCTAACTTTTTTTTTACATTTTTTGTTTTACACCTTATGGGGCATTGACGAACGGCTTGTGTGGGTCAATCCCGAACGTTCGACATTACCCCCTATCGTTTGTCATTACCCCGTGTTTCGAACTAAAGAGTATTATAATTATCCATTTTGATTTCATTTGTTACGATGTTTAGATGCCACGCTATTACAATCGAAAAACAGAACCGACGTATGGTTCGGAGAGTTTGCAAAAAGCTATAGAAGATATCAGGAACAACAAATTAAGTTTTGGCAAAGCAGCAGCAGCTTATTCGGTTCCTAAAACGACAATATTTGATCATATGAAAAAATCCATTATAAGACAACCCAAATGTGGTAGAAAACCACTATTCAGAGAATATCAAGAAATGGAATTAGAGGAGTATATGTTGAAATGTAGCAAGTTGTTTTATGGGCTGACTGTTAAAATGTTGCGAAAAATTGCATTTCAATTTGCGGAACAAAATAAATTGACACACTGTTTTAACAAAACTGCAGTGATGGACAGAGCACGTCGAAAGGCTATTTATGTGATTTTTGTAAAAAATAAGTCGTGTTCGTGATTCCCCCACTCTGTGTTCGTGATTACCCGCCACTAGATAGAAAATCACAAACAGGAACGGTCTTGTTTTTTTATTCAAAACTTATTTTATTTTCAAATTTTATTAAAGTTGATTACAGAAATATATAAACACATAATGTGTGTTTGAATATAAGCAATGAAGACATTATTACCTTTCTAATATTTTGTTTTATTCAACTTTTTCCTTAGGTGTTCGTAATTCCCCCACTCTCCCTTACATTTTGTGGATTTTTTATGGATGTTTGTGGATAGTATTATGAACTACTCAAAAAACAGTTTCAGTTAAAAAGCTTAAAATACGCAGAGAAGATGTAGCTAGCGGAATATGGAAAAATCAGAAAAACCAATTTTCGAAATTTTTTAGGGTAACCTACCCCCTTAGGGGATTCAGCACTGATAAGTTGTTTTTTTTCACCGTCCTCTCGTGGTGATGACGGATGAACCGTGAACGGCTAACGAATCTCACAATAGGCGAAGAACTCGCTGTCCTCGCCGATTGGAGTGGCGCAATAGCTGCGGCGGTTGTTGTTTCGAAAATGGCTTAAGCCTGCGTTAATTAAGGGAGGCTTTGGCTCGTAGCGACTATAATCACCCGCGGCAGGCGTCGCCATGGTGACTGCAGAATGCGTAGAAAATGGCGGCGGGATGAGAAAACGAATGAACCCCCGCGAAAGGGAGAAGAGTGCGGTCGCGGCTGTTTTTATACTGCGCCCGCGAGACTGTCCGTCATTTGTTAGCCCTGTCCGCCCACACCCTTCGCCATCCCCCGCGAAACAATGCGACCGAAGCTCGTGCCGGCTTAATAAGCACTAGAGCGAAGAAATTAAATCCCGATCGTTGTCGTCGCTCCGATTTCGATCAAGCAGACGTTTCAGGCTCCAATGGAAGATCTCAGAAATCAGTCTTACAATTTAGATTTTAGATTGTCCGCAAATATGGTCGGCGGGAAAAGTAGGTAGGTAGAATTGAAGAAGACTTCTCGACGATAAATTTCTATCAATTAAAAAAAAAAACCCAAGTGGTGAACGAGAACAGAATTACTTTCAGGAACGTCGAAAGGGTTACACTAAGATTTTAAGGGTTCTTAGAGTTTACTTTTGGTACGCAACAAGTTAACAAAATACCAATGGTCCATTTATAAAAAGTAGATATATAAAAAATTAGTCAGCTACTTAACCCTTAACTGGTATCCTGGGGTCGGTCATGACCCCAAGCACGCAAAGTTCGCTGCAAAATTTTTGGTTTTCCAGGTTTGTAAACTGAATTTCTAATTAATTTTATAATAATAGTTTAACTTTCTACGCTTCTATTATTTTATACATTACCTACCAACAAAATATTCATAGAGGTTGGATCTAGTGTCGACTTTACAAATTTCTGTGTCCTGTTTTACTTGGGGTCTGCCACGACCCTAGTATACCAGTTACGTTTGAAAAAAAAACAGTATACCAGTTAAGGGTTAACTCCGGTCTCCCCTAAATACCGACGCTTTAGTGACGCACCTCTCCCAGCCATTATAAACAATGGTAATCCGGTGTGGAAATTCGGTGGCAACACAGGAAGAGTTGTTGACGGACAAATCCTATTAGAGCGGTTGCACGGTGTAAGACGAATTTCACGGTGAAATGCAAATCAGGTATATCCGCGATGTCGCGGGGCGTGTCTGGGCATCGGATCGCAACGCGTGCGGCCATAAAATAAGACTTTACAGCGGCCCGGCACATACGCGGTAACCGGATTATCAAGGGAACGGAGACTCGTAAAGCGATTTCATGCCGGTAGACGCGAGTAATTACTCGAAACAGCTTAAGTCGGAAGTTACGATTATGCTCGGCGGATTGCAAATGGCTGGATCCCATTTATCCCGACCGAATCGAAGTTCTAGTCAATAGACTGTTTGACGCTACGTCCCCGAGCTACCCCATTCGCGAAGGGAATACTCCTTCTTTAACGTTCAATCGAGATGGGGTTTCTCGCGCCCGCGAGTAGCTCGCGCTCGCTGTATTTAAATTGGATAGGGGGTGAGAATCGTCGTTACAGATCTTCGAGTACGTGACGACACCCTTGCGCGGCTTCATCTGCCACCCTGTAATTAGTGGTTCTGTACACTACCCCATTGATCTTCGTCTAGGATCGAATGCAGATTACCTACCCCGGAAAAAGTCGGTGTCGATCGGTTGGAAATAATTGAGCATCGGTGGACGTTATCGGCCAGCCGATGGAATAGAGGGACCAAACGGGGAATGGTTACACGGAGGGAAGCCGATTAATGCAAATGTCTAACCTATTGTGGTGTATGGCATAGGCCGAACTAACCGGGGAGAATGATCGGCGCAATGGCGAGGGGAGGGTTAAGCGAGGGAGCTGGATAGGAGAAAGACGGGGGCCGCGGGCGAGACAGAGAGAGAGAGAGAGAGAGAGACACGGAGAGAGCTGCAAGCGGACAGAGAGAGGCGATATTGGAGAGGTCTATTCTGAATTACCCCGGACCAAACTGGACCTGCTCCACGACGGCTCGACCGCAACGCTTCAATTTAGAATGCTAATCAGCCAGACCCGCCACCACCCCCCCTCAAGCCCCTTCTACGCCCTGTCTCTCCGTCACCGACAGTTTAATGTCTATACGTGTATCCATCCCTTAATCTGCCGCCGGTTTTCAGAGCCGGGGACCGAGTGCCTTTAACCGAAAGCCAGCGGTAGTATGTCAATGTCTAGCGTTCAGCGCTACTCTCATCGTCGAGGGATTCCGCGCGGCCGAGGGTGAGCAGGGTGGTGGTTCCCCGAGACTACAGGGCACGATGGGAGAGCGACGACGGAAGGGGTCGCGAAGGCGGACCTGGTGGAAGGGAAAGACAGAGGGAAATCCTTGCATCGTCGAGGATGCACCGTGCGCGAGCTTCCTTTGATCCTGTGACGGAAGGACGAGTGCCGTCGAGCATCGTCTCGAGGACCATTCGCTAACGGCCGAGTTCCTACGGGCCGATCCTCTGCAGCGAGGAAAAAGACGGTTGGGAATGACTGGGATGCACTCCCCGTCTCCGTAGCTATGCTTTCTCGAGCGGATCCTGCATAAACGCTCCTCCCAGGGCACGGAGATCGGATCGCGATCCCGTGGAACGATATCGCTATGCTCGCGGGATTGGAAGAAATCCCGCGTGCGATTCGCCACAGTCGGGTGGGAGAGAGGAACGGGAAAGAGATCCATCGACTGTGTGCGGTGCGATCTTGTCGCCAGTTGATTGGCTTGGTTTCAGACGTCGAATGCACGGTAGGTAAGTACGTAACTTTGGGAAATGAGTGGAGTTGAGAAGTGGCCCGGAGTAGTGTGTACTACGGTCAACTCCGACGTTAAACATCCCTTCGTACGAAAACCTGCTCGCCGCGGCGCCGCTCTGAAATAGTTTGCGGGGGAAGTTCGGGAAGGCCATCCGACGCTGAATATCGCGCGTCTACCGCGGAGGGTAAGCGTGAAAGCCGAATATAGAAATCCGCGCGATTAATTCTGTCTCCTTGATGGGGAAACCTTCCAACCCTCCAGCCACCCCCGCCGTCCCGTTTCCCCGTCTGTCCGTTTCGTTCTCCGGACCACCAGAGATATCTCCATACTTTAAGTGTCCCTGTTTGAAGAGCAGCGAGCGGAAGACGGAATTTCAATTAAACATTTATCCGCCTCGGAAAAGTCTGGCCCGACGCTTTGCGTAACTTCATTCGCGGGACGCGCGGGCGCCCGTAGTTACTGAATCATTTATTAATTCACCGATAGGCAACTGTCGGCTCCGGCTGCATAACAGCGGAGGGTCGTCGCGATATATTCCCCCCGGGGTGCTCTGTAATTGGTGAACTTGTTAATTATCTGATAACGACGATTCCGCTCTCGCGATCACTCGAAAGATTCCCAGCGACGGCGAACAACAACCGACCAGGAGGACAACAAAGCGCGAATAATTAATGCAACGAACGCGACGCGCGCGGCCCTTGTCCCGGTCTAATTTGCATTTACAAGACACGCTTCTGTAAACGTATCGCGGCAACATTTTCATTAACAAAAGTCTCCGTCCGCGCGGAACGGCCGCGCAAAAGAAGCCCGGTTAATTAAGGCCGGGCGAGGGGAACCGAATTCTCCGCTGAAAAAAAATCCCCCGCGGACGCTTTTGATTAAAGCTGCGTTCGATTTTCACTGGACGCAAGCGGAATAACGAAGTAATTTACGATTTTGTTGAAACGATTACGGGGCCCGCGGAACCGGCGGATTCGCCCGCGATCGCGAAAACTCGCCGCTGCACCGTTGCGCGCCGGTGATACGCGTAAATGAACGCTTGGATAATTGCGCGATATCGTCAACTAAAGGGATCGGGGGATCGGGTATTGATCTGTAAAAATACTCCCGTTAGATTTAGTGATTTCCGTAAGTAGCACCCTAATAATGTTTACGCAACGAGGAATTGAAGGCCCACCGGGTGGTCGGGGACTACGGAACACATTGGTCGATCCGTGAAATGGAAAACGGGGAGATTCTCATCGAGCACCGCGATGAATTATGCGTGGTTCGCTCTGTGTCTGTATTCCAATGGTATAACGAAGCGAGGAATATCGCGTCGACCGGGCAGAATAAAATTGACCTCCGCGCGCGGAAAGTACGAGCGCGCGACTGAATCGGCGCGTAATTAAAATTTAATCGCGCCCGAGCCCGCGGCACGGTGGCTTACGCGCTTGTTGCGCGGCCGTGCAATTTGCACGATCGACAGGTGGCGATGACTATTTCAAAGCTGCCAGCGGTGGAACTACGGTGATTGCAAACATGGTCACGTTCTTGCACGCGGCTATATATCAATCCCGAAAGACGTGCTAATCACGGCCCGTCCTCGTCCGCGACAGCCGCGATCCCGCTCGCTCTTCCAGCTCCCAATTTTCATTCAAATGCGCCAGCTGCGCGTCCGCGGCCGGCACGGGCCGCTAGAATAAAGCTTAATATTTTGACGTGCCGCCGTTCGAAACGCGGCCGAAACGTGTCCACGGAACTGCTACCAACCGGTAAGCCGACAGGTAATACATATTCTGTCCGCCTCGATTAAATCGGAAGAGTCGTTCCCAGCCGATTTCAAGTTTCATCGAAACATCGAATTTTTCATCCGACCACCTCGACCGCCTATGTTTGCCCACGATTTTCGGTGCCAGTCCGTGCGCAAGGGCAGCCGTCCTGTCGAGCGCTGACTGATCGCAATGTATCGACATTCATTCCACGCGTCTTCCACTTTTCGATATATGTATCCCCATGATGAGGGGGGAAATGTAGGGAAATGTTAGTCCAAGTGGAGATCGCGGGACTTCTACGCCCTCTCTGTAAATATTCGTGCTTGGAGTGCCGTCTACAAACGGAATACTTTTATGTGAGATCCGAAGGTGCGAATCCACGACGAGATTTTACACGAGACAAGAATCACAGCGACAACTGAATGTGAATAATGGAAATAGTCGCGAGAGATGGGATTTTTGAAAATATATCATAAAACTTGTCTCGTGAGAGTCTAATTTCCTGAAGCTAATGACAAAATAATTCAAAAATAATAAAATAATGAAATAATTGTCTACGAGGTTAAAGTCACGATATTTTTGTCTCGTCGTGGAATTGCACCTTTACAGTAGACTTGAATATCGTGGGAGATTCTAAAAAGTTCGTGTCCCCGAAGCTCCTCCCTAGCGTATAGAATTCTCACAAGGAGAGTATTTTAAGTGTCCGCCTCCGATCATTTTGATTTTTGGATATGTTATACAGGACCGAAAAATAAGAAATACGTGTTTTTTTATTTTTCCCCGTTTTCATATTTGGGGGGTGAAAACTGCGTTCAAAGTTAGGGTTAAAAACTCATTTTTGTGGAATATCTCGAGAACTATTAGAGATAGGGGAATAGTGTCAATGGACGAATTTTGTGTCTTTGAATGCGAAATATGACTGACTCACCAGATTTTCAAAAAGTCCACAAAAATGATTTTTCACCCCTAACTTTGAACGCAGTTTTCACCCCCCAAATATGAAAACGGGGAAAAATAAAAAAACACGTATTTCTTATTTTTCGGTCCTCTATAACATATCCAAAAATCAAAATGATCGGAGGCGGACACCTAAAATACACTCCTTGTCAGTGGAAAAGTCAATCATATGTCGGCCGAGGAATGGAACTCTCTCGCGAATTGATCCTACTCCGCCAATTGATCAATTCCAAGGATTAATCCAGTGACTAGGATGGGCAACTGATGCCAATCGATCACCAGCAAACGCGAAGCATCGAACAGAAGCCGATACTCGAGCATCGAACACCTAAAACAACTACGGAATACGCGCGCCGGTGGCTCATCAAAGCGTTCAATCTTCCGTGACCACGAGTCAGAAACAATAGCTGGGACGAACGAGGGAAAACGACGGGGGGATGAAAGACGGGCAAACATCAAACCCGCTGGAAGCGGGCAGGAAAGTCGCGGGCGAAGTAGACGCGGCGCGCATGAATCACCGGTGGGCGCGTTCAAAGCCAGCCCACTCGGAATCACCGGTGGAAATTCAGAAATTCAGAAATCCAGGGGCAGCCCGGTATCGGGCTCGGCCCTGCTGTCCCTGTTCCGCGCCGCGAGGACCCTGTATGCTCGTGGTTCCCGCTTCCGTTGCTACGGACACATTTGATATACGGGTCGGTGTATGCATCGGGCGGCACGGCGGGGCGCGGGGGCGTATATAGATTACCGAAGGTGCGAGAGAGGCACAATAGAGTGTAATCAACGCCGAGTGCGCCACGGCGCGGCGCTGTCCGCGTTAATATTAAATCGCGGCTCCTGCGGTTGTCTCGAGTGCTTATCTCGGATCTTCCTCCGCCTCTTCGTCATATAGTTGCAGACATCGGGTGGCTGTTGATACCCTCTCGAGCCACCAGCCACCCTAAACTCGCCCTATCGTGTACCTATACCTACAGCCCCTCCAATCTCACCCTCTCCCCCCCTCTCTCTCTCTCTCTCTTTCTCTCCCTCACGACCCCTCTACAACCACCGTCGTGGATGAGAAATCTTCGATATTGCACGTTTGGGACACCAAGAGCCAGACCCCGTATGATTTCGCCATCGACTCACCCCTCGTTTCTCCACCCTCCTGTTCCGCTATAACCGGCGCAACCAGGCCCCTCTACCTTCTATCTTCACGCAAAGCCAACGGTGCCCGCGACGTCGCGATACCATCTACAGCCCGTGCTTACAGATTATCAGAGCCACTCCTGGTGTCCAGAGGATAATCGAGGCGGCCGTATCCAGCGTTCGCCGAGAGCGTTTAGCAGAGTCCATCCGGATAATGATTGCCGCGAAACGGCTCGTACATGGCAGCTCCTTTATTGCTTGGCCTATTTTTCAGCCGGCAACGCTTTACCCTCCTCCATACGCAACTTCCAGCCTCTACCAACGACGCGCCAGTGCCCGCGCGTAGATCGGACTCGCTCGAAATTCGCATGGCGAGGGCAATAACGAGCCGCACGCGTAACTAAATCTTGTAACTTCCACGAGGCCTGTACAGCTCGGTACATTCAGGCCTCCGTGTGGTTGCGGAACTTTCGACGCGCAGCGCGAGCCGGTAATTAAAAATCGATAGGCTGCACGCGTAAATTACGCAAAGTGGCGAACGATGGGTTGCTCGCTGCCTTGACTGCGAGCGTTCGAGATTCATTTAGCGATGACAAGTAGGACAACGCTGGGTCGCGTGCAACGCAGCTGACGACCTGGTGACAGCGCGAGGGATCTCCAATGAATTTTCGGCTACGCGGATGGGGGCTGGTTGAACTCGATGCAGGGAATGTGCACGATCTTCGAATTTATGAGAATAAAGTTGGAGGGGAAGTGACGAGATGAGCGTGCTGACTCGTTGCAGGTCCATCAATTTTGTATGCTCCAGGGACATTCTTGCCGGACCAGCTTGAAACTTCGTCCTAAACCTTCGTGGTTTCCTGTGGAAATACTGCGATACGTGGCTTCGCGCAGTCCTTCCGACGTCTTTATGACGGCTTGAATGCCGACGATTAGAGGAATCGGAACCGTAAAAGTTTTACGCGAACGCTGGAATGGCGCCGCCGTTATAGCTTTGTCGCGACGTTCAAAGAATAACTAAAGAGGGACGATGAAATTCCGCTTAACATCCACTTTATCCTTCGCTCCTCGCTAACGTCCTCACGGTGACGCAGGGATACCCCGTAATCATTATCCCGGAAAAACTTGTCTGCTTCCATCAAGCTCGGCCGGCGAATCAGGTGTCTCTGCCGGTGCTATCGATACACATGGTCGGAGGATCGTAGGTCGGTACGCCGGGACGTATCTCGGATACCGTCAGCCTCCGTTATCTGCGAAGATAACTGGCGGCGTTGAGGGTAGAAAATGATATTCGCAGCGAAGGGAGAAAATTAAATTTCTCTCGATTCTTCCCTCTGCTTTCCCCGAGCTTTCGAAATATCTTCCAAGTGCGATCGTAACGCGTGCAATCGAAGTGTCCATCGAACTCTGCCAGCTTCTCAGAAGCAATCACTTCGACCGAAAATTCAAAGTCCTCGAATACTTCAAATCTGTCGACTGCTTTAAAATCTCTCCCGTCGGCAGAAAAATCACGAGACCCAGCTAGAACCTCGAAATCTGCTAGTCCATCGCATCTTCCCTGTCGGCTCATAGTTACAATTAGTTCCCATCGTCGGAGCACTCGACCTCGACGCATCACAGATTTAGTTCAGGGCCCCAGAGCGCTTAGTCTACGTCAGAAATCTGTCAAGCCTTAAACTCCGGCTGTAATCCATCTCAGAGGCGGCACCGCTCCCGAAATGTGTTATATCGCCGCGATATAATCGGTCTTCGAGCCTCTCGCCAGGGCTCCGGCGCAGAACACAGCCTGTTACTCGACGGCCGCGGATCGCGCGCCCCGAAAGTCGTGAGTCGCCGGGGCTTCCCTCCTCGTTCCTCCTTGGCGCGGCAGATCTCCCAGTCCAGAAGTGATATCGGAGTTCAAAGCAAGCTGGCGGAATTGCTAGACCCGGCCTCGCTGCTATCGGGAACGCGATGTCGCAGCAACATATACATGCGCAGCCGCTATTGTATTTTAATACACACTCTTTTCCGCCGTGCTCCCTTTCGCCTGTAAGCCCGAAACTGTTCCCGCTGATTAAAATTCTGTCGCTTTCAAAAATACGTCGCAATTGCGGCTTAATTGCGACGTGCGACTTGCCGGCGGAAAAGAAGAGAGTAAAAAGAAGGGGCGGCATGGTTGGCCCGGTGGAATGTTTCATTTAAACTCTTCATTCAAGATACGGTGTTAAGTGGAAATGTACGACGGCGGACAAAGGAATGTCGTTTTAGTAGGTGCAACAATATTCCAGGCCGCAGCTAGGAAAAGCGACCGGCTCCGCTGTCCGCGCGTAATACATTCCCGTGTAAAGTTCCGGGAATAATCCCTGGACAGCCTATACGGCCCTCGCGTGTGGTCTTTGTGTCTAGGATTTCGTTTAGCATCGAGTTTCGTTTTCGACCCGCCCCCAGCGGCCAGCCAAGAGCGTTTCGGTGTTCTCGCCACGCTTTAAGCCGCTGCCTTATCGTCATAAATCCATATGGCAAATGGCCGGAAAGTGGCTCGAATGGGGATTTCTTTGGGGCGTTTTTCCTCGCCGGATAGGTACTTCACCGAGCTAATCCACGTAGATTTGTTCGCAAGTGTGTAGACGTCAATCATTTTCGAGCGTTGGCTTCGAAGAGAAGGGATCGTCGTTCATATGGAGCAATTAGTATCCACGGCTCTGGCTCGGCGAGGGAAAGGCTCGAGTTGCAGCCAGCGAACTGAAGGGCTTCACATCTTTCTCCGGCCTTCCAATGAAATTACATAATTCCTCGAGGCACTCGTTCTCGTGGTCTTCGCCACGACCACACGAGAGAAACGCAAGTGGATCCCTCTGAGAACAGAACGGCCTTCGGTTCCGTGAAACGAATGTAGGCATCTAGTTAGGCCGCGTCCAGATCTGAACCGAACGCCGAACCGAACGCCACTTGAGTAGTTAGACGAAGCAAGACAAGTATATCACTCGTCTTACTCCATCTAACAACTCAAGTGCGTTCGCGGTTCGGCGTTCGGTTCAGATCTGGACCGGGCCTTACGCGCACAGTTAACACTTTACCGACCGGTAGCCTATTTTAATAGGCTTTTTGTCCCCGACGCTTTCCGACCGGTAGCCGTCTAATAATTTGTTATTGTAGGAGCCGGAAAAAGAGAGCCACCGGCGCCGGGAATCGAACCCGGGCCGCCCGCGTGCTGATCAGCAGCGTTAGCCACACCGCTACGCCGACTCTCCGCGGTCTCTCTAGTTCCGAACTCCTATCTAACCGACGCCACCTATGGGCCACTCCGCACCATAGGCCGTCTTCTCCGAGCGCCCACCGCCTACATTATCTATTATTGAGGTACAATTGTTAGATTGTACTGTAAGCTCCCATATTCTTATATCATTTTATTTTAATTCACCCTTCGCGATGAATAAAAAACACTGTAGTGGAGAGATTTATTTAGATGACCTATCAGATTGTTCTGACAGTTATTCAGCAAATGATAGTGGTGATGAAAGTAGTGGCAGTGATGTAATGATTCGAAAGAGATGTCATGTATTGCCACTGGAATATAGTGATTCGGAAGACGACAATCCAAATGACGTTGAAGTCAACGATGATACAAGGTCGACGAATGATGAATCAATAATTTCTTAACCTTTCGAAGGCAGCCCCGGCATAAAAATTATGCCGAGTTCTGCAGAAAGTGTAATGGACAGTGTAAATTTATTCATTGGAAATGAATTTTTTGAATACTTGGTGAGGGAATCGAATAGGTATCATTATGATGTCGTAGATATATAAAATTAAATAAAAAACGAGGAAATGGACAGATGGCACGGTACCAGAAATGAAGAAATTTTTAGGTCTAATAGTTCTAATAGGACAAGTAAAAAAGCGTGCTCTCTACAACTATTGGTCAACTGATCCAAGTATAGAAACTCCATTCTTGTCGCAAGTAATGACCCTAGTAGCATTTTTGGTTGGCATACAGTTGGGCCACGCACATAATATTAGTTGGCCAACAGTTAGATTTGGCACTTTTTTTTCAGGTTCGGCCAACAACAGATGGCCAAGGTAGGCTTTCCTACTGTTGCCCAACCATTTATAGGGCCTACCGTACTATATGTAATAGTAATCCAACGGTAGGCAAACGGTTGGATTTTGAATTATACTTATTATTTATAGGTAACGGGAAAATGTTAGAATTTCAACTGGCAAAATTAAAAAGTTAGGTGGACTCATTTTAAACTAGTTCTCTTCGTATATGCTCTAAGATCCAGTATAACCGTAGCCTTAAACAATGTACAAAATGACGGACGGGACCATTTCGCTCGCGAGGCGGCTTGCGTCCTGTGACTGTCGACGTCAACCGTTCCACTCAACCCTCTCTTCCCCCAGGCAGTCTTCATAAAAAGTGTAGCCAATGTGGGTTCAAAATTCTTTCAATTACTTTGGGATATGATTTTATTTTCATCCGAACCTATATATTTGTTTTTATTATCTTTAACTAAATGTATTTCCGTAGGGCATTATTAGTTGGCCCAGAATTGGTTATTCGTAGACAAATCACCGGAAGATGAGTGCAATATTAAACAGTTGGCCCAATAGACGGGGTTTGTAGGCGAAACTACTAACCACCTCCCAATTGATTCCCAACCTTAGGCAAATTGTCGGGATGCAAATGCAACATTCAACGGTTGGGCCCTGTAAAGAAGGTTTGTAGGCGAAACTACTAACCACCTCCCAACTGATACCCAACTGTTGGCTACCGTTGGCCAACAAAAATGCTACTAGGGGAGCAGGAACAGATTTTTACAAATAATGCAGAGCTGGCATTTTTGTGACAATGAGGACATTCCTTTCATTTCGGATAGGCTGGTTAAAGTTCAGCCTGTCATTGATTATTTAGAAAAAAAGTTGGAAACGATTCTAATAGATAAAATAAATATTGTTTAATACCAATTTCATGAAAAAAAAAATGTTATTAGATTTAATTACCCAGTAATAACAGAAAGCGAATAATATATTAAGAACTTTTACTAAGTTTGGTTAAGCGCATATATTCCCGCGCGACAGTCTACACTTGATTCCACATTGGAGCATCTCGACGCCCCTACCGATTTGCGACCGATCTGCGCAGCTCCCACTACTACCCACGGTTTGAACCGCATGCGATTGGTCGTGGTAATTTCCACGGAATAATTGGTACATCCCAAACGCGGGACCTGACCGTTGTCAACGTAAACAGTCCCGCACGAAGAGTGAACAGAGAGAGTAGAGAAGGCCGTGCGACGGAGAAAAACATAGGCGGTTAAGTGGGGAGGCGGTGTAGCAACGTCGCCTGAGGGTCGTGCCTGCGCGAAATCTTGATGCTCTACTGTGGAATCAAGTGTAAGCCGAAACAGAGCCGGTGTCAGGGAAGTATTTGCGGCGACTGGTCGGTGAGTAGTGGAAAGGATGTTCAGCCTTACCGGTCGGTAAAGTGTTAAGAAACTAAACCGTGAAGGAACCCGCGCGCGAGTCGCGTGTCAGCCGCGCAGGTAGGCGTGCGGATCCGGCGCGTTTCTTTCGCGCGAAGCCCCGCTTATTAAACGTCGTAAACTTCATACGACACAATAAGCGGCGTGGCAATTTGTTCCGACGGGTTGGGATCTAACAACTTCGATGGAAGTTTCTTGAACCGGGCCAACTCCCTTACGTGTAACCGCTTACGAATGCGCCAAGCAGCTGCGCCAACGGGGAAGGGAACTTGGTCCGACGCGCCGCGAAACAAACTGACGTGCTGACTGAACATTAGAAACTCAGCCAAGCAATCAACATTTCCGGGATACTCTTACAACTACGACGATTAATGCACGCACCCGGGGAATTCCATATACAGATGTAGCCGCGAACGTAATCGCGTTAATTCGCGCGGCAAATGTAACTCATCCCGGGAGAGTGCATTTGCACGCGCGGCATTCAATTTAGGCTCGCCCGCGAACCGCTCATCGCGCCGATCAGCGCTCCGTGAATTCGCGCAAGTGCCTGGGCGCCGGATTATTGGTAATGTTTCACGGTTTTGCAGCAGCTTTTAATTGCGAACGGATACGTAAGCGCGCAGGTGCTTCCTACACCTTTGATTTCTTTAGTCTGCAGGATTGGGTGAAAGGAGATTCCAGCTGGCTAAAGGGATTCAGGGCACATCGCTTTGGGGGAGAGAGATTTTTGGGAGAGAAAGGTCATTCGTGAAACAGTTGGCCCAGCATAAACAAGGATTAGTGGCATGTGGATACCGTAGACGAATAGCGGGGCCGACCAATGCACGCACTCCTGCCGCTGACAGCGAGAAGTGCAGACGAAATTATTGGATAGGAAACGCCCACGATATTATAAACGGCAGATATTCACTGTAATATTTCACGAGCGCTCGTGCGATATTTCCAAAATGTTCGAACCGCTCGGCACTGATTTTAAAATCGCGCGCTGCTTTGATAAATTTTTATTTTAAAAAGCCAACTATTCGGGACAGATTGTACGGTGGTTTATTTTGTTTATCGCTCGAGCGTGGCGGCTGCTGGCGATATCCTCTCGGCGTTTCCGCGACGCTGGGCGGCACTTAAAAGAGGAAGCCGCGTAGTCTTTGGCAACTGTCTGAGAGCTTCTCGGCTCCCTTTCAATCTCATTAGACAGTCCGCGTTAAATTGGAGATCCAGAAGGTAGGTGTGCTCGAAAACACGACGGGGTCTCCTTTCCAAGTAAACTTCCGATGTGGCTTTGTAAGCGTGCCAATGAAAAAAAAGCACGTCTTGAAAGCCCGCACGGTCTGTAAGTGGGTACACGTGCAGCGTCGCAGTTTCCTTGGACAGGATAAGGAGTCCGAGCTCGAAACGAGAGAAACGACTCAGAACTTTATCAAAGAAGTACGTGATCCTTGCACTTAACGACCGTCGCCGTCTCCCTTACGAAACGCGGTGTTCTAGCAGGCGCCGAGAGCCTCGAGATAGGGTTTACGTGGACAGGGATTTCTCAAATTGGTTTTGTTAGGACCCCCGATCACCTTCTTCTCTCCGGCAGGCTCCAACACAAACCTGTCGGCGACCGAGGAAACGAAGGACAAACTCTAAAATACATGCTCTCTGGAGCCAATAGCGAATCTTAGCTTCTGCAACGAGAAACTATTCCCCAGGAGCAAATGAAATCATGGCCCCGGCGAGTGTCGTGCGCCAAACGCCGCTTTGTCCCGTCATCCTTTACGATTCTATATCTGTCATAGCAGCGCTGTTCTGTTAATAAGAATCTCTCATTCGAAATTCAATAATAATGATTTCCGGGAAATATCAACGAATTTAAGTACGTATCGCGAGCTCGATATAAGGGGTCGTCCTTAAATTACGTAGGGTACACATCCATGCCCTAGGAATACAGATGCGCAATAGACATGGATAGTGAAGAAAATAACTTTTCGATACCCTAAAGTAACTTTTCCTTACTGGCATAAAATTGTAATATAAACACTCCCTTCGCAAGTATGTGCTTGTTCGATTTTTTAATCTGTAATTCGACCTTTTTTAAACTAGTATTGATCGTTACTTGGCACTTTTAAGCGTCTCGTTAGTCAAAATTTATAATTTAAGTTCAAAAGCATGGTCGGGGGCGATTGTAACATCGGCAGTCGGGGTCGGTTTTACCGCAACAGAACCGAATAGGGACAAAGAAGGCGAATAATATTGTCTTATTTGCATGAAATCATATAGCATAGCACAAGCAAACCAAATGAAAAATTGGTGCAATATACTGAATGTAAGGATTGAGCAGATGCAAAATGCACCAGCCAAAACGTATTTTATTTCTGCCAGAATTGCGATACCACATAATTTGTTATAGATTTTCCTTTTTTCATTTATTATTATAATCTAAATCAATAAATATTTTAATTTTGTAAAGTTATATTTGTGCTACTATCGACTCCATGCAGTGTTACAACCGACCCGGGGTCGGGGACGGTTGTAACACTTTCTCCGCTTCTCATTTTTTATTAATAACCGGAATATTACTTGACATTAGTGATGGGACTGATACCAATACTATTGATGATATTCAATCAATTCGATACCAAAGTACTTAATAGGAAATATCGATATGCATCGAAATGTTATGTACTTGGTATCAATCATCGATACCAATTCTTCTTCAACCGATACCATATCAATACTATACCGAATCAAAACCGGTTTGATACTTTACGATATTATCGATACTTATTTGATACTTACGAAATTATCGATACTTGTCTGATACTGTACGAAATTATCGTTTTTTATTTGATAATTCTGTGATCAGATGGCAAACCTGTTATGATATCTATTTGATACGAAAGTATCGGTTTCGATTTGCAATTTACTAATTCACGAAAATAGTATTTATTACCAATCATGATTTGATAATATAACTAATGAAGTAGGAGTTGGAATCAGTATCATGAACTACATATATAATTGAATTTTAATTAATAAATGATGTACATATACATTATTCTAGAATGAAATATTTTGTTGCATTTTGCTTCCAATAAATAAGACGATTTTTTATGGGTAAACAACTTTCTTTAAAAAAGTTATCTAACTGTAATTGTACATCATTACCATCTAATGAGTTTCTATTTCTGCCTTCGATATAATTATCAAATGAAGCCCAAAAATTAGATTTCATCCTCTGTCAGTGGTGACATTGATGTTTTGTGGTTATATTGCATATTGATTGAATTGATTTGATTTGTGGTTACAGGCTGATTTCAAGTCGTTTGGATTTGTGGTTATGGGTTATATTTATTGATGACAGGGTAATTCTATCTCCCCTTCCGTTTTTTTTCTTAATTTTGTATTATCATCATAACTACGCGCGTCTGCAAAGTTTCAAGACAATTGGATTGGTGGAACTGGGTTAAATAGGTTTTCCGTTTTACCCCACGAAAAGTGTTCCGTTTTGCCCCACATGCAGTTATTTGGTAAACATTTAATATTTACACTTCAGCGTGAGGTAAAGATATTGCAGGTATCGATATTCTCGTATAGGTATCAAGTAGGTATGGATATTTTTGTGTAGGTATGAAACAGGTATCGATACATTCTGATATGTAAGTATCAAAGAAGCATCGATTCCTTTTGATGCCTTTGACTTTGATATGTATCAATACCAGATTGAAATTTGTAGAAGGGTATCGATATGTATCGATACGGTATCAGTCCCATCACTACTTGACATACAGCGAAACTGTTGTGGCTCAAATAATGTCAGATAAGTAAGTAACATTTTCGTAAAAAAACTGTTGTTGTAACTGTAATAGTTTTTGCGTAATCGTATTCCAAAGTCAAAGTGTTACTACCGCCCCCGGTCTACCCTAAGGCTTTTTGGGGAGGAGTCACGAATTTCTTACGTTTTCTTACAAGGAGAGGAGGGAGAGTGAGGTAGCGTCTTACGTAATATTTCTTTGACCTAATGATCAATATGAAACCTTTAAAAAGATTTTAACGTTTAAGGGACCGGCAAAGCCCCTTTTGCGGCTTTGAGTAAGGACACTACTTAGAAACGATTTAAAGTATAAATATGCATGTGTGTGTTAGTGCTCGACTTCTGTTTGTATGTATGTTCGACTATAAATTCGTTCTGCTCAACAGAACACAAAAAATACTAAAAATAATAAATAAAAACATGGGAAAGAAGAAAGAAATAAGCAAAACACGAAAAGATGATACAAAATCTTTCTGCGTCTACGTCGTTAGTTCTGGGTAACGCTAAAAGGAAGTTCTCTGAATTTTGGTATGTGTTCATTCGTTTAGGTCAGTAAAACTGCCATGTAGGTGAAATATTTGTACAATCCGACTACAGATTCGTAATCAGCAGTATCAAAAACTCCCAGACATTACTGTACTTTTGAAATTAAAAAATGGTATAAATTTTATTACCTACCGTTCCAGACCGGCAAAGCCCCTTTTGGGGCCCCTAGTAAGTCCCCTAATTCTGCACGACGTATATATATATATATATATATATAATAGTGGTTATATATATATATATATATAAATTTTTGGAAACCGAAAACCACTATTTTTGCGAAAAAAAGCTGGTGGGGGGAGTGAGTTTGACTATATAATCTTAGGAATTTTTATGCTTGGTGGGAGGGGGGTAAGAAATCGCCAAAATTACCCTTGCGTAATTTAAGGATGGCCCCTAAAAGATCCAAGCCACGTTGTAGCAGCGAAAAGGAGAAGTAACCAGTGACAAACTCAGGATTTAATACTTGGGGGGAACCGAGTTGAAAGGATAAAAATATTTTTAACGCAAATTCAATAAAATTCATTAGGTGATTATAGAAATTTATTTAAAGAATAAAATCCAGTTTCCTTTTCTTCTTACAAAGCTCTTAAATTACTTCAGTCGTGGTTACATTAATCTCCTTTCCCCCCTTCCGTGAGGGCCCCGTTGGCCCCCTCTCCGGGGGCTCCACTGGAAGTGATAATCAAGGAATTACATCCACGACCCTCGAACGCTCCTTTTACACCACACCGAAGGTTGCCATTCCCCCGAACACCACGATCCCCCCCATTCCGAGGCAAATTTAGCTAGAATTAAGTCTCCGAGATCCTCCGCGATGTCCACTGGACAAGAGCCTTCCAAAGGTACACACAGCAGTCGCGCCGCAATCTTTGGTAGCGAAAATGGCCCCCATGGACTTACTAAACCGTTCTTTCGTCCGCATGACAATGAGAGAGCACGGTCGCCGGCGAAATCCCGGAGAACCAACGCTGCAGCCGCGCGACGTGTAGCGAAACGGCGAGCGTAACAAGAAGTACAGCGAATGTCTCCCCGCCGCTAATAACTCCGCCGCCGCGCAGCAGCCCGCAAAAAGGCCGGTTTCGAGCCGCGGGATATTTTGGCTCGCGACTGCGAGCAACCCCCGGAATTACAGCCGGCTCTGATCGTTCCTCGTGTCACAGTCACGCTAGATGCGGGGCTAGATTATAAGCACACGCACGCGAGTGCAAGCGCACAGACACGGGGGCGCAGCGCGCGCCAAACTATCTACCTACATCGTCTACGTGTGTATGGAATTGGTCCAAAGGCGACGCATGTAACGGGGACAATAGAAGCCCCATCGAAAAAATACGCGGAAAAAGGGAACGCCGACAGATGGAATACAAAAAGAGGGGAAAAAGAACGGCGTGCCACGCAGGAACTAGTAATAAAAGGAGGGCAATCCTATTTTATACGAGGCATTGTAAGAACGTGCCGGCGCGGTATCGGGAAAGTAAATACCTACTATAGAAGTTTCCCGTTAGCACAATAGCCGGCAGAAGCTTCGACCGCTCGCCAAGCATATTGCCTAATGGAATTAAAAGTGGCGGGATTTCAAACACACCGACCGCCGGCCGGGGCCGCGTTTAATGGAATTAAACGAAAGCCAAATATTTCCGTACGCCCGGTAATGCCGGGGTGTTGTACTTGCCGCGGAGTTTTACGCGTCTTGTTCCTCCGGGCCGTGAATGAACAGGGGGGGTAACAAAAGACAGCCCCGAACCGCGGAAATCTGATTACAAGTGGAGGCGAGTTCTGGCGGGAATGCCGGTCCGACAGCGTTTATAACGGCCGGGCCTTGTTACCGGAAGATGGCTGGGACGAAACTCGCCGCCGGATCCAAAAAGTCGCCGGGAAAGTGCAGAGGGTCTGGTGCGGAGCGTGTACGCGAGCCTGTAAGTGGAGGCACTCTTGCGCTGGCCTGGCGAGCGGCCAGCTTCTCCTCTCCGCGACTTTGAATGTGCCTGCGAGAACAAGCCCGTTCGTTCCTAGTTGGAGGAAGCTATCCCCATCGAATACGTCCCCGGGCTTTGATTGGTCGTGATTTCGTTTCTTCCCCTACAGTCGCCATTAGCTAGAGGATTTACAGTAATGATTCGATTCTCGCACGAAACTCGGCAGCGGATTGGAACATGAATCGTGGACGGCTGTATATTCTGGCACCTCGTAAATTTCAAGCTGCTGTTTAGTCAAGCTTTTACGAAGGAACGGACGAAGGACGCGAAAGGTAGGAGCCTACGACGATCGACGTTATTACACGTGGGAAGATGTTTCAAGACGTGAAACCGGTAATTATGCAGAGCAGGTGTTTCCTCACCGATTTTGACGACCTTGAAATATGTTGTCGGGGGCATGATTCGGAACAACTTTTTCCTATACATGTTACCGCCGCTCGACCTTCGTTTCCGAGATATTTGCGAAAAACTGCTGCTGCTGCTACTACTACAATGTATTCTGCCGTATACCTATCTACAGTACGCGTCCGTGGCAGCGTATGCGCCACCATGGGACCAAAGCAAATGACGAAGCTGGCCTTTGTTTCCGAGATATTTGTGTAAAACTCCGGTTGATTTATTTCGACGCAACGCATTCCAGTTTCCAACTTGTCCCGGGTATTAGTATTGGTTGGGGCTAGACTAGCCCGCGGGCGAGTAAAGCATGGTAGCGAACCGATGTGAGTCGGGGTGTTGACGGGCATCCGCAAGTTTCTGGTTCAAATCTCTATACTCAGATCGGTTCGCTACCATGCGTTACGCGCCTGCAAGCGGGCGCGCGCCCCCCGCACTAATCTAACCCAAACCAATACTAATACCCGGGACAAGTTGGAAAGTGGAATGCGTTGCGTTGGAATAAATCAACCGAAATTTTTCGCGAATATCTCGGGAAAGAAGGTTGAGTGGCGGTAACATGTACATAGAATATAAAGGAGAACCGATAGTTTTTGGCAAATATCTCGGCAACGAAGGTCGAGCGGCGGTAACATGTATAGGAAAAAAGTTGTTCAGAATCATGTCCCCGACAACATATCCAAAAATAATTGAAATCGGTGAGGAAACACCTGGTCTGCATAATTACCCTTTAACTTGAACTCTATTCGACGTCGAATAATTTTCTAGCGCGCGTTACAATGTAGGGGAAAGCGGGGTAATTCCGGCCACATAAGCAGTAATTTGTTAGTTTTTGTATATTAATTGATAGTTTGAAGTGTCTTGTTTGTATTAATATGACCGAGAAATCATAAATTTACGTTGTAACAAAATTGGGAGCAATAACGCAAAAATAGTCATTTGGCCGGAATTGTTTTTCTTTATAAAAGAGATAGGAAAACTTTTATATTTATAAACAATTGTATTATTTTTTATTTTAAAATTAATTAGTACATATATCACAAGTGTATTCATCAGGGGTATCCCATCCTGAGCATTCTGCATGTGCCCATTGGCCACATATGTACTGTGCACCGGAACCACATTTCATTACCTTTTCCGAATTCTTTGCAAAAGGAGCACAGATCGTGCTATACTTTTTCGTCACAAGATTCTTTTATATGTACGTGGCATCTACGCCAGAAAAAAAGCAATGTTAAAAGCTGGCTGGAATTACCCCTCACTTTTGGCCGGAATTACCCCACACCTCATGTTCAGATATTTGAAGTAATACCCTGAATTGAATTTACATATCACCAAAAACCAAATGTGAGTTTGAAAGTAGAAACATTCCTCTATTTAATGAGATTAATATTAATAATTCATATCTATTCCATTTACTAACTTACCTTACTTAACAATCGACCACTGTTATAAGATTACGGTGCGAAATGAACATTCCCGGTTTTGTTTGAATTAAAAGACTGCTATCGTCATGAAAACCATGAATCTTAAGGGGGAACACCACTGTGACGGCCGGAAAAGTAAGCCATTTTTAAGAATTTTTTTTCGGGAATAATTTACAGTTTTCATAGGAAAATTTTATTACCTACCTTTAGTACGCTGTCTTAAGAGACTATACAAAAATAAATAAATAGAAGAACATCCATAAATTTTAATATATTAATTAATCTTCTAGACCCACCCACGCGAGCTGGTCGAATGTGTAACTATGGAACAGCAGATCCGAAAGTAAATTTAATTTTTTTTTTTATAAACTATATGAATGTAGTTTCCGTTGTGCGTACCGATTTCTTAAACAAATTATTTTTGTAAAAATGGCACGCTTTAGAAGAAAATTTTCGAAAATCCGCGAATAAGATGGACAGTTTTTCGAGCGTATTTAAAAAAATTTGTTTGCAATCAAAGAATCCGTACGTACAACGGAAACTACACTCATATAGTTTATAAAAAAAAAATTAAATTTAATTTCGGACCTGCTGTTCCATAGTTACACAGTCGACCAGCTCGCATGGGGAGGTCTAGAAGATTAATTAATATATTAAAATTTATGGATGTTTTTCTATTTATTTTTTTTTGTATAGTCTCTTAAGACAGCGTACTAAAGATAGATAATAAAAATTCTCTATGAAAACTGTAAATTATTCCTGAAAAAAAAATCTTACAAATGGCTTACTTTTCCGGCCGTCACAGTGGTGTTCCCCCTTAACTCGCCGTATCATTAACAGGTAGCAGTACCATACATAGTCAAGTTACGCGGTTTTTATTTAAAGAAATAGAAGTGGCCGGAATTACCCGCTGGCCGGAATTACCCCGCTTTCCCCTAATATCGCCTTTATTCGTCAAATAATCTGAAGTTAAAGGAACTTTTATTCGATCCGTTATTTAAATAACTTTTATTTGGTTAACGCCCAATTTTGTTAGAAAGTAACAGCGCCGCTCGTTACTGCTGGTGGAGCATCAGAACGAAGACAGAGGCGTTCCGAAGCTCCCTAATGAAGCCAAGAGCAGAGCCGTGCAATGACAAACAACACTTCGTTTATCGGTTCGAAGTATCTAGAAAAGTCATCCGTCATCGTTCAACACGCCCTTTTCCATCTTCGATATCAATGAAGGAGCGCAACGAGGGCAGCGAGACGGGACAAACTACCCGCGAATTGATCATAACTGTCACGTCCCATTCCAAGTCCCCGAGAGGAGAATATTACGCCGCTGGCGGGGAACATTCTAATCTAGCTCCTGGCAATTCCCAAAATCGCGAACCCCTTCTCACTCCCGTATAACTTTCCGCATATATTTACAGACGTTGCCTGTTAAACTACGTACAGACCTCTCGAACCCGCGCGACCAGCTTTGATATAGCGCACGACAATTGGTGTCGCAAGTTACACAAGGCCACGGGCGATGTTTCCCCCGAGCTGGCTGGTTAGAACGCCGCCTCCCCCGCCGAGATACCGCGGGGGAATGGATTCTCTTTTCGCTGCAGTTCCACTTTCTTGATCCCGATTACCCAACTCCCGCCGCGATAACGTACGGTCCAAGTAAAACAAAACTTCTGCCGTGAATCGTTTCGGGAGGGGTTGAACGATCGTGGAGCGCAAAACTGGTCCCGTTCGCGCGGCTGCGAAAGTTGAACGGCCCCACGGAGCCCCTATGCGCGGCGGCCGCGCCGCACCTATCCAAGTTTCGACACGGGGGCCCGCGGAATTGCGGCCGGGACAAATCCAATTTCTGTAATACGCGAGCGTTGCCGATCAACGTTGTTTCGCAAGTGTCTCCGAGCCGCGGCGGGATTTCGTTTCGTTCCCTGACGAGGAGCCAGGTGCCCTCTTATCTCAAGAGAACGCGAGTCTTGCGGGATATTCCCCGGAGAAATTGTCGCAGCCTTATTCCCGGGTGCCTTATACCTTTCGACTATCATCCGATCGCAGCCTTCCAATTCTGTACGTAGACGAATCTCATTGTCTGCCCCCGCCGTCCGCCGCCCCCCCCCCCCCCCGCGGATGCTGTTTCTCCCTCTCCCCTTCCCATACGGGCTCCAGGCATCGCCGGGGCGAAAGGGAACCACTTCGATCCCCAACTACGCAGCCTGCTTACGGACTCGATTTTCGTCAAGAACGGATTTCCCCTGCGTGCAAGCAAATAGGTAGATCGAGCATCGGGAGTCTCCATGTTACCTGTTTCCACACTGCGGGAGACTGTGACGCTAACGCCTGCCATGGATATCGTTGCAGGGATGTTCTCAGATACCTCCAGTCTATAAGTAGATGGGCTCTAAACTATTTGTAAACGAGCAGCTTGGTAATCCCATTACCTCTCCAATCTAGCACTCTTCCTCGTCATTAATCCGCCACTGTAGGGCACATCGTACGTCCAAACAAACTGCCACGCACCCTCGAATTTCCCTCGTTACATTCGCGTACAGGTGAACAAGCACTCGGACGGACGATACGGCAGATCGAGCGTGCGCTGCGAGCCGAATTGTGAGAAAAAAAAACCCACAGCGAGAGGGTGCGCGGAAAATCGGGAACACGTAGGTCAATTTCGAAATGGAGAGGGCGCGCAGGTGCACGCGTCGCTCACCCCGAGCGTAATGATCCCCGCTCGCGGCGGCATAAAAAACGGGGCACGTCCGTTAAGGTTTCGCTTTCCCTATCGGCCGTTAATTTAGAGCGGGGCCTCTTCGGCCGGAATGAAAAGCGCTAGGCCGACGATAAAGCGTATCGCGTTCAGCTGGAGACACGCCGCGCCGCAATCAGCGAGCGTATATGGATAACGCTCCGGCGAGGAACAAATCGATTCCCGGTGCTTATGGAGGAGCGAAAGGGAATTTGATTCGATCGAGCCGCGGCGATAACCAGTCGACGCGATACGCGAAATACAGGGCGGGGGAGGGCGGGGGGGGGGGGGGGGCGGCGTAGAGGATCCTGACGAAAATATATTAAAAAAATATTCCCGGGGCAGCTGCGCCGTGTGATACACCGAAAAATATTTTCATCCGTCCGTATAAATCGCGGCAGTTAGTTTTTTCCCGATTTTATTAGCCGGACGCACCGTAAATAATGGAAACGAGCCGGCCGTATATAATTGCGTGTGTGTTATCTATAACGGCGGGCAGTGGCGAATATATATTCGCGGAAAAAATGTAATTGGGTGAAACGGCCAGCTCGAAATTGATCAAATGGCTCGTGTAATATCTCTGCGGCATTATACCGCGGGGGCTTTACAGTATTTTATCCCCGATCGACCGGAGCGATTAAAAATCAGAAACGAAACCGAGAACGAGAGGGGAGGAGTGCTTCATCCTGTTTCAACCACGACTTTCGTACCCCCCTTCTTATTCCCCCGTCCCTTCCGCGTAACTTCGTCATCTACCCGTCCTATCGCTCCTCCGCCCTTATCCCCATCTCCAACCCTACCTCTAGATCCCTAAACTCTATACTCTAAACTCCGCATCCCTTCTGCTACACTGCCTCCGCGTCCCACCCCTTCGATCACACTACACCCGCACTACCCCCGAACCTACCGTTACACTACCCCTTCCCTTTCCCTTCCAACCCCCAACACTTACCACTCCCTGCTCGTTCCCCCGGTCCCTCGCTCAGCCACCCCTAATTCGACATGTTTGAGATTTCAGCGAAACGAGAGCCGCGAGGCGCGATCCAGAATAGGAGGGACGCGACACGACGGATGACGGGGGGGAAAAAAGATTAAGAGGAGGCGGGAGGGGGAGAAAACGTCGGCGGCAGGCAGGGTCTAAGTGATTGCCGGAAGTGACATCGGCGGACGGGTAAACGCTTTATCGCGGAGCTAACGAGGCAGTCCGCGCGACTTTACCGCGCTCGGTTTCGCGCTGTGCCTCAATGGAAACGGGATCAGGCTACCTGCCCGCCTCCCCAAATAAATCCTCTTTTTACGACAGAGATTTATGAAAGCCATTCCCTACTACGCTCCTTTCTCTTCCCTGCCTTTTCTCGCCCCCGGCCTACTCCATCTTTCTCTACTTGCGAGGGCGCAAGAGGGTCTGGGGGTTGGGGGGGGGGGGGGGGCCCGATTGCACCCTCTCTTCTCGCTAGGCGTAAGTAAGGATGGGCTCAGGGCGAACACTGGAAACCCAACTGAGGCTGAGTATCCCGGATTCCGAGCAGTTTCAGGCAAAATGAGGTAATTAGGATGCAGACGAGGAACGATGTCTCCCAACCTCCCCCCGTATCGCTCCTCCCCCCCTCTCTCCCCCCTCTCTCTCTATCCTTCTATTCCTGCCTGCGCGCGTATCTGTCGCTTTCCTCCCCCACATCTTCCCTCGTCCTCCAACGTTCTCCGGCGCTCTCTACGCTTTCGCGGCACGCCAGGAGCACGGGGCCCGGTGCTAAATCAAAACCGTCCTGCTAAGAAGTCTTTAAGCGTCTCGCGCGTATGCAAATTACCCCGCTGCAGTAGACCCCGAAGAAGTGGAAGAATCGGGCTAGCCACCGCTAGAGATACAGCAACTTCTGCATCACCGAGGGGCACCAGAATTTATCGGCGCCCCGAGGATGCTCGAAATTCATCCCGATTAATCGCGCGATCTATAGACTCGTCCTTGCGCGAGCCGATCGCACCCCGAGGATAATGTTTCCCTCGGCCTCGCCAGGTGTTTGCGAGCAGAAACGGAACCGAGGTAGAGTATCATACGCGCGGAACGAAGCGTGCACTTTCCCCGTTCTTTTCTTCTAACAAACATTTCCCGGAATCCAATCCCCGTACGAAACTAGACGGCAAACTCCACGGGATACCTGTTATCCGTGGTAGCCAAACACGTAGTGACCTCGCTCCGGGTGAGGGAACGGGAAGAAATTCAGCCGGATCTCCCTGGAGACGTAACGGCGACAGGGGCCAAGAGGGAGGTAAGAAAAATAAGGACGAACGGGCGGAAGAAGCGCGAAGAAAAAACGAGGAAAGAAGAGCTAGCTGAGGGAAGGGTGTGAAAATTGGATAAAGGAACTCTTCTAATTCGCGCGTCTTGTAACCGGAATACCTTTCCGCCCAGAATACCTAGATGGCAGACGATGCTTACGGGGCTGGAGTGCGCTCGAAGCACCCCGGAAAGGGTACTTTCGTTGGGAACGCGGCCAGGAGTGGTTCCGTTGTCGCAGCGCGCCCTGATGCAAATGCCGCGACGGAAAGGTCGCGCGGCTGGGCGGCTCGCCGTTTGGTAACAATTGATTCGCGGATCGCAGTTGCACAACCACCGAGGCGAACGCGCAGGCCGGCCAGCGAGGGATGTTGCCCGTGCACGCCTGGCTAGATGATGGCGGAGAAGTGCAACGGCTTCATTAACAGCAATTTATCACTGGATCGGTCGGTGGTGTGGGGAGAGCGGCGGCAGGGGGGCGGGTGGGAGAGGGGGGCGCAGCGGCAGGCGCCACCATTAACCCCCTAAGGTCGTTAGGTTGCGGTTTGACATGAGAACATGCCCATAACACTGTTCGGTTATACGTACCTAACGTGTACCACCTATCTGCCCGGTGGTAAAGCACAGATCCATTGGCCTCTGCCTCTAGAACGCGCGCACCGAACGGGCCGGACCGATGGGCGAGGGGGCGGAGGAGGCGCGGGGACGGGTCGGATGAAGATGGAGAGCACGGAAAGCAGACAGGATGAGTAAACGAAGGTTGGAGCGAGAGGGGCGCTCGCTGCTACGTCACAAGCTAACCATTAGCGGTCGTACAGGCTCGTGTTTAGACACCCCGTTATTGAATTGGTTACCTACGCCCCTGTCCTGGATATCGCGCCTGATGTTACACGCTCTGTCGCCGACGTTAAAATCGACAAAGCTACTGAACCCACGTACAAGGATTTTGGATGTGATTAGGCCCCGGTGTCTGGCGGGCTCGGGTTAATCGAAAGCGGTCGAACTTGTCGCCCACCACTTCGTTGCATTCTAACGCGGCGCGTTAGGTCGGTGGCTACGAAATTGCCGCCGGTGGAGCGGCGCAAAAGGATACAATGGCGGTTGCTGACGCCGGATTACGACGCGAGAAATGTCACAAATAAAGCAGTTAAGGAGCAGGAAATATTTTCATTCGTTCGAGCTAATAGAGTTACCAGTGAACAGGCGTGTGCAGCGAAGGCGAAGTATGTAATCCGATTGAATCGATTTCCTTTGTCGGAGGGTGTGGAAATACGACTGTTTACCAAAGAGGACACGCGCAGGGGTGTGTTCCGTGCGCCGACCTATTTAGCACCCGCGCATTCTTGCGAAACATGAATTTCGAAGCGGGCCTGAATTCATTATCAAACAACCGGGGGTTGAATGAAACCTGTGAAGCATCTAGGGGTATTATCGATAAGTACCACCGCACTATGGGCATGCTTGGGTATTCTAGAATGGTATTCGCGATATTGCCGGGAAGCTCGAATAATAGTCGGAATTCTGCGCGCGAGCCGCGGGTATTCTATATTGAATTCTAAATGAAGAACGCGCGAGGAAAGAGATTACACGTAAAACGGCGGGTGTATCGCCGAATGGAGCTCGCGCGCCGGCAAACCCGGGGGAATCTACACCTCGGACAATATCAGGGTACTTGTTCCGATCGCAGCAACAGGCTGTTCGAGATACATAAATATCGTGACACGGATCGCCGTGAACTCTTCACGCGAACCATCCATCAACGGGCAGGTAGGGGAGGCGGTGCGCGGCGTTTCGGCGGAGCACATTTCCCACGCCCATTCACCGGCATCGATGACACTGTTTTAATTAAAACGCTCTATCTGCATCCACTTGCATAAGATTTAATCAGCCATAGACCGGAAGCGGGCACGTGTGTAATTTAAGTTCCACCGTATCAGCGGCCCCCGGAACCGCCTTTGCATTCGCCTAATCCGCGTGAAAGCGAGGATTTTCGGCTTACGTAAGCGAGACGACTCAAAATGAACAAGTCGCGCTCAAAGGTAAACGCCCCGCGTATTTCGTATCCGCACGGGGAACGCTGTATGTTAGTTTCTATAAGCAACACCTCGCTGGCCCGTTCTGTGCTGTACGCGAATGTTAATAACTCTGCGTCGGGTGTTTTATGGTCTATTCTGCTTGCTCTTGAGTTTCCCCAGATTTCTGAGAATCTTTGGGCGATACCAGTGGGCGTGGAGTATTTGTGGGCAAGGGAGAGGAAGAGGAGAGCGAGGGAAGAGCTCGTGGATGGGTTGTCTGACAATTCGTTGGGTTGTACTACTTAATTTACGGAGAACGGGATAAAAGGAACGAAAGAACTCATGAAACGATTAGTTTCTGTAACGGGCACTGGCTGACCTCAAACTTAGCTGTGTTTGGGATTCGTTTCCGGGTACGTGGATAATTTGCTGCGTGGCAAGAAATTGAAATTGGGGGCTGAGATGGGACACGTGACACGCGAAGGAGCAAAAGAAGAATAGGAGAGGGTTGTTCGGTCTCGGTTGTCTGGTGTATGTCAACCCGATCTCTCTCTCGAAGAGTTTTATTACATACCGAGGCGTTCTGATAATTCGGGAGAAATATTCGTAGGCACGTATCTGCGTTGCGCCGTTTCGGGTAATTGATGTCATCCGGCCGGTTGCCGGTCGCTCGGGTTCTGCGTTTCGAGTACCGACCCTTAATGTAGCTGTCCTTGACTCGGACTTTTACGCCCTCACTCAGGAGGCAGTCAACGTGCATCCGTGTTTCTTCCCAGGAGTCATCCCTTCCTTGCGAACCGAAGGTTTTTGGGAAATCGACGTGGCAGGCAGTCATGTTAGAACCGCGATAACGACAACATCTCCTACCATTCTTAATCTTAGTTTTTTAGTGTTTAGTCTGTATTTGGAATAAAATATAGTATAGTTTTACGTGTATCCAGACGACTCAATTATTCATCCCATGAACAAGTTTTATTAGAGTAATTCCTATAGAACATTCGTTTTCCGGTAGTCGACGGCACGGGATTTACAACCTCGTGAGGTGGAGCCGCGATATCGGGACGGAACAAGGGTGCATCGATAGTTGGAATATTTTCAGACGACCGGCAACAGTCCCCGTTCGTTCGCTAATGAAATAATTAACTAAAGACACTTTGAAGGCAAATTGCTTTATGCACTTGAAAGCAGTAACCTGGTATTTCCTCTTTCAACCACTTCTCACTCTAACTTTCGCGGTAACTGCCAGCCGTACAACTTCTATCTACGGTCCCGCACCCATGCGCGAGTTGAAGCACCCTTCTTCTCCCTCTCGCCCCCCCCCCCCTTTCCCGCCCCTCAGCCAACCCACCTCTTTACCTTTCTCTACCTCTTACGCGAGCAGATTATTAATTTCGTTAATTTCCCCTTGGTTTCCAGAATTCATCTGTTCGTTAGGCCACGGCACTGCTCTTCACTGCGCCCCGGTCGGAACATTTTTAAACTGTGTAATAAGTGGCCGCGGAACGAAAGAAGCCCTTATACCGTCCCGTCACTCGCTGGAATTACGGGGCTCGTTGCCTCTCGTTTAATTGCGCTTTCATTCGCACGGAAAAGGACATTGAATCCGCTGCCCGTTATCCTTCGATTTCTTAGCTGAATTTCGACTTTCGCCATTAGAAACTATGTAGAATTTACCTCGCCAAATATCATACTCGAAATGTAGGGATACAGTTACATCAACTGCTATCGTCTAGTGCGTCGACAGCACTCGGCAGTACACATTTGAAAAACCACTTTAGAGGATTAAGAAGGGTATATATCACTGTCGCCTGGCCAGGATGCGCGTAAGAATTTCCTCGGGGTTTAGGTAATTCTTTAAGCGATACCGTCTTATGTATAATTCATAGGGGGCGATCCATTCTACGCGTCGGCCCAGGGGAGGAAGTGGAGAAATCGATGGACGTGGAAACGCACCGGGCGCGCAGTTCCTCCGAGTACCGCGGAGCATCGAGTTTAATTAATGCCAGTGGATGTCGCCGCGAATTGAAGTTCGATCAGACCCCGGCGACAGGGCTCGGCCCCGCGGACCGTCGGCTTTACAATTCGATAGTTTATTCGAGTGTTATTCCCAGCGATCGGCAAACAAGTTCCAAGAGGAAAGCGGCTTTGGCGCGCGCGCTCCTATTGAAAAAAGTCAACAGCGACGCCCCGCGCGAGTGGGGGTGAGGGGAAAAAGTGACGGAACGAAGTGAATATTGGCTATCTCCCCGAGCTTCGACGTCATTAAAACTTTTAGATTGCATAAGAATGGCTCCTCGTCTCCCGTCTCTAACACTCCTCAGAAAACGTCATGTCGAGCAAGAAATTCTTGCCCGGCTGAGGAGTAATTACAAGGGTCGATGATAAATTAAATGAAACGCTTCTTTTCGACGAATTATACGGCGCGTCTGCTTGTATCTCTCCCTCCCGCCTCCCCCAGTTCATGTAAGTAGATTACTCCTGCATCGCGGAGTAATATAACTCTGTCTCCTCTCAATAATACGAAAACTTTTTTGCTCCTCGACCGGCAAGCGAGCGGGGGATTTTTATCGTAGACAGAGCGTCGAGGAACTTTTTAACGTTTTAAACGGGGGGGATCCTCTGGAAATATATTGCCGTAGAATTGCCACTGACGTAGTACGGATGAACCGGTCGCGAAGAGATATCGCGTTTCGAGTGCTACGAGTCCCAGTCATCTCGAAGGCGATACGATCCCCGTAAAAATCTTCCTTCCAAGGCGAACGATGATAATTGGAGTGTTGCGGGCTGGGTGGACGGAATTTCGAGTGAATATCGCGGGAAGTGGAGGTGAAATATGCACAGGGGGGGGGGGGAGGGGGGGGGGGGTGCGTAACAGCGAAGAAAGGGTGTGTGTACACTTGCGCGTAGATCTATATTAATTTTATAAACTTGCAAGTGTCAGCTTTATGGCCGCGATAAATTCTCCTATCCGACAGTCAGCAGTTTGCACGTGATGGTCGCGAACAGAACTAGCATACTTTATACGCAGCCGAATAAAAATCCAACGGCAGAAGCGAGACACGGAAATAGAACCGCGAGGTACATTATATTGTCGACAGTTGTCTGGGCGTGCACCGTTCTAGATTGCTGTCATCGTTATCGATATATTTCCCCGCGCATCATGCCGCATAGCGTTCAAGTAACCCGCAGCAATAACTATAATTGACGTATACAAATGGCTGAGTGTTTTTATTTTTCATCGTGCTCCACGGATACGAGCCCTAACAAGCATTGACAGAGATGGATATCGCAAAGAGGAGCGCGCTAATTCTCGAACTACACTACCTAGGTGACCTACAGTTCCTTTAACAGCGATCGATTTAGTCAGGGTGAATTAAATATGGCGCCGCATCGTCGGAACTTCTGCCGCTCGTTCCGCTAACGAACACGTAACTTCGAGATTGCCACTACGCGGAGCGATGCATGAGCCACTCCACAGACGTAGCCCGTTTGAATCCCACTATAATTTTTAATTAAAAGAGATCGCCGGGATGATGAAAAAAAAAAAAATACAGAATCCACTGCCACGCGAGGTTCTCAAAGGCGTACAAAGCCCAATTAAAAAAATTCCAGCCAGACAAAACGCGAAACAGATAGTCGATGCGGTTACGTCGGGGCTGATGCGGCCCGCACAAAGATATCGCGACTGCGCGCAGACGCGAATTAATCGTCAAGAACTTTTGAATGTTATCTAGCTGCGAGGGGTGCGTCGCATCAGCGGGGCCTCTCTTTCGACGCCGCCTGCGCTAATACGGACTCGCGTGTCTCAATCCAGACACAAAGGGCTGCCTGAATGAGAGCACGCCAGAGGTGCAAAGGAGGGCACCGTGTATACCGGGTCATCCTTTGCGCGAGATACTGCACTCGTGCACTTTGTTTACGGGCGTGTGTCTTGGAACAAAAAGAAACGGAGGAAAAACGCTCCTGACCTAGCCACCACTTATCATCTGCTGCACAGGGACAAGCATCGCGTTCGCGTGGCGCGTCGTTGTCCCGCACGGGACGCGGCTTTGCCCTGCTCAATGCAAAGCCACCGAATTGACACAGTTCGCCGACGTTAAACTAATTCCCGGCTGTTTCCTAGAGATATGCATTTTTCTGCGCGACGCGGGAATAAACTGTACGAGTTCGGTAATATCGCCCGAAGTGGCAGTCGGATTACCGAGCTCGTGCGTGTGCACGGGATGCTTCGAGGGCAGAGAGAGAGAGAGCAGAGCAGAGTCTCCGTCGTTAATTAGTATCGAGCAAACGAGGCGGGGGGAAAGAGGCGACGATTTGTCGGAATGAAACAGGGGAAGCGTAATCGATAACGCGGACAGGAACAAAAAAAAGTGGGAAGCTTTTAACGAGCATCGCCGCGCTCCGCGTCGTCCTACCCTTAAGACTCTCGTTCCGTTCCTACGCGACATCGCCAGGCAGCGGCTGTTCGGAAAAAAGGCCAAATTACACGGACGAATTCCGGCATGAATAGCATTCGCTAACGAGTTGCCCTGCTGCAAGCCGCATCCGCTAACGCTAGCCCCGCAGCCGCAGAGGGATGGCCCAAGAAATTAAGAGGGACCACTTTGGTTTCGGTCCTCCGAGGTTTAAGGCGAGTTTATGCTCCAATTACCTCGTTTGCAGTATTAATTCGCGCCTGTATACCCGTCCGCCCTCTCCGCCCTTCTGCCCCATCGGCTCCGACCGAGGCGGGCGGAAGACGGCGAGGGACGAGGAGGAGCGAGACAATAAGGTAGAGGATGCGGGGGGTGAATCGAAGGAGAAGAACCTCTGCAAATGTGTCTCGGAAACTACAAGCCGCGCGAGGATTACGGATTGGACCCGGGCACAAGCATCGACCCCACGGGCGCGCAAGGATCACAAGTTAGGAAGTCGTAACCGGTACGGGATTAAGCTTGTCTCAGGCAATACCTTTGGCGGAATACGAAATATATCCAGGGCTACGTGTAGATCAGGCTTTGGTTCCGCCTCGCCTGGCGGGACACAACGTTTCCCGGGGCCGCGATTGCGAACCGTAGAATGGACTTCTACTGTACAGCAGACGCGAGGAATCCCTTAATGAGATGTACGCTCTGTAAACGATGGTAGGTGGTACTCGAAGTGGCACCTCGAGCCTACCTTTCGGGAACGTATGGAACCAATGCAAGGGCTGTGTAGGGCAGATACGTCGGAAGAGTGAAACGGCAGAGGAAGTGGAAGGAATAGAACATGATATTCGGATTAAATTGCCATCGACGGTCTTCGAATACCATCGCCAGTAATTAAGCCGAGGAGCTTCGGTATAATCCGCGAACCGCGCCAACTTCCGCGAACACCGGCCGCAAAAAGGAGCTATTGAAAGTCATGAACGCTGAGCGTAACCGAGCATACGATAAACCGAAGAAGAACCAAAGACGGGGAAGAAGAGGAGGAAGAGAGGAAGAAGTTAATGTTTCTTCAAAGTTGGATTAGTTACCAGACTCGTTCATGCACGATCTCAGCGTGTGTACCGCCCCCTTCGGACTTCTTTCGCGGGGAATCAAACTATCCCCGGGGATGCGCGGAGTGCTTGCGATTCTATGCCGAGCACATTTCACAGAAGTTCCGCGCGGCCAAGAGCCACCGTGGCCTCGTATCCCCGGCGCCCACAGTTTAATCAGAAACCAGCTCAGTCAGGCCACGGAGAAAGCAAGTTCAGCTACCAAGGAGCGGTCTCCAACGGCGAAGATGGCCGCGCCAATCGATCTGCATTCGGGGAACTTATCAAGCCCAGCCAGCACAGGGGGGCTGGCTTCCCCCGCGAGATATTCCAACGAGTCAGGAGGATAAGTTGGAACTCTTGAATTTCATAAATCCAGCATCGAGTCTCGCCGTTCCGCGCGAACAGTCCGAGCGGGGATTAAGAATAGTCGGGCGGCGTCTCTGGCGTTGCGTTGCCGTATACAACGCCAACAGGTACACTTTGCCCCGGTCGAAACTTCCTTAAGGATGCCCATCGGGAAGCAAAAGTTACGCCCGGGCCGCGAGGGGGACGACGCTGATTCTCCAGGGTGCTAAACCGGACTCGAGCGTACAGGCTGCCAGGCCGAGGACGTTAGATCAGAGGAGTGGATATAATCGCGAGTAAATGGTCCGTAAGTAACAGTCGAGGAAAACGTTCAAACGACCACCCCATCCCCCGCCGCGGCCCCGTGACCACCTTTGGACCGCCGTGTCGACATATAGATACATGCGCTCCAGTTACCAGCGTCCTCTACACCCACTAACGCTGTATCTTGATTATATTCCACTTAGGGCGGCCGCCTTTCCGCCCGCGGACTCGCCAACTCGCGGGGCATTTCCCCACCGAGATATCTCGTTTGTCACGGGGTTACCGTGAACCACGAATTTCTTGCGCCCGATATAGTCGGCCAGAAGCGACAAGTTGCTGGAACGTCGTTACCGGCGTCTTCGAGCAACGCCTCTAGAAACGTACTCGGGGAACCAGGGCGCTTACGCGATTCGTCTCGTTATTAAAGGCACGCGCCCTTCGACGAATAGGGCGATCTGGTGGTCGGTATACATGTAGGAAACGGAAAAAGGAAGCCTCGGACGCGGGACTCGAACCCGCGATCTTTAGATTCGTTGCGCACTGATCAGCCGCCTTAAGGTCTGCGCACACATATCCGTTCCGTCTCAGTTCCGTGTCAGTGTGCCATTGGTAAGAAGAAGAGGGGCGTAGAGGGTCTCTTCTTCTTACCAATGGCACACTGACACGGAACTGAGACGGAACGGATATGTGTGCGCGGACCTTTAGCCTACTCGGCTACCGCCGACTTCCCTCTCTTGGGTATTCCGTATCCGCCTCTTATGTTATGGGGGTTCCTGATCCCCACATACAGTAGAGCGTGAATTATCCGAACTACTTGCGATCGAGGTGGTTCGGAGAAACGAATTGTTCGGAGAATGAAGCATGTTTATAACTACAGGGATTACACCGAAAATGACTTACTTTTTACAAGAGTACTACTGCTGTAATTTGAAATATAATGTTAATGTACAATACGTAGTTAGTCGATACTTGCAAGAGGTGGCGGGAAATAGCGATGATGCAACGCTGGTTCGGATAATCGAGGTTCAGGTAATTGACGCTCTACTGTAGTACGATTCGAGGAAAAGCCGCTCGAACTGGAGAACTTCGAGGGGAAGGTTCACAGATGGAATTTTCTCTAACGGAGTATCCGGCTTCTCTTCGCGTTCCCGTGGATGCAGACACTTTCGTTTCGTTAGTGGAAAGATGAACCGAAATTCAATCGTCCGCTGCTGCCACTTGGAGAGAGATCTCAGATTGTGGACGTTCTTTGATATCGCCCTGAGTGTTCAGAGATGCAGAAAGGATCTCCGGCTGGGAATGTCTCCGGCCATAATGGAAGGCACTGTTACGGTTCTCCAATGTGCGCGGCGCACTTACGAAACGTTTAAAGGCCCGATGCAGTTTCCCGCGTATCGTTCTTTGCCCCGTTTCGTTTATCTGTCCCGGAATCTGTCTTCGGAGTCGGGCGGCCGCTCCGCCGCGAATTCCGCCGAGTGGCTTCGCTCGATTTACTTCGAATATTCGTTTTCAGCTAACGGCCCGGAGACATAACGCGTGAGAGGGGCATTCAACCGCTGGGAAATCAGCGAGGGTACCGCGCGCGGCCATTGTGCTCCTCAAGCAGGAGAATTACAGAGTTAGCCATAGCGCGATGTACAGTTTAACTGGCGCGCCCCCCCCCCCCCCCCCCCTTCATTATAATTAGACGCTCGGAATCGAGCATACGAGGATCGCGAAAGCCTGACAACTAATCCCTGAACTAAGATTCATGATGGGACTTAGGGAGCTCCGGCTTATAAGAGTCCTGAGACAATTCTTAGTACTCTACGCGAATATCAGACAAGCTTACTTGTACGTGCAATGAATATGATCGCAGCGGCAAGGGAATTAGCATGCCCGGATCTACGGGCGGAATAGGACGGGTGTGCATAACGAAGTTACACGCGCAGGGGTGTATAGAAAGTCACCGAGTCGATATTAGACCCGCACGCCGTTGGCGTTATTCTAAAAGTAACGCGGAAAAGCCCCGCTGTACCAGCTGCGCGACCTGATCCGATGAAATTTAATCACATCTTGCCGACGTTACGATATAGTATCCATAAATCTTGGAATCGACGTTCCCTCGAACTGAAAATGTCTCTGAAAGGTATTTCCCGGTGCCGCAGCTTTTCCAACATTAAAACTCCTTATCCCTGGCACGACTTATCCCCGCTCGCGGTAACACCACCGACGTCGATTTCCTCCACCGCCCCCCGTCCCACCCCCGCAGCCTTACTCTACCCTCTTGCCTGCTTCCCTTCACTCTGTCGACCAATCGACCTTTCGCTCCCCCTCCACTTTACATTCCACTCGGCCAGATTTATTTGTCGATACATATTGCGCTCACGAGGACTGACAGTAATCCCCCGCGACCGGCGGCGACTCATTCCGGGCTCATAAGTCGAGCAATTGATGCGCAGGACAATACGCCGGTCAGCGTCCCGTGGCGGCCAGCGTCGATTCATCTTCAACTTGTCGATTTTTCACCAGCCACGCAATGCGCTCCATCGTGGATGATTGTTGTTTGCGAAGCGGGGATGGCGGAAGAATGAGAGTTCCTTATCCGGAAGGTATCGTGCTGGAGGGTAGATTGCGAAGAAGACTTTAGAGGTGGAACTCGGAGTCGCGGTTAGAATAAACTGCGACTGAAATGCCACTGAACCGGCTAGATGGATATAGTAAGCTGCCACGAGGCGCGGATTAATTGTATTGGCCACCACAGGAATATTATTTAATTTAATCGAAACATAGGGTGAACGTACCTAATAACGCCCAGGTTCCTAATATCGCCACTCGTTTTGTCTCGCAAAGCAAGCACTAAGATTTATCTGTCACGAACTGAATTAGTAACTAAACATATGTAGGAAGGCAGGAATTGCAGCGTCATGTGATCAAGAATTACAGAATAGGAATCTTGACAGTATAAAAAGATATATAAAAAAAAATTATGTTAAAGGATTTTATTAAAAATGCACTAAAAACTAAATTAAAATGCACTAAAGCGTAAAAAATAATTCTTTTCTTGTACTACAATTTCGATGGTGTTTTTTCACTTTAAATAATTCACTTTAAAAATAAAATCGTGGGGCATGATATTTCATAACAGGGTATGAATCACTTTAATACAGAAGTATAGGAAGGCAAATCACGGATAGAGCGTGGTCAGGTGGTCACTCAATAACTGAGGAGAATGATGTTAATAGAGCTTTATTAAAAGTGATCTCCCACGGGACGGTTCCTCCGGCCAACGTCTTTCGTCGGTCGCCAACAGAGAACTGTTTCAAACGCATTCAAAAATGTCCTTAACGGCTATGTGACTCACAGCCATCTCGCCGCCAATACGCCATCGATGGTCGCTCGCTGTGTCGCCTGTTTATGGCACGGCCTGTAACCCTACCCTAAACTAACAGCCCCTCAAGCGGTCGGCCGACGATCGGCCGACTGTCTGGCTAATCTCCCTTCATTCGACACTATCGTCATCAAAAATGCCTACAGAAGCAAACGTCCAAATGAGTTTGTTGTGAGAAAATTCTCACTCGCATTAATGAAACAAAATGTTTTACTTACAGGATTCAGATTGTAATGTGACATAAAATTGATAAACTATAGTTGATGATGCCACTTGCCAACCGATACTTCCACTTCTGGTTGCACATGGTGCCCCGCGATTTTATTTAAACCGAAAAAACACCATCGAAACTGTAGTACAAGAAAATAATTATTTTTTAGTTTTTAGTGCATTTTTAATAAAATCGTTTAACATAAAATACTTTTTTAGCCCCAATTAAAAATTCGTAGTTTTCAACGATTCTAACTTTATGATACACGAAACATGAATAATTTCCCTTTACTCTGAAACAAATTGCATAGGTACACAAATATCAATTATTATTGAATTAAGAGCGATTTAAGTTTCTCGACGCGATATTAGGTACCGTTCCCCGGTTTATTTAGAAACTTCCCCGGGAATAATCTTCGAAGGAGCCTCGTTGCGGGCATCCCTCCGCACGACGCGGCGGCGGAGCAGATCCGCGCGCAGAAGTGTGCGCCATTAATATCGTTGACATTATCATCGCGACAGTGGGCCTGGCACTGGTCGCCGTCAGCGGAGGGCAATATCTACTAGGGTACCGGTTGTCATGCGCGTATGGGCGTAATACGGCATGAACGTAGATCAACGCTTAACGAAACAAGCCGACGTCCAAGAGCGAGCTCCGGCCGGAATTAACATATGGGTAAACACAGGTAATACGAGGCGGATGCCAGAACATAGCCCGAGGCTGGTAGACGTAACCAGTATCGCTATCTCTAACCGGCATCTCGATATTACGCCTCCCCGCGTTTCCAGCGCTGCCCCCATAACCTACCCCCGAAAACGACGGAAACGGGTCGATCTACCCTTTGGCGCGATGGTATGGCCGATTCGAACGGTCCGAGGCACCAGAATCCCTGCGCGGACAAATTGGGAACGATACGAGAGATGCCCAGGAAGGCTCGAATGCATGGAAATCGAAGGATCGCGCGGCGAGATAACGCGCGCCCCCCCCCCCCCCCCCGCGCTCGACGGGACCGCGCGCCACCCCCGGCCCGCGACCCTCAACTTTTGGCCTCCGTGCGTCGCGACTTGCTTTAATCGATCTCGTGGCAACGAACCTCGCGATGCAATAAGGGGAGGGCATCACTTTTATCTATAAACAACGCCCTCCCCAGGCGCAGTTGTCGATGCTTGGCGGCGGACTCGCCGGAAGCTTGAAATCGACGCGGAAACGTTGCCTCGCGTGTCCGCGGCGGAACAATGACCGCGCGTAGTAAAAATCTGGGGGGCAGTAAAAATGGACAAAAGCTGGTAGCGGGCGATAGTCGCGGGTAACGTCCTCTATACCTCCCTGTGTGCAGCCGCGCCGTTGCAGCGGCAACTTCGGTCATTACATCGGCAATGCCGTGCAAGCCAAGTGCAGGGGCTGCTCGTGCTGCAAGTGGCCGCCGCAATCGCCAGAGACACAGGGACGGGGACAGAACGACCAAGGAGAAGAGTTTGCATTGTCCTATCTGCGTAGTTTATACTTCTCGCGCGCGGTGTGTGCCAGCCAACACACGCGCGTCCCAGCACGTGCATGTGCCCGAGGAACGGTCGCCTCTCCTCCGTGTCTCGAATAAGCCGCGGGGATCGCGCCGCGAATCTAAAAAACTTAATATCCACCGTTACGTCGGAGGCGTGCTCGGACTCGAAAGCAGATTTGTTTTCGTGTTTCGGGGCCTTTTTTTTTTCGCCGCACCGTCCCGCGCTTGGCTGGCTGGCGCGTAACTTGCCGCTACTACTTGCTCCTTCTCGAAACGAAAGCATACGTGACGGGACGCCGAGCGGGCCGCGCGGGCCTCGATGGAGCTGAAAGTTCTCGTCCACTGGAGAGAGAGAGAGACTCTATCAGATTTTAAACTTTGTTCTCTGCAGAATACGCTAGGAACGAATAGATTGCTTACGGAGTAAATTGCAACAGTTCTGTGTGTCTGTTCAAATGACGGCTTTGAAATTTGACGAGTCTGCTCTGGGGGGCAGCAACGTTTACCGTCTGTTTCGGAATATCCTTCAAAAGGCGAAATTCGCTGGAAAATGTAGCACATTCTCTGTGCGAAATTTGGAATGTTGGGCAATTTTTTGAATTGCCGGGTTTCGTATCGGCGAAATATTCACGGTATCAGAGGCGGCAACTGAAATACATACCTGTAAAAGGGTGGCAGGCTTTGGCGACTTCGTTTAACTGCTTACGTTTCCGTTAAATGAAATAAAATAAAATGCCAACTCGTTAGCATTAACCACGGCGGAGCCGGGCGCGGCGGAGTTAAGGGGGGCAACCACTTTAGATGCTTCAAAAAATCAATTTTTTTTTTATTTCATAAATCATTAGCAAAATATCTTAAGAATATACCCTGAAAATTTCAAAACGATATTCGGATTCCTTCTAACGGTATGTATATAAATGATAAAGACTCTCCGCTCGACTCCCAAGCGCGCCCAGGTATCCACGAGCGCTGAGTCAGGTAGTCCATTTTTATGACTCACCTGGTGACGTAGAGCATAGTACCTTTGCTTTGGGGTGGAATCGCTGATTAATCGGTAAGACACTTTATCATTTGATTGAACACATTTGAGTTTGAGTTTTTCGTTTGCGAAACTTTAAACGTGTTTTTCTCGAAACGACATTTTTTCAATTTGCGGGAATCATAACTCAAAAACTAATAGATGGATCATCTTCAAATTTGGAACACGTTTACATAATATAATTTATTAAAACATGAACCAAAAGTTGGAAAGCTTAGATTGTTTAAAACATATTTATTATTGCAAAATGCCGGTGAAACAAAATGCTAAAAATCGATCATTTTCTTTTCAAACACGTTCCAACATTAAATTCTCGATTTCTTTTCAAAATTTAAGTTCATGTTCTTAAAAAACATCTCAAGAATGTATCAAAATTTTTTGGACTAGTTCAGATGCTAATTGCGAGATGCACGATTCCCGCAAGTCGACAACGGCGATGAGGACACGCCAAGGGACACAGCGGATTACACCTTAATACAATGGATGAAACCACTTGAAAAAATTACCAGAGATATATGAAAACATGAAAAAATTATTGTTAGAGTTGCGGAAATTTCCATTTGTTTTTCGCAATAAAAAAAAATCCCCTAAATCATCCAATTTTCGGTCTCCTAAAGTGGTTGCCCCCCTTAATGAAGAAAATTCAGGGCACCGTAATTCGATTATACGCAATCAGGACGCATTGCATGGGTACGTTTGTCGCGCCAGTTATAACAAGATCGATTTAGCAGCGTGTGCCGTGTAACTTTTCCAGCGGCATCGAACCGTCAAGATCTTGCTTTAAAAATAACGCTTACATGCAAATAATGGAAGGTCACGAAACGAATTTAATTTCCCTGCTCTGAAAGCAGTCTACCGACCAGCTTGTTAAACGCTATTAATTCTCGAGCTAACACTCGAATAAATCGTCATAATCCAGAATAAGATTTTCCAGCGTAACTTTCTGCCAAACACATAGGTACTAAGGTAGAACGGTACCCAGAAGCATTAATGCGAAAATACTCGCGCATCGTTCTAGACTCGCACAACACGAACGTCGCCGAAAGAAAATATTCGCTGTTACCCGTCGGATGCAGAAACACGACCCGGGCAGGAAAAAATCGACTATCAGACTTTATGCTTCCAGTCAGCGGGAATAAGTGTATCTTTGCCCAGCGACGAACGGATCTGGCTTAGTCGCGACGAATAAATGCGCCACCGGATAAGCCCTCGTCGTAATGTTTTTTTTTTTTTTTTTACGTCGAGCGACATTCTTCAAGCGGATCCCAGAGAGAAAAAGCAAACGGGAGAAAAGGATTCAGAAAAAGGGAAGAAAGGTCGAGCGTCAGGGGGGGGGGGGGGTAGAGGGCGAAGGGAAAAGGGAGACGTTTTGAGCGGGTGGTTCTCGTTGAATTTAGAAATCCACGCGCGGACGCGACCATTTTCCAAGGGAAAGGCCACTTCCTGCGCCCCGTCGCGTCGCTGCAGCCGTATTTTATCCGTTTGTGGCGGGGCCACCGGCCAGTTTATAATAGCCACGCGATGCGAAGATCGCGGACAAAAGCTGGACGGAAGATAGAAAAATTCAGCCCACGGAGCTGACCGTGTTCCGGGCTCTGTCCATTCGACCGACCAACTGCTGGCACCCTACGCACAATGGGCCGCGGAACGCGTGAAAGCCGTGCATCTGTCCGAAACGAAATCAACCGAGCCTGGGCGAACTTACTTTCCAACCCCCCGTCCTCCGCCCACAACCCTCCATCCTTGTATCTTTCACGGAATTAGCTGGAGATCTGTTGCGAGAGGTTCGTTCCAGGAGATTCACGTGCATCGCGGAATTAGATAACGTACGTAGGTGGATTCTCCAGCGGTCGGATAGAGTCATCGCGAAGCATCAGCCATCACTACGGAGTAAAGTTAAGGGGGTATTTTACTCTAGACACTCGTTTTTGAAGGTGATATTTGGAAATTCATTCTGGTAAACCTACCATACCTACAGGGCAGGGGTTTTGCACACATATTTAGTAGTGTTTGAACTATCAACACAAATTTTTGGAATGCATTATATTGAAATTTGTACAAGTTACACGCCGAAGCGCAGGTCGTGTCATAAAAAACCGGCCCCATCGGGCGCACGAATTGCGGTCGCTTTAATCATCTGAAACGATAGTACCAAAGATTTTTTTAATCTATATGAGTGTAGTTATCGCCCGAACTAGAAGTAACCAAGTTCGGACATTGTTACCGAAATCGCAGCTGTTTGAAAATTTATATTTGATTTTTTCGACTTTTCTTCAGCTAAACAAGGTGCGGGGGAGGTTGTATTAAAACTATTGGTATAATTCTAGTTCGAGCTATAGGTACACATTCACTTTACATGTGTGTAAAATTTTAGCTCAATCGGTCCAGTAGTTTTTGAGAAAAATGTGCGCCCGATTGAAAAAAATTGTTTCGAGAAAAACGCGTTTAAAGTTCTTCATGCAGTTACGACTTACGACCCATGCGACTGAAGTTACGGTAGATAACGACTAATTTCTGTAACTTTCCCTAATCTGCTATATCAGGACTGTAGGGTAAACCTTCCTTTACTTAAAAAAAATCATGTTGGGCAGCTCTCTCTTCTCTGTTGGCAGTCCATAGCCTATTTTGATACAACAGTCGAGGGAACGACTGCCGGCCACGCTGCGGCTTAAGGGGTTAGGCCACCTTGGACGGAGCAAAATTGCAGTCATTTTCGGCATTTTTTTTAGGAAGATAATAAAATAAACAGAAAATTTAATATGAAGCCTGTTATTATACAACTCTCGCCGGAAAGGAATCATATTTTTTTTCTTACAAAATGACGGCGGTAGAGCCGTGATACGCAAGATCTTGTGGAGCGACGTTTTCCACGGTGTTCAATCTCACGGCTATACCGTTTGACTTAGAACAAAAAACGAAAAAGCTTTATTTTCTGCATGCCTAAAACTATGGAAGTACGTAGGGAAATCCAGAAACATTAATTTGTCTCGAAATGGTGACCATGGAGAGAAAAAGTGCATTTTTTTTTTTATAAAAGTGTCAATTCCACAGAACATATTCAAGATATCGCAAAACCGCTACGTACTTCCATAGTTTTAGGCATGCAGAAAATAAAGCTTTTTGGTGTTTTGTTCTAAGTCAAACGGTATAGCCGTGAGATTGAACACCGTGGAAAACGTCGCTCCACGTATCACGGCTCTACCGCCGCCATTTTGTAAGAAAAAAATACGATTTTTTTCCGGCGAGAGTTGTATAATAACAGGCTTCATATTAAATTTTCTGTTTATTTTATTATCTTCCTAAAAAAAATGCCGAAAATGACTGCAATTTTGCTCCGTCCAAGGTGGCCTAACCCCTTAAGCCCCTATAACTCTGGGAGTTTTTCGAATTTCACTTTAATATTTAGGGACATATTTTCGAAAGCCTAAACTAAACTATTAGAAAATCAAAAAAAAAATCGAATATTTGGGTAGAATACTCCCTTAAAGGGGAGAAAAGATTGTGGTGCTTGGCTCGTCGACAGGGAAGGACGATTTAATTCTCCGTTTGGAATGTACCTACAGATTGAGTAGAAGGAAGTGAAACGTTAAGAAACGAGTAGCTACAGCGCGATACGTAGCGTTTGCTGTAGTTACAGTGATGTAAATTGGGTTCAGTCAGACTTGAACGAAGAAAATCGAGGAATGACCTAATTACCAGACGATCTTCGGAATATTTGATTATTTCCCGATTACGGATCCGGCTATCGATCCAATCAACCGTAATCGGCAGACACGGACCGCATCCGTCTTGATTTCAATTAAGGATTAACTTTTCTGAAGCGGGACAACAAACGGAAGCGGGACGCTCGGTATTTGCGCTGTCGCCTCTGCGCCACGAGCGAATTTAATCCGAAGTTCTGGGAGTCTGATCAAGACGACTCTCCTCGGGACCGGGGAATACTGCAGCATTCCGCTGTAATAAATTACACGATGAGGTGGCGAAAGTTTATCAACCGAGGGGGCGACAGACAGTGTGTCGTTGACAAATATCTGGGCAGCCGTGCGAGCAGCGACGCGGGCAGAGGGGTTGGGAAAAAACACTCGCGTGAATTATTTTCACTTGCATCCGGTTTAATGGATGCCTACGGTTTATTTATCTCTCCTTCTCTTCGCTTTCCTGCGAGAGATACGAAATCACGACCGACCGATCGGCCGGTGCTACCCCGGCGCGGGAGCACGCGTGGAATCGTCGATCGATTTAAAGCGCTGTCATACCCGGGGAAATGCTCAAGCGTAAAACGAAAGAGGAAATTACCGTTTCCACTTCCATGCACGTTCCCAGCATGCATGTGTGATGCATCGCGGACCAGCAAAGTGGAAAAGGAATTGAAATTTTTTTTTTTTTTTGCCCGCTTGAATCGATCCGCGTAACCGTTCATTAACGATGGGACACTATGTTTAATGGATTGCGAGTTTGCGAGCTTATAACTATTATTTTAAATCAGTTCTCCCTCTAATGTGCACACTGCTGCTTTCTGTGAAAAGTAATTTCGCTGCACCCTAATCTGTTTCCAATTGAACGAAACTATGGTTCTTCTATGGCGTAGTATCCTGTTGCGCTTTACGTTGGCTGCAGATTTCGTCAAAGAGGACAACTGGGAAGCAACAGCCCGTTCGGTGTTGGCGTAAAACCGCACCAGCTCCCGCTATCTGTTACCGCTGTTATTCGTACGAAAGAGTTTCGACGATTTTCCTTCGAGCGAGCCGAGGAAAAAATTTCTCCGCGACGCGTGCGATGCATTATATCCTTGACAGATTTTTTCAGTTAACCCTTTCCCCGCCGCTCGAGCCCGCGAGCCCCGTGAAATACGAGTTGGATCGAGTATAACGCGCGTCTCTACTTTTTGCAAAAGCGAGCGGCGGCGGCTGTCGCCGAGACAAGAAATTATGTTCGACTGTACAGGCCGTGAGAAATGTTCCGGCCGACCTGTGTTGGCTTATACTACTGATAGTAGGAGAAAGAAGTACAGTAATTCGTCGTTATTGTCCGGTTTTTACCATGCGTAATAGTCCCGCTCACTATCCCCACCATTTATTGGAATCCTTCAGTCGAGAGTGAGAGAATCCGAGAACGTGCGAGAGAACAAAAGAGTCGACACGAAGTTGTCGTCGGCTACGAATAGTTTCCGCATCGCGTTGTTGTCCCGCCGCCAGCCCCGTTCGTCGGGACTATTACGACGAATTACTGTACTAAGTAAGTAGTAACGTGTACTGCACAATTTTTACTACCTACAACTTAGAAAAAAGCATTCGCGGGTCTGTTTGTTATATCTTCTCATCGGTGCGGGTGATAATAATAATAATAATAAGTTTATATATTTCAACGGGATAAACCCTTTGTTATAAGAAATACAAATCACAGTCACACAAGCCTAGAACAAATAATTAGGAAGTACAAAAGAAATATAATTAAAAGAACGAAAGCAAAGAAGTAAGCGGAAAAGAAACCATTAATGAATAGTGACAAAGCCAGATATAAAAGAATAAAAGTAATAATATTATACCAGAAGCAAACATAATATTGAAAGTTAGGGGGAGAGGGACATACGAACTGCGATCAGAGCAGAGTGATTGAAGGAATTATAGGAATTATTAACGAAGTCAACAGAGTTACAATAGCGATTCGCAGTTATTAAAAGTCGATTAAGGATATTAAAATAGCCGTAGAGAGTTCGATGTGACTCCGGAAGGAAGAGATTTTGATTTCTAAGGCACCGTACAGGTGCATAAAAACTAAGTTTTTGGAGGATTTGCGGAACAGCATAAAGTCATAATTATGGCAAAATATTGACATAGGTGATTCCGTGAGGTATGATGCCAGTCTAAGAAACCTGTGCTGCACACCTTCGATTAATACAGAGTGGCATTTATAATAAGGAGCCCAAATAACGGACCCATATTCGAGAATAGGACGAACCAAGGAGTTATAGAGAGTGCGGAGTGTGGTGATATTAGAAAATAACTTAGAGGTGCGGTAAATAAAACCTAATGTTTTATACGCGGAGTTAACAATATGTTGATAGTGATAATGAAACGTTAAAGTGCTAGAAAAATAAATACCAAGGTCACGTATGATTTCAACAGATTGCAGAGATGAGGTTTGAATAGAGTAAGGGTAGATAACTTTGCTAGATTTACGGCTGAAACGTATAACATGACACTTCGATAAGTTAAAACCAAGTTTATTACGCGAGCACCATAAGGAAAGTCTATCTAAATCAGACTGTATTAAAAGAGCATCAGACACACTCGCAACTTGTCTATAAATCTTTAGATCGTCTGCAAAAAGTAAAAACTTACAATGTAAAAAGGCTTCAGATATATCATTAATGTATAAGACAAATAAAAGCGGACCCAAGTGAGATCCCTGAGGAACACCAGAAAGAACAGCAATCTCCTTAGATAGAAAATTATTATACTTAACTATCTGAGTTCTGTTAGTCAAATAGCTGGAGAGCCAGGCAAAAAATGCACCATGAAGGCCGAGGGAGTGAAGTTTAGAAAGGAGGGTCGGATGGTCAACCATATCAAAGGCTTTACGTAGGTCGGTATAGATGGCATCAACCTGTTGACCACTTTCTAAGCAATTAGACAGGAAATGATTATAAGTAAGAAGATTAGTAATAGTAGAACGACCAGACATAAAGCCAAATTGCTCGTTAATAATTACGTTCTTGCAAATGGAGGAGAGCTTATTTGAAACAATGCTTTCAAATATTTTAGGCCTGATATTCTGCAAACTAATAGGCCTGTAGGAACTAGCAAGTGAATTATCACCACCCTTAAATATAGGGGAGACTAAGCAAGTCTTCCACAAGGAAGGAAAAATTCCGGAACTCAAAGATTTTTTGAATATAATAAAGAGGATGCGAGCCATAATAAATTTGCAAGACTTAAAAAAGATCGCGGGGATGCCATCAATACCAGGACCCTTATTAACATCCAGGAGTTGTATCTGAGAGAGTACCTCACTAATTGTGATTTCCATGTTAAAAACATGAATGGTATTGTGGAAGGAGAAGGAAGGCGGCGATTCAGGACTACAGGCATAGACAGAGCCAAAGTAATCCGCAAATGTATCGGCAATCGAATGATCCGAGTAGGATACCTGGTCATTAAAGGAAATGTGAGAAGGGCGAGAGGAGTCATTTTTAAGATTACGAACAAATTTCCAAAAAGTTCTGGGCTGGTTAAGAAGTGTATTTTCAGATTTGGAAGCGAAAGAGTGCCAGCAGTTACGAGAGATGGTTTTGCATTGGGACCTGAGATTAGAAAAAACTAGATAATCGGAAAACGAGTTAGAAAGTTTAAAGTCACGATGAGCGATTTTTTTTTTGCCTAATAAGTGAAACAAGTTTGCGGGAAAACCAGATAGGGTAGGAAGAAATTACTGAAGACGAGGAAGGTACGAATGATTCAATAGCCTGGTTAAGATGAAAATAAAGGATATCCGCAGATTCATCAACGGATAAGGGAAAGAGAAGAACATCCCAATCAATAGAAGCAAAATAATCATTGATGCCGACATAATCAGCCGAATTAAAGCTTCTGCGATGAATCACCTTGGGAGGAGAGGAAGAATTAACAGATAGAGTAAGACAAAAAAAGATGGAGGGATGGTGAGGATCCTCGGGGAGAAGAGGTTCAGGAGCAGGGGAGGTGCAAACGTTTGGAAATGTCGAAAGAACAAGATCAATGAGCTTACCATTATTGTTAGCCACGTAGTTCACTTGCGAAAAATTTAAAAAGCTAATACATTCACGGATTATGCCCAAAGGAGAAGGTAGGATGTTACTGTGGTCAAGAGATGCTGTACGAGAGGGAGTGATCTGGCTAGAAAAGTCAGGGAGATTGTAATCACCGGCGATAATAAAATCAGCAGTGGGAAAACGGTGGAATAGGACTTCTATAGTTTGAGAGTGAAGCTGATATAGTATGTGTGAGGAGTGAGAAGGAATATAAACAGAACCGATAATAACAGTGCTTGAGCCAAACCGCAGCTCAACGAAAAGTTGCTCTATTGAATTAATGGATAATTCAATTTGTCGGCATAAATATGAATTCTTAACCGCAATCAAAACACCACCACCTCTAAGAAGATTGCTAGTATCTGTGTTTCTGTCAGAGCGGAAAATATTATAAGAGGAGAAGCCTAATTCACCGTTAGAGATACCACTATGTAGCCATGTTTCAGACAGAATAAATACATCATATGCATTTGAGAGAATAGAAAGAGAACAACGTAATTCAGTTAGTTTAGAACGAAGACCGCGCACATTTTGATAAAAAAACAAAGGGTGAAAATTTAGTTTTTTGAGTAAGACGAAGGAGACGCATTAACAATTCTGGGCACTCCATTAATATATCTAATAGTCTTATCTATAACTCCCGAGTCCAGCAGATTTTGAAGTTCCTTCCTTAAGTTGTTTAGGTGAAATTGCTGACGAGGGGTGGAATCCTGGAAAATCTTGAGAGAGCCTTTGTAGCGGTTTTTATTTCGCAGAATAGCAAGTACCTCAGACCTGCTACCTGCTAGACATGGATACGCGGATCAGCCGGGGGCGATTATCAGTTTTCTTCCCAATCCTGGTAGTTTTGATGTTGGAGTAGTCACCAGGTTGAATGGAATTGAAAACGGCCATGACTTGATCCATGTCGGATGAAGATACAGATTCTTCCAAATTAGAGACCATGATATTGGATAAACGAGCCTCCCGATTTGCAATTTCGGCAAAGATGTCCTCTTCGTCATGTAACTTGGAGCCAGAGAATGCAAGAAAATTCTTCTCCAAATCGGTGACCCTCGATCCAAGAGAGGAGACGTCGCTAGTGATCTGCGCGATATCTGCCTTGAATAGGTCGATGATTTCCAGTCGAAATGAATTAAATTGAGATTGGATCATCTCTTGAATTTTTGACAAGAGAGAAACCTCGTTGAATCCGCAAGAGCATACTGGCGAGCCAGAAATAGATCGGTCAGAAGGCTGTTGTGAAATAGTCAGCTGAGACCCCGAACAGATGTCATCACATTCAATCAATTTACATTCAATCAATTTCCCAGGTGCCCAAGGATGTCCGGTTCTGGACAAACACTTAGGTCCAGGGTGCGATATGGTATCACAGGAGGAGCACTCAATTGGATTAGCCACTGTTGTTTTACAGCCCTTGCAAACTTGCGGTTTCGTCATATTAACGAACGACGAAGATTTGAAACTCTCGGAAATACCCAGAACAAACAGAGCACCGACAAGTACGACCGGCTCGCGCGACTGCTCGAGGCACCAATACGTTCACCAATTTTGGTCAAACATTGTCAAAACATCCTGTGTATGTTGTAAACACAAACAGGGAGCTGCAAAATATTTCTCTACGGAAGAAGAGCTGGAAGGCAAATACAATATATCTCCCGCAACCGGGGCAGGAATTTCTCGAAATGACGCAGGATTATATTCCGCCCTTGAATCTACATGTACACGCGATGGACTTAATAAATAGTCCTGGAAATATTCTACTCCAACTATTCCATAATCGTTGGTCGTTTAAAGTCAAGTAGGAACCAGTTGAAATTAAATCAATCAGCGCACATAAAAAAATCGTATCGAACATCGAATCCCCAATACTGTCTCGGGTACAGTTTTTTTCAAACGGAATGCACTAGGGGTTGCAAGAATCTAGAGCTGCAGCCTCTAAACCCTGTTCTAACCACCGATAGATACAATATCCCAGGGTAACACCTAGCTCGATCGAACGTGACCTGGACGAATTGGAATATCCTGTTCCGGTGGTTCTTATGATCCGAGGCAGAGGATCGGGACCGTTAGTCCTGTCCGGATGTGCTGACATTGACGTACCGTTACCTCGATACCGAGCGGAGGGTAGCTGCCAGAATCCACGAACGTGCGCCGCCACCCCCGTTCAAGGGAGGGTGGCAAGGAAGGCTATAACATCGGCTGAGATTGGCTTTGGCGTGTTGGTACGTCGCTTCTCATTTGAATTTAGATTCATCTCTCTTTCCCTGTCTCCCCCTGCGTTCACCAACCCCCGGGTTCGCTGTCACTGTTCCACCCCAGCGGCTCGTCTTTCACCGGCTGGCTCTATCTCCGTCTACCCTCCTAGTCCGCCACGGTCTTCGATACTCCGCGCGTCTACGGGCACGAAGGGCCAAGCTCCTATACGCTACCCCCGAAACGCTTTCCACCTAAGAAGACCAAACGCGCCGTCCCCCATAATCCGGGGAATTTGTGAAATACGTGCCGCACGTTCGAAGCCTTTCCCCGCGCCCCAATTTCCCCGGCAAATGAACGCCGTCGCGGCTTCCACGTCGCCGTGGACCGTTGAGGGGCGAAGCCACTGTGAAATATTCTTTTGTTCATTTTTTTTTTTGTGATCTCAAAAATATACCTGCACAGTTTCAAAGTGGAGCTGGAAAAATTCTGAGAGCTACGGAACGTTTTGTATAGGCAGCGCAGCGCTCGGAACCACGAGGGAGGCGGGGATTTTAAATTCGCGTTCTCCCGTGGAATCTCGAGGAGATCCCCGCGGGACGGCGGAGGTAGCCGGTCAAAGTGAATTGAATATCGAAATCGAAACGGGGACGCGCGTCTCCCGCGCGAAGGAAGCCTGTGACGCGCGTCGTGGTAACGCAGGCCGGAGGAGACTGCTAGACGCAAGATAGCCAGACATTCATGATGACACCAATCACCGGGACCAGTTCCGTAGACACAGGCACGGGCGGATTTGATGATTTGGCGCCCCTAGGCTAACAAGCGTCTGCCGCCCTTTCCGCGAAATATCAAATATTTTAATTTAAAAGAGTCGAGACGATATACAAATTAATTCTATATGGCAACTCACATCTGTGTCATTGCTAATTCGCTATATGAAAAAAAGTGAATTGTTTTTAAAGGTATGGCAAGCCCCTGTGTTTAAGACTATTCTAATTTCTTACGCTCTAAATTTGTCGCGCCCGCAAATTTGTCGCTCTCCACAATTTGATGCCCCCCAAAATTTGATACCCCCAAAATTGGCCGCTCACCAAAATTTGATGCTCCCCAAAATTTGTCGCTCCCCAAAATTTGCCGCTCCCGAAAATTGGATACCCCCAAAATTGGCCGCTCCCAAAAATTGGATGCCCCCCAAAATTTGATGCTCCTGAAAATTTGCCGCACCCCAAAATTTGTCGCTCTCCAAAATTTGCCGCTCCCCAAAATTGGATGCTCCCCAAAATTTGTCGCCCCCAAAAATTTGCCTCTCCCCAAAATTTGTCGCCCCCAAAATTTGCCTCTCCCCAAAATTTACCGCTCCCGAAAATTTATCGCTCCCGAAAATTTGATACTCCCAAAATTTGCAGCTCTCCAAAATTGGATGCCCCCCCAAAATTTTCCGCTCCCCAAAACTCACGCCCAAATCCGCCCCTGGGCACAGTGGATCGTAAACCGTCTGATGAGAGGATCGCCTCGTTCCGCGGCGCAGCGGGACGATAAACGATTGACACATCACGGTCGCCGCCCCTCCAGCCGCCCCGACGGCGAATGAAAAATGCGCGGATACGGGGAACAAAGGGGCGATCTCGGACGCAACGCCAGGAAAAATATCAGCAATTTTACAAATCTGTCTCTACTATCGAGGCGAACGGGGCGGAGGGTGGCCGAGAGAGAGGGAGATGGGCGAAGAGAAATATTGGCAAATAGCGGAGGAAACAAGAAAACTGAACGCAGCGAAGAATGGCGGAAGGGAAGGCGAGAGAGGGTAAGTTGGTTGGTTCGACGGTTGGAAAGGTCGGGCATCTACGGCGGGGGATAGAGGAGTTTGAACTGCGGAGAATAAACTTGGCGGTGGCACTGCTGGCTGGGCGCAGGGGGTTGCCAGAAGGAGGGTGTTGTCGATGGGGAAGATCGTGGAGGGGTCGACAACAGAGGGTGCGGGCGGGAGGGCGAGGCGGAGGACCCGGTGAGTTATCGCGGCAACTATCTGCTCAACTGGCCGGATTTATTTCTATAGGTACAATCTGCTGCGCGAAATAAAGTATTTTGAAAATAAGTAGGAAGACGAGGCGATAGCGCCGCGAGATATCGTCGGCGATTCGTTTCGTCCTGGAGATGCCGCGTCTAAGCGGAACCCGTCCGTCCCTCCGGCTGCATCACTTGCGCCCGTCAATTATTCACGCGCCGCTGTTTCGGACCAGATGCATCTATATCTGATAATAGTCCGGGAGCTAGCGACACTTTTTAATGACTCATTTGTTTAAAGTTGGTTTATGTTTTTTTCCACTATATTTGTGCTACATATGCACAAAAAGACCTCCTGCCATAACGATAGTGGAACAACGCTTATCAGCAGCGTGTCAATTATGTAAGAAAATATTGTGCAAAATTCTTATTTGTTTAAATTTGAACATTTTTGTACTAATAATAGACACCATAAAACACCGAAAAATAATCTGCTGCCACCTTAGTTGCGGAACGGCATGCTACTGCCACTCCTATAAACATGTTAAAAAAATGAACTCCATTGACCAAAATGTTTAAAGCTGAAATTTTTTTGGTGGTAGTTTTAATCACAAAATGTCAGAAAAACGATTGCTGCCAGTCCTATCGTGGAACAAAAGGTTTGGCAGAAGCCCCCAAAGGTACGGCGCGACGCACGGCGCACAGTTACGTTCACAGGGTGTGTGCAATTCAACATTCATTTTCTCCGCCGTGGTCATATATTTAAAGCTGAATTTTTTTGTACTAATTTCACAACAATTGTGCGTGGCAGGTTGTTTTATTCAATAACCCCAACAAAGGATAAAAACTTGGTAGAGACTAACTTAAACGAATCAAAGTCGGTAATAGATTAATAATAGCACATTCGGCAACCTGCACTAGTGCGCACTGAATGCGAACTTTTTCGCTTCCAATTGGTGAAAATTCGCACCCAGTGCGCACCATTGCGACCGTCCGAATACGCTGTAAGAGAGATGCGGAGAATATGAAACATTTTTTTTCAGTCGACTTCATAGCTTTTTCTTATACAACGCCCGCTAATTCCTTAAAACCGAAGCTGAAAATCTGAGCACTGAATTGATTTGTGGCCAATAAAGGAATGTCAAGTATAAAAAGTGACAGAGGAATCAGTGTTCAAGCGGAGAACGAGAATAGAATTGGAATTAGCAAAGTTGATTTCACAATCTTTGCATGTGAACTTTTTTCGTGAATAAAAGGGAATTAGCTTCTTTCATACATGAGTCATGTTTATGGGGGGGGGGGGGGGTACATAATACTTGAATGCCTATGTTATAGATACTGCCCCAGATCCAGAACGTGATCAGAGGGACCAGAAAGAGTGTCATTCAGATGACGAACATGATGACATCGATAATGATATCGAATCCGCATCGTATGCGAACAGCGATGGCGAATATATATAGATTCTATTATGTATTAAGATAAAGAGAAACATTTTATTGCACTTTTAAATATTCTGGTTAAATTCATACAAAACGCTACACTGCACCTTTCATTCCCTCAGCCAACAACAGGACCTATGGTGGCTCATGCCAAGCCATTTATTCCACGATAGGACTGGCAGCAAACGTTTTTCTTACACTTATTAATGTAAACAATTAGTACAAAAAAATTCAGCTTTAAATATATGACCACGGCGGAGAAATTGAATGTTGAATTGCACACGCCGTGTGAACGTAACTCTGCGCGGTGCGTCGCGCCGTACCTTTGGTGGCTCCTGCCAAGTCTTTTGTTCCACGATAGGACTGGCAGCAATCGTTTTTCTGACATTTTGTGATTAAAACTACCACCAAAAAAAATTTCAGCTTTAAACATTTTGGTCAATGGAGTTCATTTTTTTAACATGTTTATAGGAGTGGCAGTAGCATGCCGTTCCGCAACTAAGGTGGCAGCAGATCATTTTTCGGTGTTATATGATGTCTATTATTAGTACAAAAATTTTCAAATTTAAACAAATAAGAATTTTGCACAATATTTTCTTACATAATTGACACGCTGCTGATAAGCGTTGTTCTGCTGGTGCGCTGGCAGGAGGTCGTTTTGTGCATATGTAGCACAAATATAGAAGAACAAAACATAAACTAACTTTAAACGAATTGACAAAAAAAATGTGTCGCTGGCTCCCGGACTATAAGGCCGCAGCGGAGTTCACGGTTCGAAGCTTGCCGGGGCCTTCGTCCCCGCGTCCACGCGTTATCGGCGCGGCCCGTGAAAATGCCGGGACAGACGGCCCCGTTATGAATACCAACCAGCCGAAATATCGAAAAGCTTTTTCTTCGCCGACCCGTGAAATTATGCGGAGTACGAGCCCCTGAATAAGATTAATCGAACAGCAGCGCAGTGTAATTAACGTTCGACAGCCGAAAATCAGGGCGCCCGTTAAAATTCACCGACCGCCCGCGGGTGGCTCCCTGGCGGCGTAAAATATGTTGGAATTAGACACACGTACATAATAATGGCCGGCGTACACGCGGCCAATAAATTTCACGGATAATTCAAACAATCGCGCGGTTAATACTGAACGCGCCGCGGCAAAAGAACGTATTACGGGGCAAATTATTCGGGCGCCGAAATTCATTCAAAATATCGTTACGCTACGGTGACTTCCGTTTAATAATTGTCCGTCCACGCTGGCGGAAACGAAATAGCCGCAACGTTTCCGCTATTGTAGGTATTATGTTCGTTTCGAAGATCCGCGGAGTCGAAGCGCCCGATAATATAGGGATCGATGGGCGCGCCCTAATTAACAGACTTGGAGCAGACTTTAAGCCGAATTCGTTTCCAACTCGCGACAGTGTATCGCGGCCGATGCCGCGTCACTTATATGAAAAGCCAGCGGTACCGGTTTAAGTTTGAAATTCACGGCCCTTCGAATAATTACGAGCCGCGCCACGTATCGATTTTCTCGCTGACCGTAATCCGCGGAAAAACTGCGAGTACGTGCGTCCCCTGGCGCGAAAACATGAATATTTCGAGTGCGCGGGGACGGTGTACCGATGCAACGGACTGATGACGACGGACTTCTATTACCACACTTCGGCTTATGTGCCGCGAATCTTTGCTAACACGCGATAACACGAATCGACTGCTTCAATCCTGTAGATTCGATTTCGTTCTACGGAGATTCAGTGATTCCACGCGTGGCAGTCGGTTATTTCTAGTGGAACGTTGGTGGAAGTTCCTCGGTAGAATTCCGAATCGAAGACCGCAATTATTATGTAAGGGAGGCGCGACGTTTGGACGACACGGGGCGCCCACATTTCCATCGAGTCGCGATAACTTTTACCGCGAACACAGACTCAGTTTGCCGTCGGTAAATTGCATTAGCCTGCTCAGTGCTCGTAATAGTCTCCCTGGGGCATTCAGATCCGACGACGTACCTATCAATTTCGAGGAAAACTAATGAATGCGAATTTGCCTGCACCTACTTTCCCATTACTTAGATGTATCGCTCTCAAACGAGAACTGCGTGCGGTGTGACGGCTGCAAGGACGTATTAATGAACTCCACACTGTTTTTTAATCTTCCTATACTTACCACGCTGGATGTAGCGATAGGAAGTAGAGCTCTTACTACCCGCCCGCCCGGGTACTCGAGTACCCGGTGAGACCCAGGGTAGAAAAAAATTACTCGGGTACCCGGGTACCCGGGTAGACAAACATTTACCCGGGTACCCGGGTAGACAAACATTTACCCGGGTACCCGGGTAGACAAACATTTACCCGGCTACCCGGGTAGACAAAAATTACCCGTGTGTCCATGAGATACCCGAGTAACTGAAGTGTGATGAGATAGTTGAGAATTTCGATTTGACAGCCGATCGTTTTTCGACTTTCGATCATTTTCGGCTAACCTCAGTAATGAACGGAATATGCTGTCAAATCGAAATTCTCAACTATCTCATCACACTTCAGTTACTCGGGTATCTCATGGACACACGGGTAATTTTTGTCTACCCGGGTAGCCGGGTAATTTTTGTCTACCCGGGTATCCAGGTATTGCACGGGTACCCGGGTAGTCGGGTATCCTACGGGTACCCGGGTACCCGAGTAATTTTTTTCTACCCGGGGTCTCACCGGGTACTCGAGTACCCGGGTACCCGGATACCCGGGCAAAAACAATAGCTCTAATAGGAAGTACTTGGAATTGCGAGCCACCAGCTTACTTTGCGTTCTTGTCGAATATGTTCACAGTAACCCACTACTTACTCTTACACGAACCCTTCTTATCGCCAGCTTACTACACACTGCACCCCCCATTTTTTGTCTCTTTTATATTAACTCTTGAATTCAACCTAAATGTACCCATGCCTCGTCGCCCCGTTTCTGGCACACGGTTCCCCTAACACACACTTCGCCTCGAAGCATAAAGGAAACGAACGTCCCGCGCGTGTAAAAATTCCAACGGACTCGCATAAAAATATCATCCGAGGAGGGGAAGTTCCGCGACAAATGCAATTACCGCAGGAGGAATAAAGCGTTTCGACGGCGGCAGCGAGAGAATAACGGGGGACTTTGGAGCGCGTAATACGTGCGAACGACCAGGGAGAGGGTACGGGGGGGGGGTGGAGGAAAAACGAGTGTCGATAAAAGAGCGATGAAAAAAAAGGAAGCGGGGCGAGGTAGATGCAGGAATAATATAGAAACTTCTGGGACGCAGTCGAACGGCGACACACGTTCGACCCTCGAGATGAAATTCTACGGGCACCGATGCTCGCATTGTGCGACAGATTTATTCCCCGGTCATGGAGATCCCGCGACCGACCAATCGCGTTGCCGATGCTCACCGGAGATACAAATCGTGATTCCTCCTTTCCGTGGTAGCCGAACGCCGTGTTCGAGCTACGTACGAAGTAGAAAATACCGAGCTTCCGGGTTAAAATAGCATCGTGGCGGGGCGGCACGCGTTTTCGAAGCCTTTGGATGTAAATAAAGTACCGAGGAAATGGGCGCTGCGGATAACGGTATCCTCCCACGTCCTCGTGTACCCGCGGCCCCACCTCGAGGATTCTCCCAGCGGGAAGATTAATCGCCGCGAATTAAACGCTGCCGCGTCTTCGAGGCTCCGAGCAGTGTACAGTTTTCCCGACGATGGAATTCGATATCACCTCGATATTATTTTCAATTTCCGCGGACATCTGCCCCGAGCAAAGAACCAGCGGCGAGTTTAATTCCGCGGGGGCCCGCGCTAATAACGATCGAATTACCCTCGGAGGAAGGAAAGGGTGTATGTTTTTGTTTGGGGGAAGAAAAGGGAGGACATGGTCGTTCGACGATGTTCGCGAGAAACTAATTTCTTAAGGCGATGCACTTGGACGATTAACTCTAGATATAGATAGATAGCCGCGACGGAAGGGAGAGACGGGGCGTAACAAAGAAAGTTGGCAAAGACGATCCATCAATGACCTCATGACGCTTCAAAATTGCGGAGCGCCGTCGATGTACGAAACAACGCTGAGCGAAGCCCGTCCCCTGCGAGCCGACGCAGTGGATCAGTCAGTAATTGATCGGACGCCGAAGGAGTAAACACTCCGCCGTTGATTGATGAACTAATCAAGCTTGCTATCGTAGATTTTCGGCGCCTCCTTCCACCGATACGAATCAGATCTTTCGGAGCCAACGAATCACCCTCGATGCGTAATTTCGAATATATTTGAAGCTTCTTGTAAGCGAAAGAGGCGTTCGAGGCGCAACAGATCTCGAGATTTTAATTTATTTTAATTTAATTTAATTTAATTTAATTTAACTTAATTTAATTTAATTTAATGTAATTTAATATAATTTAATTTAATTGCAATAGACGGGTTAAATAACCCTTTGGTACAATAAATTATAAATCAGGTAGAAAAAGGAAAACAAGAAAATGCATGAGTATCTATACAATATGAATCATTCAACGCGACGAACGTAAAAGTTTTGTACGGATCTTATCTATGGTAGGTACATATGCGATCGATGTCATTAGCGATGAGTTTTTTACATTGAAAAGAGATGTAAAAGTGTTGATTTTTACGGGGAAATAAAAGTGTTTCTCAGCGAGAGGATTTACTAGAAATCTAATATTATTCTCGTTTCTTGGCGGGGAAGCAGGACTAGGTATTCGCTTAAAAGATAAAGATGGGAGAACCGTGATTATTGCGTTTTTCTTACGGTCGGAGTTTCCAGCGGATTTTTATACCGTATTGCAAGGAAACGGGGCGAACGTATTATGGGAAATTTGAATTAATTCCCGGGGAAGACGGAAACGAGTGCAATTAACTACCACTGCCGGCGAGGGGGAAGACACGGGGACAGGATTCTTGCACGTTATTACTATGCTCTAGAAGTCCGTCTGTCCTTATTACCGTGCCCCGTAATTCTTTTCCGAGAACGCGACGTCGGAGATGCTTTAATGTCGCTGAATCGAATTCCCCGGGACGCAGTACACCCTGACTTTTCGATGAAAAGGAGCCTCGCGGCGATCGAACAGAGGCACTAGGAATTTGCGGGAATACAGGCAGGAGGGGCGGGCTGCCGCATCGGAACACGTAATAAAAATTAATGGGAATCTCGCGCACATCGAATCAAGAGCCGCGGAAAATGAATCTTTCGGCTCAGGGACCGTTAACGAATCGCACAAACACTTTGCGCGCTCGCGCAAAAACGGGTAAACAGATTAACGCTGGTCCCGGATGCGTTTTCATTTCCGTTGAAACAGGCGGTGAGAATCAACTGTATTACAGCAAGTGATGGTGGAAATGAATTAATATAGGAGCGCTGGATTAATATGAAATTGATATTAAAGTAACATTATTATTTAATAAATATCATCTGCATCGAGCTAGCAATATCCTCTGTATATCCTATGTAGATATATATATATATATATATATATCGCCGTTGATTACATACACGATTTACGATCGTAATACCAGAAACTAACCGCGATGATTACGTCCGGGGGGTGGACGAGGATTCTCGTATATCCAGGCACGTACGACCAGCCGGGGGACACACGGAAAATTTCTTATTATTTTTCGATAAGTCTGTTATCGGAACGGTCTCGTTGCTTTCTTTCGCCCCGGGTCGCGTCCGGGTGCGCGGGGGCGGCGTCGGCGAGGAAAAATGTGCGGGGGGAAAAAGAGGGAAACGAAAATCCGTAATTACGACAAATCACTTGGCCGACGAGAGAATTCTCCATTTCCGTGGGACAATATTGCCCGACGTTGCATTTGGAAAAAAAAAAGAGGAGTGCGCGCTTGTTTGTTCGGCTCCCCCGCAAATTACTGGGACAATTTCTAAACTGGACGGGGCAGAGGAAAGGGGAAAGAACGAAACGAAAAATATAAGCTACCCGCAGCAAAGTTTGTTACCGCGAATAATTAATATTTCCGCGAATAAATATGTATCTCCATTTGCGGCGGCCGCGTGTAAAGTCTCGCACGTGTGCGTGCTTGCCTGACAAATTAATTTCGAACTTTCCGGGGTAGCAAACAAACATACATATACTTGCGGGGGGAAATTCGGATCGTGAGTTAATAGTTATTTCGAGGCTGGAAAAATGGTGAGTGATGAATCAATTATAACAGAGAATTATTGGGTAATTAAATTTTATCGCAATCGCAGTATTTCAACGTCCGCGGAGTCTCTAAGCGAGTGTCTGGGAACGGATGAATAAATATCTATTCTACTTGTTCGCTGAATTACATTTCAGCCAGCCGTGCTTTAAACAACGACACGTGGAAAGGTGCCGCTGCGATTCGTTGGAACGTTGAGGAACGGAAGGGGATATCGATCGCGAAAGTTTCATCACTCGCCCGGACATTATTCCAGGGGCATACATTAAAATTGCATTAACAACAGAAACGGCGTTACAGGCTTCCCATAACTCAGGCAACACGCGTCTAACGAGAGCATGCAAAACGGTTCGGGGTGTTGTCTTCGCGGCCGAGAAGTTTCTTCCTCCTCGTCCGACGTGCTGATTAATTTCTTGATTGCACCCCTGTCTTCTCGAACGCGCGAAACGAAACCGCGGCTCGCGACATCTTCTCGCTGGTTCCCCCGTTCCCATCCCGTTTTCGTTTCCACCGAGGCCGACGGGAAAGAAACGAATGAATATCGGTCCTCGCCTATCGTTTGGCGATTATGAAAATTACCGCGTCAACAGGCATCCGGCGGTTAAGGCCTCGCAAGTATAATACGCGCCGGGTAATTTGAATTTATGATGAATCAGGCCATCCATCTTCAAAGACAATATTAATTCTCGCGGCGAGGGGATTACGTTTCGATTCATATTAATGCCGCGTAAACGCCCGCGGCATTTGTTCCAATTTATCTCCATTAGAAAGTTCGCCAGACGGCGGGCATTACCGACCCACTCGAGGAACGTCCGAGGCGGTTTCGGTGTCCTCGGATTCGTTTTCACTTAAGGGGTAGGAAAGAAAGCCGGCGAGGCAGCCGCGACGGCATTGAAAGGTCTCGCGGAAGCTCGCGGTGAATTTAAGGCGCAACGGGCGTGATACGATCGTCGTACAAACGAGCCGTGTAATTGCAAACGTGTCCCGGTGACGTGAAATCGGATGAAAAGGAAGCCACCTGGACGACGGGGCGAGGGTGACGAGCGTCAGTTAAAAACCGCTGGTTACCGGCGGGGGCGAAATCAGATTAGCGTCAGCGGTTAGGGGGACAGGCATTTTCTAAATGCAAATTACTTACTCGGCTTCACTCGCCGCGGTAATACGAGCAACCTGAACAACACCGGCGACGGGAACGACGGCGGCGACGACAATTTGTCGCACGACATCAGCGCACGGCTCGTTAATACCAGAGTTGGGCATCATTCGACTAAAAACTTACTTCACCTTTTTCCTTAGTCGACTAAAACTTACCTGAGTTAGCTTTAGTCGTGGGTTGTGACTATCGTTGATCAGCTGTCACTCTATTCTTAGTCTAGAAGGCGACTAACCGGCGAAAGCCTTTGCGGCCTGACCCGCGCGCGGTCGCCTACCGGTCAGATTCTACAGAATCTGAATTTCTTTATTTTTCATCGTATCAATATGAAAGTGACGCCAATAGATTCTTGGTGTTCTCCCGATTAATTGGACAGAAAATAATTTAAATCGGACTATTTTTAAGGAAACGGGCTTTGAATTCTGCAAACAAATTTCTCACGTAATATCCTTAATTATGGTCCGAATTATATAATTTTTGGGCCCATTTTCATAACAGTTTGCCAACGTTTGTTTTTTTGTTAATTAACCCACCATAATAATTGTAGGAGAAAGCATCAGAAAGAATATGTATGTAGAATCTTTCGATTGTTGAGAAGCCTTTGGGCTCGGATTATCGGGAAAGACCTACCCACCCCACCGTTTTGCTTTCGAGGACCTTCGGGCCCCAGTAGACCGGCCGTTCACAGCCGAGAGCAATAAAACCGACGGGCCACATAAAATCTTCCTGTTTTTGATAAGTGTTAATAAAAGTATTACCAATCGATTTCTCATGTCTCCCCGATGAAAATGGGCCCAAAAATGATATAATTCGGACCATAATTAAGGATATTACCTGAGAAATTTGTTTGCAGAATTCAAAGCCCGTTTCGTTAAAAATAGTCCGATTTAAATTATTTTCTGTCCAATTAATCGGGAGAACACCAAGAATCCATTGACGTCACTTTCATATTGATACGATGAAAAATAAAGAAATTCAGATTCTGTAGAATCTGACCGGTAGGCGACCGCGCGCGGGTCAAGCCGCAGAGGCTTTCGCCGGTTAGTCGTTTCCTCGACTAAAAATTGAATGAAAGCTGAAACCACGTTAGTCACATCCCAAGAGCTAAAGATCCTTGAATAACCGGCTTCAGCTCTGGCGTCATGACTAAAGCTAAGCTAAATCATCTTTAGTCACCCTTTGACTAACGACTAACCGTAAGGACCTTTTAACTAGATGTTATCTAGATATTAGCTTTGCCCAACTCTGGTTAATACCGTATTCCTTGGTAACGGGGACGTCTACTCATCGCCCAATTTCCATAAACTTTCCGGCCGATGATAATGCAATTATTTCGAGCACGATCGGCCCCGTTCAAGGAGCTACACTCGCGAGAGCAGCGCGAACAAACGACCAGCCGCGGATTCCGAACTTCCCGGTGATCGCTTCAACTTTCATTATTTCCTCCCGGTGGTTAGCAGAGGAGCGACAGAAGCCGCCGCGCAGAGAGGCCGGGGAAAGAAAGGGGGCGCGGGCCGGTCCGTAAGTCTGCAATTACAATTAGGATGAATACCTTTAACTACCGCTGCTAACCCTATCGTCTGGGCTGTCCCTTTCGCAGAGCCCGCGACGAAGCGAACGAATCGACCGTTCCCCGCAATCCAATAAATTCCTTTGCCCAATGCGACCATCCGCTCGCGCGAACGAGTAATTCAGAGTAAAATTGTCCCCTATCCACCTTCTCGCCGACCGCGCCGAATTTATGGGCGGATCGTACTCTAATTAAAGAATGCGCCGCCACCTATGGCCGTGTATCGCGGCCGCTGTAATCCAATGAGAACTTTCATCGCGACGGAATTATCCCCTCGCTAACAGAATTCCCAAGCGGAACCCTCTGACACCCTTGAAGCTCTTTAACCTTCCGTTACCCGCGCTGTTGTAAAAATTACCTACAACAGATGGGAATTAGAATTTTATTGTTCCGCCCTGAGAGCGGCCAATCGGTTTCGAACCCTTTTCTAATTTTCTGGCAATGGCTTCTGCACCCTGTGAAAAATCCCCGCTTCTTTTACTCCAGTTCTTCACTCGGGATGTACAGGCGTTGGGGAGAGGAAGAAGTCATTTCGTAGAAAGTGCTACGTCCGTGTAAAAAAAAGTTGATGGGCAAAGCAGATTCCAAAGTGGAACTATTGTGCGAAATATGTCAGCAGAGCAATGGAAGTAAATAAAACAATACCTATTTATAATAGTACTCGTTTACTCTTCTCCGTCTTTGTTTTTTAACAAAGACGTCGCCATTCAGTTTTCAACGATAAAATCGTGATGTAAAAAGTACAACGCGCGGGTAACCACGTTATAAAATAGGGCGCGGATAACGAAAGGTTAAATACAATTTGTCCGCGACGGAGTATCGCGTTCATCTACCTCCACCTTCCGCAACGTTCAACGAATACAGCTATGTAAGTACGTACGTCGGCTCGACAGCTGATGCAGTATTCATCGTGTATATCCGAGCTGTGATTTTCCCTGAAGGACCCAGCAGGCGTAAATTCGTCGGAACACGCGAGCAAGGGTGCTTGGTGCGCGGAGGAACGTCTGAATGGCCCTCTTTTATTCGAGATAAGGTGAACCGCCGTACGCCTGGCGAAAGAATCGATTGCAGAGTGCGCCTGCCGGCACCGCGGTTCATAGCCGGACCAGCAAACAATTGGAAATCGTTGCCGTATCTTCATTGATCATTGACGAGGACTCAGTCATGAAACGAGCAAAGAGCCGTTTCTGCCTCGACAGTGGCTTTCGTCACGGTTATCGAGAGACAGTGGGATAGAGGGGGAGAGAAATTGTCGCTGCCATCGAAGGCGATGGAGGAGATTGTCATGGCGGAGAGAGAGAGAGAGAGAGAGAGAGAGAGAGAGAGAGAGAAAAAAGCAGGGAACTGTGTCAGAGCAAATTGCATTGCAGCTCGCCGTTCGGCAACACGTGACGCTGACACGGGCTTTCCAATTAATCAAAAATAAACGGTGTCAACGGCTGACCGGTGAGAACCCGTCGCCCGGTACAAATGTTATTTATCGTCAAGTATGCGGCGGCTGGACGGTGGTGCCCGGGCGGAGGGCGCGGCGATGTTATTTAAACGATTGTCCGAACGTCATCGAACCGGGTGGGAGAGGGGCCCATTATGTAGCGTGTCCCGCGGAAATTTGTTAGAGCTCCCCGCGCGTTTGTTCTACTCTCAAGGAAAACAGCAGCGGGCAGCGGGCGGCGTGAACGTTATACCGTTCACCAGCGCCCGGCGTGCACGCGCGCAGAGGGGCGGACCGCGAGCCGGCGGGGGGGCGGGTGGGTAACTTTCATGCAAAATTGATTCCCTCCCCGCGGTGAAATCCACGATCAACAACGGCCGCGCAATGCAATAAACGAGTTAACGCGATAACGAGTACATAGAACGTCCGTTGAATAACCCCGACTCGAGAGAGATTAAAAACGATCTTCCATTCGCCAGCGGGTACGCAAATATTCCGCGTAAACGAGAATACAGAATTAAGCCACCCCGAAAATACACAGTTTAGCCGGATCGATGGGCGCCGGAGTTTCCGCGATCGATGCGATTCCCACCTGTTCCGCGGCGCGCTGACGGGCCAAGAGAGAGCCCTCCCCCGCCGCGGACAGCCGCGGCTCTCCTCGTCCAATTATTTTTAATGTCTCATTGTGTTCTCCCTTGCATCGCCATTAAGCTTAATAGCCCGCACTGCTCAAGGCGCGCCCTTCTTCCCCCTTCTCGGGGCTCACAATTAAAGTCAATCGTATTACCGGAAACAGTCCATTAGACGGGTCCTCGGCCCCGAAAGCCAGTCAATCGGTGCACCCCGGGCACGCCTATACTTTCCACGAGCTTTCCCACCGTCCACGAACCCGAGCACGAGATCCTCCCGCTCGAACCGGCGGCGGCGGTGCCTTGCGCTGTTCCTCCGGCACTCGTTGCTCGCGCGTCCCCGACGACGGTTTATTCGCGTCCCGTTCACGAGCTAAATACGGAGCCTAAATCGCCGTTCACGTCCACACGTATTTTTGTCCCCCCCGTGCAATAACCCCGCGGCGGCATCGTCGCGGAATCTGCCCCCGCGACGCGCCGCGAATCGGCATTCAATGCTCCGGCGCGGGCGGCTGCACGCGCGGCGACGAGAACGCGTCGGGGACATAACGCGCGGGGAGACACGAATATTATCACAATGGGGACACGTTCGAAAGAAGGCAAACAAACAGGGGCGCCGGAGGAGGAGGGCGGGGGGGGGGGGGGGGAGGGAGAAAAACCGATGGAGGGCGCGAGAGAGAGGTGGCGGGGTGAAAAAAAAAAATAGAGAAAGAGGAAGAAAAAGGGAAATACGTTTTATACGCCGGCTTTTTAAACCGTCCAATGGAAAGCGGAGTGTTTGACTTGGACGAAACAAATCGAGGCCGAAGCCTTTCAGCGCGCTACGTTAAACCGTTTCGACGGAATGGCGCAACGCTGTTACCGATTCGATTCCGAACCGAGCATTCCCTCGGCAAAATATTCTCGAGTTCGGGACATTTTACAAATGGACCTGACCGGTCCATTCGCGGCGGCGACATCGAAATGTACGAATTTCCGTTCGTCGAGAGAGAGAGAGAGAGAGAGAGAGAGAGAGCCGGGGGGAGAGGGACAGTGGAGAGAAGAGAGAGAGAGAGCGAGGGCACGTGCAGAAAAGCACGTCACTAACCATTTTCTCCTGTATCAATAGCTTATCCATAACGATTCAACGGGCTTGTCCGAGCGTGAATGCAACGATAATGCAATGGTCCCTTTCTGTCCGGTTACGTTCTCTCGCCTGTCCTCCGTCTCTGTCCTCTCTTTTGTCTCTTCATCGATTCGCGCACACCGCCGCCCCCTCGTCATTACCGAGCAGATAATGCCCCCATATTCGGACTTACTCCGCTCGCGGCCGCGCGAGGATCGATGGCGGCTTCCGTCGTGGCCACGGCGAGAGACCGAGCGGCTAGGCGGTCCCCGCGGAAGAAGATCGAGGGAAACGATCGCCTCGATCCAATATTTACTTCCATCTTGATGCGCCGGAACGCATAGCCGCTGCACGACGATATGGATGACAGAGGAACTCGCTTATCGCCCGAACGGATGCGCATCGACGTATCCGCCGGACCGTTCGCGGTCCGTTGCATCTTCATGAAAGATGCAAGATAAAGGGTAGCGACGAAAGCACGGACCTGGCCCGCTCGGAACCACGCGGAATTCCCGCGGCTCTCCCCTTTCCTCCTGGCCCGTCGAAATTGCGGATCCGGGGGGATCAAAAGTGGCTGTTTTATTAGCGCGCATAGCTTCGCAACCTCGCCCGGGATCTTATCCGAGCGTTCTGCGAAAATTACCGCTAACAGACGCCTTTGTGCACGTTCCACGAAAGATACGATGGTTCCCGTGGACGCTTCGGATCGGGCTGGATGCAGAATTCATCGTGCTGCCGCGTTCCAGCTAGCTCGATGGATGCGGTACAGGGAGGGTACGTTATTGGTGGCATAGGATCCCCGGTGGGGGGTAGTTTCTGCGATGAAAAAATAGGTCGAAAGTGCAAAGGTTCTACAAACAAGCCTTTGCCTTTGTGAAAAGGGAGCCGAGGATAGGGAAGTATGCTCCTTTAAAGGCGGGATCTCCTACCTGCGACTGGTCGCTGCGACTGGTCGCAGCGACCGGTCGCAGTATACTGGTTCAATGGGAAAGCATTCATCTGTTCTCCTACAAGCGTCTGCGATCGTCGGGTATGCGCCAGACATAGGAGCCTGACGCGAGTCTGTTTGAGTACCAGCCTAGGCTACTCGAGAGGCAACACAATGCGATAGGGTCTGTTTCCCATTACACCTAGTCGCAGACTGGGCACTGCGACCACCGGTCGCTTGACTCCCTCCGGAGGGAGTCTAGCGACCAGTCGCACTGCGACCCATTGCCACAGTGGGACAGAATCCCAAGAAATAAAGAAATAAGTCAGATTTCAAAAGATATGGGAGTATGTATTTTTATATGTTACCTGTAGGGTACTAATATGAGCACCTAAAAAAGGTAAAAATATCATGACGCCTACTTCTGATCTGTGTGTAAACACGTGTTTATGTTTGACACACGCGCGAAGTTCCATGATGTAGCGTGGTGAGTGATGCCCTAAACCTAAACGGATTGTTAGCGGGTCACGGTTTACTACAGCTGTATTACACTAGACCTTTGGCCCCCTACACGATATAAAGTAATTGGGAAACATCTGCCAAGTAACTTTCAGAACAGCTGAACAATTTTTAGGCTTAATCCCCAATTGCTACAAGCTAATTCCTCTACGTTCGACAGGCAATAAACCGTGTTTCGCTACAGTATAAAAGAATAAGTATGGTCGGAACGTTGACCGTGACGAAAATTAATTTTATGGTCCGCACAATTACCAAAAGAAGAAGATGTTCTTATGTTAGATCGAGGAATGTTTCCCTGACAATGGGGTAGGAATCGAAATTATTCTGCAGAAAGACCAGTACGCCTCGCGGAGAGCCGCAGGAAGATAATGGGTGGACCGCTGATTGCGCGTGGTGCCGCCTGCTTTGTCCTCCAAATTCGAGATCGATCTCTTATCTTTCGAATATAAACACGCGTTGGAATATCAAAACAAACGCACGCGCTGACGTATTCGGTGCAAGAGAACGTGTGCCATAGGGAGGAGATATTACGGTGCAGCGGTGGAAAGTTGCCGTTTCAAAGGAATGCAGGACCGATTGGTCATAATATAATCTCCTCCCTATGCCTTTTGTGTTTATACTCGAGAGATAAGAGATCGGTCTCGAATTTATCGGAAGGACGAAGCAAGCGGCATCCCGCACAGTCAGCGGACTACCTCCCTTCTACCCTTTCGCGAGGCGTATTGATGTTGGATAATACTTTTTAATTGCTATGTTGGTATCATTTTTGTCACATCTCGCATATTTAGGTACAATAACAAGTGAACAAGCTGAATTGTGTCCCTAGCACTGTGAAATAGGGTTCAACGAGACGACCACCGTTTGTCGTTTATGTACCTGACTTCTTGGAGGCCTCGATATGTAATTTACAACCCCATACGACATTAAATGACCTTATGTTCCAACTTCTTTACTTCGTCTCAACAAATCATATATTATGAATATAAATGTATGCCAATGCATGAAAGAATACCCCTTCAGAACCAGGTATAACGATAACGAGAGTTCGTACAGTACCTTCAAGGTTTCTGCTTTCAACTATTTTATATATTTCACTTTATTGAATAAAGAAGAGAAAATGATATGAAAGTAATTGCTGTTTTGATATAATTATGAAACAAAAATTTTGGAAACACCGTTCTTCGAGAAGGGGGGACCCCCGCTCTGTGAATTCGTCGGCGGAGGAGGAACCCTCTCCCTGTTGACGAAGTGGGGAAGGAAAATCCCTACCACATTTTGTTCCAAAATACTAAGCAGGCTGATCGGTCAAAGCGTCTCGCCCAGGGTCACGGTTTATGACGGTATGGTCCCGCGAGTCGACGGTAGACAACGGTACGTGCGGGTCCGAACTCATTATAGATAGGTACCATCCACCGATAGAGCAATCAACGGATTAACTCAGTGCGAAGAAAGTTGAAACCCCTGTAAAACACGGCACGGCGTCGATTGTCCCTGTTCGACATCAGGTACACAAATGCTTCCCGACGAACGCTTCGAAAACAAGCAATTGCCTACCGTAAACGAATGAAGAAGTTCTGTTTAATTTAATTGACACTTCTCTCTACACGTTTTCTTTCCCTCCGTAATTCTTGTAGTCTTTGCTCCTACAATCATAAAGGACTTATCCTCTATCAATTTTTCGCCCTACTCAGTCGAAAGCTGCAACTCCGTCGATATTTTAGACTCTCGTCACTCACACACACAAAAAGTGGCACTTGGAAGCACTTTACAGGTATGCGGGTCATGCCGCCCTGCTTCGTCCTCGGGACAAATTCGAGACCGATCCCATATCTCTCGAATATAAACACGCGTTGGAATATTAAAACAAAAGCACGCGCTGACGTATTCAGATGTGAGAGAAGGTGGGCCATTGGGAGGATAGAATATTTTTAGCTACAATTTTTTCTATAATTTTTAAAATCTTTATTTCTGGCTTCATTTTGGGTCTTCTTTCTGGGTTTTTACCTTTTTTAGGAGCTCATATTAGTAGCTTGCAAGAAATATTCGGGTCAGGCATGAATAACAGCGACGCTGAGCCTCGCCCATTCTGTACTTTGCGTTTCTAACTCCACTGCGTTGTATCAAATATTATAAAAGAATAAACACGATTTATTATTATTATTATCATAAATATATAAAATTACATAATCCTCCCACAACTTTTGAATTCTGACTCGTTTCCTTGTTTTTTGGGATTCTGCCCCACTGTGGCAATGGACTTGGTGGCAGGTAGGAGTGTGCGGATCGTCCCGAGGCTCGGGTTCCTGGCCCTCGGGACGGGTCGGGAAATTTCGGATGAGGTCGGGCAGGGTCGCGATACTTTCGTATTGCTCGAGATCCCGAAGTTTTCGGGATCCCGAGACTCGTTTCGGGCTACAAGCAAAGAGGAGATATAATAAGAGGCGTCACTCGACAAGGACAGAAATAAACTAGGGAAATCACTAGACAACCAATTTAAATGCCCATTCGGCAATGATTGGTAAACTTCGGCAATAATCAGCAAACTGCGGTAAGGTACATTTAGTCGATTTGAATATCCCGCTCGAATAGACAACCAGTTTAAACGTCCGAGTTTTGCCGAGCCGACCTGAAATCAAATTGCCCGCTCATGGCGGCTATGCTTGTAGCCCGAATCGAGTCTCGGGATCCCGAAACCGTCGGGATCTCGAGCAATACGAAAGTATCGGGACCCCGCCCGATCCCGCCCGAAAGTGTCCGACCCGTCCCGAGCCCGAAAAGTCGGGTATCCGCACACCCCTGGTCGCAGGCAAGGAGATTCAGCCCAGGGCCAGTCGCTGGGTCAAATCGCTGCGACCAGTCGCAGCGACCAGTCGCAGGTAGGAGATCCCGCCTTTAGGGGGTATTCTGGTCTGACGAGGCGTTTTCGTCGCGTTATTTCGGAATTTTTTTACGAAGAACCCATAAGTTTGATTATTATTTAGTTCATTGCTACATGCTTATTGGTATTTGAACTATCTTTACAAATTTTGTCAATAGAAAAAAGATAAAATCAAACGCAGTTGACTGGTTTAAAGTAACAGTGAAAAAAAAACCAATGGGGTCACTGTGACCATGATTAGGCTCGTTCTCGTGATCAGAAACAAAAAATGTAAAGAGATTCTTTATTTGTATGCCTTTGGCTATCGTCCCTACTAGAATGATAAAAAAGTATTGAAAATTGAGCGAATGGCGGCGGTTTGAAAATTAAGTTTCGATTCTCGCACATTTTTTCAACTTTAAAGGTCCGTGAAAGTTTGGAAACAAAATATTTTATCATAATTCTGGTAGGGACGATAGCCAAAGGCATACAAATAAAGAATCTCTTGACATTTTTTGTTTTAGGTCACTAGAACGAGCCTAATCACGGTCGCAGTGTTTTTTTTCACCATTACTTTAAGGGGGGAGCCTGGTGTAACTAGCTGGAAATCGAGGCATTTTTCGGGAATTTTTTTTAAAGAAAGTATTTAACCGATCTTTCTGAAACTTTCAGGATATTGTATTATCAGGTTAAGGTAGACAAAAAAAAAATTTTATTAAAAATGAGCGGCAAATAACAAAATTATAAGGGCTTATGCCCAGTCCGTTGGCGACGCAATTGTTACACTGCGGGCAACGTAGCGTCTTTTGGTTTCATCTAAAACCAAAAATCGAACAATTTTCGTTTAGTTTATGAGTGTACGCACAGATCGTATAAATTCATAACTTAAAAGATGCAAAATTGAACAAATGGCGGCCTCTTGAAAAAAAAATTCACTTTTTCCAACGAAATTTTGCCTTAAATGTTTAAAAAAAAGTTATTTATTTAAACAATATCATTATACTAAGAACGTAGCCCTATGAAGAAAATGTTCACAAATATCCGTGTACAAGGCCAAGTCGATTGGTTGAATATTTTTGGAGTTACATTGCCCGCAGATTGTAAAACTGTCGTTTCGAGAAAAACGCATTTAAAATTTTGTGGTAACCTGGCGCTCCGTAGCAAAACCGGCCATATCCGCTTTAATTTTTCGAATTTCGTTTTGCGGCTTTGGGAACATATTATTGTGATGTTCAACTATTGATTTATGCAACAAAAAAAAATCGATTTCTTCGACCCGCTACACCAGGCTCCCCCCTTAAAGCAGTCAACTGCGTTTGACTTTAATTTTTTTCTATCGACAAAATTTGTAAAGATAGTGGAAACATCAATAAGCATGTAGCAATAAACTAAATAATAATCAAATTTATGGGTTCTTTGTAAAAAAATTCAGGAATAACGCGACGAAAACGTCTCGTCAGACCAGAATACCCCCTTAATCCGCGCTGGCTACAGTTCCATTCGGAACTCGGTAATCTATGTTTACATCGGTTAATCCTGCAGGGGAATATTCAGGATCAAGGATCGAGAAGTCCCGGAGAAGAATTCGCAGAACTTCAGATTCACCCGATTCAACTGTTTGATTTTCGTACCAAGAACCGCGAGCCAGAGAGATTTACTCGATACAGCATGAGTTTTATATTCGCGGCCGGAGGACGGGGCTAATGATTCGCCGGGAATTCTTGAAGCGTGCGAGCGCCCCGCGACTAGAGGGCTAAGCGTCTACAGGCAAGCTCCGCGCGTAATTTACTATCTCTACACATATTCCCACGTAGCGTTGTTTACAGTTCCCGCGAGATTCGCCGTCCCTACTTAGGCGTATTTTCCAAGCGCACACGTCGAAGACCCGTAATCCCCGAGCGCGCGCGGACGCGCGGCGCTGGCAAAAAGACCAAGGTAAAACGATCGTTACATCAATCACTGTATCTCGAATAGGACCGCGGCCATAGGGAGGGGGCTTTCGAGTGTCAGCAAAAATGACGAGTCGAACACGACCTCGTCGAAACCGACCAGGACGGCGGGAGGAGCGCGTTCGATCGATCCCATTCATTCGGAAGTGCGGGGGTCGTTACGGCGAAATTGTATCTTATCCAGCGAAAAACGCCCCGATGCCCGGCGGAACGGACTGACGCGGGAAACATTATTATCCAGGATACGCGGGGCATTCTCTGCAAATTAAACGTCATGCCTCTTGTCGTGCCCTTTCGCCGTTCCGCGCTCCCTATCTGCCGCGCCGCAGATGCGAACGAGGACCGTGAACCAATTAAAACGAGAGAGACGGAGGGACAGCGGAGGGAGAGAGAGAGAGAGAGAGAGAGAGAGAGGGTGGAGAAGAGAGCCGCGCTACGCGCTAGCGAAGGAACGTTAAAGAGAGGACAGGAAATCAAAAGGGAGCATTAAAAGTTGTCGATGCTTTAGCGGCACGACGGTCGTTGCCAGAAAGGACTCCTTTGGGAGTACATAGGACGGGGAATCACGAGCGGCCGCGAGGGTGGGAAGCCATTCCGCTCATCTGCCGAGTCATAAAGCAGATAGTACAGTTCTATCCTCGAAAATACATAAATCTCGGCGGGCGCTGTAATGTGCGAGAAATGAGTCCTCGGGTAAAATAAACGATCGGATCAGCCGTCGCTTCCGATGAACACGTCGGCCGTAACTGCACGGCCGCGAGTGACTACGGCTTGGGAGAAGCGCCGTTAATAATAATACGGCGGGACCGATTCGGTAACGCGGGGGGAAATTAGAATTTGCGACAGTGGCTCTGCTTCCCGCCGAAGCGAGCTCGCCTTATCGCCGGGATCGTCGATTGATATCAGTCCTCTCACGATGCTCGCCTCAGTTTCTAGTAATCGCCCGAATCACAGGCCGGGGCGTTTAGTCTTAAAAGGCCCGGGCGATCTTCGATCCCAGCACGTAAATTGATAAATCTTCCGGTAATACGCGTTTTATCAACGCGTTTTATCCTCTTTGGAACGGCTACCGCGCTCTCTCCCCCGGGGTAAATTCCCCCGGCTGTCTAAAGGCACTTTTCCGTGGCGTTTGCGAGACACACAGCTTTTATCGGCACGGCAAGCAGTCTGGGAATGCCGCCGTTGCCGGCGCTAGCAGGTTGGAAAGATAGAGAGGAAGGATAAATTCGGCACGCGACACTGCGGTTGCGACTATGAACACAGCTTCTACGATTATTGGCCATTAACGTTAGAGATGAATTCTTCTAAACGGGGCTTATCGCGCCTCTGAGGGCGATATTGTGTTCGGATACGATTCGACGAAGCCGTGTTTACTGGGCTCGAAGAGATTCTAATTACGACCTAATTGCAGGAAAATTTAATATCGAGTCCTTGCCAGAGCGGACGTCGCGGACTGAACGCTCTTATTTGAAATCATTAACGAAGCTGCTGCAATCTCGAATGCTTTTCAACCGATTACCTCCGCGTCTATGCTCCACTCCCCCCTTTTTTTTTTTAATCAGACACTCTCCTCCCTTTACGTCTCGCTGATTCGTCCAGAAAGACGATCCCGCCGACCCCGTTCGCGCATTTTCAGTGTTGCCTGGATTGCAATTATAATTATCGCGATTACTTTGCTCGCGTCGATCTCCGCGGAATCGGTTCGGGGACGTAAGTAGGGGAGAGTTGCCAATATCGTACTGGTCACCTAAATCGTACCTCGTCAATTTCTCAGCGATTAATGAATATAAGTGACATTTGATGGTAAAAATGTCAAGTAAATGCGAAATGAGAAATATAAACAAAACCGTTTGAGCTTACACCCTGTATTCTGCGTCCTATAAATATTTAAGAAAATCAGGTATGATTGATGTAACTTTTTACCAGTTTATCTTAGCTGATAATAAGCAAACAATGCAATTTTGTCCTGTATTTTTGTATTTGTCTGAAAGCGGGTTTAATGTAGAATATTTTACATTCATTTTATGTACGTATTACATTCATTATAAAGTCTAAATTGATATTTATAAATAAATTGATCATGTTTCCTAAATCGTACCACTACAAAGTTTCTTAAATCGTACCAGTACGATTTGGGAACTCATTTAATACGTTCGCTCCACGCATCTAGCTTGGTACATACGGGTTATGTGCATATGTCATATATGTAGGTTATGTACATATATAATATAGGTTATTGCCAAAAATTACATATTATAAGAAAAACTGTAGACAAAATTTCATTACTTTCAGCATGGAAAAAAGAAATTACTACCAGTGGAGTAAGGAAAGCATGGAAAAGGCGATTGAGTCATATCAGAAAAGGATTTGTGGATTCAATGAGTGCTGTAGACATGTAGAAAATATGATTCAATGCATAAAATGCACATTGTGGGTGCACGATAGTTGTGCAGGAGTATTAAAAACAACAAAGAGTTATTATTGCCCCAATTGTTTTGTTTAATGTGTTATTTTTATTTATTTGCTACGCATAAAATATGACAGGTTATGATATGACCACCAATGTCAATATAAATATATAATTTTTTTAATTATTATACCTTGTACGTTTCTTTATTTGTTCTTAATATCTGTATATAAAAAATTTCGTTTCTCACCCACATATTTATTATTATTTTCATTTAAAAATGTACTATTTTTAGAAGAGGTACGATTTCGGAAACCAAGAGGTACGAGACCGGTTGCCTAAATCGTACCTTTTACACTATGTTACCAAAACATTAATAACAAATTAATTTGTTGTGAACAAAAGGTTAAATATATAATAGTAGGTGCCTAAAAGATCAAGCTACAATATCCAATAGTCATTTGCGTTCAAATGAGTACCAAATATGAAATATGACGTAAAATGTCTTAAGTGGTACGATATAGGCAACTCTCCCCTACTTATCTACTGTTTTGCCGAGCTCCGTGCGAACGCGCCGATCTTGCTACGTTATTTATACACCGTGCGAAGAATAAATGAATACACAACAGCGACGCAGCTAATTAGTCACAACATTATTGTCATTCGATATAAATTGTTCGATTCATCCATCCGTGATTTTCACGCTAATTAAGCGTATATTGTTCCACCGTGTATTGTAGTGAAATAATACGTTCCATTTCCCGTGCTCCGTCATTAAAAGCGTTGTCGTGATTAATTTCGAGAAAATGCTGCAACGTGCTTCGTTGCGATTGCGCGACGAGAACGTGCAAGACACTTTCGCGTGGCCGCGAAACGCCCCCGCGACGTAGCCGCCTGCTACCGAAAATAGCCGGGGAAGAAGAGTGATCGAGTAATTGTATCTGCAGCGCCAGCTGATAAATTTATCGATTCAAGTGGGCATTAACTGCCTCGCTGCGTTGATACAAGCCTTTTTGTTTCCAATTCACCTACATAACCAATATTGGAGGCTGGCTCGCTTTAACGGGGCCACAACGAACGCACCGCGCGTTATAAACAGTGCGGGTGTTTAGATTATTATATGCCACATGAAATTATCGGGTAATGCCACAAAAAAAGTGTTTAAGGGGTTATACCTAGTCAGGCGGCCGAAAAGAGGCGAATGTTTGTGAATTTTTTTTGAACAAGCGGAAGCATATATTTTTATGGAACTTTTTGCACTTAAAAGAGCAACATTTAAAGAACATTTGGTAATTTTTTTGTAGAAAAATATTTACGTTTATAATAAAACTAAAACGACATCCAAGAAGCCTTGTTAAAAACGGCGAGTAAGATATCTCAACAACCACTGCACCAATCTTTCTATAATTCTGTGTGCTTATTTTTTATATAAAAATCAATCGACTATCGTTCGCCTTTTTTTTTTAATGTATATTTTCGATTTTATTAACGAAAAATGGCCGTTTTTCGCGCGAAAATCAGGACTTCAAACTTTAAATAGCCGCCATTTTATTTTAAATTAATATTTCGAAAATTCCCCCTCCGTCAGTCGATAGATACATTAATATACTAACGAAATCTTTTTTGTTTTTTGATTTTAGATAATCTGGTTCCGAGTTGCAGTGCTCACCGCAAAACAACTTTTTAAAAAAGCCTTCTTGGATATCGGTTGTAACTTTATTATAAACATAAATATTTTTTTACGAAAAAATTGTTCAATCTTCTTTAAGTGTTGCTCTTTAAAGTGCAAAAACTTCTGTGAAAATATGTGCTTCCGTTTGTCGAAAAAAAATTCGCAAACATTCGCTTTTTCTCGGCCTCCTGACTAGGTATAACCCCTTAAGCCAGATAGATAGTCCAGGCAAATGGCATTAGATTCAATAAGTTCCAGCCTGTTCAAAACAGTAATATTTATCAATCACCTCTGTGACTGGAAAAGAATACACCCCCCAACGCAGACCATTGAAACGCAACGGCAGATATAAAAGTGGCCCGTTCGGGGCGCCTACTAAAACGCGAAACAGATGCGAGACACTTTGAAGCGCGGAAATCCTCCACAGACGTCGACGAGCGTTTCCCAGCGTTTCCGCTGGCCAGCCGCGCGCAACATTTCTTCGTATTATTCAGATCCCATTAAACACGAATGCTCGAGGCGTGCACGCGTCGGCGAAGTCGCGGGCCGGGCGATTCGCGCGCAATCAGTGAAATGCGCGAGAAGATACGGTTTGATGCAACGTAATGCCGGTGCCGTTCCCACGTATGATGCGCACGGCGCGACGGGATTTTCGGAATAAATCTTGGAAACAAATAAAACGCCGCGTTCGGCGGATGGGGGTGGACGTGGGGGCAGGTGGGGGCAAGGGGGGCGGCAAGGGGGGTAATGCTCATAATTCCGCGGGGGCGCAGTCGTATCGATTGAACGCAGCTCGATGGTTTCGCAAAACAAACGCATCGACGGCCCGCCGGACCAGGCTCGTCGTAATCTCCAATGCGTAATATCGCTGTTCACGCTGAAACGAGCAACGCCAATAAAACGAAACAAGGCGGGCCGCCCATCCTCGGCAACGCGAGATCGCCCGGCCGGTCAATAATTTCGTAATTCGACGGGCCGACGACCGCGCGACGGCGGCGGAGGGGGAAAAAAAAATCGCAATTTGATTAATTCGCTTGTATCCGTGTCAGCGACGGGGCGGAATGTTTGCCCGCGGACTCGAGCGCGGCACTGATCGCCGATCGGCCCCCGATAAATTGAGAGGACAGAAGCTTCGAGTTTATTAGATCCATGATATTTTACAGGCGACCTACGCGGGGCCATTTTTCACGGGCGACCGATGGTGATGTATTATCGGAGCGCGGCCGCCTCGACACACTCACAACCCCCGCCCGTTATCGTTATTGTTTTCCAGCGGACACGTTTTGCTCCCCGACGACGATTCGTCGAAGCCGTTTCGTGTTTGGTTTCGGATTGCCTAATTGCCGGGCGACAAGACGACTAAGGTCGGGGCCAGATATATTGGCCGGTGAATTCGTGTTCGCGAGCAGCGATTGAGGAGAAATCAACCACCACCGTATGACGATCGTGGATTTGTGAGTTGGTGTTGCGGGGCCCCCGAAGGGTATGGTGGGGTAACGGGACCGTTGCTCGGCTCCGCCGGAACCTAGCTGTTTGGCTGTTATTTATTCTTAGCGTAATAGTTAATAGTTGTGTGCGTTACGAAGCTATGCGTAGACCAATACGAGATGAAGCTATCGAGAAGGAATCAATGTTCTGACCAATAAAGCTCCTGAATTTTTTCGGTGCTAACGCACACCTATTCTGATGTCTGTATTTCTACGCTGACAGCTCGGTTTGGCCTACACGACAGAAGCTTGGCACTATCCCCACCACTTCTAGCTCACTCTTGTTCTGTGAAGGCGAGAGCGAGATGGGACGAGAGGCGAGTCAGAAAACGTTGAGAAAAGGAGCACCAAGGCAGGCAAACGGTGTGGTGGGAGAATACCCCTCACGAAACTCACCGGCCAATATATCTGGCCCCGACCTTAGGAGACGGCCCAACGGCGCAAGAAGCAGCGTCATCGATCTCGCGGTAAAGTCAATGGATCGGAGGGTGGGTCGGTGGAGAATAAAGAAGCACGGATAGCAGGTGCGTTCAGGTAACGAGGCTAAGAAGGATACTGGCGAAGTTTTATTGAAGCATCTGTTGTACGGGGAGGTGATGGTCGAAACTGAGGCGAAAAGTCAGGGGCGACTGCGGACTCTCGAGTGTCCTCTTCAGAAACCCATTCGACATACCCGAGGATCCGCCGCGGAGGGCGAGGGGCCGGGATGGGGAAGATAGGGGGGGGCAAAGAGGACAAACAAGATTCTGGCAAATAAGAATAGTTATTACGCTTCTGGAGGTGGATAGAGAAGTTCTGAGAGGAAGTTGGATGATGAGAAAAAGAGCGAGTGAGACGACCCGCCCCGCTCGGAGAGAATGCAAAAGGCTGATGCGAAAAGAAACTGTCCGCAAACATTTTTCAAGAATGCTGAAGCACCGCGGACGGAGCGCCTCGACATTGGGAATAATAATAATACTCCGGGCTGGGGATGACGCAAGCGTGTTCGTCTCTTTTTATGAAAATAGCCGGGGCATCGTTTACCCGTTGTCCCTTTAAAAGCGTCTAAATGGATGGCGATGTCGAGAGGGAGGAGCAGGGCGAAATCGTATCTCCGTGCGTTACGGGCGATACATGAAATTAGAAGCGGGATTCTAGCTGAGAGTTGGCGGGAAAGTTTTCTATCGATCAAGGGGAGGATCATAATTACCGCCTGCTACTTCGCGGTCACTTGCGGAAGTATATTTCTTGGGGAACGTCGGGCAGAAAACGTTTCGTTATGTTTCTCAAAGGCCAACGGGAGAAACGGGGCTGAAGCTAATAAAATAGTTTGCACGGGGAAAAAATCAACAGGACATCTCATTCCTCTTTAAACATCGCACGGGAGCTCGCTCCTCGTATCCGCGAGGCAAGGACCCGAGTGCATCAAAGATATACTGGTTAATATAAAGTGTAGAGACAACCGCGCACCGTAGAAATAATTATAATACCATCCGTCTGCGTTTACTCCAGCTGTCTACCGACGAAATGAACGAGGACAAGCCCGCCGAGAGAACATTACTCGTCTACAAGAAACAGCCGGACCGAAAAAAAAAAAGAAACAAATAAAGGCAGAGGAAAGATAGAAGGAAAGTCCTCCTTAATAAAAAAAAAAAAAAGAAAAAGAAGAAAGGGGGTGGAGAAAAAGAGAAAAAAACAAGGGAATATCAGCCATCTCACACCCATCGTGACAACGTCCGCGTCCCATTCTGGCTTCAACGTCCTTTGAGCCAAACCACCGCACCACCGTTCACGCCCTCTTTGCCACCCTCTCCCTCTCTCTCTCTCTCTCTCTCCCTCTTACTCTCTCTGCCACCCTCGCCGGTCGGTCCGCCAGCCCTGTGCAGGCTGGATACGACGAGCCAGCACGAGGGGGTAGCGCGGCGGGGTTATATTCCGTTGTATCGTTGCTGCCTTTTCACGATGCGTCGCGTATAACCCAGCTAAACAGGCCATTTCATCACGTTTCGTTTCCTTGTGCCTCGTTACGTCCCACTCTTTCTCTTACCATCTTATTCTTTCACGCTCGCTTGGTACCCTTATCCCACCGACTTTCCAACACCAACCTTCCCCGCCATTTCCCTAGCTGGCCTACATTCCCACGGCCGACGCACTGTACACAAGACGTGGGCTACGCGTTTTTTAGAGCAACTCAACGGTGCCAGAGAATGCTTCCTCTCGCATCGATCGGAACCAATGGAAAAAATGTGCTCTCTTGTATCAAACAGGTTCCAACGAATGCTGAATTCCCTCCGACCTCTGCGGCGATAAGCGCTAATAATTAATTATTATTGGGCGGCGAGATCACGCGGAATCCCGCCGGGCAATCGACGACCCGATTGAAAACCAATCTGAATTTGCGAGAGAAAATAACGTTCCCGGAGTGTCCCCGGCGTCGCGGAGTGATATTTAGCCTCGAAGCGAGGAAACGTCGCGTATGATACTTATAGCAATAGGCGCGATACTGGCATTTTTATTTAAGAAAGAGCTGGTAGACTTTCCTCGCGCGAGCTTGCTCCGAACGTTGCTGCTATAAATATATCTCTGTTGCCACAATATTCACCTGCGACAATTTCTAACCAGCAGACGCGTTTTCTTGTTAGTCCTAACAGAGGCTACATTATTCAAAAGGGCTAGAGTATCACGGTCTCTGAACAATTGAGGATACTCGGGAGGACCAGCCCTCGAACTACGAAGTACGAAGAGGATCGTGCGATCGCTTTGTAGGAAGCATCTTGTTTGCAGGGTGTTTCAGAACTATGAGCACCGAAGTATCTGCTTCTCTACCGAATTCCTGATGGTTGTTCCGCTGATTGGTGTTTTGTGAAAGTCGGTGAGGCAACAGCGGTTGACGTCCAACGAAATATGTGTTATTATTGAATACAGTTGATCCTCGAACAACGCGGGTTCCAACAACGCGGATTCGGTTATACGCGGATTTTTTTCTCGATATATTTCAGAATCACAAGTAATATCTATTATAAGTCCTCTCCCCATAAATTACGTTGTAAGTTCTAACACACGTCTGCGTTAAATCCATTTAAATGTTAAACAGGTTGAATTTGAAACGACTGCATGCCCAAACATCAGACGCTAGTTTACAATCTTCACTATTGTAGCTTTTGGTGCTAGGATAAGCTCTTTCAGTGATTCGCCAACATCAATCGAAATGTTGTTCTCATTAGCGATGGAACACCGAGAAAATACAGTGTTGTCTCTCAAATTGCACGCGTTTTCGGATTCTCTATACGCCCGAAGCTATCCCCACTACTTCGGTTTTAGTCCCGCCTGAGATAGGTAGACTCACACCATCTATTCTCCCCCTTGAGCCTATTCAGCATGAAGATGACGAGAATGAAGAGCTTTGCGATGATCCATTTGCAATCAATAATTGAAGAACGTAAATGTAATATTATGTAATAGTATTATAATTTCCACGTATAAATAATGATATAAACTAACTATTATATATAACAATGAATGAATCTATATTACACGTTTTCTTTTCCATATATACTTATAAATCGCTTAAATTCTCCATTCTATTTTTTAGAGTATTTATTTTAATTAATTCTTATAATTTTTATATAATTAATTATATTATACAAATCTACAGCTCAATGCATTCCGGCTCAGAGTAGATTACATATTGTATAAGGTAAGGTACAGATTCCGGAGGGGGGGGGGGGGGGGGGGGGGGGGCGAAAAAATTTTACGCGGACAGTCGAGGACCCGAACCCCCGCGTTGTTCGAGGGTCAACTGTACTTTTATCTACATTATTAATAGTAGCGAGATCCACTACTGTTTCTGGCAAACGATGTCCCTTGCTTCCTCCATATTGGCCACGTTAATTGCAATCAGCCCTTTATTTATTCACGCGCATTTATTCATTACCGCGAAATTGATAGATCGATCATATCGCGAAACTTTACAGACATATTTACTGAAAAGCTAAATACCTCGCCAACGATTGCTTTTACGGCTACTAAAGGCTTTGCGCCGTAGAAAACTGGCTGCTCCACATATTGGCCAGTTAACTCTGTACTCACAGCTCGGAAGCCACCGATTAACAGAATCAATTAAACTGGTGATCCCGCAATTTATTCCGTGGGACTTTACAATCTTATCGCGGACTTCTGCTAAACGAATGACGATGGTGTGTTAGTCTCGTGTTACTCACTCGTTGCTGTGGACGATTCGCAGAGCAGGACGACCAGGAGTAATCCACCCGCGAGAAGCGTAGTCAGGAAGAACGATCCCCAGCTGCAGCCCATCACGGCATCCCTACTGATTTCTGGCCTTCGCAGTAATCCTCACCGAAGCACCGATCCGATCACGATACAGTCGTTCCTTTCCAGTTCAACTGTCCCGTATAGCACTGTCACTACGCAAGCATCCGGCCCATTCGAGCGCCGACCACGTCGTACAGTCCCAGCATCGGTGCAACGCTGTCGCACGGGATTCCGTTTATACTCGCGTCACATGGCCGTCGTCAACTTTTCACGCGCATCGTAAATGGCCCAGCGTCCCTTGTACCGCGGCGCCTCGCAATCGATTCAGACCTTTTACTCGATTCGTCACTTCGCCACCGGACCGCACCTTCATCGAACATTCATCGTCGGATACACCCACGAGCGTTGTCCGTCTCCTCTAGCGGCGGCCTCTCCCATCGTCTCGCGATTCTGCGAACCCGTCAGAAGCCACCGTTAACGCTACCCCCGATCGATGCGCGATCGGATCGCGATCGCGCGCTATCACACCGCGATCCAACTATCAGAAGATCAGAACCATCCCGCTCCCCCCTTTTCATCGCGTTTTCGCGACTCGGAGTTCAATACGGGGCTGGCTCGACGAAAAATCGAATGGCCACGGGCTTCTTTGTGAGCCGGCTACTTACGAGCTCGGGCGCAGCTGATGCAATTTCACTGAATGCATAGTGCCTGGCCAATTATCGGAGTTTACGGGGGGGGGGGGACCGGTCGAATCTCCTCGGGCGGAACGTCGGCGGAGAGGACTTGTTAAACTTCGGCACTAAAGCGCCGTTGTAAGTGATGTAATTTAAATCGAAGAAGCGTCACGGTTCCGGGACGACGGAGCTTCGAGATCGAGCTTCCCCGAGGGGGGACCCATATGGCCACACATTCGTTTCCCACCGACCTCGACTAATCACCCGCGACGCACGCTCGGGCGGGATCTCATTGAATCCGGAGGAAAGCGGGACGTACTGGTAAGCTCGACCATGCTTGGAATTTTTTCTCAGCTAACTCTGCAGTGGGAATAGCAATCTAGAAGAGCTTGCTTCCTCAACAGCCTCGAAGCAATCACACGGCTACCTATCAGAGATCAAAGGGATGAAGAGCGAAGCAATCGTGGCAGATACCTGCTCCCCTATTTTCTCTCAAGATCGATATCGTTGTAATATGTTGTGGGAAATAATATTCAACCGCCGGAGGACTTAATGGAGCGCGGGTCATTTAACGTTCGCTTTCGGGCAGCGATGATTTACGCGTAATTGAAGTGGAGAACGGGTATCGGCCGTGCCGTCATTTCGCACCGGAATCAGCCGGCTCGTCGCGGCCGATTCGTACAAATCACGTATTTAGGGCGCGACATAAATCATCCCCCGCGCTTCACGAGGAAACGTATGGGCTTTTAAATTGATCGTAACCGAGGATTCGTCCGTGTCTCTGATTCAATACGCCGGCGAGAGCGTGCCGCGTGTTTCTGCGGACGTGCGCCGGGGATGGTTGTTAATTAAAAATTTTCTGTTCGGTAACGCGCGTCTGAAGCGTCGATTCTCCGCCTCGGGCGAAATTAAAGCGGCCGGTTGACACTGGTGAATTACGAACTGCACGCGCTTAGACGGACCGCGCTTGTTCCCCAGTCGATAAATCGCCCTCGATTTAACCGGTTGCCCTGTCGGGCATCGGCAGCGGGGCCGGGGTGTAAGGTAGAAAGCATTGCCGCGGAATGTTGCAAGATTTGTATCGTCGAGAGCCGGGAACAATATGCGCGGGGTAGGCTGAGGAAAGTGGATCGGGGAAGCCGTATATCTTGGTATCGGTTTATTCCCGCCTCTAATCATCCGCCCGCAAGGTCGATACGCGAAAATCCCTCGTGCATATGCATCGAGCGAGCGCTTTGTCTTCGCCGCTTGCACCCGCGCACCGTTTCCACGCTCGGATTCTTCGATTTCCACGGCAGAAAGGGTCCATTGCCTTTCGCTTAGCAGAAACACCAACTTCGAAACTAGCCGCCGTTGTTACAACGGGCGCGCTTCCGCGGGGCTCAGCTTCAATGAGAACTTTCGCCCCGGCGATCGAATAATGGCACGGGGTGCCATCGGCTGTTACTTGTTGACAACGCGGCCGACTGTCGAGCGAGCAGCGAGGATGAATGGGACCAGGCACCGAGTGCGAGGAATATAAAATGAAGCGTGAACGTTAGCGAGGCACGTGGCCGTTTCGCGGCGTTAGATATCGAACGACCGCGTCCACTCGGTGACAAAGGAAAACGACTATCATCTCCATTAAATGCCAGATGCCTCCAGCGACTCTGCGCGGTCCTGAACAAAAGCACCGGCCGCCAAAGGGGCCCGACTTTGACGGGTTCGAGTGCTCAAATATCATCACGCCCACGCACACACGTGCCCGACAAAGTCGATCGACGAGCTCTTTTTCGCTGTCACTGGCGAGAGAGAGGATTTCGTGGAAACGGCAGGGAATGAGAAACGAACGAAAAGGGCAAGCGCTTTGTTGCTCGAGAAAGATCTCCAACGCCCGCGGTTTCAGCCGCACGTTTCACTCCCTTTTACAGGCGTCCGCTATCCAGACACATTCGCGACCCTTTTCGCCCTTCTGACTCCTTTCAGAAACATCGTAGCACTCATCCCCTTGCACGCCCTCCCCCTCGTCCTCTCGATCCTCCCCTGCCCTACCGCGCTAGTACGGCGTCCCTAAACGATTCCCCGTTAAAATGGTAAGAGTTGAAAAAAAACGTCCGACGCGCTCGTGACGTACCAGGACGTGGCTCTTTTCCAACTGCTCCCGAAGCTGCGTGGCCAGTGATCTAGCGTGAGCGGAACTCGCGCGATTAGTCGTCGCCGATCCTCGGACACCGCGGATCGGGGAGCGCGTCGGTGGCCCACGGCGGCGTGACGGCGACGCGTGCACGAGCGGAACGTAGCGGCGAGGGAAAAGCTCGACGCGGCGCGCGACGCGGACAAGCCTCGAGTGTACTCTCGGCACCGGCTCTGCTTTCGGAACTGAGTCGAGAGAGAGAGGCATCGCCAGAGTTTCGAGGGATTCGGAGCTACCCCTACTCCCTACCACCGCGCCGAGCCCCCTGTCTCTCTCCGAGCAACCCGCGTGCTACAGCTCTCCGTAGCTTTTCCCCTGCGACGCCGCCCCCACCGGGCGCCCAAGGATCTCCCCCCACTATCGAAAGCATCGCCACCCCCGACCCGTCTGCCGGCTGCGCGCTCGCGCTCCTCCACGCGCGCACTCCGATCCAGTCGAATCCAGGCACGCGCGTCACCACCAACCTCTCTGGATCTCCGCGGACCACATGCGGGCTTAAAAATACGCCTCGTTACTCTGACGACGCTGTTTTACGCGCGACATTGCACCCCCCCCCCCCCCCCCCCCCCCCGCCCGTCGCCCTCGCCCGCGCGACGACAACGCACCCCCGGCCATGCATCATAGGGAACGGCCCGACCAGGGAACCGACGGGGTTCTCCTCGCTAGGACGATGCGCTCCCCCTCGATCGGACGATCGCGAGATTACGCGACGGCTGAGAGCATCCCCTCGTTCTTAACGCGCCTACTGGCCCCGCTATGGCACCGTTACCGTGGCCTTTAAGTCCTCAGCTTCCACGCTAATGCCGATGCTGTACGGTATAGGGGTAGCCCGGATGCGACGGGAGGGGCAGCGCCAATGGAAAGACAGGGGGTGGTAATTGGACGACCTTGAGCCGCGGATATTATCTGTGTCAAGTGTAGCGGGACATTTACAGGTAATTGGGGGTGTTAATTGAGAGAGGAGAAGGTTTCGATCCCCGTGTGGACTTACGTCAGTAAAGAGGTTGTTGTTTGCACACGACGAAATTGGCATAGAATACACGACGCAGATGCACTAATAATAGTAGCTTCCATCGGCGAGATCCAAAACACGCTGGAGACAAAAGCCTTTTATGTCTCTCGACGGAGAAACGATCGCAACGACGTCGAAGGGCTTAATTCCAATAACGTCTCGGGGAAAATTCCATCCCGCCCCCCGGGGAAGTATTTCCCGTTTTACGGGTATCTACAGGGCGCTATAAACAAGCCCTTTCCAAGAATAGGAGGTATGAAAAGAACCGAATGCGAAGCCAAGAGAAGGTCCGCCCGATAAAAAAGTTTGCTTAAACCGTATGGCCCGTCTATTCTTCCGTGATTCCACCGTTCGCCATCGTTCTGAAAAGGGCGATATGTAACGGCACAAAACCGCGGTCGAGGCTTCAAACACGCGGGGCATAAACTTCCAAACTGTATGCACGCGTCCGCCCCCAGCCCCTGAATAATTCACCGCATTGCCCATGTTCCTACTTTCTGCGCGCCGCAACCAAAACTATCCATTCGACGACTCTAAAACTATATCTCGTTACACCGGAGACGTTGTACAAGTTGGAGCGCGACGGTGTTCCAAGGCTGCGCGGCATATTGGAGCTTTCCGAGGAGCGGATACCTTGCCGCGCGACAAAGTTTATAGTCGACCAGCCGAGTCTCTAATTATTTCGAGCAGTGTGATTATACCCGGGCGCCCAGCGCCCCCAGAAATTGAATTCCTATTCCGTACGTTCGCAAGAGATGTTTCGCGACGACCCCGATATTAACGGGGGAATGTTGAATGGCCCACCTTGGATTCAATAATCGGCCCGCTGGCCAGATACGCGCGGGATCGATTGAGTTAATCTTTACACAGGTAGCCCGGGGACCTGGCCCGGTGGTGATTTACGATTATCCGGCGAAGGGCGGCCAGCGAGTGGCCAAGGTTCGGCGGGAGCTTTGCGAAGCGGCGGGATAAAGTTCGACCCGGCCGCCCTTTTGTCAAAACAATGTGCGACCGTGTCGCGTGTTCGCTGCTTCCGGCTATGCGGACGATAAAGTTCACCGATATTAACATCTTCGTCGGTGCTGTAATTTTCGTCCCGCGCCCACCCCGGCCGCCCTTCATCCCGCCCTTCACCCTATCCCGACCCTGATATAGTGGAGCGTTTCGTTGCGGCGGTGCCCGTATTACGGCTAATATTTCTCTTCCGTACAGAACGAAAATTGAGTACTTTATAAGGAGGTGGGACATTAATAACTCGCACAGCCGGCTGGTATTTTCAGGACAGCTTAAAAGCCCTCGCCGCATCGATGATGTATTATATGCTCACAAAAGAACTGACACTTACTGCCGCGCGCTTTCTCCTTCCCTCACACTGTTTGTCCCTCTCCGTCTTTTGTCCACCTGCCTTGCCCTCCTTCTTAACCCCTGGTGGATTCCTATTGCCCGGGACATCGTGGCGCGAGCTATCTTTCAATCACTAATAAACCTGAGATGACAGTAAACCCTTCGAGTGATAATTTTAAAACACGGATCTGCGGTGGGTCGCCGGACAAGTGAAGGATGCAAAGGGGAAATGAGCTATTGCCACGTGGATGCCGCGAAGCTGACGTTCGAGATGAGTTATCAGGCGTTCAGCGCGGAGAATCATCGGTGGGGCCCCGGTTCGCCGAGGACCGCAGAAATGTCTTTTGCTACAGAAATGAGACAGCTGACAGAGCGGTGGGACAAGCGTCTTGATCTCGAAGAAGCCCCTGCCACGGTGCGCTCTCTATTTAGTCCTTTACAATAAATATCCCCCGGGTTACCAGCAATTCTGTCTTTATTGAGCCCGCGGGAGGGTGCACGGCGGATCCCGGCTCGATAAATTCAACGAATTCCGCCGCGATACAGGGCGGGCGACGTCTCTGGCGTTGCCGGAGAACAATAGGTGATGATTGCAAAAACGACCGTGAATATACGAGTGGCGTAAGAAGCAACGTAATGACGATTCGTTATCGTAGCCCGTTTCTGCCGGACTCGCCCGCTCATAAGTAATTTACGAGCCGCCGAGCTGTCCGGATTGCTACTTTAGCAACAATAATGTCATCGATCGACGCTGGATAAAAACGTCCCCCGTACTAATCAAATCCGTCTCTCCGTGTGATATCCAATCCGCCACATATTTGCGGGCCGTTTCTCGGCATCCCACAACAAGCAGTCTAAATCTCATTAATCGCAATTTTCCTTTCGCTACGCGCAAAATGTGATTACAATGCAATCATAGAGCTACTCGCCCCACATTCGCTCTGCTCCACGGTTTATTCGACTGCGCGACGCGAAATGGCCCCGCTCTTTTCCTAGATCGAGTCTGTAATCGCGCCATGTCGTCCGGACTGTTGCAGGACTATCTGCGATCGGGCACTTGGCGGGTAAGCAGAATCGCCGGGGACGGATTGGCGCGCGATCGATCGGTACAAAGGAAGCGGGCAAACAGCGTGTATCGGGCGATCTTCGTGTGGGTAAACAGCACGGCAGGATCCCCGCCTCCGTTTTGTATTCCGCGCGGCGAGCGCGATCCTCCGCGGTGGGCACCGCTGACGGGGGTAAAATTGATGCCGGGGGAATTATGTAATCAGCGGCTTTTTTCGCCGGCTGACGACAAGCTACGCGAGAAAGCCACTCGGAGGCTGGTGATTAGGGCAGAATAAATAAAGAAGAGAAGCGGCGCAACCGTCGGCGAAGGAAGGGGGCGGCGGGGAGATAGAAGCTTTTCGAACTCTTAATTCGCCCGCGGCCAGCCCCCTTTCTCGACAGCCCCTCTCGATCCTCGGCACATCATCATCGAGGTGGGGCTGAAGCCGTACGGCCCTGGTCCCACGTCTACGGTAACCATGGATACAGACGCGTAGCCGACGTCGACGCCGACGTCGTCGTGTGGTCGTCGTCCTCGCGTACGTAACGACACTCGCACCTACTCCCCCGCCCCGACACAGACGCCGCGGTGCAGGCGTGCACCGACACGCGTTTTTCGAGGGACTCCCCCGGCGGCGTGCTCGCGTGCACGCGCGAAGGCCGCACGTCCGCAAATGACATTTGCACGTGGTCGAGAACACGAGTTACGAGAGGCGACGGTGAAACAATACGCGGAGTGGAACGAAAAGCAGAATCAACGAAGACGCCGGGTCTATGGGATACGGTGCACCTTAAGCCGTTAAAGCACGGGGGGGGGGGAACGACCTTTGTGGTCTACGTAAAACCCATTAAGCACTACGCCATCCCCGTTATTCCTCGTACTCCTCGTGCGTGTGCAGTGCGTGCAGAGTGCTTCAATGCTACGGCTGGAGAGTAGCTGAAACTGGCTACCACGGTTGATAACGGACGAAAGTGTTTAAAGACGCGCCTAGAAGCTGAATGTACCGCGTAGATTTATAGAATACTAGCAAAACACCCTCGCTTCGCTACGGTATAAATTAGACTTTTCGTTCTCATTTAATTTAATATTCAATTTTAAAAGTAAGGGTCGTCGAAGTATGGTAAATGTCCCAATACCTGGACATTTAAGGTACGGCGTACACACATTTGAGAATTTTTCAGTTATACAAATCGATTTATATAAAAACGATTTTGCAATTACATGGGGCATCGTGTATACTTTATCATTAAAAAAAAACACATATTGTAGGAGTGAATAATTTTGTGAAATATTGAAAATTCATAGACCTTACAATGGCCCAATACTTGGACAACTTAACTAGTATGTCCCGGCGTCCCGATTTTACTGTCCCATTACATGGACACATAATGAAACATCAGCAATTTGGATGTTTTCTAGAGAAATTAAATAAAAAAAACAACACAATAGTTTTTTCTTTTTGCATATTTCTTCTGTACAAGTAATTTATTCAAATCAGTAAACAAACTTGAGTAAAAAGAATCTATTATTGAATGACTAATTTTAAGGTTATGTGTATTCGTGTGTAACATCGACTGCTTAGCAAATCAGATAAATCCAATATTAAAATGGTGTAAACCGGACAGTTCAAGAGAATAAATTGTTTTTTACGAAAGTGTTATAAATATACCAAATATATATATATGAATATATTTTACTAAATATTTGAATAATTGAATAAAATAGTTCTTTTTTGGATAAAGCAAATATTTAATGTACTAATCAGTATTATTTGCACCAGTGTCCAGCTACTGGGACGTGCCCACGTATTGGGTCTTTTACCTTACATGGTTCGTCGAAATCGGTTCCGTAGTTTTTGAGTTTTGCGCTTTCAAACGTGGCACGAACATTTTTATAAAATGATGTAAAAAGAAGGATCCTTCAGATGACGATCGTGAGTTCCTCTTAAGAGTGTCTACCTTTTCAAAACCCCCCCCTATACAGGTTGATACCCGAGAGGCCGACGAAGAACGAGGTGTAACAGTACCGGGTTGCAGGAATTATTCTCCCAGAGCCAGAGCCGAAGCGGAAGAAGCATTAGCCCGAGAGCAATAAAAGTCCGCTGCCAAGAGAGTATCACCTGAAGTGTGTACACGTGCCGCCGCTATTAACGTCAAGATTTTCGTGTCCCGTGCGATCCGCTCGGCGACTCACGGACAAAAAATCCTCTCCCCTCTCGAGTGGATCTGGCCGGTCGATTTCCCGCCCGTGACAGCGATCCGATTGAAATATTTGTTACAACCTCCGCGCGAGCATTCCCAGACGGGAGAATGAATGATCCTTCCCCGCCACTGTAGAGGGAAGCCGGAAAAGTGGCGCGGAGAAGGAGAGAGGGGACGTATTTTCGTAAAATGATCACGTCGTTAAAATGCATTCGTCTGCCGCGGGGTGGGAGGGTGACAAAATGAAAAGCACACTTTGAGATACTCTATCCACGAGCTTCGACGAGTCACCTATAAGAATGAATTGCGCCCGCCCGACTCTCTCGAGCGAGGAATTTTTCACCGAGCACATCTGCCGGCATTTGTATCCTTCGACGATACTCCCGGCCTCGCTCCGCGGAGCGCAGACAAACCTTTGTAGGTCGGGAATAACCCCCCTCCCCCCCCCCCCCCCCCCCAACCCGCTGGGCGTCCAGGAGGCGGCTACCAGGAAAAGGCTAAGCGGCGATATCTCCTTTCCAGGATCAAGGAGAGAAGGGTACCGGGAGTTAGCGTGGAATAGCTAAGGAAAAGGGATTCCATCGGTTTCGTGGAAATGCGCCCTCCTTATTCCCCTCTCCGCTCTCTCGCGCCTACCCACTGCCCCCCCCCCCCCCCCCCTAACTATCCCCTCCGCGCCCCCACCATTTTCGATCTTGCACGACGCCTTTCGAACTCCCGGACGAGTGCGCCGGGAGAAGGAGAATTTATAATAGCAAACGAGAATAACACCGGGGTCTGCGGTTATTAAATCGGGACTCGACTCGGTGTGGCGTTTCATAAATTCGTTAGATAGGAACTATACAACGATAATCTCGTCCGCCCGAAACAGGGAACGGTTTACGATCTTCCCTCCACCTCCCCCCCCCCCCCCCCACCCTCCCCTTCCCGTCCTGACCACATCACCGTTTCTCTCTCTTCTGGCCTTTCCCCGGTTCTTTTGCCCTCTCTAATCATCCTTCCCGTCTTTAAGACCGCAATACCTCCGCGAGTAATATGCCTTGTAAAAGTTCACCGGACGCAGGGCCCGATCTAGGGGAGCGCTAGCGGGGCAACTGGCCACAGCGGCGAAATTGGTTAATTGATAATTCATGAATATTAAATTTTTTTATAAAACGAAAGGACTTTGTTATTCTACAATTTGCCTACGAAAAATTTCATTCGCTGTCAGAAATTATATTTTGAAATCATTATTTGGAATTAAGTTTCATGAGGAAATTCGAACGATTACGGGGATTATAGCGCTGGTCGTAATTGAGTGCACCGTCCAGCAATGGCCTCGCAGATCGGTATTGGCGTAGGGGACTTCACCGGATAATGGCTACAAACACGAACGCAACACATTACCACACCTCCTCCTTTTTGAAGTCGGTTAAAAATCACTGTTTTTTTGTATACGCAACATTTAACCGCTACTTCGATACTTCGCTTTCGATCCGCGATCGAGCCATCGCGCATGCGCGCCGCGCTATTCCTTCGTTAACCATGGCGCGCGTTTTAAACGTATTTAAACGCTCGTAAGTAGATACGGTTTATGTTCAAACGTACCTTTAAACAGCGAATTGTGTATGATGATATGGAACTTGAAAGTTATTTACTCTTATTTACTGTCGCTTTAATCATCGTGCAAGCCTCCGTCTGCCGTATGCATGGAACACAGGTTAAGCCGTTATAAATAATTAGCGCTTTAAATTATTTCACGGTGCTTGTTTACGACATGAAATATTTCAGTGGAAATTCTCTATACCTAGGCTGTTATTTTCTTTCGTGGAATGAAAAATGACATGCGACGCGGTAAAAGTTCCACTGATTACAGGGCAGCTGTACATCGTAGTATCGATAAAGGGAAAAGCGTGTACACGAATAGACCTGGAGGTATCGAGACGAAGGGAGTCGTGAATTCATGAAAAAAAGAGTAGTTTGAAAAGTTTCGCTGGCGGTTCTTCTACTCGCCGCGGGTAAATGCTCGCCGCGCGTTCGCGGCGAGGGGCGTTCGAGGGAGGGAGGCCGATCGCTTTATCCGGCCCCGCGCGTTTACTTTATTTTGTCTCGCAATCTGGAAAGTGGATAACCATCGAAGACGCGTTTCCGGCGGGCGGCATACGGGCTCGCGCGTCGCGCTAACACAGTCGGCCTTTTCAGAAATCAATGCGCCGCAATAACCGAGCGATGCACTCGGCGTACGCCGTCGCATTGAGCCGCCGGCATCAAAAAGCTATTACATACAATGAAAATAGATTTCAGAGGCCGACGACCATGTTCAAGAGGACAGACAGGATGGGCACCAGCGGGGCAGAGGGGCGAAGGGACGAGAAGAGACAGCCGCGGGTTCATGCATGGACAAAGCTATCGGCCAGATGAGCCGGAAGGGAGCGTAATGTCCCGTGACATTTTGTTTCGCGCGCGTCAACACCATTAAATCCCATGGTGATCGCCAGCATTCCGAGATATGTATCTCTTTACCATAGACATATATAGACGGAGCGTGTCTGAGGGGGGTTGTAAGATTCGCGGTAAGGGGACTGTCATACAGGCAAATCGGGTAACTCCGTTCCTCCTCGGGGCTATTCGGAAATTCAATGACGTTATATATATCTATGAGGGATACTTAGTCGAAAAGGTTAGGTATACTTATACATAATTCAAAATTTCGTATATCATGTAGGTTATATATATAACAAAATTAGTAAATAGAATGAAGCTTTTTTTAAATAAAATCGTACTTATAGATATATGCAATAATAGTTATATTTTTAAAGATTTTGTAAGCTTAAAAGTTCATAAACATAATTAATATGCATAAATAATTATATAGTATAATAGATATATATCGCTCATTTGCTGCGACATAACTGATGAAAAAAATAAATATTTTTATTATAAACATATTATCTATTCGATAATCAAGCAACACATTTGAATTTCTAAGATTATATTTATAATATATAAATTGTTGGTTATGTATGTATATTTATTTATTTACATGTGAAATCGAATACTATCATTATTTATATTTTCTTTCTCCAACTGTTCGCAGTTTTTATTTTTCCTGCGATTTGCACAACCGATTACTACGCAATAAGTCATTATTACACTCAATTAATATATGATTATATACAACGACCATTACGACGCTTTAGAACAGTAATATTTGAGCAACAGTGGTTATGTTTCGAACATAGCCATTAATGCCGAACCGACAAGAACCGAATACATCCGAACCTAACTACCGAATTGCCTGTATGGTTTCTGCCTTTTCCCCTCCGATCTTACAGTCCCCTCGCCAACAGTCCTCTCTTCCGCTCCGTCTATATAAGTCTATGCTCTTTACGTTCCGCTGTTGGCCCTTTCGGCGGCAAGGTCGCTCGAAATCGTCACACGCTATTGTACGCCGGACGGTAGCGAATGGGTATAAAAACTAGCCGGCCTCTGCCGCTGCCCTCGATGATTAATTCGCAATAGAGCAGAGATCCCGGCGCTTGGTAGTGGGGCGTCGAAGGACCCTGCCGCCCTATTCAACGACGATAAATCACCGAACGATTACCTACATGTGTAAATAGACTGCCCCTCTCGCCCTTTGTGACAGCTGCGCTCTACGGAAATGCCCCTTACGATCTGTTTACGCGGGAATCTACACGCGTGAAAAATCACCCGGAGGGGGGGTAACGTGTGCCGTGCCACCTTCGGGGACACTAATCCGGACACGCTATTTGTGTACCAACAGCTCGCGACGCTCGCACCACGCCTGCAATGATTTCCATCCTCCTCTCTCGTTGTAAGAACAAACGAATTATTGCACACTGCTCGACAATTCCGGCGAGTTCTGTGCGGCAGCGCAGAAATGACGGTGATTTTTCACCGATACAAGCGCGGCATAATGCACGCGGTCCGCGCAGATGGTGGTGCACGGCCGGAATGAGTTTAATTTATGCATTTTGTTCGGACGCGTGGCGCGCGATGTTGCGACCGATGGGATCGGCGGAAGGTACACGATCATATTTATATGTAAATGCCGGGACGTGCGCATCGAAAAAGGGCGGAATTGATGGGGGCAGAGGGGTCGAATCAGAGCTCCCATTTCGTGATTACACGCGGCGTGCCGCTAAGTGTGCACGCGTACCGATAACACTGTTAATTTCATTATAAATATTCACCAACGACGAGTCGTGGATCAATTTTTGGACGGCGCGTCGCGCGACGTACCGTCCCTTAACGACCGTATCGTATTTTCATCCGAATTGCGCCCAACATTTTTGTTTCCTCGAGTGCATCAACCCTACCTCTTTTTGCCCCATCGTGCGATACGTGACAAACTAGCCATGAGAGAGAAAAAAATAGAGGAGACTTATATAGGAGGCGGGAGCAAGATGCATTGTAACAGAGGCAACAGCTACCACCGAGCCGCAGTTGTCCCGGTTTTTTTTCCCTCGACAATGGAATTTCCTGGCTGACTGACGGCTCGGCTCGGTCGCCGTCGATTCACGGAGCGATCACCCGTGAATTCCCCTGCTCCTTTACATCCCGCAATAACAACGCAGATGCCGCAGCGGGCACGTATACACGCGCGCGCCCGCGTGCGCGTGTGATGCGCGAGACAGAAGGAACGGATAAAGGATAAAAGTAATACATTCCGAAATATCCGGCCTTTGATTCGAGCCCCCGCCCGCAACGTCTCTTCCCGTCAACTCTGTCTTCCGCTCGTTCATCTCCCGTGAATCCTTCCGGGATATCCACTGATATTTCTTCCAACCAATTGTCCATAGCCAGCGGCGACGATTTGCTTGCGACTGTTGAGATGGAAAGGACGTTGTCTCTTATCGACTCTGCCTCCTCTTCCCTTTTTTCTTTTCTGTCTCGCCAGGGCATCTCTTTTGTCCGTGTGATTTTCCCCGCCGCGATCTTGACGGCTTCGTTCCTCTTTGCCCCTCGCGACGCGACCAAAGATGACGCGGTATTTATTTCTCCGAGATCACAGCTGAAAAGAACGAAACGGTGTACAAGTGTGCGCCCGGCAGACACACGGGCACAGGCGTGCTTAGTCGTGTGTGTGTATTTACGGGAAATTAATACGCGTACCGCGACAAGATCAAGTATAACGAATTTATTTTCTTACCGACTCTTGCTTCCTGCTCTGAGCTGTATTCAGTATCAGCGATGTTATTAATTAAGGAAGCGCGTAATTGACTGCCCCATTATCGAAAACTAGAGTTGCGCTGTTAGTAGTTGGAGATTAATTATTATTAAAGCTCCTTCGTCCCACGAGTATTCTCGGATGCTGAAGCTGATGATATTGAATCTGTCTAGTACTTACAAAGTTCAAGTATTTGGTACTTCGTTTCTCGGGAAGATCGCCGTCCGAGTGGTATTGAAACACTATTCTCTACGGCAATTTTAGTAACGTTTTATAAGTATAATTTAAAAAGATTTCATCAAATACATTAAAGAGGAAATCGTTGTTTCCTTAGGCCTTAGGCCCGGTGCAGACGAACGATGCGGCGGCGTTGCGATATGACAATACTGCTGCAAGAAATTGCGTCACGTGTGAATCTCTCTATGTACATACAGGGTGTTCATAAATATGTGGAACAATTTTTCGACTCATCCAGATAATAAGACAAGTTGGTATACGAAAATGTCGGGAAATGCATAGCTCGGCAGTTATAAGCATTTTCATATTCCGTAAAATACAGGTCCGAAATGCCTATTTCAGAAAGCAATCAGCTGACAGACGCGTTCGCCTGTTCTCCATCGGTCCTTAAAATACTGTGGTATCAGCGAAAGCTAACTCCATACAAACACTATATCTATCTATCGGTCCTTAAGAGCAATTTGAAACCTTTTGGAACCTTTTACTTGCCTCAATCTGCGAAATTGACGGGCAATAACAGTATTTTTCGAATTATGAATCAAAGCGAGGATTTAATGGGGCAGATTCTAATGAACTCGATTAAATGTAATGCTTACTGTCATTGTCGTCGTTACACGACATTGATAATACGTCCATCATAATCGAAGTTACTTTATAGTGTGAAGTGGAGTGACGCTACAGCGTGCGAAGTAACAAAGATGGCGAAGCACAGTGCAACAAAACAGGCGCTTAATTATTTATTAGGAGTATGCGTACCTTCCAATAAACAGAATGCCGCTAAAATACGTATACAGCGTTTAGATTTCGACAAGCATTTGTTAGCGGTGCGTAAATATCGATGATGCCTTCGTGAGCGTGTAGTTGAGGTTATGTTCTCTGTTACGTTTCAGTATTTCAGGAAACATGAATTCGTTTACGCCGCCGATCCTGCGAAATGCTGTAGAACCGGCGACACAGTGTTGATACAAACTTTACCAGTTAAACTCACCCGTGTTATCACTCACCAGGTACGTTTTCCATGTGCGAACAAAGTTGTTATTCTTCTCACGATAGTCTTATAAAACCTCGGTCCATTTTCTATGCCTTCGCTTAAACATGTTTATAGGTCGTCGAAGTTGTTTACCAACTGGGTGATCTAACAGACCCTGTAACTGGTAAAAAGATCGTCGCAGGAAGATACAGGTATGTACAATTTATCTTCCGTCCACCAAATGCTTCGAGCATCTTGTAATGCAGTCTGTCTGAAAGTCTACATTTCTGTGAAATTAGGGAAGATATAAACAAAGATGCAGAATTATTCGGAGAACTGAAGTCCAAGTTCGAATACAGCAAAACATCGCCGAGAGGGGTTACGCTGGGTGTACGAGACTTTTCGGACAAAGAGATTCGTGTTAAGCATACAGACGTGCCGGACGAATCCGACCCGTACGCTGTTAATCCATCATAACTTATCCGTGTTAAGTTCCTTAGTCATTGATAAATAAAATTCATACGTTAGTAAATACAAATATTACGAGTTATCTTGAATCCTTAGAATTCGAAACGACATTTCTAAAAACAGCAATAAGAAAAGCAACGTTTATTAGCAGTACGATATTTATCTTATGTACGGGGTCCGTGCGTATATTTTAAATTCAATAGTTAAATACAAAACAGTTTCTTTATATTTCCCCTCGTTCAACTTGTACATTATTGTTATAAACTCTCAATGAAATGGCATTAAACTACTTGATTGAGAATTCTATAATTATATTAACTATTTTAAATATTATCCGTAATCGTTATTATTAAAATTATCAATTTGAAATGTACAAATAATGGGATGATGTGATTAGTTCATAAAAACAAGCAAAGCAAGTTCGTGATAGTTCATTCGGAAAGAAATTCTCTTTCAAGCGCCGCTCCCATTGCATTCCATTCTCGGTCGTCCTCGTTGTCCCCTATTTCAAGATCTTCCACCGAGTCTTGGGAATTATCGCCTAAGTCTAGATCATCCGGTAAGTCTTCCCCTCTTCTAAAACGCGTTACGGGATCGTCTTCGTCGTCGTCGTCCAAAGTATCGTCCTTTCCGCTCGACGAATTATCATCTTCCGAACTTTCGTTATAAAGTTTCATTTTCTTCCTCTTTGGTTCACTCGCATTATCCTCTATTAGATAATAAAATAATAATGAGCTTTCGTCAGCTGTTGTCGTTCAATTGTCAATCTCCCGTATATAATAAGCTAATAAAATACCTAAATGATCTGACAAACTACTTGTATAATCTAAGAAAAATTTTCTATACTCCGTACTGTCAGTTTATTAATCTTTCTAGAACGCGGTGAAAATTATACATACGTTCTTCGAAATCGAAGCCCTTATAACGAGCTTCTTTAACATATTCGTCTGTACTATCTATATCTTGAGAGCCATCTATATCCTCTGTCTCGTCCGCGTCTTCTGCATCGTAGACAGGTGGCTCCAGCTCTTGATCATCCATGTCCTCGTCGACTTCTTTATCCATAATTTCTATTTCTTCCGGCGTAAATGACATTAGCGGGTTAATACTATCAGCGAAGCTATTTTCTGTCCCCTTTTCTTGTTCCTCTACACGCTCTGGGCTGCTGCAGTGCGGAGGTGGTATTCTAGAAGCGCGAGCCTGAAAATACGTAAGCACTTACCGAAACCAGGACTGATTTACAAAACTACCTTTATTCCTCCGCTCTTACTGTCGCGATTATTACATTATTTTCGTAGTACCTATACCTTTGTGGTAAGTGGAAATAAGCGCTCGTCAACGTGCTCCCATCGTTCTGCACAAGTCCAAAGCCAATCGGGATTTACAATCTTTATGTTCCCATTTTTCTTGGCCGCGTTAGCCTTAGCTGTGCCAGGCCTAATGGCAACTAAATGAGTGGTTTTGTTCGTCAGGTCCTAACAGACGATACTTCATTAAAACGGATAAACGTAACACGTTTCAGTATGGAGAAAGAATTAGTAAATTACTTGTGATACTTCTGCACCGAATGCTCTAGCAACCTTATATGCTCGACTTTGATGGAGTTTCTGATTGGTAGGTATTAAGCCACTGAAAGTTAAGTTCACTCCTTTTAATACTTGCGCTCGCACGCGCGGAATAATGTCCCTTAACGATTTGCGATCCGCTTCTTCCTCTACATTAGCATAGAATTCCGTGTGAATCCTTCGAAGAATATCTTCTAAATACAATAAATAATCGTCATCATCCTCGTCTATTACGTTATTCTCATCGGACTTCGTATTTCCTTTTTTAACATCCACCACCGACTCTACGCCTGGAAAACTATCTTTCTCCTCGGATACCTTGTTATCCTTATTTTCATCGCCAGAATTTGGATTTAGATCGGTATCGCTCTTGGTATCATCTTTGGTGTTCTCGTCACTATTTTCTTTAGATTCGCAAACATTCTCTCCGCCGTCGGTCGTTTCCTCGATCTCTTTCTCACGACCGCTGTCCGCGGCGCTCTCTTCGCACGGTAATTCGGACGCGCCGTTCTTATTTATATCATTTCGATTATCATCGCTACAAAGCTCATTTGTATTTTGCAATTCGGGTAAAACTGGCAAATCATTTTTCTCCAATCCCGGCGGCGCGTGTATATCACCAGTATGCCGGAAGAAGTGATAGGGTTTAACTTGAACTAGATTCCCGCATCCCTGCCACACGTCTTCCCTATCGTCGATAATGCACACCAAGTCATCTCCGCAGGGAAACAAAGCTCTATAATAATGAAACGCCTTTGTATAAAACAGTTTCGTAGCCACCTATTATATCGCTACCTATATATTACACCATAATTGCAAGCAGGGCCGTTCCTGGGTTTTGGCCGCCCCGGTGCAAAAACAATATTGCCGCCCTTATTAATTCAATATTCTTTAATTAAGAATTTCATATGCAGTGCTTACTTTTATATCTATGCATACATAATTTTAAACAGTTATCATCCAAAAAAGTTTCGATTATTATTCTTATTAACCCTCTAGGGACGACTGGGACTCCAGAGTCCCATTCAGATTAACACATTTTTATTTACGTTCCATCAATAAGATCGAGATTTGATAGGTATAGTGACCTTTAGTAGGCAGCGAAGAAACTGTTGTACCATCAGCACCCGAAATTAAACTTTTTTTTGTTATATTGTTATAAACAAATTAAAAAAAAAAATTAAAAAAAAACTAACGAGTAGTTTCCAAATCCGAAGTATAAAATAGACTATTTTAACGCTCCAAAAAATTCTACGTTAAGTTTAAAACATCCCCGTCCCTAGAGGGTTAATCAAAATTTTACATATAATAAACGGCCCGCGGCCGCCCCTAAGTTTGGCCGCCCAGGTGCGGGGGCACCTTCTGCACCCCCGCCAGGAACGGCCCTGATTGCAAGCGTCGAACAAATATACGAATCGAACGAAGCGATACTCTTATACTCGTACTTGAGATTGGCCGTTTTAGATGCAGGATCAAAGCATTCGTCCCTGGAAAGTATTCTGTGAGAGAACAGAGTTCCATCCTTGTCCAACAAGGACGCAACAGTGTGCGCATAATTTCTCGCTCCAAATGTACATATGTGTAACTCGTACAAACAACTCATCGCCGAGAGGAAGTGTCGAGTATTAGGCCTTAAACGGGTATGATACCACGGAGAGTTTGGCCCGTAAAGTTGATAATGATAAACATCCTGCAAAATGTACGTAAGTAATGCGATCCGATTGCTCCTACTATACACACGTATATACCTTCATGTTCGGAGGAACGTTATCATTCGTAGTATGAACAATCGTTTGATCGAGATCGACGAGTAACGCCAACTTTCGATCGTTTAACAGACGTTGCTCATCCTCTTTACCAATCTTTTCCGCCAATTCTGGGCATACTTTCAATTCCGGCACACTATGTACCATCGGTACGCTAGCTTGCGATATCTGTGTATTCTCATTCTCTTTGCCGACACCTTCGACCCTCAAGTCTACGCCGCATTCGGCGCATAAATCCTTCATCACGGTCGGATGTCGGCATCCCTCCAGTGTCATTACCACTTGCCTGAAATACGAATTGCTTGTACAAATATCGGGAAGAAATCGACAGATTTTGTTCCTAACAGTGACTCGCGTGTCCAGTTTCACGCGAGACCCTTAAATTCTATATGTGAAGCATGTAAGGTTAAGAGAGGGACATATACCCAGGCTGAACGATATCTCCTTCAACCGCCAGGAGTTTTGTAACGCGGCCAAAGCGTGTGGCGCGGTATTTTTTCTCGGGACCCTTGGCGTCTTCCGTTCCTGCGGCAATGTTTTGATATAAAAACAATATTCTGCCCGCTGAAACCATTGTATCCATTCGGACCCTCCATTTTAATATTCTCCCTGGCTGTCCACCACACGGAAATGCGATCTCTATTGTGCCCATAACTTTTCGATAGTGAACATTCAGATGTTAAAATGTTAGCTGCTACTAAAAAAAAAAAAATAAATCGTCGAACGTTAAAGTCTTAACGTTTTTGCGCGGGAGATAACATAAACACACTGATGTTCAATTTCTCGGCATAGGCGAACACATACATGCATGCGTGTGCATATATCACGTCAAACGTAGGCGAAGCCATAAAGCCCATAAAGCCCTTTTAGTTTCGCATCTGGAAAGCATATCCATTTATTTATACAGATTCGGAACGGAATGTTAATCTATATTTGATAGAACTGCTACGAAAATGAGAGCACTGCGTAACTTTGAATTAAAGAAGCGATCTGACTTAAATTAATCATTCGTGTTTTAAAGTGTATTACAAGTTACTAAACTAAGCATTCAGCGCGCTGGAGTGAAGAAATTTGCCAAGTATTTTTAAGATCGCGAAATTGCACAGTAACGCTGCACGCCATAGAAAATTATAAAATATAAGAAATATATGCGAACTACCTGCTGTATATAGTTATATTATTATTTATTACCGCAGTGTTCGGTAGAAAACTTTCCTAGTATTCACATGTAAATTGTACGGGACCATTACTTGGCGTCCTTATGTTTCCTACATGCTTCGATCTGAAGTTGGATCAACTTTCAAACACTTTCGAATTCGTAAACAATATTAAACTTCAATTGGACAGTTTGTTTTATGAGTTCAATTTATTATATAATGGAGAACACTGTGACTAATATATTACCACACACTAGTCGCACGATATACACAACCTGCACACCCAGAGCAAGAGAAAGAAAGCGGTTTAGTTTGGGCGTCACTTCTGAACCAGCAGACGACGATCATGATGATCCTATCGATATATTAAGTGGTAATTTAGTTATATTATTCTATTATACAAATAAGAATAACGGCCCTTTTTCAATTATTTTCATGGTTAAGTAATGTCGTCCAGTTCGGTATCCTGAAAATGAATACCAAAGAATGATGATGCATATGTATATGTATAGAGTTGTTAATTTCCTACGAAAATTATTCCCTACATATATATACGAAATACATTTCATATTTTGTAGAATTACTTTCTCAAACATGGAATATTTATGGAGTATCCACCCTATTTAATTTCTATCAGGATGAGCTACATTTAAAACAATATGCAAAACGATTAAGGGAAGAAGTCGCAGCCACTTTAGAGCAGCAAGATGTAGCGTACAGCGCTAAATTCATTGTTATGGAAAACATAACAGTAAGACCTCATCCGGTGGACCCACCGCCCGTAAAGGTTTTATCAGTAGTTGTAATTTTTATCACCGCCACAATTATCGCAAAAATCGCGCGTAACGACAGAGACAATTGCAGATCGAGGTTTATGCCAAAAATATTAGCAGCGAGGAAAGCAGCGTAGAGAAGTGTATTTATAAAGGAATATTTCTATCTTGGAGAACTATCCAGAACGAGTTAGCTATCGCTAATTCCATACGCTTGCCCCTTCTACTATGTCGCGGTACGCAAAGCGGCATGAGAACCGTTCATAGCATCATAGGTCGTATGTTCGATTGCATGACGATCGCGTTGCCCGCTCACGAGGACGATTTGATATGGCTCGTGGCGATCGTAATTACTCCGACTAACAGGGAAGAACAATCGAAGGGCACGGATGAAATTCGTATGCAGTATAAAATTCCGGAATTGCCAGACACAGATACCATTGCCGTGAAGTTCCGAGTGTTGGATTTGATAAGAATATTAACAGTGTATGTTAATAATTTTCACAGATTATACGTATTTACTACCACTTGCGCGGAAGAAACTATATCGTAATGATAATAAACTACTTCAGATATGTACTAATTTTTAGAATTATAAAAGATCAAAGCGACGAGGCGAGCAACGAAATTTCCTTCAATTTAGACCATATAGAAAAGTTTCGCGAAGTCTTGTACACTCAAATGTTAGAATCCGCGGGTCTGCAACTGGGACTGTGTACGTTGCATAAAATTCAGCTACCCGCGCTTACGATCATGGGGAACAAAGTAAGCGAATTATATTGTTAATTTCTACGATTACATCCATATTTGTGTTATCGCAAAACTCTCTTTAATTTACAGATTAAAGTAACGAAGTTAGATACGATGAATCGTGTTCTACTATACTTAAATGAGAAAGCTCTCGATACGTTTCATACATTAAACTTTGAGGTTTAAAATACTGTGCCCGGCTGTGAATAACGAACCATTCTAGTAAGATGCAAATACTTTTTAACGTAATGTATTATCTTCAGTCGTGTAACATATATTCGCATTTGGTATAATTCTTTATGTATCACATACTGTATAAATATCGCTCTTATAATGGAAATACACTATTACCAATTCGTTTGTACATGTAAGTAATGTTCGTAAAATATAGTACTATTAAAATCTTTAATGCGTTAATGATACTTCACTTCGGTAAGGAGCTCGTTCGTAGAGATAAAATAGTTTTGTATTTCAGGAATTTTCGTCTGCAATTTCCATCTGCGATAAAAGAATTGACGAATAACTTACTTATTCCATGATTAAGACGAGGTATTATAACGACGTGCGTTACGAAAAGTAGCACATTTCATTTGTCTTGCGAAGACAAGCACTCTGCTCATTCTGATCACGAAAAACAGAATGTTCCGATTCTGTTCTCGAAAAGTAGTATGTTTTCATTCATCGCCACGAAGAATAGCATCTTATGCTCTTTCGCGACGAAAGGTAGTACATTTCGGTACTTTGCTGCGAAAAATAGCACAGTTTGCCTTTAGCCGCGAAACATATCACGTTTCGACGCGCGTTACGAAGAGTAGCACGTTTCATTTTTCCTTACGGACAACTGCATGTAGAAAAAATGAAACGTGCTACTTTTCGTAACGCAGGTCGGTTTCATAGATTGCCTATGACTGAAATATGCTACTCTTCGGAAAACAAATAAAACGTGCTACTTTTCGCTGCAGCGTTTGAAATGTGCTACTGCTCGTGGCGAAATGTAAATTGTGCTTGTTCTTCGTGGTATATTCGAAACATGCTTGTTATCGGCAGAACCATTGAAACATGCTTCTTCTCGTGATAGATTGAAATGTGCTGCTCTTTCTAAGACAAATGAAATGTGCTACTTTTCGTAACGCACGTCGATAAAGAGAACTCAGCTTACTTGACTTTCCGCTACGTCCTTCCTTTTCTTAACTCTGCTGTTAAGAATATAATATCTGTAGTCTATATACCCGTCAGGTTTCTCGTCGAGCGGCGATGGTACAAAAATACCAAGCACTTCAGGCAGCATAAAAGGTTTCACCCATGTCACAAGTGGAGTACGACCTTTAGTGTATTGTCCGTCACGATGGTAAAATAATAAGCCATCCAATGGATGTAAGTCTGTAATATCTGTTAATGCTGAACTTATGTCAGTGTTGCAGCTGATATTTGGTAGAGACAATATTGGAAATGTGTTTAGACGCGTGTCCCTTTCCTGTAACTCTTTTCTTTCCTGTAATTGCGATTTTAACCAGTAAAATCTAAATTCAGTCTGAAACAGAATTTCTTTCGGTTAGTAATTACGATGAACTGAGTTTAGGCAATTTTTTGAAATGTAAGGGGTAAGAACCTTACATCACAGTTTACTAGCGATTGATTAGACCACGCGAGTACGTCCAAGACATAATACGACTTCTGCTGTTTTAACCACACGCAGTCGATAATAGTGCAACTGCTTCTATGCCCAGAGGGATTACCACCCGGAAGCGCCGAGTAAAATCTACCAAGACGGAGGCCCCGTTTGTTATACGCTTTAGTTACTCCCTGCAACATAGAAAGTTGCGATGAAACAAAATATTCTTCTTCTTCTTCCTCTTGGTTGATACCAGGGATTGAAACAGTTCCGAAAATAACTGTTTCAAACAGTTATATATCGGTTCTGACTGAAACAGTTATGAAGAACCGATATTCTGAATAACTGTTATAAGGAACCGAAATTTCTGATTATATCGATTTCGGTTACGGTTCTACAGAACCGATATTATATCGGTTATAACGGTTCTAGAACCGTTCTTTTTTCGGTTCTATATCGGTTCTAAAACGGTTCTGGAATTGATTCTCGCATCGATTTTACAGGAATTGAAATAAGTGGATATTACGCTTACAGATTACTGTATATTAAGAATTCATTTTGAAGAAATAATTTTGTACTTATTATTAGAATTTCTAATTGTAGTTGCTTCTAAAAATGCACTTCACAAATGAGACTTGTGTATCCTGCGACATCCGAATCAGAAATAATGTTTCTATTTTATCGCACTGTTTCAATTCTGGGATGGCCGTCCATGGGTTTCTTTTGTCAAGAGCTTCTTCAAACATCTCAGCTCGCGATGATTGGTTTAAGCTAAAAATTGTTTACGTTAGGCCCGTTTCAGAGTTCAGCGGAGCGTCCGCGCTACGCGTGCGGAGCAAATTACCTATACATTGTATAGGAGCATTCGTCCCCATCCGCGCCACATGGTTACTTTGAAAAAAACGCAAGCTTTCACACTTTCACAGTCAAGCCGATTCGGCCACGAAGTAATAAACAGCTACACATCAAAACATTGACGTAGATACGCTACTGAGATGATGGCTAAAGCAAGAATAGACGTCTGCGTTGAAATTGCGTTGACAAAATAAATCTAAGTACAGCCATCGGAGAGTTAAAACATATAACAATTTCGTAGGAACAATATATAAGAATCAATTTACGAACCGAAATAGACCAACTCCAGAACCGTTTTAGACCCGATATAGAACCGATATAGAACCGAAAAAATAACGGTTCTAGAACCGTTATAACCGAAAAAATAACGGTTCTAGAACCGTTATAACCGATATAATATCGGTTCTAACGGTTCTAGATATAATATCGGTTCCGTAGAACCGGAACCGAAATCGATATAATATCGGTTCCGTAGAACCGGAACCGAAATCGATATAATATCGGTTCCGTAGAACCGTAACCGAAATCGATATAATATCGGTTCCGTAGAACCGTAACCGAAATCGATATAATATCGGTTCCGTAGAACCGTAACCGAAATCGATATAGTCGGAAATTTCGGTTCCTTATAACAGTTATTCAGAATATCGGTTCTTCATAACTGTTTCAAGAACCGAAACCGATATCATAACTGTTTTAAACCCCTGGTTGATACTGCTTTCATCCCAACATACTTTACACGCAACTACTAAAGTTCTCTTTCCTTGCGGGCAAGGAACAATGATCCACTTTTCTAGAAGATCTTGCGGTACGTCCAGCATCCATTCGGACATCATTAACTGGTTCGCATAATGCTTGTATCGTTTAGGCGAATAATACTTCTTCCTGTCGCATTCCTCGATCTCCATATCCTCTTCGAATTCATCTTCGGACTTGAAAGCCTCTTCTAGTATCCCACGGCCGACGTTGAACGCGACGTCTCTGCATCTAACCAGCGGCGTTATCACCGTTAACCTTAACGTTCCTACAATTTCTTATGAAATACGAGAGCTGCTTACAAATCACGTGCATACTTTTTCTGAAACTTCAACAATCGCTGGCGTCTCACTTCCTGAGGGCTATCGATGCTGTCAATGTCCAAGTTGTAGTTGTCCTTTTTGATAGGCTTCTTATAAAACACGGCGCGCGGATTGCCATTTTCTTTTTCATTTATGCCCAACGGATTATCTTTCACTTCGGTCGCCATCATTGTATTAATATTCCTTACGGGGAACTAGATTACAGAAGGAAATAATTGTTATTATACGGTACCTTGCCATTTCAAAACAAAAAAGGAAACAAAAGACCGTTTAGTTGATCGAGTGATTAATAACGTAACCGTTATCGTAGAATATTAATTGTCTTTAAATAACGCAAAATTATAAATAAGACAAACCTGTTCACAATACTTTTACAGATTCGCGTAATTCATGTATGAAATAAAGTGTTCCGGTTTTCATTCTTGCTAGCGATACATGTACATAATTACGTGAAAAGACGTATATCTACGCTTACACGTGTGTACGTCTATGGTGTACGGTGCTCATTCATATTACGTCAATGTCAAATGTCAATCGTCCCTTTCATATTTACTTCGATATATTTATTAATTGTCAATACAGACACTGCAGCCAGCAACCAACAAACAATTGCTGCCAACGTTTCTTTCCGAGGAAATAAAATATGAGCACGGCACGTTCACGTGCGAACGTATGTACGAACGTACGACTTTACGTGCGCAAATACACGGGCACGTACGTACAGTAAAGCCAATTAAAAAGGGAAAGTCATTCGAGATAACTGCAATATTTATTGCATCCCCGTTCTAAATGAAGAAATGTAAAAGTGCTGACCTCACGGCGTTCTCAAAACACTTCCGCTAGAAAGAAATTAGCCGAGCGCAGCAACAAATTGTGTAACAACGATGAAAATTTTCGCACCCACTGTGCTAACCACCCGAGAATCAAGGAATAGATTCTAAATTAACGTTTCTAAATGAATTGACATCTGCAGTAAAATTATCGTACATGACGGCGTAAGTACATTTTTTACAGTTTTACCAGAAACGTTTTAATCGAACGGAATAATGGATGATCACCAATTGAACAATTTAATCAAGTGGTTAGACACCTTTGATCTCCAAGTGCCTCACTCGTCCGTAGAGGATATAAGCGACGGCGTTGCTTTGGCGCACGTCTTGGCTCAGATCGCTCCGGAATGGTTCACCGCCGCTTGGAGGGTTAAGATTAAAACCGACGTCAGTTCTAACTGGCGGCTGAAAGTTAGCAACCTTAAGAAAATAGTCGAGGCTGTAATGGAGTATTACATAGAATGCCTGAATCAGCAGCTGTCTGGTTACGTTAAACCCGACGCGAGCAAGATCGGCGAGCACTGCGACTATCACGAACTGCGCCGTTTATTACAATTGATCCTGGGGTGCGCGGTTAATTGCAATCAGAAGCAGAAATATATAACGAGGATCATGGGCATGGAGGAGACCGTTCAACAAGCTATCATGCAGAGTATTCAAGAATTAGAGAGCAATATGCACGGGCCAAGATTGAGTCTGGGTACTAGTCTCAATTTCGAAACGTTGGACGCGGCCGACGGTACTCAGCAAAGATTATTGGCGGAGCTTCAATTAACCGTCGATATGAGAGAACAATTGGCGCAGAGGTGCCACGAGCTGGATCAACAGCTGTCGCTATTGCAAGAAGAGAAAGCGGCGTTGGTAGCGGAGAATAAGAAGCTGCAAGAGAGATTAGACGAATTTGAGAACCCAGAGGAGTCTGGCTCCATTTTGAAGTATTCTGGTCTTAGGAAGCAAGTCGAAGCTCTTAAAGACGATTTATTTAAAGTAGAGACGTCTAGGGACGATTATAGATTGAAGGTGGAGCTGTTAGAGAAGGAAGTATTAGAGCTGCAGTCTAGGCAAGAAGATTTACAGAAAGCGGCGGACGAGGCTAATCATTTGAAAGATGAAATAGACTCGTTAAGAGAAACCGCGGATAAGGTAGCTAAATACGAGCTGACGATAGAGTCGTATAAAAAGAAAATGGAAGACTTCAGCGATCTGAGGAGGCAAGTTAAGATATTGGAAGATAAGAATTTGGAGTATCTACAATCGCAGATAGATTACGAGGAGGAGTCGAAACGGACTACGATGTTACGTAATCATCTAGATGCTTGCAAGCAACAGCTCGCCGAGGTTCATCACAAATTAGACGAACAGAGCAATAAGTGCGATAAGCTTGAATTCGAAGGGAAGAAAATGGAAGCGAAGCTGAGCACTTTGCAGAGGGAACGGGACAGATTGATCGTCGAAAGGGACGCTTTGAAGGAAACAAACGAGGAATTGAAATGTACGCAATTACAGGCAGCAGAGAATATGGCGAAACCTAGTACAGACAGTACTATCGCGAGTACAGAAATGATTCCTCTGGAAATTAAGGAAAAGTTGTTATGCCTGCAACACGAAAACAAAATGCTGAAACTTAAGCAGAAGGGGAACGAAGATAAGTTACCTACCGTTCTAGCACAGTTAGAAGATTCGGAGGGAAGATTGAATATACTCAAAGTCCAGTATCGCAAGTCTACTCAAAGAATAATCGAATTAGAGAACAGATTGGAAGAGGCGCTGGGAAGTCAATCGAGCGCGGAGAGCAAAACCGATATCAATTTAGGGCAGAAAATAACACAACTGCAGGATGAATTGAGGAGAGCGCAAGCAGAGAAGGAACGCCTGATCCTGCAAGTAGAGGAGCGAGAGAGCGCCCTGCAGGCTCAGAAACAAAAAGCTTTCGCTCTTCAAGAGAAGTTAACGCGCAGGGAATATGACAATGCGGCGCACGAAGAACGTTATAAGAAATATGTGGAGAAAGCGAAAAGCGTTATAAAAAGTTTAGATCCTAAACAGAACAATTCGTCTCCCAACGAGGTAGCTGTTTTAAGGAATCAGATATTGGAGCAACGGAAGATTATGGAGGATATGGAACGGTCTTTGAAGGAGTCCAAGTTAATTAAAGAATTGGAAGAAAAGCTAATGATATCTGCCTATTATCGTTTAAGCTTGACTTGTCATAGAGAGACTATAAATCAGCGTCTTGCAGCTTTGGGCGCAGGTCTGGGGCAGTCTTTTTTAGCGAGGCAAAGACAACCATCCGCCAGGCGTCATTTGCCTTATAATTCTAAATGAAGCTGACAAAAGGACATTTTATTATTCTTTCAGTTATTGACGAAAAATTGATAAAAAATATTATTAACAAATTAAAGAGTATCTAGCTGTTTTTCTGTAAGTATCGGTGTAATACCTTGATAAGATATACGATTTCATGTATATATTGTACATGCACGTTAATTATCTTCATGCTTTTAAAGCATAATAAATATGTATGCTGATTATATGAGTATCATAATAATATGGGGTTGTGTAATTGTCTTTTAATTGACTTTAAAAACTGACGACAAAATTCGATTGCAATATTATAATTATAGGAAAATTAAAGTTCTATTAAATTCGTTATTCTTGCCAGCCTCTTTTACGCTGGTATTATTTCGCCAACATTGAATCGGAAGATATGCAAATCCCTTTGACGAATGTTTTTCTTATGATAAATACAGTAATTCGTCGTAATAGTCCCGACGAACGGGGCTGGCGGCGGGACAACAACGCGATGCGGACACCATTCGTAGCCGACGACAACTTCGTGTCGACTCTTTTGTTCTCTCGCACGTTCTCGGATTCTCTCACTCTCGACTGAAGGATTCCAAGAAATGGTGGGGATAGTGAGCGGGACTATTACGCATGGTAAACACGGGACAATAACGACGAATTACTGTATTGTGAGTGGTCGCACGGCACGAAACGTATTAACGTGCCGCCTAATATTCGCATTTTATGCTGTTCTATTTATTTAGTAACATAACTTTTACTATAGCTTAGGCACACTGAATTCCGAAAACTCTTATTTCGAGTATTTTAAAGTGAGGATGATTTATTAAGGCAAGACCGTTGAATACGATGGAACATAGAAGTAATATATTGAAAAGGAATGGAATAGTATTGAAATTAAGCCAAACAGTTAATATATCGCAACTCTCCGTCAGACAGGACATTTGAAAGAAAAATATTTTATTCACAAATTTTGTTTATATTTATATGTATTATAGAAAATAATATACACATTTGTAAACGTACGAAGTAAAATAAACTGATACATTTACGTATATACATGGTACCTCTATTTTTCACTTACTTCTTTTTAAATATAAATTTTATATATTACATTCATTTTAAAGAAATTCATACGACATAAAAATACGTATAATACATCTTTTCTTATAAGAATATAACAAGACTTACAGATTCGTCAAGTTCATGTTTGTATAAATTCCAATAGATCTGTAGGATTTCTGACTCGATAGGAAAAGTTCTTCTGAAAGATACCTTTAAAATATTTACATAATAAATGCGAAAGTCTGTAAAGGAACACATTGTGTGCACATAAATGTACAAAATAGGAGATACTCAGATTTTTATCCAACGCTGACGAATAATCTTATAGAAGCGCGTTAAACTCGGTATATACACTTACTACTCTATATTTAAATATTTGACGGATACACTCTTTCAAGCGCAATTTGCCGTTTGCGATTTAATTTGTCTATGTACGTCGATTGTCGACTGTTTTGCTGTAGAGGCTTCACAGTTTGTTTTTTCATTACCTTCTGTATATCGGAATAACATCTTTGGTAATAAAATATCGCATTAAGGAAGTCCCATACATTAAATTCTGGCCATAGCACGTTCGTGAAATAAACGCATGTGTTTGATATCTGAAACGATCATCGTGTCATAAGGATTTAGACAAGAAGGGCACAAGAGACACGACGATTTTGTAACTTACTTGCCACATAAGAAAATCGCTGAATCTTACTTCGCCGGAAGTACGAATTAGCAGATCGGGATGCGGCGAATCGTTAGTGTACAAGCAGTTAGAAATTAAATTCTCGTCTATGTCATCTGGAAGAATATCCCCGCTCTCTACACCTTCGATCACGTCTTTAATCGCGTGCGTAATTTCGTCTCTTGCTAAAGCATTGGGAAGAGAAAGAATTTAAATAACTTACGAGCTCGATTCGTTTCTTAAGGGGGTATTCTGGTCTGACGAGGCGTTTTCGTCGCGTTATTTCGGCATTTTTTTACAAAGAACCCATCAATTTTATTATTATTTAGTTTATTGCTACATGTTTATTGATGTTTGAACTATCTTTAGAAATTTTGTCAATGGAAAAGAATTAAAATCAAACGCAGTTGACTGTTTTAAAGTAATGGTGAAAAAAAAAAACATGGTGTCACGGTGTCCATGATTGGGCTCGTTCTAGTGATCTATAACAAAAAATGAAAAGAGATTCTATATCTGTATGCCTGTGGCTATCGTCCCTACCAGAATTATGATAAAATATTTTGTTTTTAAACTTTCACAGACCTTTAAAGTTGAAAAATTGTGCGAAAATCGAAACTTAATTTTCAAACCGCCGCCATTTGCTTAATTTTCAATATTTTTTTATCATTCTGGTAGGGACGAAAGCCACAGGCATACAGATATAGAATCTCTTTTCATTTTTTGTTATAGATCACTAGAACGAGCCCAATCATGGACACCGTGACACCATGTATTTTTTTTCACCATTACTTTAAAACAGTCAACTGCGTTTGATTTTAATTCTTTTCCATTGACAAAATTTGTAAAGATAGTTCAAACATCAATAAACATGTAGCAATAAACTAAATAATAATAAAATTGATGGGTTCTTTGTAAAAAAATTCCGAAATAACGCGACGAAAACGCCTCGTCAGACCGGAATACCCCCTTAAGTTACGTAACAGGCGCCCGCTATTCTTACGATTCGATATGCTACGACTAAATTCATTTTAAACTTAATGCGTTTACGCACGCGTACGTACATGTATATGCGAATGCAATATTAAGAAACACTTTATTATGATCTTTAGTGAAGATCATGGTCTCTGCTATCAATTCCTGTATATTCTGAGGTAGTAGCGACAAGTTGCCGATTATGCGGACGCACAATCCATACTTTGTTGTTTTATCTCTGCGGCGATAAAAAATGTTCTTTTTACAAACTTAGCTAAGAACCGAATAGCGTCTGCGAATAACATCGGACATACTTTTCACCTAGCAGACTTTGGAACTTCTGCTCCGCAAGATTTAAGAGTCCGTTTACTTCTTCCTGTTTCCTCTTAAAATTTTCGATGCTGAAGGCATAAAACGTTACTTCCTGCACGCCGAGGTCTCGACACCACTGCAGAGTCTCGGCGAATTTATCGAAGCTAAAAATTACGGTATACGTTTCGCAGGAATCGTATAAATGTATATATACGCGTAAGATATTCCACGAATACATACCCTTTCGTATGTCCTTTTATTTTCTCCATACCATTTTTACTCGCATAACGTCTATTACCATCCATTATGAATGCTACATGCTTAGGAATATGGCCAGTCCTTAAAATCTTTATGGCCAAAAGTTGGAACCAGTTCAAGGTATTGTCTCTTATCCATGACATTGTTCGGAAGTATTCAAGTAGGCCGATTGTAGTAAATAATATTTAAAGCTTGTTCGCGCAACCTTAGGGCTTAATTTCTACTTGGATCTTAAAGTTACTTCTACTTATTTACTATTTTATTTGTTGCTTTTGCTCTGCGTGTTCCGCAATAATTTTTAAGCAACACCTCGCGACATGTCATAGTCTGCGATAAAACTTACTAAAAATTTCTCTCGTATAGGTACTGACACGTCGGCATTTAACCTTATCAACATTTCGAACTGTAATACCTATTCATTATTTTCAAGGATCATGATAATGTATTCCATAACGTTTTCTGTTTATGTAATATAGGCTCCGTTACATTCGCTTATTGTTAAATTCATTAGTAAATCCCTCGATATATAAAAACTCGTGGAGGAGTAAATAAATAGCATACGAGGCATTACGCGTATGTGCATACATCTAAATCATGTATCGTTAGACATCGATATTTCGAGTTTCGTTCGAGTTGCCTGCCATCCATCTTGAACTTTAGCTTTCCCGGATATATATATATATGTATACTTTATAATTTTATTCTTTTTACAAATGTACACAAGTGTTATAATACCTGAAATAATGACCAAAAATAATAACGGCTTTATTATTTACAGATATTTGTTTATGATAATTGTTACAATTTAGCTCAACATTACGCTCTATGAGATGGTTTTCATTAAACCAGATTATAATATCAATATAATTATACTGCACCTACATATACTGAACGCTTATTGATTGAATATAAAAAATTAACCTATCCAGCTTAATGTGTTTGGATAACACGTAAAGTTTTAAAAAATAATATTAAGCAGCTATGTATAAAGGAATTTATCATTTATTAATAACAATATTCCAAGTCAATGTTTATCCTCCAACTCAATACTCTCATAGAATTAGAAAAATATTTCCCTTAGGCAAAACTTTTCTGCAATTTTGTGAAGTCTACCATCGTTGATCGATGTTTATCAATGTATGCTGATAAAAATTACAATGAATCATAACCCTGTTTAGTTAAAAGGAATCTAAAAGCGAAGGCGTTATTCGCGCTTCTGATAATAGTAGTTACTCTGTTTTCGCATTTTTAATTTCAAATATACCGCGTTACATGGGCCAGAAGTGGTTGGGAAATGTTTCGTAATGATATAAATTTATAATCGCCGATAATTAAAACACGCGTGTATAGCGTTAGAACTGGCTGTGTAAATTGGTTTCTTGTTCGGACATAATGGGAAAGAATGCAGGATTCTGTTGTTTGAGAAGGATAACGTTGGAGGATAATTTCGCAGGGTCCTCAGGCGGCAAGCTCCGCTCCTGGATAATACGGTACGTTGTGTCGACAATCGAGTATGGGGGGGACTACTTTCCGTTGAGGAGGTGAGCGTGCGTGTGCGTCTCGCGGTCGAGACCTCGCGAGAGAGAAAATGAAATCTGAAATGGTTATTGCCGCGCTATGACCCTAAAAAGCAAATGTTTCTCTTTGTCCGTGAGTGAATAATAAACGATTGGCCAGGCAAAATGGAGGGCAGCGTGCCCAAGAACGAGACTGCAATAGCACCAGGTAAAGAATGGGAGCGATAAGCGCCCTTACCATCCGCAACGAAGCGAGGCGTGCGGTTCATTCCTAAGCAGCGTTCTTTCTTACAGAGCTCTACTTCCTAATTGCCAAATTCTTGACGGCGGGACCTTGTCGCGAAGCCGCGGGGGTGAGTGTTTTTCGGGTTAAAGGGGACGGAGTTTTGTCTGACCGCATCATGACGAGATATGTACGTTTCAGGTGTTGAAGCGTGAATTGGAGCGAGCTAAGGTAAGACGATTGCTCTGACTTGACGTTTTGCCGGGGTGACACTATACATACCCATCGGATCCACATGGTTTGCACGTGGTTTCTGCTTGTCAAAACATTAGAATTTCAAGGTCGGCGACCTTGACGCTCGACAAATTCTGCCCGTTTTATCTCGAGCACGATTGATCGATCGATCGATCGATCGGTTTTCGTAATTTTTTATTTTTTTCGCAGGTTTTGCCGCAAAGGCTAGATTGGGAAGGGCACGTGCATAATCAAACATTTGAGGAGTTGGTGAGTAAATGAATTCCCCCCCCCCCCCCCCCCCCCCCCAGGGTGTTTGTCATTTGGTGTATAAATAATTCATCATGCACGAGAAGATAAATGGGCCATTTTTCGAATAACCACGGCAAATTTTGTTTTGCTGCGTCGTAAAGTGTAATCGGCGAATGCCGATGCACGGAGTACCCCTATTAGGGTGCTACCCCTTTTCTGTCCCACTCCTCCACCTTTCTCCTTCTCCATGATTCTGTTGCACAAGAGCTCCCCACTACCGTGCCTTCGACCAATGAGCATCAACTTCCGGCCATCTTGCGCGAGCTGATCAATGAGTATATCTCATGCTCAGACCTTATTTATAGAAACTGGTGTCGCGCGTGACGAGTGGGCTATCCAGATTGGTCGTGCCTGCTCGTCCGTTCTCTGATTGGTCGAAGTCGGGGACTACTTTACAGCACGCAGATTCGAATTATTACCGCGAACCAACATAATCACATCCAAGCATATTTAGTCATTATTATTCATGATGCGCGCAGATACACGGGGAACACATGCGATATATCATACGCGCAAATGTATTCAATAGTGTCTTGAATTATCTAAGATGTATCGCATCGGGTAAATAGTAAAACGAAATAATTGCATTATCGTGATATTCCAGGAAAAGAAGTATCCTCATATTGGTCCAAATCATTTGCTACAAATATGTGCCAGGATTGGCCCAGTGTTAGAGAAGGAGGTGCCTCCGTGCATACCGGGGGCGATATCTCTTCTGGGCGCAGGCAGACAATCTTTGTTACGCACGCACGAGGGTATGATTTTTTTTTTACAGTAAATTACAATAAAAAGATTCCCACAGAGATGTAAATGTATATTTACAATTTATAGACGTTCTACGTCGACTTCGTGGCATCGCGTCGTTTTCCGGAAGACTAGGTGGAAGACCCTTTATGGAGCCACTTTATAACTTACCAGTGCCTAATATAGGTAAACTCGATCTTTTTCACATATTACACGGAGTAAATATTTCGCCCTCTTATCGCTGTAACGCCAACGTCTGTCTTTCTTCTTCTATAGTACGTGTAATTCAGGGGCGGGAGAATTCAGGCCCTCTGAGTCGACGAGAGGCAATACCAACAAAGTTCTACAATAGAATGCAATTATATAGGCATACACTGGGACATCTGTCCGCAGTGTATTGCGTCCTTTTTGACCGTACCGGAAAGTACATAATAACCGGCGCAGACGATTTACTTGTTAAAGTATGGAGCTCTATCGACGGCCGATTACTGGCTACTTTTCGAGGAGCATCAGCCGAAATTATGGATATCGCAGTGAATTTTGATAACACTTTACTTGCTGCTGGAAGTCTAGATAGAATATTGAGAGTTTGGTGTTTTCAAACAATGTCACCCGTAAGTAACAAGTGGCATTTTATCTGCCATGCGGGTCTTCCGAATATAAGTTTCTTTCTTCGTGCTTCATTTCAAATCTTCGTAATTTCTTTCTAGGTAGCCGTTTTGTCCGGGCACTCCGGCATGATTACGTCTGTAAACTTTTGCCCGATATCTTGTAACGGCGTATATTACTTGGTTTCGACGAGTACAGACGGATCTGTTGCGTTTTGGACACATACAAAGAAGAGGAAGGAAAGAGCAGTGTTCCAGTTAGTTGAAATATAAATTTTCTATACTCCTACACCAGGCCTGCCCCATCGGGTGCAAATACCTCCTGAAGTTCTGGGACCCGAGCAACAGCTGAGCGCGGGACTGGTTACGTTGCTAACCACAGCATGGGTTGCGGGAGAACTGCATGAGTGTGCGGCCGTCCATGCAGGCTCGTACCACTATGCAGTTCTCTCACAAATTTCGCAACGGGTAGCAATGGAACAGTCCCGCGCTCGGCTGTTGCCCAGATCCCAGAAATTCAGGAGGTATTTGCACCCGATGGGGCAGGCCTGTCCTACACATTATCGCGATAATGCTGAAATCTTTACAAACCTGCCTCTCGAATAATCTCTTGCAGACCGAAGCCAATTCAGTATCATGAAAAGATGCGGCCCGGCCAGGCACAAATGATATGCGCTTCGTTCAGTCCCGGCGGAGCGTTTATGGCAGCTGGTTCGGCGGACCATCATGTTAGGGTGTACGCAATGTTGGGGGACGAAGGCCCACGTAGAGTTTTGGAGGTCGAAGCGCACTCCGACACCGTTGATAGCATCCAATGGGCACATAATGGCCTGAAGTTTATTTCCGGCTCTAAAGATGGTACTGCTAATGTATGGCATTTCGAGCAGCAGCAATGGATCCATAAGCGTTTGCTGATGACCACAAAATTGCCTGGGTAATTAAACAGTTACACGCGAACGTCAACCGATCGAATGGATCCGCTTGCGTACGACGATTTTAGAAATTTCTTCTTGATTTCTGCAATGTTTAGAGAATCGGACCCGGACGACGATTCGAACAAGAAAGCTAAGGTGACCATGGTCAGCTGGGATGTAAGCGACGAATGGGTTGTTACAGCCGTAAACGACAGTTCGTTAAAAGTCTGGAACGCAAAATCGGGCGAACTCGTGAAAGTTCTTCGCGGGCACAAGGACGAAGTCTTTGTGCTAGAATCTCACCCGATAGATCCTCGAGTGATACTGAGTGCCGGGCACGACGGGCAACTTATCATTTGGGACGTACTGAAGACAGAACCAATGGCTTGTTTTCAAAATTTCATCGAAGGACAAGGTAACGGCGCTGTTTTCGACGCAAAGTGGTCTCCGGATGGAACAATGCTCGCTGCGACAGATTCTCATGGACATCTTTTAATATACGGATTTGGATCGGGCGTCGCGAAACTGAAACTAGTAAGTCTCTGGAATTATTCCTGCGCGTCCTTTTACGTATAATGCCTGTACAAATTTAAATATCTTCCTGTGCTCCTTTTTTCGCGTAGATACCAAAGGAATTATTTTTCCATACGGATTATAGACCACTAATACGAGATGCAAATAATTATGTTTTGGATGAACAAACGCAAACGGCGCCACATTTAATGCCTCCGCCATTCTTGGTGGATGTCGATGGGAATCCTTATCCGCCAGCGTTACAGAGATTGGTTCCCGGGAGAGAAAACTGTAGAGGGGAGCAATTAGTACCGAACATTGCTGTAGGTGCTGGAGGTATAGAAATTATGTTGTCTTGTCTTGCCGTACATAATATAAGCAGTCTTTCAGCTGTTATTATATATTGCGCTTGATAGGTATGCAAGAAGTTATAGAAGGTCTTCCATCTCAAGAACCGCGTTCCAATATTGACCAATTAATTGAAGCTTTAGCACAGAGGCACAACATTATTCCCGACGGAGAAGGTGCTGGTGATGAAAGAGAAGAGAACGGAGCGGAACAACCAGTTCGTCAAATGGCTAGCCCTCGGGGAAGCAGGTCCGGCTTGAGAAGAGCTGGTGATGTTGAAGGTGTACGACAAAGTAGTGGTAATTGGCAAAGAGATAATACTACACCTTGGAATAAGCCTATTCTTGCTCGAGCCATGAATCCAGCTGTTAGGGAAACACAATTTAAAGCTTCGTACGTTTCAAATAACTTATCGTATTACACATTATTTATTTGATTCTGATTTTCACCGACGTGACGCTCTGCCGAATCCTTTGTCTGTACTAATGAATTGAAACGGGACGATGTTCATAGGCACGCAATGGCAGAAATGGAGCTTGAAAATTGGAGACGCGAAATGCGACGAAGGCCACAACCAGTGTCAAATGTTACTGTTACCGAAGGCAATATAGGTTCCCGAGCGGCGAATCGAAAACGTAATAGAACTGCGAGGCATGGCTATAGGACCAGAGCAACGCGTGGTGAGGAACAGGAAGACGAAGAATTTGAGGTACGATGAAAATAAAATTCATTAAAGTACATATTCATTTAGCTCTCCCAAATATGAATTTGTGATATAATGCTCGCAGAATCTTGATAACGGAGGGACAACGGGAAGTTCGGCCAGCAGCAACAGTAACGACTCCACTGCTCACGAAGAAGATTTGTGTTCCGACAGTTCGACGTCAGACTCTAGCACCGAATATTCAGATTGGATTGCCGATCATGGCTTGAATCTAGAACCACCAAAGCGAAGCAAACGTAAACCGGTGAAAAAGCGATCTCTCACTCCGCCAAGCGATACAGATAAGAGACGTAGCAGACGTCCTAAAAAGAAGGTAAATAGCGTTTTTTACATGCGTATACTTTTACGTTTCTTTTTCTAAAAAGTTTCTTTTTATTTCAAGGCCATGCCGATGCCTAATGGTATTGATGAAGTTCCAGAAGCTTTCAGGCCTACCGAATGGCTTACCGAAGTAATACCAAGGAAAGCTCCTTACTACCCACAGATGGGCGACGAAATAGTGTATTTCCGCCAAGGACATCAGTTCTACTTGGATGCTGTTAGAAATAAAAAAGTATATGAGCTTGGTCCACGATGCGAGCCATGGAACAAAGTCAATATAAGAGTAAGACCTAAATTTCACACTTTGTAACCACTGAGATCTCGAAATGGTAATTTAGAGATAACGTTTAAAGAATAAATTCAACGTTTCCCGCAGGCCCAAGAGTTCGTGAAAGTAGTAGGTATCAAATACGAAATTCGTCCACCTCGATTGTGTTGTTTAAAGCTAGCATTGATGGATGAAGATGGCCGGCTAACAGGAGAGAATTTCACTATTAAATATCACGATATGGCTGATGTATTGGACTTCTTAGTTTTACGTCAAACATTTGACACAGCCTTGGCACGTAGTTGGTCCGAGGGAGACCGATTTCGTTGTATGATCGATGATGCATGGTGGATAGGACAAGTACAATCAATGGAGCCTTTAGACGAAGATTTTCCAGAATCGTTCTTCATGTGTTTTCGCGTCAGGTGGGATAATGGCGAATACGAGAGAATGAGTCCCTGGGATCTTGAACCAATTAATGAAAATAGTATGTATAGAATTATCAGTTTTATAGGTCTGAACTCTAGATGTTTGAGCTACCACGTATAAAATGTATCTACGTTAATCTGTTATAGGGCTTCCTGCAGAGCATGGGGGTGCGGTGCCTGTACTGCCGGAAGAGATACAAGCGATATTGTATCAACCCCATGCAGAAGAGTGGCCCATGGGGGATAGAGAAGCAACATGTCGCAGGATTATACGTGGATTGGACCAAGTGATGAGCCTCGCGATTGCAGAGCCTTTCGTGGCACCCGTTGATCTCAACATCTATCCCGCGTATGCTATTGTCGTGGAGTATCCTATTGATATATCAACCATAAAGGGTCGCTTTGAGAACCATTTCTATCGAAGAATTACATCGGCACAGTTCGACGTTAGATACTTGGCAACGAATGCAGAACAGTTCAATGAGCCGCATAGTCAAATAGTAAAGCACGCAAGAGTAGTTACTGACGTATGCCTGCGTATTATAAAGTAAGATATGCTTTATCTACATCACCATCCGTTCGCGTTGCCTGTAGCGTTATTTATTTGCCGCGGCTCCGTTTCTAACTGTAAGAAAAATGTGATAAATCGAAAAGATTATTTACCTTTTATTGCGCAGAGACACCACAGAACTCGACGTACCAGCGCTTTATCATCAGCTAGTTGATACCTACCATTCTTCGGAGTCAGAAATCGAAGTTGAAGATACAAAGGACAGACCTTCGACTAGTACACAGAGGGCAACTTCAAGTAGAAATTTACGATCGCAAGAAGTATCGAACGATTGGAAGGTAGCGTGTCGCCAATTATTGGAAACTTTATGGCAATGCGAAGATTCCATACCTTTCAGGTAAGATGATTTTATATTGACTCGATGTAAACGAGAATTGTCTTAAAAAAATACAATGTAAAATCCCGTTAACAGAGAACCAGTTGACAGATTAGAGCATCCAGATTACCATCAGATTATAGATACGCCAATGGATTTACGTACGGTAAAAGAAGACTTGTTGGGGGGTAATTACGAGACTCCCTTAGAATTTGCCAAAGATATGAAATTAATATTTACAAATAGCAGAAATTATAACACTAACAAACGTTCGAGGGTAGGTGATATTTATTATACGCAAGAGGTGTATTTGAAGTTGTGCAACAAGTGTAACTTATTCTATACCATCTGGTTCGATTATTTTATAGATATATTCAATGACAATAAGATTATCGGCTATGTTCGAGGAACATATGCGGAAAATTATTTCAAACTGGAAATCTGCAAGGAGACGCAATAACAATAAAGCGAATACAAAAGGGAAAGGACGAAAGGGTAAAGTTCGATTAACGAACGGTACTGGTACGTTCAGTTTTGTGGATACGATACCAATATTAATAGATAGATATCATTGAACACAGCTTCTAAAAGATCGAAATTTATGTACAGGCCCCCCGAAATCAAAATCTGCTTGTACAGACGATGATGATGTAAATAGTGAGGATGACGACGAAGACGCGGATGAAGTACAGAAGAAGAATAAACCTAATGTGTGCGCACCAGGTGTGTATTTTATGTTTAACTTGTCCGGATATATCGTATAATTAATGAGAAGAGAGCCTTACACCTTATGCGTACAATCAATTTTGAAATATTCTGTTCACTTTTCAGGACCATCACGAATGACAAATGGCTACACAAAGCGTACCGGTAATTCACCGCGAATGTTGAAGCTCAGAATTTCTAGATCCGTTGTATCTAAAAAGCCAAAGGATAGTGAAAGTGAAGCCAGTGAATCGGAGGCTTCCATGGATAGTGACAGTAGTGGTAGTGTTCCTGTAAGAAGGACACGAGCGAGAAAAACTGTAGCTAGTGCTAGTGCTGATAGTGATTCTGGAGATGTATATACACCCACTAGCCGTGGCAAGCAAAGCCGGAAGAATCGTGCGAAGAACAGCAAAATCAGTAAGCCGATAAAGTCTAAGGTGAAGGCATTTGTTGCTGCCGACGACGACGACGATGATGAAGATGAGGATGACGAACAGTTCGTTGGGCGTGAATCATCGGGTGAAGAAAGTGAAGAAGTCATTAACAGAACTAGCACAAGATCTCGTAAGATAGCATCCGCATCGGAGCACGAGGATAGCGTAACTAAAAATAGGAGAAATATTGAAAGCCAGAGTGAGGATGATGAAGAAGGAGACGCAGAAGCAGAAGGGGAAGAAGGAGAAGAAGGAGACGAAGGAGACGAAGGAGAAGAAGGAGAAGAAGGAGAAGTAGAAGAAGTAGAAGGAGAAGTAGAAGAAGGAGAAGTAGAAGTAGAAGTAGAAGTAGAAGAAGTAGAAGGAGATGTAGCAGATGCAGAAGGAGAAGAAGAAGAGGAGGAGGAGGACGACGAGGACGAGGAAGAACAGTCTCAACATGGAACCAATAATCAAGATTCAGACAGTGACGACTCAGATAAAGTTTTTCCGCCTGCAAGGGCCCAAAGAAGAATTCGAGGAAGAAGAGAAGTACACAGCCAGGAGACTACTCAAGGTCTGAGAAGAAGTGGAAAGCGTCCTCGTTATAACGAAGAAAGTGACGAAAGCAATACAACGCCAGTTAGAAACCGGCGTAAAATTACGCGCCGGTATTATGCGGAAGAAAGTGACGAAAGTTTACCAGAACCTGAAACCACACCAGGCATTAGCATAAGTAGTAGAGGACGTGTACGCAGAATGACAGCACGAGCACGGGCTTTCCTTCTAGAGTCACCCTAACAGCATCTTTCATGCTAGTAACAGAAATGTAAATTATTGATCATTCAAGTGATTCTTACGAAGTTTTAAGAGCACTGTAAAAATTTTAAATGTTACTTGATAATGTTTGTTCTTTGAAACATGCGACTGTATCCACATTGTAGCATTACACTAAACACGTGTATGCCAGGATATTAATTGCCAGAAAATCTTTAGGATAAGATTATAGGTAGACTGTACGTATAAACACTTGAGATTGTCATAGCAATTCATGGTTAACACTGCTACAAAGTACTTCCATTATTACGAAGCACCTTGGTAATATTATTCTTTCTTATGTTTAAATTAATATAACATAAACTACACTTAGTAGCACGCGGCGACAGGTGTAATCACTTTATAATAATTTTTTTCTGTTTTACCAATGTATTCTTCCCATATTTCTCCAAGTAGAGCAACGTCATCGGTTATTTTGCATAAGAATAACACTAATCTTAGCTCGTGCACCATTCCCAATATTTAACACTGTACCAGCTAAATCGTTATAAATCGCGATTCAATGAATAATTATTTTTACAAAATATTCTAAACTGTTACTAATATATACTGCTTGAAAAGTACAGATAGAAACGTATTCTTTACGAATTCTGAATTTCTATACGATAGCGACGAGAGCTAAGTAGTGTTTAATAGTGTTTGTATTATCACACTGTTGAGAATATGTTATTGTACCTGGAATGACGCGAATGACGCGAATAACGAATACTACGTGATTAGCTTAGAAACTTTAACGTTCTGCTTGTTTGAGCAAAATCAATTGACAAGTGAAACGCTAATTTTACGCCGCGATCTTGAGATGTGGAAGGATGGTAAAAAGTTATTTGTATCAGTGTTTACTCTTTTTCTGCATTTAGCGAGATTGTGCCGGAATTATTTGCTGTGAACATAATCGCTCTAAATCTTTTTAATGACAATGACATTTATTCGATGAATTTAGAATTTACAGATTTGTACATTTTTCTACTAAGATGGCAGCCATATATCTTAATAGGAATAAAAATTGATTTCAATTGAATTGTGCACGAACGCGAAGCATTCAGTTTTCTATCGCGCACGTACATTTTAATGTTTATTGATTATATCAAGTGTTTGTACATTAAAAAAGAAACTGTACTTATTTTTCATATTTTGTAAATTGTATTAAACGAGGCAGTGCCTTTATGAATACGATTATTTATTTGAAGAACATAAATCATACTCTATTCTCTTTTTGTTTCTCGAAATAATTATGAATGAGCAAGGGAAGCGTATTTCTTCAGATCGAACACAAGTTGAATTCCTTTAAATTAATTTTACATTCATGGCACTGTTTTCGCTTCTTACAACTATACTTAAACTGCTATTTGTAAATACATACGTAATTTAAAACAAATGCAGATTTTCGTTTAAATGGTGTGTGAAGGACGAGCGTCCTTTACGCGATCCGTAGTATGGAGCGGTAACTTTTTGTAATTTGTATGTCCGTTAGAGTTTAGAGGATTAAGAACCAATGCTCGTGCGATTTTAGCAATTTTTCATACGTAGAAATAGAGATTTTTCAGATTTACATAGTATAAAAATTAATCCACTCATTATAATAATAGCATACAAGTTTTTCAACACAGTTACGCAACTGGTGAACTAACATAGCTTAAGGGTATGTGCACAAATATTGGAAGTCCTGACTGTCTCGAGTCATTGTGATATTAGCTTAAGAATATTAAATATACAATGATATAAATATTGATAATTAGAAGTATAATGGATATTTTTTTAATAATGCCTCGAATAAGAGAGTCATATCATGTGGACTCAAGAAGTAGAATTTCTGATTATGTTAATTTAAGTGTCTGCTGTTGACTTTCATCATCTGATTAATTGAATTACGATTAACATGCTTCATATCTTAGTCTTCAGAATTAATATAATTTTATGTACATAAATACTGTTAAATAACAGAACTTAATTAACACGGCAACGATAGTTTCGATTTTACGTAGAGTTTGAAACTTCAGTTGTCAAATCAATGTACTCTGTTGCATCCCTAGTTTATCGAAACCCACCGCCACCAATAAAAAAAAATTATTAAATTGTTTCATATATATATATATACACACACACATGCACGTATATCTATCACATTCATTTTCAGACCTTTACGATATTTTCAAATACATATTTAATATGTAAGAAAAGCTTATTGCTTCATAGGGGGTTTGAACGTAAATTGCTATATTCACACCAGATGGCGATATTTCATAGCTTCCATTTTGTTTCCTATCTAATGCATGCTTATGGATTTATACGAAAGCAATCATATTTATTACTCTTAATATAATCAATTCACTTAATGTTACATGCTTTTTTCTTGCATAAAATCTTATCTATTCTTCTACATGCATGTAGTTTTTGAAAATAATTTCTTCATATTAATTCAAGATGAATTTGTCAAATATTTATGAATAATTACCACGTTTACGCATAGAAAATGTTCGTAACGCGTACAATGAATAGGTATAACATTATATACACAGTTTATTGGTAAATAATATGTTTAATTTCATTTAGAAAATTAAGCCGAAATGTTGGCAGCACTGACGACTGCAGGCATGGATACCTTCCGGTGAGAGGTCGCGCATTTCTTAACGTTCATGGACCCTTTTCCGGTAGGGTGACAAAATGACGGGCTTCAGTAATAAGGTATGTACACTTAACTTTTATTTATTTCGAGTCCTATAACACGATTTATATACATCGAACATGTTCGTCTTAATCTGCAGCGCGTACGCAGGAAGTTAATAAATTTTATATGTATATCTAACGTGGATTTTTCACAAGAAATACGCAGTTTTGTACGTCCATACACACGTGTTTTCGTGTAACCGTATTTTGTCTTTCGCACCGAAATAGCACCAGATCGTATATTTTGCTGCTCCCCGCTACTAAAATGCCTTACAATATAATTACCCGATTCGCTTAAACAGCTAGGCGTTCCACGGAATTTCTCTTAGTTGACACGTGGTATTTATTATTGACAGCATCGTACATCCGCACGATGTAAATCCCTCGCGCAGCTAAAACGATACCGCAGGTTTTCTTCGCCGTGCACGAGAAGCATTAATTTTTATAATCCTATGCTTCCAGCCGATATTAATCGATGGCCGTGGCCATTTACTTGGCCGCTTGGCGGCAATTATCGCCAAAACGATACTACAGGGCAACAAAGTAATTGTTGTCCGCAGCGAGCAACTCAACATCTCTGGTAACTTCTTCAGGTTCGTACGAAGTCATTTCTCTCACCGTTCAGTCACTACGTCAACCTCCGTCGTCTACTTCTCGCGTCCCTCGTTAGCCACTCATACCTAACATATTTTTTCATTTAAAAACAGATCCGGCCTCAAACTATTGCGGTGCATAATATGAACTCTTTGTTGTAGGAACAAGTTGAAGTTTATGTCATTTTTACGCAAGAGGTGTAATGTAAATCCAGCTCGTGGCCCTTTCCATTTCCGTGCCCCCAGTAAAATACTGTGGAAGACAGTTCGTGGTACGTTTGGTTCCTTGTTATATCCGATATTCTATAATTTGTATCGATCAATGATTATCTACATCTTACCTACATTATTTGATAGTCCAATGAAACAGAACATTTATATGAGATTATACGTCCTGCGACGTGACGAAGCGTAGCTTGTAAGTAACGGGAGGATTGAAAAGAGGTTTAATCGGTAGGAATGATCCCACACAAAACACAGAGAGGGAAGGACGCTCTCAGAAGGTTGAAGGTTTACGAAGGATGCCCGCCGCCTTACGATCGTAGGAAGCGGGTCGTTGTACCGGGTGCTATGCGAGTGATGTGTCTTAAACCCGGTAGGAAGGTAAGATCGAATATTCGCTCGCAGCGCGGCTCCGATCTACCGTAATTATTTTCAATCGACTATTTCGACGCGCGTTACGAAAAGTAGCACATTTCATTTGTCTTAGAAAGAGCAGCACATTTTAATCTATCACTAGAAGAAGCATGTTTCGATGTTTCTGCCGATAACAAGCATGTTTCGAATATACCACGAACATACTAATTTTCGAGAACAGAATCGAAACATTCTGTTTTTCGTGATCAGAATGAGCAGAGTGCTAGTCTTCGTAAGACAAATGGAATGTGCTACTTTTCGTAACGCACGTCGATTTAACTTCCTTACAATGATGGTATGGTAATTTGCGCCTGATTAACATTGTGATGTAACATTCAAACTGAGTAAATATCGGAGAAAGTATATTACACGCACTGTGGAATTATGCCGCGCTAATTGTAGTCTCTTTTTTTTCCAAGTACTGTCACGTAGGTAGATTGTCTCATGAAGTGGGATGGAAATACAAGGCCGTGGTACGCACATTGGAGAACAAGAGGCGTGTCAGATCGATCCTTGAGGTTCAAAAGAGAAACAAACTCAAGGTAAATTTGCAGAAGCGAGAAAGTTGAAATTGCACATCGGCAACGCCTGTACTCATGAATTTTTTTTTATTCATTCCAGAAACTTACCAAGCAAGCTGGCGAGACTGTTGACAAAGCTACGGCACCATACACAGCAATTATTAATAATTTTGGATACAATTAATATAAAAATTGTAAAAATAATAAAGTTCCATAAACACTTTGACTTGTTATTACACCAAAAAATTATTACGACTGCGCTGGATTCGAACTGTGATGGGAATTTAATCGATTTCTTGCGAAGTAAGGTAAAAGACCCAATACGTGGACACGTCCCAGTAGCTGGACACTGGTGCAAATAATACTGATTAGTACATTTAATATTCGCTTTATCCAAAAAAGAACTATTTTATTCAAATATTTAGTAAAATATATTCATATATATATATGTTTCGTATATTTGTAACACTTTCGTAAAAAAAATTTGTTCTCTTGAACTGTCCGGTTTACACCATTTTAGTATTGGATTTATCTGATTTGCTAAGCAGTCGATGTTACACACGAATACACATAACCTTAAAATTAGTCATTCAATAATACATTCTTTTTACTCAAGTTTGTTTACTGATTTGAATGAATTACTTATACAGAAGCAGGGGTTTAAAACAGTTATGATATCGGTTTCGGTTCTTGAAACAGTTATGAAGAACCGATATTCTGAATAACTGTTATAAGGAACCGAAATTTCCGACTATATCGATTTCGGTTACGGTTCTACGGAACCGATATTATATCGGTTATAACGGTTCTAGAACCGTTATTTTTTCGGTTCTATATCGGGTCTATAACGGTTCTGGAGTTGGTTTATTTCGGTTCGTAAATTGATTCTTATATATTGTTCCTTATATATTGATTCTTGAAATTGTTATATGTTTTAACTCTCCGATAGCTGTGCTTGGATTTATTTTGTCAACGCAATTTCAACGCAGACGTCTATTCTTGCTTTAGCCATCATCTCAGTAGCGTATCTGAGCATATCTACGTCAATGTTTTGATGTGTAGCTGTTTATTACTCCGTGGCGGAATCGGCTTGACTGTGAAAGTGTGAAAGCTTGCGTTTTTTTCAAAGTAACCATGTGGCGCGGAACGGGACGAATGCTCCTATACAATGTATAGGTAATTTGCTCCGCACGCGTAGCGCGGACGCTCCGCTGAACTCTGAAACGGCCCTAACGTAAACAATTTTTAGCTTAAACTAATCATCGCGAGTTGAGATGTTTGAAGAAGCTCTTGACAAAAGAAACCCATGGACGGCCATCCCAGAATTGAAACAGTGCGATAAAATAGAAACATTATTTCTGATTTGGATGTCGCAGGATACACAAGTCTCATTTGTGAAGTGCATTTTTAGAAGCAACTACAATTAGAAATTCTAATAATAAGTACAAAATTATTTCTTCAAAATAAATTCTTAATATACAGTAATCTGTAAGCGTAATATCCACTTATTTCAATTCCTGTAAAATCGATGCGAGAATCAATTCCAGAACCGTTTTAGAACCGATATAGAACCATTATAACCGATATAATATCGGTTCTGTAGAACCGTAACCGAAATCGATACAGTCAGAAATTTCGGTTCCTTATAACAGTTATTCAGAATAGGGCTGGGACTATTTGTCGAATTTTCGGTATTCGAATATTCGAATACTTCAGTTGCTCAATTATTTGGCGAATATAATTCGAATATCCAAGTATTCGAATACTATTCGAATATTTAAGTATTCGAATACTGACGTATTCGAATAGTATGGTGTGAATTATAAATAAAATTCTTTAGGTTCATTTTTTTACAAGCTTTTATTTAGTTTCAGTTGTGAGTTCGTTAGTTTGTCAGGGTGAAATATTGTAAGCTAATTTTGACCCACTTCAACATATCCGATCGGCTTGAAACTTTGCACACATATGTAATTCCGATGACAATACAATATTTTCACTAAAAAGCATGAAATACTTTATAGTGAAATTTTTTTTTAAAAACAAGCTTTTATTAAAATGTACTAAAAATGAACCAATAATTTTGATACCGGCCGATATGACTGCCTGAGAAGAATTCCCTCATAGGGTGGATGTACCAGTAAATGAACACGTACCAGTGAATGGACATTTTATATTAAAATGAGTAAAATAAGTTATTAAAATAAGCAACTAATTAATTAGAGACTTCTTTTAATTTCTTGCTTCATATCCAAACAATTTTTGAAGCACGTGGAATCAATCGCGCTGCAAACATAATTTTATGATAGTGTTCATTCATTAGTCTTAAGTGTTCATTTATTGGTGCGTTTACCCTATAACTAATTATAAAATAATAAAAATAAAAAAAAGTACCAATAAATGAACACTTAAGGCTAATGAATGAACACTTTTATAAAATTATATTTGCAGCGCGATTGATTCCACGTGCTGCAAAAATTGTTTGGATATGAAGCAAGAAATTAAAAGAAGTCTCTAATTAATTAGTTGCTTATTTTAATAACTTATTTTACTCATTTTAATATAAAATGTCCATTCACTGGTGCGTATTCATTTACTGGTACATCCACCCTATGAGGGAATTCTTCTCAGGCAGTCAGATCGGCCGGTATCAAAACTATTGGTTCCTTTTTAGTACATTTTAATAAAAGCATGTTTTTAAAAAAAAATTTCACCATAAAGTATTTCATGCTTTTTAGTGAAAATATTGTATTGTCATCGGAATTACATATGTATGCAAAGTTTCAAGCCGATCGGATATGTTGAAGTGGGTAAAAATTAGCTTACAAGATTTCACCCTGACAAACTAACGAACTCACAACTGAAACCAAATAAATGCTTCTAAAAAAATGAACCTAAAGAACTTGATTTATAATTCACACCATACTATTCGAAAACATCGGTATTCGAATAGTATTCGAATAATAACATTCGAATACTCAAACATTCGAAGTTTATTCGTAGCATTCGAATACTTGTAAAATATTCGAATAGTAAATTATTCGAATAGTCCCAGCCCTAATTCAGAATATCGGTTCTTCATAACTGTTTCAGTCAGAACCGATATATAACTGTTTGAAACAGTTATTTTCGGAACCGTTTCAATCCCTGTACAGAAGAAATATGCAAAAAGAAAAAACTATTGTGTTGTTTTTTTTATTTAATTTCTCTAGAAAACATCCAAATTGCTGATGTTTCATTATGTGTCCATGTAATGGGACAGTAAAATCGGGACGCCGGGACATACTAGTTAAGCTGTCCAAGTATTGGGCCATTGTAAGGTCTATGAATTTTCAATATTTCACAAAATTATTCACTCCTGCAATATGTGTTTTTTTTTTAATGATAAAGTACACACGATGCCCCATGTAATTGCAAAATCGTTTTTATATAAATCCATTTGTATAACTGAAAAATTCTCAAATATGTGTACGCCGTACCTTAAATGTCCAGGTATTGGGACATTTACCTTATCGCCGCATTAAAGTGCTGCTTTTTTAATTTCTTAAAAAACACGTGTTTTATTTATAAATATATTTACACAACATTCTTACGTGTATGTATCACAAAACAGATTGAGTTAATTTTCTGTACTACGTGTGTACAGTAAAAACAACCGTTCCTGCCTTATCGTTATCTTCTTCATCGTGTACTTCGTTCTCTTCTTCGCCTTCGGAAGCGGATGAACTTGAGTCTTTCTCGTCTGGTAAACGGTAACCACCCGTGTTCTCTAGCGAAGGGCCAACGTTACGTAGACCGAGTTGTTCGGCTAATCTCTCTGTCGCGTGCTTAGCCTGTATCTCCTGAAGCTTCTCGGCTTGATCCTTCTGTAGTTTAAGAGATTCATTCAAGTTTATCACCTTCGCTGCGCCGTGAACTATAAGCGGAGGTGTAGCCGCTGTAACTTCCCAATTTTGATTCTGCTTTCTGTGCTTCTCCTTCTCCGGATCGTGCACATTAGACTTGGTTGTTTTGTAGGGTTTAAATGATTCTCTCTTCTTCTCTGTTTCATCTGGGGGCTTCTCTACTTTATGAACGATATACTTAATGTGCTCGATATCCGTAGACTCTTCCGCCTTAAAAGATTCTATTTCCGCTAGGTCCTCTGATTTAATTAAACATTCTTCGCCTGGCAGACGTGTTATCTTCTTCTTATGGACACCAGAGCCTGTAGGCTAGTGGCACGAAATATATCAGTAAATAAATGTAAATCGTATAGCTTAACGGAAAATAACTCGTAACGGGGCACTAACTTGCGCCAGTATCTTCAACGGATCTTCTTCGTCATCGCTATCAAGTTCGACAACTTTTACTGTTCCGTTTGCCTCGTTGTATTTGCCTGTCCATTCCAACTCGTTCATAGCAACTTTACCCTCGGAGGCTAGATTCAATCTGGACAAAAGATTAGCTGCCTGCTCAACCGCATCTCTGTGCTCTAATACTTTTCCTATTTTATCACGCAGTGCCTTAATCTTCTCACCCTTGTCCGGGAGTTTCGATACAAAATTTCTGAAAAGATAGATACGCGTTAGAAACAATTGGTTTAACAGGAAAGCTGATGCCTCGGACCTCACCTACTTATTGGCAAGAATCTTATTTTGTCTCTCTAACAAGTCCTTCAATTCAAATTTCTGTTTCTTCTCCAAATCATCGATATATCCTTGATGCTCTTTTTTTGAAGGCGGAGGTACATCACCAGGGATTTTGTTGATTACTTGCTTTTGGTACATTTGTTATTGTTTGTCAAATTCCAAAGTTTCAAAATATTTCGAAAGAAATCTGCGAGTTAGGATATAATCCAAAGGTTAAGATATAATCGATTATCACATAAACACAGAGTATTAGAATTGCCTAATGTATTATCAATTTAGAAATAAGTTAGTAATATGTTAAACATTTACAGGATTCTTACAGATTGTATTTCAGAAACTAGCAGAAATATTTATGTATGTTGATATGTCTACGTAAAATGCGTACGTTGTTAATTTGCAGTTTGTGTCGTTATGCTCGTTACGCAATCATATTCAGCAACGGAGCTATTTATTTATTGCTCGCGAAAGCGTTTTATAAACATTTACGTCTTTCACATCCATTCGCATCTATATAATAACAAAACGAACGAGTCTACTTAAGCGACACCTGTGAAGCAAAGAAATCAGCTGGTTCCGAGTATCTCTGTCCTTTTCTAAACAGCGTACCCTCTCACTTTAATCTCCACCTCTTCACATCGTGCTCTCCTGCTATCAGGAGCCAGAACATATCAGGCTTGCGTAATCAAAGTTAGTGGCACGCCGTCTATTGCTGTCCTTGTCGCGCGCAATAACTTTCTCACTCACTCGCAGTAGCGCCACGAGCGACCACCGCCAACGTGCTGCGATCCTATCACTTTGGCAGAATTTCTGCTCCCATTCGGACATACGGAACAATGTTACACGACGTTTAAATTAGAGCTATTACTTTTTGACCCGTCGTACCCGGCTACCCGGAACATCTTCAAACCATTGAATGTGGTATTGTTCGATCATTTTTGGCTAACATCAAACAATACCACAGACAATAAAAAACATTCAATTGCTTGAAGTTGTACCCGACGGGTCAAAAAGTAAGAGCTCTAGTTTAAATTCAGTTAGCAGTTACCGTTTCCAGAAGTCGTTAAAATTGTAGCTACTTAATTACACATAAAGTACTACGGGTGAAATGTGTCACTCAAGATTAATAAAGATTTATATATTCGAATCAAATCTAATAAATTACCATATACGTGCTATGAATATCGATACTACGGACAAAGAGAATTAGCCTATTCAATGAACCGTTAATATCGTACTAATTATAAATGTGCTATAGGAAAGCAATCAGGGGTCTATTATATATATATATGTAAATTATCCCCAGGAAAGCCATAGTTTATTGAAAAACCTAATTGTAACTAAAGACAGCGTCACTGGGCAAGATATTGGTTGGACAAGTAGCCAGGGGTCTGTATGGTGAGGTAAAGCTGCAAAAGTGCATAAATTGTTTTGCAGAAAGTGAGATTGTTCGTTAATTTCCTACGATTGTTTACTGTCCTTCTAATGGCGGTACATTGCTATCCTTGTCGCGCATATTCTCTTTCTCTCTCGCACACCGCCTGTATCGAAACACCTCCTAGCGTTCCTATGTTCCTCTTGACATGAACGAATTTTCTGATCAGAACGCAGGAATCGGCGAGCTTCGGCTACGCGCTCGGCTACGCTGACACGTACAGGAGCGGTGGCAATGGTGCGTGAATTGACGCCAGCGCGAAGGCAGCCAAGTGGCGACAACGCGAAGCGAATGTGACGTCACGAATGTATAGACGCCATTGCCAAAGACGCCACGTGCGATTGTGAATCGAACATTTTTAGTAGTTTTTCCAAGTTTTTCATTCAATTGAAATTACACTTCATTACGACATGAATAAGGAATCAGGTAAGACAAATACTTAATACTTTTGCATCATCAGAATTATAGAAATGATATTTTTTATATATACCAGCGTCAAGCGAGTGACGCCGCGGCCAACCAGCGTCGACAACATATTTCCCGGTGACGCTGGTTGGCCGTGGTTCGGCGGCTCCCATCGTGGCGTCTCACGCACACATTGCCACCGCTCCCTGTCGTGTGAGCGTAGCCGAGCGGCATAGCCGAAGCTCGCCGATCCCTGTCAGAACGTGTGGGATACTTTAGTTCGTACCTTTGCCGCTAGGTGCTTACAGGTTCCGTGATCATAATTGAACAAGTTGTTTTTAATTTTAAAAAGAATAAATTTATAATACTCTTCGCGAACTTTGCAATATCTATGAAAAACGCATAAATCTTTGAAATGTAAGTAAATGAATAAAACAATTGTTATATCTGCTTAATGTAACTGCATAACAAAATATACCGCAATTTTAAGTAGGACTTGCACACTAAACGTCTTTAGAATTTGAAATTACGCTCGGTTGATTATAAAATTTCGAAACTTTTTAAGTATATAATTAGAAAGCGTGACATCGTTGCGAACAGCACTTGTCCCTTTAGTAGCGAACGTATAAAGACGCGTGCTAACATAAATAAATGATATCTTACCTGCCAAGCTGAAGACGGTATTTTGATTTCCCTGTGCCAGCCAAAGAATTAGTAATTTGAAGATATCTTATTGATTAGACATCGTAAATTAATAACAACACGCGTTACACCTTTTAGCGAAAAAATGCATGTTCCTACTGCTTTATTGTCGATAGACTGAAGAAAGAATTTGTGTATTTTATTCAATTAATTTGTGACAACTTGAAATACATAAACTATTAAGTCTAAGAAGAAATTTGTCAATAATCATTACTATTTCTTTTATTGCCATCGGAAAAGTTTTGGTTCACTTTATAGAATCACAGGTTATGTTTACGTTTCATGTAACTCGGAAGCAGAGAAAAGATCGAGTGTCTTTACAACTGGTTTAATGGACAGATATAAAAAATGGAACAGGTATTTTAAAGACTATTATAGTTTCTAGCAGGAATCGAATTGTTCGCCGTAATCATTATTCACTGTTCCACAGGATTTGAAGGCAAAGATCGATCAAGCCTGCAGAACGGCCGAAGAATTTACAAAGCTTTATTACGAGACTTTGGACAAACGCAGATATGTGAGTGATTTGAATTGTACTCGAAATTATTCTAAACAAGTAAACTAATAATTATGTACATAGAAGATATATTGTTCGTTTAGTTTACAGACGAGCAAGTAGAAGTCTAATCGAATCGTGAATAGAACGAAGCGATTAAGAATGATAAATAATTCGAATTTATTTTTAGCTCATGTCAAGATTATACCTGGATACTGCAACTTTAATTTGGAACGGAAATGGTGTCGAAGGCAAAGATAATATACAAAAATTCTGGACAGATCTGCCACTTTCCGATCATTCCGTTTTCACTTTGGATGCTCAACCGATAACGGGTAACTATTTCCCTACGATTGTTTATGATGATTTTCGAACTTGTACGTCGCGATGATATCGGCATAATATTCCCGTTACTCCGAAGCAAATGTTCTCTAATTCAGAAAACTATATGTATATGTACACTGATCTATATCGCGTGTCGGACAAATTTTGTTATCGTATGTACGTTAATAGGTCAGGAGGTGGCGAATCAATTGACATTCCTTGTGAAAGTCGGAGGGCAAGTTAAATACGACGATAAAACATCGAAGCAATTCAACCAAAGCTTCCTAATCACAGCGATGGGAGATAAATGGAAGATTGTAAGCGACTGCTTTAGAATACAAGAAATACTAGAGAATGTGAATTAGAATATAAAATGAGAATTTAATTTTCAAAGTGTTCAAAGAACTCTTCGATTCAATATTCCTTTTTATTTCTATCGTCGGTCTTATATCAATGTATAAAGCGATATTAAAATTTTCATATTAGTGAATCAGTACGTTGGTCGATCATTTAGGAATAACTTTACACGAGAAAGAACTAAAAATAAATATAGATATAAATACTTAGACATAAACGTCGTTACTATGATACATATCGTATAAAACATCGATTCATATCCTTTGATGGCTCATCAACTTAAACATCCAATGATTAATAAGATTCTGAGAAGTTCTAAGTGCATACCTTTTGTTTTTAATGAAACATCTATCTATAGTTTGCCGTATTTCTTAATAAATCCTATAAATATTGCCTATAAGCACTTGAAGTTTTAAGAAATCACACGTAACGCTTCTCGTTCATGTTAACTGTATTCTACCTTACGCTAATAAATATTATTAACATCTAAAATGATTGATCGAATAAAATTTTATAATTAAACATGACATGATATCTTTTTTTTTTAACGCAATACAGCTATCTGCCTATAATAGATAAAACACAGTCTTTGTAATACATGATCCTTGATTCGATAAGAATCGGAAATAGTTTAAAAAAAAAAAATAATTAGCCTATGATCTCCTAGAGTGTTACGTACGAATTTTAATCTACGATGTTACATGTGACTTCTTGAAAACGATTACGTATTTACAGGTAATACTTTGCTGAATACTTCGACTTACCAAACAAGAGAATCGATTAAAATTCCAGTAAAAAGATGCATACACTTGGGACTCTTTGTCTCGCTAAGATTCGTTCGTACGATCGCTCATGCCTTTCTCACCCTCTCTCTCTCTCTCTCTCTCTCCCTCTCTTTCTCTTTTTGTTCTCTTTGAAGGTAAAATATTAGTCGATCGGTGTATCACAGGTACAAACGATGCAAAAGAAAATTGAGTTACCCGGACCGAAATGAGAGAAATTCTGGTTCGCGTAATTTGCGTTGTCGATCGATGCATTTTAGTAGCCATAACGTAGGCAGTGTTACAAGGAAAATTGGTTTGACTGGCAAATCGAGTTGCGTTCTTATTCTCGTTGCGTATTTCTTACTTTTACGTGGCTGAATGAAAAAAAAAGAACGTTTAAGACTCCGGAGACCCTCCGCGGAAGACTATTAAATAAGTGCACAACTAGAGTTCTTAGCTAGTAGTTTTAAATGCAGGCTGACCTTAATATTAAGTACATATAATTAACTAAGTTTAGTATGTTCAAACATTTTTTGTGTCGATAGGAATGCTGTTATATCGTTATATTCAGTCGAAGTTTAATGAATTAAAAACTATGTTAAAAAATGTACTGTTCGTCTTTAAAATGCTAAACACAACTCGAATTCGATTACTTAAGTTAATATCCGATTAACGTATCTGAATTTCAATTTGCATTAAAATGCGATTACAGTATAAAAGAAGGATAAAATTCAAAGTCTATATAAAATGAGCAAGTTTTTGTCCCCCTTCTTTTCCAAGTTCTTCAAGAAGTATCCGGAGTCCCCTTTTCTATCAGCGCTTTCTGGAAGAACGTCTGCGTGATCGCGTAGATAAAACAAAACGCATGTGAATTTAATTAATTACATCCGCCGATTTACATGAATGTACAGCAGAACTTCGACGTTGTTCGATCGTATAATAAATTCGATTTTTGATTATCCCAACGTCTGATCGAGTTTTCGATTATTCAAGTCCCATACTATTATAATCATTCTTATTTCAAACCGACGAGTATTCACTTCCGAACTCTGACAATTTCTAACGTGCCGAAGCAGAATTCAAAATCAAGCATGCTTAGTATAGTTACCGCGTCATGGAGAAAATATAAAAAGTGCCAGGACGAAGGACATCGATGATATCTCTTGCGCGCATTAAACGATCGCGCGCTCAACGTATACAGTATTTTTTGGAGTACAATATAAAAGCGATAGGGAATGAAATATACTCGATGAGAAAGAAATAATTAAAAAGCGTGTTTGAGTAATCGAAAAGTCGACCAACTATAGCGGTGTCTTTCTGATTAACTTGCATGATCGAGGTTTCGCTGTACTGTTAAGCATACCTGTTATTCGACTTACTCTATACAAATACAAAAATTGTTACATCCTCTCGCGCATTAAAATGCCTTACTCGCTTAAAAGTTTCGCACTTACGATGTATAAACTAGCCTAAGACTCTGCGTACGATATTACGAAGCACGGCGCAAGAAAGTTCGATGAAAGAACACCGAGACGTGTTTACTCGACAACTATAATCACCACATTTATCGTATAGCGGACGAGTGTATATTTCGCTTAGAGCTTCATTTATGCAGGCTAAATATTGGATCGACGTAAAAGTAATATTTCATTTAAAAAGCCAAGTGTTCAGGATACAAAAAGTATTTTCTTGCTGCATTCATAATATGTATATATGTATATCTTACTTTTTTTACTTTTTGATGAACTGCGATTACTCGTCCTTTTTTTCCCCTATAAGTTTAAAACTATTTTACTATTTTTTAAAAAAATTTAAGGAACCAGTACGTTTGATCCTTATTTTACTCGTCGTACTCCTAGACTCGCGTTACTCTTCAAAATTACCATTCGTTTTTGCAAAACACAATCGATAAAAAATATAAGTGCTCTTCCTTCGCGTTAAAAGAATAACACTTCTTTTTTTTTTACTACAACAATATCTGTAAACTCGAACGGAAATGGCTAATCGCAGTCTACAGTGAGAAATGTATCGATGGAAAACGGAATACATTCTTCGTTAATTTAGTCTTGTATTTCTAGATCTTTTCCTTATTACTTTTCCATCAAACCGATATTAATTGAGGCCGTGTTCGGCTAGAGGCCTTGTTCTTAAGCATTCTCGGCTTCTTGTGCCCGTTCCAAGAGCAACATTCCGACTCCAAACAAGAGTCGTCACCAGGGGAAGCGTTGCAAAAGAACTTTTAAAAAGTCCGACAGGAGGGAACTATTTCAAACTACTTAATCTCAAAAAGAAAAGAAGATCAGACAAAAAACATGGAGGGTGTTCAATACACAGCACAAAAAGGAAGAAAACGAAAGGTCTTCGAACAAGGTCTTCCAAAAATATTTCCGACCGTGTGTGGGGGAGGGAGCACGAGCATTGCTAACTGTGCCAGACGAAAACTAGGACGAGAACAAGGGTGAAGACGATGCCAATCTCCCTGGTTTATCTTTGCACTGCGTTCACGACATCTTTTATCGTGTTCTGGAGGTCAGTGAGAAGTCTTGTATTCTCTGTGACATTGCGAGTGCCTGCCGCGCGTAGTTGCCGTGCCTGAAGCTCTAACCTTGCGAGAAGTTCGCGGAATTGAAAGCGCGCGTGTGGCGCGATGCCGCTGTCCGCAAGGTTCGCGCACATCCCGTGCAAGAGTCCTACCTTGTCAGAGAGCTGGAGCCAGCTGCTCATTACTATCGTCGAGTTACTTTTCAGATTCAAGACGCTGCTCTCGATTAACGTTGAAAGCTCCAACACGGCCTGCTTCGCGGTCCTCGAGTCTGTGCTTTGCTTACTTAGGTCATCCTCGGTATGCTGAGACTTGGTGCAGTTCGGTGTAGCATAGATCGAGGAGCAAAAGTGTTTGGTTGATGAGCAGAGAGGTTTCAGCGGTTTCGCTGGAACGGCGGGTTTCTCCGGCTCAGGCGGAGGCCACAGTCTAACATCGTTTTTGCTACCAGAGCTACGAGCGAATAGGGATTTATAACGAAGTTTGGAATATTCTCATAGCGACGTTAATTTAATATTGCGTACCTCTGGCTACGGGTCGAGGCTCCACTGTGATCCTCTGGCGAGTCCTCGGTTTGATCGAGGGCCTCTTGCTTACCACTGCTTCCTCGGACACTGAGCTTCGGGCTGTGCGGCTGACTGTCGCAAGATTCCTTGTTCTCCCAAAGTTTTTTCAAGCTACTGATACTGCCGGTACTTCTACGCTTGTCGTCCTGTTGCTCTTCCGATTCCGACGACTGCTCGGCAACGATACCTCTTTCCTCCGACGGCTTCTCCTTATCCGCGTTCTCCACTTTTCGCAGTCTCGCCTTGAAATCGATTATTTGACCGTCGGTCGCCTCTTCCTTCTGCGGATTATTCCGCTTGTCCACCCTCTTCAACTTAAACCCGACGTTTCCGCTGGAGAGGATGGACTCTGTCACTGGAGAGGGCATCGACGAGTCCTTGTGAGCATTATGAATTTGCGGCTGTAGATCTTGAGCTACTTCGTTGCTTTTTAACGTTGACACGGCGTATTCGTTTTGGGTGTGTCTAGTCCGGGCAGAAAAATTTAACACATCAAAGACTAGAATAGATTCCAGTAGCAAGAAACTTTTGAGCATCAACTACCTTTGTCCGGAATCCATATTGAAGCTGGCACAGAGTTCGGAAAGCAGCTGCGACGCTGGATCGAGAGGTGCGGATGGAGTACTACTACTGGTGACTCCTCCGCTCTTCTTCGTAGTCCCGCCGTGCTTCGTCTCCGAACCCTGTTTAATCTCATTAATCAGCTTGAGTTCTAACATTTCCTTCATGCCGGGTTTACGGTCGAAGCTATCCGGGGGGGAGCACGTGGAAATCGGCGGCGGAGGTGGCGGGGGAGGTGGTGGCGCCTCCTCTGGCGGTGCCGCCGGCTCGATTGTTTCTATTCTGGCCTTGAAGCCAGTTCTTTTGCTTTCAGAGTTCCTACAAATGCTGTCTTGAATTTCTCTGCGTCTCAGATTCACTCCGAATCTCGAGCTGGCTTCTTTAACAGAAGGTTCCGCGTTACTGACGTCGTTTCTGTCCTCCTGTTGCTCGATCTCCTCCTCTTTCGTGCGCCAATCCGTGCTCTTCGCTTTTCTCATAGAGAGAGGAGAATTTCTCATTTGGCTAAGCTCTGCGCACGAAATAGGAGGTGGGAGATCAGCCTGCTCCTGGCCGGGGAATGTTTCGTCCGGAGGCGGGGGCAGATCTGCGGGCGGCGGAGGAAATTCCAAATCGGCTAATGACGGTTGAACGGATCTCGAGGGGCTCGCAGTGCGAAAGTTCGAATTACTCGAAACCCGAAAAGTTCTTAGCCCTACACCCTCGGGCTGGTTGCTCTTTCTCACGGCAACCACTCGGCCGCGGGGAGAATTCGGGGGCTGATAAGTATTGACAACGCCGCTTGAAGAATTGCTGCGGGTCATTTGGGGCTGGTTTCGCAGGTTACTTTGACGAGGAGAGAGCGATCTGTGCTGCGAACCATCCAGAGAAGCTTCATGCTGGTCCATTGGGCTGGGCGTCATGGCAGAGGTCACCGACGTAGAATCTTGATTCGATGGCATGCCACTTTGACGAAGGGACTCGAGGTACGCGCCGATCCTAGCACCTTTTGGTAGCGTGCCATAACGATTAATGGCTCTTTTTACGTTCTGCACCTCTAAGGCTCCAACTTGTACCAGCTGGAAACAGTGGAATTTCGTGGCATGTCGTGTAGAGCTCGGGGAACATTTGTTTAAGTTTGTTTTAGCGAAGTACCTTTTGCGGCAATGGTTCTTTCGACGGGTAAGGTCTTGGTTTGATCTGTTTTTGAGGACAGGCTAGTCCAGTTATGGGTTCCGGAGACGTTGACGGTGGGGGGATGAAGTTCGGTTCTGCCGTACCCTGAGAACCCTCTCCGTCTTCCTCGATTTCGCAGCCTCCTGCAGCAATCGTTCGTTGAGCCATCGTCGCGAGATCTCGCGCAATACCTGAGTTCCCATTTAACAACAAACCGTACCGGTACATATTCTCTTTCTGCTTAGAGTCCTTTCGCTGAGAGCGAACAAGCTCCGTAAGCTCGAATAACGAAATACAAACAATACCTCTTGAAGATCAAAAGTAGATCTTCCTTGTTCCGTTCTTAACTTTCGCGAATACATTTATCGATTTAATCAACATAAACTAGTAAGAAAACAAGAGGCAGAGAGTAGTAAAATCAATTCGTCCTTATGATCATTTATAATTGGCAGAGCAATTTTATAAGGAGAAATATTCAGATGCAAATCAATCGAGCAAAACAATCTGGATACAGAGCTTACGGTAGGAAACTGAAGCAGTACGTGCACGTATCAGTACGCTCGATTAAAGTAGATTGGAGATACCTTCGAGAATCTTATCAATACCATTTAGATCCGTGGCATCGTCGAGAGTCATGGTGTTCATTTCGGTATTTTGTGTATCCTGCTCTTGGTACGCAGAGTCGCGGAACGAACTGCACGACGACAGCAGGCTGTTGTCCAATCGTTATGTTATCGTATCACCATATCATCAACATTAGTCGGTGCTCTGATCAATCGAAACCTCGATCATAGGCCGAAATGTATAAAGATACAACACTGACTTACTAAGGGACTTGAATAGATGTAATGATCGAGGCTTCATCGCACCGAAGATAAGGGGGAGTCATACCTTGTCCTCTTTGGAGGCGCCGGAGCTTGTTTCCCCTTCTTATTCGTGGAGCGCCTCATTTGCACGATGCTACTATTGTTCTTACTCGACAAACCACCCGTGAACGTGCTCAATTTTGTTACAGAGCTGGTAGTATCTGTGGCAAAGTAATCGAACTGTTACTTTCATTGTCAGAGATCGAATTAATTGAAAGAAGGGCTAGAATGAGATATGATAATCGGCAAGTAATTATATACAAAAAAAAAATATCCTACAAATTCCCTACATGTGTACCTGAAGAGGGTAATGGCTCGGAGACAAGAACAAGCCCGTGGATATTTCCAGTACTACCAGTTTGAGACTTCTTGTACGAGAGTAAAGGGATTTCCCCTCCGCCTTGCAGCTGTTTCTCGACTTCTGTAATAGATTTGCACACAAAGATAAAGAAAATAATCTGTACGTCGCTCAATGGCACGTAGATAATTTAATCGAAAGCAACGAAAAACTTGCATCGAAATTGAAAGATCACTGGATACCTTCGGTAATACTGGATTCTTGGAACATATTTTCAAGAGAGTGGTGAATCTCCTTGAACGTAGGCCGCTCAGAGGCAGCCCACTGCCAGCATTGTCGCATCAGTTCGTACACTTTTGGTGGACATCCCGGAGGGCACTCCATTCTATAGCCTTTCTCCAACATGTGATAGACGTCCGTCAAATCGACGCCCGGGTACGGGGACATCCCGTAGGTTGCTATCTCCCACAGTAAGATTCCGAATGCCCATACGTCGGACTGTAAACACGAAGAGTAAAGGGACTGAGCGAACAGAAAAGAATTTAACGGAAAGAACTAAGAAAGGGTGCTGCGTTACCTTCGTAGAGAATTTATTGTAAGCTAATCCCTCCGGAGCAGTCCATTTTATAGGGAACTTGGCTCCAGCGTGAGCCGTGTATGTGTCGTCTCTCATCAACCGGGCCAAACCGAAGTCAGCAACCTTCACCAGATGATTTTCACCCACTAGGCAGTTTCGGGCCGCTAGATCTCTGTTTCGAAAGTCGCGACGTTAACGCGAGCTCGTTTCTTAAGAGGACTCGGTACGATGAATACGGAGACGAGTAGAAATTACATTTACGAGAATGGAAATGGTATGAGGGGAAAGATCACAGCAACGCGTAAACGGACTTGTGCGAACAAGGAGCGCTATTGTGTCTGTCGCGAGATATTCGAAAATCACACCTGTGGATGAAGTTCCTACTTTCCAGATAGCTCATTCCACTAGCGATCTGTGTGGCCATGTGCATCAGAACGACAGCGTTGATTTGATGCTTGCTCTCGTTGCGCAGATAGTCCAGTAGGTTCCCCTTGCTCATGAACTCTGTAATAATGTAGAAAGGTGGCTCGCGGGTGCACACGCCTAACAACTGAACTAAATTCCTGTGCTTCATCTCTTTCATGATCGCAGCCTCCTCCAAGAAGTCTTTTAAAGCCATTGTGTCCTCCTAGAAAAGATTACACAGATTCTTCCTGAGAATTGGATAGTTGGAAGCATCTCTTCGTATAAAACGATAAGATACTTTATTATTTAAAGTATTTTATAATAATAATGACAACAGCAACAGCAGCAACAGCTGACCTTTAATGTTTTCACGGCGACCGTCATGTTGTACCTCTTCCACACAGCTTCATAGACATCCCCGTATTGCCCCCCTCCTAATTTATGCCTCATGACTATATCCGTTCTATTGATTTCCCATTCGTCTGGTTCTGCAACAGTATACCAATGAACACAAAACATAATTTCAGTGAATCTTCCTTGTAACTACGACGTCTGTATAATCGTCGTCGTTCTTCACATACCTGGACTAAGTGGGAATACAGTGGGTTTGTTGTGCTTTGGTGCGGGATAAAGTAGTTGTGTGATTAGACCATCGGCGAGCATCGAGTGATGATGTACCAGTTCCGCCAGGGTGTTAAACTTGCTTTCAGTCGTGACGAACATCTGAAATAATATTTTTCAATACACTATCTATCAGCGCTACTTTTTATTTAAGCACCGCGGATCGCACGGAATATTATTGTTTCGCCGGTGCTTAAAATAACTTTACCTTTCCCTCGCTGTCTTCATTGATCCTATAATGATAGACTCTGCCCTCGTATCTCAGAGAAATACTGCGCTGACCTGGGCTGCTCTCCGACTCACGTACCAAGAAGCTACCATTTATACCGGAGCTCAGCAGATACTCGGCAGCGTTTCTAGATATTCTTCCATGATACCAAGAATGCTTCTCCAGAGAGTTTACCGGGGTAACGTAGTTCGAAGGAACCCAACCCACTTGACCTGTACTCGAATGAGCCTCGCACCACTCTCCGCTCTTATTGTAGCTCAGAATACGAACTTGTTCTCCTGAATTTAAAAAATTTCCCTGTACAATCGTATACCCTTTAGAGAGAAAAACGCTTCGTACACACGGCACGGTATTAATGGTAACCTTTTTTAAGACTGAGCTGATTCTCTCCGCCCGCTTGGAAATCGTACAGAGCGACGAACAATTGCGGATCGTCCTCCTCCTGTGCCAATAGGTTCTCTTTACTGGTCCACCTGTAACAAAATATTTCAAATCCACAGTTCGACTTGTCCCGTTTCGTATTTCAAATCCACAGTTCGACTTGTCCCGTTCCGTATTTTCAAGAAACGGGACGTCAATGGCTGCGTTCAGCGGAACAAACCGCTACGTAGCCGCTCACTGATTTTTCGCTGAACGCTACCGCTAGGTTGCTGAGCGCTCAACACGTCTAGTGAGCGGTCGCCATTTTTTCGAGCGTAGATAAACTCCGCTACTTTTACGGAACGTGTTGAGTTGCTACAAATACCACTACCCTGCAAAGTGTCGTTCAGCGGAACCAGAGCCGATCACCGTTCAGCTCAGTGAGCGGCTACTGAGCGGCTACGTAGCGGTTTGTTCCGCTGAACGCAGCCAATATCGTCGCGTCGATAATACGCTAACGTTCGCTGCTACGAACGGGGAACGGTGCAGCGAAACTGGCAAGTGGGGCGATCGACAACCGTAATAACTGTGTTAACCTGTTCGCAGCCTCCAGAAGCCCTGCGGAGGGGACGCCGGTGTGCTGCTGAATATTCACTTGTTGCGAAATTGGCTGAATGCCTGAGCCGCTCGGAGGATCACCATCTGGTAATGCCGGAATGTGAGGTAGCGGTCTACTTTGTAAAAGAGCTTCTACAAAACATTGTTAATATTGTTTTACACAGCAAGTATACATATACACGATAAATATGAGGTCAATGTTTTTTTATCGTTCCGCTCCGTATCGAGGAGAGTTGTACTTTCTACTGACAAAATATCTTTGCGTACACGTCTCTGCGCAAGTTGGCGCCGACGTCGCGTTAGTCCGATGGAAAAATTAGAGTAATTAATCTAACGTAGCAACGGTTTGTATTATCTATCCCATTGTCGCGCGCATCGCGTGGATGCGACGAACAAACTCGTCGATAAAGTACATCTCCTCTCCGTGGTACGCAAAGTGAAAAATATATATCTCCAACAAAGGGAGAGAATAATAGAAACGATCGAGGCGAGCTTCGACCGCGAACGCAAAAAAAAATGGCTATCTAATTCACAGTGCCAAGTAATTTCAGAACGGGTGCAATTTATCGGCATCGTTAGAATTAAAAACTGGAGAGTGATTGATTTAATAAAGCGTGTAGAGGTGTATACCAGCATATATATATGCACGTATTAATTATATAACCAAGTCATTAGATTCAGCTTAATGTTTCTCGTCTGTAATTTATCATGACTGCCTCTCAGATATATTGTTATAAACCGATCGAATTCGCGATCTGCCGCGGAGCGGGCAAAATATACGAATGCAAAGAGAAACCGACGAGAAAAAGAGGGAAAGAAAACGGGGGAGAGAGAGGAAGGGAAACGGGGGCGGAAGTAAGAAAGAAATAGAAGATAAAAAGCGAGAGAGCAGTAGGGACATAAGAGAAGGAAATTACCGCTGTGCTCCGTAAATATATTGGAGCCAACGAGACGTGACTCTTTGAGGTTCCTTGGCTGTTTGCGCGTCTGTCGCGCAGCAGAGCCGGCAGGAACGATTCTCTCCTTAGTTTGTTGAGCACCCATAGTTCCCGAATTGGCATGCCCTTAGATTAATCCCGGCCGCAAGATCGCCGGGGCCGTTCGCTCGCCGCGCATTCACTTCCGACAGTTTAACCTGACAGCTCAACTCCCGTTCGCATCTCTCGCCGGCCTCCGCCGACGACGAGAACACCCGAGATTCACGAATCTCACCCGCAACCCGAACCCCCTATTCACATTTTTCACCAGCACTCGAGATCGACATTCTCGCCATGTTTGACAGTTTCGACGTCGACGATAGCTCGATTTCCACCGTGCCGTGTTTACTACTTTTACTTGACACCAGGGACCGTCTCTGCCTCCCCATTGGATGAAACGGTCCCACGGGCGAACATTTCATTGGTCAGCGACATCGTTGACCGATAACGTCGCCTACGCTACATGTTCTTTGTTAACATTTCCCTCGAGTGTACTCGAATTCAAATACTAATGTTACGGGAATAAAATTCAGTTTGCATGGAACTCGTGCACAGTTGCTGAGAAAATATGAAAACTTTGCATGGATCTATGAGGAATCGTTTTTTTTATAGAACTTTTGGAGTATCTGTCTTTTTGGAATTTTTCAATTCATTCTCCGAGTTTATTGTTCTTTCTATTATTGTATAGAATAGAATTTTGCTGGGGAAGCAATAAAATATAGTAATATTTGTTAGTGGCAAGCTAAATCTATCGCTGCGCGCGCTTTTATGGTACGGACCTGAGACGAATACGCAGGGCCGTTCCCGGCGGGGGTGCAGAAGGTGCCCCCGCACCTGGGCGGCCAAACCTAGGGGCGGCCGCAGGCCGTTTATTATATGTAAAATTTTGATTAATAAGAATAATAATCGAAACTTTTTTGCATGATAACTGTTTAAAATTATGTATGTATAGATGTAAAAGTAAACACTGCATATTTAATTCTTAATTAAAGAATATTGAATTAATAAGGGCGGCAATATTGTTTTTGCACCTGGGCGGCCGAAACCCAGGAACGGCCCTGCGAATACGGACACGTGTTTAATAGATTAATAGAAGAGTTTCTTTAGAAAGTGGAATTGCAATTATTGAATTTCATGGTGCCGTAGTCGTATAATGCCTTTTCTTATAGCGTATCTATTGTGTTGGGACGAGAAATACCATGGTTTTGGAACACAGCCAACCGCTCGCAAGATACGTCGATGACTGAAGCGACGGCAGCGCGATATCGGGAGCCCGAGTGGATTTACGAATAATACGAAAAATCCCGAGCGTTGCCGAAGCGATTTAGTGACGTCATGCTGAAGCAGAAGAGATAAGACAGTCAAAAAATTGAAGTTCTGTTTTCTAATTATTCAAAGCTCTTATTAGTATCCTCGTGAGCTACGTGATCGCGAAAATGTCGTACGCGTACCTTTTCAAATACATCATCATCGGGGATACAGGTAATTATGCGATGTTCCTTGAGGAGCGAGCGTTGTGAAAGTGGTATCTACATTCTCCATTACGTCGACCGTGACAGGACCCATTGTTTTCGTTTCTTTGCACGATAATATTCCTGATCCATAAGCTCCGGAGTAACTCTAGAACCTATGATGCGCATATTCCCGAATGATATTTGTCATTAAAAATTCCATGCTTTTCCACGAGTCATTCGGTCCGCGCACGATTTTTCTTCTTATGCGACGAACCCTGTCAGCTTGTAAATTGCCGTAGCAGTTTATTTACGTTGGTCGCAGATTTTACGTCGCGAATCCAATGAAACGTTTACTGCGTTGCTCGGATTCGAAGTATTGGAAATGTAATAATAGATCTTCGTAAATATCATCACGATATTATCATTGTTGACTATTACATCGATGCATACCCCTAACAGCCGTATATACGCAAATACCGAATGTACTCCAATGTCAAGCATAAATTAATCGTACATTCTAAATAATATAATTTGAATTTCGACCGTAAAAATTGTTCCAATTAGAAGAAATAATTTCGGCGCACTGGCTCGGTCTATTAACTAATTAAATAAAGGTTTTGCAGTTTCGTCCTTTAAATTTATTTCATAATATTTAACGTTTCCCGCTGTTGGCATCGTTCGAGCCGCATTTTGCTTTACCCTCCAGATCTTCTTGCCTTCTGTATACTGTTTACCTCAGTCACCGTTCGGCCGACTCGTACGTCGCACGTTTCTAGCAAACGCAATAATTGTACAAAAGCATACGCAGTATTCTTCCTTATCTAACTTTCCTTGAAAATGGTCTGACCGAAACGTTGGAATTTCATAATTCTCAAAATTGCGCAATAGCTTTTATTTAATTACTTAATAAACCGAACCAGTGCGCCGAAGTCATTTTAATCTTCTAATTAATCGTACATTTACTCTCGACGATGCATGTATTTGTTGGCTCCTCTTTTTTCGAACGGGTATGCTCCTAACGTTGATTCTACTTTTCTAACGTCCGTTACCCTTGGAATTTTATTAAAAAGCTTAAACGATCTCTGTCGACCAATCACCACCAAAATGTTATCCTCTTTCTCAATTAGGGGTTGGCAAATCGTGTCTTCTCCTTCAGTTCACGGATAAAAGATTCCAGCCAGTACATGATCTAACAATAGGCGTTGAGTTTGGTGCCCGTATGATTACGATCGATGGGAAACAGATCAAGCTTCAAATTTGGGACACTGTAATTATCGATCTTTTATGTATATTTATGTATTTTACCGAGCAAACGTTTCGCTTGCTACGACTCTGAAAAGATTGCACGCTAGCCGGCGTGTAATATGTTCGTTAACGTTTCTAATCTAATCCCCCTTTGTTTATGATATTGTATTGAACTTGCAGGCAGGTCAAGAAGCATTTCGCTCTATTACACGTTCGTATTACCGCGGGGCGGCAGGAGCTCTATTAGTATACGATATTACACGTAGGGAAACATTTAATCACCTGACGATCTGGTTAGAAGACGCCAGACAGCATTCGAATTCTAATATGGTGATCATGTTGATCGGTAATAAAAGTGATCTGGACAACAGACGGGAAGTGAGGAGAGAAGAAGGCGAGGCTTTCGCGAGAGAACACGGACTTGTTTTTATGGAAACCAGCGCGAAGACGGCGACCAATGTAGAGGAGGCATTTATCAATACAGCGAAAGTGATCTACGAGAAAATTCAGGAAGGTGTATTCGACATAAACAATGAGGTAAAATTGAATTTTTTTTTTCGTAATAAAAACGCGATATGGTCGTAATTGTTCTGGTTATAACTAACAAGCGAATTGCAAACCTATTTAGGCAAATGGTATTAAGATTGGACCACAACATTCGCCGACAAGTCCCGGTGGGATAGCAGGTACCACTGGGCAAGGGAACACGCAAGGTGGTGGGTGTTGCTAGGGGCTGGGGGTTGCCTGTCCGCCGCTTCATCCTTCTCCAATTTAAACTGATCTTTTTACTCCTCCTCATTTTATTCCGAACACAGTTACTTTGCATATTGTTTTTGCGCGTGTCGCGTCATGAGGTAACAAGTGACTATTGATGTATTTATTAGTTGAAGAAAGATCGTATACATATACCGAATAGGAATATTATAAGGTACAATTGTTATTTACTGCTTGAATTATGGAATTTAATAAAATTTTAATTTACAGATTCTTGCCGACGCAAATTTTAGTAGTCTCATATACAGTTTGTTGTACACTTTGCAGATCTGGTTTTAGAACGGATTAATCGATTTTTCTATAGCGACATAGTGGCATTACTTCGTCCCATTGTTTTCATGAAACAGTTGAGATTCTTTTTATATATATACAGATACATAATCTTTGATTTTAAATGTTCGAATGCGCTGCTCGAAATAAATAAATGTTAATTTTGTGAACTCGGTAGTAGAAATATTATTTTTATTTATTTACACTTGAGTCAGTTTATGCTGGATTACACAGTACGTAAAAAATGAGAGAAGAAAGTTGATCATATATTGGACAGTGATTAAGCGGGAGAGGATAGGCACGTCTATTCGATGTTTTGTATTTGTTCACATTGAATATTGTATGTATTGTGCACTGGTCTTTAAAGTTCGATTTAATTTAATAATGGATCATGGTCGATAATGTACGGATCAAAGTGATTTGTCGAAGGTATAATTTGCACTTGACTACCTAAGGCGACACCATGTATGTGTATGTATCAATGTATGAAATGACGAATATATAAAACATATAAATCAATTTTATTATGAGGCCTATCTAACCAAAATCTTGTCATTTTATTGCTTAATTGTGATTGGTATTGTTACTTTCGGCGCAACATGCCGCAGAAGTGTTTTAATTGAAACGTACAGCGCGGAGCGGGGATTTCGATAGGTTTTATATGCAAGTAAACACGCTTTATCAAATTCGGAGTACTCGGTGGAGATAAATTTTACAATAACAGCCACGACTAATAATACCAATCAAGAAGTTAGAGTACTACTAATGTTACCTATATTCTGCCCACTTAGACCCAAAGATCATTATAATATGTATAGACTTTGTACCTTTATTTTATTAGTAAGTTCAGCACTTCGAGATCCTGCCGAATATGAAAAGCTTTGTTTACGTACAAGACAGATATACTAGATGTACTGTGTGTATTTTATTATAATCGGCTGATGATTACACGTAAACGCAATTAAATAAGATTTCACGAAGAGAAGTGAAAAAAAAATGCGATCCATTTACTTGATATACTTTGGCTTCTTATAACGACTGGTGTATGTAGCTTAATGTCAAACGGATGTGAAAGTTAAAACATTTTAACATTTTATGTCGAAAGGTAAGTACGGGGAAGAAAAGGAATAAACTGCGCGATGCGCGCTAACTTTCACGCCCGTCTGACATCACATTTAATTGCGCTTCTATATTCTTACGATTGAAATATGTACGTTGTCTTTAAGGAATACTATAATTATTTATTATCTCACATTATCGAACGCTATGAATGTGCGATTCGCCGTGTATCTGTACATACATTCGACATATCTTTTTAATTGAAACATATATCTGCATATCATTCATTTTGTACAATTCCGAATACGCGCCCGAAGCTTCGATTTGTACATTTCAAATTACGTTCTTTCGATTCGAAAATAGGCGCGATAGAAAGCGCATTTAAATACGTATATGTTCTTATAAGTTATTGTAAAAATATTCGCCTTAATTATAGAAGATCCGGCGAACCTGTTCTAGTGACTTTATTAACATATTGATGTATGATAATGAGATCTGCTATAATCCTTTCTGCGCTAAATGGCCAGCAATTAAAACTGTATGTATCTATTTTAGAAGTATATAAAATAAAACATGAAAATATATTTAAAGTGTGACCAGATAATGTAATTGCATTTGAAGTCCATTGGAATAATATGCAAGCAGATTAGATACAAGTTCTTCGAAAACCCATATGAAATATATAAATGCAAATGCACATAACACAGAGATCCATTCGTAGAATTCCTCTAAAAACGATACTCGCGTTCCGTGGGAAGGTAAGATTCACAGAACGGAGCCGACGGGTGCTGTGATTTATCAAATCTCAGACACTGATTTATAGGATATTCAAAAAATCGCGTCCAATTTGCTAGGGATTTTGAAGTTATTCGCTACGAGCTTAGTGAAAACGTATTGCTTTATCTTGACACAGCTCAATAGAGGGAAGAGAGAATGAAAAGTGTCGCACCGGAAGGTGATAACTAAAGCGTGAATAACGGGCTGATAATGGCATTAGCGAACGGAGAAAGTGGATGTGATAAGAGAAACGACGAAACCGGGCGGATAGAACTGTGAGCAGAGACTGTAAAACTCGGTGTACGTTTAAACGCGAGTTTACGCGCCAGCAAGTTTCACGAGTCTGCTACGCCACTGTACCGAGCGCTCGAAATAGCGGCTTGATACCTGAATGCACGCTACTCCTATTGCTCTGTTCCAAGCGATCCACCGTATTCCGTCGCACGCGCCTCGACGGAAGCACGTATTTATTCGCTTTTCGTATTCGATACGAATTCGAGCTATTGACAACGCTATCTATCGTTGCACGGCCCCCTTATCGCCGCCTTTAACGTTCGCCCGTCATATCTGATATCGTATCGTGGTCGAATTCGTGCCGTCGTCTATCGATACGCGGTTCTAATACTTAATCTTTAATTAAATGGAATCCGCTTAAACGATTGATCCGTCGGTTTGCCGCACTTCCCGCGGCTGGATGTGCGTGAATATTTGAAAAGGAACACTCATTGTCAGGTGCGGATTTATAAAGTTCTCGTTTACGATAGCCGGATCTATGCTACGTAATCTTCTGAAACAATTCGTGCGTTGACGGAGGAATGGGTTTAACGTAATTATACGTTTTCTAACAGAGCAGAAGCGGCGTGCGTTTGATCCGTTGACTGTTGGAAGAATCCCAGGTATGTAATGCGAATATCCATCATTATCTATACGCCACACTCGGCCAAATGACTGTTTTGTCGCCTAGACACCGTTTTAAATCAGCGTAAGGTTATACGCTCGCAGCTCGAATAAAACCATTGACACAGGTGGATCGTGATTTTAAAGGGCGCAAACGTCCCGAATAACTAAAACTGAACGTGTGCGATGAAAATGCGGTCCTTGACCCCGTTTCCTCTCATATACCGTTTCGATGCCATTTGTAGGTTAGGAAATGTGTTTATTATGGTATTGGACATATTAGGAACGGTAAATCGTTGACAGCGCCGTTTTATTTAACAACTCTATGAATCCCTAGACCTAGATCTCGCTGGAGGATTCGCGTGCGCGTCAATTATTTTAAAAGCTAAACATTATTCGGAATATCGTGTTGCATACGGAGTTCTGGGAACGATCTGACATCAGCCAACAGGAAGCCTCCTTGTTCTTTTTACGTGCTTACACGCGTGTGTGTATTTTTATCGCCTGTACCATATAGTGCTGTTTATTTTGGCGATAAGTAGAATTGGAGTAACGAATCAGCGTTTTAATATAATTCCTTGCGATATAAGAATTGCAGACTTTCAACTGTATAAACATGTATTAATATTATTTCTGTAGACAATTTAAATAAACGAACGAAAGAGTTGCATAAAATACGGGTCGGTAATTATTTAAAACACTGTCGCTGTTCTTTAACGATATTATACATTACGTAAAAAGAATGTAGGTTCTTACGATGAGAAATAGGTAAAAAATGTGTTAGTCACTAGTCAAGGATTTGTACATGGAATGGTCTGATTCAGGACTCTTTCATATCTCACACCCGTCTTCGGCGTAGAATAGAATTTTCGCACGTACTACTTTTCGGAGTAATGATCCTCCGCGATGATAATAACATTTCAATTCATTCGATCGTAATTTTGTAAAAATCCTTACGACGTTGGCAGAACTATTCTGTCCACACGGTCAAGGTCGGGATTTAAATTGCATGACTTCGGACGCGCCTGTGCCCCGTATATCGCATTTATCAGACAATTCGGATGAAACGAGTCCAAATATAGCGCGAGAAAGTCCGCGTTCATGAATACGCGAGCGTTACAGAAAAAGAAATTGGAAGTTTTCGAGCATCCTGCTCGTTAGAAAATTAATGAATTAACGATCAACGCTCCCAATAAATTGCTGTGTACGCGTACGCCGAATGGAGTGGCGAAAAAGGGCGTCTGATTCAGAATTCGATAACGGTCGTAAGGGATCCATATAACATGGCAGCATATTAACGCAGGGCTTGAAAAGGTTCGAAAATAACTGTTTCAAACTGTTATATAAAGGTTCTGACTGAAAGAGTTATGAAGAACCTTTATTCTGAATAACCGTTATAAAGAACCTAAATATCAGACTATATAAGTATAAGTTACGGTTCCTATATAGCTCTATAACTTTTATTTTTTATGTTCTATATAAGTTCCAAACGGTTATAGAACCGATTCAATAACTTTTATTTTTTAGGTTCAATATAAGTTCCAAAGCGGTTACAGAACCGATTCTTGTAACGATTGTACAGAATTTTATAGAAAATGAAATGACAACATATTACAACTATAGACTACTGTGTATAACCAAATTGTTTAAAAATTATTATAAATAAGTAAGTAAATATATATTATGTACACATTTGTACATACGTATACAATTCTTTTGTAATATGAAGTGTTCGTTAATATAAATGTTTGATTGTTATACCGATGAGGGTCTAGCTCCCCGATTTGAATGATATTTTAATATGTTGTCAGAATCATGATCCTGATGGTGAGGTGGCCCCTAATTGAAAAACTGAACTTGACAAATAAATGTTTCGATCTATGGTATTAAATATTTATTGCACTTTTTTTTTTTTTCAAGTGCCCGCTTGTGGTTCATATTACAAAAGAATTGTATACGTATGTACAAATGTGTACATAATATATATTTACTTACTTATTTATAATAATTTTTAAACAATTTGGTTATACACGGTAGTCTATAGTTGTAATATGTTGTCATTTCATTTTCTATAAAATTCTGTACAATCGTTACAAGAATCGGTTCTGTAACCGCTTTGGAACTTATATTGAACCTAAAAAATAAAAGTTATTGAATCGGTTCTATAACCGTTTGGAACTTATATAGAACCTAAAAAATAAAAGTTATAGAGCTATATAGGAACCGTAACTTATACTTATATAGTCTGATATTTAGGTTCTTTATAACGGTTATTCAGAATAAAGGTTCTTCATAACTCTTTCAAGAACCTAAATCTTTATAATAACGGTTTCATGCCCTGTATTAACGTCTCGTTCCTCCAGATAAATTATCGCTATCTCCCCTGAAACGTGATGCTGCCTCTTGTTATCGATACCTGTTTCCAAACCAGATGTCAAGTGATTGTTTGCGGTACTCTGATGTCAGCATTGCATCGCCGACGTTACATCTCTTTATTTCGGTCGTTATCTCTGTTTCCATTACACGAGCTCGATACACACAAGGTCTTTGACTCGTGGGTACAACGAACTACGTACGCGCGCCTATTCATCGAAATGCACACGAATGCAGCCGAGGGAATAGTAGTTTCTGAATGAACGTAAAGCGTGTAGCGGCACTCTTTCTGGCACGGGCATCGTGAACCGTGTCGGTACGGTGACACCGCGTCGGAGGGTTAATGAACATAAAAGACCCATCGTTTCGACTTCCGAGATCGAACACTTGGAATTAGGGTTTGTCGGTTTTTAAAAACCGGTTTTTTTTATAAATTTGTAAAATTCGAAAACCGGAGTTTAAATTAAAAAAAAACCGGTTTTATGTACTAGAATTAATATGTAAACATTAATTAATTATTTAATTAAAAACGTTAATATTTTGACTTGAAATCGCTTCGCACACAAGCATATTGTAGTAAGTAACAGTGTACTGTAAAACTAATCTTCATGAGTTCATATGTTCGGAAGAGAAATACTACATGAAATTAAGATTTATAAATTATATTTTGTACGGATTTTAGTTATTTTAGTTTTTTTCATTTGGTTTTGAATGCCGTGTATTTTCTTGTGTTATATTTTTGTGGATACATAAATATTAAATGAACTCAAAAATTGTACGCATTTGTACGGATTTTAGTTTTTTTTTTATTTGGTTTTGTATAGATAGATTACATTTTATTTTGTTATACGTTTGTAATTCAATAAATATTAAAAGAACTGAACATTTTTAAAATAAGTATAAATATTTATTTTCTATTTTAAATATATATATTTGTGAAAATTCGAAAACCGGTTTTTTTGGGAATAGTGGAATTCGAAAACCGGTATTTTCAAAAGTCGGTTTTTGTATAAACCCTACTTGGAATACCGCACCACATCTACATTGAAAGATTTCAAAAATCGGTGGAATATTAATTGCGAAATTCGAAAGTTGCGCAGAGGAATTTTAATAATTCCCAACGTTTCGATCCTAATTGCCACGGTAAACTACTCTTATAAATTCTAAATCAATTGAAATACTCGGGGTAGCGTGGCATTACGGATTCTACAATAACTTGCAATAACTTGCGATTTCAACGCAAAGGATTTCCGAAACGCGGAGCCGCGTGTAGTTTGCGGAAAGCAGCAACGCGAGTAACAGCTATTTTTTTTTTTTCTGTTAGTAATCGTCGCGCGGCAGAGTATCCGAGGATTCTCTTGCCCGGCTGATATTAACAGCGTATCCTATTTCCAAGTTTCCGATTGTAATAATAAAGTGTGTTATCCGAGGCCGTGTGTGCCTTTAATTCACTTTTCTACCACGCGCGAATGGTTTTACCAGTTGATTACGACTTCGCAGGCGATGGGGAATAACGCTGGGATGTCGGCTGCGCTGATTTAACGTGCCCCGGAACGATCGACGGATTGGCAGACGATGATTTCCCGCACGGACTGACCATCAGGATTCTTATTCATACCAGCTCTGATTCCTGCCGCCAGCCACCGTACGCCTCTATCATGACGACTGTCGTTCCGCTCACCGATAAACAACTCCACCAGCTGGTAAACGAACGCAGCGCGAATGCGAATTTTTTCTCGCATCAGAACCGACGAGCGCTTTCCACGGAACTATGCATACACTTTCTAGCGTTTATCGCGGCGAAGAATAGATGAATTAAAGTCGCTTCTGATTTTCAGAGTGTCAGCATCGGGAAAGCCGTGAATCCCGCGGAGACGCCCGTGAAAGAGAAGCATGTGCGAAGTATCCTTTTCGACGGTGCTCGGGATAATAGATCCCTCCAAGGTCGTCCGCGGGCCCCACCCCGTTAGCTCTGCGACATATGCTTCCTTACAGAGATACAGGCGCGATTATAGGCACGTACCAAGAGAAGAGCGGGATGATCTTCTGGATGTACATGCTGAGGCAGCCGCTGCAAGAGAATCAGATCGTCGCGTGGAAGTTCTGCCACGTTCTGCACAAAATACTGCGGGAGGGCCATCCGAAAGTGATCCCCGATTCTCAGCGCTACCGAGGCAAGCTGGAGGACATTGGGAAGCTGTGGCAGCACCTCCGAGAGGGCTACGGCCAGTTGATCCAGTTGTACATAAGACTGTTGATCACCAAGTTGGATTTCCACAAGCGAAATCCACGGCTGCCGGGGAACCTCCAAGTCACAGCCGAGGAGCTGGAGGCTATCGGTGAAAACGACATCAACGTTTAGTAAGGCTTCGATTTTATGCACTATACACGTTTCACGCGTGGGAGACGCGTCCAATCTCTTTTTCGTTTTAGTTTCCAAATGTCGGTCGAGATGTTCGACTATATGGACGACATTTTGAATCTACAGCGCGCAGGTAGGTACGGAGTATATCCCTCGCGGGGGAGAGATCAGTTATTCTATTCTGCTCCGTCGACGAAACCCGACCACCGATCTGTTATTCTTCCTATGATCTCGGCGCGCGAGTATCGATCGAAGCTGGCGGAGATAAAATCAGCGCCGCGTCGATCAGTTCGACGGGATTAATCTCATAGAATCTTGATTATCCCGCCGGAGCCGAGCCACGGCGGACCGGTTGGCACAGAGATCTGCGTACTGAATAAAGGAACGGGACGATTTACACGACTGCAATGCCGCTTTTCGTCGTCCTCTATTATCGACGAATCCGTGGTTCCGCATGGGACTTTGCACGGGCTCTTGGAAAGATTACGATAATTTGTGATATGCCGGTAACCGATGCGATTACAACGATCGCTCGAACCGCGTACCACCTGCTTGATCGTTCCGAGTTTCGTCGACGCTGTTACCTGGTATGCACGAGGTCTTCGAGAACCACGAACGCGCAAACTTGACTCGTGACTCGGCCGCGAGTAATCATGTTTCTCGAAGAATGAAGTATGTCGGGTTACGAGCCCTATTATATATCCAAGCTCGCAGCTCTACACCAACGAAACATCCTGCGGCGCGGGGCGTACAGGTGCGTTAAGCCGTGTCGCTGGTGTTTCAGTTACCACTTCATTGAAGAACACACCGTCGAATTCAATGACCGTCAGCGGCCAGTGTCGGCTGGCCCCGCTGATCCCGTGCGTCCTAGATGCATCGCAGCTGTACGATTACTGCGTGAAAATACTGTTCAAACTCCACGGCGCTCTGCCGGCGGACACGCTGGCCGGCCATCGGGACAGATTCTCGAAACAGTTCCAGGAGCTGAAGAGGTTTTACAACACCGTGAAACAGAGGCAATATTTCAAGCATCTGATAACGATACCCGCGTTACCCGAGGTGCGCTCTATTGCCGCGACAGAGGTATCGATCCTGCCCAAGCGATTCTGTCTAACACGCGTCAACGTTCCACCCTAGAATCCACCAAATTTCTTGATACAATCCGAGCTACGGACCTACGTGACGCCGAGGGTGGTTCTTCCGCCAGAGGAGGCGTTGGACAGCGACACGGTGGTCGACAGCCTCATCGACACGTCCGACACCAGCTCGCTGCCTGGTGATCAGCCAGACTCCACCAGAAACGGCTCTATTTCCCCCGACGGGATAGCGGAAAGGTAAAGACGGAAGCAAATGGCCCAGGGGGCTACTATCGTTCTCTCTTCTAAAAGGATTATTGGGTTACACGCCTGTGTGGCGGGAGATTATTAATCGATGCGATCATTTGTATTTTAGAGAAAGTCTTATCGATCATTTACAGCAGGAAAATAGTCGTCAGAGGATGGAGCTGCATCGGCTGCTCACCGATCATCAGCGGATCGTCGGGGAGCTTCAGAGCCGCGTGACGCAGCTCGAGTCCGGGTTGCTTGCTAAGGTAGGGGCGTTTTAATCGGGCGTTGGTAGGCTGGATTTTGGAGGAGCGATTGTAAATGTACGGTTTGATGTCGCAGTGCAACGAAATCGGCCAGGAGAAGCAGATCAACCAGGACTCTGTGAAGCAGAAAGCAGACATGATGGTGAAGGTTCACGAAACCGAGGGTGAGCGCGCGACAGCTTCGTTCGTATTATGCGAATTCTGGGGAAGTGCGCGCGGGATGCTTATTTCTTTCTGTTTTTAGAAAAGTATAAAGTTCTGGAGGAGAAGTTTCAGAAATTGAAAGATGTATATGCAAAGCTGAGGGAAGAACATATCAGTTTAATTAGAAAGGTAAGTGGTGCAGTCCGACTCTTATGCTTCCGTGTGTGACGAAGGGTTTTTCATACTTAATGTGTAAAATAGAAAGCTGAGGTGGATAAGCAGCTCGGTGTGTTAAAAATGTCCCACGTGCAATCAGAACGCCGAACCGTCGAGGCGGAGCGCCGGCTTGACGAGCTGATACAAGGCCAGGCTATAACCGAACAAGAAGCGCGAAAATCTGTCGAAGCGCAACAGGATCTGGACGATCTGAAACAGCAGCTCAGCGCTGCGAAGTCTGAGAACTTGGTTAATATTCCTGCTCTTTCTCTTTTTCTCTCTTTTTTTTTCAACTTTACGTTTATATTTTGTTTTTATTTCTTCCGGTAAACGTGTAATATTTTAGGCTTTGATTGCAAAAAATGATTTTATAACTTCTGAAAAAACGGCTTTAGAAGGCGATCTGCATGATTTATTAGCACAAAAAGAGGAGTTAGATTTAAAGATCGAAAAGCTGGAAGTTGAAGCCGAACGATGCCGTAACGAAATGAACGTGCATGCCGACACTATGTTGTGCGAATTGTTGTGTAAGTTGTTTTTAATTGGCCTGATAAGCGGCAAGTGGCGCGCTCGTATGCCTGTCCGATGTAAATTCGAAAACTTTCGTTCCAGTAAATTGTATTACCGAAGCGGAAGATATCATCAAATACTCATTGGGCGCTATCGATAATCCAGCAATGTCCGATCTGACTTGCACACCTCAGTACCTCGAAAGACTGGAAGAGTCGTCTTTGAAATCGTTGGACAGCTTGGACTCGGCGTACACTGGTTATGTATGCGACACAACGAAAGGAAAAACGCTGATTAAAAGTGCAATACACGTCGCGTACGTGCTGGGTCTCTATTTAATCCATGCAAAATCTACGTCGAATACGTCCATCGACATTTCGTTGGGAGATAGTGAGTTGCGGAAGTTTGAAAAGGTATAAAAGATTTCGAAAGCATCGCTCGTGTAACTTGAATTTTTATCGTGCTGCAGAGTTGACCGACGAGTGCAAACAGTTGGGGCTACTGTCTTTAACAATGTTTGGCTATATGAAAGAAAAATCACCGCTGACCGTGGGCCAGATCAACGAAGTGAAACAACAGTTTAAGAAGATATGCGAGCTCGCTGCCACATTGTCCAATGCCCAAGGCAATGTTGAAATTATCGGAAATTTGGTAGAGAAGGAACTTTTCAGTATGGATAAAGCGATAGAAGAAGCTGCTAATAGAATACAGGTAATTGCGCCGCATTTCTAACGTAGCGATCGATGCATGCCCACATAACACAATTTCACGATATTTAATCAGGACATGCTGGAGAAATCTCGTGCAGCGGATTCAGGATTAAAGTTGGAAGTGAATGGAAAAATCCTAGACTCGTGTACGGAATTGATGAAGTGCATAAGGAAACTGGTTAAAAAGTCGCGACTATTGCAAGCAGAGATCGTAGAACAAGGAAAGGTGAATTGCATGTTTGATTTTTCCCACCGCTATTGGATTTATGAACTGGCTTATGAAATTTCTTATCGATTTTAGGGTACAGCCTCTGCAACAGAATTTTATAAACGCAATCATCAATGGTCCGAGGGACTTATATCAGCGGCGAAGGCGGTTGCAATGGGCGCTAATCTTTTGTTGTGAGTACAAAACGATTCGACTACGATCTATCGTCGATCTACACATTTGCTTGCACGTACACAGAGAAGCTGCGGATAAAGTTGTTTCCGGGAACGGCAAGTTTGAGCAACTAGTGGTGACGTCACAAGGAATCGCCGCGTCTACAGCGCAACTGGTAGTCGCGAGCAGAGTGAAAGGGAATAGAAATAGCAGTAACTTGGCTGCACTGTCCGAGGCTTCGAGGGATGTAACGCAAGCAACGGGAAGCGTTGTTGCAACAGCGAAGAATTGCAGTCAACTCGTTGAAGAAAATGGTAATTGCGCTACCGGGATTTCGTTCTAACGAAACGGAACATTGATTCAAAGGGGAGGTATAATAAGTGACGAGGACGTGTGATGCTTTTCAGACGATTTAGATGTTTCTGGACTGAGCCTACATCAAGCTAAACGATTAGAAATGGAGGCCCAAGTTCGTGTACTGGAATTGGGCCAGGCTTTGGAGACTGAAAGATTACGCTTAGCTGCTTTACGCCGCTATCATTATCAGCTCGAAGTCGAAAGGAAATGATCAGTACGTATTACTTGGATGCTAGTACTTAATACATGTTTAGGCTTATAAAAATAATTCGAACTCGACTTTTATTCGTAGATTTTTAGTAGCGTCTATACGAGATTCGGATCAACGTCCGAATTTCACATAAGCATCAAGCAGTATTGAAGGAAATGTTCACGAGAGGAAAGTGAACGATTAAATTCCATTATAAAATAATATATTCCAACGCAGAAGAAGATCTATCTGGATTGTCCAAAAAACGAATTATTGTAATATTTGCATGTTTAATGTTTAATAAATACAATTTTATTCATTTTTAATGATAATTGAAAATATCTAACGAAAAAAGGATTACTATTATTCTCCTTGTCTTAGAACTAAAAGATTCAATTTTATCCTTTGCTCCACTCCCTTATTATCGGGCACGGATAATCGAGAGACAGAATAGCTTTGGGCCAGAGATTGGCATTATTTAAATGACGTATCAAATAAAAGATACTTTAGTCTTATTCGTCATGAATAAGACTAACCCAAGTCAATTTTTAATCGCAGCGTCCATGATTGAAGTAGATCGATCATGGGGATTCAATCGTCGGCCATGATTGAACTACGTCAATCCTTAGAGCATATATACATGGAGGTATCATTGCCTTAGAGTGACTGCCTCGAAACTGTCGGCAACATCACGCGAGAGAGAAAGACATGTGCGAGCGAGAGAAGTATATGTCCCATTCGACCGATATGCGCGTGCGCCGATATCGTGCGAGAGAGAAACGCATCTTGCGAGCGAGAGAATCTTAGTTCACTCTCTCGCACCAGTTCGGACGATGGTTTCTCTCTCGCACGATATCGGCGCATGCGCATATCGGTCGAATGGGACATATACTTCTCTCGCTCGCACATGTCTTTCTCTCTCGCGGACAGTTTCAAGCTTTCAATGAGACCTCCATAGTATATGCTCTAAGCGTCAATCATGAGGATTCAATCGTCAGCCATGATTGAAGTAGGTCAATCATGGGGATTCAATCGTCGGCCATAATTGAACTACGTCAATCATGGGGATTCAATCGTCGGCCATGATTGAACTACCTTCAATCATGGGGATTCAATCATGACTGAATGAACAGTGTTCTCGTATTCAATCGTAGTTCAGTCGTGTAGCTTGACTAACCTTGGCGACCCTCGAGACTCGCGAGAGCCTTTGATCGATGCCGCGCGAGGCCCGAGCCGAGCGACATTGGCTGCGTTCAGCGGAACTAACCGCTACGTAGCCGCTCACTGATTTTTCGCTGAACGCTACCGCTATCGTTGCTGAGCGCTCAACACGTTTAGTGAGCGGTCGCCATTTTTTCGAGCGTAGATAAACTCCGCTACTTTTACGGAACGTGTTGAGTTGCTACAAATAGGTATCATTACCCTGCAAAGTGTCGTTCAGCGGAACCAGAACCGATCACCGTTGAGCTCAGTGAGCGGCTACTGAGCGGCTACGTAGCGGTTTGTTCCGCTGAACGCAGCCATTGTATCGTTCACCCGTCTAAACTGGCGCCTGGAGTTGCCAGATTTACACAGTGCAAATGATGAGGCACCGACTTAAAAATATGAGAGTCGTAGTTTAAATAAGGGAAAAAATTATTTTTTATTTTTTAGTGCAATTTTATTTTTTTGAAGTCGGTTTTAATTTTTTTAAAATTTTTTATTTTTGGCTTTTTAGTTTTATATATATTTACACAATATGCTGAGGAGATATGCGCGTACGTACATAAAATAATAATAATTAGGTGACAATAGTCTTTATTATTAACCATAAGTGGCAAAATATTGGGCCAATGTTGATTTAGTCTAGAACGGGACCACCGGGGTATCGCCCTCTTTCGAATAAAAAAAAGATCATCAAAATCGGTCCATATGCTGAGGAGTTATGAGGGGACAAACATAAAAAACATACAAACGGGTCGAATCTATAACCTCCTCCTTTTTTAAGTCGGTTAAAAAATAAAGAAATTCACATCGCCAAGCAATTCCAGGCGCCAGTTTAGACGGGTGAACGATACAATGTCGCTCGGCTCGGGCCTCGCGCGGCATCGATCAAAGGCTCTCGCGAGTCTCGAGGCTCGCCAAGGTTAGTCGAGCTACACGACTGAACTACGATTGAATACGAGAACACTGTTCATTCAGTCATGATTGCATCCCCATGATTGAAGGTAGTTCAATCATGGCCGACGATTGAATCCCCATGATTGACGTAGTTCAATCATGGCCGACGATTGAATCCCCATGATTGACCTACTTCAATCATGGCCGACGATTGAATCCCCATGATTGACGTAGTTCAATCATGACTGACGATTGAATCCCCATGATTTCAATCATGAGCGCTTCGATTAAAAATTGACCCGGGTTAGTCTTAGTCATGAGCCTCGAATAAAATTTTCGTCTTTTAGTCAAATTCAATTTTTTATTTGAAATAATTTTTTGCCCATCTCTGCTTTGGGCGACAGCACAGACCAGGTATAGGATGGACCTATCACGCAATGTAATTATAATGTGTCACACGCGCGGGGGGGCTCGCGAGCCCCCTTACCATTTTCGTGTCACACCCAACGTTATCGATTCAGTTTGAAATAAGATTACAATGCTACGAGTGGTAGGAATTAAAATTAAATCTTATCAAAATCATTTAAAATCAAATATGGTCTGACTAATTTGGTTACGACTCATTTTAAGATACATGTTGCATAATCCCATTTAATAATAGATTTTTTTGTTTTAAATTGTACTTATTTCCATAAAAAGTCTAGCAAGGTAAGCATGAGCAAACGGTCCCCATGACAAATTTGTTTGTTACTGTTTGCTAAACATTGTTTATCAGCTGAAACACCATTCCGTGAAATTTCAGATTTCTACCACTCTAATTCACTGATGTTACCGACTGTGGTGGGTGGATTGTATGTGATTCCCAAAACCACCGCTCCTAAACGCAGAGGGCGCAGTAAAACCTGACATTTTTCACGAAGTCGGTATTTCAGACCGTGTGACACGAACTCCTATAAAATAATAGGTCTATCCTATACTCCGTCGATGATATCACGAATCTTTTCATACAACCGGTACTGCAGTTCCGTGAGCCAAACATCCGTAGACTGCTACCTCTGTTCTCTAGTTTGTCTATGGTGGGACACGTTTCTAGTGAGAATTTTAACTCAGAGTCATTGACACTTGATGCCAACACCACTTCTTACATCATTAATTGAAAGAAGACTTTTATCATATCATACAGCAAATCATTCGAATAGAATACAGTGAAACGTGTCCTTTGATTTACCATGCGTCAGCATCTATAATCAACCTGTTTATTAGAGACGAGCCTTAAACGAATAGTACCAATCCTCGTTAAAAAGTTACCAGCGATCACGTCTAGTGTTTCGTAGTTCTAGAGACGGGTTTTCCTTGCAGAGATTACTCTGCCCATAAACGTGGAACAGGAGGGGCCACGTGACTGGGAAAGCGACCAATCAGCTGTTTAACTTTGTCGTGCCGCCAAGCTCGTCTATTCCGTACTGTGCACGCGGAAGCTAGAAATCCGTGCGACAATTTAGCAAACAGGCGAGCGTTCCGCGCAAATGCTTGATACGGCAGAATAAAGAGACGGCTGACTTTCGTTACCGCGCGTGTCTCAAGACGTTCCATCGTCTCTATATCGTTGAATTCTCATCTCAAATGGTTCTATATCATAGTCGCCATTTTGGTGATAGACCGAGCCAAGATTAGCGAGTGTACCTATGATCTTTTTATTTTCACTCGGCATTCGGTCGATCGTCGTGATCGTCGGTGACGCCGGGACGGAATTCTAACCTCGAGGATGACGCAACAAAACAAAACGATGAACTTTCTCATACATGACGCGAACGGTGAGTATGCCGAGTGCGCGCCAATTATCAGCATGCCTCGCTTCCACGGTAATGCCACGATTTTCTCTCGTGCCCGTGAACATTCCGTGCTCCCGCCGCTGGGACTCCACCTTCCCGGTCGTCCCTGATACCTCTATCGTTCCCCGTTCGATTCGTGCCCGTTGCAGGCCCCTGTTGCCACTTTTTCCGCCTCACCTTCATCGCGGCCCTGCGCCGCGTTTCTCCGCTAAAACTCTCCGTTGCATTCGGCAGAGTGTGTTTTCCACCTCACCCACTGCCGTCAGGGACACAAGGATAATCCCCTCTTTCAGCCTTGCGCTCGATTTTCCTTCGGAAATTATGTTCTTCCTCATTTTCAGTGTCCAGCCGAAGAGGTCACTTTTACTTTCCAATGCTTTCATTCAAATGTAAAGATCTCGACCAGTTCGAGCAGTCCATTTATGCGAACTATAACTGTTTAGAGGATTGATCCAGTCGATGCATGAATATTCGACGCATACTTTGAGGGATATTCAGGGAACGAGTAAATTCTGTTACACCTTTTGCACTGCTTGAGGCTGTGATACTGTAACCTATAAAAGCTTCATCTTGCAGAGTTTTTTTTATGGATCACGCTTTGCCGGATCTCGATTCTTAAGCATTGCCTTGTTTGCGGGATTCGGTGCTCTCGGGATAATTAACCGGGCAGGTCCCTTCCTTGCTCTTCGATGTCGTGATCCAGCCTTAAGAAAAGGTTGAGGCAGTAAAAGAGAATTTATAAAAATTTCAGGTCATCCGCAAGTGATCAAGGTAGTGCAGAGCACAGCTAATAAGGCATTGGGTGGTATCGTCGGTACAACAAATGCAGGTGGCCTTAAGGTCTTCAAGACTCCGAGCCAAGAATCTCAGGTAAAATGGCCAAATTTCCCTTGGCCTTTATTTCCCTATGGCCCGGAACACGTACGGAGGTGTTTCTGTTGTTTCTGTACTTTGAAGATTAAATTGCATGGGATATGTTTCTCTTCTTCAGGTTTTGTCATCTAACGCACAAGTTCTTAGAACTATTAGTTTGCAAAGTCCTTCGACTCCTGGCCAGAGTGAGTAACTTTGTATATGCATCGGACTTTATTATTCGCCTCTTCAGGGATGGAAGATAAATCGAATTTCTTATGATTATTCCAGGATTGGTTACGATACCTTTGCAGAACACAAAGCTAGCGACGAGCAAAGCCGGCGAACCTGTACTGACCAAGACTATACAGTTGACATCCGCGCAAATGGTAGGTCTCGCCGCGGACAAATCCGACGGGTCGCTCGTCGTATTTAACGGGTTTCTGAGCCATTGATTGATATATTTACTCCTTTGCGTAGAGTGATATAAAACAGGCAATAGTATCTCAGCAACAGCAGCAGCAGCAACAGTCCAGTAACCAACAGCTTGTGAAAGATGCGAGTGGAAAAACGTACATCAGCCCGATATTGGATCACAGTGGCTCCAGGAAAAGACAGGATGTCGACGGTGGCGACTTTGTACCAGAGTAATAACGCATTATCTTTGTACACGTAATCGCATGTTTCCCTTCTTTTAATCGAGTTCAATCGAACCCTTCTTTCGCGTGCATAACGATCTTCGATGTACCGTTTAGTCCGCGAGCGGCGCGTGTACACGGAGGACGTTAGCACGAGGAGTTTCTCTATTCTGAATTAGTCGCCCAAATTCACTTATTCGACTCGATTATTTATTAAACTGAATTGTTTTTTCGGCGTATAGCAAACGAAGAAAAACGGAGAAGGTCGGCAAAGGATTGCGTCATTTTTCGATGAAAGTCTGTGAGAAAGTGAAAAAGAAGGGAACGACATCGTACAATGAAGTTGCTGACGAGCTTGTTGGAGAGTTCACTAATCCTGCTCACATAAATTCCTTAACAGATCAGGTATAGCATCTCTATCTTCCACAGTAAGAATAAAGAATGAAGGACGAATACAAGTTACTGCTTCTCCTCCGTAGCAATATGATCAAAAGAACATTAGAAGACGCGTTTACGATGCATTGAATGTCTTAATGGCGATGAATATTATTTCAAAAGAGAAAAAGGAAATCAGGTGGCTAGGCTTGCCAACCAACTCTCTTCAAGAATGCGTGGCACTCGAGAAAGACAAGAAGAAGAAAATCGAGAGGATCAAAGCGAAAACGCAACAATTACACCAGCTGATCCTTTCGCATATCTCGTTCAAAAACCTGGTGGAGCGTAATCGTGCCAATGAGAGTCTGCGCGGCCCACCGAAACCAAATTCTGCCATACAGCTGCCATTCCTCATTGTGAATACTAGCAAAAAGACTGTCATAGATTGCAGCATTTCGAATGACAAGTACGATACGCCTTTAACTGAAGCAACGTTATAATTAATACTTGCGTCCCTTTAATCGAGTACTATTATGAATCGTGTCTGTTGCAGAACCGAGTACCTGTTCAATTTTAACGATAAGTTCGAAATTCACGACGACATTGAAGTTCTAAAACAAATGGGTTTAGCTTTCGGTAAACTATACATCTTCCATTTTTTCTTCCTTTTTATTGAAATCTCTCGTACCGATTAACTAATTAAAAATAATTATTCCGATCAGGTCTAGAGAAGGGAGAGTGCACTGAGGAAAATTTACGAAAGGCCAAATTGATGGTTCCGAAATCTCTGGAGAAATATGTGGAGCGTATGTATCATCGTTGAAGCGTATAAAAATGATTAAACGTTTGTTTGCTCAATTACGCTTTGCACAATGCTTATAGAACTGGCATCCGGTGATTTGGAGAAATTCATCCCAGTGACCATTCCCGGGCCAAGTACTTCGATGGAAGACTTGGACACGAAATTAGAAGGCTCTCGGCCTCCTTCCTCTTCTCACACTTCGCTCTCGGAAGATGTTCTGTCGCCTCCGTCGCAATATTACTCCGAGGAGGAGGACGAGGAGGAGGAAAGTGATCAAGACGACCAAGCCGATAGCGATCTCGAAGTTAACTAGCACTCCGAACGATCTTCTCGGGGCTGGACTCAGGGTTCGTATATCCCAGAAATTCTGCCGCGAAAATAACCTACCGTTCGCTGACGATTCTCCCCGATGGCGAAACGAGCGCACGTTCGAGTATTGAGACAGTCTTATTCCTCAGGATACTCGTCACTGTTAGCAGCGTATTCGACATGGTCGTCATCGATATCACTCTCAAGAATGTCGTACTCGTGCGCAATCAAGGCGCGGACGAGTAACGGTAATCGGGGGCCTCTTACAAATAGAGGCCCATTGCCGCCGTTGATAAAAGTCTGTTAATGCGAGATGAGAATGGTCAAAGGATGAATTGAATGTCGATTGGGGCCAAGGAGGAAAACAAAAAAATGCAAGAAACAAATCGCGTAGAAATAAAAAAGAAAAACTTGAGAAGCTTCAGGACGTCACTCGTCTGAACGAAATGGGGGACACTCTCGATGCATGGCGATCGACAGGATCCACGATTAATGCGGCGCGACTGAAAACCGGGGTGCTATTTTAATTGTGCATCATCTTAACAGGTTTATATGACTAGCATCTATGTATTGTAAATTATAATCTTTACAATGATATCGATATTAATGTGTACGAGACATTATGACCAGTACTCATTTTCTTATGGCACGTTTATAATTAATATTGCCCGAGCTAACGTACCGAGATAAACGGTATCCTGGATACGGGCACACGTCTGATTCAATTTCGAAGTAAAAAAAAAAATAATAAATTGTAATAATGTTAACGTATTGTGTATACCAATTTCTCTTCCTTTATACGTTTAACTGCTTTCTCACTTAATAGTGGCTTTTTCACTTGTTTCGAGTTTCAATTATAATCGATTACAAATTTTTAATTGATAAGTGCACAATATTATTAATTTGAATTTTTTATAGATATTTGTATAAATATATTATTACGACATACATTGCGCATTATATTAAGTGAAAGTTTATTATTGTTACCCAAGCATTTCGAATAAAAGATGGTGATAGATTTGTATTAATAAATTACTCTACGTGACTCGGCGAGTTTGCTTATGTACATGGAAAACTTTTTACATCTTGTATATTTACAGCAGCTAATTTATTGCTCCCACATTCTGGGTGAAATGTAGATTTTCAGTGATCTATGTTTCCAATAGCACTATTGCCAATGTTACTACTTCGCGGCATCTTAATTGAGGTCGTCGTCGTCGTACAGATCCTCAAAATCTGAAAGCAAGAGAATACACTACCATTGTTACTTGCAAATATGAGGCCGCGGTAATAATCGGGTTGTTGAACAATCAAATACCATTGAAGAAGTCCGCGTGCACTGCTTTCTCACTCGCGGTAAGATCGACTAGTAAACGACTGCCTCCAGCCTAGAATATTTCATTTTTCTACTCAGCAATTGCTTAAATAGTGCAGTGAGCTTACAATTGGGACGTAACAAATAATTTACATCTCGCGCAATGCTTTTAATATAAACATAACCTCAATAGAACACTGCGATTACCTCTTCGAGCTCGATGTAAGACCCGGCACCTTCGGGGAACATTTCATCGGCCACCAAAGTCGGCTTCATCTTGTTTCAAATTCTAATTGAACAAACACTTTGGAAATGTTTACTCGGACTGTTTCTGTTTTGACAGAACAACCAAGCGCCAACAAGTTCTGTGTACGATGCGCTCTGACCGATGGAAATGTGAAATGCTACATCGGCGCCCTCTGGTAGGAAGCATTCGAACACGTTCGCGCGCAAATAACCGGGAACTTTGAATTTGAATGAAATTAGAAGCGGCAGAATGCCAACGATTGAGAACCAACGTATTCTTATAAAACAATGAATAAGTAAATCTCTTTATCGAAGGGGTGAAGAGTAGTGGTCGTACACGAAGGAATTGAACGACATTCTGTTGTCTTTTTTTTTTAAAAAACTGTAATTATTATTAATCGTAATAATATGATTATTGACAATGACGCGGCTATGTGCACATTAAAACACCTTAATCCGTATCTTACAAGACCAGCTTTTCTTTTACATTATATACAGTAGCTAAATATTGTATTATTTCACTTTGCAATATAATAAAACTATTTATATATTTATATATTTATATATGTGTCTCACGTATGTGTCTGTGGTCGTCGCAAGCGTCCGCGCGTCACGTGCATGCGCGGGCGCGTACAACGACGGTTTATGACAAGTTCATCGTTAATCGAGTTCCCTATGCTTAGCGTAAGTAAGAAACGATTCGAAATTAAACGATTCCGCTTGGCTCTCCCATTTTTTCTCCTGTCGCCTTCTCCATTTCTGTACAAACGCAAATAGGCTCCGCTAAGGCTCCGCTCTTGTCGCCAACGAATTCTGTCCCCGGCTCCCAGGATGCGCAACGTTAACTTCCCCCCCCCCCCCTCCTCAGAATTTAGGATTCTACCTATCATTAATAATATATTAACACCTCCTTTCGATCCTAGAACCAGTCGACTCGATTCCGGCGCGATCGACAGAAATCACGATTCGATTCGACTTCTGACGTTTGGGCCTTGGCGATCTACTATTTACAAATTGATCGAAATGAACCTCTTTCCCCCCCGATGCCGCGCTTCCAAGCCCGCTAACGCTGCTAACTCCCGTTTGTAAAATCAATTATATAAATAACACAAATATATGTATAAAAAGAAAACAAAAGAGGAGTTGCGTACTTCCGACCTCGCCGTAGTTCCGATCTAACACGCCATTGGCGCGTAATTTGAACCAGAGATGAACTACGCGATCCTTGTATTCTCTCGAAATGATTATACGTAGAAACAGATTCTTGAGCTAAAAGTAGAGGAGCTTTAAATGTTTCCACGAGTGTATAATGTAAAATAATAAGCAAAAAAAAAACGCACAATATATATATATATAGATATATATATATATGTATAGATAGAAAAATCTAGGTATTTGCAGCATATTGCACCGTCATTTTCTACACAGTTTATTACAACTCATAAATACGCTTTTCTTATATTGGACCTTTATCTTTCTTCTCTCATATACCGAACATCGTAAAAAGATTTGTCACTGTGATACGAGAACGACATCGTTACAAAAAAAAGAACATTTTAAAAAAAATCTACAAGAAACACATTTTAACTTTTGCACTGTTTTCATAGATCACAATTCCATTATTACACGAGAGTGGGGATCTCATTAAATGAAGTCCCTTTTTATAAAATCAATAAATAGCGAGCAACAAGATTTCTTTAAAAGTGACGCGACGGTCACGGGACATTTCGTAAACGTTAAGGGAAACGTTTCGTTAGTTCCACTTACGCGGACGTTCGTTCGGATCTGTCCGCTGTTATAGATAGTCGTATAAAAAAAGAAAAGAAGAAAGGTACAATCTCTCCGTACGTCCAAAGTTACGATGAACGCGTACTGGGTATTGAAGGTAGTACTAAGGTATTGAATCCTCGACACTGATCGTCAGATAATTTAAAAGAATACTTACAGAGCAATGATTAAAAACGAAAAGTAAATTAAGAGTTTATCATACTGTTAGCTCAGGAATCATTCGTGTGTCGGATACAGTGGTTCTAAATCACGTATACAGGATCGGGTACCCGAACGCGCTCATTACGTTTGAGCTTACAAGAAAGCGGCGGGAACGAGAGCTGCCTAATCCTTTCTCTGAAGATCATCGTTGCCGTGTTAAGGCCATTAGTGTCTCTTCGAATGAACGCGCGAGAAACATCTTGATATGGGATGGATTAAAATCTAATGGCTATTCAAAAGGGCAGTCATGTGTAAAGAAGAAACAATCAGAGGACCTTGAGAATTTCGAAACGACGATCTCGAGGGAAATCACCTCGGTCGCCGTCATTCCTCCCTTCCAGCATTCGTCCGCGGGCCACTTTCTCGTAACTCCAAGCGCAGTGGAAAACATTCGGGTGTACACCTTTGCGGCTACCCCAGCCTGTATACGCCACAGAACCTCTGCACGCATATAAATAATATGTATTAAGAAAAGAATAACATTAAATGATAGAGAACTACAAATACGCAAAGTCATCGTTAATACGAAAATAATCCTTCTCTGAGACAGGCATTACATACTCTTTCAAAGTGGCATACGATACTCGATTCGAATTTTAACAGTGATTGGATTCGAGCGTCAAGTCCGATGGGAAACAAAAGAAGAGAAGAGCAGAAAATTGCCGGTGGTACAAATGAACGATAATAAGTACGCAACAGCGGACGTAATGAGATTTGCTGACTGGGTCTAGGGTGAAAGTGCACACCGGTCCGCGCAGAGAAATTCCGTACCCCGGATTCCGAGCGAAAAAGTTTCACACGTGATCATCCCTTCCGTCGCGGAGCAAAGGAGGAGGCGGAGGTTCCCGTATCGCGCTCCAATATAATGGAGGATTCCTTTTCCCTCCCCCGCTGGCGTCACAGCGGAGCTTCAACGAGGACAAATATTTCCAATACACAACAACATTCCGAATCGGATATGGACGATGTCACGATTAGTAATTATATCTCTCTTCTCATATAGTCCTTAACTTTGAACGTCCACGAGGGATACGAATCCCCCATATTAATATTAATTACGCAGCCGTCCCGGAGGAGGGGTCATATATAATGCACTTCAAACGATTCGACGCGAGATATGAGAAGACGTTACTACCTTCATTGGTCAAAGTAAAAGCGTAAAAACCCCGAGGAGGGCGAACAAGCTATATGATCTATAAGCTGTCGTATTTAAAAAAAACAAAAAAAAAACAACATACCTCAATTCTCTATTACAACTTATTTACACTAAATAAGAATAAATTATTAACATTGTACTCGGTGTAAAATATACTTTATATATATCTCTCTCTCTCTTTCTCTCTCTCTCTCTATATATATAAAAAAAGACGACGTCCTGTGACATTAAGAGATACTATATATATATATATATATATATATATACATATAAGATGTATGAGTATATATATATATATATATGTATATAATATCAAATGAATCGTATTAAACGATGAAGAATGCGTGCGTTTACGGTTTTTACGGATTTCCTTTGACACGTTATTACAATAATGAATAATACGCTTGGCGTATTGCTCCTGCGTAGGGACGACTGCGTAATCGACGGACGATTTTTATTGCGACACAGACTATACGATTGATTTAATGCAACGAGATGGGGGAAGGGGGGCGGAGGGGGGGGGGGGGGGCGCGCGTGAAGAGCTGCTACACAGCCGGATTGTCCTCGTGACGGTAGTATTAACTTTACATTTTCGGATTTCTCCGCCCGAACGTTACCCGCTTCTTTGACACGCTGCTAACATCTCTAACGTACTCGTTCGCGTGGGAAATACTCGAGCGATCTCAGCGGTTTCTCTTGGGTGGGAGGGGGATACCGAATGTTTCTGCGCGGCCCAGGATTTGCCTGGAAGATCGGACCGCGTGGTAAAACACAGCCATCACGTAAGCTTCGCACTGATTACAAAAGTTCTCTCGCACGCGTTCTCACATACTCGCTCTCATTCGCTCGATCACTCTCGTCCTCGCGCATATTCACACGAACACACACACTCTCTCTCTCTTTCTCTCTGTCTCATCGACTTAAACTAAATACAATCGTAGATTACAAGTATGTACAATTAACTAGTTTTCTTACCGCGAAGGTGGTGACGAGGCCGTGTACGAAGCTATCACTAGAACCACATATACCGTCTTTTTGATCTATATCTCTCCCGTTTCACGGGCACATGTATTTATACCGCGCTCTATTTGCGCGCAGTTTCATGAACAGAGGCGAAATGAAATAAAGAGCTTCACGACGCCGGGTTTTGTCAGGATTTTACGTTGGGATTCCCCAGCGATCTTCTTCGTCAACGGCCTCGAGACTGCGCTCCGTCCGTTCTTTCGCAAAGGAAAAAAACATAGACATTTTCGTCGCCGCCGCCGCCGCGAAATGGCACGCCCGTTTCATCTCTCGAGTATTGTGTTAAGAATAAAACCGGATTTCTCGAGGAGCGTAAGGTTCCTTCGTTCAACGTGTCGGAGAATGTCCTTTCGTGCGAGCCCCGAAACGAGTATATCTTAGAAGCGTCGCTATCACCCTTGTTCCTCTCGCCGAAATGAGCGTTCGTTTTGCGTTTCTGTCGCCGTGAGAAGGTGAAATTCACACATAAAAAGACCTTCGTTAATAACATGAAAGAAGAAGAACGACCACTTGCGTGTAATAACGATAAAAAATAAAAAAAAAAATGAATAAAAAGATGGTCTGTAGGTATTACTAATAGCGCAGTACAAAGTGGTTTTCCCTACGACAAAAAAAAATGCTGTATCAAAAAGATTTTTACATATTGTAGGCTTATAAGGGGAGGTCACTATCTGGACCGGCGCTTTTTCGATGAAAACCAGCTTAAAGTGTGGGAGGCCGACGAGTTTAAATCATTCTTACGAAGCATTTGGTCTTGAACGATTAATCATTTTCATTAAAAAATAGCTTCAAATGTTAAAATTGAATTTTTCGTCACGCCACATACTATTTCTCGTATTGCATTACAGTTTGAATTACGATTTCTACTCGACTTTGAAACTTTAACATTCAAATGTTCCTTTCATTTGTCAAAATGATTAGTCTTTAGCGGCCGATACTTCCTAAGATTCGATCATACTTATCCGCCTCGTTCTTTTAACTTTCTCCAAATGGTTTTACCGGGAAAAAAGCGATCGTCCAGATGGTGGCCTTTTGTTAACAAGACTTATACATTACTCCACTGTATCAGCTATTTCCAGTTTTTCAGATTTCGTTACCTTTCAATGCGATCGATTTCTTGCGGTTCGCGTTCTTTCGAATTAACAAGTACCGAATCATCTGTAAAGCAAAAATAACAATTATCAATGATTATCAAAATTTGCAAGTACTTGAATAGACCGCTACTAATTGCCTCAAAGAAACACATTTGTTCGATTCTCTCGTTAAGCCGGCAATATGTTTGGCCGAGAAGTAATAAAATAAATGAAATAGATAAGGAACATAAAAGAAAGCAGACATCTCGTAAGTATAAGTAGTTCTTCACCTTTTTCTCTTTCAAAGACTTGTACCTCGTGGAACGTTATTTTTTCCACCTTATCACGGCAAACGCGCTTTTTCACAGCTAGCACGCGCAAGCATATTTCGGTATGCGAAGTCCGTCACGATCGACCGTAAAAATCGTACGAGCACCGTGTGTTGTCGTGTCCTCTGCTCCGTTACTCCACGAGTATCATTAATTATCACCTAACTTGGCATCCCTGCGGTATACTTGTCGCGGCAGGACACGCGGAGGAGTCTCTTTGCACCGAACTATTGTTCTCCTCCTCTTCCTCCTCCTCCTCCTCCCTAGAGGAGTCATCCTCTTGATTCTTAACCGGCAGATTCCTCGACTCCTCGTTAGAAGCCTCGGGGCTCCTCAGTTTCTCCGTGGTTAAAGAGGACTCCTCGCCGTGGACGGGCGAGCCCTTCAGCTCGTACCCCTCTTGGCAGCGCGTCAATTTTAACCTGATCGGCGTGACCTTCGCTGAACGAACGTTCCTGGGTGCGCTGCCGCCCGTGTCCGGATCCGTAGGCTGTTTCTCCTCGAGGGTGGCGACCACCGTGGGGTAAACCGGCTCGTCCTTGGCTGGCTCCGGAGGCGGAGGGCCTACTCTACTGTCAGTCGGATGTCGTTCCTCCTCCTCTTCCTCCTCCTCCTCCGTGAGCAACATCGGTAGCTCGTCGGGCGAGTCGTTACCCTTCCCCAGCCTGATGATCAGCTTCGGCGGAGCAGCTCCACCTTCGAGGATACGCACCCTGGCTTCCTTCCTACTGGACTGCCGTTTCTTTCGCTTCCCGTTCTTGTCCTTCTTGCTCTTCGCGCGGAGCTTCTCGTCGTTGTCGAACCCAGCCATGATCATCCGCCTGAACTTCATGCTCTCCCTGCGCAGCTCCTCGATGGTGGGCGTGCTGGCGGGTATGCTGCTCAGTCGCTTCTTCGGCGGTCTGATCCTGGTCCTGTCGTCCTGTCCGCTCTCCTGCCCGCCGATTATGCTGTTACCGATCTTGATCTTCAGCTTCGGCGGCCCACTGTTCGTCGTGGTGGTGGAGGTGGTTGTGGTGGTCGACCTGCCGCCGCTGCTCTGCCTGCCCCGTCGACGATCGGCGTTTGGAACGGCCGCGTTGCCGCTGGAACTAGCACCATTAGCTGCACTACCCCGCCTCCTCTCAACGCTTCCCTCCTCCTCGTTCGCGTCCAGGAACCCGGCAGGCCTCTCTTTCCGCCTCTTCTTCTCCATGTTCGCGTCCACCACCGCCTTGTAGTCTTCCCTGGTTGGTATGCTGGTCATCGACGCGACAGCCTTGGGTATCGTGATCACCGTGCGATTGATCGGCGGCATGATGATCGGCGCGGACGTGGCTAGATTCCCACAGCCTGGCTCGTCCATGTTCATGTCCTGAGAGCAGTACTGCCTGAGCAGCTCCTTCTTCCTCATCCGTCGAAGATTCGACGTGCCAGAAGCGACGGAAGCACTGGTGGCGGCTGGAGCGATGATCACGGGAGCCTGTTGTGCGAGCGGCGGCACCGACGAGGCAGGAACGTAATTCGCATCCAGGAACGGACCTTTGATCTTCACCTTCAGCTGGTTCCTGGAGTCCGTCAGGGAGACCTTGTTGGCGTCCACGAAGCCAGATGACGAGGCGTCGATGCTCGCGTCGAAGCTCGGCTTCGAACAGTCTTCCTGGCCCTGTTTGCCTATCAGCGCGGATCTCAGCTCCTTCTCAAGGTCCTCCTCGATATCCGGAAGAGCGGGATCGCTCGCCGAGACGCCGGTGAACGTGCCCAGGAAATGATTCTCGTAGGTTTGACCGTGCAACGTGGAAGAACTCGACGCGTCCAGGGTGGAGTTGTACGTCCTCATGTCGACGGGGCCGGGGATTAGTGGTAGGACGGTATCGAAGCTTTGTCCGGCGTTCGACTCGGTTTCCACGACCGCGGAGTCGTCGTGACCTGGGGAGCATGACAGCCTCCTGTCGTCCAGATACTTCCTTCCTCCTCCGGGACTAGAAAGTCTCGACTGGATGCTCTCTCCGGACGCCGCCACAGCGGTGTCTCTCCTTTCGACGCCCGCTGACGCGACATCCGTCGACTTCTTCCGCTCCCTCATGGTCCGTAGATCAGCGATGTTCGCCTCGCTGGTCGAGTCCTCGTCGGAATCGAAGTCGTACACCGTACCGACTAGTTTGTTTTGGATAGAATCGTCGTGCTGCGCGACACCAGGCACGACGGCCACCGAAGGCAGCCCCGAGTTCTGCACGCTTCTACCTCGTCCTCTGCCTCGCCCGCGTCCTCGCCCCCTGTTCCCACAATGCTGGGCCGAATTTTTCGCCCCTCTGCCGCGCCCTCGCGTCCCAGGAACACTCTTCTGAGCCTCCTGCTGCCTCGGTGACTTCCCAGGAGACTTCCCTTGCAGCGACGTCACTCGAGCGGAGGTCCTGGTGGGCTTGGCGGGCGACTTCTTGCCAGAGTGCTGGATCTTGCCGTCCGTCAAGGCTTCCTGGATGCTCTCGACGATCGCCTCGCTGCTGGCATGGCTCTCCGGCGCTACGGTGTTCAAGAAGTTCATGGGCAGGGAAGGTGGTTCGGTTACTTGCGTTTGCGGTTGCTGCCGAGTCCTCTCGATCGTTTCGACAGGCGGGACAACTTGCGGAGGCGGCGGAGGTGGCGGCGGCGGCGGTGTGGCTATTTTCGTCGGCGAGACCATGGCCGCGGTTAGGGCCATATTGTGCGAGGAAGACGTGAACGCCGCGGTGCAGGGCGAGGCTTGAAGGTTCAGCGAGTCCTCGAGCGGCTTCACGTGCGGCAGCAGTGACTGGGCCGCTGGGAAAGCTGCTCCGAACGCTGGCGGAAAGAGGGCTGGCCCTGGCGAAGGGTATGGCAACGGGGCTGCGCAAGACTGTGGCGGGAACAGAGACACCGGCCCGGTACCGTAGCTCGAGTCCGCGTAATACGTGGACTCCATCGAGCACGGTGGAAATGGAATAGCCGGCACGTTCTTGTACGGCGGAATGGAATGATCCTCTGCGGAGGAAGCGGATGTGATCGACGAGGACGTGGACCTACGGGACGGCAACACCTGACTCTCCGCCCATCTGGTGTCCTGCCGGCCGTTTAGGTCGTTGTACGGAGAATTCTGATCGTACTCCTGCTGCCTGACGACGTCGTCCTCCTTATCGAGCACCCTGTCCATCATCTCGACAGCCTGGTCGTCTTCGGAAGCCGGCAGCCCGATCAAATGCCTGTTCACCATCTCCATCGGATTCTCCTCGGGTATCTGTTGGTCGAGTATCGTCCTCTCGTGCGGCTCCTGCTGGCTGTGAAGCATCGCGTGCGGCTGCTGCAACAGATACTGTTCCTGTAAAGTCGCCGCGTTCAGGTGGGAACGCGCCAGTGTTTCGGTTTCTTGGATGGGCTCGCTGGGGAACTGGTGATTGTCGTATCGATGGTTCTGCGTTTGCATTAAAGCGTTCAGGTGTTGCACGTCGGCAGGCTCGAAGCTGTTGATGCTCGGTGGGACCCATCTCTCGTCGGTCTCAGCGCGATCGAGCTTGGATCGTTCCACCAGGCTGACTTTGTTCGTCTCGCGATCCTCCTCGTAGGCCGTGTACCTGTCGTTGCTGCTCGAGTAGCAAGTCTTCCTCTTTTCGTCCAGCGTGTCCTTGCAGATGCCGGGACGGGCTTCGGTAGTAGCTACCACTTCGTCAGGAATCTCAATGTTACTCTTCACGTCCAACAATGGCTCCGCAGACTCGAGAATCTTCGCCTCCCTCTCAAGTTGTTGATTAAGCTGCTGCTGTTGCGGTTGTTGCTGATCGAATATCTTCTCTGTCGGTGGTTCTTCCTTCTTTATCTCGCCGTCTACAGGTACTGCCTCTAATTCAAACTGACTAGAATTGGATTTCTTCGAGAGCTCCATCCGTAACTTCTCCACGAGATGCAGAGTTTCCCTGGCACTGTCCTCCTTCGAGTCCTCTTTAAACCAAAGTTCATTGTTAAAGGAGAAACTCAATGGCGCGGCACGCTCCTCCGCATCTCTCGATATACCGAATCCGTCCTCGTTCACCATTTCCTCCGTTAGCATGTCTTGATCGAAGTCGAACAACTCGGAGACACTCGGATCCTTGCCATGCTGCGGCGAGAAGATCGAACGGTTCCCAGACTTCCGCCTCTTCTGATGCTCCTTCTCCGTATTCTCGATCTTGTCCGCGATAAACTTGACGTTATCGTCCTCGTTGGTCTCCTTCTGAAGATTCTCCACCGCTAGAACGGCGACATCGGCGCTCTGCGTTCCGACAATCACGTTCTCCAGGCATCTCTCCGCCTTCTTCTTCCCAGTCGCGATCTTCTCAATTTGCGGCACCTCGGCAACGTCCTTCTTTATTATCAGCTCTATCTCGAGAGGAGCTTGTTCTTCCGGTTTCGCTATCTCGATACCTATATCGGTCTCGTTAACATGATTCTTGCGATCCTCGTGTTTCACGGTTTCCTTCATAAGCTGAATGTCTTCCAAGGACTCTTTCTCCTCCTTCTCTTCCTCGCACACGGGCTTCTCGATCTTCACTTCCGTGTTCTTGTTCTTGGACAATTTGTCGAGGTGCTCGCGCTTCTCGAGCAGTTTGTCCAAGCCTCTCAACGACTTCTTCGGGCTGTCCCTCTCAGCTCTGCGCTGTTTCATCTCCTCCTCTAAAGTATTGATGGCATCTTTACCTCCAAGCTTCTTCACTTTCTTCTCGTCACTCTTCAAGGCGGTTTCCGCGCACTCGTTGCTCTTTTCCTGATCGACAACCTTCTGCTCGTCCTTCCTACTCTCTTCCTCGTCCCTCTTCTCACTCGCCTTAACCGGCTGCTTCTCGCTCAACCGTTTCTCCGGCTTCTTGGCCGCTTCTTTCCCGCTCTTCTCATCCTTCGCAACGGACTCGTTCGGTTTTCGCTTTCTACCTTCCGGCTTGTTCTTGTTATCATCCTTTCTCGGCAGGGGCTGCTGCTTAACAGCTTGTCCCGACTTTTTGGCAGGTCTGGACCCAGAAACACTTCTCGCCCCATCATGATCTCCAGACCTAACGAGCAGATCCTCATCAGTCTCCGTTCCGGCTGATTGCTTTTTATCTCTTTGATCCTGCTTCTTGACACTTGCTGTTTCCGGTTGTTGCTGTGGCTGCTGCTGTTGTTGTTGCTGTTGCTGCGGCACTGGTTGCTGCTGTTCCTTGGAGGGTCTGCGAGGTTCCTCTCTCTCAGTAGGCGGCTGAAACTCTGGTCCCCGCCGCCCGTCGGAAGTTTTAAGCTTCTTCTCGGGCAGCTTCTTGAGTTTCCGCCCTGAGACTGGTTTCCTTTCGGCTTCGCGTTCTGGCGACGTTTTACTGGTGTGTTGTTTCCTATTCGCGGCGGTCGCAGGCGTTGCCGTGGCCGTTTTACTCTTCGTCCTGGTACCGGCGTCGCTCTCGGAGGAAGTGGTGGAAGAGGAAGCTTCCTTAAGCTCGTTCGAAAGCCTCCTACGCGCTGGGCTCTCGGAATCGCTGCTACTTTCCGTGGAACTGCTGCAACTATTGCTGCTGCTGCTGCTGTCGCTGTTGCTCGAGAGCACCGACTTCCGTTCGCTCGGTTTCCTGGATCTCCTAGCGCGGCTGGCTTTTGCAAGGACTTCCTCCTTCTTCGAGGTGGAGGATTCCTCCTTCTTCGAAGACAATTCTTCCTTCCTGAAGGACGCCTCTTCTTTTCTAGACGACGAGGAGGACGAGGACGAAGATGACGAGGACGACGACGAGGAGGATGAAGAGGAGGACGACGAAGATGACGACGAGGAGGATGTTTCTTCCTTTCTTGACGGAAGCTCTTCTTTCCTGGAAGAAGAATCGTCCTTCCTGGGCTCCTTCCTTTTACCACTCTCGGGAGATTCCTTCTTCGATCTTCCATCGACGGGTTCCTGCTGCTCGGCCTGCTGTTGCGTCGGCTTGCTACCCAAACCGCTTTTGATGTGCTCCGCGGCTTTCTTCGCGGCTTGCCTTTGCGGCACGTACGCCAGGATCTCCGATCCATCGCCGAACTCTTTGTCGAAATCGTATACATCGTTGTTCTTAATCTCCTTCGACGGTTTGCTGTCCCTCTGTTTCTTGCTGGGACTTTTGTCTTTTGATTGCTTCGAGGACGAGGTTGAGGAGGAGCACTTGGGAGGCTCCTCGACAGGTGACTTAACCACTTCCGGCACAGAATCTGGCACCGAATTGTCCTTTTTCCCTTGCTGCGTACGTTGCATGATCTCCGATGCCTTCTTTGCAGCCTGCCTTTGCGGTACGATCAGCGCAGATGGTATGTACTCTTTCTTTTTAGCGCTACCTTTACTTTGATTCTCTTTATTCTTCGTCCCTGTATTGTGATACGCCAACTCCGTGTGCCTGGAGTCCTTGCCGAAGCTCTTCTGGGAATTTTTCGACAGGTTCGCCGCGGAGAACTCCTTGACGGCCGCTTTCGTGATCAACACCGCCGAATGGGACGCGTGTTCCTGAGAATCCGAGTCGGTGTCCGAGTAAATGGCCGAGGCGACAAGGTGCTTCGTCGCTCCGGCATTTAGCGGCAACAATTCGTCACTGTCGCTGCCGGAAGCGCTTCCCAATTCCTTCTCCATGTGCTGAAGCGTGTGCGACCTACTACTGTTCACAAGCTTCTCGTTCTCGCTGTTCTCCTTAACCATCGAATGCAACTTGTCCGCCTCCTGTTGCACAGTCTTTTTCGTCTTTCTGCGCGGTAGCTTCGTTTTCGTCGAAGTATTATTGGCTTCCTCCTCTGTGCTCGATTCGCTCTCGAGCTTCGAGTTCTTTGACTTATCTGATGTTTTCGCCTTCGTCGCGTCCGTTTCGCTGCTACTGACGGACGACGACAAGTCGCTGCCGTAGAGATTCTTCTTTCGGACGGAGCCGTTGAAGTATAACTTTTTACTAGAGGCACCATTAAAGTCTTGTGGCTGCTGCTGCGGCGGCGGCAGCGGTGGTTGCTGCTGCGGCTGCGGAAGTTGCGGCTTCTTCTCGTCGCTAGTTGGAGAGTCTATACCAGCGATCCGGGCGACGATCGTGTCGAAGTCGTGAGTGTGATCTTCCGAATCAAGATGGGAATACAGCCGGTCGTAGATCGATGGTCCGTGATTGGCTTCCATTACAGCAGCGGCTGCGGCTGGCGGTAAAGGTGGGCCGGACATCACCAAAGCTTGTTTGTGGAAGGTTTGTTCGCGTAATCGGAGAAAGGATCGACAGAGTTTTTCCCTCCTGCCAACCATGTAACACAGATTCCTGACTCTTTCCAAATCTTGGCGCAGCTGAACGAACGTTCTCATCTTTTCGAGGTCGGCCGCTTGTCCCTGATTCCGCGACCCGCTACCCGACAGCTCTCCGCAACGTGGTGCCAACAGCGGCTTATTATGACCAGCCTGGGAAATCGAACATTAACAAATGAAATGTATTTCGATTCTATAATGAATGGAATAGAATGACAGTAAATGAACTTACTCTTCTTTTGAGTTTCCAATAGTTGTAGATGTAGACAACGCTATCGGGGTCCACGTCCAACTGCTGCGAGGCAATATCCTTCAAGCTCACGTGTTTGTCGAATTCTGCCTCGATTTCTTGCAATCTAATAGAAGGGATGTAATTTGGAAATATCAATAGATGTAACGGGAAGTATGCGTGGTAAAGAGAAACGAGCATACGTACTTCGCGGCGCGTGCTTGATTCTTCTCCTCGGAAGTCATGTCCTTTCTCTTGCGCCTTCTGGATTCCGCGTCTTCAGAATCTGATCCTGCTTTGTCAGCTCCGCTTCCTATACTACCTCCTGCGCCTTGAACTTTATCTTTTGTATTCGTTCTACTATGTTTCTGGCAGTAGGACTGTAAATTGAATTTTTACATTTTCTTTCTAAAAAAATTTCCAAAAACAGAAGTGTCTTTTTTAAATTGTACGATTTCTTTAAGTACACTCTAACTCAATGTCTATTCCGATATCACATTCTATACAATTTGGTGAATATGCTCTACGTTCCCTATGCTGCTTGAGATTACATCCCTAAAATATATTTCCTTTTTTTTTTGTTCCTTTTTGTACAATGTTCGAAAGTAAGTTCAAAGTACCCTTAGTTTTACTCCATCGTCGGCCATCTCATCCTCGATGATCGCCTTCATTTCCAAGCCGTATTTGAAGGCACACGTCACATGATAAGCCGTCTTACATGTCTTTATGCTGCACTGGATGCAAGCACCGACTCTTTCTCGACACAACACGCATATCAGGGCCCATCGACTTTGCTGTAATTGAATGTTTCATTGAAGATTTTATACCCATTCTTCGCAAGCTTCTACACGTCTGTCGGTATGCTGCACGTACCGGAATGCTGGATATTTTAGTGATGGGTTCCATTCTTTCAACACAACCGATGCTGACTTCCGGGATCCATAAAGCACAAGAAACGTGAGCCCATTTTTGGCCACTGCGAGTACACTTCATAGCACCACCTTTGTTAGGACAGAGAACACAATCCGGTCGTTGGCTTAGAGAACAAGTTCTGCATAGCCAGGAACCATCTGGTATCGAAGTAATTCCGTAACACGCTTGATGCACGCATATATTGCAGCAGTCGCAAAATACCATTTCATTTCCTTCCTCGGAGTCAGGCTAATGAAAAATATTGTTGGCCAATTAACGAGTTAACACAGTTTACTTAAGAGCCCTTGTTGCCGGGGGTGAAATTATTCGGGGAGTACTTACAGATCTACAGACGTCACAGATTACATTCTCGTCGTACTCAATACCGAGACCTTCCTCATTCTTTACAATAGTCTGTATTCTTTCCCAACAGCGAACCTCCAGTTCTTCTATCACGCGTTCCAGTTGTGATTCCGTGATCGGCAATTGACCAGCCTAAAATCGCAAAGTGAATATTTATTTCTTTAACACGTGTTACATAACTTCTGTCGCTTGAACTTCTAATGTATCGATTTCGAGGCTTTTCCATGCCTGTTAACATTTAGCAACAAGAGCGAAAGCAGTTTGCTAGTTAAGGAAATAATACTATTCGTTCAAGTGGTAACATCGATTGTTCGCCCAGATCTATTAAAAAGTTATCCGCACGATGGAAATTACTGAATTTCAAGCATACCTGTGCACGCTCGCCGTTTAACACGTCCAACCAAGCAATGTCAGTGTCATCAAGGTCATAAGCACAAGCTTTTTCTGCTCGTGTGGGCGTTGTGCTTAAATGATGATCTTCAGAGTTGAAGTAATCGTCACGAGATATCCTTACGAATTTTTTAGGTCTATAAAGGCATGGTTATCAAAGAAACGTATTAGAGTACATTAACACAGAAATCGAAGTCACATCTTCTACTTATGTATTAATCTTTAGCCTATCTCGCGATCGAATAACATTTACGCGATAGATGAACGAAAATTCAGAAACCTTGAGAAATCCATTCGAGATATTAATACTTCAAGCAAATACTAACTCCCTACTGACCCAGTTTTTATGGTGCAGTAGCTACTAGACTATATCGTCGGTATCGGCATAATTTTGTAACTTACGATCGAGATCGCATTAACTATTCGTAACAGAGAAAGAATGATCCAGAGATTTTCTGTGGAACTTACAGTTTGAATTCACTGTGCTGTTTTACGGCTGTTGCTTGCGTGATAGTGACTGTTGGTTCAGGAAGGGAATCTGGGTTGACAGGTACTTGAACACCTCTCTCCCATTCTTGCTTCCACTGATCAGTAATGACCCAATATTCATTGGGACTTAGTGGCTCGCTGTCAGGTAATTTCATTGCGCTGATCAAATCCTTACGAAATAATTCTGCAGGAGCCTCAGCAGAGGAGCGATTGTATATACTAGAGATTTTGATGTCACTAAGAGGTCTGGGGGTCCAGGATGCCCCTCCTTGACTGGACGACGCCATCGTCTCCTCCTCTTCTGAGGGCCCCATGGTAGCTGCCAGCGACGACGAACCCGTCGCTGGACCCAGCCTACATTTGCGCCTTTTGATCGCGCCTGGGTAAGACGCCAAATCATTGTCGTTTCTGTTTATTCGTTTGCCTCGCTGTGCCATTCTACTATACCAAGTGAGCTAGCGATACGTGGCACGTGCAGGTGAGCCGCGCGCACCCTAAAAGATCGTATTGTGTTCAATTACATAATTAGCTGGACGTGGATATCGAGGAGAGAAACATTTGCTGGATTACTCACTACATAGTCGTCCATGTATTTATTATCTAGAAAGCGGATTCCTCTCGGAGCTGTAACAAGTAAGACACAGTTATAGCCTTCTCCACCTTGAAATAAGGAAGAACAGATATTTAATTTCAAGCTCTTTAGAACGATTAACAACGACTTTGTCTTCGCACCGTATACGACTCTCCGCGCGAAACGGAGAGTTCTTTGCACGCAAAGAGATATTAGCGAAACATCGCACGATTCTATTGAAGATATTACAGAAAATAAAGCTTCCATGCTACTCGATAGTGTTCCGACCACGCTGAATCAAAAGAATAATAACAGGTTGCGAACTGAACGATCCTTGATATATATATATATCGAACGAATGGAAGTTGATAACTATTCATAAACAGATATCTGGAAAAGAAGAAGTCTAACGGACAAATACGATACACAGACGCTAGCAGTGATACACAATATCGAACGCGTAGAGGGAAAAAAAAAAAAAAAAACATATAGAACGTAGCCATTCGACGGTGTTTCACATGTTGCGCACTACAACGGAACATAAAACTAACTGCGGATACAATCGCACGAACGAGAGTATCGAAGGTACGCTTGGCGACTGGTATTACACGGAGATCGCAAGCACAAGGCACAAAGCATTCTTTCGCTAGGTGGATTTACAAATGTAGGCACTGGACGTGGGGAATATCCAACAGCACAGATTCGCTATTCCGAGAGATTGGCGCACATCGACTGGTTTCCGTACGAATTCTAACGGCGGAAGGAAAAAAAAAAACATTCGAGAGCATAAAAATCGGAGAGAAGGGTTGATGGTATAGACCGATTGTGTTGCAGGGGGTCTGCGGCCGTTGATCCTCGATGGCCGCCGCGGAGAGGTTATAAATGGGGCAGTCCAGCAGGAATAGTTATAATTCGGATGAAATTGTTTTCCCGTAACGCTACGAGGCCCCGGGCGGTTGCAAAAGCACAAGGATCTCGGAGGGACTGGTCGCCGTGGCGGGTGGCATGTAAACATTGCGACGGAGTTACTCCGCGGCGACGCTCGAGCGGCGCCGAGGCTCGACCGTGGAGGACCGCCGTAAGACTTTCGATGACTCGACACGTAGAAGTCGAGGCTCGCGCGGTCGAGTACAGACGTCTAGAAGAAGATCGGGCGGAGAGTCGAAAATGCTCACGGGTCCATTGGGCTGGTGGTGCTCCTGCTGGCCGACAACATTGACAATACAGATGGCGACAGGCTCGACTCGCACACGAATCCCGACGCACACGTACACACATCTGAACGCACACGTAGGCGGGCTCGAGTACACATGCACACGGGCGTAAGTAGATACGCACACGCGACGTGAATGCACAGGTACGCACGGACGTGGATCCACACGCACACGGCGCGGATATGACAGACACGCGAGCACAGTTTCGACACGCACACGCAGACATGAACACGCGCGCGCGCGCAAGAGTGAGCAGGAACGTGGGTGAGAGAGAAAGACAGAGATGGTCGGAAGGCAGCAAATGCCTTATTATTGATCTATCGGCGGAAAGGGTGATTTCGCGCGCGATGATGCACGTGACGAATAATAGCCGGCACGTCTGATCGTGGGGGATCGAATTATTCTTCGATCGGTAGCTCCGAGATGGCAGTAGTCCGAGTACGCCTCTGTCACGGCAGCCTAACCAAGATGTCCTCATTAGCAATTCGAGTCGCAGCCGCGACCAGCTCAGCTTTTACTCACTTCGTGGGCCGAGGGCTTCTGTCGAGCTCGCTCGACGCCCTCAAATAGCCTCCGTAAGGACACCCAATGGCTTTCTTCCTCGCGCGTTGCACCGAATCGATATTATATTTACATTAATGTGGATACTGCTGTTTGGCGCCATCATGCCTAAAAAAATAACTGTCTGAGCGCGGAGTCACGTGACCCCGCGAGAACACGGCGAGATCTCGCGATCGCTCTTATCCGCGGCGCACCGCGCACCAATGGCTCTGGGGACGGAGCAGAATCAAACTTCTGATAGTTTCACACTCGCGTATCCCCAGTTCCATTTCTCTCAGAATAATCGGAACCTCGCGAAAAATGAACCTTAGCGGAACATCTCTGAATGGAAATAACTTGTATTTCGTGATCACGGCCATTTAGGATCTCTGAAATAAATTATAGCGATTATGGACAATAGTAACTCTTCTTGGTACTAATGCATGTATGATTAAAGAGGCCTATTACATCGGTGCACCTGTAATTTTTAAATTCTTTCAATATATTCACTCTCTGATTGCGGATGACTCGATCTATTCACTGGTATTGGCGGGCTTTCGGGTTAATGTTGGAGGGAAAGTATTGACCTACACGTGTGATCTAGGGACATTTCAGGCCATTGTTGACCGCGAAAGAGGAATTCGCGAACAAAGGAGGACTGCCATTCTTGTGGCGGCCTTTTAATTCCCTGGATTCAAGGGTAGCCGATGTTTTTCTAGGGGGAATAGGTAATAATTTTCAATCTATATTTTCAGAATGGTTGACGGGCGGCAACTACCTATTTGTTTATAGATTTATATGTTGCAAATAAGGCTGCACGAAACGCGGGAGCTGAACGAGAAAAAGAATTAGTGATGAGAAAAGTATGTCACACGTTGCCGGTTGAAGTTCCATTGAATTCAATTCACTTTACTGATGGAAACATAAACGGGTATTCAAACTTGTTAACCCATTTATTAAATTGTCATCAATTATAAATAATGTCTATATACCATTCGTTCGTCAAGTAGTTCTCGAAACGATGTACTTCCAATGATTCTCATTATTTAACGCCTTTCTTATGGTCGAGTCTTTCGAAACTTTGGAATATAACCAACTTGCCACTCCAGAACGATGAAACGATTAAAGACTGAATTAATTAATGCGACAATCGAGTCGTATTTGAAACGGAGGCATTATCAGGCAGGTCACATTTTTATAAACATTGTATGAATTGTAAGTCGAATTATAACTGATAAACATAACATAACCTCTCGTCACCCATGCCCACTAATTACAGACTAACGACGTTTTCTACAAAAGTAATCAAGTGCATTGCCGAACTAGCGATGAAATGACTCTGAATGCGAGTGCCGCTTCTGCTACATCTCAAGATAACTCGATCGTTTTCAGTGCCATTAGCATCGATGTTGCTGCTGCAGATCAAGCGTATCAACGGTACATCTCCTCTTTCTCTTCGATTTATATTAACCAATGCTATTACTCCGATACTAAACGCTAGCCACGAACGGACGTACGTCTATTCCTCCTTTGCGGCGCTAAGCATGTATTATTTTTTTCTAGATTAAAGATGTGGGTAAATATTGTACTCGATGATAAGTTGAAAATGGAATTAAAAGGGCTTCTATACCCTGTATTTTGTCACTTGTATTTAGAGATGCTACATGCTGGCAACAGACAGGCAGCAATACAGTTTTTAAAAGCGCATCAAAATGAATTTAACAGTGAAACAGAGAAAGACTTCTTAGAGGAGCTGTCCAGTGTGTTCTCGGTGCAAGATATCGAATTGAGACCTTTGGTAAATTCGTTTAGAACTAGAAAATACAAGGTGGATATGTCCGATACCGCTCACTTGTGTCTGCAACAATTCCTCTCGAAGCACGGACACATCGTGCTGATGCAGGTACGCGCGGATATACACGGATACGGAACACGTGTCCGTAAGCATCTTAATATCGACGGTATATAACTCTTTTATAACTTCGTTGTTTAGATAATAAACACGCACGTGACAATAATTAAGAAGATGGACCTGCCCGAATCAGACCCGGAGGGAAGCGAGGAAATAAGCTCGCGCTGCGAGGCGGGCATTAACGGATACGTCGAGCAACCGTTGGGTACAGGAGCCGATCGGGAAATGCGAGAGTTGCAAGAAGCTATAAGATTAATTCGAAACAACGTGCATCAACCATTACGAATATTTACAGTGAATAATGCTGTTGAAAAGTAATTGCCCGCAAACATAATACGAAGCTTAGACGACTCGTAAGGGTCTGCGTAGATTCACAGCGACGAGGCAATGGGTTACGTAACACGATGTATTTTTGCAGCGCGAGCAGTGCAAGTATTCCGCCAAATATGGACAAATTAGCAGTAGGATTTAGTACTACAGAGATTAGGCTATGGGGTATAAACGAAACAGTATTAATTAAGCCAAAGCATGAGGAACCCTCCTTCTCGTTTGCCTCTGATACTCCATTTTTACATAAATTTTACGAAACCACAGACGGAACGTAAGTTCTATAATTACCACGATCATGTATAACGACCGTAATATAAAATTGTAAGTTCGTACGATTTAAGGACCGAAGGAGGGGCAATGATACTTAGGGGACACACGGACGTAGTACACGATTTAAGGTTTATCCCAGAGTCAGATATTTTACTCTCCGTATCTAGCGATAAAGACATGAGGGCATGGAGACTTAACGATTATACGTGTGCCGCAATTTATAGGTATACCATGCGCACACACTTTATACCCGTTTCTTCGGCGAATCAATTAACGACACCGTTGCGTGGTACCGTGAATTCCTCATGATTCTATTGTATTAACAAAATAATTTATTGCAGTGGTCACAGTTATCCTATATGGTGCATGGATCTTAGCGTGTTCAATTTGTACGTAGCAACTGGTTCTCACGACAGAACTGCCAAATTATGGTCCTTAGATAGAATATTTCCATTGCGCATATTCGCTGGTCATTTTTTAGATATAAATGTACGTTTCGGAGCAGCAATAACCGAGATAAGTTGATCCCCTGCCTGTTCTGAGCTTACAGAGTTTCACGGTGCGTTTTCTTGCAGTGCATAAAGTTTCACCCAAACGCCCGATACTTGGCCACAGGGTCCGCTGATAAGACTGTCAGGCTATGGGACAAAGACGACGGGAATTTATTGAGGGTGTATATCGGTGCACAGTCGACGATATATAGTTTAGCGTTCAGTCCGGACGGAAAGTATTTGGCCGCAGCTGGTAAGATAATTCACCGTTTCGTCAAATAACGGCGAGCCTGTTGAAGCTTATTAAAACATTGTTCCCCCAGGCGATGACAAGTCTATCTCTATTTGGGATCTGGCGACCAATGCACTGCTGACTGAGCTTAATGGCCACGAAGACACTGTCATGTACTTAGACTGGAGTTTGGACGGTCAATACATTGCCAGTGGAAGCCTGGATGGCACTATTCGTTTATGGCCTACGCACGATCACATTAAAACTATCAATAGGTAACGTCCGATCTTACAGATCGAAAGAAATGCCCGCTCTATTACTGTATCGCGACGTTTTAACCGTGTTACGTTTCAGCAATTCATCAACCGTGGTACCTGAAACAGAATCACCGCAAATATACTCAACTTATTGCTCGAGTATCCTCTCCCTGCGTTATTATAATAAGAATAATTCGCTCGTGTGTATCGGAACGGTGGACAGTTTATAATATATTAAAATGAAGAATAAATTAAATGCTGATATATTTGTAAATTAGGTCTTTTATTATCTTTCCCTGTGAATAATAGCAAGCTTCTAATACTGTGGCACCGTGACGGGAAGAGGTCGGTTCTCAAAGCTTTACAATAGAAGTTTCTCAATCTACGCTGAATTTGGGCGATCTATCGCATACGTTCATCGACGAGATGACATGCTTCGCATAAAATCCAAGAAAGAAGATCAACGCGTACCACAACATCTGTTGCCATGCCTTGACATTCTCAAGTATTCGCAAAGATTCTGCTGTACGCGTACTGAAACAGAATGTTCAGCAGCTCATCCCATCTTTCGTACACATTTCGTTCCTATCTCTATTATAATTCCAACAACCAGTTACCATAATGTCAACTGCTTCTCATCGGTATTGGTCACGTCGAGTTCCAACAAGGAATTCTGTGCGCTAATTAATCGACCCTCGTCTTCCGCTGGACTAGCAACGTCGGGGATCACGGTATCGTTATTATTCCCTTGATCATCCCTCAGGGAATTATTGTTCTCTTCATTCGAGTTCCTCCTCGACTCGGTCTGCTCGAATATGTCGCGCAACTCGACGACGCTATTGAAGCTGCTGAAACACATGAAAGACACTCTTCTATATCCTTTGTTGCATTAATTACGCACACTTCTTTCTATTAAATACTACAAACTCCGTTCGATTCGGTTTCACGTATTCCCACTTTTGTATCTCGGAGCACAAGGATGGCCTCCTGAGGGTGACTCTACCGCACACCGAATTCCGTTGTTTGGGACATTCCTAAAATCCGAGCAAATATAATCATTTTATTCTTTATTCCACTAACAAGGAGAGTATTTTAGGTGTCCGCCTCCGATCATTTTGATTTTTGGATATGTTATAGAGGACCGAAAAATAAGAAATACGTGTTTTTTTATTTTTCCCCGTTTTCATATTTGGGGGGTGAAAACTGCGTTCAAAGTTAGGGGTGAAAAATCATTTTTGTGGACTTTTTGAAAATCTGGTGAGTCAGTCATATTTCGCATTCAAAGACACAAAATTCGTCCATTCACACTATTCCCCTATCTCTAATAGTTCTCGAGATATTCCACAAAAATGAGTTTTTAACCCTAACTTTGAATGCAGTTTTCACCCCCCAAATATGAAAACGGGAAAAAATAAAAAAACACGTATTTCTTATTTTTCGGTCCTCTATAACATATCCAAAAATCAAAATGATCGGAGGCGGACACCTAAAATACTCTCCTTGTAAACGGAGGACAGACAAACCAGGAACGTATGCGATAAAAGATATTACCTTTGCGGGATCTTGCGAAGTCAGGGGTCGCGAAATGGTCGCGATGCTGGCTCTTCTCCTAGCCATCTGCAAACAACATTAATGAAAAAGAGATCGACCGATGTGGAAAGCCTGCAGTAATATACTATTCGGACCATTACTCGGTTATTAAAGGGCAATCCGTTCTTGTATCGTATTTTAGGTAAGTCATCGCTCAGCTCCGCTGAACTCTCGTCTATCACGATGTTATTCTCCAGTAAGATCCTCCTGAAAAGGGACGGTCCTGCATTTTCATCGAGTCAGTTTAAGCGGGAGAAAAGGTCGAGGAATCATTCCTTAGACTCTTACTTGGCTTCAGCGATCTCGGTGGCCAAAAGCTCGCACCTGGAGCGCAGTGTCTGAAGGTACTTGTCGGCCACAAAGATTGCTCTGGTGATTCTCTGCTCCTGGCAAACCGCTCCGAGTGTTTCAGCCGCGCAGGACACCTTATGAGCGCATCGCATCACCATGTCTAACCGATGACGGACCCTTTCTACTTTCTCTATCGACTCGCTGTCCGTGCACAGGGGTGACAGTTGCTGTTTGCAATTTCGAATAAAAGGAGCGATTAATAACACCCCTTAGGATATAGGGTTCTAACGGTCTGACAGTGTCGGAGCTGACGACTGGCAGCGGAAGTTACTTGCCTCTATATCTCCGTGCATCTGTTGAATTTCACCCGCGAGATTTCGCTCCGCTAGATCTCGATTACGGCGGGACAGCGACAGTCTTCGTTGCAAGGTGATCCTGTCTATGCCGAGCCCGATGGAAAATGCGATGTACTTGCGCTCGACCTCGGTATCCAGCAAAGTTTCTCTGCCAGAAATAAGCGATCGTCTTGTACCACGGCTACACCCCCAACCCCCACGCATCCCCGAATCGTTTACACGCAGCTAATTTCTCCAGTACCTGTGCAGGGTGTCCGTTCCCTCCGTGCTGGATAATCCCACAGACTGCAGGTGAACATCCGTGAAGCTGGGAAAGGCTCCAAGTATCTTCTCCTCCTGTTCATCGGGCGACCCCTTCGGCTTGGTACACCCGCAACGACGTCTGGTTAGGTGGCATCCCTCGTCGTCGCCCTCGGATAAGGACCTCCTCGCAGCGACGAACCTCTGCATCGAATAATACCGCTCATACCCTGGGACTGTCGCAACTGTATCTTAACGAATGTTTTCTTTTTCCCACGTCCATAGCTTTTCGCCATCCGGGCCTATAAATATCGCATTACGCGATTGCAACTGGACGAGGGTTTCAGCAGCCCGTGGCTTTATTTCAAATTTACCAGCAATATCTGCCGGACGTTTGCCCGACTTCCAGAGCAAATATTATTTTTCCTATCGGGCGAAATAGATCGCCAGACGTAGCACGACCATGTGGTACCGGTAACGATTCCGCATACACACGCAGGGTATTAATAAAAACGTCCGATATTTCTTCGGGATCGGTTCCACGTAACGGAATAACGGGAGACAGCTCGCATGCACATCTCTGGCAGCGATTAATTGTTTAATTACGCGATATTTGGTGTACCTTAAAGCACGGACCACCCGAGCGCCTGTAGGCAGCAACCGATTTACACCCCTGCGCATCAGGTGGCCTATTAATTTTATGTAGAGCGAGATAATTGAAGGGGAGAGATGTTTAGGTGTCTCCATTCAATTTCCTCACCCTGTGATCTTTTAAGGTGCAAATCCACGACGAGGCAAAGATCTCGTGTCTCGCATGAGACTTTAATCCCATGAGACAGTTATTTCACGATGGGTTTCCACTAATGGACAAATTTTAATTTTTTCACGAGACAAGTTTCATGATATATTTTCAAAAATCTTATCTCTCGCGCCTGTTTCTATAACGTGCATTTAGTTGCTGCTGAGATTTTTGTCTCACGATAGAAAAGCCGCGTGTAAAATCTCATCGTGCATTCGCACCTTTAGGCTACCTTACGCGCAAGACTGCAAGGCGGTTGCCCTCGCACAGGCGTCCGTGAGATTAGCGAGGAAATAGAAAATATTCCTACGTAAGTAGAAAATACAAAATATCGCGTGATTAACAAACGAAGCTTTATCAGCTTCTTTTCGTTATTACGATGCGTAGAATCGATTCTGGAAAACTGTTCGTGCCTGAGGGAATTCCATATGCATATTATAATACCGTAAGGATTACCAACTTGTCGCTTCTCGCGTGTTGAATGGAATTCCGCGTGGTCCCCGGTTTTCTGCATTCCGCGGGGCTCGCCCGAATCCGGTTTCTTCGGGAGCGCACCGGTGGAATAAACCGGCGATGGTCGCGGCGGACTGTCACCCTTCGGTTCCCCGTGGCTCGCGCGGTGGACGCGCTCGCTCGGCTCGTCCTCGCTGTCCGAACCGATCGAGCTATCCCCGCGGCTCGACATTCCGAGATCGACTGATGTGTATTTTCCAAGGCGACCAGCACTCGCCGCGCGAGCGAGCGAGCGGGGATATGCAGAATCTTTGATCTTGGCCAGATCTGCGAACCAAAGGATGGACTTCCAACAATATACATTTATTGTATTTTTAGTTCTTAGGAGCTCCGTCAAGTTTACCGCCGCAGAAGGTTGCGCTGGATGGTGCTGGCGGGGTTCCCCGTGGGCCTCCCGCAGACGGCCCATCGTTCCTCGGCTCTCCACTGGCTGGCGACGCGTCGTTGATCAGGATGGAAAAGTTGTCCGGCTTCGACGACAGGCGGCTTTCCCGCGAGTCAACGGCGACACGTTCGTCAGCGCGCTGATCAATGACAGCGGTCGTTATTTTTACAAGAAAACTTATTTTTAACTCTTAACGGTCCCCTCGCTTCGCTCGCGCAACGAACACTCAGTTTGCTATAAAAATAATGGCGCCGCGGCCGTTAAGAGTTAATTCTTCCGGATTAGACGCTCAAAGTTTCACCTCCGGCGCTTACTTTAAACCCTCCGCTCCCGCTGCTGTCCGCATTAAAATGCTGCCCGATCGAAGCCTCGGCTATAGTCGCGGGGGCATCGCCGGCCTTGCCCTCCCGAACCTGGGGCAGTTTGAGGGTTGCTGCTGGCAAGGGCTCAGCTTTCTTCGCGGGGACATCAGCGTCATTCGGAGAGAACTTGCCAATGAGATCGTCGGCCGAGGATCCACTCAGTAACTTGCCGCTCTCGATCAATGAACGGTAGCTATTAACGAAACCTTTCTTGCACAGGCTCGTCCGCTGGTAGAACTCGTCGCTCTTCGATTCCGCCTCCTGCCCCTTTTCGATCCGAACGGAGGGGCTGCTGGAGGTGCGCCGGAACTCCACCGTGTCCCCTTGATTCTTCCCCGTGATCACGTCGAACGATCGGCAGAACACGGACAGCTTTCGCTTCGGGACTCCCGGGAATTCAGCCTGGTCGGTCACCGAGCAGTCGGTCACCGAGCAGTCGGCCACTTTTAAATACGCGAATCCCTTGTCAGGGTCTACGTCGGGCGATCGAAGCGCTTTAGCGTCTGCTTTCTGGGGCACTTTCGCGGACTCATCCATTTGACGATTTCCCCCGTGGTAATTGCTAATAATTCTTCGCCAAGGCAACGCGCGACACGTCGCTCGGGAATAACTCCGTCAATCGCCAGCTATTTGCATTTGCAGAAACAGAGGCGGGCGCGGGTTAGTAAGATCCTTCCACGCGCGGCAAGAACGCGGCGGAGGGCGGAGGATCGGAGCAGGGAGCCGGATTCGCCGCGGTCGCGGCACACGGCTATCATAGGAATCCAATTTGCCGTGCAAGTTCACGGAGCACCTCGTAAATGTTGAAACACGGTCGCGGCGTTAAGAAGATTATTACGTAACGGAGAGCGTATCGACGATCGCGTGTAGCGACACGCGTCAAATCAGCCGGAACGTTTTAATTAACGGCTGGGGCCTGGCTCGATTTTAATGCCGCGTTTCCCCCCAGCCGGGATAAACAATCCGCATACATTACGCGGACGGTTAATTAGAGCTATGCAGCCTACCCAATCTAGCACGGCGATCATGTCATTGAGGCGATAAATTGCCTCGTCCTTGCCAGCGACATAGCAAACGTTCACGGGACATTAAACGTCCGCATGTGTTCTTAAACGCCACGTTGGTTCATTAAGACGTAACGCTGACAGTTGCTCGCGGTTCGGCACGACTTAATTAATTACAATGTCAAACACAAAACACTCCCATCCGCGAACGTTTGCTTCGGAGCGATAGCGACCTGCTACTTTCTGGGCATTCGATCACGCGAATATCGGATACAAATTGGTGGATCTAGCTTCTACGAGTCCTCCTGAAAATCTTCATATAGGTAGGTACCTGCTCTATTGTTCGTCAACGGTTCAATTAGATCTCCATCGAAAGATTCTCGCGAATTGAGGGGTTGTAAAGGGAGCCCGGAATTTCGACGGAGTTTCGATTACAGAGCGCACTCGAAGTTAAATTGAATGTCGATATAGGTCACTGCAGATCTTCCAGGTTTACGGCCGGCCGTGTTATTAAGGCGCAGAGGAAATCCTGTTACGCGTAACGTTATTAAATTTCTTCTATGATTTCGCACGCGCCAAAACGAACCCACGTGGCTGGTGCCACCGGAAACGCTCCCTCGGGAGCGCGCCGTTGTTTCTGGCGAATGAGTTATTAATAAAAGTGATTCTACGGATGCATCCGCGGATCGCGGATCGGAGATGACGCTTCGTTACCTTCGCCGAGCAACGCGACGGAGAGAAACTTTCACTTATCGAGTTCACGGGATATCGTTGCAAGGAGCACGCGGGGCTTTCCCGGGTTTCGCGGGTGTTTTCGTAAAACTCTGACCCGCGGGATCGACGAGATCCTTAATCGCGACGGTGCTCGCCGTTTGGAAAATAAAATTCCGCTTACCCATGCACGAGCTCTATTTACGTAGATGGCCACTAGTTACGGGAAGGGCAAGGAGCACGTTTTGCAGATTGGTTAAAAGGAGAGTGCAGAGCGTGGCCGTGTATTCTCTGTCTCGCGCATCCTCCGACTGACGCAAAACGGCATAGAGAAACTGGAAAAAGAAGGAAGAACAAAAGCTCGAAGAGGCAACCGGAATACGGCACGCACGAGCGCCGCAGGCAGACTGAACGCGAACGCTTATAAAACAGCTCTCCTTCTCTCTCTTTCTCGCTTGTTCCAGGCGCGCCTCTATGCCCGCGTGTCTCCCTTTTTCGCTGCCTAGGTCGATCCACCTTGCTCCTTTTCCTTTTCGCGATTCGCGCTCTTTTGATGCGGCCCGAACTGTTTTTGTCGGCAAAATCATACGCGGCTATATATATATATATATATGCGGATAAGCGTAATGAATGCAGTCTGCGCGTTGTCGAGGAGTCACGGTGACTGCTCCCGTTGCTGGGAGCAAAAACGATTGTCAAGGGTGATCCGAACCTCTTTCACGCTACCTAAGATCTTTGTTTTTATCGACTCCTTGTGCGTGACTCGAACTATTCGAAATTGAGCTCGTAACACGATAGGTACTCTATGATAGTGCGATTTTTTTTACACTGATTCGGTACGTTAGTGTCTAAACGATTGAAAGAAGACTCCAGGCGAGAATGCTTCTGGTGTTACCAATGAATGCACAAGGGACAAGGTTATTTTTATTCCGGTGTACTTTGGAGAAGGTATTCGGGCCAATGTCGCACAGCCATCAACCCTGACGATCTATTTTTATGGGAAACCCTGGAACCAGTTGCCTCGCCATGTTGTAAGCGAATTTCCTCGTCAAAAATCACGGCAACGGCTACCTTACCGATTTAAACTGACCGCCATCGGACTACTGAGAAATTACGTTAGGAGCGATTGAGGTGGGCAGAAAGGTAAATATACACAGCTCCCTGGAAAACTACTTGGGAGCGCCACCGACCGATCGGATCGGAGAATGCATCTGCTCTCTGGCTGTGGGCTTTGCTTGCAGTGGAAGATAACTGAGCGGGGAAGATGTTCGGGATGAAAGCTCGCACGTGCATGGCTTTTGTTAACAGAATAAATACTTATCACTCACGGTGATCCGACGACTTCCAGTGACCCGACTTCCTTCCCATTCCTCGCGCTAGTTTTGCATTTCATATTTTCATCTCTCTATGCTGCGGCATCTGATCTTACGAAACTCTTAGACGAACCTCTTAAAACGATCTTGCGCAACGAGTCTAAACGCCGAGATGTCTCCAGACCGGGAACGAGAGCACCCATTACGCCTCGATCATTGATCACTGACTTTTCAAACAGTTTCCACCGAAATCTTTCTGTCTCCGTGACACGTGGCGTCTTCTGTTCCCTTGACAGATACTTGCTACCTTACAACATTGCGAGGCTTGATTGCTTCTTCGATATTCTATCAACGTCTTCGATATTCCCCCGGCGCTTGCGTCAAGATCTATTGTAAGACTCTCGGAAGTTTCTCTAACTTAACATTGTGCAAGAATCCTGTCCAAGTCGGGATCAATTGTCGGCGATCTAACATTAGCCCGCGCGTCAATTATTCTAATTAAAAGTACGACAACGGCCAGCGACGAATTAATGCCGATTGCTGGCCACTGACGGTATCAACCCAAACACGGTGCCCCACATAAACGTCGATCGCAGTGGCGATGATACGGCAGACGGGCTGGATCGTTTGGAAAAGGTGGATCGTGCGCTGTTGCTTAGCTCTCCGCGAGCTACGATGACTTTAGCCGTAGAATCTGCTCGATTGAGTCGAGGTTTATAAGCGTGTCCCAAAATTCAGTGACTTTCCGGAACATGCAATATGGTGCAAGGAGACTTCCGGAGGAGCTTCCGGACCGCGCAGTTTAAAGTCGCAACACCTGAGCGTGGAATAGTGACTCCTAGCACGCACACGCAGGAGGCACGCGTAGATATTGTCTAACGCAAACTTTTCTGCGCTAACCCATTTTCACGGTTTCAACCAGCGCGGTCGGCTCTACTGTGTGCGTGATTCTGTATCTACGCGTGCCACCTGCGTGTGCGTGGGAGCGGTCACTGCTCCGCACTCAGGGTGTTTCGGCTTTAAACTGCGCGGCCCAGAAGTTCCACGGCTAATATTCCACTGTTAAGGGGGGTCACATAAGTGAAAATGACCTACCAGTTATTTTACAGATAAAAATTTGAAAATATGTATTTCCATATTATTTTTTACGCTGAAATGAATTATGTAAGAATTAATACAGTGACATTTTTTTCAAAAATTTAAAAAAAAATTTCGAAAAAATTATTCGATTTTAAAATCCATACCCTTATATCTGTAGTATTGTATACAAAGACTGCAGACAAAATTTCAGCTCGAAAACTTCATTTTTGTCCCAGTTATAAAGTTTTTATGAAAAACTGCTCCGTCGTTGTGCACAATGCCTTACGCAAAATTCTAATGAAAGTTTGCATAGCATGATATGGCGTAAGTGCCCAAAGGATATTTTTCCTTCCAAATATCTTGTTGAAGCTGCAGTCGCAGAAGCTGTTACTGAATATAATGAAGGATGGACGAAAACAATCCCTAGTAGCATTTTCGGTTGGCATACAGTTGGGCCACGCACATAATATTAGTTGGCCAACAGTTAGATTTGGCACTTTTTTTTCAGGTTGGGCCACCAACAGATGGCCAAGGTAGGCTTTCCTACTGTTGCCCAACCATTTATAAGGCCTACCGTACTATATGTAATAGTAATCCAACGGTAAGCAAACGGTTGGATTTTAAATTATACTTATTATTTATAGGTAACGGGAAAATGTTAGAATTTCAACTGGCAAAATTAAAAAGTTAGGTGGACTCATTTTAAACTAGTTCTCTTCGTATATGCTGTGACCGTCTCCGGTTTGCGAGACGGTTACCGGTGGACGGAGAAGGAGTCAGATGCCGGGTTCGTCAAATGAGTAATTCTATAGGACGTGGAGACACCTCACAGGCAAGGGGTAGGCGCAAGATTGCTCTCGGCCTATTTCGGAAAGATGTTGGTTTTCGGCACAGCGTGACGATGGTCGACGCGTGCATAGGGATGAATCGATACAAGTAAATACAAGTAAAGTATCGATACTTTCGCTTCGATACCAAGTAATTTTAGCATCGATACCTAGGGTTGCGATACCAAGTAGGTATCGATTAAAAGTACTCGTATCGAATGGGGCGAGTATCGATATTCTACATGAAAGATGAAAGCAAACATAGATACACTTGGCCCAAAAATATTGTTCGAACTACTCCAGATGCACGATACAGAGCATGATGTAAGGATTTACAGCATGATGTAAGGATTTACCTTACATCATGAATTATGATTTACAATATGATGTAGAGTGAACTAACTTAACACAGTTAGCATCTGCTCTGCTCACATCCCTTCTACAATGTTTTGTGAATATGGTGAATAAAATGTATACAATATTCCTCTTAGAATACGGACGAATAAATTAACGCCTGGTTTAATTAAACACACTCTTTATTTCTCTGGTTATTCGCTTGTAATGGCTAGACAGGGATCGGCGAGCCGTGGCTATCCAGCCGGCTACCTCACACGTACAGGAGCGGTGGTAATGTGTGCGTGAATTGACGCCAGCGCGAAGGCAGCCAAGTGGCGACAACGCGAAGCGAATGTGACGTCACATGCTTTTACGTCACTAACGCCCGATTTCTTCATCTCTGGACAAAGTCCCGGTTAGCTAGCGGCCAGCTAGGTGCTATATGCCAGATGGCAGTAGCGCGTGTTTCTTCACGCGTTTGGATCCTATGGTTAACTGACTGAAAGGTTGACGCGGCAACGCCGCAAAAAAGGTAAAGCGACAACTTCATTGCGAAGCTGTTCAAAAGTGATCGCATGGTGATCGCCAGTAATCGATTCGATCGATTGACGCTATTGAACGCTGTTCAACAGTATTGAAAAAGTAGATTATTGCAGTACATTACACTTATATCGCTCATTTGCTGTAACAACGACATTTTGAGTTATTAGTATAGAAAAAGCGGTTGTAATCTCCCTTCAATTGCTTCGTTAATTATCATTATCGTTTCCTTCTTTAATCGAAAACGGCATCGAAAATCTATATCATCCCAGCAATCCACATGATCTTTCCTCACTCTTAATATATACGGTCGTCGGATTCTACAAAATATTTCTTCATCATCTTCTTCTTCAAAATGTTCAAAAACGTTAATATTCATGATCACATCCATTTCTAAATTTTTTCGTCGAAGCGCTTTTTTCAACAAAACTAAAATCGCTTGACGTCGCAAAGTACCTATACACTGGCGTCCAGAACAGTTTCACAAGCATAACTCTGTTTCACAATCCCTACTTCCCCCACTACTGCAAAAACGCACTAACTGGCAGTTCCAGCAGTTATCCGGTGCCCGAACCTCTAGTCAAATTGACCGGAGGACAACTGGAAGATAACTCGAGACTGGAGGTGAAGAAATAGGCATGTGCCAGATACCTGCCAGATAACTCTGACTGGCAGATATCTGGAAGTGAAGAAATCGGCCGTAAGCAGGATGAGCCGGTAGCCGGCGTAGCTTCGGCACGGCGTGGCTACGGTAGCCGCGGCTCACTTTGGGCATTCGAAGCTATTGGAGGGGAAAACACCTACAGGGAGCGGTGGTAATGTGTGCGTGAGACGCCACGATGGGAGCCGCCGAACCACGGCCAACCAGCGTCACCGGGAAATATGTTGTCGACGCTGGTTGGCCGCGGCGTCACTCGCTTGGCGCTGGTATATATAAAAAATATAATTTCTATAATTCTGATGATGCAAAAGTATTAAGTATTTGTCTTACCTGATTCCTTATTCATGTCGTAATGAAGTGTAATTTCAATTGAATGAAAAACTTGGAAAAACTACTAAAAATGTTCGATTCACAATCGCACGTGGCGTCTTTGGCAATGGCGTCTGTACATTCGTGACGTCACATTCGCTTCGCGTTGTCGCCACTTGGCTGCCTTCGCGCTGGCGTCAATTCACGCACACATTACCACCGCTCCTGTACGTGTGAGGTAGCCGAGTGGATAGCCACGGCTCGCCGATCCCTGTGGCTAGATTTATACTGAGATGGAATGCTTCATTCCAGCACTTCGACCGTGCCATGGTTTTTTTTCTAGATAATCCGCATTCCGCGCGCTAACGCCTCGGGTCATGTGTTGCGTTAGCCTTTGTTGATATATATACTCATTATGATTCGATACAAGTAGGTATCGATACTTTTGTGTCGATACCGAGTAAGTACCGATACTTTCATTCGATACAAGTAATGAGTAAAAGTATCGATACTTTGGTGGTATCGATTCATCCCTACGCGTGCACACCTTCACGAAGTTAAAAAGAGCGTCTCGGGTGTTAGGTCCGGCCTTAGAGCATATACTATGGAGGTCTCATTGAAAGCTTGAAACTGTCGGCAACATGGTGCGAGAGAGAAAGACATGGTGCGAGCGAGAAAAGTATATGTCCTATTCGACCGTAAAGCGCAAGCGCCGATATCGTGCGAGAGAGAAACACATCGTGCGAACTGGTGCGAGAGAGTGAAGTATAGATTCTCTCGCTCGCAAGATGTGTTTCTCTCTCGCACAATATCGGCGCTTGCGCTTTACGGTCGAATAGGACATATACTTCTCTCGCTCGCACCAGTGGCACATGTCTTTCTCTCTCGCGTGATGTTGCCGACAGTTTCGAGGCAGTCACTCTAAGGCAATGATACCTCCATGTATATACAGGGTGTTCCGAAAATGGTGCGGTATATTAAAGGGGGTGATTCGGGGGGTGATTGCAAACAACTTTTTCCTTTGCGAAAATGCCCTCCGAGGTTTCGTTAACGAGATATTAATAAAAAGCACCGACCAATCAGAGCGCGAGCCTTCAGCTGGAGGTCCCGCGCTAGCGTGGCCGCGCGCCGGGTCGCGCTGCGACTACGAACAAGCAAGGCGGCATGCATCGAAGGAAATTGCGTAGAATGGCAAATGAAAAAGACGTAACAAAAAAATCGAACCTTTTGCCATGGTTTGTTTGCCATTTAAAGTGAATAATGAATAAAGAATAAATGGATGAAAATCACGTGTAACGTAAAAAGACGAATACACATTTTTTTTAGAAGATTCGAAAATAATAATTATTTGAAGTGGGAGGATAAGGAATACGTAAAATTCCTTGTGTTAACATATCCACGAAAAGGTAATGTAACAGGAAATTAACGAAAAGTGATCGTAGTTCGTTATTATGATAAAAATCCGTAACTCAATAACGGCCAGCACTGTTGCTGATAACGAATAAGTCTGTTTAAAAACTCCGAATAAATATTTTCGTACGAGAATTTTGAGAATTATCGCCGGAAATAAGCCATAGCTTGCGTTAAATTTAAAAATGAATGATCACCATTAAAGTAACTAAAACTCACCCTTGTCGAAAATTCACCTGCAACTTGAAAACTTGTGTCACTGGGTCACTGAACCGATCCTGGTCATCGATGGACGAGCCCAGTGCACAGCTGATCCCAGGTATACGAGACTACCCAAAGTTAAGGGTCGCAATGTCAGGTGCGTCCAGGTCAACGTACCGAATATTCACTTCACTGCACGGCTACTAACACTGATCACTTAATTTATTTTTCATGGAACGTGTTGTTGCTACGTTATAAAAATTGGTGGAAATGAATTTTTACTTGGCGTTCGGAGCCGTGGGCAATTCCCGCGCAAATTCTCACGCTGCAGCACTTGCGTCCTCGTTGTTCGGGGGGTACACACAGAACATCGCGTAATACTCTCGAGCAGAGAACATTTGTCTGCGACGCGTTTGCTGACTGCTGACTGACAAGATTTTTTCCAAGCGACTTCTTCTACCCCCAAATAGTTTCTCTCGTTCCATTCTGAGTTGACCCCCACCAGGCCAAGAGGCTTCAGGTAAAAAGAAGCCAGCACTTTTTCGGAACACACGTGTTTTGCAGAAGTGCAACGAAAACTTTCACAAAAGCCCGCGCTCCGTCCTTCTACTGCCAATGTACCCATTGCTTCGAGATAGAAAACAGACACCACGTGTATCGGTTCGAAAGGGTCCGAAGGGAAGAGACGCAGAAAGTCTTCGAGTTGCTATAAAGAAGAAAATGCATACCATTCCTGTTTCCCCTTTCTGACACCCTGAGTTCATGTCTGCTACGAGGCGGAACCAATTAAGTCATAAATTATCCGAAACTGTAGGAAACCGTTCTCTACCGCCGACTTGCGGGACAATACGGTCATAAACCGCGACCCTGGCGAAATGCTCTGGCTGATCAGCCTGATTAATTTTGGAGAACTAGAAATTACAGAGTATTATCCAGCATCAATATGTCTCGCGGAGAGACACAGGAAAAGAAAGGATAGTCCGCTGACTGCGCGTAGTCCCGCCTGCTTCGTCCTACCCTCAAATTAAAGACGGATCCCTTATCTCTCGAGTATAAACACGTGCTCGAATTTCAAAACACAAGCACGCATCGACGAATTCGGTGCGAGAGACTGTGGGCTTGAGGTCCGATTGGCCCCAAACTAACCAATCTGCCCTGCATCCCTCCCAAACGGCCACTGTCCTGAAGAGGCCCTCTTCACAGCGATATCTCCTCCACAAGGCCCACCTTCTCTCGCACGGAATACGTCGACGCATGCTTTTGTTTTGAAATTCGAGCGCGTGTTCAGACACGAGAGATAAGCAGGCCCGATTGGTTAGTTCAGGACCAATCTCCTCCCCAAGGCCCACCTTCTCTCGAACGGAATACGTCGACGCATGCTTTTGTTTTGAAATTCGAGCGCGTGTTTAGACACGAGCGATAAGTAGGCCCAAATGGTTAGTTCAGGACCAATCGAACTTCAAGCCCGCCTTCTCTCGCACGGAATACGTCAACGCGTATTGTCCCTGAATTGGGGGACAATCCGGGACATGTATTATCCTGATGCCAGAACACATCGAAATGTCCTTTACCGTTTCACGTCGAGGTCGCGATTGTAAAAATCAGACAAAGTACTACCACATTCGCTGATATGTTTTCTGTAAATTAAGCTTATTTCTAGAGTAATGCAGCTGATATTAACGTCGCAGTAAGCTGTTAAAGGCAATGGTGCGCCCCGTCTCAGGTAAAGCAACCGCGCGCGATTACAGTCAGCTGACCGTACCGCTACCACCCCACATTTCTTCAGTGAGGTCAAAAAACAGATCGACAGAATTGCAGGAGAATTTTACTAACCCACTCTTGGCCAATGATACTGTTTTTATAATAATCAGATTTATAAGTTATGAAAACGTTATGATCTTTTCGTTATAAAATTTATTATGAGGCTAAGTCAGGAAACGTACCACGGGGGTGCTATTGACAGTGCGTTTCGTTTCTATCCTCTCCGCCCTTCGTTTCGTTCGTAAAACTCATTTCGTATACTAAGGGGTTAATCGGTATACTATAAATCTGATTATTATAAAAACAGTATCATTGGCCAAGAGTGGGTTAGTAAAATTCTCCTGCAATTCTGTCGATCTGTTTTTTGACCTCACTGAAGAAATGTGGGGTGGTAGCGGTACGGTCAGCTGACTGTAATCGCGCGCGGTTGCTTTACCTGAGACGGGGCGCACCATTGCCTTTAACAGCTTACTGCGACGTTAATATCAGCTGCATTACTCTAGAAATAAGCTTAATTTACAGAAAACATATCAGCGAATGTGGTAGTACTTTGTCTGATTTTTACAATCGCGACCTCGACGTGAAACGGTAAAGGACATTTCGATGTGTTCTGGCATCAGGATAATACATGTCCCGGATTGTCCCCCAATTCAGGGACAATACGCGTTGACGTATTCCGTGCGAGAGAAGGCGGGCTTGAAGTTCGATTGGTCCTGAACTAACCATTTGGGCCTACTTATCGCTCGTGTCTAAACACGCGCTCGAATTTCAAAACAAAAGCATGCGTCGACGTATTCCGTTCGAGAGAAGGTGGGCCTTGGGGAGGAGATTGGTCCTGAACTAACCAATCGGGCCTGCTTATCTCTCGTGTCTGAACACGCGCTCGAATTTCAAAACAAAAGCATGCGTCGACGTATTCCGTGCGAGAGAAGGTGGGCCTTGTGGAGGAGATATCGCTGTGAAGAGGGCCTCTTCAGGACAGTGGCCGTTTGGGAGGGATGCAGGGCAGATTGGTTAGTTTGGGGCCAATCGGACCTCAAGCCCACAGTCTCTCGCACCGAATTCGTCGATGCGTGCTTGTGTTTTGAAATTCGAGCACGTGTTTATACTCGAGAGATAAGGGATCCGTCTTTAATTTGAGGGTAGGACGAAGCAGGCGGGACTACGCGCAGTCAGCGGACTATCCTTTCTTTTCCTGTGTCTCTCCGCGAGACATATTGATGCTGGATAATACTCTGTAATTTCTAGTTCTCCAAAATTAATCAGGCTGATCAGCCAGAGCATTTCGCCAGGGTCGCGGTTTATGACCGTATTGTCCCGCAAGTCGGCGGTAGAGAACGGTTTCCTACAGTTTCGGATAATTTATGACTTAATTGGTTCCGCCTCGTAGCAGACATGAACTCAGGGTGTCAGAAAGGGGAAACAGGAATGGTATGCATTTTCTTCTTTATAGCAACTCGAAGACTTTCTGCGTCTCTTCCCTTCGGACCCTTTCGAACCGATACACGTGGTGTCTGTTTTCTATCTCGAAGCAATGGGTACATTGGCAGTAGAAGGACGGAGCGCGGGCTTTTGTGAAAGTTTTCGTTGCACTTCTGCAAAACACGTGTGTTCCGAAAAAGTGCTGGCTTCTTTTTACCTGAAGCCTCTTGGCCTGGTGGGGGTCAACTCAGAATGGAACGAGAGAAACTATTTGGGGGTAGAAGAAGTCGCTTGGAAAAAATCTTGTCAGTCAGCAGTCAGCAAACGCGTCGCAGACAAATGTTCTCTGCTCGAGAGTATTACGCGATGTTCTGTGTGTACCCCCCGAACAACGAGGACGCAAGTGCTGCAGCGTGAGAATTTGCGCGGGAATTGCCCACGGCTCCGAACGCCAAGTAAAAATTCATTTCCACCAATTTTTATAACGTAGCAACAACACGTTCCATGAAAAATAAATTAAGTGATCAGTGTTAGTAGCCGTGCAGTGAAGTGAATATTCGGTACGTTGACCTGGACGCACCTGACATTGCGACCCTTAACTTTGGGTAGTCTCGTATACCTGGGATCAGCTGTGCACTGGGCTCGTCCATCGATGACCAGGATCGGTTCAGTGACCCAGTGACACAAGTTTTCAAGTTGCAGGTGAATTTTCGACAAGGGTGAGTTTTAGTTACTTTAATGGTGATCATTCATTTTTAAATTTAACGCAAGCTATGGCTTATTTCCGGCGATAATTCTCAAAATTCTCGTACGAAAATATTTATTCGGAGTTTTTAAACAGACTTATTCGTTATCAGCAACAGTGCTGGCCGTTATTGAGTTACGGATTTTTATCATAATAACGAACTACGATCACTTTTCGTTAATTTCCTGTTACATTACCTTTTCGTGGATATGTTAACACAAGGAATTTTACGTATTCCTTATCCTCCCACTTCAAATAATTATTATTTTCGAATCTTCTAAAAAAAATGTGTATTCGTCTTTTTACGTTACACGTGATTTTCATCCATTTATTCTTTATTCATTATTCACTTTAAATGGCAAACAAACCATGGCAAAAGGTTCGATTTTTTTGTTACGTCTTTTTCATTTGCCATTCTACGCAATTTCCTTCGATGCATGCCGCCTTGCTTGTTCGTAGTCGCAGCGCGACCCGGCGCGCGGCCACGCTAGCGCGGGACCTCCAGCTGAAGGCTCGCGCTCTGATTGGTCGGTGCTTTTTATTAATATCTCGTTAACGAAACCTCGGAGGGCATTTTCGCAAAGGAAAAAGTTGTTTGCAATCACCCCCCGAATCAACCCCTTTAATATACCGCACCATTTTCGGAACACCCTGTATGCTCTAAGGGTCCGGCAGCCTGACCCACTAATACATACGGTACGAGAGCTAACAGTTTCGCTCGCCGCGGCCTTTATATCGGGAGGCCGTACAACTTCGCTCGCGAGACAGTTCGCGGCTTCGCGGCCGCCTAGCGGCCGCGGCGCGAACTCGGCTTATCGGCTCGGCGCCGTACGCTTGCGCGGCGCGTGACGTGACTTCGTCACAATGCTCTAAGATCCAGTATAACCGTAGCCTTAAACAATGTACAAAATGACGGACGGGACCATTTCGCTCGCGAGGCGGCTTGCGTCCTGTGACTGTCGACGTCAACCGTTCCACTCAACCCTCTCTTCCCCCAGACAGTCTTCATAAAAAGTGTAGCCAATGTGGGTTCAACATTCTTTCAATTACTTTGGGATATGATTTTATTTTCATCCGAACCTATATATTTGTTTTTATTATCTTTAACTAAATGTATTGCCGTAGGGCATTATTAGTTGGCCCAGAATTGGTTATTCGTAGACAAATCACCGGAAGATGAGTGCAATATTAAACAGTTGGCCCAATAGACGGGGTTTGTACTAACCACCTCCCAATTGTTTCCCAACCGTAGTCAAATTGTCGGGATGCAAATGCAACATTCAACGGTTGGGCCCTGTAAAGAAGGTTTGTAGGCGAAACTACTAACCACCTCCCAACTGATTCCCAACTGTTGGCTACCGTTGGCCAACAAAAATGCTACTAGGGATATATTACATGCATTCAAGGGCAACCAAATGCAAATGAGCGAACAATCATTGAAAAATGTTCAAAACCGTCACAAAGAACGAGTACGCAGGTATAAACAGAAAGCCTCAGAAAGATACAAACGTGCAAGAAAAATGATACGAACTGCACAATCACGAAGAAAACAGGCATTGCAAGAAGAAGAAGGTCCAACGTACGGAGCAGGAGCGTTTTAGTTACTACGCCAAAACATAAAAACTTTATAACTCGGACAAAAATGAAGTTTTCGAGCTGAATTTTTTTCTGCAGTCTTTGTATACAATACTACAGAGATAAGGGTATGGATTTTAAAATCGAATAATTTTTTCGAAATTTTTTTTTTAAATTTTTGAAAAAAAATGTCACTGTATTAATTCTTACATAATTCATTTCAGCGTAAAAAATAATATGGAAATACATATTTTCAAATTTTTATCTGTAAAATAACTGGTAGATCATTTTCACTCGAGTGGCCCTCCTTAATATCTCGAGAACGAAGCCTCGGATCCTAAAACGGTAAAGGACTTTTCGATGTCTTCTTGCACGAGGACATTGCGTGTTCCGGGAAGTCCCTAATTTTTGGGACACCCTTACGTATAAACTTCGAATCAATCGAGCAAATTCTACGGCTAAAATCATCGTGGCTCGCGAAGCGCCAAGCAACGGCGCCTGATCCACCTTTATCAAATCATCCAGTCCGGCTCCAGTAAAACGGTGGCTATTCGGATCCGGTTAGCGGTACAAATAAGATAACGACACGTAATATGGAAATAGACGCCTGTATCTACTGTTGCGCAGCATCACCTATCTCGTCTCATGATATGGTAATGCCTCTTTTAACAGAAAAACCCAAGATAACCGGTGTGAATCTTTCTATGGGTTTTTCCCTTCGGTCTGTATCATCCCGTCAGTTGGGCTTGCACACCAGCAGTTTAGTCTTGGGCAGCACGTCACGCAGATTCCATTATCTGCACCGTGTCCTGTGTTCCTCGTCGCATCGCCAATTATTCTCCACCGAGATGTGGAATATTCGTCTGCCAATAATAATAATCATTGTCATCTCCTGCCACTTAATCGGTTGCCTGCAGGTCGCGTTCGGTCGCGAGCTCTACGGTAAGTATACATATAGGTAGGGTAGACCGGGGGCGGTAGTAACAGGGGGGCGAATGTAACACGCTAAATATCTCAAAACATATAATAGATATTAACACCAATTTTGGATATATGATGAAGAATGACATTTGGAATATACACATCCATGCCCTAAGAGTACAGATACGCAATAGACATGGATAGTGAAGAAAATAACTTTTCGATACCCTAAAGTAACTTTTCCTTACTGACTTAAAATTGTAATATAAACACTCCCTTCGCAAGTATGTGCTTGTTCGATTTTTTAATCTGTAATTCGACCTTTTTTAAACTAATATTGATCGTTACTGGGCACTTTTAAGCGTCTCGTTAGTCAAAATTTATAATTTAAGTTCAAAAGCAGAGTTGGGCAAAAAAGTATTTTAAATAAAAATTTCAAATTCGAATAAAACAGAAAAATTTTATTCGTTCGTCGTCGAATAAAAAAAAAAAAAAGTATCTTTATTCGAAGCGCATCGGATGAAAATTTTATTCGACGAGAATTCATTCGACGAGGCATAGATACTTTTTTTATTCGAAGGTCTTCCGCTCTGTGGTTCGAATACTTTTTTCTACTTTAACCGTATCTGTATTCGAAGGCTTCGAATACTTTCGGCAGGCGCTTGGGTCGTCTAAGGGCTGAGGCGAGCGAGGCAGCGGTCCCCTGTTACGGTCGCTCAGCCACGTGTCACCAATTTCACAGAAATTAAAGTTCTTTATTTTTCGTCGTATCGATCTGAAAGTAACATCAATGGATTCCTGATATTCTCCCGATGAAAAGGGCAAAATATCATGCAAATCGGAAAATTTTTAACGAAGAAGGCTATAAATGCTGCAAACCAATTTTTCGTGTAACTTCGTTATTTATAGCCCGAATTATGTCGGGTTTGGTACCATTTTCATGGGGAAAACATTAAAACACAAGGAGTCGATTCATGACACTTTCGTAAAGATCCGACGAGAAATGTGGAAATCCACTTGTTAATGGTATTCCAGCCCCTTTGAGGGTCTAAAGCCATAAAATTCGGTGAGGCACCACGCGGGGTTGACATCGTCCCGGGGTATCAGGTGGCATCTCTATGACAGGCGTCTCTGGAAAATCACCCTGTGGAAAAAGATCTTCCAATTCTGTGGACGATGCGCGCCGAGCATTCGCTTGCGCGCGATGGCCCGCTTTTCGCTTTCGACGAACATTTGCGCGTGTCGCTGTTAAAAACGACCTGTTTGGAGGGTCTGCGCATTGCACGTGCGTGGACGTGGTTTTCGCTGTGACACGGTTTTCTTTTACTTTAGGAGAGGCACCTCCGATTTGCAAAAACTTTAGCTAAGACTAGAACTACCGAGTTTAACAGATACTCGCATCGATTCGCTACCATGCTTTACGCGACTTAAATTTAGTCGACTTAAAATTTAGTCAGTTCATCGAATACAAACTTAGTCGACTAAAAATTTATTCGTTAGTCGCGAATAACTTCATTTATTCGAAATTCGTATTCGAAGGTTGGTCGAATAACAATATAGTCGAATAATGCCCAACTCTGGCCCAGTTTCGCAGCGAGGCGGCAAAACTGTGGTATGGGTTGGTCTTTCTCGATAATCCGAGGAAAAAAGCATTCCAATAATCCGGGGAAGACTGTACACTATATTGAACTCGCTACGCGTAGGGGACGGGAACCCCAATTATACATTTTCGTAAAGGATGTAAAAGTTTATTATATTTCGGGCCTAATGGAACCAGTTGTTTCCGAAAAACTAGCCAGGTTGATCGGCTAGAGCGGCTCATTAGAGTCGCGTTTTATGATCGTATTGTCCCGCACTCCGACGGTGGGCAACGGTGGGTACGGGTACGAAGTGACCATGCACCTATACCTCCCACCAGCTAACAGAGCAATATACGGAGTAACGAAAAGGTCGCTTTTTATTGCATTTTCACATTTAATATTCAGGCCTTTATATTGTGTTCTGTATTTTGCCTTTGTCTTGCGTCCTTAATTATCCCAAACGAAGCGGACTCTGGGAGGTAACAGTTAAGAGCGAAGCAAAAATTCATAAATCGTTTATGGTCGGAAATTCCGTATTTTCGAAGACGGCTTCGACAACATTTGGTTGCTAGCTTTCCAAAGGGCAATCATGAGAATGTGCCTTCGTCGTCTTTAACAATTTATAGATTATTCGCTGTGAACAAAAGCGCGAATTTTCATTAATCCGCGGGTGTCGGTGGGAACAGTTGGATATTTCCTAACGTACTTGAAATAGAAAAAAATAACCCCAAAAGATAAATAAAAATGTGAAATACATATGTATAATGCATCTAATGATACCGTGTATACAATTACTGCTTGGCACAATCTCTACATTCCTTATACTTACTCAATTCCCTTGACCACGTCAAGGTCATCATTCTGAACAACATTTCCCTCTAAACTTTTTGGCGGTCGGCCTTAGTTTCACAGATATTAAGTATTAACAAAAAAAAGACCGTGTATTTTACACTACACACTACAGAAGTGAAACTTGCGCAAAATCTACATACACACCGGGTAAGAAATATGTTAGTTTTGTGAGATAATTCTCAGTGATTATACATATTTTATTAAATATTTTTGCTTTATTATTACGAAGTTTCCATAGAATCATATTCCAGAAAAGAGACAATTGGCTTATGATAACTAAAGTACGAAATGAATGTATTTGATTGTAATTCATCTAAATATCTAACAAATACAGCGTCAATTGTACTTCCCGATTTAGTGGTGGATACAGTACCATCATTATTCATTTTTATATTAAATTTACGATCTAAAAAATCAATCAAATGTTGTGCCTCCGTTGAAGCAAAGTGTACAATAAAATCGCCGCTCAAAATGATAGGCAATTGAGAGAGACCTTTGTCACCAAATTCAGTATCAGATACATCATTACCGTACAAAAGTAAAGATTCGTAAATGAATTGCATTATTTGGAGTTAGAACAAAGGAGTGGGTGCAGCGCAGGACTATCAGGGAAATCCCTACCGTAGTGGAGGGGGAACACCTACATTGGCGTCGATGGTGTGGCTCGGCGTCATCACCCACGCATACATATACCGCAATGCTGTGTAGATGTTCCCCCTCCACTACCACGGGGACGTTTCGTTCGCCGTTCAGCGGCATCAGGCCAATTCACTCTACCGTGCGTAAGGAAGTTTCACTTCAAAAACTTTCGGCATAATATATTGAAATCTGCTTCACAACCGACGGTATTAGTATTGGTTCGAGCTAGATTAGGGCGGGGGGCGCGCGGCCGCGTAAAGCATGGTAGCGAATCGATGCGAGTATCTGTTAAACTCGGTAGTTCTAGTCTTAGCTAAAGTTTTTGCAAATCGGAGGTGCCTCTCCTAAAGTAAAAGAAAACCGTGTCACAGCGAAAACCACGTCCACGCACGTGCAATGCGCAGACCCTCCAAACAGGTCGTTTTTAACAGCGACACGCGCAAATGTTCGTCGAAAGCGAAAAGCGGGCCATCGCGCGCAAGCGAATGCTCGGCGCGCATCGTCCACAGAATTGGAAGATCTTTTTCCACAGGGTGATTTTCCAGAGACGCCGCGTGGTGCCTCACCGAATTTTATGGCTTTAGACCCTCAAAGGGGCTGGAATACCATTAACAAGTGGATTTCCACATTTCTCGTCGGATCTTTACGAAAGTGTCATGAATCGACTCCTTGTGTTTTAATGTTTTCCCCATGAAACTGGTACCAAACCCGACATAATTCGGGCTATAAATAACGAAGTTACACGAAAAATTGGTTTGCAGCATTTATAGCCTTCTTCGTTAAAAATTTTCCGATTTGCATGATATTTTGCCCTTTTCATCGGGAGAATATCAGGAATCCATTGATGTTACTTTCAGATCGATACGACGAAAAATAAAGAACTTTAATTTCTGTGAAATTGGTGACACGTGGCTGAGCGACCGTAACAGGGGACCGCTGCCTCGCTCGCCTCAGCCCTTGGACGACCCAAGCGCCTGCCGAAAGTATTCGAAGCCTTCGAATACAGATACGGTTAAAGTAGAAAAAAGTATTCGAACCACAGAGCGGAAGACCTTCGAATAAAAAAAGTATCTATGCCTCGTCGAATAAAATTTTCATCCGATGCGCTTCGAATAAAGATACTTTTTTTTTTTATTCGACGACGAACGAATAAAATTTTTCTGTTTTATTCGATTTGCTATTTAAATAATTTTTTTATCTAGATAATGCCCAACTCTGTTCAAAAGCATGGTCGGGGGCGATTGTAACATCGGCAGTCGGGGTCGGTTTTACCGCAACAGAACCGAATAGGGACAAAGAAGGCGAATAATATTGTCTTATTTGTATGAAATCATATAGCATAGCACAAACAAACCAAATGAAAAATGGGTGCAATGTACTGAATGTAAGGATTGAGCAGATGAAGAATGCACCAGCCAAAACGCCTTTTATTTCTGCCACAATTGCGATACCACATAATTTATTATAGATTTTACTTTTTTCATTTATTATTATAATTTAAATCAATAAATATTTTAATTTTGTAAAGTTATATTTGTGCTACTATCGACTCCATGCAGTGTTACAACCGACCCGGGGTCAGGGACAGTTGTAACACTTTCTTCGCTTCTCATTTTTTATTAATAACCGGAATATTACTTGACATACAGCGAAACTGTTGTGGCTCAAATAATGTCAGATAAATAAGTAACATTTTCGTAAAAAAAACTGTTGTTGTAACTGTAATAGTTTTTGCGTAATCGTATTCCAAAGTCAAAGTGTTACTACCGCCCCCGGTATCTCTTCTCTTCTCTTCTCTTCTCTTCTCTTCTCTCTCTACATATATAAAGCGGAAAGTATTATTGTGTCTGCAACGGGTAAACTCGGAAACTACTTGACCAATTCTCCTGCGGTTTTCACAGATGTGTAGAGGCAACATTTGGGAAGGTTTTAGGCTATCTATCATCTCGATATTACTAAATGGTACTGAGTAATAAGCGAAATAGTGAAGCGAGGCAGATAAATCTTAAGGCAGGGTCCCACTAGTGCAACTGCGCGCCGCGCACGACGTTTTCGTCCACTTGAAAGGGTCTAATTTATGAGGCCGCGCGCACGTAATGGGCCGACGCTCTGCCAGGCGCGCACGCGGATGCTTGGCGCGCACGTCGAAGACAGTGGAAAATACTAGCCTCCTTTTCTACATCGTGCTTTCTTTATCTAAATAAAGCTAGCGCCGGCGGTTGGGTCAGTAGCCGAAACAACGCCTTCACACTTCATACTACTTGAGATGTTTGAAGGGGTTTACTACGTCGCGGTCACCGATTGCTGAAAATTGTGTTTCAAATGAAATGAAGAAGTTCTCTGCCGTGGCTTCCCTCCCACAGTTCCGCTATCACTTTCAACATCGCTCAGTCATTCGCTATCTCGGTGTCCTGTTGGTTTTTGCTCACGCGATATTATGAGATTGAGAGTAGTTACCATTGCGAGCAATAGTGAAAATACGAACGCCCTTTGTTTAGGTAGTGTGAAAACAGGTGGGTCATAGGCAGGAGATTATATCATGACTAATAGAACCAGCATTCCTCCTAGAGGCCAACTTTCCACATCAGCACAAGAAATTCACGTGTATCATTTATTGAATTTCATTGCTATTGAATTTGTCTTAAAACACACTATCTAGTAATCTCTAAAAAAAATATATTGTTCCATTTAAAAAACCCAACTTGAGCATCGTATCTTTTAAAATAATAATCTAAGAAAAAATCGTCTGGGCTAATAACTTTGCTCCCTCGAAACAAGAAATTCCATATAAACATTTTTTTTCTATCTCAAATACGTAAGGAAATATCCAGCTGCTTACTGTTCCTGCGGACACCCTGTATAGTGTATTACAATTATGCAATATATAGAAACAAGTTACCTATCGCGGCAGTATAATTGTTGCTGTTTACAGCAGTAATTATCGTGTTATTGCTTGCTTTAATATATAAACCAATAGTAATAGACCATAAATACCCGCGTACAAGTGATATGTAAAAGTAAAAAGTACATTTGCGTTGGAAAATACATATTTTTTTCAGTCTTTTCGACGATGCGCGGCGTGCATTCGCGTGCTCGCGTGGCAGAGAAATCCCGGCATAGCGCGCACACGATCGCTTTCGACGCGCGCGTCCTCGTAAAAGTCGACCCTTTCAAGTGTTCCAAACTGCTCGAAAATCCGAGAAACTCGTAAATCTGACCCGTGCGCGGCGCGCAGTTGCACCAGTCGGAACGTCTTTCTGCAACAAATCGGCCTTGCGCGTCGAAAAAAACGTGCGCGGCGCGCCGTTGCACTAGTGGGACCCCGCCTTAACGTGGCGTTCAGCAAGAGATGCGCGTACGGTTCCCCGCACGGTGGTGCGGATCACGCGGTTCGCCAAGAGTACAGACCAGAGATGGGCATTATTTAAATAACAAATTATTTTAAATGACGTATCAAATAAAAAATACTTTAGTCTTATTCGTCATGAATAAGACTAACCCAAGTCAATTTTTAATCGAAGCGTTCATGATTGAAGTAGGTCGATCATGGGGATTCAATCGTCGGCCATGATTGAATACGTCAATCATGGGAATTCAATCGTCGGCCATGATTGAAGTAAGTCAATCATGGGGATTCAATCGTCGGCCATGATTGAATACGTCAATCATGGGGATTCAATCGTCGGCCATGATTGACCTACCTTCAATCATGGGGATGCAATCATGACTGAATGAACAGTGTTCTCGTATTCAACCGTAGTTCAGTCGCGTAGCTCGACTAACCTTGACGAGCCTCGAGACTCGCGAGAACCTTTGATCGATGCCGCGCGAGGCGCGAGTCTAAACTGGCGCCTGGAATTGCTCGGCGATGTGTCATCGATTATACGGAAAGTAAATTTCTTTATTACTTAACCGACTTCAAAAAGGAGGAGGTTATAGATTCGACCCGTTTGTATGTTTGTCCCCTCATAACTCCTCAGCATATGGACCGATTTTGATGATCTTTTTTTTATTCGAAAGAGGGCGATGCCCCGGTGGTCCCGTCCTAGACTAAATCAACACTGGCCCAATATTTTGCCACTTATGGTTAATAATAAAGACTATTGTCACCTAATTATTATTATTTTATGTACGTACGCGCATATTTCCTCAGCATGTTGTGTCAATATACATATTAGTAGGATAGTAGGATAGGATAGTAGGATAGTAGGATAGTAGGATTAGGATTTCCTTACTTTTTCCTTATTTTTAGCACACGTGGCAGTCAACTTCAAAAAAGTTAAATAATTACGCCAAGTACATGAATTATCTTTGTAAAAAGAAGTGAGATCCCCATAAAAAAACTTTCAAAAAGTAAAAAAGTTACGCCAAGTACATGAATTATCTTTGTAAAAAGAAGTGAGATCCCCATAAAAAACTTTCAAAAAGTAAAAAAATTACGCCAAGTACATGAAACAAATAAATCACAAAAATAAAAGATAATATAAATCACAAAAAAAATAGAAGAAAATATATATCACAAAAAATAGAAGATAATAATATAAATCCCCCCAAAAAATAGAAGAAAATATACAATATTTGGATACCGGAGCGTGAATGTTGAATAAAGCACCCTATATATGTAACAATAACCACATAATATATTTACAAGTAACAACGAAGATACAAACTAGTCATAGAATTGTTTTGAGCGTTAAACCACGAAGCGTTCGGTACGATGTCCCGCAAGGTTCTGCCCTTTTCGTCGGTGGTATACGAACGCCCGAAAATTAACGGACGGGGAAAACAAATTTCCCACGCGCCTCAAGGATGCGAACGAGTCCTTAGGATTTCGCTGGAGGCTCTGGCAATCGTCACATTTATTGCCCTAGCCCCCAAGCTCGACCACCCGCAGTAGACACTCGAGCAACCGACCGTTTTAGGCCTGAGAAATACATCAAACTTTCTCTCGTACTACAGTCCGCTACAAATATAAAAAAAGATGTGAAATCAAAATGAGCTGCAAGTACATAAAGGTGCTTTCCAACTGCCCTTAAGATGACACCACTACATAGACACAGCTAAAATGCTGTGTTCATACATTCCATTACTCATATCGCGGAAATTTTAATTATCCCATCAAAAAGAATCCCAATTAAAAACATTGTCGTAAATTAATTAATAGCTTTACAAAATTAATATACAAAATTGCGCCAATTATAACAATGGCTATTTATAAAAATAAAAAATGTATTAAATAATATTAAGCAGATATATTTTTATAGAAATAAATATTTCAATACCAATAAATATTTTATTCAAAATACTTGGCGCTGCTCACCGCATTGGTGTTGCTAAACTGAATACATATGTATAAATTGCATTAATCAGCGTGCGTTACGCAAAAGCATACGCAGTATATTTTTATAATTTTTAACTTTCCTTGATAAAGGTCTAAACGATTGACCGTGTGATGTCCCACTATTTTTCGCGCGGTATTATTCCACCATCTCTTCAACAATCAATTCACAACTCCATCAAAACCTTCAATCTCGAGTCATACCCTACTCCCTCACCCAACCAATCATTTAGACGATATACCTTAGTGGTCCCTGTCTCTAAACGGTCAATCCAGATTCCTGATCTCCTTGGCGATATACCTTAGTGGTCCCTATCTCAAGATGGTCAATCCAGATTCCTGATCTCCTTGGCGATGTACCTTAGCGGTCCCCATCTCAAGATGGTCAACTGCGTCCTCCTTATCTCTCAATTTAAACGAATCCCTCGCACCAAAAACTTACTAATTCGAGACCACGTCTCACCCCCTCCCTCTGCCCTTTAATTTGACTCCACTCTTACCCCTGTACCCATCCAGCTACTCCAAATCCGTCGGATTGAGTATTCCCATATAAAAACCCCCAAAAAATGTAATTGCGACGCATACTTTGCGCATTAGTCATCACTCAGTTATTTACTACGACGCAAATTTGGCGTACGTGCCATGGCGAATTACCGCTCTTACCCTTCATACCTGACATTCCAATCTTTACTATAAATACAAGGCCCACAGAGGCCGGAGCTCATTACCATGTTTACCATTTTTGCGACAAGTGTCAACTTAAACCTCGCGAATATAAAAGTGATAACGAATCGACGAATCTCATTTCATATTATATAAAATCAGTGCGAATCCTCAGAAGAAGGAGAACCACCTATTCTACTTATTGTAAGTCGTTATTACTATTATTATATAACATTGTATGTCATGTTCATCTATATTACTAATATTCTTTGCAAATCATATTATATTATATAATTATTCATTTATCACGTTTAATGCTGTTAAAGCCTATCACTTTATTTCGTTTCGTGCTTGCTGCTAAAGCTTATTACTTTATTTTGTTCCTTACTTGCTGCTAAAGCCTATCGATTTATTTTCTATTACTTGCTTATTGCTTAAAGCCTATTGGCCTATTGCCTGTGTTTGCTCATCGTCAAAGCTTATTGACTAATTTGTATCGTCTACTTATTGTTAAGACCTATGGGTCTATTTTGTATTGCATCTTCATCACCACATATTCGAACGTATCAAAATATCATATATAAATCATATGTTCCTAACGGTACACGTCAAAACAAGACGGTACCCAAATAAACAAACGTTACTATTTCCTAAACACGCCTCGTATCATTGCAGAAATCCTACAATAATAAATATTACAATACATAACACGTCGGTACAACAGCTGATCTCGTTTCGCGAACACGAGAGCTCTTGTTATGTTTACATGACTTTTCCCGAATCAGTGCATCTAAACGTAGTTCGCGGAATAACGCGAGCGGTTCTCTGAAACAAATGCAACAGTAAATCAAAACAAAGCTATTAGCGTCTTAACGGGTGTCTCCCAAATACACAATAACCATTTAAACCTTCCCTGGTCGTTTAGTGCCGCGAAATACATTTTCGTGCCGAGACGCCTGCCCAACTCGTGACGCGAAATACATTTTTGTGCCGAGGTTCCTACCCAACTCGTGTCGCGAAATACATTTTCGTGCCGAGACTCTTACCCTCCTCGTGTCGCGAAATACATTTTCGTGCCGAGGCTCCTACCCAACTCGTGTCGCGAAATACATTTTCGTGCCGAGACTCTTACCCTCCTCGTGTCGCGAAATACATTTTCGTGCCGAGGCTCCTACCCAACTCGTGTCGCGAAATACATTTTCGTGCCGAGGCTCCTACCCAACTCGTGTCGCGAAATACATTTTCGTGCCGAGGCTCCTACCCGAATTTTGTGCTGCGAAATTCACTTTCGTGCCGAAACCTCCTCTTAACTTACCCTAACAATGTCATTCCCCTAAGACCTCAACCCGGGACGTGACAACCGAAACGTCGGAAACTAATTCTTTTATAATTGCAAATGAGCTTTTGTTCCTTTGAATGACCGAAACTGTGCGCCGATATCATATATTCTAATAGCATGAATTGGCGTAAGTGCCCAAAGGATATTTTTCCTTCCAAATATCTTGTTGAAGCTGCAGTCGCAGAAGCTGTTACTGAATATAATGAAGGATGGACGAAAACAATATTACATGCATTCAAGGACAACCAAATGCAAATGAGCGAACAATCATTGAAAATTGTTCAAAACCGTCACAAAGAACGAGTACGCAGGTATAAACAGAAAGCCTCAGAAAGATACAAACGTGCAAGCGAAATGATACGAACTGCACAATCACGAAGAGAACAGGCATTTCAAGAAGAAGAAGGTCCAACGTACGGAGCAGGAGCGTTTTAGTTACTACGCCAAAACATAAAAACTTTATAACTCGGACAAAAATGAAGTTTTCGAGCTGAAATTTTTTCTGCAGTTTTTGTATACAATACTACAGAGATAAGGGTATGGATTTTAAAATAGAATAATTTTTTCGAAATTTTTCTTTTTAATTTTTGAAAAAAAATATGTCACTATATTAATTCTTACATAATTCATTTCAGCGTAAAAAATAATATGGAAATACATATTTTCAAATTTTTATCTGTAAAATAACTGGTAGTTCATTTTCACTTGAGTGACCCCCCTTAAGGGTACATTCTAGTGTAATCCCCTCAGAAAAACGTTTCTTTTTAATTTTTTTTTTAAGAAAACTGTAACACATAGGTTAATCTTTTTGGTATTTATTTATACATATTTTAAGATGACAAATATGTTGTTTTATTGTTTTTTTCCGATGTAGTCTTGAATAAATAGCTATAACTCTGACGGTGATAAAAACACAGATCCACACGGTGTACATGATATTTTAAGGTAGGTTCACCCGAAGTCAAAAATCGAAAATTTTTCTTAAAATATATGAGAATGGTTATCGTATGAACTAACGTTACCGCATATTAATGAAAATTCAATGATTGCTAATGTTTTAATAAATGTGCCCCGAAAACCGGAAAACTTCTACTTCAGTAGAAACTCCCAGTGACAGGCAGGCGCGTCAGCCACGTCGCACTCGATGGCGACCCGACGAATCTTTGTAGCCAGTTTTCTCAAAAACTTATTTTGCATTTTTCCTTCATTCCTGCGTACAGAATCGTTCCCTCCTCGTTCCACGAATTACAATCCATCTTGTTTATCAGTCCCCAAGTTCTTCAAGTTAAGAAACTTAAGCAATCTTTTTTCAATGTGCTCTTTCATAGTATCCCTTCCGAATACGCGAGATTAATAATAACGTGAATTATTCATGTTCCAAAAATTACATGATCGTGAACAATGAAATATGCAACAAATCGTACAGCCAGTTCACCCGCAAGTTACCCCATGGTGTCGACGGCAGTATGATCTGCGCGGCAGATCCCAATCCCATCAGAATAGCGGATGCTTGCCCAGGTGACAGTGGAGGGCCATTAATGTTGTCAACCAAATCTGGTGTAAGCGTGATTGGCATCACGGCTTTTGGGCAGGGCTGCGGCACCGTCATTCCGGGCGTTTACACTGCGATACATATACCCCTTCTTGGACTGGGTCGAGGAGCACGTGTGGCCATCTACAGACAGGAACGGATAAAAAAAATGTAAAAAAAAATTAAAACCTACATCAATAACCTACAAATGCACTAAAATGTAAAAAATAATTTTGTCCTTTTTTAACACTTCACCGACCGGTAAGGTTGAACACCCTACACATCTCGCCGATCACTCGGCGGCAAAAACTTCCGTGACACCGGCTCTATTTCGGCTTAGACTGTCGCGCGGGAATATACAAATATAAGCCGATTAATAGGCTATCGGTCGGTCAAGTGTTAATCTATGAGTCTCAATTTTTTGGAGTCGGCTCCAGATTTAATTTAAAAATTAAATTATTACTTTTGCAGTACAAATATTTACAAACAATCTGCATTTACAGTGGCGGACGAAAGAAAGCTTACAATTTTTAAAATCGCATAACTTTTTTAAAATTGGTCCAAACGACATGAGTTTTTTTTGGGAAGCTAGAAGAATTAGTTTGCTAAGTAACGTGTTTCGTCGTTTTTAAAAAAAAAATACAATTCGTCGGAATAGCAAAAAAAGTAGTAAAGGTGGTTTTTTAAACTTACTTGTGAGCCTGCAATGAAAATTCAAAAAACCCGTTTGTAGATGGAAGTAAGTTGTATACATGCCTAAAATTCCGTCAAAATCAGTTAACGTTGTTCTGAGCTATAAACGCTTAAAGATCGCAGAATAAGGTCGAAAATCGCTGATTTCGGGAATTTTGCGATTTTCGAGTTCCATGGTCCATTAACAAGGATGGCCAAGGAAGAGACGCCTCGGTTGAATCGTGATAATGCGCTGACGGGAACGTGCACGATGATTACCCGTGAAATCAATTGTCCTAATCAAACGGCTGGCCGTGTAACGAGGTTTCCATGAGAAACGTCAGGTTCGCGTACAGGCTCCGCTGTTCGTGGCTCGGTGACATTTAATCGGACACCATCGCTGAGGGCCCTGTTTGTCGGAGGAGTGAATAGGCGCTCCGCATTGTAAACTGGAGCATGGTGCAACTGGCGAAGACGGTAAGGAAGATCTTATTCATTTTCTCAGTTCACCGATTTACCGAATTTCCAAAATGATTTCGGTAGTGATTGGATTGGCAGTTGGCGCTAAGCGCAATTTATGGTTACATAATCCTTTCGGTCGAACCGCGAAGAGTATTATAATGACTCACTTTCACTCTGAGCCGGCCACATTCGACGTGATTCGATATGATTTAACTATCGGTGTCGTTCATCTCTTTCATTTACTATTGACTATTAGCATCTTCTATCGACCATCGCGGGGCTCCATGGTCGCGTACTAAGGGTCAATTCAGACGAGCGATGCAGCGCACAGTGGTCTGGGGATATCTACATTTAGCGGCCAAAATTCTGATTTTTCTGAAACTTGGTGATTAAGGGTTTTTGAGGTCGCTGATAACGAATTTGGCACCAAAAATTCAAAATTCAAAATGGCGGATTCAATATGGCGCGCATTGTGGTCTGGGAAGCAGTATTTTATAGTCAAAATTAAAAATCATAGCCGTACTAGGGAAAATAGAGAAAAAAGATTCAGCTCTAACATTATCTTTGACTTAAAAAAAATAAAACATTAAAAATACACGCGTACGGGACGCCCAAACACCTCGAGCGTCATTTCTAAAAGTCTGCATAAAATTGAAGGTTGCAGGAGGTTGCACTTGAAATTAACATGCTCTTGTTAACAATTGTGGAAGCTATCATGTAAAAAAAGTCCGATGTTAATTTCACTTAATCATTTTTTTATAAGCCTTCTCAAAGTTTAAATTCATATAAACATTGCACTATTTGTTCATGGACTAAAAAATGCCTATGACACATATAAATAACTGAAATATACTTCCTTACCTATATAACTGTATGATATAAACACGTATTTTGATGTTCTATAATGAGTAATTAAAACAATTAGATTCACATAAAGTTTCATGATTTTGTCTTTGTAATATTATATCTAATCAAAGAATCATCTGAAAAGGGAAGGCTATGCGGATTTAGAAGCACCCGAGGGTTGTCAATTCATAAAAAAAAAATGACATTGTAAAGTTGAAGTTGAGAAACTGAATTTTGGCCACCATCCAGACCACTGTGCAGCGTCGTTGTGATCTCGCAGCGGTACATATATGTATATAGAGAGATTTAGACGTGACTCAATTTTTGGCGGCAGTATTGTCATATTGCACGATGCCGCCCCGCTCGTCTGAATTGACTCTAAAGCAGCAAGCGATTGAATCAGAATTGTATCTTCCCCTACTGGGAGTTGGACAGCTTCCTGATAACGCACCGACGAAATAAACGTGATGAGATTTGATTAACGAATTTTTGCTTGTTCACAGATGGTAACGTAACGGGGTTTTAATTAGCAAAGGGTTGAATTCTCTTGTTCGTGATCCTATATCCTTTAGTACTGAACATGTACTTTGATCTTACCGTCTGCAGCAATTCTTAAACTGCGGAGGAAACTATTTCTGTACTTACCGAATAAAAACGACACAAAATGTTCCCGTTATATTGCAGACAGTTCTTGTAGTCGTTTGAAAGACTTTCGAGGGATATAAAATATGCATACGCATGTAATATACATATATGTGGATAAGTATAATGAATGCATGCCTGCCGCAAGTTGTCGGGGAATCACGGTGACTGCCCCACGTTTCTGGGAACAAAAAGAATTGTCAAGGGTGAACCAAGCCTCTTTTACGCTACCTAAGATCTTTGTTTTTATCGATTCCTTGTAGCTACGTGACTCAAACTATTCACAATTGAGGTCGTAAGATGTTAGGTGCTCTATGGCAGTACGAATTTCTTTGGAAACTCATGCAGTACGATAGCATCTACGCGATTGAAAGAACACTTCCGGCGATAATGCTTTTGATATTATCAATGAATACACAAGGAACAAGGTTATTTTTATTCCGGTGTACTTTGGAGAAGGTATTCGGGCCAATGTTGTACAGCCATCAACCCTGACGATCTATTTTTATGGGAAACCCTGGAACCAGTTGCCACGCCATGTTGTAAGCGAATTTCCTCGTCAAAAATCACGGCAACGGCTACCTTGCCGATTTAAACTGACCGCCATCGGACTACTGAGAAATTACGTTAGGAGCGATGAAGTAGGTAGAAAAGTAAATACACAAAGAAACCACTTCTGAGGAACACTCTTCCCTGGAAAACTACTTCTGACCGCTGTCGACCGATCGAATCGAAGAATTTTTTCAAACAATTTCCACCGAAATCTTTGTATCTTTTTTACGCATTCGTTCTTCTATTCCCTTGACAGATAATTACTATTTCACAACATTATGAACTTGATTGCTTCTTCGATATTCTGCCAACATCTTCGATATTCGAGTATTAGACCGCCGTAATTTTTCCCAACTTAACATTGTAGAAGAACCCTATCAAAGTCGACATCTAACATTATCCCGCGCGTGAATTATTCTAATTAAAAGAATGGCAACGGCCAGCGTCGAATTGATGTCGATTACTGGCCACTGATGGTTTCGCCCCAAACATGACGCCCCACATAAATATCAATTACAGTAGCGATGATACGTCAGACGGACTGGTATATCTAAAAAAGGTGGGTCAGGCGCTGTTGCTTAGCGCTTCGCCAGTCACGATGATTTTTGCCGTAGAATCTGCCGGATTGATTCGAGATTTATAGAATGGAGATGCAACCGGCTGGCTGCTCGGATCCGGTTTGCGGCACAAGGAAAGGAACGACACGTAACACGTACATAGACGCCTGTATTGTTGAGCAGCATCACCTACCTCCTCTCAGGATAAGGCCCCTTTTAACAGGGAGATCGGAGCTGACGTGTGCGAATCTTTCTACGAGTCTTTCCCTTCGGCCTGATTCATCGCGGCAGTTCGGCTTGCACGGCATCAGTTTAGTCTTCGGCAGCACGCCACGCGGGTTGCTCTATCGGCACCGTGTCCCGTGTTCCTCATCGCGTCGCCGATCATTCTCCCCCGAGATGCGCGCTAATCTTCTGCTAATCACCCTCTGCCACCTAATCATCGGTTCCATGGAGTTCGCGATCGGGATCGGCAACGAGCTCGACGGTAAATAACAGGATCGTTTCCGCGGTATCTACGTCGCTGAGCAGGGTGTATACGTGTCCATCGTGGGTGATCTCGGTCCTTCCTTTCGGAGAATCTGTTTTCGACGAGGAGGATTATGATTGACCGTTCTATTTTTCATCCTCGGCGAGCGCGCACGAATGCTAAACGAGGAAGTTATTCCCCGTAGATTCGGTATTCCGCGTACGCGAGGAATAAGAAAGAAATGTGCGTCAACAGTGTCTACACGAGCTTTGTGACGTCAGTTTTGACGATTTTACGTTCTTTCCACCGAGCAAGGCGGATTTTGTACGTTTCGAAGTTTGCTTAGCCATTTGCATGGCGTATTGGAGCTGAATTAGTCAGAGTTAAATAGATTCGTTTCCACGTCTCCCTGTGATCACAGTGTAGCAGCTTTACGAGCTACGTCTACTAAGACCTCCGTGTTCATTTTGGCTTGCGCAGAAGGTGATCAATGCACTCTGGAGAATGGCAACCGAGGTATCTGCAAAAAGCTACCAGAGTGCCCTCCCAGGTTGAAGGAAGTGCTGACTGGGAATAGATCCTCGGACTCGAAGGGAAGATGCGGATTCGATAAGAATACAGAGATCGTCTGTTGTCCTGTCAACGTCACGGAGAAGATCGGCCGTCGACCAGCCGAAGCCGGTAGGTTTCGGTATTCCAAAACGTTCTATTCGCGATACGAAACGTAACGTAAGCGGGTGGTCATCGAATCGACCGAGGATCGTCTTAACATAAAGTTTCCTCGTTCAATGTCTCCTCGAGTGTCGATCACGGAACTTCGTTTTTAATTCGTACGCTAAAATCGTGAAAGTTCACAGTCATCCGTGTGACATAATTACGCTGATCGTTGTGGATATACAGAAAGTTACGCCCGCGTGTGAGTCACTACGGTTTGTGTAGAAAAACACGCGCAATATGTGCACATCACATTAGACATGCCAGTGTCATTATTAATAACTGGCGATTGTCGATTACACCAGGATGTATCGGGAATGTTTTTATCTCCGATTACGTGGCGTTCGATTTCAAATTTCTGCGGACCTTGCGATGCGTCCAGTGAATTCCTGACTGGAGAAATACAGATACACGTTTAGGCGCGTGTATATTTCACCAATTTCGTTTTGTTCAAAAGAATGAGATTTGAAAATTCGCATTTACATCTAATCGCGAAATATGAAGTAGAAATTGCAGCGAAAATTTCCGAGAATACGTAGATATAGGAGAACACTGAAAGCGCGTAAATCATTCGAGATGCATGTTCCATTTGAAATTTCAATAGCCGACCTTCCTTTCGTGGTAGATTTATACTTAAAATGAGAAGTAGGGTGACCGTACCTAATATCGCCCATGTTCCTAATATCGCCACTCGCTATATCTGGCAAAGTAAGCACTACAATTTATCGGCAATGCACTGAATTAGTACCTAAACATATGTAGGAAGCCATGCCGTAATTGCAGCGTCATGTGATCAGCAATTACAAAAAGGGAAGTATTTTAGAGAATCTTAATAGTGTAAAAATTTATTGGACTGCCACAATTTTACATCACATGCGGAGAAGGTAAGTCTAATAATTCTGTGAATGCAAGAGTATCTACTAGAAACACCTACTTAATGATGTACTTAAGGAATGAAATCTATTCAACTATTTTTCGTAATGAAAATAGCGTTTTTCTTTTAGCAGTATGCTGGTTCTCACCAGAGTTGGGCATCATTCGACTAAAAAGTGATTGAAATAACGTTTCGACTAAAGCTACTTCGATTTTTCCTTAGTCGACTAAAACTTACCTGAGTTAGCTTTAGTCAAGGCGCCAGAGCTGAAGCTGGTTAGTCAAGAGCCTTTAGTCGTGGGTTGTGACTATCGTTGATCAGCTGTCATTCTATTCTTAGTCTAGAAGGCGACTAACCGGCGAATGCCTTTGCGGCCTGACCCGCGCGCGGTCGCCTACCGGTCAGATTCTACAGAATCTGAATCTCTTTATTTTTCATCGTATCAATATGAAAGTGACGCAAATGGATTCTTGGTGTTCTCCCGATTAATTGGACAGAAAATAATTTAAATCGGACTATTTTTAACGAAACGGGCTTTGAATTCTGCAAACAAATTTCTCACGTAATATCCTTAATTATGGTCCGAATTATATCATTTTTGGGCCCATTTTCATAACAGTTTGCCAACGTTTGTTTTTTTGTTAATTAACCCACCATAATAATTGTAGGAGAAAGCATCAGAAAGAATATGTATGTAGAATCTTTCGATTGTTGAGAAGCCTTTCGGCTCGGATTATCGGGAAAGACCTACCCACCCCACCGTTTTGCTTTCTCGCTTGCGAGCGAGGACCTTCAGGCCCCAGTAGACCGCCCGTTGACAGCCGAGAGCAATAAAACCGACGGGCCACATAAAATCTTCCTGATTTTGATAAGTGTTAATAAAAGTATTACCAATCGATTTCTCATGTCTCCCCGATGAAAATGGGCCCAAAAATGATATAACTGACCGAACCAGTGCGCCGAAACCACTTATTGTTTATTTAAATCATCTTTAGTCACCCTTTGACTAACGACTAACCGTAAGGACCTTTTAACTAGATGTTATCTAGATATTAGCTTTGCCCAACTCTGGTTCTCACTACACCCTACCGGAGAACACTGGTTTCGATGTAATGTTTGTTGCAGGTGGGGTCACGAAATGTGCGGAGCAACCGAAATAAACTTTATTTGTCCAATTTGTACATCTGAACGTAAAAAATGAAATATTTTAAAAATGCTATTTCTATATTTTTGTAATAAAAATAAAATCGAAGATTGATAAAAAAAACTATAGAGCGAGAAACAATAAAAGCACATGTGAAAATGACTTTAAAAACTCATATATTCATGAATTAATCAATATTTCTTGAGTAGGCGATATTAGGTACACTTTTCTCAGGACCAGATTTTTGCATGTCTTACGTTTTTTAATTCCTAATTAGAAATTTGTAGGTTTCAACGAGTCTAACTTATGCTCCATGAAAGATGGATAATTTCTCTTTACTTTGAAACGAATTGCATGGCAAAATATCAATTATTATTCAATTGGCAGCGATTTAACTTTTGCCAGGCGATATTAGGTACGGTCACCCTATGCGTTTAATAAAAGATACATACCCTTTCGAGCTTTTCCCTCTCGCACACGTTTAATAGCCCAACAATCTTGCTCAACTAAAATTATACCAACTGTTCTTTCTGTTTTTTCGCCGTTCAGCTTGCCAGCAGTATAATAACACAATAACAATAAACGGCAGGATACAGAGCGACCTGGCGTTTCATATATACGGCGGAGTCGAATCGCTGACTGGTGAGTTTCCATATATGGTGGCTTTAGGATATACGAACAAGGAAACCGGCGTGGATGCATCACCTATTACATACACTTGTGGAGGTAGCTTGATATCCTCTGAACACGTGTTAACTGCTGCGCACTGCGTGATTAACATAGAGGACAGGGTCCCTGTCGAGGTAAGCACCGCTCATTGTCACCGAGATACCAGTCGCTTTCCCTTCGTTACAATCAGCAAAGACACTCTGACCAAGTTGATGTTCTTCGGGGAAATGCGTAAACTCTACACCTTGTTGCAGGTACGCTTGGGAAACGTAAACATAACGAGCAACGAGAACACCCAACGAATCCCGATAAGCGACATAATTTCCCACCCGAAATTCAGGCGCAGCAGGTACTACTACGATGTGGCCATTCTGAAACTGAAGTTCAAGGTACAGATCTCGCCTACAGTTAAGCCTATCTGCCTGGAAACCAAATCGGTAGCTACCATCGATATAGCACCGAGAACAGCTTTGGTAGTGGTTGGATGGGGACGCATTGAGTTCGATAAGGAAAAGCTATCGGACAAGCTGATGAGGACACCAAGTCTCAGGTACTGCGTACGTAAAGCTTATTAACCCCACAGTGCACGCGTGAATTGAAATCACACCATTGCGCGCGTTGAGCAGGCCCGTATCTCCAAATCTAGGAATGCAGAGACATTTTGAGGAAAAATATATTTTTTCACTGCACGTAAACGGCCGCCCTTAAAATACGTAAGGGTAATTTGAGCGCTTTCTTATCCCCTGATTCCCCAAGTTTAAGAATTCGTAAGATTTTATATTCCACACCTCCTTGCTTACGTAATTTTTTCAGTTATTAAAATTCATTTAAAGATTTATATGATTCATGTAACTCGATTTCGTGTGTGCGACGAAACACCGTTTTTTAGGCTACTCATATTGAAAATTAGGTTAAAAAATATTACGTAAGATGGAATTTAAGAACGATCCCTAACCATCGCACTCAATCTTTATTAAGAAAAATATTTATAACAAAATGGAATACCGAAGAAATATCTCTTTAACACTACGGGTCATCGTTGTTTTTTTATATTCATTTAAATGTTCACTTGGGCCGCTGTAGGGTTAATAATCATGAAAAGTAAGGCAGAATCGATTTTGAAGACACGTCGTCTCGGTGCTTCGGCTGACGCGCCTGCGGAAACACTTAAGTAGAACCTCCCAGTGACAGACAGACGCGTCAGCGACCAAGTCGGACTCGATCGGCCCGACGCATCTTCGTAACCGGTTTTCTCTAAAACTTATTCCGCATTTTTCATTCATTGCTGCATAAAGAATCGTCCCCTCTTCGTTCCACCAATTACAGTCCATCTTGTTTATAACTCCAAGTTCTTCAAGTTTAGAAACTTGAAGTTCTTTTTTTCAAGGTGCTCTTTCGTAGTAGGTATCGTTTCTAAATACGCGAGATTAATACTACCGCGAATCATTCATGTTCCAAAAATTGCAGTCTCGTGAGCAGCGAAGAATGCACTAAATTTTACCGTGACTTCAACCTCAAGTTACCCCGCGGTATCGACAGCACTATGATCTGCGCAACGGATACCAACAAAAGCAGAATGGCGGATGCTTGCTCAGGTGACAGCGGAGGGCCGCTACTGATGTTAACCGAGTCCGGTGACAGCGTGGTTGGCATCACGGCTTTCGGGCAGGGCTGCGGCACCGTCATTCCGGGCGTTTACACTACGGTGTACTCTTTCTTGGACTGGATCGAGGAGCACGTGTGGCCAACTACAGAGAGGAATGAAGAGCGCGCGGGGCCAACCACGGACAGGGATGAAAAGGGCGCGTTATCAAAGATAGTCTCTGCAAATTTTAGCTTCTGGTTCGACGACACTGACGAATAAACGTCACGCGATATATCTGGAGAATCTATTCAGGAGATATTATTCCCATCCACCTTCTCTTCCGCATACCGAATCCTCCCGGCTCGCTCGCGCCCCGTCGTAAACCAACGAGCGGACAGTGTAAACATTAACAAAACCCGCTTTTATTTATTCACATTCTGTACAAATGTATTTTACATAAAGTCGATGATTATCCGCCGTCTCCGACATATGCATTGGACGGCGATCCGTGATTTAAGCATCGTTCCGAATATACTCCCGAAGCGAAGTACCGTGCGATCAATGGAACAGGCAAGGAATAAATAAGGAACGGATGGTCTAACAATTATTGTTTCGCACACGAAGATCTCGGACGCGCCCAGTGAGATAAAGAATTTTGAAGAAAAAACAAAACAACTTAAAGGAACACACCAACACCCAACACCAACGTTTATAGCAGTTTCAAATAATCTAAGTTACGCTTTTAAGTAATAAAGTTAACGCACGCCCGACGCAAGCGTCCGCGCTCGCTCGTGCCGTGCACACGATCTCCATTCCACGCCCGAGGCGAGCCGTTAATCCTACACCTTGGAATCCTCCCGCGCCCAGCGAAGGACGCGCAACGGTTATAACACAATGCGCGTACCGTGATACATAATACTGTCAAGATCAGATGCGATTGGAGGCATGGATAGACGCGTGCAACCTAACGAACGAGTTCCAAGAAATTTCATTGCTCGCCGCGCGACGTTCCCGCCGGTCGAATGAAATTAATCGGGAGTCAGTTCTCTGGCGCCGTGCCTCCGTACGCTCTACGGTAAGATTCAATGGGTTGCGTGCGTAGAAATTGAGAGAGGGAGAAAAAGGGGATTCCTCGTCGATAGAGCTACGTGTATTCCCAACACCTGTAAGAGCAACCACCCAGCGTCGCGTCCCTGAACATCTCCGTAAGATTCCAAGATTCACGCCAGCCAGTCGTACCGAGATACCAAAGTGCCGAAGGAGACGCGAGACGGTCGATGGATTAATCGAATCATCCGAGTCGTCCAGTCAGAGGGCACGTTTCGGGAACGGGCTTACCTCGCAAGCCCGTCGACGCGAAACATCCCCCTTTATTGGTGCCTCTATTAAAGCCTCAGCCCCATTTCGTGGCTATCGTGTACAGCGATCTGAGGAGCTCCAGCGCCCTGCCGTCCGACGAAGAGCTCTCGTCCTCCTGCAAAGAGTTGCTGCCGTCCGGCGTCACCGCCTTCTCCGATCTCTTCACCATGTTCGCGGAGTTCTCCGTGGTGGTTCGAAACCTCCGGGTCTTCCTGCTCCTGTACGTGGTGACCGGCGGCTCGGTGGTCGTCATCGGGGTGGTGGACGCGGTTCGCGTGTAAACGGAGGATCGTAGGGCAGGCAGGGTGAGCTGATTGATACCAGCCACGACGCCCCTCGACTCCTCCGACGAGAATTCGTTTACAGGCAGCTTGAGAAGCGCGTTCAGCAGCTCCTCCTTCTCCCGCTCCATCGTTTTGTTCACCGGGTCGCTGCAGTGTCTGACCAGCAGCAGAACCAGCTGCCTTACAGTCTCGTTGTTATCCGCCTGCTTCATCACCCTCATCAGGGTGTTGCTGCTCGTCGCGTTTAATTTGCCGAACAGTTTCTCCGCGATCTCGTTCTCCGTCCCGTTCGAGCTGGATTCGACTGGGTACGGTGGCGAGGACACTGCGCCATCTCGAGGCAGGGTGGACGTGATGGAGGACGTTATGGTGGTGGTGATGCTGGAGCGCGTGGTGATCACCGGTCTCGGGGTCACGGTGTTCTCGACGGAGAATGAAGTCGGGAGCAAGGAGAAGGTCGTCGGCGAGTCTTTGTCCCTTGACAGTCTATTCTGTGGGAAAGGTAGGTCCGATTCGTTGATGGACAAGTCTTCCGAGCTGCCGGACGAGTCCTCGTGCAGGGAAGGTGTGCTCGCGTAGTCGAAACTTTCGTGGCTGCCCGTTACGCTGTCCAGACCTATGGGGATCGTTGAGCTGGGATCGGATTCCAAACCGTGATTGATGCGCTGAGGATCGACGAAGACGGAGGTCTCCCAAAGGTGCGTCACGGCGGGCGACGACGTCCAGTGATCGTTGCTCAGCATCTTCAGATCCTCCTTGTCACCGGCGCTCTCGAACGAGTCGCTGGATTCAGTGTGAGAGCAAGGTGTGGTATCCGCGATATTCGTTGTGCCGAGGTCTAGCGCCTTGGGCGTGCCTGTCGGCGAATCCTCGGTCGACTGGATATTGTGCTCGTCCACGCGGTTGTAAGCGCTCCTGAACTTCATGTAACTAGTTCGCGACGTGGGGACAGAAGCTGCGTTGGATTTCGGCTCGAACAGCGATGCCTTGTGGTGGTGGGCTTTGTGGGCTTGATTGCTGGGCGTCTCGTAGCTCTTGGAGGGGCCGAATGTCGTGGAGCGCGCACTCTGCACGGACATCGGGGTGCTGGGATAGCTCTCGGGATTCAGAGACTGGGATATCCTCTCGTTCTCCCTTCGTATCGTTTCCAAGTAGCTCTCGAAGAACGGGGGAGTGAGCTGCTGCTCTGGTTTCTTGCTCGTGGGCTTCTTGTTCCAGCTGTAAGTGACCATGTGCAGCAGCAACGACGGCGGAGAGGGCGTCGGCGAAGCCACGTAGTTGTCGCTCAAAGGTGTAGTGACAAACAGCTTGTCGCCTCTGTAAGGCTCAGTGACGATCGTGACGCTGTTATTTTGGAAGCCACCCACTCGATTCCGGCTCCCGGTCTCGCCGGTCGGGACGTAATTCTCGGTCACCGGCGATCCAACCTTGTCTCTGCCTATCTCGTTATTCCGATTGTAGAGCACACTCGAGTCGCCCGTGTACGGGGTGCTGCCGTGCTCCACGGCGAACGTGTTGTCTGCCAGAGGCGCCGCAGTATCGAAATAAGAATTGCTCACGGAATTCGGACTCGTCTCGTAAGCATCGCGACTGGACGCTCTGGGAGTGGTGTAGTAAGTACTCGGCAACGTGTTGAAAGTCTCGTAAACATCCTGGAGCGTAGTGGGCGGCTCAAAGGTGGTGGGATACACGGTGGTCAATTTTTGCCTGAGGTCGTTGCCATCGTCCGAGAAATCCAGCACCTCGTCCTGCTCTCTAATCGAGGACGTGTAATCCTCGTCCGCGGTCGAATACGCGGTCGTGGTCTTCCATTCTTCAGGCTCCGTCGTCGTCCTCGCTGGCTCGGTAGGCCGGATCTCTGTGAGCACCCTCTTGAACGTATCTGGATCCAGAAGATACGCGGACAACGCGTGAGTGAAGACCTGAGCCAGCTCTCGTAGCCGGCTGCTGTTCGACTTTCGAAGATCGTCCAGCGACCCTCCGCTCTGCTGCAGCTCCAGGTCCTCGTTGTAATCTTCGCCGTAGACGCTGCTGCTATCCAAACGATCCTCCGTCGTCACGTTATTGCTCTCGACAGCGTCGTTCAGCCTGAACAACTCGGCGTACGAGTTTATGGTGTGCTGCGTCAGAAGGCTGGACGGCACTTGCGCTGTCCCGTTGCTGTTCCTCGAGACGATCGACTTCCCCGCATCCTCCTCGGACTCGACGCCGACCGAGGTGGAGTCGGTAGTCTCGTTGGAGTCGAAGTTCTCCGTGGCTGTGGAGAAGTACAGAGCCAGGGAGTGCAGAGTCGAGGGGGCCGGGGCGCTGGAGACGTTGGCTGGCCTCTCGGACAGGCCGGTGGCATTGTTCTCTAAATTCTTTAAAGAGCTCAGCATGCCCAACGCGTGCTCCCTCTCCGAGAACCGTGGCGAGCTCGATTTCAGGTTGCTCGACGAGGTTGGCGAGGACTGCCTCAATTTCGGTATCAAGGTCCTAGCCGACGTGAACGTGGGCACGGTAGGGCTGTACGGGGTGGGCTTGGAAGTTGAGCTGGTGGTCGTGGTGTAGGCGTAATTCTTGGTGAACGGGACGTAAGGTCCAAGGGTGGACATCACCTTTCCCTGCTTGTAGGTGAAGCTTCTGTCGTAGGGGCTCAAGTCTTTCTCTGTCACGACGTTCTGCTGGTAAGCAGGGGTAGTTTTAAAAGGCTTCTCCGTGGTGGTGCTGACCAAGGTTTGTCGATACCCCGGGGTAACTGTGGATGGACTCTTGCTCGTTACTCTGTTGTATTGACTGTCGAAAGTACTCCTCGTTGTTGGGCTTTCTGCGCCTCGGCCAAAGCTACTGCCACGAACGGACGAAGTAGGCAGAGGAGTGACCTGGCTCGCGCTGTACTTCTGATGAACAGAATTCGGTGCGACGCTGTTTTCACGATAACCCTCCGTGGTTGTGTACGAACGAGTGGTCGGAGGCGCCTCCGTCCCTGAATTTCCAACAGCCCCGCTGTTCGTATTTCTATTATCAAAGCTGTTATAATAACTCGTCGTGGGTAAGGTGTTTCGAATGCCCGCGGTACTCCCGCCGTTCCCCCTGTAATCGTAACTGCTAGTCGGTGGAACGTCAGGATCCGTGGATGGAACGTCAGGAGTCGTCGAAGGATACGTCGCAGCGGTACTCTCTGCGGTAACGTCGTCGTTACAAGGAGGCGTTATCGTGGTGGTTACGTACTGCGTGGTCGATTCGAACGGGGTGTACGTGGTGCTCGTAAACGAGGTGTAATCGTTCCTCTGGGTGGAATAGTCGTCGCCTCTAGGAGTGGTCGCGCCTATTGGGTCGTAGTCAGGGCTTCTGGTCGTGGCGTCGCGATTCTGGTACAGCTGATAGTAATACTGATGCGAGTTGCCAGCGTTCTCATTGAACCTATTCCCACGATTGCTGACGAACGCCGCGCTCTCGGCAAACTGCTGTGACTCCTTTATCGGACTCGTATTACCGGCCCTGAACGTCGTAGACTCCATGTAAGACGGGGTGACCCTTTGCGGCGCGGTGGGCGTCGAACTATTCCTCGGAGCGGAGCTTTTAAACTTCAATCTCTTCCGCGCTCCCTTTTCGTCCCGCTGGCTATTCGTGTTCCGGTTGGTGGCGTGATAATTCTGCGCCTTCTTGGGGGTGCTGTAGTAATCCTGGGTGGTTGGGTACCTGTTCACGCTCCCTTCCTCGGTGTTCCTTGTGAACTGATTGAATTGCTGCTTCGTGTTTGGTGCCTGGCTCGTTTGGAAGCCATTCGTGTACAATTGGTTGCCGTCTCTTTGTCCGTTCGACTCCTGGCTGAAATTGTTGCCGGAGTCGAAGTAACGTGAGGTCTTTATCCGATCCTGATTGGGCTGCACCTGATTCTCTAACGGCGGCTCCTCGTACGTCCTCACTCGCCCGTTCTGCTTGCCGTCGTAGCTGAGATTCTGCACGTCGTAGTAGTCCTGCTGACCGCCCGCGTCCACCGATTGCTGATAGTCCAATCTCGATCTCCTTGACTCCGCTCGCCTCCGTTCTTCCTCGATCAGCTGCTCGCTGCTCTGCTCGTACAGTTCCGTGGATTTGCTGCAGTCCACCTTGAACCACCAGTCGCAAATCAGCTGCGACTGCTGGAAGATGGTGCCGTTCGGGCAGAGGAAGGATATCTTCCTGCCGTTGTCGCAGATGTGGAATACCTGCAACGATATGTCAAGATCGCAGCCGTTCTTGCTCTTCCGTTTCCCGCGGGGCACGTACAATCCCAAGCGTTTTAATATAAAATGCTCGTGCCTCCGCGCAGAGTACTCCTCAACCTTCCCCTGATTACATATCCGACTGTGAATCGCGTACCCGACGGCAGCAATTACGCCGAGCAAGAAGTATCAGGGCCATTTATTACTTACTTGACAATTTGTCTCCAGGTCCGCGTAGTAACCACCTTTCAAGCCACGGCAACTGAACGATGTGGCCGGAATCGTTGTCAGAGCCGGGAAGTCTACTCCAGGTTGCCCTGTCACGCCTAACAAAAAAAGCATACATTCTTTTAAACGACTAGATCATCTCCTCTCGAAAATCATCCGGTGCCTCGGCTTTTCCTCGGCGGAACTCCTACTTCCTACGTATTTCCTAAGGTCTCATAGCGCGAGGGAAGTTTGAAAAATAAGCACCGAGGAATGCCTTAATTTCCATGCAAGCTCGTTGTGCGCATGCAAACGAAACCTTGTCGAGTGGAAGTTCACTTTACCTCGCTTATCGCGCATTATACATAATGGCATAAAATGGTATTCTTCTGAAACTTTGAACTGATAGATGAAAAGAGAGGAGGTGATACAGATTCGTTTCTTCATTTTCTTTAACGTTTTCCTTTTTCCCATCGATCGCTATCAATTTACCCAGCGATCGGGGGATCGGTTGTCGCGTCGATCGGTTTCAAAAGAATACTAACTAGATGCACGCGCTTTGCTCTACGCGCGGTAGGAAGCTGGAAGAGAAAGTGGTCGATGCAGTACTTGTACAGTATTAATAATAATACCCGCTCCTTTGAGCCATTCCTTGAGAAGATCCGCGTTGCCGAAGAAGACTGGGAAAGGAAAGGCGAAGAAAGTATTTTAGAGAATATAATAGAAGGGGTTAATAGTTAGTTAACGGCGTTAGTAAGTCAGCATTGGGACCTTGATAAACTTGGTACTCGCCATTCTTCTCCGGTGCTGATCTTTTTACGATTCTTCTCAAGGATTCCGCGTTCTCTTCTGCCGATGGATCTGCGCCCGATAGATCCGGCCCCGATAACAACCCCGGCAGGCTCGTCCTTTTGTTGCTATTCTCTGACTGGAAAGGGAAAACGATTCATGACAAAGTCCAACATCCACTGCAGAGCCGTGCAACGCATTCATTCATCTCGTTCCATTATATTCTAGCAGGAAATGTTTACGTGACGCCCTAAGACGGGAGCGTCAATGAGTAGACATAATAATCACCTCTGCCTTGCAGTAGCCGGGCATGAAACTAACTGCTGAACCTGCAAAAATGAATGACACGTCAACACCGACATACTAGAGACGATAACGTTCGCGTAGCTTCATAGAATTAAATTAAACTTCTTTCAACGATTAAGGAGTCATTTCGGTTAGCGCGCTGATAAATCCTGCGATTTTTCAGGAATTTATTGCGACGAAAATGATTATAGTAATGGAATAAAACTTTTTTCTATTTATTAAACTACATTTCTACAGTAAATAAAAAATATAAAAGTAATAAAATTATTGCTTTTCAAATGCTTTTGAAAGCGGCCTTGATGACATGTTTAAAAATTCATGCCTCGCTCATGAAGGCGTTTTCAGCTGTTAGACTTATCCGAACCCAAAAATCGAAACAGATTCTTGATCGGTATTACTGTCTCTATCGCTCGGACTATAATTAGTGATTTATCTTCAAAGTTAGAAAAATGGCGGGCAAAATGCAACAAAAATGTCTTTCCGGCTTTGTACTATTTTAAATGTAGATTAGGCTCAATGAAAATACTTGGTTGTAGTCACTGCGAGAGTCACAGGTGTGCAGAATAAGCAGTAAAATTTATAAAGCAATCGGTTCGATAGATTTTGAGATTTTATCTTCACTATGTGGACAAATAACGCTTCGAGAAAAACGCGTTCAAAGTTTTCATCTACAGAGGCCGAGCCCCTGCGCTCCTTACAAAATACCTCTGTAGAAGCTAAGATAATCGGAATTTCTCCATGAAAATTTAACAGTACATTCTTGAGGATATGTACTTTCGAAAAATGTTTAAAAAAAATCGTTTTTTCAACCCGTCTAACCGGAATGACCCCTTAATTAATACCGCGGTACTTACATAAAAATATGATTATTTCAAGGTAAGCCATTCTCGATAAATCCTTGTGCATGATTCTATAACAAAACGAAAGATAAACAATTAATCTCCCTTTAACGCCAATACCTTCGCGATTAACTTCACCGAAGGAGAACTAACAAGCACTCATGGGTGCCCCGCACGAAGAACGGCCTATTAATCGATCTCACTTCCACGCAAACACACCATTAAAATCACACCGGTACGTTCCCGATTAAACAAAAGGAATTGGAAAATGCTTATCATCGCCTCGTGAGCTACATAAACAAAAGTCCCCATTAGGTACCATTTTAATTGTAATCACGGTACAGTAACAGAATGAATCTACGATCGAACGACTGCCAAGTATAATGAAGTGTCAATGACCACAGGACATTTCAACATCGTCACCCTCTGTCCCCAGCGCTCCATGGACCATTAGCAAGGATGACCAGGGAAGAGGCGCCTCGGTTGAATCGCGATAATTCGCCGGCGGGGACGTGCACTATGATTACCCGTGAAATCGATTGTCCTAATCAAACGGCTGGCCGTGGTAATGGGGTTTCCACGAGAAACGTCACGTTCGCGCACGGGCCCCGGTGTCCGTGGCTCGGTGACATTCAATCGGACACCGCCGCTGAGGGGCCCCGTTTGTCGGAAGAGCGGATAGCTGCTCCGCGCTGTAACGGGGCATGACGCAACCGGCGAAGACGGTAGGGAACATCTTGTTCATTCTCACGGTTCACCGATTTACCGGACTTTCAAAATGATTACGGTAGTCATTAGCTTGGCAGTTGGCATTTGATGCGACGCGCAATTTATGGTTAATCCTTTCGGGCGAACCGCGATGAGTATTATAATGACGTACTTTCACTCTCGGCCGGCTACACTCGGCGTGATTCGATATGATTCAACGATCGGTGTCGTTCATCTCTTTTATTTACCCTCGGCTATTAGCATCTCCCCGGGAATTGATTCCGCTATCGACCATCGCGGGTCTCCGCGGTCGTGTCGAGCGTGCGATTGAATTTCGAATTTTCACTTCGCCTATTGGCAGTCGGACATCGAGACGCGCGTGAACTTTGACTCGTCGTAACGAGGTTTTAACTGTTAAACGATCGAATCCGCCTGTTCCTGATCCTACATCCCTTAGCAGCCGAGCGTGTACTTCGATCTTACCGTCCGCAGTAATCTTTAAACCACGGAGAAAGCTGCTTACCGAATACAAAAATGCCACAAATTGTTCCCATTATATCTCAGGCAGTTCTAATCGTTTGAGAAATGAAACGGAATACGAGGAACAATCGAAGAGCAATTTCGGCTCATCCCTGCGGTGTACGGGATGAGCCCGCGGGTCCCAGAACGATTACGGCCCTCTCGGCGATGATTCTTAACCATCGTAATTTGGCGGCTGGTCGAGGGAAATATATTGTGCCTGTGCCCGTAATAAGGGGTATCTCGATTTTCCAGTAATCGGTCCCGATGGCTCCGGCGACGGAGAAGGGAAGAGCTTGCCGCACAGGGCCCTGGCGGATAGAGCGATGTCGAAACAATAGCCGGCAGATAGCGAAACAAAACTTGGCGTCTTAACGAGCGCGTACTCGCATACGTACCGCCTTCCTCTTTTGTAATGCTAATTCGAAGGAGGCAATTATTTCAGGAGTAGCCGGTAACCTTCTGCTTTTCCCGAGCGACGCCGGCGGAATTGGTTATCGCCCATACGGGGCCGTAGGGGCGGCGCGCGCGAAAGTCGCCGCGGAAAAATTCTGCCCGGGTCGACGATCCAGCGCGTGCACCGAGACTTGACGGAGAAGAAACGAAAGGAATCCGGAAATTACGACAGCTCGTTTAATTATTCCCAGATGCTGCTCGCCGGGCCGTCCTCTTACACATCCACCGAGCAGCAAAGACAATAATTCCTGCCGCGTTTAATTGCGCGCGCGCGCGCGATTTACACGCGATGGGGGCCACCTATAATCGCGATCGAAAGTCGCGAAACAGATGATCAATCCTTTCCGGCCCGTTTATTCACCTTTGCTCGGGCTGAGATTCAATGGTACGGCACCGGAGCATCGTGCAAGGGTAACGATCCGATGAACGGGCAAACGGATCGAGTCACCAGATTATTATCGGCCAGACTAGTTGCGTGTCGGGGGAAACAGATTACTTTTCCCAATGAGGCCTGAATCGGGAAAGTGGGAACGGCAAGATCGTACGCCGCGCCGCGCCGGCTGCATGTAACTCGCTGGTTGAATGGGGGGCCTTTATTAGCCGAATCCCATGCGGAGTGACGCAAAATCGAATCGCCGATAAGTGCGAGGCAGTTTTTCGCGGGGGGGAAAAAACATGCCGATGCCCCTTTGGACGTTGCCACTGATTCACGGCAGTTGCTCTGTAACCATTATCCTTAGTTAAACCGGTGCATTGGGGTAACAGGCTCAGCTGCGCCGGCTGGGAGGCTGTGCTCGGTTACCTTATCAAGATGTCGAAATCATTTAATGGCTATCTTCCAGCGAACTTGCACGACCATTTGCCGGCTTGAATTTAAGAGGCAACTTTTCTATCGCTTGCTTAACGACTAGATTAAGCCGCACAGGCTCCTGTTTCGCAGGCGAGTATTGTTATTCGGATCCCGAGATATTTATGGAAATCTGGGCTCCCACTGTTCAAGCTACCCGTGATATTGAAACGCGTAATAAGATCTCTCTGTTCTGTCATTCGTTCAGCTTCAACGAGGCAAGCAACGGCGAAGTTAATTATGTGGATCAGCTGCGGCATTTCTCAGCGCATTTTATTACGGTTGAAAACATGAAATTCTCTTTTCTCAGTTGCAGCTCCGGAAGGCAAGAGCTAACCATCGGCTGAGCTCGCCGTTTCCCGTGCTTTTTTATTTCTCTTTTCCGACGCGGTAACGTCATTGCCCGCTGGGCAATTTGCAGTTTCATTCGTGCTGACTAATTTTCTATGTAATTTCATCTGGGTGCAAGGAGAACCCTCCGAATTACACATACGTTTCTTTACAGCCAGGTGTATCTGTTGCGCGGTTGCATTCTTAACACCATCCACCGGGCGCTTTGCGTTATTACAGAGCCTCGTTGAAGAAGAATCATGTTTTTTCGAAGCCTCTTCCCATGTGCGGGTGCCATCTTACGTAAAGCATTGTATTCATTATGGGAGAGTTCGTGTAACTGGTCGTTCCTTTCGTGACTGACTTTTGGTGCCATAATCCTTTCATACCGAATTATTTGGCACCGTGTTTTTCCTTTCATTCCATCTTGATAAAGCAGCCTTCCTTTCCGGTGACACGGCGCTCCGCCGATGTAAATTGAGGAGATCCTAAAAACGTGCCAGCAACGAGAGCGACCGCCCGTATCTCTACCTCTATCTCCCCTCCTATTCATGTCAATTTCCCAAACGCGTCTTATTCATTCCATATTTACCCTAAATCCCCTCGCAACCAACATCCACCACGACCATCCGCAACCTACTTTCGAGCGCCTCGATCTCCTGAATTCAATACACTTTACTTCTCACAACGAAATAACGAAAGCGTTATAACTTAATCGCTACCGCTATCCCATGATCGTTATTCACACTTTGCCGAGGAGAAAATTTCAAAGTGGCTGCTTTTCGAGCGGATCCTGAGCGCCGGTCGCGGATGAGCGGCGTGAGAAAATGAAGTAGCACCGTATTTTCGGTACAGGAAACGCTCGACGCGCGATCGTTATAGAGCAGGCGCCTTATGAAACATCCTGTTCACGAATATAAGTCCGACACATACGAGAGCCTCTCTCTCTCTCTGTCTCTGTTGGTGACGGGAAGACAAGCCGAGACTCGGTGAGAGAAGCGGAAGTACGGACCTCCTACCGTCGTGGAACCGCGGCATCGTGTCGGCGCTGACCCTAAGCCACGGAGAATCCGCCCGCGTTTACGGTCCCGGCTGCAGAAGAAAGGTCATTTGGGGCCACTCACCGACGCCTCTGCCGGCGCGGAAGATCGCCGAGATATCACGAAGAGGAACGAATCTGATTACCGTGCCCGGCAAGAAGATCCTAGAAAGCGGTTATAAGCCGATATTGAGCCATGCAGGGGACGGCTCGTGGAACTCGGGATGATTGCGAGCGTCGCGTCCCGTCGCAATCCGACGTTTAACCGAATAAAGTCGTGTCGCGGCGAGGCGGCGCGCCCGGCAATATCCGCCCCGCGTCAGCGCCAGCGGGGGCTCCTCGGCGTATAATTCCAGTCGGTATTATTCGCCGCAGGCCCGGGGAATGTTGAAACAAAGTGACGCTATGATTACCGTGCACGCCAGTGGAAGACGCGGTTCCCCGCAAATCTCCTTTTATCCCGATAATAAATAGCTGGGAGAGTAAACTCGGCGGATCCGCGTTTCGAGATTCCTTTCGCTGCGAGGAGGGGTCGCTTGGAATTGACAAAGATGCGAGCGCTACCGAGATTGGCGAGTATCAATTACAGGGGACGGTTACTGTAACGAAGCCTGGGAGGGAAGTCTTTCTACAGACGTTGCCAAGACTTTAGTATTACACGCGAATACTCCGAATGCTCGCGGAATCTGGTTATTGCGTTGTCCCGCGATGGTGCAGTTCTTTATCTTTTTTATCGTTCGCTGTGGTGCGCGGCGGGGTCGGTTTTGCAGCTGGTTGCCCGCCGCCTGTTTCTACAGCGCGCGTCCTCGCGTCATCGCTCCGAGACGGAAGCGAAGCGAGCGACTCGTACGATTTATCGAGCAGCCGCTGATCCGGAAGACGAGCCCACTTTCGCCGCAAGGAGCATCGGTCGCCGTAGCACACGTCTGGCTACCTACGACCTCGCGGGGCACTCGCCTCTCCTCGCGCGCCGCGATTGCGAGTCGCTCCTCCGCGACCTCGCTTCTTCTTCTCCTTTTCAGCACGGAGAAACGCCGATTGTCCTCGCGTTTTCTCGCGTGCTGACGGGCGAGGGAGGGTGGCCGCTCTAACAGCGGCGCGGAGGAGGCCTATGACATAAGTGGAATTACGAACAACACACGTGCTACCGGTACACACGCCGGGACTTTCTGAAAGGATCTCCGCGATGGTATCGCGGCTCCCCTACTCCCGCCCCCGATTATCCGTTACAGGCTTAATCATAAAGCGACGAGAGGATCGTTCTCCAGGATACTTATGAAACATCGTACTCAGCGGGGAAAGAAATTAGGGTAGACTAGAAGGACGAGCAGCGAGCCTCCTATCTCTTGTCGTTCAACGTCAATCCCGTCCGAGCGTATATTATAATTATGACATTGTCTGAATTATTGCACCCTGAGAAGAACAGACGTTGCAGGCGTATGATGTTATCCTGCGACCCGATATTTTGCGCAACTCTGCCCCCGCGGAACGTAGCTGACGGGAATTCTACTGTCGGATGCAAGAAGGGCCTCATTGTCACAAGTCGGTCTCGAGAAAGATATCTCTAAACATTACGAAGTTAGGTTTTTTTTTATATATAGGGAAGTTGTTGTAAAGCTATTTGTGATACTTAAAAATTTGGAAGCATCTCCTTTGCAGTTACATTACCTGTTATAATCGGAATTGTGTAATAAGTAATTCAGTGAAATTAATTTTAATTATAGATCGTGTCGTGTTCAACATCGATTCACAAAATTCTTTATAGTTCTGTGGATTTTAGAGATGAAGAAGAGAGGATGGTAGAATAGAATGAGGAATCTACTTATGCATTTTCTGCAAAAAGGCTGTTCTCGCATCCAACAGTGGAATTACCGTTTTCCCTTTGTGCTTGGAAGCATAGGCAACAAAAAGATGCTGGGATCGGAAGCGTGGTATGGAAAAGCTCGCCTCCCAGATGCTTCGTATTTCAATCGAACCGTCCGCGGTTTTCCCATCGCGAGCATCAATGCTTTCCGCGTAATCTGTTCCGCAGGCTCAGGCCCGTTTCTCAGGAAGACGTAAAGCGTTACGTCTTCGGATGATAATAAAAGCTATCCGTGCTAGGCAGTAACGCATCTTACGTTATTAATCCATAGCTGCGGGGCTTTCACCGCGCGCCCGGCGAATATAACGTTAGAGGGGACGAAAAATGGATTTAGCTTTACGCGTGGAAACCGGAACTCGGAAGCGCTGGTGTCTCGCGGATTTATAGGTTCTGACGTGCGTGACGTTGCCAAGAGGCTGACACCGTAGAAGTGTGTTCCCTTCCATCGTGAGATGCAACGCAATGTCGACCATGGGAACCCCCTTTTCTTTATGTTTAATTAATCACCGTCATAATTATATTGTTTCGGAGGAGCCGTATTGTTCCAGCGTTTAAAGTGCTATTTACATCATACCTGCGAAAACGGGGTCAGAGGCTTTTCAAATTTTCCATGAAAATTCGATTCCCCGGGAGATCCTGTTCTCGGTTTAGAAACGCTCTTGGGAGCGATCGAATGGAATCATTTTTAAATCGAAAGCCAGATGGCTTTAACGTTCTTGGTTTCCAGCTATCGAATAAACGAAACTGGTGGCCAATTAATATCTGGTTGAGGGAGCCTTTGGATAAGGCGCTTGGAGAACAGTCGAATGGCGTAAGCGACAACTCTGTTGGCTAAGAAGTCAAATGTATCTTTCGGTTTAAATTGCAGGGCCGTGTGGGATCTCGGTAAAAGGGCCTGAGTGTGCCACGACAAAAGGTCACGGAGTTAATCGGTGGCATAATGAGAGGTGAACGACCCATTTAACATCCTAACACAAGGATATCGCTTACGGCACTCCGGTTTTTCTCCAGCATCTACCTAGGGTTCCTTTAACAATGCGCGCATTCGTTTCCAGTTTCTTCGGCTTGGAAGCTCGACATTTGAAGGTGATCCCGTCCAATTTACGAAACAGGAGTGACAGGAGAAGCGGCAATGAATTACATTAAGAATGTGAAAGGAATAGGGCTCGCAGATTAAATCGTATTTCATATCATTAATATCATGTATTCTTATAATTCGGCGGTACATTTTCTTTCATCTCTCATACGTTCAAAGTTCTCCGAGTCAATGACGCGTTCGCGTTCCAGAATCGACTTAAGGTTTTTTGTGCGCTTCAAATGACATTCAACGTAGCCGAGGAACATGCCGCGCTACTCGCTACTACCTGCCGTTAGTTTTACAAGTATTCTTTTATAATACACAACAGTTCTACGATATATACATATTCCTCCTTATGATTCCCCACAAATCAGAATCCACCGCGACGTTGTATCCAAGAACGATATATCCCACTCGTGAAAAAAGCGTCTATCAAAGAAACTACGAGCCTGATCGAAGGAAGAAAGTAACCGTGGATAAACATCGGAGTTTTAGCGAAACAGTCTCTGGGAAATTACCATTTACATCGGCCGCACAGATTACCCCGCTGTGCACGCATGAATTACAGGGCGAAGCTAATTACTGTCAGGTATTACCAGTGATTCAATAGGATCGTATTCTATCACCTCCGAACTCCGTCGCTTTGCCATCCTAACCAGGGAACAGCGTAAACAGCGCGCAAAGTACATTGAACTTACTTCTACACAGTTGAAAGGAGGAGGACGAACTATTCATCGACCACGCATAATGGTATTGCTTATTACGATTGCTTATTTACTATCCCGCGTTACCCGCGCGTCAACAACGCCGCCCCTTCCGCGAGATGCTTTTCCCAACCCCTTCGAGAGACACGCACCCCCTGTCTCCCGCGATTATCGTGCCGCAGCGACAACGGCAATCAAGGGACCGCGAGAGACCGATCTCCCGATCCCTGTTAGGATCTGTAAAATAAACAACTATACATACGTGACGTTCGATCACTCGAGTCCACCCCCAGGGCACACTTCCTCGACTTGCTACGGGCGACTATTTACGAATACGACGAAGCACACATCACCGGCGACCGGAACAAGCTCTCGCCCTCCTCGGACCGGGTAGGTATCACTGGCCGCGAGCCCGCCGAACGGTTTACGCGCAGAAGGATCTATATACCGGCAGGCCGGGGCACACCAGAGTGGCTGTGACACGCGCGTACGACAATGCAACGACGGGTTGCGTCGCGAACGAAAGGTAGGACGATACTGAGGAGACGTCAACTAGGCATGCAAACCCCATACCGCGCAAGGATCACTCGAGCCACCCTTCTCTCTCCATCGACTGGCCTGCCGGCCGCTGTCCCTATTCCACTCCCATTCACGCTTCCAGCTATTACCCCCGTCGCGCTTACGCTCGCCCCCACTCGCTTCCTTGCTTCCTCGTTAGTTGATCCTCCCTCTGATGTCAAACTCTCACTCGCTCGCTCGCTCTCTCTTCCATCCCCCCCCCCCTTCTCTCTCGCTCTCTCTTTCTCTCTCTCTCTCTCTTCTCGTCCCCTCTAACCCCATGCACAGCCCTCCCCGCTAGGTGTATCGAGGAACCTAGCCGACGAGCGCACGCGCTTTACGCGTTGCTTACCTTTTACCATCCTCTGAACCCAACTCTTTCACCTTCTCCCCGTGCCATCCGCCTTCTCTGTGCCCTCCGCTTCCTCCGTCTGTCTTCCTCGAATTTTTCCGCGTAACCCTCGCTCCTTGGTCATCCTCTTCCTATGTGACCCGATGATATCTGCCGTGCTTTCTCTTTCTTCTTCGTGGCTTACTGAGACAGTTTTACGGTACCGTCGCGTCGCCCGGGCTCCTCGCGGGCGAGCATCGCGCCGCTCGGTGCCGTCGCCTTGCCTCCGATGGACGACGCGCATACATACTTCCCCTCTGCTATTTTCCAAGCTGCGCCTCCCCTCTAGGCTTCGTTACACTTGTCGCGGGCCGCTTTCTTCCCGCCTGACCTCGTCATATTCGCGACAGCCGCGCGCTCGGCGACTTTCATTCCGAAGGATTTTACCTTCCCTTTTAATTACCTCCACTCGCGGCGTGCTCGGGCCTCTTAATTGCCTCGTCGCCTGGCGAGCCACCCGCGGAAATTAATTTCGCGCTCCCGTTCCCATTGCGGATCCGTCAACTTTTCCTATAAAAACTTCCCCGAACCTCGGAGAAAACCTACGTACACCCCCCCCCCCCGCCCTTTGCCTCGTTATTCTAACGATTCTTTCGCGCTGATTGCGGGGCAACGTCTGATTAAGAGATACAAGGATCGGAGCTGTGAGATCTCTGCATCCTCTTAGCCAGGCTCTCCGTTACATTGAAAGAAAGTAAACGCGATATGTGATACAGGTTGCGTAATACGGGAAACCTCTCGAACGACGCGCGATGGGAGAAAGGATTTGGAAGGATTTCACGTTGAAAAATGCGCGCCTTGGTGGGTTCTTGCTCGTCGTCGAATAAACTGCTTCGGGAAGTAATAACGGCGATGGGGCCAAGGTCGGTATGTGCTCGTTAATCGTCGATCGGATTGAAATAAATACCGCGAGTACCGTGGTCCAATGTCTCTGCAACCGGATCGGATTAGCAGTTCCCGTTTCGATTTATTCGGGATCGTTTGGCCCCCGCGGGGACATTTTCTAAAGAACCTCGGTATCTCAAAGTTAATGCGGCACGCGTCCGTGGCGTGAATCGTTGATACGTGTCTGATCGCACACGGGGCGTTTCTACTTGCCCGCCTTATCTGGCAAACCGTGCGCCGCGGACAGAAGAGGAAATCTTTCTCCCATTTATCAGTCACTATTTTCGCGCGCGGACGCTTAGAAACACACGCGTGGCTATTTGGAAAGATCTGAACACCCGAACGAGCGTCCGCTTTGAAACCGAAGCTACCCCCTAAAATATCTCGTGTCCCCCGTAATTGCCTGCAAGGTAGGTCCCATCGCCGCACCGTACGTACATATTTCGTTCCGACGATTCCGCGCTTAAGCATGAGCAATAATCAACTCGTGTGGGTGAACTTAAAGGATGATGTCGCTCTTTAATATCCATTTTGGTCAGCTAACGTTTTACACGAGTTTGTTCGCCTTGAATCTCGCTCGCCTACAGTAATTGCCAAACTATGGGGAAACCAACGGGATTGCGCATCCCCCGCTTGCGAAACGCAGTATAACATTTTACGCATTCGATACGAAAAACTTCTCAAAAAAGCCGTCGGGCTGGAACGGGCGACTAGCAACGGGAGCGGAGGGAGCGGCGGTTGGGAGGGAGCAAAATACATGATCTCTAAAAACTCGCATAAAGACAATCGTCGTGTTACATATACGTTTGAATAAATTCACACGTCTCGTGAAATCACGGTCGCATTTAAAAGTACGAAAGGGAGATGAGATACATGTCTAAACGACCCGATACGGTTTTCGTGCACACATCCTTCCACGTTTATGGGAACGCAACAATGTCCCGCCCATTTATAATTTATACAAGAGAAACTGCGTGTACAAACGAATAATTTTATTCACGTGTCCTTGTTATTATAAACTCTACACACCGTGGGAACGAAATTCGTGCAGGGATTTCGCAAGGCGCGCTGCACGCGGCTAATAAAGGATTTCCAAGCGGAAAAGCGATCCTCAAATATCACCGCGGCCACCGTCGCTCGCGAGGCTGTCGCGTTCACGGCGATGTCGCGCGGCCGTCCGATCTTGTGCATGAATAAATAGAAAAATCGACGAGCAGCCCGAGGGCCCGTTTGTCTCGCTGCCTCGGCCGGAAATCGCGCTGGTGTTCCTTGGTGCGGCCCGCCTTGCGGAACACTGGGGAATCTATTATCGATCTATCATTAACACTCAACATGATCGCGCGACTGGCCCACGTTATTGGAAAGTTTCGTTCATCTAAAATCAACGAATGCGCTCATAGAAAGACGTAGAAAATAAATCGCCTCCTGTGTACAGATTCCTCCATCGTCGATAGCTATGATACCTCCATCAGACTTCGACGGATATACGGATGTTCGCGTGAACCTAATGCGATGCTGCTCTGCGCGCAAAGTATTGTCGATAGGATAGCGTTCGATCGGTTGCCTCTTCCAATTGCAATTTTACAAAATGCCTGTCCGCAGGAACGATCGGTAGGTGCGCAACGCAAGATACTCGGGATCGTCTGTTTTAAGTTTTAATCATCCGCCTCGTCGAATGAACTTGCTCAAAAGTTTTCCTTCTTTTTTTTTTTTCTATCGGTATGTTTCATATTACGTCTGTATATCGGCGATGCACGCAATTTACGTCAGGCAAGGCAGTGATTATAGCATATACTTTTGGGTCATCTCACGTCAAGTCTGATTCATTCAAATAAGAACTCCCGTAACTCTTAATTTAACGATCTTCGATGAGAACTCAGAGAAGTGTCCTCGGTCAAGAAACCTGCACCCTTCCTCGGCGCTCCGCTCCGCAACTCGGGGCGTCTTGAGCGAGGGTGAATTAATTAAATCTAACACGCAGTACACGTTACTCGGAATAATTCGACAGCCGTTTCGCGATCGTCAATTATTAACTGTAAAACAGGCAAATAATACCACCTCCCCCAATCGGGCGTGTTTAACGTTAAATGACCCTTCCGTATCATTCCCTACCTAAATGTATTTTACTTTATTTCATTAACATGTTACACGGTCTAGCTCCCTGGCGCATAAACATTTATTAGTTCGGGCTCGCACGAGGCAACAGCGTCGTTCCTTCATACGGAATAGCACGTCACAACGATCCTAAATATTCAGCTAATGACTTTAACGTAATTCGGAAAATATTCGCGGGTAATAAACTACGGATCTACAGAGTCTACCTTAAATAGTTCGGATATCCGATCACGGATTGGATCTCCTTCGCTATAGTACATTGTTACAAGCGTGGTTCGTGATGTAGGTGTTTGCCGGCGATCGTTAAGGATCCATAGATCCGTACGGATGCGAGATCTGGCGACGTAGATTATAGTAATCATATGCACGCGACGTCGAAATTAATCGATGAACAAGTAGTTCGGGCACGCACGTTTCTTTCGTTGATTCAGAAACGCTGTTAGGGGATCCCGGCGCCGTGTTGTCCCAAATATGCTACTCCAAGTGTTTGTTTTTTTTTTCACGGTATACAGGATTCAGACTTTCTTAAACTTTAATAATGGTTACTTTTGCCCCTTTTTTTTTGTTTTTATTAGCCGCTGTTAAATCAACGTGGCTTTGTCTGAAATCATATTCACGAGGAGCTCTGAATTGTATTTCGTGCACATACAAAATTTCGACTCATCGGGCACCCAAGAAAGTTGCGAGGACATCTCCGCCGAATGCTCTATACAGTAATTAGCTAGTTGGAATCTTTCTTACTTATTTAAAGTTCCACGCGTTTCGACCGTGCAACTCGTTGTAATATTAAATACCGACGCAAACGAGGGAAAATCTCTACTCTTAAGTTACTAATCGTCGCAATATACCATCGCTCTATACAGATATTTCCTATTACATTTCAGTAACACCTTAGAAAACCAAAGGTGCGCCGAAGGAAACGCTTGCCAAGCGGCGCCATTATTAGAAGCTACAAAACTGATATTTCAACGAAGCATGGAACTCCTCCTCGACGTGGAGGTACGCGCGAATTACTCTGTTACGATTAAAGCTCGTGTGAGACGCAAGGTAGCTCTGTTGGGAACCCGCTGAGTCTTTCTCCCGAGATCTCATAGAACGCAAGATAGTCTAACTAGATGAATTGTCTATGGACTCTAAGCAGATGTAGAAGAATGAGGGGGTGTGTTACTGACCTCTTCATCGGAGGCTTGAGTGAAGGCCGCTATCGCTTGCTGGACCTGCGGGGCGGCGGGCCCGACAGCAGGATGTGCCGCGGCTTGTTTAGCAAGTTTCACGGCATCCTGCGCCGATTGCGACGACTCGGTCCTTCTAAGATAAGCGGCCTCCTTTTTAGGTGGTACCACCGGCTTATTTGGCGGTACTGGAGGAGGTACGCCGCGAGATATCGGTGGCTTTTTCGAGGGCAGCATACCAGATGCTTGAACCGCCGAACCAGAGCCAACATGAAAACCAAGCTTTCCTGTAGTTTGCGTCGGCGGTATAACTTTTACCGCGCCTCCGGGATTAACAGGAGCAGGTACAACCACACGTTTGTCTACAGCCTGAGGAATGAATACACACGAGAACCGATTTAACCTTAGGGCTATCCCTTCGAAACACCTCACCGTGTAAGGGTACGTGTAGATAACGGTAGCTGCGTCTAAGGTAAACTAAACAGAGGGAGAAAGAATTATACCAAGACACCGGGTCCAAAGCGATAAAACAGGTTGGATGGGCTAAGAACCAGCGGCAATTGGGAGTATGTCTGAGAAGAGGCCAGCTTGTTACCCAAGCGTAAAGTCTGCTGTATATTTTTCCAGTATTCAAAGTACGCTTGGGATGTTTGGTTCCGGGCAACAACGAGCAGCTCTACAATGTTATGTGTACTTTGGTAACGACGTGGGGGAGCGGGCTATTAAAGAGTAATACAAATCTTCTTTAGCGTGTGAAGGATGCTAATAATAGCGAACTTAAATCCAGAGAGTCAGAAATCGCTTGCTACAGAGAGTGTACGGCGGTGTCTAATCTCTTTGTTAGGATAGTACATCGCACAGGTTGGAGGGAAAAAATAACAGGTGAACAAACCAAACCATGTGAAGTTAGCGGTAGCGTATACAGGGTTGCAATTAGGAGGGCAAGCAGGGAGAATCTGGAAATAATGGTCAAAAGTGAGTTGCATACAATTTTTAATTAAGGAAATAATCAATGTACATACTAAATAGTAATCTTATGTACAAAATAAGAATAGCGTAATACAATTTAGGTTTAAAGTTTGATGGTGTACTAACTTATATAAAACAATACAGTGTGATATAATCAGTAATGAATTAAATTGTACAAATAATGAAAATCGTGTGTGTGTGTGCGTGCGCGCGCGCGCGCGCGTGTGTATGTTTGCGTGTACGCGGTCCAAAATAAAAAAGCGAGTTCCTGATAGTAACTAAATAATGAAAGGATATCCGATTATAGCTACAACTGTACACCATATTATAAACTTTGACATATGCATCAGCACTCAATATAATATATAATCTTTATATAATACGGTGAAACAAATTTCAAAGTAACGTCATGATAATTAATAAAGTGCTTATTGAATTGGAGATGCGTACGTGCAACGCATCCGCGAGATGTGTGCATGCAGCATTAATGCATATGTACTCGTGATTTACTGTTTACCCTTATCTCTCGTGTTCCCTTCTCGTATTGTTCTGTGCACTCTACGTCTCACTCTCACGCCTCGGATAAGAATGTACAAAGTAATCTAACAATTGTAATGTACTGTTATTCCTGAATATATACATCGATTGTTCCTTTCTACCTAAGCAATTGTGCCCGTTCGCCCTCTGCATAACATCGCAATAAGTACGACCAGTAACATACCCACGTGTTAGAAGAAGAAATGAACCAGTTTTACCCCAAAGCGGTTTCTGTCTGTTACATTGACTCGTCGAAGGGCAATAAGGAAAGTCAAGAAATTAACAATAACTGTGCTCTCTAAAAAACACAAAGTCAAGACATTCATATTTATCATTACTATCGTGCAAATAATTATATAACGAACAAGATAGGACTAGAAAGATGTATTACGATTTTTAACGTTCGTGGAACATAATATCAGATAGCGTTACACCTAAACGGTTGACGTTGTCATTCCTAGACTAATCGCGGAAGCACTTGAATACCGTGAATGATATGATTTTACTTCGTAACCGACAGTGTCTCGTCGATTATTATATCGTTTCTGATGCATTCTCTAAAGTTCGGATACAAGTTTGGAACATATACAAGTAACGGTATATTAAAAGACAGCATAAAATGTTGAAATAAAACATACAAAAGATTTAAATATTATAGGACCTATATTCTAAAGAAATTCTCTTACAATAAGTGTATGCACAAATATTTAATGTATAGTATCCTCAAATTAAAGTAGAATGAGAAGGAAAATGAGGATAGTTTACCTGGGTTTCAGAAGCTGTAGTCTCTCCACTGGTGGCTGTTATATTGGTTGCGTATGTGACCCCGCGTAGTGCCTGTCCAGGAGTGACTGATCTAGCAATCCCAGTAGCTATAAGAGAGCGAATACAGATATTTTCGTTTAATATTTAGCTTTAATGCACCTATACCAAATACATTAGAAAAATATTTGTTTAAAGGAGAAGAATATTTATATACATATATCTAAACAGTTTAGAAATAGTTAAACCTGCATTCGTATGAACCAGCATCAAACGATAACTTGTATCAATGTTGAATATATCGACGTGCGTTACGAAAAGTAGCACGTTTCAATTTTCTTACGAAAAGTAGCACGTTTGCCTTCGTTCTCACGAAAACTATCACGTTTCGGTTTTCGCTGCGAAAACTAGCACGTTTGAGCTGTTTGCCACGAAAAATAGCATGTTTTGTCTTTCGCTGCGAAAACTAGCACGTTTGAGCGGTTTGCCACGAAAACTATCACGTTTCGGTTTTTGCTACGAAAACTAGCACGTTTGAGCGGTTTGCCACGAAAAGTAGCATGTCGCGTTTACCCCGCGTTCGCAATTCCCCCACCCTCCCTTACTTAAATTATGTAGATTAAAATTTTCATATGTGTTGTCTTTTGGAGATTAGATGGAATTATTATTTATTAAACAATATTTTCAACAGTTGAATTCTTTTAAGGGGGTATAGGACTATTGAACGACTGAAATCGACGGTTTCTTGTCGGTTGAATTGCTTAGATACCAAATAATCGCCGTACTGGCACTTTTCACAGTTTTTTATGTACGCATTAACGAGTAATGTAAAACAAAAAAATTGTCAGAATATTGAAAATTATTCAAGTTATTTGACGCTAAAGATGGTCCCGCGTAGCGCGCAGCTGTAATTGGTGTACATAGTCCCAGGTGAACCAATCATCTAAAAGCAAAATGCTTTGGGATGATTAGTTTCTGCACTAATACATATCGTGTGGAACTTTGGTGGCGAATTTAAACAAACATTGTAAAAGTTACACACGAATTAAGTTTTTTCCACATTTTTATGGGAAAAAAATCGTCTTTAATGAGTTATAAAATGTGTTTACAAACATCCAATGTTAATGCGGAAATTCCACACGATAGAGAAAGGAATTCTACAGCTCCAGTTAAAATTTTAAGTGAAAATATTAATTCGTTCAAGAGTTATGATGTACCCCGTGTTTGAAAATGTAGTTTCTAGATAAACGGCTTCAAAGTTAAGTCCCGTACGCCAATACCGCTCTGCGAGGCCGTTACTCGACGGTGCACTCAATTACGTTCAGCGCTATAATTTCCGTAATTATTCGAATTTCCTCACGATACATTGTTGTAAATGTTCACAAAGCATGGCACTTTCAGAATTAATAATGATAAAAAAATCGATTTTTCGAGATTTCAATAGTCCTATACCCCCTTAAGGCAGGATACCACCTTTGCTCTTCAAAAAAATTGAAATTTTTTTTTATCTTAAAGTACTCTTTCAAGTGTATAGAATCGAAATTCATTCATTAGAAAGGTGGCCGAAACCTTTTTCTTGTGTAAAAACCGGTTTGGAGCAGATATATAAATCTATATAAAACTTTAAACGCGTTTTTTTTCGAAACGATGTTTTTCAAATCGGCGTGTCAGATTACTCTTAAAATTTTCATCGGATTGACTTGAAACTTTGCACAATTCTTCCCCGTGGTATAACCTAATGATGTACGTAGGACTTTTGCTGTAGCGTTGTTATTTTTTTTTTGGTGCACAATTTTATAAACTTTTTTAAATTTTTTTACCCTAAAAAATTGACCTTTTTGTTAAAACGACCGCCATTTTTTTAAAAATCGAAATTTCGTAAAATCCCTACGTACAGCATTAAAAAATATTGTTGTTAATAGGGACATTCTTTGGCTTTTTTTCTAAGAGCCACGTACAAAGCGGAATTTGACACGCCGTCTAACGATGTTCCTCCAAAGGAGTGTATTTTGGCGCCACCTACAAGAGATTATTTTTCACTTTTTCAGTTTCAAAAAATGTGTAATTACAGATTAAAGTTACATTAATGAATGTCTGAAACCGATTTTGTTTCTGCGCATTCTTTGTATGCAAAAAAAAATCATGAAAAACGCCTCCAAAATCGCAGTCAAAGGTGGTATCCTGCCTTAAACTGCCCACGCGCTGAAACGCGATAGTTTCTACAGTCTGCGGTATAATCCAAAACGAGCTATTCTTCGTGACCAAACCGGATAATATGTTAGTTTTCGCCATAAATTCCCAAACGTGCTATTATTCGTGGCGAGACAGTATAACGTGCTAGTTTTCGTCGCAACAGTACGAAATGTGCTATTCTTCGTGGCGAGGCAGTCAAATGTGTTAGTCTTCGCGGCAGAAGACCAAACGTGCTAATATTCGTCAGAAACGATGGAACGTGCTTCTTTTCGTGGCAAACCAAAACGTGCTACTGTTCGTAAGAAAATTGAAACGTGCTACTTTTCGTAACGCACGTCGATATTACGCGAGCGAGACTACGGAACTACAATTACCATTTCTTTTCAATTAACTGTTAAAATCTAATTAGTTCTCACTCGTCCACTGTCACGCGAAGCGGATAATCTCTCAGAGGACATATATCCGAAATACTTTAATCGCTTATATCCAATTCGAACTTTAGGGTGAGATGTGCTGTTCTTACTTGGACCGCTGACAGGAACACTGGATACCGTGGCAGTGGGCTGAACAACTTTACTACTAACCATTGGTGTTCCAGTGCCCAGTACCGCGCCTTTGCCTGCGCACGTACAATGCGATCAGAACGATGCGACTACTTTGTAATTTCATAGTAATTAGTACAATGTACATACTTGCTTGCGGAGCACTAGCAAGCCTGACTGTAGGCATAGCGACTAAGTTCGCTGGCTTAACTGGAGGGGGTGGCGGTGTTGTACCCACCCCTCTGGGAGAACCTCGCGTTTGAGACTCTTTCCACACATCCATTTCGTTTCTAAGCGTATCTAATTCTAACTCGAGATCCTTAACCCTCTTCTCTTCTTTCGCTAATGCCTGTCTATACTGCTGCCTTTCCATATCGAACTGCGCCAGTTGCTTCTCCAGCTCCGCCTCCATTTGCAATGACTTTTTACTCTCCTCTTCGAGCCCCTCGGCCATAGAATCTATTCGCACTTTCTCTTCGCTCAATATCTGCGCCAGATCCTCCGATCTCTTTCTCTCTTCTATATACTTCATTATTATCTTCTTGCGCTCAGCCAGCAAGAGCAGTACTATCTGCTTCTGTCGAGTTTTCTCCTCTTCCAAAGTGTCGCCCGCCTTTTTTATTTCTAGTTCCAGTCTTTTCTTTTCCTGCTTCTCTAACTCCAGCTCCTTCTTCAATCGCGTCCTCTCCTTTTCCAGTCCGTACGTAATATCGTCGCCCTGGGCAGTGTCGTGCTCGTGTTTCTGCTTCTCTTCCTCCAATTCCTTGATCACCTAGGACGAGAGTGGTCGCAGTTAGAATTACCAAATGCATTCTATTCCGGGGGGGAAGCGCGTCGTACGTACTACTCTGTGCCTGAGTTCAGCATCCTTAAGAATTTTGGTCATTCTAGACTGCATACGCCTTTGCTGTGTCACGAGTGCTTCTAAACTAGCGACGTGTTGATCTATTTGATTCGGTTCCTGCCCTACCGTACCACCTACTATCGCCACGTCACGGGCAAGCGCCGTATGCGGATCCGAAGTTCCGCTCAGATATCGAGTAGTTAGTAGGTGCTTCAATTTCTCTGACTACAGGCCAGAAAGAAAGAAGATTATAAAAGCGTTCGCCTAGTCTTTAAAACTAATCCTATCGATCGCTCATTCCGACCGGCAGAAAGACATTACCTTTAATACTGCTATTACAATGTCCCTCGCCTGCAATTCACCTTCGAGGTGCCCTAATAATTTTAATAAATCGCTCTTGCTCAATTCCATTTTCGGATTACGCTGCGAACAAAATCGAAACAATTATTAGCAGCGACCGTTCGGTTCAACGTACAAGGTATTCCTCGATCGTAGACGCAAATCTAACGAATCGCTCGAGCTGCTAACAAGGAAACAAGATACTCGATACGCGTAATCGTGCGAACAGCTATCAGCGTCCGATCTAAAACCATCGATTATCTCGGGAATAAATAGATCGAGAACCTACGTTCACCAGGCGTCTTTCCCTTCTTTCCGTAGACTCGACTGACCAGCTAAACTTACGCGTACAACTTGCGAAACTCCCTATATACATTCGGGATGAACTGAAATGTCAGAGCGACAATTGTTCGCTTGGAATGAAAAAATTCGTTAATAAACAGGCACCCACTTTCAACGTATTGGAGGAATTCCTGTCGAGTGTCTCTATATTGTTAGATTGCTGCAGAGCTTGTTGTTGTTGCTGTTGCTGCATCGGTGACGGCGACGGCGATGGTGATGACGACGGCGATAAATGTTGTTGTTGATAAGGCTGCGAGGATGGTGCGGGAGCAAGCGACTGCATCTTCGTGGCGCAGACCGAGATGGTCGTCGCTGATCCGGATGATCCATTCGCCGGTGACACAGTCGCACTCAAATTCGTGGCATTTTGACTCTGCGATGCCATTTTCGAGAAAAGAAAACGAATTACCGGGGAGGATCTATCCCCCGAAGAAGGCTTGCAATTTCAAGGGAAAGTACTTAACAAGTACTCCAGGGAAAGTATCCTGTGGTTAAACTGTTTCAACCTTCGGTATTAATACTTTCATTTGAACAAGGAAAGCCCCGGCTCCGAGAGCCAGCTTCGCCACGCGCCACATTGCCCCTCGCCTTCTTTTTCCCCTCGCGAGCTTATTTAAATCATGCTGCACCGATTAATCCGGCATCCAGCTTTATCCGCGATTATTGACAAATCAACTACAAAGCGTAATTCACAGCTAGGAACATATCTCGTGAAAGGTGCTACGGGATCATTCATTATCGATTATTCCTTATCGAATTACAACGATTCAAAATTCGACTTCGACTTCGCGAGCAGCGGCAAACTTGAAATTTACCATCCAATGATTCGAACGCGTCTACTTTCAGAAACGCGAGATTATTTAATTAAGAGTTCTTTAGATCGATTAAACGAGACTGCAACGGTTTGTAATAAGATTTACGCAATATTTCCGTGCAACTTTCGTTGGGGGTAACTTTGCGTAAATCTTAACAAAGCAAATCGTAAAATTGAATTTGTAATATGTTTCTGAATATTGTGTGATTTTGTTGTAGTTCTCTAAGCGGAGTAATAATATTCAACGCGGATCCATTTTCGTAGCGTACAAACGTAATGTTTAATCAATATGCGTATTTGTAATGTACTGATTAATAGACGCGCAACATAAAATTTGATTGTTCCGAACGTTTAAAACGTTTGTTTGTTAGCTTCGTAATTTGTTTCGAAAATGAATAAGAAGCATTGGACAATCTATTCTTGGAAAACTATTTTTCACAGTCCGTTTACCTATTTCCCTGAAATCGTAGATAAGGGAGGTCTATTTTCGACAAAATTTGAAATCTTATCAGTTTTATCGGTGTACTTGATATGCCGATGAAATTTTCGGCTATTGGTGACTCACAACCGATGAAACAATCGTACAGTAATCATTTTCAAATATGTCAGAATTAGAGAAAAAGGACAATTCGAATTCGTTGTCGTTTATTGACTTTAAAACATACGGGGACGTGTTTTCGGAAATCGAAAATGAGGATACAGTGCCTGAACAGTCGTAAGAAAATTTAATTACACGTGTAATAATATGTATTCATTTATTTCCGTGAAAATTCAGCGCTTACAAACATAATTACAAGCCTAAGTCTACTTTAGAACCGGAGCAAATGACTACAATTAATTTTGTAATTGGAGGAGGTATTTCGATATAGTGATAATTTTTTTTTTTTAATTGCAGAGTCACAGAAGAAATCCAATCATGGGATACATTTAAATACTTTCCACCTAAAAAGGAGATCATATCGATGCAGAATAACAGATGGTTGGATACGTGCACACGTGCCATTAAACTGTTTGCGTATGCTATACTCTTCTGCATTGTCTTTTGCAGTAGTCTCTTTGCTAAGTGTACAGTCCTCTTCTCAATTGCACAGCTCGAAAAAGAAAAGTCCGTGCGGTATTGCGATTACCACTCAGGTATCACACGAGTATTCTTCATACGATATAAAATTATGAGACAACGTCCAGGTGATTTCACCGAGGTGACTATTATTTCAACGGAGCATTGCTTTAATACTTCAGATTATAGCGAAGAAATGAAGGCGAGAATGTCCAAAGCGGGCAAAATAATCTGGACGTGGTACATCATTTTTATGTTTCTCGTACCAGAGTGTTTTAACATTTTATACGCCGTATGGTGGGCTATTTTCAATAAGAAAGAAAGGATGCCCAAGAAGCAAAGTATCGCGATCCTTTTGCTCTTGGAAACGTTACATCCGATTGGTCTAGCGCTTCTAGTTTTCTACAGTCTCCCAAAGATTAATTCCGTGGACGCTGCAGCGATTTCCAGCTGTATCTATTTCATTCCTGCTCTACTGAGTAAGCTAAGACGCTTATAAATTAAATTATCGCTAAGTGTACATAGCTACTTGTATTGCAGATTTATTCTCCCAAAACAAGAATTATGCATGTACTTGGAGAGTGCTCGTATTAGCTCTATCCTGCCTGGCATTACTTGCGCAAGGTTCTGGAATGTTATTACCATACTTTTTGTATTACGATGCTCATGATTCTGTAACATGGATCCTTCCTGTATCCGTTCTGTTATCTTCCTGCCGTTGGTGGCTCAATTATGCTTCTATTCATAGTTGCTGCGGTAATCATCGATTCTTAACTAATCTTGCATCGTCGCTTTGGCGCCGTGTAACTGCGACAATTTATTCTGAATTTGTTCTCTTTTTAACAGGGTTCGTAAGATATTTAGCGACTGTGAAAATGGATCTGACAAACAATCGCCAGTTATTACAAGGAGGAATAGCATTCTGGAGATCTTTGATCTTCATTTCGAGTGCCGTCGTGATTTCAACGTTGAAGGAAATTGAATTTAAAGAATTCTTTCAATTTCCAGGGAAAGGTACATACAATGTCGAGATAATTAAAATTTCAAAGTCTCCTATGAATGCACTAGAGGCGAGTGGCTACTTGGATAACACAGCTGTTCCAGAAGAAGATACCTCTACAGCTTTTTATGCGTTTTTGGTGCAGGCTTTCTGTGCTTTTCTTACGTACGAAGCAGGTAAAGTCATGGTTTTATGTAATGTTAACAGAGACAATAGAGAAGAAAAATCGTAAATCTTCGAAGCGTTAGTTCTACGATACTGATTAAATGCTCGTAATCTCATTCCAGCGAAATATGCATACAAAACCCACATGCACAGATTTGGCGCTGCTTTTCCAATAAGCTTAACCACCCCTGGAGCAATTGCTCTACTAACATTATTCTCTTTTATAAGAGACAATGATTCGTGTGCCTTTCATGGTTTCATACCAGACTTCCTATTCTTCAATGAACCCAGTTACAACAATATTAAAGATTTCCTTCTAAGTTGGCGTATTTACGGCTGGATTTTATGGTGGTTGTCACAAGTTTGGATCACGGTACAGCTGTGGTTAGGTGAAAACGAGAGAATCGCTCCTGCGGAGAAAATTTTCTACATTTCGAATTATGATCCGCTCGTAATCGATCAGTTCGTAGGACTGAATAAGAGAAGGCACGAGACCCGTAATATCATCGAAGAAGAAGAACTGTTAGATTCCTTCGCAGAATCAGAGGTCTACATCTTCTCGTCTTCTGGAAATAGAGTATTCCGGTATTAACTATTAATCTCATAGTACCAATTTGCTTTCAGATTGTTAGCTCGCAGCTATCAAATTCAGTATTATCAAAGGGAGGTACGACCAGTAAAAAGAACATTTGTGCCACTCAAATTTATGCTTGCGCTACTATGTGGCACGAAACGAAAGAAGAAATGACTGAACTGATCGGAAGCCTTCTACGATTGGATAAAGACCAATGCGAACCGTGCCCGATTAAAGATTATTACGAACTCGAAAGTAAGTACCGCTGGCGTTCCAATCAGATTATTTACATCGAATTAAGAACGCCTCAATTAACTTAAGTCTTCGGAGGATTAAATGACAATAATTTTACAACCATCTTAGCACACATATTCTTCGACGATGCGTATTGCTGTATGCACGGTTGCCCTGGATCCTGTGACCACAATGAAACTGAAGTGCAGGTGAATCGATATGTAACAACGTTAGTGGAAACTATGAGAACAAATGTAGAGAGTCCCGGTACGCGTCCGTCATGGCCAATTAAATATCCAACACCCTATGGTGGTCAACTGGTTTGGATTTTACCCGGGAAGACACGTTTAACGGTCCATCTTAAAGATAAAAATAAAATAAGGCACAGGAAACGATGGAGTCAGGTGCATTTAACGATATAAACATTAATCGGTATAAGAGTCGAATTCCTATAAACATGTCCGAAAGGGATTTCCGTTAGGAGTTCATCTATTAGCATGTTTTGTTGTACGTTAATTACTATGTTGCACCAGGTGATGTACATGTATTACCTTCTTGGATATCGCTTAATGAGCTCATCGATGGATATCGATCATAAGGAATTGATGGCAGAGAACACTTATATTTTAACGCTGGACGGGGACATTGATTTTTGTCCAACAGCTGTTAAAGTGTTAGTAGATTTAATGAAGAAAGACAAGGAATTGGGTGGTGCCTGTGGGCGAATACATCCAATAGGAAAAGGTACTTCTGTATTTGATACGAGTATAGAATATAACAGTTTTAGAATATTAGCTTAGAAATGACATACATTTCTCTATACAGGTCCGATGGTGTGGTTCCAGAGATTTGAATACGCAGTAGGACATTGGCTCCAAAAGTCAACGGAACACGTAACTGGTTCTGTTCTCTGTAGTCCAGGTTGCTTCTCTCTTTTCAGAGCGAAGACTTTAATGCAAAACAATGTCTTGGCGAAGTACGCAACTAAATCTACCAAACCGAGGCATTATATTCAGTACGACCAAGGGGAAGATCGATGGCTCTGCACATTGATCTTACAAGCCGGCGGCAGAGTAAGAGGATCCGAGTTATAGAATATGTAAAATCTGAGAATCTTCTACCGCCCTGTGTTATTTAAAGTTATCTTCCTCGATTAGGTGGAGTATTGCGCGGCCAGTGATGCTTACACTCATGCTCCAGAATCGTTCGATGAATTTTACAATCAACGTCGTCGATGGATTCCGTCAACTATGGCGAATATGTTTGATTTGCTGAACACTTCGAAAGAGACCAGAAAAGTGAACAATAATATTTCATGGCTCTACGTAGCTTACCAGTGGATTTTAATGGGCGAGTAACTATGAATAACTACAAAAACGTAAAGCGTTAAGGTGGAATCTGACGGAACGTGGATCGGCGAGCTTGGCACGAGACTCGCCGAGCCCACGCGCCGTGAGAACGCTCATAGCTCGCCGACTCGCGAGCCGAGCCGACTCGCCGATCCACGTGCCGTGAGAACGCTCATGGATCGCTGATTCGCGAGCCGGGCGAGCCGAGCCGACTCGCCGATCCACGTGCCGTGAGAACCCTCATGGCTCGCCGACCCGCGAGCCTGGGCCCGGCTCGCCGATCCACGCGCCGTGAGAACACTCATGGCTCGCCGACATGCGAGCCTAGGCGAGTCTGGGCGAGCCGAGCCGACTCGCCGATTCACGCGCCGTGAGAATGTCATGGATCGCCAATTCGCGAGCCTGGGCGAGCTTGGGCGAGCCGAGCCGGCTCGCCGATCCACGTGCCGACGTGCCGTCAGATTCCACCTTTAGGAACTAAAATCAGTAAAATTCAATAACGACTACGTTCAGCTTCAAGGATTGTTGCCCCTTTTGGTAATTCTTTTAACTTCTAAAATATATTCCATTCTAGGTAGCACAATTATAGGACCATCTTTCCTCTATCTAATGATGGTTGGCGCATTTGTCGAGACCTTCCATATAGACCACTGGACAAGCTTCTGGTACAATCTAATACCACTTTCTATCTTTCTCGCAGTCTGTTTCTGTTGCGAAGAACGCATTCAGGTAATTGTCCAGGCTGTGCTTTTGGCAAATCAGAAATACCTTCGATGGACTAAATATTCTGTTCTACTAACAAGGAGAGTATTTTAGGTGTCCGCCTCCGATCATTTTGATTTTTGGATATGTTATAGAGGACCGAAAAATAAGAAATACGTGTTTTTTTATTTTTCCCCGTTTTCATATTTGGGGGGTGAAAACTGCGTTCAAAGTTAGGGGTGAAAAATCATTTTTGTGGACTTTTTGAAAATCTGGTGAGTCAGTCATATTTCGCATTCAAAGACACAAAATTCGTCCATTGACACTATTCCCCTATCTCTAATAGTTCTCGAGATATTCCACAAAAATGAGTTTTTAACCCTAACTTTGAACGCAGTTTTCACCCCCCAAATATGAAAACGGGGAAAAATAAAAAAACACGTATTTCTTATTTTTCGGTCCTCTATAACATATCCAAAAATCAAAATGATCGGAGGCGGACACCTAAAATACTCTCCTTGTAACTTAAGAGAAGCATAAGTGCAGAATCAATTTGATATTAACAATTATTGATGGAGCGAAATTATAGAATTATTAATTCTTTTTTCAGCTTATAACAGCTGCAGTTATGACTGTTATATACAGTTTGATAATGGTAGTCGTACTAGTTGGAATGATTCTACAAGTAGCGGCGCAAGGATGTTTCGCACCCAATACTCTTCTCTTTTTCATTGTAGTCGGTCAATTTATATTGACAGGTGCTATGCATCCCAAAGAATGGTCATGCCTGAATACCGGATTTGTGTATTATATTACTGTGCCATCAATGTATATGTTACTCACCATCTACTCCATCTTTAATGTTCACAATGTTACATGGGGCACCAGAGAGTCGAAAGTACAAGTGAAAGTAAGGTCTCGCAAAGGCACGCATTATTTACTTACAAAGAAAATAATAATTTGCGCAGCAAGCATTTATCGCTACAGGGATCGAAAACGCAGTTTGGAAAATTCGATAAGTCACGAGCCGAACGGGACGATGATAAGACAGAGAGGAGATGGACGATACCCTCGATGGCCAATTTACTCAAGTGTAATTTCGGCACGCACAACGCTTTAGAACAGGAAGAGAGATACTTGAAGTCTATATACGAAGCTATAAATGAAATTAATATTCGTTTAGAACAAATGGAGAGGTATTAAATTAATAGAAGATATATAAATATAGCGGAAAGTGTAGATTATATTACTTTCGTTTACACGAAGCATTAGTTTAGAGCGAAATGAAATGGGAAGATAAATTTTCAGTAATTACAGGATCGGAAGCATATCAAAAGACGACATAGAAGAGAAAAGTAGCAAATGCAGCAAGCCGTACAGCGAGCAAACAGAATTAACCGTTATCGAGGACGACGTATACAAAAATACAGATTCGGAAAGTGAAGTTTCATTGGAAGCGCCAGCAATTCCTTATCAACAGCATTCCAATTATTTAATCAGTCCTCACTGGCTCCAAGATGAATGCATAAAGAATGGGGCTGTAGATTTTCTTTCTATCTTGGAAGAGGAATTTTGGGTGCAACTAATCAAGAAGTATCTACATCCTATAGAAAATGACGTAGAGAGCCAAGTACGATTTCTTAAAGAATAAGTTGAACTTTAAAGGCTTAATCGACACTTCTACAAGTTGTAAATTCCTTTTTAGAAAAAGATTACGAAAGGATTGCTGGATATACGCACCGAATGTCTACTAAAATTCTTCATAATTAATACATTGTTCGTAGTAGCGGTTTTCTTATTGCAAATCAATAAGGATGTTCTGCAGCTTCAATGGCCTTTTTCCATTACATATAATATTACTTATGACGACGTCAGGGAAGAAGTACGTATTATTCTCTCAATATAGAACCGAACTAATATTAATCAGGGACTCCTACCGGTACGTAAAATACCGGTATTATACCGGTATTATACCGGTATTTTTCGGTTGTATCTTCGTCTGAGACTTAATACCGGTATAACGCTCATACCGGTATTTCGCCAATACAGCTATACCGAAACCGATATCATACCGAAATAGATAAATACCGAAAACAAAAGGTTACCGGTAACCGAAATAAATACCGGTATTTTTTCGGTATTCTTTTCGGAAACATGGTAGGTTTCGGTGTTCACCGAGAAGAATACCGAAAAAATACCGGTATTTATTTCGGTTACCGGTAATTCCGAAAACCGATTGTTTTCGGTATTTATCTTTTTCGGTATGATATCGGTTTCGGTATTTATCTGTTTCGGTATGATATCGGTTTCGGTATAGCTGTATTGGCGAAATACCGGTATCAGCATTATACCGGTATTAAGTCCCTGATATTAATTCATAGACCGAATAATATTAACGCGAACTATGTACTTTTTCTCAGGTACGCATAATTCAGACATTCATGCATCTGGAACCAATTGGATGTCTCTTTATAGCCGCATTTGTTGTGATCTTGTTAATTCAATTTCTAGCGATGTTCTTTCATCGATTCGACACGTTTACTCACATACTTGCCAACGTGAAATTGAATCTATTTTCCTGCGGCAAAGTAAAGCGACACATAAGATTAATAGTAATGCATAATTCGACTCGGATGCCGTGATTTTTTATGGATCGGAAGTATTTCATAATGCGCTTACTTTTCCAGGAGAGAAGAGTTACAAATCATGCAAACGGTATGGTAGAAGGACGTCCAAGTGCGATAGGCAATGAAACAGAATACAATTTGACGAGTAGTATGCGTTATTCAAGAGAAAGAAGAACTAGTGGAGAATTAGTAGAAGATGCACAGAACGTTCAAAAAGTGTCTGCTAATTTTGAAGTAATGTTTCATAAGAAACTAAGCAAACCTGCCGTTTCTGGTATATATTTCCAGTTTAACATTTTCTTGTATTTGGATATTCTTGTGTTTTACTAATCCTATTAATATCTCAGGTAATAAAGTAATATCTACGAACGTACCGAAGGACGCAACGAAAGTGCAAAGGAGTCGACGTTCAAAAATTAAAGCGGAACGTAGGAATGATACAAATGACGACGAAGCGTCGAGTCCTCGCTTCAGAAAGACAAGCGAGGAAGCGAAGAATTATGAATATTACAATCCAGCATTTTTGAACGATGACGACAATTAACTTTAATCCCTGGTAGACTCATTAGTCTTATTTATTTCGCCAATAAAGTAAACATGAGCTTGATATTTATGTAATATGACTTTATAATAAAAAGAGAACTGTGTAAGGAAATGTTTGCGCTTGGAAATATTTAACTTGCATAAATACGGTGTAGAGGTAAAGTAATTTACCTGTTTAAATTACCTAACCGTGTTAATCGTTCTGCTAGGCGACGTGAAATGACACAACGGTTAATTAACAGTTGATAAATTTTTACGATCGACAGTTAAATGGTAGACCAGTTTTCGTTAATCCGTCGTCAGTTGCATTTATTTTATTTAACACAATAGCATCGACAACTAAAATACTACCGAGAAACGTAAAGATAATATTTCTAATCATTTCTAAATTTCTAATTCTCTAATCCAGGCATCGGAATTAAGTGATCTTTTCGGCCGAGTTTCAGAGGCGACGCCTCCTTTCTCCCGCCGCGCGTCTTGGCCCCCGCGGCGGCCCAGAAGCCTCGAGCGCCTCAGGCCCGTGCCGTATGAACCGCGCGTGGCGCATTGGGGCGACACCCGTATCAATAGGTTTCCACATCACCCATGGGGTACTATCATCGATGCGTTTTTTTTTTTGTCAGTGGTATCCCCTGTAGGCCTATTCCACTGTGCCGCGTGATAAAAAATAGAGTGGAAAAGCGCGTTTTATTATCAAAATTTTAAACATGTTTGGGAAAACTAGATTTTCGCGCACGTTTCGACGTGCTGGGTAAATCTAAAATTTAGTGGAAAAGCGCGTTTTCCCAAACATGTTTAAAATTTTGATAATAAAACGCGCTTTTCCACTCTATTTTTTATCACGCGGCACAGTGGAATAGGCCTACAGGGGATACCACTGACAAAAAAAACGCATCGATAATAGTATCCCATGGGTGATGTGGAAACCTATTGATACGGCGGTCGCCCCAATGCGCCTCGCGTGGTTCATACGGCACGGGCCTGAGGCGCTAGAGGCTTCTGGGCCGCCGCGGGGGCCAAGACGCGCGGCGGGAGAAAGGAGGCGTCGCCTCCAGTGGTGGGTAAAGACACGAATTTTCTATTTTATACACGACACGTGTCTTAAATGTCGTAAATGTCGTAAATGTCGTAGATGTGTCATAAATGTCGTATATCTGGAATGAAAATAACTAACGTATAAAACATTTTTCGTATAGGTTCTGAAGAAGTGCCAATTTATTAATAAATATAATTCTGATTAAAAAAATTAAATTAACTTAAGTTATACTGACGAAAAATGGATATTGAAAGGTTAGTAAAAGAAGGAAACCAAGAATTTCGATACGCCAACTAGTGACAGAAAATGGAACTACTGAGAGTAGGTCGTAATCCGTCGAAGTCCATATGATATGTGTTTAAATAGACATGTTGTGAAAAACGAGTGTTTTTAAATTTGTTTGAACACTAAATTTTTACTTCTTCGATTAATAAATACTTATTCGGAATGTTTGGTGGGATCCGGACCTATTTTCAATAGTTTGGCAACTTACCACCAGAGGGCTGAAATTTAGGCCACCTCTCCACTAATAGCGATTTCGGCAGACACGCACTGGTGCAGTTTCGTGCTATGCCGGTGCTGCCTGAGCACCGTGCCAGTGCAGCACGGTTTCTAGGGTTTTCTAGCACCGATTACATGGGATTTGACATGCGAGCAATCTTGTATCGTATTCGACGAACAAGAGCTGCCCTGGTGTAGTGCAAACTTCACATTCGGATGAACGGAATAAACTGCACTAGTGCAACCTTTCTTGCATTGCGATTTCTGGCCGGTTCTGTCAGTGCAGTCCAGTGTAGTGTAGCCAAGTGTAGCGGATCTCTGTAGGGAATTTACCACAGAAAACTATGCGCGTGAAATGATGTTCACACCACTTCACACCAATTAACGGTGACAAATATACATTTCGTAAATAATATGGGTTTTCCTACAAACGCTGGGCACGATGGTAAATTCGATCACGATTGTTCCCAATCACGGGGATTTCTGACAATGATCCGTGATTTTTCGTGATCGCTTCTGATTCGTGGTGAGCATAACTGTTCTTTGCACGCGTCACATAACCCCAATTTCCAAAAAAACTGCGAGAATACTTTAGCCAATCAAATCAGTGTGTGCATACATTGACTAGTAGAGAATGTATACGTTCGCTGAATTGCGCTGAATTAACACTTTAACTGTAACACAAGCTATATTGATGTAGTTTATAAAAAATTATTCAATCAATCAAATTCACTTAAGATAAAAAATCACCATCATTGTTATAGCGAATTCGGTACCTCGAACTGACTCTGCACTGGTGCCGGAAAATGACTTGGATTGGTTGATTCTTATAGAGCTATCTTCGTTTCTATCAGAAACAACCAATCCTAGTCATTTTCTGGCACCCGTGCGGAATCAGTGCGAGATACCGAATTCGCTATTAGTGATTTTGCACTCCATCCCTATTCCCTAACCAGAATCCACCAGAACAGAGCTGAGTCAGCTCTAGTTTACCCGAATGTGCGGCATGGTGTCGCACTGAAAAAGTTCGCACTAGTGCGCACCAGTGCGTGTCTGCCGAAATCGCTATAAGTTTCCCAATATAGAATAATAAATATAATTTGTTTACTTTCACCACACTGAAAGGGATATTACCAGGGGGGCCAAGCTTCCCTCTTACGAAAGTTGAAGCAGAGTTTGTAGCGCCTCCTACCATTAAGGTGCGTACTAAACTGTGAATGTGTGAATTGGTGTGAATCGGGACGTATGTGTATGTGTATACGTGTAATGCACAGTGTTCACGGGAAAAGGCCTGATAGCTCTCGGCTACCCTCTGTTGCGCATGCCCGCGACGAGCTGTGACGTCAAACCAATCAACGCCAAGCTGGTAAACGAACCGAATCGACGCCAGTGGCTGGCTTCGTTTCCCAGCTTGGCGTTGATTGGTTTCACGTCACAGCTCGTCGCGGGCATGCGCAACAGAGGGTAGCCGAGAGCTATCAGGCCTTTTCCCGTGAACACTGGTAATGCACCGCTTACTTTAAAACCTGTCCACGGATCGTCGCGCCAGCGACACGTATGCAGCAGATAGAAGGATAAACATTGAAATTGAATATTTCTTCTTTTCTTAGGAAAATAAAATATATTCAATTTCTTTGTATATCCTTCTATCTGCTGCGTATAAACGTAGTTTTCGATATTATCGACGTATTCTACAGTATTCTATAGTATTCGCATGCAACCAACAAGCGAGTCAGAAAGAACTATATTTTTCCAACACTTTAATTGTTGAAACCTTAAAATAATGAATATTTCTATTTACGACATTTGCGACAAATGACACGTATAAAATGGGCTTAAAAACGACATATTATACACACATTTGCGACGCGGCGTAAAATACGCGACCCATCACTGGTCGCCTCTGAAACTCGGCCGAAAAGATCACTTAATTCCGATGCCTGCTCTAATCATTCCTAACTACGAGAATGCCGGAAAATGGCGGCACCGTTCCGCTACCACTTTCTTCCTAAAGTCTCTAGGACGCATCAGTTCACATTGATCTCTATAGTAACTTTTACACTACTTTGGATTCTCTCGCGAATCATTTCTGGATACAGGCTGATTCGTACCGACTTGGCTCTCAGTCTGTCGACTTTAAATGAAACTTGAAACTTCGAAACGATGCTTCTGTTTTCGCTGGGGATCTGCTTTTAAAAAATAGCTTACTTTTCAAGATAGAAGGAAATATGTCTCCAAGAAGAGGAAACTTACGTGACTCCAGTGGCGACTCAGGTACGTACGTAAACAACGATGTTAAGCCAGTACGGTTTATCCAGTGTATATAGAATCTCTGAACTACGACAGTGAATTGTATTTATCGTTTCTTCGAGACTAAGATATAAAGTACTTTTTAGGTTCGGAGTCGGACAATCAATCAGGATCTTCTAGGTCGAGTCGCAGTGGTTCGCCGTCCAATCCTGGAAACTCTACGCGCGACAAGAACTCTGACGACGAAAATGATGCTCGATCGGTGGGTTCAAATGTTAGCGGAAGGTCCTCCAGATCCAGTAGCCCATCCGCGGAGGAGAAAGCAGGATCTAAGCCAAATTCCAAAAGTCCATCTCCGGCCAGATCAAATTCCAGACACTCGAGTGTCGGATCTGCTTGGAGCGAGAAATCTGGTTCTCAGAGGTCCAGAAGCGGCAGTCCGAAATCGGTCGCGTCGAATAATAGCGACTCGCAAAGATCCAAATCGTGTTCGCCGCAGGAGAGACGATCGGAGAGCCCGAAATCCACAGAGTTAGTAAATAACTTTATGGATGTACTTTCTTAAGAACGTCAATAATATGTTCTACCAATGTCTTTAGAATGTTAAATTCTCCTGGTACCCAAAGAACCGAGCCCGCTGTATCCGAACGAAAACCAGATAGCTGCGAAGAAAATAAGGATGACAATGAGTCCGAAAAGTCATTGAAGACAAGAGGTCTGTAACCTGGGCAAGCTAATCATCAGTTTCCGTTTTGAAAGTAATATACGCATTATTTTCTTTTGCGTATTCTAGGCAGCGCAAAATCAAACGACAGCGAGGGAGAAGCGAGCCCTGTTCAAAAGGATGATAACAGTAGGTCTGCGTCCGAACCAGAAGATGCGGCGAAAAAGGCAAAGCCGCTGATAGATTCTGATTCTGAAAGTGAACCGGCGCAGAAAGAATCCGCTGCCCCGACAGCGGATGCTCTCTTTGGAGATGCTAGTGACATTAGTACAGATGACGAGAAAGATAAAGAAGATGAAAAGAAGCAGAGGAGTCGCAGCAGGAGTAGGAGCAGGAGCAGGAGCAGGAGCAGGAGCAGAAGCAGGAGCAGGAGTAGGAGCAAAAGTAGGAGTAGAAGCAGGAGCAGGAGTAGAAGTAGAAGTAGAAGTCCAGACAGATCTGATAGTGGTGGCGAAGGCCCAAGCCAGGTAGTCGTTAAGGATGTACGTATGAAATGTTAAAAGCATTCGGAAAGATTTTTGAGCGAAGAAAAGTAATTGCCATTCACTGGTGACTCGATCTTCTGTTATAGTACCCGGAGAAAGAGAAGGAAGAAGAGCCTGAACCTCCACCAGAAACTAGAATTGATGTAGAAATTCCGAAAATCACCACGGATTTGGGTCGCGAAATACATTTTGTAAAACTTCCAAACTTCCTTTCGGTAGAAACGCGACCGTTCGATACGGAGACGTACGAAGATGAGATCGACGAGGAAGAAACTTTAGACGAAGAAGGTCGTGCTAGGTTGAAACTGAAGGTCGAAAATACTCTTCGTTGGAGAGACGTGTTCGATGATCACGGTAAAGTTGTTAAAGAAAGCAATGCCAGATTTGTGAAGTGGTCTGATGGTAGTATGTCTCTACACCTGGGCTCCGAGATCTTTGATGTATATAAACAGCCGCTCCAGGGTGATCACAATCATCTGTACATCCGCCAAGGGACCGGTCTCCAAGGTCAAGCAGTTTTTAGAACAAAGTTGACTTTCCGTCCGCATTCGACGGAATCATTCACTCATAGAAAGATGACAATGTCTCTCGCGGATCGGTCGCAAAAGACTTCTGGCATAAAAGTACTGTCGCAAGTAGGAACCAATCCAGATCAGAATAGATACGAGATGATCAAAGTAAGTTGCGTTTGATCCGTTTAATCTTACCGCGGAAGATGTCCATGGACAATATTATGCTGTAAGTTTACCTTGACTTTCAGAAAGAGGAGGAGAAATTACGTATGGCGATGAGAGTTCAAAGTAAAAGCAAGAAGAGTACTACGAGTAGCAGAGGTGCCGGTAGATCGGTCGGTGGATATGGCGCTGATGCGTACCACGATGATGGTTCAGACGACGAAGGTGCCATTTCCCTTGCAGCAATTAAAAATAAATATAAGAAAGGATTAAATACTCCTGTTAAAGGTAAATTCTACATAATAGCCACTGATACGACAAAACAAGATGTTCTATTCGAATACCTCGAAACTATCAAGTGCTTTTATACTTTTAGTGTCCAACATATATTCGTCGGATGAAGAAGGATCAGATTTTGAAGCTCTCAGACCGAAGAAGAACACTAAAGGGAAAGTTCTTAAAGATTCGGATGAAGACTCGAACTCCGTAAGTGGTTCGGAAAGCGGGAGGGAAGATGAGAATCAGGGCGATAATGCTAGTGATTAATTATCAACTTTCCATTACGATAAACCGTTTTGTAATATAAACAAATAAATTTTACTCTCAAGTGTCGGCAGATAATTGTATCCCAAAATATAGACCATTATGACTTTCCTATGCGATATTTGTGACGATTATATTTACAGTTAATTTGTTATTAACAGATATTTATTTATAAATGAAATAACTCTCATTCCCCTTCGGACCAGCAACCGGCCGTGTTTGAACGCTCCCTTTAGTTCACACCTTTCACCGCTACGCGCTCGCTAGCATTCCGTTGTCCATAAACTGAACAAAGATTTTTACAGCAATAAATAAACGAATTTGTTGCTGAAAATGGATGTCTAACGAGTTGCGAAATCCCTTCTACCAATCAAACGATTAATAAACAATGTTTTATGGGTTACATTTGAAATTGTATGTATATATAAATAGCTAGGTTGATCTAGAAATTCTTCCCTAAAACTAATTGGTAGAACTGCATGAACGCAGCGACACAGTGACCTGTGCCACGAAAACATTTTTATCTTGCGAACTAATATTCTTATAATTAAGAATTGTATTCTAATTTGTGAGTATAATTACCATTTTCACTAACAGTGATAATTGAGCTGATATGCGTTGGTAGCACTAATAAATGTTTACATTACCGCGACAAGTGACAACTTTTATTTAATAAATATTATTCTTCCATTCTTATAAAGCTGTAAAATGTTCTATTAATTATAGCTTGGCTTCATTATTAGTTATATTTTTGTCGTCAGGTTAATCAGACATGTAGCTACCCTTTATGTACACAAGATAGTTTTAAAAACTAATTCTCGTATTACTTTTTCGTGTGAGTGGCTTGCGTTAATAATTCGAGTACAATAGTAAGTTCGCATTAGAATGTCTTGTCTCTCTTACAAAACCAATTTATAGAAATAACTTTCTGCAATTTGCTCCTATTAACTTTAATCAACAAATGAAACTGCAACACTTGTATTTAAACGAATGATTTACCATTGAGAGGTTCGGAAATATCTGCTCCTGTCGCTAATCGTTTTATTGCTCGTAATTGAGGTACTGATTAAGTAAATTGAACGTATTTCTGAACATAACCTTGAAGCCGTTCCTCTTTTTTAGGAAGTGCTCAAGCACGAACCATTTTTACAAACCAATTTATGTTTACGCAATCGAAGGAATTGTACAGGAATTGCGAAAAGAGTGTTCCTTGACTTTGCAATAATTTTATAGCGATACAAAGGTATTAACATTAAAGTAACAAAAATGTAATAAACACGTTCGTGATATTCGGACTATATATATATATATATCTCGTACTAATATATCGCAAACGATTTTAGGTTTATACGCAATGGTCGCCCACACTGTACTCCTCGACTTTACGGTCCCATCCAGCGTGATAGGAGACATAGAGAACCGTTCTAATCTGAAATTAGCGATCGCCAATGTTCTTAGAGAACACTTCGATGGCGTGAAGCCATTAACCGAGTCAAATATCGACGGAAGCCTGTTAGTCCTCTACACAGGCCCCAGAGGCAGCCTGATAACTGTACGCGGATATACCGAAGGCTTAATCACCATTAATATTGAATACTATAAGAGAGACGATGAGGAAGCGCTCTTGAATTTCGAGGTACGGTCACTTCTATGAATTCCTGCAATTGTCTTGCGATATATAGTTGCAAACTTTATAATATTTAGTTGCCTCTCATGGGTATTGAACAAACAGTCGGCTTTGGTATATCTGAAATATGGGGTCATTACAAGGTACATCTTGTTACGTATTAACGTCTCACGTGCTTTTGTCTGGCGTCGAGAACCGAAGTTACAAGTTCGTTGTATCGTAAAAGAGATCATCGTTCGATGAGTAGTATTATAGAAATAAGTAGAAATTTTACTATATGCGGAAGAAACACGTGTAACAAAGAGGACCTTGTAGCAGTGGCGATACCTGGAAGCGGACGTTGCGATGGCTCTGAATAGCCAACGCAGCAAGTGCCTGCCACCAGTAAGGCGAGGAACGATATATGACCTCTATCTGACACTATCAGGTAGAAACCACTTCCCCAATTAGTTCCCATACTTAGTTATCTATAGCACCTTTACGAAACGTGCGAATTCTTACCGTTGCACTATAAAAAATGCCAACAGCTCCGATCGATTAGTCGTTTTCCGTGTAACGCGTATTCTTCCCCCGGTATTTCTTTTTAGTTCTTCTGCAAAGGGATTTCAAATGACTCTTGACACACAAGTAAAAGGGAGAGTTGTTGCGATTGGTTTAACAAGAAGGTTTTTTTTTTTTTATTCATCGGTTCGCTTGTCGCGGCCACCTTTAGTTGACCAGAGAATTGGAGACGGCGTTGCAAGCGGCAGCAGCCTCTACGCGCTCGCACACGCTTACACCAATTAAACGCGGCGGACCTTTTGAGAGATACTTTCCTACCGCCGGTGAGTTTTTTTTATTTATTATTCTGTTTACGGTATAAGCGGAACTCTGCGCCTGCACAATTTTCCATTCTATCTTGCGCTGTCAACGAAAATTGCCTTTGACTAATTTCCCCCGATGTCATTCATTTACCTGGATTGTTCATCTACCTTTCGTTGTTTCTCGCGCGAACAGCCATACCGATCCCTATTAAGTTTTCATTATTTCACCGCGCATTGTTCATCGTAATTCTGTCCCAGCTATTTAAGAACATTCATGTCCATTTTCAAGTACATTTTCAGTTTTAGCGTCTTCTTTTAATAAAGGAGGCTACTCATGACTATATCGCATTGTTCGCTTTGTCAGTTCTGTTGTAGTAACTATGCGAACTTCATGATTTCCCGAAATAAGTGGCATCTACGAAATGGAAAAAAATAGACACCTTAAAGTCCTTAACGGCGCTAAGAATTACAATTCTTCGTATCGAAAGACCCACGAATTTCACCTGCAATTTGTGCGCCACATTAGAAACATGAATATTCATAGGCATAAATAATACGATGCAGTTAGTAATATGCGCATGAAACTCCTAAGTCATCGATATTTTGATTATTTACTTTAGTATTGATGTCGGAAGAAGATGTTTATTATTCCCGCAAATTTATGCTTAGCATCGCATGCATCTGTTAAACGCTTTCTTACGCGACTATTTGAGCGCCGAAAATTTATAAGATTTTTACACAGTCATCTGTTTCTTTCTTTTCAAGATGACAGATTACTCGAATATGATATAGATAAGTTGGTCTTTGAGGCACGCTCTCCTTATCAGAAAGTGCAGATCGTCCACTCGAAGTCGCTGGGCAATCTGTTGGTTCTCGACGAATTGCAAAGTAAGGGATAAAGAATTACGTAGTTACGTCCTCGAGGCAGATAGAAGTACGCTCGAAGGAATCCCTAACGCTAATAAACTGTACAATTTTTAGATATGTCCGAAGCAGATCTTATATATACAGAGACTTTGATGCAACGTGGAAAGGAAAATTACACGGGGAAGGAAATAGTGATTTTAGGAGGCGGAGACGGGGGTTTGCTCTGGGAATTGCTTAAGGAAAAGCCGAAGTTCGTTACAATGCTCGAAGTGCGTTGAACCCCTTTTATGAAATAAATTACAATCTCGCGATTAAAAGATTCTGTACTATATTTTACAAAAAAAAAAACACAAAAAATGGTGTCTCTATTTTCAGATCGACGATATCGTTATAAAAGCCTGCGGTCAACATATGAGAAGCATATGCGGAGATTGCTTAGATAAAAGAAAGGGGGAGAATTATGAGGTGAGTGCCAGTAACGGCGAAAGGATTGTTCTCTTCGATTAAAGGCTAAGGGAGCACAAGTCTTTCACGAGACATTGGGATTTCCAGATTATCGTCGGAGATTGCGCGAAGGCTCTGACACACATGATCGAGGAGGGCCGACAGTTTGATTATGTGTTCGGCGATCTCACGGACATACCAATTAGCACTACTCCGCACGGAGACGCGTGGGATTTCATCAGACTTATCCTGAATTCCTCAATGAAAGTTCTAAAGCCCACGGGAAAATATATGACTCACGTATGTGTATCTGTGATTTAGATCAGGCATCGGAATTAAGTGAACGCGGCGGCCGATTTTCAATGGCAACGTCTCCTTTCTCCCGCCGCGCGTCTTGGCCCCCGCGGCGGCCAAAGTGCTTGGAGCGCCTCAGGCCCGTACCATATGAACCGCGCGTGGCGCGTTGACAAAACAGAAACGCATCGACAATCGTGCTCTATGGGCCGATGTGGAAACCTATTGATACAATGTCGCCCTAATACGCCACGCGCGGTTCACGTGGTACGGGCCTGAGGCACTCCAAGCTCCTTGGTCGCCGTGGGGGCCAAGACGCGCGGCGGGAGAAAGGAGGCGTTGCTTCTGAAAATCGGCCGCCGCGTTCACTTAATTCCGATGCCTGATTTAGATTGTTTCCATTTATAATACGTTATTCAGTTCCGAGAATTCTATTTAACGATCGTCTCTGTTTCTTGTTAAAGGGCAACGGAGCATCTTGCTCGGAGTCGTTAGAAATGTACGAGGAGGTCCTCTCGCAGCTCTGCGTGCCGGTGACTTTCACTAAAGATCGCGCTTTTGTGCCCTCTTTCTACGAGGATTGGGTTTTCTATCAAGTATCGTTAAAATGATGGATTAAATGTATAACCCTGAGGTCCCGGGGGAGGCATGCTCACAAACCATTCCCTCCCTTATGACCCAGATTCGACCCTAGTTGCAGATTTTTTTCTAACAAGTCGGTTTCTGTAAGAAAAGATCCCGATGCTGGACATACAATCCCAACTGACACTACTACGCTGGCGTCTGTACATATAAAAGGTGGTGGTTATCTGTCCTTATTTAATCGTTTAGTAACTAATAAACTATACAAAGGTGCTCAATTATTTTTTCTAATAACTGTCAATAATCAAAATGAATCGTCCTATGATTTAGTGCAAGTGAATCCAAAGAAAGCAATACAAACGGTTTACTGTACAAATACATGTCAATAATTAACCCTTTAATGCTTCGATTTATTTATTAACACTGTGGTATATAAAAATACAAGCTGAATTAGATGCAAAACGGAGACGCGTACAAGTGCTCATTCTTTTTTTTTTAACACGGAGATTATAAATACAACCAGAGTTGGGCAAAATGTAATCTAATTACAACTTACAAATTACGATTAAAATGTAATTGTGTAGTTTATTACATATTATTTTTTGTTATCGTTAATATAGGTGGTTGACTACAATTTTATCTACTACTTAAATTAATGGTTACAGAAAATAATGTGTAATCAACTACACAATTACAGTTTAATCGTAATTTGTAAGTTGTAATTAGATTACATTTTGCCCAACTCTGAATACAACTCAGGTTCGAATTACAATTTATTTATTTATATTTACTAATTAATAGTTTGTACTGGAACAGTTCTGTATATAAAAGCTCGAAGTATTATAGGAAGCATGTGGTATGCCAGGCAATAAGGGGTTAAGTAATACACAGAAGTGACGAGAGTACATAGGCGCTTACTTAAGAAATTATTTTTACTGTCTTTACCGATTTCTCGATCTCAGTGAAAGCATTTTTCTACGGCTAAATTCATCATCCTTCGTAGTTTCGTAGAAAGTATAAGAATAGTTAGAAAAAGGAATAGATAAGTAAAGAAACTATATTAATTATTGGTAAGTAAAGGGAGTCTGGAACAGCTGCAGGCATTAATTACATTGATTATCATTTAATACTATTAATTAATTCGAAGACATTGGTAATATCATCGATATTACGGTATACTTAACACATTCAAAATTATTTTAATATCACCGTTTATGTATGTTAACATTAGTAAAATAACATTCAATTATCACTCTTCTTGCTTGACAAATATTAAAATCACGATTAATAATTTGAAAATCCTTACGACTAATAATTCCCCGATACTAACAGTATTAGAAACTTATTGATAATTCATGGTACCATAGATCCTTAATTACTGAAATGAACAATTACCGATTAATTACTGTTACCTTAACGCATAAGAGAATAAATATATTAAAGTATTTTGGGGAAGGTAAGAATGGGTATGAACAATTCAACGACGAATGATCTAATCCCAGAGCGAGATAATTTCTACCTCCAGAATTCGAAATAAATATATTATGAAAATGTTGCGGCGGGTTGGTTAGTCAGTTCCGTAACTATCTATTTTAGTTGAACATTAAAGGTTGGTACGTATGTGGGTCTCTGATATGTCAGATATTCAGGTAACTTTTCTACTTCATGAATGGTCGGTTCTATTTCTGTTTCCAGAAGTATCTGATCTAACCATTGCTGAACTTGCTCCGAATGTCCATAAGAATTATCCTGCTCCTCCACGGTGTTGCAGCCAGAGTTTCTGTAGCTCTTGTCATCTTCCTGTTCGTCCGCAACGGAACTTCGCGCGTTGAAGTCATTCCTTTGGAGTTCCGTGTCCGTTTCCGAGCACCGGTCGAGGTTCTCCTCGGAATCTCTTTCTTGGAAGCCAAAAGCGTGGCTGGACGTCTCCGCCAAGTTGGACGCGCTGGAGGTCTTCAATCCGTTAGATACATTTTGTACTTTTCTATCTTCGGCCGTGGAAGAAACTTCGATGTTCGTATCGGGAGATACGATTTCTGAACTTTTGATGGACTTATCGAAGCTGACGTGGTCCTTGTTAACATCTTGATATTCCTGGATCTTATACGGTTCTAAATCAGTTAACGCCGTCGAATTAGAACCCGTCAGCTCTATGCGTCCAAATCTTTTAATCCGCTCTTCGAGGCTGCTTCTCTCGTCCAATATCGCCGCAGAAGACGAGAGGACTTCTTGGCTAGAGAGCGCCAACGACACTTGTTGCCTGTAGATGGCTTCCGATTGCCGTAAAAGTTGCTTCTCCCTAGTGCATAATGTTTGCGCCAGGCGAGCGAAGGACAGCTTAATTTCTTCCTGAACCTTGAAAGGGTGCGATAAGTTAGCATTACATTGATAATGCTGATTACCTACATTATCATTAATCGTAACAAAGATGGAATTTGTTATTCGCTACGTGAACAAGTAAATGAAAATGCAAGATCACATTTCGCTTGAAATTGATCGAGCATTATTTGTGCGAAAATAACCTGGCGCCCATAACCTTGAAGTACTTATTAAAGAGAGACCGAATTGTTAAATAAGAAATGAGTAAGAACGTAAAATTACCTGAAGGAACTGTTTTTCCAGAAACGTCCTTTTGTCAGCTATCAGCCTTACCCTGTCAAGACTGTTGTCGTTATCGGTATCGTCTTCATTCTTCTCTATCATGTTATTCACTTAACGTACTCGGCAATAAATAACGATCACTTTCGCTACACACGTTTGTCGATAACGCAAAGCGAAAGATCAATATTATCGACGATTCGGGTGATTTTCAAACGCACGCGAAGAAACATCAACTCAATGAACTCAACGCAAGGCTCGAAACCTAATCGCAAACTATTCGATTTCTAATTATTCTACACCCGTTAGACTACGTGCACTGCCATTTCGATGCCCAAGAACAGGTATAAACTTTGTCCGACGAGCTTAAGATAACAATCATTGCAGCATTTTAATTATTCTATGCTGCGCACGTTTAAAAGCAAATCCGGTCGCGAATTTGCAAAAGAAATACAGCGTGAATGAACGTCGGGACAAAGAGGAGGTATAATAAGAGGCGTCACTCGACAAGGACAGAAATAACCTAGGGAAATCACTAGACAACCAATTTAAATGCCCATTCGGCAATGATCGCTAAGCTTCGGCAATGATCGGTCAACTTCGGCAATAATCAGCCAATTGCGGTAAGGTACATTTAGTCGATTTGAATATCCCGCTCGAAATAGACAACCAATTTAAATGCCAAGGTCAAGCAAGGACTTCAAAGGTTCCGCCCGGAGTGACGCCTCTTATTATACCTACTCTTTGGTCGGGAGGAAAGTCGAGGAAAAGTCGAGCGAGCACCATGCGTCCTTACTACACATCGCCTATCCTATGGTGTTTGATTCGAAACGCAGGGTGCAACGATATTCGGCGCGAGAGATTTAATATACTGTTGCGATCGATAATAAAATACTAGCGCGCATGGCGCGTTAAAGCTTCCGAATGATTTTCAGCGATCGTCTTTATTTACCAAAAGAAAATGTCGTACAGATTCATTCTCTTTATCTCGTTTTTTCTCTTGCATCGAGCGAAGTTCAGCGGTTCGCTCATTCGCGCCTGCTGCAAGAGAAACGGAAGACACGGGGGCACGCGCGAGACGCGTGTAACTACAGTAGATACTAACAAACTATCTAAACACAGTAATTTTCAATTAAATATACAATGGGTTTTGTGAAAAAAAAAAAGAAAACCTATTCAAGTTGTTTATCAGCTTGCTCTAATAGGCGCTGATAACGATCCCATCTTATTAGCGATATAACGAATATCTATTATCATATCACCGCTACGCGAATCTATAATTTTTATTAAGAATAAACTTTGCACTTACATACATCTTGCACGCGATATCATGTACGAGCCGAGGTATTTTTTCTTGCTCATTAGAATTGCGAAAAAATATCACGGCTCGTTTCATCGACCGTGCGGTGGAACGTAATAATTATGGCAGCGTGGATACGTTTTATTTTTATGAATAAATTCAAGATCGTGCGGTAATCCTTATTTATCGTACACGCCCGATATCGCTAGAATAAGTTAGCAGCTAAATCTGTGATTGGGCTTACGCGAATAGCCCTGGAGATTTCACGGAGCGCGGCGCAGTGATTCTTCTTGAGCGCTATGCGTCTTCGTTTCTTGGGAACTATTCGCGTATACCGAACATTTCTTGCGCTCATATTAAATTACTAAATATACTTAAGCTAATGCAGTAAGCGCGATTTCTGAACAGTTTAGTCACATCGTACTCGATGGGGGCCGGCTATTTTCTCGACAAACTTCTACGGGACGATAAAAAAGAAGAGAACTCGTTTAAATAGCAGTGACTTCGTTCACGCGAAGGGGCTGTTTTGCCGAATTGGCGAGAAAGCCGGTTCTACGGAAGAGAGAGAGGAGAGTTACAGAGGACAGTAATAACGTTAAGCAGCTCGTTAAATCGACGATAGTCAGGGAATAGTGGAAATTAGAGCGACAAATTTTTTTATGGTCAAGGTAGAGCCGTGGCGGTTAAAGTGGTGTTAGCTCGAGCGACGGCTGGCCCATTTTCATCCGCAGACTCGCCACATCGTCTTCTATTCGTACCAGCAGCTTGTATTTCTGAAAGTCACGGGGCAAGGAACGATCGAGTTTAGCTTGAGCATTCATTGAACGGTGAGGTATCGGTAGAATGGCGGCTTTACCGTCGGACTATCCCCCGGCGTTGTCATCCAGGCGTAGATCATGTAACCGGGTATGCAGAGCATCGATGACAGAGCTGTCATCCAGCCGAGCACGTGCGACCACCACGGATACTCGTAGTCCAAATACTTGACGGGTGTCCATTGTACCAGATTGAAGATGAAGACGCCCTGTCGCCGAACATTAACGTCAGAGCGCGTGGGAAGTTAATCGCATTAAGACAGACGGCGGATGGCGCCGATGCCTGTCGTTAAATCAGCAGGAAGAAAATCGCGCGCGCAACTTACAACGCAAATCATCGGTGTGGTGATGGTCCAGCAGAGTTTCCACCACATAAGTGGGTAATACCCTATCATGTCCCTGAGGGCGTCGTAGAAACGGTTGACGCCGAACGCCCAGCTTATCGAGACGCACTCGAAGAAGATCAAGAAGAGAAGGCAGAAGCCAGACACGGCGTACGAGTCGAGGATCTGGAAGACGTACATGCCGCCCTGGGAGATGCAGGATATCCCGATGATGTAGGAGAGCACGCAGACGATCGCGATGAAGATCTCCTTGCGTCGGCGAAGCAGCTGAGGCCACTCGTCCACCTTGGGCAACGTTCCGTTTTAGATGCGAGAAGGGAAGCGAGCGGTGACGCGACTCACCATTGCAGTGATGAACCCTTCCATGGTGCAGAACTGAGAGTCCAGGCCGATGAGAAGCAGCATGAAGAAGAACAGGCAAGACCACATGGGCGCCCCAGGAAGCTGGAGGACAGCCGAAGGGTAAGCTAGGAATGCCAGCCCGGGGCCGGAAGCGGCGACTTCTGCGACTGGCTTCTGTTGCTCGTGGGCCATGAAGCCCACCACCGAGAATATGACGAAACCCGCGAACATACTCGTCGAGGAATTCACCGAACACACGATTAGAGCGTCTTTGTAGACATTGTTCGTGAACTTGTTGTAGCTACCGAGAGCCACCAGGGTGCCCAAGCCCAGCCCGTACGAGAAGAAGATCTGAGTGACCGCGTCTATCCACACCTGGAACGTCCAACCAGCCGTGTAACCGAAGGGAGGACGATCGATCATAACGAATTCTATGCTAGTTAGGTAGCTCCTTACCTCCGATTCTTTGAGTTTGGAAAGGTTCGGGCTGATATAGAATCGGATGCCTTCCATGGCTCCGGGCAGGGTGATCCCGCGGATCAGGAGGATCGTCAGTAGAACGTAAGGGAAAAGGGAAGTGAAGTAAACGACCTTGCCGGTCCACTTCACGCCCTTCCAGATGCAGAAATAACAGAGGATCCAGACCAGGAGAAGCGTGCCAGCCAATTCCCAGCGAATGGTTCCCATGTGCTCCACGCCGTCGCTGATCTGGAGTGCCCTTCGTCTGCGAAAATCCAAGCGTGCACCGTGTTCAACGTAGCCCCGTACCTGCTCGCTGGTCCTTCGTAATCGAACTTACTCCCAGAACTCTTTGACCGGGTCCGTGAGCTCCGCCACCGTCATGTTGACGTCGTTGACGGTGCACATTTTCACGATGTTAAGCCTGGTGACCTCGTTCCAGCATAATAACGAGTCCCTGTCGTACGGGTTCACGCAGTACTTCGTGTTCCAGTAGTTGTTGCAGCTTCCCCAGGGTAACTCTGGCGAAACGAGGGAAATCAGAGGGATCTGTTAGACGCGTGCGTTCGGCGTTATACGGAATATAAGGCATGGCGGAACGGACCACTGCGCATTGACATGAAAAAGTAGAAGATAGCCCAGGCGAGGATGACGATGTAATAAACGTTCATCCAGCAGGACATGACCGCGGCAGCGTAACCGATACCCTTGAATAGGGGGGCTATCTTGAAGACACCCAGGCCACCGACGGTGAGCATCTGACCGAGGGCAAGCTCCATGAAGAACATCGGTATGCCGGCGAGCACCAGCGTGAGAAAGTACGGGATTAGAAAAGCACCGCCGCCGTTCTTGTAGCAGAGATACGGAAATCTCCAGACGTTCCCCAGGCCGATCGCCAGGCCGACCTTTTTCGTGGAAGTCGGATTAATCGCGGGGATGTTCGACGGGAGGCATGCGTGAGGGTAAACCAGAAACCATGGACGATTACCACGCTCAGAATGAAGTCCAGCTTGGTGCTCCATGTGCCGCGCTCCGGAAGCGGCTTCGTCTTCGACGAGGGCGTCAGATTCAAAGCGGTCTTGTCGGGAGTCTCGGGATCCCCGAGTTCGGGTTCCCTCGATGCTTCCGTCATTCTGATCGGTCTCCTTCGGCTGCCGTGAAAAGGTTCCCTCGATCGCGCTTTCCCTCGGCCTTTCTCGCGTGTTCCTCCACAGCTCGCGGAACTACCGCGGAGACATAACAGTGCTTCTGTCGACAATCATACACGTCACCCTTTTCGATTTCTCTTACACGGTATACTGGGAGACCGCTCGAAAAATATGAAATCCAACTTAAGTTGGCGTTAAGATTTCCGCGGCAAGCGTCGCGACCCCTCGCCGGTTCGCCAAGGTCCTCCCGGGAGCCGCAATCTTCCGCAAAACGTTTCGAGCGAGCTACTTCTCCGGAGCCGGACGCGATTTGCGTTCCGTCGCGCGGAAAATCGACGGGAAGCTATTACCCTTCGGAATTCAAGGATGCCAGATGACTTTTAAGCGGAGAGACTCGGCATCTTCTCGAGCATCGGGGGATGATGATAGACGCTTAAGTCCCGCTGTAAACGTGGGCTTCGGTCCGTTTCTCGGGCGGCTCTTAATGCTCGGGGATTCATTAATCTGATCGCGGAAGCGAGCGGAAGACAGCGCGGTACCGAGGTCGACGGGTCGGGACCAATAAGAAAGAATCAAGGCGCAAAACTAGCATCGACGGTTAAATACGAATGTCCGGCTGGGGGTACCCTGTAATGAATATCCGAGTCCGTAGTTCCCCCCCTCGAAGCCCCATCCTTCTCCCATCTTCCCCTTCGCGGTGCCGATCCATTGCTCGGCTCCCTCTTCCTCTTCCACGCTCATAAAAAACAGCTATATTCTAATTAACCGAGCGCGCGTTGTTCCGCATAACCGACATAGCTGTGATCTTGAATTTCTGCGGCTGGTCTCGATCGATCGCGATCGGCAAGAGGTCGAAGGATCGACGGCGTCAGAACCTGTCTCCTACTTTGTATCGCAATGAAGGCTAGAACGGTGGCGAAAAGCTGTACGCATACAAACCTACTTGCAAACGATCTTCAATCCCACCACACTATGCGAGGATGCTCGGAGTTCCCAGCTTCCGGCGGGCGACACGCTCCTTTCCCGCGAGTCTCCGGCAGTTGGCGTGAAGAAGAGGGGGGCAAGAAGCCGCGGTAGATAAATAACGATTTCCGAACTTGTCTTCCTCTACTCTGTTTAGTGTCTCGAAGCGTCCGAGTATCGGTATATGCACTGCACTGCGCACTCTTGATAGTCTTGATCCTTCACGCGACGGCTCGGTCGAGCTGAACGGGCGGCATTTCCGGCGGGCGAAGAGAGGTCCTCGACTAGGCGTGTGCACTGTCGATCGGCTGTATCTTGATCCTCCGGCTCCCGATCAAGTGGCGAACAGTTCTCTCGATCCTGGCGGCTCCAGCGGCGTTACGATCATCGATTATCGCGCCGCGGATCTACACGAAACGATCGGGGTATCGTGATCTCTCCTCTGTCCGCTGGCCTCTCCTTTTCTCAGGGAACTTTCCGCTCCTCGGCTTGCTGGTTTCCTATCTCGGGGCGCACGGCTGGGGGACGGTGCGAATGCTCGGCCGGCCCGCTCAGAACTGCAATCGGGAGTTGTTCGCTTTCGACAGCGAACCAGCTGAAATATCGGGGGTACGAAATATCGGGGGATCCCCCTTTTCCTTTTTTTCCCCCGGTCCACCCTTGCGACGCGTTTAGGTGCATCGGTGTCACGCGTTTATTCCGCGTGCGCCAGCGCGCGCGCTCACTCGCGCCCGCCTGCGGCCAGAGAGCAAGAGGGGACCAGGAAAGCAAGGAGAAAGAGGGTCACCCAAGATCGCAACAGTATATCATCATCAAGTTGACGGCTATCCCGGCGGACCTCTGCTCTCTTTATTGTCACTGTTCCGATGCGCGCAGGGTGAGGCACTTGGAATTACCACCTTGGTCCGCGTAAAAATTAGAAAAGTCGCGCCACTTCCAGGGGAACCTAAGTTGGACGAAGCGAAGCCTTTCCAGGCGCTGGCTGGCGACCTAGGTGGACTTGCGACGGTCACTTTTCTTTATTCAAACAAGAAGCACACTATTCTCCTTCGTGCAACCAAAATGGGGTCCTGCGGATAGGACCTTCCTCTTCCTAGTTGCTTCCTAGCAAGAAGGAAACGGATGTTCCGCTCGCTGCGCATTAGGCCAACGTGGTCACCCTATTTCGATTTCTAGGTAGATTTGGGAATCACCTTTGCTCAGGAAGATATCGGTCGCTGCAACTTACGCCCCTTTTCTCGAGTTGCCCTTTTTGCGAATGCAACGCTTCGTTACGAGTGTACACTGCAGAAGCTCCTCTCTATCCGTAGGAATTAGTACGCTGCAAGTGTTTCCGTTGCTCGCGCAATGCTAATTGCTCGCATCGTGTTGGAGGAGCATTCGAGGTATTTTTTAGAAACGTCGGGCACGCAATGGCGCCGATTCTTTCTTTATCGCGGTGGCTGCCGCCGGGCCTGTCGCCACGCAAACGAAATTTCTACTCTTTCTGACGAAATGGAAGAGCACGATAAAGTAGGTGAGCAAGACTAGGAAGCCAGTATATCCGGAGGGTTCACGTGACACCGATCTATCGCTACATCCGGTCTGGGTACACTCTGTAATATAGATCATCAGGATGATCGACATTAACTCACACAAATCCCGGAGCATCTACCACATTTAGACACCGGTCGCTGGTCGATCGTACAGATTGAAACTGGCATTTAAAAGGGCAGGAATTTCCTTGGGCAGCCTCGCGATTAATTGTCGATCGAACGGGAGAGGCGCGCGGGCACCTCAGTCGCTGACGGGGCCCGGAAAAACCCAATCTCGATTCTTCGTCGCACGGAACCGACTCGAAACAGGGTCTTCGAATTTTCGGGGGACTTTTTTCACAAAACAGGAAATTCCGTCGCAAATAATTTGTGTACCTTGGGCGCGCGCGCGCGCACGCACGGTTTGATTGCTCGTTAACGGGCAGCATGGCAGAGGGGAGTATCCCCAATGACCAGAGGATGTGCGGGAAGTGGCGCGGGAACCGCGTTAAGAATTGCTTTGCGGGTCAAATCTTTTTTTTTTTAAACAAGTCGAATCACCTTCGAATTCATAAAACATCTTGAAGCTTCAAACCCTCGCATTGCAATTTGTGTGTTGGGAAGGATGAAAATATTTGGAAGATGCGAGTAGTTTACGCGTTTCCGTTTGAAGCTTTCGTTGGCTTAGCAATATTTATTACGCTCCTACTTTTGTAACAGTGGCGATAACGATCAATTCATCGCATGCGTTTAAAAAGGAAGTACATATATAATAGGTACAAAAATCAATTGCACTGCTTCGTTAAATAAATCTTGGGAGCATCGGAGTCCTTTGTAGAAAAGTATAAAATAAGTAGCTTGTAACAATATTTTGCTTAGCAGATTTTAATCTATGTTCATTTCAAATACTTATATTCTGTTGCAATTCTTTCGCGCATATACTCCTTTCATCTGTACAGAAAAATGAAAATCTAATGCTATATTATGAATAGTCTTCGTCTTATGATAAAGTTTACTAGTAACCCTTAATATATTCAAATTTGAATATTCAGAATTAGAGCCCGTAGGGCGGGAGATTTGACTATCCTCTTTCGAATTTAATCCTTCCCATAATAATCGTTAGATGGCACTTCGGTTTCGCTCGCAGTAGAGTAAAAAATTTATCAAGGTTGGTATCGCGATACATCATTAAATTGGCAGCCCTAGAAAATTCTGTCACCGCGTGAGCAACAAGCAGGGACCATCCCGTTTTCTAACCTAAAAAATCCTTTATCCTTAATTAAACGAGCAATCTGCTTTTATTCCTTTATATCTACCACTCAGTGAACCAGTACTTTATTCACCGAAATGGCTGATGCAATGCGTCAAACTGTGGCTGGAATGTTGAAAGGCATCGAGAGGTACTTATTCCCCACTTGTCAAACATTTAAAAAACTCACTTTCCCTTTACATGCTGCTGTGAATATGTAATATAACAAAAAGATACCCAAAGGATCAGTACGCCGTTCGAAAGGGTTTTAATTAAACGAACACTTCTTTCAGATACAATCCAGATCATTTAGCGACTCTCGAGAAGTACGTTGAAATACAATCGAGAGAGAACGCGTACGATTTGGAGGCTAATTTAGCGGTTCTGAAGCTGTACCAATTGAATCCGCACAGATTCAACGTGGACATTACATGTCAGATATTATTGAAGGCTCTGACTAATCTACCGCACACGGACTTTGTTCTGTGCAAGTGTCTCCTGAGCGAAAAGATCGTATGCCTCTTTATAAGCGCATCTTGTCCGGGAGCAAATATTTTGCTAATCTTCGTTCGTTTCGATATACGTTAAGCGGTAATATAATTAAGAAACTATACGCTTTTGCAGATGCAGGACAGCCCAATTAACCAAATCATGTATTTAGGAGATATCTTGGAACAATGCGATTTCCAACATTTTTGGGACAGAATCCTTTCTATGTCCGAACTATGCGACAGAATTGTAGGCTTCCAAGACTCCATAAGGAAATTCGTCTGCCACGTGGTGGGAATTACTTTCCAGACCATCGACAAGAGCCTATTGGCGCAACTCCTTGGCGGCGTCGATGGTAATGTCACGACGTTACGCTTTCCGATTCTCGCGCGTCTTGTTTACGAATCGCGTGAATCTAAATTCGCCGATTCTGGGTTCGATAACACTGTCCAACACGATTTTTGGTCTGCAATATCCGCTGGGTGATTCTTGTAGAGTTTTTCGCCCTGAACACGAATCCGCAAGCAGAAATGCTCTATCACACTCAGTTTTTGAGAAAATCGATTTTTGAAAAAAACTGCAAATTTTCAACTTTGAACATTTTTTGTGTCGAAACGGTAATAGTTATTCGGTTGCTCGTTCCGTCCAATTATTTTACGAACCTTCCCGAATACAACGATACAAGTTATTATTGCATTATGATCATTTAAATTTGTTTAAACAACGATCAAAGGGAAAATGACACCCGAAATGCACCCATTTTTGAAGATATCTTTCAATTTATTTCCAATACTAAGGATCTGACCATTCCACGCGATGCAGCAGACATTTTTCCTTCGGACCTCATCAACAAAACTGGTAAGTCACGTTTTGTTTTCAATACAGAAGCGAAAGAGTTTGGCAAAACGCGCGGTGTCGACAGTGGTAGTCAACGGCGGCGCGCGGTCCACTGCCGCTCAGCGTAACACAATCGCTCAACGCGCGTGACTACGACTGTCGCCACCGTGCGTTTTGCCAAACTATTTCGCTTCTGTATTGAAAATAAAACGTGACTTACCACTTCTGTTGATGCTTTCCAGAGGAAAAATGTCTGCTGCATCGCGTGGAGTAGTCAGATTTTTTCTAAGACCCTTAGTTTTGGAAATAAATTGAAAGATAACTTCAAAAATGGGTGCATTTCGGGTGTCATTTTCCCTTTGATCGTTGTTTAAACAAATTTAAATGATCATAATGCAATAATAACTGATATCGTTGTATTCGGGAGGGTTCGTAGAATAATTTGACGCAACGAGCAACCGAATAACTATTACCGTTTCGACACAAAAGATGTTCAAAGTTGAAAATTTGCAGTTTTTTTCAAAATCGAATTCCTCAAAAACTGAGGGTGATGGCGATAAACGGTTTGCGGATTCGTGTTCAGGGCGAAAAACTCTACCAGAATCACCCAGTGGATATTGCGGAACAGAAAAAAAAGTTTCATTTTGTTGGACTGTGTAACTTACCCGTCACTACTGTACTTTTAGACGCCACCTTGAAGCATTGGGTAAAGAAATATGGATGGAAAGAAGAGAGTAAAACCATGATTTTTATTGCCAATCAAGACGAGAATATCAAGACGAAAAATATTACGGAGAAGATCGACTTTGATAATGTTGCTGGACTGATGGCCGCTTGTCTGTGAAAAGTTGTATCCTAAATAAATTTTGTATACAAAACAAGCCTGTTTTCTCACAGTAGGTAAATAACTCGGGCTTCATTGATCCTGACCTCCTTTCTATAATTCTACAATGCTTTTTATAATAATTCCATGATACATGAAAATATACATATTATCTAAAATACTTCTGCGCAATTTTGATGCAAATCAAGTTCGTCGATATTTGTAAAAAAAAATAACAGACGGATCTTTTATCTCTACATACTATGAAATGCAGCGTTAAACACTTCGAAGGTGTGTACTCATGACGGAATTCTGCTGGAGGCGTGGCTCGAAAACTTCTCTACAACGCAATTTAAGCTCCGGGCAAGATCTTCGATATTCCTTCGCCGGTATTACGATTAATTAGAATTATTAATACTTGGTTCAATTGCACGAGTACTAAGCTTACAAGTATATTTAGAGCTATTTATTCTTACGGAATGACTCGTAAATTACGGAAAACATTGGTTGAATATTTCACCCCTACGTTGTTGTCGATTGATATCACATAACAAAACTCGGGCAAGAAAGTCTTGAAGAAAAGCATAGTATCAAAAGATATTAAAACTCTACAAACTGTCCAGTTTTAAATAATAAAACAGTTCTTTAATTATATTTAAATAATTATAAGACAGTTTATATAATAAACAATCAATGTATAAATTGATATTTCTCGTTCTGTTGTGTAAATTCTCTAGTACGTAATAATATCTCAATATTCAATTAACTGCACCTCGGACGCGTTAAATAATGAAAACATTCTTACACCTATAAAAGAATCGTTTACGGCACGCAAAAGCCATAAAAAAAAGCATTCGTAGCTGAAAATTTAATTAAGCATCCGCTTAAACTTCATGATCGATCAGGTACGCATCTTTTCGGAAAGTATACCGTGGCGGGTTCTGGCAAGGAAGCATCCACAGAATCGGATGGCTCTTACCGCAAACCTGAGATAGTAACATTAAGGTACGCGAACTGTTCCTCTTATAATGGTGATTATTTTGGATGCGCTTCATCGTATTCTCTTCCTCCAGGATACCTTGAAACTGGTCTACCAGTATAGCGACGACAAACATGCCGAACAATGCCGATTCCAGCACCAATATAATACAGTGCAAGCTGTAGAAAAAACTTCCTGATTATTCTCTTTCCAGCTACATGCTTCATAATAATAAGTAGGAACAGCGAGGATATCGAAGGAATCTTTGAATGATACTTATGTCGTGCACGTACTCGCGACTCTGTTTGACGGCTACGTCGTTACTGCAGCGGGAACATTCTAAGATCCATGATGCTATCACCAAGCCTAGTGCGTACACAGCCAGCATTCCGACGTACACCAGAAACTGGATAAAGAACTTTTGATTTCTTTCTCCGACGCAGTTGTTTATCCTTCGAGGAACGTTGTAAATTATCTCGTTATTATAAGCGATCGTATTAAATTTAGTACATTAGAAATATCGTAAGTGGAAAAAAGAGAACTGTTTTATAAAGAAATATTAAAATTTAACGGTCATAAAGATATTCCAAGAATCATATTCTTTATTAAACCAGAGTACGAAACTTGAGATGTAGAAGAGTACTGTTAAATCCCCGGGGTTTCTTTAAGGGGTAACACCACTCGAGAGGCAGAAAAAAAGACCTAAATTGGACAATTTATTTTGGGAGTATGACAGACGGAATAGAATTTCTTTTCAGAGGGTTTATTTAACACATATTGAAGTACGAAAAACAATTTTTTTATTGTCATTTTCATACAAAATGGTGGCGACAGAGCCCGTCGTCGAAACCACTTCTTTCAAACTGGGAGGACGGATTTCTCGGAGACTATTGCATGGATCGATTTGAAATTTTTACAGTAGCTTCACAACAATATTCTCTTTGGAAGTACGTAGCCGTTTATTGATCGAATGTAAACTTTTTCTTTTATAAAAAATTTAATGCTCATTTTTAGGGCAAAAAATCGATTCATTCCTTAAAAAGTGCACCACGTCCACAAAAATTGATAAAAAAAAAATCCTACATACTTCCAAAGCCAATTGTACATAGATTATAAATTTTTTTTATATTTTGTTCCACGACTCATACATGCCGAGAAATCCGTCCTCCCGTGGCGGTGTTTTAAAAAAAAACTGTTTCCGACGACGGGCTCTATCGCCACCATTTTGTATAAAAATGACAATTAGAAAATTGTTTTTCGTACTTCGATATGTATTAAATAAACCCCCTGAAAAGAAATTCTATTCCGTTTGTCATACTCCGAAAATAAATTGTCAAATTTAGGTCTTTTTTTGTGCCTCTCGAGTGGTGTTACCCCTTAAAAGAGCAAGCGCCGGTTCTCGATAAAAATCATTAATTCGATCGAGCCTGCTCCAGTAGCGAAAATCCGAACAGAATATTTCTAGTGGCGCAACTTGTAGCATACCATGGACAGTGATGATCCATCCTTCTAATGCATCGCTTACAAATTCTACAATGATGCGCTTTGGGCGGTCTATAAGTATCGCACCTAGTGCAAACAGTCCAATTTTCTGTCTCGTCGCACTCGACCTTTGCCTCCGGATTATCTGTATGAATGTCGGAAAAATCTATGCGACTCTGCGGCAGCGGGACGAGACCAGGATCGCTGCAGACCGCTTTCAAGTGTGACATTATCAATAGCAATACGACGGTATTGAAAGCCACTACATGAAACGGGCCCCACAAACTGTAGATAACAATAGACAAGGAGAATATTAATAATAAGCCGCCTGGTGATGTTCGAGAGTGCATTCTCGTTGATTATAAATTGCACGTCGAAATCGCCGCGAAACGGCGACGACGCGATAAAGTCGGAGGGAGACTACATTTCTTTGACAGTAGTTTGCTGGGTTGAGTAGAAAACATTTGAAAATACATACGTCTACATCGTCATGATTATAAATTTATAAATACAGATAAATACAATCACAGATACAAAGAGAACTATAAAATGCACACCTGTCTTGTAAGCTATGCAGTATAACCCATCGTACAACGACATAATCCGCGTAAAAGACAGCGACGTACGTGACTATGATACACACGATGCCGCAGGGGTCTCTCACGAACATTTTTTATTTATTCCATACTCGTTATTAACAAATAGATCCCCTATCATCACAAGCCAGAGCAGACTTCATGTGATCTCGCTCTCCATCGAATTTACTTCATGCAAACTAGACTCGAACCTTTCCACTTCCATCTAACTTCAAGCCTTTTTTACTCTAGAATTCCACTGAAACACCAAGTTCCGATGTACAATTTCCAACGAAAAGAAACTCTCGGTCTCTATTAGTAAATAATGGCTAAAAAAAAAAATGGACACTGATGTCAGGTTTCTGACCAATGCTCCGATCGCTATGGACTAGCCTAAACTGACCGCCATCATATCGCTGTCACTGAAGAACCACGTGACCGCCCCCCCCCCCCCTCCTACCATTCGGCTTTCTTTCACAATTGAAAATTTGTTTCATCCCCTCCACCGATCTCATACCTTTCAATAAATATACATTGATCGATATCATAAGTATAGTCTAATATAATTGTGAAATCCAGGTACAGTTTGTCTATGCCCCTTTTCTCTTTTTACTATCACAACTATGATAGTAAGAACCAGTACAATACTAGTTATAAAAAAATCAACGTGAATTCTATCAAAGAATATGTACTGCTTTTCTGTTCCCGATGTTACTCGATATAATTTAGGATATTTTTAGGTGGATGTATGTATGTATATATATATATATATGTGACGTAGAATCACCTTCTTGTAATATACAATAATACGTAATTAAACGAAAAACTTTATTTACAGAACTACTCGCAAATAAAAGTAATAGCGATAATAATAATAATTAATAATAATAATAATAATAATCGAGTCATTATGAATCGATCAACGATAATTATAACAAGTGAAAGAAAAGGAGAGTGAGGAGACAGAAAGAGAGGAAGAAAATAATGGTAGTTTGGCTACATCAGTGACTGTGATGGTGTAACAGTGGCAACAGCAGCTGAATAGACTTCAATAGTAGTAATTAACGGTAGCTGTAGCAATAACTTGTATTTTGGACTTATTAATTTTCATGTATAGGCGTAAGTTCTGTAATCTGCTTAATAAGGTACGCCTTCTCGTCGTTAAATTGCTCGTCGTCTGAACGATCAGTGTGGAAACGCGTCAGAAATTCGATTAACTTCTCCTGGTTGCGCAGTAGAATGTCTAGAATCGGTTTTGGCTTATTTGGATTCGCCACGAACACCTATACAATTGCGAATACATGTTAGAATACAGACGTGAGAATCGCTCGTTACATTTAATATTCGGATGTGAAATAAATGCTTTCGTATTATTTCCGGGGGGGTCTAAGAAATGGTGGAAATCCTAGAATGGTAAATCTCATTTTGCAAGTTAAATATAAGCTAATGCGTAAAAAAAAAACAACGGAAACTACACATATAACGTAACGTAGCCTCGCGACGAACTGTTAACTGAAAAAATATGAGAAAATATATGAATATACCTTGAATACGTGAAACGCTTCAAATTGTATATTACGTGATTTCTCTTTGAGCATGTTCATCATTAATTTCAGATTATCAGGATTCGAAATATATCGTGTCATTACCTGTAACATCAAAGCTCCTAAATTAAAATGTTCTTAAAGCGTATACATGTACATACATATATATATATATCGATATTCTGAAATTAAGTAATTAATGTTATACATACAGTAAAATTGTGTCTATCGAGTAAAAGTTCCCCTAGCAGTTTCAAACTCTGTCGTCGGGTAACATAGTTTTCCGAATCTAATAACCTTTGATAATGAGAGAAAACTTTATCGTAATTAAGTTCTAAAAATTCAGCGCTCAGTATTTTATGCCTGGTAAGTAATTCCTAAAAACCAACGTACCGGATGCACCAACAGTATGCTTTACTTTAAGTACGATATATCATGCGCTTATCATCGCTTACTTTGAACGTAGAAAACGCGTCGGACGATATGTCGAAGGTCGAGACTTCAACATATCTGAAAAAATTGTAAAAGTCGTCCGAATAGATCATTATTTTTGCCAAGGCCTCGTATCTTGCACATTCTCTCAACATTGTGCCGCAATTTAAGGCAATATCTTGGTGCTCGTACCTGCAATTGTTACACTTGTGTACTTAAAGTGCTTCAACGCGCGTTTACGCGTCGCCGAACACCTTTACCTCGTGTAAATACTCACCCAGACATAAGAGTAAATAATATTTCAGGCTTAGTACATATATATTCCACTGTCGGAGCCCTGGTACCAATTTGTCTTCTAAGTATATTATTAAATACTTGAGCGACATCTTTCTTCCCCTATCGAAGCGTGCCGTTTATAATCAAGAATTTGACAAATGAACGAATGATAGAGCTGTTCGAGTACTCGAATATTCGAGTAGCTCGAAATTCGAGTCGAGCCGGGACTCGGTTTCCGAGCCGAGCCGAGTACTCGAATGAAGCGAGCAGCTGGAAACAATCGCATGGCTCGAACGATCCACATGTTTCGTTCGTCAATCGCTACCTTCACTATGTAATCTACTCGCTTTTTAATCGAACCGCTCGCTCTTTAATTGAGCCGCTCGCATTTTAATCGAGCCGCTCGCTCTTTAATCGAGCCGCTCGCTCTTTAATCGAGCCGCTCGCTCTTTAATCGAGCCGCTCGCTCTTTAATCGAGCCGTTCGCTTTTTAATCGAGCCGCTCGCTCTTTAATCGAGCCGCTCGCTTTAATCGAGTCGCTCGGTTCTTTCGAGCGCTCGGCTCGGATCGGTTATTCGAACCAAGTATGTCCCGGCTCGCTTGATTCGAGTACTCGAACAGCTCTAACGAATGAACAATTTAAAAGCCTGTTTGAAAATGCATTTTGGAGTTCGCTATTACACTTACAGCTCGACGTTGTTCGACATACCTCGAAATCTATGCGACTAAGATTCTGCACAAGTAGAAGTAGCAAATTACTATTATATAATTCTTGAGCCAGCTGAGCGACGACGATGTCCGCTTGAGGCTCCGTCTCCGCCGTCCCGTACAGCATGTTCTTTATGTGTACCAAATTTTTACTGACATCCTCTTGGGCCTAAAAATCAACGTGCTGGGTCATAGAAACCGACGTACGGCCTCGCAACATACCTTTTCCACTTTCTTGTCGCCGCGCTCCAACGCATTTACCGCCTCCTTAAGAGCCTTCACTACTTCCGCCGGGCTCTTCTGAGACTTTCCAAACAGAGGCATGTTTCTCACAATGTACAGACCTTGCGGAGCATACGGGAATGACAAGAAACGCGTTAGATTTATCGTCGTATTAAGCGCTAATTCTCGAATTACGTCAGACCGAATAACTTTGGATTAACGACGAATAAATTGAAATTCGATAATCGCGGGGCGGACGGGATTTCGCTTCGAGAGATTCTGTGACTTTAATCTATAATGGTACAAATGCTCCGAAGTCTGATTACTCGGAAATTCCTTATATTTCAAAATTACGATAGTCCGTCATGCACGCCTGTACGAGGAACTCTTGTTATAAAACTGTACTCTTTACAGATATATGTTTTATATGCTATAAAGCTCGTGTTCAAGGATGCCAAACATGTTTCTTCAGGTTAGATTCGCAGTTCTAAATGTCAAATTCGCTGCAAACTACGATACGCTATTATCAAACATGGATTTTATAAACATTAATTTTGTATATTCTGTCGCCCGGAAAGTATGCGTTAGGTTTAACCTAACAAAATGTTAATGCCGAGAAAGTGGCGATTGACAAGCCGCAGAACGATCGGAAGAGATATATGAATCGAGAAATACTGCGAGAAATACGCCGAACGAAATAGTTGTAACAAAAATGGAGGTCGTGTATCAGGTCGATCAACGAGACTACAATGACGATAGAGAGATTACAGTGGATGGAAAAAAAGAGAGATCAACGAAACGGCGGCGAGACTCATATTTTTCAATGAGAACTACGAATGCTGCGAGATGAAAACTGAACGATTTAAAGTAACTGAGGGAAACTGAGTTGCGACTCGCAGGAATGCGAGTACGACGAGGGATATAGAAACCGTTTAACCTGTGCGTTTCAATCGCCCCCGCGAGCCTTAAAATAATCTTACCATTCAGTCAGACCCTGAACGAACCCTCAGCCTCGGTTCGAAGTATCCTACGAGATTCTTTTAAAAGCGCACATACAAGGCAGCTACTTTTCAATTCAATATTCCGTACGAAAAACACAATCGAGGCGATTATGACAACTCGGTCAATAACAGATTCCAATTCTACGCAGTGCGATATAGTTCGTTTCTTTTTCCCGAACGCTACCAACGAATTATTTATCTTTGAAAACTTTTTGACTAATTGCACGATTCTGTGACGTCTCTTATCAAAATTCTTTCACGACTAACGCCGAATCTGCAAAAACATTTATTGGCTCGACTGCCTAGAAACTTTCTCTTCGACCAATCGACAGAGCATGGAAATTCAAGTCGCGATTCCATTCGTTTAAATACGATATAGGCTTTACTGCTTCAAAGAACCGAATTTTAATCTTTTGCTGCCGGACGTTCGTATCCAATTTGGTTAAAAGGCTGAATTTCCCAAGCACATACTTTTGTGACACGTGTGTTTGAAACTTGATTTCCAGTAAAATGAGTAGAGATTTTTTGAATACCCTGTATTTGACTGCGGTAACAGATGTCGATGATGATTCGTTACGAACTACAGCAAAATTCTTAATTTACAGACCCAGAAAAATTTCAGCCACCTAACGGCAATAATTATGAACTAAAGTGGCCCCTAGAGATATGTAATTCAATGTGCTACGCTGCAAAGTCTTGTTTATATATTACTTAATTGATTCATTAATCTGGAATAGTGGTGACAGCTCACGTCCTTTAATAAAGAATTCATAACTGAATAAATCTCCATACTATGACCACGGACGAGGTGTAGGTTAGACCTAACAACGTCTAAATTTTTGTTACAGAATTCGTTGGTTCCAACTGCCTCACCATTTCTGGGCAGCATTCAGCTTTATCTATTCAGAAGGGAATGAGACTGCAGCGCTATTAACGATAAGAATTCAAATTAAACATGTCGATATAGCATCATCGACGAAGTATAGGATAGACCTATCAGCCTATGGGACTTCGAGTCACCGCCCAAACTGTGTTACTGACCCATAATTTCAGGACTGAATTCATTACATCATGGAATTCAGCGGCCTCTGTTCATGAACGATACGTGTGACTTGTTTAGAGTGATATTCGACTCGCGGACAGATATTCGACTCGCGAAATGAGAAGGACTAACATTTGGTAAATTATAGTTCTTACAGTTCTTACGGTGCGTGAGTTATAACACAAAATCTAAAAAAAAAAACGGATTTTCAGAGGGTCAATTTCACCCCCTTCGAGTGAACAAATTTAAACTTTAATCTTTGGGGATAAGTAGAGAATATATAGGTATGTATTACTCAATTTTTGTTGCTGCCCAAATTCACTCTAAGAGGGTGAAATTGACCCCTGAAAATCCGTTTTTTTTTTTAGATTTTGTGTTATAACTCACGCACCGTAAGAACTGTAAGAACTATAATTTACCAAATGTTAGTCCTAATTAAGAGAAGTAACTTTTTCCTGCACACTTTTTTCTATCTCCTACAGTTCGCGAGTAATAATACAAAATAAAAAAATTTTCAGGGGTCAACTGCACCCTCTTGGAGTGAATTTGGGCAGCAAACGAAATTGCGTTGTACTCAGCAGGTATTTACGCTACATATTTACAGAGTTTCATAATTTTCTGAATTTCCGGGTTCGGGATCTTCCCTTGTCAAAAGTATGGGGGTTGAAACTTGGTAACTCGGCACACATGAAAATGGTTACTCCTACGAAAAAAACTCATACAACCTTTTTTGTAGAGAATTTCCTAGGTTATAAATTGTGGGAGACCTATTTTTGTCGCAAAACTGCTAGATAACGAGATATCGCGAAAAACTGTTATTTTTTTTTTCAACCCTGTGTAAAATTTTTAGCGGCACTCGGATCGATGGGGACTTTTGACATATTGTTTAAAACGACCAAATAAAGGCCCATACCAAAATTTAGCTTGCTGGGATGTATTCCGAAGATTGGGCAGATTTCCGTCTAATTTCACTGGACTATTATTTTTACAAAGTGATCGACATTATGTCACATAGACCCAGGGCCGTTCCTGGGTTTTAGCCGCCCCGGTGCAAAAATAATATTGCCGCCCTTATTAATTCAATATTCTTTAATTAAGAATTTAATATGGAGTGTTTACTTTTATATCTATGCATACATAATTTTAAACAGTTATCATCCAAAAAAGTTTCGATTATTATTCTTATTAATCAAAATTTTACATATAATAAACGGCCCGCGGCCGCCCCTAGGTTTAGCCGCCCAGGTGCGGGGGCACCTTCTGCACCCCCGCCAGGAACGGCCCTGCATAGACCTAAGTATATACACTCGAAAACGAATCTTTATATTTTCACTAGTGCTAGATGCCAGCCATAAAGTTTGTCATAATAAAGAGTTTAATTTTGTTTTTCATTACATATTCTTCTTTATCGACACCCCAAAGTTCTTTACCGACACCCCAAAGTTGCCCCACCCCCTGGAAAAAAGTCTACGGACGCCCCTGTTCAGAACATTCAAATTTAATAACTACATACACTGAGATATTCAGGAAACTCTTCTCTATCTTTTCAGGCTAAGTTGAACTTTCTAGCATTCTCAGTTTTCACGTAATACCTCACTTTTGCCCAAAATCGTGTTTTCACAAAAACTCATGTTTTTCAAAAACTGAGGGGTGATAGAGCAATTCTGCTTGCGGATTCGTGTTCAGGGCGAAAAACTGTAGAAGAATCGCCCAGTGGATATTGCGGACCAAAAATCGCGTTGGACAGTGTTATTAAATATAATTTTTTAGGAAGATCGCCCGTTGCCAGGTGAATAGATCGAATGAATGATTTTTAGCCGTTAGGCAAAGCGACTAGAGGGTAGAGATGGGAATACACAGTGGAACGGGTTTCCCAGTCGACTTTAAGATGCGATAAGTTATAGACCATCGTGGATGCTGATAATTCTATTTTTTCCCCAGATATATTTGATATACGTACAGATAGAAGAATACAAATAGAAACGAAGAATGTCCATATTATTGGTATGGTATCATGGTCGGTGTGGTCGCGGTCATTGTTATCGCCATCGCCGTCCTCGTGGCGTAAGAAAGATTCGGGCCGAATTGCCAATTTCTTTGCGTTCGTTCACCTGCTTTCCGCTAAAATCCGATGTCGGATCGAGAATCATTTCCCTGACAGTGACGCTAATATGGAGAATGACGACGTATTATACGCTAACAAGAAGAGACAATAAAGTCGGCCCGGTAGGTATTACAGGGTATATATATAAGTGTATATGTATACTATATGTATGTGTATGTATGTATGTATATATGTATAATACACCGCCGCACAGGTACAGGATATACATATGTATTATAATAACGTTAATCGAAGAAATCGCCTCATCGGTGGGCTCTGGTCCGCAGTGTGGGTATCCGTCTGTGAGTACACATCTGGTCGCATTCTATACGCGTACAGATACGTACGGATGTATCTAACGAAAAGTCCGTCGAAGATGATCTTGTTTCGCTCCTCGTACGGTCCTCGAAACCTTGGGTCTCGAGGGCAATGCAGGACGCCGCCCCGTTTTAACTGAACAACGGTGTTCGGCTCCTTCGGGAAAAGCTCTGTAACTTGGACTCGACAGGCTCGCCAATTGTAACCCGACTCTTGCTCGCGAAGGATTCTTGAAAGCTTACGTAGGTGGACGGATCATCATTACCGAACATCGCTCTTTTTCTCAGAACGGGGATTGCTTTTGCATTACTCTTTTCCTTCCCTTCCCTCCCCCTTTCTTTCCTTTCCTTTCTTTCGCGTGTCTTAGTTTTTATCGATTTGGTCCTTTCGATTAGACAGACGGCTCTCTCGTTTTCGATGTTGTGTCGAGCAGAAATACACGAGCATGTTTTTGGGCGTTTAACGTCGCTGCTCTCGCCGTTGATACGGCCGAGAGAAGAGCAGAGGACGGTATCGTCGACAAGCAGGAAAACAGACGAAAATGTGCACTTGCAAGTGCGCGCGTTATTCGCTCGGTATATAATTACATATATATGCGTGTAGCACGCTTTTACGGCGAGCGAGCAGCGGGATATGTACATACGAGGCGGGTAGGGTGACGGGGCTCGGGGAGGAGGCAAGCCGGCGTGGTGTGGTATGTGTATACTGTATACTGTATAGGTATAGTAGTATGTATGTATGTAGGTGTTGCGATTTACAAGAGGACGATTTGTAAATTTCGTGAACTCGATCCCCCGCTCGCTTGCCCACTTGTACGCGTCCGTGGGTATTCAGATAAAATGCAATTCGGTTTGTACAAACATCGAGGGGAAACAAACTTACTTCTACCTATAAAATATCCATCGAAATTGTAAATCTGAGTCATCGATCGATGACCAATTGCTCTTCCAATTATTATACAGGTCAATATTGGCAAACCGTTAATTGCTAATTTCCCAAAAGCGATCGGCGTTACTTCGTAAACGGGTGCAACACTTAATTTCTAATTTAGTGGTCGCTTGTATGCACGAGGCTCTCGATACATGTGTTTTACAAATCAATTCGGTGAGTGTCGTAACGATAACGTTCTAGGATCTACAATCTAGGACATTGCCAAAGGGCACGGAGAGCCCTTGCTACGGTCAAAAGTATCGCTGTTCCAAAACTGCTCGAAACCTCACCCGGTCACTTTCCTCTTACAATATTATCATGTCAAACACTGTGCGAGTGCGAGTGCGAGTGCGAGTGCGTCGGCAGTTAGATCAAAGCAATAAGACTCAGCGGCAGAAGAAAATCTAATACATGCGTGCCACGTTGGTTTTAGGCTTCTAGGTACAATCCGCGAGTGCAATGAATAGGAGAGGAAACTGAATGAGATGCGAGCTACACGTTCCATACGGCTCCAAGTGTGCCATCACCCCCGCGCGTCTATTTTCCCCGCTCTTCATTCCGACGAAATGTCGCGACGTTCGAGACGTGTTTGCTGCAACGCCAGCTTAACTTGACATACTTTTCCTATTTCACTACCCACGCATGTAGAGCTGCTGGAAGAGAAATAAGGAAATGGATCGAATCATCCAAGCGCGTCGAGTTAAATAAACATGCGAGCCTCACTTTGGGACTTACGATATCATACATTCTATAGTAAAAAAAAGAAGTGGGTGTATATATTTCACTTCTGATTCGGTTTCCGCTAACCCCATCGAAGAGTGTACAGGACACCCTGAAATAGGAAATTATAAACGGTTGGCACGGCTCTCAACCGCTTACTACCTCTATCCGAGAGACCACCGCCAATAATAATTGCCGAATTAAATACTCTCCTATATCTGTTTATCAGTAGATATACACGCCCCCCATCTATGTAATGCTAAATACGATGGGCAACACCGATTTATTCGCCCATTCAAGCATATACTTACATACATAGGTATAAGAAGTGAAGGCTACATAGTAAAAATGCTCTTCTAAGGAGTTTAGGAACGTCACGATTTTCGGGGGACGGTATCGAGAGTCGACTCCAGAGTGTGCCACAAGCTCGGAGCATCATACATACGTAGGTATACTGTGTAGTGTATATCTACACTATACTGTACTTGTGCACGTATAGCATGACAGTCTCGGACAGGAATCGGTCGCATCTATCTGTCTGACTTTTCCAGACAAGTTCGACACGAGGTTTTTACATAATTATCTACATTGCGAATCACGACTTGATATTACGTATCAACATTCCGTTCCTCTCCTATGTTCATATTTTTTAAGCCGAACAGACGATCAATGAAACGGGGCGATAACTTTTTATACCGTTTACGTTTGTACAATAAATGGATAAAGACGAATCCGACGTTGGATGGTGGGAAACGTTAACACCTACAGCAGATGCATTCATGCTCGAGTTCTCGCACACGAATTTCATAACTGCTACATAGTCCCACCAATTCTGCTATCATAGAAGAAAATCTAATCGTAATTAGAACGGTTACCTTTATCTAAACACCGGCGACTATACGATGTTTCGGGGCGTGGCTCGCGTGTTTACTTAATCTGTGTTTACGTGGAATAACAGGATGGTACATACAGCGAGCATAAAATCAGAAAACAGGACAGCAATTACATCGCACTAAAACGAAAATGGATTCACAGTGAATCAGTGGGCGAGTGAGTTAGATGGGGGGTAGGGGGGTGGAGTTTTAATATTATGGGACGAATACGCCTTAACCTTAACCGGTCCAACTGTTACTAATAAATAGGTATGCTGCTCTACTTAACATTTAGATTCCGTAAAATTAGACATGTGGGCGCGATGGGAATTCTCGATCGCGAGTATCTTATCAAAAGTTCCATATGTTTATTACATACATACACATATGTGCGTCCATGCGTGCTTGCGTGCGGGAATGCGTGCGTGAATGCGTGCTTGCGTGCGTGCGTGCATGCGTGCGTTCGTTCTACTCGTATTTCCAGCCATGCCCTTTCGGCGTTTACGTTCCTGTAAATTCGAGAATTTTGATTTCTGGCATTCAATCTATGCTCAATTGCCGTTTCGTACGGTGTACGATTATTGAGTAAAAATAACACAAATGCAAAAACTTGAATGCCGAAAGTGTGTTCGCAATTCGCATCGTGTTGTATGTACCATGAATTTGATAGGATCTGACTTGTTACTTGTCTGTCCTGCACTGTTTCTTTCGATCCCTTTTATTCCTAAAACGGCACAACATCGTTTTCTCTGTATGTGTTGAAAGTCGGAAAGATGGGAAGAATAACAGAGATAACGGTGCGGGAAAACTACAGGACGAAAAAAGGATCTTGCGGATTATTGAAAAAAGTGGTCCAACGATCGAATTGATGGAAATTCGATAAAGACGAGAAATGTGAATAAAAAGAGGAGGAGGAGCGGGAGCGGGAGCAGGAGCGGGAGCAGGAGCAGGAGCAGGATGAGGAACAGCAGGAGCAGGAGCAGGAGCAGGAGCAGAAGGAAAAAGAGACGAGAGAATTGTTATTGCTGAAAGGAGGGGAAAAGAAGGGGAAGGAGGAGGAAGCTCTGATAGTGGGGGAAGAGCAGCCACGTCGCAGTATGTATCACGTACGAGTTAAAGGACGTGCAAGTTCTCGCAACTTTTCGACTTGCTATCTCTGGCCCACACCTTACCCAATAAGTTTCGTACCTTCAAACTTGTACTTGTGCGACTACCGCGATATTTTTTCGGTGAATTATTCTCAGAGCAAGATCCTAAAGGTGATTTACTACGGTTCTTTCGTGACCGTTTTCGGAACAGGTCCCTCGTCCTCTCAGGATTTTCAAGCTTCAAGCGAATTTGTGTGAGCAGGCCGACAAGAAGTTCATCCACGTTGTGATTTATTCCGACGGATGTCTCGATAAATTTGCAGTCGTAGGACGTCGCCATAGACTTTCCTTCTGTAACGAGAAAAAAAAAATCGTTTAAAAAATGATTGCTCGAAAGCAAGTCCAGAGTGGAAAGTGCAAGGGAATACTTGGAAAGAGAGAAAGAAGGAACCGGATAGCACATAAGGCAGCTACATAGACATGTATGTACATTGTATATAGGTAATGATATGTCCGGATTTATCCGCTGGCAGGCCACGAGGGCAGGGGACTCGGCCTCTTACCTTCAGTCGAAACCAATCGACTGCGAACGAGGTCGACTTTGTTTCCTACAAGGATTACCGCTCGAGCCGATACGTGATCGCTACGCCAAAGAGTTTGCAGAACCTCTTCGGCTACGCGCACCGAAGCACGATCGGTTGTTGAATAGACGACACAGTATGCGTGTGGCTCGTACGCAGCTATGCAAGTTTCCGGCTGTAAGGAGAAACGAATTCGCATTACGCTATGGTAGCATCTGACTCGAGATCGGTCATGTTACTACCTACATACGTATAATAATTGAGTAAGCCAAGATCTCTGCCCTTAATCACGACCCTTGATTTCACTTACTCCTGAGCTCGGATCGATCGGTATCTTGATATGTACATGCATAATACATACGTATGTATGTATAATAGGAAGGACCCTATTTTTCGACCATAAAATTTTTTGCACGGCACCCCCTAATTGTTTTCCATTTCTTGAAAAAATAATTTGTTAGCTTTTGAAGGTTTTGTTTCGCAAAAAACTTTAACGTTTTTTAAAAGATTTTCAATTCCTACAGGCTTTGTAGGTAAGGATCCCTTAGAATGGGAAAATGATCCCAATTATAATGTTGGATTAGAAATATCCATTAAATGACTTAAGAGTAGTTAACGATTCGGCCGAACGAGGAGTCCAACTTATGCAAGAGTTTAATAATGTACTCGCGCGAAATGAAGAGGAAAAACAAATTATAATGCAAATAGTATCCGATTACCGAAAGCGGTACCCACACACAAAAAAAACTACGTTAATGAAAAATTTGTAAATTGTTTTTAAATGCGAGTATCACAAAGTGTGTAAAATCAATAACCGTATTTTCTTCTCTTCGCCTATTTATGATATAATATTCACCATTTCATATTAAAAATATTATCTTCTTATTACATATAAAATATTAATGTCGAACGTTCTTCCATTTTTAACCGGTTAACTGTCAATGTATCATATATGATCAAACAAAAATCTGGCCAATTCTGTCAATGTATCATATATGATCAAATGGAATAACTTTTTTGTTTTTCAACCGTTTTGAATGAAACTTGGTATGTAATGGTTTTTGGGGTCGCTGAATCTGAATTTGGCATCGGAATTGTAAAATTCAATATGGCAGACTCAAAATGGCCGAACCAAATTGGCCGACAAACATTAAAATACTATCGGGATATAGAAAAATTGTATATAGGGGTTTTTGGGGTCGCTGAATCTGAATTTGGCATTGAAATTGAAAAATTCAATATGGCAGACTCAAAATGGCCGAACCAAAATGACTAGCGAATTGTTGGGATTTGTATAAATTATTCGTACTGTATTCTATTTCATAAGTAAACTCTTACTCCCGTAGTTAGCTGGTGAAAATTTCACGACCCCAGAGTCTACCGACGAGGAGGTTACGGAAAGATTTTACACTCCACTTTTTGTTTTGTTTTTTTTTACTTTTTTGCATTATTTTATATATTTTTTTATTTTTATTTATTTTTTCATTATTTTTGTCCGAAACTTGCAGATAAAAAAAGCACTTGCGGTGGAATTTATGGATGAAGAATTCAGGTATAAAATTATTCGAAACTTTTTCGTAGAAAATAAAAAACTAAAAAATTAAACCCTTAAACCCTTATTACAGATGTTGGGGGTGGCATTGAAAAAAGTAACTGCTGCAATCGAATTATAGACAAGAAAACTTCACAAATAAAAAAGTATTTAGTAAAGAATTGACAAACTCACCCCTAAATTCTATTTTTTTACGGGTTGGGGGTGTCAGATGAAAAAAATTACCCCCGGAATCGGTTCAGCGACTCAAAAAACCCCTGTATACCAAATTTTGTGTGATTCACTTAATTATTCGATGGTACCAGTTTGGGCCCGAATAATGAAAAGGACCGTGCCAGTTAACCGGTTAAAATTAATATTATTAGTAACTTGTAAATAATATAAGAAGGAAATTAAAAGAATGGTCACTTTCTATTTTATTAAACACGTAAAATTTAATATACATAATTAAAAATATATAAATATTAATTAGTTATTATATTTAAAAAATCATATTGTAGCACTATTATCGTAAATATTTGTGCACCAAAAGTACGTTTAAACATCGTTACAAATTTTTTCTGCATACCTTTCCGTTCATACAAAATTTGACATTTATTGCAACTTTAACGCGAATGCGCCACGTCTTCCCCTTATCCGATCAACTTCACCTATCACGGGAATTATTCTCTCATCCAATGGAACAATTTTAGGGGGTTGCGTGAAAAAAAGCTTGCAAAAGAATTTTCACCAGAGTAGCTAAGGTACATAATTACCTACGTACAGTCAGTATAGAATATGAATAAGTTTCAAGGGAAACATGTTCGATAGAGCGCGCGCACGCGCGTGTGTATTGTGTATTATATGTACATGTGGCAGACACGGGTTGATCGATCGGCGGACCGTTTTACGGTTGACCGATTGTTATGGCTCGATACTCATCAATCGCTGCTCACGATGGCTCGCTGAGCCCATACTTGACACGTTTACCCTTTAAAACGTAATGCCCGACCGTTGTGCTTCCGACCGTGTCTATTCGCTTTCCTACATTTTTACATTAACCCTAGTGTATGTGTGCACCAACACAAACTGGACCAAGTAGGTATTTGGCAAAACGTTAAGTGAAAACATTATTTACCATTATAGCACGATACGAGATCAGGAATCCCGCTAATGCGAGTCGGTGACTCTAGAGAGAAAACAGATTTTCAGATCATAGTGTGAATTACGGCGAGGTGGGAGCAGAAGAGAGGAACAAGGCACCAAAGCCATCTGATATGCCAGTCATTCTCTCGGAATATTAACCGGCGAGCGACATACCTATGTAAGTACATATGTGGGTATATGTATATATATATATATATGTATATATAGTAGATATGTAACTATGTTCGTGGGGCGCTTATTAGCTAAATACATTGCCATATGTAGGGTATAACTTACCGTCTTCTCAGCGGAGGAATGATCGACAAACGTCAGTTCGGACTCTTCGCCGGCTAGGAGTACGCTGACAGTCTTCTCGCCAGACTCGTCGTCTGTAATGGAAGAATGCACGGCTTGGTAATATGTATGCATACCTAATATCGATCAATAACCGGACTTACCTATCGAAGTATCGTAGGCGTGGAGGTACTCAGAGGTCATGAATTGGGAGACCAGCGAGCTTTTGCCTACAGCCGGAGCTCCCAGCATGAGAACGCGATACGGCGTTGGTCCTTGCGACGCGCTGCTCTCGCGGGAGCTCGCCAACGAGCCCGCTGCTGAATTCCTTGCCGAGCCAGGATACGAAGCCGTCAGGTGTTCCGTACTGCACCGCCGTTAATAGCCAGCCCGAAAGAAAGCGACAAAAGGACGAAAGAGAAAAGAAAGAAAGAAGCATGAAATAGATATGCCGTCGGCGGTTAAAACAACTCTGGGGGCTCGTGAGTCGAACGCCTCTCGAAGCTGCGTGTCTCATTTAACTTTTAATTCGCTAAATACCTATTATGTAATATCTTCTTTATCGTTCGATATTTCCGTTTCGGATAGCAAATCTATTTTCTCGCGATCGATACCGCGATACCTCGAATCGATGTTGATTGGCGGCAGTGTGTGGTCCCTGCTGCGTTTCGACGTCGCGGCTGGATCCTCCTCTAATGTCCAACACGTGTGTCTACGTCGCTTAAACGCTCATGTCACACGTAAACTCACGCGTTCGATTTAGAGTAGAACCGTAGAACAGATCAGCAATTTTGCCTCGTGATCTTCTCTTCCCTTGTCCCTTTTCGCATTTTCTTGTTTACGATTCCGTCCCGCCCCTGACCCGAGGGCCGTACTGGCCCGCCTAGGGCCTAGACTCCAACCCCGTGTACAACGTACAACTGTATAATCGTATACAGTTGGGAGATGACAAGAATGGACTTGAAAGGAATGCAAGTCCTGTCGGTCGAAATGTTGTCTCTGTCCTTTGCTACGCGCGTGATCTGCCAACCGTGTGATTTATTGGCAGCGCGCTCTCCCATCGCATTGTCAGTTAGGCAGCTACATACGTATGTACATATAATAGCGCGATCGGTTGCGTAAAATGGTACCTCATAGCCGGAATCAAGGAGCGTTCCCCTTACCTCGTGGTATTCCTCATGTCCGATCTTGTCAGCCCGCAACTGTAAAGTCCGGCCGATTTCGCCGGCGACTCGACGCGTTTCACCGTTTCCCCCGATTCGCCCGATTCACCGTGATTCCACGGACCATTTAGCCCTGCGAAGAATTTAAAGGAGAGTCAACGGTAAGAAAGTCTCACCTCGAATTGCTCGAAGCGACGCTATTGTTTGACCTAGATCTCCGGCTCTTGAGAGAGTCCCCTCTGTTTACCACCCCTTTACCGGTTATACTAAAATGTCTGAGCCTGTAGTATTCTTCCTCAACGCCGGTATTCGGCATACTCGCGACTCTCGATCTCTGTTGCGGAAGACTCAAGTAATTCGGCCTGCCCGACGAACGACTGCCAGGTGTCTTCACCGATTGTGATCGGCTGTGGTGCGGGCTGCCGTACCTGTGGCAAACGACAACGCGTGGCCTGTATCATTCGCCAGTTTGAGAGCGTCGATTATGTACCCAAGTACCTATACATATGTATACCTACGTATGTACCTATGTACCTACATACAATAGATAGCATCTCGGACGAACCTCATCTCGAAATCGTGTATCTCCTGCAGCGTCAGCGTGTTCGCCACGTCCAACAATTGCCTCATATTTTCTTCCCGACGCCGCACGTCCACCTCCGGGTGCAAAAGTATCGTAGCAGCTCCGGCCGAGCCATCCAACGAGAGCGACGGTTGTTGGACCACGATTGTTGCTGCCTGTGTCGATCTCTTATTTCCTGCTGCGTTCCCACCTTTTCGGGTAGTAGAAAATAAACACTCGTTACCTCTCGTCTGTGTTTCCGCTTAAAGTGTACATTGCGAATTATTAAAAGACCTCCGAGCACCGGACCAATTTCTCGCGTTTTCTCGCATTTTAAGTTTCAACTTTTAGCAGCTACGCGACAACGTTTTCGCGTCCCTTTGTCTCTTGCGCGTTTTCATTCGTTAACATTCCCGCCGCCGCACAGTGTTACGCGTAATGGACAAAAGTCAAGAATCCGAAGTGTTTGATCCATAAATTCTTGTATCTTATAATGTTAATAAAGGAATGTAGGTTTCAATGTTACTCATAACTTCTGCTGAATTTACTAATTTGTTGTCAAAAGTGATACTAGAAATTCATTACAAATTTCGGTGCATTTTTTCAAACACGTGCCATTGGCAGAATGTTTATGCTTTTCATTTGCTTTTTATAAGTTGTGTTTAATACTGTCATACCTTCAAAACTGCCGAGTCAGTTTTTTACAATACTAACAATTTATACTAATTCTTTATGTTAAATGTTTATCAACTTCGATGGGACTTTAAAAAAAAAAACACCAAAAAATACCTCCCTGATTTTTTGTATATTAAATTTAGGGATCATTAAACTTTATATTAACGTCAATTTCAACTGCACGAAACAGAAAAAATAGCCAAAATCATTATTAAGACGTTCACCGCTCCGGCCCTTAGCGTAGTCTCTAGGTCTCCTCGCGCATAAGACCCTTATGTGAAACTACACATCCGATATGCTTTTTCCAATTGTTTATACGATATCTACCATGACTTTTCCATCCTGGATGCTGTCTTCAGTTTTAAAATAGCAGTCAAACGCGATACACGTGTTAAAAATAATTTGATAAAAAAATGTTTTGAACAAAAGTTAGTCAGTATTCAGTTGACAACAAATTGCAAAAGTAAATATTAATAAAAAACTTTTTATTCACTGAAAAATCAAGATCGGCTTAATTTTTTTAATGGAACTGTATTTTTTTTTATACACCAATCGATGCATTTTTATATTCTCTTTAAACAAGTATTAGGGTACTTAGGACTAAAACTGATTAGTTCAGAAGTTATGAGTTTTGTTAGTCCAGTGAAATTAGGATTTGTCTTCGGAATAAATCCCAGCAAGCTAAATTTTGGTATGGGCCTTTATTTGGTGGTTTTAAACAATATGTCAAAAGTCCCCATCGATCCGAGTGCCGCTAAAAATTTTACAGAGGGTTGAAAAAAAAAATAACAGTTTTTCGCGAATATCTCGTTATCTAGCAGTTTTGCGACAAAAATAGGTCTCACACAATTTATAACCTAGGAAATTCTCTACAAAAAAGGTTGTATGAGTTTTTTTCGTAGGAGTAACCATTTTCATGTGTGCCGGGTTACCAAGTTTCAACCCCCATACTTTTGACAAGGGAAGATCCCGAACCCGGAAATTCAGAAAATTATGAAACTCTGTAAATATGTAGCGGAAGTCCTGCTGAGTACACCGCAATTTCGTTTGCTGCCCAAATTCACTCCAAGAGGGTGCAATTGACCCCTGAAAATTTTTTTATTTTGTATTATTACTCGCGAACTGTAGGAGATAGAAAAAAAGTGTTCAGGAAAAAGTTACTTCTCTTAATTAGGACTAACATTTGGTAAATTATAGTTCTTACAGTTCTTACGGTTCGTGAGTTAAAACACAAAATAAAAAAATTTTCAGGGGTCAATTGCACCCTCTTGGAGTGAATTTGGGCAGCAAACGAAATTGCGTTGTACTCAGCAGGACTTCCGCTACATATTTACAGAGTTTCATAATTTTCTGAATTTCCGGGTTCGGGATCTTCCCTTGTCAAAAGTATGGGGGTTGAAACTTGGTAACCCGGCACACACGAAAATGGTTACTCCTACGAAAAAAACTCATACAACCTTTTTTGTAGAGAATTTCCTAGGTTATAAATTGTGTGAGACCTATTTTTGTCGCAAAACTGCTAGATAACGAGATATTCGCGAAAAACTGTTATTTTTTTTTCAACCCTCTGTAAAATTTTTAGCGGCACTCGGATCGATGGGGACTTTTGACATATTGTTTAAAACCACCAAATAAAGGCCCATACCAAAATTTAGCTTGCTGGGATTTATTCCGAAGATTGGGCAGATTTCCGTCTAATTTCACTGGACTATGTCCCGAACGCCCATACACGCGTAACACTGTGCGCCGTTCCTATTCACACTACCTGCTACATACTTGTATCTTTCTTCTCCATTCCCCTCTTACGATCTTGCCTTTTCCTGCTGGATCGACGGCGGCGCGACGCGGTGTCGACCGAACGAAAAAATACGAAACCGCTCTGACGACGGATTTCAACATTCTACATCCGATTAGGTGCTTGTCCGCCAGCACCGGCACATCTTCGCTGCATCGCACCCCTCTTGCCCCCGTATTCGATCCTCGGTCCCCGGCAACTTTGCGATAGGTATTCATGTGAACGGAATCGAATGTTTCGCGACCCGACCGAAAAACGTACGATGCCGGGAGAGTCTTTTTCACGTGATGCTAAGCTTCGCACATTAGGGCGCACAGGTATGTATGTAGGTATAGGTACGCGTGCGTCTTTCCAATGCTGGCAGAATTGCCGCCCGTGCCAGAAAGATCATAACAATTCCAAGCGCGATTATATAAGTAGGTACTGCTACACCTACGGGATGCTTTGCAATCACTCGCAGCGCAACTACGCTTTGTTCCGTCTTCCGCTTCCTCCCCCTCTTCCTGTGTTCCTTGCCAATGTACTCGTCAGGGAGATTTAGAAAGGCTAAAAGGTGGAATTGTTGGGCCGATAGACGAAAGGTAGAAGGTGAAAATGCGATAAGAGGTGTGCGTCTCGACCTGGACGAACGAACAAAGCGTGAGAATCAAGTACCTACATACTTATGTAAATGGGCGGCAATTCGGCGACATGTATGTAGGCTGCTGTGGCAAACGAAGCGCTAGCAACTACGGTACTTGAACTAACGGCAAAATCGGTAAAACATGCGGTCTCAAGAACTGAAACGCGCAAACTTGTCAAGTTCCGAGAAAATAGAACGATAGAACGATATAACGATATAACGATATAACGATATAACGAGGGGTCGAGTGGTCGATAACTGACAGCTCTCCTCTCCTCGAGAAATTTCCCCAAACGCTCCTCGCTACCTCCCGCCTTTCCATGGATAACGATTATCGATCGTTAACTATTCCAGCGGCTTTCTCGAACGTCATAAAGGATTGCGGAACGTCCTGATATGTTGCAAAATGTCGTAGTACGAAACATCGTACAGGTTTATACTATAAACATATGGGATGAACTATTTATCCGGCTGCGAACGAGGAGAGAGAGAGAGGGGGGGGGAGATACAGAGAGAGGAGAAAGATGGAGAGAGAAGAGAGTGAGAGAAGGACAGAGGACAGAGAGATGAAGAGAGGCAGAGAGGCAGAGAGATGGAGAGAGGCAGAGAGAGAGAGAGAGAGTGGGAGCCCTGGTTCATACTCGAAATAACAAGCGAGAAACGCAAAGAAACGGAGAAATGAGAAAGCGAAATGTGAGGAAAAATTGCGGTGAACGATACGCAAGTATTCTAGTAAATGTATTATAATAAAATGTATAAAGGTGTGAATGAATGCAAGGGAAGGAGCGGAAACGGGTGGAATCGCAAAAGTGCATCTGACGGACTATGCACGAGACCCACCACGAACCGAGAGACCTCCGACTGTTTCGAAGCAATAGTTTTAGAAAATTTGCCATCTCCAATGAAAAGCGTTGGCGGTTAACGCGACCCAAGGGGTCTTTCTTCCTCCCTCCTACTCGGCGTCCTCGAAGTTCGATGAATCTGAGCGGTGATCTCTCGGTGTCAAAGGTCTCGAAACAGAACTCGAGCACAATCAACTGTATACCTATTGCGCAAAACGGGAAAAAGAGCCTGACCCATGAATGAATGGTCGAAACGAGGGGATGAGATTCTGAAAGAAAACAACAACAATTGATTTTCTTAGCAAGCACAACGTCCTCGGACTGTCGAACCGTTCCGCTGGTTCTCTACCGCCTTTTGCTCGCTCTTTCACATTTCACTTTCTTTCTATAATCTCTACATCCCGGCACTGGAATTATCGACCGCGCGTCTCTGCGCGTCTCTCCGGTAACGACCGAGCTCGAAAAAAAAAAACCAGGAAACTACTGAGACGAACGAAAATAGAAAACTAACGAGTGAGTTGACCCTACTGGAATACAACGATAACGCGTCCTCGCTAAAGTATCCGTGTCGCAGCATTTCGCTTGATCCACTAGACTTAACTCACCGGCAGTTTTTCCTCGGGGTTTGCTGCTGGCGGTCCTACCTGGACCATTGGCTGAGCCGTCGTTGGCCACGCGAGCTCCTATCAACGATATGTCCAAAGGATTCGTCGTAACGTTCACGCTCGGCTTTCTTTGTTCGTATTTGCTATCGCTAGACGGGGAGCTGTTTGGTCGATCGGCGGATCGATCGAGCCGACTGCTACCTTCTTCGCTTTTGCCCACGACCATTGTCAACACCGGATTCAAATTATCCGAATCCGGTTGGCCAGCGTCCACCGAACCTCTCACCGGCGTACTAGGAGAATGTACACACACACACAGAGAGAAAGAGAGAGAGAGAGAGAGAGAGAGAGAGAGAGAGAGAGAGAGAGAAGAGAGGAAAGAATGAGGAGAAAAAAGATATAGAGAGAGAAACAGAGGGGAAATGAAGGTTTGTTGCTCCGGGATCCTTCTAATCGGCGGCGGTACGAGTGCATGCACAGAGGGAAGGAAATACGGTGGCCAAAGGCAAAGGTACGGAAACGGCAGAAGGAGCGGTGTATACGAACCTGAAAAAATCGGTGGCCCGGAGGTCCGGAAGAGGCGGCGTCCTTCCGGAAATGGCTACCCTGGTCTCGTTCAGGGCACCAACAGCGGTGAACGTTGCGGCGGTGATGAGATGAGAGTCGGCCTCCTCGAGAAGATTCAATGTGCTCGATGCTCGGATGCTGAGGCAGGCAGTAATCTCGGACCTCAGGATGGTAGAGGGTAACGGCCTCGGTTCGGATCCCTTCCCGTCAGCGGCGGAATATTTCTCGGTGATCGGCGGAGAGGGTGGGGGCGGCGGCGGCGGCGGGGACGGCGGTGACGGAGGAGCTGGTTCAGGTGGCGGAGCTGTTGTTAACGAGGCGGGCGGTGACATCTCGGACGGGATGTCCGCCAAATCGAAACTGTCATCCGCCTGTTCCCCGTCCGTTGTCGTCACCTGCGAATCAGTTGCTCCCTAAATCTGTGCCGATCGTTCGGTTGCCCCAAGGGCGGCGAATCTTACCATCGTGAGCATCGTGTTGGCACTGTCGGTGCTGGTGTTGATCGTGGTCTCAGAAGCGGTACTGGAACCCATAACCACAACTTTCGGAACTGTGCGGCAACTTCGACTTCCGCCAGCGGATTTGAAGTGTAACCTTCGAAGCGCGGAGGCTGCGTGCGACAAGAAGTCGCTTTCGCGCGAATTCTCCGACGTTCCATTGTGGCGATGCGCGGTGCCGGTTGCACGCGATGCCTGCGACTGTGGCTGTGACTGTGGCTGTGGCTGTGGCTGTGGCTGTGACTGTGGCTGAGGATGCGACTGCAACTCCCGCGCCGATGACTCGGTCCCATTACCCCGCGAGCTGGCATCGTTTCTACCGCTGAACCCGCGGCCGCGGCCATCCAGGCATCCCTGCTCGCAATAATACATATAAACCAATAATCCTTCCCCTCTTCCCCCTCTTATTCTACGAATCTCGCGTACTCACGTGATTCTTGTGTTCCGGTGTGGAGGGAGGATTCGGTGTGTTTGGCAGAGAACCCCCCGTGGGGGTGCAATGCCGCAGTCGCGCCAGGGCCGTGCGAAGCCCCTCCGTCACGAGGCTCTTTTATTAAATCCTCGCGTTCCCTGCTCTCGTCTTACTGTCTTTCGCCTTTCTCAGCCCTTCCAACCTCTATCTCGCCTTTTCTTCAACTTTCTTTATCGTTAGTTCTCTTCTTCCTCCCCTTTCTCCACCACCGTCTGCTGCTCTGTTTCCTCACTTACGATCAGTCTCTCTCTGCCCGATGAACCACAAGTGTCCTTTGGATAATCGGAGCTCAGTTTCTTAGCTGGAGTATTTGTACTTGTTTATAAGCACGTGTAGCGCACTCTTCTCCTTAACTTCCCCCAAAAGAGGGTGACACGGTCAATGGCATTGAACTGTTGGTGAAAGTTAACCGTAGGTCAGTTAGAATCCCCGTATTCCGATACTTGTGCGTATTTGGCTGATCCATTCGATCTTAATTTTAGATCGGATATCCTTCATTCTGTCCGTTTCTATTTCGTCTGTCGCGTCTCCCTCGTTTCTCTCGGTTCTCTCCCCACGGATTGTAGGTTTCACTGTTCTGGACGATCGTCGATTCTCCAATGCCGCGGCTGCGTCTATAACGCAAAACGGTATGGCGATTCATAGCGTTGCATTCGGTCGGTTGATCTGTCGGTCGGTCGAGTCGAGTCGAGTCGCGTCGCGTCGCTGTTCGATGGAACCACTTCGCTCGCAATCAGTAGTCGAGCACTCGTGCTTGATAACGAATAGAGAGACTCGTGCACAGACACGCGATACGCTGCGCGCGGTACGCGTTACCTGGCATCTAATCAACAAATGTACAACGTTAGGCTAACAATGGCGAACGCGAAAGAAATGGGTTTCCTATCTAGAAATGCCATGAAAAGAAGCATCGCTTCTAAGTGTGAGAGATTGTATTGTTGACGAAATGCTAATTGGTGGCACGACCCAACTGCGTGAATGTGCCTGCAATAGGTATAGGTATAACTTTCCGTTTACCAACGGGAATGTACTACTCGTATGTCGAATGCAGAGCATGTATCTAATTCTAAGTACAATACATATATTGCGTTGGAATCGATAATTTAGTGTTGAACACCAAACAACCAAACCAACGAGAATCAACGTATCTTCGCTCTTCTATTCATTATAAAAGTCGCTTCAGGTGAAAACGGAAGCATTATTCCAAAGGTAATAATCGTGCATGCCACTTATCGACGATACCAACACCCGCACCGCACCAATCGAAACAGTTGGCATTCGAGGAAACGATCGCTTCAAGCAAAGATTGTAAAAGATATTCGAAAAGATTGAGTAAAGGCTGGCTAAGGCAAGGGTGACGAGGAGGTCGCGGTGGCAACACTCTGCAACGTTCAATGATCTTGGAGAAGCCACCAATAGGTTCAACTGAGTGTACCGTCCGCGACAGCTAATGTAGATTGCCAATCTCCATTAATAAACGTTCCTTTACAATCCCACTGTCTTCATAATACATTTCAATTCATTTACGTATATGGTCAACACGATGAAACGTGTTTCGTAGAGCAACTACCTATGCGCATATAAATAAGTATGTAAGCAGGTATACGCGCGTTGCAAACACAGAATATATAATATCAAGCGAATAAAGCAGCAAACTGGTATGGATGATGAAAGTAAGTTTCACTTATACAGTTGAATGAATTGAAACGTCAAATAAGGTGTATACAAAACAAAGTAGCGCTTGAAGCTTAAAGGAAGAAAAACAAACACATCGGCGCGTATAAAAGTATGTATGTAAGATGGTGGAGAAACTGTTGAACACGATTTCGGTTATATCGAAAGCGACAAGGGTTTACAAGTTTGGATACCTGTATTCCTCCGAAAAATATCACCACCTTTTGCTTTCGCATTCAACGGATTACTGGCAATACTGGCGTGGTACACGACGAGCACGACGAGCACGACGAGCACACACGAGCGTCGAGAAAGGACACTGACGCTTGCGCTCTTCCTCCAATGGGTGAAACTAAAGCAAACCAGCAGCACCGTCGCGCCCGCCCGATCAGCCATCGTCAGCCTCCTCGCCCCACTCAGACCTAACCCCCTCGTCGATCGCTCCTTTTATTTCTCCTACACCACACTCTGCGAACCACGCCGTCCCTTTCGGGCAATCTTCTCTACTACCATTACCCCGCATTTCGGCCCGTTGCCTTTTAACTCTCGCCATCTTCTTATCTTAAGCTTCTCTTTCTTAACAGACGTAGCAATTTAGGAAACCTCACAATCCTATATAAATGATCGTATGTGTACGAATGGTACGTGTCTGTAAAGAACCGCGAGCTATGGCAGAAAGCGAACAATTATGTCTGTCACGTGTTAAAGAGTTGCCTCGATGTTTAGTTGATAGGTATATACCTACTGGTCGAGGAAACGTTCTCGAAGAAAACGGGCTATGGAGCCAACAGAACGTAAAGTGCTAAAGGTGTATGGAAACTTTGAAAAATTGCATCTAGTAAGAATCGATTGGATTGCGACGTTAAGTGCGCAACACGCTGCGAATACCATCGAGCAAAACCTCCTCGTATTAGTGGCAAATTATTGAACCTTACACATCTGTAGAATACTGCGCAGATGCGCAAACGTTTCCTACGTACCAGAGCCATTAACCCCGGGTGCTTTTGCCCTACATTTCATCCTCCATCGTTCTACTTTTTTAATTTCATAATAATACCTATATGTTCCGACTTCCCCAAAGGAGCACATGTACACGCGCGCGCTTTCACTCGCGGAAACATCGGCAGCTTGCAGCCGATCAAGTGGCACTGCAAATTCTAATCAACAATTTTTAAACAAAACTCACGCCGAATCCTAAATTTTAAACAGCGGCAGAAAGAATGTGCATACATATACCTATATATAAGACTCAGAAGTGGTACGAATCTGTGGTGTACCCGTAGCGCGTAGCTCAACCATTTAAAGGGGTTTACAAACACGCCTCCCAGATGACCCGAAGCGCACGCGGGTTGATCGACCGCTTTGTCAAAACACGAAGCACGCTTATCGATCCAAGGTGTCCACGTGCTCGGTCGCGTATGGTTTCGTACGTTTCATCGACGCGGCGCGTCAGCACTCAGCGGTGTTCGCACGCGCGGTAACCGGTAATCGGTAACCACCGACGCGTACAGAGTGCGTTTACTGCCACCACAGACCAGGTATAGAATAGACCTTTCACCCTATTGTCTTCAGTGTCACTCGATTTTGGGGCTCTAGAGTAGGAATGGGACCAAGTTCAATGTGTACTGATGAATCCGAGTCAATTCCAATACAAAAGTTTCACTTCATGGGATTCGAATACTACTCATAAGAGCTGGCGTTTCATTCTATATACTTCCAAAGTACTTGGGTTATAGAAGCCGGTTTCGAACCTCAGAAAAAGTAGCGGCAGAGTTCAGAATGTACTTCTAAGTACTTCGACGTTTGAAAGAATCGAATCTCGTAAAAGTAGTATTTGAACCCTGAAAGATAAAAATCTACATAGCTGAGATTTACCAATATCGTACCACTTAAGATATTTTTCGTTGTATTTCGTATTTGGTACTAGATTGAACGCAAATTAATATTGGATATTGAAGCTTGATGTTTTAGGCATAGTTTTTAGTTAAAAAATTGTACATAACCTGTACATATAACATATAACTTAAGTTTTCAAATCGTTCTGGTACGATTGCAGTTGTATTCAGTACCTCATTTTAACGAAACTAGCTCGTGATTACCTGTGGACCATGGGTTGGTTCAGGACCAATCGAACTTCAAGCCTGCCTTCTCTCGCACCGAATACGTCGACGCGTGCTTGTGTTTTGAAATTCGAGCGCGTGTTTATACTCGAGAGATAAGGGATCCGTCTTTAATTTGAGGGTAGGACGAAGCAGGCGGGACTACGCGCAGTCAGCGGACTATCCCTTCTTTTCCTGTGTCTCTCCGCGAGACGTATTGATGCTGGATAATACTCTGTAATTTCTAGTTCTCCAAAATTAATCAGGCTGATCAACCAGAGCATTTCGCCAGGGTCGCGGTGTATGACCGTATTGTCCCGCAAGTCGGCGGTAGAGAACGGTTTCCTACAGTTTCGGATAATTTATGACTTACTTGGTTCCGCCTCGTAGCAGACGTGAACTCAGGGTGTCAGAAAGGGGAAACAGGAATGGTATGCATTTTCTTCTTTATAGCAACTCGAAGACTTTCTGCGTCTCTTCCCTTTGGACCCTTTCGAACCGATACACGTGGTGTCTGTTTTCTATCTCGAAGCAATGGGTACATTGGCAGTAGAAGGACGGAGCGCGGGCTTTTGTGAAAGTTTTCGTTGCACTTCTGCAAAACACGTGTGTTCCGAAAATGTGCTGGCTTCTTTTTACCTGAAGCCTCTTGGCCTGGTGGGGGTCAACTCATAATGGAACGAGAGAAACTATTTGGGGGTAGAAGAAGTCGCTTGGAAAAAATCTTGTCAGTCAGCAGTCAGCAATCACGTCGCAGACAAATGTTCTCTGCTCAAGAGTATTACGCGATGTTCTGGGTGTACCCCCCGAACAACGAGGACGCAAGTGCTGCAGCGTGAGAATTTGCGCGGGGATTACCCACGGCTCCGAACGCGAAGTAAAAATTCATTTCCACCAATTTTTATAACGTAGGAACAACACGTTCCATGAAAAGTAAATTAAGTGATCAGTGTTAGTAGCCGTGCAGTGAAGTGAATATTCGGTACGTTGACCTGGACGCACCTGACATTGCGACCCTTAACTTTGGGTAGTGTCGTATACCTGGGATCAGCTGTGCACTGGGCTCGTCCATCGATGACCAGGATCGGTTCAGTGACCCAGTGACACAAGTTTTCAAGTTGCAGGTGAATTTTCTACAAGGGTGAGTTTTAGTTACTTTAATGGTGATCATTCATTTTTAAATTTAACGCAAGCTATGGCTTATTTCCGGCGATAATTCTCACAATTCTCGTACGAAAATAGTTATTCGGCCTTTTTAAACAGACTTATTCGTTATCAGCAACAGTGCTGGCCGTTATTGAGTTACGGATTTTTATCACAATAACGAACTACGATCACTTTTCGTTAATTTCCTGTTACATTACCTTTTCGTGGATATGTTATTAACACAAGGAATTTTACGTATTCCTTATCCTCCCACTTCAAATAATTATTATTTTCGAATCTTCTAAAAAAAATGTGTATTCGTCTTTTTACGTTACACGTGATTTTCATCCATTTATCCTTTATTCATTATTCACTTTAAATGGCAAACAAACCATGGCAAAAGGTTCGATTTTTTTGTTACGTCTTTTTCATTTGCCATTCTACGCAATTTCCTTCGATGCATGCCGCCTTGCTTGTTCGTAGTCGCAGCGCGGCCCGGCGCGCGGCCACGCTAGCGCGGGATCTCCAGCGGAAGGCTCGCGCTCTGATTGGTCGGTGCTTTTTATTAATATCTCGTTAACGAAACCTCGGAGGGCATTTTCGCAAAGGAAAAAGTTGTTTGCAATCACCCCCCCCCCCCCCCCCCCAATCACCCCCTTTAAGGAACCGAAGCATTTTTGGGACACCCTGTATAGAGATGTATCAAAGGACGGGCGGCGCTGGAGAATCACCCTGTATGTAGTAGTAGAGTAAAATACAAATACAACCTGCTATAACATCCAACTAAATAAATCCCATACCAAGAAGCCTCGAAGCTATTATAAAATCAAAAGGCAATCCCACAAATTATTAAAACATTAAATATTTATTTTATTTCCATAGTTTATTGATCCTTTATTTAACTGTACGAATATTTACTGCGGGTCTATTTCTGCACGTTTATCTGCTTTTGTAAATGTTAAAGGGAATAAAAATTTGTTTATACAAGATCTATTCTATAAACATTTAAGAATATTTATTAATCATCTTTTTCTGTTAAAATGTATTACTGACATGGATATACAAAGTTTTACTTTAAATTGGTCGCTGTACAAATACTTTTTACACTGACTGTATACATATAAGTACCGAGGCCTCCAACGAGGTAGGTAAATGACAAACAACGGCGGTCGTTTCGTCGAACCCTATTTCACCGTCCTAGGGACATAAGTCAGCCCGTTCAGTTTTTATTTAGCAATTAAGAAGTATTATCCACCAAGCCCACCATCAATACACCTCGCGGAAAGACACTGGAAGAAAAGGGGTAGCAGTCCGCTGCCTGCGTGTGGTCCCGCCTACATCGTCCTCCTTTCAAATTAAAGACGGATCCCTTATCTCTTGGGTATAAACACGTGTTGGAAGATCAAAACAAAAGCACGCGCTGACGTATTGGTTGCGAGAGAAGGTAAGCCATAGGGAGGAAATTATATTATAACCAATCAGTCCTGCATTCCTTTGAAACAGCAGCTTTTCACCTCTGCCCAGTAATATCTCCTTCCTATGGCCCACCTTCTCTCGTACCGAATACGTTCGCGCGTGCTTCTGTTTTGATATTCCAACGCGTGTTTATACTCGAGAGATAAGTGCTTTCTCTCAAATTTTGTAGGGAGGATGATGCAGGCGGGAACACGCGCAGTCGGCCGACTACCCAGTTTCTTCCTGTGTCTCACCGCGAGACGTACTGATACTTCTTCAGAGTCATTTCGTTTCCTACTCCATTGTTGGGGAAACATTTTTCGATCTAACCTATGAACATCTTCTTATTTTGTTCGTGGAGGAAAATGCCACATCTGATTCCAAAAAGTTAATCAGGCTGATCGACCAAAGCGTCTCGCCAGAGTCGCGGTTTATGACCATATTGTCCCGCGAGTCGGCGTGGCGGTTAATAGCAGTACCTACGTCCGGGTCCGAACCCACGGACAGAGCAATATACGGATTAACTCATTGTTAGAGTGAAGAATGCCTAAAATTATTAAAGACGGCACTACGTTCTTGACTGCCCTTTAGAAATGCTGGCAAACAGATGTTGTCGAAACGGTCTTGGGAAAATATGAAATTATCGGTCGAAAACAACGAATGAATTCTCGCTTGGCTCCGATCCCGTTTTTGTCCCAACGCACAGTGGGCGTCAATCCCAAGAATAGAGAAAAAATTCAACATTCCACTTTTTCCAATCAAAATGTCGAATCTTATGAAACTTATTTATAAAACACTAGTACTGGATCTGAAGAAATCGATAAAAAGTTTAAAACACCTTCGTTTGTATTGCAATGAGAATATTTTGAGCGTACAATCTTTTCTTTACTTTTTAAAACCTTTATTTCTGGCATCTTGAGGCCCTTCACACAATTAGCCGATTGGAAGGTTGCCCCAATATTGCATAATTTCGTAGGAATGTATTAACACTTTGTAAACAGTATTTGGTATATAGGATAACATGGATACAAGTTTGCAAATATTTCTGCACTTTCCATAGTATGTAGGTACATTTATCAAATTGTTCTAGTTTTATTGTAATTATGGACATTATTTTTTTAAATAACGTCATTCCTCCGTATGAGTTGTATATTAATACTTTTTTTATGAACTTCCTTAATTATATTCGGCAGTTTCAGTGCGAAAAATATGATGTTTTTGAATTTTCCCCTATTTCTTGGGATTCAGCCTCACTGTGCGACATAGAATACAGGTAATTACTCCATGATTGGTAAATATTGCCAAATCTTGTTTTCGCAGTTGCAAAGCCACATATATGTTGATTATAAAACAAAAAATAAATTTGCTCGGAAGTTCCCGGAGGGTAACTAAAAAGCCGATAATTGCTGATATTTCTTCAATGGGTTTCATATGGAAAATAACCTAACTAATTATTTGCTATTGCTTACCAAAAACGATACTACTCATTTCGTTTCCCAAAAAATTTGGGTCTTTTATATCATCAAAATTTAAAAGTCCCGATTCAAAATTTTCCACAAGAAAAAAAAATGCAAACTTTGACACGTGTTTACACACAGATCAGAAGTAGCCACCACGACATTTTTCCCTTCTTCAGGACCTCATATTATTTGCTTACAAGAAATATTTTGTCCCACTGTGCCGCTGGATCGCCGCGCGGCCGCGGCTAGGACCCCGTTTTGAGAAGTCAAGCTATTTGCCGCCGTGGCTAGCCGCGCGGCTAGTAGATTCCGCCATCATGGCGGAAAACAGACACTCATCGCATTGTGATGGGTCTCGAGTAGACCAGGTTGCTGCTGTAGCAGACGCACGGCCGCGGCCGCTCGAAAACGCGGCCAAGAAAACGGATGCATGCTTCTCCATTTAAAGGCGGGATCTCCTACCTGCGACTGGTCGCTGCCGGTCGCAGCGACCCCACTAGTGCAAGGGAGAGGTATGACATCTCTTTTTCCCTTGCACTAGTGGGGTCGCTGCGACCGGCAGCGACCAGACGCAGGTAGGAGATCCCGCCTTAAGGTGGCCGTTCCAATGGGCGGCTGCAGCCGCCAGCGACCGCGGCTGGCGACTGCGGCTGTAGCCGCGTACACTGGTACAATGGAAAGCATTAATCTCAACTCCTATGGGCGGCTGCGACTGCTGCGGCCGCGCCAGGATTGCTATAGCCTATGCGCGTCTGGTTCATGAGCAGCCTAGGCTACTCCAGACACAACACAATGCTACGAGTGTCTGTTTTCCGCCGTAACGGCAGAATCTCCTAGTCGCACAGCGGCTGCCGCTCTACTCCTCCAGAAGCAGTCTAGCGACTCTAGCCGCTCTGCGACTCTAGCCGCTCTGCTGCGATTCATCGTCACATTTGGACAGATTATCCAGAAATAAGGAAAGAAATCAGAATTCATAACTTATGGAATTATGTTTTTTTATATACATATTTCTTGTAAACTAATAATATGAGCTCTTATAAAAAAAGGTAAAAATATCATGACGGCTACATCTGATCTGCGTGTAAACACATGTCAAATTTTTTGTTTTGTGCAGAATTTTAAATCGTGTCTTTTAAAGTTTGTTAAAGTAAAGTTAAAGGGGTCAGAAATGATTAGTATCGATCCTGCAAAGTAATAGCAAATAATTCGTTATATGTATACAGTTATTTTTCCATAAGAAACCCATTGAAAAAATATCAGTAATTGTCGGCTTTTTAGTTACCTTCCGCGAACTTGTGTAATCAACATATATTTGTTCTTGCAACTGCGAAAACAAGATTTGACAATATTTTCCAATAATGGAGTAATCACCTGTATTCTATATCGTACAGTGGGCCTGAATCCCAAGAAATAGGGGAAAAATGCAACATTCCATTTTTCGCGTTGAAAATGCTGAATATTATTGAGCAAGTTCATAAAAAAAGTGTTAATATACAACTCATAACAAAGTTTGCCGTTATTTAAAAAAATAACGTCAACAATTTCAATAAAACTAAAAAAAATGGATAAATATACATACTATGGAAAGTGCAGAAATATCTGCAAACCTGTATCCATGTTATTCTGGTACCAATGTAATAGATAGGTACTGTTCACAAAGTGTTAATACATTCTTACGAAATTATACAATATTTGGGTAACCTTCCAATCGGCTAATTGGGTGAAGCGACCCAAGAAGCCAGAAATAAAGATTTTAATAAATATATGAAGAATTGTAAGCTCTAAATATTCTCATTGCAATATAATCTCATTTTATGTATACAGAAACGAAGTTTCTTTATTTTTCATCGTATCAATATGAAAATGATACCAATAGATTCCTTGCATTCTCCCGATTAAATTGACAAAAAAATATTTAAATCCCACTACTTTTAACGAAACGGGCTTTCAGTCCATGCGAATTAATTAATTGAGGCAGAGAGCAAACAACGGACTAGACCACATTCTTTTCGAAATTGAGTTAGTACCAATAGCGTATTCCAATAGGCTCTACTAATCATATAAAATAGACATTATTAGGTCGGTGCATACGTTCGTTCGCTTTATTGATAGAAAGTGTTTATTACAAATATAAATATATTTCATGCTTTTCAAGGCTGGCGTTCCAATGTGCGGCCGGGCGACTGCGACCGGCGACGGTCCCACTAGTGCAAGGGAGAAACAGATGCATACTTCTCCCTTGCACAAGTGGGACCGTCGCCGGCCGTAGTCGCCGGCCGCACATTGAAACGCCAGCCTTGAAAGGAAAACATTTTTCTTCAATATTTATATTTTTTTGTCACTTTTCTGGCACCTAATTTAAACAAAACGATATTCGGCTACTTCCCTTACTATTCGACTTTTCCTTATAACTTGAAAACCGAATGTTTCTCCAACGTGCGACTTAAAACACTAATAAAGTACCAAAAAAACAGTTTTCAATTTTTTATCACGATTGAGTTAAAAAATAGGAAAAACAAATTAATAGATGTAAAAAATATTAAATTATACATCACTAGAAAGGAATAGGTTTATCCTATTTTTTGCCACTTTCATTCCGATATCTTAAAAGAAACACCCAATTGTCATTGACTTCTTCAATCCGGCAGATAAACAGAGCACGATGTACATATAAAAAAGGCTAGTCTTTCACTGTCTTCGACGGTCCTCGAGACCTGATACGACAATAGACCCTTTTTTCAAGTGCTCGAAAAGGTCCTGTGCGGCGCGTCGTTGCACTGGTGGGGCCATGGCGTTGACGCTTAGGTATAGAAAATACCATTTCCGACGACGCCAGTCGCAGTCGCTTGCGGCTGTAGCCGCCAGCCGCGGTCGCTGGCGGCTGCAGCCGCCCATTGGAACGGCCACCTTTTAAGAGCGGTGCTTAAAATTTGGCCACCGGCCGCGCCCGCCCGCCGCCGCCGCCGCCGATCACGGCTTGGAAAGTCTACGGTGGATGTTCGTTTGTTAGCAAAATCTTTCCGGAGGCTTTTTTTCGTACTTCCCGATGACCTACAGAGTTCAGACTCGGCGTGAAGTTTCCTCAGCACCCAAAGATGCCGTAAAAAATCCAAAACCTGGAAAATCCTATATCTATCCTTCATTTTTTTTATATACTAAGACGCTTAAGGTGGATGTTCGTTTGTTAGCTAAATCTTTCCGGAGGCTTTTTTTCGTACTTCCCGATGACCTACAGGGTTCAGACTCGGCGTGAAGTTTCCTCGGCACCCAAAGATGCCGCAAAAAATCCAAAACCTGGAAAATCCTATATCTATCCTTCATTTTTTTTATATAATAAGACGCTTAAGCTGGATGTTCGTTTGTTAGCAAAATCTTTCCGGAGGCTTTTTTTCGTACTTCCCGATGACCTACAGGGTTCAGACTCGGCGTGAAGTTTCCTCGGCACCCAAAGATGCCGCAAAAATCCAAAACCTGGAAAATCCTATATCTATCCTTCATTTTTTTTATATAATAAGACGCTTAAGGTGGATGTTCGTTTGTTAGCAAAATCTTTCCGGCGGCTTTTTTTCGTACTTCCCGATGACCTACAGGGTTCAGACTCGGCGTGAAGTTTCCTTGGCACCCAAAGAAGCCGTAAAAAATCCTATATAATATGACGCTTAAGGTGGATGTTCGTTTGTTAGCAAAATCTTTCCGGCGGCTTTTTTTCGTACTTCCCGATGACCTACAGGGTTCAGACTCGGCGTGAAGTTTCCTCGGCACCCAAAGAAGCCGTAAAAAATCCTATATAATATGACGCTTAAGGTGGATGTTCGTTTGTTAGCAAAATCTTTCCGGAGGGTTTTTTTCGTACCTCCCGATGCCCTACAGGGTTCAGACTCGGCGTGAAGTTTCCTCGGCACCCAAAGATGCCGTAAAAAATCCAAAACCTGGAAAATCCTATATCCATCCTTCCTTTTTTCTATATACTAAGACGCTTAAGGTGGATGTTCGTTTGTTAGCTAAATCTTTCCGGAGGCTTTTTTTCGTACTTCCCAATGACCTACAGGGTTCAGACTCGGCGTGAAGTTTCCTCAGCACCCAAAGATGCCGTAAAAAATCCAAAACCTGGAAAATCCTATATCTATCCTTCATTTTTTCTATATAATAAGACGCTTAAGGTGGATGTTCGTTTGTTAGCTAAATCTTTCCAGAGGCTTTTTTTCGTACTTCCCGATGACCTACAGGGTTCAGACTCGGCGTGAAGTTTCCTCGGCACCCAAAGATGCCGTAAAAAATCCAAAACCTGGAAAATCCTATATCTATCCTTCCTTTTTTTTATATAATAAGACGCTTAAGGTGGATGTTCGTTTGTTAGCTAAATCTTTCCAGAGGCTTTTTTTCGTACTTCCCGATGACCTACAGAGTTCAAACTCGGCACGAAGTTTCCTCGGCACCCGAAGATGCCGTAAAAAATCCAAAACCTGGAAAATCCTCTGATAATTTAACCAGAGTAATTTATTATTTCAAATGACCCTAGCTCCAGGTTTTGTTTAGGCCAATATACCTGATATGGTGCTTACCTTAGGCGTCTTATTATACAGGGTAGTAATGCCTGTCGGAGACAGGCTTAAAGACTAGTAAAAATATATACGCTGCTCCATCCTTACGATTAGATAAGCGCCGCTCTTCCCACCTCGTCAAAAGCAAAAGATATGTTTATGTATACAACGTATGCGGGATGGGGGTTGGGTGGTGGACACATCCACGTGTTTTTCTATGTGTATATTCTGTACATGTACGTGTATTTCATCATATTCAAAATATAATAATAAACGTTACACACAGTGTAGCTTTTAGTTATCGGTCACAACATTTGATCAGCGATTTTGGCGAAACTAAGACGTCGGAACCGCTTTAAACCTACGTCGACTTAATGTTAAACTGTCGGTCAACAGAGTCGCTCTACGAGTTTACGTGTTGCATTCATCAAATTCTCATTTCCATACAACGGACCGGCTGCTTCCAATGCCGACACACAAATACCGTTGCGTTGCTTTTCGTCTGTCTCATCACAAACTTTTATCGCTTAGGAACGAACGATCACTTCGAAACACTATTGGAGCTGTGCTTCAACTCTCTTCTTTTTACTCCCCTCCCTCGAAACTTGCGATATCCGCCATACGATCGATGCGTTCTCATTAAATTCGCTGGCTAATCAGACAAGCAACGCGCGAGTTTTGCTTAAATATTAAATATTACTATTTTCATTTATTACACCGTCTTTGTCAGTTTTCAGATTTGTCTGTCTCTGTCGTCATAATCATCGTTGTTGCGTTCACATCACAATTTAAAGAAAAAATAGACTGCTATGAGCACGCGCACGTGTGCGCGCACTTTGCATCGCTCTTTTAAACACACGCATTCGACGTATAAAATATACAAAAGCGCACGCGTCGCATACACACATTAGTAGGTTTTCTATGGTTGGTTATGATTGATGGTCACTCGATCACTTTGCATCCCTTTCCCCCGAATATAGACGAATTGTTGTATAAAAAACGCTGATATTACGTATTCGACAAGATATCGTAGAAACATTATGATAAGGCTGTGACTGACGCGATACCTCTATGTATACATATATTTCAATGTCGTTTTCATCGATATCGATCGCTGTATTGTTGCGTTAAAGATATTAGTATTCATTTCACAAACAACACGCACGCGCGCGCACACGCACTCTCTCTCTCTCTCTCTCTCTCTCTCTCTCTCTCTCTCTCTCTCTCTCTCCCGTCCGATACGATCGAATCGTATTTTATAGTATATATACGACGAGTGACCGAGGCTTATTTCGCTTGCTTGACGCGTAGAAACGCAATCATGAAACTATATCGAAGGAAATTCTATCGAATGACGTGCACGATTATCCGCTTTCGTCTATCAAATACTATACAATATATAAAAAAAATATATATAAAAGGAACAAAGCGAACTGTATAAACTGGCCAGGGTAAGGTGTAGAGGGGTGGAAGGAAGAGGTGGGTGACTAATAAGTGTCAAGAGAATCTCGAAGAAACTAATGCGAAAGACCGGTGAAACTGGAAATAACAGCCTTATGTGTATAAAAATAAAATTTTATCTCGATATTCAAAATGTGTCCATCTTACGAGTTAGAATCAACGCACCATCCTACACGAATGTTGTTCTAATTATGTGAATTCTGGGGCAGTCTCAATCGTTCGTTTATGCTCTTATGTTCTGCGTGTGTATGTTATTATAGGGTTTAATATAATCGCGCTCTGCTAATGTCACATACATACACGTATGTACAAACGTAACAGACGTTACGGATGCAACGAGGCCGATAGATGGTCGCATTATTCTAATAATTAATTTCGAGTAAGAGAAATTTATAAAGCAACGAATTAACATGTCGCTACAATTAGGCACAATATACATATTTGTGCAATCAAGAGAGAAAGAATTAAAGACCAAGATGCTCATCAATGATTCCATGCAGAGCGTGTTTCGCTCATTTCGCTTGTTTCGCTCGTTTCGCGTATATCGAGCGCAGCAGTTTCAATCTCCCCCATTTCCCGACAATGCATGTACATGTGTGTACTTTGTCGACGATTCACCAAGGTGAACATAACCGAGCCAGTAATAGGTTTTAGGTTAGCGCTCGATAATTATGTGCGGCAGTGAGTGGAAAACTCCATACATACATACTCTGTAAAAACAATTTTTGTACAGTGCTTAAATTATTATGTACAAAGTGTAGCTAGTCGAGAGGTAAAAAGTATTCCCTTATCATAATTGTTACGTGCTAAATTAAGGAAATTCGTAGTTATAGGATTATATCGACTTTACTCGCGATTAATCAAACATGGTCTTGTCTCGTTATACCCTGCTTATATGTACAAAAGCTGCGGGCGCATGATAGCCCGTTGATCAACACCGCGTGTAACACCTACCTCGAGATACGGAAATTCGTCGCGTACACAAAAACAATCGAGGCGTCGCGTCGTTGCTCGCTTTCTCAACTATTACCTACGATTACCCGGCATCGTGGCCAACGTTTTACATACTTCTCCTTCACCGTACGTCTATATAAAAAATACACATGCAAATATATAATTTTGCAGGATATAGACAGACAATGTCGGACAAAAATCTCGATCATCGTACGAAACGGACGGGCCTAACACCTAAAATCCAAGTACGTCCCTACGCGTCTGGGAGTAGATGGAAATGGAAACAAGATATCAGGAAAGTCGAATAATACGATCACATGATTGGCTATCGTGTCATTAGCGTTTCACTATTCACAACTGACAACTGAGAATCGGCAAGTGACAAATGAGAAATGATAAATGAGAGGAAAAAATGAGGACAGACAAGAAAAGATTAAAGGGAAGGGAACAAGAAGTAAAAGTGACAGTTTACTACGATCGGCTATACCACTTAATAACCGGCCGAGGAATATTATAAAACAAACATATTAGTTGAACAAACATATAAATCAGTCGTGAGCACAGTTTGGGCCTCGTGTTCTAATCCATCATTCGCGTTACCTACTTACCTCGAGCTGCTCGCTCTTGGTTTCGGTCTTTACGAAATCAGCGATAGATGGCAAAATTTCCCATTCCTGTCTTCTGCTCGTTTCGCATACGCATTCAAACGGACGTACTTATCGCAAACATCGCTTTTCTTTCACTTGACATTCGCATATCATCTTAACAGATATTTGTATGCCGCACAATTTCCCATGATTACAACCAGCAAGGACCCAGATAGGGAAAAGAGTGGCGCTAAACTGGAAGCTGCTTTTGTTACATCTTCGCACACACCTACAACGAGAAGGCGATGGTTACACGAGAGAAAAGAAATGGTATGTATACGTACTCCCTACCAGAGATGGGCATTATTTAAATAAAAAATTATATAAATAACTTTTTAAATAAAAGAGACTTTATCTGTATGTGTCATAAATAAAAATCACCCAGAATTATTTATTATTTGAACCGCCATAAATAAAATTTTCAATCGATGAGAATTTATCGGAAGGTCCATAAATAAAATTTTCAATCGACGGAAATTCATCGGAAGCGCATAAATAAAATTTTAAATCGACTGGAATCCATCCGTAGCTTCGGCCAATTTTCTCACTTTCATTTATATTTGTAGCGGAGAAGCTTAAATATGTAACTCTGGGCGTCGCTTGGAGGCCCTTGGGCCTCAAGCGCCTTTGCTCGAAGCCGCCGGGTCCTCGAGGCGAGTGACATTGTATCGTTCACCGGTCTAATCTGCAGCGCGGAGTTGCTCGGCGACGTGTCATTGATTATACAGAAACGGAATTTCTTTATTTTTCATCGTATCAATATGAAAGTGACACCAATGGATTCCTTGTATTCTCCTGATTAAATTGATAAAAAAATATTTAAATCGGGCCAGTTTTAACGAAACGGGCTTTCAATCCTGCAAATTAATTTTATGCGTAATATCGTTAATTGAGGCAGTGAGAGCAAACAACGGACTAACCCACATTCTTCTCGAAATTGAGTTAGTAGCAATAACGTATTCCAATATTTCCAATAGGCTCTACTAATCATATAAAATAGGCAACAGATTTTTTTTTTATGTGGGTTGGTCCGTTGTCGCTCTTACTGCTTCAATTATAGTTAAAATTTTGTCAGGTGTGGTATCACTTTCATCGGAAAAGTACAAGGTGTTACTTTCATACAGATCTAATGACAAATGCGGAATTTCAGATTTTTCCGTTCTTACATAATGGCTAGTGCAATCACTACTATCCTTGTCTTTTATGGCCCTGTGGTTCTTGACTGTCGAGCGCTCCCTTCTTAACCCGCCGGCGGGCGCGCCTAAAAGTTTTACACGAGCGGGCGCGTTGTGTACTCCGTACACGGGGGTTTGTTTTGGCTGAAAAACCGTTTTACCCTGATGTATTGTACTCAGCACCCCTATGTTTTCTTGCAGCGGACATTTCTGCATAATTCTACGTACTTGTCAGGTTCAAATTCGGTTTGAAAGTGTCTCTACTTGAATGAAAACGAAAGTATGCCGCGTATCCTGCCGGTGAGCGCGCCCGTGTACTCAAGTCTCCCAGGTGTACGCCTCTGATCGTTCTGGTTTTTGGATATGTTTTAGGGGACAGAAAAATAAGATGTACGTGTTTTTTTATTTCGGCCTGTTTGCATCTTTAGGGGGTGAAACCACCCCTCAAAGGTTTTCAGGTGTTCGTCTCCGATTGTTCTGGTTTTTGGATATGTTTTAGAGGACCGAAAAATAAGATATACGTATTTTTTTATTTCGGCCTGTTTGCATCTTTAGGGGGTGAAACTACCCCTCAATTTTATAAGATTATCAGGTGTTCGTCTCCGATTGCTTTGGTTTTTGGATATGTTTTAGAAGACCGAAAAATAAGAAATGCCTGTCTTTCTATTTTGGCCCATTTGCATGTTTAGGGGGTGAAACTACCCCTAAACTAGCCGTAATCGGTTAACTGCGCATATTAGAGACTTGAAACCAGTAAAAAAAATTCATAAAATTCTTAAAAAAAACCCTTAGACATAGTTTATTTTAGGATGACACATTAGTGGTTTTATGGCTTCCCATCGCTACTTACAATGAGGGGTGAACCACCTCCTGGGTAGTTTACCCCCTTATAACGGTCACTGGCGACAAGAACATGATCCATAAAGCAAGTTATGACGCAAAATCAAATTCATATAACGTTTTATTCAACACAACTTTGTACCTCTAAATGAACTATGAGCGGTTGTTTCACCCCCTAAACATGCAAATGGGCCAAAATAGAAAAACAGGCATTTCTTATTTTTCGGTCCTCAAAAGCATATCCAAAAACCAAAGCAATCGGGAATGAACACCTGAAAATCTTATAAACTTGAGGGGTGGTTCCACCCCATAAATATGAAAATGAGCCGCTATAAAAAAAGACGTATATCTTATTCTTCTGTCCCCTAAAACATATCCAAAAACCAGAACAATCGGAGACGAACACCTGAAAACCTTTGAGGGGTGGTTTCACCCCCTAAAGATGCAAACAGGCCGAAATAAAAAAATACGTACATCTTATTTTTCTGTCCCCTAAAACATATCCAAAAACCAAAACAATCCGAGACGAACACCTGAAAACCTTTGAGGGGTGGTTGCACCCCCTAAAGATGCAAACAGGCCAAAATAAAAAACACGTATATCTTATTTTTCGGTCCTCTAAAACGTATCCAAAAACCAGAACAATGGGAGACGAACACCTGAATTCCATTGAGGGGTTGTTTCACCCCCTAAACATGCAAACGGGTGAAAATAAAAAAACACGTGTATCTTATTTTTCGGTCCTCTAAAACATATCCAAAAACCAGAACAATCGGAGACGAACACCTGAAAACCTTTGAGGGGTGGTTTCACCCCCTAAAGATGCAAACAGGCCAAAATAAAAAAACACGTATATCTTATTCTTCTGTCCCCTAAAACATATTCAAAAACCAGAACAATCGGAGGCGTACACCTGGGAAACTTGTGAGTATACGGGCGCGCCCGCCGGTAGGATACGCGGCATACTTTCGTTTTCATTCAATTAGAGACACTTTCAATCCGAATTTGAACCTGACAAGTACGTAGAATTATGCAGAAATGTTCGCTGGAAGAATACATAGGGGTGCTGGGTACAATACATCACGGTAAAACGGTTTTTTCAGCCAAAAACTGACCTCCGTGTACTGAGTACACACGCGCGCCTGCCGGCGGGTTAAGGTCGAGTTTTCTAGCCGCGGTCTGCGGCGGCCCCACTAGTGCAATGGAGAAGTATGCATCTGTGTCTTCGTTGCGCTAGTGGGACCGCCGCCGCCGACCGCATTAAATTATGCGTCATTAAAATCATGCACAACTCATTAATTGAAACTAAGTAGTTGCTATCGATGCGAAACTCTGGTCAAGAACATCGCAATACTGCGCGGTATTGTCAATATTGCAGTTGAAAGTGTAGACACTCGTACCTGACCATGTTAAGACCTGGGACGATATTACGCATAAAATTAATTTGCAGGATTGAAAGCCCGTTTCGTTAAAACTGGCCCGATTTAAATATTTTTTTATCAATTTAATCGGGAGAATGCAAGGAATCCATTGGTGCCACTTTCATATTGATACGATGAAAAATAAAGAAATTCCGTTTCTATATAATCGATGACACGTCGCCGAGCAACTCCGCGCTGCAGATTAGACGGGTGAACGATACAATGTCACTCGCCTCGAGGACCCGGCGCCTTCGAGCAAAGGCGCTTGAGGCCCGAGGGCCTCCAAGCCACGCCCAGAGTTATTTAAGCTTCTCCGCTACAAATATAAATGAAAGTGAGAAAATTGGCCGAAGCTACGGATGGATTCCCGTCGATTTAAAATTTTATTTATGCGCTTCCGATGAATTTCCGTCGATTGAAAATTTTATTTATGGACCTTCCGATAAATTCTCATCGATTGAAAATTTCATTTATGGCGCTTCAAATAATAAATAATTCTGGGAATTTTTCTTTGCTGAGTTTCAAATAAATTTTCTGCCTTTTATTCAAACACGATTTTTTATTTAAAATAATTTTCTGCCCATCTCTGCTCCCTACATATCGATGCATCAATTTTATCAACAGGCACAAAGAAGCAAAAGAGACTTGGGGAGAGAAAAAATTTGCACGTTCTTTGGTGAACATACCTTGATCGACAAGCCTGTAGGGCCATTCATCCTCGGCTGGTTCTCTCCGACAAACTCGATCCAGTCTCGTAAACCAAAGCTCTCGCTCAGAAAGTTTCGTTCTAATAGCTTTTCCGACCGTAGACGTTTTCCCCGTATTGCCGTCGAAACGCATAGAAAAACAAAACGTTTGCCCTAGTCCCGGGGAGGCCTGATTGGTTTTTTTCGACACTATCGTGTACCAAGTGCCTCTGTCTTCCCAACTTCCATGACAGTAGTATGCTATGAAACAAAATCAAACGCGTGCATATTGTTCTAGAATGGTTTTGCACGAAAACACATAGACCCGAAGAATAGTACAACTAATCCCACTTACTTGTCTCTTCTCTATCGCACGTTTCTCCAATGACAATTTCGCTTTGTTCCGGCGAGGAACAGCCTATTTCAACATTAGCACGTCTACACTCCTCTCCGTGTTGTTGTTGCTGTTGCTGATGCTGCTGCTGCTGCTCACCTCCATATTGGTGATGGTGGTGATGATGATGATGGGCATGGTGATGCTGTTGTTCTTGATGCTGCTGCTGCTGATGCTGTTGTAGCTGTTGGTTCTGATCCTGTTCGTGCATCTTCCTCTGCTGCACATCTTCGCTCCAAGATCTTCTTTTGATAATTCTCCAAGAACGCTTCTCACTACGACGTTGTCGCCGGAACGACGTGCCGGGTAAATTAAACGGAGCCAATCCCAAGATCGCGTATCGACCAAGATTGGGGCACTTTCTTTGACGTAACGAAGAGCCTGCATAACATGGAAAGATCGATCCAGGATGATTATTGAAACAACTAAATGGATTCGTGAAATCGCAATTATTCGCTAGACAATACTGACTTATCAACGTGGTATACGGCATGGCGGACATATCGAAGAGGGAGCACGCCTCGTCCGGCATTATAGCCTTTTCATCTACGAACCATTGATGATATTTAAAAAAAAGTAAAAAGACACTTGAATTTGTTCGTATTTTAGATAGAAGGATTAACTCGAAGGGTTGAACTCACCAGATTGTTGTAACTCTATAACATGATGATCCCTCTTGTGGAATATCATGCAAACGTAACCAATATCACTGAAAGGAGAAGCAATTACTTAAAAACGCATTACGCACATATGTATTATACGTTTACGTTCACTTACCACCCACTGGTAACATGAGCGATCAATTTCACTTTGTACCCCTGCCCATTATCGGTTGGATGCAATGTCTCCAAATTGTGACAAACAATCTTCTCCTCGTGAAACACACCCTCCTCGGTATCTTGTACTCGAACTTTAAGCGTTGCATTTTTGTTCGTGAAATGATATACTTTTGTGCCGTCTAGAGAGTGCCAGTCGTGATGCTCGGTGATCCAGGAGGGATATTTGCACCTATTGTGCTGCTTGTCGACTGCAGAAATAATCGCGGGGTAAGCCAGAATGGAATTGGAAAATGTTAACAAGGGATACTAAAGCAGCTGGGGGGGGGGTACCTTTCGTCAGCTTGATCGTGGGCGATCCCTCGGAAACGGTAGTTAGGCCGTTGCAAGTCGGCTCGCCGGATTGGGCAAGCAAATACACCACATTATCCTGATGATGCGTTTTTTCTTCGTATAGAAAACATCTGTGAATGTGCGGAAATGAGAAACGAGAATATGGGGAGAGTTTACCAATAAGTGAAATAGATAGAATTGAACGCTATCATTTTGAATAGGTACCTGTAGGTTTTCTCAGCACCCGATACGCTTCTTCCTTGCAACGTTCCGACAAGATATTTATTACGACCGTCGTTCCACACAGCAAGGCACTGCAATTCCTCCGCTGAAGAATAAATGATTGGTGAGCGTAACGATAGAAGGTGGCACGGCTTAAAACGGTAAAAGAAGAAATGGAATAGAAATAGATGACGGGCACGCGCGACGGTGGGCGGCAAATAATCGGGCTTCGAAAAATACTCACTGTTACTCTCGCTTCTCTTCACGTCCGGGCAAGCTTGGTACTTCAGAAGCAGTTTACTCTCGTCCGTACATTTCTCCCCGAGGCTGATGGGCATTGCGCATTCGCCATATCCCTTATCGTAGGTAAACGTAAACGATGGCCCGCTGAAAGGGCACGGTATAGGTTTGGAATTCACTCGAAACATGGAATACAAGGTATCGTCCGATTTGATCTTCGAACATATGTCTTCCAAATTGGTTCGTTCCGACTGGCAATAGCCTAACGAGAACGAGAAAACCAATTACCCAATAGCCGGGAATGAACGAGCAAAGAATGAGCAACACGAACGAATGCTGGCAAACGGAAAACCAACGAAACCAACGTTTCGGCACTTCTGACGCTCACCTTCGCGAAACTGGATCAGATTCTCGTGTCGATCGTTGACGATTATGCAGTAGTAGCAGTTCTCGCCGCTGAAATCAAGGAAACGATTAACGCAACCTGTCTTACGCTAGTTACAAATACATACATCGGTCGTCCACCTGTCCTTCTCTTCTGACGGGTCGCCCCTTATATTATATACACGTATACACCTACGCCTGAAAGTCATTCTTACGAATACTTACTGCACGATGTACGAGTGTTTCGACTGCTCCACGCACGTCCTTTCGCCCAGAACCGTGTCGTTTATGGTAATCGATAACAGTTTCTCGTGCTGATACCATTCGCCGGCCCAACTCGCTGGGAACTCGCAGGAACCTAACAGGTAATTATATTCGCAAACTTTATTCCCCGTCCTTCCGTCTCGTTCCCTCGCACTTTATAATAATAATAGACGTCAGCCTAACGGTCAATTGGTAGTCTATCGACTACAGTCTATTTCCAGCCATTGCCTAATCACGATTGTTACCAGTGTAATCCGTGCCCGTGTCGTGAGAATGTAAACGAGAAGATATAGGAATCGAAAGAAGAAGAGTTAAAAGAAGAGGAAAATTACAGATTCTCTATGTTTCGTGAAACGCAACAGCCTCTCCGACACCTTCGTAGACTTGACTCGGACGGACTTGTATAGATTATAGATTATTCTGCAGTGTGGATGGTTAATGGACAGATATTGATTCATTTATTTCGAAATACTCGCGGTTGCGATCTGGTTGCGATAGCGGTCCGTCTAACGATCAGTTAAGCCTAACGGCCAGCGTTTGTTACGAGCAGAATAATGTTTGGCACGGTAGAGAAATATTGCCTCCTCGGCTGTTTTCGAATTTTAACCGACTATTCTTTATTTCGATGCACGCGCGTTCACTTGGTTGGATTAAAATCAGCTACTCACCGTCCGCAGCTGATGGGTCAGCTAACGATAAAATCAGAAACATCAGCATCGTCGTCGGGTCGCGAATCCCTTTCCGATGTAGAAACGAACCACCCAGCATCCTGAAATGACACAACACAACAGAAACAATAGGAGTTACTGTTTGCAAAATTTCCTTCCGATAATGAACGATACGATACGATATATATGATACGATACGATACGATATATATGATACGATGCGGTGCGATACGATGCAATTACGATACGATACGATTCGATTCAAACACGTCGTGATCGTCGCTAGATTATTACCATCTGTGCGTTTTGATTAATCGATGCGAATCCAATTAAATTTCGATCCGTGTATTCCCGATATGCATTCTTGAAATCACTCGACGATCAGATAACGGCAAACGACGACTAACACGATCCAGTGGATTTATCCCGGATCACAAACCGTGCATATACAATCTATTCACCATCTACATACACATATTTCCGTCATCTGTATCGCTACCGCCGTTTTCATGAAATTACCGATACGAAACGTACCGGTACGTGCGCGACATTCGCTTTTTGAAGAGAACCGAATCAAAACGATCAGATGAAAGGAAAAGCGCTCGCTGCGATTGCTGGTGGCGGTGCAAACGTAAGTGCTTTAAGATAACAGTGAAATGCGCCAACACAAACGGACGCCCCGATAGAGATGCATTATTCAATGAAGTACACGTGTTCCGATCCGTGTCGTTCAACGTGTTCTCCCTTTACCCGCGAGAACCTTGCATACCGACTGCCCTTTCGTTCCAGCGATGCGCGAAATACGTACGATTCTGCGCATCTCATTCTTCAACGCATTATTGCAACCCGGAGTTTCACCATGTTGGCAAACATTCAAACAAACGCTTCGAAATCCTTGGCGTTCGATCTCTGGCTTTTCCTTCCTTTTACTTATTATTTCACTCATGAAACTACGTAATCACAGACTTTAACACGATTTCTCGATGGTATCATGAAAACCCGAAAACCCGGAAACCCGAAAATCCGATACACCGATACGAAAAAGGAACGAAATTTCCGTGCTTGACGCATGAAACGGGACTTTTGCTGTCAACTGAAACTAACCTTTGTACGTTCGTGATCGCAATCGTCGTAACGAAGAAAGGACGTGTAAAGCCTCACTGACTATCGCATAGTGTTTTAAGATCCAAGTTCGTGATTTCTGTGTAAAGCGAATCGCCAGGATCTATCAGGGCGATTCGTATACGACCGTGATTACACGAAATATTTAAGCAATTGCACGGGAAATCTTTCTGGTGAAACAGGCCGCATGCAGAGAATTTTCACGGGACAAGTAAATTACTTTCACGTGTCGAATTTTCCTTAAGATGGCCCGTGTAATCCGGTCAAAGAAACGAGCTGGACATGACCAGTCTCTCCATTGAAAGAGCATTCGTCGCTCCGAATGACACAGAACAGCGGCACACCACTCTCTTTATCATCACTATCACCATCACAATCACCGCGCGAAACCACGGCTGTAAGAGAGCAACACCTACGAACGAACTTGCTCCTCCCCGATGCACCATGCACGATTTCTGCAACGTTCCGCGAGCGTTTTTTTTAATTTTCGTCAAACAGTCAACAGAATATACCAAAGTCCAACACTTGGAACGTGTACATTTTTCATGTCTGCCACTACAGAGCGTTCCTCCGCTCCCACCTAACAAGCAACCTTTGATTATTACTCTTGTACTCGTTGTTTTCCACCCTCTTACACCCTTATCCGTTTACTCGCTCGTTCGCTTGATTGCTCGCCCATAGAAACAATGGCGGCTATGGCTGCGATGGCGACACGGTGACTGTGACGGAGACAGGCCGGCGGAGGCAGAGACAGAGACGGTGACGAAGACGAAGACGGTGACCAAGACGGAGACGAAGACGGAGACAGCGATAGCGACAGCGGCAAGTGAAACACTCGCACAGTTCTAACCAAGTATTTGGATTGGAGTACCGCGATGATACAAGTTGACGCTGCACAACGCTAGAATACACGCCTTCATTCATCGACTGTAGATCTGGGCTTGCATCGCCGATTGGTACGTTGGCTATTGCAATTTTATTGAGTGCATTTTTCGTGTATGCGCACCCCTCCCTCTTCCCAGGACAACGCTCATCCTCGTTGTCCTATGCCCCTTTGGCTCTTTTCACTCTTAGCCATTTTCCTTTCTTTTTCCTTTCTCACCTTCCGTCACCTTTCCAAAGATATTACTTTTCGCGCCTCCCCCCCCGCACCCGTTTCCCACATTTACTCTTATCGCGGTAGATTGTTCGGACAAATAGAAAAGAAGGAACTTTCGGCAACGTGTAAGAAGGGTGAGAAGAACAAACCCTGTTTCTATTTACGTTCCCGGAATCCTGAACACGCTGGTGTAAACTGTAAAGCTGAAAATACCTGGAATGGTACAATTTGAACAACGGGAACTAGGGACCGGGAACCTAGGGACTTTTCTGCGAGCCGATGCGAGTGTTACCATTTTTCCAGCGTGCGATAAAAGCGCGCGAAACTGGCAAGATACGAAACCTCTAACAGACAGACCGTGCAATCGGCATACACACATACCTATGTACGTTACAAACTGAGAAAAAATTAAAACCGACTTCAAAAAAATTAAGTTGCGCTAAATAGTAAAAAATAATTTCCCTTATTTAATCTACGACTCTCATATTTTTCAAGCCGGCGCCAGATTTACACAGTGCAAACGATGAGGCACCGACTTAAAAAATATGAGAGTCGTAGATTAAATAAGGGAAATTATTTTTTACTTTTTAGCGCAACTTTATTTTTTTGAAGTCGGTTTTAATTTTTTTTTTAAATTTTGTTTATTTTTAACTTTTTAGTTTTATATATATTGACACAACATGCTGAGGAGATATGCGCGTACGTGTATAAAATAATAATAATTAGGTGACAATAGTCTTTATTATTAACCATAACGGGCAAAATATTGGGCCAATGTTGATGCAGTGTGGGATGGAACCACCGGGGCATCGCCCCCTTTCGAATAAAAAAAAGATCATCAAAATCGGTCCATATGCTGAGGAGTTATGCGAGGACAAACATATAAATTACTATTATTAACCATAACTGGCAAAATATTGAGCCAATATTGATTTAGTCTCGGATGGGACCACCGGGGCATCGCCCTCTTTCGAATAAAAAAAAGATCATCAAAATCGGTCCATATGCTGAGGAGTTATGCGAGGACAAACATATAAATTATTATTAACTATAACTGGTAAAATATTGGGCCAATATTGATTCCGCGTAGAATGGGACCAACGGGGCACCATCCTCTTTCGAATAAAAGAAAGATCATCAAAATCGGTCCATATGCTGAGGAGTTATGAGGGGACAAACATAAAAAAAAAAAAAAAACATACATACGGGTCGAATACATAACCTCCTCCTTTTTGAAGTCGGTTAAAAAAGCGTGCAGTCTGTTTGCCAAGAAAATATGCGTACGACTGTTTTACCCCTTATCGGATCAGTGTGAAGAGAAAAGGAATCGCTAATCACACTTTTATAAAAATAAAGTACAGTCGAACGTTTCACCGGCCATTTATCGGTCGATTCGATTTGCATTTATGTTTATTCGCTTTACCTTTGCCCGAGATGTCACGGTTCTCTCTTCTTGTACAGAAATGAAACGACATCAAAACCTGCGCGGTCTTTAATGTTTCGCAATATGTATGATCATTTTACGTAATAAGTTGCCGACCAAATTAATTGAAGAACACGATCGTGGTTCAGGGATGCTCACATGTATTTTAAATTATAACGAAACTTGGATGTACACACGTGAACCGAGCACCTTGTAAAGAAAATACCCTACAACATCACTATTATCCTTTTTTATAGGATCTTACAATTAATAGCAAAGGAAGAAAGTGTAAGCGATTCAGAAACATATTGGTATTGAGAAACTAATGTTCGTTGTAGACAGTAGGCATATATAGGTATGCTTAATGGTGTAAAAGAATGCAAAAACTCAGCATCTTGTATTTATGATCCTATCCAGCACGTACATATGTACTTGTTAGTAGCGACCCCACTAAATCATTGCTGCGCATTACCGACAGCGCACACTCATACGTACCTGTAACTGGCAATGAGTGGTACATGTAAACGCTATCATATTATACAAGATAGTGTTCTTGGGTCCTTTCCTTTCTTCTTTCACGCCCCCCCCCCCCCCCCCCACCCCCCTTTTCTCTCGCTTTTCTTCCGTTTTGCTTTCGCGACGATGACCGACGAGAAATCGGTAAAGAGAAATGGTTTATGTCTAATCTCTAATCTAACTCGTGAAATCGAAATATCGTAAATGGGAACCTACTGATTGATCCAGCGATACGTATTTGAAAGATGGATGAAATGTAAAAGAAAATTATGAAAGTACGCGTGAAATCTATGTAGGTAGGTGTATACATACCTATGTACATGTATACTTATTGTTAGGTAGGTGATGGAAACTGGAAAGCTCTTGAGCGCAAGTCCGCGCCGTTGCGAAGTGAACGTTACTTTTCGATAGACACTGGTCGCTCCGCAAAATACGTCGATAGGTAGGTCAACAGACGCAACGGCTAGGACGCCGCGTGTACTTAGGTATGTACACACGGTCGCAGGGCAACATTTCCTTCGCGAGGTATGTTTTCAGTGAGCCTCGTGGCGATCATTTCTCCCCGCTTTGCCTTTGGATCTTTACGCGACCGCGAGTTGGCGTTATCGTTCGGGATACATGGTAGTGCAATTATCAGGGTGGTAATCGATAACGATCATGGCTCTGCGTCGCGACTCGCGCCTCTGCTCTCCTGTGTTCTTAATATTTATTTTTCCTTGAAACGTTTGCATAGGTGCATAGCCGAGTAGAGCTTCTGTACACAACACCGCACTAAATCGCACGCTACAATGGGTAATGCAAAATTTAAAAAAAAAAATTGAAACAGACTTCAAAAAACAGTAAAAATTGCACTGAAAAGTGATAATAAAGTTTTTTCCTTATTTAATCTATGACTCTCACTTTTATTTATGTCGGCGCCTCGTCATTCGCACTGTGTAAAAATATGGAGAGCCATAGATTAAATGAGAAAAAACTTTATTATCACTTTTCAGGGCATTTTTTTTTTTTTTTTAAGTCGGTTTTAATTGTTTTTAAACGGTTTTATTCAGCTTCAATCCTCTGTTTGTGTGTTTGTATGTATGGTTCAAATCTGGCAACTCAAATTTAACCATTTAAATTGTAGTACAAGAGAAGAATTATTTTTTAGTTTTTAGTGCATTTTAATTTAGTTTTTTGTGCATTTTTAATAAAATCGTATAACATACATTTTTTTATATATATTTTTTAATTTGTTTTTTATTTATTTATTTATTTCAGTTGTTTTAAAAAATATTGGCAGGCCCACAAAAGGAGCTGCTCGTAAAAAAAAGAACCGCTTGCTAGACACGGAAGATTCCAATAATAATGAAACAGATATCTTGTTTTTGGTGTAATTTCGAAACTCCCTGAGCGATTTTGATAGTTCTTTCTCCGTGACCCAAGAGTTGATCGAAGCTAAACTAAATGTAATAAGTTTCGCGAAAATCGGTCGAGAAGTTGCAGAGACATTCGCGGACAAACATAACTAGTGTAAATACCTACACATCGAGCGTAGAACCTCTTTCTTTTTCAAGTCGGTGACAAAGAAAGAGTTGTTGATGTTGTGTATTTCTCTTGAAATACTACCACGGGAAGCGCAACAACCAGTCTGTCGTAATCGATTCGAATTCGACTTCGAGCATACACAGTACAAGTTTTTCAGCACCGATCGTATATCGTAGCATCAGATATTTACAATTGGTTAGCGATGTTAAAGACCAAGTTCTACCTAGCCCTACAAAACATTGCTTTCGGATTTCAGTAAAATCCATCGATATGTCCTTCTTCTCTTGGAAAGGGAGCGGCCGCTCTGAAAGTGGCGAACACACAGGACGTAATTTACAAGACGGCCTCTTTCAAATCGCTTCCCAAGCTTGCCATATTTTGGTACAAGTGAGTTCCCCATGCATGCTAATGAAATTTTACCGGCAATGCAATTCAAAAAATTCATTCTCGCTCTCGCACGCGCGTTTTCTTATTACTACCTACTTGCAATTAAGTGGTAGACATTTGATAAATGGCAAAACTTTCCGGTGGAAAAGATAGTTTCGTGGTCTGATTGATTGCATGGCGTCTGATTGAAAAGGTGAACAACACGCACAACGTTTCTTACGGTGGCAGCAATAACGTGAAGAATGTCGCATACTCGAAATGTTCCACCGCCGGTGGAGATCCTACATGCGTCGCGACCTGTTCCGCGACTAGAGGACCAGCCTCGACGGTCAAATCTTATACAAAATACACAAAAGAGCGGGGCAAGGACCAAGATGTCGTAGTTTTATTACCCCATCGAAAGAACAGGACCCCCGTTGTCAAGCACAAATTATCCGTAAGTAGAGTAAAGGTGGGTAAAAGTTCGCAGCGGGTAAGAGTTCGCACCATGCGAATTTCATGGTTTGAGTTGTGGCAGTTGCCAATGGTGATTGGCAGTCAATTGTCAATCAAGGTAGAGTCACTAATGTCGAATTTCGTGGCTGTGTTTCGGTTTGTTATCTTACAATGCGGTAAGTACTGAATTCGTTAGTTCCGATGTAATATTCTCATGTTTGGGAATCAATATTATTCCTATAAATTGATCAGTAAATATTTTAATTAATATGCCGTCTGAAAGAGCTGAAATTCTTCTATTAAAAAGTGCTAATAGAAGTTTTCAATTCTCCTCACAGATAACAGGATTGATTAAACAATGTAAAAGTAGCTGTGGGGGCAAAAGTTCGCACAATGCAGTGGGGCAAGAGTTCGAATGCGAACTTTTGTCCCAAAATAATTTGACGGGTGTTATATGTTCATTAAACTTATTTTATTTCTAGAGTTTGCTAAATTAGTAACGAACACCGATTAAACCGACTATAAAAAATAAATTTGAAATTAATTATCAATTACAACATGGAAATAAATTTTGAGTTTATGATAGTTGAGCCACGCTGATATCAGCTTTTTATTTTTTTTATTAATTCTTAATCCGCAATATTTGTCAAAAATACGTTTTTTATTAAGTTTTTGATTAAAAAATATGATTTTATTTTATTGTCTTATTCATTTATTGTTACAACTTATAAGGGGGCAACCGGCCGAAAACCAATTAGTGAGATGCTTCAGATCGCTGGAGATAAACATAGAAGCAGGACTTTCAAAAAGAAACATCGCTGCAGAATTGGGAATAACCGAAGCGTTCTTTTACCCCACACATGCGAACTTTTACCCCACATAGCGGGTAAAAGTTCGCATTTGACACTTTTTGGAAATATTTATTTTATATAAGTTGTGACAGGTAAATTTACACGAAGTCACTGCCTATCGAATAATAAGGGATAGTAGTTATTTCTCACAAAACGATATGACTATCAGTGTAATACCAAGGATTTTAGAGAAGTCTAAACTTTAAGTGCGCACTCTTGCCCCACATTACTCTACGCATCCGTAAGTTCGCGCAACTACTTTTTCATGGAAACTGATTTTCGATATTTCTCACACAGACAGTTTCCGAAAACGCACGGTTAGAGGTAAATCGTTCAAATTGTAGCGGCGCAGGCGACGGCGGTGCTCCGGACGACGATCTTGAATTGTGGGATCAATCGGGCTATATGTTGAGAAACGACACGGACGATTCGTTGACACACGGCAAGTTAGTACCTATCTGTTTGCGTGTTACGGCCGATAGGAGACCGTCATTGTTTTCATTGTTCCCGTTATTTTTGTACGTTGCGAGCGCAGATGGGGAGGTGCGCAAGGGTGGTGTAGGCCCAGCTGCATTCCAATCACGGTCATCTTAATCCTGATAGTACTGGTGGTTTTGTTGCCATTGCTGGACCATGCCGCGGACAAGTATGCGTCCGACAACTCCAGTTACGAGTTTAACCCGAGCTGCATGAACGGTTGCAACTTCTCCTTCGTGGAAACGCTGCCGGTTGGCATGAATTACACCGACGATAGTGTATCGCTGGAGAGTACGTACGATAGTTGGGCGAAATTGATATCATTAGCGCGGGAGAAGATAGAAATAGCTTCGTTTTATTGGACACTGAGGAGGGAGGACGTATATCCGGACGACAGCGCGAAACAGGTACTTGCGTGTAATCGATCAATGGCATTCGCGCGCACTGCGCGGCTTGCGGCAATGGCGGATCTTTTCTCTTCGGATCCGAAGCAGATTAGTTTCCCGATGATTGTTTCAGGGCGAGGAGATTCTTCGTTTGCTTCTCGAAGCGGGCAGAGATCGGAATATAATTTTGAAAATAGCGCAGAACATACCTTCGCAAACTAGTCCGAACATCGACACAGAGATCTTGGCGAGAAAAGCAAACGCTAAGGTAAGTATATCCTGCCAAACGTATAAAATTATAGCGAGGCAAAATCCATGAAAGTCGTTATTAGAAAAGTAATTACGACGAAACTGCTGGTTTCGAAGCTTTAAGAGTTTACGGAAAAGTTGCTACAATTAGCATTTCACGCAGGTAAGAAGTTTAAACTTCGCGGGATTGTTCGGAGGAGGTGTGCTTCACACGAAACTATGGGTGGTTGACAGAACGCACGTATACGTCGGTTCGGCCAATATGGATTGGCGATCGCTCTCGCAGGTAAAAGAGCTCGGGCTGGTCGCACTGAATTGCAGCTGCCTGGCGAACGATTACGCCAAGATTTTCGACGTAAGTCCACTGTTCCGTTATATGCGGCTACGTCGCTTTCTCGACACAGCAATATAAAGCAACGTTTCGCAGGTTTACTGGACAGTAGCCGCGGATGGTAAAATACCGCCTGTTTGGCCGGATACTCTCAGCACGAACATCAATATAAAGAATCCAATGAATTTCACATTCATGGACAATAAATATGAAACGTTTATCGCTGTAAGTTGGCTTTTACTTTGTACGAGCGGCATTTGTGAAATCCATTCTAAGCACCGTTAACAGTATGAACCAACTATACCTACAAATGTATAACATTCGAAACCGTCGTCCACTTCAGAGTTCACCTCCAGCTTTCTCGCCAAAGGGTAGAGCAAACGACGTTGACGCTATTCTCTATTGCATCGAGAAAGCAGAGAGATTTATTCATATCGCTGTAATGGACTATTTCCCATTAACTATATACACCGCTAAAATCAAGTGCGTATCCGCTTTTCTCAATTATCACTTTATATCTCGCTACTGATACGAAATTTAGGTATTGGCCAATAATCGACGACGCTTTAAGGAGCGCAGCTATCGAACGCAAGATACAGGTACGGCTGTTGATATCCTCTTGGAAGCATTCGCGGAAATCGGAGAATTTCTTTCTGAAATCGCTGGTCGATTTAACCGACAGTTACCCAGGCGTGAAAATCCAAGTGGTCAGTACAGGCAGGCCGGGCACCTCGGTTTCTCTCCGGCACATTTTCATGCATATCTCACCGTAATTTAATTTGTCTTTCCAGAGAAGATTCGTGGTACCTACCAGTTCCGAATACGATAAAATACCGTACTCGAGGGTGAATCACAACAAGTATATGGTGACTGACGCTGCCGCCTACATAGGAACCAGCAATTGGTCCGGCGATTATTTCATAAACACTGCAGGTTTCTATCATTTTCATTCATTTTCTTCTCTTCCTTTAACGAATAAATTTTCGAGCCTCAGCATCGTGTGTTGTTAGGTATAGGTACGGCGTTTGAGAGTATCGGTGATGAAACATCGGACAATCTGAGGCAACAGTTGCAGAATATTTTTCATCGCGATTGGTACTCGGAATATTCTTACGCTCTAAACGAAACTGTGGGAAACGCTGAACCGCCGCCGGCAAATACCATTGGGGGCGATTACTATATGCGATCGTCGCGCTACGTATTAGCGTGATAACGTCCAGTTCGTTAACGGGTACTCGGCCAAGGAGAAATAGAAATCATTCCTGATCGATTAGCACACATTGACGAACTTTGTGAATGTCACGTGTCTCGCCATTTGTAAAGTTTAACCGTTTTTTCCTTCTTCTGCGAAACACTTGGTTACGGCTGTACAGGCTCGGCAAACATCGACTTTGAGCGAACGATTTGTTTGTTCTCTCGCATGCGTTATACACGCACGTGTGCAAACACGAGCGCGCATCTTCCTTCCATTCTAGCTTTTACTTTAACCTTCCTTCCTTTTCCCTTCTTATGTATTTCGGACTATTTCGTCTCGTGACCGTCATGCCGGCCCCAATTCTATCCCGCCAGTAATCACGTGACTAGTAAGAGTAGACATCCTGACATAAGTTTTAAGCCTACGAGAATACTATTGTATAACGGGTATCCGTGTGCCTTACCTCAAGTGCCCTTGCAAATATTATCTCAGAGTTATTTAGTCAGCTCGAGCCGAAAGCTCGTATACCTATCCACACATGTACAGTACATCCTTCCGAGTTCCGTTCGTAAGTGAAATGGGAGAAACCGATAAATATTTACGATTAGACTAACGCAACAGGTCGTAGTGATATATAAATGGTGGAATTTCCGAACTATTAAATCGAGATCCATCCTTGCGAACGTTATCGACTGGTGCCTTTCCTGCAGGATAAACATTTTTACCATAACAAGTTTCGAGAAATTATTTCGATCAACGTTCAACATTTAATGTAAAAAGCATTAAGAGCGCTACACGTTTCGCAAGTTTTTGCTAATACGATCCGCACGTAATGAATCGTAAATGTACGAGGGTCTGACGTACATAAACATCTACATATATAGATGCAACAAGCTGCCTGCGGCGTTCGTCGACGCTCCAAGAGATTTCTCGCGCGTAAGCCGCAGCGATTTTTACATTTCTCGTTCCACAAGAACTCTTGTAACTCGCTGACAAACATTACCGGCATATTTCAGGGGCGGATCCAGAGGGGGCGATAGGGGCGGTCGCCCCTCCCTAAGAGTAATGAAATAGAAAAATATTATGACAGTGTGTATTATTCTGTATAAATAATTAATGTGAATTTATTTATTTAGCCTATAGTATCAGATAGAGATATTAAAATATAAATTACAGGCAAATTTTAAATCTTGTAGATGAAGGTTCAGAAATGTACTTATGTACTTTTACATATTTCGCCCCCTCCAAGAAAGGCTCCTGAATCCGCCTCTGGCATATTTTCGCATCTAACGTAAAAATCCAGTATTTTAGTGCATATTATGTGATGCTATGTATTACTTGATCGAAATATTTGATTTCAACGTGGTTTCCAACTTTCCACCGCGTTGCTCTGCCGACGATTTCTTAACTTTTTTTACCCTAGTTTCCAAGTAGGTACACGTGTATCGCAGAGAACTTCTTCCTCGTCGTACTGTTGGTGCAAAATCGCAGGTTTGGAATAACCATTTCATACGCACCAACCGTAGTGAATTCCATACACAAACATAGGTACATACATATATACATGAGGCGATTTATTGCGCTAATCGTGTTAATTTGTTTACCTATTGCGAAACGAGTGTCCGTAGGCAAAGCCGCGCTTCATGCGCTTCACAGCGTCTCTTCTCATCTCGCCACGCCACGAAACGCCACGAACGCCGCGAAACGTCACGAAACGCCACACCACACCCCGCCTATCCTCGCCTGACGCCCCGCTTCGTCCCGTCTTGTCACGCATCGACATGTCTATCCTTCCCAGTTCGCCGTTGTTTTCGTCAGTTCTTTCGTCGTCGTCGTCGTCGTCGTCATCGTCGTTGTCATCGTCGTTGTCGTCGTCGTTGTTGTTGTTGTACAACGATTCCTCTTTACTTCTTGCATTTTATATTTCGCTCGTACTTCCGTTGTACATACCTTTGTATACAAACAGCGAAAGAATAAAACATGGATGAACCTATACACGTACATCTATAATGAATAGATAAATTGTATGCCTGATTATTGCTTCCTGTAAGTTGTATTACAGTCCCGCGCTCGGCTGTTACCCGGGTCCCAGAAATTCAGGAGGTATTTGCACCCGATGGGGCAGGCCTGTTGTAGAGAAAAAGTATTTTGCCAGTTTTCAGTGAAATTGCGGTAGTAGGCCGAATCATTTACATAAGTATATACGCATATATATATATATTGTACCTATATGTAGGTACTTATAGGATACAACGACGGAGATGATCCGGGAATGTTACAAAACACAGAAAGTTTTGTTCATACACGCATACGTACATAAATACATACATACATCCATACCTACTTGCGTAACAGTGTATGTATATTGATATGTAAAAGATGATGAAAGAAGAATGTATGTATATGTACGTATGTATGTAGTAGCGTAAAGGCGGCAACGTTTCGCACTCGAAAATCGTCAATCTTTACGACTGATACGGCGAAGTTTTCTTTCTTCAATTTCTTTAACTTATTCCGTCGCGTCGCGTCGGTTAGATGCTCATCGTGTAATTGTATTCAAAGAATTGCCATATAGAAATGCCGCACAGAAATAAATTAATAATGAAAGAGTTTCATAGAAAGTAGGTATATAATATTTGGACCACGTTTCAGATTGCACTTTACATGCACATTAGGGTGGCTCTTATTTACTCTTGGTAAAATTTTTTTTCAAGATTTTCTTCGGGGCACCCTCCAGAATAGTTCCAAATAATTAAAAAAAAATCTGTGTAAAGTTTCAGCTCGATCGGATAACGGGAAAGGGTGCCCCTGGGCCGTTAAACATTTAAATCATTATTTAACAGCTCGCGAAGTCGATTTTATATAAGGTCTTTCAAGTTATTGATTAAATCAAAAAATATGTCAAACAAAAGTTGTAGATCCGGACAAGGAGCATCGTTTTTGTTCTATTACTATTTTTCGTGCGACAAACGGTTTTCGAACAAAATCCGAAAAACTAAAAAAAAACTTTTTTTTCAAATTTTGAATGTTTAAATGCTTCTAGAACGCTTTTTATTTATGAAGGTGAACAAAAAAATGGAATTTTTATTTTCGAGGACTATTTTTTTAACATTTAAGGAGGGGGCATATACCGAAATATGCAAACAAGATAAAAAAAAATTTCTTCTTATTTTCAGTGTTTGATATGTGATGAATGTTTTCTGAAAAGTTGGGGTCGAAATTCGCAAAAATATCGGAGATATAGACATCAGATATGATCATTTTACCCGAAATCATGACGTCTATATCTCCGATATTTTTGCGAATTTCGACCCCAACTTTTCAGAAAACATTCATCACATATCAAACACTGAAAATAAGAAGAAAATTTTTTTTTATCTTGTTTGCATATTTCGGTATATGTCCCCTTCTTAAATGTTTAAAAAATAGTCCTCGAAAATAAAAATTCCATTTTTTTGTTCACCTTCATAAATAAAAAGCGTTCTAGAAGCATTTAAACATTCAAAATTTGAAAAAAAAAGTTTTTTTTTTAGTTTTTCGGATTTTGTTCGAAAACCGTTTGTCGCACGAAAAATAGTAATACACCAAAAAGATGCTCCTTGTCCGGATCTACAACTTTTGTTTGACATATTTTTTGATTTAATCAATAACTTGGAAGACCTTATATAAAATCGACTTCGCGAGCTATTAAATAATGATTTAAATGTTTAACGGCCCAGGGGCACCCTTTCCCGTTACCCGATCGAGCTGAAACTTTACACAGATTTTTTTTTAATTTTTTGGAACTATTCTGGAGGGTGCCCCGATGAAAATTCAAAAATCGAAAATAAGGGCCACCCTAATGCACATGTACCTAAGTAGGTATGCGCTTGTGCCTTACAAGGGGAGGACACCAAGTGATAGACATCGATTTTGATGAGCCTTGGCACGATGGATCTATGTCGAAAATAAGTAAATACGTGTCCGAGCGTTTCTGCCAATGGGCCTTAATAATAGAGATATTTACATGTAAATTATTAAACATTTCATAGCGCTCGTGAAAAACATAAAAGCCATAATCTCTACTTAACCCTCTAACGCCCAGACCCTTGAATCGTTACTTTTCAAAATTGTGACTGATACATATGTTGTATCTTGGTATTTTTAAATGAAAAATAGCGTTTTTTTTATTATTTGTTTTTTATTTTTTATAATAATCCAAAATAGTTTTTTGAAGAGAATATTTGATTTTCTAAACCGAGAACATTGAAATCTACTTTACCATAATGAAAACTACGGATGGTTGCTAACAGAAGTTAAATATAAAAATATAAAAACTTTTAAAATGAGTGTTGCACCGGTGCAACTCTGGGAGTTAGAGGGTTAAAGATATTCCGTGGAGCGTTCGGTATGACTTCGGCGTGGGGGTTGTTGCGGTCGTGAGTTCGATTCCCCCCCGCGTGTTCTTATATATATTTTTTATACTTTATTTTTTCACACATTATTTTTTCCACACTGTATGAACAGTGAGAAAAAAGGTAACGGTAGTAACGTTCATTATTAATTCTTTTAAATGTATAAATACAATTAAAGTTTTTTTTTTAACGTGGGGAAATCTTCGAAAGACACCCCGACACCTCCAGAGGGGAATCACCTGAGGGCACCAAGGTAGTGTGGGATTTTTACCCACTAAAACCCCACGGTCTCCATCGCGCGATTTCCCCACGTAAAAAAAAAACTTTAATTGTATTTACACATTTAAAAGAATTAATAATTAACGTTACTACCGTTACCTTTTTTCTCACTGTTCATAGAGTATGGGAAAAATAAAGTATAAAAAAAATATATGGACAGAGGCGGAATCGAACTCACGACCGCAACAACACCCACGCCGACATCATACCGAACGCTCCACGGCGTATCAGTAAGTAGAGATTATGGCTTTTATATTTTACACGAGCGCTATGAAATGTTTAATAATTTCCATGTAAATATCTCTATTATTAAGGCCCATTGGCAGAAACGCTCGGACACGTATTTACTTATTTTCGACATAGATCCATCGTGCCAAGGCTCATCAAAATCGATGTCTATCACTTGGTGTCCTCCCCTTGTTAGGTACCGTCAAGGACCCAGTTCCTGATCACTTAAGATGCAAAGGGAGCAGTTTCTGATCAACCTAAAACATTTTACTATGACCTATCAAATGTTTGCGTATAAATTTAAAAATACTTCATAATTATTTAGTCATTTTTTGGAATAAATTTGTATCGTGATAAACTTATTATTTGGTATTTATATACTAAACTGATCAGGAATTGGGTTCTGATCAGGAACTGGGTCCTTGACGGTATAAGTAAAGTACTTGGGACTTGGATGAAGAATGTTTACATTGATTTCTCCGGTGGCGAAACAAAGCTTTCGAAGAATTTCAATCACATTGATATTTCTCGCTTACGTTTGAACGCATTTGGTCATATAGTCGTTCGGTTAACGTTGGCAAGATACCGGTAACTTACATTACAACAGTAATACACATAGCCACACATGCATATGTATACATACATGCTACATGTATAGACGGAAATTCCAGATGCACGATTTTTGCTACACCCGCAGAAATTGATCACTGCTGAATTTCAATTTCAGCCGAGTCAAAGATATATGTAGTTACGAGTTTAGGCAGTTGGTTCGTTTATTTCCAGCCAGACCGTTTTGAAAGGTTTCGGGCGACCGTGTTTCCTCGAAACTCGCGTCGCGTCCAACACTTACACAAGGACCTGCAGCTCCCGGCAACAATCTTCTTATAACGAATGTGCCGATCCTTTACAGGCATTTTTCTCCAGCCTTAAATGTTTCTATTTGCACAACCGATAGATCGTTGATTCTAAACAACTATCGAGGATCCTACTCGCAATCGAATTGATTCCGAGCTTCCTACTCGACGGATTTTCATTTTTCACTGCATCAAAGGTTCCAAGGAAAGAAAGGCTATAAATACCTACATATGTGTCCATACATACATACCTGTACATCCACATAATAGGACTACGGACAAGTTGGAAATGCAGGGAAATCGGGGATGGAATAGGTACAGGAAAGAAGAGAGCATCAAGGAAGCGGCATAGGAAGGAGCTGGTTGATCGGGGGTCGAGCGTGATCCAATGGTCGAAGAAGGGGAAAGAGTGTCAAAGGGTAAAGGGAAGACGGGGGCAGGGGAAGGTGGAGAGTAGAAGGAGGAGAAAGGAAAAGCGAGATCGACGACGGGACGAGTGACAATTCTGAGGTGTATCGCTTGCAAAAGACTCGAGGTGGCATAAGAGGAGGATCGGTAGATTCGCGCAAAGAGAAAGTCAACTGCCTACCAAGGTATTTAGCGTTCTTTCGTTCGTTTGCTGGTCATTTCGTTAGTTTGTTTCGTTATTTCGTTACTTCGTGCGCGATTGTCCGTTCGGCAATCTTTTTACACATCTACGAGCGTAGTGCGGGCGCTCATGTCACGGAACACAGGATAAGGTCAGTGCAATTCTATGAACATAAATGTACCTACGATAACTCTTTACACGTGACCGTTCGAGTCGAGCCAATCGTCCACACAGACACCTTATAAAACAATTTGTGCAAACGGTTTAATATATTCGCTACCTTAGTTTTATTTCTTGCAAAACTTTCATACAATCTGAATAACATCGGCAGTAAGAAACATTCACAGACACCACTGGACCTACCATAATCTCTAGCCAAGTGAACAGAAGAAAGCTCCCGTACATAAGTACAATTTTATTGTTCCTAGCTCTCTTAAAATGAAATTTAAAGCAACTCTAATCTTAAATTCCGTATAGCTGTGTGACGTCTATGTATTATACATAAGTTCACGTATGTATGTACGTATCAACGAACACGTAATATTCGAATTCGACGTGCTTTGACCTTATACTGTGCATCCTACATGTTTTCGGGTTTTCGAGTTTTCGGCGACTCACGGCGCTTCGGAATTCTTTGCGCCGAACGGAATATGTAACGAACAACGCGTACCGTTATCCGTGAACCGTAGCGTCGCAGCATCCGTACTTAGGTACCGTTATTTCGTCCGGAGTTTGCCGCATTTTCGTTACGTCGCGTCGCGTCCTTAACTCCTCTATGTGTCTCTATGTATGGATGGCTTTATAATAGTAACACGCGCAATCGAAGGAACCTGATGACCGTTAGTAGATTATTATTATACTAAGTAGTACGTGTTAAATAACAGGTTGCCAAGACTCTCCCCGCTGCCAAGTCGCTACTAATTCGACTAAATAACAGGCTAAAGTTCGCGTAGTCCGAGTCCCAAGATTCATACAACATCCAGCTTCTCGGGATATCCTACATACCTACACATGTATGTATGATTCGACGTTTTCGTATGTTTTAACGAGTAAACACTTGCGCCTTACAACGTTACGCCTCTAGTTTAATCTTACAAGCAAAACGCTTGCCAGGAAATAGAATACAAGGCGGCTGAAACGATTGTGGCCGTCGAGATTCGATTGTTGGATGGCTTTACATGGTTGGCCTTTTTTTCCGCGTAGGACACTGCCAACTAGCCACAGGCTTCCGTCTGGAACGCTTCTACTATTTCAAATTCACCATTTGCGATTCATCGTTTTTATTTTCATTGAGCCGAGATCACTAATGTATGCACGATATACGCGCTTCTACGGAAATTTAATGTAGAAATAATTGATTTTCAAATGCATATGCAATATTAAAGTTTATGTATTGGGGTTATTGTTTGCATCAGTCATCGGGCGCTGATAAAGCACCAACTACTCGCGGTTGGTGATGAGCACTTAATTATTATGACTTTCATAAAGTTCAAATGGCGGTAATAACGAAAAGAATGGAAACGCGCGTTAATTGGAGAGGGGGCGGGGGGTTAGGAAAACTGAATATTGAAATAAGTACTGTTTCTTCTTGTACTTCATTGTGTACGATACATCCCATGTATATTCAATTCGGTGGAGTTTCTCAACTTTCAACATTCGAGCTTCCGGTCCGATCGCTCCTCTCGATCCTTTCGACCAATTTCTTCGCAATTGTTTGGTGAACAGGCGAACCGCGAAAGGCAAAGACCCTAACGCTATCGAATCGGTCTTTCGATTCGAAGCACGAGAGAAACACCGACCAAGTTCACGATCGACTTTCACTCCATGATGGTACGCGGTTTCTCTTCGAGTCTAGCTATCACAGAAACACGAACACGGCGCTTCGCTTTGCGTCGCGCGGCGCTGCGGAACGAAGCGGCGGTAACAGTTTTCCAATCGGCATGTAGCTTTTATTCTCTCTCTTAGTTGTCCGCTATCATTATTGCCTCCGAAACCACACACGGCGCACGGTCAGCGACGAACGGCAGGCACGATGGTTGAGGTATTGCTGGAGCCTTGTGGCCAAGACGTGGCAGTCCCGGAGAGCGGTTGCAATCTCACCGAGAACATGACGGAATGTTCGCCCCAGGACAATCGCTGCCACACGAATTCGGAGCAGCTGAATCTTTCTCCGATTCAAACGTTTTACAACGGGCAGAGCATTTTCGTGACCGGTGGTACCGGTTTTATGGGCAAGCTGCTAATAGAGAAGCTTCTCCGCGAGTGTCCGGGGATCTCGTTCATCTATCTACTGGTACGTCCGAAAAAGGGCAAGGATGTACATCAACGTATCGAGGAACTGTTTGACGATCCGGTAAGGATTTCATCGTACTCACCTATTTGTCCGTCCGACACGATTTCCTGCTTCCGATATCGCGCATACACGCGCAACAAATCAATGCACCGACTAGAAAGTCAGGGAGAACCCTGCCTAAGCGACAGGGTGTCTGAAAATTCACGGACAATTCAGATACATGCAATATCCTGTTGTAAAAAGCCATGAAGGAGTCTTTTATCTCTTGCTTTTGGGATCCGCAGCTTCGTTCTCGAGATATTAACACTATTAACAGTGGAATATTACCGGTCCAACTTCCCGGCCGCGCTCAGCTGTTTCAGCTTTAAACTGCGCACGGCCCGGAAGTTGGACCGCTAATATTCCACTGTTAATAGTGTTAATATCTCGAGAACCAAGCTGCGGATCTGGGACACACTGCATACAATATGTACAGGTACCATACAGGATCCTTTCTTTCTCCTTTCTTCCTTCGTTTATTCTGCCCTATCCAACCTATATGACAGCTTTGCTCGAAAATTCATCCCGGGCAAACTTGACCGTTTAAAGTGTAAACTGTTTGAAGGTTTAAGCATTTGATTCTGACCGCTGCTTTGTGTGCGTAGCTGTTCAGCAAACTGAAGGAGAAGCAGCCAAAATTTAGACACCAAATCGTCGCGATAGCTGGAGATTGTAGTCTGCCAGTTCTGGGCATGTCTCCGACCGATAGAGCTATGGTAGCACAACAAGTCTCGGTCGTGTTTCACGTCGCGGCGACGGTTAGGTTCGACGAAAAGATGAAGCTCGCGGTACCGATCAATGTTCGGAGTCCTAGGGACATAATCGATCTCTGTAAAGAAATGCGCTATTTAAAGGCAAGTGAACGATACAGGTGGGCGGATAACGCGCGCACGATTTTCTATGTACCTATAAGGTAAGATCTATATAATGGAAAAAGGACTTTTCAGTCGTTCGTGCACGTGTCGACGGCGTATGCCAATTGTCCGTATAATTATGTCGAAGAGAGGGTGTACGATCCTCCAATGGACGCGGAGAAGTTGGTCACACTTGTAGAATGCTTGGACGAGAAATTGGTCGACGAAATAACTCCGCGGTAAGCGATGGAAAGTGGAAACGGATCGGGCAAGTCGTAGATGTTTCTCTCGTGAAACTGATCGAATCTTCCTTCGGTGTTACAGATTGCTGGGTGCATGGCCAAATACGTACACATTCACTAAAGCAGTGGCGGAAAGTGCCGTGAAGAATGGGGCTGGTGATCTACCTGTCGGGATATTTCGCCCCGGGATCGGTAAATAATTAGTATACATTAGTGTACGCGCGTGCATCTAGGTAATAGGTATAATAATGCGTCTGGACTTGGGCCCCGGTTGTAGCCACTAGACTTGACGAGAATAACACTTTTTTTAGTAATATCCACGTACAAAGAGCCCCTGCAGGGTTGGATCGATAATTTGTACGGGCCTACTGGTGTCGCGGCTGGCGCAGGTTCCGGGATCCTCCGATCGATTCACTGCGACGGCTCGATGATCGCAAATGTTGTGCCCGGAGATTTAACGATAAACGCCCTGATTGCCTGTGCCTGGGACGTCGCGAATCGCCCAAGGTATACGAGTAATATAACGCACCGAGGCAATTTTCGTCAATCTTCTGCCGTTCTCGTTCTACCTTCCCTATTCTATGTATAATACATACGTACTAGGGTGGCTCTTATTTACTCTTGGTAAAATTTTTTTTCAAGATTTTCTTCGGGGCACCCTCCAGAATAGTTCCAAATAATTAAAAAAAAATCTGTGTAAAGTTTCAGCTCGATCGGATAACGGGAAAGGGTGCCCCTGGGCCGTTAAACATTTAAATAATTATTTAACAGCTCGCGAAGTCGATTTTATATAAGGTCTTCCAAGTTATTGATTAAATAAAAAAATATGTCAAACAAAAGTTGTAGATCCGGACAAAGAGAATCTTTTTTGTTCTATTACTATTTTTCGTGCGACAAACGGTTTTCGAAAAAAAAACCGAAAAACTAAAAAAAAAAAATTTTTTTTTCAAATTTTGAAAGTTTAAATGCTTCTAGAACGCTTTTTATTTATGAAGGTGAACAAAAAAAATGGAATTTTTATTTTCAAGGACTATTTTTTAAACATTTAAGGGGAGGGGGCATATACCGAAATATGCAAAAAAAAAAAAAATTTTTTTCTTATTTTCAGTGTTTGATATGTGATGAATGTTTCCTGAAAAGTTGGGGTCGAAATTCACAAAAATATCGGAGATATAGACGTCATGATTTCGGGTAAAATGATCAATATATCAAATATCTGATGTCTAGGTATATCTCCGATATTTTTGCTTACCTCCCCTTAAATGTTTAAAAAATAATCCTCGAAAATAAAAATTCCATTTTTTTTGTTCACCTTCATAAATAAAAAGCGTTCTAGAAGCATTTAAACTTTCAAAATTTGAAAACAAAATGTTTTTTTTTTAGTTTTTCGGTTTTTTTTTCGAAAACCGTTTGTCGCACGAAAAATAGTAATACAACAAAAAAGATGCTCCTTGTCCGGATCTACAACATTTGTTTGACATATTTTTTGATTTAATCAAGAACTTGGAAGACGTTATATAAAATCGACTTCACGAGCTGTTAAATAATTATTTAAATGTTTAACGGCCCAGGGGCACCCTTTCCCGTTATCCGATCGAGCTGAAACTTTACACAGATTTTTTTTTAATTATTTGGAACTATTCTGGAGGGTGCCCCGAAGAAAATTCAAAAATCGAAAATAAGAGCCACACTAATACGTACATATCAGGCACCTATGTATCTACATACAGGCTTTTCCAATAGCAACTGCCGAATGCATCTCTTTCAGTAAAACGCATTTAAATTTACCACATTTTCAAACTTTTTACTTTAACATATACTTACTTACAAGGAGAGTATTTTAGGTGTCCGCCTCCGATCATTTTGATTTTTGGATATGTTATAGAGGACCGAAAAATAAGAAATACGTGTTTTTTTATTTTTCCCCGTTTTCATATTTGGGGGGGTGAAAACTGCTTTCAAAGTTAGGGTTAAAAACTCATTTTTGTGGAATATCTCGAGAACTCTTAGAGATAGGGGAATAGTGTCAATGGACGAATTTTGTGTCTTTGAATGCGAAATATGACTGACTCACCAGATTTTCAAAAAGTCCACAAAAATGATTTTTCACCCCTAACTTTGAACGCAGTTTTCACCCCCCAAATATGAAAACGGGGAAAAATAAAAAAACACGTATTTCTTATTTTTCGGTCCTCTATAACATATCCAAAAATCAAAATGATCGGAGGCGGACACCTAAAATACTCTCCTTGTTAGTATGACCGATTACGATTAAAATATTACAAGTATGTCGGCCAATTGGCCACCGCAGTTGTTTTTGTTTTTGCACAATGCCACCCTTCTGTCTAGATTTTTCATCGCATTCTCACACGATTCAATGACCCGTCGAATTTCGTTCTCGAGCTTGTCGGTGGTTTGCGGATTTTTGGCGGCCACTGGTACACTTGACCTTTCACTTACATAGCCCCCAAAAAATAATCCAGCGGAATTTCGTGAAAGAAATTCTGCACCTGAACTTTGATCATCATAAAGGCATTGTTTCATCGGGTGTGTAGCATGTCGCACCATCTCCTGCTGGGGCCACATGTCGTCCAAATTCATATCAATCAATTCTGGCCACAAAAATTTGTTTATCATCGTGCGGCAGAGCTCGACGTTCGCCGTTCGCCGTGATTGTCTGAGAATGTGATGAAAAATCTAGACAAAAGGGTGGCATCGTGAAAAACAGCCGCGCTGGCCATTTGGCCAGTATTGTACATATTTCATATATAATATTGTAATCGTGATCGATCTCGTGGGTCTTAGTAGGTGGGTAGGTAGATACCTACGCATGTATATGTTTAAGCAAAGTCCTTGAAAACTTTTCGGTAGCCCTTACGTGGGTGGAACACACTATACATTCTTGTTTCCCTGGCATTTGCGAACGCTTATAGGTCCACAGCCATCCAAGAAGGGAAATCTAACGACGTGCCGGTTTATAATTACGTCTCAAAAGACAATCCCATCACCTACGACCAGCTCAAGGTTATGTCCGAAAAATATGGCCTCGAATTTCCCACTGGCAAGGCGATATGGTATTACAGCTTCCGAAACAACAAACACAAGATTGTCCATTTCTTTTACGTCTATTTTCTACATTTACTGCCGGCTCTCCTGCTCGACACCGCCACGCTGTGCTTAGGGAAGCAACCAAGGTATGTAACAGATTCCCGTCAGCAACTCTGTCTTATCATCCCGATTGCATATTCAATTTTCCCGTTTTTCCTTCTTCCTGTTTCTTATCGGCCGATTTCTCGCCCACGCTTTATCTCATATTTCTTTTCACAAAGGATGTTAAAGATCTACAAAAAGATACACAAATTCATGGCCGTGCTGAATTATTTCACTACAAAGGAGTGGAAGTTTACGAACGACACGTTTAAAGGAGTAATGAACAAGTTGAGCCCAGAGGATCGGGAAAATTTTGCGTGCGATGTCAGTCAAATCGAATGGGATCATTACTTTAGAACATATATGCGAGGGATTCGAATCTATCTAATAAAGGACCCGTTAGACACACTTCCGCAGGCACGCGTCAAATGGCAGAGGTACGTGGAAGAAGGTGTATTAGCTTCATTTTTCTTCTTTCCTTATTGGGAAACCAAGTGGAGGCGTGGCTTAGATTTCAGCGCTGCGGTGGTAAGTTGGCAAACTATTGACAGTAGGCTGGATCCCATCAAACATTCCGAATAAGTATTTATTAATCGAATAAGTAAAAATTTAGTGTTCCAAAAAATTTAAAAACATTCGTTTTTCACAACATGTCTATATAAACACTGATAATCATATGGACTTCGACGGATTTCAGCCTACTCTGAGTAGTTCAATTTTTCGTCACTAGTTGGCGTATCGAAATTCTTGGTTTCCCAATACCTACACCTACCAGACAGGGTGATTCTGGAGCTCCGCCGGACAATGGATGCGTCCTGGTACCCCGTGGTGAGGTCAAGCCCCCGTAGTGCCCCACCGAATTTTAGGGCTTTCGACCCTCGAAGGGGTTGGAGTGCCTATTAAGAAGTGAGAAATCTTCAACTTCCGCATTTCTCATCAGATCTTTGCGGAAACGACGCCAATTGATTCCTTATGTTTCGCCGATGAAACTGACCCCAAGAACAACGTAATTCGGAAAATAATTAAGGAAATTGCATGAAAAATTAATTTCCATAACCTCAAGCTAATTTCGTTAATAATAGTCCGATTTACATGAAATTTTGTATGATTTTCATCAGAAAAACATAAGGAATCTATTGGTGTAACTTCCATTTCGATACGATAAAGAATAAAGAATTTTTTAATACGCTGAAATGAATATTTCACGTTTTCACCCTCGACTGCGGGGGGTAGACCACGATTTGCCGGGGTCGACCGAGGATTCATACCTGTTTCAGAATAAAATAATTCTTTAGTCTTTATCGTATCGAAATGGAAGTGATGCCGATGGATTCCTTATGTTTTTCCGATGAAAATCATACGAAATTTCATGTAAATCGGACTATTATTAACGAAATTAGCTTGAGGTTATGGAAATTAATTTTTCATGCAATTTCCTTAATTATTTTCCGAATTACATCGTTCTTGGGGTCAGTTTCATCGGCGAAACATAAGGAATCAATTGGCGTCGTTTTCGCAAAGATCTGATGAGAAATGCGGAAATCGAAGATTTCTAACTTCTTAATAGCCCTGCTGTAACTGCCAGTTAGAACCGCATAAAAAATTTTTTAATCCGGATTGATGCGGTTTTCTTCCCGTAAAATCCAGATTGAACCAGATGAAATATTTTCTATCAGTTTCAAACCGGATATGCATGTAAAAATCTTGATGGTATCTATCTGCATTTCCTAGCACAATTTGTCATCGGTTCTACTCGGATTTACACGAAGTAACTCGCATATTACTAGTAAACTTCTTGAGTAACTTTGTTCATTTTGTAAGCTGGTTGGAAATCCAGATCCAAACCAAAATGGAATCTATTGGTCTTTGCAAGTTATTTTGCTACCAGTTCTTACACAGATTTGCATATCGTAAATGCAGGTTCAAACACACATATTTCTGGGTGAAATCGACTCAAATTTTTAGTTGTTTCTAAGTAGAATCCAGAAGTGTAGATCAAAATTCCGATGATACTCATCAGTTTTTCCAAGCCAATTTACTACCTGGTTTTATTTGTATTCGCGACACATTTATGGTCTCTCGACCGATTTACTCAGGTTACCAAGGAGTCATCGAATAACCGTTACCACTTACACCGTGAGTTTGTATTTGATATAATTTTATTCTTAAACCTACTATATCAAGAGATTCTGCCGTATCAATCTTGCATCGAAGTCTTGATCACGGAGCAAGCTGCCTCGTTAACTCGCGACGCCGATTTTATGTCTCGCGGCGCACATCGCTGCCGCGAGAGGAGTTACCAGTACCGTGGCCACCTGGCGGTGTTCGAACCAAATCAATTATTTCGAAATATGAGTTTCGTAAAACCGGAAGGAACCGCATTAATTTTCTATCCGCCAATCCATTGGAAACCGGGCTAAATATTTTCTCTTCGAACCCCATAAGCATTCCGTGAATTATTTGCTCTGCCAATCCGGATCACAACGGACTCGAAAGAGCCTGTGGATTTGCAGATTGAATCCGTAAGATTTTTGATCCGCAATTTCAGATACGAACCTTCCGGTTTTATACAAATGGCAATTGCTGATAGAAACTGATGAATTTTGGACCTGCAAATCCTGTTTCATCTGTCGATCTGGATATCCGTATTGAACCGGATTATTTTTTGAACTGCCAAAAATCACTGCTTGGAAATCCAGGTAGTACCGCATTGAACCAGATAGATCCAGTTCAAAATTCAATGCGGTTCTAACTGGCAGTTCCAGCAGGGAGGCACTCCAACCCCTTCGAGGGTCGAAACGCCACGGGGTACCTGGGGGCATCCATTGTCCGGCGGAGCTCCAGAATCACGCTGTACACTTATACATATACCTGCTCACTTCTCTTTCCTCACTTTTAATTTTTCTCTTACAGATTATATTGGATCCATCAAGCCCTCAAGTTGATTCTTGCTTATGGTCTGTTGAGAATTTGTTGGTTGTCCATATATCACATTTCTCGACTTTATGCGTGACAATCTGCGTAGCCAATATATCACGCATGTGTATTATATGTGTTGGTGTGAGTGTGCGCGCGTGTATGTGTGTTTATAGCGTTGAATATATTGTTCCATCGGGATTTATTTTTTAATCAAGCCGATGTCGCTCACCGGATTCACCAGTGCTCGTGCCTTTTTCTTAAAAGCGGGGCCAGCTTTCTGTCTTTTTTTGGGTACCTCGGAAGAATTAATAAGAAAGAAGGAAAAAAGACGGAAGAAGAGGCGAAAGATTCGACTATGTTTTCGACAGTTGGAATGCGCCGTGTTCCCTTACCTTTGCATCAATTCGAACGGACAATACAAATCTATTTACACTTTTACAATTTTATTGCACTGCAAGGGAATAAGGAAACAATTAAGAGATTTGTAAGAAAATGAAATACATTATGATACCTTCCATCTTTCTGCTCTCTGCTCTCTTTCTGCTCTCGCTCTCTATCTGCTCTCGCGCTCTCTCTCTGCTCTCTTTCTGCTCTCTCTCTCTCTCTCTCTCTCTCTCCTCCCTCTTTCTTTCGCGAATGTTCTCATAGAACGATTTTTTACTCGCGCAAACAGCGCCCAATGTCAGTCTTGTTTTATATATGTATGTATGTACGTTTATTGCACGTCATGCTTCCATTTTTAATAAAGAAAGCATCTTTGAAGAAACTTCATTCACTGAGTTTACTATAACTGTCACTCAGAGACGCAATGGACGTGTTAAATTTTCTCCGCTATTCAAGTCTGTCTGTACGCACATGCCTGTATACATACAATATGTATTTTCCTTCGGAATTTGTGAACCTCGACCTTTGCGCTTTTCTCGTTATATTCTTGGTTCCAACTGTTTCCTTGATATACGGAAAAGATTACCGTATGGAAGATTTCCAGTGTGCTACGTGGATAATAGCCATCTCCCACCCTCTACACATAAAACATTTCCTTGCCAAAACATTCCCCCATCGTTCCTTCCTCCTGCATCTACATACCTATTTCTCTTTGCTTTCCCAAGTGCTGTAGGAAGCAGGTTCGAAGGTCATACCGAAAATTTCCAAGGAAAACCGCCGTGTACTTGTGCATGTATATGTAGGTAGTATGTACTTACAATTAGTAACCTCAACCGGTCGCCGATCGTCGTGCTAGCTGCAGTACGCATTACCTACACAAGAAGTAACTTGTGCAAAATATTTTTCGCTGGTCGAAGCGTATTGGTGACAAGGTACATTCTATACTAAGTAGGGTGGCTCTTATTTTCGACTTTTGAATTTCTTCGCGGCACACCCCAGAATAGTTCCAAATAAAAAAAAATTGTGTAAAGTTTTAGCCCGATCGGATAACGGGAAAATGTGCCCCTGGGCCCTTGAACATTTAAATAATTATTTGATAGCTCACAAAGTCGATTCTATATAATATCCTCCAAGTTATTGGTTGCATAAAAAAATATGTCAAACAAAAGTTGTAGATCCAGACAAGGAGCATCTTTTATGTTGTGTTACTTTTTCCCGTGCGGCAAACGGTTTTCGAAGAAGTTCGAAAAACTGGAGAAAAACTTCCTTTTTTCAAATTTTGAAAGTTTAAGGCGAAAAAAATTGTAATTTTCATTTTCGATGGCTATTTTTTAAATATTTAGGGGCGGGGGTATATACCGAAATGTGCGAAAAAGGTAAACATTTTTTTAAAATATTTTTAGTGTTTGATATGTCATGAATGTTTACTGAAAATTAGGGACTGTGTCCCATCTACGTTATAATATTATCACCAGAAAATTACCTTTTTTAAAAAAAGGTACAAAAAGAGCGCCAAGTATACGTGCGCAAAGAATTTATTTGTAAATTAATAATCCCATTTAAAAACATCGTCGTAAATTAATATCTTTACAAAACTAATGATATACTAAAATGGCGCCAACTATAACAACGGCTATTTATACAAACAATTGGATTTAAATTGAATAAAAGATTCATCATTGGAAGAAACAAAGAAGATTATAATATTAAGCAGATATATTTTTATACAAATATACATTTCAATACCAATAAATATTTGGTAGACTTGTCGATTAGCATGACCATCACCGATTTCGATGACCTTGAAATATGTTATACGGGGCATGATTCTCAACAACTTTTTCCTAATATACATACATGTAACCGTCGGTCGGCCTTACTTTCTAAGATATGCGCAAAAAACCTTGGTAAACTTTTCCTCGTGGATTTGAAGAGAAATTGTTTTAATCACCTTACCACGATCGTCTCTCTGTACAATATTTCTGTTGACTTCTTCCGACACAACGCATTCCACTTTCCAACTTGTCCCGGGTATTAGTATTGGTTGGGGCTAGAACAGTACGGGGGACGCGCGCCCGCTTGCGGGCGCCTAAACCATGGCAGCGAACCGATGTGAGTTCAACTAAAACATAATTTTTTCGCTAGAAAGATGGTGCTTTCAAGAGCACCTGTTGGGTGTGTGGGGGTTCCGTCAACATCCCCACTATGTTTGGCTGCGCCTGCGCCGCCGGATATTAGGATGACTCTAGTTCTAAAACGTAATTTCTTGCAGTCCCATTTTTAGCTTCCCCAAACTCACATCGGTTCGCTACCATGCTTTACGCGCCCGGAAGCGGGCGCGCGCCCCCCGCACTGATCTAGCCCCAACCAATACTAATACCTGGGACAAGGAGACTGCGGTTAGAAGCATCGCGCGACGGCGCGCAACAATTGTTTGTTTTCTGTTTTCATTACAAATGTTACGCGCCGTCATGCGATGTTTCTGTCGCGCTCAGAAATTTTAAGTAAAGATTTTTGCAAACATCTCGGAAACTAGGGCCGACCGAGGGTTACAAGTATAGGAAAAAGTTGTTCAGAATCATGCCCCCTATAACATATTTCAAGGTCATCGAAATCGGTGATGGTCATGCTAATCGACAAGTCTACCGTATTTTGAATAAAAATACTTGAATAAATATTTATTGGTATTGAAATATATATTTGTATAAAAATATATCTGCTTAATATTATTATTTTCTTTGTTTCTTCCAGTGATGAATCTTTTATTCAATTAAAATCCGATTTTTTGTATAAACAGCCATTGTTATAATTGTCGCAATTTTTGAATATCATTAGTTTGGTAAATATTAATTTGCGATAGTGTTTTTAAATAGGCTTCTTATTGTTGGGATTATTAGTTTACCGTTCTTTATGCGCATATACATATATATATGCACGTCTCTTCTGCTTAAGGGGGGAGCCTGGTGTAACTAGCTGGAAATCGAGGCATTTTTCGGGATTTTTTTTTAAAGAAAGTATTTAATCGATCTTTCTGAAACTTTCAGGATATTGTATTATCAGGTTAAGGAAGATAAAAAAAAAATGTATTAAAAGTGAGCGGCAAATAACAAAATTATAAGGGCTTATGCCCAGTACGTTGGCGACGCAATTGAGGACTCGGATGCAATAAGGGGACTAGCGCTCGAAAATGCGAAAAAGTATTGTCCAAACGCTAAGAAATATTGGAAAATTAAATGTTGTTAAACTGTATTTTAAAAAATATAAATGTTATAAAGCTCGTCACGACACACATTTTTTCTATTTACAGTTTTTTTATCGAATCATTAGTATTTGAGATAAAAATTATAAATAAAAAAAATTTCTTCGGCCAAAATCATTATTTCTTTAAACACAAATTGCGATAACTTGAGTAAATATTAACGGATCGTTATGAGACTAGAAACATGAAACTCAGAAAACTCTAGCGAAGCCGTAAAATGAATGCACAAAACCCTTATGTTAAAAAATGTAATAATATTTAATTTAAAAGTAATACTGGACATAACCCATGTCTTTCAACGTTCGCCGTTAAAAAGTATCGAGGGAATTTTTAGGTACATATAACTTGCAGCGACAAAGTTTTTTCTTAATATGCAAGGAAGTTTTTCACCAATTTTCACACTGATTAATAAATAATTATAGAAGATATGACGATATACATATATTGTTGTGGGTACCCTATGGATAGGATCCATGGCCCGCTATAATATACCGAACCTGTGCGCCGATAAAATTTTTTCTATAATAGACCTAACCTGTGCGCCGATAACATTTACTTTTAAAAATTATATGATTATATATTACAAAAAAATATTGCGATATTATTTTCGAAATATTTAGTAACATTTTTATTATAGTATTTACACGCAATATTTACAATATTTACACTGTTCTGTTTACAATATTCTGTTCTTTTATAAATTTTTCTTTTTCTCCATTTTCATTTTCTTTTTGCTTATCTTTTCTTCTTTATACAATTTATTTTTGATTGAGGTCGTGCTTAAAAATTTTTTGCCAAAATCTTGTCCACTGGTGGTACAATATTGCAGTGAATTTTCAAAGTCTTTATACGATGGTCCAATTTTTTTCAATGATATCTACGGAATTGCAAGTAGAAATTCAGCATCTATTTCCGGTGCGAGGTCACTCGTATTCCCAATATGATAGGAATTTTTGATTATATGGGAAGAAAATAAAGATGCGGGAAAGAATCGAAACCGAAGGAGAATACGTGGAATTAATTGGAACGGCGCGAAATCCCCCCTTCGAGATGATAGATGCCACAACAATTGCAATAAAAAATTACGAAAGTTTATTGACGCCGAACAAAGATTTAAAGAGAATTAAAATAAGTCAAATCGTACATATCATTTATTTTCCCAATGGGCAAGTAGATGTTTATTATAGTTACAATGCGGTACCTACTACTGTAAATATTAAAACATCTATTGGAGGGGAAGATTTGAAAAAAGCGTCATTGGCAGGCGGAGTAGGGGTGACTGCTGAAAAGCGTAAAGACTTTGAAAATTCACTGCAATATTGTACCACCAGTGGACAAGATTTTGGCAAAAAATTTTTTAAGCACGACCTCAATCAAAAATAAATTGTATAAAGAAGAAAAGATAAGCAAAAAGAAAATGAAAATGGAGAAAAAGAAAAATTTATAAAAGAACAGAATATTGTAAACAGAACAGTGTAAATATTGTAAATATTGCGTGTAAATACTATAATAAAAATGTTACTAAATATTTCGAAAATAATATCGCAATATTTTTTTGTAATATATAATCATATAATTTTTAAAAGTAAATGTTATCGGCGCACAGGTTAGGTCTATTATAGAAAAAATTTTATCGGCGCACAGGTTCGGTCTATTATAGCGGGCCATGGATCCTATCAATAGGGTGCCCGCAACAATATATGTATATCGTCATATCTTCTATAATTATTTATTAATCAGTGTGAAAATTGTTGAAAAACTTCCTTGCATATTAAGAAAAAACTTTGTCGCTGCAAGTTATATGTACCTAAAAATTCCCTCGATACTTTTTAACGGCGAACGTTGAAAGACATGGGTTATGTCCAGTATTACTTTTAAATTAAATATTATTACATTTTTTAACATAAGGGTTTTGTGCATACATTTTACGGCTTCGCTAGAGTTTTCTGAGTTTTATGTTTGTAGTCTCATAACGATCCGTTAATATTTACTCAAGTTATCGCAATTTGTGTTTAAAGAAATAATGATTTTGGTCGAAGAAATTTTTTTTATTTATAATTTTTATCTCGAATACTAATGATCCGATAAAAAAACTGTAAATAGAAAAAATGTGTGTCGTGACGAGCTTTATAACATTTATATTTTTTAAAATACAGTTTAACAACATTTAATTTTCCAATATTTCTTAGCGTTTGGACAATACTTTTTCGCATTTTCGAGCGCTAGTCCCCTTATTGCATCCGAGCCCTCAGTTGTTGCACTGCGGGCAACGTAGCATCTTTTGGTTTCATCTAAAACCAAAAATCGAACAATTTTCGTTTAGTTTATGAGTGTACGCACAAATCGTATAAATTCATATCTTAAAAGATGCAAAATTGAACAAATGGCGGCCTCTTGAAAAAAAAGTTCACTTTTTCCAACGAAATTTTGCCTTAAATGTGTAAAAAAAATTATTTATTTAAACAATATCATTATATCAATAACTTAGCTCTATGAAGAAAATGATCACAAATATCCGTGCACAAGGCCAAGTCGATTGGTTGAATATTTTTGGAGTTACATTGCCCGCAAACTGTAAAACTGTCGTTTCGAGAAAAACGCATTTAAAGTTTTGTGGTAACCTGGCGCTCCGTAGCAAAACCGGCTATATCCGCTTTAATTTTTCGAATTTCGTTTTGCGGCTTTGGGAACATATTATCGTGATGTTCAACTATTGATTTATGCAAAAAAAAAAAATCGATTTCTTCGACCCGCTACACCAGGCTCCCCCCTTAAAGCACATTCCTTTTGGAAAACTTCGTATGCAACTTTCCGCCGGTGTTAAAACGCGACACTCAATAAGTAAGTATCCTCGCAGACTTGTTCCGCCTCTCTTTTCGAGGGAAAAACAACAGCAAACACACATCAATTTAACGACTGACTATAATTTTGTTGTAAAATGATCGTTAAACACAAACGATAAGATCGATTTGAGCCTACCGTCCATCGAGTTTTCTCGTTCATCTTTTGTTCGCAAAACGGACGGGATGAAACGATCCGATAAGACGGATGAATTATAACTTCCATTCGTCCATATAATCAAACAATTTCACACGCATCCGAATAGAATAATTATCTATAAGAAATGTGCCTCGCGATCGCCATGTATATACTAACAGGTACTTTCGGAATCCTTTCAAAGGTATTCATGGCGATGGGTATATTCCTTCTAACCTTTCTCGGAAGAACTATTTTCTGTCTGTGCGCGCTCCTATACACGGTGAAACCTTTGCCAAGACAAACTAATCCGATTCGATTAAACGTCCAACAATTGGAACGGAGCCCCGATCTTCCACTGCCTGTCGAACAAGAGTAATCTTATTCGAATCAACATTGTACCAACATCGACGGTGTTTCGACAGAGCCGATGATGCATGTCCCATGTTTGCACTATTTGCAGTTCAGGCAAGCTGAAACGTACATATATATGTATGTATGAAGTTATGGTCCCCCCGCATAATCTCGACTAAATCGACTAAATGTATGTATGAAAATACATGTACTGGCGTGTAAATAAGTGTAATACGAGCATGCACTGATTTCATTCGCTTTATGCTCGGTGAAACAAAAGTAGGCGAGCATCCTAACATTGTATCCACACAACTATTTATAAAACTTTGGGATCTATATCAGAAATTGCAACTTGGATGCCAATTCACATGTAGCACATGCATACACACGAGCCGGATACGAGCCCGATCCGTTTCAAAGTTCTCAGGAACCTAACAAGCCTATAGCGGGGGAATATGCCGCCGATCCTGCCGCGTGCTCTCAATCGTAGCCATAGCTGCATATTTATGTAGGTGCTATCGCGTGCGCCCTCGTAACATTGAACAGATAAAAAACAATGACAGATTATTTGATCAACGATTTTATTACTCGATTATGTTTCTTTATTCTTATTTTCGTGTTGGAACAGACAGCAGTAATAATTGGCGTAACTAGGATTTTCTCTGGCGGGAGTCAGGTTCCACCCCCCCCCCCCCCACCCCCCCTCTCTCTCTATCTCTCTTATATATAGGTAGATTTACCTACATTTAGCAGCTTAATTCTAACAGTTTTAATTCATAATTTAACGTAATAAGAACATTATTGTATTCTTTTATTTAATTACACTGCATATAGCATTTCGGCCCAAATATTTGTTTCTTTTAAGATAGGATTTTACGAACAGCAGAATGTTTTTTTTACTTATTTCGATAGTTTCCAGGGAGGGGCCAATCCGCATTTTGGGGGGGGCCTGGCCCACCCGGCCCCCTAGCTAGTTACGCCAATGGCAGTAATCACGATATCCCGCGGTTTCTCGTTCAGTGTATGTACATTTCACTCCGTATGCGTATGCGCACACACGCACATTCGAACCTCATGGCATGCAATATACATGAAAAAGAAGGTAGAAGGCAACCGCTCGCCCGTATTTATTCAGATTTTATTAATAAAAAGGAGAAGGCACGGTAAGAACCGATACATATTGCGAGCAATTACGAAACTTGATTACGAGACTCGCCTCCCAAGGCACGACACCTTGGTCCTTACTATTCAATTGATCTGTTTCGTGCCGCGTTGTTATAATTACGTTGATCCCACAACAGTGGCCGTCTAGCATAGGCATTGGTAAAGTCGTCGTGCTTGGACGGAATTTAAAATTAATGGACGGATAGGCAGACACAATCAGCTTCTGTATGCGCGCGCAAGCGCCTGGGCAGTGTCATAGTTGCTTGGCGGTGTATACATCCAGCATCCCGCCGAATCGTTTCCAAGCTTATCTCAGCTCTGCTTCCATCATGTTAAACATGGGGAAACTTAACGGTCGTCTTTCAATTCGTTTAGATCTTTTAATTGGCCGGCATCGTCGACACCGCGCTATGAGGTGTCGTCGGTCGAGAACCAGCGATAGAGTGTGTGGTAGATGCGTTGAGCGATTGCATGGTACCGATCTAAAAGTGAAATCTATCCATCAGTCGTTTGTATCGGAGTGCACGTAAGAGGATACAGCAGTGATATAACACAGCGAAGGAAAGAGCAGGGAAGAGTTTTTAATCTTCCAGATATTTCGCGGAAAACTTACTCTCAGATGTGCCAGATCTTCTAGTCTCGTTAGATCGGACAACTCCACGTACAGAGAATAGACGATTAACCATCCATAAATGGAGAAGCAAACGAATATCGTCCACAGGAGGCACATCACAATGTTGTAGGCAAATATCATGTCGTTCACCGTGCTAAAGAATATAAAAGCGAACAATCTGAAAACACCGAAGCCGGCGAAACTATAGAGCCAAGGTACCATCTTCGTTTCATATTCCTTTCGCAAAGCAGCTATTAACATCAAAGACGTCGCAAAGACCGCTATTCCACCGATCATAGAGAACAAAGCGAAGACGACAAGAGCGTTGCGAACTGAAAAGAAATGTTGGGATAGAGTTTCACGAATGGCGTGGAGATTTTATGGAAATATATATCCGTCCTGTCGCATCTGGCGTAAGAACTTTCGTAGCTTTGACGTAACATTCTTACCGTGCCGATTACCCACATAGACAAATTCATACGATATCACATAGTAGCCATAGTGCGTCGAACCTGGTGCCGCTTGAGATAAACAGTAAAGATCGAATATAGCAGTACAAACGGTGAACACTGCTAAACTCTACAACAAAGTGTATCAATCACGATAATGCCTTTTAAATCCCGCGTGTAATTCTTACTTCATATACCTACCAACGAAAACACCCCGGTAAACATGGCGCCTCGTTGGATATTTAATACATAGGCATGGGTCAAAATTGGCTTCTGATACCAGGGCATTTTGACACTTTTTACCGATCGGGAGGATCTTAGGTTTGCGCTGCTACGCGTGGTAACGTGTGAATATACAGAAGGCGTGCCCATGCTGGGCGATTTCTTTCCGTAATTCATTCTGCTTCGTAGCCGACACACCTAACCACACCTAACCACACCTAAATAACGTCGTACTTATTGTATTTCTATCGAATCAAAAGACTTAGATATCGTGCACAGTGTTTTCACGTGTTCTCAGTTTCCACCAACGATACTACGCCATTTCACAATGTCTTTTGCGTCAAACACACGGCCCGTAAACTGTACAGTGTATACCCAACTGACCCAACGCAAACACGTACCTACAGTTTCTTTGCGAGTAATTGCGACACTCGCGACTGCACTAGAAAATTTGATATTTTCGATTGGAAATTCGGAATGTAAACATAAAGTTGCGTTTACACAGAGCCTTTGGGTGGATGCGATGTAGATGTAGATCACGATCACGATCGCGAGGCGACGCCCGTCAAATTTAAAGTTGTTTAGAGCCGATGAGAGCCGAGACCCGTCGACGGCAGTCGAACGCATCCGAATGTGGCAAGTGGGGCAGCCAGTGATGCCAGAATCGGGACCGGAGTTTTCGAGAATTTCCCCCACCACGCATGCACACTACGCCGGAGCTGCGTGTCCGTGAGCTCGGCGCTTCGGACAACGTCGGGAAGACGAGAGAGAAAACGAATGTGTGTCTTTCTCTCTCGCTCTTGAAACGCTGTGATCCAAGGAGAGGTGCAAGCGACACGCGGCCGTGCGCGATCTTCTCGAGTGCCTCGAGATACACTTTTCACTTTCTGACATATGTATAATACTCTTGTAATGAAAAAAAAATTGAAAAAAATTGAAAAAAAAAGAAAGATACAAACGTGCAAGAAAAATGATACGAACTGCACAATCACGAAGAGAACAGGCATTGCAAGAAGAAGAAGGTCCAACGTACGGAGCAGGAGCGTTTTAGTTACTACGCCAAAACATAAAAACTTTATAACTCGGACAAAAATGAAGTTTTCGAGCTGAAATTTTTTCTGCAGTCTTTGTATACAATACTACAGAGATAAGGGTATGGATTTTAAAATCGAATAATTTTTTCGAAATTTTTTTTTAATTTTTGAGAAAAAAAATGTCACTGTATTAATTCTTACATAATTCATTTCAGCGTAAAAAATAATATGGAAATACATATTTTCAAATTTTTATCCGTAAAATAACTGGTAGTTCATTTTCACTTGAGTGACCCCCCTTAAAGAAGTTACAGAAGAACTTTATTTAACTTTTTTTTTATGTAGAATTTAGTTCGTATATCTGATAAATCGAAGAACCATTTAAATATAAAGTTTCATTGAAATCCATTTTGCCGTTTAAACGTAATCGTGTTAACAAATATATGAGATATTTAAAAAAAAGCTCTTTTCTAAATAGTCAAAACGTGATCAGGAGGTCTTAAAACGTGATTTCCGTGACAAAATTTTTTTCAATTTTTTTTTCATTACAAGAGTATTATACATATGTCAGAAAGTGAAAAGTGTATCTCGAGGCACTCGAGAAGATCGCGCACGGCCGCGTGTCGCTTGCACCTCTCCTTGGATCACAGCGTTTCAAGAGCGAGAGAGAAAGACACACATTCGTTTTCTCTCTCGTCTTCCCGACGTTGTCCGAAGCGCCGAGCTCACGGACACGCAGCTCCGGCGTAGTGTGTATGCGTGGTGGGGGAAATTCTCGAAAACTCCGGTCCCGATTCTGGCATCACTGGGGGCAGCACGCGCGCGCATGTGTTGTGCGGATTGAAGCAAGCATGCAGGTATAGTACCCGCAAAGTATAGGGAGGTCGTAAAAGCGGTAGCGCGTGACTGTTTACATCAGCGGTGGCCACATCGGGCCATTTGGGAGTAAGGCCTCCATGCTGTTTACCGTAGCCGCGCGGAAGGGGAGCTCGAAAGCCAATGGTAACGTGGGCGCGTCACGGATAGGGAAAACTGTAGTAGTGAGCGGGGCAACCTCATGCCCGTACGATAGGCTTGAATGACTGGGATTCTTGGGGGCCCGAGCGAACCTCCAGTGGACAGTGTACAAGGGGTCCCGTTGGGGCCCTCAAGGAACCCAGTCATTCAAGCCTATCCTACGAGTACGAACCTGCGCCGCACGCTACTACCTACACACTTACAGTTTTCCCTATCCGTGGCGCGCCCACGTTACCATTGGCTTTCGAGCTCCCCTTCCGCGCGGCTACGGTAAACAGCATGGAGGCCTTACTCCCAAATGGCCCGATGTGGCCACCGCTGGTTTACATGTTTCGAGAGTCGGAACGAGCGCATTGACAGATTTATAGGCACATAAGGGCCTCGGGGTTCAGGGCATGTGGCCTGGGACTCAAATCCTACTGATATTCCTGCAATAGTATACCGCGCACCAGGGGCGGCCGGAGACTTTTTTCCAGGGGGGGGGGGGGGGGGCGACTTTGGAATGATGGTAAAGAAAAATATACCTCTCTTGCATTTTTAACACATTTTATAGTGCCAATTTAATTAAAATTTTAAAACCGAAATTTAAAAATATTCCCTTTTTTAGTATAAACTTAAGGGGACTTCCGGTCTAAAAGTCGATTTTTTTTTTATTTCATTTTTCGAATGTTCAACCTTTTAGGAATACGTGTTTAAAAGGATTTGTTGAAATTCGTAAAATTCCAGAAGTTATAGGCATTTGAGTAGCGGCAAATGCATGGGCAACAACCGGGCACTCGGCGCTCACGTAAACCTTTAAACGCATTTTTCTCGAAACAGTGTTCTCAAAACGGTGGGACCTGTATCTCCAAAAGTTATTATCCGATTCGACTGAACCTTTTTTTATTTTGAAGAATATACTTCTGGCTAGGGGGGGAACTAGAAAAATTACAAAAAATTGAAAATTTATAATTTTCAAAGGCGTTGAAAGGACGAAAAGTACAGGGAAAAGTGATTTCAAACTTCAAGTGTCGTTATTTTCTAAAAAAAAATGTCATTTTTTTAATTTTTTCTAGTCCCCCCCCTAGCCAGAAGTATAATCTTCAAAATAAAATAAGTTTCAGTCGAATCGGATAATAACTTTTGGAGATACAGGTCCCACCGATTTGGATCAATTTTTTTACGCCTTGACTTTAACGACTCCCCAGGGCCGTCTGCAATAATTAATTATAAAACAAAAAATATATTTCTATAACTTAAGACATCCTTAATACAATGCAAAAAGTCCCATTAAATTATATATACTAGTTTTCCTTTAATTAATTCCTAAAAATCACCTATTTTTTTAGGCTCTAGACCGGAAGGTCCCCTTAATAAAGATCAGTTTTGAAAAATAAGCGATTGTTTCTCAGAAGTCAGGGGGGTGGTAACTGCCCCTTTTGCCGCCCCTCTGGACACCCATGCTGCGCACGGCCCTAGGTGCCGGGGCCTCAAAGGCCGCCGCTGTTCCAGGATTTAATTTACGACATCCCTATATCTTTGCGGGTACTATACCTACTATATAAATAGTGCCACTAGACTCAAGTACTTATATATTTATACGCTTAATAGTAATGAGCTACGGAACATGAGCAGTTCAACTCGCAGGAACATGTATAATAGGATCCAGAGAAAAGGGACAGACAGCATGAAAAATATCCAAGTCTTATTATTATTTATTCATGGAACAAGTGAGACTTTCCATATGGAAGTTAAGCGGACATGGCGCACCTGAAACCAAGATTTCCAGCCGACGTGTCAGGTGTATTCTGACTTCTAGCAGCGCATCGGTATCTGAAACAATAGCTCTCGTGACAAAGGTAGGAACCACCTTTCTTTACCTTGTCCGTACCACGGGGCGGGCCAGCCTGGAAACATGTTTCACGCCATGAAGAAATATTGGCCCGGAAAAACAAGAGTGATAAGGGGAATAACAGATGGGATCTGTTAAATATGTATAATATATGTATACGCACGGGATTTCTGTCCCCTCCACGTTTCGTGATTTCGACTATCCACCAGTCGAACGTCCATTCCCAAACATTCCCTATCATGTTATGTAACCCGTATTTGTTTTGTGGAAATTGTGTTACTGGCGAGGTACCCTTATAGCCGTCTTCTATAGTATTATTGCTTGGGAAATCGCCCTGCCAAGTATTTGCCCTGAAATAATCTCGAGGTGGTACGATGGTGCAAGTTTGGTCATTCGCTTTTGGTTTACCTGTATCGATCGTTCGGCATCAACTTATTTCCCCATGGATATAATCTATCGGAAAGACCCCCGCGACATGCCACTTCCCATTCTGCTTCTGTGGGCAATCTTTTTCCTAACCATTCGCAATAAGCAACAGCGTCGTGCCAGGATACATGAACCACAGGATGGTCCATCCTGTCTGGATCGTTTGATTTTACATTCTGCTATCTCCGATGGGCAATCTCCAATGATTGGAAAAGAAGAAAAGAGTATACCTACGCGTTATCTGGGAACCAGGCCCTTCTGGATGCAGCCAACTCGCATTTCTCACCTGTAACCACCAAGGAGCCTGAGCGACAGCGACCGGTATACTCGCTCTCACTTTCTCTTCCAACAGGCCCCCAAAGACGAACGAATCTCCGAAAGTTTCAGCTTCGGTTTTGTAGCCGGTTACGTCAACGAATGCCGCAAACTCTTTGTTACTCACTTCCACCTTGTCCATATAAAAACTATCTAGGTATACCTGTCGCCTCGGCCCTTCGCCGTCAGCAATGAAAATCTCATCGTTTGTTCCGATTCCGAATGTGCCTGCCTCTATCTTGGCCATATTTTTCACACGATCGACACCATCGACATTCATTCTCGTGTACATGTGAGCAGAAGCATCGTTTGCTGAACAGTAGTCCGATGGTCCTTCTTTGTGCTTCGTCGTTTGCCTACTCGAACCCGCACCACAATGAAAAGATTCTTTGCCCGAGCGATCATTTTCGAAGCTTCCCGCTGCACTACTCCGCGAACAAAACACAAGTGTCATGCTCGCGCAAACGCATAGTGTCCATCGTATCGAAATGTTCATCTTGCGATTGACAAATTTTTCTACGCCAAATCCAGCAGTTGATTGACCGCAACTGCAATAATCACAAATAGGATCAAGATTGTTAACGACGCTGAGCTTGGACCAATAACAAGTCCACCCGGTGCAACCCGGTGTGCACGGTAAATTCGCGAGTATCAAAATGATTTTGACGTAGTGGAGGGGGAACACGCCACGCATGCGCGTGATGACGCGGTGACGTTAAACAAACCAATTAACGCCAAGATGGGAAACGAGCCGATGCCAGCGCCAAGCTAAGCCAAGTGAGACCACGGCCAACCAGCGTCGAGAACCCATTTCTCGGCGACGCTGTTTGGCTGGCTTGACGCTGGCGTCGGCTCGTTTCCCATCAGGAGTGGACATTTCCCATGTATTTCTGTTGGCAAAATCAGCACCTTCTGGTGGATTGTACCCCTAACTAAATCATGAAAAGCGGCAAAATTGAAACCTGGAATTATGGTATTGGTGTTGCGAGAAGTAGTTCTCAAAAAAATATTTTGAGAACAACTTCTTATAAAAGCCCCATTGAAATCAGCGTGTGCGGGTTCCACATGTTCCATTGTTAGTCAATTTCATTACAAATAGAAAATAAATGACTAAAATACAATTTCCATATGACTATAAATAATTATATCCCAGATAGCACAGGACGTTTTAAAAACGTCGATTTTACGTCCATTTTATGTCTGAACGTCCACGGCTTGATTTGTGAAAATGGACGTTCTTAAAACGTTTTAAAAACGTACTTTACGGACGTTTTAAAAACGTCCGAAACAGGCGTTCAAAAGAGGCTGTGCGCCATCTGAGAAATGTCGTTAGATTAGGATACATTAGTTGAAGGAAACCAGGGATTGTAACCACTGTCTAACCCAACCATCCACGAAATATGGATAGATCGTACAGGTAAAGCCTAATTAAATCTACATACATATATACATAAGTATACATACTGGTACATATAAATGTTTACGAACATTTGCTGAAAGAAACAATGGAAAACCAAAAACACAGAGGCATTTGTTTAAATGTTTCTGACCGAATGTTTGCAAACCGGTTTTATACAGTTTTTATATTCTTTTCATACAGTTTTTATACAGCTTTCATAACGTTTTTGTACAGTTTTTGTATATTTGTTTCAGTATTTGCGGTCAAAGGTATGTAGTTCTAGGTTAGGGTTTGAATAATTTTTCAATTTTAGGTTAACATCGTTGATGCCCAATGGATATTGTATTGCTATTTAGTTGGCCTCGGCAGAAAAGGGAAAGAAGATTTCCATAAATTAAACGTAGCAACGGTTTTAATATGTAACTATCACCTTTATTTTACTGTTCCCAATATTGATTACTGTAAAATTCAATGTATTTTCTGTATATTCGACCTCCTACTAACATGTTCTTGTATCTATTGTAAGTGCATATATTCTGCATTATTTCTGAATTAAATAAATTGTTATCGAGTTTGATCTCATTTTGAAAACCATTTACTTGCTTAAATTTTTATTAAATCGAACCAGCACCGTCGAACGTCCTGAAAACGTTTTAAAAAGGTCCAGAAAAGGTCCTGAAAACGTTTTAAAAACGTCCAGAAAACGTTTTAAAAACGTCCTAAAAACGTACTTTTTTGTGAAAATGGACGTTTTCAGGAACTTTTCTGGACCTTTTCTGGACGTTTTGAAGACGTCCTGAACGTCTGACCTGGACGTTTTTAAAACGTTTTGGTGCTATCTGGGTAGCGAGAGAAACCATGAGCAAGTACTGCCATCTGCTGACACCATCTGGTGCTCTTGTCTTGTGCGGTCTCACGCGGTCCTGTGAACGTTTGATGTGGACGCATGTGATTCGCGTCGAACATAACCTACCGTTGCTTGCCACGTATCATTTCTGTATCACTTTTTGTGTACGTACTGTTTGAGCACCATTCGCAGCCGTTCGCATAGGATGTGTCAAACGATTTCGTCGCGTCCTCGTCATCGTCGTGATACCAGCCCATCAACCGAACGATAACGTAGCAACAGAATCCGTGGCCAGTTAGTCAGTCATCACGCGTGTATAATTAATTATTACAATGGATTCCTCGAAACGTTCCAAACTGTTGTTCTGTGCTGTCGGTATCTTCGTATGTTACTTTCATTTTGCCATGCTGCAAGAAAAAATCACGCGAGGACAATATGGGGACGAAAAGAGCAGTGAAAAGTTCACCTATATGTTCACCTTAGTTTTTTGCCAATGTTTAATCAACTACCTGTTTGCTAAGACTATTTTAATGACGGTCATGAAGCAGGGTGAAGACACTACGCCGAGAACATATTACGCGATATCTGCCCTGACATATTTACTAGGCATGGTATGCAGTAACATGGCCCTACAGTTTGTCACTTATCCAACACAAGTAATTGGAAAAGCTGGTAAACCGATCCCTGTGATGATACTCGGAGTACTACTTGGAAACAAGGTATCACCTTTACCCTGTGTTTTGTCTCTCTTTTTCTCTCTCTATCTCTCTCTCTCTCTCTTCCTCTTCCTCTTCCTCTTCCCCTCTTTCCCCTTATATTCTCACTCTTTTCTTTTTCCATCAACGCAATTTGCTACGGGCAGGTAATTTTTCATTCCGTTTTCTTCTCTGCTCTTTCATCCGACCGGTTCAACCATGGAGAAAAGATCCCCCCCAGTTCTCCACGAAACCCTTAACCAGTTCCTTTACCAAGCTCCACAGATTCTGAAAAGTTTAAAGCAAGTTCCATTTGGCAAGAATATTATCTACGTAAAAATCGAACTGTTTCGATCAATGCGTTTCCTTCATTCGCCGCAACATCTGGAAAGGCATTCGTCGTAACGATTTGGTGCATTACCTTACAGGTTTATCCCCTTAGGAAGTACTTGTTTGTCTTCTTAGTCGTCATTGGCGTAGCTTTGTTCATGTACAAAGATGTTGGTTCATCGAAGAAGCAAGGCGACGGACAAACAGCGTTTGGAGAGCTATTATTGTTACTGTCCTTAACAATGGACGGTTTACTTAGCGCTGTACAGGAACGAATGAGAGCAGAGCATAATTCCAAGTCCGGACATATGATGCTGAACATGAACGCATGGTCTGCAGTATTCAGCGGTATCGTTATCATAGCGTCCGGTGAATTCTTTGAATTTGCCCAGTTTTTACACAGATATCCTTTTGTCATGTGGCATATAGCAATGTTTTCCATAGCAGGCGCGTTCGGGCAATATTTCATATTTCTTACTGTCGTAGAATTTGGTCCATTACCTTGTGCCATTATAACTACCACTAGGAAATTCTTCACCGTTCTCGGCTCGATACTGATTTTCGGTAATATTTTGTCTCATAGGCAGTGGTTAGGAACGTTGACGGTATTTTCGGGATTGTTTCTAGACGCTATGTACGGTAAGGATAAGTCCTCGAAGAAAAACGTAGTAAAATAACGAACGAATGCAAGCGTGTTAACACGTGGGATCGTGACATCGTCGCACAAATGACATAATCTTGTACCTTAACGCGCGTTTCTGTATTTCTAGAAATCTCACGAGAAAAACTAGTACAATCGAATTATATTATACGCGGGACTTTGGTATTCCGATTTCTTGCGATTTAGTTGTATACTTGCATACATTGAATTTTGTTGCCGCGATTTGGATTTCAAGGGAGTTCTGTTGGATTAAATATCCCACCATTGCGCGTTTCTACGTTCGACTGCTGTGCGCAGAGCAGGTGTGTGTTGTGCGTATGCACGCGCCGCGCTGCGTCCCGTCCCGTCCCGTCCCGCCTGTCCTGTCCTGTCCTGTCCGGCGCGTCCCGTCGCGTTGTGCACATGGCTGCATGTACGTTTGCGGTAAATTGGTGCGCGACGCGTACACAGTACCTTACAGTTACATGGACCGTGTATGCGTGCCTTCTTCCAAGGATAAGTTTCCTGTGATTTTGCCCGATTCTTTCCTTTCCCTTCTCTCCATTTCGCCCCCTTTTTACCCTTTTCCCTTTTTCAACTTTACCGTGTCACCAACAGTGCCATGTACAAACGCGAGTTGTCCCCGAGCGGCATACACGGAATTGTTAATTTTGGGCATACGTACTATAAACGAATCGATGAATGTAGAATAATAAATTATACAATTCTTCCATACGTAATCGAGTGCATTTTATCTTTTAACGAAGATGATTGTTTTATGCCTTCCTTTTTATGCTTGCCGTCGAAGTCTTGCGACGAAAGTGTGTAGATCTGTTGCGCAAACGACGACAAACCGCACAACCGAGAGATGAAGAAGCGGCTAAATTGCAACGGTATGTGCACAACACTTGATCAGATAGAAAATTCACGATAGTCTCGCGTATAACGATTTTTAAAATTGGTTTTCGTTATTGTTATCAATGTCGACGACGATGACAACGACGACGACGACGACGATTATGACGGCGGCGACGACGACGACGACGTTGTCGATGATGGTCAAGGAGATAATAACGACGCGTGGATGGACGTTAGGAAGGGATTGTAATCAGTTAAATGTACCATAAACGCGCAAACTGCTTCTGAACAACTAGTTTAACGTATTTCAGTAAAGAACTCGGATCGAAGGTCGATATTTTAAGAATTCTAATTCGGGGAATAATTGAAAATGAATATAGATACACGGTTTCCCATATGTTGCACGTGTCTCGTTGTGTTATCAGTGTTCTTCCCGGGTATTTACGCGCTTCTCGGGAATGGTGAGTGCTGAATTTGGACAATTTGAACGAGATACATATATACATATTTAAGAATACAACGTTTTTTATTTTTTTCCCCTTTCCCCCTCTACATAATTTTTGTGATCTGTTAACCACTCCGAGGAGAGAATTAACAACGCAAATGACACCAGATGAAATAAGAATATGTTGCTACGCCTATATAATCGGACGTTGGTCTATTATAGTGGCTACACTATACATACCTAGTATATACAATAGGCGATCGTTTTTAATTTAGGGCTTTCACCGCGCCCCTTTTAACTCCTTCATTTCTGTCGCCCTGTCTGTGTCTCTGTCAGAGGAGAAGGAAATACATATTTTATTGTAGAGTCGTCTCTGAACGAATACTCGTCGAATGGCACTGCTGTTCGTGGCCACGATATCGGTTTGGGGAGGCCGTTAAGAAACGATGGTGGGCAACAACTATTCGGAAGCAGCGAACAAAAACGATACCATACAGTTGACGGATATGAAGAAGGGAATGCGACAAACGCCACCTGCTCTATGCCCTCGATCGACGATTTCCCCACAGATCTGTTCACGTACCAACAACGCCGATATGGAGCAGTGGTGTTGCACGCGTTTCTTGGTTTCTATTGTTTCGTATTGACAGCAATGGTGTGTCACAGTTACCTGTTGCCGGCACTTGATCGCATATGCGTTGCCATGAACATAAGCACCGATGTCGCCGGGGCAACGTTCCTCGCGATGGCTAGCTCTTTTCCCGAGATGTTCGTGAACGTGATCGGTACGTTTCTTACCGAATCGGATCTTGGAGTCGGTACCGTTGTCGGTAGCGCCGTATTCGACACGTTCGCAACTCCGGCTTGCGGAGCGTTGACGGCTCTTCACGTAAGTACATACATAGATACATACACACATGCGCGTACATACTTGGTTTCTTACCAAAATGAACGATAGATTGATAGCTGAACGACGCGACGTTCCGTTTGCGGCATAGATACATTAGGGTGTTTCATATTATAGGGTTAAAATTAAAATATTACAATTTTTTTTACTTTGCTCATGCCCTGATTCCTATTAAGGGGTAACACCACTCTAGAGGCAGAAAAAAATACCTAAATTTGACAATTTATTTTCGGAGTATGACAAACGGAATTGAATTTCTTTTCAGAGGGTTTATTTAACACATATTGAAGTGCGAAAAACAATTTTTTTATTGTCATTTTCATACAAAATGGCGGCGACAGAGCTCGTTGTCGAAAACAGCTTTTTTGGAAACACCGCCACGGGAGGACGGATTTCTCGGCATGTATGAGTCCGGGAACAAAAAATAAAAAAAAATTATAATCTATATACAATTGACTTTGGAAGTACGTAGGGGTTTTTTGTTTAATCAATTTTTGTGGAAGTGGTGCACTTTTTAAGAAATGAATTGATTCTTTGCCCTAAACATGAGCATTAAATTGTTTATAAAAAAAAGAGTTTACATTCAATCAAAAAACGGCTACGTACTTCCAAAGAGAATATTGTTGTGAAGCTACTGTAAAAATTTCAAATCGATCCATGCAATAGTCTCCGAGAAATCCGTCCTCCCAATTTGAAAGAAGTGGTTTCGACGACGGGCTCTGTCGCCGCCATTTTGTATGAAAATGACAATAAAAAAAATTGTTTTCCGTACTTCAATATGTGTTAAATAAACCCTCTGAAAAGAAATTCTATTCCGTTTGTCATACTCCCAAAATAAATTGTCAAATTTAGGTCTTTTTTTCTGCCTCTAGAGTGGTGTTACCCCTTAATATAAAAAGAATATCTGACGAATTTTAGGAAGATTGAGTAATATTTAGAGGTTGCGCACCTTGCGCACTAAATAATGTGTAATAGGCTAAGGAAACACGATTTCCAATGATAATTATTTTTATTCTCAAGTCCTTGAAAAAGAAAGTAAACTTCAAAGAAGACTTAGACTTAGGTAAATTTACATTTTATTATTATTATTATTGTTCACACCTATAAAAATCCTGTACCTTATTATTTTACCCACATTTTTAAAACCTGAAAAAGCGAAAATATGTAGGGTAGATCGGGGGCGGTAGTAACAGGGGGTGCGAATGTAACCCGCTAATATCTCAAAACATATAACGGATATTAACACCAATTTTAGATATATGTTAAACAATGACATTTGGAATCCATGTCCTAGCAGTATAGATACGCAACAGACATGGATAGTGAATAAAATAACTTATCGATACCCAACAGTAACTTTTTCTTACTCACTTATGGTTGTAATGTAAACACACCCTTTGCAAGTATCTGCTTTTTTTAATCTGCAATTTGCCTTTTTTTAAAGTAATACTGATCGTTACTTAGCACTTTTAAGTGTCTCGTTAGTCACAATTTATAATTGAAGTTCAAAAGCATGGCCGAGTGCGATTGTAATATCGGCAGTCGGGGTCGGTTCTACCGCAACGGAACCGAATAGTGTCAAAGAAGGCGAATAATATTGTCTTGTTTGCATAGAATCCATGCAGTGTTACAACCGATCCGGAGTCAGACACGGATGCAACACTTTTAACGTTAGGGCTATAACACTCCGCTTCTCATTTTTTATTAATAACTTGGATATTACTTGACATACAGTGAAACTGCTGTGACTCAATGATGTCAGATAAGTAAGTAACATTTCCGTATAAGAGTTTTTGTTGTAAATGTAATAGTTCCTGCGTAATTGTATTCCAAAGTCAAAGTGTTACTACCGCCCCAGGCCTACCCTAGTGATAAAACTGTGCAACCCCTAAATATTATTAAATTTGTCTAAAATTTGGCGTACAGATCACTTAGATGAATAGAACCAAGGGGGCGAGCAAAGTTACATGAAAATAGCACCTTTGGAAATTGAAACACCCTAAGATACATACACACACATTTATAATATTTATCACCTTCGATAGGAGCCCAGACGATTTTTTTTATTTTTACTTTCCCGAATTATAATGTACATATTTCGATATGGATGCGCAATCAAGTACACTCCGGGAATAGCACACCTTAAGAATTACTTAATTTCTGTGTATTAAACATTACAAATTAAATTTTTGTTATATACATTTGTCAGACTGCATGTATTAACACATATAAATTAAATGAACTTAAATTTTAACAACGGATTCATTTTTATTAAAAAGAATAGAAATATTAAGGAAATATAGTGGGACAAAATGATAGCACATTTGTTATAAAACTGGGGATATGAAGAAAGTAATTGGTGATATTGAATGATTAATCTTTACATTTAATTACAGCAAACATTCTTTTTGGCAACGATTTATATAGTTTTTTTAATGTTTTTTTGTTTTAATTGTTCCCACTCATCCTGAATACATTGTTTTAAGTCATTCACATTTTGAAACTGTCTGCCATTTTGGTACACTGCTCTGGCAAGATTTCCCCAACAATTTTCAATAATATTGAGATCCGGAGATTTTGCTGGCCAGTCTAAAAGTCGAATTCTTTTGGTAGAAAAGTACTGCTTTATCACTTTCGCAGTATGCACGGCAGCATTATCTTGTTGGAAGATATATTTATCTCCGGCAATTTTTGTGGCATACGTATTTATTTGTTGATCGATCATTTCGAGATATATTTTGCTATTCATTCGGCCTGTAATGAATTTTATTTCCGTTTTACCACGATACCCAATGCCGGCCCAAATCATTACACTACCGCCTCCCATATGACGACGGCTCAAAAATTGTTCTTCCTTTCTCAAATCGTGGTAATAATAAGTAAAACCATCGGGTCCATCCAAATTAAATCTCTTTTCGTCCGTAAATATCACTCTACGCCATTTGTTTTCCATATGTATATATTTTTCTGCAAATTGTAAACGGCGAAGTTTATGCAGTTCTGTTAGCCACGGTTTCTTTTGCATTTTCCTTCTTATTAAATGTTTACAGTTTTGTAAAACACCTCGAACGTTCTTGACATTAGTATTTACTCCATCATTTTCAGCAATTTGCCTTGCAGTCATATTTGAATTGGATGCAGTTCTTAATATTGCACGTTTTTCCCGAGCTGTTAAACTTTGTGGACGCCCACAACTCCTTTTTTTCCCGTAGTTGTCCGGATTTTTTAATACATTCATAACTGCCTTCCGACTTCTATTAATAGCTTTGGATATTTGTGTAATTGAATACTGTTCTTCTTTTAATTTTAATATAGTATGTATTTCATTTGCATTCAGTCTCTTTCCACGGCCCATTTTTAATATTTTATTGTATTTTCTTACTAAATAAACACCACTGATTGTTAGTGCACACTTCGCTAACCTTCTTTCACAATGAATGTTAGTCATTCAATAGCTTACGTACAACTGAGGCGCGTAGATTTGCTGTTTGTGCTATCATTTGTCCGACTTGCGACCTACGATGTTTACGTTTACATTCGTATTACTTTGTCGAAATGTGTATTGTGGACGACATTCAACACGTTGCACTTACAACCATGCCCAGAGTTGCTGATATAAAAAGTATGTATTTTTTTCAGTTTATAGTACAGAATATTGAAAAATATGAGATGTGCTATCTTTTTGTCCCGGAGTGTACATGGGTGCGTGCAGGAAAAGAATGAGCCAACCCCCTTGATCATTGCAAATAGGTTCCTAATAACTGATTTGTTTGATTTTATCGACTAATATATACATGTATACAATATACAATATTCCGACGATATAGAACATATAGAGGTACGCTTTTAGTAGTAGTAGTACCTGGAGGAGTGTAGGATACCTAAATAGCTCTCTTTCGATTTCTTAACGATCCAAGCAGCCTATCCGTATCGTTGGGATCGTGTCTCTTCCCTTATGTAATGCTCTCACCCTTTCCGACAGGCGATACCGCTAGAATGGCGAATATTGTCACGCGATTGTATCATGTACGTGATCTCTGTTGGAGTGCTGGTAATAGTAATGTGGGATGGTTTGATCGTTTGGTACGAGGCAACGGTTCTCCTGGCGTTGTTCGTTATTTACGTGGTTCTGCTGTTTTGTGGTAAAAAGCTAATGCACTGCTGCGGTAAAACGCCGAAAATCCTTTCATCTTGCTGCACCGCGGTAAAATGCTCCGGTGGGCACGGCACAGGTTCAACAGCGAAACGTAAGTAGTACGTACCTATACCTACGCAATACTTGCCCGGAAGCAATATGGAAAGGACAGACAAAGTAGTATGTAGGCAAATAACAACGCAACCTCCTATGATTCGTTAGTTCCCGACATTGGTGAGGATTCATCTGTCGAGGGGTCGTACAAGCCGCATTACAGCTCCACCAATACAGCCGCACCGTCTAAAGACATTTCGAACGTCGTCGACGGGCCGAAAGGGCAGCGAAGCGGCAGAAACGATCCGGAGGATTCAAGGAACTCGGAGAAATCCGAGGAGCACGAGCAACCAGGTATGTAGGTACTCGTACTTTATGACTACCTACTTTAACCGCCTTTTTTCTGGTCCGCAGAAAGTCCGTTCTCATGGCCAGCGAAACGAACCAAGGCCGGGAAATTTTGGTTCATCTTGACTTGGCCATTGAAGTTTCTGCTGTTCATAACGATACCGGATATTAGACACGAACGATTGAGGGGATGGTATCCATTGACGTTTATCATGTGTGTGATTTGGATCGCGATATCCTCCTATTTGGTCTCTTGGATGATGACGATTGTCGGCGATACCATAGGAATACCGGACTCCATAATGGGTATTACGTTTTTAGCTGCCGGTGGAAATGTGCCGGAACTCGCGTCCATTGTTATTTTAGCGAGGCAAGGTAAGCGATGCACCCGCAATTATTTACACTGAAATCGAAATCGTTGAACGAGCCCTATGCAGGAACATGTATAATACGTAGGTGACGGAAACATGGCGATGAGTAACACATTAGGAGCGAATATTCTTGACATTTTGCTCTGCCTGGGTTTGCCGTGGATAATAAAGTGCCTGATGACGGGAAAGGACGTGCAGATCGTTTCGGGAGCTCTGTCGTTCAGTGTACTGTCATTAGTTGCCTGTATAGTCGTCCTTTACGCGGTGATAGCGTACTTTCAGTTCAAGTTGAACAAAAAGGTTGGGCTGATCTGCCTAATTTTATACATGATATTTATAGTATTTGCCACTCTCATCGAACTAAACATCTTTTTCTATGTGAATCCTCCCATGTGTCATTATTAACCAACATCCATCGTATCTCTCGTATTTTCACTCTCATCTTCTACAAGCGCGTACTATCCTGCAATATACTTTTTTGTATCCTACCCTCCGCTATCACAGTGCAACTGGCCTTGGCAACGAGCAAGAGCAATTTCTTCGCAACGATGGTGTCATACGACACATGTATGTAATAGCATTGCCTCCTCCGATTGATTGTGTAATCAACTGTGGTGCAATATAGGTATGTATGTACCTATATATTAAATCTCGCGAGTCTTGTGGGAGAGCGAGAATGAGCGCGACACGTTGGTGGCGCGACCGGGACCGGGAACGAGCGATTGGGGTTGATGTCGCATGAGATGCGGATGGGTACCATGCACGTAAAAGTAAACGAAAGACTAGAGTGCAGGAGGAACACTTGTAACTGAAGCGGTCACACATCTGTCGACCTCAATCATCATTGACCGCACGAGTATTCTGCCTTTAAATGTATCATCTTAGTAAATAATCATTTATTTTTACGCCCGACTGATTAAGGGGTAAAACCACTCTAGAGGCAGAAAAAAGGCCTAAATTTGATAATTTATTTTTGGAGTATGACAAACGGAATAAAATTTCTTTTCAAAGGGTTTATTTAACACATATTGAAGTACGAAAAACAATTTTTTTATTGTCATTTTCATGCAAAATGGCGGCGACAGACCCCGTCGTCGAAAACAGCTGTTTTGAAAACACCGCCACGGGAGGACGGATTTCTCGGCATGTATGAGTTCGGGAACAAAAAATAAAAAAATTTATAATCTATATACAATTGGCTTTGGAAGTACGTAGGGGGTTTTTTTTAATCAATTTTTGTGGAAGTGGTGCACTTTTTAAGAAATGAATCGATTTTTTGCCCTAAACATGAGCATTAAATTGTTTGTAAAAAAAAAAGTTTACATTCAATCAAAAAACGGCTACGTACTTCCAAAGAGAATATTGTTGTGAAGCTACTGTAAAAATTTCAAATCGATCCATGCAATAGTCTCCGAGAAATCCGTCCTCCCAGTTTGAAAGAAGTGGTTTCGACGACGGGCTCTGTCGCCGCCAATTTGTATGAAAATGACAATAAAAAAATTGTTTTCCGTACTTCAATATGTGTTAAATAAACCCTCTGAAAAGAAATTCTATTTCGTTTGTCATACTCCGAAAATAAATTGTCAAATTTAGGTCTTTTTTCTGCCTCTAGAGTGGTTTTACCCCTTAATCTGACCAGGAGGAATGGTCTTAGCACGACAACCATGAAAATAAATTAGACCCGACTGATTGCGAGTTGCTCGTTTGGAAGGCGCGGGAGAACGTATGTAATTGTCCAAGTTGTGGTATGAAGCTTTGAATTAAGAAATTGTAAGCGAAACCATAGGTACCAATGCGTACGGTAGTACACGCATTCGCCGCTCGACCAATTTAAGGGTGTTTATAATTTTTATACATATAGAACCTTACCGCGTCGCGAGATATCACGGGCGAGAGAGCCTTTCGCTAGTAAGAAAATACAAAAGATCGTACGAAAGCGGGGGCAAGTGCGATTTTCGGCGTTGGTGGGACATGTTGTTGCAACGATGCGATTAACGCGAATGTTCGGTCCTACTTGCAATCACGGTACAGCGGTGTAGCCCCACCAACGTCGACGCGCGAAACTCTGTGTATGCAGTAAATATGTAAATATGTAGATACGTATAGGTGGACGAATAGAAAAGCACCAAAATGTTTGTAGCCAGGGAGAATAATTGGGTTAGCCGCTACCTGTGAATCCTGTGATTCTCCGAGTAAATCTCGAGGTTCAAGATTCCCTCCTACATATACATGCTAGCCTTGCAACTGTTTGTGCTAGCATAGCTTTTTACTTACTCGGGCACGGTCCATACCATGCTTGTATCAACGGCGATTAAATCGGCCCGTCGACTCTATCAAGGACGGATTGTAACACAACTCGGGCCGATTTAATCAGTTCCATCGACCTTTATTGCGATTAACACCATTCTTTGTGTGTTTTAACGCGATGCTCACGCGATAACAATTAATCGCGTAAACGAATGGCGATAACCAAGCTGTCGCGTACACGTCTAATCAGATAAGATACCTAATGATGAACTATGCAAAGATAATGGTCGAGTATCGTTTACCGAAATCTCATAGCTCTGGAACTCAAGCATGTTGTCCGATCTGCTGCTCGATCGAGCCTCGAAATCAGCAGTCCGCCGCGCCCGTTGCCCGCCTAATAAGTATACCTCTATGTAGAACTGTAAAACGCGCGACTATCAGTGTACCCGATATATCAGATGTATTGTACTGTTTTTACTGACGAAAATTTATCCACATGTTTGCCCCGCGATTCCCTCGAATCGTACAACTTGGACTGTATTTTCAAAATTCATACACTTTTCTATTATTGCAAGTATTTGTCGTTTCTGTTGCGCAAACCTCCTCCTCCTACCTGCCTTCTGCTATCCCATTCCTTTCATCTTCTTTCCACACAACTATTCCTGTTATTCGCAGAATAAAACGCGGCTGGTACTTTTCATAAATTTTTAACCACCACTCGTCGTATCAGGGCCAATAACAAAGCGACAAGACACTCGGCGTTTCAACAGTTTAATTTCTCTGAATCGTCTTCGTCCGTTAAAGTGTTAAACCGCCTCGGATCGTGTATTATTATTCGTTGCCCTGGTTCCTCAGGGCGGATATACTACGCTGTACGAATATTATCGCATTATCGTTATTTCGATAAAAAAGTTGCGTGGAAAACAGTATTGACCGCGGCGCAGATGTAATTGGCGCGATCGACACGAGAGTAGCCGCAGTTCGAACGATATTCAATATCGCTTGCCGCCTCTAAATAAGTACATGCAGTTGCGACGAGATTCCTCTCATTGCTGGGACGCGCGCGCGCCCGGGATTTAAGAAATCGAATAGGTATGTATGTATATTGTATAATCACAAGTCGTGCAATCGATCACCAATCATACTTGTTCACGGTGGCGCACTCAGAATTTTATTTTTGGGGGGGGGGGGGGGGCCGAGACAGACGACGCGCGACTTGTTGATACTTTGGGTGCGTTCCACTTACGCCCAAATCGCCCGCAACGCCCGTGATTTTCATTAAGGTAGGCTTTCCTATACGCGACTGGACGCAACGGCAAGAATTTCAAAGTCAATTATCTCGAAAATGAAGCACAATATCAAAAAATTTTATTCCTCTTTCTCGACTTATTTACTTGTTATAAGTCGAAAAGGAACAGTAACTTTTTTTTATATCGCGCTTCATTTTCGAGAAAATCGACTTCGAAACTCTTGACGTTGCGTCCAGTCGCGTATAGGAAAACCTACCTTAATGAAAATCACGGGCGTTGCGGGCGATTTGGGCGTAAGTGGAACGCACCCTTTGTCTCGCTCCGTCTTTCAGGCGCTTGATACATTTTCCCTTTTTTCTCTTTTTGTTTGCGGGGGGCCCAGGACCCCCGGCCCCCCTGCGTGCGCCACTGCTTGTTCAACATCCAACATTATGCACAATCTTCTCCGCTTCCCTTTCGAACCCCGATCGGTGACTTTCAATTTCATTCACAACATTTCTCTTCTTTATCTCTTCGCCTCTCTTCCACCTCCCCCTCGGCCCCTGCCTACCGCGGAAACCATCGATCTCCCGCTTTATCTTCTCCACTCGCACGTTTAATTATGTAGCTATCTTTTTACACGTATGCGATGCACATATGTGTGCGCATACATATGCAGGTATCTACAATGTACGGATCATTGCTCGACCATCGCGAGATTTCAGCCACGCGCGACGCTACCATACACAAGTACGTGCATACTTGTGTACGTAATATGTAGTAGCATTCGTAAGCGATTTCACTGATTTTTCAAAACGCGTCACACCGCGCTATAAGGACGGTTTTGATTAGAAGAACCGGCCGCGCCGCGCCGCGAGAGAAGATAATACCTACGTGCGAAGTAAGCGTGGCGTACGAACGTCCCTCTGTCACGCTTTCCAATCAATCAAGTTACAAATCAGAAAATTTCATTATCTACTGTTTGCCCGTGCCAGCCGTGTAGAGTTATTCTTTTGCCTCCGCCGCACAGCCGCGAGAGGTAACGCATGCGTGTATCTTCGCGTACCGCCGTTCGTAGGTACCCTCCTATCTCCATCTACTTATATGTACATATGTACTTGTCCAACTACTAACCTCGACTACGCACACCTACCTATATGTACATACCTATCTATCCGTCTACGTAGTTTATCTGTCTACGTAGCTGCCCGGTTAGCCACCTAGCTGGCCAAGTAGCTACATAGCTATAGTTAACCCGCTACAGAGCTGCTCGTTTGCCGATAACGAACGGTACGGCAGCAGCTGTACGCGTTTTATGTATACATGGAAAACCACTGAGTCCAATACTTTTGGTACGAGGTGGAAAAGAGCGGCGACGAATGCTGGAATTAATAATTGAAACGCTACTACTTGGGTACGAAAGTCGAATGAATTTTCACGATAACACGAACAACTGCAGGTGGTACCGTGAGATCCCGCCGTTACAATTATGTGTGGTAATTATTTGCTATAATTATTCGTGGCGGGGCGCGTGTCGCGCGTGCGGAATAAATTCGTTTATCTCGAGCAGAGGAATTAGTGGTGACGGATAAAACGAATTTTACAGAATTTTACAGAGCTGAAAGAAAGTACATACATACAAGTTGCAATCACGCAAGTACGATTTACCTACGGCCGCAACGAAGGCGCTATATCATACATTCATACATACATGCGTCTATGTATGTACGTGTATGTATCTATGGTTAATGAACACTTGACTTTAGTGAATCGTGGGTAAAGGTTCGACTCGCATATTCGTAGAAAACCCCGTCACATGCTTTCATTTTCGCAAATGAGAAACTTGTGTAATGCAATCTTCGAATTGCTTCGTATTGTTTCACCTTGGTATCACTTGGGATCGCGAAACGAGAATCGCGCGGTTATACCACACAAGGTACAAATCGTGTCTCAACATTATCCGCCAATACTTGTCATTAATAATTATAGAATGTAATCGTAATCGTAACCGTAACCGTAACCGTAACCGTAACCGTAACCGTAATCGTAAGTATTGTCGTCGAGATTCATTCATGCGTAAACACTTGCACCGAGCACGTTGAACGTCGAATAATGCGTCCAGCCAATACCCGGAAAATGTGATTTTGGCTCGGTCTGATTTGGTTCGGCTCCTTTCGGATCGCCCTGGTTGAATTCGGTCCTCCTCCGTCCGCGAGCTGGTTTGACCAATATGAAAGTGTACACGAACGTATGTACTCTACGTAAACGTGTGAACGGGTTTCATTGTATCTCGCAAAATGGTAGTTTGCCGGTTATTTCTTTGGTCTGTTCTTGATCTTGGCTGTTGGCACCCTCGCTTTTTGGACTACCTCCGTCTTCTAAAGAGCCCCCACCGCTCCCGTGGGGGCAAATTGATTGTCATCTGAGTGCCAGAGTAGAGATCATCGGAGGTCGGGACGGTTTGTTGTCGAGAATTCTTTCGATTTCGCTCATTATGTTTGCGTTTAATTTTGGGATCAGCTGAAACCGCGATTAAGTTTCCCTTTATACCACCACCGGCGAAACGGAATCGGCCAAAATCAGGAGAAAATCGGACAGAATGATCACCTGCAAACTCTGAAGACTCTCGTATAGTTGATCTATGTTTGATGCACCGAGGAGAAGGCACTGAACACTTTCATTCTTTAACGACCACGCTATGGCCAGCTGTCCAAAAGAGCAACCGAGCCGTTCGGCCAGAGCACAAACGTCTCGCAATTTGTCCGAATATTTTCGGGTCTCATCGTCGGTGGACTTTTCTTTCCAGCCGTATTCCTGCTGAAACAGAAACGCTCCTCTTGCAGTACTTATACATATGTATTGTGTACGAATCAAGTGATAGATACTTATCGATTATTATTATTATTAATAGTTATTTATAAATTTTATTTCGAGCGTAATAATTAATATATGTGATTTCGGCGCACAGGTTCGGTCAATTTAACAAAATAAAAACAAGCTATTTAGCAATAATAATTATATGAGCTTTCGACGTTTCGATCTCGGTTTAGATCTTCTTCAGGAAAGTTTAGAATATTGCTTTTGCTATTAGAATTGAGTCACCGTGCTATGGCACTGCGTGTGATCGAAACGTCGAAAGCTCATATAATTATTATTGCTAAATAGCTTGTTTTTATTTTGTTAAATTGACCGAACCTGTGCGCCGAAATCACATATATTATTATTAATGCGCGACTCGAGCGCTACCGAACGGCACGTACCTCTTTGTACAAGGATTGTGTTTCATCCTCCGTCCAACTGAACGACGAATACTTGTTCTGAAACCGTAACCGTTACAGCGGTTATTTTATTTCGTTATTTACATCTAAACCACATGCATACACCCGCCGGTTACCTTGTAAGAGGATCTCGATAAAAAAGAGACACCGTAGTCTTCCGGTTTCGTAGAAACCATACCAATTGTCACCGTGGACCATGCCATCAGACCAACCCCTACACAGAGACGTGTTACATATTCGCAGTGATACGCTAGCGTTTAACATTCTTTAAAAGCCGATGGGTGATTACCAATTTTATTGTACAACTCGGGCATATAAAGTTCTGGTTTCTCCCTATAAAATAGATGATACTCGGCTTGCTCGACAATCGGTGTGACACAGTTAAATTGACGGCAATTCGTATAAGCCTCCATAATTTCGACGGGAGTCCATCGAGATGTTCCCCAGTACATCACCCATCCTTTACTTATCACGTAGTTCATAGCGCGTACTATCTCTGAAACAGGTGGAAGAGGACGGAGAAGTAAAAGCAGACGAAAGAGAGTAGGGGTGATTATTATTCCGTGGTTGGAGAACAAACCTTCCATAGGGCACATTGGATCGACTTTATGAATCATTACTATATCGATATAAGAGAGCTGCAGTCTGACCAACGACGCTTGCACCGATTCGATGATGTGTTTGCGCGACAATCCTCGACCCTCCGTCCTGCGGAGTTTCAAGTTTGCGTTAGCGCGCCTACCTAAAGGTGGAATCAGACGGCGCGTGAATCGCCGATCCACGCGCCGTCTGATCGGTCATGGCTCGGCTCGCCCAGGCTCACCAAGCCGACTTGACCAGCTAGACGAGCCGAGCCAGCTCGCCAAACAACGCGCCGTCTGATCGGTCATGGATCGCCGAGTCGGGCTCGCCAAGCTGACTTGCCGAGCTAGACGAGCCGAGCCAGCTCGCCGATCCACGCGCCGTCTGATCGGTCATGGATCGCCGAGTCGGGCTTGCCGAGCTAGACGAGCCGAGCCAGCTCGCCGATCCACGCGCCGTCTGATCGGTCATGGATCGCCGAGTCGGGCTTGCCGAGCTAGACGAGCCGAGCCAGCTCGCCGATCCACGCGCCGTCTGATCGGTCATGGATCGCCGAATCGGGCTCGCCAAGCTGGCATGCCGAGCTAGACGAGCCGAGCCAGCTCGCCAAGCCACGCGCCGTCTGATCGGTCATGGATCGCCGAGTCGGGCTCGCCAAGCTGACTTGCCGAGCTAGACGAGCCGAGCCAGCTCGCCGATCCACGCGCCTTCTGATCGGTCATGGATCGCCGAGTCGGGCTTGCCGAGCTAGACGAGCCGAGCCAGCTCGCCGATCCACGCGCCGTCTGATCGGTCATGGATCGCCGAATCGGGCTCGCCAAGCTGGCATGCCGAGCTAGACGAGCCGAGCCAGCTCGCCAAGCCACGCGCCGTCTGATCGGTCATGGATCGCGAGTCGGGCTCGTCAAACCGACTTGCCGAGCCGAGCAAGCTCGCCGATTCACGCGCCGTCTGATTCCACCTTAACAGCGACTACCTACCGCATTGGACAACTCGACCGTCAGCACGCGCAACTACTCACTTGGTATTCCAGTATATTTTGGTGGTAACGACGTAGCTCGAGCGATTCCAGGCGCGTCGTAACAAAATTCGCCCAAACTGGATTTCCGCTCTATGACCACTGTGGGCTTCGCTCAGGTCGAATACATTTATTCCACTGTCATAAGCAAGGGCGACAACAGCCTCAGCTGCTTCCTCGCTACTGCATCCTCCTACGCCGAAAGTTGTCCACGTACCTGCGCGTGCAAAGTAACTTTGTTAGACCACCTAGGCATCTAGCTTCTTTCAACAGATATTAAGTCGATTTTCCATCGTGTCCAACAGTTGTGGCGGCAACACTTGTGCGACTGGTGTCCCTTTCTATATCTGGGTACCTACCGTCGTTTCCCCACCATGCAACACGAATACAGCCTGCCAATTGTTCGTGAAACGTTGCATATGTACATTGTAAGTGCGTACATATTTACGTTACGTCTCTATTTAACCTTCTAACCCCGCCTTTTCACTTTCCACTTGCCATTTCCCATTTCCCATTTCCCAGCCCCTTTCCCCATCGCCAGTGCTGGACTTAATTTTCCCCGCTATACCCAAGTACAAAGCTACGAAGAAGCAGCTCGTGCGCACAATCCATCGATTCGATAATTTAACCCTTTCTGCGCTATGAACCCATACGCCATTGGATAAGTTATAGATACCATTGAGGGACACATTTTCCTGTACGGCGCACGTTTAACGTTCGCGTTTCACGCGCGGAGAGGGTTAACAGCGCGTCGAGTACCTGAGTTGGGGAATTGTCCATAAGATTCCATCGAATCTTAATTTACGACACCAGGCGTCGCAGCTGAAAAGAATAAAAATCGAATATTGTATCGAGGTTCGACCGTACTACCTGCGTTCCCTTCTTCGCCTCTCGCGTGTTCTATCCACGGCTGCTTAAGCACCGATCTCTCGTTACGGAAACACGTACAACAGAAGCTTATACATACAGGCATTGTCGGGTAATAAGCGCACCGTGAAAACAACGGGAGGGACAGGAATGCAAACTAATCTACGGAAGGGACAAGGGAACGAAGGTACGGTTTACCCATGTTTCGTGTGACTACCTATATATAGACGAAAACGAAATTGTTGCGGCCGCATTATAACGTAAATACATGACGGCGGGTGATCGGTTAGCTACTACCCGTCTGAAGCAGAGGGATGCATTCAAGCGTAGGTACATCAAGATGGAAAAAACGGTCGGGTAACCGCGCGATTCTGTTTTTTTTTTTTTTTTGTTTCTACGAAAGTGGGGGAAAACATTCAGCGTACCTAATCCAACATTGGAAACACGTAGACCGCTTTTGCCCAAGTTGCGGTAGCGAATACCTGGCGAAGGATGCTGTAAGCGTTGCGCTTGTGCGGCAATGCAGTTAGTCAGCAGCTGTTCCTTCGTTCCAGCGGTATTGCTGCAGTGCACACCAGTATCCACACTGCCGCCGCCGCCGCCTCCGCTACCAACGCCTCCGCCGCCACCGCCAGCACCTCCGCCAGCACCTCCGCCTCCGCCACCGCCGTTGAACTCTTCCATGCAATCCAGACTTGCTATAGGTGCACGACAGCTGCGCATATAAAGTATACAAAGTATTAATAGGTCACGATCGATCGGATCCTCGATACAAGCACGTAAATCTTTCTGACATGTCACTCTCGTTAAACAACGTTAACACGTCTTACTGAATAAATAGTATTATAATAATAATAACAATAAGAATAATAATAGAATCGCAAGTAAGTAGGTAGAAACCTATAGAGACATCTTCTCAACGGTTTGTCCGGCTTTTCGGATTGATCGTTCGCGTTCCGAGACAGTTTTGTCCAGGTCAGCCCGCTCTGTCGGCACGTCCCAAAACGCAATGATGAAAATTTAACGCGAAAACACCTCGGAAACACTTGAAGTGGTGTTTGTCTCGTAGGCTAATTCTAAGAGCACACCAGACGGTTACGTTCAGGTACAAGGGTGAAAAGTTGAACACTTTTCGCATACAGTTGGGAGAAGCGGCGACAGAAGGATAAATACATATGTACGCACTTGATGCTTGCGTATATTAGAAATTCGTTTGAAACCGATCGGGGGAAACATGATCGCTGTATGGAATATCGTTAATGTATAACATTATACGCCACATGGTTCTGATGTCGTACACGCGGTGGCGAAACACATCGGCGACAGCGGAAAAGCTTTTATATTGGGGTACCTAGGTGTAATAGGTGGCGATTATGTTAACGATTATGCAATTGCGGCTTGTTGGTTGCACTCTGTCATAATCTCGTCTCTTTATGCGCATCAAAAGCGCCCTTATCGCTACCTCGGAATAAACCTATCCAACTGTTTCTTTCAGATAGCGCTTCCAATTCAATGAGAACACGTAGTAGGTACTGTACTCGGGTAGGTCTGGGTTAGGGAATCTTGCGTCTTGTAAGTACAAGTTCTATAGACAACAACGCTGAGAGAGAGAGAGAGAGAGAGAGAGAGAGAGAGAGCGCTACCTATGTATAATAACTAACAAGTGCGGGAGAGATGTAAACAGCAGGCTAATAAAATCTTACTCACCGATAAATAGTAGGTAGCGGATAGTAGTCGTCATCTTCCATACTACTGTTTGTGTTCGCGTTGTTGTTCGTGTCATTCCCAGCCGTGGACGTATTACCAAGATTACACAGCATTAAACGAGACATTCTCGCGTAGGTACTTGGATCGACGAGATGATACTTGTGACCGGGAGGCTTGAGGGACGCCTCTGGAGGAGCGAAAATTCTTAGGGGACGCGATCGAGATTGGAGGAACGATCTAACGGATCGATCGAGCACAATACCGTGGGGGGGGGGGGGGGGGGGTTAACACTCGTGTCCGAGGAAAATAATCCGAGGGCTTCGCTGACACAGCTTTCGAAAGCTTTTCTCGAGTACAATTCGACTCATAATTTGTCAACGATCCGATTAAAATCACACTGCTTCATTGTCCACTTGATAATATTTAAATATCGTAAACACGTAATACGATTTGTACGATCAGATTACAATTGCAGGAGGGAGGCATCGAGTTTCTCTCGAGTAGCACCCGATCGCTAAACGTAGGTATGCACATGTGTAGGTACATGGGTACGTGTACGTTAAACCACTCGGTTCAGCGAGTCGATATTTTTATTATTTTCTCAACTTGTAACATTTCACATATTTATTGCGCAAACATTGTAGTATAGGCACTAATTCATTTTCCTTTTCTTCTCTCTTTGCTTTGTTTCTTTTTTTTTTTTTTTTTTATTAAATTTAAGTTATGTAGGCACCGCAGTAAAGAACAAGTAGGTAGGTACTGTTCGCAACTATCCCGCTACGTTAGAGGCGAGACGTTTTCTGACCCGTTTTACTCGGTTCGATCGCAATGCTGCTTGAAAACCGTAACACGGAATCTCCACCCCTTCTAAAGGCAATGCATCGTTAGGTACAGACGAACGGTGGTCGATATGAGTTTCGATATGTCATATGTAATTCCCGTGGAACAGAGATAGGCGCGACGATTATTGCCTTTGGATCCGACGTTTTTAACATCCACCTAATCCATTCTTCACAGATTCATCGGTGCAATAGGAAATTCCATAGCCGGGCTGACGATGTTGGTATTGTAATTTCTATTGGCTCCAATTCCGTTCCCAGCTCCGACTCTGACCCAAATCTCTCCTTGGATCCCAGTTCTCAGATCTCGATCTCGGCTTCGGCTTCGATCTAGTTTTCCATAGTAACTGTAGCTCTGGGTTGCATGGTAGTTGCAGCATTAATCTTCGTTTCGCTTGATGTTTCCCGATACGTGCTCTTTGTACTTTTGTCGTATCGGTGTCGGCCTCGGTGTCGGTGTCGGTGTCGGTGTCGGTGTCGGTGTATCTTTCATTAAATAATCAATCTTACGTACGGCTCACAGCGACACAGGCGAAATGTTTGCTGGATAAACGTTAACGAATGTTGGGAAAAGAAAAACACCGAAACGCGAAACGGAAACGTTGTAAAAATGTAGGGATCCTATCGTAGAGACGGCGAGTGTTATACCTCCTACGTGGTAAGCAACACTGCAGAATTTCGCTACACCGCGACTCCCTCCTTTTCACAGCAGCAGCTACGAGTTTGCGTGATTCCAAGCCTTCGTATCTCCGTTCCTCCGCGGTGTACTGCTCGGAGTGCGCGAGCGAGCGAGCCAGCGGGCGCACGCGCCCGCGCACTGACCCCAGCGCCGCGCCGTCTACCCTTATCGTGACTCCGTCCCTCGCCAGAGGGTTGCGGTCGCTTTCGCGAGTTTCAAGGCGCATGACATTACCCACGTCGCATTCAACGCATTCAGCGCATTCGCCGCATTTGCCGCATCGAGTCTCTCTTGGAGTTATACATGTCTTTCGTTCACCTGCCCTCTCTGGTCTGCGGCCCTACTCGCTCCGCTTATCACGTACAATACCTACGTATCCATCGTGTATGCGCCACCTTACGTCACTTGGCTGCTTCTCTCCCACTGTCGCGCAGATTCGAAATGAGAAAGTAGAAAATATTAAAGCCCGTGTTAAAGTCTCGCGACCGTTTTCGTTGGAAAGCCGCGTTCCTAATTCCTGCCGGCGCGGCGCGGCGCGTGCGGCCAGCGGATCAATTAGGCGGATCGATCCGCGCCGCTTCTTCCCTCCGACAATATAAATGGACCTTTCGATCAAGCCCGCGGTACACATGTACCTGCTATATAGGCACCATGTACCTGCCAGATATGTATATAGATGTGCATAGGTATACGCGGCTTTCTATTACCACCCATCATTCGCAACAAGGTGTGCACAGTGGCGCGCGCTCGCGTTTTCACGATACGGAAAAATTTGCGAATAGAAAACGCAACGGCAACACAGTCTCTGTGCGACAACGCCGCATTGCGGATCCGGCGCGGTGACGTGCAACTGACCCCTTCCTGAACCGTTTATGACCGCCCACGTTGTTCGACCTACCGACCTATATACAATAGTACGCGCTCGACCTACCATCAGCCGACCCGCACTACCGATCCGGCTCCTCTTATTACACTTGAACCGTCGCACGCTCCTCCGTGTCCCAACACTATGTCGGGTACATCTGCTCGGCATTGTACTCTACTTCCTGTGCCGTCGGTCTGTCGTCGATGGAACCCTCTGGCGAACAGCGCGGCGGATCGTCTCGAATGGCTCGCATGATTTTAATGATTTCTCAACGTTCTATGTACGCATGTATGTACGTATGCAGGGTACGCGAAACTAAAGAACGGTGTTGGGTAGTACCTACCTGTCAAAACTCGGCACACCGTTCCCCGACGTGTTTCTGCTCCCCGCTGGAACGAATCTGCGACGCGTGGCGATCCTGGTCTCTTCTTGCGTTCGAGCAGACACTCCTTTGTTGAAATTTTGCCAAAGGTCGCGGAAACATTGATTACAATTGCCAGCGCGGCAAAACACATTGCGGTCGCCGGGATTTATCGTACGGGTATCGGTATCGGCGGCGATCGTAGGTATAGGTGCGTTGCGGTAAAGGAATAAGAGGATTACTTCTCGTTTTAATAACTTATTACAGTACTTTATTAAATCTGTTAAGTTCGTAGATTACCTAAATATACAACCGGCGCGGGCGGCGATTTTCCGTGTGCGCAACGGCATATTTAATCAAACGAATGTGACGGTGACGCGTGTTGTTGCAGCAACGATTTCGCGCGCAATTATTATCGCAATAAAATTGTCGGGGGGGGGGGGGGGGGTACCGGCACGGTTCCTCGTTTCGGTAATCCCCTAGCGCAAACGATAATAATTGGTCGTCAAAACTTGGGGTCGATCGTAGATCACGGGCGCACGAATCGATGTATGTTGATTAGGGTGGCTCTTATTTTCGATTTTTGAATTCTCTTCGGGGCACCCTCCAGAATAGTTCCAAATAATTAAAAAAAAATCTGTGTAAAGTTTCAGCTCGATCGGATAACGGGAAAGGGTGCCCCTGGGCCGTTAAACATTTAAATCATTATTTAACAGCTCGCGAAGTCGATTTTATATAACGTCTTCCAAGTTATTGATTAAATAAAAAAATATGTCAAACAAAAGTTGTAGATCCGGACAAGGAGCATCTTTTTTGTTCTATTACTATTTTTCGTGCGACAAACGGTTTTCGGAAAAAAACCGAAAAACTAAAAAAAAAAACTTTTGTTTCAAATTTTGAAAGTTTAAATGCTTCTAGAACGCTTTTTATTTGTGAAGGTGAACAAAAAAATGGAATTTTTATTTTCGAGGACTATTTTTTAAACATTTAAGGGGAGGGGGCATATACCGAAAGATGCAAAAAAAAATTTTTTTTCTTATTTTCAGTGTTTGATATGTGATGAATGTTTCCTGAAAAGTTGGGGTCGAAATTCGCAAAAATATCGGAGATATAGACATCAGACATTTCATATATTGATCATTTTACCCGAAATCATGACGTCTATATCTCCGATATTTTTGCGAATTTCGACCCCAACTTTTCAGGAAACATTCATCACATATCAAACACTGAAAATAAGAAAAAAATTTTTTTTTTTGCATATTTCGGTATATGCCCCCTCCCCTTAAATGTTTAAAAAAAGTCCTCGAAAATAAAAATTCCATTTTTTTTGTTCACCTTCATAAATAAGAAGCGTTCTAGAAGCATTTAAACTTTCAAAATTTGAAAAAAAAATAGTTTTTTTTTTTTAGTTTTTCGGTTTTTTTTTCGACAACCGTTTGTCGCACGAAAAATAGTAATAGAACAAAAAAGATGCTCCTTGTCCAGATATACAACTTTTGTTTGACATATTTTTTTATTTAATCAATAACTTGGAGGACGTTATATAAAATCGACTTCGCGAGCTGTTAAATAATGATTTAAATGTATAACGGCCCAGGGGCACCCTTTCCCGTTATCCGATCGAGCTGAAACTTTACACAGATTGTTTTTTAATTATTTGGAACTATTCTGGAGGGTGCCCCGAAGAAAATCTTGAAAAAAAATTTTACCAAGAGTAAATAAGAGCCACCCTAATGTTGATGTGTACCTATATATCTGTGATATGTATGTTGACGGCGAAACGGCATGTCCTTAAAAGCGGCAGTCTTCCCTACGGGTATCCTACGATCGTACAATTTTGCCGGCGCCTCATCTTTTTTTTCTCGGTTCTCGGTTTAGATGCAACTTTTCCCTTACGATCTACCGGACGATTGTCGATTATCGTTTATTGTAATTACTTGTCGCTTCGCCGATGCTTGCTTCGCACCTCATTGCGTGTCAGTACCATTTTCTACGAGCACTTGTAAGTGTTTACTTCCGAAGTGCATGCACGCATCCGAATATGAAGCAGTGAATGTATGTATTTGCTTGTTAGTAAAGGATAAGATGTTTATTTTTTCATTCGCCCCGATGCCGATGGTTAAACCGGACCAAGTAGTATGTATCCACTATCCGGGGTAAGAAGAATAGCGCGAGAGAATTGCAATAGATTCTTGGTTCAGGATGAAGAGAAGTTGGTGGCTTGGTGGCTTGGTGGCTTGGTGGCTCGGTAGCCCGGTGGCTCGGTGGCGTTGACCATAGGCGTTGTTTGTTTTTGTGTGTGTGCGTGTGTGTGTGTGTACGAGAGAAATGTTGGCGGAGGAAAAGAGGGCCGGGAAAGGACAACGTAACGCGATTCAGATAGGTAGGCAATATGCATCTATTTTCTGTGTACGAAGAAAACGATGGCATGATATATTGGATCCTCTGGATGGAACGTCTCGTTGTGGCAGCTGGGCGCGGGTCGAAGGGAGGAGAAGTAGATTCGCGTAATATAAAACAGTAGGTATCCCTCGGTGTGCACGGTGTTGCTCGCAAGTTCGAGAGAACCAATGACGATCAACTAAAACCGTATCGAATATTATTAAGCGTTTTCTATCCTCGATATTCTTTATCACTTCACCGTCCTCTGGCACGTGGGCAAATTCACCCTGAAGAATACATTGAGCTCTATCAACGACGCTAATATGAGGAACACGGCGTACATACATAAACAGGCTCGGCCTACTTTTCTATCGAGCTGAAACTTATTCGAGGCAAACGCAATATAGAGTAACATCAATGTCGACAATAACGATATGGCACTGTACTCGAGTCCCCCGGAGTTTATACTGATGTAATGTTTCCCAGGTTGCGTCGGTGAAAATGAAGATTTAATTAGCCACGGCAGACCCAGACACAACAATATGTCGAAAGTGTTGGATCCTATCGAGTTGCTAATTCCCATCGAACCATGTCCTGGCACAAAATAAATCGATCCAAAGGTTTAACGCGTTACCCCCAATTAACGGGCGATACATACAACTTTTCCCACAAGCTTATGCACGGCACTTGCACTTGCCATTGGTACGAGTATAGTAGGATTTTTACCTTGCTTCGCCACTATCACACTCGAGACAGCTTCTGGGACGCTGGTACCGGCCGCGAGGAAAGTAATGCCCATTACAGAGTCCGGTATCTTGAGCGTGTCACCTGGAAAATGAGCGATCGTTGGTTTTCCATGCGCAACAGGATCTTGTATCGTTAGCTAGACTCGCCGCTGCTTCCTTTACCGATTATAGTGATCATCCAGGCGACAACGTAGCTCAAAGATCCGATCCAAATGATGCACATGAGAAACGTGACCGGAAACCAGTTCTTGAATCGCGGCTTCTCGCAGTCCGGTATCGTGCACATGAATATCAGGTGAATCGGCCATGTCAAAATCCAGGCTGTTTTTCTTATCCAGCCTGCCCGTGCCGGCCACACCAATAACTCGTACTCGTAATCTGCATAACGTAGGAAGACTGTATTATAACTTTAGTTGCGGCCAGCTGATGTGTACATACATAAGTAAGTGCGCGGCTATGTCCATGCAGCATTTCCATTTGCTTTCCCATTTTATTTCAAGCCGCGTCGTACGAACGAGCATACAGCTAGTGACCTAATAGCCGCATAAATACCTACGCATATGTCGAGCGAGAAGAACTAAGTAGAATCGGATCGCGTGCGACAAGCCTGCAAGTTGGTTCGCGATAAGAGTTGCCACGAAACACGAGGACGAGTTCTCGACAGAATCTGCTATCTACATTGGTACTCGAGTACATGTTTGGTCTCGACAGTCGGACTACTTCTACGCTTACTACAGGGCTGCATAGGAGCCAGTTTTCAGCGCCTAGCGGCGAGCAACCAGCCTAGCGTCAAGCTGTCCCGTTGCTAAGGGTAGCATCAGTGAGGAGAACTGCAGCAGTGTTGGTGCGTGCTCGTAGGCGCGTAGCGTAAGCATTAGGGTGGGGATTTAGGAATTAGGTAAAATTTTTTTCAAGATTTTCTTCGGGGCACCCTCCAGAATAGTTCCAAATAATTAAAGAAAAATCTGTGTAAAGTTTCAGTTCGATCGGATAACGGGAAAGGGTGCCCCTGGGCCGTTAAACATTTAAATCATTATTTAACAGCTCGCGAAGTCGATTTTATATAACGTCTTCCAAGTTATTGATTAAATAAAAAAATATGTCAAACAAAAGTTGTAGATCCGGACAAGGAGCATCTTTTTTGTTCTATTACTATTTTTCGTGCGACAAACGGTTTTCGGAAAAAAAACCGAAAAACTAAAAAAAAAAACTTTTTTTTTCAAATTTTGAAAGTTTAAATGCTTCTAGAACGCTTTTTATTTATGAAGGTGAACAAAAAAATGGAATTTTTATTTTCGAGGACTATTTTTTAAACATTTAAGGGGAGGGGGCATATACCGAAATATGCACAAAAAAAATTTTTTTTTCTTATTTTAAGTGTTTGATATGTGATGAATGTTTCCTGAAAAGTTGGGGTCGAAATTCGCAAAAATATCGGAGATATAGACGTCATGATTTCGGGTAAAATGATCAATATATCAAATATCTGATGTCTATATCTCCGATATTTTTGCGAATTTCGACCCCAACTTTTCAGGAAACATTCATCACATATCAAACACTGAAAATAAGAAAAAAATTTTTTTTTGCATATTTCGGTATATGCCCCCTCCCCTTAAATGTTTAAAAAATAGTCGTCGAAAATAAAAATTCCATTTTTTTTGTTCACCTTCATAAATAAAAAGCGTTCTAGAAGCATTTAAACTTTCAAAATTTGAAAACAAAAAGTTTTTTCTTTAGTTTTTCGGTTTTTTTTCCGAAAACCGTTTGTCGCACGAAAAATAGTAATACAACAATAAAGATGCTCCTTGTCCGGATCTACAACTTTTGTTTGACATATTTTTTGATTTAATCAATAACTTGGAAGACGTTATATAAAATCGACTTCGCGAGCTGTTAAATAATGATTTAAATGTTTAACGGCCCAGGGGCACCCTTTCCCGTTATCCGATCGAACTGAAACTTTACACAGATTTTTTTTTAATTATTTGTAACTATTTTGCAGGGTGCCCCGAAGAAAATTCAAAAATCGAAAATAAGAGCCACCCTAGTAAACATATATGGGCCCCAGTGCAGAGCAGGTCTATTACAGGACCTGGGGCACCACAAGGAACCCAGCCATATATTCTTACGCTACGCGCCTACGAGCACGCACCTCCGATACTGCAGTTCTCCTCACTGATTCTACCCTTAGCAACGGGTCAGCCCGACGCTCGGTTGGTTGCTCGCCGCCAGGCGCTGAAAACTGGCTCCTTGTGCAACCCCGACTTACTAGGATCCGCCGTGTTCTCTTCCTGAGTTTTCGTCCCTCCGTTTTGTAACGGCACATCCGTGTGCTCGGCTTGATCACCAGTCGGTTGCACCTTATCGGATCTAGCTAAACAAATTTCGATGCTGCCCTCTAAAAAAAAGAAAGATCAGCAATTGAAATGTCTTGAAAATCTGTGCGTCTAGCTTCCACGTATGGTCGGCGAACTTGGTCTTGAAATATGCAGGTACACGTGATATTGTATATCTACATTATGTATACCGAGGTGTCTTGGAAATGTTGGAGCTTCTTGAAAGGCTTTGTTAACGAGATATGTGCTACCGAATAAGCGGACAACCCCGGCCAAGCAGAGCGCGAGTCCGCTACAGTCGAGTGCAGACTACTTAGGGTGTAGCGAAAGACACTTTTTTCGTCGGACCGAATTGTAATAGCGCGGAAAACCTGTCCATCCGTGACAGTAATACATGTGTAAACTTTCAGCTCGATCGGTTACTATCTTCTGCTCTGAACCTCGCATTGAATTTTCGCAATTTTAGTGAAAAGTACCAAAATGTTGACAAACGCAGAACACGTAACGGTTTCGTTTCCGTTGCGTTCTGATGCGTGTAATCTTAATGCAGGGTGATTCCCCAGCTACGCCTGTCAAAGAGATGTCGCCTGGTACCCCGCGGTGAGGGCAACCCCCCCACAGTGCTTCATCGAATTTTATGGCTGTCGACCCTCGAAAGGGTTGGAATACCATTAACAAGCCAGAAGTACCCAGGAGTTCCGCATTTCTTATCAGATTTTTGCGAAAACGACGCCAATCGATTCCTTATGTTTCGCCGATGAAAATCATACAAAATTTCATGTAAATCGGACTATTTTTATAGACGTGTCTTCCCTGCGTTTCACAGCACAACAGATCCCTCCATATTGGTTTCAAGCAATAAGAAGTGCTTTTACGTTATATTAAACTCATCAGAACGCAACAGAAGCGGAACCGTTACATATTCCGCGTTCGTCAACATTTTGGTATTTTTCACTAAAATCAGAACAGAAGATATTAACCGATCGAGCTGAAATTTTACACACGTATTACTGTCACGGGTGGGCAAGTTTTCCGCACTGTTAAGGTCCGCGCACACATATCCGTTCCGTCTCAGTTCCGCGTCAGTGTGCCATTGGTAAGAAGAAGAGGGGCGTAGAGGGTCTCTTCTTCTTACCACTGGCAGACTGACGCGGAACTGAGACGGAACGGATATGTGTGCGCAGGCCTTGAAGGTCTGCGCACACATATCCGTTCCGTGTCCGTGTCCGTTCCGGCGTGCCATTGGTAAAAAGAAGAGGGGCGTAGAGGGTCTCTTCTTCTTACCAATGGCACACTGACACGGAACTGACACGGAACTGACAAGTGTGTTTAGACAAGGTCTAAACACACTTGTCAGTTCCGTGTCAGTGTGCCATTGGAAAGAAGAAGAGGGGCGTAGAGGGTCCCCTCTTCTTACCACTGGCACGCCGGAACGGAACCGACACGGAACGGATATGTGTGCGGAGACCTTAACGATTCGGTCCGACGAAAAAAGTGTTTTTCGCTACACCCTAGCGCAGACTGTCTATGCGTATGTATTCGGTACAGGACGCACTTGACGTTGCGGCCCTCAACTTTGGGTGGTGTCGTACATACATATACCTGGGACCAGGTGTGCTCGCCGATGACCAGGATCGGCGCAGTGACCTGCACACAGATCTACATGTGTAGACAGTGGCACTATGTACAAGCGCAGCGCGTTAGCCACGCTACCGCGCCGGAAGCTTGGCCGACAGACTCGCGCTCTGCTTGGTCGGGCTTTTCCGCTTATTGTTAGTATGTATCTCGTTAACAAAGCCTCGGAGAACATTTCCGCCAAGGAAAAAGCTATTTCAAATCACCCCACCGGATCAAGCCTAACCACCTAACCCTTTCAAGGACCTCCAACATTTCTGGGGCACTCTGTATCGGCAAAACCCTGACCATAGGTGGTATACCTATGTTTTGCCTTATAGTCCAGTGAAATTAGAATTTGTCTTCGGAATAAATCCCAGCAAGCTAAATTTTGGTATGGGCCTTTATTTGGTCGTTTTAAACAATATGTCAAAAGTCCCGATCGATCCGAGTGCCGCTAAAAATTTTACAGAGGGTTGAAAAAAAAACAGTTTTTCGCGAATATCTCGTTATCTAGCAGTTTTGCGACAAAAATAGGTCTCACACAGTTTATAACCTAGGAAATTCTCTACAAAAAAGGTTGTATGAGTTTTTTTCCTAGGAGTAACCATTTTCATGTGTGCCGGGTTACCAAGTTTCAACCCCCATACTTTTGACAAGGGAAGATCCCGAACCCGGAAATTCAAAAAATTATGAAACTCTGTAAATATGTAGCGGAAGTCCTGCTGAGTACAACGCAATTTCGTTTCCTGCCCAAATTCACTCCAAGAGGGTGCAATTGACCCCTGAAATTTTTTTTATTTTGTATTATTACTCGCGAACTGTAGGAGATAGAAAAAAAGTGTTCAGGAAAAAGTTACTTCTCTTAATTAGGACTAACATTTGGTAAATTATAGTTCTTATAGTTCTTACGGTTCGTGAGTTATAACACAAAATCGGAAAATAGCCGGATTTTCAGGGGTCAATTTCACCCTCTTAGAGTGAATTTGGGCAGCAACAAAAATTGAGTAATACATACCTATATATCCTCTACTTATCCCCAAAGATTAAAGTTTAAATTTTTTCACTCGAAGGGGGTGAAATTGACCCCTGAAAATCCGGCTATTTTCCGATTTTGTGTTATAACTCACGAACCGTAAGAACTGTAAGAACTATAATTTACCAAATGTTAGTCCTAATTAAGAGAAGTAACTTTTTCCTGAACACTTTTTTCTATCTCCTACAGTTCGCGAGTAACAATACAAAATAAAAAAAATTTCAGGGGTCAATTGCACCCTCTTGGACTGAATTTGGGCAGCAAACGAAATTGCGTTGTACTCAGCAGGACTTCCGCTACATATTTACAGAGTTTCATAATTTTCTGAATTTCCGGGTTCGGGATCTTCCCTTGTCAAAAGTATGGGGGTTGAAACTTGGTAACCCGGCACACATGAAAATGGTTACTCCTACGAAAAAAACTCATACAACCTTTTTTGTAGAGAATTTCCTAGGTTATAAATTGTGTGAGACCTATTTTTGTCGCAAAACTGCTAGATAACGAGATATTCGCGAAAAACTGTTATTTTTTTTTTCAACCCTCTGTAAAATTTTTAGCGGCACTCGGATCAATGGGGACTTTTGACATATTGTTTAAAACGACCAAATAAAGGCCCATACCAAAATTTAGCTTGCTGGGATTTATTCCGAAGATTGGGCTGATTTCCGTCTAATTTCACTGGACTATTACCACGACCACCTGATTGGTAGTAAGTACCAACAGGTAGGGTTCCTTACCTGTCGCCAGTCGGTGGTCATCCGTTGACGATTGATCAACGGTGTGCGTACGGAATCGTGTGCATCGCTGAAACGATTTGTCCCAGTACATGACAGCAATGTAGACGATGTATAGTAACACTAGCGTTAACGCCTCGTACCATTCTACGCGCTCGTCGTGTATGATACATATCAGAATGGCGACGGTAACGCCATAGGCGAGACAATCTCTGCTGACCGGCCACCAGTCCAGAGGCACTACCTGTGCATATCGACCGACATACAGACAATACATACTTACATACATACATACATGGGTATGTACGTACCCAAGTAAGTACGTACGTTACATAGATTCGTGATATCGACGCGCGTAAGGCAAGATCGGTAGTTGAGTAGTAGGACTATGTAGCAGAGATGGGCATTATCTAGATAAAAAATTATTTAAATAACGTGTCGAATAAAAGATACTTTATCTTTATTCGTTATTCGCAGCTTCGAATAACACGATTTATCTTTGTCCGAAACACCATGGATAAATAAATTTATTCGAGGTGAATTTATTCGACAGCGAAAGATAATTTTTTTTTCGAAGTGAATTTATTCGACGGTGAAAGATAATTTTTTTTTCGAAGTGAATTTATTCGCCGGTGAAAGATAATTTTTTTTTCGAAGTGAATTTATTCGACGGTGAAAGATAATTTTTTTTGTTCGAAGAGAATTTATTCGAAAGCGAAAGATAATTTCTTTATTCGAGGAACTTTTATTCGAACCGTCGAATAAGGTTCTCATCATTATCCGTAGTTTATTCGACTTTTATTCGAAGGCTTCGAATAACATTCGGCAGCGTGTTTTACCGAACCGGCGCGGCGCGATCTCGTCTCCAGCGGCTCCAGCTGAAGACTTCGGCGGCGGCTTCTGATCTTGGTTCGAGCCTCGGCTCGAGAGCCATACATTGTTGCTTGCGGTGGATTATACTTATATTAATAACCTTAGCTTTTTTATAGTTTTCGAAATTTGTCTGTTATATTTGTACGCAGACTTTTCCGACTTTTAAAATTTATGGATTGTTAATAAAGTTGCGAGATCCTTTCGATTAAAATGAGTGCAAACACGGTATAAATCGGATTATTTCTAGAACTATAGATAATTAAATATGAATGTAACATTTCGAATGTAATAATGCTAAAAATAATCCGATTTATATCGTTAATTCATTTTCATCTAAAAAATTTCAGCAGTATGTTACTGAAACGTTCATGCTGATACGATCGAAAATGTGGAAGTTTTACATCCTATTAATATAAGTATAATCCACCGCAAGCAACAATGTATGGCTCTCGAGCCGAGGCTCGAACCAAGATCAGAAGCCGCCGCCGAAGTCTTCAGCTGGAGCCGCTGGAGGCGAGATCGCGCCGCGCCGGTTCGGTAAAACACGCTGCCGAATGTTATTCGAAGCCTTCGAATAAAAGTCGAATAAACTACGGATAATGATGAGAACCTTATTCGACGGTTCGAATAAAAGTTCCTCGAATAAAGAAATTATCTTTCGCTTTCGAATAAATTCTCTTCGAATAAAAAAATTATCTTTCACCGTCGAATAAATTCACTTCGAAAAAAAAAAATTATCTTTCACCGTCGAATAAATTCACTTCGAAAAAAAAAATTATCTTTCACCGTCGAATAAATTCACTTCGAAAAAAAAATTATCTTTCGCTGTCCAATAAATTCACCTCGAATAAATTTATTTATCCGTGGTGTTTCGGATAAAGATAAATCGTGTTATTCGAAGCTGCGAATAACGAATAAACGTAAAGTATCTTTTATTCGATTTTATTTAGATATTATCTTTGCCCATCTCTGCTATGTAGTTAGGTATCGTGGTAAAGGAACAAAATACGTACATATCAACGCAGCACATTCCTGTTTGCACCGAAACTTACCATTCCCGCACCAATCCCGCAGCAAGCCGGCACTGCGAGGATATTGAATACAGCCGAGCCTACTATTGTTCCGACACCGATGTCACCTTCAGTGATAAACGTGCCGATCGCGTTTACGAACAGTTCCGGTGCCGACGTTGCTGCGGCCATAAAGGTAGCGCCGGCCACGTCCTTGGACATCGACAGTGCTGTAATTTCAACGACACATCCGATCTTTATACGCATATACATACACATACATATACATACATACGCGTGTTTGTTCAAGGGAATGCAACGTTCGTTTCTTTTGCTCCTCCAAGGGTCGGATACTACCACGTACGACAGTACGATGCATATGTACGTAGGAATGATTACAAAGTTCGACAAAATTTGACTCTTTTTCGGACTTGTAACATTCATCAGCCGTTTCTTATAGGCCTTCGTGCGCTGAAAACGAATCCGCAAACCGTTTGTCGTCATCGGCCACAGTTTTTGAGAAATTCGATTTTCAAAAAAACTGCAAATTTTCAACTTTGAATATCTTTTGTGTCGAAAGAGTCATAGTTATTCGGTTGCTTGTTCCGTCGAATTATTCTATAAACCCTCCCGAATACAACGATATAAGTTATTAGTGCATTATGAACATTTAAATATGTTTAAACAACGATCAAAGAGAAAAGAACACCCGACATGCACCCATTTTTGCAGATGTCTTTAAATTTATTGCCAAAACTAAGGGTCCAGGAGAAAATCTGACTACTCCACGCGACGCAGCAGACATTTTTCCCTCGGAAAGCATCAGCAGAAGTGGTAAGTCACATTTTGTTTTCAATACAGAAGCGAAATAGTTTGGCAAAACGTGCGGCGTCGACAGTGGTAGTCAACGGCGCTGCGCGATCCCCTGGCTCTCAGCGTAATACAATCGGTTATATAACGCGCGTGACTACCACTGTCGGCGCCGCACGTTTTACCAAACTATTTCGCTTCTGTATTGAAAACAAAACGTGACTCACCACTTCTGTTGATGCTTTCCGAGGGAAAAGTGGAGTAATCAGATTTTCTCCTAGACCCTTAGTTTCGGAAATAAATTGAGATATCTGCAAAAATGGGTGCATTTCGGGTGTTCTTTTCCCTTTGATCCTTGTTCAAACTATATTTAAATGCTCATAATGCACTAATAACTTATATCGTTGTATTCGGGTGGGTTAATAGAATAATTCGACGGAACGAGCAACCGAATAACTATGACTCTTTCGACACAAAAGATATTCAAAGTTGAAAATTTGCAGTTTTTTTGAAAATCGAATTTCTCAAAAACTGAGGCTGATGACGACAAACGGTTTGCGGATTCGTTTTCAGCGCACGAAAACCTATAAGAAACGGCTATTGAATGTTACAAGTCCAGATGGCTGTCGAGCTGTGTTATTAGGTACCTATAATTATAACCTTTCAAAAATTATGTAGTAAATCGAATGAAACGGAATTTCCTTACCGTGACAAATTTTTTCCACCGCGGGAACAAAGAACTTGTCACATACTACTGCTAGCGCGATAAATAGATAGAGCGAAACGATCACGTGTACGACAACAGCCCCGCCTTGCCTCTGCTTCTCGTCGAAAAGATCGTGTGGAAAATCTTCTATCGCCGGGGGTGTGCAATTTATACCTGCAACGTGAAGCCGTGATTAGCAAGTGTGCATCGGTCGTAGAATAAATTGGTCTCGTCTGCCGAATTGTACAATTACAATAAAATTTACAAATGTAGTAAAAAAGGTAAAACAGGTAAAACAAGTGCAAGAAATCTGTTTCGAATCACGGATATCGGACTTGTAGTAGCTTTTCTCTTCCGTTAACCTCGCGTTGAACCAAGAGACACGCGCGGTGGTGTGCGGCAACAAATAGAGCGACCAACAACAACGTAGTTTTCGCCATTCTGTTCCTTTCACGTCACATCTTCCACCGCACAGTTGTTTACGGCTTTTAAGCTGCTGGTGCGGCCCACGATCGGTAATCGAGCCTCTCGCGCGCTACATCGTTGCCCGATTTTCGGCAAATCCATTATACAGGTTTCGACAACCTTGCGCGCAGCTGCTACAGCACGCTTGTTCAACACAAATGTCCAGATACTCACTGTACTCGGCGATTACGAATCATGACAATTGGTCGTATTCGTTCGACTACCTACGATCAGTACAAACGTAATGAGTTCACCGACCTTCGTCGTTCATCTAGCGAATCTGTCTCTTTGTAAAGTTTCTCTTTCGCAGTGTAACATAACCGACTCTATTGCGCGTGCGACGATAACGATAATCATCGGTCATTTAGCGATTCCACTCGTCGATCAATTTTATTATACCTACCCCCAAGAGAAACGGGCATCGCACTTACCCATCGGTACGTTATATCCGGGATAAACGTACACATTACTACCACCGCGCACCGTATAATTTATGTATATCGCATGTTACGGATACGGGGGCACGCACACATCTCAATTGCCCGCGTGTTCCCCGCCTGTCAACAATCGATTTTTCTTTAATCCCAAGGTGATGACGCGCAACCGTTGCTCGTGCTGTACAAAAAAGAAATTTCCATCCTCTGGACTTTAGAGTCGCATGCTATAAGTAAAATTGACGAGCCTCTGTTTTCAGTAAATCGGCTCTCTTCGCAAACACGCCGTGGGTATGTACGTAGTTTCTACATATTATTATGTACATACGTCGTCCAATTAATGCTGGGTATACGCGGATACCGTAAATTGCTCCTCTCTTATAATATTCTTCCGGTTGCACGCGACGAAAAGATAATCATCGATCACTTTCCTGGTTCGATGCACCGACTGGCTCTTAAGCTCCCGTTGATTTTTCTTCTACGATTTCTTACTACCGAGGCGGACGTAACGAAGCAAACGATTCATCGTATCGGTGTGTTGTACAGGTTACACAGCTGTGTGTATAGCTGATGTGACTTCCTACCGATTAAGCAACCTAAAGAAGTTAAATTGCTCTCATTCAAGTTGGCAGAGGAGATGCCATTCATGTCTAATGTACGTCGCATAAACTAGATGTAACGTGGCTCGGCCATTTGGTGTCGAACAGTTTCGTCATGCTGAAAACAAACGATAGCCATCGCGGTTCAGTTGCCGATTATTAATCACCGGCGGCGGTGGTCAATAATTAGCAATCCATCCATCCACCCTCCCACGCGTAGCGTCGTTCGAACGAGCAAAACGATTTTTTAATCGCTACTTCTAATCAGTTGCACGGCTGATACGATCTACACACGTATCATTCTATATTCCGCGACATGCCGACAAAGCAAACTCTTTTCCTAAATTCTCCTTTGGTTTTTCAATATCGATCGTTACGCATATGGCGCGGGTAGGTACATGCACCGAACCTTCCGCGAATATCAGCAATGTCTCGCCATTCTTTCCACCAAAGCGTCTCGCTCCTTCGGATATTTCTAACGCGATATCATAACGATTAGTCGTGCGACTCTGATGCGCAATCGGTCATCTATTCGCTTCTTTTATCCGTTGTACGAAATCGACGGCGGCGACCGGTTCTCTCCGCCGTGCTTACGTTTCATGCGCGGTAATAGTGGATGGGTAATATTCTATACGGGCATGTTACAGAATCGAAATGGGTCAAGTGTCGTTCACGTATGTACTCTCATTTCTTTCGTCCTCTTCCGCTTCTCCAGCTCTTGAACAATCGAAATCGATACAAACTCCGAGCCTCCGTCATCCACTGTGCCGACTGCGAACAACGATCCATACAAAAATATCGTATGCCCATCCATCGCGACCTGATGCCATTGGTAGCGGTAATGAGATATAGCTACTCGAGTAGTATCACCATCGGCTTGCCGAACGTACGTACGCGTAGGAGAACACCACAAGGACTTGATTCGTATTAGGATAGAATGTATTTTGGTATCTAGAATACCGAAAGAAAAGAAACTTCGACTTGAAATAGGAGACGGGCAAGAAGGGAAGAAGCAGGTACGGACCGCGGGTAGTGATGGGGGTTCGGTGGGGGGGGGGGGGGGCAGCCAGGGTGGAGTGGGGGCGGCGGGGGCGGCGGGGGCGGGGAGGAACGAGAGGAATGAAATTTGATTAATCGATTGATTAAACTACTTGGAGCAGTTTGAACCAATTATTAATGCCGTGGATTTATAGGAAGGAGACGAGCCTCCCGTTCTCATGAAAATTCACACAACTGTTTCGATCAGCAAAACCATAAAAAATTACCAGGCCACGTTTACAAGTCCTTCGATACGTGTTGTATATCGCACACCGCGAATCTCGTGGTCTTTTCTCTTTCTCTCGTTCACGTGCAATTCTCTCCAATCCAGGAAGTATTGCGTCTGAATTCCCGAACAATCGTTGGCAACTAAACCCCACAAGTAGGCACCGTGGTACCACGATACGCAACGTCACACGACACACCTGTACGTTTCAATCTTCCTCGATACATGTACAATGCACTATATTTTTGGAAACCTGTCCATCTTGGTTCTTTTCGATCTTGCGGCCCTCTTTTACTCCTCTCCTGCGCCGTTCTCCGGCTCGTCCACATCCACCACCTCCATCCACCCCCCTTCTTTCTGCTTTTGCATTTTCCCAAGTTCTATCTTCTTCTACTCTTTCCTCTGTTGTTGTTGTTGCTGCTGATGCTAGTGCTGATCATCATGCTCTTCTACCTCCAATTTTTCTTCCTCTTCCACCTTCTCCTCCTCTTGGTCTTTTCCCTTCCCCTCCTCCTCGTTCTTCACCGCCACCACCACCTCCTCCTCCTCCTGCTCCATCTGCTGCTGCTACTGATGCTGCTCCTGCTTCTCCTCCTCCTCATCGTTTTCCTTCTCCTCCTCCGTCTCCTTCATCTCTTTCTTCGTCTTCTTCACCTCGTTCGATTCTCTAATTTACATTCTTTAATATTACCCGGCTATATCTTATATCACGATCCTCGAAACACACCCCCGACTCTCTCTTGGTATCAACCGATTCCGATGCGCCGCGAAACGCATCGATTTTCTATAATACTGACAAGATATTCGAACGAACCTCCTCCCAAGTCAGTCGTATCCATGTTGTCAATCCCGTTGTCACACATATACTACATTAACAACTACTCTAAAGTCCGGCAGCGTTTGTTGGAATCGCCCCTCCCTCTAACTCTTCTCTTCTCATCTCTCGCGCATCGCGCCTGCTGAATCGTGCCGCGGTCAAAATGCGAAATCGTCGTTGCACTACAATCGTCGTAGCGGCTTCCTTGAAAATTCAAAGCGGCGTCGTGTACATTTTCCTGATAATTGCCGAAAACCGACCGTCCCCAATTTTTCTTTTCTTTCTGCCCTTCTTTGCCATCTGCATCTCCAATCTCCATTCGAATCCTACTCTCTCGTTAAGCGCATTATTCGCAACCGAATTATATCGGAAGTGTGTTATTATAAAGCGAGCACGCGATACACACTCTGGTGCGGGGTATCGGTATTAAAAATAAGGCTTAAAAATAAGAAAGTAGTTGGAAAAATATAGTTATCAAGTATCGTTTAGGCTTTATTTTCGTGGTTGGAGGGGGAGCAGGAGGAAGGAGGAGGAGGAGGAGGAGGTGGAGGAGGAGAACAAGAACGAAACAGTGGAACATGATGGGGTGTCGGTAGGTACAACACGGGAATTACATGTATGAAACTCAAACTAACGAGTTTTGTAGGTATCGCAGTACGTGATTAAAAGAACAAAAAAAAAACACAAAGAAATATAATAAATTCATTCGCAGTTTTTGGAAACTATACATTAGGGTGGAGTGAAAAAAACATTTTTTCAATGATCAAATTCTAATAGTGCGTAAAAGTTGTCTACTTGGCCCAATAAAACGTGTAAAAAATTTCAGCTCGATCGGATAATTTCTTCTGTGTGCACCAAAGGCCTTAACTTTCAAAATTTTAGTACAAAACTTAAGAAACTGCAACTTTCTTCAGCTGGTGGATTCTACCTTTTTTTATACCCAAGACTAAATTTGTTGCGTAAATGAAGCAAAGAAACACCCGTGGCTGGTTTCGGAACGATAGGAATGGCACTGTAAACTATAAAAAAATGCAGCTCTTCGCTCACTTTCCTAACGGAACAAGTGGCCCAGAACCAACCACGCGGAGGTAGCTGTACGTCGGGCTCCTTGTTTTTTGTATTTTATATTTTTTTCGTTTTTTTTTAATAATTTAATTGTTTTTTTATGTATTTTGTATTTTTTTTTTTTTTTTTTTTAATTTTAAGTTTTGTACTAAAATTTTGAAAGTTAAGGCCTTTGGTGCACACAGAAGAAATTATCCGATCGGGCTGAAATTTTTTACACGTTTTATTGGGCCAAGTAGACAACTTTTCCGCACTATTAGAAATTGATCATCGAAAAAAAGTTTTTTTCACTCCACCCTACTATACATGTAAGTAAGCGTAGGTACATAAGTATATGTAGGGTAAAGGCAGGTAATATGGAACAGCACGTAATATGGGACTTCGTAAAATTTCGATAAAGAAATAACGAACTCTTCAGGTAATCGTTTATACTAGATCCCTACACACAATAGACGACGATACTGAGAATTGAGCATCAGTCGGGCATCTATCATTGAAAGAGAAACGTTTATATTTTTCGTGAGTGTAAAAGTTTCTGAAAAGTGCATCAAACAGTTAAATATTTTAGTGAAAGTATGTTACAAAGTATTATTTTGATATAATTTATCATTAAATATGTGTGTTCTTGATTATTCAACAATAGTTTACCAATAAAGTTACTTTCTTCTTAGTATAATTCTTAATTTCTTGTCGGAACATCTGTGTACGTAATATGGAACATACCGAGTAACATAGATGAAATTGATAATGACGATGACGACGATGATGCGGAATGCTTATTTTGCGATGGTAATTATAAAAATGATGACAATGAAATGTAGGACCCAATGTATTCGCTGCTTTCAGTGGGCGCACGAAGAATGTGGGGCTTCCGATGTATTATTCACGTGCCCAACGTGTAGGACACGCAGAAAGCAGGAATAAAATCCAAAAATGATGTGTATTTATTTATTTGTATCTTCTACTTAATAAATCTTCATTTTTAGTAAAAAAAAGTCAAGATTTTTGGGTTTTCTTTACAAAGTTCCTAGGTGTTCCATATTAGGACCCATTTTTTCGAACTGCCGATTTTCACACTTTTCAGTTTTTTTACTATAATTGCAAAACAATTAGATTTTTTTACATTTGACTATGTAAATATGATTAGGGTAAATCCGGGAGACGCGGTCAGGCCGGAGAGTTGGTCGTGTCGCTATATTTCAGAGTCTATACGTAAAAATGCATTAAAGTGCAGACCAACTACTTCTCTAGAAGCCAAACGGTTGAATGAATAGCGTTATTTCGCTTCCTTCTGTGTTTTTCTGGATTTATAGGCTATAAAAGGTAAATTGATGTTACAGTTAACGTCTTTTGTCAAACAGCGGTTGTACGGAATCGTATGTAAAATATACGTCTAAGTTTATTTTCCTTTAATGTTTGGAAAAATAAGATAGTAGAGATATTGAGGGACAATGCAGCCAAAGTATTTGGCCATATTAACTCTTCCTCTCAAAGCTAAGGAGAAGACCATGTCTCGCTGCAGAAAGGTGAGATGGTCGAGTTATGATTATTTTATTATTTTTGTTTATTTTTTTATTTTTTATTATTATTTTATTATTATTTTTATTTATTCAGTTTATTTATTCACTTTTGTATTCATTTGCCTTGCTAATCGCCAGTAGGTAATTCACTTTTTCTTTGATGTGTTCTTTACTTGTTTAGCGTAAACTAATTAAATATCATTGAATCCGTAATTGTATTCACGCATAAATAATTTTGCTTTATCCTTTGTTAATTTTCCATGAATAATTATGTGAGTGGTCTCTGCCAACGACGAAAACCATTTCTCCCGGCACCTCGGGGGAGGTGGTCAGATGTCATGACTTTAGTTTTCAACCCGATTTACAGTAAATATTGTTTTAAAGCAAATATCGACCAGTTTTTCTGAATCGGCATAAAATTCTGAACATTAGGTTTGTTCTGATAAAATAAGTAATATCTATATTAGTTTTAATAGCCATTTTATATTAGGTCCACCGCGTCTCCCGGATTTACCCTATGCATTAATTCCTTCGTCCCCTCATGTCAGTTTTATTTAAAAAAAAACGAATTCCCCTACTTTCGACAAGCTTTTGAAATCAGATGTCCCATATTACCTGCCTTTACCCTACACATGCCGCGTTCCTTCGATGACGAACGATCGCGCAAGATATTACAATAGATAGGTGGTATCGGAGGACTAGGAATGCACGTAGTTACGTATGTACATAAATGTAGGGTACACGGCGGCGTTCAGACGTTCGACGGATAGACGGGTCATTGGATAGGTATTTAATTACTTACAATTAGCGTGAATTTGGGCAGCAAAAAAAATTGCGTCGTAATCAGGAGGAAATCCGCTACATATATTTTTTTGAATTTTCGGGTTCGGGATCTTCCCATTGTTGGTAGCGTGTCAGCAGCAGGAACTTTCCTTTCTGTTGGATTATATCAGCAAAGGGGTGTCTTGACTCTCGCTTCGTGTAGTATCTTATCTGTGTAAAGTTGAAGCCGATAATATCTCGTAAACGAAAAATATCGACGTGGTCTGTCGATAGTCTCTCTGCGAAACTAAATCAGTATCAAACGGAACAGCAGATTGTATCGTTGATTCGGCCATTGGAACTTCTCTCCGAACTAATTCAGCTATAAATCTCACGATGGCGCGAAAACACAAGCGAATGATAGGTTACAAAATATCCTGCATCATCGTTATACCGACGATATATTTGCTGTTCGCAAATACGTTACCGATACTTGTTCCAAACAGTACGGCAAGTGCCAATAATCCCACGGATGTGCGTAAGTCTCGTTTTCTCAGCCCCTTGCGTTACACTCTCCTCCCAACTACTCTCATTCCTTACTCTCTCTCTCTCTCTCTCTCTACCTCTCTCGCCGAAAGATGACATCGTTACGTTACTGCCAAAAAATAACATATCTACACGTAGTTGGCCCGCAAACAATTTTCCACGATTCTTTGCAGTACTGACAATGAGTACAGGAACAGTTAACGGCAAGCGATAAACACCAATTAACAACAGTTAAAACGTAAATGCGCTGGATCTATTGCTTATACATACGTGACTACGTTGAACGAAAGAGGTGAAAAATGGTAGCGCAATACTAAAATTTACAATCAACCGTTACGTAACACGCTCGTTACGTATGTGTGCGTGTGTACGTACGTAGGCACAGTGTACCTACACGAATTTCTAATCCAGAAACTACTCCGAAAAGTGATTCTACCTCTCTTTTTTTCCCCGGCTATTCCCCGCATCCCCGTTTCTCCCATCGGTAACATGTTTTCATCGTTCTTCACGTTCCTGGAACACGTTTACATATTACACATTTATCCGCATCAGTAGACGCGTATCTTTTCTTCAAGGACTCCGTAAACTGTTGCAATTCGAGCCGAATACAACATCAGCAGCAGAAGGAAACGAAACAATCTGTACTCCTCCAGCGATCAAAGAGTTCCCGCCTGACGGGCTGACGCGGCAGCAAAGGCAATCCGGCCTTATAATAATACATTTCATAATAGCGATTTATATGTTCTTGTTACTCGCTATCGTTTGCGACGACTTTTTCGTGCCATCGATTAAAAAGATCTGCGGCAGTAAGTTGAATGGAGCAATAATATTATTACCTACTAAGTACAGGCGCTTGCATACCTACTCTTCTATATTCGTTCATCCGAGGCGAAGAAAAGTTGTGTTCTTGGCAGACGATATGAAAGCGGCCAACACCGACGAAACGAGGGCTGGTGAAACAATTGGGCGTGTTTGACTTTTCAGAGATCAATGTTACGGAGGATGTCGCAGGAGCTACTATTATGGCGGCAGCCAGTTCTAGTCCGGAATTGTTTATCAATGTTGTAGGAACTTTTGTGACAGAAGGGGATTTGGGCGTCGGCACGATCGTTGGCTCCGCTGTCTTTAATATACTGGCCGTACCTGCCTGCTGCGGCTTATTCGCAAATCAAGTGAGATTACTTCTTACTTTGGATTAGTTGCCGATAAAAGCAACCTTACCGTTTAACACAGTAATTAGTAGTGGAGAGGATCAAAGTCTTTTCTATTTCGGGAACAATGGGGGGTGTGGGGGCGGGGATAGAAAAAGGAAACGTATCAAACGGGTTTAATTTCTAGGTATTGCACCTGGAATGGTGGCCTGTAACGCGGGATATCATCGCTTACGCGATTACAGTTCTATTATTAATTTTGACGCTACGGGACGGTCGTATCGAGTGGTACGAAGCACTAATTCTCGTTCTTTTCTATGTTTTATACATTGTGGGTATGTACACGGAAAGTTCGGGTCACTTGTTAACAATTAATTAACTAATTTGGTTGATCTTTGCAGCCTCATGCGCCACAGATTAAGATAATCTTTTGTTTTATTTAAATTTCCATCACTTGGCGTTGCTTCTCTGGCGGCGCATTTCCTTCAAATGATCACGCAAAACTGTGGTTGCCGTGACTGCATTCAACGCGCCAATCTATATGTATATCGTTTCAGCAATGTGTTTCAATCGAAATATCTCCGAGTTTCTTCATCGCGCAACGGTCAGGAGGAAACAGTATAAAAATCTTAGCGAACAGAGTCCCTTGATCCCCAATCACGGTACGATCATATCAATTTATTTCTCCCTTAACCCTTTCTCGACGGCGATGCTAGCCGTCTTGCTATATATATATTATATATATATATGTATATGTTCATTTTGGAATCGTATCGTGGACGTCGGATATATCCGACGCAGGACATTTTGGATCGTTCCGGGGACGCCGGATATATCCGACGCTAGGCGCGAAAGGGTTAAACCGTCGGTACATATGTTCTACATATTTTTGGGCAGCCTAAAAGACTCGTTGTATTCTGCCAACGTTTCAGACGTCGCCGTTAAGAACGCCGACATGAATTTATTGGAATCGGGCGAAGAGGACGAGGAGTCACGTAAGTACATACGTATAAATATGAAGTAATAGCAGAGGTAGGTGTGTACCATGTTTCCCTCAAATTGGATTAAACATGGGTGTACCTATGCGCAACTGATTCACCATATGCGTACCATCTTTTTAGTCGATATAGTAAACATGACGAACTGGCCAAACTCGGTGTGCGAAAGAAGCTGGTGGTTGCTGACATGGCCAATTAATTTTCTGCTTCTCATTACAATTCCCGATTGTAGAAGAGACTCGTTGAAATCCTGGTATCCTTTTACTTTCGCTATGTGCATAGTATGGATCGCGACAACTTCGTACATAGTTGGATGGGTCATCACCGTAATTGGTATGGATTTTACAATAATTTTATTTATCTACAAACTTCCGAGTAACTTTTCTTTCTCTATACCTACATACTTGCGCGCATTCGATTCATCCTTCCGTGACCAAAGTGTAATTATAAATGTTCCAACTAATTGTAAGAAACGACGACGACGACGGCGGCGATAATTGTCCAAGTGCTCGACCTCTGTCTTTGCGCATACACACATGTACGTATGTACACGTTGCGTGACAATCGATCATTATTTCAGGCGATACGTTTAGGATCCCCGACTCTATAATGGGATTGACCTTTCTTGCGGCAGGAATGAGCGTACCGGAGGCTGTGTCGAGCATTATCGTCGCGAACCAAGGTAATTTTCGCTTTTTTAAGCCTTCATTTCTCGCGGTATCCATTACATATATTATGTATAGTGTCTGTTGAAATAAATTCTCGTTTAAATCGTGCTTCGAAGCGGTGGCCAGGATTTACCACGATTCGCCCAAGCAATATAGCTAATCAAGAAACAATGCGAACCGGCAAACAACCATTGGGCGATAATGCGCTATCGCGAGTAGATCGGGTTACGATAGCGCGGCACGCGCCACCGCCGCAGCTCTATTATCAAATTCGCCTAATCTTTTTACAATCAACTATGCGCCACGTCGTTTCAACTTGCATACATATATATATATGGGGGAACATTTGTCTCACACGATTATACATACGAATGCTCGCGGAACTTTTTCCTGTCCTTGGTGAGAGCTTTGCCGTATATTTAATACCCTTTAGCGCGTCATTTTCACCCGTGCGAGCATAATTACGTATGCATCTTTCGTTTTCTATCTACGAATTCGATGACTGACCGACGATTTTCTGTATTTTTAGGACACGGGGCTATGGGTATAAGCAATACAATCGGCTCGAATGTATTCGACGTCTTGCTTTGCCTCGGACTACCTTGGTTCTTAAAAGCAACACTCTTTCCCGCGATACCCAACCAGCATTACGTAAAGATCATTTCGCAAGGACTCGTTTACAGCTCCATATCATTATTTTCTACTCTCGCGGTACTTTACGTGTCTCTCGTAATTGCCAAATTCAGATTGACACGAACCGTTGGAATAGCTTGCCTCATAACGTACGCCATGTTCTTGGCCTTTGCTTCTATTCTCGAGCTTAATACGTTCTTCGTGGTTAATTTACCGACGTGCGATCACTGATGCATACCACCACCCACCACCACCACCACAGGCGAGGACACATGGAATAGGCGGGCATTACATATATCTTATGCCTCATCTTTACGGGATGTTTGTGTCACGCCGCCAACTGAAATACCGACTTGGTGGAAAACCAGTGGTTCTGACGCGCGCACTCTATATTTAAGACCGGTGACTTTAGGAACTAATTCAACTAAATCACCCCCAAGTCGGTAAAGTTTGTATAAAGGACAGAAGAGAATAACGATGCGTTCACACTGCAGTAGTACGGACTGTACTACAATGTATACTTGAAAATTCGTCTGGCTCCGGCTTCCGGCGCACACTTGTTGTCACTTGCACTATACCTGTTCCCCATGCACTCCGGATCGCCAGATCTATATAGTCTAATTTTCGTTGTTTCGTAGCAATTAATTTCACCATATTTCATTACAATTCTAACCTCGAGAAGGATTACGATCGAATTCCACTCTGAATCGATAACGTTTGGATGGGTAGTCGAGAGGGGGGGGGGGGGGGGGGGGGCTTTAGAGCCAGCCCGCGATCCGCGTGATAAAAAATTATTCTTATATTCTATATATAAGGCGTATTATTAATCCGCCTATGAAAAACACTATTCTCACGATAAAACAGACAACAAAGATCGCGCGCAGCCATCTGCTCAAATATTATTTGTGATACCTAATAATTATAATAAAATAGTACTACAATATATGTTACTCGCGATACGATTACTAATTTCACACATCATGAAACAGTAAGATCACCCACAAGTCTTTTCGCGAGGAGGTTACTGCGAATCAAGACCCATCCTTCAAATATACGAGGAGAGTATTGCTAAGGATACGCGATGCGGGTGGCATGCGTGGGAAAGATCTTCGGCAGAGTTTCAATTAGTAGACCCCGAAACGAATCGAGAGTTTCTTCCAAGTCACGTAATCTTTTGAGAAGGCCTTGTCCTTCGTTAGTCTTTAGGAGTGTCGATTGACTCCAGAAGTGTTGGCGACCTTAAGGAACTTATAAATTTCCTTCAAGGGTTGTTTTCTCGATCCTCGGAGCAAAGCCAACTTTCTCTTCCCACGTGGGCACCCCGCTGTGTAACGGAAAAGCGCGCTTCCCCCGAGTTTCCACCACCACCACCACCAGGGTTGCCACCTCTCCGGTTTCGGCCCGGAGACTCCGGGATTTGAAACAAATCTCCGGGCTCCGGTTTTACTGGAAAAATCTCCGGGTTGGAGAAAAAGCGAGATAATAAGAAATTGTTATGCTTTCCTTAACAATGCATTGCTTTTAAAATTTTCAAGTGTCTCAAACAGCGACATCTATCGAAAATAATAATTCTTGGGGAATTTCTAACTGTTCTCGAAAATCGCCATCTCCTATCGCGGGAATGACCCGAATATTCGAACGTCATTTATTACTGCTGAGCCCAACGTTGCTATGGTATGCTTACCATAGCAACGCTGATGAGCATTCCAAAGAAGAAAGAGTATCAAGGAGGTGTCATTGTTACCTATATATCTGCGGTTTTAAATTTAGATGTATGTCATATGTATATTCTATAAGTGCAGTAATAATATCTAAGTGCAAATCTAATAATTTAAACTTTTCAAACAAGGCTGTTACAAGTAAGTATATGTATTATGTACGTATGAATTTGTTTTCTAAATGCTTTTTTTTAAGTTAAATTATTCAGTGTTATATAAAATTGTATAAATATAATTCAGAGAATTTATTCGTTTGTAAATTTGTCTTTATACGAAAGCATTGCAATTATCAATATCAATTATTTTTAGAAACAAAGATGCAATCGCCTTTGTAATTTGGTTATTAAAAGTTGATACGCACACTGCAAAATGTAAGTGGTGTTCACGCATTTTCACCGTAAAATACGATGGAATAAAATCGGTGCAATCCCATTGTGGTGGTAAGGAACACAAAAATTCTCTCCGCATCCAATTAGAAAATCGGTTGCTGACGAATTTTTGTAGCTCTAATTCAAATATAATAAGCACCGATTTAAAAGCTGCAGCAGCTGAAGTAGCTCAGATATTTCATGGGATTAATCACCATCATAGCTATTTAAGTACTGAATGTGGAATCAGATTAACATGTGAAATTTATAAAGATTCTACACTATCCTCAAAAATCCAATGCGGAAGAACAAAAGCAGAATGCATCGTAGAAAACGTTTTGTATCCTAAATCTATTCAACTTATTATAGATGATATGAAAACATCGCCATTTTCTATTTGCACTGATGCTAGCAATAAAGGCAGTCAAAAGTTTTTCCCGATTGCAGTAAGATATTTTAACCAGACCACAGGGTTACAGCATAAAATTTTAGACTTTTATCAGGATGCAAATGAAACTTCAGAAGTCATAGCTAACAATATTAAACTGCAGCTTGAAAAACATGGTCTTGATCCAACGAAATTAGTTTCGTACGGTGCAGATAATGCGTCCGTTAATTACGAAAAACATGTTTCCGTATATCAAAAATTAAAGCACGACTTAAATAATAATTTATTAAAAGGTAATTGTCATTGCCATATTTTACATAATGCATCTCGACATGCAGTGAAACTTCTTTCATTCGACGTTGAAAATTTATTAAATAAAGTATTCACCGAATTCAGTCATAGTGCGAAAAAAGTAAAAGAACTGAAAGAATGTTTTGCTTTCGTCGAAATGGAGTATGAAAACGTTTTAAAATATTCTAGAATTAGGTGGCTCTCGTTTTTCCAAGCTCTTGAACGTTTGCTACATTCTTGGCCGGCAATAAAAACCTATTTTTTTGAACAAGGAACAGAAAATTGCCATAAAGTTATATGGGATTTTATTAGTGTTGAAGAAAACGATTTGCATGATATGTTATCGCCACACAATTCGTTATTAACAATACCCGAATTATATTTATATTTTTTACATCATTACATGGATATAATGTCTAAAACTTTGCAGACTCTAGAAAGAAACAACATATCCGTTATTGAGTTGGATCAAGTCATGCGCGATTTGCGAACTAAAATTAATACGCGTATTGAAAATAATTTTTTTGGTGCCCAAGTGAATGCCGCACTTAAAAATATTGCTGATAAAAATAAACAATTATTTATAACGGAAGCAATATCAGTTTATCAGAAAACTATAGATTATTTACAAAAATGGTATGAATATGATACAACAATTTACAAGGAATTAAATATTTTTAAACTAGAGACTGTAGATAATGATTTCAATTACGAAAGTGTAATGAAAGTTGTTAATTTGTTAAATATATCAATAAACGGTAATATATTATTTGATGAGATACAATTGTTAAAAACAATAATAACAAAAATAGAAATTCAGGAAGATTCAGTGGAAAAAAAATGGATAAATATTTTTAATAGCGTTCATACATTTGTAGAATTACCAAAAATTGTGGAATATATATTAGCTATTCCAGTTAATAATAGTTATATTGAAGGGGTCTTCTCGATTATGAAAAATCTTTGGAGTGACGAAAGAAATCGAATGCGAGTAAGCTTAGTATCAGCTGAAATTTGTACAAAATTAAATTATGACATGAACTGTAAAGAATTTCACAATTTTTTGCTCAAACCGGATCAAAAAATATTATTGAAATGTGCCATTTCTAATAAGAAATATCATTTTAAAAAGAAATAGCTACATAGAGAAAGATTTTGCAAAATCGAAAAGATTCCTTCAAGTTATGAAACATTGTAAATGTCGCAGTACCTTTGTAAAAAGGCTAGATGTCTCTAGCCTTAACTTTTTTTTGCTTTGTTTCTTGTAACTTTAGAATTGTATTTTTATATACAATAAAAGTTATTAATTAAAAAAAACTGATATGTTTAAATTCTCAATTATTTATGTTTGAAAGAATTGCACATTTGTTTTCCGGATATTAAAAACCTTTTTTCTTTTTGCTTTTTCCATCTCCGGGTTTATATTCGAATCTCCGGGTTAGAATGTGTGATTCTCCGGGATTTATATAGTGACGAGGTGGCAACCCTGACCACCACCCGAAGATGGAAGGAAAGATGGACGTCGATTCACGGGGGCGAACGGGCATCCGCGGGACAGCCTACCGCTTGGATCTGATGCACCCTCCATCCCGATTGGCCAAAGGACTGCGACAACGCGCAAGGATGGAAAAGGCACCACGTTCGAGGAGGCAAGGTTCAACGACGGAGGATATTAGGAGAGCAGAACGATTTTGACTCCAGATTAGTAAAGTCCCAAACTGTTCTCTGTTACAAACGATCTTTCAAAACTATCGAGAAATATATTGAAGTTTTACCAGCATTTAATTCTATTTTATTTCAAACACCCGCGCATTTCGCGAGCAGAGTACTTCCACACGGAAAAGTGTCAGCACCGTAAAAACCGGTGCTGGGCCCATTCACGGCAATTCACGGCTCTGTCAGGACCGAAAAAACACCGTTGTGAATGGGCTCAGCACCGTGCTGAACAGCGCCGTGAATGGGCCCAGCACCGTTGGGAATAGGGATGGAGTGCAAAATCACTAACAGTGATTTATCACCGTGATCGCAGAATCACGATCAGGATCGTGATTTAAGTTAAATCACGACCGTGATCGTGATTTTTTTATCTCGAGTGAATTTGCTCACTGTGAATACTGTGATCGTAATTCTTGATCATGATTGAATTATTTTTTATAAAATACTTCAATATAGCGTGTGTTATAGTCAAAATGTGCTAATTCAGCGAATATATAGTATATTATACATTCATAAATAGTCAATGTATGCACGCACTGATTTGATTGGCTAAAGTATTCACATATACATTATACTTTTTAACTAAAGTGAATAAATATTCGTTAATTTAAATAGATCAAGAACGATAACATTGGTTCAAAGTATACAACTGAGATTCTATAAGAACAGTGAGGACTTGAGAATGTTTCGAGAGAAATTAGAAATTGGGGTTATGTGGAGCGTGCAAAGAGCAGTCATGCTCTCCACCAATCAGAAGCGATCACTGTTCTGCCTGCACCAATCAGAAGCGATCACGAAAATCACGGATCACTGTGAAAAATCACCGTGATTGGGAACGAACGTGATCGGATCACTCGTGATTCACAAATCACGGTTCTAGCCATCACTAGTTGGGAACGGTGCTGACCAGTGATGGGTCGCGTATTTTACGCCGCGTCGTAAATGCATTTATGACGTGTCGCAAATGTATGTATAATATGCCGTTTTTAAGCCCATCTTATACGTGTCATTTGTCGCAAATGTTGTAAATAGAAATATTCATTATTTTAAGGTTTCAACAATTAAAGTGTTGGAAAAATATAGTTCTTTCTGACTCGCTTGTTAGTTGCATGCGAATACTATAGAATACTGTAGAATACGTCGATAATATCGAAAACTACGTATAATCACCGCGTTCATAACCCCAAAAAAGTATTCAAAAGCGTGGTGTTAATTATTGTTTTGTAATTGTTTAGATAATAACTAATAAAAATAGAATCGTGAAAGGTAAAGTAATTAGAAATAAATGTACGATAATAAATAAAATTTATTTGAATTGAAAATTATGTAAATAAAAATATCCGTTTCAGAAAAAATGAAATTGATAAATTATTATCAAATTTATTTTTTGGGTGCAATATCCCTTTCAGTGTGGTGAAAGTAATCAAATTATATTTATTATTCTATATTTTTTTTTTGTTTCTGTTTTTCCTGTGGTTAGCAGGATGGCATTTCAAGCATTATTATCGCTTATTTAGCCCAACGAACTATAGTCTCTTATTTTTTCCTCTCCTTCTCCCTCCAGTCCCAGCAGCGAGCGTCGTATCGGGAGAAAGGTGGTGGTCACCCATCTTTCCCCAGTACCCGCCCCGTGATGCTTAACTTCGGTAATCTAACGATAACTTAGTGGAGACGTGGCCTAAATTTCAGCCCTCTGGTGGTAAATTGGCAAACTATTGAAAGTAGGTCCGGATCCCACCAAACATTCCGAATAAGTATTTATTAATCGAAGAAGTAAAAATTTAGTGTTCTAACAAATTTAAAAACACTCGTTTTTCACAACATATCTAGGTATTTAAACACTGATAATCATATGGACTTCGACGGATTTCGACCTACTCTCAGTAGTTCCATTTTCTATCACTAGATGGCGTATCGAAATTCTTGGTTTCCCAATGCGTTTCTTTTACTAACCTTTCAATATCCATTTTTCGTCAGTGTAACTTAATTTAATTTAATTTAATTTTTTCAATCAGAATTATAATTATTAATAAATTGGCACTTCTTTATAAACTATACGAAAAATGTATTATAGGTTAGTTGTTTTCATTTCAGATATACGTCATTTACGACACATTTACGACATTTACGACATTTACGACATTTAAGACACGTGTCGTGTATAAAATATAAATTTCGTGTCTTTCGTGCTGACACCAGTGATGGGTAAAGACACGAATTTTCGATTTTATACACGACACGTGTCTTAACCCACACAGCACAACGTCCCAGGGACGTCGACAGACCGTCCCAGGTACGTCCCAGGGACGTCTTGTTACTGATCAGGACGTAAAGACGGTCTTTACGTCCTGATCAGTAACAAGACGTCCCTGGGACGTACCTGGGACGGTCTGTCGACGTCCCTGGGACGTTGTGCTGTGTGGGAAATGTCGTAAATGTGTCGTAAATGACGTATATCTGAAATGAAAACAACTAACCTATAATACATTTTTCGTATAGTTTATAAAGAAGTGCCAATTTATTAATAATTATAATTCTGATTGAAAAAATTAAATTAAATTAAATTAAGTTACACTGACGAAAAATGGATATTGAAAGGTTAGTAAAAGAAACGCATTGGGAAACCAAGAATTTCGATACGCCATCTAGTGATAGAAAATGGAACTACTGAGAGTAGGTCGAAATCCGTCGAAGTCCATATGATTATCAGTGTTTAAATACCTAGATATGTTGTGAAAAACGAGTGTTTTTAAATTTGTTAGAACACTAAATTTTTACTTCTTCGATTAATAAATACTTATTCGGAATGTTTGGTGGGATCCGGACCTACTTTCAATAGTTTGCCAACTTACCACCAGAGGGCTGAAATTTAGGCCACGTCTCCACTAAGTTTCCCAATATAGAACAATAGAAAATCTATTGGAATGAGAGGAGAAACCATGGACCATGGGAGAAACACAGGAAAGGGGGCAATGAAGGGTGCGCGTTCCACTTGCGCCCAAATCGCCCGCAACGCCCGCGAATTTCATTAAGGTAGGTTCTCCTATACGCGACTGGACACAACGTCAAGAATTTCAATGTCGATTTTCTCGAAACTGAAGCGCGATATAAAAAAAAGTTACTCTTTCTTTTCGACGTATAACAAGTAAATAAGTCGAAAAAGAGGAATAAGATTTTTTGATATTGTGCTTCATTTTCAAGAAAATCGACTTTGAAATTCTTGACGTTGTATCCAGTCGCGTATAGGGGAACCCACCTTAATGAAAATCGCGGGCGTTGCGGGCGATTTGGGCGCAAGTGGAACGCACCCGAAGTTACAATTGGAAAAATTAGAGTAGCTTGGGTACCTGCACATAAAGGTATACCGGGTAACGAAAGGGCGGACAAAAAGGCCAAGGAGATGACTAGAGGTATTCCAGACAATCAAATTAAAATTCCTTTAGAGGACATAAGAGTGACAATGCTAGAATGGGCTTGGAAAAATTCAAACCAAAGGATGAAAATGGAGGGTATGGTGAAGGGAGTAAAATACTTCAGTTTGAAAATAAATAACGAAGGTAAAAGGAAACCGTGGTTCTATAAGATGCACAATTTGGAGAGAGGATCCATCACAACACTCAACAGGATAAGATCGAACCATTATAACCTGGCTTATATAGAAAAAGGTTGATAGACTCGCCGAATTGTGAATGTGGTGAAGGGATCGAGGATATTAATCATATAATATGGAATTGCAAATTTTATGAGAACGAAAGGGGATTACTTAAAACTCAGTTAGAAAGAAGGAAGGTGAAAGAAGGAGAGGATATTATAGAAAGAATTAACGAAGAAGAACCAGCAATAGGAAGACTGATTATAGGATACCTAAAAATGAGTATAGGGGTGAGAGTAGGAAGGAAGTAAGAACAAAATAGGGGTAATAAGATCTCAGGGGATAGGATACTAGGAAATAAATTGTGATACCTATCCCACACAGCACACAGCCGTCCTAAAAGCGTCCCAGGGACGTCTGTCCCAGTCGTACCGGACGTCCCAGGGACGTCCCGAATTTCCCACGAACGGCTTATATACGTCCCCTGAACAACGAATGTTACCAAAAAAGTGGTCCCGGGTACGTCTCGCCCACAGCATACAGCCGTCCTAAAAGCGACCCAGGGACGTCCCATCCCAGTCGTTCGGGACGTCCCGAATTTCCCACGAACGGCTTATATACGTCCTCTGAACGACGAATATTACAAAAAAGTGGTCCCTGGGGGTACCACCCCGTCTTTTAAGCGCATGGATTAGGACTGAACACAGGCGTTCGAAAAACGTAATTAAGACCTATTTTTATCGATGAATTAAGCCTTTCGCCCGGGTCCCCCACAGGACTTTCGTCAGTAAGTCTTACCTGGCGGAACCCTGCCTTAGACAAGCTGTGTATCAGGACTGGGACAGAACTCTTATATATATCAACCGGAGGGCGATGGAACACCAGCGAGAAACTCTCGAGCCGGGTAGGCCTCTGGTGGCATATGTCGATGAACCTTATCGGATCCCTACAATAGCACACGACGTCCTCAAAGCGTCCCAAGGCCGTCCCAAAGACGTATTTAACACGTCCCAAACGCGTCCCAAATGCGTCCCAAGGACGTCTTTAGGACTTTGTACAGATGGCGCCACTGTAGTTACCGACGTCCCAAAAGCGTCCCAAAGCCGTCTATAGACGTCCCAAAGCCGTCTATAGACGTCCCACAGACGTCTTGTTACCAATCGGGACATTCAGACCTAAAGTCCTAGAAGGGACCTAAAACAGACGTCCTCGGGAGGTCGTGTGCTGTGTGGGTAGGTATAGGTATAGGTATAGGTTTAGTATAAGGATGAAGTAGTGAGAATAGATGATAAGAGAAGTGATAATTGGCGTTGAAGGTGATGGGTATAGTATATAAGCGTGAGTAAGGGAGAAAAGAGTGAGAAGATATCTGGTAGGAGAATGTGATTCTATATATTTTGTATTTTGTATATCATATATGGTATTTAGTATTTTCTATACATTTTTTCTATTTTATTAGTTATAAGATGTACATGTTAATCAATGTAATGACCAAAGTTCGTTGGGCTATATAGGGCTGTGCCCTGAAGTGCCATCTGTTAGAAATGTATTCTGGGAGTAAATAAAAACCTAACCTATAGAATGATAAATATAATTTGATTACTTTCACCACACTGAAAGGGATATTGCACCCAAAAAATAAATTTGATAATAATTTATCAATTTCATTTTTTCTGAAACGGATATTTTTATTTACATAATTTTCAATTCAAATAAATTTTATTTATTATCGTACATTTATTTCTAATTACTTTACCTTTCACGATTCTATTTTTATTAGTTATTATTTAAACAATTACAAAACAATAATTAACACCACGCTTTTGAATACTTTTTTGGGGTTAGGAAAGTGGCGATTATATGTAGTTTTCGACGTAATCGACGTATTCTACAGTATTCTATAGTATTTTCATGCAACCAACAAGCGAGTCTGCAACAATTATATTGTTCCAACTCTTTAATTGTTGAAACCTTAAAATGATTAATATTTCCATTTACTACATTTGCGACAAATTACACGTATGAAATGGGCTTAAAAACAACATATTATACGTACACTAAGGGACATAATCGGCTTCCCTTCGGAAATTTGGCAACGTTGCATGTCGGGTCCCCCTATGTCGAAGAACCACTGAGTTATGCCTAGTGACAATGGTGACAATTTCACAAGTTATTATTTAGTTTGCTAAAATGAATTTTGCTTGATAAAACATTACACGTAAGAGGATGATGGACTCGATTCCTCATCTATTTGGCGAAGAAGTAGCATGTATCGTAGGTAGAAAGTGAGGACCATCGATATTGCTCCTTCGTAAGAAATAACTAGCCTCTTCGCGCCAATTCGCTGCACGGGAATGACGGAGAGCATGCGGTAGACAGGGATGGTGCTAAACAAGGACAGAGCTTTATGTGCAAGTGAGAGGGTCTTATGCAGCCGGCGGCTACCTGGGGGTAGCGGCGGACAAAACGCCTTCCCTCGCATTCCCTTGCTGGAACACCGATATAGGGATTTCGTGCGTTTACCTAGACTTCGGCCTGGCAGTCTAAAAACTTTCTACCTACGATACATGCTACTTCTTTGCCAAATAGATGAGGAATCGAGCCCATCATCCTCTTACGTGTAATGTTTTATCAAGCAAAATTCATTTTAGCAAACTAAATAATAACTTGTGAAATTGTCACCATTGTCACTAGGCATAACTCAGTGGTTCTTCGACATAGGGGGACGCGACATGCAACGTTGCCAAATTTCCGAAGGGAAGTCGATTATGTCCCTTAGTGTACATTTGCGACATGTCGTAAATGCATTTGCGACGCGGTGTAAAATACCGACCCACCACTGGCTGACATTTTTCCGTGCAGGGCACCAACCCGCGTTAGGATCTGAAAATTACCTCCGAACCGCGCAACATGGCGAGCCTCGCGACTGCCGCGCCAGGCGGACGAATGGAGAACAGCCCGAGGCGTGCGGTGGTATTGGCTAAACTGCGATACGCTACCTGGTGACGCAAATCAGAACCTGAAAGAGTAGATCGCTGGCTGCGGTTTCATATAGAAAAAGTGTTAATAATTAATATAAAATTTACAATTTATCTTGTTTGTGGTAACATTTTTGCGTATAAATTTTTCTACTTTAATCAATTTACTCAGTATCTACTTTCAGTGACTGCAAAAATTCTGTACAGCACTTTTTTCCCCTAGCTCCTATATTTTATAATTATTATTTATTTCTAAAATATTATTATTCTATTCTGAAATTAACGGTTCATGCCACCCAGATCTAATAAATTCATTTAAAAAATGGTTACACAATTAAATTATCGTATACATATAGTGTGCTCTACAAGTATTCAAGTAAATACAGTTTAAGTACATACAATATTCTACTTAAAAACTGTATAGAGTCATTGCTGACACTTTTCCTGCCGCAAAATATTATATGATCTGTATTTAAAACTCTTTCACCTTTAACTAAATTGCGGCATGAAGGTGTTGAATTCGTAAAATCACACATGTCATTTATAGGAGGCTTCATTATTATTACTTTAATAAAAAATAAGTACTCTTCAAGCTTAAAGGGCGGTATTCTTAAACGTGTCTTAAGATTAAGATCGTCTTAAGCATTTGCTTAAGATCCCACACAGCACAACGTCCCAGGGACGTCGACAGACCGTCCCAGGTACGTCCCAGGGACGTCTTGTTACTGATCAGGACGTAAAGACGGTCTTTACGTCCTGATCAGTAACAAGACGTCCCTGGGACGTACCTGGGACGGTCTGTCGACGTCCCTGGGACGTTGTGCTGTGTGGGTAACGTTGACATTGATATCAATTATGTACAAAATAAATTATAATTAAATGGAGTCTCCGCTATCTGAGGTGTTTTTATTTGTACATTACATTAGTTTAGTGGATGGGTTTATATATTAGTTTATTATATAAATAAATTTTACATTTAATTTCCTTCCGAATTACGTTGTTCTTGAAGTCAATGTAAGGCACCGCGGGAGGTTATCCTCGCCATTCCGGAGACTCTCCGATAAACTGTTCCCCCGGCATCGCTGAATAATATAATATATGAGGCAGTGACAGTGACAACGCACCAACCCACGTTACAAAATTTTTTTTTCCTACTTTATGTGATTAGTAGAGCCTATTGGAATACATTATTGCTACTAACTAAATTTCGGAAAGACTTGTGGGTTAGTCCGCTGTTGTTCTCATTGCCTCATATAACCTCGAGTCCTCGACGTTCACACTTCACACACATCAACACACATGTTCGAGCATCCTACTCCGTCGCCCACCGAGAAGCGAACGGAATGTCCTTCAATCATTGGTTGTTCTAACAGAATTATTCCGAAAGTTTCCGAACGTGAATGAGCATTATCTTAAGCAAATGCTTTATAAAGACAGTGCTTAAGCAATTGCTTATTCTAAGCAAATGCTTAAGATCATCTTAAGAAACGTTTAGGAATACATGATGTCTTATGTGAAATAAGATCGTCCTCTAGGGGTGCGTTCCACTTGCGCCCAAATCGCCCGCAACGCCCGCGATTTTCATTAAGGTCGGTTCTCCTATACGCGACTGGACACAACGTCAAGAATTTCAAAGTCGATTTTCTTGAAAATGAAGCACAATATCAAAAAATCTTATTCCTCTTTTTCGACTTATTTACTTGTTATAAGTCGAAAAGAAAGAGTAACTTTTTTTTATAACGCGCTTCATTTTCGAGAAAATCGACTTTGAAATTCTTGACGTTGCGTCCAGTCGCGAACGGGGAAACCCACCTTAATGAAAATCACGAGCGTTGCGGGCGATTTGGGCGTAAGTGGAACGCCACCTAGAAGATGATCTTAAGCATTTGCTTAAGACACGTTTAAGAATACCGCCCAAAATGCACGTTCCCGCCGTATTGCAGACTACAACCGACCTACCCTCCGGCCATCTTTGTTTGGTGACGTCACGACCGCCAATCCCAATAGGCGGCGCTCGTATACCGTATCCACGAATCGCCGAGTTGTCGGCCATCTATGCGACTTGGACGAAATTTGTGACAGTAAATTGTGTTGTCGACGCCCAGTTGCTTGTGAGTATTTCGGTTAAATTTAATATATTACGATCTTCGACGTGATACGGTTTTTACCGCGTCAAATTGTGAAAAATGCACTCGGATATATCCGTTCGTACATTCGGATGATGATACTTGACAAGAAAAACTGTTTTATTCGACGGAATATCTACTAAAATGGCGTTCCGGGACGACACAATTGATTCGTAGCAGATAGGTATCTCAGCAGCTGAACCGACTCGTTGCAACTTGACAGACACGTTTCTCGTTGCTGGTACAAAGAATTCTGTTTCGCAAACACGAAGCAACCAAACGAAATGGTTCAACGACGACGACGACGACAACGACGACGACGATACCGGTAGAACGTCGTCGTCGTCGTTGAACCTTTGTGTCCCTCGAGTCTCCGCGAGTGTACGAGTGTACGTACGACAGGACGTTACGGAACGTAACGTGTATGTAGGTAATCCGACATGACTGGATAGGGCATGACAGAACCCATGAGGACTAGACAAGACAAGACGCAAGACACAAGACCGGTCCCATTGGAACGGAACGCGACAGAGATTCATCTTGTATGTCGCTGACGCAATTAATCCGGTATAAGAGTGCTTCCGTCTTAACAAATTATCATCATTTGTCTCTGTAGTAACCTATCATTCTTATCTTTCCCTAGAGAGAGATCTAAGAGAAACAAGGAAAATGCAAACAATTAAATGTGTTGTGGTGGGAGATGGTGCAGTAGGTAAAACTTGTCTTTTGATTTCATATACCACCAACAAATTTCCATCAGAATATGTTCCAACAGTGTTCGACAATTATGCAGTAACTGTTATGATTGGCGGGGAACCGTATACATTAGGATTATTCGATACGGCTGGTAATCGTTAATTTCACATACTTCTCCTGTACACAGTGTTTACCAGTTCAATTACCGAGCTCGTCCGTGGATATAAATTTCGGTTATGCCGCTATATCATTTTACTTACGTCTAATCTTTTGTTCCAAGGTCAGGAGGATTACGATCGATTACGTCCTTTAAGTTATCCCCAGACAGATGTATTTCTGGTATGCTTTTCTGTAGTGTCGCCATCCTCCTTTGAAAACGTCAAAGAAAAGGTAACGCTTCGCGCAAGTTCCACCAACCGATACGTCGATCAACCAAAACGTCCCAACGATTCAATTAGAAATCTTTCATCAGTGGGTTCCAGAAATAACTCATCATTGTCAAAAGACTCCATTCTTATTGGTCGGCACTCAGATAGATTTACGGGACGATGCAGCGACTATCGAGAAACTCGCAAAAAATAAGCAGAAGCCTATATCGGCCGAACAAGGCGAGAAGCTTGCCAAAGAGCTGAAAGCAGTGAAATACGTCGAGTGCAGTGCCCTTACGCAGGTATCGTTGAATTCATTTACGAACTTGGTTTTATTCATTTTAACAGAGCACATTCATCATTTCTTTCGCTTTTCAGAAAGGCTTGAAAAATGTGTTCGACGAAGCGATTCTAGCAGCTTTAGAGCCTCCGGAGCCAGTTAGAAGAAGACGATGTATCGTTTTGTAGAATCTAACTGAAACCTTTTCTAAAGCTCATTTACCGCTGTTCACAACCGAAGAAGACTGTGTGAGTTGAATCGTGCGGTGCGCACGTGAGAATATTTTCGACTATCGATAGTGTTTTGATCTCCGAGTACCGGCGGCTACTCCGAGTACCGTCCTTTCGTTTGCCAACACGTTCGAACGAGAAATTTCCACAAAAGTATAGAGAGGCAGTCATTCTATATGCTTCTTACATAACGGAGTTGCATCGACACGTCGAGGAAGAAAGACACAACGGACGATCGATGGTTTCGTTTAAATCGATTCACAGCAGAGCGAGCATCGATGTACTTGGATGATCGCACGGAAGAAACGATATATAATCACCGAGAACCACAAACATACATACGGATCTCGTATCATCGAAGAATCTGCAAAACATTCAACTGTTTAATACGTAAGACGTTTTTATCGATAAAAATTGGTAGTGTGAATTTTTTAATAAATCAGTTTTAAAAAAAAAACACGATTCGAGTCTATACGAGTATAACCGTCATCTATACATTCTTCCACCTGGACATCTATAATTATTATTTTCTTCTCAGGCGCCGTAAACTTTTCCAAGCTCCTCGTCGAATCCGTTCTCGAAATCCGTTACCGCCTGCCCCATCGTTGCTACGTAAGTACGTACATATGCGTACGTACTAGAAATGATGTATATCGGTGGGTGATTAGATCTTTATTTACATACATTGTTTCACGGTGATATCGCTGAATAATGACGAGGTATCTATAGTACATGTAAAACTTGCTCTTAAATTTGGCCGCTTATCGTACAAGTTTGGTACCTAACTTTGGATTAAAATCGATCACACCCGAATAACGTTTTCGCGTTATCGAGCATCTTACCGTCTACTCTAACACGTTGATACTTGACTTTTAATATGAGACGCTACGCGGCAGGCACTACTCTACCCGCGGTACACCGCCACTACGCGCGTGTCTACGTACGATAGATGACACGCGAGTTTTTACGACACAGCGGTTTTTAACAATCAACACCTCGTTACGCACGGGGTATGTTGAAACTAATCGTTTGGTCTTGTATCCGAACTCGATTGTTTTCGTAATACGAAGAGTATGCAGAATAAACGGATCACTGGCTCACACCCTTCCTTTCAATATTTACCCCCTTTTACTGGTCTTTTGTAGTAATAGTTTCTCGACCTAATCTCTCTCCCTCTCGCAATCATCAGGCGAAAAAGGAGAAGCGATCAGATGGGAAACGGAAGAGGTAGATGCGGGATATCATTGCACAAACGTAGGCCACAAAAGTTGACGTTGCAAACGTTCAGACATTCCAGTTGCTCGAGTGTTACGATCTTTTTCGTCAAGAATTTAGCCAAGTAATCCAAGGTGTAACTTTTTGCACTATAGGCATCATATACGTATGTACGCATATACGTATCTATATGCGTTGCACGCAGAGTTGGGCATTATTCGACTAAATTGTTATTCGACCAACCTTCGAATACGAATTTCGAATAAATGAAGTTATTCGCGACTAACGAATAAATTTTTAGTCGACTAAGTTTGTATTCGATGAACTGACTAAATTTTTAGTCGTTATTCGTTCCTCCTTATTCGTTAGTCGGAGGATCTCCGTGGCGACTAAGCGTCACGAATAGGCCGCTTCGGCTAGAGTCCCGTGGCCCTCGACCTCCGGTCGGGCCGAGGGGAACGCTTGTCGAGTGTAAGGTGATCCGCCCGATACCCCGTAGCAAAAAAAACTGATTAAGAAGTGAGAAATTTCAGGCTCCGCATTTCTCATCAGATCGTCGCAAAGGCGACGCCAAACGACAGTATAACAATGATCTTAGAAAAAAATTTAGTTAGTAATTATTTATTTGTACTTAACAAATTTACTTTAAGTACAACTCGTTGTTCAAACAGCTTGTCCGATAATCTGTTCGCCTTAGGAGAATTTGTAAACGTTGCAAACGAAAATAAACGCTCGACGGAATTTACAATCTTGTGAAATTTGTAAAAATTGACATAGTACGTAATACCGAGCAGCCCCTGGTAGGGGTGGTAGATACACTCGAAAAGCGTTTCCCTTGCCTCATGATACCCCCCTCGGCCCGGCCCGGGGCGGCTCGGGTTCTGACCCCCACTTATTCGTGTCGTTTAGTCGCCACAGCGGGCCTTCGACTAAACGAATAACGAGGAACGAATAACGACTAAATTCTTAGTCGAATACAAATTTAGTCGACTAAAAATTTATTCCAGTTCATCGAATAAAAACTTAGTCGAATAAAAATTTAGTCGAATAATGCCCAACTCTGGTTGCACGCAATCTCCCGGGTCCGGATAATTCCTAATCGATGTATCGCAATTCCTTGTTTTAAATTCAGTTCAACCCGTTGCGAAATAATCTTTTTGTCGGCCACACTTCTGCGTATACGCGCACATAGGTACCTATGTGTACCGAACGTCTCGTAACGTACGTGTATACCTACTTTGGTAAATGTTTGTGGTCGTATCGGTGTACGCATTTTCGCGTGACTAGAGTCGATGATAACGTAAGCGATCGACGTAAAAACTTGATTCTCGAAATGCTACAAGTCTCGAGTCAGCCCCTTGTGTGTACATATCGCGCAACGACGCGAATAATACATATGTGTAGAACCGCGGCAGTCTTTGTGCCGCGTAAAGGCGGTGAATCATTTTCGCGAATATTGCCCATGATTCGATATACGTAGAGTACAAATACATACACCGCTCGGCAGACGTGGACATTCATTCGCGTTTAATGGAGGTTTTCGACATGCGTATGAAAATGTGGCGGTGGTTGGTCGTGTTGTCGTGTCGCGTTGATTGGTGTAGAACGTTTAAACGTTCATCGCGTAATATACCGAATTTTGCGCACGAGTTGGCAAAGACACCCCATTGGGATTATGCGTGACGTACGGGTTGGATGTAAGTAAAATTGCTGGTTGTGGAACGTCGCGAGAGGACAAGCTGGCCGCTCCTTCTGGAACGCCGCGCTCTATCGCCGCGTAAGGGCCGAGAATCTGTTGTCGTTGTTGTTGCTGCTGCTGCTGTTGTTGCTGTAGTTTCGAAGGCGAACAAGGAATTTGCAAGGAAGACGACGATGAAGAAGAGGAGGAGGATGAGGAGGAGGACGACGACGGCGACGAAGAGAACGAGCAGGACGCGGAGGAAAAGGAAGACGAGCACGTGGAGGAAGAGGAGGATGCGGAGGTGGTGGAAGATTGGACGGGAACATTGACGGTAACGTCGTTAGGAATGGATCGAACAGTTCCGTGCATAGATTCGGTAACGTGATTCGGTAGTACGCGCGTAGGCGTCTGCTGCGCCGCTGCGGCGAGCGCGGGCAAGGAAGAGAACGATGATGGTAAGGAAGGCGAATACGAGGACGAGGATGCTAACGAGGAGGGGATCGCGGTGGGGCAAGAAGCGACGGCGGTGGAAGTAGCGATGGTAGAAGAGGACAAAAGGGTAGGAGCCGATTGTAATTCGGAGGGAGATGAAACAACGGCACGTCCCAGCTGCACTTGATAGAATCGATACGAACTTTCAGTGGTTGCCACTCCGCTGCCATTGAACGGGGTGGCGCATCTGGAGGGTGCGAACACGGCATAAGAAGGCGAAGGTGGAGGAGGCACCGCGGCGGTGACTTCCGATGGTAGACGGTAGAACGTGGGTTGATGATAATGTGGGTGATGTTGGTGGTGATGAAGCTGCAACGTATGACCGGCGGCATGGGGGACCGAGGAAGAAGAAAAGGCAAGGCCGGAAATTCGAAAGTCGTCTGGTTGTTGATGGTGATGCAGATGCAGATGCAAGGTTTGTTGCGTGGATGGCGGCAAGGCAATAGGATTAGGGGATGAGATGGAAGTGAGTCGAGGATCATAGAGGGGAGGAGAGGCGGCGGAGGAGGGTAGGGAGTGACCGAGCGAACCAGAAGGTGGTAGAGGGGTAGCAGTATCGCTTCGTGTTAAACTTGACACCGGCGACAGCGAACGATTTCCTGCGTGGTAGTATCTGGATTGCTGTTGCAACGCAGACTGTGGTTGCGGTTGCGATTGCGTTTGCGTTTGCGTTTGCGTTTGCGATCGAAGATCATTCGCGCTCGTCCGAGGGTAGGGATACCTTTCGATGTGGCTAGCATAACTGGGAGATGGATGCGCCGGTAGAATGCGTTGAATGTTTTGATAAGTCGGGTCGGACAGGCCGTTGTACGGAACAAAGTACATGGTACGATAACATTTGCCGTTAGCGGGAAACCCGGTATTCACCGTAGGCACGTTACAATGATAGTTGGATAGCGTTGTTACTAACGGCTCGCGTCTACGAGGATTCGCGGACAGACCGCCGTTGGCCGCGTAATCTCCGTCGTTATTAGCGCCCTCGATCTCTTCGTTTCCGAGCGCGACGCTCCGCGAGGTTCCCGTGTTCGCCGTGTTCGCCGTGTTCAGCTGTTCTTGATAATATTGCTGGCCGCCGTTCCTTGGCTCCTGATGAAAACGAAACGTACCATCGTTCATCGGCAGTTGGGCATGCCGTCGCGTAAACGTATCGTCCGTGTATTGCGCCCGTTCCATCGAATTTTGAGTGGTAACGTTAGTGTTCTCTATAATGGTCTGATAAATGTCATCGATTTGCTTTTGCATCGTGTTTATTCTATTGATCGTATTCGCGTCTCGGTCATCGGTAGCCAAGGCACCAACGAACGCACGCGGGTTGGAATCATCGACCGGTTGCTCGTGGTCGTACGACTCCGCGCGACCGTCGATTTTCACGCTATTACTTTCGTAATAAGTTGGTAAGGAACGCTGAATGTTCGACCTGGGAACATTCGCACTGTCACCTTCTATAACCATTTGGCGAAAAGCTTCCTCGGTATTGTTCGATAGCCGTTGTTTAATACCTGTTACCGATGGCCTACGATTGAATCCATAATCATTCAATTCATCGTCTTCGTCGTCGTCATCGTCGTCGTCATCGTTATTGTCGCCCCCGCCGCCGTTTTCGTCGTCGACGTCGCTGACATCGCCGTTATTTTTCTCATTCTTGCTGTCGCCGTTGTTTTGGAAGCGGTGGCCAGTATCGCGCTGAACTTGGCCAAGATTCTTGTTCTCGGCGGCGGCGGTGGCACGATTGCCGATAACGCCGTTGCGGAGGAGTATAGGCTCGAGTTGTCGCTGATCATCGTCACCATCGGATTTTCCATCGATAACTCTGTCGATTCTATTTTCCGGAGCATAACTGTTCTCGCTATTAACCGGAAGATAGCGATGATCCTCCACTTGGCTGTACCGCCGTTTGATTCTTTCCATGCGAAATTTGTCCTGTTGGACGAACGCAAGCAATTCGTCGGTTATATTATCCCCGATGTCGGGTCTGTCGATAACGATGGGTGGTGTACCTTTGGTAACATCCGGTTGGCCGACAAAGTTCCGATCGCTTTCGCGTAATGCCGCTTCGATGTCTTTTAAATTGTAAGACGCAATCGTGTCGTAACTCATCGCAGACTCGTGGTTCTCGTTCACCATCGTTTTAGTAGAATCGTGGCGGTAATAATCTTCTCGCGTATCGGCACTGTTAACGGTCACGCACGACAATGGCGCCAGACTGGCTAAGAACTGTTTACGCACGTCCGAGTTATTCGGTTTCAGTACGGAGTTTTTCGATTGCTGATACTCTTTGCCAGCGTTGCTATTCTTTTCAACATTTCCCAGACCAAGATCCGGTGTGTTGGAATTTTTCTTGTGGACAAACAGGTCTGTCAGCTTCTTGTACGTCGAGTGATTGTGCGTCGGGTGATCGGCAACGGTGCTGGGACCTAAGCCCAACGGGTGTTGCTTACTATAATTCGTAGCTGCGATCGTCGCCGTCGCCGTCGTCATCGCAGACGTCGTCACTGTTGTTGCACCAGGCAGCGCGTCGAGTCCCGCAGCGACAGGTCCTACCGCTGTTTCCGTAATCATAGTCGGATTTTGAACGAGCATTCTCGACGGTGGCGACGCAGGTTCCTCTTGCCCCGTCGGCGGGGCGCGTACCATTAAATCGGCGGTGTCGCCGCCTTTCATACCCGTTACCGAATCCGGGATCGTCGCAGAATTCGCAGAAACCTCGCTTTCCTCCGGATCCACGCAGGTGAGTCGACGAATTCGCTCCTCCAAGGATAAATTGTTGGAAGGTAGGCTCTTTTTTCGCGAACTCGAACGATACTTGTCGACGAGTCTCCTTCGAAGGGTATTTCTCTCGATCGTTCTACTAATCAGATTCGATTCCTCGCCAAATTCCTTTGGCGGGCATTGCTGCTCGGAAATTGTCGGTCTTTTCAAAGCGTCGATTAAACGCAAACTCTCGGCGGTAACGAGAAGCCTCGCGACATCTTGCCGCGGATCGTCGTGGCAATTCGCCGAAGAGATTAACTTGCCGGGTGGCGCTGGAGGTGGCGAGACAAACTTCGGGTTAGGGAATAATTGCCTGACGGCGGAATTCGGCTTTAGGCTGTTGCCTACTAAACATGAATTGCCGAGCTTAAACACTAGGGAGAGTTCTTTTATATCGGAGGACGTTCCATCTCGAATTATTCGGTCCTCGTCGATGTTCTCTTTCTTATCGGTCGTTACCTTCGTAGGGTATAGCGTTTGTCTCGTATCGCGATCATCAGCAACGCGTTCGTTAATATTATCGATCCTGACGCGAGCATCGTTGTCGTCGGTTAAATTGAAAACGTTCTTCCAATAATCGCTTCTCATTCCATTCGAGGGATCAATGTCCTCCCGTCGCACAACGCGTTCTTCTTCGTCTTCTTCTTCTTCTTCTTCTTCTTCTCCTCCTCCTCCTTCTCCTCCTCCTTCTTCTTCTTCTTCTTCTTGACTGATTTCACGTACAATGCGCCGTTCCGTGACGGTCGTCATTGTTATCGTCTCCACGAGGTACCGGTGCCGCGGCTCTACGAATAAAAGAAGAGTTTGTTGCCGAGTCGTTTAAACGTATCACAAACCTGGACATAAACGTACCGGTAGACGTTGCTCGCTGCAGTCGTTCGCACGATCTCCTTGCGTTTTCATCGTCGTTTTCCGTTACCTCGCGGTCGAATCGGGATTCTCTTTCGGTCTCCGTATCTGGAAAACCATATTACCCGTGAAATATCCATGCGTTGTATGTAAGCATGTACATGTAGAGAGAGGAAAAGCAAAACGCGGGACGTATTGCGTGAATGTAGATACATATTCGCGGTAGAGAGCAGCGAAACAGATGCGACAAGCAAATTTAAAAAGGTGCCGGTCACTTTCTTCAGGAATGCACGCGAACGGCCTTGTTGGGTAAGTACCGCGTGAAAACACCGGAGACACGCTCCGCTGTACTTCCGGTGAGGGTCGGCGAGCGTGTGCCGCTAACGACACGTTCGGGAACGACAGTAAGGACGCGATCGATGCTCACGCGTCTACGCATGTCCGTATCATTTCCCGGCGAGTATTTCGCTGCACGCGATATAACGAAATTCCCGTGTCGCCGTAAAGCACGGACCATCGGACGAGAACAGGTGTTGGGAGAACGGTGCTAAGAGCAATCGACACAGTCTTTTATCGATTATCAGTGGGCTGCGGTAGGAGCGCATATATTATACATAGCTTTAAACGTATCCGTAATTCCGTACGGTAGTAGGTCCGTAGATACCTGCTTGTGTTGTATTTGGTACGTCTTGACGCTAAAAGCGAAGCAAGATCTTAGCTCCTATCTCGACAAAAACCACCCAAGTACTTGGTTGGAATTCGTGGCACGCGATTTTCGAGTCTTATGCAGCGAACGCACGGTAGGAGTAAAGTATGTACGCATCGTGGGAAAAAGTACGTGGCCTCGATCCAAGGAGTTCATTAGTAAACCCCTGTGTGTTACGCGCAAGCGAATTCTATGGGAACACGGGAGAGATACGCGGGAGAGCGTATATACGTAGCCATATCTACCTATGTATGTAGTCGGCACGCTTCGCGCAACACTTTTTTATTCCCGTTCGTTGATCCGAGGAAACGATATACCTAGCGCGTGTTTGTTTGAAAAATTAATAATACATAAACAACGATAAGCGGCATCCCAATCGTGGCTCACCTGTCTTTCGTTGACAGTCAAGATAATTTAACGACGTTTGCGAGCTACATTCCGGTATGCTGGAAACATCGCCGCTGGAGTAGATGTCTTTATAGCCCTCCGGTGGGCTCAACGTTTCTTGTTGATGCTCTTGCCGTGGTAGAGGCGACGGCGACGGCGACGACGACGACGACGACGACGACCCGTTTAGCGGTGGTGGTGTCGCCGGCAGCGGCGGCGGAGCAGGAGGTGGTGGTGGTGGTGCAGGTGCTAATGCCGGTGTCGGTATTGGTATCGCCGGCGGTGGTGGCTGTGTAGCAGTTGCCGACGACGATGGTGTCGTCGATGCTGGCGGTACGATAGATACATTCGTCTCGGTGGATCGTTTCCGATCTCCATCCTCCTTTGGTCCATCTATCCTATCCCGTTTCTTTTTACCGTGTACCTCCGCGTTAGCCGCCTTATCCGTATTTCTCGCTTTTACCAATTCTTGGTCTTTCGCCTCTTCTACTTTTAGCTCCTCCCGCGTCACTTTCTGCTCGCGTTCGTGTCGTTGCCGCTGTTCCGCCTCCACTACCTCTTCCTCCTCTCGATTGGCACCATCATCTTCCTCCTCCTCCTCCTCCTCCTCCTCCTCCTCCTCCCCTTCTTCTTCTTCGTCATCTTCCGGCCCTATTCCGTCGTACTCCTCTTCGTCTTGGTCCTCAACACGCAATTCCACGCAATTGAACCGTTCAGCCCCGCAACCTTGCCTCCTCGCCCCATGACCGTGTATTATTTCTTCGTCCCTTTCAACGTCGTCGCGGTATCGACCGTTATCCGAGACGCCGAATCGGAGATTCAATTCGGCACGACATTCCCTGCAATTTCCCAATCGTATCAATTCGTGCTCCTGACAGCAACAGTCGCAGTCTTCCTCGTAATCTGGACAACATTCTTCTTTTATCAGTATTATATAATCCGCCGCGAAGAATTCATTTAGTTTTTCATTGATCACTACTCGATTCTTCTGCGACCTGGCTTTAGATTGGCCGGGCTTTTTCAACAGGGACTTGAGAATCTTCGCAGGCTGCTCCGCCGGAAGTTTGCTTCCGTGCTCCTTCATTATCGGGCTTCCTCTCTGTCTCCTTTTATCTCCGTACACGTATAGAGTACGCGTACATGTGTGTATAATCCCTCCGTACCTTTAGTACCTATTCCGCTGCTTCGCGGCTTTACCACCACCCGTTCGTCTACCTTTCACGCTACCCTCACGGTAATGAGCTTTATTTCTCGCTGCACCATGAAAAAGAGGGCACCGCGAGGTGCAGGCGCCCTCACGATTCCTACCACCGCTATCGATCGATCGTCAGCGATCGATCCTCCACGATGGTCTCAAATGATCGTATCATTCGGCGGGCAGACCATACTTCTGTGCGCGCGTCTCTCACCGATCTCTAGTTCCTAAGGTCGTGTTCAGATATATTGGCCGGTGAGTTTCGCGAGGGGTATGCTCCCACCATACCGCTTGCCTGCCTCGATGCTCCTTTTCTCAACGCTTTCTGACTCGCTCTCGCCTTCGCAGAACAAGAGTGAGCCAGAAGTGGTGGGGGTTAGCGCCCAGCTCCTGACGTGTAGGCCAAACCGAGTTCTTAGCGTGGAAGTACATACATCAGAACAGGTGTGCGTTAGCTCCGGAAAAATTCAGGAGTTTTATTGGTCAGAACATTGATTCGTAACGCACACAGCTATTACGCTAAGAATAAATAACAGCCGAACGGCTAAGTTCAGGCGGAGCTGAGCAGCGTCCCCGTTACCCCGCCATAGCCTTCGGGGGCCAAGCAACTCCAACTGACAAATCCGCGATCGTCAGACGGTGGTGGCTGATTTCTCCTCGATCGCTGCTCGCGAAAACGAGCTCACCGGCCAATATATCTGAACACGACCTTAGGAAACAACACTACTTTCGGCGGCATTACAAAACCAGAGGGTTACCAGCGTGGATCAGGGTTGGAACGCCGCGGATGGAAACGTTCGTACGTTGAAAGCGAAAATCGATCGCCGGAGAGCTTCCCGTAAGAACGGTGGTTCGGAACGTTATTATGTATCATCGTCACGACCAACAACAAGAACGGTGCCAACGCTCGTTGCCGACTCCGTTACAAGTAGGCGCCATCGGCCACCACCACCACCGCCACCGTTTTCTTTTCAACGCTATCGTTAGCTCGTCTTTACGTTGCTCGCATCACCGCCATCACGATCCACTCAATGCACGGTGTTTCGTTTACAGCGTGCAAGCGAACGCTCGCTTCTAATAACACTACCGTTTTATCGATCTTGGACGACGAACGTTGGGCGCACTTCTAAACGGCACGACGCGCCGTCATGGTTCTCATGACTCGTACTTTCACCGTAAATCGCGCACATACACACACACGCGCACGCACACATATGTATATCGAGTAGTCGCACCGAGCGCGCACAACTCAGCACCGAAGACCGAGAATGAAGCGCCTTACGATTCCAGCAGATCGAAATGGATGCAGTCGTAACACTTTGACATTTGCGAATTCGATCCGCAAATGTAAACGATTTCGGCACCGCCAACGGGAATACGATACTGCTTATAATCGCAATTTCAACGTATTTATCCTCCGCGCGTTAAACGTAACCAGCGTCGTTGAGAAAAACTGGTCAGAGTGACCGCGGTACACTGGTAGCTTTCAATTCGAAACGAACGTACCACTGGCTATCATCAGACTGTTTCGACCTCGAGAGGACTCTACCGACCAACCGTGCTCGGAAATGGAACGGGCCGTCGTCCTCCGTTCGCCGTCGGTTATCTTCGGTCTTCGTCTACGCTGTCAGTATTCGCACGCGCGCGCGCGCGTCGTACCTCCGTCCTACACTTTGCCCGTGGATTTCCAACTACTCCGGCGGCTACAAAAGTATATCATGTTTCTGTAATTAGCCGCAAGGGAAGCGTCACAAAACAATTCGTGGGAATATTTCTTCGAATCCATTGGGAAAGAATTTTGCCGAAACAAAGCGTACCTAGATAGTACGCAACAGCAGTTTTTCGAAAGTTTCCCGCTGTAACATGCGCAGTAATCAATACGAGAGGGCGAATTTATGCTCCCGTGTTCCCTGGACTCGTCGCGACGCGGCGAATGCATGTACGTTTCGATGTGAAACGAAAAAGAGATGAACCGTTGGTCGCTGTCATATCGCTGATTACGAATAATTGGTTATTTCGCTTCCCTCGTATGTACACAAGTTGGAAAACATTTTTGCTCCAATCGCCTCCGCGTATGCAGGTAGATAGGTAGGTAGGTACCATCGACGAAGTATAGGGTAGACCTATCACCTTATGGGACTTCGTGTCACCATCGACGAAGTATAGGATAGACCTATCATCTTATGGGACTTCGTGTCACCGCCCAAACTGTATTACCGACCCATAATTTCAGGACTGAATTCAGCGGCCTCTGTTCATGAACTATACGTGTGACTTGTTTAGAGTGATATTCGACTCGCGAAATCAGATATTCGACTCGCGGAATCAGATATTCGACTCGCGGAATCAGATATTCGACTCGCGGAAACAGATATTCGACTCGTATAGTGTTAATAGAGGAGGATAAATGCATGTTGGAGTATTTAAGCAAGATACTGGAACTGATGGGTTTTTCACAATTTTTAAAGTACTCTCTGCTTCAGCACCTTATTGAGATATACCAAGTTACAATTCCTTGCTGAGGTATTCCTACTTAGTTATAACGTACTGTATTTTTTAAACAAATTAAGTAAACATACTAAAACATACTAAGTTCGGACTTTGCATTTTTCGTAGCAGTTTTCATCCTATTTAGTTTCAATTCTAACCGCTTGTAGCACAGACGAGGTATAGAATAGACCTATCACCTTATGGGACTTGGTGTCACCACCCAAACTGTGTTACCGACCCATAACTCGAGGACTGAATCTGGCGGCCTCTGTTCATGAACAGCGTCCAATACCGGAACTACTCTGAAATGTGTTGAAATGCTGAAAGGTGTGTGCGTGCTTGTATACGTGTGACTTGTTCAGAGTGACTGTTCGACATAGAGGGCAGGCTTTCGTTACGCTACGCTTTGGCTCGGCTTGTCAACGACTCACGTGGATTCACGTGGATTTTTCTCCGAAAATCTATTTCGGTGATCCGAAGACTATATGGCGCCGAAATATGGCTCTTCTTAAAAGCTTATACAAACTATAAATTGCAAGATGACATTGATTGTTAGTACTTTACGTGTTGTGGAACACTTAACTAACATTTTCGCGTGTCTAAATAGACGGTGCCCATCCTACAACACGTATAAATCATTGAGAACAAGGAATCCAAACGTTTTTGTAAAATTTTGTATTCGTAGTTTTCGGGACCCGAGGACATTTTGCAATAGTTTATTTATTACTTGGGAACGGTGGATTAGTAGTTAAAACTCTATGTTTCGTTACAAATTGATTGGCCGTTTCCCCTTATTAACTATTTTATGGATTTAAAAATTGTAAATAGTACCCGAGCGTATCGCTTGCGTTAAGGTCTGTTTTGATTATTCCTAGATATGTACATATGAGAACACAGCTATTGTACTTTTTAAAGCACAAGTGAAAAAAAGGTTCTGGATTTACGGACGTCGCGACTCGCGAGTGAGATGAAATGGGAGGGAATAAGAGAGAATGAAAGCAAGTGAGAAACGGCACGAAGGTCTTTTACGCGACAAACGATCATTCTGGCAGCGGCAACAAAGTATGATACATTGTCTTCTTGCGTTCTCCGTGCGCCTGATTTTCGCATGTCGATGTCGGTCCACGGACGAGCTATGCCTAAACGCCCGTATTGAAGCAGATTTCACTTTCTTCTATAAATTCTGCAAATGCAGTAATCAGTAGCTAAATGCGGAAAACATGTATATACAGTGTGCACATGCTAAGGTAATTGTTAGATGAAATTTTTACATTCCCTGTTTCGTCTTTATTCGAGCATTTATGGAAAATTAGTGACATTTTTTTAATAAAAGGAAAATCAAACACGACGTCATTGGGACAAGTAGGTATGTACATATGAGATAGTGCTGAAAGAAACGAACTGTTTTTTATATGAAATATGCCCTTTTTATTTATTTATTAAAATCTAATGGACACTGCTTTCGGGGATGAATCTACACTTCTGGTTCGGTGGACATTTGTAAAAAGAATTGCCTCAGAATTGGCAGAAATATAGCTGTGTTGTGTACCAGGAAATTAGACTCTCGTTCAAAACTTAAACACTAAGTTTATTCAAAAGCAAATATTCTAAATTCTGATACATGGAGGTTTACGGTGAATACAAGTATACGAGCTCTAACTGCTTGAACGCTCTGTAACTGACTGCAGCTCGAATTCGACTAGCTAAGGGCCCTACAGGCAGGCAGCCCTTGCGGAAAAACCCAAACAACGTTTCACGCCCCCATCGGCTCGCTTGGGAGAGCGTAACGACGGTCGAAATCAGTCCCACGCTTTCTAATGAAAGACAGGGTGAAGTGCTGGAAAGCTTGTTTGTTGACGAAAGCCAGACGGATCTCCAACAGCTGGGCTTCGAAATGAGTGTAAGTTCTAAAAAAAATTCTAACTTCGTTTTCCTGGGGTGCGAGTTCAAGTTCATGTTGCACGGTTTAATTTTTTCATTAGTTTTACTCTTTAAAATAATTTTTTAGGGTTTAATTGTTTTTTTCAATGTACCTATATCAACAAAAAACATGCAATCAAAGCAGAAATGTATTCTTCAGATACCGTTCTTACTAGTCTCCAAATATACTTTAAATTCTAATTGTAAGTTATTTAAATAAATTTTTACATTATCACTTAATGGAAGAAAGAGGAGGAGGAAGTATAAGTAACGGATTCATGCGCAATCGGGGTAATTGTAGGAAGGGCGTCGTGTTTGGCTTTCCTTTCATCTGGAAAATTTCATACAATATGTTACAAATACTGTGATGAAAATAAAATAGAAAATATAAAAATTTCATTTTTCAATAGTATGGATGATTTTGTCTAACACGCGTTCCCGCTTTTGGCTACTGATCGCTACCTGGCCGCGCGAGCGAGCTGCGGCACGAATAATTTTTTTCGTATAAATAAGCGATCAGGCCCGCCGTGCACGTGAAGGATGCAGTATCAGACGCCCGAAAGACAAGAGCGAGACAATGTATCCAACGCATCGTCTGTCTCACGTCTGTCAGCACTCAACCGATGCACCAAACTCATAATTACTTAGGACATACATACATACAGATGTACATACTTAAGAATGTTAGAGACGGTGCAATTTTAATTGTTAACATCCTGTCAAGTTCTAGCCATCTGCTTGCAAAAAGTGTTATTGGCATATTTGACTTGACAAGTGCTACGAACTGGAAAAGATTCGTTAAGAGCAAGCGCCTGATTTAGCGAGCTCTGCTTGCAAGACTTGATTTTTACCTTCGGGTGCATCGCGTTTCTGGGAACGGCATTTGTTTTAAAAAGAAAGACGAACTTTTCGGGGGCCCGGACCTCAACAATCGATGAGAAAAATGCCGCATTTCGACTGAACGTTCGCTATCGTATTATTTGTTGGGCTTTAAAAAAATGTTATTATATTACTTCTCGCTGTACCAATTTTTTGCCGTACCTTCCTCATACCAAACTGCGTCGTAATTGGTTTCATTTTAGTAGAAAAACCTGACATACAATACAGATGTTTGCATAATGATGAAAAAATATAAAAAAAATATTTTTTTATTAGAGGATAGTGCATATTAATGCCCCTGTATTCCTTCCAAGCGCCGACCAACATGTTGTCATAAAGAGTCGGTAGCTGCTGAACAATTTTAGAAACCTGTGTAAACCTGATACCTATATTTCCATATTTAGAAGAGTGATAGGAACTAGAGGAAATACTGTATTGAGTTGTCTCAAGCGTAAATGTTGTAAAACGTTTATATGTAAGACCGACTCGAAAAATCCGATCTTACCATATTTTATGGCAGGAAGAAAGTCAGAGAAGCATGTATTTAGACGCGTAATATAACATTTTTAATAGTTTTCTTAACAGGTTAGTCAATTGAATGTCAGGGGGGCTTAAACTAATTATTTAAAATTTTAAAGACTGTTCTTCGAGATATAAAATAATTAATTATGGCTATAGTCCCTAGTAATAATCGCACTAAATATAAACAATTTAATGAAATAACTTTTCTCCCACTTGGGACCACAAGTCAATTTTCCGCGGAAGAGAAAATGCGCAGGCTGGATGCGCGTGATTATTATATGGTTGGCGCCGCAAAGTGACAGAAAATATAACCTATGTATATGCTATATGAGAATAAATGTTTATTCGCTATTTCGTTCTTTTACGCTACATTTGTGAACATTTTATCATCCTTCCTAAACATTATTATTACGCCGCAACAGTATCTTTGGGAATTCGGGTATAGCATATAGGTTATATTTTCTGTCATTTCGAGGACAGAAAATTCGCTCATCGAAGTGACAGAAAATATAATCTAACTAAGAGACTGTACAAATGCTTATTACGCATTGTATTTATATAATATTTCTGATCGAAATTTATAGAAATACGTGCAAATTATGCTTCTATCAAAATTTATTAGTAAACGGAATTATACAACACGTTTCTTCAAATTAGTCGTAACATTCAGGCCGTTTTAGATTTTAAATGTTTCCGATAAGATTTAGTTTTAATTCCTATCACGCGTAGCATTACAATTTGTTTCAAGACTTCACCGGTAACGTTGCATGCGACACTAAAATGGTAATGGGGTCCTAGGACCCCCCAAACCGGTGACACAAAAATACATTGGTTGATAGGTCTATTCTATACCTCGTCTGTGATATCATCGACGAAGTATAGGATAGACCTATCACCTTATGGGACTTCGTGTCACCGCCCAAACTGTGTTACCGATCCATAATTTGAGGACTGAATTCAGCGGCCTCTGTTCATGAACTATACGTGTGACATGTTTAGAGTGACAGCTTGACATAGAGAGCAGGCTTTCGTTACTCTACGCTTTGGCTCGATTTGTCAACGACTCACGTGGACTCAAGGAACAACCTTTTGGGAAATATGGCACCAAGATTGCTATTGGAGTCTTTTTTTTAATATTGTTGGAGAAATAAAATGTAATTGAAGGATAAATATTTGGAATTACTTCTGGACGGATGGAATAGAGATTAATGAAGATAGATGATCGCAGCCAATCGGCTCATATTATTTGTCCTGGAATTAATAATTGTATTACAATGTTACTTGTGATACGATTAGTAATTATACTTCAAATAATACAGATTGCCCAGGTCTCACCACGTGGAGGCGCTGCGAGTGGAGACCCGCCCTAACCGCGGCCCATCCGCCCTCCTTTTATGCAAAAATTTATTTTCATTTCCATAAATCCCCCTGATGCAGGGTTGCAAAACGATCCTCGATCGCTCCACAACCGGGCAACAGAAGGAGTCCTTCTGTAAAAAGCTACCGCGATGAAGCTAAGCAGAATTTAAAACATTTCTTTGTTTCTTTCATTTCAAATTTTAAGAATATCTGGTATATTCCTACCATGATAATTATTCACAAAATTGGGAATGAAACAAAGAGAAAGGGGGGGGGGGGGGAATTTTGGGGAAATTATCAGGGAAAACACTGATAATGATATATCATTATAAGGTAAAACTTTTAGCAAAAAGTTTTTCTATGCCAGTGCATATTTCCTATGCCTACTTAAATACTAATAATTCCTACATATACGAGCGCTCGTATTTAATAATTGCTACTTATATTTAGTTAAACACTGCAGTGTTTATCTTTTTCCTTAAAAACTACTTAATTCTAAGTGGCCACTAAACACATTACCTCAGGGCTGAGCAACTTGTTCGCCGCCGCGGGCCGCACAGTCCCCACTACCAATCAGCCGGCAAGAGCAGGCAAGTCGGGGAACGGGCCGCATGCGGCCCATGGGCCGCGGGTTGCCCAGCCCTGCATTACCTAACGATGTACATATCTACTTAAATTTAAATAATGACCTGCTTAATATAAATCTGAATGTGTCGCGTGTTTCTTACTTCCCTCGATGGACCCACGATGTTTATACCTTAAACATTCTCAAAAGTATTAATAAAAATTCCTTGAGTTTTGGTTTCTCATGGATGATGAACCTGAAATCCTCTTTTTGCAATATTCTTCGCACATAATACTCTGCAACAGAAACTTTATCAGTGGATTAGTACCTACAATCTATCTCGATTAAGTAATGTAATTTCAACAAATATAGTATTTTCATTGAATCACTATTGCCCAAAATATTGAAATATCATATTTGAAGCTACAAGCCAAAACTCAATATGGAATATCGATTTGGTATTAAGATGAAAGAAGGAAAAGATTAAAAAATACTGCTTCATTGTCAGCAGACAAGGGTAGGCAATCAAAACTTTAGCAATTGATGAAAAAGAAGCTACTTATAATGATATTACATTTCATTTCGAAGTAATCGATATTTATAAATTTAAGCACTTTGCTTCTAGTTTCCTTCTAGTTTCTCATTAATTGGCATCTTCAAAGTTTAGGTATGTATCAATGACTCGACTATACAATAATCAAAAACATTTATGCAAATGTTCAAGATTGGAATAATTGCACTTTACTGCACAGTAAACGAAGTTACTTTCATACAGAAAGTGGCAACAACGAGCACGCATTAGTTTTGAAAATTTACTATCAATACAAAGTGCCGAATTGCATTTACCTACTTTTTCAGTGCAAATTTCGTTTCAACATCATCAAATTAAGCAACAATCGCGGGTGAATTTTGATCAATGCAAAGGAATGTTGAAACTTTATAAAAATAAAGAACTACATTTCTTATCAATCTGAAAATAAATACAACGATTGGCGAAGTTACTATGCAAAAACCAGCAACGCTAATGAGGAATAGCTGCTACTACTTTTCAAAGACTCTAATTAGAACTTCAATTGAATGGAGGTGTGTCAGAAATCTGTAATTTCTGTTACAAATAATGAATCACACCTTTCATCGCCATTCTTTCAGTCATAAAATAAATTTTTTCCGATGCCATTTTATGAAAATTGGACCTTCAATTTTAAAAATATTCTAAAAAAGATAAAAAACATTTTTTTGCAAGATATGAATATACTTTTAAATAAATATTTCCAGCGACAAACACTCGATTCAAGGGTGGGTAGGTGAGTGGTAAGAGAAGGAGGAAGGTGCAGCCGCGTAGGGCTGTTAGAAAAAATGATCAGTAGCCAGAAGGGCAGCAGATCATTTTCCACTCATTAATGCAAGAAAAACCGTGAGTGGGCCGCTTCTTTCTTTCGCAACGCTAACTTATTACAGACTAAAATCAACTCCCGAGCATAGTCACTAGGACTTTGGACTACTCGCAGCACTAATTTCTCAAACAACTTCAAAATTCCCGAATGGTGCTTCATTACTGAAAATTCTACCGTACTTGTTACAAATACCGAATAGCAAGCAAAAAAGCTCCCAAGGAGCTACACTACTCTGAAAAGTATAAAAAGCTACCGAGAATCACCACGTAGGTGGTTTCATTTTTCGCAACACTAATAAAAATTCAGTGCACCTGTGTCTCGTAATACGCAACTCTAACTTTAATTCGTTGCAGCCTTCCTGAAGGCTGTGCAGCAAATCCAGCTGCTCGTGACTCCTTGGTCCCAGGAACATGTCTCCAGACATGTTCCAGGACAGTTTTGGGGCATTGGGGGCTGGGGGCGCAACACTAATTACAAACGCGATCAGTCATCATCGCAACACTAACTCGAAAGAATATTAAGAATCAAACTAGGAAGACTAATTAAAAACACGCGATCAGTCGCATCGCAACTCTAATAAAAACAATACCTACTATGAATCAAAAGTAATGCAATAAATCAAACTCTAGTAACTCGAATTTAAAACACAAGAACAATTTCAAAAACAATCGCGACTCTTTTTTCGGAGAACTACAAACAACCACGGTCGATATTCATTCGCAACGCTATGCTGGAACCAAACGCGGGGAATACTCGATACGCAACGCTAATTCAAACCGTGATCAACATTTAGTCGCAACACTAACTGGACCCGTAATCTTCTTCGCAACCCTAATTGAAAACGCGGTATGCTCAATTTAAGGGAGGCGGGGGGTGTCGATGGGTCAGCCTATGGCCAACCAAACTACTGCTACTTCTACAACTACAGGCGAGCATAATGGCAAAAGAAGAATGACCCTGCACCCGAAGATGCAGGGCCATTCTTGGTAGCCCACATGACGTGGCCTCTTCTCTGGCCGGGCTATCTTCGGCTCTTTGGCCACTTCTTGCTTCGGGCGGTCCGCCCTTCTGAAAGTTAATAGCCCGCTCAAGCCCGTCCTGCCGACCGCGACCAGCGACAATGTGCAATGTCCCACTGGCGTCAAAAAGTCGACACAGCGAGGCTAGAAGCGAGGGCATACCCCACTCGCGCTAGTCTCGCCGTCGACTTTTCTCACAAATTTCCTGAAAGCAGGCCATCGCGCGAGGGAACATGCGATCAGAGAATACGATGACCTGCCCCGGCCCTACCTACTTATATTTAAGTCACACATTCGTACCAGAAGGTAAGTTACCTATCCTAAACCACACCTATATTTAAAAATTGGCAAAACAGTCTCTCAAACACAATCACCGTCAACTCGCTCCACGATTCTCAAGCATCGCCGCCCGGGTGCAAAGCCTACACTAGAGAGACCGTCCCGGGACGACTCCGTCACCCGAGCTTGGCCACAATCACACTCTAATAGGTACGTACCAGTTTTCACTGAAATCGGCTGGCAAAGGCAGTGACCATTGCGTATACGTACGATTAACATAGCAATTCATTATTTTCAATTTCAAACAATGTGCACTATACGTATTATGTACGTACATCAATCGTTATTACTTTCTCGGTTGATTGTACGAGATTGATTGAGTTTCATATTCCAAGATTATTTACTAGAATGATCATCGTGCGCAACAAGGAATATGATACATTGATATCATTATTGCAATGAATAATAATGTAATTTTATAGTTTTGTTAACATGGTCTTTGATAAAAATTCCGACGCAAATTCCACCGCCTAACCACACAAACACACACAGGTGGAAAATGCGGCGTGCACGAAACACTAACGCAATGCCAGCCGCCGACATATATTTAATTAATAAACAAAGTCATCGTGCCCCATTGCCTTGATTCACCCCAGTAGCGCATGGGCACGTGGATGTGTTAAAAGGCAATGGGTACGGAAAGATATCCTGAAAATCCTCAACTAGAAAGTATGATTAGTCTGTATAGTGTCTAGCAAGGTAAGGTATTGTTTCATTTTATATTATTAAACAAAATGGCTTGACTTTCAACTTGTGAATAGTTTAAACTTTGATAAATAAGAAATGACTCTACTTTAGATGAAGAAAAGGACTCTACTCGACATTCAATTAGCAAGAAAAAAGACTCTCCAATTGAATTATTTAAGAAAATGACTCTAAATCATGAAAAATTTACGTCAATAATTTAAAACGGGCGATTCCAGCGTCAAAGTAAATTTCATATAACAAGAAAGTATGTTCTCATGCTAATTACTTTGAATCTGAAATTTGCCCACCCTCAATAATTGTCTTCTTGCATATGGAAATTAATTATTCTATTCTGTACGCAAACGAGTGACCTTTATAAGAAAGGAATTACACTTGTATGCCTGTTATCATTTAGACATCAAGTTATTTTTGAACACGTAGTTAAAAAAGAAAATCCAAGTCATTTTAATCGTCGCAATGACGAAATCGGAGGGCATCCGATTTTTCCACTACTTTTCTGAGCTGCTATGCACCTTTATGTGCATTATTTAATAAATATCTACATCAATGTATTCAATGTATCAATGATAAACATTCGCGTTAGGAATCGTTTATCATGGGAATTATGATTACAATTTGATGATATTGAAACGGCGCGGCGTACAAGAAGACCCTAGCCCTCGTCTAATAAATACATACATAGACAAAACACGGTTACAATTCACGGGCATGGTTACCATACCCGCGATCATTATGCTCGCCAAAGCACGTATACAACCGGTCACTCGTGTCGATTCGGACCAAACGTCTTACGACATGATTGAGTGACCAGAGGAACCATAATGCATGCGCACTCACATTTCGCTGTGCCCCGGTGACGAAGACGCCAACACCGCTCCTTACTGGTCAAATAAAGTCATCAGGCTGGTCAGAAGAAGTCATCAGGCTGCTCAGCTGCGCCAAAACTGTAACAAAGGAACAGAACACGATTATAATTTCATTTAAAGTTACGATTGTTTGAACTCTGATAAAGAATCACGAAGCAATTCAAAACTATCGAAACTTTTTATCATTTTAACATTTTAAGAACACTTTTTTCAAAAATTTTGAAGAATAAACGCTACTTTAAAGGAATTAAATGAAATACATAGATACTCACATCTTTCCATTAATATTCTGCGCACAAATCTCCTCTTCAGCTGACGCACTGACTCTAATTCCCGATACCGAGTTTCGCTTTCAATAGTAAAAAAATAAAGAAATAGAATACTACTAACGCGCCCCAAAGATCGTAATTTGCGAACAAACCGCTGAATCTATTCTCGCGATTCTAAGCTCAGAGCCGCGACGCTCGTGAAAGAATGTTAATTGCGTAGAAAACACTGACTCTACCCTCGCGTATCCCCAAATTGTAAACGAAACTCTACTATGAGCAACTGTGCTCTTCAAAATAGAAAACTTCATACGTCATAAACACTGACTATTTGGCCGCATTGAGCGCGGCCACAAACTCTGAAAAATAAATAGGATAGGAACATCTAACGGTGGGATAGGTGTGGTTTCATGGAGTGTTTGTCGCGAGGATGTAACATGTTCGTGTTATTCGAATAATAGTTTAAAATATAGCACGATCTTTATAAATTTCCAAAATTCATGGCAAGAATCAAAATTCGTTAATTATTCATGATTGAGTAGCATGTCCTTGTTTCAACTACGCAGTTTCTCTATATAAAGAACAAAATTTGAATCCAAAACCGAACGTAAATGCAATTACAACCGCTTCATAGAGATAGATTCTTAAAAATCATTGAAATATAATTGAATTCTACGTAAACGCGACCGAAATGCAATAGAATTCGACCATTCCAATATATCGTGAACATCTACTGACGCCATTTTAAAAATTTAAAACAGATCTAATTAAAATTATTCAATGTGTCATAATTTAATCTTTTCCCACTGTATCCCAATACTAATCGACTGCAAAGTTGCCCAGCACCCTCACAGCCAACAATGATTCAATAAAATAACGTTATCAGATACGTATTATACCACACGTATTGCCACTTCTTCTTTCCAAGGAATGACCGACCAGACGGCACACAAGCCCCGTTCAAATTAACGGTCAAGTGTCATGGCGTCGCCTGCCCTTTGCGTTCGAATCCTGCGTCAGCGTCTGTAACCGACCGATGCAACAAGTTTGAAATAAATGCATTAAAACATTCGTAGGGGAATTAATCAACGAATAAAGTTGAAATATGCCCGAAAAGCGATGTAATTGAATACCGAGACACGATATGTGTGCACTAAATGTGCAGAAATATCGTTGAGGCAACGAAGGGAATACGCGACGAACATTTAACCGTTTTCTCGCGATGTTTAATCAATTTCGGGACGAAAGTGTATTAATAGTAGGAGCAAGGGACGATAGATAGTAAAGAAGAAGAATAATAATGATAGGGGTAATTAGGTGGCGATAGATAATGTAGGTAGGTGTACCATTTACATAAATATGGAGCTATCGAAGCATTCGAAGCGTCTTAACTCAACGATGTCCGCGGGACGAATGACCCCCGCGTCCCGCCGCTATACCTTTGCGAATATGGGCTTAGGTGGGGGGAGACCAGGCAGGCCTCGCGACGCAATACACACGTACATACTTCCGAAACGTGGAATATCGGTCTGTTATTCTACGCCGAGTGACGTATATCGCGGCTAGTGGCCGATCCGTGTGAACAGAGGACAGAGGTGACTTCCAAAGCGGGCATGGCTCGGTCATAACAACACAACAGTCCTTTCTACCACACACGTTCTGCTACAGATAAAATAGAAATATTATGCGTAATAATATTTCCTTGGTTTATGAAATATCTAGCATCTACATTCTACATACAGTACACTTTACTAAAGCTTGTAAAAATGAACACACATGGCTTAATTAATAAGTATATATTCGTAAATTACTGTAATATATGATATACAGTTTCTTATTGGAAAACTTTTTACAAGCTTCGCGATTGTTGGATATTTCGTGTCTGGCGTGAGTGCATGATAGAATGTAAAGGTCCAAATTGAATCAACACTCCAAGAGGAGATACTGCGATTATGGTTTATTGTTTAAAGAAGGAAAGATGTGCCTTTTCTGATTAAGCCGCGTGGGCATCGATATTCTTTGTCTCGGCTCTCGATGGAGCCATTCGTTCTTTGCGACTTGTCTGTTACAGACGTATATTCCAACTTCTTTCTTATTCAAAGTTTTAGATTGTAGTAACAAAAGACTTGTTTTAATTAATCGCCTACCCCACAACCAACAGCGATACAGTCGAGATACCAATCCCGTGTTACCATTTGCACATAAAATGAATACTCATTCTGCCTATGTACATTTGCGTGAGCATAGTGAGGCGTTAGTAATTAACACGATAGGTAATGAAAGCTCCACGGAAAGTAGATATAAGTAAGAGAAGCAATCGCGAGATCTAATTTTCGTCAAATATTGATATTGGTTGATACAGTTACTCACAAAATTGAGCGTACACCTAGGTTGGTAACGAAAATTTGCGGGAAAATGAATACAAACACACATATTCAAAAATGAAAACACAATATATATTTTATACGTATATTTTACCAAATAATTCGTAAAAAAAATTTAAATAAAATGGACTATAATTTGTCTATATTTAACAAAAATAGTAAAAGTACACGTACCTATTTTAGTGACACACAATTGAGCGTACACCTTGTTAAAATACTATTTACAAACTTATACTAAATCATTTCATTTATTAATACTTCGTCGCATATCCCCTGGCATCAATTACGGTTTGTAAGCGACGTGGCATAGAATAAATTAAGTGTTTTATTAAAAAAGAAGGAATATTTTCCCATTATTCTCTGAATTTTCGTTTGAAATCTTGTATATTCGTAAAATTGTTATTTGCCATCCTGGATTTTATTTCTCCCCAGACATTCTCGATGGGATTGAGATCGGGTGACTGGGGAGGTGTTTTTAGCATCTTTGGGATATTATACAGCAGACATAATTGAACTATATATATGATGAATGCTTTGGATCATTATCTTGTTGAATGTAATACACACGCGGCATTTTTAATTTTTCTGCTGAATCTTTTAGATTCTTTTTTAAGATATTTAAGTACTTAATTTTGTCCATTATACCATCTATCTATTCGATATTTCCGGTACCATTTGCACCTATACATCCCCATAACATAACGGATCCTCCTCCGTGTTTAACCGTCGGACATGTATTTTTGTGGTGGTGCTCAGTATTTGGCTGTCGCCATACGATTTGCTTCCTTCCATCCCGTCCAAAAAAATTGATTTTAGTCTCATCAGAGAATATAACATTTCCCCAAAAACTTTCGTCAAAATGTAGAAACGCTATTGCAAATTCTAACGTTAACTTCCGCACACTTGTACTCGGATTTATTTTAATTTGTCGACAAATGAATCGTTCATCAGTGTTCGACAATATTTTTTTTCTTCCTCGGCCAGGTGTATTTCGGACTGTTCCATTGTACCGAAATTTGTTTATAATTTTTTGTACGGTAGAATGTGTTCTGCCAACTATTTTCCCTACTTGAGGAAAGGATTTACCTTGCGAATATAATTTTACAATAAGATTTCATATTGAAATGTCAGTCTGCTTCCTCTTATTAGCCATGTTACTACTATAATTGTCAACTTACGGATAACAGATAGTTTTTTGTTTCTGGTTCCTGAGCAACCGAACTTTGAAAAACATTTCGCGGGACTTCCCCTTCAATAGTACCAACATTTAACTAATATAGACCTGCGTAATATGAAAATTCCTACGTGTACGCTCAATTCTGTCTCACTAAAATACGTGTACTTTTACAATTTTTGTTAAATATAGACAAATAATCCATTTTATTTAAAATTTTTTTACGAATCATTTGGCAAAATATACGAATAAAATATATATAGTGTTTTCATTTTTGAATATGTGCGTTTGTATTAATTTTTTTGCCAATTTTCATTACCAACCTAGGTGTACGCTCAATTTTGTGAGTAACTGTAGATCTATCCTATACCTCGTCTGTGTTGTAATCTTATTTGAGACTGAGTCGATAACGTTGGGTGTGACACGAAAATGGTAAGGGGGCTCGCGAGCCCCCCGAGCCTGTGACACAAAATTACATTGGGTGATAGGTCTATCCTATACCTCGTCTGTGGTGATATCGATGAACACAGTTAAAAATGCAGTCGGTGATTGCATTTAACGCCATTTATGTAAAAATTCCTTACCTGTAAAGCAGAAATATGCACGATTAATAATCGCTGTAGTTACAGTATGTACGAATAGTTACATCGCAATTTGCATCGGCTCACTCTAAACAAGTCAAACGTATACAAGCATGCACAGTGCACACTCTTCAGCATTTCAACACATTTCAGAGTAGTTGCTGAGTTGGACGCTGTTCATGAACAGAGGCCGCTGAATTCAGTCCTCAAATTATGGGTCGGTAATACAGTTTGGGTGGTGACACGAAGTCCTATAAGGTGATAGGTCTATCCTATACTTCGTCGATGGGTCTAAGATTACAATTGTGTAACAGCAAACCATTTCTATTAAGGGGGCCGTCTCATTTTTGTTATGGTCCGAATCGATCGAAGCGTCCCCAGTAAACAAACGGACCCTAATGAAACTACTGCGGTCGATAAAAAGAACTTGTACAGAGATGACATCTCCAGGTACTCTGGGTAGACGAACTTTTGACGCATAGTTGCCACATCGTCTGTTCTCTTTGTCTCTGCCGCGCTGTTGCCACAGAGTTCTCTCTATCTATCGAGAAGTCTTGAAGCAATACGGCACGAGAGCTACGTCCAGCGTCAGAGCCTCGCTGAACGTAGCAATAATGAAAGATAGAGAGGTCCGGGAGTGTAAGAAGGAAAGATGGAAATATACCAAACTTGACACAATTTGAACTATCAGATTACACATAAAATTTATTTGCAGAATTGAAAGCCCGTTTCGTTCAAAGTAGTCCGATTTAAATTATTTTCTGTCAATTTAATCGGCAGAATCACTTTCAGCGAATTCGGGAGACCCGCACTGGGCGCACTGAGTGCGAATTTAAGCCAATCGGAAGCGAGGAGTGTGAACTTTTTCGGTTCCGATTGGCTAAAATTCGCACTCAGTGCGCCTAGTGCAGCTCTCCCGAATTCGCTATTTCATATTGATACGATGAAAAATAAAGAAATTCTGTTTCTGCATAATCGATGATACATCGCCGAGCAACTCCAGGCGACAGGTAGGTTAGACGGGTGAGCGATACAATGTCGCTCGGCTCGAGCTTCGGGGGACCTCAAGACTGAAGGCCTTCGATTAAAAAAATTATTTGTGGCCGACGGATGAATTCCCGTCGAATAAACTGATTCATCCGTGGCATTTCAAATAAAACTAACTCTGCGTTATTTTTACTCGACGACAAATAAAGATAATGTCTCTTTAATTTGATAGTTTATTTCAATAATTTATGAAACAATACTAATTTGCGTATCAATATCCCTTCTGAACTTCGCATTTCTGTAAGGACACTGGGCATCGCTTGCCTTCTTGGAAGGCGAGGTCCAGTAGGATGCGTAAGGGATACAATGTAAATTCCTGGCGTTCTCCCGATTAAAATCGTGTCAAATGTCATGTAAATCGGACTATTTTTAATGATGTTAGCTTGGGGCCACTTTCGTCGGGACGACAGAATCGGTTGAAGCCATTTTCGCAAGAATCTGATGCGAAATGTAGAACGTGAAATTCGTCACTTCCACGAAACTCAGCGAGGCGCGGCATATTCACGGCATTGTCTTTAGGACTCTAGCGAGAGAATCACGCTGTACAAACAGCGTATTGGTCAAAAACATTTTTTTAATAAAAAGCTTATTATTTGTGACTGAAAATAAAAGTGTCAACTATTGGTACACTGTCAACAAAGAGTACAGTTACCGTATATTTAATTACCAAGTACAGTTCTAGAAATAATCCGATTTATACCGTGCTTGAACTCATTTTAATCTGGACAATCTCAGCAGTATGTTAATAAATAGTGAAAACGTCACGTTTTACAATTTATTAATACATAATCCACCGCAAGCAACACTGTATGCCTCTCGAACCGAAATCAGAAGCTGCCGCCGAACAGCCCAAGTCTTCAGGCTCAAAGAGAGATCGCGCCGGTTCGGGTAAACACGCTGCCGAAAGTTGTTTGAAGCCTTCAAATAAAAGTCGAATAAACTACGGTTAAAGATCGAATAACCAAATTATTCTTCTTCGAATAAAAAAATTATCTTTCGTCGTCGAATGAATTCACTTTGGTTCAGAACGGATAAACATAAAGTATCTTTTATTGGAGTTTATCAAGATATTATCTTTGCCCATCTCTGTTCTTCAGCCGCTTCGTTGTGATTCATTCAAGCCTCCGTGACGACAAAATAGTAATAGGGGAAATGCGGCAACAGCGCGATCTGACTCTCGATACGTATCGGCAACTATGTCTTTCCTACATTTATCGGCTAGCTTGGACTTCCACCGGTTCTGGTGGTACATGGCACGAATATACCATCAGCGCCGGTGACGGAGGAACCTTGAAGCTTCATTCTGTCATTTTTCGGGCTGTCCTGAGTACACGATTCATAAATTCATTATTATTTCAACGTACGGTGCTTATTAGCATTCAAACGCACCGTTCCACCCTGCACTGATGTCTACTGGAGGCAACTATCCCCGCAAAAACTTAATTCTTGCCGATTCCAGGACGAATAACGGTTGAAAAGGTTTCGCGTATACGTACACGCTTTTCCTAGCTTGTGTGAGCGTACGCACACATTCAAGGCCCGCTGAGACGGCCCCCTTAAAATATAAAAAGATAAATTGTATAATTATTTTGAACCCACGTGCTGCTTCATGTAGTGACATCTATGAACACGAAACCGAAACAAAATCGTTAGATTTAGTTCCTTTTTTACCGACACAGTTGATTTTAAAATTCAAAAAATGTACAGATGCATGCTTTTAGGACTACCACTCTGTACATAAGATTTAACATTGAATTTTCAAATCCTACCTCTTGGTTACACATTAATTACAATTTCTCAATGTGTCTAACAATTCCCTATAGTCCGGAAACGTTGAAATGTTTTATTACATTCAAGTATCATTTGAAACGATTGTGTTTATGCCGTCGTTAAAATCCAATTAGGGGATTCATTTACATAGTACGAAGGCTGAGGATCATGATAGAAAGTTTACTCGGTTCTTCGCAATATGGTAGAATGAAGTGAGCTGAAGCCACCGTTACGGTCTGCATTCTAATGAGTAGGATGATTCTAATGTCGAAACATATATACATAATATAAGCTCTGCTGTCTGTAAACCGTGGATCGGCAGCTAATAGAAGATTCATCGAAGTACATGGAGCAGGGAATGCCCAATGACGTGTGACGTTTTCGAGAATAATTTCAGGGTTGCTTAATAGCGAGAATTGCTGCGTATTCATCAAATCCGTTGTTGGTCGAATAAACAGAATTCAATATCGTCGATCGTAATTCCCAAGATTACTCAATGCTCACAACCAATCCTAAGAGCAATAATAAATCTCAAGGGCAACGATATACTCCAGAATAATAAAAATTAAAACTTCACATTTTATCGATCTAAATTAAACTTAAATCGACTTGTAAATCTTAAAATCGTAATTACACGTTCAAACTAAACGCGCGGAAATATTTGAAACATTAAAGGCCGTCGCGCATTTTGGCGAAGCGCGGCGATACCAAGATAAATATTTGTAAACAATTGATGCGTAGCGACGGTTACTTAATTATTATTAATTTCTTCGATTCGAGAATGTATAAAAAGATTGCAAGATAATCCTCGTCTGCCGTTAAAGCAAGCGACGCCCATTGCTCAATAACGATTGCCCATACATTTACCGAATTTAACGGCGCAGGAATGAAAATATTATTTGTTTAATTTCCTTCTCGCGCACGCAACAGATCAATTGAAATTGCAAGATCGCCAAATACATAGCTCGAACGTGGCATTGTCGTTGGCGATAATCCTTGACAAAGTATGCAAGGTAAATGAACGATGGTCGTGTATGATCTCTTCGTTATTCTCGATAGCGCGCTATTTGTACTATTCGCGTCGTACTGTTTAATATGCGAGACTGCTGGCGATGACCCATGAAAAATCCAAGGATGTCCCTTTGCTTTCGTTAAGCCTCCACGCGATTTCAACTTCGTACCCAGATTCGTTTACAATTTCAAACGTATACACACTGTACACCACACTTTAGCGACCTTACTCGCCACTTTCCAATCAAAATCGAATACACCCGCAACATCTGCAACAATACACGCGTGTCAATTTAAAACGATCTAAAAAGAGCTGACAAAATAACGAGTGTCGCTTTACAAAAAGAGTATATAAGAATAAAATCGATCGTCAGCGAAATCTGAGCACAAGCAAACTATGCGTAACGCGTACATATTGTAATATAAATCAAATCTTTCATGACAGTAGAGCGTAGATTAACATGTTCAAGGTCTACTCGAATTCCCCAAATATTTGATTCTATCGACAGACAAAGGAAAATGACGAAGCGTAGAATCGCAAACAGGAGAAAGAGCAGCATATTTATCTAGAGGAGGATTTTTCAATGGGTCCTCCCCCGTCGTATCGCGACGCTTCCATTCGTTCAACAGCCACTGTTCACCGCGTGCGATTGACGAAGGCGTTTGTAAAATGCTCGGCTAACGCGTTCATCCACTCCCTCCAATGTCCTTTGCGTTCGGCTATATAATTCGGTAGCTTGCCCCAACAGTTACAGTAAGAGCACCTTGCATATCGTGGCGGAGGGTAGCTAACGAAGAGGCCCGCGCTCTGCTACAAGAAATTCTATGGAGTAACTCTTATCAGTGCTCCTTACCATTTTATTCCCCGCGGATACACAGAAACATGAAAGTTTGCCTGCTGCTGCTCGCTTTGGCGGTGATCGCTTCTGTGACGGCCGACAAATATCCCAGCAAATACGACAATGTCGACGTGGACAGGATCCTCCAGAACGGTCGTGTTCTCAGTAATTACATCAAGTGCATGTTGGACGAGGGGCCGTGCACTAACGAGGGCCGAGAGCTGAAAAGTGAGTGCCTTTTCCTTTTAAAATTCCAGTTGGATTCACTACCGATTTCCTTCAACAAATGCTTCTCCTCGATAGTCCTCGTTATAAGAATCATTCCACGCTTCTGTATGAATTCCCTCCGGATTTAATTTCCCCGATTCTTGGGCCTAGTTCCCGAGAAAATCGTTTTTAAAAGTCGCCAGCTACTCGCACAACTTTCTCGGCTTAGGTACGCCTTCCACTAGGCAACCATCCTTGTCTCTGTATTTTTCTTATGGGCACATAGTTGCTGGTGACACATTTATCAACTCCAGTCGTTTACGCTTACGCTGATTTACCAAATATCGAAGCTATCGCCTCTGAATATAAAGTTGGGACTAATAAGAATGATAAAAGACGAATGAGTTCTTAAATGAATATAACTACAAGGAATACGTTTTCGAGTTATATTTGCATAAGGGATCGCTCCCTTTACGCCACACCTTACATATAATTCCACACGGAGAAACGATGGAGGTTTATCCGGGTGCGTGACCAAAAGTTACGCTGGTTGTGTTTGGAAATTTCAACGTCCATCCGCGGCGACGATTACGACATAGTTCACCTCGCTCTCCCTCTCTTTATTACATAAGTCACTTTGAACTTTCTCATTTCGAGTGCATCGAACTCCCTTAAGTAACGTCTAAGATGCTATTACATGTACACATACGTTCGGAGCATTGCACCGAGCGAACTATGAAAGCGCTCCGCTTCCGACCAGCGCGTGATTTCATTTCCTATTACCATTACCTTCCAACAGGATTAAAGCTCACTGTTCGAGTATTAAAATAAAGATAGAGTCATTAGATTAGAATTATTACTTGCATCGCGTAAAACAGATGCCAGCAGTGCTGTTTATGCTTACGTCCACTTCTAGAAACTCTGCCGGACGCTTTATCCACCGGTTGCAGTAAGTGCAACGAGAAGCAGAAAGTCACAGCGGACAAGGTGATAAATCATTTGAAAGAAAAGAGACCGAGGGATTGGGAGCGACTGACCGCGAAGTACGATCCGAATGGCGAGTACAAGAAGCGTTACGAGGCGCCAGAACATGCCAAGAAGACGTAAATGCGCCGAAACTGACGATCAAATGTAATTCATCATCCGAATGGGGCTCTATGAAATGCACGCGTACGCAACTGAACATCTGGAACACATCGCGCTTGTTACATCGTTAGCGAAATGAGAAATTCGACGAAGGTCTTACCTCACACGCTGGACCTTCGCATCTAGTAATACTATTTTCTAAACGAGTGTATTAAACTTATGCACGCTTCAATTTTTCATAAATACACGTCTCCTTCTTTCACATAAGGAAACTTTGTTTTGTAATGTTTTTTTTAAAAAATGTTTAGTAATAAAGTACATTTATTTAAAAGTTTGTGAATGCGGTGGTCTTACATCCTGAATGAATGGTACAAATTATAATTAGATTCGTTCGTAAGGGAGAAATAAAAGCGAGTTGGAATCGTACTTGTACTTGCGTATGTAATTATAGTTAGTTATTCACTCGACTCGCCTTTTCTTAACGAGCGATCCAAGCTGAAAAGGATATTAATATACAGTTTCGACGTATACGTATTTTCAGATAGAACCGGGGAATGTATCAGATACTTACAAGGTCCGAAATTGCAGGTAAGTTATTGGTTTGATCCGTAACATTTGCCTCCGGCTCTCTAGTTTCCTTTGGTGGAGCAGTCTTTTTCATGTTTCTGTGTTGCGGGAATGTGGGCATAAGCTTAGGGTCGCACGCTGTGAAACAATAAAATTTCACGTTAGTCGACAGCTTAAAGGGACATCGAAGTGCGCACCGGTCCGCGATACTTACGCAACGGAGCTTCTTTAAAGTAGCTGCTTTGTAAACATTCCTCGGCGGTAGCTCTTTTCTTCGGATCGTACATGAATAAGAAATTTAGTAATCTTAAACCGGCAGCGCTTAACCATGGAAACTTTTGTTTTAAGTTATTATATGGTTGCTGTTTCAATGTAAAGTTTTGCAACGCTGGAAGCGTGTTAAACTCCGGCCAGATCGCTTCGCTCGGCGTACCCAGTAAGTCGACGATTAGCTCTAGTTGCGAAATTTCTGATCGCCCAGGTAATAAAGGCTGATGTCCAAGTAATTCTCCTAATAAAACAATCGGATTGAAATTACATTGCGCTGGATGTTATACGTGCGAGACGACGGAATAGAAATAAAATACCTAAAATACAGCCAGCGGCCCACATGTCGACAGAAGTGGTTTGAGTTTTTGCTTGTAGCAATAATTCTGGCGCTCTGTACCATAACGTTACAACCCTGGGTGTCATTGGCTTTAAAGGCAAGCCAAACCACCTGGCTAGTCCGAAATCAGCGATTTTCACGCAACCTTTGTCCGTCATAAGTAGATTGGAAACTTTCAAGTCTCTGTGTACTATGAAATTATGATGCAGGTAACGCAAACCCTTCAGCACTTGTAAAACGATACATTTCACTTGGCTCTCCGAGAACGGAGCTTGCATATTGTCCAATAAGCTTGCCAAGTCCTGCTCGCAATATTCCATAGCGAGGAATATGCTTTCTAAGCTTCTTCCCACCACCACTTCCCTCAGATGTACAATGTTCTCGTGGCGACAAGATAAGAGAACGGATATTTCTCTGAGGCCGCTCACCGGAAGACCATCTTTCTCGTGTTCCATCCGGACCTTCTTTAACGCTACCACTTTATCGTTCTTAGTGTCCCTCGCTCTGTAAACAATTCCGTACGTACCTTCCCCGATACGGTTCAGTTTCTCGAACTCCGACACGAATCTGCATTTACCCAGCTGTTAAGAAGAAAGATTAATCGATAATAATTCTACTCGAAATCCTAACGGAAGTGATGAAATACTTACGACATCTTGCTCCGGTATTTCCATCGGTTTGCCAGTTAAGAATGACGTTAACACTCCTCTCCTTGTTATCGGTGCTGACGGATCCGGCCCCGTTTCAGACACAGCCTTCTTATCAGTATCATTATTTTCTACTGACTTCTTCTCCAAAGCTTTATCTAAACCAATAGACAAATTTCATATGAATGCCTCGATTTCTACGAAACTCTCCGCTTATTCTACAAATGCCGTGTAGTTCCTCCAAAAAGTGCATGATAAACAACGGAATGAATCCATTTAACCTATTCCTTTAGGATTTCTATTACAAGCATCAATGAAGTAGAACCGTACCTTTTGTCATTGTGGCTTATTGTTTTCAACGGAGTGCTTGCCAAACTATATTCAGCGTTTCTTTCAGCATTCGTGCTTGGAAATGGAGGTATAAAAGCAATCAATTATTTCTAAACTGGTTAAACGCTCCAGAACGCTCAACCAGGCGCAATAGTAGGAATTTCGTTTGCACCATAGAAAGTACAGAAGAGAGTTAAGTACATGGGCGTCTGTTACTAGCAGGGTTGCCACCTCTCCGGTTTTGGCCCGGAGACTCCGGGTTTTGAAGCAAATCTCCGGGCTCCGGTTTTACTGGAAAAATCTCCGGGTTGTGGAAAAAAATGAGATAATAAGAAATTGTAGTATTATACAATGGTATCAATTTTGTATACAATAAAAGTTATTAATTAAAAAAACAGATACTTTCAAATTCTGAATTGTTTGGATTTAAAAGAATTGCACATCTGTGTTCCGGATATTCGAGAACAAAACTTTTTTTGCTCTTTCCATCTCCGGGTTTATATTCGAATCTCCGGGTTGGAATGTGTGGCACTCCGGGATTTATATGGTGATAAGGTGGCAACCCTGGTTACTAGAGCACTAAAGAGGTGAGTATGCGCATCCGCCATCTTGGGTCCTCTGGAGAGAGAATATTATTGAGAACCCGCCTTTTTGAGTATTGTCAGATTCACTTTATAAACAAAATATGCGTTGTTGATATTGATACATGGTAGCACGACACATTAGTAGAGTATTATATTATATTTAAGTTTATACTTGGTTTATAAAGCGAATTTGACAATACTCAAAAAGGCGGGTTCTCAATAATATTCTCTCTCCAGAGGACCCAAGATGGCGGATGCGTATTGTTGCGGTTTCCGCTGGTATAAATCTTAGAGCATATATACATGGAGGTATCATTGCCTTAGAGTGACTGCCTCGAAACTGTCGGCAACATCACGCGAGAGAGAAAGACATGTGCCACTGGTGCGAGTGAGAGAAGTATATGTCCTATTCGACCGTAAAGCGCAAGCGCCGATATTGTGCGAGAGAGAAACACATCTTGCGAGCGAGAGAATCTATACTTCACTCTCTCGCACCAGTTCGCACGATGTGTTTCTCTCTCGCACGATATCGGCGCTTGCGCTTTACGGTCGAATAGGACATATACTTCTCTCGCTCGCACATGTCTTCCTCTCTCGCACCATGTTGCCGACAGTTTCAAGCTTTCAATGAGACCTCCATAGTATATGCTCTAAGGTATAAATATGTGTGACTGCGTGAAGTTAGCTATAAGACATAGGAATATCGACGTTAAATGTAGAGCGTAATTCAAAATCATTTTGTACTGAAAGATAGATATATTATAATTAGATTCGAAGCGAACGGCACATCTGGAAAGTCTTAAGCAAGTTTGAAACGGGGGACAAGGAGGAGTTTATTGTCAGGACCAGTGATGGGTCGCGTATTTTACGCCGCGTCGTAAATGCATTTATGACGTGTCGCAAATGTATGTATAATATGTCGTTTTTAAGCCCATTTTATACGTGTCATTTGTCGCAAATGTAGTAAATAGAAATATTCATTATTTTAAGGTTTCAACAATTAAAGTGTTGGAAAAATATAATTATTTCTGACTCGCTTGTTGGTTGCATGAAAATACTATAGAATACTGTAGAATACGTCGATTACGTCGAAAACTACATATAAACGTCACTTTCCTAACCCCAAAAAAGTATTCAAAAGCGTGGTATTAATTATTGTTTTGTAATTGTTTAGATAATAACTAATAAAAATGAATCGTGAAAGGTAAAGTAATTAGAAATAAATGTACGATAATAAATAAAATTTATATGAATTGAAAATTATGCAAATAAAAATATCCGTTTCAGAAAAAATGAAATTGATAAGTTATTATCAAATTTATTTTTTGGGTGCAACATCCCTTCCAGTGTGGTGAAAGTAAACAAATTATATTTATTATTCTATATTGGGAAACTTAGTGGAGACGTGGCCTAAATTTCAGCCCTCTGGTGGTAAGTTGGCAAACTATTGAAAATAGGGCCGGATCCCACCAAGCATTTCGAATAAGTATTTATTGATTGAAGAAGTAAAAATTTAGTGTTCAAACAAATTTAAAAACACTCGTTTTTCAGAACATGTCTATTTAAACACTGATAATCATATGGGGCGGTATTCTTAAACGTGTCTTAAGCAAATGCTTAAGATCATCTTCTAGAGGACGATATCATGTATTCCTAAACGTTTCTTAAGATGATCTTAAGCATTTGCTTATAGCGAATTCGGTACCTCGCACTGACTCTGCACTGGTGCCGGAAAATGACTTGGATTGGTTGATTCTTATAGAGCTATCTTCGTTTCTATCAGAAACAACCAATCCAAGTCATTTTCTGGCACCAGTGCGGAATCAGTGCGAGGTACCGAATTCGCTATTAGAATAAGCAATTGCTTAAGCACTGTGTTTATAAAGCATTTGCTTAAGATAATGCTCATTCACGTTCGGAAACTTTCGGAATAATTCTGTTAGAACAACCAATGATTGAAGGACATTCCGTTCGTTTCTCGGTGGGCGACGGAGTAGGATTCCAATAAGCTCTACTAATCACATAAAGTAGGAAAAAATTTTTTGTAATGTGGGTTGGTGCGTTGTCACTGTCACTGCCTCATATATTATATTATTCAGCGATGCCGGGGGAACAGTTTATCAGAGAGTCTCCGGAATGGCGAGGATAACCTCCCGCGGAGCATAATGAAGGAAATTAAATGTAAAATTTATTTATATAATAAACTAATATATAAACCCATCCACTAAACTAATGTAATGTACAAATAAAAACACCTCAGATAGCGGAGACTCCATTTAATTATAATTTATTTTGTACATAATTGATATCAATGTCAACGTTAATTAGGGTTGCCACCTTTTTTACAGAAAAATAACGTACATTTGCTTTCGTGGGGTATAAAAAAAGTACGCTCAACAAATTAAGAGTACATTTTAATCTTATTAGTTTTTATTTCTTTCAAACATATTTTCTATTGCTTTTAGCATTACAGAGTAAATTTTTATTATTTTGAAATATCAATAACGTAAGGTTATGGGTGGCAACCCTAACGTCAATCTTCAATAGCGGGTAATGGCCAATAGGATGCAATAGGATGGTCTTAAGACGGTCTCAAGACGTCGAAAACGTTGTCTTGAGAATATTACCACACTTTGCGAGAATAGGATCGTCTTGAGACTCGAATAAGATCATCTCAAGCAAATGCTTAAGACACGACCTTAAGCATTTGCTTAAGTCACGTTTATGAATCTAGGCGGCATCTTAAGCAAATGCTCAAGACGATCTTAAGAACATGTGACGTCATACAAGCATTTACTTATTTGAACAAGATTTTCCTCAAGCAAATGCTTAAGCACGACCTTAAGCATTTGCTTAATAGCGAATTCGGTATCTCGCACTGACTCCGTGCTAGTGCCAGAAAACGACCCTGATTGGTTATTCTGACCGAGACGAAGATAGCTCTATGAGAATCAACCAATCCAAGTCATTCTCTGGCACCAGCACAGAGTGAGTGCGAGATACCGAATTCGCTATAAGTCACGTTTATGAATCTAGACGGCATCTTAAGCAAATGCTTAAGACGATCTTAATCTTAAGACACGTTTATGAATAACGCCCATGGACTTCGACGGATTCTGAAAATGGATTCTGTCACTAGTTGGCGTATCGAAATTCTTGGTTTCCCAATGCGTTTCTTTTACTAACCTTTCAATATCCATTTTTCGTCAGTGTAACTTATAGCGAATTCGGTACCTCGCACTGACTCTGCACTGGTGCCGGAAAATGACTTGGATTGGTTGATTCTTATAGAGCTATCTTCGTTTCTATCAGAAACAACCAATCCAAGTCATTTTCTGGCACCAGTGCGGAATCAGTGCGAGGTACCGAATTCGCTATTAATTTAATTTAATTTTTTTAATCAGAAGTATAATTATTAATAAATTGGCACTTCTTCATCACCTATACAAAAAATGTTTTATAGGTTAGTTATTTTCATTTCAGATATACGACATTTACGACACATTTACGACATTTACGACATTTACGACATTTAAGACACGTGTCGTGTATAAAATCGAAAATTCGTGTCTACCCATCACTAGTCAGGACTCATAAACACGTAGAACGCGTTGTGCTTTTCGAAGGTTTTCCTTGCCAGTTTTTCAGACCTGCGCGTGGAATATTAATAGCTAATACTTGAACTCAGAAAGCGTACGAGAACCTAGGGGTGCATTCAGTAATTCTCAAAACTACAGTTAGGCCAGGCGAGGATAATAAATAGCTTAACTTTTCTTTCCACATCTGCGTACCAAATTTCGTTGAGCGGGCAGCTGCTCGTCTTGTAAAACCATTTAAAACTCTGCTTTCCCTTTCAATAATTGCCGATGTCCTGTTAGGGTAAAAACTCAGCTCGGGGGAGGCTGAAAGTCATAAAGTCATAAACCTTGCGCCAGCGACGTCGTCTTGACCCTGGGGGGGGGGGTTGCGCTTACCTACCTGTTAGAAATGTATGTACTGTACGCAGCCTATGTAAAGTATGTAAACGGAAAGCGTGCCTCGACCACCAGCCGAGAGTGGAGGGAAACGCGAAGGAAGGGCCAAGGGCAGAGAGATGGCGGAAGGACAACCCACTAACGAAGCTTGAGGGACAACACCGTCTTGATTGGGCGAAGGGATCCGAGAAGGGAGTCAGAAGAACACGCCAAAATTAGGAGTAGGGCGCTCGGAGGTGATAAGCGAGGAGTTATTTTGTAGGAGGACAGATCAATCTTGTTAGCAGTACAGTCAACATCGAACTATTCATTAAAATCAAATCTTAGAAATTATTCAGAAGTGTTACATTTATTTATTTTCCTTCATTAAAATTCCCGCGCAAACTCGCGAGCTGAGTGCTTCAGCGCTCCATGGGCACGGACCCACCGTTTTATAGAAATCCCCACGAAATCGCGCAACAGTATACTCACCTCTTTAGTGCTCTACCAAAGAGTAGGTATAATAAGAGGCGTCACTCCGGGCGGAACCTTTGAAGTCCTTGCTTGACCTTGGCATTTAGGCTGTGTTCCGATTCACGCATAATGCAGCATAATGCGCATGAAGTGCATAGGGTACGTGACATATCCTATGCAGTCTATGCGCAGTATGCGTGAATTGGAACACAGCCTTAAATTGGTTGTCTATTTCGAGCGGGAGATTCAAATCGACTAAATGTACCTTACCGCAATTGGCTGATTATTGCCGAAGTTGACCGATCATTGCCGAAGCTTAGCGATCATTGCCGAATGGGCATTTAAATTGGTTGTCTAGTGATTTCCCTAGGTTATCTCTGTCCTTGTCGAGTGACGCCTCTTATTATACCTACTCTTTGGCTCTACTGTTACCAAACATCTTTCCCATACACGCTCTCTCGCGTTACATTCTATGAATTAAAATTAAATGTCTGAAGAAATATTTACACTGTTATTATATACCGACATGTTATATTAATTATAAATTACTGCTATAATATCGTTATATCTATCTCTCAATACAGTAGCTTCCTCGTCAGAGTTGCGTATACATTACGATATATTTATAGTTCGATAATCTTACATTTCCACTGCCTCCGAATTCTTAGATAAATATTAAATAGTATTAATTTCAGGCAGAGTATACGTCTTCCTTCTTAGAAAATAACGTTACGTATTTTCTGTCGACCGTCTGGCGAGCTGCCTTTCGAAGGGGGAAGATCATAAATGATCATAAATGCATATCTTTACGATCTTTACGGTAGCGTGATGGTAGCGTGATGCAGCACGATGCGCGTCTCTCTTTAATCCTGTGATTCTATGATATTTATATATGATTATACACATTGATCAGACGAAGATATGTATTGATATGTATTCACGGATATGCGGATGTGAGGCAATGCAAGATTCGCAGAATGTGAAACAATGAATTTACAAAGCGGGATACATCCTGATTTTCGCGTCTCGGTGGTTTCTTTAAGCTCTGCTCAAGTTTTTGTAAGTTGTCGTTAGTAAAAAGTGGCGCTATTAAGTGTGTCAACTTATAAGTGAAATCGGGGGAACAAGTTTCAGATACGAGCGAAACTGAAAACAAAGGAACGAACGTTCAGATTAACCATCCCTTTCCTCTCCAGTGGTAATCTACAAAAGTACAGTTTCGCATGATAATCGGTGTAAATGGAGAAATGTCGGAAGCGAAGTGTTCTTAGGTATATTAGGATGTGTTGCAATTGATGTCACTCGATGTCAACAATGCTTTACATTAATCAGTAAGAGGATCTCTCCGAAGGTCATAAAACAAGGACAATAGGGAAGTAAGGGAAGTTCGAATCGAGCAAATTAGAAGATAACGAAAAATGAGTTCTCATCACCGGTTAAATCCTCCTGGTGACATCGAACATATTAATCATCTTTCCGAGGACATCGGCGCTCTCTACCTCTCGGATGACTGTTCGGACGTGACTTTGATCGTCGGCGGTCAAAGGTTTAACGGCCACAAAATTATATTAGCCGCGCGCAGCCAATATTTCAGAGCCCTGCTGTTCGGAGGATTGAAAGAATCGACGCAAAGCGAGATCGAGCTGAAAGACGCTAATCTGGTCGCTTTCAAAGGTTTGCTCGAGTACATATATACAGGACGTATGTCTCTTACCGATAGACGCGAAGAGGTATTCATTATTCTATTATTCAGTTTAAACGTCGTCGCTGGTCGTTTTAAGAATTGCCTTTTCGCGCAGGTGGTTTTGGATATTCTTGGATTAGCGCATCTCTATGGGTTTTCAGAGCTGGAGAGTTCTATATCAGATTACCTGAAAGAGATACTAGATATAAAAAATGTTTGTCCCATACTCGATGCGGCGCTTCTTTACCAACTAGATTTTCTGACCAGGGTATGAGCATGATGTCACAGTGGCATCCAAAAGAATGTTTGAAAATAGAGGAATTAATCTATTCTAGGTTTGTCATGAGTATATGGACAAACATGCTTGCCAAGTGATTCTGCATGAGAGCTTTTTGCAATTAAGTGCCGCTGCTTTGAATGAACTTATTGTAAGAGATTCATTTTACGCAGAAGAGATTGATATCTATTTAGCCGTGCGAGCGTGGATAAACGCGAATCCCGAGGTCGATGGTAAAAGTGTTTTAGGTAAGCGACCGTGAAAGAGACTTGTATCCAGAGTTGGGCATTATTCGACTAAATTGTTATTCGACCAACCTTCGAATACGAATTTCGAATAAATGAAGTTATTCGCGAGTAACGAATAAATTTTTAGTCGACTAAGTTTGTATTCGATGAACTGATTAAATTTTAACGTCGGAGGATCTCCGTGGCGACTAAGCGTCACGAATAGGCCGCTTCGGCTAGAGTCCCGTGGCCCTCGACCTCAGGTCGGGCCGAGGGGAACGCTTGTCGAGTGTAAGGTGATCCGCCCGATACCCCGTAGCGAAAAAAAACTGATTAAGAAGTGAGAAATTTCAGGCTCCGCATTTCTCATCAGATCGTCGCAAAAGCGACGCCAAACGACAGTATAACAATGATCTTAGAAAAAAATTTAGTTAGTAATTATTTATTTGTACTTAACAAATTTACTTTAAGTACAACTCGTTGTTCAAACAGCTTGTCCGATAATCTGTTCGCCTTAGGAGAATTTGTAATCGTTGCAAACGAAAATAAACGCTCGACGGAATTTACAATCTTGTGAAATTTGTAAAAATTGACAATATAGTACGTAATACCGAGCAGCCCCTGGTAGGGGCGGTAGATACACTCGAAAAGCGTTTCCCTTGCCTCATGATACCTTCCTCGGCCCGGCTCGGGTTCTGACCCCCACTTATTCGTGTCGTTTAGTCGCCACAGCGGGCTTTCGACTAAACGAATAACGAGGAACGAATAACGACTAAAAATTTAGTCGACTAAGAATTTAAGAGTTTAGTCGACTAAATTCTTAGTCGAATACAAATTTAGTCGACTAAATTCTTAGTCGAATACAAATTTAGTCGACTAAAAATTTATTCCAGTTCATCGAATAAAAACTTAGTCGAATAAAAATTTATTCCAGTTCATCGAATAAAAACTTAGTCGAATAAAAATTTAGTCGAATAATGCCCAACTCTGCTTGTATCCTCTCCTACCGCGAGACTAATGCAATTGATTTTACAGATAAGGTACGATTAAGCTTGATCTCTATTACGGATCTTTTACATACCGTTCGATCAACAAAATTGGTTTCTCCCGAAGCGATCTTGGACGCGATAGCTGCGAGAACACAGATTCGAGATTCGGAACTTAATTATCGTGGTCTGTTAGTGGTCGACGAAAATGTCGCCCATCCTGTGCACGGCGCTCAAGTTTTGCAGGGCGAAATGCGCAGTTACCTCTTAGACGGAGACACGAACAATTACGATATGGAACGAGGGTAAATTATTGGATACATTCCTCGGATTATTCATTTAAATTAAACGTTCCTCTTTGCATTAGATATACAAGGCATACTATCACAGAGTCACAGGAACATGGTATATTGATTAAATTGGGAAACCAGTGCATCATTAATCACGTCAAGATGCTGCTCTGGGATAAAGATATGCGCTCGTATTCCTACTACTTAGAAGTGAGTGAAAGAAAAGCGTGCCGAACATTTCGCTGTTCCGCTTGATTAATTCTATTGCGCCTACTCTATACTATTTCGCAGGTGTCTATGAACCAGAAAGATTGGATCCGAATTATCGATCACACGCAATATTTCTGCCGTAGCTGGCAGTACTTATACTTCGAACCGAGAGTAGTTCTTTATATTCGTATTGTTGGAACGCATAACACTGTAAATAAGGTAAAGCAATCGGATCTTTGTTAAAGATATTTTCAAACCTTACACTTGCCCACGTTTATTTCTCGTAACGTTCATTGCCAAAGGTTTTCCATGTCGTGAACTTCGAAGCTTATTTCACAAATCATACAGAGAAGCTTCTTAACGGTTTTGTTGTTCCTACACGAAATGTTGCCACCATGGATCGAAGCGCTACTGTCACCGAAGGCGTTTGTAGGTATGTGGGCTATTACACAGTTCGACAAAGTTTGACTATTTTTCGGACTTGTAACGTTCAATAGCCGTTTCTTATAGATTTTCGCGCGCTGGAAACTAATCCGCAAACCGTTTGTCGCCATCACCCTCAGTTTTTGAGAAATTCTAGTTTGAAAAAACTTTTCTATCAAAACGGTAATAGTTATTCGGTTGCTCGTTGCGTTAAATTATTCTACGAACCCTCCCGAATACAACGATATAAGTTATTATTACATTATGAAGATTTAAATCACGTTTTGTTTTCAATACAGAAGCGAAATAGTTTGGCAAAACGTGAAGCGCCGACATTGGTAGTCGCGTTTTGCCAAACTATTTCGCTTCTGTATTGAAAACAAAACGGGACTTACCACTCCCGGTTGATGCTTTCCGCAGGAAAAATGCCTGCTGCATCGCGTGGAATTGTCGGATTTTCTCCTAGACCCTTAGTTTTGGAAATAAATTGAAAGATATCTGTAAAAATGGGTGCATTTCGGGTGTCCTTTTCCCTTTGATCGTTGTTTAAACTATATTTAAATGTTCATAATGCAATACTAACTTGTATCGTTGTATTCGGGAGGGTTTGTAGAATAATTTGACGTAACGAGTAACCGAATAACTATTACTCTTTCGACGCGAAAGATGTTCAAAATTTAAAATTTCCAGTTTTTCTTCAAAGTCGAATTTCTCAAAAACTGAGGATGATGGCGACAAACGGTTTGCGGATTCGTTTTCAGCGCACGAAAACCTATAAGAAACGTCTATTGAACGTTACAAGTCCAGATGGCTGTCGAACTGTGTTATTGCAATTGTATTTTATATCTCTTTCATGATAAATCACTTGCTTTTAATCTTAGAACTCGAAATGCTTTACTGAATGGCAATACTTTGAATTACGACTGGGATAACGGATACACGTGTCATCAGCTTGGCTCTGGTTCCATTCTAGTACAGCTCGGACAACCGTATATCATAGACTCCATGCGGTATGCGTTACAAGTTGAAATACAGTGTCCTATAAGCCAGGCATCGGAATTAAGTGATCTTTTCGGCCGAGTTTCAGAGGCGACGCTTCCTTTCTCCCGCCGCGCGGCTTGGCCCCCGCGGCGGCCCAGAAGCCTAGAGCGCCTCAGGCCCGTGCCGCATGAACCGCGCGTGGCGCATTGGGGCGACACCCGTATCAATAGGTTTCCACATCACCCATGGGGTACTATTATCGATGCGTTTTTTTTTTGTCAGTGGTATAGGCCTACAGGGTATAGGCCTACAGGGGATACCACTGACAAAAAAATAACGCATCGATAATAGTACCCCATGGGTGATGTGGAAACCTATTGATACGGGTGTCGCCCCAATGCGCCACGCGCGGTTCATGCGGCACGGGCCTGAGGCGCTCTAGGCTTCTGGGCCGCCGCGGGGGCCAAGCCGCGCGGCGGGAGAAAGGAGGCGTCGCCTCTGAAACTCGGCCGAAAAGATCACTTAATTCCGATGCCTGCTATAAGCCGATGATGTATTTAAAAATTTTCTTCGCTCGACACCTAGATTATTACTCTGGGATTGCGATGATCGTTCGTACTCTTACTACATAGAAGTGTCCGGCAACTCTTGGACTTGGGTTCTGGTTGCCGATAAGACCAGAGAAGCTTGCCGTTCGTGGCAAACGATACACTTCGAGCCACCCCGCCCTGTGGTGTTTATACGTATTGTCGGAACACATAATACAGCGAACGAGGTGATTATTCAGTAGTTATATTTGAAATATACTTTTAATACGATAGTAACATTGTACAATGGAATAATCTGAGCTCCGTTCGGGTCTGATAGTTTGTACGCTTTTCAGGTGTTTCACTGCGTTCACTTTGAATGCCCTGCACAGATAAACGACAAAAGTGTAATTAAATCTCCGACACACAGAGGAACGCACCCGATACCTAGCGATACCGCAATCTCGCTGATACCTCCGCCTCCGGAAACGGCTACCGAAGCGGTGAATATCGATCAGGAAGAGACGGGTTCCGACGATCACAACGGCTTTTCATAGTCATCTTTATATTCTTAGATGTCTAGGAATAAAGAATTCAATGAAATTTAATTGATACTGTTTAAACTGTACGTTGGGTAACAATCTTTTTATTTTCAATGTTAAGTGAACCTTTCTGCATTGAAACTTTTTCGCGTTTGTATAATATTGGATAAGTCTGATTGTAAAAATAGCTGTAAAATAAATTTTTTGACTAAAATATATAGTTTCGATTTAACAAACAGTTAAATCCACTCCCTTACCATTAGAAATTAAGAAAATTAAGGAACAATCATCGAGACGTTCGGAAAAATAAATAAATCGTACGTAACAAAATTCGTTTCTGTAGTAAACGAGTAACCTGCCTTTCGAACAAATTATTATCGATTTCCTGTAACTCTAGCACTTCCACCGTAACAAAGGTATTTTTTGTGAAGTTATATAATCAAAAAAAAAAATCATGAATCGTATAAAAAGAAGATTACGGCTGTTTTGAATAATTTGAATACATTTCTCATACATCTCAGTGATTCGTAATTCATCTCGACGTACGTTCATTATTTAATTGAGAAAAGCGGTACATCGAATTAGTAATACACCGTAATAAAGTGTCACAAGCATTCTAGTAACTTCATCTTTATCACTTAACAATATGATACCCATGTATACGTGTTATCAACGTTGCAATCTTAAATTGGATTAATAGCGAAGTGAAACATGAAAGAAAGACGCTGCAAATCGTCGTACCGTTGAAGTTGTAAGTTTTAAAAATTCAGCTTACGTTTGGGCGTCGAATAATGTGCATAGTTGCGTTGATATATAACATCGCGCGCATGTACATGCACACACGTATCTAGGTACGTACCGTGGTGCATAAACGATAGGGCAGTTTAACACAGCTCTGTGCCGCTCAGTGTGGTGGTGCTAGCGCAGTATACGTTCGTATAGTTGAAAATAAATAATATTGAAAGAAATTGCAATCCGCAGATGCGGATGTGTATCGCACGAGTGTAGGGTAGCATCTCTCGATGTTGTAAACGAAATACTAACAATAGAAGTGGCGATCACACCGACCGCTTTAAATCAAAGAAATGACCACCTAACACGAATACGTGCCGCACAAATACGAGTAGAAACAATATAGCGACAGAATTGACAACATTAACGGGTCAACAACAATAAGAGATTTGGGGGTTCGTTTAAAGTGGGAAACCTCCCGAGTGTTGCACCTCGAGGTCCCATGAGAAATTTTCCAACGTTCGATGTTAAATAAGGACGGGATTCGTTGCAACGCGAATAATGCTCATTGATATTGTTAATAGTTGAGAGTACAATAGTAAACGGAGAGCTCTTACCTGTAAATGACTCTCATCTAACAGGAGTCCTGGCATGACTATTTAACATAGCATGCCGCTCTTTGGAAATGGAATACAACAGAATTGCTATTATATCAAAAGGGATTCGATTAGATAAAGAAAGGGAACGCTATCGCTGTTACTATAATTTCCCTTATAAGGGTAAACGGCCATGGCCGAGAACTCAGAAGACAAAAAATATCCTTTACACAAATGTGTATTTCAAGGGGACGTTAAAACTTTGAGCTCTCTGATCAGGCTGTACGATATCGCCGAGAAAGATAAGCAAGGTTATCGTCTTACAGATTTTCTGCTCCTATCTAAATTCCGCGCGAACAGTTAATTATGCTTCAATAATATATGCAATTCTGTTATTCAGGAAATACACCTCTGCACTTGGCCGTCATGTTGGGAAGGAAAGGTAACGAGGCGCGACCGAACGCTTGTAAATTGTAACTATCAAAGAATCGTACGTTAAACTCTCGACGGCTTTTTCAGAGTCTGTCCAATTGTTGCTCGCTCACGGCGCACCTGTAAAGGTGAAGAACTCGGCTGGATGGAGTCCACTCGCGGAGGCAATTAGTTACGGAGATAGACAAACTAGTTAGTAGTCGTAATTACTTAACCCTCTAGGGACGGGGATGTTTTAAACTTAACGTAGAATTTTTTTGAGCGTTAAAATAGTCTATTTTATACTTCGGATTTGGAAGCTACTCGTTAGTTTTATTTTTTTAATTTTTTTTTAATTTGTTTATAACAATATAACAAAAAAAAGTTTAATTTCGGGTTCTGATGGTACAACAGTTTCTTCTCTGCCTACTACAGGTCACTATACCTATCAAATCTCGATCTTATTGATGGAACGTAAATAAAAATGTGTTAATCTGAATGGGACTGTGGAGTCCCAGTCGTCCCTAGAGGGTTAAACTACTTGGGATAGAGTAAGATTATTGTTAATTTTATGCCATTTACAGTATCGTCGTTGGTACGGAAATTAAAGCAACAAGCCAGAGAACAAATGGAAGAAAGGAGGCCAAATTTGGTCGCTACGCTGCGGCAAATGGGCGATTTCTATATGGAACTTAAATGGGACTTTCAAAGCTGGGGTACTTTCCACGAATATTTCACCTTCCGGACTATAATTCTATTTTCTACTATGCGCTTAATCGATCTCGCTCGCGATTGCAACGGCGGCTCATCCGGTTCTTCCAATTTTTACAGTGCCATTAGTTTCCCGCGTACTACCTTCCGATGTTTGTAAGATACATAAAAGCGGGGCGTCTATTAGAATGGACACCACTTTGGTAGACTTCAACGATATGAGATGGGAGAGAGGCGACATATCGTTCATATTCAACGGCGACCAGAAACCGAGCAAATCGTTAACAGTACTCGACAACAAAGCGAAACTTTATCAAAGAGTGAGATACGAGGTCAAATTATTTTGTTATTACTGTCCCGTCGATTATTCCTCAACATTTGCGATGAGGTATCTCTTATTATCGTTCGGGACTTTAAATTTATCGCCGCTCGCTTATTGTTTCAGGAGACGGAATTGGAAATAGAAGACGAAGTTGATATTCTTATGTCGAGCGATATCATGGCAGCGCAAATGTCGACGAAGGGTATTACATTTGCGAGAGCTCAAACGGGCTGGATATTCCGCGAGGACAAAAGAGTAAGGGTTCCTCCATCTCTTTCTTCGATTTTCTTTCTCGAAATATTCTCCGAACTAATCTGAAACGTTTAATAAAGGAAATGGTAGGGCCTTTCCATGCAGATTTCTACCAAATCAATGGGATGGTTTTGGAGAGCAGGAAACGGCGGGAACATTTGAGCGAAGAAGACCTACAAAAGAATAAGGCTATCATGGAATCTTTAACGAAAGGGAATTCGCAAGGGTTCGCGAATGGCGAGGTACGAAGAGAATAAGCTTTTCTTCTTCTCGCGTTTACATGTACTGATTTTTATCGATTCTTCCAGCCTCATGCTAGGAGAGCTTCTCTAACGCCACCGCCAGAATCAAACATAACTTGGGACGAGTATATTTCCGCAGCGCCCGGGCAATGCCCGTTACTAGGAAGGAATCTCGTTTACAAGGAGAGCAGTAAATCATTTAAAGCAACAGTTGCCATGAGCCCAGACTTCCCATTGACCGTCGATATGTTATTAAACGTTTTGGAAGTGATCGCGCCGTTCAAGCACTTCAGCAAGTTGCGGCAGTTCGTCCTTATGAAATTGCCACCTGGCTTTCCCGTAAAAATCGACATACCAATTTTGCCGACGGTCACGGCAAAGATCACTTTTCAAGAATTCGCATTTCGCAACGACATAGATCCACAATTGTTTCAAATACCATCAGATTATTTCGAAGATCCTATGAGGTAAATTTAGGTAACTGTTGTACTATCTCCTCCGATCTCTATGATTCTTTCCATTGCAATCTTATTTCGTTTGTAGATTTCCAGATTTATGACGGCTTCATGTTCTAAAAGCAACACATGTCAATTATCAAATTGAGGATGCCATTTTCCCAGTGGAAAACTATCTGACTTCTGAATTCTCTTGGATATACTGCTGCCAAGATGGTCTTTCGAAAAGTTGCACGGTACACTTCGAGGAGAGATTGCTCTGAGTTTCAAGTATTAAGAGTAGCGAGTATTCTTATCGCTGAAAGTCCACAGTAAGTTTGAAGGGTGGAATATTCTATTTACAAAGTTGTACGCTAAACCTTAAAAGAAGGAATCAACGTAATAAATCTATGCACGTGAAGATGCACACTCTGTCCCCCCATTGAGTGCATAAGAGATAAGTACTATGTTCAGCACTTTCGCTTCACCTCGTTCCGTTACGAGCTTTCCTTTATTGCATTTAGCTATTAATATTTCGAAAGTATTCTATTTACGAGGTAGAAATACTCGCAGTATTTAATTTATAAAACGGAGAGAGGCCTCCGACGCGTTTAAAGAGAACACCGTCTACGTACAGTGGAGAACATGGGAGGCGTACGGTACAAGTAAATTCATTTTAAAAATAACAGCCAAACGGTGCCTCCCATTCTACTTCATCGTTACATCCCGTCATTACGAATACGGCCCTTGAAATGTTGGAAAGCGTTTTATGAAGATCAACTTTATTTTAAGCGCGTCATTCTACCATACATTTTACGTTTCGCTAGCTAATCTAGAATTGTGATACTTATATGTATGTGTGTGTTTAGTACAAAAATTTTTAAATAAAGATTATAGCAAATCATACATCTGCGTGCGTACTATCTCGAACCCTTCGCTTCGCTTTAAGGGGGTATTCTGGTCTGACGAGGCGTTTTCGTCGCGTTATTTCGGAATTTTTTTACAAAGAACCCATCAATTTTATTATTATTTAGTTTATTGCTACATGTTTATTGATGTTTGAACTATCTTTACAAATTTTGTCAATGGAAAAGAATTAAAATCAAACGCAGTTGACTGTTTTAAAGTAATGGTGAAAAAGAAAACATGGTGTCACGGTGTCCATGATTGGGCTCGTTCTAGTGATCTATAACAAAAAATGAAAAGAGATTCTATATCTGTATGCCTGTGGCTTTCGTCCCTACCAGAATGATAAAAAAATATTGAAAATTAAGCAAATGGCGGCGGTTTGAAAATTAAGTTTCGATTTTCGCACAATTTTTCAACTTTAAAGGTCTGTGAAAGTTTAAAAACAAAATATTTTATCATAATTCTGGTAGGGACGATAGCCACAGGCATACAGATATAGAATCTCTTCATTTTTTGTTATAGATCACTAGAACGAGCCCAATCATGGACACCGTGACACCATGCTTTTTTTTTCACCATTACTTTAAAACAGTCAACTGCGTTTGATTTTAATTCTTTTCCATTGACAAAATTTGTAAAGATAGTTCAAACATCAATAAACATGTAGCAATAAACTAAATAATAATAAAATTGATGGGTTCTTTGTAAAAAAATTCCGAAAGTAACGCGACGAAAACGCCTCGTCAGACCAGAATACCCCCTTAATTAACGACACCGATTTCTCGCCCATAATAATATATATATATATGTATATAAAACTTTCGCCAAAAGCGACGCAAAATATTAATTTCGTAATGAATGCACCAAAGCACGAGAATTATATTACCTATCCTTACTCTCCACACGGTATGCATTCATTTCCGGCAGTAATATGTTCAAAGTGAGTAGAATTTAAAGAGTTCGGAAGAAGGTAACCTCAAAATTTCCATCCCAATTCTGTGCGACAGAATTCGAATGGCAGTAAGATCTGTGAGACGGTAACCGAAAACCGAATTTGATTTATTATCCACTTGATTCAACGACTTCGGTAGACTTCGGTAACGTTGATAAATTCTGTTATGGTTAACTCTGTTTCGCTCGATTCGGCTCAGATCGGTTCGATTCGGCACCGCTCTGCCTAGCAGAAGATAGTGAATGGAGCGGTATAGGTAGGAGTGAAGAAGCACTATTTAGTTTAGTGTTTGTCGGTAGTCGTAAATCGAATTAATCATTTTTGATGAGAATTTACGGAATCGACGGGACTTCGATGACTTAAAAAGGATGATGCGCCTCGTGAAATTCACTCTGTGCTTTTACATCGTTTTATGCGCACTGGGCACCAAAGCCGATGACAATCAAGTTCCGCTAACCAAACTCGGCACGAAAACAGGCCCAGCGTTAAAATTCTTCTACTGGTGAGCCTCGAATACTCAGCCGTATAAGTAATCTATTTTAACTTCTGTCCGTTTCGTATACTCCGATTTCACTTGCTTCTATATATGCGCGGTAAAAATTTAGCGCTGTTGCGTTCGATGACTGTGCGATCAACGCCTCTGTCTTCCTCTCTTTTCCAGTTACTCTTGCGGATACAGAAAAGTGTTCGAGGAATATGTCGGCATCCTGCGACAGAAATATCCAGACTTACAGATGGACGGCGAGAACTACAATCCCCCTGGATATAACATGCTAATTGCTAAAATACTAGTAATGATAATATATTCTTCTCGTCTCTGCTCTACGCGATATCCGATAATCATTGATGCGACGTTCGGTTTCTGTTGTTAGGGTTTTGTTAAAATTTTACTAATAGTACTGATAATAAGCGGATTCAACTGGGGACAGCCGCTACCACCCATCTGGCGATGGTGCGTGGATAATCGGTTTTATTCTTGTATGATGATATTCTTCATATTCAACGCGATAGAAGGGCAACTCATATCATCGGGAGCTTTTGAAATACATTTCAATGGTAAACGGTGTTTTATCTTGGGATTATCTTGCTTTATCTTTAGCTGCGCTGAGAAATAATGTTCAATAATGTTTCAGATGTTCCTATATGGTCGAAGCTGGAAACCGGCAGAATACCGCAGCCGCTCGAACTTTTCCAGATCATAGATACTCAGTTAAATATGCAGTACGCGGACGTAGATATAGGATAGATCGATTTTTAATGGGAAATCCAATGGCATTTTTATTTGTACCAAATTTTAATTACTTATAACTAAGCGGCTCTTGTTTCTGCAACTCTACGAACGTTCGAGCGATACCGTCGTTTCCATGTTTTGTGTACGTGCTCTGTTATACGTTGGTATGGGTACCTTGTTTTAGTTAAGACGGCGCGTGCCGGAGTAGAGTTCGCACAAGCAAAGCTGAAATAAAACCTTCTAACATTGCTCAAGGACATTTTTAATTTTCCATCCTAATTCAGGGATTGGAGAAGGAAATAGATAATGCTGTTCGAAACGAATGAAAGCGGCATAGAGAAATTGGTTCCTTTTTCTGGGTTAGAGCCTCTGCTCTAGAAGCAACTTGATTCGCGTGTATTACAGATCCTTATTTAAAAGTAAATTTTCCATCATTTAAATAAAGTAGCTAAATAAAATACCTACTGTTGCTTGTTAACATTGGGAAATTGTATTACATTGTATTATACTTCAACGAGGCACATTTCCGAAAACAATAAAATAAAGTAATAATTCTAATAATTAAATGGATTTAGTACACTTTAGAACTATTTGCGTACTTTTTTGTTAAGATTATATAATAAAAACACGAATATAAGGAATGCATTATTTGTGATTGTGCAATTTATTCTCCACTTATGCAAATCTAATGAATGAAACGAGGGAAAAGTAAGTTACTTTTTTTTAAAAGCGTAAATTTAAATACGAGCTTAACGAAGTTCCGAAGCTTATGAAAGCAACTGTACATTCCTCCCACTAATTGAGAAATCATCTAAATACGAGGAACAGTTATTTAAATAATCGTATTTAGTTTTACATTTTAGTCAAAATTATATTTATTCAGTGAACTTGCGAATAAACGAACTTATTCAAGCTGCAATACTCGACGGCTGAAGATAATTCTTTTATTCGAGAAACGTTTCACCTTCATTTTTAAACATTACGTTTATCTGCATTCGAGTGATATTTCGAATAACGCATTAATACAGTTTCATTGATAAGATCTTATTACGAAGTCTATGGCCGGTATTCACAAACGTGTCTTAAGATTAAGCAAATGCTTAAGCATTCGGCATCCTTTACTAGCTACTAGGGTTAGTAGAGGATGCCGCATGCTTAAGCATTTGCTTAATCTTAAGACACGTTTGTGAATACCGGCCTATATCTTATTAAGAGAGTCTATATCTTTAGAATACCTATATTAGATAAATTATGTATGAAATTAATATAAACGAATTAATGATAAGAAAAAATAGGGCTGACATATCCCAGATAGCACAGGACGTTTTAAAAACGTCCATTTTAGGTCTGAACGTCCATGGCTTGATTTGTGAAAATGGACGTTTTTAAAACGTTTTTGTGCTATCTGGGATGATACAAATACTTCGAGTCGAAAATAATTCGGATAATCATTCAATTTTTTCATCATTCATCTACTTTCATTTTTACAACCCAACAACGTGCCCCTACGTAACTAAAGAGAAATGAAAAGGTCTTTTTCATTAACCATTTTATGTCACCAGTAACATATTCGGCATTTCGAATGAATTTCGGATAAAGATGCAGATAATGATAAGTAGAAGTTTCCCACCAAAGTGAAAATAAAAAGTGTCCCGAGTGAAGAAAAGAATATCTTTATCTGTGAAATAAATACGCTCGAAATAAATCTGTTTATTCGTTACCCGTCCACCACAGATAATCTAAGTTCATCTTTGTTCAACGAACAACGAATAAATATTTTTCCACCTTCCATTCGTTATTCGAAATTTTCATCTAGATAAAAATCGTGCCCCTGCTGCTTCGCACCATGGACCATATAAATTCGTAGCGAGAAAAAGATCGCAAGCTTGACACCGCTATCATTTTCGCGAGGAATGATCGCCGAATTTAAAAGCAGCGTGCCTTGGCACGCTGGTCGCCTGATTCCCCACTGCACCGCGCCATTCGGAACTATTTTGCTGTACGCGATATGTTGAAAATACTCAAATGTTGCGCCTCTCGAAAGGCAGAGAGAGAGGCAATGATTTTAGAGGAGTACCGACGAAGATACTACGATCCTCCTCCCTGCTTGCCCCTTTCCGATAATTTATACAAGTAGCCTAAGTTTTACGGTCCGTTCATGTATTCTTAGGTCCATGGACTTAACGAAAGGCACAAGGCTACCAACGAGTCCGGCGCGCCTGTTAATCGCGAACGATTTTTCGTAAGGAAGCAAAGGGATCATAGCCAGGTCTGACATACGCGTGCCTCGCGATAAGGGGCGATAGTTCGACAGCCGTGCGAAGGAATAGCAATTTCCGCTGGCAGCCAAGTGGTGCTTGTCGGGGAGAATCAGACGTTACGAAATATTAAAACCGAGTGGCAATTTCTAACCCGGTTCCTGGACGATAGGGTTCGAGTAGCAGCCAGAGATCAGAGCCGCGGAGATTGGTCTGTCGCCGTGCCTCGCCGTTTCGCTCTCTTGCTATGCATACTCTCGACCCGACAGTATCTGTCCATCGATAGTCCGCTTTGCCCTGTCGTCTCCCTTCGCGAAGCTGACGATAAAGTGCAGAGATTCCGCGCTAACAGCGCGTCAAATAGCGAGACCGAGGACGGAGCGGCAGAGTTTAAATGATAGCTCAAATGCGGCATCTTCTCGGTTCCCGTGCCAAAGGACAGGATTCGCTATCGTTGAATGCTCGCGCAGCAGCGGCCAGAGGAGGCATAATATACACTCGTCGCCAGCCAAGAGTTGGGTGTCAGTCCACTTAGTGATCAACATTATTGCGCGAGCTTCGATGTACAACGACTCCTTGACTAGAGCCACCGCACAGATGCAGCAACAGATAGCTGATCTGGACGATCATGGATGTTGACTGCGCGATAGTCAGTTTGAAACGATCCAGTAGCGCGCCCATGATCAACAAGATCACAGCAACGATGTCTGTAACGTCACCTTCCGCCACCGCGCCAAGGTAACTCGTTATCAACTCTCTGATCCTCATGCTTATACTGCGCGCCGATAGCGGCGCTCGAATTGCTGCGATATGTATGTAAAGCGTACCTGTTTCATCGGACTGTTTACGACACTCCGCGAGATAATATTGACCGTATGAATTGTTTTCAGGGATGTTCCATCCAACTTTAATATATTTTCAAATTCTCCTCGTACACGACGCTTCAGCACTAGCGTAAGAATTATGCCCTTCTTAGTAGTATACGTAGCGTTTAATATCATTCGAAATTGTTAAACGGTAGAGAGAATCTCGGCTCGTAAGCGCCATGTAGGATCATGGGATATTTATCTTTCCAGAGTCCCGGAACTGTTCCTAGGCTAACTCCGCGCGTTAGTCAGTTACGGCAGGAAGAGTGCATCGACGTCGCTGGTCGCGAAGCGGCACATGAGAAAGAGATACATAGTGCCATGCAAATCTCTCAGTCTTGGGAGGATCTCACTATCGAAGCGGAAGGGCTGTCCTTTAAGGACTCGGACTCAGCTTCGCTACAATTTAAGATAGAATCACGACCGATCGCGAAGCGAGTCCTCGATCCGCTCAGTATCAACTTGTCAGTAAGCGGCTCGACTACGTATTCTTCGCCGTCGCCGACAAGAGCAAGCTTCGGTCAGAGACAGTGTTATTCGCCTGGTGTTCACGCGGTTGCTTGGAAGAATAACTTATCGCCTAGCCCTACTAGAAAAGCTTTCGCTACAAGGTACGCTTATTTCTCTATGAAAGATAGATGTAGGCCGGTTATCGCGAATGAAACTAATCCCTTGCAAATCTGATCCGGCGTTTAGACGGAGTTTAAGTCCTATCGCGATACGACCAAGTTGCTTGGCTTCGGTTAAGAGAAAATTCGAATTAGACGATTCCGGAATGGATCATCAATTACAGCCACCAACGAAACGTACCTCCGGCCTATTAACTTCGGCCGCATCTAGGTAAGTTCTGCCATTTAAACGAGGAAAGAGAAATGTTCGATCGTCGGTATCTATGATACGTATGTATGTGTATGTTATTTAGATTGGACGTGGCGATATCTAGTCTGCATCCAACTATCAGCTCTACTGGAACTCCAGAATCTTGTTCCAGCCTCGACTCCCCTGGTTTCTCCTTTCGACCTGTGGACAGTCCGTCCCCCGGTCCGGGTGGCACTTCGATTGTTGGTGAGGACCCGTCGTCTTCCTCTTCGTCCTCTTCCTCGTCTTCGATTATCTCTTCTTCCTCCACCTCCTCTTCTTCAGAAGGCTCGGGGGTACAAGTCAAAACTTTCGAAGAGGTACGAAACGAACAAACAACGCGAGAGAACCACGGATAGGGGGAACCGTATAGACGAATATTGAAAGAATAACACGCGTAACCCATTGCGACGACAAGCTTACTTTTTCGTGCGAACAGTAAAGGATGATCATTGTAGCGATCAGTCGTACATATTGATTCTGTCTCGCGGGCGATTCTTTCACGTTTGATGCCCAACTATTTTTCTGGTCATTCCTATTTATTAATTTTCTCGCGTCGTGAAAATTCTTCGGATGTGTAACAGCTGCATCGGGAACGATGCCCCTTCACAATCTTGTCGAGATGCTTACGGATATGTGCATTATCAAATAAGGATGATGCGTCGAGATACATGTACAAAACATATACATACACATAATATGAACGCAGTTCGAAGACCAAAGCGAGCTACTTAGGAAATACGCGTGCTTCCTACCTTTAAGACTGAATTCTGCGTTTTCTAATACATCGAATCCAAAAAATTTTTCGTTTTGCCGTAAAGGGAGGGGTACGTATACGCGACATTACCTATTTTAAAGGACACAGAAACGAATGATGTGCGCCATAACAGCTACGGCCCTTCTTCCCTTGTCGGGCAACCCCGCCAAATTGTCCTTTGCGCGACTCCTCTTTCTTTCTCGAGATAGGTAAGCGAAATATGTATATGTACGATGTACGTCAATTGATAAATTCGCGCATTAATAGTATTATTGATTCCATGAATCTCCAATCCTGTATAGTGTGTAAATAAACTCTGTAGTATGTAGTTCTATTCTGTGTACACGATATTTCTGAATGCGAATAATATCGTAGAAAACGGAACTGTACCTTTTGGACGAATAAATGAGAAAGATCGAACTCGCTTTCTTCTTACATTGTTCAGAATGTTGTAAGCACATTGAAGTTAATTCGCTGGCTATTAGGTAACGGCTACGGAACTAATATGAAATTAATTTTCAAAATAATTCGCTTCTTGTCGCGAGACCCCTTGCTCTTGAAACGCTTTATACTTTCTTATAATTTACAGAAATAACAGTAAAAGGAATATTACAGACGATAAAAGCTAATTACAGCTCGAACTTAATCGTACCGAGGCTATTTAGTTGTATAACAAACTGTTTTGTATTATTGACTATTCGCCTCAAGATCCATGTCAGACCATACAGCCTCAGTTTCACTTTCGTCTGGAGCTTCGTCATTATCAGTATCCGGTAAGCCATCGCCAACATCGTAAGTTGTATCTGTTTGTTCTTCGCCCACGGTCATGTAGTAAGCAGAATCCAGCTTATTTGACGAGTTATCTAGCCGATGCATTCCTTCCAAGGCCCTTCTGTTGCTCGGATCTAGACTAGTTGGACACATCATATCGCTTTAAAGTTTCAAGTAAAGACGCGTGTTGGATATTACATTGCACATTCATTTCTAATAGCCTTGAAGAACCTACTTCAAAGCAATGGCGTAATGATCCAAAGCTTTCTCCTCGTTGTGGACTCTTGCCCAAAGATCCCCGAGCATCTGATGCAGTTTACATGTCGATTGAATTTCCACTTGCCTTTCGAGTAACGCGATTGCAGCTTCCAAGTTCATCTCTTGCTCGTATATCTCGGCTAGCAAATAAACCGCGGGCAAGTAGACCTCGTCCTGAAGTAGCGCCTTCTCCAACAGATTTTTTGCTTTTCCAACGGAAACTGGATCCTTCATGAGTACGGAAGCATACAGCTGTAAAGAAATTTGTTTTCTCATTCTTATTCGCAATTAATCCCATGGACCTTTCGCGTTAAACTTGATTCGTGTAATTACAGTGAGAACCCTCGCAGTATGCCCGAGCTGCTTGCAAGATCCACTTGCGATATTGAGAGCTTCTCGTAATCTGTGCATCCCTACCAGGCAATCTACTAAACCCTTGTGCGGTTCATACCGATACGGCTTTAGCTGTACCGCGTGTCTAAAGAAAAACAGCGCATCCTGATATTTCTTTTGTTCGATAAGAATATTCCCGCGAAGTATCGTTGCCTCTATGTCATTCGGACTCAGATTCAAAGCTTGGGCCGTCAAAGTGTCCGCCCTACCACTTTTTCCAGCGGCGTAGAGAGAATACGCCATTGCAACGTAAATTTCTCCGGTGCACTCGTTGCTCGCCGTTACTACAGAAATCAGTCTTTCGAGTTCTTTAATATGATGAGTTTTGTATAATACTGCGGCATAAACGTCCACCCTGCGTAATAATAATTTGAAAAATATTTGTTCATCAATTTTCCCGCATCGGTCGAGTAGACTAACTGATTATTACCCTTTCATCACGTCCGGCTCTATAATCCTAGCTCTTCGCAAGCATAACAGAGCATTTTTGTCATCTCCGGCGTAGTAATAACATTCTCCCATCGTTGTCAATAGATTGAAATTATCTCTTAGCAGATTAACATTATCTAGAGACCTCAATGTCGACACTGCATGGGTGTACTCTCTATTGTGTATGTGCGCGTGAGCTTTGATCCAAGTATTCAACCAGTCTAAGTTCGATAGATTGGACGCGCAACCTACGATCAACGAATTCACCTCGATTCCTTTCACTCCGAGAGAGAGCAGACCTTCCGCAGCTTCTAACGCCAACGGACACTCCCTTAAAACCTCCTTGTAAGTCGTAATCGCGGAGCGCTCCATTCCTTGCTCTTGGAACATCTTTGCAAGAGCCATGTTCACCTTGGGAGCGAAGAAATATGTAAGAACGGCAAGTGAAAATCGACGTCTAAATCCGTTGCGTTTACCTTCGGCGTTCTCTGTTTGCCAGGAATGCTTTGGAGCACTTGAAGCGCTTCTTGGGAATTCTTCAGTTTTATTAAACACAGATGTATCTGGAACTTTATGTCGACGTCCGTCGGAAGATCCTTCTGACCTTCTAAGGGCTTCGTGGCGCCTTTCGATTTCAACAGGCACTTGCGAAATTGCAAGGACTTTTTATAAAGCGCCTCGGCTCGCTTATATTTGCCCAAGTAAAAGTGAGCGTCGGCGTAATAAACGTAAATATGGAACTTTCCGTGTATCGGTAACAGGTCCGAATTGTGTTCGCTGAGGGATAATACTAAATTTGCCTGTACCATGGAAACGATTATATTAGATATAAAGCGCATCGTCGTCTCGCAATAATAATCTGAACAGTACAATGATTGACGGAGTATACTGGTCAAATACACTAGCGCCTCGCCTCCACAGATTTAACTGTATCGAAGTTCTAAGGAAAGGAGTATTTTGAATCGCTAGTTACATTTACTTACTAGTGAAATAACATTCGAATATAAACACTGCTCGTAAAGAAGCTTTATCTGGTCGTATAGAGTCGACATTTTCCTTGAAATGTTCTGTTCGCATATAATATATCTCATATACTATAAGTTTCTATCACCGACTCTTCCTAACCTATGAAAAATCGGATTATAAAAAGGGTAGTTCGATCAAGAATTTACATTGCGCGTAACGTGCTGGACGTGTCGTAAACAGATTGTGACACGGATAAAGAAACTATCCTCTGAATGAAACCTTCACTCGCAAACGTTGAACACGACGAATGACATGTAAACACGGAACACTGAAGTGCCGCCATTTTTTAATACCGATCGGAGGCAACGACCTCTGGCGTACGAATTTCGAGGCATCTTCTTCCCACTTCGCGCCGAGTTAAAAATCTGAAATGAAGCTCAACGGATAAAGGTCCACGCACACATATCCGTTCCGTCTCAGTTCCGTGTCAGTGTTCCATTGGTAAGAAGAAGAGACCCTCTACGCCCCTCTTCTTCTTACCAATGGAACACTGACACGGAACTGAGACGGAACGGATATGTGTGCGTGGACCTTAAAGGTCTGTGCCCACATATCCGTTCCGTCTCCGTTCCGCGTCAGTCTGCCATTGGTAAGAAGAAGAGGCGTAGAGGGTCTCTTCTTCTTACCAATGGCAGACTGACGCGGAACGGAGACGGAACGGATATGTGGGCACAGACCTTAAAGGTCTACGCACACATATCCGTTCCGTGTCAGTTTCGTGTCAGTGTGCCATTGGTAAGAAGATGAGGGGCGTAGAGGGTCTCTTCTTCTTACCACTGGCACGCCGGAACGGAACTGACACGGAACGGATATGTGTGCGCAGACCTTAAAGGTCCGACCCTCTACGCCCCTCATCTTCTTACCAATGGCACACTGACACGAAACTGACACGGAACTGACAAGTGTGTTTAGACCTTAAAGGTCCGCGCACACATATCCGTTCCGTCTCAGTTCCGTGTCAGTTTCTGGTCAAGAAGAAGAGGGGCGTAGAGGGTCTCTTCTTCTTACCAATGGAACACTGACACGGAACTGAGACGGAACGGATATGTGTGCGCGGACTTTTCAGGTCTACGCAGTTCCGGCGTGCCAGTGGTAAGAAGAAGAGGGGCGTAGAGGGTCTCTTCTTCTTACCACTGGCACGCCGGAACTGCGCCGGAACGGAACTGACACGGAACGTATATGTGTGCGCAGACCTTTAAGGTCCGGATATGTGTGCGCGGACCTTAAGAAATACCTGCTTCGAATAAAATCTGAAATTAAAAATAGGGCCACTGATACATATTCCCGTTGAATTCAATTATCATTAAAATATTCCAAAACGGGAATCAATTTCTGTAAAGTAAGAAGAGTTGCTCTAAACTGTGCGCACTGTTTGAAAAGATACGTGTCGCTTCGTCGCGAATGTTTAAATAAAGATGAAAAGATTCATGCTCGATTCATCGTTTATTTGAGAAATGTGCAGTAATGCGCTGGTATTCATATAAAGGCGATACAATAACAACATTAAAGATTACAAATAATCTTAAGGGACGAGACATAAAAATAGTAATCGGCCAAATTCAATTTCATGTCCGAGCATCATGCAGGGGTACAGATGTTACAATTCCCCGAATTGATACGAGTTTATTACGTTGTATGCTTCACAGTCCTTTCAGTTCCGTTACTAATACGCTGAAAAACTAAAATCAAGATCACCCTCAAAGTACGATGGGAATTCATGAAGCTTTTAACCGGAAGCATTCAGCATGAAATTTTGCGTGTAATCGTATTCAACTGTGGGGATTACGGATTGCACGAATTTGAGGAATATTATCAAATACATGTGCACGCCAAGCTCGCGACCACCTTCCATCACTGTTTCGATAATTTTCTTCATTACTTCGGCGTGTCTGCAATTTTATCGCAATAAAATAGTATTCTTTTATGGTAATACAAATATTTTCTTAGAAGAACAGTGGTAACTGCTCAAAATTACCTGCAGGGGTGAACCGAAGGCATTGGTGGTCCCGGTATATGTGGATGAACCTCCATCGTCACAGTCTTCTTCGCGTGGTCCTGACTAACATCCTCGTACATTTCTTGCATTGTCAGAGGCTTGCGATTCTTTTGTAAAAGGAAGATGGTATTAAGTTAAGAAGCACTTTCTAAACTCTAGAAATAAGAGAACGAACCTCATCATATCCTAAAAGCCACAATCGGGGTGTTTGATAATATTTGTCGTACGTGATGTATAAGTCGTATGTACGTGTGTGAATTATCTCTCCTTCCGAACATGCCTCCCACTTCTCTTTGGCTGGTTTCTTCGCAGTTTCCGCTGCGTACTTTTAAATTCACATTTAATTAGGCAACGATATTTTCTATAGCATGCATTATTCGATTTAAAATAGATTTCGATGTAACGTGTTGCCGATCGATGTATATACCATCCATATATGTGATTTCGGCGCACAGGTTCGGTCAATTTAACAAACTACAAAACAAACTATTTAGCAATAATAAATATATAAGCTTTCGACGTTTCGATCTCCGTTTAGATCTTCTTCAGGAAAGTTTAGAATATTGCTTTTGCTCTTAGAATTGAGTCACAGTGCTATGGCACTGCACCTTTTGTAACGATATTTCTAATGACATAAAAAGAATCTTTAGAAAAGCCGGAATTCACACTATTTTTAAATTACCTTTTTACACGAAACAATTGTTCCCTTTGATTAAAGACAAAATACCGCTTTTAAAACATTCTAACATCGTATATTCGATTCCTTGCTTAGGTTGTAATCAAGTTTATATCGGACAAACATCTAGACTTTTAGAGAGACGAGTATATGAACACAAAAGAAATATTTTTTTATCTCCCTTACAACATACGGCTCTTACTAAGCATTCGTTAGAGTTTGATCATAGGTTTGATTTTGACAATGTTAAGATTGTTGATAAGGAAACTAACTTAAATCAAAGAATTCTTTTGGAGACAATTCACACGATTAAACAGCCTAGCGTAAATCTTAGGTATGAAACACCTAAAATACAAGAATATTACGCAACATTACTAAAGAAGTAATGTCTTATGATGTTTTTGTTCCATAGAATTTCCTATGATTGAATTAATTTTCTACATATCAGTGATTGGTATGTAACTTTTAGTTGCTCGTTAACACCTTTGAGTGTATAACACACCATATGAGCAAAAATGCTTAGTTATTGTAAACTGTATATCCTTCAATTTTAAATCTCAGGGAGTTTAAATATGTTTTGTAACGAGTAACGATGTTTACCTCGTTTTCAACTTCTGGAAGCTGATGTTTGGTTCACGATATACGTTAGTCTTATTCCAACCGACTCGCGTGTCGTAGGCAGTGCCATAGCACTGTGACTCAATTCTAAGAGCAAAAGCAATATTCTAAACTTTCCTGAAGAAGATCTAAACGGAGATCGAAACGTCGAAAGCTTATATATTTATTATTGCTAAATAGTTTGTTTTGTAGTTTGTTAAATTGACCGAACCTGTGCGCCGAAATCACATATATTAATTATTACGGTCGAAATAAAATTTATAAATAACGTATATACCATCCGTTTAGCACTAGCTACGTTATATCCGTCTATAGACGGTACTTTCGAAGCGCGTAAGGTACGAACAGTACCTTATCTTGTTCATCCAACATTCCGCTGACTTCGAAAGCTTCCATATCCTCGCCATCCCCATCATCATCTCCGTCGTCGTCGTCGTCGTCGTCGTTATTCTCCCCTGCGCCAATCGACTGAGGCAGATGTGTTTCTTCTAACGTCATTTCAGTTACTCTGTCGTCAATACCGCCGAGACTAGCATCGTAATGGTGTGTATCTACCCAGCCACCCTCCGGGTCATCCGCTTCTATAATGCATTCTTGTTCTTTAGTGTATTCGATCTAAAATTCAGTCACACGAGTTACTATCAGCGACTTACGTAACTCTCCTCGCGACCTGAAGTACGCTAAATAATTTAAGGCTCGTATCGTTTCGCCGAGAACAATAGTACCTGTTTGCATCTGCGACTGCAAGGAACGTTACGCGTCAATAGAAACTGCTTGCTCTTGGGAAGGTACGGCCTCACTCTATTCTCGTCACCGGTAGCCCATTGCCATGTCGGGCAATGATGTACTAGATGATCACCTGCTGCCACAAATTCTTCTGGCGTTAATACTCCAGTTTCTCGAAATTTACTTTCCTTTAATGTTATAAGTTACATTTGAAGTACAACATAAATATGCTACCTTTCCTACTGGAAGTTCGTTCGTTCAAAAATATCAACACATTTAGGTAGTCTATCGAACATCCTTTTTAAACGTACGAAATCAAAGTTTCACCCTTCGGGTGCTACGGAGACACAGTTTGTATCTAGTTCGTAGACGCGGCGCGAATAATGAATGCCCGCTGGCACTCGACGAACAAGATTAAATACAATTAAAAGTGTTTAGCACCGAAAGGGTTAAATAATAGAAAATTGTAAGATTACGAAAGATTTCATCAGAAATCATTTCTTCTAATTGGAACAATTTTTACGGTTGAAATTCAAATTATATTATTACGAAAGAATGATAAGCACGAAAAGCACAGGTAGAGTTTCCAAATAGTTCGATCGAAAGTGCGACAAATTGGAGTGCAGGTATTTAAAACGATAGCGAATAAGCGAACTAAGAGTACGTGTATACGCAGCAAGAATTATATACTAAGCTTCTCTGGAAATACTGTAAAACTTTTTGCAGGCCTCTGTACAACAAAGCGAGTTATTTTTAGAAATCCATTTTATTCCGACTCTGTACGTTGTTCGTTACATAGAAAAGCATTTCCCAGAACGCTCGAATGCCGGAGAGCATCGAGTACAATATTTAACATTGCAAAGAGAATAATATTCGTAGATTATTCGCACATTGAGAACAAGAGTCTTACACATATAGGTACATTTAAAAGATAGACTGTCGTAGTTGCGACAACAGAGATCAATAAGATTATCCAAGATTTCGTTACGGAAGCTTATATCTTAAAAATATCAAAGCTGTATGGTAAATTTATTACAGCTTAGCGTTAGAAATATATAGCGGTGCGATACAAACGAACGATCGAACAGTGAATAATGGTTGACATACTCGTCACGCGGAATCGTGTTATTTTTGCAACATACTCGGTTTATTATGCTTTTTAGCATGTCACGTACAAGCATACCTTTAGTACAGGGGTTAAGTATTCGGCGACACCAAGCGCGGTGCCTTTTACAGAATTAATGACACTCTGCATCGTAAAGTCGTCCAACGGGAGATGAGAATTATTGTTGCGAATGGAAAAGATCGGAAGGATTGTACGCTGAGAATTAATATTCGCTTGACATCAACAGTTTCCAACGTATTATCGATTTGTACGAGCGAACACAGCGAACCACGGAAGTCACATATGCGGTATCAAACTTCTCCCCTTTCCATTGCGTACCCCTACTATCGTTTGTTATTACCCCCACACCTGACTAGTGTTCACGGGAAATTCCCTCCGTAGTAGGATACTACCGTCGCAGGGAGGGGGAACGCATGCGCGCGATGACGCGGTGACGTCAAACCAATCAACGCCAAGACGGGAAAGGATGGGAAACGAAACGGCGTCACGTCCAGTGTTCACGGGAAATTCCCTGCGTAGTAGGATACTCGCATCGTAGGGAGGAGGAACGCATGCGCGCGATAACGCGGTGACAGTTAAACCCTTAGAGCATATAAACATGGAGGAAGCATGCAATAGGCGAAAATGTAGAGGGCGATAGAAAGAGAAAGATATACATGTGGGACACCCCCTCTCTTTTCGCCTATTGCATGCTTCCTCCATGTTTATATGCTCTAAGCAAAGAGTAGGTATAATAAGAGGCGTCACTCCGGGCGGAACCTTTGAAGTCCTTGCTTGACCTTGGCATTTAAATTGGTTGTCTATTTCGAGCGGGATATTCAAATCGACTAAATGTACTTACCGCAATTGCCGAAGTTGACCGATCATTGCCGAAGTTTAGCGATCATTGCCGAATGGGCATTTAAATTGGTTGTCTAGTGATTTCCCTAGGTTATCTCTGTCCTTGTCGAGTGACGCCTCTTATTATACCTCCTCTTTGCTCTAAGGTTAAACCAATCAACGCCAAGATGGGAAACGATGGGAAACGAAACGGCGTGTCCCGTCTTGGCGTTGATTGGTTTAACTGTCACCGTGTCATCGCGCGCATGCGTTCCTCCTCCCTACGATGCGAGTATCCTACTACGCAGGGAATTTCCCGTGAACACTGATCACGTCACTCGCTCGGCTTGACAGGATGGGAAACGAAACGGCGTCACCATCAAGTCAAGCCGAGCGAGTGACGTGATTGGACGCCATTAGCATTACGCTTCGTGTCGCCACGCTTTCGAATTGTACTTTGTAAACGCCACGCGAGTTTTGAGAATTTTGCCCTTTATTAGAGTTTCTCAGTGATTTATTAAAGTCGCAGCATGAGTAAGGAATCAGGTAAGACAAATATTTAATACTTTTACATTAGTATAATTTTAAGAAGGATCATTTCTTGAAAAATTAAAGTAACTTTATTAACAAAGATATGCTAAACATTATGTCCATCACTTTCTTCTTTTAAAATTTTGTAGTATGTATTATTATGATATAAAAACGTACTAATAATGGATTGATGTACTATACAGGCATTGATACCAGTGTTGCTGGACCCAGCCATGCAGCTATTACAAGCAGTGATACAGAGACTGATTCAAGTAAGATATATCTTTCATTTAACGTTCCTTTTTACTTTCTTTTTTCAATGATTATTTCATTGAAATTGGTTTTTAATAGTTTATGAATAATAATTAGTATTGTATGAGTAGGCACTGCTGGCAGCTTAATGCGCCCCGCAGAAAAAAGAGCAGGGAAGCAAGCCTTCCGCAAATCTTGGCTACAGGACCCACAGTTTCAATCCTGGCTTCAAGAAGCTGCGGATTTGTACAAAGCCAGATGCGTAGCGTGCTGCATAAATGTTCGCGCGGGCAAAAGTGAACTGTACAGACATGCACAGAGTCTAAAACATAACACGAACATGAACCATTATAGTATACTTTAACTGTAATATTATGTTTCGTACTTAAAGTTTTATATTTTATGTATATATTTTGTAATATAATTTATGTATAATTTATGTACATTTTGTATATATATATATAACGAATGTTATGTATGTAGGTGCATAAATATATATTTCTATTACTATTTTGTGTTTTCTTTTACATCTCATCAACATCAGATATACCCGCGTGCTTCACACATAATTACCGATTCGTAATCACCGCCACTTGACGGTGGCGCCCTTTCGTTTCCCATCCTTTCCCGTCTTGGCGTTGATTGGTTTGACGTCATCGCGCGCATGCGTTCCCCCTCCCTGCGACGGTAGTATCCTACTACGGAGGGAATTTCCCGTGAACACTGCACCTGACAGAACGAGCTTGCGTGCTAAGAGCAACTAAGAGTTACCGACAGTGGTTCAGAATTTTATATAGATCAATGATACCGATCATTTGAATGACCGCAGCAAAACAATAAATATGTAAACATAGAGAATAAATCCTACGGAAGATTATTTACAATGCTGAATATAAATTTGAAAGTACTTTCTGCAAGGCTTGCTAGCTAAGGGAGCTACCGACTCCTTTGAAAGGAACGTAACGTTAAGTAAATTTGTGGCGATCAGCTGGAGAAGGATGATTATTATTGCCAGATATGTTGTAAATGATTAAGTGTTTATACGAGCAACTATCTAATACTTTATTCTAGTCCCTGGCAAAGTTTCATTGAAATCGGTGAGTAAAGACTGGAGCGGACACATCGAGTGATTTAGTCGAGTAGCGAGTAATTTAGTAGTTTACCATTGTGTTACTAAACTACTCGACTAAATTTTAGTGTTCACACGCGGTAAATTACTAAATCGCTGGCCACTCGACTAAGTTACTCAACGTGTCCGAATCAGCCTTAACAGTCTTATAACTCCCTTGTAAGTAGAATCTAGCAGCCACTTAACGCTGATTTCAAACAGATTTATTGTTCGTATCAAAAAATTTGTTGGCGAGTGAATTTGTTAAATTTATACTGCTTTAAACGAAAGTATTAGTCACATTAATTATTTGTATACTTTGAGAACTGCGTTTACCCTTCTCCGTAGTTTCTATGGAAACTGCTTACACGATTGGAAAACATTTGGAACAACATAGTTACGAGAAATGACTTTCCAGCTGCATTTGCTGATGTTTACACTTTTTATTTTATAGGAAATAGATTGAAAACGATAAACGAGTTAAATAGTTAAGTTGTACTCCTTCAAAGGTACCGATTCCCTTCATTTTATGTATTAGAAACGAAACTTGAATAGCTTAATGTGATTATTGGAATTATAAAAGTTTTTTTTTTGGTTTCATTCATTTTTACTGTACATAATTTTATACAGATGGAAACCTCAAATGCTAATTTGGACGAAATCACACAAGCATTAGAGGATATCGACAGTTTGGATTTGGGACTATTTAATGACTCGTTTAAAAGATCAAAATCTTCTACGAGTATTTTCAAAGATTCCAATGCGCAGTCGGATAAAGAAACGAAAAGAAAGGTCATATTCAAAGGTGATTTGATATTTAAAAGTAGCAGGAAAGGATAGAGTAGAAGTTCGCGAATCAATATAGTATTAGCATCATCGAAAATCCTGAAATATAATTTCTTATTTTCGGCGAACACGACTATGAACATTGCCCCTTTTATTACTTTCTCCGTAATTTTCAAGACCAACTATTAAAACGAAATCATTGATACACAGATCCCACCGAAGATAATTCATTCGCGGACTTATTATCCGACGAGGAAACCTCTTTGAAGGAAAAGAAGAATTTATTCACGACTGGTAGTAAAAGTAGCCTAATGGAAGACTTATTTAAGATCAGAACACCATCAACGACAAGTATCAAATCAAATATAGAATTGGAATCGAAGTTTAATGTAGAACAACGAGATGTTAATCAATTGTTTTCACAGAAACCAAGTGGTCAGCCGAGTTCTAAAACTAACTCTAATTTATTACAAAGTGAATTGTCTAAAGAAAGAAATGTACAAAGGCAGAAAAGTGTGTCCAGGAACGAAGAGGAGGATGTCTTAGCAAGTTTAATCGATAAATCAGACACAATAGATGACAAACCAAGAAGATCATCGTTAAGAGAGAACTTATTTGAGAGTAAACCTCGTTCATCCGTTACAATGGATTCCATGATTTATAGAAACACTAAACCAGCGGAATCGGGAGTTTCAGTACAACCTGCGGTACTCACAAACACTGTACAGAAACCGAGATCTCAACTTACAGAGCAACCAACCACGCTGCCTACGAGAGAGCCTCGTAGAGGTAGAAGGAATACAAAAATTATAAATGATCCTCTCGGTTTACTATCTACCGATTTATTGCCCGACCAAAGCCTCGAAGTGGTAATTATGCTTAATTGCTGGCACATAATAAAACTCTTACTCTTTAAAGTAGCTAGCAATGATTCGCAAATACAAAGAAATGCGGAAAGTAACAATTTATAATAGTATTGTACGGATATGTTTTAGCAATGTTTTCAATATGTTTTTCTAATTTTTAAGGCGGCGAATGAAAGCATGCCAGCCAGAGAGTCCGTTGTACACAATACCAAGTCAGAGGAGGGTTTACCAGAATGGTTGGGCGGTACAAAGAAATTAGAAAATAAGAAGGTAGATGAAGTGGAGGAGGCAAGATCGAAAGATAGAGCATCCGATAAAGTTGGAAAAGTATCTATTAAAGAAAATATTCCACTTGGGGATATTACAAGTTCGTCAAATTTAAGGGTAGCTGACGAAAAGGGCTCAGAAGCCATGCGTGTCCCAGACCATTTCTCCCTGTTATTTGGTACACAAGTTAATCAGCAAGCTGCGCTTATGACCATGCAGCAACAAGAACACGAATTGAGAACAGCAGCTGTGCTTTCCCAGCAACACGAACAATTGAGCAAAGTATCGGACAGTCAACACACCATGCTCTGCAATCAAGAGAAACAATTCAATGCCCTCCTAAAATTACAGCTTGAAAAGCAGGCTTTACTGGAGGCACAAATAAAGATACAACAGGAACGCATTAATCAATATATACAAGTGAGCATTCTTTTACTGTGAGATCGGACTCTTGCAATAAAAAGAGTGTTAAATGAGATTAAAATATGTTTGCTGCTTTTTTCTTCAAGACATTGATGGCCCAGCCTATTTCAGTGCCAAGTACTGCAACAATTTACCATAGCTGCAATTCAGGAGACAGTGAAAAAGAAAGGAACTCGGTGAATGAAACAGAAGAAATGGAGAATACGGTAAAAGCGTTGCGAGCGGAAAAATCTAAATTAGAAAGCATGTTATCCTCTATAAACGAAAGACACGAAAATGAAGTAACATTTCAAGCAGATTTCTACGAGTATGTTCTCCAATACATTCCCATTATATAATATTCTTAAAGAACATTTACCAAAATTTGTGTTTTAGGAGACAAATTGCATTTTTGAAAGAAGCAATGATAAAATTAGAGGAGCGAACAAAACAAGAAATCGAATCCTTAGAGACAGATTGCGTAGCAAAATCTGAAAAATTAAAGAACGAAAAAGTGCAAATAGAAAATATTTACAAAGAAGAAATTCATAAATTAAAGGTTTGTATAATCTATTTAGTATTATATATATGTACACCCGATACATGTAAATCCAATTACATTATTAACAATGTAGATTTATATTAAAATCTTTTGACCAGAGTGAACATGCTCGACACGTCGAAGAACTCAACGAGTTACATGCCCAAAATATAAAACTTGTGGAAACAGAATATTCTAATATAATGGAAAGTATATCTAGAGCCAAGCAGACCGAAGATCAAATGATGGAAACTGTGACGAATAGAAAGGCTGACATAGAAAATATATTAGAAAAAGCTAATTTCATTGTCGAAACTATAAAGGAAAACAACGAGGTAATAGAGCTGAAAAATAATGAAGTATTACAGTTACGAGAAAATTATTTCAAAACGCACGAAGATGATATACAAGGTAGATTTAACGAATAATTGATTAATAATCTATCATTACTTTTAACTTGAAATGCATATACTTCGTACATGTTGCTAGAGTAAACAGTATAAAAATTAGAGATGTACCGACTAGGGTTTTGGCCGACTAGCCGACTAGCTGATTAATCGGCCCCCAAGAAGCCGACTAGTCGCCGACTAGTCGCCGATTACAAAAGTGGCCGGATAGTCGGCTTAACCGACTAGTCGGCCACTATTCAGTACATCTCTAATAGCAAAGTTATACAACTGTTAGAAAAGGAGAACGAAAAATGGGTAAATATTCACAAAAAGGGGGCCGATCAATCGGCCTTTTTTGCCGACTATTCGCCGACTACAAAAGTGGCCGGATAGTCGGCTTAACCGACTAGTCGGCCACTAGTCGGTACATCTCTAATAAAAATGCTCTAAACATGTTTTTAAAGAAAGTTAAACTTAACATTAAACGTAGTAACGTTGTATTATCTAATTTCTGTTGTACGATAAATGTTTACAGCCCAGAAGCTCGAATTAAAGAATCAGAATAGACGTTTGGAAGATCACCGTAATAAATTTGTGGAAACGACAATGAAATTCGACGCTCGTTTTACACAGTGTATAAGTGAACTTCAAGTACAGAATGCGCAGAACAATCAGGCGCAAGAGATGCTTGGAAAGAGAGCTGCGCAGCTGTTACAAGAAAGAGAACAGTTTGAAGAAAAAGTAAAGTGGGAAAGAAGCTATTTGCAGGTACGATTGAATTGAATTGTATATTGTTATGTGAAAGAAGCTATTCATTAATGACTAAAATAGTTGATAGTACAAAATAATTATACATTCAGAAAGTTTGCTGCTTCCACTTTAACGCTATGATTCCAGACATTAAAGGAATCTTGGCTGAAAGAACAAAAAAGACAGCTGAAATTACTTGCAGAAGAAAGAGAGGCAGTAGCAGCGGAGAAAGCGCAACTAGAAGTGCTAAACAGATTCAAGACTAATAGCGACGACATTGCCAAAATAGAGGTACGCAAGGCTATAGAATATCATGGTGTCGGTATTATATTATTGAATCGTTATTACAGCTAGAGGCAGCTATTAAAACTGCTCAAGAAGCCACTGCTTCCGCTAATCGTGAAAGACTGAAATGGCAGGAAAAGAACAGTGGACTCGATGCTCAGAAGCAGATTCTGCAAGAGAAAGAAGAATTACTCATTATGCGTGCTAAGGAACTTGAACATCTAACACTGGTAATTTTTGTCACAGCGTTGCGACAAATATGATATATACTTGGCCCAGCTTCTAAAGACAAGTCTTTCATCTTTCTCGAATTATAGTCAGCTCTAACTAAAAGGGAAGAAGGAATAAAAGCTTTAAAAGGTGCGAAGCATCTGGAAAATCAACATAAAGAGAAACTTGGCCTATTACAGACTCAATTTAAAGCATTGATCGAAAGAGAAAAGAAAGTCGCTACTGAACAGTACAACGTTGCAAAGTAAGTATATCCATGCATCTATCTTTTATAAATGTAAGTGACTTTATATTCCATTTGCTTCAAAGTTCTCGACTTCAAAGAGAAAGGACAATCTCACTGACCTGCGAAACTGAGAAACCAGAGAGAGATGTGAACATTCCACGTGATTTTCGAAACGAAATACTGCCTTTCCCTATTATGCATTCGACATCGCAAATCACACCCGAATTAATAGTAAGAAAATAAATATCTATCGATAGAAAACATTTATCATCAAATATATTATATTTATTATTACCCAGCATACTTTTTCCATCGCAGAATATTATGGATCCATATTGGAGAGAGTTATAATGAAGCCTCGATTATCAATATGACATCATCATTTAATAAACGCAAGTTGTTAATTAATACTGTACAAAGGTAACATAACTTATAAATGCAATTACGTTTCTGCGTTAAATATTTAAAATCCTATGGTTACTTAGAAGATAAGAATTGTATAAAATTGGTATAAAAATAAAATTCTCTTATTTGAGATACAGCACAATATTTCAAACTTCCGTATCCTCACCTATAAACAGACAATTATAATTAGTTTATATATGTCCAACGTATATGTGTATAGCATGCAAAGGTAAAGCCGGGAATCCGCCGGGAAGCTAATCTATGCTATGCGATGCTATGCCATGCTACGTTTTAAAAAAAATTAGTTTCAATACATTCTTATGGAACCGTTTCCACCAAAAGCTAAGTTAAAACATAGCATAGCTTTGCATAGCGTAGCTTACAAGGGGACACTAAGGTCGACGGGAAACGGATTTTCCTGAATCTTGCAGTATTTGAAGATGTCGCCTCCGAAGTTAATTTGGCAAAGCAGTAGGGCGCGCTTCTCAAGATTTTCCGAGAAAATTGCATTTGAAAATCGAATTATTTTCGCAATTAGCTTTCTTCGAGTTTCAGTTTTTTTTTTTTTTTTTTTTTTTTTTTACTTTCCCTTTTTTACTTACATGCTAGTATGACACGAGCCAGGGTGATATTCATCATAAAAGCATGGAAAACAATCATTTTTGCGACACCTAGCACACACTATAAACGATTTTCAAATGCAATTTTCTCGGAAAATCTTGAGAAGCGCGCCCTACTGCTTTGCCAAATTAACTTCGGAGGCGACATCTTCAAATACTGCAAGGTTCAGGAAAATCCGTTTCCCGTCGACCTTAGTGTCCCCTTGTTAGCTTCCCGGCTTAAGAGTGTTGCGAGCTAGTATCTTCAATAATTTCGAACTGTATATTTTCATAAAAGTATCTGTAGCCATACCAGAAGTTAAGAGAAATATTTCATTGATTTTACTACCCAATACCCAATCATTGCCCGAATTACCCTTTAATTAAACCTTATCTGATAAGCACACATCTATACTAAAATTCTACTTACCATCGCAATTGAGTAGTATTTGTACATCCGCATTCCTCTGTAATGTTTTTACCTTAGCAATTAATGATTCTACCATATATAGTTCACTTCCCACAGTGCTCGTACAAAGCGCCTGGAAGGAAAGCGCGAAATATTGAAAATTTATAATATCTTATGTAATTTAATTAACGGCGGATGAACTTACAATATCATTAATAAGATCTATAGAATTGACATTGGTCTCTTTGTCGTCATTATCAAAATTCTTATACGCGGTCTGGGATTTATTTACGAAGTCAATTCCTTCTGACAAGAACGTTACGGCTTGCCTGAAACCAGACTTGTAAGAAATGTTTCACGATACAGAATGGGTGGGTTCGGCGCAACCAACTGTTGGCCAACCGCTCGCTTGCGCTCACTGATCTTTCGCTGAACGCTACCGCTCAGTTGCGCTCTTTCCAACACGTTCAGTGAGCGGTCGCCATTTTTTCGAGCGGAGATAAACTCCGCTCACTTTACCCAACATGTTGGGAACTGCTAAAATATCCCCACCCTCCCAAGTGTCGTTCAGCGAAACTGAGCGGAACGATGGCTGCTCACCGATCATTCCCAACGGTTGGCTCCAACAGTTGGTTGCGCTGAACGCACCCATTGACACGCTAAGGAACTTATTATACCGATGATAATTGTGAGAGATCGGTAGCCCCAGAGCATTATCTGAATTGTGGACGAGTTTGTAGATCGAATGTTCGTGCGTCGTTAAACACTGCACGTTTTTACTAACAGTTTCTATAGAACTGGTCCTTTCGTCTGCAACAAAAACGTGTAAGTAAAACATTTAAATTATCGGAGATAAGTTCGTTCGACGAGGAAGCGCGAACCTTTCATAGCTCGTAACGTATGCATCAAATCATCGTATTCCTCGGTCTGTTTTCTTTCCGTTTCTGCGAACTGTTTCACATGGATCGCCTTCTTTTTGCGCAGAAGATCAATAACTTTCTCGATATTTTCCATTCTGCAAAGCTGCAGGACGCGGAGGGACAGAAATACGACGAGATCGTTTAAATAGTGTTTTCTCAATTATTGCCAACTTAATAAACATTTCACCATCTACGCTTCACTCAATTCTCGTTCGGCTCTTCTTCGCTTATCTTCCACCGAACAAACATAATCCGCCCTTTTAGCATTTCATATCTGATTGCAACTACCTGTACGGAGAAAGTCCTATGCATTTCGCTACAAAGAATTTAGGCTTACGTCGAGTCGCATAACTTGCCCACGCCGAATAACTTCTAAAGTATTTGTTCCATGGAAATGTGTTTTATACAGAAATTGCGCGGTATCGAAGGGAGCATGTGATGCTGGAACGATTTTTCTAAATAACCTATTTGTTTACGAGATATCAGGGTGACCTTGAATTTTTTAAACGGAAGGTGTACCTTTTTGTGTCACAGTTTAAAGGAGCAGTGAATTTTCTATTAGAAAGTATTAAGCTTCGTCTTAATCCTAATAATTAGCGAGATATTTGCCGAAACGTTGTTCGTGGTCGCATTACTCACAGTAGGTGCTCAAAGTGGTGCCCATTGACTTCTATGCAATTCTTACTATTATTAAGTCCGGGAGAAATAAAGCTTAATACTATCCCACAGAAAATTCACTGCTTTTTTAAATTTCAGACTTTGGAAGTTATTCGGGGTGGACAAGTTCACCCGCCTTCTTAACCTCTCACGGTTACGTTTTTAAATAAAATCACTGATACATACGGCGATACCTTTTCATGCTTTCGAATATAAATTAGTATCGTTTTCGCAGAAATCCCAGGATAAAAGACCAGTGTCTTCTCTTAAAGCGATCTATAACATTTGACGAGAAAATAAACCGCGAAACTTCTTTACGCCTTGAAACTTGAATTTAAACCAATTTAAACTGCCCCACTATCACCCACCAGGGTTGCCAGATGGTTTTGTGGCGGCCTCGAGCAGACGACGCGTGGTAGACTATCTCCACCAGAGGGCCACTTCTCTCGCTGCTCGCTGATCTTTTGCACCATAATGTTCGATTTTTTTTCGAGGAATCGATTCTCGGGGAACAGAAATCGTGTTCCAATTCTATATTATTTATAAAAAAGTTTCCCGGTCTCTGGAAATTTAAACTGAAACTACTTTTCTGGAACATTAATGATAGAATTTTGATTTATTGAAAATTAGGTTATAAAATATCACATAAGACGCTACGTGAGTTCCCCCGCCTTGTAAGAAAAAGTAAAAAATTCGCGATTTATATACAATTATATAGCCATGTGGTCCATGGGCATATGAAGAATGTTCAGGATGGAATACCCCTGAAGAATACATTTGTGATTCATGTGGTAATTAATTTTAAAACAAAAAATAATATTTTTTTTATTAATTTAACAGTTTTCTCACTTCTTTTGTAAAGAAAAATCATGGCCGGAATTACCCCACGTTAATTCCGTAATTCCAGTCAAATGAACTTTTTTGTGTTATTGCTTCCAACTTTGTTACAACGTAAATTTATGCTTTCTCGGTCATACTAATAAAATCTAGACACTTCAAACTATCAATTCATATAAAAAAACTAGCAAATGTGTAAGTTGCTCAAATTTTATAGCGTTTCTTTCTTATATAGCCGGAAGTACCCTACTTTCCCCTGTTTGCAGTATTCGAATTCGAAATACCGAAGCACACGTAAAGCGACAAATACGAATGCGCGTAATATGCGCATTGACTGCCCATGCTTTTATTTTCTGCACTTGCTGCACGCATTATGAGCTAGAAGTTGGAGGAATCTAGGGAATTCTACGAAATTGGTACTGCCATCTCTGCACTCGCGGTACGAATTGCAACCAACGTAACGGTCTCAATTTCGAAGCGAACAACACATCCCTAAAAGGTTTTAGGCAGGGTCGAAACGAAAGATGAGGAAGGAAGCAAATACGTAGCGCGCATTTTTATTTCTTAAAGGCTTTTACTGCTAAGTTTTTCGAACGTGCTCTTATAATGCTAACTTTACAGCTATACTCTACTCCAGAAGACGTACTAGAGCCTGCGGTTCTATTCAATAGCCTTCAAAACCTTGAATTTACACCGGACGCGGATAATACATAACTTCATTTTTCCTTTACACATCTGTTTACCAAATTACGCTGGGTAAGCAGCAGTTCATCCTGTAAAACTCATAAAATATGGTCTTCGCTTTCAATAATTGTCGCTGTTCAAGATGAATAGAAAAACTCAGGTTGAGAAAATCCAGGAACCAATAAAGCCATCAAATTTCGTTAGCAGTCGGTCCCCGATCCTTAGGACGAAGTAACCGATGTAGTTAGGAAGCGTGCTTCGACCACCGTCCAAAAGTCTCGAATTAAATTTAACGTAATCCATCCAACTGCATAGCTAATTGTGAGTAAGTTTGAACATTCCCGCGCAACCTCACGAGCATCAAACGCATCGAAAACCGTTCCGATACGTTACTGCGGTTCATGCGCTGTTGGAATCGGAACGCTATGAATGCGCGCAGCGACTGGGCTGCGGTCTATGCGCATAATGCGTCACATGGAATGCACCCGAAGAATATTCCAAGTAATTTCATCCATCAATATCCTAACAATTCATCTCGACGTATCCAGAAGGCAAACGTAATTATGGAATTGAATAATTTCTAATTATCTACGTCGCGGCAATCGGGTTTCACATTATTTGCAAGACAGACGCGGGTTATGCGCGAAGTGCGAATGTTTAGCGTCTTGTTTAGTAGATAATAATTTAATACATATTTTCTTATTAATGTTCGCAGGAGCATGCATGATCGCCTAGGGTGTGTGCTGTGCGGAGGTGGAGCTGAAGTAAGTATCGCATGTATCCTGTTTATTCATACGTTACGTTTATGGTGATTATTACGAATATGGTGATTCTACAGAAGAAAGAAGTCTAAAATACAGGAAATTTTCTGACATCGCACCTAGTAGGTACCACTGGTTACGGGACGTATTGTATATAGATTTATTAATGTAAATATAGAATGTTCTTCTTCGAATTTATATGCGCTATCTGTATAATTTTGTAACAATTGTAATCGCCAATCCTGTATTATTAAACTTTTTCAAATAAGTAAATGAATTATTTAATAAATGTAGAATCTACTTTGTTATTTGGGGGTAGGGATACACCTATAGTAATCACGGTATACATGTGTTGGTGCGTACGGACGTCCATGTGACGTCCCGCGCAGAGAATTGTTTGGCAATTGTGGCCTTCAGATGGCGCTGTTGGATGGTCAGGCGGGCAGCAGGATCTGCCGGCAGAACCGTAGTCGAATGCGGACGTAGGCTGCGCCGCAGTTGCCGGCAGATCCTGCGCTCTCCTGGCAAACCCTGCTGTCCATCTGCTGGCAGACTGCAGGCAGATGGTTATCAGGGTTCTTTTTACAAAGATGTTTCATGTACTTGGCGTAACTTTTTTTACTTTTTGAAAGTTTTTTATGGGGATCTCACTTCTTTTTACAAAGATTCATGTACTTGGCGTAACTTTTTTACTTTTTTAAAGTTTTTTTATGGGGATCTCACTTCTTTTTACAAAGATAATTCATGTACTTGGCGTAATTATTTTACTTTTTTGAAGTTGACTGCCACGTGTGCTAAAAATAAGGAAAAAGTAAGGAAATCCCAATAAATTATAAATTCTGATCTATCTTCGTCACACGTTTACGTGTTTCTGGCGCCCTGCAGCCTATCTAGTGACGTTAGAGGATAAGGTATATACTTGGAATACTCGGAATAGCGCAAAGCAGCTCAACGAGTGTACTTTATTTATTTTTTGATTAAGGATAAATTCTACGTAAGTTTAACAACTACGAAATGAAACCATGCGCACTGCATTGCTGATCTATATGTATTTTATATGTATAGTACTTTGTGTACAGTACATTTCATTTACTCTTTTTATTTACATTTATTTCATTTTCAGTAACTTTCCCTTTCAGCTGTTGAAATAATTCTCTTCGTCTGCATCGTTAACTGAAAAATAGGACACATTTATTAATTATTTATAATTTATCACACATGCTCAAGATCATGGAATGAATAATTACGTATGCAAAACCCTACCTGCAAATTTGTGCGTACATAGTCTGGCGTAGATCACAGTGCATCACCTCCTGCTTCTATTATCTGTCAACTCTTCGTCTGCATCGTTAACTGAAAAATAGGACACATTTAATAATTATTTATAATTTATCACACATGCTCAAGATCATTGAATGAATAATTACGTATGCAAGAACTCTACCTGCAAATTTGTGCGTACATAGCCTGGCGTAGATCACAGTGCATCACCTTCTGCTTCAATTATCTGTAAATATATGAAAGCCACATTTTTTTTAATTATACGACTTAACGTAGAATTTATATATAGAAATATAGAAATAGAGTGGCCTTTTGCTATAGTAATTGTAGAGACTGCATAATGTGTCTAAAGGAGGTGAGAGCGTATGATTAATTAGAGTTTTACAAATGTCTTTCACAAAAGATTGAAAAGCATCAAGGGATATGTGTTTTCAGCGTACTTTCTTCACTAATGTGACTTTCTCTACATTGCAAGCAGTCCACCATAATCTATTTTCTTAATATTTCTTAATGCTACGTCGTTTGACAAATTTTGTAGATTTACCTTATTTGACAAATTTCCAGAAACTTGTGCGAAACAAGATGCTCTGTCTATCTATCTAATCGTCTCCGGACAACCTCCAAGCCTGTGCGCCCCCTTCATTTTTATCCAAGTCCTGTGCGTTCCCTTCAGTTCTATCCAAGCCTGTGCGTCCCCTTCATTTTTATCTAAGTCCTGTGCGTCCCCTTCATTTCTATAAGCTTTACATAAAAACTCTAAATTAAAAATAATTTGCTGGTATACTAAAAATACAAGTATCTGGCAATTTAAATGCAATGCAATTTTTTACTACAATATATTATTTTGTACATGCATGGTACAAATTTCCAGAAACTTATGCGAAAGAAGATACTTCTTTATCGAACCTTCTCCGGACAACTTCCAAGTCTGCGACTCTACATAAGAAATCTATTAAAAAAATTTTGGCGACTTACCTTGTTAATTGAGACAATAATTCAGTCTCCTATTTAGTGTAAGAGCTCCTGACATTTCAAATTTGGACCACTTACATTATTTGACACTTGGCAGGTTATGACGGTTTGACACTTGGTAGGTTATAAACATAGGTATATGTACAATGGCGGACGCCGATCATACATACGCTAGTTTCTTTTGGCTGAAGGTGTGCGTGTAACGCGTATACGTATTATGTTGACGAAAATTTCGCTTGGACAAAGAGTAGGTATAATAAGAGGCGTCACTCCGGGCGGAACCTTTGAAGTCCTTGCTTGACCTTGGCATTTAAATTGGTTGTCTAGTGATTTCCCTAGGTTATTTCTGTCCTTGTCGAGTGACGCCTCTTATTATACCTCCTCTTTGGTACCGGAACGGTTTTCGATGCGTTTGATGCTCGTGAGGTTGCGCGGGAATGTTCAAACTTACTTACAATTAGCTATGCAGTTGGATGGATTACGTTAAATTTAATTCGAGACTTTTGGAGGGTGGTCGAAGCATGCTTCTTAACTACATCGGTTACTTCGTCCTAAGGATCGGGGACCGACTGCTAACGAAATTTGATGGCTTTATTGGTTCCTGGATTTTCTCAACCTGAGTTTTTCTATTCTTCTTGAACAGCGACAATTATTGAAAGCGAAGACCATATTTTATGAGTTTTACAGGACGAACTGCTGCTTACCCAGCGTAATTTGGTAAACAGATGTGTAAAGGAAAAATGAAGTTATTTATTATCCGCGTCCGGGGTAAATTCAAGGTTTTGAAGGCTATTGAATAGAACCGCAGGCTCTAGTACGTCTTCTGGATTAGAGTATAGCTGTAAAGTTAGCATTATAAGAGCACGTTCGAAAAATTTAGCAGTAAAAGCCTTTAATGGCGTTTTCGGACGGTCGCACTGGGGCGCACTGAGTGCGAATTTTGGCCAATCGAAGGCGAAAAAGTTCACACTCTTCGCTTCCGATTGGGTAGGGTTCGCACTCGGGCCGCCCCAGTGCGACCGTCCGAAAACGCCATAAGAAATAAAAATGCGCGCTACGTATTTGCTTCCTTCCTCATCTTTCGTTTCGACCCTGCCTAAAACGTTCTAGGGATGTGTTGTTCGCTTCGAAATTGAGTCCGTTACGTTGGTTGCAATTCATACAGCGAGTGCAGAGATGGCAGTACCAATTTCGTAGAATTCCCTAGAATCCTCCAACTTCTAGCAAAGAGGAGGTATAATAAGAGGCGTCACTCGACAAGGACAGAAATAACCTAGGGAAATCACTAGACAACCAATTTAAATGCCCATTCGGCAATGATCGCTAAGCTTCGGCAATGATCGGTCAACTGCGGCAATAATCAGCCAATTGCGGTAAGGTACATTTAGCCGATTTGAATATCCCGCTCGAAATAGACAACCAATTTAAATGCCAAGGTCAAGCAAGGACTTCAAAGGTTCCGCCCGGAGTGACGCCTCTTATTATACCTACTCTTTGCTTCTAGCTCATAACGCGTGCAGCAAGTGCAGAAAATAAAAGCATGGGCAGTCAATGCGCATATTACGCGCATGCGTATTTGTCGCTTTACGTGTGCTTCTGTATTTCGAATTCGAATACTGCAAACAGGGGAAAGTAGGGTACTTCCGGCTATATAAGAAAGAAACGCTATAAAATTTGAGCAACTTACACATTTGCTAGTTTTTTTATATGAATTGATAGTTTGAAGTGTCTAGTTTTTATTAGTATGACCGAGAAAGCATAAATTTACGATGTAACAAAGTTGGAAGCAATAACACAAAAATGCTCATTTGACTGGAATTACGGAATTAACGTGGGGTAATTCCGGCCATGATTTTTCTTTACAAAAGAAGTGAGAAAACTGTTAAATTAATAAAAAAAATATTATTAAAATATTAATAAAATGTTATTTTTAATTTAAAAGAATATTATTATTTTTAGTAAACATTTAATTATTATAGGTAATGCAGCTGGTAAGCTATTGCCACCAATGATTACGTATTCATACCAAAGGCTACCATTAACCATCATTGAGAAAGTGCCAAGAGGTTGGAATGTAGGAAGGTCTGATAATAGGTGAATGACTGGAGAGTCATTTTATGAATACATGACCAATTTATTCCCCCATGGTGCATTGAAAATGGAATTGTATTTCCAATAATCATATACCTAGATGGACATTCGTCACATGCTACAATGGCTCTAATTAATTTCTGCAACGGTTTAAAATGACTGAAGCTACAGAACGAGAATGGTGCGGAGAAGAAAGGTATGAGGCGTTATTTTCAGTTTGGCTGAAATGTAGAAAGCTTATGTCAGATATGAATGTAGGAGCAACAAACCGCAAACGCATTGAAATGTCTGCGGTACCAACGGTTAAAGACTTTTATTTTAATTTATAAATTGTTTTAATTTTTTATTATTTATTAATTTTATCTAAATAATTGAAAAAACATGATTTTTACACGTATTGTATACAATGTTACGATAAAACTGTTTCTTATTACATTTAGCTTACTATAATACTGATTTTATCACAAAATTATATACAATACGTCTAAAAATCATATATTTTTAAATATTTAAATAAATTACGCCATAATAACAATTAAAACAATTTATAAATTATTGAGATGACTTACTTTATTAAGATTACTGATAAATTATCAGTAATTATCATTGTAACACTGCAGTATCTGATGAAAATGCATGTCCAAATAAAAATGGTACTTAAGTATTTTTTTTTTCAAAAATATGTAAAATACTTATTAATATATCGCTAATTAATTACAGCTAATACTAATAATACATTGCTTCCTGCAACTTTCCGAGAAGTATTATTTTGGCCTGATGAAAAGGGAGAAAATTCCAGTCATCGCGACTTCTGATACATGGAGAGAATATCAGAAGCGAAAAATGGAGATGAAAAAAGAAAAAGAGGAACAAATAGAAGAAAGAAAGAAAATGAGATTTGAAAATGTAAAAATTAAGAAAGAAAAAAATGAATAGAAAATGAAACTAAAAAAACCGAAAGATTTGGTATTGGTAATTTGAAAATTATTTTCGTTACAGATTTTGTTATAAATATTTTGTATTTTTGTAAATAAAAGACATTTTAAAACTTTAAATACTTTTGTTTATTTTTGTTATCCAAAATATAATTATAGACATTTCAATTGGAAGCTAAATCGCACGTAGATATGTAAGCAGAAAATAGACAATTTTCGCTGAGCAGAAATAGACATTTTATACTTCATATTAAATTGAGTATTATTAGGTTGAAATGTTTTTAAAAATCTTCTTGTTTATTTTATATGTAAAGGGAAGGTTAAATATTACGTCTAATAAGTTTTTTTATCGATTGTTGCATAAATAAATAATAAAAATCGATTTTTACGATAGCAAAACTCTTACATGATTAGGAAAAGGGACATTGACCTTATACCCGATTCCATAAAGATACCGTTGCGGCGTAACAATAATATTTTGGAATGATGTTAAGTTATAAAAAATTGACAAATGTAGCGTAAAAGAACGAAATATCCAATAAATTTCGTATTGTCATGTAGCATATCTATAGGTTATATTTTCTGTCCTTTCGAGGAGGGGACCACATAATTTCAACGCGCGTTGCGAAGAGTAGCACGTTTCATTTTTTTCTTACGAATAACTGCATGTAGAAAAAATGAAACGTGCTACTTTTCGTAACGCGCGTCGATTTGGTGTATGTTTTTCAAAGCGTACGTAAAGAGACAAATACGCATGCGCGCATCAACTGCACGCTTCATGCGCGAGAGGTGGGAGAATTCTAGGGGCGGTATTTTCAGTCGTTGCTTATTCTTAAGCAAATGCTTAAGCATTCGGCATCCTTTATTAGCTACCAGGTTAGTAGAGGATGCCGCATGCTTAAGCATTTGCTTAAGAATAAGTAGCGACTGAAAATACCGCCCTTTACTATTTTGTTGTCAGGGAGGTTTGAATGAATCACGACGAAGCGGCTGGAGAACAGAGATGGGCAAGGATAATATCTGGATAAACTCAAATAAAAAATACTTTATGTTTATCCGTTATTCGAAGCTTCGAATAACACGAGCTATCTTTATTTCAAACACCACGGATAAATAAATTTATTTGAAGTGAATTCATTCGACGGCGAAAGATAATTTTTTCATTCGAAGAACGTTTATTCGAACCGATCGTGATGGAAATGTTCTTAAAGGTCTCATCATAGGAGGATGTATATTCCCTCCAAGGGGTCCTCGAATTGGGCCCCACGGTCCCACCATCAATGGTCTCGGTTGAAAATTCTGGGCAAAGAAATAAATAAATTTTATACCATGGCTAAATTATCACATTTTTATGCAAATAAAGTACCTACTCCATAATAAATAGGAACAGGGATTGGTTCAATATATCGCTCTGGGGGAACCCTTGGTTCTCTAGGCCTATCTCTTTCTCTGGATCTATCTGTTTTCCTCCTGCTTCGAGAATGATCTCTGGGCCGCTCTCGATGGTCTCGGTAAGATCTCTCACTATCTTTCCGCTCACTACTATGATCTTCCACCCTATGTAAATAATGTAATAGTCTGGTGAAATACCATTGGAAGAAATGTAATGAACGCGGATACATGAAAGTGTAATAATAGCTTTTACCTATCACTTCTGTAACTTCCTTTACCGCCATGGTTAGAATCGTCATACCTGAAAGAGGGTAAACAAATAAGCAAAAAATTTAATTTCCTAAACAATTTCAGATTATACATTGACACATTTAGAATAGCAAGTTTTTTGTACATGGTTTATACTTATGTTTAACTTATGTTTATATTGCAATACTCTGTGTAAAATCCAGGCACGAACCTGTGACTTCGGGTTCTTGTAGGACTCGAGGACGCCGAATGCCTCTTCAACGTTTTCGACTTGTTTTCTATAAATTAAAGTGTCCATATTTGCGAAACAGAAGTTGTAATAAATCTTAGCAATTTGCAATAATAAACATACCTGAATTTTCCAAATTCACAGATACGACAGTACGATGTTCCTCAACTTCTTCTGTTTCACCTATTGCTCTCTTTATTTCTTCTCTATCGAATATCGGCTTCGATCCCTCTCCTACAGATAAGTTTAGTAAATTTAATAATAGAAAAGCAATCGTATGTAAAAATCGGGAAAGCATTAAAGCAATACTAGCAGGTGTGGCAGAGCTTGAAGATATTAACGTCGCTACTCAGATAAACAGACTCGCTCTAAACAATTGTAAGCCAAGTCATTTCGTATTGTCAATTTCAAATTAGTTAAATAAATTGTCGTTAATTTATATGATTTTCTATACTAAAAGTATGTATAAATTTACTTTTCATCCTCATAAATAAAGAATACTTTACATAATTGAAAATGGCTTACAACTTTCTTGAGCGGCAGATATATGAAGAGAAATTTACTGTTTAAAATTTTAACTGATAATTTTTAATTAAAATGTAATATTTTCTTTTCTTTTTCACATAGCGTATACAAATCGCATTAAATAATTTTTCAAAAGAATGTAGCTAAATTCTTGGAATGTTACGAATTGATTACAAAAATATAAACATATCAATACGCCTTTCAATATAGTTCAAATAAAGTAGTTTAATTTCCGTGTAGACGATTCATGTTTCCGCAATAAAGTCTTCCGAGGTGGTTCATATTTTCCAGCACGATTAACGGCCGATTTCTTCACCTTCAGTAATCTTCCAGTTAGAGTTATGTTCCACATAACTGCCAAATGATAGCATCCAATTGGCTTAGAGCATATAAATGCTCTAATCCAATTGGTCGTTCACTGACCGGAAGATTACTGAAGGTGAAGAAATCGGCCGTAAGTAATCTTCAACTTTGTTCAATCGCAATTTCAACCTTTCGCGATATTCACTCTATATACGATGCTTCGGACCGCAACTTTTCAAGCCAGCTAAATTAAGTTGTTATTCATTTAATGCAATTAAATAAAAGATGAATAAGAATAAGAAATACCACGCTACGCAAAAATTCGGAAGAATTCTAAGATTTAATTTCTGATTTCGTTTCTTCCAGTGTTTGAAGCCTCATGTTTAATGTTTCATCATGCCTCTTCAGTTGTCGAATGTCAAGATCTCAAACATCTTCCGAGACGCGAAAATCTTCCAGTTGGTCTTAGTAGATAAAGCATTTAAAAAATCCACTTATTCGGACATGCACGCATTCCCAAAACCAGGACACAAGGAGAATGCACAAAACGTGCTCGAGCTACGTTTTTCGGGGAAAAATTAATTTCTACTAAAACATATTATATTCATCATAGCAGTTAATATAGCCGAAGCATAATTCTTTGTGCAAGCTCGTAAGAAAACAAAAATACTGTACATAAAGCAGCAAGCAAGAGATACGCTAAGCACAGCAATCTTAAAACAGTAAATTGTAAAAAAAATTGTGCTTACATATTGCACATTATGCGATCAATAATCATCCAACGTTGTATTCCAAATTTCCTATATCCTGGATGAATCAAAAATACGTTAGTAACTTGACGAATGAAATTGAGAAAATTCTCGAATATAACTGTAAAATCCGGAATCTTCACGACTGTAGAAATTAGCGACAAGGATGCCGTTCTTCGGAAGTGGCACTTGCTAAAGTGAAAACGTGGAGATATTCATCTAGACTTCGATAATAAATTTAACCCTGTAGGGACTAGTGGGACTCCAGAGTCCCATTCAGACTAACACATTTTTATTTACGTTCCATCAATAAGATCGAGATTTGATAGGTATAGTGACCTTTAGTAGGCAGAGAAGAAACTGTTCGTACCATCAGAACCCGAAATTAAACTTTTTTCGGTTATTAAAAAAAAAAAAAAAATAAACGAGTAGCTTCCAAATCCGAAGTATAAAATAGACTATTTTAACGCTCAAAAAAATTATACGTTAAGTTTAAAACATCCCCGTACCTAGAGGGTTAAACAGAAACCGAATGGGTTCTAAAAAGCGAAGAGTAATGTCTCACGGAGAAGTGACATTTTTACATTAGAGAGCCTACGATGTTCTCAAACTTCGATTCGTTGATCGTGATATCTAGAGAACCCCAGAATAATCTTCCGCGTTCAGCTTATTATCCTCTGCGGTACTCGTTCGCCGAACGACTGCGAATTCTTAAGAGATTACGGTAAAAAAGCAACATGTTACCCGCTCTTCTTTTAAGCACCACATCTTCCTTGTTGGGTACGTCCCGCTTAAGTTCATGGGTGGCTGCTCTCCCAGGAATCTTTCTACGAATATCTACTTTGATTTTGCGAAGTTCTGTTGAACTAATTGTTGTGCCTTCAGGTCCTTTAAACAAGGGAGTTGTATCGCTTGATGTTTCAAACCTAAAGGTACAGAATAATATTAATATACAACTATATTGAAAAATTAAGTCTACTGAATTTGATATTTTTTCCGAATACAAGTTAACGCTTGGTCGGTAAAGTTTTCTGTATATAGCCAAAATCATATTTAATTTTGCGAGAAAATTCCGCGAGCCGACAATGAAATCTTAAAATTGGTTCTTCGTCTACGAAATCTTCCAGAATGATTAAAGACAAATTAATAATTAAAGACAGTTCATACTTACTTTTTCGAAAGCGCAGTAACTTTAGGTGTATAATGCTCGGAAGTTCTTCTACGTCGGGTAGGTGGAGATCCGCTCCTACTCGCGCGAGGTCTGCTGCATCTTCCTTCGGGAATCGGTAAGCCCATATTACGAGCGCGTCGTATCTCGTACTCCATAGCCATTTTTCGTTTCAGTCTATTATGCCTGTCCAATCTTTCTTGCTCGATCACCCATTCGCGTCTACGCCGTCGCCTCTCCTCTTCCGTTCTTGCACGTAGAACCACGTCGCTATCTTCGTTACGCGAAGGCTTAGGTTTTTCATCGCGATGCGTATTCCTCGATGTATGCGGTTTCATTCCTACGTACAACGTAGCAAAGATAGATTATATTATGTACGCAGTATCGAAGAATTTTTGTATTTGGTTAGCCAAACGCGAAATTTGAATAGGTTTGTATTTACTTTGTACCGAATTGAGGTGAAATAAATTACCTTGTTATCGCGCAGAAAAATGAGGAGCAGTGAACAGAATAACCAGCAAGTAAAAGCATAAGAATTAAACGTAGGAGTGCCTATTGTTTGTGGACTTTAAAAGGGAAACGCCGCGCACACGCGCTTATTATTCCGAGTGCAGCCAATGTAGCCAACTGCAGCTTTGAGAAACCTGGAATTTCGATACGCCAACTAGTGACGGAAAATTGAACTACTGAGAATAGGTCGAAATCCGTCGAAGTTCATATGACTATCAGTGTTTATATAGATGTGTTGTGAAAGAGGAGTGTTTTTACATTTTTTTGAACACTAAATTTTTACTCATTCGATTAATAAATACTTATTCGGAATGTTTGGTGGGATCCGGACCTACTTTCAATAGTTTGTCCAATATGCTTCCTAGCGGCGTTACTGTCTCTTCGGAGAAAGGGTAGTAGGAATCGTCCCCCCCTTAGCTGAAGGCGCAGCGTTGGAGGGAGAACCGAAACATGTGTTTCAGGAGTGGTTTTCCCCTACTTGGGATTGGGAAGGCCTGCTCTAGAGGATCACTAGAACCATGAAGTAAGAGTACTCTTACTTCATGACTAGAACAGACCCCCTAAGTTTCCCAATAGGGTAGATGTCCCAATTACCGTGCTTTGACGCCGACTTGCTCAGGAAGGAATTAATTACTGACTTCTCTTACTTTAATTTTGCTTGGTGAAAATTTATATTTGTGTTTTGAACTTTTCACTTTATTAAGACATTTTTTTCGGGTTAAAAATGTTAATTTTTTATATTTTTTTAATTGAACTAAAAATACATGTTTTGCATAATCTGTTAAAATCCAAGTTAATTCCATCTAAATGTATAAAAATTTGACCCTTCCAAGTAAAAATTGTTGCATAAACCGTTAAAATCGAAGTTAATTTCATCTAAATTTATCAAAATTTGACACTTCCAAGTAATTTTTTTTGCATAAGCCGGTAAAAATGAAGTTAATTTTATCTAAATTTATCAATATTTGACACTTCCAAGTAAATTTTTTTGCATAAGCCGGTAAAAACGAAGTTAATTCCATTTAAATTTATCTTAATTTGATCCTTCCTGACTCTGCAAATCGGGTGACTCGAGATCGGACTCTCGACCGGGCAACACGGCTAAAAACCTACTTGTATACCTCAGTCCAGTTTAGTTGTTTTCGAATAAAGACTTAATCTTTGAATTTAAACAAACTTGATTTAGTTCACCCGGTGGATTCTTATCCTTTAATCACTCCCGAATCCTCGATAACGCCAGATCCCGTACCAGCCTTGCGAGCCATCGCGCAGGGCACAACACAGGGTATTATTCTACCTATGGTCAATAGTCTAGGGGATAATTATACAGACGAAAATATGACGAAAATCAAGAGCTACGAAGTTGCGGTAAAAGCATCCTTTTCGAGAAAATTGACTTTGAATTTCAGCTAAATACGCGTCCACCGAAGTACATCCCCCGAGTCCTACAGACAGCTGACTCGTTCCGTTTACCTCCGCGTGCCTCTCAGGCGCCAAAAACTGTACTTCGGTGGACGCGTATTTAGCTGAAATTCAAAGTCAATTTTCTCGAAAACGAAACCTTTACCGCAATTTCGTCACTCCTGATTTTCGTCTTATTTTCGCATGTATAACCACCCCCTAGACTATAGATAGAGTATATAATGGATGTATATAATATACGTACTTTTCGCTAGTAGGGCAGGTGTGCATTTCTGCGTATACGGTGTGGCGTGCGGAAACCAAGTTGCCCCAGTAGTGACGGTGGATATTAAAATATTCATTCTTTGGTGAATCATTGATCCATCTTCAGTAATCTGAAATAATAACACATAATGTCACATTTCATGGGGAGCTAGAATAATCAGTACGGTAATAATTGAAGTACGTAGGTACATCCATATCTACCCCCAATTCCTCCACCTGCTTGCGAATTTGGACGACAAGCGGGGCGACCATCGCGCACGCAAAGGACGGAGTGTCAGGCGTCAGAAAGACGGAGCAAGACAAAACATTTTGACACTTCCTAGTAAAATTTTTTGCATAATCTAGTAAAATCGAAGTTAATTCCGTCTAAATTTATCAAAAACGGATAATTCAAAGTAATTTTTTTTTGCATAAACCGTTAAAATCGAAGTTAATGTCAAATAAACTTTATAAAATTTGACACTTCCTAGTAAAATTTTTTGCATAATTTAGTAAAATCGAAGTTAATTGCATTTAAATTTATCAAAATTTGACCCTGTCACGTCCCGGGTGAAGGTCTTTGGGGAAAATGACATATGGGGGTTTTATTCGAAGGGAATGCAGGCGCGAATTCCAGATTCGTGGCACTGCGGAGAGTAGGAATTCAGGCGCGAATGCAAGATTCGTGGCACTGAATGTGTAGCTCCGGGGTAAGGAGGATTTTCGGGCGCGAATGCCAGATTTGTAGCTCCGAGGTAAGGAGGATTTTCGGGCGCGAATGCCAGATTCGTAGCTCCGAGGTAAGGAGGCTTTTCGGGCGCGAATGCCTGATTCGTAGCTCCGAACGACCAGGGAAGGTTTGGACTGTAATCCCTCCGGTAATGACACCCGTTAGAGCACTTTGTTTTGATTTCACTAATTGGATTTACCGTTGCATGGGTGAAAGAAGCTACATGTAATATTTCCTAGAAATACGTCTAGACTTAGGCTGTACGCAGAAGTATGTTTGTAAACACTGCATGAACTCTCGCGTTCGCGAACCAGAATCAGCTGTTTTACTAACTCGTTTGTTTGTATTTTAGATGTTTCTTAACCAACGGGTGAATACAAATAATTTGAAGCGTGATTTAAAACAAAGCGGTTTATTAACTTTGCAGAAGCGGTTATGGCGTTAAATTATAATAATGCGTGGGACTTTGAGCATTGGCACATAACATTTATATAATATGATTATATAAAAACCAAAAAGTGATATCAGCGCGTAGGTTCGGTCATGTAAACACTTAAATAAAAGCTATTTTGCAATAATTATAATTCGACGTTTCGGTCTATGGTTTAGACCATTTTCAAGAAAGTTATTGAAGAATACTGCGTTTGCTTTTATACGTTAAACACGTTATCTAAGACGTGCACCTTGTTAGTCGGTTGGAGCGTGACTGAGGTAAATAGTATACAGAAACGAGAACATCTGAAGGGTACAGAGGAATAACGGTCATAAACAAAGTCAAAAGTGAAACTGTTAATAATTATTGTTTGAATCGATTTTTGAGCACTGTTTATTGATCATAATCTAATTGGAAGTTTTATTAAATTTATAAAGAAAATAATTTTTAGCCAAAACAACATTACCAATTCATACCACCAATTATTATATATGTGGTAAAGCATCATTCACGAAGTAAAAGAGCAAATTACATATGTAAAATTCTTATGTACCAATGTTTGAATCATATGAAGGAAGCAAGAATTCGAAAACCTCCATTAGAGAGGTCACATCATATATCCTTACTTTTTCAGTAAGGTTGCGTAATAATCTTGTATCTTAGGTGTTTCATACCTAAGATTTACGCTCGGTTGTTTAATCATATGTAATGTCTCTAATAGAATTCTCAGATTCAAATTGGTTTCCCTATCTACAACTTTGACATTGTCGTAGTCAAACCTATGATCAAACTCAAGTGAATGTTTAGTTAAAGCGGTGTGTTGAAAGGGAGGTAAAAAAACGTTTCTTTTATGTTCATAAATTCGTCTGTCTAAATGTCTCGAAGTTTGTCCAATATAAACCTGATTGCAACTCATACAGGGAATTGAATAGATAATGTTAGAATTTTTAACCAAAGGTATTTTATCTTTGATTGGAGGGAACAATTGTTTGGTGTAAAATGGTAATTTGAAAATGACATGTACTCCTACTTTCCTAAAAATTCTTTTTAAGTCGTTTGAGATGTTATGAACAAACGGTAAGACAACCGTATTTCTCCAGCTGACTTGTCCGATCTTTTTGGCTTTTATCTCTTTACGTTTTTCCATTAGTAACGGGTGGTAGATTTCAAAAATACGATCTCGGATAATTGCTGAGACCATCTCCATAGGATAGCCGTTACGTTTTAACGTGTTTTTAATAAGAGTTAAATTCGCTGGTCGAAATTCCGGGTCAGAAAGTAAGATAGCACGGTCAATTAATCCCTTAATCAATCCTACTTTATGTTGCATGGGATGCTCAGAAAAAAAGTTGATATATCTACCGGACCAACTCGGTTTATGATACCAGTTCGTGATTAATTTATTATTCGATCTATAAACTATTGTATCAAGGAAGCTTAAACAAGAATCTTTTTCTATCTCATACGTGAATTGAAGTCTACTGTGGAAGCCGTTAAACGTGTCCAATAATATGATTATGACATTTATGATATAAGTATGGACATGAGGTACAATATATAAGTCATAGAATGAAATACTTTTAGTAGGGGAGACCGGGGCAGATTGTAACAAAAAAAGTTTTCACAGTTTTTTCTCGAAAGTGTTTTCCTCAATCAGGAAACAATTTGCGTGATTTACTACTTACATATGTGGTGAACTAATTGCGTGAAAGTACGTGACAAAATCTTGGACACTTAGACATCTAGCTTCATCTTAAACAGATGTGAACCTTTGTTACAATCTGCCCCAGTCCGGGGTAAATTGTAACACATCTGTTTTACTTTGTGACCGTCTTCGGTTTGTGAGACGGTCGCCGGTGGGACGGAGAAGGAGTTTGTTGCCGACTCAGTCGGTAAGGCCGGGTTCGTCAAATGAGCAAAGGCGTGTTGAACAATAACAAGGTTTATTCAAGCTGTAATTATGTTTACATTATCTTCCGCGTGACGGTTGCGGGGGCGGAGACTCGACTCGGTAAATCGCGACGGCGTGGTTCTCGCGGCGGCGGCGCTGGCGACGAGCTGGGGGATCAAGGATTTGGAGTTTTGTGGAACGTTCTACTCGGAAGGGCCTTAGCAGGCACGATCGTACGAGAGTCGTACAGTGGCGTTCCCGTGTGCAATAGGGCTCTGGCCGATAGCGGCGCGGAGACACCTTACAGGCGAGGTAAAGCACAAGATTTCTCTCGACCTATTTAGGAAAAGAGGCTGGTTAATGGCACAGCGTGACGATAGGCCAACGCGTGCACACCTCACGGAATCCAAAAATATGAGCTTCTTGACGGACGGTACGGCGGTGTTACGGCTAATCCGTGCGGAACAAGAGCTATCAGTTTCGCTTGCCGCGGTCCTTATATCGCGAGCCCGTACATCTTCACCCGCGAGACAGCTCGCGGCCGCGCGGCCGCCTAGCGGCCGCGGCGCGCACTCGGCTTATCGGCGCGGCGCCGTACGCCTGCGCGGCGCGTGACGTGACTTCGTCACACCCCCTTCCTACTTCGGGGACGGAAAGCGATCAATGCTTTAGATCGGTTTACTGGGTCCGCTGACCCCCCTTAAAACTAACGAGTACAGACTTAATACTACGGTGGACCTTGGTCCTTAATGCGACGGGTTGCAACCCCAGAACGGTATGAACTTAAATCTACCCACCACCACTTAACCTAACTTAAGACTACGGTCGTGGTATTTTTATCGGGGACGGGGATCCTGTGTTGGCCTGGTGCGGCCGCTGGGGGGCCTTCGCGGCCGGGCGGTACCAGCGGCCCTGCTACTGGTGCTGTCGCTGGGGGGCCTCTTGGGCCAAGCTGTACCAGCGACATTGACGTTGAGATGTCGGCTGGTGTGGTGGTGGTCGCTGGGGGGCCTGGAAGGCCTGGCTGAACCAGCGGCGTTGTGGCTCGTGGGGTGGTGGTGGCCGCTGGGGGGCCTGGAAGGCCTTGCTGAACCAGCGGCGATGTTGTCGCTAGTTGGCTCGCGGTTATCGCATGGCTTTAGGTCACTGATGTGCGCGCGCATGGTCTTGCCGCGCGCCCCTTTCAGTACCACGACGTTTGGTCCCGTGAATTTGGCGACGGGGTACGGGCCAGCAAATTTCGGAGCCAGTTTGGCATTGAACTGTTTTGCTGCCGCGCTGAGGTGGTGCTCGCGTTTCATAACTTGGTCGCCGATCGCGGGGCGCCACTCTCGGCGGCGTAGATCATAGTAGTGTTTCTGATTCTGGTGGGCCCGCGCCAAATTCCACCGTGCGAGTTCAATGCTATCTTTGATACCCGCGAGCCGTTGTTGCCATCCTTGGGCGTCTTCTCGGGTTGGTTCCTCCATTGGGTCTCCGGTGGCCAAGCGTGGGTCACCGGGAGCCGCGAGCTCTCGGCCAAAGTTTAACGCGGCCGGCGTGCTCCCTGTGGCCTCGTGTCGCGCCGTATTGTAGGCAAACGCGATCTCCGGGAGCCAATTATCCCACGTCGTATGATCCCCGTCGGTAAACTGGGCGATCATTGTTTTGACGACTCGGTTCGCCCTTTCCACTGGATTACATTGCGGAGTGTACGGTGGTGTCTTCCGGTGATCAATGCCATATTCCCGTAGCAGGCCGGTAAATTCACGGCTTTCGAACTGTTTGCCGTTGTCGGTGATGACCCGGCGGGGGCACCCGAAGCGCATGACCACTCGTTCACGAAATGCTTTGGTGACGGCCGGAGCGGTGGCTTGTCGAAGAGGCTGCAGCTCGATCCATTTTGTGAATTTATCTTGCATTACCACGACCACTGTATGGCCTTTCTTCGACCGTGGGAGTGGCCCGACCAAATCGGCCGATACCACGTCCCATGGGTAGGCGGCTGGCGTGGTATGCATAAGTCCGGCTGGCGCTTGCTGCGAGACTTTGTACTCTTGACATTTCGTACATTGTCGTACGTATCGGGCCGCATCGCGGAACATTCCTGGCCAGTAGTATTTTCGGGCCAAGCGGGCAGTAGTCTTGTTAATGCCTAAATGGCCGGCCGTGGGGGCGTCATGATTGGCCCGTAGTATTTCGCTGCGTCGTGCTTGCGGTACACATTGTTTCCATTCATCCTCGGGGTGTCCGCCGGTTGTGTCCGGAAAGTGGCGGTATAATTCGTCGCCACGAATCTGGTATTCCGGGTGGAGGAGCGGCGTCTCCTTGACGGCTCGTTTCTTGGCTTCATACCATTCTTTGGGCCCCTCTGTGTCTACCGGGGCGATCTCGCCTTGGCGGGAGAGGGCGTCCGCGACGATGTTGTTCTCGCCCTTCCGGTATTCGATGTTGAAATCGTACTGTTGGAGCTCCAGGCTCCAGCGTGCCAATCGTCCCGAGGGGCTATCGATGGATTGGAGCCACTTTAATGCTTGGTGGTCGGTGAGGACGGTGAAGGCATATCCTTCCAGGTACGGGCGCATCTTTCTGACGCCCCAGACCACGGCCAAGCATTCTTTCTCCGTGACTGAGTAGTTTCTTTCTGCCGCATTTAGCGTACGGCTTGCATAGGCTACGACTCGTTCTTCGCCATCGTGGTCCTGGGTTAATACGGCACCGAGGCCGCTTTGGCTGGCATCGGTCTGAAGTACAAATGGCCGGTCGAAATCGGGACAGGTCAGTACCGGTGCGGTGGCCAACTGGTGGCGGAGCGTTTCAAACGCGGCTTGGGCTTCTTCGGTCCATGCCCAACGGTTACGTTTCTGGAGAAGCTGGTTCAACGGTGCAGCGGTGTCGGAGAACTGCGGGATGTATCTCCTGTACCAGGAGACCATCCCCAGGAAGCGCCTTAATTCGCGCAGGTTCTGCGGTGGAGGCGTATTGCGGATTGCCTCCACCTTGTCGGGGTCGGTTTTGACTCCGCGGTCTGATACGACGTGTCCGAGGTATTGGAGCTCTGTCTGGCAGAACCGGCATTTTTCCTCGTTTAGGCGGAGTCCGGCTTGCTGTAGTCTGCGCAGTACCTCTCGGAGGTTCTCCAAGTGCTCTTCAAACGTTCGGCCCAGGACAATAATGTCGTCCAAGTATGCAAAGGCCCTTGGCTCTAGGCTGGGTCCAATGATACTATCGAGGAGCCTTTGGAACGTAGCGGGGGCTGAGTGGAGGCCGAACGGCATGACGCGGAACTGGTACAATCCGCGTCCTGGAACGGTAAAGGCCGTTATCGGGCGGCTCTCCTCGGCCAATGGCACTTGCCAGTATCCGTTTGCGAGGTCTAGCGTCGAGATATAGCGCGCCTCGCGTAGTTTATCCAGGGTAGCCTGCACCTGTGGCAGCGGGTAGGCGTCCTTTTCGGAAACTGCATTGACTCGGCGGAAGTCAATGCAGAAGCGTTTCTTCTTCTTGCTGCCTTTCTTGGCGACCATTACAACGGGGGAGCTCCACGGGCTGCTGGAAGGCTCGATTACCCCGTCGGCTAGCATTTGGTCTACCGCCTCGTTAATTAATGCCTGCGTGGCCGGATTTCTGGGCGAATAGCGCTGTTTAATCGGTTCGGTATTCGCCCGTAGTCGTATACGGTGCTCGGTAAGGCGAGTTGTCCCTCGCAACTCTCGGAATGGCGGTAACTCTTCATCTAAGAGTTGTTGCAGAGCGGTTTCCTGGGCCGGCGTGCATCGGCGAATGCCGGGGGCCTCCACTACCGCGGTTTCGGCGTGGCGAGTCCATCTGTGTTCGCCGATCTGTACTTCCAGGCCCAGTTTAGTGAGGACGTCTATGCCCAGTAACGCGGCATGTGACAATCCAGGTAGGACAGCGTACGTATGTTCAACTCCTTGCCCGTTGACGTGGGCGGGGAGCGTCATTTCGCCCTGCAGCGGTACTTCGGCGCCATCGGCTACGCTGGCCGTGAACGTGGCAGGTCCGAGAACGTATCCTTGTCGTCGGCAGGCGGTGGCGACATCTGGTCGTATAAATGATCTGGTGGCTCCGGTGTCGACCAATGCCCACCATCGCACCTTACCGACTTGGAAGGCGAGGTACAGTCGGGAATCGCTGCCTAGTTGGTTGGCTGAGGCCTTGGCGTCGGGGCGGTTGTGCGGTTGCCTCGTTGGCCGCGCCCTGCCTCGTTTCCCGAGATCGGGTTGCAATCGCACTCTCTCGTGGTGCGTCCGGCGGTGCCGCAGTACGAGCAAAATAATTTGCTTGCTCGTCGGCACTCCTGGCGGCGATGACCGCGCTGGCCGCATCTCCAACAGCAGGTGTCCCGATCATAATCGGCTTGTACCTCTGCGAGGCTGTTGGTTCGTGGCTGAGCCAGCCGTTTCTCTGGTCGTCGCTCCGACTTGGAGGCTTCTTTTTCCTCGGCCGTGACTTTATCTTGGTCTGCGGCTAACTTCATTAATTCGGGCAGTGTTGTAAAGTCAGTCCGCTTAATGACTCGCCTGTACTCCGGCCGGAGGTTTCGATAGGCTCGGTGGACCTGTTGCTCCAGCGTATATTTGCCATACTGTTGCATCAACGGGAGCAGGTCTAGTATAAAGTCGGTTGCCGTCTCTTGCGGCCGTTGGACGCGCCTGGTAATCGTTTCCTCGAGCTCGTCTTCATCTTCGGCAGCGAGGAAGAAGGCTCGGAAGTCGGTGACGAAATCGTCCCACGACTGCCATTCCGTGCGGCGGAGGCGATACCAGCCGAGTGCTCTCCCTTTCAAAATCTCGGAGAGGCACTGTACAATTTGGGTGGGGGTGACCATGTAGCTGTGTTGGAGGTCACCCAGCCGTTGTAAGAATTCGGCCGCTCCTGGGCCACCGTCGTATCGGGTCCCCCACCTTCGGATTCGTTCCATGGGCGTAGCCTCCGGGGCAATCATGCTGATGCCAGGGCTGTGTGTCAGCAGATTGTGCCCGGTGCCGGTTGCCGTTTCTGGCATGCTGGTGCCTTCGCTGGTTTCACCAGTGGGTTTGGGCGGTGCCATATTATTCGCTCGGCAGTGCGCAGTGACTCTCTGTCTTAGCTCGTCAAGCGTGCCAGTGGCGTCGAGTCCGTAGTCTTCCGCAGCTTTTACTAGGTCTGTTTTTCTTAGTTCGTAGACCCAGCTCACGCCTTGGCTCATTCGACCTTCTCCTTTTCACAGTCCCTGTTCGGGCGCCAATTTGTGACCGTCTTCGGTTTGTGAGACGGTCGCCGGTGGGACGGAGAAGGAGTTTGTTGCCGACTCAGTCGGTAAGGCCGGGTTCGTCAAATGAGCAAAGGCGTGTTGAACAATAACAAGGTTTATTCAAGCTGTAATTATGTTTACATTATCTTCCGCGTGACGGTTGCGGGGGCGGAGACTCGACTCGGTAAATCGCGACGGCGTGGTTCTCGCGGCGGCGGCGCTGGCGACGAGCTGGGGGATCAAGGATTTGGAGTTTTGTGGAACGTTCTACTCGGAAGGGCCTTAGCAGGCACGATCGTACGAGAGTCGTACAGTGGCGTTCCCGTGTGCAATAGGGCTCTGGCCGATAGCGGCGCGGAGACACCTTACAGGCGAGGTAAAGCACAAGATTTCTCTCGGCCTATTTAGGAAAAGAGGCTGGTTAATGGCACAGCGTGACGATAGGCCAACGCGTGCACACCTCACGGAATCCAAAAATATGAGCTTCTTGACGGACGGTACGGCGGTGTTACGGCTAATCCGTGCGGAACAAGAGCTATCAGTTTCGCTCGCCGCGGTCCTTATATCGCGAGCCCGTACATCTTCACCCGCGAGACAGCTCGCGGCCGCCGCCGATCGGCGCGGCGCCGTACGCCTGCGCGGCGCGTGACGTGACTTCGTCACAACTTATTTAAATACAAATATGAACATAAATAACCATTTCTAAACAATATAAATGAAAACACAGATCATTATTAAACATTTGATATACATGAGTTAAGCAATCATTGCTTATTCATCTGATTCTATCAAAATCTTCTTCTGTGCTTTCTTTACTTTTGCCTTCATACTTTTTTTATATTTTTTGGATTCTCGATTGTTCTGTTGTTCGTCTAGAGCATCCTTTTCCGGTGTGTCAGCAAATAGCTTGCTTCATCACCATTTGGAGCGGAGTAAGTATACTAACATGTTACAATTTACCCCGAGGTCGAATTTTTGCGTTTTATCTCAGCAAACGAGACACTAAACATCAAATCACTAAACTGCGTACACATAATAATAAACCAATGTGTACTGATTCGTTTGCGACAAAGAAACAAAAATTCAAACGGTTCCTAATGACGGTTAATTGAAATAAAAGTGCTAAGACAACATTTACTTTCATGCTCTAAATACTAAAATTCTGGGCTATTACCACGAAATGAATACATAACGCTCGTTTGTGTCACTAAAACCAACGGTGCTAATATCGTCAAGCAGCTCTCGCATGCTGTGGATTACCAGATTTGTCGTTCAAAAGATTTTACTTATGTTACAATTTACCCCGTGTTACAACCTGCCCCGGTCTCCCCTATTGATCGTTAATAATGTGTAGGGTAGGAATATGATCGCAGTAAGCAGTAATAAGACAAAGATATATAAACAAAATAAGCGTTAATGAAATAATACACTATGAACGTTGTAAGAGTTAACGTTAGTAATACAAAATTATATGTACGCAATAAGCGTTGATAAACAATAATAATATATGGTATGGAGATGACATGCACAATAATAATAGGTAATAATAATGGCTTACGGTAGTTGCCGTAGAGCACTGAGTTTAATACTAACACTTTTTGAAGATATAGAAATACTGAATAGCAGTTCTATCGCAGATAGGTTTCTGTCGAAGAAAGAGCTCTCTGGCCTTTTGGGGCCTTGTATTTATACTATTGTCGGGATTGTTAGGGGTGAAGAGTATGCGCGGTATGCACCTTGAGTTATCTTTGAAGATGCGTCGTAATTACTTATTAATAGAGTCGGTGTTTAGGGGTTTTATGTGGCCTTGTCTTGTACTCGTAATGGGTGAAGGGTATGTGCGGTGTGTTCCATGGCACGTACGCCAAATTTGCGTCGCAGTAATGATCACGTGTTGATCACGAAGGTAAATATGCGCATTAACATTATAAATAGATTTGGGAGAGGGGTTATGGAGCAAATATACAGCTTAAACTACATTATAGGGAGGCAGATAAGTGAGGGGAAAAAGACAATGGTTGCGTTTTTTGTGGATGTTGAAGGCGGCATTCGACATGGTAGAGAGGGATAAGTTGGAGGAGGCAATGAGGGAAAGAGGAGTGAGTGGATGGTTGACAGAAAGGATAATGGAGGCGTATGGAGAAACGAAATGTTGTGTGAGAGTGGGAGAGAGTGTGAGCGAGAGCTTTTGGACAGAAAGAGGGGTGAGGCAGGGGTGCCCGCTAAGTCCATGGGTGTTTAATGTGTGTATGGCCGACCTGGAGGAGAGACTGAGAGAGGAAGGATGGGGAGGGGTAAAAGTGGGAGGAGAGAAAGTGTATGAATTGGCGTATGCGGATGATATAGTGTTGATGGCTGAGGATGTAGTGGGAATGAAAATGATGATAAGAGTGTTAGAGAGGTATATGGATGAGAAAATGTTGCGAGTGAATGTGGATAAGTCCAAGGTGATGAGGTTCAGGGCAGGAGGAGGGCGTTGGAAAAAAGTAGCATGGGGATGGAAAGGGATGAAGGTGGAGGAGGTGAAAGAATTTATATACCTAGGATATAAGATTGAGAGAAATGGGAGGCAAGGAGCGCACGTGAAGGAAAGGGTGAGGAAGGCAATGGTGGTAATGAGAGAAGTATGGGGGATTGGGAAAAGGTGGTTCGGGGGAGACTGGAGAAGACGGATGCTACTATTTGATAAACTGGTGGGAACAGTGTTGCTGTACGGAGCGGAAGTGTGGGGGTGGAGTGAAAGGGCGGAAATAGAAAGAGTACAGGAAAGGTATATTAGATGGGTGCTAGGGTTGGAACGGTACACACCAGGGTACATGATAAGAGAGGAAACAAAGAGAGGGAAGCTGAGGACAGAGGCAGGAAGGAGGGCTTTAGGAATGGAGGAGAGGGCGAGAAGTGGGAAAGCGGGGGGGATAGCGAGGAGGTGCTTGGAGGAAATAAGTAGGAAGGAGAGAGGGTGCAAAATAGAATGGGTAGCGGAAAGGAGGAAATTCTTTGAGGAAAGGGGGTACGCACCAGAGGAAGTGGAGAGAAGGGTAGCTGGAGGATGTGAGATGAGAACGGAGCTGGAACTAAGGGACAAGGAGATACAAGATCAGGAAATAGAGGGTAGAATTAGGGGAGGGAGGTACAACTGGTGGTTTAAGGAGGTGCGAGTGGGAGGGTTGCCAAGGTACCTAAAGGAAAAAGGGAAAGAGGTGAAAAAGATTAGGGTGGCAAGGTACAGGATGGGAAATGAGATGAGGGGGGAAAGGTACTGGATGGGCGAGGAAGCAAACAGGTGTAGGATCTGTGGCTGGGAGCAAGAGAGTTGGGAGCACGTGATGGAGAGGTGTAGTGAGGGGGGAAGAGGAGGGGGGCGGGAAAGAATTAGGGAAATTCTGGGGGAAGAAGGGTTTGGGGAGCAATGGATGGGGAAACTGGACAACGAAAGAAGGGAAGCCTTGGAGAGGGGAAGGGAGTCGAGGGTGGGGGAGGGGGTATAGGAGATGGAGAGGAAGGGGGGCTGGGAGGGGGAGGACCGAGAGTGGAGGAGAGAGTGGAGGAGTGAAGGAGTGACGCGATCGAGCGAGCGTGCGGTAGCAAAAGGCGAGTGGCGAGAAGGCGCGGCGAGCGAGGTTTGGCGAGCGGCGAGCGAGGTTTGGCGAGCGGCGGGCGAAAGCGTGGAGGCGAGGTGGCGACGGATATCGGCGACGTGCGATGCGCTAGATTAAGAGTAATTTAAGAGTAGAGTAAGTTAGAATAAGTTAGTGGTAAGCTAGATATAAGTAGGATAGGATAGTTTTAAGGTTGGTCTGTAAGAGGAAGAGGAGGGAAAAGAGGCGAAGCCATATCCCCGCAAGGGGAAGGTTGAGAAAATACATAAAAAAAAAAAAAAAACATTATAAATAGATTTAGTCTTCAGGGGTTTTTATATATAGGCTTTCGAAAAGGGAATACTCATCCCATTTGATGGAGTTTAGGAGGACGTATCGGAAAGGGGTAAATGGGGTAGTGACTTCTTTGGTCATAGAGAGGGCGTGAGCAGGGAGTCGAGACCGATAGAATTTCGGTTTCGGTCGCGGTCGCGGTCAGTGAGACCGACCAATATGGCATTTACGGGTCTCTCGACCGAAGTAGAGAGCGAGGAGCGGTCAGGAGTTTTCTCTCGACCGAAACTCGAGAGAGACTTTCTCTCGGTTGCAAACGGTCGCAAACGGTCGCAAACGGTCGCAAACGGTTGCAACCGGTCACAACCGAGGTTTCTGTTCCTCTCCAGAAATTACGAATCGGAGCGGTTCGGAGCGGTTCGGTTCTGTTCGGATCGCTTCAACCTAGGTGAATAAGCCGGGTTGGTGGCGCACGAGATTTATATATATCGCCATATCTTCTACAATTATTTATTAATCAGTGTGAAAATTGGTGAAAATCTTCCTTGTATATTAAGGAAAAATTTTGTCGCAATATGTTGTATGTACCTCAAAATTGCCTCGATACTTTTTAACGGCGAACGTTGAAAAACATGGGTTATGTCCGGTATTACTTTTTAATGAAATATTATTACATTTTTTTACATGAGGGTTTTGTGCATGCATTTTACGGCTACGCTAGAATTTTCTGAAGTTCTGTTTTAAATCTCATAACAATCCGTTAATATTTGTTCAAGTTATAGTAATTAATGTTTAAAGAAATAATGATTTTGGAGGATGAAAAATTTTTGGTCCATAATTTTTAACTCGAATAGTAATGTTTGGGTAAACAAACTGTAAAGAGAAAAAATGTGTGTCGTGACATGCTTTACAACACTATATTTTTTAAAATACAATTTAACAACATTTAATTTTCCAATCTTTCTTAGCGTTGGGATAATAATTATTTCCATTTTGGAGCGCTAGTCCTTTAATTGCACCCGGTACTTCAATTGTGCTTAATAAAAATGGAACTTATCTTTTGATGAGTGGTGAAGAAGCCATAATGCCCATATCACGTCCACATTTCTATCTTCCGTTAGATGTACTACTCGTATCACAGAAGATATCTACTCTGTGTTAAGCAAAAATTGTACCTTATATTTTTGGCCACTCTACATGACTGTATTTTCCGATGTACCACTCTCCTTTCTTATACATGTATCTCACTATCTCGTATTAAAAATTGAAGAAGTAACGCTTATACAACTGATTCATAAGATGTTAAATAATATTTTCATATTCCGAGAGATAAAAATTGAAACATTGTAATAAATTTTGCTGCACACTTGGACATACTTATAAAATTATCACATGAAGAATTATATTTTCAATCATTTTCTTGTTATTTGTATATTAGCAATAATTTATTTATATTAACTGCTTCCACTAAAATAATACATAACTAGTGTTTGATATGCAATAATATCTCGGCAGATCGACATACTTTGGAATGGACAGTGTTACAGTAACAAATAACTGCAAAAGTCTGCTATCAACAAACCCGTCACGAGAGTGACAAACAGTGTGAGCGACAGGAACAGCAACCATACCTTCCCGGCTTATTCACCTAGGTTGAAGCGATCCGAACAGAACCGAACCGCTCCGAAGCGCTCCGACTCGTAATTTATCGAGAGGAACAGAAACCTCGGTTCTGACCGGTTGCGACCGGTTGCGACCGGTTGCGACCAGTCAACCGACCAGTCGGCGGACTGGTCATGCCTTCGGTCTGAGATTCCCGGTCGAGAGGCAATCGGTCTGGAGTTTCGGTTCCCCTTCACAACCTCTCACCGTTACGGTCGCAATATCGGTCCCTTTTCGCTTCGGTTACTGGTCGCTAGACCGGTCGCGACCGGTCGGAAATTCGGTTTCTGCTTCGGTCTCGACTCCCTGGGCGTGAGACGTAGTCTCGATTTAAGAGAGGTTTTTAGGGACGAGGGACTTGTTTAAAGTAGATTTGGAGGGAAGTGGTCATGCCACGTAAGTTGAAGACGGGATTTGGAGGTCGTAGTTGAACATCTTGAGATGGGGACCGCTAAGGTACATCGCCAAGGTGATCAGTGATTTGGGGAAAAGGGGTGAGGCTTGAGTTCGATGGATTTTGATGGAGTTATGTTGGTTGATTTGCAAGGAAGTGGTGTTATAATACCGCGCGAAAAATAGTGGGACATCACAACCCTTCCAAGTAAAATTTTTGGCATAAACCGTTCATCTAAATTTATCAAAATTTGACACTTCCAACATAAACCGTTAAAATCGAAGTTAATTCCATGTAAATTTAACAAAATTTGACACTTATTTTCAAGACAAAATTATTGGCAAGACAAAACATCAACGTGTCGTCTGTCTCGTACCGTCCTCGTTCGCTTTCAGTGCCTCTCGCTCGCTCTCGTTCCATCTCGTTCTCGCCTTCGCCGGACAAGAGTGAGACAGAAGTGGGGATAGCGAAAAGTCCGTATCGTGTACACCAAGCCGAGCCCATAAGTAGACAATACTGTATATTGGAAGTAGGTTTCATATAGTAGACTATATATGTTTTGGGAAGACCCCGCGCGTTGCCCCGCGGGGCTGTTAAGCGCGGAGTTTGCACTGCGCTGAGGGGGAGGTAGCGGATGAATCGCTAGTTTGCTCCCGCAAAAAGTCCTCCCCCTCGAGCGCGCGACTCCGCGCCCGAGGACGACCACCGTGGAGTTTTAGTGGGTGCAAGTCCCACATAACCCCGTCCCTCCCCCGGGGGGCGGGGTATCCGTTAGGGATTTCTCCACGTCAAAAAAAAAAAAGAAAAAGTAGGCTATATATACTAACTCCAAAGTTCTTTTCGTCTCTCTTAGTGTGTCCAATGAAACAGTGCAAATAAGAGATATCACAACCTTGTTGGAGAGAAACGTCTTGAGCAGGGATGTAAGCGTGCTATCACGATGACTAATTTTGGTGCCTTTTCGCAATTGGCCCATCACCAATTGCAAGGCTCGTAACGATGGATTAATCGCGATAGATTCTTTGGCGTGGGCATCATCAGCCGGCTCGAATCCTGCCAAATCCACGAAACTCAACTCGTCATTCAATGTGTGGTCATTGCGATTAGTACTTTCAATTTTCCAAAGCAGAAAGCAAACAGACTTAGAGACCCTATATCTAAATCAGAGTATTGATATAAACTTACAATTGTGAATATTGTGTGTCCCCGACTACTCTGCGCGTTGTGTTGGGTCGCTGCGACCCTTCTGCGACTGTTCGCCAGACTGATAATATCCATGGCGCCGTCGCAGGAAGTAATAATTTTCATTTTTGTGTTCCGGTTATTTTTCGACCCAAGGTGTGCTGGGTCCAGGAGATCATATATTACAGTATTATAAATTTCCACACAAGATAATCTGGAAATCAAAACAACATCGCTATTACATTGATCAGAGCCTCCTTATCTAGTGGGTTGTACAGGGTAAAGATGTTCGAGTACTGGAACAATATTCGAGTAGCTTGAAGTTCGGACCGAGCCGAGCCGAGTACCCGTAAAAACCGAGTAGCTCGAAAGAACCGAGTAGCTCGAATTTTTTCGAGCGGCTCGAAAGCACCGAGAAGCTCGAAGCTTCGAAAAAATTCGAGCTACTCGGTTTTATCGAGCCACTGAAAAAATCAGCAGGAAAGCGAGACCACTAAGAAAGTAATAAAAGAAAAAGTGGATATAAAGAAGATGCCAATGGGAGTAACAAGGCTAAGAAAAGGAAGAGAAGGAACGGCAATCCTAGGCTGTGAAACGGAAGAAGAAATGGCAAATTTAAAAGTTACAATGCAATCCAATGCAGATGATACCGAAAATAAAAATTATAAATATCGATGGAGACGAAATGGAATTGGGTGATGAGGAGTTAATACATACAATCGGCAAGCAAAATAACATGGAAGGATCCCATATAAGAATAGTAAAAAGGATACTGCAGAAGAAAGGTAAAGAGAAGAGCCAACTGAAAAGTAAGGAAAATGGATCTATAATAATCGTAGTAGATGAAGATACACATGATTTGATAATAAAGAAAGAAAAATTAAATATAGGATGGAAAAAATGTCTGGCCTTCAAGCACTACAGCGTTAAGAGATGCTTTAAATGCTGGGGATTCGATCACATTGCGAAAAACTGTACCCGAGATGAAACATGTCATAAGTGAGCAGGAAAACACAAGGCGACCGAATGTACAGCGAAGGAAAATAAGTGTGTTAATTGTGTGTTTAAAAATAAAACATACAATCTGAAATTAAGGTAGTACTACCGGTTTTGAAATACTATTGAGAAAATTCTGAAACTTTGTACAGTAGTTTGTTTTGACCTTACACCGACTCATGTAAATTTTTGGAAATCTACACCAACCCAGAAAAAAGTTATTAACAATTTTATGTTTCCACTATTAACACGTAGTCTTATGGAAAATGACGTTTTCAACAAAAATTCACATTAATAGCCAATTCAGTTTTTGAGGAAACTGAGAGAAATATAAATTTAATATTCCATAAACATAATGCATGTATCCAAATGTTGATTCACCAATTTTTATAGCTAATATAAGCAAATGAATAAAATTATCTGTGCTCACTCGGCCATTATACGCACGATTTCGCAACGTCGCAAAGAGGTTGGTAAGACCGCGCAGTTTGAAATTTTCTATATCTCTATGCAATGTGATGCAATGCTAACTTCAAGCTTCAAGCGAGCAGAAGAAAACTTACACAATCAATCGTGCTACGTTGCCAAATCAAATCACCACGGAAGTCAAAGGACGATCTAACACGCACTTGACTCAAGGCGTATCGGTAGTACTACCTTAAATGACGAACATGATGCTCTTAATCCGGAGTGTCCGTCATATAAAAGAGCTATCGAGAAGGAGAAGAGGCGAGCTGGATGGCATGGTATTAAGAAATAGCAACAAATAATGTATACAAACGCCCAAAGTTTGATGGCACACAAAGATGAAATACAGCATCGTGTAATGAAGAAAATAAGTCCTGCGATCATAGCTTTATCAGAGACTAGGCTAATTGCTGACATCGAGGATAGTGAAGTAAATATGCCGGGTTACCATGTGATTAGATGCGAAGCGGAAAATAGGAATACCGGAGGGGTTGCTTTGTATATGTATAAGAGAGAAGATCAATTACGAAATAGTATTACGGAAAAAGATAAATAGGAATTGCTGGGGCGTTGCGATAAAAGTAGAACTTGAAATGTATAAAGGAGTGATAATGGTAGTGTACCACTCATCGAGTGCGTCACATGGCGATTTTATAGGATACCTAGAGGAAGTAGTTGAAGAGCTAACGATAAAAGAAGAGTGTACGTTAATAGGAGACTTTAATATGGACTGTAGGACGGATTCTTTTTATACAAATAAGCTCTTAGCAACTATGCAGAGTCTAGGCATGAAACAATATGTTAACGAACCAACACGAATCACAAACAATAGTAAAACAATCATAGATCTAATCTTTGCAAATAGGGAGGTGAATGTACAAGTAGTTCATGAACCTAAGATAACGGACCATGCATGGTTAAAAGTAATACTAAATAGAAACAAGAATGTAAATAAATATAAAGAATTTAGTGGTAGGGATTACAGTAGATTTAATGCGGACGATTTTACTAAGCTTACTAATATCTTAAGGGATAAACAAGAGTTAGTAGGCCAGCATATAGATGTGAATATAAGAGCGAGGAGACTTATAAATAGTATGGTAGAGGCGCTAGATAACTCGGCACCTAAGAAAATTTTTAAAATTCCAAAAATTTGGGGAGGTAAACAATGGTATACGAATGAAACAGAAGAACTAGCGACCAAAAGAGATGAAGCGTATAGAAAAGCATTGTACGAGGATACGGAACAAAACTGGAAACAATTCAAAATTAGAAGGAATGAAGTAGTCAAATTGATTAAAAAAAAAGAAAAAATAGCACTATGAAAATGTAATTGATCATAATAAGAATAAGCCCACAAGTATGTGGGAAAGCTTTAAAAGAAGTCACCAGGGGGGAACCAGTAGGGACAAAAGCATTAGACAATATATAGATTTCGAAATATTGAATGACACCACAGGGTGCAAATTGCCTGATAAATTCAACTTATATTATATACAGAGTATTAACGATATAATAAAATCTATAAAGGGAACTAATAGTACGAGTATAAGTAGGAGAATTATTTATGTCATTGACAATAAGGGAGAGATGGAAAAATTCTAAATGGTTACGGGGGAACAGTTAAAAGAAATTGTTAGGGAATTACCAAAGAAAAAGGGTAGAGAAGAAGGAATAAGTAGTGATATATTAAAGGCGGTGTTTTGTGTAACAAAATGAATTTTTAGTTTCGACCGTAATAATTGATAGTAAATTTTTAGTTTCGGCGCAATGGTTCGGTCAATTTGAACTGATAAATAAAACAGCTATTTTGCAAAATTATATCTTATACTCTTTCGACGTTTCGATCTGGATTTAGATCATCCTCAGGAAAGAATTATAAATTATATTGCTATTGCTATTAATATTCGATTAATATTCAATCACAGTGTCATGGCACTGGTGTTTTGTGTATTACGGGAAGAATTTGTTAGTATAATAAATTAATCATTGAGCAAAGGCTGTTTCTTAGAAGAATGGAAAACATCTACGATAATTCCAATCCCTAACAAGGAGAGTATTTTAGGTGTCCGCCTCCGATCATTTTGATTTTTGGATATGTTATAGAGGACCGAAAAATAAGAAATACGTGTTTTTTTATTTTTCCCCGTTTTCATATTTGGGAGGGTGAAAACAGCGTTCAAAGTTAGGGTTAAAAAATCATTTTTGTGGAATATCTCGAGAACTATTAGAGACAGGGGAATAGTGTCAATGGACGAATTTTGTGTCTTTGAATGCGAAATATGACTGACTCACCAGATTTTCAAAAAGTCCACAAAAATGATTTTTCAACCCTAACTTTGAACGCAGTTTTCACCCCCCCAAAAATATGAAAACGGGGAAAAATAAAATAAACAAACCCGTATTTCTTATTTTTCGATCCTCTATAACATATCCAAAAATCAAAATGATCGGAGGCGGACACCTAAAATACTCTCCTTGTAAGATAGAGAAAGCAAGAAGGGCAAGCGAATATAGGCCTATTAATATGCTACCAATATATGAGAAGGTACTTGAGACAGTAGTTAAAAAACAAATTGAAAGGTATTAATTAGGAGATTAATAATATTATAACCGAACATCAGTCGGGATTTAGGAAAAATTATTCATGTGAAACAGCAATACAAACAGTCATAGATGAATGGAAATTGATAATTAGCGAAAGAAAAATGGTAGGAGTAGTATTTATGGATCTTAAGCGTGCATTCGAGACGATTGATAGAGATACGTTATTAGAGAAATTGTACCAGTATGGCTTCAAGGGAGCGGTTCTTGAATGGTTTAGATCGTACTATCTAACAAACAGAACGCAGCACGTAAGATATAACGATGTATGCTCTAAGTCAGGGGTGCACAGGGAGCCTTTTTCAGCGCCTAGCGGCAGGGAACCAGCCGTACGCCGTTACTAAGGGTAGAATCGGTGAGGCGAACTGCAGTAGTGTAGGTGCGGGCTCGTAGCCGCGTAGCGTAAGTATGTATGGTTGGGTTCCTTGTGGGGCCCCAGTGCAGAGCAGGTCCCGTAATATAATTCGGTGGGGTCATGAAATTTCCAAAACATTTGCTACTGCCGGCATTTCGTATGACTTGACGGTTCGATTCTACTCATAATAAAACATTTATTACTAATAATACTTATCTTTTCAGCGACACATAAAATAATTAGAAGGTTAATAATATAGAAATAAATAACTCGGACACAAGGAAAACAAGTAGTTTTCAAGTAACGATATATATCATTTATAAAAGCTAGAGCATGATATATGCGATAAATATATACATATGTACAGTACGCATCTGGTGCTTATCATTGCACATAATAATAGTCTTATAGGTGTAATATTATATACATAATAGTATGTATATATACTGAACAATACACGCAGTATTCATGAAGAATACGAGATGGAGTATGTAAGTCAAATCACACTGACAACATATAATTATAAATAAATTATAATAAAAAAATAATTTTAAAGACAAGCTTTTATTCAAATGTACTAAGAAAGAAAAAATATTTTTGACACTTGTTGCACGTTTTTTCCACTCTATTGCAAGCAGTCTAATTCCTCAATTCAAAGTCTGCCCTGAGATCTAACCAGATTAAAAATCAATACAAAATTATGTTGTTTAGCAATTAGTTTTTGTATAACCTTTAATATTAAATTTTACGCCCCACGCTGTTTTTGGTTATATGAGAGAATTCTTCTGAGGCAGTCATTTCGGCCGGCATCAATTTTTTTTTCTTTTTTAGTACATTTGAATAAAAGCTTGTCTTTAAAATTATTTTTTTATTATAATTTATTTATAATTATATGTTGTCAGTGTGATTTGACTTACATACTCCATCTCGTATTCTTCATGAATACTGCGTGTATTGTTCAGTATATGTATATAGGGGAGAGGCTTGCAGGTTGCCACCCCTAAGCTTTTTTGATCATAACTCGTCATAAAATTAACGTATCGTTGATTTATGGTATAAGTTGGAAAGAGGAAGTGTTGAGCTACAATCCTGAGCTACAAATCATGCAAACTCTCGAAAAAGAAAAATTATACTGCAAATTATCGAAAGTATCTAAAATTGTCTCCTTGAAATTTTGGCTTGCAGGTTGCCACCCCTAAGCTTTTTTGATCATAACTCGTCATAAAATTAACGTATCGTTGATTTATGGTATAAGTTGGAAAGAGGAAGTGTTGAGCTACAATCCTGAGCTACAAATCATACAAACTCTCGAAAAAGAAAAATTATACTGCAAATTATCGAAAGTATCTAAAATTGTCTCCTTGAAATTTTGGCTCGCAGGTTGCCACCCCCTAGAAAAATTGCTAAAAGTGTAAAAAAACTCAAGTAAAAACCTGATTCAGGAAACTTTTCAAAATTTATTAAGTTTTATTAATAAATTATATTATTCAGATTTTCTGGACCTGCGTGCTGTTTAAAATCTATAAAAATGTAAAAAATAAACCAAAATATGACTAAAATGCAATAAAAACACTTCACTTCAAACTCAATGACATTTGAGTGTAAACAAGCGGGAAAGAGAGAGGTGGCAACCTGCAAGCCAAAAAAGGAGGCAACTTGCATTCCGACGCATTTTTAGGAAAATATGAGAAAAAATTGTCAATTCATGATATGTTTGGAAATCTGTTTGGCATATGTAAATTAGATAAAAAAGACAACACAGTACGTATAGTTATCTTGAATTGTCGATGAAAATGTCCAATTTACGAGCACAAGGAAAGCACACAATTTCAATAATTCAGTTTCTTGACAAACACTATATTACCCTTCGCTCAGCAAACACAGCGTTATTGCGTCTGTCCGCTCCAGAGGTTATAAAATAGTGACACCTACTCTTTTAACGTCGATGTGAGTCAGAGTTGAGGTTCTGACACTGCTAGAAAGTCGAAATACAGCAGGGGTGGCAACCTGCAAGCCTCTCCCCTACATACTATTATGTATATAATATTACACCTATAAGACTATTATTATGTGCAATGATAAGCACCAGATGCGTACTGTACATATGTATATATTTATCGCATATATCATGCTCTAGCTTTTATAAATGATATATATCGTTACTTGAAAACTACTTGTTTTCCTTGTGTCCGAGTTATTTATTTCTATATTATTAACCTTCTAATTATTTTATGTGTCGCTGAAAAGATAAGTATTATTAGTAATAAATGTTTTATTATGAGTAGAATCGAACCGTCAAGTCATACGAAATGCCGGCAGTAGCAAATGTTTTGGAAATTTCATGACCCCACCGAATTATATTACGGGACCTGCTCTGCACTGGGGCCCCACAAGGAACCCAACCATACATACTTACGCTACGCGGCTACGAGCCCGCACCTACACTACTGCAGTTCGCCTCACCGATTCTACCCTTAGTAACGGCGTACGGCTGGTTCCCTGCCGCTAGGCGCTGAAAAAGGCTCCCTGTGCACCCCTGATCTAGGCGATGTACCTTAGCGGTCCCCATCACGAGATGGTTAACGACGAAATTCCCTTCCCCTCTTCGCCCTACGAGGCACGAATTCCTCCCTCATATTTAAATTTAAACAAGTCCCTCGTCCCAAAAACCCTCTAAACTCGAGACCACGTCCCACCCCTATCTACGACCCTCCAAATCAAAGCCACCAAAACCCCTTTCCAATCAAACCACCCAAAATCCATCCAATGGGTTGAGTATCCCCTTTTCAAAAGCCCCAAATAAAAACCCCGGAAGTCCTATTGCGACGCATATTTCGTACATGAGTCATCAACACGTTCCAATTATAGATGCATATTTCGCACATGAGTCATAGTGCATACCGCGCATACCCCTCATACCTGACATTCCGGCGAACCATATAAATACATATGTAGGATGTTCAGTATTACCGGTCGGTAAAGTGTTAACTGTGACACAGTCGAGCATAATAAGTGGACTTGCGTCGTTCTACTTAAAGCGTCCGTAAATTATTACTCTATTGTTTCTTATTATTTACGTTAATTATGCGAATATTGAATATTGGGCAAAATGAAGGAAATCTACGTTTATATCGTAAAAAGAAAACAAGGAAACGTTGCTAAGAAGAATTGGTGTTTAGAACTTTAAACGACAATATAGTGTGACATGCGGCGTTTTTCTTCACAATCACAGATATTTCGCAATTGATTCTATTCGTATGGCTAAATAGCAAGAGGAGAAACTTCCATCTTTTGTAAATATTTTGGGTCAAGACTGAACTTATACATGTACGACGAATGTGCCATTACGACTTCGTCGACTTCAATATTTGTCAACATAGGGCTTATTACAACACGCGATACCCGACTGAAGAACGTATAGAAATACATCGTACAGAAACAGGTCTCGAACGATAATGGCTTAATTCGTTCGTCTTGCTCCGATCATTATTCAGGATAATATATATTCCAATTCGTTACTATTAAAACTAGTGCGATGTATGTCGTGTTTCAGGTTATTTCCGCCAGGAAAACTTCACCAATCCATTTGGTACAGTTTTCAACAAAGTAGGATAGAAATTACGGGACACCCTTAGGCCCGAGACAGACGAGCGAGTTTCCAAACGGTCATTTAGCGGTCGTCAACTTAGGTATTGAAAAAATCGACACTTGGGGGCAGTGATGGGTAAATCACTAGAAAGCAACGTAATTTACGTTACCTGACATACGTGTATAATATTAAAATGTCCTGTATAAAATGTCCAGTGGACCTGCCTCGGCAATATAGAGCGTAGTAGGGAAGTTCCCACATCTTTTTCAAGGTTTATTAGGCTCTTATATTGTCGGGGCAGATCCACTGGACATTTTATACACGTATGTTACGTAACGTAAATTACCGTAAATTACGTTGCTTTCTAGTGATTTACCCATCACTGCTTGGGGGTATTATAAACCAAGTCTTTCCGAGGACTGCGTCGTGGCCTGAACAAGATAGGTTTTGGACGACTGCGATGCCGAGAAAGATTCGTGAATGTATCGCGTTACCGACGACGACGCATGATCGTTATACTTTATCGGGAAATATAATATTTTAAACGTTATCTGCTGCGTTTTATTATTTTATGCCGGAGCGACAAAACTTGCTCGTCTGCAGCATGTCTTATATACCGATTTCCGCGAAGTGGATAATTTGAAATTATAATTGTTCATAATTACGTGTCTCTTCTTCGTGTTTAGAAGATGTTGGGATTCTTCGTGAACTTCTGTTACTGCTTCTATATAGGTACAACGTGTTACAACCACTTTGAATTCCTTGTCTTGCGTTACACCTTTATGCCGCGACGGTTCAGCTCTGACTGTGAGCAGCTCTCACTGTTCGAGACAGTTCGAGGCATACGCAACGCACACGACTGGTGGTAGTCCAGTACAATCCTGACCAATCACGATTTTCGGCAACATGGCGCAGCCTATCCGAGATGACCATTCTACCGCCAAAATATTTGAAGCGTTTCAAACTGTTTGAAAGCAAAATGAGGATATTTGTGGAAATCAGAGCTGGATTTATTATAACGTCCGGACTGTAACAATGTCGGTGATGAAATGCGAGGCGAAGAAACAAGCTTCTCCGTACATACGTTCCTATTTTTATTACAATCAAATGTTTATTAATACAACTGTTTCGATACAAGAGAGAGGCGGAGATTAATATCTAATGTTGAGATGTTCACTTTTAACTCTTTTCTAATAAATTAAATTCAATTAGTTCAAACTTCGCGCTATTAGAGCTTATGCAAAACACCGCTAGGGCGAGCTGGCGAGGCTCGCAACTAGAGCACTAAAGAGGTGAGTATACGCCATCTTGGGTCCTCTGGAGAGAGAATATAATAGAGAACCCGCCTTTTTGAGTATTGTCAGATTCACTTTATAAACAAAATATACGTTGTTGATATTGATACATGGTAGCACGACACATTATTAGAGTATTATATTATATTTAAGTTTATATTTGGTTTATAAAGCGAATTTGACAATACTCAAAAAGGCGGGTTCTCAATAATATTCTCTCTCCAGAGGACCCAAGATGGCGGATGCGTATACTCACCTCTTTAGTGCTCTATCGCAACAGTCCCAATTACCGTGCCTTTACCCAGATAGCACAACGTCTATCTTAAAGACGTCTTGTTACAAATCAAGACGTTCAGACCTAAAATGAACCTAAACTAGACGTCTCTAAGACGACGTGTGCTATCTGGGTATATTTAAAGAAGCCTTACAAAAAAACTCGCATAAATAAATAAGGAAATAAATTTTTTAATTAAGATAAACTGTTAATGTATGTGTTAAAAACGAGAAGGTTGCATTTTCAAACAATTAAAGCATAACAGAAAAAATTTCAAAAATGCATATGAAGATTTCGATGGATTTACCTAAATCCTTACTGGAAACGGTAAGGAACACGTACTTTACAGAAGTGAATAAATAGATCATTATCATGATATGCACTTATGTAAAGTGTTTATTATACCATAAAAAGTTCAAATTTTATGAAAAAACAGCAAAATGATCACTTTTGAAAGGTTTTTGTATTTTTAAAGTGAATACGGTAATTGGGGCAGAATTTAACGCTTGTCCCTATTACGTGTTCCGATTCACGCATAATGCAGCATAATGCGCATGAAGTGCATAGGGTACGTGACATATCCTATGCAGTCTATGCGCAGTATGCGTGAATCAGAACACAGCCATAGATTGTATTCTAGTTCACGCATTATGCGCATAGACCGCAGCGCAGTCGCTGCGCGCATTCATAGGCCGGTATTCACAAACGTGTCTTAAGATTAAGCAAATGCTTAAGCATGCGGCATCCTCTACTAACCCTAGTAGCTAGTAAAGGATGCCGAATGCTTAAGCATTTGCTTAATCTTAAGACACGTTTGTGAATACCGGCCATAGCGTTCCGGTTCCAACAGCGCATGAACCGCAGTAACGTCAAAGGGTGCGTTCCAGTTGGGCCCAAATCGCCCGGTCCACGACCGTAGTGATTTGCCGTTCCACTTGCTTATAAGCGGTTGTGAGCTTCGCGGGCGAAAAGCTAGTGGAACGGGCAGGAATGGGGTTCATACGCGCCTGGATTGCGTTCCACTTGAGTCCACATCGCCCGCCGACTATTCGAGTGGTGGGGAAAATTACACGCGTCCACGCATGCGCGTGATGCGCCGCGCGTCAACCAATCAACGCCAAGATGTAAAACGAACCGACGCCAGCGCCAAGGCAAGCGAAGCTAGCCAAACCAAGTGAGGCCGCAGCCAACCAGCGTCGACAACCGATTCCCCGGCGACGCTGATATGACGATTCTATTCGATTCTTCTAGAATAGATCGATTTTTTTCTGAAATGTCGATTATTTTACCGATTATTCCAGGAATCGATTTTTAACTGTGGTGTCCGCATTTAGACGTACGCGCCTTGGATGATTTTCAATAACGCGTGAAAACATGTCAACGAAATTGCAGGTTTCTTCTGATAATGACGAAAAATTGATATAAAATATCGCAAATGACCCTGTACTTTATGCTACTAGGAACAAAGATTACAAAAGTTATGTAGTCAAAGAAAATGTGTGGAGAGAAATATTAAATAAATTAAAAATAACAAGTAAAGCATTGTTTATTTACTTGTATCTTCATAAATGTTACAACTTTTAAATAATAAACAAGATAAGAAGCCGATAGCAACGTTTACAAGCACGCGTTTGACGCTGATAGGAAATCCCGCCCTTAGCGCTTGAATTGAATTACGCGCGAGAATCACGAACGAACGGGCCAGACCCATCTTCGGAGGTGGGTCTCCGTGGGCGCGATGCGGTCGCATCAATGACGTCATGAGTGACGTTTTCAGCCCGACCGCGGTCGGCGGGGTCGCCAAGTGGAACGAGAAACCGAGCGTTGCGGTCGCTTTGGGCTCAACTGGAACGCACCCAAAGAGTAGGTATAACAAGAGGCGACACTCCGAGCGGTACCTTTGAAGTTCTTCGTTTGCATGTCCCTTTAAATTGGTTGTATAGTCAAGCGGGAAATTTGAATCAACTGAGACCGCGGCCAATCAGCGTCGACAACAGATTCCCCAGCGATGGTTAGCCGCGGTCTCACTAGTTAGCGCTGGCGTCGGCAAATTTTCATCTTGGCGTTGATTGGTTCGACGGTCGGTTGGGGGTAGGGATCCTCTAGTAAGGGATAGGACAACGGCCGCCATGTTTGGGAATACAGGAAACCGATTTTTAGAGGGCGGGATAATTCGAATTCAACTATGTTCACCCACTTGGCCGGATTAATTGATTTAGATACGATTATCCACAATTAAGCGGAAGTTTTATACAGAGTGTTTTATAACGATACATGAATAAAGGCAGGAGCGATTCTTTATCAAAATTGATACCGATTTAGTCTAACTTGCTCCAATAAAATGTTTACCATTTTCAAGATATAAGCTTTTACAGCTGAAAATTTTGAATTTCATTTTCTATATTTCTAAGAAATTCTTAACGTTGTAGGGTTGGAAATTTCCAAATGCGTTACGTACATGTGAAGTATAAAGATCTGTATTTATAGTTACAATTTTGTCATCGATGCCACTGCATCAAGATATATACAATTGTAAAAAATTGAATGAGATATATTATTTACAGTTGACATAAATTTACATTCTTGTATGTCGTTAATTATTCTTTGGGATGTTTTGCATAACTCGTGCAATACTTATACATGAAGATATATGTACCTGAAATATGAAAGTAATAAAACAAATTCTTTATGTACCTGAAAAATGAAGAAGGTAATGAATCAAAATGTTTGTGTGGCCTCGCACAGACGCATTCCTGATATTACAAGCAATAAAACAATAGAAATTACAATTAAAATAATAATAACGTACACAATTACATATTCACGTACATAATTTCCTTACACGAACATTTTAATCATTTTATTTATCTGTATATTATACTTACTTTACAGATAATATAAAAAATTTCACAAAAATAAATCGCACTAATATTTTGGTCTTCCGAACACGCTGAGCTTCCATTCAATACTGAACAGTTTTAGCCGGAAGTATCACCATCATTCCCATCAATGGCGGTCAACCAATCCGCAGCCTCGGGCGCTTTGTCCGATCCCTTACTAGAGGATCCCTAGTTGGGGGTATAATGGTGGGGGAAAATTTTACCACAGTTCAACGAGTATTCCCAGATAGCACAACGTCTGGTAAAGTCTTAAAGACGTCCAAAAGGCGTCTTAAAGACGTCTTGTTACAAATCAAGACGTTCAGACCTAAAATAGACCTAAACTAGACGTCTCTAACGGCCGATTTCTTCACCTCCAGTCTCGAGTTATCTGCCAGTTGTCCTCCGGTCAATTTGACTAGAGGTTCGGGCACCGGATAACTGCTGGAACTGCCAGTTAGTGCGTTTTTGCAGTAGTGGGGGAAGTAGGGAATGTGAAACTGTTCTGGACGCCAGCAAAGAGTAGGCAAAGAGTAGGTATAATAAGAGGCGTCACTCCGGGCGGAACCTTTGAAGTCCTTGCTTGACCTTGGCATTTAAATTGGTTGTCTATTTCGAGCGGGATATTCAAATCGACTAAATGTACCTTACCGCAATTGGCTGATTATTGCCGAAGTTGACCGATCATTGCCGAAGCTTAGCGATCATTGCCGAATGGGCATTTAAATTGGTTGTCTAGTGATTTCCCTAGGTTATTTCTGTCCTTGTCGAGTGACGCCTCTTATTATACCTCCTCTTTGGAGTAGATATAATAAGAGGCGTCACTCCGGGCGGAACCTTTGAAGTCCTTGCTTGACCTTGGCATTTAAATTGGTTGTCTATTTCGAGCGGGATATTCAAATCGACTAAATGTACCTTACCGCAATTGGCTGATTATTGCCGAAGTTGACCGATCATTGCCGAAGCTTAGCGATCATTGCCGAATGGGCATTTAAATTGGTTGTCTAGTGATTTCCCTAGGTTATCTCTGTCCTTGTCGAGTGACGCCTCTTATTATACCTCCTCTTTGTCGGAGTGTCGCCTCTTGTTATACCTACTCTTTGGTAACACATGACTCGCCTATATCGAAGAAACTATCGATAGTATCGAGAGGTAATCATAATTTTGTTATTATCCTACACAGTGTGTAGTACACACTGACACGCACGTGTGTATCCACGTCAAAATGGCAGATATCTCGTTCTCTAGTCGAGCGTACTGTAAAATTATATTGCACGCGGCCAAATATCCTCATTGCGCGATAAACGGTTTATTGTTAGCCAAACAGAAGAACAAAGGTGATGGCAAATCCATGGAGCTGCGAATCGAGGATGCAATCCCACTGTTTCATATCTGCCTTCATGTCTCGCCCATGGCGGAAATTGCTTTGGCCATGGTAAATATTTAAATAATCGGGTATGAGCTGCTTACTCCCACAAAAATGAATCTTATGCACAAAGGTTTTTATATAGCTAATAGTTTGGTGAAACACGTGCAAACATAAGTGGTCTACTGTACTTACATTACGAAATTAACGAATTAGTAGAATGTCTTTCAATATACGATAATTTTAGAATTTTGAAATAGTGTTCTTGTTTTTATTGTAAACGTAGAAACTTACGTCTAAAGAATTATATATATCTTCCACACATTTGTAATAATTAATTGAATTGCCAAGTGGTATTGACGAATTGGAGGTTATGTGACAACTTGAAGTTTTATAATGTTAGGGAGTCTAAATAAAATATGTTTAATAACCAGATCAATGCGAGTAAAAATGTTTCCAGGTCGATCAATACGCTATGAGCAGAGGTCTGGTACTCGCAGGTTATTATCTTGCGAATGAAACCATACACGATTTAAGGTAATTTATTATTCATCCACTCGAGAAATTATTCTGATGAAATTAGTAACCCCTTTGTTGTTTCAAATTCATGTATGTATTTAGCAAATGTGATCAATGAGCATACTTATATATTTATGATAGGAATTGCCATGCGGATATCTTGAACTTATATTCTTAACGCATACCTAGCGAATTTAAACTAGTTTACCCCAAAAAGGTTAATCGTTTTTAAGCGCATGCTGTGTCTAATTTTGTTAATTTAACATGCTCTTCCTTTTAATGTAGCACGGATAAACCTGCTCACAGAATGGCGGACAAAATAGCAGAAAACTGTGGAAACGCTCTACTCGTCGTGGTAAGTACTACTAAGATAAGATTGTCTGAAAATATTTTGGTAATTATTTACTTTAGCGATTCCTCACCGATTTTTATGAACTTTGGTGATGTTGTAAAACTCCACATTCTGAGCAACTTTTCCCTATACATGTTACCCCCGCTCGGTCTTAGTTTCCGAGATATTCGCAAAAATATTTTTTAAATTTCTTCAATCAATTAATTCTTCGTAATTATTACAAATGCTCAAAATTTTTACACTATAATATGAACCACGTTAATACACAGTAACTGCAAATACAGAACAGACTCGTGAGATACACTACTGTGATTGAGAGTGAACCCGAGAATGGGCGAGAGGAAACAAAAGAGTCGCGAGTGGGCCTACAATGTATCAGCGCAACGTTTTCGTATACATGTTACCGCTGCTCTACCTTCGTTTCCGAGATATTTCCGAAAAACTTCTGTTGATTTATTCCGAAGCAACGCATTCCACTTTCCAACTTGTCCCGGGTATTAGTATTGGTTGGGGGTATATTAGTGCGGGGGGCGCGCGCCCGCTTGCGGGCGCGTAAAGCATGGTAGCGAACTGATGTGAGTCGGGGTGTTGACGGGCATCCGCAAGTTTCTGGTTCAAATCTCTAAACGCACATCAGTTCGCTACCATGCTTTACGCGCCCTCCGCATTAATCTACCCCCAACCAATACTAATACCCGGGACAAGTTGAAAAGTGGAATGCGTTGCGTCGGAATAAATCAACAGAAGTTTTTCGCAAATATCTCGGAAACTAAGGCCGAACGGGGGTAACATGTATAGGAAAAAGTTGTGCAGAATCGTGTCCCCGACAACATATCCAAAGTTCATAAAAATCGGTGAGGAATCGCTAATGTAAATAATTACCAATATTTTCATTAATTTCTTCTGTTATCAGGTGGATAATAAAGAGGTAACGCTTGGGATGAACGCAAATCCTTTGAGAGTATCACAGTTTGTCGATGGCAAATGGAAGACCAAAGATATATCTGAGTAATGAAATATTTCATACATATATTTTTCAATACACTTACTATTGCATACAAATGTTTCTTCTTTATTCTTGCAGTGTATTTTATGATAAAGGAGTAATGCATACCGACGCACTGTATTCCTTGCTGAAAGCGGAGCTTTACAGAAATCTCATTGACTTCGACAACCATCTCGATGATATTTCCCTTGATTGGCAGAATCGTAAACTTAACAAAGTCATAGACGAGACTGTGGAGAAACATAAATGAAGGCGTTTAATTAGAATGAATTAACATTATGTGAATACATTGTGAGAAGCATTTTTAAATGCATTTAGGTATTTTGTAAATGTAAATAAACTATTAAGTACTCGCGGATGAACGTTCGCAAGCCACGAAATGCTAATTTCATATGATGTACTATTTAATACACTTGAATATATTAAAGCTAATTTAATATTTAAACTCGAAGAATCTGTTTTCATTTGTAGAAAAGATATATGTTGTATATCACGGTTATAATTACCGGATTATTTTTAACAAAGCCAATGCAAAATACACTGATTCCTGAATTACAGTCTGCTGTGAATGTTTGTTAAATGAAATATATATGAAAAAATAAATTTCTTACGCACATTTCGCATAATACTTTCAGGTTGCTTTATCTCTCTCCTTCGTTTACGACTCGCAGCAGTTTCAGTCTTCCCCGTCTAAAACAGTTAATTTACGCATTAATATTTTTGATCTAATGACGAGAGCAAAGATTACATCATCTTTTTTAATTCCTTTCCTTTAATTACTTTAAAAACTAACTTTTATTAGATTCCACAAATTCATAAAGAAATACTTGTAATATTTATCGCAATATATCAACGAAGCTTACCTGAACATATATCCTCAAAAACTTTGCAACTGTGATCGAAATAAATATTCGGATGGTCAAAAGTATTCTCTATAATGCAGTTGTGAGTGATCTCATAGTAACTTCTACACGCGTTCTGATAAGAACCTTGTTTTGAAAGTTGCGTCACCGATTCTATATCTGGAACATTTGTAAATTTTTTAAAGACCGAACCTCCGATGAACCTTGAAAACTTTTTGCGGCAGACAGAACGTTTCTTCGACTATTTGTTTTAATTTATTTACCTGGTTGAACCAATCCACATTTAGACAGTGTTTCGGTAAGTACATCAAGCGTCATATGCTTAAATGGGCACCCATGATTATCTCGCAAACCAATAACAGCGTTCAATATTTTAGCGCAGGAAAAGGGCAAATAACCGGCACGTTTTCCTTCCTGCCCATACAAATGTCGTATATTGTATCTATACTGTTTTCGAAACATACTTTCAGTAATGTTGTTCACAAATTCATTTTTCCAGAATTGTAATGCATCATCTACACAGAGTCCTATTCCTTTGAGAAATAAGCAATACTGCACCCTACCACCATTTGTGAGATGATGATTTGTTCTTAATGCTTCGTGGAGCAATTTCATGCACAACGGATAAGATGTTCTCGATAGCTAGATAGAAAGAATGTCAAGCTAAACAAAGATTCTTTCTCGTTTCTATTAATCTTAAAGTAACATTTCGTTTCGGTGCAATTTCAAACGAAAGACCGAAGCATACCTCATCTAATTCATTAACATTCACTTGTCTGTTTGGATCGAACTTGAAATACTGAGTGCCAACGCTTCTTGGAAGTAGGCTAAAAATTGCAGTTATCCTTTCGTCGCCATAAACGCTCGACGCAGCTTCTCGCGAATACTGAAATAATATGTAATTCCTAGAAAAACTAATTGTACAATTCATAAAAGCAGTTAGTTGCAAATTATCGTTCCATACTTACAACGAATCCTTCGTTCAATCTTTTCTTAAATTCGGAAATAATTACCGATGACATCTTTGCTTCCGGCACATAAGCAATACCGTCTTTTAAAAATACTCGTCGCTTCGCAACTAGACTTAGCGCGCTGGTAAACTTTATTTTGTAAAACGCATTATCGATACTTTCTGGGTCGCACAACGACATTGATAACTCCCCTTCGATCCTCTTTTTCTCTTCTTTGGTAATCTGAAACGAAAGGATCCTGGTAATATATCTTTGTAGTACGCAGCTTTTATTATCCGTATGTACGACACGGACAGCAGTATAGCGAAGTCCGTTAATGGACTTGAACGCTTCGATCCCTTCTTTATCCAAGGAAGAGAATCTCCATTTGAATAGTCGTGTCTCTTGCTTGAAGAACCACACCCTTTTCGCCGGTTCGAAGGAAAATGCGGACCTCGATATAAAGTGCGACATACAATCGTTTCTTCTTAAACGCTGTTCCATTCCTCCCTGAGATTCATAATCAGGTGCATTTATAAGTAGCGCAAAATCAGAAAGGCCGTTTTTCTCCAATTCCTTAATCAAGATAGCCTTACAATGTACGGACGATTTTCTATAATTTTGCATTGATATTTGTTCTACTAACATCAGAACTACAAAATAAAATTTAGACTCTTTGTAAGATAAAAATTAAGTAAAACAAGCGATAATTCTACTCTTAATATCCTACGTTTCTTGTATTTCATGCAACTAGTCGCGTTGAACATCACGAAAGCAGAGAAACGCGCGTAATATCTATTACTTTTCTTATTAACGATTTTCGAATTATCTACCTCTCAGTCGATCGACACACCATTGCTGCAATTCTTCCACTTTGATATGGCCGGACGGCGGTGCAATGTACATTTGTACGTTCTGCAGATACATAGTATCGGGAGCCTGTTTCTCGACTTCGACGCTAAGTTGTTGTCTAATTGGCATATACGTCATGTTGTTTAAGAGATCTGGAACTAGTACATATTCAGTTGCCTGTCAGCGAACATGAAGAATTTAAATAAACTTATCATTACCTGTTAATTGTTACGAGCCAATCGCATAATAAGAATTTTTTTCTAATTCTTCCAACTTAACAAGTTACTCTCCAAATACTGTACATTCGTAAATAGAGCAGTTTAATATTATTTTTCTTACATTAGTTAACATCCTTGGAACTCGTAGTTGCATAAATCACATTCTGTTAAATACACATAACCTATTAATTTTATGTATTCGTATTTTCCGATATTGTTGTTTTCTAACGTATAGATCGAACTTAAAAATACATTATTATACAATAAAAATTGAAGTCTCCTTGATCAGCAGACAGAAATGATGAATAATACACGTTACCCTGGCGATAATTAGTTGTTCCTATTGTTTGTGCTATCTTAGTTTAAACTAACCTAAATTAATTCTGCGACATAACCTCCATCGACCTCGTTACAGAAAATTTACGAAAGAATTCTTGCAGTTTGATGACAATCTTCGGCAAATGTAAATAAATAAATAAAAGATCGAGTAAAGCGATAAAGTGTAATTAATAAATATTTAATACTAAGTTACGTGGAAGCTGTCAAAGTATTCTTATTTTTTTTTATTATGACTTGTTTATTAGCGCAACGTAAATTCGAGTGCCGGTAAGTTATTGTTCGAAACAATTATATTTATATTATTCAGTATATGTTTAAATTTAATATGTAACTTGCGCTAAACTCTGATTATATTTCAATGTTGCAGAAATTGTATTTAAAGTATGTTATTTGTGTAGGGTCAGTTCAGTCTCAAATAAGGACAATAGGTCTTATGGGAAGAAATACATGTTCGATAATTGCCCTGATACTTGTTGGAATTCTGACGCGGTATGAAAGTGTTTAATATTTGCAAAACTGTATTTTACTGTAGCATGTAAATGCTAATGCCTATTGTTTAAGCTGGCACGCGTTGGTAAAGAAGTAACAGCATAAATTGTATTTATTTCTCTGCGACTTGTTATAAAATATTAAATATTGAAATGTATATTCCAGGGAACTCCACAATGGATAATTATCAATTTTGAGGAAAAGTGTGAAGTAAGTTCATTCGAGATTCAGTTCCAAGGTGGATTTGTTGGTAAAGATTGTCACATAGAAGGCGGCGATAAAGGGACTGAATTTCTTGAGCCGTTCTATCCGGAGGATAATAATACAGTACAAAAGTTTGACTTAAGAGAACCAAAAGAAGCGAAACATTTTAAGTTTGTGTTCAGCGACAGCACGGATTTCTTTGGTAGAATAATCGTATACAAATTATCTTTGTATTCATAGACCTAGGATAATTCCACTACTACTATTTTGTAAACGAAATAAAACATTGAAATATTACACGCTTATTCTTCGATGCAACGAGCAAACTCTGTCTCGCAATTTTTTAAGTATTTTTTACGAAAAATGTGCCATTCAAACCATTAAGAACGTTTCGACGTATTTTAACTTTTTATTGTACGAGTATAATGATAGTAAATGTATCGATTCGGTGAATATTAAATTACGAATATACCTGCGAAACCATCGATTAAATAATCTGACTTATAGCGAATTCGGACGGTCGCACTGGTGCGCACTGAGTGCGAGTTTTTTCGCTTCCAATTGGCTAAAAGTCGCACTCGGTGCGCACCAGTGCGACCGTCCGAATTCGCTATTATAAACGCAAAAAGATTACCTCCCAATTTACAGCGCGCATGAAAATTTATGTACATCAATCTTACATAGTATACAAAACGCCAACTACATATGGGGATACATTCTTATTTAATGTATCAGTTGACAGATATAGCAGGACTCAACTGTCGCATTAATTTATAACACTCTTGAAGCCTTTTCCTGTCACCCACTCTTTCAAGCGTCTTAGCAGCCTCTGCAAGCATGCCAGCACGTTCTCCAGGCGAGGCTAGCAACAGTGCGGGTAAATGCCGACATGCTAAACACAAAGCTACCGCGTGCTCTCTCTCTCCACTATACTGATCCTGCGAACGATCCTTTCCGCAGATAATAGAAGACCGAGAATTTCTATGATGTAAACTACGATCTAGCAATATTTGAGTCTTCACCGGTGTCGCCCCAGCCATTATACGCGCTGTAGCTTCGTAAACAAATACTCGTGCCAGTGTAGACTGAAAAAGATGCATAATCAATTTATGAACATAATCTACGCCCTCGTAATATTATTCTGACGCTGAAACTTACTGGGATATGCTGGCACAATTGCCTCAAGCAAGCTAAATCGCGCTGGAAACCTCCGAGAGGTATGCCCGCATTTGGCCTCTCTGAATCGCTGTCCAACTCTTGCCAGAATGTAGTGCGCATTTCGAGCAACCAGTCGCAAATCCACAACTGAGTGAGCTAGAAGAAATGCAAGAATCGTGTAGTTACGAAAGATTGGAGGTGTCTTGAGGAGCTACAGGCATGTATGGATACGTGTATTACTACTACATGGCGCCGAGCCCTGCCACAAGAGTTGCACTGTAGAAGTATTGCACAGTTATATTTCATGCAATGCAACTACAATGCACACTTGTAACAGGAAAGCAATTGCATAAATTTGTCCGCAAAAGCTATTGATAACTTTAACTTTATGCTACTTTAAACGCTACGGTAAACCGCGAATTAATATTCTACGTATTTGTATTAAAAGCACGTGTAAAAGATGAATCCACTAATATTTATAATTAAATGTATAAACACCGAGGCTTATGGTACGAATATGATACTTCGATGCTTACCAAAACATTTTGCGACGACTGCTGCTTACAATTATAATAAACCAAAGATTGTTCGAGCAATATCCCTGCTTGCTCGATGAAGCGCATGGAGGCTGATTTACTCGTGGCTTTCGCGGCTTGCAAAGCATTCAGTACGATGTACGGTAATGGACTGACACTCTTGTTGCTATTACAGAGCTGATAATTCCTTTCGTAAGGGAATTTGCTTTCGACGATACTCCACGCCTGCGAATCGTCTTCCCTTAATCTCCAACACGCAGCCACGTACAGGACTGCTCCCCACCATAATCCGATTTCATCCTCGCAATCTAAAGTACAACAAATTTGAAATATCAGTCCCGTAACGATTAACTTATTAACCCTTAGGCTGCCGCTATTATTTTCGTAAAAATAGGGGTCCTTTTTTTCCAAAAATTTTTATGTATGAGTAGTCAATAGGTCCCATAGAATCGAGGGGGTAGAACCGTGCCAATATAGTGGCTATAGCGGCAGCCTAAGGGTTAATGTACTAATTTACTATTCCTTCAACTTACGCGTAACAGTGACTTTGTCAGTACACAAAAACCCGGCGTCTACACCAGCGGAAGCCATGATGACTTGTCCGTACTCTAGCATCGAAGACAAGTGAGCGTCTCCCACGGTGCCAGTTAAAGTACGCAAACAATGCCCAATCAAATGATCTCTGTACGCACGAGATGCGTAAGATAAAGGATCGGCCTGGCTCGTTTGAGATGTAAATTCGTTGTCCTGCTGTTCGCCGTATTGCCACTTCTGGAATGCTAAAAATTTGGCACCCTCGTCGCTCATTATCCATTTCAATTTCGGGGGGACGGTGCACGATGACAGCAACGTGCGCGCCTTGCCCAAGTAATATTTATGGATGAATGGAAAGAGCGACTGTTTGAAGTACAGCGCAGCATTGATATATATTTCTGCCAACAATGACCTCGGCATAGTTTCACCAGCGGATTCCGCGTAATTCACAGCGGAGAGAGCAAGATACAGTGTCCCATTCTTCGATCCTTCTGACAACCGTAGGCAAAGCATGTGCTGGTAAATAATGGCTATCTCCATGGCGGACATCTCTGCTTGTTGCCGCGTTGTTTTCTCCGACAACCATTTATGGACGTATAAGATCCATTTTCCAATCCACAGCTTGTGAAGAAGTTGCCTCGTAATTTGCCAGATGGTTGCGAGCCAAGCTTCTATACGCGACGACGGATAGGGACGCCCAAAGTATTGCAAGCACTGATGCAAATCGCGGCACGCCTGGCCAGATTCATTTTTCGATATGTTGAATTCCGCTTGACGCCTCCATCGATGAATTTCCAAGAATACTTTGCTGTCCGAGGGTAATTTTGGATCACCGTAAAGTAATAATCTGCAAATCCCGCCGATTAGAAGTACGATATTCGTCAGCCATAGAAACACGTTGCTCCAAATTGGATTCTCAGGCTCCGATTGATCTGAAAAGAGATTGGTAATAGTGTCGCTTGTCCTTTAAATTATATTATTACGGTATATCACAACGACGCTATTTTACCTTGATAATTAAGAATCGTGCGACCGTCCAACTTGGTGTTTGCGTAATCAGAATTAAATCTTCCAACATTATTGACGAGAAAACCAAGAGGATTAAATACCAAGAATAGAAGCATAAATCCACAGAGCGTAAGTCTAGTATGATCTCTCATGCCCGGACTCGCAAGGACAGACGCCGAGTGGGTATTTTGTAACACATCTGGATCGTCTTTAATGGACGAAGGAGATGGCGGAGATAACGGTGCCGGCGCAGGAGACAAAGATGGCTCGCTCGAATCTGACCTGGGCGGTGTTAGTTCACCGCATACCAATAAATCGCGCAAATTTTGCCTCTGCGCAGCCATTTTCAGCGACATGTTTTCGGTCTTCAACTTCGCGTTAGAATTCTGAAGAAATCTGAAATTTTTTTTATACTCCCATTAGTTTACGATGTCCGCGCGAGGAAGGTGAACGGGCTTCAATGTAATATACCTGATATAATCGATGGTCTTCCGCAAGATCGCCGACTTATTTAATTTCGCGTCTACCCCGACAATAATGTTCTTCAGTTCGATGATTTTATCATTAATCGACGTTCTATAACGCCTCTCGATAGCATTGTGAGCACTGCGCTTTACTTCCTTCACCCTCGGCACGCCAACGTGTGTATTCGTGTTCAAACGATTGATCTGTACTTTATCCGTGTCCAGTACAACAGGGATACCTGAATAGAAAGCGAAATGAAATAAATGGGTTTAATTGAAACATAGCGGACTCTTAATGACTATCAATAATTAAGAATTGTAAGTCGCACCGGTAGTCAAAACTGTCCCATTCGCAGTATTTACTAAAGTATGTATCTGATGCGGTACAGACGCCGAAGTAACGGCTTGCGATCCTCTGGAATAAACGACCGATTCTGACTTTATGAGTTTAGCCGGCAGAAGCAATTGTCTCTGCTGCGCCACCGGCGCTATCGTCACGACGGGTGACTGAACGCTGAAATTCACATTCTGCGGAATAGCGTATTGCGAACTGAATACCGTAGGCGCTGGTGTAACAGATATTCTTTGCGGTCTATTTTGTACAGGCGTCACATCCTGTAACGGTAGCTGTTGTTGCTGCTGTTTCTGCTGTGGCCGAGGCTGTTGTTGCGACACACGACGAACTTGTTGAGCATTTTCTGCTACCGCCGGACTCAGGATTACATTCTCGTTCGGTGCAGCTTTAACGATATTCGGATCCTTGTAATCCTGAAATTCTTTGAACTCTTTAAACTCCTCGCTGCTGTTGAAGCTCAAGAAATCCAGTCCTTCCGTGTCCATCCCCAAAGGCTCTTCCAACTGCGAGAGCAACGCGTCATCGCTAAATAAATTTTCGTTCTTTAGTAGTTCACTCTCACAGTTCGTGAGAAGGTCTGCAATTAAAAATATAAAACAGAGTGGAATGAATTTAAACGGTTTACAATTCTAGATACTAGAAGCGATAATGAGAATTATTCTGCAATGGTCTGCAATTCAATTTAAATAATAAAAAAAAAAATTTTTAGCAACATTAACGTTATCACTGACACACGCGTAATTGCGGTAATCTTTCGAAAGATATTCCCTGCCACATAAATCGAGCAAATAAAACAAACGTAAGATATAATTCGTACACTTTTTTATGTGTTAAATCAATAAAGCATAATGTTGTTTTTCTTCTCGCTTAGAAGCATTAAATAAGGATTAATGGTGCTATGAAGGAACAGAGTATGAACAACTACCTATCGCACAGTGGAGGGGCAAGTGAAGATTTCGACGTTGAGAGAAACAAAACAAAGAGCAGAGTTTAATGTGATAAACAATACATGCAACGTACCATCGATACCAGTCACTTCGTTTAAATTGAAGCTGTCATTTGACTGAAAATTGGAGAAATCGTTGTCCTGCGACGAGGACCATCCCTCGGGGTCAGCCATCCTGGCGTGTTATATGTAAAACATTTATTTTCATGAAAGAAACAGGATAATTAAAACAACGACACGCTGATATGTCAAACGTAATACCTAACAAATTACGAACAGTCACCCGACCTTCGCCGCGGCCAATCATAGATCTCCTAAAGATCGGATGATATTACGTCAGTGTGCGTTACTAAACTAACGAAATTCGATTCAAAATAAAGGCGCCTTTTCACGAAGGGAAGTATTTTCATGGAAACGCTACGCAGCTTGGGTTATTCAAATTTTAACTTGAAATTGGTAATTCTAATGCAAATTGCTTAATTTAATTTTAAGTTCGTAAGCCGAGAATATAGGAATTCCAGAATAAATATGATACAGACGTTAAAATTAAAATAGTTTCTATGAACATTGATTCAATTATTAATATTTTTATTTTCAGATCTACACTATGATATTTCTATTATATTAAATTTAAAATCATTGGTTTGGATAATTGTTTTCGAAACTCTCGTCTGAAACCTGAGGGTGAGTTCCACTTACGCCCAAATCGCCCGCAACGCCCGTGATTTTCATTAAGGTAGGTTTTCCTATACGCGACTGGACGCAACGGCAAGAATTTCAAAGTCCATTTTCTCGAAAATGAAGAACAATATCAAAAAGTTTATTCCTCTCTCTCGACTTATTTACTTGTTATAAGTCGAAAAGAAACAGTAACTTTTTTTTATATCGCGCCTCATTTTCGAGAAAATCGACTTTGAAAATCTTGACGTTGCGTCCGGTCGCGTATAGAAAAACCTACCTTAATGAAAATCACGGCCGTTGCGGGCGATTTGGGCGTAAGTGGAACGCACCCTGAATGGACAAATGGATTTATATAATACAGACAGGTTATGTCACTGCAATTCTCAGTAGCTGTGGTTCTATGCCGTAAGAGTGGGTTTGTTTTTGGTTGATTTTTGAGGGGTTATTCGAATATTCATTGACATACATCGATATGTTTCCAGCACTTCGTAATTCAAGTCGGGCAAGACTATCCTCCGCTTGTAATTTCCATTCAACGGTAAGTTAAATATAATTGTTTATATGGAGGCTGCTATTCAAAAGTTCGATAACATATGTGTATCACCTATTAGTATAAACTTGAAAATTTCTGTACTGCATATATTTTTGTTATATATGCTGCATAGCAAAAGATAAAAATAAAAATGAGACTTATGTCATTCAAGTTTCGTAAATATATCTTCTCCGTCTTAAAGGACAATCTTTAAGGCCACAGCCACTCAAATGGAGTTTTTTCGAAAGTAGAGCCTTGTATGAAAAAGTCATAATTTTTTTATAAGGAATTAAATATCGCTTTGTAGGAACTATTTTATTTTTCTACCGAGTGGTCTCAAATTATTTTTTAAGTATCGCCTCGTGAAATACAATTATACTCAACTACATACAGTTTTCCTAACTTAGAAGAATGTTGAGAAATCTCAGAATCTTTTCGATCAAACTTAATTATAATGTATTATCATAACCGTTCTCTTTGCATTATAGCGTATACAATGCGTCAAAGAAAAGACTTTCTCGCAAAAGTTAGAAGATGGTCCTGACCTCGGAGATTTTATCGCCGGCAATGCCAAAGAGTACGATGGAAAGTTGAAGTTAGAGAAAGGGGATAAAACGCGTTTGAGATTACCGCCTTGGCTTAAAACAGAGATACCGATGGGTAAAAATTACAGTAGAATAAAGTCGCAGTTGAGACAATTGCGACTAAGTACCGTATGCGAAGAAGCACGATGCCCCAACATCGGTGAATGTTGGGGTGGCGATACGCATGGAACAGCAACCGCCACTATCATGGTGTGTATCGCGATCGCTATACATCTCATTACCTTATACTCGCCCTAATTTCATTAATAATACGTACACGATCTTTAGTTCGCCCTTCGCACAAATGCGAACGGGAGCTAGCAATGTTCGTAGTCATTTAAAACGTAATAGCAGCTTTGCGATCATCGTTGTAAGAAAGATTTCTCATTTCGCTATTAGGTAATATCATAACTTAACAATTTTCTTTTCGACCAACTCCGATTACTTATCGCACTGCCATTAAGGAACGATCAGCTCTTATCCAAAACGATTACCAATTAGTACGAAAACATAATAGTGGAAAAAATTTAATATAGTTAATGGGCGATACATGTACCCGTGGTTGTCGTTTCTGTTCTGTAAAAACGTCTCGTACACCCTTACCATTAGATCCGGAAGAACCAATAAACACAGCAACTGCGATAGCAGACTGGGGTTTGGATTATATTGTACTTACGTCTGTTGACCGAGATGGTTAGTAAACGCTTCTATAATTCTACGTTCGCAAAAGGCGAGACTTTATATTCGAATTGTATGTTCCGTTAGATTTGAGCGACGGAGGAGCGAGTCATATTGCAGAAACAGTGAGGGAAATTAAAAAGAGGTACGTTTAATTCCTTTCGTTGGCATAGTAAATAAGGTAAATGTACCAATAACGAGCCATGCACCAGTACCTAGCCATCTGTTGAAATATTAATAATTGTTAAACTATATATGCACGTAAGATAAAATACATATTTGGTGTAATTTGCATTATTTAATTGTTCGGTTTAATATCTGAAGTTATATCGTCTTGTTTTTTTGTCTAGATATTTAGAAATACCATTTATAGTCTCGAGGCCAGATATATGACGCGTTTTCAGACATTCGTTATGATATGGCTAAGAAGAGCGTGCTTCTTGTTAAGAGCATAATTATTATAGGATAATAGTTTTTTAGATAGAAAAAAGGGTTTTAGAATCTTGAAAATATTTGTAACACATAGAAAGAAAAAATTTGAATATGAAAACTATTTTTTATTTGAATATTTACATGGCTATTTATCGGTGCAAACAAATCTTGTTAGCCCAGTAACTAACCACGTGTTCAATAAATCGGGTGAAGTGAGTTGCAAATGTTAATCGGCATCGCCAGAGCAAAATTACGAAAAAAGTGTGAATTTCTGACTCGATATTTGGAATAAAGCCGGTAAGTATTTTGATCATAAATCATAATATAAACATTATTTTTCTAGATAATAATGATAGTATTTAATTTAAGTTTATGTATATGTACAGTTTAATGAATTTGTTGGTTGTTTTGAGTCTTATATAAAATAACCACAAACTTCTATTGATAGTGTAACTAAACTTATTGTTTTTTGCATTTATTTTCTAATCTGTTTATTATGGTTATTTATACAATAATTTTATATTTCTGTACTTCTTAATTTTCCTTAACAGATTTTTCAATTTAAGACAAAGAATCAGTTTTTAAAAAAATTTTTACACGATTATAAAACCTATGGCTAGGTACTGGGACATGAAAATCGGGCCGCTAGGTCAATCGCGTGAGGTTGGCTATATATTGGTACATTTACACGTACAAATATTCGTGTTTTTTACGTTAAATATACAGGGTTACCAGGCGATCCAGTACACGTACTGGCATATATGACGTCACTTAGCTTGGATTGGCTCGGCGTTGACATGACGTCACGGCGTCACCAATCAAATATAAGTATTCCCCTTCTCCTACACCGTATGACGTCATATAGGCCAGCAAACCGCCATTTTTTCAGTACGCCTGACAACCCTGTAAATATATAAAAAAACAAAATTTTGTTATGTGAGTACTGATGAGAAACAACAAAATCTTTATGAATGAAAAAAGTTTCACTTAAATTGTTAATTTTATACACAATATTCATTATACTTTGTCACCGTTTCCTTAAACGGCTCGTTATTGGTACATTTACCTTAATTTCTGTAAGATTCTGACGAATAATTTTCATGCGCCTTACACGCTTTCGCAGGAGTAGCATTTTAGTGGAATGCTTGGTGCCGGATTTTAGGGGAAAGGAGGATTGCATCGCAACAATTGTTAATTCTAATCTCGATGTTTTCGCCCACAACATTGAAACTGTGGAGCGTTTGACACCGTTCGTTAGAGACAGGCGAGCTCAGTACAGGTGAACTCATGTCTCGTACTTAAGTATCTTATATTTCTCGTAATAATTGTAGAAAACTTACATGTTCATTTATCGTTTAGGCAGTCGCTAAATGTTTTAAAGGCGGCGAAAGATCTGAATCCAGAGTTGATTACAAAGTCGTCGATAATGTTGGGATTAGGCGAAACTGACGAAGAGATCGAGCAAACCATGAAGGATTTGAGGGACGTTGGTGTAGGTGCATTAACCCTCGGGCAATATATGCAACCGACGAAGAGACATTTGAAAGTTATCGAATACGTTACGCCCGAGAAGTTTAAGAAATGGGAAAACGAAGGGAACGAGAGAGGATTTTTATACACCGCCAGCGGCCCGTTAGTACGATCATCGTACAAAGCTGGAGAATTTTTCTTAACAAACATATTGAAGAAGAACAGAGACAAAAGGACTGAAAAGCAATGAACGGTTGAACTATGTTAACAGAATCACGTAGTACAAATTATTGTAAATTTTCCCGATAAAAGAATTTTATTGAATTGTATATAAACTGCTGCATCTGTATAGTGAACGAGACATGTTTTATCTTCGGAAATGTAATAAAATTCTCGCGACCCAGCAACGATCGCTGTTGCGTTGAACATGATAGCATTAATAGTAAAAAATACAAATTTCAAACGTAAAATGCGTGTTCATTTTGTACGTATACATAGAATACATTTGTTACTTTTAATCTGTTTCCATTGCGACTGAAACTCGAGGGTCTTGCGGACCTTCGTCGGAAGGTGGTGGTTGCGGAGGTCTGGAATCTTGTTCTACGTCCGGCTCTGTAGGCCTTCCGCGTTTATCATCTTCAATTTGAGATAGATACACAGACGTTGCTTTCTCGTCAAATACTATGAACTCTGTACCCTTTCCCACCACCGCAATGGAGACATTCTGAAACAAAGTATCCTCTTTTAGCGATTACAAGTGTTTTAACCCTTTCAGTACGGCGTACATTTCCGCGAAAGTGCTTTTGACTTTATCGGAGATGCCGACTAAAGTCGGCACTAGGAACGACGGCTCGTTCCGTGACGCCGGATATATCCGGCACTGGTACACACAGGTCATCAGAGGGATGCCGGATATATCCGGCGCTGGTACCGAAAGGGTTAAAAACATTTATACACAGAAGATTAAATCCATTTACCTTAACAGATAAGTCAACCTCGTTGGGCAACGTATCCCTCAATGCACGAAGACCGTGTTTCACCAGTTCGTCGAGCTCGCACGACAAGAATTCGGTAAGATGTTTCTCTAAATACGTGCGAGCGCTCTGAGAACGTGCCCCGATAGCCATCGCTTTGCAATCAAAGTAGTTGGACGAAGGGCACGTTTGACAAATATGAGGTCCTTGATCCTTTACAGACAATAACAAAAGTTTGACGCAACTTCTCTTTTTAACAGACAGCGATCGTTAGGATTTTATAGTCACTTACGTCGTAACCGGCTATAAGTAAACCTACGCCGTACGGTCTTCGGTCGTACCTCTGAGTACTGGTCTGTAATTTATTTCCCAACGAGGTCATTAGGCGGCTTACAGCTAACACGTCGTCGTGAGAATACTTATAATTTAAACATTCCGCCCGCATATACCGACTGCAAACAAACAGACAGAATTCTTAGTTTCCATTCGGCAGAAGTTCGGAGACAATGATTTCGATGACGCAGAGAACAGCGAATGAAATTAGTATACCTTAACATTCTGGCGTCGGCGGTTAAGCCTGAAATAGAAATTCCCATGTGCTTGTCTATGGGGATGATTTTTTTCTGATGCGCCGAAAGCTCAGAGGACGCCCGCTTCAGAGCGATGAGGACAGCGTGTGTTTCGTTTTTAAGTCCCACAGTGGCTGATCCTAGTTTCACCGCCTCCATCGCGTATTCCACTTGATGCAACCGTCCCTGCGGACTCCATACCGTCACGTCGCTATCGTACTGATTGCGGAACTGAAAAGTGTGTAAAGTTAGTTCTCCTAGCTACCGATCCACGTATCGCGTTCGTCACGAGTTACAGTATTCTTGCCCGTTTGATACAAATTAATTCGAAAATAAAAAGTAACAGTATTCATGCTCGTTTGATACAGATTAATACGAAAATGAAAAGTTACGGTATTCATGCTTGTTTGATATAAATTAATACGAAAATACAATAATACGCATACAACTTGATACAAAATTTAATAAAAAAAAAAACTCGAATTCTAGGTTGCAAGGATGTAAACCTTTCTCCCATAATGACTGCAGTTTCATAAACGTGTTATACAAAAAGTATTTTGAGCTTTTTTTAGATATAATACAGTACGTGAAACAAATACCATTGTTTAATGATGGTTAGTTAACGAGCAAAGTAAAGATGCAAAATAACTTCACTCCTGGCGACAAATTTTCAGAAAACAACTGTCATGCACCGGGATCAGTGATTATGGAAATCGTAGAGTGGCAACCTCTTTTGTGTAGGGCTCGTGTTCTCCGAGCGTTGATCTGAAATTATTTAACTATTTAACTAATTATATGGAAGCTTTAATATACTACAATTACAGTAAATTATGTTGAATTTATAACATCGTAAACTATTATAATATTTTCCCTTTAAGACTATATTTCGAAAAGAATGGCTACATTTATTTATTTACGTATAATACATGTATTTATTAGATTATTTAATTGAAGTAATATGAAATACAAATTATAAATATAAAATAATATAAATTCATTAATAAGTAAAAATATAAATATGCGCCTTGTAGTAAAATAGAATTTAAATAAGTAATTTCGAAAGTTGATATATTAAAAGTAAAATTCACGTATTCTTTCGGTGAAATTGCTAAATATCTAATAAATATAATAATAATAAATGAACGTTATAATCGAGTATCGATTACTATCGATTTCCGTTACATGAACTGGTATTCGGATTGCCAATCTTAAGTTCTCTTTTTCAACGACCTGTGTAGCCGTGCCTGCTGCTCGTACGTTCGATAACATTTATAAAGAATTCTAAAATATATGACGAATATTGAGTGTATATTTCTCTTGATACGTATGGAAAAGCTTAATCTTTAATTCACGTCAAGTATTCGAGTTACTTTTTCGGGCTGAGAATAGTAGAATCTCCCGAAATTGTTTTCGTAAACGAATGCACGTGTTACTCCATTCGTACGTCCGTAACACTTTGTGTCAAGTTGCCGTAGCTTCATTAATTGTACTCGTCTAGTCTGTTAAATTTCACTATTAATATATCGCAACATAAAAAGTTGTGTAAGAAACACTTCACAGTGTAACCTACATAACCTACACACTCGATATCGTTACCAGTAACATCCACGCAATTGTATTTCAATTGAATACCATTTAACTGCGCTTTACAGATTGAGGTACCAGTATGACGAATTCTAAGGGATACCGCAGAGGAACCAGGGACTTGTTCTCCCGCAAGTTCCGCAAACATGGAACGATACCATTGTCGACGTATATGAAAGTGTACAAAGTTGGAGACATCGTCGATATCAAAGGCAACGGAGCTGTTCAGAAGGGAATGCCTTACAAAGTCTATCACGGAAAGACCGGGCGTGTATTCAACGTGACGCCCCACGCTCTCGGCGTCATCGTCAATAAAAGAGTACGCGGACGCATCATCGCCAAAAGGATCAATGTCCGCATCGAGCATTTGACCCACTCGAAATGCAGGGAGGATTTCTTGAAGCGCGTGAAGGAGAACGAGAGGCTCAGGAAGGCCGCCAAGGACAAGAACATTAGAGTTCAATTGAAAAGGCAACCCGCAGAACCGATGCAAGCACACATCGTGTCAGGACGCGAGAAGCCAGTCTTGCTCGCTCCTATCTCATACGAATTTATTGCTTAAAATTTAAATAAACGTGTTTCGACAATATCGGCCTCGTTATTCCCAGATCTACCACCGCCTCCTAAAAGAGAACTTGCGCACCGTCCGCGTAATACGTACAATAAATGTAGTTAAATTCTGATAACAATTTATTTTCAGCCATACCTTTTTACATACATATAGAATCTGTTAGTGCTTTCAACGTTTTTAAGTTGCTAGAGAAGTTGTTCTAAAAATAAGATAAATGATTTTGTTTTTAACACAGGCAGACTAGTTTCTCATTAGAATTAAAATAAATAATTCTTACATAAAGCATGATTGACTCCATCCGGGCTTTACATCGACGAATAGCCATGAAGCTTCGTAATATTCTCGATATTTTATAAACAAAATATAATCGAACCTATTTATATATACTTTGATTTTATAAATAATCTAATATATAACACTTCTAATCTTATATACTGTACTTTGATAAAATACGAAATTACTATATAGGATTTATTTAATTTAATTACTATATATTTATATTAAATTCTAACTACAATCTCTTGATTGGTAGAATAAGATATAGCCGGTTTCAGAACTTTTCTGAATGTCTGATGTGAGCCCATAGAAGTCTTCTATCGTAGATGCTTCGATTTTCTGTAAACAACCATCCAATATACACGGATACCTTTGTAACATTGTGTTCTTTCAATAACGCAAGTTGTAAATCTTACATCGACCATATCATCGTCGAAGAGCAACCAAAACCCATGGCTTTTTACTATGGAAATGTAGTGTCCTCGATTAGGCCCACTTCCACAATGTATCACAACTGCAACCAAATCGTACAATCGATCCGGATTCACCGCGTCGTCACTCTGAAAGTTAATCGGCGAAAGTATTTCGATGCGGCCTGGCGCGTTGCGAAACGATATAATAAACGATCGTGCAAAATACATACGGTATTGAAGAGCCGCAGCTCCAATGGAAATACTACCCTGTGAGAAACTTTGATGTGACGGTTATATTGTTCCACGTATTTAAATCTCTTTAGGTGTAATGCCAATATCATCGGTAATTTCTTGAGTCTCATTCGTTTCTGCAATAAAGGATACTGTACTGTTTAACATCGCCCGTCGCCCTTCAATTACAGCATTCGCCGAACTCCCTCGTGAAATATACCTGAGCCTCTTGATAGCTACTACAGTGATCGCATTTAAATTTGTTATCACTACAGAGAGTCTCGGTATTGGAGAAACATCTGAGGCAGTATGTGATTGAGGTATTCTGATCTACGTCAACTTGCAGGTCAAAAAAGTCCTCGTCTTTGCTAGATACAGTCTCACAATTAAGGCAGCGTGTTTCTGATGTCAGGATCCCCTGAAATATTTCGTGAACCCACGTAGGCTCCGGCGGCGAGCCGGCATCTCCCGCTCCGCATTTCCCACCGGCTGGCTTAGTCTGGCTTCTCTCCGCTGAAGTAGAAAATAACAGACGTCGCTTGAAACCTATCCGTTGTACATTCATGCACGTGTCTATATCCGCATGCTCACCCAAGATGATCTCATTTATGTGATTGATTAAGAAGTTCAGAAACTCGTGTGCATCTTGCTGCATAAAATTATCAAATTCCTCTGCAACAAATCGCGCGCAACGATGAAACCACGGTTTATACAATCCCTAATCGGAGTCGTATTAAACTGGAAAGCTGTTTGTAAGAAAATACGTTCGCACAGACCTTTCTCTTTTCTTAATCTGGTAATGAACTTTTTCGGAGCGATAGATCCGACTTTCTTCTTCTGAGTCGCGATGCTGTAGAATAAATCTGCTAAACATGTTAATAACGTTTCCTTGGTTCGCTTGTTCCTGGCCTTGTACTCCAGAACTTTCTCTCTAAACGGTCGACAGAAGTACAGAGCTTGCAATACGGAGTTGCTGTAACAGGTGTTCCCAAACTGCAATAAGAGGCGAGTATTAATATCGGAGACGGAGAAGCACGGTTCTGTCGCGATTCTCCAGCGGTTCACGTACATTGCGTTATCCAGGCTATAAATTCTATATTCCTTTACTTACATTAGTTAAGCCAAAATAGTGCTCGTTAGGTGGAAATTGATCTGAGCCAATATCTCTTTCTAGTTGTGATATATTTGCACCCTGAAAAAGAAACAAACAATTTTACTCGCGACAAATGCGTAGCGCAGGGCTCTCCAAGGTTCCGCACGCGTGCGCTTGGGGTTCTCCCACTCTCGTCCGCGTCGTCAGGGATGCCGCGCGACGCTGACCGCGAAGACGCTAGCCCGTCATGGCAGCCTTCGCGGCGTCGCGCGGTCTCCTTAACAACGGAAGGTACGCTGCGCCAGAGGAAGATTGGAAGGGGAAGCAGGCGCGCGAGGGGCCCCTACGCTGGAGAGCCCTGGCCTAGCGTCTCTCGCAGTTTCTTAACCCTCTGGCTACAGAATTTCGTTCGAAAGCGCCGACAAAGGGAACGACGAAACATTTACTTTACCGACGCGAGTAAGATGATAATTATGCGAGAGTAACCGACGACGCTCTAACACCAAGAAACCATTTCGCGGTACGCAATTACAGTAGCAAAAAGGGTCGTAAATTTTAAGCAAGCATGAAAAGAACGTTTCGTTGTGAAAATTCATCGCAATTACTTTCTAACTAATTCGTTATATGTCGCAGCCATTAGAATGGACTTAACGGTAGAAAATCAGCTTTCTTGATATTCATCCTCCTGCGTTGTTCAATTTTATCGCTCCACGAATACGTGCACGAGCAATTAGTCGTACGGATTTATGAATAAACATAGAAGGTGTTCGCGTACTCGAAATCTCCGATAATTAAAGAGCGCTTCTACTCGTACTGTGTTATTCTTAAAGAGACGCTGCGCGATAAGCGAAGAATTTATAAAGGTTAAGATACGGAGGGTACGCAGCATTGTTAGGAAATAATTGGAAATGTTCACCGATCGCAGAGTTCGATTGCCCTTACCATTTTATGATTGAATAGTTGAAACTGACCACTGACAAGCACACAGAATGGATTTTGGTAACAACAGAACCTCCATGGTATCCTCACTTACAGATTTATCGGTTAAACTGTTTATCGCATTATCTAGTATAATCGCGTACTTCTATGTAATCATGATGATATGAACGAAGATAATTAATCGAGAAAGTCAATGTACACGATCCTCGCCAGAAGATGATCACGCGTGATGTATAACGTATTCATTACAGTCAGCTTTAAAATGGGAATAATGCAGAATAATGGGATCTACGCTCCTGACTGAATTATTAGTATTTTGTGAAATAACCAGAAACTATCGTTGCGTTCTTAAATGCATTAAAAAATGTATCGACATCGAGCCGACGTATGCAGCTTCGCAACAACAGAATAAGTAGCGACCGGGTGCGTTCCACTTACGCCCAAATCGCCCGCGATTTTCATTAAGGTAGGTTTTCCTGTACGCGACTGGAGTCAACGGCAAGAATTTCAAAGTCGATTTTCTCGAAAATGAAGCGCAATATCAAAAAATTTTATTCCTTATTCTCGACTTATTTACTTGTTATAAGTCGAAAAGAAACAGTAACTTTTTTTCATATCGCGCTTCATTTTCGAGAAAATCGACTTTGAAATTCTTGACGTTGCGTCCAGTCGCGTACAGGAAAACCTACCTTAATGAAAATCACGGGCGATTTGGGCGTAAGTGGAACGCACCCTTGGGAATACCGGCCTGGGAGTAGAATATAGAAAAGGAAGAGAAGAGTTATTTGAAGGGTAAGGGGAAAAATCTTGGAATGACCGTTTCTCGTGATTTTGTGATTTATAGCAGATTTTGTTGGTGGCAACTGGGACTGCAGAACTGTCGAATCACAACCCAGATAGCACACCTCGCCTTACGGCCGATTTCTTCACCTTCAGTGATCTTCCGGTCAGTGAACGACCAATTGGTTTAGAGCATTTATATGCTCTAAGCCAATTGGATGCTAGCATTTGGCAGGTATGTGGAACATAACTCTAACTGGAAGATTACTGAAGGTGAAGAAATCGGCCGTTAGAGACGTCTAGTTCCCAGATAGCACACCTCGTCTTAGAGACGTCTAGTTTAGGTCTATTTTAGGTCTGAACGTCTTGATTTGTAACAAGACGTCTTTAAGACGTCTTTAAGACACCTTTTGGACGTCTTTAAGACTTTACCAGACGTTGTGCTATCTGGGTTTAGGTCTATTTTAGGTGTGAACGTCTTGATTTGTAACAAGACGTCTTTAAGACGTCTTTAAGACGCCTTTTGGACGTCTTTCAGACTTTACCAGACGTTGTGCTATCTGGGAAAGGGTTATAAAGTTCAAATACCCTCGTAAGATAATGTTACAGATTTTATACTGATTAAAAACAGGAAATGTCCACTCTACGCTGGAACAAAATACGGAATGTCCCCACTCTTTGCAAAAGCATAAGCGTCTGTCGTCAAGGCAAAACGAAGGAATTATTTAAAAAGAAAATTAAATTCATTGAACCTTGTTTCTTTACTTGGTGGACTACAGTATTAAACCTTAATTTTTTCGATAAAATTGAAATTATTATTATTATTATTATTTCTCGTAAATTGAAATAATGTCGAGCATTCGAAACCTTCGGGCGAATTCCACTTAGGTACGCCCAAATCGCCCGCAACGCCTGTGATTTTCATTGCGGTAGGTTTTCCTATACCCAGATAGCACAACGTCTGGTAAAGTCTGAAAGACGTCCAAAAGGCGTCTTAAAGACGTCTTAAAGACGTCTTGTTACAAATCAAGACGTTCAGACCTAAAATAGACCTAAACTAGACGTCTCTAACGGCCGATTTCTTCACCTTCAGTAATCTTCCGGTCAGTGAACGACCAATTGGCTTAGAGCATTTATATGCTCTAAGCCAATTGGATGCTATCATTTGGCAGTTATGTGGAACATAACTCTAACTGGAAGATTACTGAAGGTGAAGAAATCGGCCGTAAGACGAGGTGTGCTATCTGGGTACGCGACTGGACGCAACGTCAAGAATTTCGAAGTCGATTTTCTCGAAAATGAAGCGTGACATCAACGAAAGTCATGCAGCATAATGCGCATGAAGTGCATAGGGTACGTGACATATCCTATGCAGTCTATGCGCAGTATGCGTGAATTGGAACACAGCCATCGTTTCTTTCCCAGATAGCACACCTCGTCTTAGAGACGTCTAGTTTAGGTCTATTTTAGGTCTGAACGTCTTGATTTGTAACAAGACGTCTTTAAGACGTCTTTAAGACGCCTTTTGGACGTCTTTAAGACTTTACCAGACGTTGTGCTATCTGGGTTTCGACTTCCCAGATAGCACAACGTCTGATAGGCCGGTATTCACAAACGTGTCTTAAGATTAAGCAAATGCTTAAGCATGCGGCATCCTCTACTAACCCTAGTAGCTAGTAAAGGATGCCGAATGCTTAATCTTAAGACACGTTTGTGAATACCGGCCATAAAGTCTTAAAGACGTCCAAAAGGCGTCTTAAAGACGTCTTGTTACAAATCAAGACGTTCAGACCTAAAATAGACCTAAACTAGACGTCTCTAAGACGAGGTGTGCTATCTGGGTTATAACAAGTAAATAAGTCGAGGAAAAGGAATAAAATTTTTTCATAATTGCACTTCAATTCGCCCGAAGAAATCAGCACATCGACGAATCAGTGTGGCGATCACAAATCACAACTATGCTTAAATTTGATGCCTTTGCGATCACAGTTGACATTTTCCAGTAAATTTTCTCCCGCCAATATTCTTGTGTATGTTAATATTGAATGTTGAAATATAAACAACTTGCTACTTATGTCAATGCGGTGAAATTATTCGAAGCTTTCTCTTTAATTATATGAAAAATTGTGTGTATGAAAAATTCTATAAATGACGTGTTATTATGTTCGTGGTTTTTCAGGTTCGTTGCAAAGTTTAGCATTGTTTTATGTAGTTATCTCAACGCTTGCTTCGGAATATATTGTAAAAAACTAATTTTGCATTGTAAATGTATTGCGTGGCACTTACCGCGCACAGATAATGCGAACAGTCTTCGTCGAGTGTAATTTAATAGTACATTGCAGCAGAGCTTACACGAATGAAGTGTAATCGTTAATGCACTCTGTATCTGTATAAAATTATTTGCAATTATGATTTGCAAGACACATGTTCGTTCAAACATGTTGAAGTATCGGCGCTTTTCGATGCACATTATTAAGAGAAGAGAATTTGTTAACAGCACCAACTGTTTACTGGTATAATTATATGGAAGTAACGGAGGTAATGTACGAACGAATAATATTTATACTCCGTAACACAATTCTCTATCAACTTACTGAAATATTACCAAGCCATTGAAACTATCCCTTTTTAAACGAAGCGTTCCCTTTCTAACATACGTTAACAATAATAAGTTGTAATTTTATTACGGATCTATATTTACGTAAAGAGTCATATTCACGGAATGCATTTCTTTCAGAGACATAGATAAAATAACTTGGGATACGTACAATTTTTAAACAAAGCTATATAATGACGACTCGTAAAAGTATGGCCAATATATTGGCCGACGTCGCTATCCATACGACTCCAACTTCTTCGCCGTTGCGACGAAAGTCGATTCTTCCGCAGACTTTAGTCTCTTCCGCATTCTCGGAGAACGACGACGACGCGGAACGTCTGGCTGTTCGCCGTGAAATTAATGTTACGTCCACGCCGTTGACCAGCACGAACGCGAACGATGGTCACAGAAGGCACTCCTTAGGACTCACAATTTTAGGGCAAATGCCGGCCGCTCAAATGGCGGAGCGTATAACTCAGTGTATAAAGCTCGGTACCGAGAACAAGATTAATCTAAAGAACGCGTTCAGCTTAGAAATGATCGACTTCATGACGTATATGATCAAGAAGCAGGATGCCAACATGTCCAATTTACAAGTGGCCAGTACGTCTTTGGACGTAAGCACTAAAATTTATGGATTTCGCGTCGACGGCGTTCACATGGAAATACTGAAAATGATCGGCGGGCTGGACAAACAGGACACGAACAATCAGAATGAGAACGGCGCGGAGGGAACGGATGTTCAAGGAGGGCACAACGAGCATCAAGCGGGAAGGCAAGCGAAGAAACGGAGGAAAAGGACTAAACAACAAATATTCAGTACGCCGGAAGCTTTGAGAACGAACGTGGCAACTGAGAAACCTTCTCTGATAACTATGGAAGCGGATTCGCAAACCACGGATATGTTGTATCAAGCGACTTTACCGAACCATGCAAATTCTAGATTTTACCAACACCAGTATAACGATGTTTTGGTAGATACGATAGAATGCGAAGATGTTCAAGATGAAGATGCAGGCTGCTGCATCCCGTCGGTAGGGGAGTTTTCACAGATGCAAATTTGTCCACCTTTATTTTATTTTGATTTTCAAAGCTGGAACGAAGATGAAGTAGCAGAAGCTGAGCCAGAGGAGAATGATGAGGGCGGATTTCAATTTGATCTTGATGCGAGTTTACCACGCGACGACGAACCTGCGCCCGCTAGAATGTGCTCCTTTGATATCGACGATGTTGAAGAAGAACACGTGCATAGATTCATTAACGCGCCCAATCAGGTGGAAAACATTGTAGATTTTTGTACAGTTCTAGGCACCTCCGCGCCGCAAAGGGTTTCTGAATACTCGTTTATCCAAAAGAATTTGAAGATACATTGGGCGGGTCCATCTCATTGGAAAGCTACCAACTTGAGGAAAGCTTTAGGGAACAGCAGAGTCGAAACGTGTCGTCAAGCAGCAGTGAAGAAGAAAAAGGAGGTGAAACTGTGTTACGACGATGATATTGTCGAGAGCCCGTTGGCGAAATTTTTGCCGAGTAAAACAGCGAAATTGCATGCCAGGACTGCTAAAGTAGAGTGGAGCGAAGATATGATAACATTACCGACTGACGAACATTATGATATTACGCTAGCGAATAAATTGTATTATCATCCGACAAAATTGAATCATCACGCGAACACGAACGAGATGAACGCCACGCATTTGTCCGACATCGGAGGGGATTATAATTACGAGAATGAGAATGACACGTCGAACTATTGTCCTGGCACGAATAACGCGGAATGCCCGGAGAATGGTGTAAATGATAACGGTATTAGGTCTGAAGATGAAGTTGTGGTAGAGTCACAGATGCCTTTCACGGGCGATAATCTAGTTGCGGTACCCAAGCTGACGAACAAGCTATCTATTGCATTTTCTGTACGTGCAAAGAAGATTGACATGAGGCAATTGAAGAAATCTATTTGGAAGTGCTTGATTACAGACAGCAACGAAAGGACTGAAGGTGTACAAAGTGCAGCGAAAGAAACTGCGCAGCAGAATGTAAATACTAAGATGAACGGCAGTAAACGCTTCAGCGATGTTTATAAATCGCTGCCAAACATGTTAACAAAAACGAACGCCGAAGCATTAAGCTTTCCAATTTCATTTGTATCTCTATTACACTTAGCAAACGAGAAGACACTGAAAGTAACTTCCCCTATTGACATGTCTGATCTTATCGTAGAGCAAGGGTAAATGTGATAAAAGAACGGATTTTAAATAAAAATTATCTGTAAAAAAATAAATATATTTTCCTTACAGTAATGTAACAGAAGTATATTTAAAATATTTGTTATATTTCTCAAATCAGTGTAATATTACTGTAACATATATTAAATTAATTAATTTTCTAACGAACCCCATTATTAACCGTATTTCAACATTTCTTACAGCCTCGATATTACAACTTAACGTCTGTTTGCTTACCGAAGGAGTGGCAGAGAATCAAAATTTAGATCGAACAATCCCGCGCAAAGTTCAAACAGTGCTGCCCGTTTCCGACTGAAAATCCGAGCGGCTCGTAACGTTGGCCAGCATGGGATCGTATTGAATGAAAAATTGATGAGCTGTGAGCATCTGCAGTGCGCGTCGTGTGTTGTGTTGCGAGTGGTGTTGCCACGAACGGCTTTCGACGGGAAGTTTGTTTGTTCGGCCTATGATCTCTGCCCGCGAAAATGTTCACGCGTGACACTTAAGACGGCCAGCGTGCACGCGTCCCGATCTCGTGTCAGGCATAAATGAAAGAGAACGCTGCCTTTTAACAGGGCGAACGTCGTTCCCTGGCCGTTCCTTCGCGACGATATAAGCTGTGTCGCTCGTAGAGCGGGAACCGTCGAACATCAAGAATGGCAGATTTCGACGCGATCTACGAGGAAGAGGAAGAGAACGAGCAGAATTTAGAGGAGCACTACGTGACCATGGTGCCAGATCCTATAGTTATTCGCGGGGCTGGCAACATGACCGTGTAAGCGGAACACTGTCATCCTCTCAACTCTTCTGCGTACGCGAATTTGAAATCTTGCCCCGAGAACAAAGAGACGAAAACCGTAGTCGCTAGACGCCCCTGTCTTTTCCTCTCCTTTATCCCTCCGGGCGAGATTTGTCCTCTGAACTAAAAATACACACGTACTTTCAACGTGACTAAATTACGTAAAGAAGATTGATGTTTGTGATGCAGTTTTTTTTCTTCATCGTAACTTCTTTACGACCGCACGTGCACGGGAATGGATAATAATATTCTTCCGCTCGGATTCGCGTCCGAGGCGACGTATTCGTAAAAATATGCAACTGTTTGTTTTAGATTCGGACTTAGCAATCGTTTTGAATCAGAGTTTCCGAACGGCCTGATGTCGCGCGTTGCTCCAGAGGAATTCAAAGCGACCGTTCTGAGAATAAACAGCGTGCTGAAGAAAACATTGCCGGTTAATGTTAAGTGGCTGTTCTGCGGCTGCGTCTGTTGCTGCTGTACGTTAGGTTGTTCCCTTTGGCCTGTGATTTGTTTGAGTAAAAGGGTAAATACTTGGATCCTTATAGAAACACTGGATTTTTATGGAATAAAGCTACTCGCGCTCTATCGACGCTGTGGCTCGCGAGAACGGCTTTAGATTAAAAGCGGGGGAATGCGACGGCGTAGCTAATTCGCCTATATTTGTGTTTCTGTGCAGACACAGCATTCGTTAAATAAATTACTCGAATGGGAGAACAGTAGGCTTTATCACAAACTCGGACTGCACTGGAGATTGGCAAAGCAGAGATGTGATACTTCGTCCATGATGGAATATGTAAGTAAATACAGAGGTAACGAACTTCTGTCCATTCGCTATTCGTTGTTCATTGGGATTATAATGATCAGGGGTTTAAAACAGTTATGATATCGGTTTCGGTTCTTCAAACAGTTATGAAGAACCGATATTCTGAATAACTGTTGTAAGCAACCGAAATTTCCGACTATATCGATTTCGGTTACGGTTCTACGGAACTGAAATTTCCGACTATATCGATTTCGGTTACGGTTCTACGGAACCGAAAATTCCGACTATATCGATTTCGGTTACGGTTCTACGGAACCGAAATTTCCGACTATATCGATTTCGGTTACGGTTCTACGGAACCGAAATTTCCGACTATATCGATTTGGGTTACGGTTCTACGGAACCGAAATTTCCGACTATATCGATTTCGGTTACGGTTCTACGGAACCGAAATTTCCGACTATATCGATTTGGGTTACGGTTCTACGGAACCGAAATTTCCGACTATATCGATTTCGGTTACGGTTCTACGGAACCGAAATTTCCGACTATATCGATTTCGGTTACGCTTCTACGGAACCGAAATTTCTGACTATATCGATTTGGGTTACGGTTCTACGGAACCGAAATTTCCGACTATATCGATTTCGGTTACGGTTCTACGGAACCGAAATTTCCGACTATATCGATTTCGGTTACGGTTCTACGGAACCGAAATTTCCGACTATATCGATTTCGGTTACGGTCCTACGGAACCGATATTATATCGGTTATAACGGTTCTAGAACCGTTATTTTTTCGGTTCTATATCGGTTCTATATCGGGTCTAAAACGGTTCTGGAGTTGGTTTATTTCGGTTCGTAAATTGATTCTTATATATTGTTCCTACGAAATTGTTATATGTTTTAACTCTCCGATGGCTGTGCTTGGATTTATTTTGTCAACGCAATTTCAACGCAGACGTCTATTCTTGCTTTAGCCATCATCTCAGTAGCGTATCTACGTCAATGTTTTGATGTGTAGCTGTTTATTACTCCATGGCGGAATCGGCTTGACTGTGAAAGTGTGAAAGCTTGCGTTTGTTTCAAAGTAACCATGTGGCGCGGATGGGGACGAATGCTCCTATACAATGTATAGGTAATTTGCTCCGCTGAACTCTGAAACTGGCCTAACGTAAACAATTTTTAGCTTAAACCAATCATGGCGAGTTGAGATGTTTGAAGAAGCTCTTGACAAAAGGAACACATGGGCGGCCATCCCAGAATTGAAACAGTGCGATAAAATAGAAATATTATTTCTGATTCGGATGTCGCAGGATACACAAGTCTCATTTGTGAAGTGCATTTTTAGAAGCAACTACAATTAGAAATTCTAATAATAAGTACAAAATTATTTCTTCATAAATTCTTAATATACAGTAATCTGTAAGCGTAATATCCACTTATTTCAATTCCTGTAAAATCGATGCGAGAATCAATTCCAGAACCGTTTTAGAACCGAAAAAAGAACGGTTCTAGAACCGTTATAACCGATATAATATCGGTGCTGTAGAACCGTAACCGAAATCGATATAGTCAGAAATTTCGGTTCCTTATAACAGTTATTCAGAATATCGGTTCTTCATAACTGTTTCAGTCAGAACCGATATATAACTGTTTGAAACAGTTATTTTCGGAACCGTTTCAATCCCTGATAATGATCGAGGGTCAGATGGTTATGTAAAAATATGGAGGGAACCGAAGAAACGTTCGATCCGGAGGAATCAAACTCTGGGTATCGAGTAGTCGTTATCATTTATTTGCATAGATCCGGTAAGATCGAGATATTTTGTCTCGTCTCTACGAGAAAGGCAAGTTCACGCGCCGATTGATGTAAATAGTTGAAACCTTACTAGTAGGAACGAGCTAATACCTCTGCTTACATCATTATCTGAGCTGCTCCTATATGTTGGCCCCTGTTTACATATAAGCGTACACTTATTTGTTTTCACCTTTTGCATTGCAGGTTCTTTTAATCGAATTTATTCCAAAAATACCCTTATACAAACCCGACTAAAGCCAGGATCTGGATTCCCGTGTAACTCGTGCGCACAGACTTATCGGTGTACGTTCGAGGGGCGCGAAAAGGCGAACACCGCTGGCGTCGCTCGAAATGAAAGGAAACGCGAGGCGTCGTAGTTGACATTTACAGGAAGCATATTTTTTGTAAATATACGTAGGATTGCACGGTACAATAATGAGATATGAATGTGGAATAACTGTGACGTAGTAGTTTCACCCCGGAGCAGTCTGCTCGACCATCTGTAAAAACATGGACAATTCGTGTATTCCGTATTCCATTAAGCGAAAATTACCCATTATCTTTTTCTTCTTTAATCAACGTTTGTCTCATTGGAAATAGAAAGGGTTCCGCGCAGGGGAGTTCTGCAAAATGGGATTAGATAACAGATTTAAAAGTACTACTTGATGTCTAGTTTGCTAGTCATTAAAACGTAATCGCGTAGCTCTTAATTTTCGCAGCAATGATCTTTCGAAAATGCACGCTCTTCGATTAGTCGTTAAGCTTTCAGGTAAGAAATCAATCTGATACAGTACAACGAATGGATTGAGATATTTTGTGATGCAAAGGCGGAAGCTGGCTATTGAACGGTCTTTGTATAACTGCAGAATACAAAATATACACACGCCCCATTTTGTACATACTTATGTATACAATATAGAAAGTTATTTTGTCTATAGGTTGATTTGTTCCCACGGTGATATTAGAAAGTACGACGCATACAGATATGTTTTACTTTCTGACGTATACTTGACATTAGACTTTAAGGTATTAAGCGTATAAAGCTGCCGAGGGATACCGATACTGTTTTAAATTGAAGCGTAGGTCATGCGAAACTTATCTCGGCGTTCATCGAAAGATATTCATTTTCCGGCAGTGAGAGAAACGAAGAATTTCGTCGCGGATGTTCCGCGTAAACTTTTAGCAAACTTTTCGTTATGGTACAATATTCCACATCACATCGCACGGTTCTGCACAGGCACTTCTCTACAGGGAATTGTCTTTTTTACGAATGAAAGTTTCAGTTTGTACATAGATATTAAGATCGAACACAATGAAGAGTTAGAGATGAGAAGAAAAATTTGTAGAACGGTATAGAGCAGTTGTTAAAACAGGAAAGTTATTAGAAATCTTTTTGTTGCTATTCAGTGGCTGTGATCGAGAATATAAGACTAGCTTTCAATTCGAGTATGTGTAACAATATATGTCTTAAAGATTACATGTATATCCTATTATCGAGTGTCTAGCTTTTATGCATAAGCACGGTAGTATCTTTCGGCTTCTCTGAGCACGTACTTAACTCGCAAAGCGATCAGTTGTAACGGTGATTTCTTTTACGCTAGAGCATTTGATTTAACTACCACGCAATGATTCACACAAATAATCGTCCTTCGAAATATGATTTCGGGGAATATCACTTTGCATCTCCGACAGAGATATTTCTAAATGATTTTTCACGAGACACTGCAAATCATGGGTGTATAAAACGGATAAATATCATTAGGAGCTGTATAACTAGTGATAGTCCATACGCGATGGGTCGTTTTAAGTGTTTAAGTAGAGACTAATTAACAGAGGACATATTTTGAGATGTACTGTGCAATGGAGCTATAAGTAGCGACGGAACATTGATCTTTCGTCTGTTTAAAAGTTACAATTACAGTAGAACTGTGCAGAATTGATGAATGTAAAGGTCAACGTGTTTCTACACTGTGCGTTAGTAACTTGTACACACGTAATCACGGTTCATTTTCACCACAAAAGCAACGCGTTGTTATCCGCATTTATTAATTCAGATAGGACCACACCACTTCCTGACGTTTGCAACTGTATAAACGTGAATGTTTTAAAAGCTAGCAGACGAGTGGTAAACAATAGAGTGGATTGTTAGTTAATTCAAAGATGTGGATTCGCGTTCTAATTGATTATCATTAAATAAAAAAAATTCTTCATTTTCATTAGCTGTACGTTAGCATTATATATAGTTAACTTCTTGTATGAATTTAAGGCGTCTTGCACATTTTCATGAGTGCGACTGTAAATATGTTAAAAACTTAGTTTACATTTAAATGTTGAAAGGAAAAAGCTGGCAAGCGAATGAGTATGTAGTAGCGGCTGTACCAGATGTAGGATCCTCGAAATTAACAAACTCTGGAATTGTTCGAAAGAGTACATTCGATCTGACGAGTTTACTAGTAGCTCGATAAACAAATGCCGTTGTTAAAGGAGAATTTATTCTTTCGAAAATAGGCAGATTTATTTATATATTGGAATTGTAACGGAGAAGATCTGCGAAGAAAATTTGCGGGAATGGGAGATGTTGACTCGACTTCTATAGTATTCGTCAGCAGATACGAAATTTATGAAACGAGAGGGATATATTTTTGATAGACAGAACGAGTAATGGCAAACGATGTCCCTAGAACTGTATTGTCGCTTTTGTTAACTTACGATCATACGTTAATTGCGTTCGGTGAGAATGTAATAAAGGAGTTTGTCGACGAAATGCTTAAAAGTGAAGTACCGTTTTAATTCTCTCGATGGAAGACCCGACAAAACAAATCTGATATGTAGAAATTGGTCTATTGTTAATATATGAAAAATAAAAGGAAAAAACAGTATTCAATAACTTAATGAGAATAAAGATTAGGCTATCATGGTTTTAATGTGTGCCTTTCACTCGTGGATTTGTGTGAATTGTATATGTATATATTATATGTTGAAAATATATTGCAAACTATATTTGTATGAAGTGAAAACGAGAATTCTTATAGCCACAAACTTGTCGCGTAACGTTCTATAAATTGAAATTCCATCTTTCCTGCACTAATATGTACAAATTACTCATCTTCTGTTACGTTAATTTTATGTTTATTTGGTGCTTACAGCTCGTGATTAAGAAACTAACAACAGATTGTTTTACATCGCTTGGAAATCATGTAACTTCGTGTAATTGCACTAATTATATTTTAGTTTAGGACTAATGATTAATGAAAATAAATTTCATTGAGAAAAGAAACAGCAGCTTCGTAATAATTGAACAAATCGATGCTTTTCATTTCTATAATTATTCTCTTCTTTCTAATAGCTTCGTTTCGCAGGGGGAGGAATCCAATTATTCTGTCTAATAAAAATGTGTTTCTGATAGAACTTAATAGCATTAACGGAATAAATTACTTCTCATTTTTCTTCTAACGTTATTAGACAGAAGGCCTAATCAATAATGTAACTTAGTTAGAATATAGCTATCCTCTAAGTCAACACAAGCTTAAGAGGAATATTATATATGTTTATTCCGGCAGTTTTTATCATTCCGTGTGCTAATCTGCATTTAATTGTACGCAGAATGCAGGTCTGCTACTAGTCTTACACACACCCGTCGCGTAAGCTGTCATCTGCATTGAAATGATATTTGCCAGGAATAATTCTGTGTTATGATAATTGACAACAGGTGCCTTCGCAGCTCTTAATAAGAAGTAATACATCATTATCAGTCATGCTAGTGAAAAGGTGCCTGACAGAAGGAGGCACACACAATTCAAGCAGATACTTTTCCTTTCCGATCTATTAACTGCTCGCAAAGTTCATTATTATATAAATTTTTCCGTACATAACAAATGGCTTCGCTGAGGAGCGCAAATCTGCAAATACTCGTGTTTATTTTAAACGTGCTGCTGCAATCTGTAGAATCTCGTGAATCATTCGTAAACAATGACATCAGGTGAAAAGAAGTTTCGAAGTTGGAAGCGTAAACGTGATTAACGAGAAGAATTCATACTCTTCGAACAACATAACTTTATACGTCTTAATGGATCCTCCGCGTACTTTTCCTTCATACATATATGTATATATTTAGTTTTGCTTTTTATTAGAGAAAACTTCACCTGTGCGCTGCCCCTCTCGACACTGGACTTTATTTACAATCTTACGCAGCCCAACTTAGAAATTATATGGCCCTGCGAAGTGCGCTACTACTGGGTATCGTTACAACCGTTCGTGAAATCTGTGCGCTTTCTGCTTGGCTACGTGACGCCATTTATTATAATACTCGGTAAGCAGAAAAATTAGCTCGACGCCTGTAATACTCGCTTAGTCGTCGAGTTTCGATGTCTCGTCGTGTCGCTTTACCCAAGTAACAAAAAACTGTTGGCGCAGGTGTGTTGCTGAATACAGTTTCTTTCGGAATGCTGAGCACTCCGATACTTTGCGAATCGAATTTGTCGCTCTACTTGAAGGCGCTCGCGTTATCCGACAATGGGGCGCTGGTCTTTAATTACGCGGTGGGCATCGCCAAGTCCCATTTCACGTTTATTAACAATCTTTTTATGGTAAGCAATCAGTTAATCGGTCAGCCGTTCTCATGCGTATAACCGAAGATCTAAATTTACTATCTTCTTAGAATAGCAGGTTTCTGTGCAGCTTAAATTCCGTGACGATGGAGTTCTTTCAGTTCACACCCACTTGGCTCGTCGTAGCCCTCACGTGGACGCGAGTCTTTGCTATTATATTTCCTTTCGGAATACATGGTCGCTGCGACAATTGCTCCGAGATAATAATCCTTACGATTCTGATATGTACCAGCTTTATAGTATCGCTGACAAAACTGTACTCAGGAGGTAAATATACTCGTAGTCGTTACTTAGTTGCTGCTGTAACGACGACTTGAAATTGTGGTGAAAAACAATCCGCTTGAAATTCTAGGATACGAGACGGACAGTGTGTTCGAATTTATACCGTGCCAGAGGAAGATAAAGCCGTGGGGCAGCGCCATGTATCTTTACATCGCCTTGTCGACGTGGCTGCCGTTGCTCTTTATATTCATCGGGAACATTTTGCTGATCTTGCACATGAAGAAAACTGAGAAGATTCGTTGCCAGCTGACCCGTAAGTGAATCAGACGATCGGAGTTCCGCGATCCAAGAAGCACGAGTACATTCAACGATGTTGTCCCTTAGAAAACTTCAGACACAAAGCAAACAGAATACATCACACTTCTAGGATACTGTTCGTAGTGTCGACTGTTTATTTGGTCCTACTGTTGCCCCTCGGCATAGTCGAGACTCTGGAACTTTACTGGGACGTTATTCTGATCAAGTTCCCTGCTGCCGAGGCGAAGAAGAAAGCGGAATATATACATTGGTAGGGGTTTCTAATTAAGAAAGAAGAAGGAGTTCTTTGTAGTGGAAGCGAACAACGATCGGGATCTATTTAAATATTCTTTCTCACGGCGTTACTGTTGTTTTTCAGGTTGAAGGAGAAGATGCTACTGAAATGGTGCCGCGGTTTATGCTTCCATGTGTATCATTGGAATTTTGCAATTAATTTCTTCTTATATTACCTGACGGGTGAGAAATTCAGAAACGTCGTGATACAGACATTAAAGCGGTACAAGACTGCGATGTCTTCAGTATTTACCAAATATTTTAACAACTGTATGTCCTGCTCGAAGTATCCCGCGCAATTGAAGCCTGCGCAGTCTTCGAATGTGCTACTGATAAGAGCTATCACGCTCAGCGAGCAATCTATCGCCGGCAGCGGCGTTGGGCAAAGCAATAGAGGCGCTATTATAGATACCTAATCAATCGAAAAGAAATATCGGAGAACTCCTTAAAGACTGTTAGTATTAAACATCACGAGATAATCTTTTTCTCACATGCACATCTTTTTATTGCGTACATTGTTAATTATACCTCATGGCAAATTTTAGTAATTACTTCGGTTTCCTGTACAGAAATGTTTCTCCCAAATACTCATCTCGGTATTGCTTCCCTCCGAGTTACAATCAATTGAGATTTCTCTTATACAATTACGGGGCATCTCTCGTGTCATCGATGCTGTATAACATATTAAATAATTCATTCCACGTATGTGACAGAATCGATTGCTGACACAGTCAGACATCGTACTGGACGTTTTAAAATAATTTCAGGCGCTGCATTCCCTTTGCATTGTATCGACAGAAACGAAACACGTGATTACATCGCGATTCTAAGTTCACCCTCCCTTCTAATTTAATATTATTTCATTCAACAAGATAGACATCTGGTCCCAATGCGTGGAATCGATTGATATATTGCTGGATAATACTGCGGCTCAAGTTCCCGTCGATCCTTTTGGCAATTTCGTAATAATTTAGTGCACATTACAATTCAGGAGATTTTATGTACACGCATACACACACTCGCATATATACATACCTTCAGAAATTAGATTTGTAAATATGCTTCACCGTGATAAACACGTAAATAATTATTTACATTAGACTACACGATTTTTAAATGTAAAGAGAATTTCATTTTTACAAGCTCGGAATTGCGTATTTATATATTATATATTAATTACAGCAGTGCTTTTGTAATGGTAACTTGTTCCATATACGTTTTAATTATTACGAAACGAAATATGAAATATTCGAAATAAAACATACGTGTATCTCCTTATTACCCTGACTGTTTATTATTCAGTTAATTTTGGTCCTGGAACCGTAGTATAAGACAAGTTACGCAAAACGTTTGACATTTGCTGGTTCCCCCGTATATTTAAAAAAAAAAATACGGCGTTAACATGTGTTACATAAAAAAAAGTCTTACGTGTCTAGTAACAGTTCTGTACCAAGCCTACTAATGAGCTTGAAACAGTTTATGTACATATGGAAAAATACAATCGTGTTACCTGTACATAGTATGTTTTACAAAATTATATTTACTCGAGGTGACTGTCTGCCAAACGAACACCGACTTGTTATGTACTTGCTAATAACTCTGGCGTTTACCTATCCCATTAATCGAGTAAAGCTAATTAACTAATAAATTTAAAACGTGAAAAATTACTACTTTAAAATCGGAGAATTATCTATATAGCAACATATTATTACCCTTTGTTACGCAAGATACAACTTAAGTAGTAAATATGATTTGTCAGGGCTTGAAATTACTATTAAAAACTAAGGGGATATTGTAAACATTTATACATGCATTTTTCCATATTATCTTGCACTCGTGCGCACTTTATCAAACGGAAATACACAGTACGCAGCCGAAGGTTACTTTCAATGTTTGATAATTGACTATCTTTTACGATAGTAAGAAACATCGTTTCATTGATTTTACTCCTTAGAAAACGGGAATCAATATAATACATTCGAATCTCGCGATTTCATCATCGGAAATATTGATGTAAGAATTAGGTGCTATGAGAATACTTCGTTCGGAGATTGAGAGACAGTTACTCTTAGCTTACCCTTTTAATATTACAAGTCTCAAAATGTGAAGACCTCTCTTTTTAAAAAAATTTCCTTCTAAAATCGGTAAAAATATCGTTCCCTTGAAAATTGCAAGGCGATGCATACTTGCACGTAATTCAGTCTTCTCGTGAATACAATTTTACGACACGTATCTCTAGACGCTCGACGCGACTAAACAGACACGATTTGAGTAATGGACCTTAACATTTAATTTATTTTTCTTTCGCTTCCGTACCACACCGTTGCGATAATATTCGTCGGGTACAAAGAGTAAGGAGTAAAAATGAAATTCGCGGCGGAGAAAGTACCAAGATAATATATATATATATAATATAGCGCAACATGCAGATTAACACGATCTTGCAATATTACACGGGACTCTGTTCACAAAATTTGTTGGAAACTGCCCCCTCCGACCTTTACACTCACCGTATAACCAATCCTGCGATATCCTCGAGAGAACAGTGATCTTCGCGCCTTCCTGCAATTGCGCGTAAGTAAAAGGTAAAGGAAGCCTGGAGAAATTGCATCACAATAAGGAAAAATACCCCGATCGTTTAGTAACTTACATCAAATGACAGATCCTCAGCTGTTTCGCCTTTAAACGAATAAACAGCAGTGACCACATCGTCTGGAACGCCAGGCAGTGGTACTTTGATATCAATAAAATTCATAGGAAATATTCCTTGTCGATTTCCTATTCTACCCTCCATCCAATCGTCGTTCACTTTTCTTATTAAATATACAGTATCGCCTTCTTTGAACGGCAAATCACCTGCATGCGTTAATGGGAAGTCGTACAGCGCGATGCCACAAGGTTCTTCGCTTTTGGCCTGGAAGCGGAAAAGCAAAAATATAGCACGTACTCCGGTACAGATACACGTGTACAGATCGCATTGCGATTACTTACTGCAAAAGCGTTGCTCCCTTTTGTTAAATACTCTAATGGCGGGCCGGGTGCTGGTATCGTGGGCATAGGCGGCGACGGACTATCTTTATAATCGCTTGGCCATGCGTTTGTTAAATCTAATCCCATCGGCTTGACCAGAGCCGCAGTCGTTTTACCGAAACGCGTCGACTCGGCCTCGACGTGATTCATTTTCTGTTCCAGTTTCCTTTGCAGAACCTTCGGCGGTGCCGGTTTCGGTGGTTTCGCCCGAATGATGGTGGGCATCGACTGAGTGGTTTTCAAGCACGCCTGGTTGGAAGTTACTTGGTTGTCAGTACGACCGTTCGTATTGAAAGCGAAGAAACACGTGTCTCCTACATGCTTCACAGTTGGCGGCGCGCTACGATCGGTTACTGTTAACGGCCCGAATGGATCTGGCGTCGGATTGGCTAGCCAAGGATCATTCTGCGGTATCTTTTTAGTAGATATTCCAAAGAAGTCGAAGTCATCTTCGAACGCGCTCTCCGTTTGAGATGTATTACCGCTGCTGGTGAAGGCGGATGGATTCGAGTTACCGTCGCTGCCGAAACTATCCACGCTCACGCCGTCGCTGCTCGAGCGAGTTGTGAACGTCGGAGATCCAGGTGGACTGAGATCTATCAAGCAGACCGATCCATTTGTATGCTCCGACTGAAATATCGCACTGTGCATCTGAGTATTCAAATGCGTCGTACTCGAATGGTCGTTTCTCTTCCGCCCGAAAAGGTTGGTCAACAGTTCGGTTGGCCTCGCCTATAAAGATGTCGCGTAAACAATGTTACATAACGTTTACAATTCGGAATAATTCCAGCTTAACGATACATAATTTAGTATCCAACAACAAAACATCCATTTTTCACTCACAGGTTTCTTTAGTTTCTCTTTCTGCGTCTGTGCATAATTCTGGTTAAACCTTGGCGGCGGCGGTCGAGGAGGGGGTTTCTTCTTTTGAGCAGGCTGTTGCATCAATGTAGATCCAAAGACATCATTTCTATAAACATTATAAAGAATACCGTTAACCGAATGATAATAACGCATCGTGTACATTTACAGTTGAAAATAGCGGATAAGATTTCGAACTACTTCCGATAGTTTAAAAAGCGAGTTCGACTTGTAACGAATCGCAAGAATAGAAATAACGCGTATACATATGTTTCTCTACAAGATATCAAGGTAACCAGCGGCGCTGGCCGTGATGGACACACCGGTTCTCGTTAGATCACCGAAGTCAAGCATCACGGGGCGGGTACTGGGGAAAGATGGGTGACCACTTTTCTCCCGGTATGGCGCTCGCTGCTGGGACCAGAGGGAGAGGAGAGGAAAAAATAAGAGACTATAGTTCGTTGGGCTATATAAGCGAAAATGCTTGAAATGCCATCCTGCTAACCACAGGAAAAACCAGAAACAGAAAAAACCGAAAAAAACAGATATCAAGGTCGGCTTGATTCTGGAACCGTACGTGCGTTTTCGGATTAACGTAGAGGACGCCCAATAAATCGTCTGAAACGCTAAATGAAATATACGTATTACTGGCAATTAATAAGTGCGAAAGAAGCACTCGCAAAGCTACGCTCTCGTATACAGAACCACGCCGAAGGAAGGTCCCTCCGCTTGCGAAAGTCCTTCGCTACTATCAATTCGCTTTTACGCCCCCTGCGTTACGCGGAAAGATTATACGATTCCACTTGAGCCAACCGAAGGCGACCTTGATTTCAATTAAAAGATAAAAGAATATCCAGGAAACTATAACTACTGCAATTCCCCGCTAGCCAAACGTGCTCGTTATTCTGAACAATTCCTTTCGTCGCGACTGTTGGAAGTAGCTTGAAAGCGACTCCGACTATTCCAACACAGGTGTCCGGCGTACAAAAGACAGCATTGACCACGCCGCGCAACAGAAGCGAGGACGGCGGAATTGCGTTTTTAAAGCAACGTGACACTTACGTGCTGCTCCAAAGAACGCTTCTTTGTGCCGTCGCAGTGACAGGTGGACGAGGGGCCGAGCGCGTAGGAATGCGCATTTCTACGAGCAAACGAGAAATGAGATGATTAGTTGGAAAGCGATTTGGTCCGGGCACGCTATCGCGCCGTGCCAGTGCACCGATCCCACAGATTCTCTCCTATACACTCGCGGTGCACGCGCAGCGCGGATGCAGTTGCGTAGGAAGAGAAGATGCGAGGCAGCGTCTGCGAGATGGGAGAGCCGTGCTTACGGGAATGGAGGATCTGCGCCACGGTTATACGCCCACCGTGGAACGTCAGATATCGTTTTCACGCGATCCGCAGGCGCGGGCGATAGCGGCAGAGATTTCGCGAATCGCGACACACTCGGCCGTTTGACGTGCGAGCCCGAGAGCCGTGACGTAGAAGCGAATATTCGCCAGCGATCTCAGCCGCGCGAGCAACAGGCGACGATATTTGAATGCGCGTAGCACCGGATTCTCCGAGCTGGACGAGCCATTCAATTACGCTCGAATGACGGCGATGCACACTGACAGGTTCTGCACATACACCACTCACCTGTTCTTACGTTCGCGGCCATTTTTCATTCGACACGGTCGCGGGTGTGCGCTGCGTTACGGCGGGACAATGGTTTGAAAATAAGTCGATCGGACGGCGATCGAGCAGCAACGGTCCGATTAGGGAACCAATGTCTATTTCCGTCGGAATCTTGGTCACCGATCAAATACACTCGGCGGAAAGTAGCGGGTGGGTCTCCGTTACGATCGCGGCCTCGTGTTTGTAAAACGATTTCACTTGTTAAGGAAAGCGAGTAATTGCATCACTCTTGCCCGACGTATGTAATTGCAACCTACATTGTCTGTTTATTTTGTATGATTTGCAAATAAGTTGTTTCGTATTAGTGCGTGTACTTTCTTCTTCGCGCGTAATGCGGGGGATTGGTTTCGAAGTATTGTGGACTTTATGTTACGGGATTAATCGATTGTAATATTTGCATTTGCAATGGAGTAGATATTTGAATTTTTAATATGGAAAATCTGAACTTTCTTTCGATGTAAAAATTTGTTCATTTATGAGGCTACTTGCGATTCGACGATCTATATCGCGCAAAAGATTCGATGTAATTTATTGCGCAATGGTATCGGAGAATAATTTATTTAATTCAAAAGCCCCGCCTTTGAACAGTTTTATGAAAATAAATTTAGAATATTGTGTTCAAGATTATCGCATGGTTTATATTGTGTTTCTTAAGTAACGTAAATACGTAGAATGTAAATACATATATAAATAAACAAATTGTTTTACATTTGCATATATTGAATGGGGCGTCTTAGTTCGCAGGCGTTGCCGCTAGGTGGACAATCATTTCTCGGTCGCTGAATTGAATAAATATGTAAAATGCGTTTTGTACCAATAAATAAAGAATTCTGTTATTGGAAATATTTGCACAATAAACTGCAATGTCTCTAGAAGTGGCATAAGGCCTCAGATTATAAATGAATAAACAAACTAAGATATTCTTTGTTCTTCCATATACATAACCTTCTTTCCATTGAACGGTCACAGAAAATTAATGAAATTACCCATTTTCTAAAAAATAATTTATCTACTTTCGCTATTGTATCTCAAACGTAGACTCTTAACTACTTTCCCTTATGACATTTATTACTGTTCTATCGATAATTAATTAGGTAGTTACTAAGAGTTAATGGGCACGATTGAAACAGACGTGATTTGTGCTACATATTTAAATTTATGCAGTTCAATCTGAAAATATAGGCTTTCGACTACGTATCCATATAAATGATTATAATGAATGAGTTACTACGTATTCTTGGACACTATTAGAACACCTGTCACGTTTTCCACAACACATTCGCAGGATTTAATTGACCTACAAGCTTCAATAATGATTTACGTACTTTTGCAGTTGTACCTCCAAGTATCATAGACCCTTAGCTATTCCCTGGAGCACAATTTGCAAGCATCTTATTTAAAATTCAACACTTCTTAACCAAAAAGAAACGTTTCCCAACTACCACAGCACTCGGTCAGGACGTCAGGTACAGAATCTATCTCGTACTCTATATCTCTGTCTTTTTCTAAGCATCATTCCCATTCGCTCTAATCGTTACTTCCTCGCGTGATGCGCTCCTGCGACCAGGGGCACGAAACTATCAGGCGCCCATAACCAAAGTTAGTGGCGCGATCACTGTGCCCATCTTTGTCGCACACAATACCCTTCTCTCTCCCTCGTTCCATCTTCTCTAACATCATGTATCCCTGTTATCATCTCTTAATTTTTGCTCCTATTCGGACGATACTTTAGACGCGGTGCACAGCGCTCGTGTGCAACAAGAATATTACGGATAGGGAAAACGTTTAAGTATATAAGGGGAAACACCACTGTAGCGGTCGGAAAAGTAAGCCATTTTTGAGAATTTTTTGCAGGTAATAAAAATTTTATATGAAAACTGTAAATTATTCCTGAAAAAATTCTTACAAACGGCTTACTTTTCTGGCCGCCACAGTGGTGTTTCCCCTTAATAATTACTGACTTTTAGGTAGTATATGCGCGAACAGGGGTGCTGACGGATGTTAAGGATCTTCGCGAATGAGATTCAGAAATTGTGTAAATTAGATTATGCTTTGCGATGTGATTGTGAAAGTAAATTATTATTGGAAAATCTATAATTCATTGAAAATCCTGAGCTTATCGATGTTTCTGCCCAGAAGGCCCCCAGGGCCTCCCATCTTCCAAAAAAATTATGATTTTATCCGAACACTCTATTTTTTTTGTTTCCCATAATTTTCATATCACGCGCGCGTAAATTTATTCGTAATTCTGTTATGTATACAGAGTGTCTTAGAACGTTTGCCACCTGGGCCTTTTTCCTGAAATCCGCCACTGTCGATAACTAAGTAGCTACGAGCTTAGACTTTACGATGCAACTATAGGTAGAAGAGCGTAAATTATCCGCAGAGAAAATTGTTAATTTTCTGAGACTATGTAATGTCCTCGATGCTGATTGGCTGATGCCGAATATGGCTATCCTTGTTGCACGCACTAGCGCTCTCTCTCTCTCTGACAATGAGCTACCTCGACCTCCTTTAGCATTCTGTGCTCCTGTTAACTCGAGCGAATTTCCTGATCCAAACGTACTTACGTGAAGCTGTCAGTATACGTCACACGTTTCGTCAGTAGAGGTGACGTTTCGTGCTCCATTTGAATCGAACAGTTTTGGTATTATTTTGAAAATAATAAGTTGATAATATTTAATAATATATATGTAACATTACAATTAATGATATTATTACCACGTTATACAATATAATAAATCCTTACACGTCTCATTTTATTTTTATTCCTTCCTGTTTGAAATTATTTGTTTCAACGAACGTCGCAATAAAAGTATGTAATTGCTACTTCGTATATTTTGTTAGCTATTAAATATGCCGTGCAAGTTAAGTATTAGAAACTGAAGAATTAAGTTTTAGAAACTTTACGTGCTGCTTAATTAAGCATTTAGTAATAATGTCATTGTATTTTAAAGGCTCTATATTTTTTATACGATATACTGTATTTACTCCGTCGAATTGTATATAATTTTTTATCTCTTCAGTCGTGGCAAATGATTTATTATTCTCCTTTAGCTGCTCCGTTTTTTATATTTTTGTGTAAGTTGTACTTACCAAGCCAAAGATGGAAATTCTTCAAATTAACATTACAGATTAACTATCATAGTTTCTAGAGTCTCCCTGTGTTTCTCTCGCAACGAATACGATTTTCCTCAGTACATATTTAAATTGCAAATAAATTTGCTATTCTATTTAACCCTTTCAATACGGCGAAAAATCAGTCCGAGTGCGCCCCATTGCCGGGATCAGTTATTTCTCCTCCAAGCGATTATTGGATAAAATAACTTTTATGCCTAAAAGGTTGAAGGTCTTGGAGACACATAAACGTCCCCATAACAGCGCACCATCAACAATTTAGAATCAGTTTGGAGGCCCAACTTGGCGTTATTTTCTGTCCTAGATGTTTTTCAGTAACTGGGACAACATATGTTGTCCCAGCCGTAATATCAAAAATTTTCCAGACTGGGACAGCATATGTCCCGTCCGGTGCGAAAGGGTTAATACGCGTAAGCTTTACTTACCAAACTGAAGGTGCAAATTCTTCAAAGGCTTTGTCAATTGTAATTCTTTTAACTAAGAGATTCTTCTGTATGGTATAGTCTGCTGTGAGGCTTTTACTTTATGTTCCACTGCATAGTATTAAAGCTCGATTAGTTTAAATAGTGATTAGTTCGGTCTTCCTAAGATTCCGTAACGTAACTCCCTCACAGCAGAACACACCTTCGAAGCAAGACGGTGTATCGTAAACGCCACTTTATTTGTTTTATGTACAGAACGTTTCATTAATGTTTCTATCTTTTACGATTTATTAGGACTTAGTGGACTGAACTTATATACATTTTAGCGTCAGCGAACGCTCTCACCATTGTACCCTGACTCAAATGATACGAGGAAACGTGCACCGAAACGACCGCATTCGGTGCACAGAGAATCGCATTAGAAAATATAAAAGGAAAAAGAGTCTCTTACACTCATGTCCAACACACGCATTCGTTAATCTCCCACTTAACCTTACGCCCGCAGAAGTTACAAAATAAATTTGTAAAGATATCAAATACAAGAACACTTGGTACTTTCCTCGACCCAAACCGTCAGCGAAGATCAGGGGTTCGACCATGGGTTCTCCATTGATAGCGACATCCGATGATCCGACAACGTTACGAGAATTTTGAAACCGCAAATTCTACAAACCAAGGCATAATTTAATTGCAATCGCTCCTCCTCCGGAACCATTACAATTTACTCGACACCGACACGTGGCGTAATGGGCAATAATAAATATGTGTATTATACCTTGACTCGTACACAATTTTTGAAACCGCTCAGACAGTGAAATGGAATTACTGTCCGCTTTCAGAATGAATGGGCAAAGGTGTGCACTTTAACAAATCAATTTGACAGCATCGACACTCTATTCTCTTTAATAAAAGCATACTTAACATTTCAACGAGTTCCATACGCGATAGTATAAAGACACGCGAGCTTATTATAAACAAAAGATTTTTAACAAGGAAAAGAAAAACGATGTCCGAAGATTCAAGGTGCAGATTTGAAAAAAAAAAAAAAAGAAGAGAGAAACCAATCAGCTCGCGAGTCTTTGTTAACGAACGATTCAAGTAACGATCATTTCACATTAGAGCTTCTCCAGCTTGTTACAATGAAAAGCCTGTCCTGATCCTAGGCCTTCTCCATTCGTCGCGCGGACGAGATGAAAGAAAATAGGATTTAGGACCGAGCGATCCCTCGATGCGACAGCTATAACATTTAACCCTTTATTTGGTATCCTCTCGATTATGTACACATGGCTTTTACGCACAGCCGGCGCACGAAAGCATATAGACGAGTTTTCTATCCGATTCATGTTATTACGTAACATCACATGCGAAGGAACATCGCGCTTTTAAAAACGCCTGGCGCAGGATGTTCTCGGATCTCTCGACTTAACCGAAGAAGGGGTGATGCGTCGTACAAATTGGGCCGAAAGTGTAGAGCGAAATTTTCTCCGAACGAGCTCGGTTTTAATGTCGATTATAAAGGTTCTTGACTGAGGAATTTCGACCGAAAGAACTTTGGTACAGATCAACGGCAGCTTTTGTGTGTTCCTGTGTTTGCGAACAGGAGGCGAGGTCACAAGGTGTAATGAAAATATAAAAGCAACGTGGTCGTAACACTTTTCCGTACTAAGGTGACTTTTATATGGCGTGATAAAGCGTGTGAAGTTTTGGTTCGTCAGCTATAAGTTAAATCCCAAGTGAGGACCTTGCAGCAAGAGGGCTGCAGCTTCATCTTTACACAGTAAGTGGTAGTTACTCAGTTGATAAGTTTTTATTTCTACTGTTGGCGAAAAAATATTCCATAAGAAAAACATTAATATTACTATTTATTTGCAATAAATGTTATATTAAATATTAATATTTCTATTTTTATTTCCTTGCAATAAATCGCTCATTTGTCATCGGATTTGCACCAAACGTGCACCAAACGTGCACCAAACGATGTAGATTCTTTCCCCACACAATTATATCACACGTCATAACTCAAAAACTGGTAAAAATACAGCTGCACCCCTCTTGCTGCAAGGTCCTCAAGTGTTGGATTGTACATAGCTCGAACTACAATTTTTAACGTGACCCAGTAAGTATAAAAATCAAGCGAAGCTAGGGGTTTCTCTGTACCAACGTTAGTTTAGTCTCGCTTAGCTTAAATTAGGAGGTATTATTGCTACGATGCCAGGATCTCCCGAACGCCGGCAATACCGCACTGCCGCAACGCCAGGACATCCATGACTCAAGCAATTGGCATTATCGAATCAGATTGACCTCGTGCGAGGTATTTCCTCGCGATCCTAAAAGCTCAGCTTTTCGCCTTAAGAACTGACAGGATAACACTCTACTCCCGAACGCTGTTGAGCCCAAAGTATCAGCATACAAAGTGTACATAGTTACATCCTTCGACATTACATTTATCGCAGAATCCTGTTAATCCTCGGCAATCGAAGCTTCGCGAGATCTCCCGCACACGTCAAACCCACTCTACACACAGGAATCAATCACCAAACCGAAACGAACCACCCTTATCCATAACATCCCCCGTTCATTACTGCCTTCGCGTAAAGAGTCTTCAAAAACGGCACCACACATCATCGGCCCCAAAACAATCCCACCGTTTCCTTCGCCGCGAATCAGAGAACATCCTGCCTACTCTACCTACAGAATAGAATTTGGCAACTTCCAGTGTGTGCATCATGAATCGTCATAGCGAAGAGACTAAAGCCATGCCACAACCTCCGGGCGTCACCCCGCGAACCCACCCCCAAGCCAAATAGAGGATTAAGACGGAAAGCCGGCTTCAGCGCGCGCGGAATATAGTTTCTTCTCCTGGAAGAGTCAGTCTTGAGGATTGTTAGGTAGCTCTGGTACGACTTGATCCTGGCACGAGGACCGGCTGGTGGCCGTGCAGACGCGGAGGGGCTTGGAGAGCCACGGGTGCCGCGGCACGTCCTCGGCGTAGGGCCGCTCGGACGGCTCCTTTCGCAGCAGCGAGCGTATCAGGCATCGCGCGCGCGGGCTCAGGCCCTCGGGGACCGCGAACTGGCCCCGCGAGATCTTGGCGAACAGGGATGCGTGCTCGGCGTCGTTGAACGGGTAACGACCCACCAGCATCGTGTACAGCAGCACGCCCAGGGACCAGATATCAGCTGCCTTCCCGGAGTACGCCCGGCCAGAGCGCAGCACTTCCGGCGCCACGTAGGCGGGGCAGCCCCTCCGGTCGGTCAGCTTGTCGTCCTCGTCCTCCACGATCACGGCGTCCTCGAGGCTCTCCAGGCGGAGCCGTGTCCTGTAAGCAGAGCGGAGGTCCGTGGTCAGAGGTGATTATAATTGGAAATAATTGGGCAGATGTTTTTGTCGAAAATGAAGTTTTTTTTCTTCAATTAAGTAGAAATAAACTGAGGCCGAGACTTGTTCTTTGGCACAATGTTGATTGAATACGGATTTGTGGAAATGTAGTGGAGGTTTGGTTGGTAATGAGTAATTAACAAGGGAATTTTTAAACGAGTCTTCTGTGGCTTGAAAGTGGCATTTTATGCGGCAGAGGGGGTATTAGTTTAGGAAATATTAAGTTAGTTAAATGCTTAGTACTTATACCTAAGCCTGGAAGCTCAGTTTTACCTACTTGATATCTGTAAGGCCCGGTCCAGATCTGAACCGAACGCCGAACCGAACGCACTTGAGCAGTTAGATGGAGTAAGACGAGTGATCTACTTGTCTTGCTTCGTCTAACTACTCAAGTGGCGTTGATCTGAATCCTATTTGTAAGATGCAGTCAACGAATACTTGAGAAATTAGGAAGAAGACTGGTAGCAAAGCTCTAAGGTGTCAGCAACGATGCGTACGTAAAAATTCAATGAAAGACGATCCTATTTGGTAACGAATGGGTAGCAGAAACTAAAGATGAGACATCATTGCAATCGATCGCATCGCTATGCACCGGCGAAACAATTTATAATCGACTGGACGGTTGCGCGGGGCGTCATCGAACAGAAAAAAGATGACTCCATCGACACCGCGCAACCTTTTACGTAGCGCCCGAAGGCGAAGCAGATATTTTCAATTCAGCAATCCATCGCGGTGGCGTCGAGCACCGGCGAGATACCGCCAGATTACCGCGAAACAACAGGCGAAACGGGAGAGTCTGGTGAAATAGAGGAGAGTGCTGGACTCGCCAGCCGACAGTTGATCAACCTGCAAAACGCGGAAGTCGAAGAGCGATGCGCGTACGTAATATTCCTGGTTCTTGGGTAACATCAAGCTTTCCACGATGCTCCTTCTCACACCGATTACGATAGCCGATCGATACGCAACTGGCGTAATGCTTCCTTCGAGCTTTCTTCACGGGCGAGTAAAGGGGACTTCGGCAAGGTGAATGGAGAGCTGCGGGGAGATGAATGGTGCAATCGTTCACTCGTGAAAGATGGACTCTTAAATGATGTCGATCATCTGTTCACGTATGTGAGAGTACGTGAGAGAGAGAGAGAGAGAGATTCTAGAAATTGGGCTGTGGCTAATGATGGGGATTTTGTGATGCACATTTTTGGCAATTCTGAATTCCGATTGGAACTTTTGGCATTCCTAGTTGCGTGTAGGGCCGGGGTAAGACCTTGAGAGGCCCTAAGGACTTAAAAGATTTTGAGGCTCCCTTATACAGGGTGGTCACTTCGATGCAATGTACGACTTCTTCGGCATTTCCGATAATTTGACTAAAAAGTGTTTCTAATAAAAGTTAGAGTTTAAAATTCAGAAAATTTCTATGGTCCTTATTATAATCCTTTCTCCTGATGCCCTAAGCACGTGCTTATTTTGCTTACTGGTTAATCCAGCACTGTGTGTATTGTGATTGGTACTAGGAATGTACCAATCGAGTGGGTTTTAATATAAATTAGTGTTTAGAGTAAAGGTGGGTAAAAGTTCGCAGCGGGTAAGAGTTCGCACCATGCGAATTTCATGGTTTGAGTTGTGACAGTTGCCAATGGTGATTGGCAGTCAATTGTAAATCAAGGTAGAGTCACTAATGTCGAATTTCGTGGCTGTGTTTCGGTTTGTTATCTTACAATGCGGTAAGTACTGAGTAAGTAAGTATTCGTTAGTTCTGATGTAATATTCTCATGTTTGGGAATCAATATTATTCCTATAAATTGATCAGTAAATATTTTAATAATATGCCGTCTGAAAGAGCTGAAATTCTTCTATTAAAAAGTGCTAATAGAAATTTTCAATTCTCCTCACAGATAACAGAATTGATTAAACAATGTAAAAATAGCTGTGGGGGCAAAAGTTCGCATAATGCAGTGGGACAAGAGTTCGCATGCGAACTTTTGCCCCAAAATAATTTGACGGGTGTTTATATCTTCATTAAACTTATTTTAATTCTAGAGTTTGCTAAATTTTGAGGTTGTGATAGTTGAGCCACGCTGATCTCAGCTTTTGATTTTTGTTATTAATTTTTAATCCGCATTTTTTGGATATTTCTCGTTGCGTTCTTTTACCCCATAACATGCGAACTTTTGCCCCACATAGCGGGTAAAAGTTCGCATTTGACACTTTTTGGAAATATTTATTTTATATAAGTTGTGACATGTAAATTTACATGAAGTCACTGCCTATCGAATAATAAGGGATAGTAGTTATTTCTCACAAAACGATATGACTATCAGTGTAATACCAAGGATTTTAGAGAAGTCTAAACTTTAAGTGCGCACTCTTGCCCCACATTACTCTACTGCCAATTGTTCTCAAATCTTTTCTAAAGGAGTTAGTAGAAAATTTAAGATATTGTGTGTAAAAGTTGGGGTTTACCAATGTTAGAGAAGAGCTACTGCATGGTCTAGTTTCTAGGTTCTCTGGGTAACTGATATAATTTCTCTCGGTACACATTTAAATTGCAAATAAACTTTGATTCTTTCATCCTAGAGTAAGGCTCTCGTTTTTCATAAGAATTTCAAATGTAATTACGAAGTTATTAAGCCAGTGACCAAACTATTTGAAATTGGAGCTCACTGTGCCAACAGTGACGTTCTCAGAATACATTTAATACGGACTGGCGAGAGTGCGTGCGTATACGCAATATTCTCGGGTCTTGAGCAACTTTAAGCCCTCCACGATGCTCGTTCTTAATCGAGACACTTGGTCGATGTGTACTGACGTAATCGTTCGTTAACTGTTTTTCGCCATTCACTGCAGGGCCCTACAGACCCAACATGCTTATTCACCTTCGTGTGCCTAGACCCTGAATATATGCACTAGTGTTTCAAATCTGCGCGGAATGTGTCCCTGGGTTAAGAATCGATATCGTTACTCTTTGGGTGCTGGGTACGCCTCTGAGTATGAATAAGAAACGTGACTAGAGGGTTTATACTATACATTATATTATACTTGTATAGATATGTACCATCTCCAGATCTCTTCAGATTTTCAGATTTCTAGGTATCTGTTCAAATTCCTGGATTCCTAGATCCTCAGATTCTCAGATCTGCAGAGATCTCTCAATTTCCAGATCCTCAGTTTCTTAGATCCCCAAATCTTCAGATCTCTAGATCCCCAAATCTCCAAATTCTCAGATATGTAGACTTCAAGATCTCCAAGTTGCTCAGATTCCTAGATCCTTAGATCCCTAGATCTCCAAGCTTCTCAGATTCCGAGATTCCCAGATCCCCAAATCTCAAAATTCTCAGATCTCCAGATCTCCAAATTTTTCAGATCCTTAGAACTCCAAATTCCCAGATTCTCAGATCTGCAAGTTCTACAGATCCTCAGATCTCCAAGTGCCTCAAGACCCCTATAGACCCCTAGACCCTCAGATTCCCTAGTCCCTATGGATCTCCAGAGCTCCACGCTTTCATCGAGTCCGAACGCCAACGAGAAGAGGAAAGTAGGGGAGAGAGCTTAGCCGTCGCACGATCTTGAAAATCGGTGGAGCGCGTGTCAACGGCCCCGAGGTAGGTATCGTTCCCGAGAAGAAACCCGGTTTCGCTCGCTTCGGATGCGCGAGTCACGCGCCAGGGATAGCGGGCCGCAGCTTTCTTCGCAAACTTTCACTCGCGCCAGTGACTGACTCCTACACGACACGCGGTGGGTTCAAGAACCCCGACGGACGGTAGGTAAATTCTAGCGCAGCGATTTCCTCGAGAGGCTCGTCTATTCGAGAGCGTGCTTGAGAAACCACCGCGTCTCGGCAGTGGTACCGGTCACTCACTTATTCTTTCTTCCCGCCACCATTACTCTTTTTTTCCTTCTTCCGCATCTCGACTCTCTTAAAAACATTCCTATTCACTCCCCTTTCGTTAATACAGGGGTTAAGGTAAATTAGAGCGTATGGAAGCTGGCGCAACAAAGAAAAAGTTATTATCCTACGTGAAGTTAAAAATAAAAAATTGATAAAATTCTTAGCAGAAAAAATTAATAAAATTCTTTATTGTCGGCACCTCTATAAGCTCCAAAACTTCGTCTCTTAAAACCGATAAGGCTCTGTATTTAAATCAACAATCTTTTTACTCTAGGTAATTAAGTCTCTAGATTCCGCAGAGTTTAAACTTAAACGCACCCCTCAACTGCTTACGTACACTTCCCCCAATAATTTCAGTTCTAAACCTCCATAACTATACAGCCTAAAATACGTTCCACGCCGTTATCTCGTGAACCACACAGATGTGCTCTAATTTCCAATCTACTACATTCTTCGGTACACAAAATCCTAAAACAAGAAACGTCACTCCCCTATAACAAACAAACCAAACTCCATTCAAACAGCCACACACGCGGTCATAGAACTCCAGCGAAATCGTATTCTACATCGAATTCATCGATCTCCCTGAACGGAATTCAATGCCAGAGTTCACCGCGGCGGGCCCAAGACTTCCGGCCGAGGGAAACGATTTTTACCCGTTCCGCGGCCGTTGTATATATGCGTGCCGGTTCGCGCATTATCAGGCGGTTCAACCGAGACACTTGAACTCCATAAAAAGGCACATCCGGGAAACCGCTGATTCGATCAATCGATCGGTTGCTCGTCGGCCCCGATGAACGGAAGATGGTGTAACGAAAGCGCCAAGGACTCGAATGGAAATGAAACGCTGACCCGATCCTCCGTTATCGGGCCCCCCGATCGGGATTGGGCCCAGGGTCGAGGCGGAGAGCATAGACCGGGCGAGAGGAAAGCCAGAGTGTCAAGAACCTTGATGCCAATGAATCCTATGATGCTGTACGCCAGAATTAGCCGCGCGAGACGGGAGGAGGCACAATCGTGCGAGGTCTCTTCGCCGCGGAGACAAAGATCGCCGGCTAGCAAGGATATTGCCACGTATCTGATCGCGTCATCGCCAGCTCTGTGTCACTCGCCTCTGTTACAAGGCGACGCGATCTCGGGCGATACAGTTCTTACTTTTTTAACGCTTTGCACGGCGCAGACTTTGGGGAAATGACTCTTTAAATTGGTCAGACATTTCTGAGTAATCGGCCCTGCTTGATACAGTTTTGTCCAGCTAGGTGAGAATCGTAACTTCTATAATGGTTATTGAATCTTCGCGAGAGTGTTACCAATGGACAGGCGAGGTTTTTTCCCATGGAAACGAGTCCCAACATGACATTACTCCGGGCATTTTTAATTATAGGAATTTGGGCATCAAATTTCGATTTTGATTAAAAGTAGTCAGAATGGGGTCGTGTTTGGACTCATTTTCATTGGAAGGATCTCGCCGATGCATTGCTGATAGTTTCGCGTGAATTTAATCGAGAATGTGGGAATTGAAACTTTCGTTGCTAGTTGGCTCGTCGATTAAGTATATACAAAGCGAATTTCAAGCTTTCGTTTGAAATAAATATTCGGAACTATCAGCGGGAAAGCACGCTGCAATCACTCGGCGCGGAAACATGGTCACGAGGTGCTAAAGAGGAACACGCACTTAGCTCGACAATGTTGAATCATGTGCCCTCGAGGAGGACAAGAGGAAAACAAGGAAAATTGTAATTCCACTCCGTTGAATGGGCACGTTATTCACGGCTTTGCTTTAGGAGATGTGGGATATCCTGCTTGATTATTCGTAGTTGAAGCAAAGTAGGGACTACATAGTCGCGGAGTTTTTTTATGCACCTCCGGCTGTGACAGCCTGCGAGTGCCCTAGAAATGTTTGAAGTGCAAGGATCGTTGAATGGAATTCGCGAAGAAGAGCTGGTTGGTGTCTCACACTGTGTCAATTCGTGCCAGCGAACAGCAAATATGTTTGAACTTACTCGAAGCTTTCCCTGCGTCACGTTAGTCTTTGTAAGACAGAATCTGACTCACGTTTCCTTAAACCTCTGCCTTATCACCATCGCCACTACAAAATTCCTCAAAAGATTCTGTGGAATTTCCTTAAAGCAATCTATTTCTATCAGTGGCGCAAGTAGAGAAGAAGGGCCCCAAAGAAGGGGCTTTGTAAAAAGAAAAGAAAACTGGACTTTATTCTTTAAATAAATTTTTATAATCACCCTAATGAATTTTATCGACTTTGCATTAAAAATATTTTTATCCCCTCAACTTGGCTCCCCCAAAATTAAATCCTGAGAAACAATTTCTTTTGAAAAGAAACGATTTCTAAGCGAAGAGTTCAGAAGACACTGACGTCCCCGACGCATACGAATAAAGAAGCGAATGTAAATATGTGTGCAAGTCACGCGACACCGCGAAAAAGGAGCATTGCTGATTAAACCAAGGTAAAGTCGAGAGCGTAAGATAGAGGGACGAAGTGTGGACTCTGATAAAATTTCAAAAGATTCGAGTTCGATTAAATTGTGATCAAAGTAAGTATTGATCGGCAGAATCCAACGCGCGCGTGCGAGAAGACTTGAAAAAGGAATCCATAACAGCGAGCAAAAAGCCTGATGCTAATCCCAGCCAGAGGAAACACTGGTGTATTTGCATAAGCACGATTGCCGCAAGACAGCGGGATAGTTACGTGTATCGTATTGCGCACTGCCAACTATCGTAATCATATTTGTAGCAAACGGTTAATGCGAAACCGATTCGTTCCTTCGGGAACCTTCGGACACCCTCTGCCATTCGTTTCCAGCGGGGATCCTTAAAAGGCCAATCCCTCTGCCGCAAATACCTAACTTGTTTCGGCAGCTAAAAAAGTAGCGGACTTTTCAAATACTTTTTTTTTTAAACCGCGTTCACTATCGTACTGGTTATTTCTAGACAGCTCGAAGGACAGCCGGTCTTTCTCGCGATTTACCAATGAAACCAGCCAGCCACCTGATATTTTCGGAGTTCAATGGCCGAGCATTTGGCGACGCCGACATACAGTAGGAAACGGCGACTTGCTACAGCGATTTCAAAAAGGAATCGAGCTTAAACCTTGTGCAACGAATGCGGAGCCATTTCGTTCCAACTGCGACAAAGTCGGTCACGATGTTATATTTGTGTCGGCAATGGCACAAAATATAGTATAAGATGCCGAAATCGCAGTAAATTGATTTGCAAAAATCATACTGGAGACACACTATTTTAAAATAGACCGAACCTGTGCGCCGATAACATTTACTTTTAAGTTTTAAAAGTTCTTTACGGTCGAAATTCTAAATCATTTTATTTAAAATGGATGGCGAAACGCTCACACCTACTTCTTTAACTAAGGAAAGTTTTTACACGTCGATACTAAGACAATTTGGACAAGAAACCTTAAGGAATCTCAAGGACCTTTCAAACAACAGATTAAACCTAGTTAAGATAAAAAAAAAAAATAGACCGAACCTGTGCGCCGATAACATTTACTTTTAAGTTTTAAAAGTTCTTTACGATCGAAATTCTAAATCATTTTACACACTTATATTATGTATCAAATGGACATAAATAATTTTTTGTATGTATTTATAATTTTAATTAATTCCTTCATTTTATATTCAATTCCTTGAATTACGTGAAACCCGTATACAATAGAAATGTCGCTAGGGGTCAAAATGGCCCTGTATTCGTCTCCAGCGACCATGCCCACCATTCGTCTTCCGGGGGTTAAAGTGTAAAAAGGTAAAAACTCATGGGCATCGACGATTCCTAGAGCATCGGTTTATAATAGTTAACGGTTTTGTACAAATTGCGTATTTCTTACACAAAGAACTGTTTACAATCTTCTTACACAATTTGAACTTTGATCTTCCAGGTTCACCAGCGAAGCGTCTTGCCGCGCTTCTCGAGAACCACTTAGCTCCACTGTTTATCTACCAAAAAGAAGCTAATCGTCCTGGACTTCCGTTATTCCGCGCATCGATATCCATCGATTCCCGCAATCGGGCTCTCCTCCGTCGAGAAATCCCTCCCCGACCACGTCCATAGGAACCACTCCTAAGCGCGGAAGGAGCGCTCGACTGTTATCGGGGCAGGAGGTGAACGAGAAATGCCCCGCGCCTAACGCAATATCCTAGATAAAAGAGAGGCTTACACGCGCGCCTGGACTCGGGAGGTTCTGGGAGGTGGAACGAACCACGCGTTTCCTAATTATACCAGCGTTTCAAAATCCCTGCAGCCGATGAACCAATATGCTTTTCTGGCTTGCAACATTCCCCGTCCTCCTCTCCCGCCCTGGCGCCCCTCTAGCCCCCGGCTCTATCGCTCGCTGATCTTTCCTTCTCGCTTCTCGTTATTCTACGCGCGGGAGCAGCTCGCCGAGCGGCAGGAATGCGAGCGCAAGGCGCGATTGGCCAACGCCGCGCCGACACGACACACACGGCGGCCGCGCGGCTCGCGAGAACCCCGGGCTGGCTGGCTCTCCTCGGTTCCTTCTACCCGTGGCTTTTAATCGGCGCCTGTGTGCACGCAACCCGCGAGACACCGCCGCGCCGGTATACACACGCCCGGTCGAGTCCTCGCCCGTCTGACTTTCGTGGTGGTTGCTGCGCGTGCGCGGTTGCCCCTCGAGAGCCTGCACGCTGGCCACCGTTCCGACACGCGTGTGGGTGTGGGTGCGGGTGCGTCGTATCGCGCTCGCCGCCGCGCCGTCACGTTTAGCCCGCGCGCGAACACGCCTATATAGCGAATAGCTGGACGTGGCGTGGCCTGGCGTGCCGCGGCCCGCTCGTTCCTCGAATTCATTCCGCTCGCCCGTTGGCCGACTCCGCGCGCTTCCTGGGAGGATTCTGATACGAGGAATCGGACGTCGCGTAGCGGAGGTGGCAGTGTCTCGCGGCTTCGACAGATGTAGGTGGATGTAGGGTAGCGATTTACCTGAGGCCCACTCGAGTGGCGCGTGAAGCGACCAACCCTGGGAGGTGGAAAAGCCACTATCATAGGGCTGCACTGGGTTTGGCTACATTCCTCTGAATAACCCAGGGCCTTTCAATTTCTTAGATCGTTAATGAGACGGTTGGAATTAAGAGTTGATAATAGAACGGAATTCATTGAGCGTGGGCGGGTGATTATTGTGCTCGGTTGAGTGAAGGGGAAGTTAATTTATGTAGGCGCGCGAGTACCTATTTTCCAGGGGAGTACCTTCTACGCGCGAAGGCGCGAAAGAATTACAGGCGAATATGGAAATGAAACGAATCCGAACTGGTTTTCCATGGCTCTGTAACCGCGTGGTCCTCTCACTCGCTCGAGGAATGCCACAAACGATACGTGGGCGTAGCGTATCGTTAACAGTCGCGTCGAATTAGCAGCTAGTTTGTCACCCCGAGTGCTCCCCGACGTTCTGTGAGCTAGACGAGCGCGCCTCTATCGATACCTTGCCCCCGTTCTTACAGAGAAATGCAAATAAATCAATAAGCCGCTAGCGTTTCCTCTGGGAATTATGAAACCTGAGCGAGAACAGTCTGCTTTGCCACCAACACCTCAGCGACCGGTGTAACTTGCGCAAAACTTGCGACACGAAACTTCGCCTCCATGCAAATTTACTAATCTTTGCGAAATTCTTCAAGGATCGCGGCACCAAAAGATCTCTGCGTAAAATCTCTATATAGGGGAGACCGGGGCTAGTTGATACAGAGGCAGGTTGATACAGACGAATTATCTCGACACCGTATATATGTAGCTTCGTTTCAATGGGATATGTGAAAATTGTTGATAAATTCTTTCCTACGATCCAGCGTACGTGGGTGTACCTTGACGTTAGCAATCGTGTTTTAACTGTTTTCGTTTATATAAAGAAAAAGTAAATAGTTGTGTTCACTTTCCAATCCGTCTTGAGACGATATAAAGAATTTTATAACCCGAAGTAATTTGGCATCATATTGAGTCTTTTGAAGGTAAGGTAATTACGTTTTGTAATTATGTTTATATGCTCTACATTTTTTTATGGACATGTTTATGCATAATGACTTCCTGTGGGGTAAGTTGATACGGTTTCTCTGGGGCATGTTGATACAGTATATTAATTTTCCCCGACTACTTTTAATTGAATTTTTTCTTTATATTTCTTGGAAATTGGGTTGAAATTATATCAAAAAGACAAATCGTGGCGAAATATCGTAGGATGTTTTGGAAAAAGCGTGTGCCGAAATAGAAAAAGACTCAATATTATTAAGGCCATGCACAAAAATATACAATCATGACACAATGAGTTTATTAAGATATAGTAACAAAAAGAAGAAGACACCTCATGTTAAACTGGGATATTCCAGACATAAAAAAATGAAAATAAAAATGTTTTTCTAGATATGTATGTTTAAAAATCTGTTTGATCTTTGAACTTTTGACTGTTGGAAAGGTATTTAGATTGAAATTATATTTTTCAAATTTATTAGTTACTCGTTAAACAGATATTTTAAAGATGTATCAACTTGCCCCGCAGTGGGGTAAATTGATACACTTTGCCTTCGTCCAAATAACATTTTTTCATTCATTTTGTATGTACTTTCTCAAGTTTTCGCTTACTATATATTAAAGAGGAAGGACCAATTTTAGCATATTTGTTATTAAGTAATTGATTCAAACAAAAATGAGAAACAATGAAAACTGAAAAACGTATCAACTTGCCCCGGTCTCCCCTACTGGGTAATTTAAACACTGGCTGTCGCTGTTACGATTTTCAACTGCCGCTAGATGTGTTATTTCATATTTATCAATGACTAGCGAAAGAGAGTACCTAATTAAGAACTTTTATATCTGTTTTTTTTTAAAGTAATTTTTGTAATGCAACCTTTGTTTAATGAACTATGTATGTATATTTTTTGTTTTTGGCATTTGCGTGGATAACCTTTGTAAGTAAAAACCAAGTTGATATCTAATCGGGCCTAAGAGGTACCTATTGCGGAGTCTGAGAAAATATATGTTACCCCTGTTCACCCCCCTGGGAATGGAATTTCAAAAAATCCCTTCTTATCGGGCACCTACGTCGTAAGGAATATGCTCTCTGAATTTCATGTTGATGAATCAGTGACTGACACAACGATTTTTTTTATATACCTATACATAGGAAACAGAAGATAAACCTGTACCACTGAAATATCTATTCTATGTTCAATATATAGGTTTTTCTTGAACCAGAAACTTGGAAGAGATTAGAAGTGAGAGTAAATTTTCTCGAAAACGAGCGACTAGCTAATTACTAGAATCTAAAATAACGATTACTACTAACTCTTCAGGGCAATGTATGTGTTATCCAATCTGTGCAACTTAAATCTACCAACCTAAATTTACCAGAATTGAAAATACAGAATAATCTATACGTTATGGATACAGGGTAAACAAATTTGAACGTGGAAGATGGTTTCATGTAATACATCCCACTTTAACTTTTTTCTTTCTTTTTTTTTTAGAAAAATCGATGCGTTCGCGACATATGGTTCCTTTTAACGAGCAGAATGATATGATTTAAAAGAAATTTAAAATTAATTTTCAATACTGCAAGCAAGTATTTTCTACAAATGTCCACCGATTCTAGATTCACCCGCGAAAGCAGTGAGCGATCACTTTTTCAACACCCTGTACACGCGCCTCTTTAGTACGCGCTCAAGACTCAAGACCACAACGTCTGATTCGAATAAATGTAAGGGAACAGAAAGGCATGGGAATCTTTGCGTTAACATCGCCCGCTGATAATGAGTATGGGATTATTTAAGATCGCCGCCCTGAACCGGCGATCTGATCAACGTTCTTACCTTGCTTCGTCAGCGAAGACGAACTTCCTGAGCTTCAGGTCTCTGAGCACGACCCCGTACTCGTGGCACGTGGCCACGGCCCTGGCCGCCTGCCGGAAGAGACGCCTGGCCTCCGGTTCCCGCAGCCTCCTGCGCGCCCTTACGTAGGCGTGCAGGTCGCCGTGGTGGCCCTCCAGCAGGAGGTACCGCCGACCTCCAGATGCCTCCACCACGCCCGCGACCCCGCTCGCCGCTCCGGTGCCTCCTAATCGGAGGTGGGCCTGTAGCAGCGCCTCGCAACCTTTGTCGCCCACGGTCAACGCCTGAAATTCAGGAAAACGGTTGCGTCACTACAACGCTGCCCGTACACCGTAGCCAGAGGGATTAGGAAATATGTAACCGCCGTGGAAGGAGATCTCGTGCCTCGCGCGTGACAAAGGGGACCGATTATATCCCGGGCGAACGATGGCCATGGTACGTCTAGCCCGTTTACGGAGCCGTTCCTCGATTAGCAACGTTCCTTCTGTATGCCAACCTTAGAACGACGCTGTTATAGCACGCGTATGCGTGAGAGTATGTTACGGGTCAAAATGGACCCATATGGTTGATTGGTAACCGATTGGAAGTGCAAGGGTTAATTAGGTACGCCGGGAATGTAGTGAAGTGATAAAGTGTAAAATGAATGTTAATGCCTCTATCACTCGCTGTCTGAGTCATTGCTTCACGCCCTATGCCTGCCACAACGTATTAGGGGCCATTCTTAAACGAGGCATTGAGAGCAAACACAGACTAACCCATATTTTTTGCGAAAATGAGTTAGTAGTAATAATGTATTCCAATAGACTGCACCTACTAATCATATAAAATAGGAAAAATTAATTTTTTATCAATGTGGGTTAGTCCGTTTTTGCTCTCAATGCCTCAAGTTACGTAAGGGGAATTTGGACGATTTCTCACCCCCTCCCTCCCCAAGTATGCCAATCCATCAGATTTTATTTTCCAACCCTCTCCCTCCTTCCTTACCAAATATTCCTTATTTCAGTTATTAAAATTCTTCCACAGATTTATATAATTCATTTACCTACGTTTCGCGTGTGCGATAAAACGTAATTTTTTGGGGCTACTCATGTATCAAATTAGGTGAAGAAAATATTACGTACTAGCTGGCCCGTTACCCGGTTTCACCCGGGAATTATTTATCATGTTTCCAAAATAAAAAAGCGTAAAAAATAAAATAAATAGCCTATAATCTAATCTAGGACGTATGTAATGTATATTCAAAATTTCATCGAAATCCGTTCAGCCGTTTAGGCGTGAAAGGAGGACAAACAAACAGACAACGTTTCACTTTTATATATTAGTAAGGATAACGTTACCTGACTTCCTCAACCCTCTTTATAAGAGAACGTAAGAAATTCGCGACCCCTTACATAATTTAAGAACGACCCCTCATGCGTACATATAATTTCTCCCCTCAATGACCAATCTTAAACTCATCTTTTCGAATGAAATTTACCCACGGCTTGGTCCACCATTTGTACGAGCTGGCCCCTGTATGCAAATCCCCTCTGTTCGATAATGCCCGCCGAAGTTCTAAAGGGTCGCTGCTTCTAGACTCGTGGAACTAGCTCTTGCAGAGGTCCCCAAGGAACGAGGTCCATGTGGACGCTGCGCGCGCGACGTTCTCAATAACGCGCACAATATCTGCCATTGTGCTAGATAATTGTACGTTAGCATTGACCGGCTAATACGGATATCCGCGGCGAGCAGACAATACAAGATGTATCCGGATCCCTCGAATGAGCGCTTTATGGTCCCGGCTCGCACATTCCCGTTTCCGCTCGGATCACACAAGCGCGCCCCCTTTTTTTCGACACTCTTGCAATCGTTGGCTCGTGAATTATTCTTCCCAGCTGCATTAATTAATCTGCTCGATAAATTCTACTGGTGACAGATGCTGAAACCGCGTTGCAAAACGCGTCTCCCACGGTCGCTCGGGCACTCGGAGCTTTTAATTGGCGTTCGTCGAGAGGTGCGAGCAAATCAGAAGTCGATAGATAACGGAGACTCTGTTTGTTGGTCCCTGTTTTATCAGTGATTTTTTTGTAACATGGGAGTGGGGCTCTGGTAAAATTGAACTCGAGGATGCTCGGCTAGTTGTCGTTTGGATGATTAATTTAAAACGAATGAATCATTCATCCTTTGAGCTATTGTTCGGATTGGATCGTTATGTAAAATAGTATTCTGGTACTGCCTTTCGCGGCTCTTTAATAGGTATATCAAACGCCTTCAGTGGCTCGAGAAAATCATCTAACCGTTCAACCTAGATCAACTGAAATATGTATTAACAATGGATATTCGCAATTACGCTACAGAATCCGTCAAATTATTTTTCAAATCATTTATTACCGCTCTTAAAACGCTATAATTCCCCTGCCTTATCTTCCTCCTTTACTATCACATCTTGACCATTCGTGTAACAATAAATCGCTACCTGGAAATGGTTGGATTAATAAGAGTTCAGCAAACAGTTGAAAGTGTAACCAGTTTCACTTTGATACCAAGCATTCGGACCAGAGATGAAGGGAATTAAATCGACTCGATAATAAAGAATTGCCCACTATCTAACGTTAAGCATCGATTCCACAATGGAAGCAACGATTGCAAGGCCACATATCCTCGCCTCCTCGTATGCTGATCACGGTCAACGTTCAAGGTCCGCACAACCGCATGTCCGGCTACTGGATACTCGAGGAACGGGGTTTTTTCTAGGGGCAAGCTTAATTACTCTAATTAGCGACTAAACCTCGCGGCTAATCGATCAACCACTACTAAACTCGCACACACACGCACACATACCCACCAGTTTATTTTCCAAGCATGATACAATAATTCGTTTTATAAACACTTCCCGTAATGTGGTTTCACATTTCGTAAATGTGGTGTAGCTGCTACATCAGAGATTGTGGGGTGATTTTACCCTAAATCGTATTCAAGCAATATTGTATCGTGGAAGTGTTGGCTAATGGATACAGAATATTAGATTCAACATAAAAGTTTCGTATAGTATAAAATTACTTATCACTATTTAGCATTATTTCTTCAAGACCATAAGAATTTAGATAATAACAAGATTGAAGCTGAACCTTAGAACACAGAGGCTCGTTACTTTTACGACTGGCAAAGCTTTTGGCATTAGGCATTGCACAGGGCATTAATGTGTACTAATTTTCCTAAATGAAATATCCTCTGCCCGGCCAAAAATATTTCGAGAACCATAAAGGCAATCGGTTCTTACCTCAAAAGGGTACACGAGTAAGCTTAGCGACTGGAAGTTTTCCCGAGGGGGTGTGCTCCCCCGATTTTACTTCTTTCTTAGAATTATTTTCCTCGCCAAACGATAATTAATTTCTTCGATTCCGTATTTTCTCTTATTTCTCAAAAAGGCGCTGCAGATTTGGGTGGTAGTAAAAACAGTATCCGAAAAGGTTGACACGATATCTTGCACCGTTGGTTCTTCAACGATTTATAAGCTGGTTTGCTATATAAAGCTATTAACCGACGAACAAATTTGCAATGTTGTGTGAGAAAAATAAACTCTGGGGAGAGTGGTGAATTTTACGAACCTTCGTGTTAGAAGAATATTGAATAACGTTTTGTGTCCCAGGGTAAAGATGCAAGCTTACTTTGAGATGAATATGAATGGATTGTGGGTTAGGTTACCTTGCATCCATTGTGTATCGAATTATCCACCAAGGAAGCTGTGCAATTTGCGGCTGTCGGGGAGATATTTTTTAGCCCAGTGCACAAAACGGGTCGATAAGGGGGCACACGAAATGTTGGCTACTTTTGAAACTTTGTTCGTCCGGCCGTTCATCTCGCGTGTCGAAACCTGACACGGTTTCGAAAGCCTCGAGTCCCATTAGTTTAATAAGGGCACAGTGCGTTCTTTACGAAACCGAGCCCCCGTGCCGATCGATCGCTACTTTTCAAATGCCCCAACACATCTATCAGAGACGAGTCACTGCGTTTTCTATGAAAAATACCAATATTAGATATTTTAAATATATCGACCACCACTTTAGGGGATATTAAAAATAATCGTCGATAAAAATCGTCGGATGGAATTGTTTTTTTTTTTTTAATAATAATATTTTTTAAAGGGCACTACCTTTTGGTACAGAAATAAATAATAAACAAAGTGTAGAATTATTAAGAAATACATAATATAGGATAAGTATATATATTAGAATGTTTATTTCGCTTGTTTATTTTGCAATTTTTCTATTTCAGCTTGTATTATTTGGGTAACGATTCTTATCGATTGCTTTTTTTCTCTTGTTATGGTGGCGAAAGGGAAATGATATGTATATGTTTCAAAATATGTGTAATGATATTTCTGTTGCCTCAGCCGCGGAAAAGTCCAAGTTTTAATCGCCTCGCGCTGTTTCGTCAGTTCACTAACGCAACGAGTATTTTCACAAGGTCTTTCAAATTTGCCTTTCGGTTGCGCCACGCGCCTTCCGTTAGACTGACACATCGAGTAATTTATGGTTTTCGTTGCACGGAAGGGAGAGGGGCAGGGGGCCGAAGATCTTAGGACCCCTGGGCGAATCATAAACGCGACAGAAATTACAGTTCTCTTTACACCTCGGAGCGCGAGCCTGTGGCTTTTAAATGTGATCCCAAAAGGCAAACACCGGTCGCATGCTTTTCAAACGTGTCTGAACAAAGCGGTTGCCACACAGTCTCCAGCGAACGTTTCCCATCGGAATCGCCGATGCTTTCTTTACAAAATTCTTTGCACAATTGTGTTCGGTTACGTCACTCTGTCTGAGCGTACTCGGAGCTGGTACGGGCGCTTGGAAGGTTCAAATGCTCGAAGGCTACTGTAGTGGAATTGGATCGAAGTGAATGGGATCAAATTTGAAGTTCAAGGGAATTGATTAGGAATCGAATTTCAAAATCCAATGCAGCCGAGTGCAAACTGAAAGGGATCTGAATTGCAATCGAATACAAACTCGAAGGAATTGAATTACAATCGAATTCAAATTCCAAGGAATTGACTTGCAAAGGTAATTCAAATTCCAAGGAATTGACTTGCAAAGGTAATTCAAATTCCAAGGAATTGACTTGCAAAGGTAATTCGACCTCCGGGGAATTGACTTGCAAAAGTAGGCAATTGAAACTCCAAGATAACCCAATTGCAATCGAATCCAAGCTCCAGTGACATAAAAAACGAGCCAAATTCGAACTTGAACCGAATCGAAAGAATTATACTCTGCCTCCAATCGGACACAGATTAACCTCGACTTCGAGCTCTACCGAACACCCAAAAATAAAAATCAAATATAAACAAACTTCAAACTCTAACCCAGGGATGGGCAAAAAATTATTTGAACTAAAAATTCCACACACAAATTTTTATTTCAAATAATTTTTTGTCCATCTCTGCAGTCTAACCAAACAAAACTCAATCTCCACGTCACCTCCGATCTCCTCAAACAGAACTCAAGCTCAAACTCAAATCGCAAAAAAAAAAACGAACTCAAATTTCAATAGAACCGAAACTCCAATGAAAACACCAATTCCAGCCCTTCCCAACACCCTTCTCCTGCTTGCACGAAAACACCCCAAGCATCAGCATCCACAAAAACCCGCTGCAAGCTGAACTTGCGAAACGGTGGACGCGGCGGTCAATTAAATTAAAGCCCCGGCCCTAGCTCCGCGAGCGATTATCAATAACGGGCAGGCAGCGGCGATATGACGAAGTGAAGGCGAGGTGAGGCAAGGTGCAGCCTTGTATTTGTTCGCCAGTCGGTGATGTAAGCGGCGCATTGTATAACGTGACGATTGTAAAATGTTAATGGAAACGCGGCGGCGTAGCAGCTGCCACGGTGAGAACGCGTGGCGCACACACGCGTGCGACATTCACGTGCAGACGCTCTCGGCGTGTGTGCGGGCGAGGGTTACGTGGCGCCATCGGGTCTGTCGAATCGCGATATTAAATTATTCGCGGTACGGGGCTGGCGCGCTATTTCCGCGCAATCGAGACGAGGAGGCCCGTGTTTATTTCCGGAAAAGGCGATAACGTTATCAGAGCAGGCGCTAGGAAAACTTACGACGCCGCGGTCGCGAGTTATTTATGGTTAGTGATGGCTAGAACCGTGATTTGTGAATCACGAGTGATCCGATCACGTTCGTTCCCAATCACGGTGATTTTTCACAGTGATCCGTGATTTTCGTGATCGCTTCTGATTGGTGCAGGCAGAACAGTGATCGCTTCTGATTAGTGCAGGCAGAACAGTGATCGCTTCTGATTGGTGGAGAGTATGACTGCTCTTTGCACGCTTCCACATAACCCCAATTTCTAATTTCTCTCGAAACATTCTCAAGTCGTCACTGTTCTTATAGAATTTCAGTTGTACACTTTGAACCAATGTTATCGTTCTTGATCTATTTAAATTAACGAATATTTATTCACTTTAGTTAAAAAGTATAATGCATATGTGAATACTTTTAGCCAATCAAATCAGTGCGTCCATACATTGACGATTTATGAATGTTATACTATGGGCGGTATTTTCAGTCGTTGCTTATCCTTAAACAAATGCTTAAGCATTCGGCATCCTTTATTAGCTACTAGGTTAGTAGAAGATGCCGCATGCTTAAGCATTTGCTTAAGAATAAGTACCGACTGAAAATACCGCCCTATATATTCGCTGAATTAGCACATTTTGACTATAACACAAGCTATATTGAAGTATTTTATAAAACATAATTCAATCATGATCAAGAATTAAAGATCACAGTATTCACAGTGAACAACTTCACTCGAGGTAAGAAAATCACGATCACCGTCGTGATTTACGTTAAATCACGACCGTGATCGTGATTCTGCGATCATGGTGATAAATCACCGTTAGTGATTTTGCACTCCATCCCTATTTATGGTGATACGTTTCCTCTGTTGCGCGCATCCCAATCCCGGAGGCAGCGGGGAGGGAATTATAGGTTGAGGGACGTTTTAGCGGATGCCAAGAGGGTGGGAGATTGATGGCGGTTAATTAACATTCGTCCTGGGAACATCAATTTTCATGTTCAAGTAACATGTACTTTGAAATAAACTTGTTTTTATCGTGGGTGAATTAACTCCCGCCGTATTATCAGCACGAACATTTAAAAGTGAGATTCATCTGCTGTGTGGCATGAGACGAGGCATTGAGAGCAAACACGGACTAACCCACATTTTTTTGCGAAATTGAGTTAGTAGCAGTGACGTATTCCAATAGGCTGTGCAAATCATTTAAATAGGAAAATTTATGTTTTTTCAGTATGGGTTAGTCCGTTTTTGCTCTCACAAGGGAACACCGCGAACCCGGACTCGCCGATTGGACCGCAACATTGTGGGTTCTAAAGCCGCGTATTCACCTGTGCATTCGCCCCGAATGTGCATTCGGCGCGCATTCTTCGCGCATTCGGCGCGCGTTCGGTGCTCGGCGTGCATTCGGCGCGCATTCGGGAATCGTGCAGTGTTCATTCACAACAGTCCCTATAAGCACCGATCCAAAGAACGAGGAGAAAAGTCTGTATTGTATACAGTGCTAAAAAAAAAAGGATAAAAAGAAGAAACGTTGGTGGACGAGGAAAATATATACCGTCAGGTGCAACGAAACATTTCTACGTGATTTAAATGCTGAAGTGGGAAGCAACCAATTTCAAAACTTCACGAGGATGTTATCGGAAGATTTTTTTATTATATTAAAATATATTCGCGATAAAATTGCAAGACAAGATACTGCCTACAGAAAAGCGATTATGCCGGAAGAAAGATTGGCAATTACTTTAATATCATACCACAGTTGTGGTGCTTTTCTTAATTTTCCTCTTTTCCCGTCTGTACGAGCTTTTTAGACTCTCCACTTTCCTCTTGCAATCTTCCGCCTCCGGTCCGATCTCTTCGGCAATTGTACACCACGCGTCGTCCATTTTTAAAGTATCGAAATAACGCGGGTGTCTGGAATTCCATAAGGATTCGTGTTTCTCGAATACCTCAAGGAGCTTGAGACAAATTTGCGGCGTCCACTCCATCATGGTGTCGTTCGGACGCGAATGCACGCTTTGATGGACCGCCAGCAAGCGGATCGGCCCGAATGGCCCGGCGAACGCTCGGTTCGCAATCGCCTCGATCTCGGTCCATACATTGTATCTGCACTCGTCGTTTGCCGCTCCCCGAATGCAAGTCGAGCTCCGAACGCGCGCCGAATGCACGCCGAACGCGCGCCGAATGCGCGCCGAATGCGCGGCGAATGCGCGCCGAATGCACGCCGAATGCACGTTGACCACTGAACGCGCGCCGAACGCGCGCCGAATGCGCGGCGAATGCACGCCGAATGCACGTTGACCACTGAACGCGCGCCGAACGCGCGCCGAATGCGGGGAGAATGCGCGGCGAATGCACGCCGAACGCGCGGCGAATGCACGCCGAACGCGCGCCGAATGCACGTCGAGCACCGAACGCGCGCCACACGAGCAAAAAATCGGTGCGCGCCGAATGCACATTCGGGGCGAATGCACAGGTGAATACGCGGCTTTAGAGTGACTCAAAACAAGAACAACGGTGTGTGTCATTTGGGCCCCATCGCCCTTTAACGGGGCGAAAACTAACCTCAAAGTCAAATTGGCACTTCCACTTTTTCGCGTATAACTCTCAAAGTACAACAGACTGAAAAAAATGTTTCAAACAAAAGTTTAATGGTGCAATAAGCGCTACAAACTGCCCACAAAGTTTAGTTCCAACCGGTGAGTCCGGGTTCGCGGTGTTCCCTTGTCAGTGCCTCAAGTGCAAAGGTCGAAAATAAAATTGTACGATATATATTTTGTATACATTGTACTATTGTAATTTTGAACTCTACTCTGTTAAGTAGGTTATTCTGATATTTTTAGACTTCGCCCGTAATAACAATGAATGGTACATTAAGTGAAGAAGCAGGAAACCTCAAAATTGGTATTATATAATGCATAGCAATCTTTACCGTTTCTTTTGGCATAGAAATTTGCACAGATCAGATATATGCAAGATCACATGCAAATGCGCCATACAATAGCTGAGAAAAAGCACTCGGAAGCAGCTCGATTGTTACCATTACAAGTTACGCGTTGATATTTAAACAACTACTGTAAATAATTTTTTTCCTCCAGCAAAACACTGCCAGAGATAAATCCAGTTAGGTACGCGGGCAAATCTGGCGACGAGTCTGCCAGTGGAAGCCTCGATCGACTGTAAACGTATCAGCGAACCGTTACGTCGCAACGTTTCATTGTATAACTGCCGTTCTAGTGGAAACCGTGCGCAGCTGCAGCGTGCAACGTATGTACCGTTGCAGTAGGTGCAATTATGCCAACGCCTGGCTCGCGGGTGAACTCTTATGTTGCTCTGTTTACACGCCCGCAGCTCTTGCGCGCTTAATTATTCACCATCGACTCGAGACACCTGCTATCTAACCCTTCGAAGATTAATAAATTAATAATCAACATCTGCGGCGATTTAACTCTACTTAATCCACTTAATCCTCTCGATTGCATCAATCTAACAATCCCTCCCTAAAGCCAGTTAACACCTCTCGCTTGAAGCAACGAACTACCCCCAAAAATAGAATTCGAGAGATTAATTTAACCCTTAACTGGTATCCTGGGGTCGGTCATGACCCCAAGCACGCAAAGTTCGCTGCAAATTTTTCGGTTGTCCAGGTTTGTAAACTGAATTTCTAATTAATTTTATAATAATAGTTTAACTTTCTACGCTTCTATTATTTTATACATTACCTACCAACAAAATATTCATAGAGATTGGATCTAGTGTCGACTTTACAAATTTCTGTGTCCTGTTTTACTTGGGGTCTGCCACGACCCCAGTATACCAGTTACGTTTGAAAAAAAACAGTATACCAGTTAAGGGTTAAGCAGATTAAAAATATCAGCGCCAAGGTCTACTTCGGTAATTACTGCCTTTTCTTCCTTGACCCGAGGAAAAAGGACACGATCGAGACGGGGCAGTAGTTTCGAGACCCAAGCGGAGTAGATGAACACTTTGCAGTTAATTGGAGAATCGAATTAGCTCGTTGATGCGAGCTGACGGTCGTGTGCTATCCAGAGCGCAAGAAACGCTCGTAAATCTGTCAACGAAGTGGACAGCGCATTCGAAAGCAGAGGGGGACAGCGGAAAAGAAAAGCGCGCGTGCGACGCGACGGTGTCGTTATGCAGAAACACGAACGTGATAGGTGTAAGGTAGAAAACCGTGACGAATCGCAGGTGGAATTAATATTGCAGCGAATCCCGCGAAATCTGAATACGCGGGAGACTTTCTAATTGCGGGGACATTGTGACTCGGTTGAAATTTCTGGAACTCGTTCCCCGATGGTTTTTTTCTTTTTGCTGCACTTGCACCCGGAAGATCGGTCGCACAAGTGCATGAAAACCTCAAATAAATTGCCACGAATTACACCGGCGAGATGTTACGTCAACAACCTAGAAGAAGGTTTAGTATAGCGGAAGCGACGACTGCACGATCGGTTACGACGGTGCAACGTCTTGTATAAAAGCAGGGGTTCTCAAAGGGGAACGGCGAAGAACGGCAGTGTCCTCGCACTGAAGTAACCAGCCGCGATTTCTTGTAATTGTGCTGGAACGCCGGTAACGGGGACTGAAAATCGACGGGGAAAGTTTAAATGAAAAATGGTCCCCGCTATAAATTTTAAACGATTTCACGAAGCATAGAAAACCGTTCAATTTTCATTCTAAGTTTTTATATCTAGCACCATAGTTTTTAAGTGACAACTTTTCAGTGATGAATATTTCTTAAACTCCATTCCACCTTGACTGAAAATAAAAAAATGGCCGAAAGATCAATTTTCCGTAATTGGAGCGGCTGTAATTGGCAATCGATGAAAATCCCATGCTCTGTACTTTGAATTTAATCAGAAGAAGAGTAGAAGTCACGGAAGAGAATTCTATGGAAGTGGGAAAAAATAATGGTGTACAAGAGACGACGGAAGGAAGGTAGACGAGTTGAGAGGCACTGGCTCGATTCGCATTTCTGCATGGTGCAAGCACGCTGGTAGGTAGAAGGACAAGAAAAGAATTCTTTTACTAGCGCGAGCTTGGTCCGACGCTTTACGATCCTGAAATGTTAATGCCACGATGTCTATAAGGAGATACTATAAAGACCATTGTGCGCGGTTACAGCCACTCGAGATACGAGGGTTTAAAGGATTAACGAAATACAAGTTGGGGCTACGCGGAAACCGCTGACGCTGATCCATCATTCTCTTGTTTGCAACGCCGCGGCTTGCAAACCTTTTCCCTGAACAGCTTTATCTTTTCCACGAGAAATTTGCATAATTATCCGAGATACCACATATTTAACCCTTTGCACTCCGACTTATTGGCTCATCAATCTTCCACAGATCAGTTGCTCAACGCTGCACTTACGAAATACCGCTCCTCGGAACATGAAAAATCGGCGGTTCGTTTAATTCTGTTTTCAAAATGTTGTACAATGTGTGATTTATTTGAACATTTGGGGTGCATGTCAATTGTACCGAAGTAGTTTGCGCAGCGTGAAAAGGTATAGTTGTATGTACAGTTTCATTTAAATATTGGGGCACGTTCGGGTTTCAACTAGGGGTGACCGTTGCCCCGTGAGAATCAGGATGTGAATAAGGATGCATGGAAGTAGTGCAAGAATGAAACATCTGCCGCTGCACACTTGTCCTTAACCGTAAAAGAAACGCTACCATAAACCGCCACACCTTTAGGATGTACGTCGATAATAGACAAACGATGGCCCATCCCTTCGGGGGGCCATTTTCTACTTGAGGGTTGCTGCTTGGGTACCGTTTTCGGAGGGAAAATGACAACCTGCTTCCAAGAACGAGGAAACTGCTAATGGACACGTAGAAATGACTATTACTTCCACTTCTGCTTTCTGGACAACTGTACCATTATTTAAGTTACCTATGAAATCATCCCTTGCATGCTTATTTCTTCTGCAGTTACTCGAGTGTAAAAATGCTCTTACACTGAACATAGATTCACTAGGCATTTAATCGGTTATTATCTGCTTCGTTCGTTAACCTCCGACGCAGATATTTTTGGCATACGATCGAATTTTTAATAACGGCAAAGCGGTGGAGATCTGAGAATAGAAGAAACGAAGGAGGGTTTAAATTCTGCTAGTTCTATATTAAGCATAGACAGTGTCGTATTACGACAGCTTGTGGCGCTGCGATAAATCCGCGAATCCGAATAAAAATGAATCCATTTGGGAGCTTAATAACAATATCTAGCATTCGAAGGCGAGCGCCGTTGCGACATTCAAGGTCCGCGGTCTTAAAACAGCAACAGTCATTAGAAATGCAACAACCACGGGATTTAATTGCGCGAAATGCGGTGAAGGTTGACGCAGGCACGTTCTGGGGAACTTTTCTCAAGAATGACACACACACAGACCGTACCAATGAGTCCTACGACTGCAACAATGACAATGGAATTAGCAGTCACCAGCAGCACGAGAAGAAACACCGAATCAGCTTTTATTCCTGGCTAATACAAATATACTAATCTTCGAAACAGTCAGAGCAAGTCTCAGTCGTCTCTGAAACCACCATTCACAAATCCCAGCTTCCTACACTGATAACCAATCCCGTGCAGATACATTTAGTTCCAGAGATAATTCTGTTATTATTACATCCCTAATCTCCAACTGCATATCGTCAAATATTAAATAATCCCCAAGATTGTCAATCACTAACTCCTTTCAGATCCACGCTTAGAGGAGCACCAATATCTCCACCGGAAGAATGGCGTCCGATTCCAAATGGGCCCGTCGATCTCCCCGCCAAGCGTCGCTAAAAATGCTTCGGTACGTTCGCGACTATCGCGGGCGCAATCAACCGTCGAGGCTCGTGCGATCGCGAAGAAGTCTGCCGGAACACGTGGGGCTGAAATAAGGCGAACCGATTCCCGCCACGTCCGGGGTTACGAATCGGTGTCGTCGACCGATAACGCCTGAATCGTTCGCGTTCGACCTAGATACGGACGCAAGGAGCCTGCGGGCGACAGTTTAGAAAGGTGATTTTCATCGATTCCAAGCGGCACGTTTTATCGGACGCGCTTGCCGCGCGCCTGCCTTCGAGTGATCTTACGCGACACATATCCTGCAGGCAGGATGCGTCTGCTCTACGCTCTACCCCAAGGATAATCGCGAGAGTCGTTTCGAAACCATCGGTTCGCCATATTTCTTCCTTGCCAGCGAGCTACCTCGAGTTCCACACACTGTTCTACAAACCTAATCGTAGGTACTGTGATTTCTCTGAGACGAGGGATTTAGATCTCCCCGAACGCAATTATTCGGTACAGTGGCCTCCGAGGACGATCAGAGTAGTATTTTCCATTGAATGTCGAAATATCAACGCGAAGCATATCCCGCGTGCGGGAGTGTCTTATCCTATACTGTTGCGTATAGTAGCTCAACGCCCATGGGCGTTCACCGCACGGCTGGTTTATCGATTAACCGAGTGGCTCTCCAGTTGCCGTAGCACCCCAAACTGTTGTGACAGATCTATGACGACGTGTATTCCGCTTCACACAGGCTATATGTACCCTGACTCTAATGGAAGCCGCAGGATGCTCTCCCATGTGCCCTCCCGCCCGGTTTAAATCGATAGCAACGGCCAGAAGGTACACACACGCGGATCGTCCAGTGTTACTCACCTTTGCGACGAGTTGCTGGCCAGTGTGCACGTCGACGCAGCGGTAGAGAGCGCTCCCCTCGGCCGGGCCGAGCAACAGATACCGATCCCCGAGTATGGCGGGACCATGGTGATCGGCGGGCAGCGGCTCGTAGCTGGGGAATACGACCGGCGGTGGTACTGGGTTCGACTCGTCGCTGGTCGGCTGCTGACTGATCTCCTGATTATTCGGACTGACCAGGAACTTTCCATTATTGGTTCGAGTCACTTGCAGATGAAGAGGATGCTGCCTGGCGGCGGCCGTCACTCTCATATTGCGCCGTTTCCGCACACCCGACCACCGTTTTACACCCGCGACACTATCCTCCCCCACCCTGCTGCCCTCACCGAGTTTCTGCGTTCTGTTTTCCGTATTCGCTCTTAGGCAACGAATAACACGCTGCCACTTTATGTTACCAACAGAGTTCTACGGCATGTGTGTATATGTATTATACAAGTCCGCGCGGGGGGGGGGGGGGGGGGGGGGTATTGTCGATTGACCGTTATTACGAAAACGATAATGGCCTGAACACACTTCACACGTCACAAGATTACCGAAACGCGCGGTAGCTGCGACGGTTTATAACGATTGGTTGAACGGGGCCGTTCTTATCGCCCGTGCTCTACGTTTATACGAACGCGTTACTATAGGTAAGAATTAATTGGTAGTTAAGAATATCACTTGTGCTCGGGCCCACGCAGCGTTTCTACCGCTGGGTCCTTGGACGGAGGTCTTCGTGGGTGACAGTATGCCACTCTTACGAAAAAGCTCTGCAACACACAAACATACCACTGAACGTTAATAAAAATCATGTACGAAGCGATGCATTGTTTATAAAGACCCGCAGTGATAGTTGACAATAATTATTATAGCTAAAGTATATTGCAACTGTACAGGGTGCAGGGCCGGCGGAACCCATTATGCAAGTAATGCGCCGCATAAGGGCGCCAGCCGAAGGGGGCGCTAAAAACTATATCGTAGACTTAATAATAAAGGAATCCACCTCCCGTATAAACAAAATGTAAATGTAATTCTTTTTTTATTGTACCTCGTAAATGCAAAACATAGTAAATAGAAAACAGGTGCAAAAATTTGGGAGCGCCAAAAATTTTCTTGCATAAGGGCGCCAAACATCCTCGCGCCGGCCCTGACAGGGTGGCACCGCGGGAATAAGAGATAAATTTTTCGAATCAAAATTTGGCAAGAAAAGTGCCATCGTGTGGTCAGAACGAATTTTTTGCAGGTGGAGTAGCTTACGGGCGATTTTTCTCTTACTTCCATGATTGGCACCCTGTATAATAAATCCCAAGATACTGTGGATTTGAATATTGAAATTCCGTGAAATATTTTTTAAAGACCGTGTACTGCAATGTGTGGCATTAATTAGTGGATTGCACGTGTGCGAGTGATACGACCACCATACAGCAACATTTCCGTTCATTAAGTCTATGCGATTCACGGACGACAATATCAAAAGACGACAATCGTTTCGACACTCGTCCTGCCTGGTGCGCAATTTCTATAGAGAAGGGGGCCACCGTAAGGTCAGGGATATCGCTGTAAGGCGGTCGTTGCGCTGCAACGTGTTCTGTACCCAGAGCCGGGGAAGCCGAGTTGCAAAAAAAAAGGATAGAAAAAAAGAATTGTAAAACGTGACGCAAGAGAATCATCCTCGGGCGACTATTAATGCCGCTAATGGCACACGGGATTTTTATCGGTGGTTCCCTCCGAGTTTATTTATACCTATATAGTTGCCCACGCGAGTAACGATAACTCGCGCGCAACACTTACGCATCTTCCTCGAGATATACAATTCATACACGTGTTGATGCGCAATAAATATTTTGATTCTGTAACAACAATCGTGGGATTCGAACTTTATGAATCCTAGGCTTATTTGTTCGGCGGCTTTAGGTTAGGAAACTCGCTCGATCGCCTCATTCCTTGCCCGAGGCGCGATATTTCGAGAATTGTTCGATGTGTACGAAAAGATGTTGAATATTGAAAATTGTGACTTCAAGAAACCGCGAAAAATAACCACATTTCAGAAAGATCGATTCCCGGCTACGATTGCGGGAACTCGAAGGTATGTAAATTTCGAGTCCTTGACCGTACGCGACGCGAGATTTGGTCGCAGATCCGGAGAGAAATTACAGTCGCAGTCACGTTTGTATAGAATTCCCACTCGCGATAGGCGATACAGTTGGAGGCGAAATCGAGAGGCTAACCTTGGATAGTTGAAAGAAAAGATCGATCTCGTAATCGGAAATCTGAATTACACACAGCTGACTTGTCCGCGCCGGCAACTGTTATCTTTCGCGCGAGCCGTCGACTATCGAGATATTCGCGAAATCGCGCCATTACGATATCTACGCACTTGCGCAAAGCTCCTGCCGTTCCAAAGATCAGGGATGTGTGGCGACCGGCGTTCGCCCCCCCCCCTAGTAGCTCCCTCCTCCGCGAGAAGATAATAGCAGTCAAATATACTCGACTCGGACTCCAATTCGATCGCTTTATCTCGAAGGAGGAGAGAAGGAATACCAGTAGGAAGCGCGGTTTACATCTACCCGCGGCGCGACGTACGAGCAAGCATACGGATGTTTAAGGTCAGCGGCGTACCGGCGGGCACTGGTGCCCCGGGGAGGCTGGCGGATCGTTTCTCTATCCTCGTTCGTTGAATGAATCTAGAAGCTGACGAAACAGCGAGCCTCGGAATTAGTAAAGCGTCGTGTCCCCACACGGTAGCGCGTGTCGAAACGAACGTCTGCCCGACACGCACACTACCACATAGAAAGATAGCAGATATCCTTCGGTAAGGTCAAAATGGCGGAGGTTTCACAGTTGTCACGGCGATATTGCGGGCACCGGTTGCATTAATAGCGCGCGCGCGAATGTGATGCAATACCGCGAAATAAATTGCCTAATACGTCCGGCTCGAGCAGATCATGGCTTCGCCTACGACGGGCGGTAAATAAAATTCCCGATGTAATCGATTAGAGCGGAGCCAGGCTACTTGGTATATTCGACGTGGACATCGTCCAGCGACGTTCGTACCTAAATGCGCGCATATTGGAAATCTGAGAATCGGTCTGCACCGTGCGCCACGAGACCGCCAGACACGGAAAGCAAATGACCCGATGGGGAACGGTAGCTGGGGTGGCATCGATATCAGGGCAAGCGCGCCGAAGTAAATATACGATACAGCCGAGAAGCCTGACATCGATCCGGTACGCGTCGGTGATAATCACACTGCACTTTGCACTGTACTCGCGCGAGGCCGATACGCAAAATACGCGTACACACGCGCACAGAAATTCGTGGGGCTTCCTTCCGTTTCTACACTTTCTAGCCGCTTGGGCTGAGGGGGCCCGGCCGATGGATTACCTTGTTCAATGTTCCTGTTGTCGCCGTACGTTCCTGAACGGGAGGCTGGGATGGAGAGACGGTCGAACGTGGCCGAGTTCCCCCCAAAGACGTTGTTGACAAACCGCCGTCTGCTCGAAAAGCGAAGACCCCGGTTCCTACCGGGCGTGTTGGTTTTTCGAATAGCGCGCGCGCGCAGCCGGATCAAACCTGGCCTACTGTCGTTGGCCTCTACCGGGAATGATGGTGTGCTGGTAGGTGGTGGTGTCCTTCTCTTCGCGGCTCTCGGGATTCGTCTTCCGGTCAGCCGTCGTTGGTAAATGTTTCTCTCTCGTGTCCCGCGACACGGGCCACGGAGGACGGGTGTTATCGTTAGAGAAACGTGGAAGAGCTGAGCGGTCTACGAACGAGACCTGTGCGGAGAGAGATTTGTATCCCGCGCAACGGACGGTCCAACGTTTTGGGCCGACCCTCCGCTCAGAAACGACGGCGGCAGCAGACCGAACAAACACAGACCGATCGCGCCATTGTGCAGCAAACGACTGAAGCCACGGTCGCTGCCTCGAATTAACCCGACAGGGAATCGTTGAGTACGTGGCGTGGAGGGGAGACGCGCGTGCGCGCCTACCACCGTCCCCACGTACAGTGTCGGCGCAAGAGCGTCGCGTGGTTCGGTAGGCCCGCGTGCCTTTGTGCTTGAAACGTGACTGAAATTCTCCGCTCAAGAATTCTCCAGAACTGCAGGCCGCTTTGTGTCGAATTTCCTGTGGTAAGGTGTACCTCCTGTTTCTTAAATCCTCCGATAACGAAAACACCAGAAGCCGTTGAATACTCGTCCGCGCCGGATAAAGCGGAATGATCGATTTCGTTTAGCACTGTTTACGCCTCGCCGAGGGAAGCGTATTCTATCGGAGTGGCCGTGAGGCGTCGAACGTAACGTGGACACCGAGAGCTCTTTCGTTCTCGTTGGTCACGTTTCTAAGTCACTATTTCTGTTTCTAGCATTTACGTGTCTCGCGACACGCTCCCCATTTACATTTATTTATTCGGCGGCGCGGTGATGCAACGCGCGATAAAATTACAGGAGTTTGCAGAACGATGGTAGAAGACTGTAGAAGCGACGCGAAACAGGCGGGAGGGGGGTTTCGCGAGATAAGGATGCGCCACTGGCCACATCAGTGCGTACGTGGGCATTCTAACCGCGACACGCGGTCGTACATGCAAATCTTTTTGCACGCTTACAACACGTTGCCCGTAACGTTAATTGTTTCTTTAACCGTCGCTTGAACGTTGACGATTTATCGTAGGTCTGATCGGTCGCGATATCTCGCTGAAATTTTCCGCGCGCAGCACAGCAATTGCGTTTCGCAATAGAAGCGCGTACGAGCGGGGCGGAACCCGGCGTGTTTATTTTGCAAAAGATCCCGGAGATTAGCGATCGGGCACGGCAATTCGGAGTGTTCAGACTTCTTCGATCGACAAGCGGTAGTCACGTGAGGGCAGAGTCTCTCGTGATATTCGTTTCGCGTAAACGACGCGCCCTTGACCCACCTTAACGTTCCTTAGCGATCGCGGGTGGCGGGCTTTAAACAATCGTCGGTAAGGGCACGTAATCTAACCCATGTAAGGTAAAAGACCCAATACGTGGACACGTCCCAGTAGATGGACACTGGTGCAAATAATACTGATTAGTACATTTAATATTCGCTTTATCCGAAAAAGAACTATTTTATTCAATTATTCAAATATTTCGTAAAATATATTCATATATATATATATTTGGTATATTTGTAACACTTTCGTAAAAAACAATTTATTCTCTTGAACTGTCCGGTTTACAGCATTTTAGTATTGGATTTATCTGATTTGCTAAGCAGTCGATGTTGCACACGAATACACATAACCTTAAAATTAGTCATTCAATAATAGATTCTTTTTACTCAAGTTTTTTTACTGATTTGAATGAATTACTTATACAGAAGAAATATGCAAAAAGAAAAACTATTGTGTTGGTTTTTTTATTTAATTTCTCTAGAAAACATCCAAATTGCTGATGTTTCATTATGTGTCCATGTAATGGGACAGTAAAATCGGGACGCCGGGACATTACTAGTTAAGCTGTCCAAGTATTGGGCCATTGTAAGGTCTATGAATTTTCAATATTTCACAAAATTATTCACTCCTACAATATGTGTTTTTTTTTTTTAATGATAAAGTACACACGATGCCCCATGTAATTGCAAAATCGTTTTTATATAAATCGATTTGTATAACTGAAAAATTCTCAAATATGTGTACGCCGTACCTTAAATGTCCGGGTATTGGGACATTTACCTTACTCCGGCACGACCGTGAGACGAAGTGTCAATCCTTGGAAGAATGTTCCGCGACCCCCTGCAGCTTTATTCCTCCTCCGGGAATCAGGAAACCATGAAGCGCAAGGATATCCAAACGCTGAAGAGTTCGAAACAATCGATAACGCTGTTCGATATCCGAGTCGATATAATACGCAGGGCCGTCTTTGGCCAGCGCAAACTTCGGGCGCACGCGTGGGGCCCCTCCGGTAAATAAAAATTCAGGCAAATGTTAAATAAAACAGTGCAACTATTTTATAATTTCTAAATTCAGGGATAAAAGATTCTTCCCATAAGAAATTTCGATAAACGGAATTTTCACATATTTAAGAGGTTCAAGTTTTTTTCTTTTTAAATATACACAGGTATATTTTAGTCATCGTTCAATTATTATAACCAGAGTGTCGAGGATACGAGCATGACGGTTGTGTAAGCGCCCAAGAGCACCGCGATCGTTTCCCTCGTAAAGCACCCAGCCGCAATGTAGACGAGTGTGCGAAATCGTCTGATTTTATTGTAACGCGTGCCGTATATACTCCCGTGTATATTCGTCCGAAGAGATATGGCTGATTGCGTGGCGTTTGGATCACGCTCGGCTCAGGCCAGGCCTTCGAATTTCCAAACCAGCCCGGCCCCGCACCGGATATTGGTCAACCTAGTGCTTTTTTTTTAACACACTTGATTCTCTTACTTACGTGGGTGCCGGTCGGATCGTTTCGCGGGCCGATGATTCAAGCGACCGGGCGGACTCGAACGAAAGCGACGATCAGATGGCTCGATAAGACGATAGATTTTCGTGGAATTGATAATTACTCGAGGAATGGAATGAACGATCAGAGCTGTCAGGCTGGAGATTCAAGATCAACGCAATTGTCCCCTTGTATTCAAAGGAAACTCGTTTTTGTCCGATAATGTGGTATAAATAGAGCGTTAAGTAAATGTCAACACCGATCTGTCTTTGTTGCGTTCAATGAAATATGATTTTTGATCGTCTTAATAATTCTGCATTAACAAAAAACATGTATTTTTATTCGTATCCAAATTTTGATCTGCTCTGCAATGCCTAATAAATATTAATTATTCTTCTTTGTTATTTTGACATTTCTCTGTCATGTAAAATAATAATAACAATAATAATATATCAGTGTAAACCCGGATCGTAAGGGAGAATTCTAGTTTTTTCTTATACTAAGTCACCGACTAAAAGTTCCAATAAAATCGAAAATAAGGCTACCTTGATAACATTCTAATAAAGTTATTTTCGAGCCATTCCCCGGTAACCATAAAAATCTCACAACCATCGTAAACAGAGCCTGAATTATTGCCACTGAAGAGCTGCCATTTCATAGTAACATATTTTCTTAAAAGCTGGCTGTGACAAGGAAATTCGCGAGCAGGAATATTTTGCGTTTGCCCATGGGCTTGTTATTCGCAGCTGCTTTTTTTCCTGTTTGTTTGAGTCGATGACGCTGTGACAATTTTTTATTTTCAAATAGGGCGATCCAAAAGTCGCGCGTGATTTTCGCCGGATATAGCTGTCGAAAATTTCGTCACACGGTCTGAAGTGGCCCCGCGGCTGAGCGGCATTTATCACGGCTGAAGCTCTGATAACGCGTTCCACCGAAATCTTTTCGGGCCTTCTTTCGATGGATCAAGCGTCTTCGGCCACCGTCGCGCTCAGTCCCCGAGCAGATTCCCGCGATCGTTATCTGCGGAAGTGTCGCCGATTTTTGGCGAACTTCCTTTCGATCGCCATCTCGTTTCTAGCCACGAAATTCATCGTGATACTATGCCTTATCTTTTGTCGGTTTGATCGTGGAATTTCTGCAAAACGTTCTCGTCATCCTGCGTTGGTTTATCGATCCAATAAAAATTCTTGCTCTAGGATAGTTGATGGTAGGAACGTTGTAAATAATTGTTTATCAGGGGATGTGTCGAAGATGTTCTTCGTTCAGGAAAAATTTATTATGCATCATTTCTGCAACGCAGACTTTCGTTTTTGAAAATCTTCCAGTACAAGTAGGTATGCGCATGGAGGGAAAATTAGTTGAGTAATAGAATTTCATTACAGAACGGTTTGAACTTAGTAAAATCGTTGCTGGGAAATGTGTTCTAAATGACATTTTGTAATTCTGTTTATTGTAAATTACTCGAAGAAACTGTAGAAAAATCAAATGTTCCTAAAAAATGGCATCAAAAGCGGGTATTAAAGTTCGACTTTTAATCAGTGGAAACCAGTAGATTTCGAAATTCTTAGGACATTACTGTGCACCTGAATAAACTCGTTCGAATCACATGTTAATGCCTCCCAGATAAACAAAAACCTAATTCAAATACCCTATATCATTAAGGAGCCATTTAAATCGTCCTCGACTGGTTTAAACGTTCAGAAAAAAAGTGACCGTGGATTATTTTTTACTTGAAAGATACACAATCAGAGACCCCGTCACGAGATTCTATAATAATGAAGCTCGAGCACTAGTCATCGTCGAAATCCGATGGATTAACACCAACCCAACTATAATCTTCAATACTAAAACAGCAGTGACGAAATCCTCAAAAATAGAATAATTATTCGAATAATTATTCCCTGTTTTTCACAACGTTCGCGATCATAACATCGCCGAAAATTCAAGGCCCCTGGGACACCCACCGAAAATACGATTAATGTAACCACGACTGAAGTAATTCAAGAATTACTTAAAAAGAAAAGAAAACTGGATTACATTTATATTCATTCTTTAAATAAATATTTATAATCGCCTAATGAATTTCACTGCATTTGCGTTAAAAGTATTATTATCCGTCCAACTGGACCCACCTCAAAATTAAATCCTGAGCTCGCTGCCGAACAGTGCCACGCGATAATTTTTCGAAACTCGCCAGCTTCACTTAAAAGTTTGAACGCCGACGTTCCGTGGTAATTACCAAAACGCCGGGGCCCGACGCGACGGATTATGAAGTGTTCGAGATAGACGACGAGGTCACCGCGCACTGGCATTGATAATTCCTCTAGAAACGGACGCAAGTGAGAAAAACATTGACGAGCGAATACGTGACGCGCGTCATGCTGCCACCGATTTCCTGCCGGGGTTCTTACCTTTGCTCCCTCCGGCCTCGTTACACGTGTGCACGCGCGCCGAAAAGATTCCGTCGCGCGCCGCGATTGCCCGCGGAATCGCTCATCGGGGAGCGTGCACCGGCGGTTAAACAACAATGGAACACGTCACGCGCGTGCCGGGACACTTGTCACGCAGCGCGACTCGGGAAACTTCGGGATGAGAATTTTAGGCTGATACGCGTCAGCAGGTAAGGTAAATGTCCCAATCTCTGGACACGTCCCAATACCTGGACACTAGTGTAAATAATGCTGATTATTACATTTAATATATGCTTTATCCATAAAAGAACTATTTTATTCAATTACACAAATATTTAATTAAATATATTCATATACATATTTTTCTTAGTAAACTCGTAACACTCGTAATAAAAATAAATTTTCTTGAACTGACCGGTTTACACCATTTTAGTATTGCCGTTAGCTGATTTGCTAAACAGTCTCTACTTTTTCTTAAGCGAATATTATTAATAATGTTTAGTATATTGGTACAACTAATACATTTTTAGGAAAATGTTGCTTTGTAGTATTATTTTCTGATTGAATTATTAAAATTTATGGTCGTATTAGTTTTTTATTCGCGTGTCTATCTATCGGTACAGTGAAATCCCGGAACGGCCCGAAACCTGACCACGCAGACCATCTATGCAAACTGCGACTTATCTTACGCGTTATTGTTGACGGAATAATACAATAGTTATTTAGGACTGTAGTACTTATTACTTTGTATTGTACTTATCCTTCTGTAAGTATACTTCCCCTTTTTTATCTTGTTTTAACGATAATATTTAATTTGAAAGATTTTTCTGACATATAACCTTAAAATTAGTCATTCGATAATCTATTCTTTTTACACAATTTCATTTACTGATTTCCATAAATTACTTATATAGAAGAAATTTACCTCTAAATTGCTGATCTTTTATCATGTGTCTATGTAATGGGATAGTTAAATTGGGACACCGGGACATATTAGTTAAGCTGTCCAGGTTTTGGGACCGTAAAATCGGGACACCGGGACATACTAGTTAAGCTGTCCAGGTTTTGGGCCATTGTAAGGACTACGAATTTTCAATATTTTACAAAATTATTCAATCCAATAATGTTTTTTTTTTTTTAATGATAAAGTATACACGGTGCCCCATGTAATTGTAAAATCGTTTATATATATATCGACTTGTATAACTGAACAATTCTCAAACGTGTTTCCGCCGTATCTTAAATGTCCAGGTATTGGGACATTTACCTTATTGTACTGATGCATCCTGATGATCGGCTTCGTTTTCGGACGTGACACGAGATTTTCGGGGATTCGAGGTGCGGGGAAGTGTTTTTGGGTTTTGGAGATTATGTGAAAATTATTGCGATGTGGGTATTCGAAGAAGGCGAAGAAGCTTTGAGGGTTTAAGGAGCAGAGTCAAATTTGTTGCATTTTGTAAAGTGTAGTCGAAGTGGATCCACTGGCAAGTGTTAATACTACTTAGGCAGTTCGTTAAGGGGGACATACATAATCTTTTAGATTTTTTTTTTAAGAATGCATTCACATTATTGCACCCGTAATTATTTTATTAATTATGTCACATCTTTGGCTGTAATACTTAATTTTTGTAAGTAAATATATTAGCCGTATAATACAGTGATGGTGGCTAGCTCCGAATGCGTCATTCGCTGCAGTGAGTGGCCATACCCACTCCCATTCCAATTAAACAGATTTTACCTGAAAGCAAAAAGCAAATTAGTTTCTTAAAATATATTATCAAAGCTGTCTTTGATATAAGCGATTTCAAAAAAAGTTAATTTTTAAAGAAACGGCAGCAGTTTAAATGAAACGTTCAATTTTCGGACGTGAAATCTTGCCTTTTTATGTAATAAAACAGAAACTGTGAACCAAATAAAAAATCCCTTCTGCCAAAAATAGCATTTGTTAGTATATTTTAAGAAACTAATTTCCTTCTTGCTTTCAGGTAAAGTCTGTTTAATTGAGAGTAAGCTTTCTACTAGAGACAATACTTCTAACAAAATAATGAAATTCCGCCCCCTTTCTCTTAAAAAATTCGCAATCTTGGCTCATTTGGCGCGCAGCCGCGAGACTTTCGCGACAATCCCCGTTTCATGGATCTCGGCGAGTATTTTGCAACAATTTGCATAAACACTCGCTAGGTCTACGAATTTTACGATGCAGTCTCGAGGGTCATTCTCATGGTAAGCGGACCAGACGCGCGCACGATTATGTTCACGGTCGAAACTATTTTCGCGGATGCCTAACGAGAAGGCCTGCGGCAGAGGGAAAAGTAATGACGTAGGTAATCGTTCACAAAAATGGTACCTTCCGGTGGCTTTCGGCTCGCGAGTTTTTGTCAGCAAACGCCAGCATTATAAATAACGCGCGGCTGATATAAATACGTACGCTGGAAGCATTAAATAGAACCCCGAATCCTACACAACGAACTTCCAGATTAACTTTTCATCTGTATATTTTTTTTTAGAACGGTCCTGTATATTTCTAGTTTTACCATTATGTGTATTTCCGTCTGAAGCGGCTCGAATTTGGATAGTGCTTCTTTGAGAAAGGACGTATACGGTGATTATAAAAGTCGTGTAAGTGAAAAAATCGAAAAAATTGAGATTGCTCTTATTTTATGTTATATTGATTTATACTTCAACATTATGACAGAAGTGTTGCAAAATAGCCGCAAAGTATGCAATGGCACGATAGTGTCACTTTCATAATGGGCCGCAACAGTTTCGCGATCATTTCGATAGTGAGTCACTTGTTCTCTGTATAAGTAATTTGTGAGAATGGAAATAATTACATACTTTTGTTACATGTATTAACCTTAGAAGTGGGGTAAGAGAAGAAAAAGGGAAGAAAACGCGAAATTACAATTATTGTAAGTTAACAATCGAAACAAGCGATTTTATTCCTTATTTCGTATTGCATTCATCTAAATAAGCAACAAATTCAATTTCTTCGATTTCTGACTTAGCGCAATTTCATAATCGCTGGCACATATGTTTCTTAAGCGATGAAAAAATGTGTGGTACTGGAAGGTTTTTGTAATTGCTTCGAAAGCAATAGAAACGTAAGATTTAATTTACTTCGCTAATTTTTCACGTTCCTTTTGGAAGCATCCGAGCAGGTTTCATTAATGAAACAAAATATCTGTCGGAATCGAGAGAAGTGCAATTAAGGCGAGTGAACCGGATGTGCTCTGACAATCTGACGCAATCGGGGACAATACGTGTCATCTCACCTCGCAAATCTGTAAATCATTTGGCAGAGGAAAGAGTCACCAATCTTGCGAGGAATTGCGTCATGGGCAGTTATCAGTAAACAACCAACGCGGCTGTAAAAGAAGAAAATAATGATGCAACTGTGAATCTAAAAAACACGCTTCAATTATTTTCTATTTAGAACCAACGTACGAGATGATAAAACTTTAGAACCGAGGTCAATCTTCGAATTACTTGTCGTTCACGTTATTATATTATCTACGCTGTTTAAAACGAACCAAAAAAAAAACGTCGAATGATAATTTATTAATAACATTCTTCTTTGTACAACCATTTATTTATACAAACGGTTATTTAAGCGATCCTCCGCTTAAATAAAATAAAATTTCATTGCAATTCGATCAGACTCCAAAATGGAATAATCTATTTATATTGAATGCTTGCAATTTGGAAGATATCTGCATTTTCACTCAATTTTGAGACAATTATTTCGGGAAAAAATTCTCCCAGCTATCATAGAAATAAAATTGACTTCTTCATTTTTCATGGAAACAAAATTTGCTTCTTTATCCTCGATTAAATAAATTTCCCCCAATTTCGTACGATTCACACGTAGCGACAACTTTTATTCGCAGAATTCTGCGCGTCTAATCGCGAGGTGTGCGTTATTGCGAACACAGATACCACGAATACCGTGAAATCGATATTGAAATTGCATAAGAGACCAAGCTCCAACAGGCAGATTTACAGCATGTATGCCAGTTAGAAAGCAAAGTTGATTCAAGTACTTACTTACCTAGTTGCGTACGTGCAGCATGGCATGTTACCGGTGTCTTTAATCTTTCAGTCCCATGTCTTGACCTTAACTTTACACTGATAGAGTTGGCCACCGATCACATCACACACTGCTGAAGGTCTGTCAATCTCCCATCGAACGTAGAGGGTCGGCTCATCAATCATGACTGCCCTATTCTGAAAACACAGGGCGTAGATATACCTACCGATACATGCGAGTGCTAAAGGCACTTGTTAGTCATGTCGATGCATATACACGCGTAGAGTATTACACACATACAAAACATGCAGAGTCAATGATCCAAACGATGGGTCAACATTCCTCGAATTGATGAAAGAAAATGGTATTAATTAGGATTTTCCTATTCTAATATTTCCTATTATAATATACGAGGAAAGGGAAAAGCTTCATATTTATTTTTACGGGGTTCAAGGAAATTGTTGGTAATACGAACGAAAGTGTTTTTTAAGAAATGTTATGTACAAGTTTGCTAACTTTTGAATTTTAATTGCTAATTAATAGTGAATGAAAAAATAAGCCGAGATTCGAGAATAATTTTTCTCTGCACGAGGTTTCAATTTTGAGACTGAAATAGTAGGAAATTTGTGAAATGCAGCGGTTTCATTTTTTATAACTTTCTTCCTGCTTATTTCTTAAAGGAAACGCATACATTCTCATTCTTTCTCACTACCTCGTTATTTGCACAGTGTTATGCAATGCACAGCATTGACCGTCCTTACGAAATAGAGATTCTCCTAATCGAACTTTTTTCTTACCCTTCAATTTCCTTCAGACCACCACCGTTATCATATACAGTCACTCACAAGTTTGTTCATATAAATTTAATAAAATTGCGTTGCATTTGGTGTCGCAAACTGCGCCACCTTAAGTTTCTATGCTGAACTGTCTTCCAGTTCCTTGACTACTGACACGAGGAATAAACGTACCACCGTGTTTATACACAAAAGCATGCAGCAGTTTCGCAAAATAACACAATCTTAGATCCCATCTTAATCACCCCGGCCCATTTCGTCGACCAACGAAAGATCTGCCCCTGGTTCTAGCGAATATCGATTCGCCAGTCCGTTGCATCACAAGTGACATCGCGCGCATCGCTGCACCGTTGCAGGGAGTTGGACTTTTCGTAAGAGAACCACCGTGGCGCAACGTCTGGTTTAATCAATTCGGATTGCGCCCGATTACAAAAAACTGGCCTCCTAGATATCCGATCCCGACTGACTCCTATCATTCGCCGTTTTCGCAACGTAGGAAACAGCAGCAACATTCCCCGAATAAACTGGGGCTGCGGACGAACGTAAACAACAATCATGCTAGCTGCTACCAGTTGGCGGGATTTCAAGAAATTGCAGAAATCCGCGCAATCGGCGATTGGCGGGAAACTTTGTGGGTGATTAAAGATTTTAGATGAATCATGGATGCATTTACATCCCACCTGTCTCGTCTCATCTTTTGCTCTCGCGTTTGCACGGGGACAGCTGATTGCGCGCGACGGGTAAATTATTGCCTCATCCTTCTTAATACGCTGCTGCACGAAATCTAAAAAATATGACGCTCCATTTACCGCGAGGGAGATAATGCGTGCCGCGATAACGAGTTTAGTCATGTCGGGTTGCACCCGATCGTGGACTGAGATTTATCAACGGGTATCCGCGATTTATCGACTAAACAGGGGAATAACGAACGGTGCGCCCGTTATTCTAAGATCGAAAGTGGAGTACACGTAATGGGATAGTGAGATCATTTACTGGGCACGTTTACGGTTCGGGTGGCGTCATTTGTTGCACCTTGTTGCATTTAGTAAGTGCAAGCGTCGTTGCAATAGCGCGTCGTATATGTATGAGTATAAAAGAGGATGTATTAGGCTCATCATTGAAATATTTCGGTGGTGCAATATTTTATAAAAAAGAGAACATTTAAATGTTTACTGTCGACTATATACCTATAGAGCAAGTTACTTAATGCGATGACTTCAAAAACGTGCTACCAACGAAAATGGCACGCAATTAAGAGGGATATCATCAAGATCAGCATAGTCGTCTCAAATCGAATATCCAATATTTCCCCTACTTTAATTTTATGAACTTATGCAGTGCTTGGAAATGCATGGGAAGTTCGAGCCTTTCTTGCGCCTTAAAGGGGCAGACTGTAAAAAATCGGAAGAATCGAGTTTTTCTTTTTCACATTTTCTGAAAGACGTAGGTTTAAAAATTGCTCTCCCCCAATTTTATGAAGAAATTCGCAAAATTGACGGAGATATAGTATTTTCCGTGAAGCGGTGTCAAACGCGCGATTGAACCGAGCGGAACCTTTAACGTGTTTTTCTCAGAATTACAGTTTTCAACCGCATTGACGGTCTACAGAGAAAACTATACATCCAATTGATATGACCTAGGGCATTTATTGTACGAAAAAACTCGTCTCTATTACCCGGCGATCAGTTTTTTTTAATTAACGACCTCCTTTGATCTTTTTTATCAACATTTCCCCAATTTTGTACCCTCAAAACATGATTTTTTTCAGTGGTCCGCCATTTTATAATTTTTTGCGATTTTGACTTTTTTCGATCGCCATGTAATAGACGCGGGCTTCTAGTTTATAAATATTTTTGTCTTTTTGAATTCGGATTAACCATGTGGCCTGGGCACTGTCAACGCGACAAGCACGATTTTGCCGCAGCGCACATTTTGACGAAGAGTATACAGGAAACGGATTTATGAATTTGATTGAAAAAAACAAATTTTTTACCCTTCAATATGTACATATTAACCATACTAACAAGGAGAGTATTTTAGGTGTCCGCCTCCGATCATTTTGATTTTTGGATATGTTATAGAGGACCGAAAAATAAGAAATACGTGTTTTTTTATTCTTCCCCGTTTTCATATTTGGGGGGTGAAAACTGCGTTCAAAGTTAGGGGTGAAAAATCATTTTTGTGGACTTTTTGAAAATCTGGTGAGTCAGTCATATTTCGCATTCAAAGACACAAAATTCGTCCATTGACACTATTCCCCTATCTCTAATAGTTCTCGAGATATTCCACAAAAATGAGTTTTTAACCCTAACTTTGAACGCAGTTTTCACCCCCCAAATATGAAAACGGGGAAAAATAAAAAAACACGTATTTCTTATTTTTCGGTCCTCTATAACATATCCAGAAATCAAAATGATCGGAGGCGGACACCTAAAATACTCTCCTTGTAAGCAATACATTGATTTACTTGCTTTGTTTGGTTGAAATAAATTCCCGAAGACACCCTTACCTTTCGGACCATTACAGTGGTCTAATTTGAGCTTTTTCATCACCTTACTCTGAATATTTATTCGTAGCTTAAAGCATTTATAGTGCAACTTGTAATACTTCATTTAGAACTTTAGTTTAAAAAACACCAACAATGAAAAGACCATTTCGCGCCATAAATTTACCTATAGGGACGAACCGGGCCTGGCTACATGTCCCCAAGGAAATCCAATCTCCTCGCACACCATTGTCGCGAAGGGTACAAAATAAATGGCCGTTCCTTGATCAGGAAACAAAGCAATACCAGCCGGCAATGTTCTGAAACATTCCCTGAGAATTACGTGTGTTTTCATAAGAAGGATCGACACGACCAACCGATCCACGGATCGATCGCGAGCATTGTGTTCCCGATGGAAACGTTGACCAATGTAGATCAAACACGCCGTTACGCTTTTTCCGATGCTGGTTGCACGGCGTAATGCAACTTTCCACGGGAACGAGGTTCGCTGACACGGCCGGCTGATCGATTCGCTGCTACCACCTAGCTGAGAATTCCAATCGCGGAAAATGCTGGCATTTCACGCGGTTGACCGTGAAACCTACCATTCCCCCGAACCACTCGACTCCTATTAAAATAATGTCGCCCCCTAGTGCTTGACCGTCCCGCAATAGGTACTTGTGCAAACGAACAGCGAGCTTCTTTTCTAGCGTGTCACGCAGCGGGGTTATTTTCGTTCGCGTGTATGAAGTATATAATATAAACATAAGATGCTTTATTTAATAAGAAGATTTCTCTCGAATTCAACGACACGGAAAATATTCAATTTGGTAAGGGCAAAAGATGCCGCTCTTTAGTTTGGAGTTATTGAAAAGTGTGAAATAAATTTTTGAATTCCTCTAATTGGATATTGAACGTAAGGCTATGTTGCGTTTATTTGACTGCGAGCTAAATGTTAATTATACTTACGGGGCCACGTTAAGGGTGGAACTTGGAATTGTTGGAGTTTTCGAATGTTTTTGAAAGAACTTATTTATCCTAATTTGTTGAAACTTTCAGTATATATTTAAAAAAGTAAAAAAGACTGTTTCATGTGAGGCAATAGCCGCGCAGCAAGTAATTTACGAGTAATTTGGAGTCGTCGAATTAGGCGCCTCGCCCTTTATAAGATATTTCTGATTGAAACACGAGAAAAAGGAAATTAAGAAACGTCATGCCGATGGCCGAATGTCGAAGCCACTTAGTACCGATTTGTATGTTACAACATAACGGTTTATGAAACACGGCTCCACCTTTTGGAGGCTTATTATCACCGAAGAAATGGCCTCCACGTGTCGATTTGAATATTGCTCTCTTAGCTAGAGGCCCACGGTTGCATCACGTTGTATAATGTGTTTGTGTAACTTGGGGCACATTTCTCGCGAGGCTGGCCGATGGGTACGCCGGAATATAAATTGGGATTATAACGACGATTGGGAAATGGTAATCGCTTTGTCGAATCCGACACTGGGAATCGTCAGGCCGAAGTACAGGTCGCCAGGGAAGAGCAGTCGCGACACGTTCGTCTCGCTGACGACTATATTGCCGGGCGACGAGACGGCCCCTTTAAGCATCCACTTCCCAAGTGTCTAATTAGCCAAAGCGTTAAGATTTGTCGGTTTACGGAAATGGATTAATGCCCTTGCCGTCCTTAGACCCGCCCTAATTCTGTGAAATAGGACACTCGAATTTCCTGAATTGGAACATCTGTCTCGTTCAGCACTGCGGAGTGTGTTATTAAATATGGATTTAACTGTTACCAGATATACCTATGCTGCCGTTCGTAAGCATAGGACGCCCACTCTGTGTGGAATAATTGTGAGAAACGCTGTAAATTTATCGAAGGACTTTGAGAAATTTTCCTTTATTTATATGGTACCTATTTTAAATTAAAAGCGGTGGAAAGTATTCAATCTTTACTAGTGATTCCTAACCTGTGGGCCGATGAGTGTTTTTGCGGGGGCCACCACGATTATTTTTAGTTGGCGATTTTTAGCCTTTATTAATTTCAATTATTAAGTCAGAATTATATCCTGAAACACCTACTTTTGTTCTGTTTTCCTTACCTTATTAAATTTATCTTACGTTACATGGGAGGGAGAGTCCCAGTCCTAATACTTATGAACGGCAATGTATGTAATTTCGTCGGATGTAATACAGGCGTGTTTAATATTTGAGTGATGCAATGCATATCTAGAGACGCGGTAGCGTCTCGACGCCAAGTACAGGAAAGACACCCTGTATATGTCGACTGTCGCTACCGCTATCATTTACTCGTCGCCGGGCTATTCCAACCTAACCTGAAACTTATTTCATTAATATTATTATTATTATTATTATTAGACGTCTTTATTACTCAAAGAGAATGAGAAAATAAAACTGAATATTACAAATGACATAGCCAATATCTCATGATGCCTGCAATATTTTCTAAATTTAAAGGCATTTTTCTTATGTAAACCGCATATAAGCTTTCGAATAAGACCAAATTTCAATAAAATCTGTCCACGCATGACAGAGATATCATAATATCGTCTCATGGATCAGTCGAAAACGGTAAGATTTTCTTCTCCCTATCCTTGGCAGCATTAATGAATACAATTTTTCCACAATACTGAATCATTAATGAATAAAATTGATTGATCTGTAACCTCTTTAATACTGCAGAGCGTTGAAGTAACCCATAAAAACTTCAAAAAAGTACAAAAATTACGCCAAGTACAAGAAACATATAAATCATAAAACGCAGAAGATAATAATATTATCCTTAAACAAAAAATAAATAAAGTACACTCGCTGAGCTGCTTTGCGCTATTCCGAGTATTCCAAGTATATATACCTTACAAAAAGTAAAAAAATTACACCAAGTAAGTACATGAATTATCTTTGTAAAAAGAAGTGAGATCCCCATAAAAAAACTTCAAAAAAGTAAAAAAATACGCCAAGTACATGAAACAAATAAATCGCAAAAAATAGAAGAGAATATACAATATCAAAAAAGATGTGAAATCAAAATGAGCTGCAAGTACATAAAGGTGTTTTCCAACTGCCCTTAAGATGACACAACTACATAGACACAGCTAAAATGCTGTGTTCATACATTCCATTACTCTTATCGCGGACATTTTAATAATGCGAAGATAAAATGTAACATCTAGACATTTGCCTAGATGTCCGCGGCCTGGAAGTCAAATACTTGGCGTGGCTAGGTAAGGTATTCTCAGATCATAAATATACCCATACCTTCCCTTTCCCAGGCTTTCAGATAATTTGTCAATTTAAAACTCTGACAATATGAGTACATTTTCATTATATTGCGTTTTAAAATAATTCTAAGACATTCATCGACACCGATACCTTTCCTCTCACAATCTTTCCGATAATTTGTCAATTTAAAACTCTGCCAATATGAATACACTTTCATTATTTTACGTTTTTAAATAATTTATTTATTTATTTATTTATTTGATTCCACGGGTAAAGACCCTTTAGTTTATAATAAACAGTTCATAACGTTAACAAATACTTACAACGTACTTACATAAACAAACAATAGTTCATGTAAAATTAACAAATACAATCACATTTAGAATAAGAATTAACGGGCGTGTACATAGACGTTCGAGCGAGCCAAAGCCCGTAAATTCTTATTCATCGACAGCTTGACCTTGCCTGGCCACGCCAAGTATTTGACTTCCAGGCCGCGGACATCTAGGCAAATGTCTAGATGTTACATTTTATCTTCGCATTATTAAAATGTCCGCGATAAAAGTAATGGAATGTATGAACACAGCATTTTAGCTGTGTCTATGTAGTTGTGTCATCTTAAGGGCAGTTGGAAAACACCTTTATGTACTTGCAGCTCATTTTGATTTCACATCTTTTTTTATATTGTATATTCTCTTCTATTTTTTGTGATTTATTTGTTTCATGTACTTGGCGTATTTTTTTACTTTTTTTGAAGTTTTTTTTATGGGTTTCCAGTACTGTAGAAATTGAATCAAATTGAAGGGACTGGACAACAATGGAATATAGAAACTGAACGCGGTGCAGTTAAGTGCACGAAAGCAATGCGGCAGTTTCCACGGTTAATTCGTTTAAAATCTGAAGAAACCCTGTGACTAACTGCACTTCCCAAACCGACATCCACCCGAACAGATCACCACCGACAAAAAACAACAATGCAATTCTTCCTAATTCCTCTTTAACGAGCCATATAATTAGCAGCACGCCCACCAAGTTTCCCGAAACCCCCGTTCCCAGAGCGTCATTAGAAACTGCACAGCATCGAGATCCTCGAGGTTCATCCCCCCACAAGATTTACGATTCAAAACTGCAGCCAGTGCTTCCCTTAATTACGAAAAGCCCATGCTACCAGTTGACGAACGGTTCAAGCAGCTTCGGCGAGAGTGACGAAGCTCGGCCTCGCCGTTCCTCGCGACAGCCGCGGATAAAAGTGCGCGCACACGATCTGTGGATGTCGACCTCCATCCTCGGCGCGGCTGCTCGGCCCCGAGACGCGTCTTTGGCGAGAACGACCGCGAGTCATGGACTTGGAAATGGTCACGTCCCTTCGATTAAGCTACTAGCCAACTACATAGCTGGCGGAGCGGCAGCGAGGCTCGAAGGCGCACGCACAACGACTTCCGGCGCGAGTTTGTCTTCCTTGAAAGGGATTACGAGCATAATGGGGACTAAGCGGCCGACGGAGCTCTGCCTCGAGGCCCCTCCACGACGGGGACGGGCTTGTGTGCGGCGCACAGGACTGTTATCTGTCCCCGATAGCGATCCCCTTGTGCCAGGAACAGGAACGCGACACGCGGAAGTCCCTAGCTGGCCCGGCGACTCCGTTTCCGGTGATAGGTGCCCTTTATCGGCCGCTCCCGGAAGGCTTCTCGATTAAGAATGCTTTCCTTAGGGTCTGCATCGTGCGTTCGTAGTGGGAGGTTGGATGGTTTTAGCAGACTAAGGGGCGAGGGGTGAAGGAACGGTGGTTGTTGTTGATGGGCTGTGGGAGATGCTGTTGGTGCAGGGGTGGTGACAGTATTTCATGTATCGGGAATAAGAGTTGGGCGGTGCTTTGTAGGCAGGTATCACTGTCCACCAGCCATTTTTAACCGACTTCAAAAAGGAGGAGGTTATGTATTCGACCCGTATGTATGTTTTTTTTTTTTATGTTTGTCCCCTCATAACTCCTCAGCATATGGACCGATTTTGATGATCTTTCTTTTATTCGAAAGAGGATGGTGCCCCGTTGGTCCCATTCTACGCGAAATCAATATTGGCCCAATATTTTACCAGTTATAGTTAATAATAATTTATATGTTTGTCCCCTCATAACTCCTCAGCATATGGACCGATTTTGAGGATCTTTTTTTTATTCGAAAGGGGGCGATGCCCCGGTGGTCCCATCCTACACTGCATCAACATTGGCCCAATATTTTGCCCGTTATGGTTAATAATAAAGACTATTGTCACCTAATTATTATTATTTTATGTACGTACGCGCATATCTCCTCAGCATGTTGTGTCAATATATATAAAACTAAAAAGTTAAAAATAAACAAAATTTAAAAAAAAAATTAAAACCGACTTCAAAAAAATAAAGTTGCACTAAAAAGTAAAAAATAATTTTTTCCCTTATTTAATCTACGACTCTCATATTTTTTAAGTCGGTGCCTCATCATTTGCACTGTGTAAATCTGGCGCCGGCTTAAAAAATATGAGAGTCGTAGATTAAATAAGGGAAAAAATTATTTTTTACTTTTTAGTGCAACTTTATTTTTTTGAAGTCGGTTTTAATTTTTGGTCTGTAACATTCAATAGCCGGTTCTTATAGACTTTTGTGCGCTGAAAACGAGTCCGCAAACCGCTTGTCGCCATCACCCGCAGTTTTAGGCAAATTCGATTTTGAAAAAAAAAATGCAAATTTTCAAATTTGAACATCTTTTGTGTTCAAACAGTAATAGTTATTCGGTCGCTTGTCCGGTCAAATTATTCTATGAACCTTGGCGAACACAACGATATAAGTTATTATTGAATTATAAACATTTATAAATGTTTAAACAACGATCAAAGGGAAAAGGACACCCGAAATCCACAAAATTTTGCAGATGTCTTTCTATATATTTCCAGAAATAAGGGTCCAGGAGAAAATCTAACTACTCGCGATGCAGCAGACATTTTTCCGCCGGAAACCATCGGCAGAAGTGGTAAAACACCCTTTGTTTAGAATACAGAAACGAAAGAGTTTGGCAAAACGTACGGCGCCGACAGTGGTATGTCAAAGGCGCGAGGGGCGTCCGCGCCGCACGTTTTGCCGAACTCTTTCGTTTCTGTATTGAAAACAAAAGGTGTTTCACCACTTCTGCTGATGGTTTCCGGGGGAAAATGTCTGCTGCATCGCGTGGAGTAGTTAGATTTTCTCCTAAGTAGACCCTTAGTTTTTGAAATATATAGAAAGATATCTGCAAACGCTCTCGTAGAAGGCTTACCTATGATCAGATTCAAGTACGTTTGTAAACGCTTAGAAGGCCCCTCGATCTTCCATATAATTTGACGTAGGTAACAAGATCAGAATTTACGTGATGAGACAAAGGAAAGCTCGTCAAGTGAAATGCAAACATTTAATCATCGATAGTTTTTGTGACGAATGCTCAAACGTCGTGAGTCAGAAATGCGCAGGCTGTCGATGAGTCGATGATAAAAGCAAGGAAATCGTTTAATAACACGTTACAGGTAGCGTGGCGGTGATAAATTGTAAGACTGCAGAGCGGCGTGATCCGTTATCGGTTAGCCAATAAAGAAAACGGCTTTATATTTCGTTAAAAAAACGCGACCACTTAATCTTTCATTGACATCGCGCCGCGATGATAGACGCAGACGTTTTAGGGGAAAAAAGCGTCGATAAGCTTTCTGCTGGGAACAACGGGAGATAGGCTGTAGTGTAAACGAAAATATTTTACACCTTATCTCTTCATCCTTCGAAGTCTCGGGACTGAGGAGACGAAATGAACGAGGATGTCACGATTGCTTCTATTCAAACTTAAATTATTTACATACTCGCTTTACTACAAGGCCCCGTCCGGAATTTAGATTCTGATTTTATAAAAACATACATTTATTTTTATTTTTTTTTGTTTTGCAAAATAGTCACATTCATCTGGATTAGTCAGGCATAATGAGCTGAGGCAGATTTCGCGACACCAGAGTTTACCGTTCGAAAGTGTTTAAGCGACAGACAAACACACAATCACAAACTTTCTGCTTTGTATATCAACCCTTAACCGGCGACGTGGAGTCTGGAAGACTCCCGCAGCATTATTTTTCCTATAGGTATTTTCCTTCCTTTCATTCGACATTGCTTTACAATATGTCGCGTCATGAACACGACTTTCAGTGGCTTTGAACAAAACATACAATAGTATATTTACAAACACGTAATAAACTCTAATTTAAAAATAAATTTAGGCTTGACAATGTGAAATTATTAAAGAGGCGTCTGCGAGACTCCACGTCACCGTTTATGTCACAAAATGGGACGTCGCCAGTTAAGGGTTCGGATTACCATATCTCCTACGTGGAACTACCAAAAACTGATATCCTTGGCAAGCACAACTATGGCCAGTCCAATCACCCTCGCGTCAGCACCCCCTAATCAAGAGAAGCCAGTAGAAGGCTTGCATGGAACAAACTTCAATTCAAAATAACCCCGCTAAAAATAGAAACACCACAAAGAATTACACAAAATATCTATTCCTCGTCAGACATAAATTCCTAGTTAGAATTAGATACCACTTGCCGCGTCCTCTTTCCCGGCCACCGCAAAATTTACCCAAATCTGTCGAAAACAGAAGAGGGGCAGAATTAACAGCGTTTGACAAACCTCAAGCTCCATGCTCGAAGAGTGCTCTTTGTCGTGCCACCAGCTCAGGGATCGTGGACGCTGAGGAACGGTGGCCGGGGATTTCGGAAATCCGATCAGCGCGGAGATCAAAGAGAAGCCTGTAGATAGACGCGATTATGCGCGGGTGGCGGCCCCACCGCAGCTGCATCTTTGTCGAGCGAATCAAAGGAAGGTCGGGCCTCGAAACCTCGACGACGACCTGGCTCGAGGTGGATTGCGACATTCGACAATGACAAGACGATGCCCATTCACCGTGACGTCCGTGAACATAGAACCTGCGACACTTATGGCGGACACCAGCGCCATGTTGCTCGCCCGAGGCTTAACCCTCCGTGGACGAGGGTGGATATCACAACAGGACAGCTCTCGTTCTTCTCGTCCTGGTTTCCCGTGTTTCCTGGTTAACTGGGCTTAACGGTGCTGCACAAATACAGGGCGAAAAAACAGGATTACTCTTTTGGGAGGAAACAAGGAGGAGGGGCTGCCCAATTTCAGGGATCGATTCTTCACGGTTTACATTCTGGGAGGAGTAGCCGGGGAAGGAAACGATTCTATTTTGGAAGCTGCTTTTCAGGGGGTATCGGTGTCTCGGGTACACCTTGGGAGTGGCTTGGATGATTGCTCTTTGGCTCTCAGTGATTTAATTTGACTTATCATGGTATATTAGGGGTTGTTCTGGATGTGTTGGGTTTAGATTTAGGTCTTTTGTTTGATGGTGATACTGTTTTTAATCAGATTTGTGGGGAGAGTTAGGAAGGTTGTTGTGAAATGTAGAAGGGTATTTTGTACTTCAGGGATCTTACTATACACTGATTCACAAATTTATTCAGGGTTTTTCTTTGATGGCGTTGTTTATTAATGAGAATTTGCAGGTGGATTTAAGGATGGTTGTTGTGAAATGTAGAATGGTATTTTATACTTCGGAATTACGAAATAGGTGGCTCAGAAATTTGTTAGACTAAGTAGTTCTTGTTATTAAGCTCTACTATTTCATTTTCTAAATAAAATTCTATTATTCACTCTTGTTTGCTGTCAAACAGTACAAGGCACGTACACATGCGCGCGCGCGCCGACACAGTGACACACATCTATTCTACCAGGATCGATGAAAAAGTATCGCTATAGAGTCTGCATTGCGCAAAATGCACCTGTGCGTAAAGAGTCCTCTCCTCAACTACCAAAAAAGTCACATCACGCATGAAATATCTAAGTGTAGGTAATAGTAAATATTTTTTAAATCTTCCTTGCCTTGGCGGACGTCGTAAACAAACAGCAGTTACGAATTCCGTTAGTAAATACTCCACTGATACCTATTACTATCAGCCTCAATAGTGTAACACTGGAATAACCATTGAAGATACGTTGAGAAACTATTCCAGAGAGAGACACATGTCGCAATGCAGATCTTCATAAACCTACATCTCGATAAACATTTTCTAACATTTCCCACTTAAAATTGGGACGCAAAATTAGACCGCTCGCACGAGTTCTATATTGCTTGCTTTCACTTCACAAGCAACGTGCTCAAATGTTCGTTTAAATCTGCAAAGAAATACGCGCGTCCTCTTTCGCAATGGGTGTACCTTCATACAAACTGAAGTGTCACGATGTTAATTAACTCTCCAGATGATACAGAGGCCGCGTGACGAACAAACGTCTCATTCAGCTGCTGGCAGAGCATTTATATACCATTTTGTTGAGATCATCGGCCGCAGACGCTGCTCCAAAAAGGTTGAGAGAGCAACGAGTTATACGCTTCGAGTGCGCAGCTGATAAAGGCTCGGCGTTCCAAGAACGATTGTTGGACGGATATTCCTTACTTTGACTGTAGATAAGGATTGCAACGTACTCGGCTTACGAAAGATTCCAATTGGAAGGCCTCTTGCGAAACAGTTCCTGTGATATAACGAGAAGCTACATCGCGAAACGGGGAGCCTTGGACGCCAACGTTGTGGACCCAAATTGAAGATCGAACTAATCGGGCAGCAATCGTATTGGATCATAAAGTGACTCGCATTTTAGAAAAATTAAAAATTAAAATTCGTGCGATATATCTTGAAGCATTCTCACGCACACTTTAGTGCATAGGTAGTCCTAATTTTGCCTTCTTCATGGCTATATTTTTTAGAAACTACACGGTTTGCACGTGTGTGGGGTGTTGTATACTGTGTGGAATATTGTATATTATATGCAAATGGAATTATATAGTAAAAATTGAACTATGAATATTAAGATCGATATTGAATATTTTGTCGGTTTGGAAATTCAGGATTAATAGGTGAAAATGAACGGGATCACCACTACCCTCTTAATTGCATCACGTGCATAAAGTATTCTCCTATTCTGTGTATACATATAAGGACTAAAAATTCAACCAAAGTAATGGACCAGATCATATTATCTGATAAAAGTTTACAAGTGCTAAAGAATAATTCCCCTATTCCATACAGAGGAGAGCCGAAAACTGCACCAAAGTCATATCCCAAATAGCACAAAGACATCTTATGTACGTCCGAAGTTCGTCCGTTCCGGACGTACTGTACGTTCGGAGAATGTCCCGAGAAGGTCCATATGTCCTCTGTACGTCCTCGTTAAGTTCTTTAAATGTCGTAGGAAGGTCCTATTTACAAAGTGGAACGTCCTGAGAACGTGCTGTGTCAACATTCTCAGAACGTTTTCCGAACGTCCGAAAGTAAAGTTAAATACGTCCAAAAGGCGTCTTAAAAACGTTTTGCAGATGGTTTAAAAGCGCCTTAAAGACGTCTTCATCAAGTCTGGGTTAGGACATTAAGAAAAAAAATTTCGCGGTGACGGGAATCGAACCCAGGACTCCCAGATTACGAAGCAACTGCTTTTCGCAACTACTCAAGACACTTCCATGCATGTAATTCCAATTTCTAGGTATATAACGATTATTAATAGTTTATAAAAAATGTGCATTGACGCGAAATATTCTACAGAATATCATCATTCGACCTCTAGACTCATTGCTTAAAATTTCACATTCGACTCAAGACAGATGTTTTAACGACGACTGAAGACAGACGTCTTGAAGACGTTGTAAGCTACCTGGGAACATTTCAGCATTTCAGCGTCTTCATTGCACAAAAAAATAGCGCAAAGGCGAGGTTCAGTCGTAAGACTGTTTTGCAACCGAACCTGAATCATCTGCAAAACCTACAAGACGGTTGTTCTTCGAACATCTGAAATGTAGATCTTCTAAAGATTCACAAGACTTAAGAGACGAATGTTCTCGGAACAGTCGAAATGTAGTCGTGCAAAATAATCACGTGACTTACAAGATTGTTTGATGTTTCTAAAACATCCGAAATTTAAGTCCTAAGAACGTCTGTAGGACTTAAGAAACGGACGTTCCTGGATCATCCGAAATTTAAGTCCTAAGAACGTCCGTAGGACTTAAGAAACGGACGTTCCTAGAACATCCGAAATTGAAGTCCTAAGAACGTCTGTAGGACTTAAGAAACGGACGTTCCTGGATCATCCGAAATTTAAGTCCTAAGAACGTCCGTAGGACTTAAGAAACGGACGTTCCTAGAACATCCGAAATTTAAGTCCTAACAACGTCCGTAGGACTTAAGAAACGGACGTTCCTAGAACATCCGAAATTTAAGTCCTAACAACGTCCGTAGGACTGAAGAAACGGGCGTTCCTAGAACATCCGAAATTTAAGTCCTAAGAACATCCTATGTATGTTCAAAATGGACGTAGGACGTTCGGATATAAACTGGACATGAAAAGGACGTCCTTGGGATGTGCGGTGCTATCTGGGATACCTATTGTATTATATCTGACAAGAGTTGACAAGTGTTAGAAAATAATTCCACATACCTAAGAAGCAAAAATTGAACCAGATCAACGACCCCAGCAGCCCAACGATTGCAGAAGCCTGGCCCCAGAGAAAATCGACGTAAAAGTGGAGTAAGAACACCAAAGGGGATTACATTCCTTCATTTTCATCGCGTTTCCTTTGCAAAAATCGCGTCCCCCGTTGCTGGCCCAGGCACGAGGCGGATGCGAGTGGCGTACTTAGGTATTCGTGACGCGAACGCGGTACGAATTCGCGTACCCGGAATGAATGTTGATCCGCGAAATCCACCACAAAACAGCCTACGCATCCTGCAACGTGGAGGGATACCGGTCTAAAGTCCGGGACGAGGGACCGAAAAATTCTGGAACCGGTTCGTCAGCATTTTCGCTCGTGTCCTGGCCACGACTCGAGAAAGGATAAATAGTCGAAGGGAGAAGCTTGATGGAAAAGGAAGAGGAGGTCGCAGAAGCTGTTCCTCTGGCGATGCAAACGAGACGCCAATCGATTACAATAATTATAATCGAATTTTTCGCAGCCAGCCGGGTTACAACCTGCCCCAGCTTCGCTTTTCCTTAATACCCGAGGAAATAAAGAAATTCAGACAGGGTTGCAGCGTGTTTCCACGTTCATAGTTTCTGTAAAGTGTAAAGCGTCGAAAGTACCGTTCCAGCGCCCCTGAATGTTTGTTCAGGGCAAGTGAAGCGAAACTTTCTGGGCAGAACCGATCGATTCGAAAGGCCTAGGAAGATTTGAAGGGGCACTTTTCAAAAGCTTCCTCCACTCCAAGTGTTAGTCTTCCAAATACATATCTGTACCAAGACGAATGCGCGAATCGAATATAAAAGTTTCTCGAAACTTGAGTAGGTATCCAATGCTGAAAAAAATTTGTTAAGTTCGTAGTGAAGGAGGCTAATGAATAATTCTCGCGTTACTTGAAGCTTTGAGAAGAGAAGGAGATAGGAAGACTACGTACCTAAAAGAATCTAGCTACATTAATTTAAATTTTAATTTAATAATTAGCCGTTTGTAAAGCCTCTCTGACCCTAGTGTTGCTTTGCAATGGCGCGTGTCCTTATATCGTCCAATCAGGAAATACCAAATTGTGGAATGACTAATAAGCGACTGGAGACCCCGGAACGTTCGTTAGTCGCGGCGATCGACCTTCGTCCTGGGAAGGAAGACAACCTCGTGGAAAGGCCTCGACCAGGCAGGGCAGGGACGAGGGGCCTCTGAGAAGGATACGCGGATCCTCCCACGCGCAAGTGGCATTCAGGAACGACGGAAAGGCGGTGCTGATGATGAGATAAAACCCGAAGATACCGGCTGGCCGTATTGCAATGGATGCGCCGCGGTCTCTGCTATCGATCCAGGAACTCGTGCCACACGGTACACGAGCTCCTGCGATCTCGCTTTCTCCGTGGACTTTCGGGAAAAGCTGATCGACACGAATCGTCTACTAGGCAGATCTCTGACCTTTCTGCATCTGAAGATCTGCTTTCTACCGTAGAACCAACCGGCGAACGCGATACTTGGACAATCGAGATTTCCATTTTTTTGAGAGGCTCGAAGGATAAAGCAATTTTTGACTTCCTGGTTATACGATTTAGTGTAACACTTGTTGGTCCTTTGTTTTAAGTATCTAATCCTTATTTTTTAGTAATGTGTCGAAACTGTTGGAAGTCGTGCTTAACTTTCTCTTAATTGCAATATTGTATTTTAAAACAGGTTCCAGTTAAAATTGTGTACAACTGTCATGTTACCGAGATAAATGGGGACTTTACGATTGTGAATGCCTTTCACAAGCCTCCTTAACTTAATCACCTCGCCACGATCTCCGCTTAATTGCAACGAAGAGTTGATGAAAAAGAACCTGAGACGATTTTCGAGTAGAACAGGCCCAAGAATTATAAACAGCATAACATTCCTATCGCATAAAAGTCTTATCTTGTCTCGCTAACCACAATTCAGAATAAAATATACCGTCTTAAAAATTCTGTTTACCTTCGCGAACTGGAATAAACAGTACAATGTACAGGAATCTATACTTTCCACATTGTATCTCTAATAGCGCCATGATAATCAAACATCAACCAATACAACAGAATAAAGTAAACTGAATAATACCTACGTAGAAACAGCTACTATTGATACTAAGGGGCTGGGGCAGATGGGCCGCCCCAATTTCTTTCCGAAACCGAAAATAATGTGTCACGTGTAGCGGTGCGTCTTTCCACGTGGCACCACTGGCACACGTTTCCAGAGGGTTGCGGTCAAATTAAAGCGAAACCAGTCGGATCCCTTGTGTCCGCCTTTCTCGAGTCGTCAGCATCCTCTTCCTCGTCCGGTTCCCTATAGCAGCTGCTCACGGCTGCATGCGTGCACTACGGAAAATAGAGCCTACAATCGAGCAGGATGCGCGTATCCTTTCGAGAAATCCGTTTCATGAAAAACTCCCTGGCTAGCAGGCCCGCGATGTTACGATATTATATATTCGTCTCAGGTACGGGACAATCTTTTCATGAGGAGACTGTCGAGGAGCTCGGTGCCTCCTTGTCCAAGCTTCCTTTATTCCAGCGTTTCAAGACATTACTCGAGCCCGTTCCCTTTGCTTAGCTACTCTTCGCTGGCCGATTTTGCGAATAAAAATCGGCAACTTTGGTTTACAGAGATTTGTGCTACCAATTCACGGTTGGGTATTAAGTGAATAAAAAATTATTTAAATAACGGATCGAATGAAAGTTACTTTATCTGTAGATCGGTCGACGAATAGAGGTGATTTTAACCCCGGTCAACTTTATTCGAAACATGAATGACTTTTTTTTAACTATTATTCGTTATTCGAAATTTTTATTTAAATAAAACTTTTGCCCATTTCTGCTCCAATTGCAAAAGTGTGCTTCTATTGTAATCTACAACGCAGGACTAAAAATTAGTAAATATTGAATAAGTACTTCTCGCAAAACTTGTACCGATCCCTACATTCGAATTTTCATTTCGAACTTCGTCAATCTTTGAATATCTAAACACTGGTCGATTGATTTTCAACCTGATCAATTACCACTTTAAAAATTCATCCCCCACAATTTCTTACACCCCCCATCTCGATCTAACGATTAGCTTGGGAGACAGAATTCGAAAAATCCAAAAGCCGATTCACCGTACCAAGAATTTGCCGCGCAAACGTGCCATGGTAACGGAACCGTGCGACTCCGCGATGAATCGTCATTACGTAAATTCCGATTGTTTCAGCGACACCGCGATGATCGGCACGCAATGACTGTGACGTTCCCGTGCGCGGAGCGTTGCACCGCGCCTCGCGTAAATATTGCACAGGAATGCGCCCACTGATTCATAGGCAACAATAAACACCATTCCGCGGAGCACGCGAGCCGATGGTTGCGCCGATAATAATCATCGCCGCGGTTGCGTCAATCCACCGTTTCTAGAATAAGACGAAGGCGACGGGAAAAATAGGGGGAAAAAAGCGGAATAGATTGATACCGGTCACGTGCTTGCCTGGGGAGGAATAACTCCGTCCGTATGACTGCTAATCATCGATGCAGGTACACATCGATTACGTGTGCGGATACACGCGGTGAATACCGGGCAATCACACGATTCGATCGCCGAGATTATCGGTAATCCTTCGCGGTTCTGGGGGTTTTCTGCGATGCTTGGAAGGATGGAGGATCATTTGTGCAGATGATGTAGCAGTTCGTAACCGACGAGGGGAATTATTGATGGGACTGTACTAGTATTAATTGGTGCACCCTATGTTTGGAATGTTGGACAATGAAGTGAAAAGAGGAGAAAAATGTTTTCTCTAAAATTATTGTGATGAGACTTTAACCTTTAGAGGATCGGCTTTCTTTTTTAAAAAAATACCTAGTGGTTTTCAATTTCCAGAAATTTATATACATGACGTATATTTTGTGCAGAATTAGAGGACTTGCACAGAGCCCCAAATGGGGCTTTGCCGGTCCGGAACGGTAATAAAATTTTTAACATTTTGTAATTTCAGAAATACAGTATATCTGGGGGTTTTTGATTCCGCTGATTACGAATCTGTAGTCGGATTGTAAAAATGTTTGACGGGGTAAGAGTCGTAGATAGAAAGTTTTTGTACCATCTTCCTTCTTTTTCTTCCATGTTTTTATATATTATTTTTGGTATTTTTGTGTTGTTTCAGGAATTATTTTATTTTGTCGTATTTCTGTGTACTTTTGAACAGGACGAATTTATAGTCGAACATACACAAAAACACAGTCGAACACCAACACACACATGCGTATTTATATTTTAAATCATTTTTAAGTAGCGCGCTTACTCAAAGCCCTAAAAAGGGCTTTGCCAGTCCCCCCCAAAGGTTAACCCTTAACTGGTATACTGTTTTTTTCAAACGTAACTGGTATACTGGGGTCGTGGCAGACCCAAAATGAAACAGGACACAGAAATTTGTAAAGTCGACACTAGATCCAACCTCTATGGATATTTTGTTGGTAGGTAATGTATAAAATAATAGAAGCGCAGAAAGTTAAACTATTATTATAAAATTAATTAGAAATTCAGTTTACAAACCTAGACAACCAAAAATTTTGCAGCGAACTTTGCCTGCTTGGGGTCATGACCAGTGTTCACGGGAAAAGGTCTGATAGCTCTCGGCTACCCTCTGTTGCGCATGCCCGCGACGAGCTGTGACGTCAAACCAATCAACGCCAAGCTGGGAAACGAAGCCAGCCACTGGCGTCGATTCGGTTCGTTTACCAGCTTGGCGTTGATTGGTTTGACGTCACAGCTCGTCGCGGGCATGCGCAACAGAGGGTAGCCGAGAGCTATCAGGCCTTTTCCCGTGAACACTGGTCATGACCGACCCCAGGATACCAGTTAAGGGTTAAAAAGCCTTCGGATACTAGAAGTTCAATTGTTATTCAAAATCATAAATAAAATATAGCCATTTAAGCGTTAATTCATTGAATCCTGAGATCACGAATCGTTAAAAGTCTAATCCTAATTAAATGAACGTGTGACACTAATTGAGGCTTCGATGTATTATACCTGGGATGTAGAATTGAAGCGCAAAGAGTTAAGGAACATGCGCCTCCTGTTTGAGAGGAGTCAGTGTTGAATGGCGGGGCTGTCAGCAAGGACAGAGACGACCAGTGACACGTTTCAAAGCCGTCTGGCTGCCACTACTGACAATGAACGCTGGATTCGTTGATTTTCGAGGACAATTCGCGGGGAACGAGCGAAACGGCAGTCACGAGAGAATGTCGGCCTCGGTCCGAGGCTCGCGTTCCCGCGCTTCGTGGTCCCCACCAGACCAGATCGGGCCAGGCGATGTTGGGCGCTTGCTTCAGGAACAGTTTGGTCGATGCAACGACTGGTTAAATATACGTCCATCGGATCGGCAACACTTTTCACACCTACGCGCGTGTAGGTGCCGCAAGTGACGCAACAGGGGTGCAAAATCTGATCACCTACGTGCACGCTTTGCGCAACGGCGAAACGATCTGGTGGCAGCCGTAGGGCACGGGGTGTGGTACTTTTATGTATGTAGCTCTGAATTTTGAGAGCACGTGCTGATGTGTGTTACACTTGGAGTATGTAGAATTATGTGGGATTCTGTGTAATATTATGGAATTCTACGGGTATAAAATATAGAAAAATATAGAATTTTATAGATATAAAGTATAGAAGAGTATATAATTCTATACATATAAAATATGGAAGAGTATAGAATTTTATAGATATAGAATGTAGAAAAATGTAGAATTATATAGATATAAAATATAGAAAAATATAGAATTCTATAGATATAAAATATAGAAAATATAGATTTCTATAGATATAGAATAATATAAAATTACAATACAGACCATATTATAATATAAAATTCTATATCATATAATTATATTATATTACATCAACTCAATATTATATCCAGAGTTATCGTGTTTAATTCTAAACTAAATGGTTGGGATAATTGGCAGAAATGTCCATACTACTTAGTGGCCACGTCACTTTTGATTACCAATTGCTTTTAAAACTTATTATATATTGAAAGGTATGAACCGATGAAGTTATCTGATCTGAGGTGGGGAATGTGATATTTAAATAGACCCTTCTCTGACATCACCTTAAATCTTTCTAATTGGAATTACATATTATACATTCTTATTGCAACGATCTTGTTAATTCTTAGATGACATGGCTCGACACGTAGTACACGCATGTTCGATGTTGAACGGAAAGAGCAAAGTCGCGATTGGTTCGTTATCAACTGAAAAACGGTTAAACGCTCAGTGTCGGCCGTAAATCAGTCTTAATCAGGTGACCCACAATTTGCTTCGAATTAAACCATTAAATCAAACTGCTGCGCTGCTCGAGCGATATTGCGGCACTCTATTGCACATACTTCTACCTTTTAGGATTCTAACTGCCAGCTACGCAGACTATGTAGCAAAGCCCAAGACCTATATGGCGTGCCTACGCTATTTAGTATGGGGATATTTACTGCGACGTTCTTGTTTTTAATTTCTGATTTATAGCGCTGGTTTTATTACTCAAACTTAATGTCAGTCGATTTAGTCTGGGCCAGGCTTGGGCATTATTAAAGTACAACATTCCAGAAATGATTAATCAATTAATACATTACCCTATTTGATGCGAAGTTACTTTCAAATACACGCGAGTTATTTTATTTGAACAAGCAAATGACTTTCTTCTCAATTTCTACTTTATTTCGTATTTGAACAAGTGTCTCCTAAAATGTTCCAAACTCATGATCATATTCTGTTATTTCATTTGAAACAGTTCACTGAAGTGAAATTAACATTAACACAGAATAAAGTTACCTTTTAATTCATTATTTATCATTTTATATTTTACATAATTTTCGCCCAAGTCTGGCGTAGGCAATCAAGCTTCTACTGTCCATTCGGTTTAACAATAGGTGTCCAATAGGGGCCCTGTGTGCTTAGCGAACAAATATATAAATTAATTTCAACAACACGCGTATACATTTATTTACGCACTCTTCGTTGAATACATCTAAAAAATGGCACCATTTCCAGCACGCAGTCAGGCGGCCGGTAAAACGACATTCACTCGCTGCTCGTACTTTCCGCATACCAGGTCCCATCGCTAGCGATTACCGAAAACGACGAACCGTGCTTCATGCTGGTGGTAAGAGTTACGGCTCTGTGGTCCAAAAATATACCAGCTTCGAAGTCTGATAAACCGTTGTCGAGCTCCGAAAATGTCTATTATAGTGCGGCGGTGGTCCCTCCTCTTCGTGTTCACGGTGAGACTTTTGCGACACCTTGCCGCGTGGTCGCAGCAACGCGTCGGGAGCTGCTCTAACGCAACCGCCAGCGAGCAATCGCAACGCTTCGTAACACCTTTCGACCAGCGTGCACGTGTACGGAAAAGCGTCAAGCTCTTCGGCGCCAATTACGATTCAGCGTAAGAAACACGGTCAGCCGCGGGGTAAGGTACATATTTAGCCCATCGCGGCGCGGTGGCTCGAACGCGTTCAAGCTGTTCGAGGGCTAGAGCCGTTCGAGCCAAGAAAAATGCTTGGTTCATTAAACTTGGTGCTTGGTCGATTGGGTGGTAGTCGAAGTTGCGCGAAACTGTTGAAGTGCTTTGAATAGATAGGGTGCGAGCTGAATCTGAGGGTGGATTTATTTCAGCTAAGCACTTAGGATTTGGTGAGTATTTAGATGAATTCAAATACTTGAGCCGAGAAAAACTTGACGGTTCAAGTGTCTGGAAAAGGTTCGATTAATTCGACTCGAGTGGATGTAAATTGAATGTGACTTGCGTTTAGGGGAGACCGGGGCAAAATGAACCTCGGGGTAAAATGAGCTTTCTTAATTTATTCTTTAACAATAGAATATATTTACAAATTTTGGTGACGTAATAAATGTGTGTAATACCACAATGATAATTATGCACATTCAGATATCGAAAAATAGAAATTCATTTAAAAAATTAAAAATGAAGTTTTAGAGACTTCCGATTGGTTTTCTTTTAAATTTAGCTTTTTGGATAAATGAGTCTTAAATGTGTTATTTTAACTCCAAATTTTTTCTGCGTGTTTATAACAAGCTTATAAACATACGTGTACACGCGTTTGAGAAAACATTAATCCTAACATTATTAAATAATTAATTTTCCATTGAGTACATATTCGGGGTAAAGTGACCGGGGTAAACTGAGCTGCAAATGGCTGCAAAGAACAGATGCGCAAGTGATGTGCGCAATAGCCTAACCTGTCAGCTGGCTAGAAAGCCACGCGGCGTGGTGGAACAGAAACTAACCTCAAAAAAATTTCCATAGTTTTTGACAACCACGGTGCAAAAAAGACAGAAGCTGCCGTGCTACACACGTCATTCCAGCGCAAGGGGTTAATAATTAGCTGTATACTTAATTAAAGTTCTTCTGTTGTTGCAGTTCACTTTACCCCATATATGGGGTAAAGTGGTGTGTTTTGGCTTTTTCTTTTCAAGTTGAATTTTAATATACCTTAAGTTTATTTTAAGTATTGCTATTCGTCATTTATCAATAGTAATGTTCAAATTATATTATAAATCTATTTCCACACATTTTTATTGTAAGGGAAAAAGGGGAGCTTTTTTCGTCTCACTTTGCCCCGGTCTCCCCTACTTGAGCCTTCCCCGCACTCATTTCGACGATTCCTATCACACGTACTTACGCGCGAAGTTTATTTCATACCACCGAATTTGCGAAGGCTCTCTACAACCGAGCTCGTCCTTCGCACAAATAAATAGATAACTCCCCAATACGTGGCGCAGAATTCCCCTTATGGCATTGAAACACACGCCGGAAACGCGATGTTGCAATCGCCGCTAGGAAGTATCCTATCCCGCGCTCCTAGGCGAGCCTAGCAGGCTTTACCTCTCGCAATCAGAATAGCTGCCAGAGACCAAGAAGCTTGAGCGAGGCGGGAGCCTGAAGCGGCGCGAAAGACAGAGAGGCAGCCGGAGGATCGCTGAATCGCGTGTCATTGAAGACACTCGATCCTCCGATTATCCGCGACTAGACAACTCCACGTCAGAATCCAGATCGAACGCGCCTGCTCTCGGCTTGCTTCTGATCACGCCCGAGGTCTTTCCATCGCTGCGGAATGCAAAGCGTCCAGCATCCACTTGACTCCGTTTTTGTTCCGACGCCGGGCTCACCTTGAGTATCACTAATTTCACGGGGAACGGAGAAGTACGATGCGCTCATTGAGGAAAAGGAGCAAAGAGACGGGAGTCTGATCGATCCTCCCCCCCCCCCCCCCCCCACACACACACACACACGCCGAGCCTCTGTTGCAACGCGGTGATGCAACAACACGGGCAGGACAAAAATATGAATAACCGTTATCGCGATATGTTTCATTGAATGTTGCGAAACACGTGCTAGCGAACATTGTGTTCACAGCGGCTCGTATTATCTAACGTTATCTCTCTCCTCTTTTCCCTCGAGATTTTTTCCGTTCCTTGGTCAATTAAATGACGAAATGCTGCGAGCGAAGATTAGCGGAGAAAGCAAGCAATGCCAGAGTTTATACGCGTCTAGAACCGATTGCCCCGTGGGTCAGGTCGCGCCAACAATGTTGCGAGGCAGATAAGCCAGCTGCGCTTTGCGAGCGCGAAAGAAAAATATGGATCCGTCGAAAACAAATTCCCAAACACAGCTGTTTACGCTTCTTCGGCTCGCGATTAGATTTTAAATACCAAAATGCGATTCTCCGCAAGGTTGTTAATGCCGAGGAGTTTTTAATCCTCGGGGGGGGGGGGGGGGGGGGGGGGGCTCTTCTGTCCCCAATAATTGAGACTGACTGTAACTAAATAAGTAGGTATTTCTGGGAAAAATATTTTTATTGGGACAGGTATAGAACAGTATTTCCAAATCTTTTTTGAGTCGCGTTCCCCTTTTATAATACTCAAATTAATCTACGTCGCTCCCCCCATATAAGGTGAGATAAAGAAAACACATTAGAAATAGGTATTTCAGAATATAATTCTGGCGTAATAATTAAAATAAATAATTGCTAAAAATCGTCAACTAGAAATAGTCGTGACGACTTCCCAGAAAACACTTTGCGCTCCACAGGTTGGGGATCACCGCTACAGAAGTGTCTGATTGATAGTGCGTCAAAGTTTATTTGCAATCGCCTGCAGAATTCCAAATTTCGGACTCTGTGGGTTTCCCTTAAATCCTTCGTATACAAACAGCGGAGGCCCAGCTTTAAATATAAGCTACCATGCGTCCAGCAATGGGACCTAAGGCCCCTTTCTCACGCGACACTTCTTGCAACTGGTGCATAAAACACATTCGCACAGTTTCTCTCCGTCTCCGCCGTTTTCCCCGCCACGGGCAGATGTAGAGCTCGAAACATGACTGGTTTAAAAAAAACCTGTTTGAAAAATACATGTTTGAATTTAGCATCAAATTTACAAATTGTTCTTAAATATAATTACTACTATACCCAGGAAAATGTGTGTACCTATATTAAGGATCTTTTTCACAAATTTTGTTTCTTATAAAATAAACGACTTTTGTTATTCAACAAATACCCACAAAAAACGTCACTCACTGCTAAAAATTATATTCTAAAATAATTATCTGTAATGAGATACAAAGGGCGGCAGAATATTATTTTTGCCCAGAGCGGCGGAAGAGCTAGATCGGGCCCTGGGACGGGCCCAAGTGAAGCAGGTCGGCGTAGAGAATCGAATTTCCAAATGTCGAAGTGGAACGAACGATCTAGGGCGAGGGGGAATGGCGGATTTTATGGATCTCGTTATCAGGGCCGTTTCTCAATCGGGCCGCGGCAGTGGCACGTGAGCGAGCCGAGCCAATCCCCTCGTGATCGTGAACGAGGCAGCGCGTCGCTGTTTCGCAACGGCCGAGCCACGGATCGGTCCCTCCATTCCGCACGATAAACCATCGTACCCGTCCCACCTTCTGTCTCCTTCCCCCCTTTTTTTTTGTCCTCTCCTCGACACCGACCTTCGCGGCGACTACCCAGACACGTTGGGTTCGATCCAGCCAGGACCACGTCACGCGTGCTCTTTGCAATATCGATTTTCGAGGCCGAGCCGATCTTACGTTTCTAATCCGAGTTAACGAACCGTTGCCCCATCGCGCGGGCCACAGGGTCACGTTCATCGTTCTCATTGGCGACTCGAATGGTTGGAGGTGCTCGCGGGGGATGTGGAGGTAGTGAGGCCGACTCCCTGAAATTGTGTTTATCAACCCTTGAACGGCGGGTAGCTTTGTGTTGGGGGTTGGACGCGGTGTCCATTCTGGGGCAGAGTTGCGTTTTATGTGGATCTCGGGTAGGGGCGGATTTGTGTATAGGTTAAGCAGGCTGGGGAGACAAATTTTAGGCGAAAGAAATTGGGAAGGGTTTAACACAGAGGCTTGAGATAACTTTAAAAACATTTCACTTCTTTTTCATAGGTAGGGTAAATCCGGGAGACGCGGTCGGGCCGGAGAGTTGGTCGTGTCGCTATATTTCAGAGTCTATACGTAAAAATGCATTAAAGTGTAGACCAATTACTTCTCTAGAAGCCAAATAGTTGAATGAATAGCGTTATTTCGCTTCCTTCTGTGTTTTTCTGGATTTATAGGATATAAAAGGTAAATTGATGTTACATTTAACCTCTTTTGTCAAACAGCGGTTGTACAGAACCGTATTTAAAATATACTTCTAAGTTTACTTTCCATTTATGTTTGGAATAATAAGATAGTAGAGTTATTGAGGGACAATGCAGCCAAAGTATTTGGCCATATTAACTCTTCCTCTCAAAGCTAACGAGAAGACCATGTCTCGCTGCAGAAAGGTGAGATGGTCGAGTTATGATTTTTTTATTATTTTTGTTTATTTTTTATTTTTTATTATTATTTTATTATTATTTTTGTTTATTTAGTTTATTTATTCATTTATGTATTCATTTGCCTTGCTAATCGCCAGTAGGTAATTCACTTTTTCTTTGATGTGTTCTTTACTTGTTTAGCGTAAACAAATTAAATATCAATGAATCCGTAGTTGTATTCACTCATAAATAATTTTGCTTTATCCTTTGTTAATTTTCCATGAATAATTATGTGAGTGGTCTCTGCCAACGACGAAAACCATTTCTCCCGGCACCTCGGGGGAGATGGTCAGATGTCATGACTTCAGTTTTCAACCCGATTTACAGTAAATATTGTCTTAAAGCAAATATCGACCAGTTTTTCTGAATCGGCATAAAATTCTGAACATATTAGGTTAGTTCTGATAAAATAAGTAATATCTATATTAGTTTTAATAGCCATTTTATATTAGGTCGACCGCGTCTCCCGGATTTACCCTATAGCGAATTAGCAATAATTCATACGTGAGTTGTCACATTGAATTAATTCTAAAATTGTCTTGACTCTTTCAAGTTAAAATATTTAATGATATTTCACGGAAGGGGCGACAGTGCTGTCCATAGATCTTGGAGCAACTGGGGCGCCTCGTTAAAGAAACAGTTAAGAGGTAGTACCGCGATTAAAAGGGACAAGGTATCGCTGATGTATGTAAACCGTGAAGCGTGTTGATCACGGGCGCCCGGAGGCTAGGGGTGGAGCAAAAGGGGCACTTACTCCCTGGCTTTTCAGAACCAATCGCTTATTTTTAAAAACTGATCTTTATTAAGTGTATACTAAAAAGTGAACATTTTTAAACTTTGGTTTTAAACTTTTAATTAAATTGACACTGCAAAAGGGGTTCAAAAAAGCAGGAGGGCTACTCCACTCGCGCCGCGTGTCTCATGATCCGATTTGTCGATGCCATCGCCAGGGTTGCTTTTTCATTACTATATTTCTGTTTACCGTCACCCCAAAGTTGCCCTCCTCTCTCGAAAAATCTCCGGACGCCCTTGGTGCCGATGATTTTGTCGATTGCGGTATTCTTGGTAGGCAAGTCACGGGAAACTTTTTCGCTCACCTTCGCGCGTGGCTTATTACTAATTCTTTAACGAGAAAAAGGAGTGATATCATTCATTGTTCTGAAAGGTCGAGCTTAAACGTGTCCCGCGAGAATTAACATCCGCGCGTTCGTTAAAACGACACCTACCGCGAATCGGGCGGTTTTTAACAAAGAGCCCAGGAAGTTCGAAGGAAGCTGAGTAATGTGACTTCGATAGCGTTCGAGTGGCTTCCATACATCACTCGCGGGATTATTTTTAATGCGGAGGAGAATCGATGCGTATTCTTCGGTACCATCTTTTTTTTTTTCGAAAACGTGAAGTGGTAACTGTGCGATATAACGAGGATAAATTGAACTTGACCCTCAACCTAATTATACTTCAGCTCTAAGTGTTTTATCTACAAGACGCGATTACCCAATTTATAAAGAACGCGCTGTGTAATTTTGCGAATTTGATTCGAATCCGGAGATGAGTTTGATATGTTAGTCCTTAAATTTCTACTTAAATATTCAAACGAAGTTTCTAATATTTCGAAGGCTACTCATTGTGTACAAAGTAAAGATTCAGAGAAATCGTGCGCTGTGAAAAATATAATATAATTTTTGATACGGTAGCAATAATTATTTTCCTTAAATTTTTAAAATTCAAGCTACACTCTCCACACCTAGACAGAAGATTCCGGGATCGTTTCGATCGATATAAAAATTACCCGGCATTCTGAACTTAGAATGGCAACGAGGAAACGTGTACGAGGATAGTGCTTGATCTTCTCATTGAAATTCCGTGGATAGTGCTGGTTGAGTTGCTAGTTCAGGCGTTTAGAAGGATGGAGAGTCGAACTTGACATCGCGCGAGGCTTTCCTCGTTGGTTCGGTGTACTCGATAAATCGTTTCGCGACGTATCCTTGCTGGGATGACCCAGTTACACGGCTGAACCCCTTGAAATCGCATGTACGAGAATTTATCGCGTGTGGCTGAAGGCCGCCGAGGAGAATCTTTTCTGTCGACGAGCAGATAGTAGTCGACATACCTTGTTCAACAGAATCGAATGTTCGTTCAAGTGTTTTTCGTCTGAAATAATAAGGACGCCCAAGATTACAATGCTTGCAGTGTTCAAGTGTGATGTGCGATCAAGATTTAATCCGACAACTATAAAAACAATCGAGATCCATAGTTCGTTGTAACAATTAATCGAGAAAGGACGAAGGAAAAGGAAGAAAAATTAATTTATGCTTCTGTTGGAAAATCGACTCTTTAGAGACAATTTTATTAAGAAATATGCGAAAGTAAAGAAGTTATGTGTATGAATAGCAGATATATGTGTGTGAAATCGACAGATCATTAAATTTTGCTATGATTTATCTGGGTTAATTGAAAAAAAGCTTGAATTAACTTTTAGGAAGTTAAATCAAGTGTTTTTCTTAAAATAATGCTAGTTCCATTATTTTTCATTCTTTAATATTCCAAAATTCGTCTTCTCAATACTTTGTTTGCTGTATGGGCACGGTTCAGCGAGATTTACATATTAATGAGCAGAATAAAATTGTTAACCAGAACTGACACAGCGAATAGGAGAATGAACGTCTGAATTTTTCCTGTTTATATACTTCCTACACAAGAAAAGTCTACGTGCAGCAACATTTTAACCGTTGCAACATTCCGTCACACCGCGTAGTAATTAAACGGTCGCGTTCTTTTGCAACTTCGTTTTTAACCGCTGCAGGAGAAATTAGAAGGGACAACGCGTGGAACAAAATGCAGTGTAAAATGTAAAGAATTTCCCTCTGTGCAGGATGTAAGTGAGACTAGACACTGCACAGTAGGGTGGGGTGAAAAAAACTTTTTTTCGATGATCAAATTCTAATAGTGCGGAAAAGTTGTCTACTTGGCCCAATAAAACGTATAAAAAATTTCAGCTCGATCGGATAATTTTTTCTGTGTGCACCAAAGGCCTTAACTTTCAAAATTTTAGTACAAAACTTAAGAAAGTGCAACTTTCTTCAGCTGGTGGATTCTACCTTTTTTTTTACCCAGGACTATATTTGTTGCGTAAATGAAGCAAAGAAACACCCGTGGCTGGTTTCGGAACGATAGGACTGGCCTGTCGGCACTGTAAACTATAAAAAAATGCAGCTCTTCGCTGACTTCCCTAACGGAACAAGTGGCCCAGAACCCACCACGCGGAGGTAGCTGTACGTCGGGCTCCTTGTTTCTTGTATTTTATATTTTTTTAAATAATTTTATTGTTTTTTTTATGTATTTTGTATTTTATATATTTTTTTTTTAATTTTAAGTTTTGTACTAAAAGTTTGAAAGTTAAGGCCTTTGGTGCTCACAGAAGAAATTATCCGATCGAGCTGAAATTTTTTACACGTTTCATTGGGCCAAGTAGACAACTTTTCCGCACTATTAGAATTTGATGATCGAAAAAAAGTATTTTTCACTCCACCCTACTGCACAGTCCTGTGAATTTCATTGACTGTAAACTTTTAAACGTTAATCTTTAACCATTCCGAAGAGCTGCTTCGACGCAAGAAGAAGTGTTCTACGAGCTAGCAATGCAGCAGTTTCCGCGATTAATTATTCCTTTAAATTTATGCGAACAAACCTGCGACTAACTGTATATTAACGATCCACCCTAACATTACTAAACCTAAAAAGAAAATCAGCGAATTCGTAATTCATAGAATACAATAAATTGAAGAGTCCTTATAGAAAGCACTGTAAGTGTCAAAACTAAAAAAAAAATTACCAAAAAATGGTTTACGTGTCAATGGTAATACTACAGCCTAGAATTTGATTTTTAGCAGCTAGGGTAGATGTCCCAATTACTGCCACCTTAAGATTATAACCGCACTTCATTTAATTATTTCGCGTGTTGTGTAACCTAAAAATTGTTTCAGTTTGAAACATAATATTATTTAACATCTCCTCCATTAAAAAAAAAATAGTTTTATGAATTAAATATGAAGAATTTATTCATAATTAATTAAAATTCGCGAGCGATCCTAGTGTACCTATAACTGTCACTTCAAAAATCATCTTGTCCTAGGTACATATGAGTACATATATTTTTTTATTTTAATGTAAATCAGAATCTCCATTTAATAATAACTATTTTTTGTACATTTCTTTTTATACGTTACGTTTTTATTACGTATAATAAATCAAGTGGCAGTAATTGGGACACTGGCAGTAATTGGGACATCTACCCTACAGTGTTTTTTACATGGCTCCTTCAGTTATTGATCTGAAAGTCACTATACCGAATTGTTCCCTATTCCGAAGTTTCTTATTTAAAATGAGTACCTACAGCACCGAGCAATAGATCTCTGCTCCATCGACGAGCGAATAAACCGGAGTGCAGTGGGTCTAATTATCATCACGTTGATCCGACAATAGGATATCTGCGGCTCCCAAAGGAAAAAGCGACCAGCCTAACTCAGTTACCGAGAACATGTAGGTATTCTTTCCCCTCGTGAAGAACTTAATGTGTCTTCATCCGCGATCCAGTTTTACTCGTTCTTCCTGTGGACCGTGGGACTTTTAACGGCAAATTAGAGACGAACCGGATGCAACGTATGTTTCACTGGCGCGCGTGTGCCCGCGGAAATTGCGATTGTGTGCGGGCGCGCGCGAAAGTTCTGCTTCTGACATCACCTTCCAGACGTTGCGCGCCCGCCGGTGTCCCAGCGCGCTCTCTTCACTTCCGCGTTTTCTACGTTTTTCGTATAATAATCGCCCGTAACGAAGTTTTGCCGCTAACTTTCCGCGCAACGTAGAAGGAACGGCGTGCGAGAAGCTGCTTTCTTGCTCGCGTTTCGGCTCTGTGCCCCGTTACGTCGACGAAGGGATTGGGAAGGAATTTGTTTCGCCCGAGAATCGAAGTCTGAACAGATCACTTTCCACTAGGGACCGCCCTTAAGGGTTTATGCCTTCCTGTAAGGTCTGAAAACACGAGTATTTTGGGGATTTTTTTTTTAAATTCGAGGACTTTTTTAAATAAACGGTTGTATATTCGAAAGTACCTATATATTTTAAAGTTCTTGCAGCTTTTGTTGCGATGCGATATCTAAATAAATAATGGAATTATAGGCGATCTCCCGGCAGCGTTTTTTTTTATTACGGTGACCACTGTAGCTTTGACCTGGTTCATCGGGAATAAAAAATTCGAACAAATGTAGTTAGTATATTAGATTATCTAGTCGTTAATCCTGGCTTTTTCATTTCCGTTGGGTAGTTTTTATTGTGCAGATGAAAAACGATGAAAAATGAGAGCGATTCTGTGGCGAAAATCGATGCTTTTGCTATGAGAAGCCGCTATTTTGTAGCTAATTAATTTTTCGAGATAATCAACGATTAAGGACTAGATAATCTAATATACTAACTAAACTCCCGCGAATTTTTTATTTTAGATGAACCAGATGAAAATTAGAGTGGTCACCGCAAACTACTGACAAAAAATCGCTGCCGGGAGATCGCTGATATTTCTTTTATTTATATACATATATTTACCATCGCAAAAATTACTACAAGTAGTTTAACATGTACACTTTCGAATGCACAAAGGTTTCATTAAAAAAGCCTTCAAGTTTTTCCCCCAAAATTCCCGAATATACATGTTTTTTCAGATCTCGCAGGTAGGCATAACCCCTTAAATTAGGTAAGGGTAGTTTTGGCGATTTCTCACCCCCTCCCTCCCCCAGTATAAGAATTCGTATATAAGATTTTATATTCCAACCCTCCGTCCCCGTTCTTATATAATATTTTTTACATTGCATTCTTTTAAGTTATTACATTTCTTTTAAACATCTCAAATAAAATAATTTTCTGGAACGTTAATGATAGAATTTATATTTATTGAAAATTGGGTTAAAAATATATTACATAACACACTACTCGACCTCCCCCTTCTAAAAAAACGTAAGAAATTCGCGACCCCCAGCCTTACGTAATTTAAAAGTGCGTAATTTCCAACACTCATCAAAACTCCCAACACCTCTCGAGATTTATAAAATTACTAGCTGATCCGTTACCCGGTTTCACCCGGGAATTATTTTAATTATTATTTATTATTTTATATATCATATTTATTTATAGCCTATAATCTAATCTAAGGTGTATTTAATGTATATTCAAAGTTTCATTGAAATCCGTTCAGCCGTTTAGGCGTGAAAGAAGGACAAACAAACAGACAACGTTTCACTTTTATATATTAGTAAGGATTGTCGACCCTCGAATAGTGCATATTAGAATTAATTCAAGTCCACTGTCCTATGATATTATACAAGTGACTCAAAGCGTCCGGTAATCCCCTGTTTTTTTTATAATACACTGTTACACACAATGCGCACGAACTCTACGCGCGCGCACCTGAATGAAATCGATGAGTGAAATACCAAGCACCGGCCTCGTCAGAGGAAACTTAAGACTACCGAAAATTCGAATCGAAAGGAAACGTTCATCAAAACAGCTATCCGATGGCTGGTCGCGACGGGAAGCTCGTCTTGTAAGCGACGCCGTCATATCCGGAATAAGAGCCGAGGAATTCTAATTCAGTCGAGGCCCAGGGTATCGTTGAAATCTGTTTGTTCAGCCGCTTCCACGGTCCTTATGCTCATTGTTGCCCGCTAATCCGACGTATATCCGCGTGCCCTCCCCTACCCGCCTTCGCGACTGGTTAATTACGAATGCCGCTATCGGAAACGTGGGAATGTTCTCGCACGATCGCGCACGCGTGCACGCCGCTTATCGCATCCGCGACACGAGCTGCTCTGTAACATGACGCAATTTCGCGCGAAATTGATAACGCCTGGCAGTTTCGAGTTTATTGCACGACGTTCGCGCGTCAATTCGAGGAAGGCCAGTGTGTAGTGCAGTAAAGAATTTGGGTTGGATGAGGAAAGGTGTGCGAATTTTTAGGTGGGGTAGTAACTCTGCGGGCGATGATGATTAGTTAAGGCCTTACATACGTCTAGCAGCGTCAAAAATGCGCTAAAAGAAATTGTTTTTTTTAGTAGGGATAACAATAGAAATTAATAAAAATAAATAGTACACATTGTTTATTGGTATTTAAACTTTATAAAAAAATTTATTTCACTTTATTTTTACAAAAATTACTACATAAAAAATCACGTGATCCACAACACTAAGAAAAAAAAGTTGCTCCACGGTCGGCATCATATCGACGTGCGTTACGAAAAGTAGCACGTTTCAATTTTCTTACGAAAAGTAGCACGTTTGCTTTCGTTCTCACGAAAACTATCACGTTTCGGTTTTCGCTGCGAAAACTAGCACGTTTCAGCGGTTTGCCACGAAAAATAGCATGTTTCGTCTTCCGCTGCGAAAACTAGCACGTTAGAGCGGTTTGCCACGAAAAGTAGCATGTCTTTTGGAGATTAGATGGAATTATTATTTATTAAAGAATATTTTCAACAGTTGAATTCTTTTAAACTGACCACGCGCTGAAACGTGATAGTTTCTGCAGTCTGCAGTATAATCCAAAGGGTTGGATTGAATTCATCGACACATATTTCACCGACACTGTTTTCACCGACAACAATTCCTCGACACCAGATTTAATCGACAACAGTTTTCATCGACAACAGCATTACCCGACGACAGTATTGACCGATAATGACATAAGTCTCATTACGATTAGTATGGTGATATAGTAAAATAATTATTTTAACTCGGCTGAATATAGTTCACCGATACAGCACAGGCCAAAGCAGTACACAGACTGAGTCAAGTTTTGTAGACGTTCGCATTCGGCAAATGTTTTGTTGTCGGTCAATGTTTATCGGTCAATACTGTCGTCGGGTAAAGCTGTTGTCGATGAAAACTGTTGTCGATTAAATCTGGTGTCGAGGAATTGTTGTCGGTGAAAACAGTGTCGGTGAAATAATGTGTCGATGAATTCAATCCAACCCTAATCCAAAACGTCCTATTATTCGAGGCCAAACCGAATAATATGTTAGTTTTCGCCGTAAATTCCCAAATGTGCTATTTTTCGTGGCGAAACAGTATAACGTGCTAGTTTTCGCCGCAACAGTACGAATTGTGCTATTCTTCGTGGCGAAGCAGTCAAATGTGTTAGTCTTCGCGGCGGAAGACCAAACATGCTAATATTCGTCAGAAACGATGAAACGTGCTACTTTTCGTAACGCACGTCGATATGTCCAGTAAATATTGACCGATCTGCAAAATTTAAAAAAAAAATTGTAAAATATAGTTGTAGTTATAGTATGTCCAGCCCGAATTTTGAATTTCGAAAAATTTAGCAATTTATGGCAGTTTAAAAAAAAATATGCGTTTTACGTCATAAATTTTACACTTTAATTATTTTTATAAAATTTTTAAAATAAAAATATCAAACATCCGGCTCGACATACTATAACTACAACTATATTTTACAAGAATTTTTTTAAATTTTGCAGATCGATCAACATTTACTGGAGATATGATGCCGACCGTGGAGCAACTTTTTTTTCTTAGTGTTGTTGATCACGTGATTTTTTATATAGTAATTTTTGTAAAAATAAAGTGAAATAAATTTTTTTATAATGTTTAAATACCAATAAACAATGTGTACTATTTATTTTTATTAATTTCTACTGTTATCCCTACTAAAAAAAAATTTTCTTTTAGCGCATTTTTGGCGCTGCTAGACGTATGTAAGGCCTTAATATAGGATAATGGGTATTCTTGGTAATCTCAGGGGAATTAATTGTAGTTGTATTGGAAGTTAAAGGAATTCCTGCGAGCGCTGGGAGAATGCACTTAAGTGTTCTTAACACTAGAATTACAAAATTAATGTACCTATACATATTTTTACCAGATCGGTCAAAATGACTGGTTATTTATAAAATACGTTATGCAAGGAAAATAGACCTTTATTCATATTCTTTTAATTGTTATATTGTTAAAAGTTATATAGATAATATTATATATATTTATGGGATTAAAAATCACTGAGGTTTTCAGACCTCGCAAGTAGGTATGACCCCTTAAAGAGGAAAGACTGGAAACAAGATTTGGCATGAACATGTGAATTACATATTTTTGCGATAATATTCTCTTACAACCCATACAGCACACTCTCCTTGCGGCATACTTGCGGCATACTTGCAGTGCAAGATTGCAACGCAACTATGCCGCAACTATACAGCAACAATTCTATGTCCGCTCCGTGCAATGTTGCACGGCAACGTCGCAGCAACCATACATCGACATTGCGCTGCAACTATGCAACGACGCAAGGTTACTGCAAGCATCCTGCAACTTTGCCGCAACGAAGTGTGCTGTATGGGAAGGAGAGTATTTTAGGTGTCCGCCTCCGATCATTTTGATTTTTGGATATGTTATAGAGGACCGAAAAATAAGAAATACGTGTTTTTTTATTTTTCCCCGTTTTCATATTTGGGGGGGTGAAAACTGCGTTCAAAGTTAGGGGTGAAAAATCATTTTTGTGGACTTTTTGAAAATCTGGTGAGTCAGTCCTATTTTGCATTCAAAGACACAAAATTCGTCCATTGACACTATTCCCCTATCTCTAATAGTTCTCGAGATATTCCACAAAAATGAGTTTTTAACCCTAACTTTGAACGCAGTTTTCACCCCCCAAATATGAAAACGGGGAAAAATAAAAAAACACGTATTTCTTATTTTTCGGTCCTCTATAACATATCCAAAAATCAAAATGATCGGAGGCGGACACCTAAAATACTCTCCTTGTTAGTATTAAATCATAATAAGGGAGGTATAAGTGATAACGCGTTTATCCGAGGTATGCACTTCATGCAATAAATATTTCGCACCACTGTACACAGTAATATTGCAAATTTCATTTCCTGCAGTGACACTGGTCGCCCAGGGGAAGGGTAAATATTTTTCTACGCGTCCAGCCCTTCAATACCGCGAACACAGCTGGCCCAGCCATTTCTCCCTTTGATCCTTTCCCTCCCCCATCCGCAGCCTCGTCATCCCCGTGAAACTAACACAGGTCTGGGCCAGGTAAAGTAAAATGCTCCCGGAAGTCGGCCGTAAAGCGATCCTCTCGCATCCGGCGCATTCAACGCAGAGGCTTTCTACACCGGGAAATCCGCTTTTTCCGGATTTTCGTATCCCCACAAAGCGAAGCTCTGTTGATCTCGCGATCGGCGACGAATCACCCCGACAAAGGCGCGGCGTTTTTAAGCCGCTCCACATTTTCCTGCGAGTAGGATGTACGGCGGAACGCCAGATACACCGTGTACACGCTCCTTACCATCAATGGAAGCGCCACGGGGGTACGAAAGTTCGGTACACTACACGCGCGTGTCCGAACCGAGTTCCGAGGGATCGATGGTCGAATGGGTTCCGCAAACACGACTTCATTCGTGGCCGAGTCCTTCCTCTTCGGAGTCCGCTCCAGAATTCGAATCTTCGGGATCTCATACCGGGCCTTGGGGATTAACGTAATCCCCTGTCGCCTGCAGTGGATGGCTTCTTCAGGTTGAATGTAAGGTGCAAGCTAGATTAGTGTACTCACCGGGGAACTTCGGTATAAGAAAAAATTCTGATTTTAACGAAGCTTCGCGCGAATATTGGGCTACGCAAGGAGCAGTTCTTTTCCGCGGGAATTTACCTCGAGGGGGTGAAATCGACCCTACAGGTGCGAATCCACGATGAGATTTTTCATGAGACTTCTCTATCGCGAGACAAAAGTCTCAGCTGCAACTAAATGCAAATAATGGAGACATTCGCGAGAGTTGAGATTTTTTTAAGTATGCCACGAAACACGTCGCGTGAGAGTCTAGCTTCATGAAATAAGTAAAGTTTGTCCATTAGTGGAGACACATCGTGAAATAATTGTTTCGTCAGATTAAAGTCCCATGTGAGACACGTGATTTCCGTCTCGTCGTGGATTTTCTAGTTTAATTAGAGTAACGATAAATACAGAGAATATATGCAAGGTGGGAAATGTAGTGTTTAAAAAATCATTCCTCGCTGCTGTGGTTAGTAGAGCTCTTACTACCCGCCCGCCCGGGTACTCGAGTACCCGGTGAGACCCCGGGTAGAAAAAAATTACTCGGCTACCCGGGTATCGCACTGTCGTAGACAAAAATTACCCGTGTGTCCATGAGATACCCGAGTAACTGAAGTGTGATGAGACCCCATAAACATGACTCATGTATGAAAGAAGCTAATTCCCTTTAATTCACGAAAAAAGTTCGCATGCAAAGATTGTGAAATCAACTTTGCTAATTCCAATTGTATTCTCGTTCTGCGCTCAAACACTGATTTCTCTTTCACTTTTTATTCACGAAAAATATTAAAGAAGTTCACGTGCAAAGATTGTGAAATCAACTTTGCTAATTCCAATTTTATTCTCGTTCTCCGCCCGAACACTGATTCCTCTGTCACTTTTTATACTTGACATTCCTTTATTGGCCACAAATCAATTCAGTGCTCAGATTTTCAGCTTCGGTTTTAAGGAATTAGCGGGCCGTTTGTACAATAAGTTCGCATTCAGTGCGCACTAGTGCAGGTTGCCGAATGTGCTATTAATCTATTACCAACTTTGATTCGTTTAAATTAGTCTCTACCAAGTTTTTATTATCTTCCATCGTAAAATGATCTTCATACGACGTTTTTAACAGAAGATGTCGTCTCTCTTGTAAAATTTTGTGTGTCAACTACAGGCCTCTCGCCCGCTAATTCCTTAAAACCGAAGCTGAAAATCTGAGCACTGAATTGATTTGTGGCCAATAAAGGAATGTCAAGTATAAAAAGTGACAGAGGAATCAGTGTTCGGGCGGAGAACGAGAATAAAATTGGAATTAGCAAAGTTGATTTCACAATCTTTGCATGTGAACTTCTTTAATTTTTTTCGTGAATAAAAAGTGACAGAGAAATCAGTGTTTGAGCGCAGAACGAGAATACAATTGGAATTAGCAAAGTTGATTTCACAATCTTTGCATGCGAACTTTTTTCGTGAATTAAAGGGAATTAGCTTCTTTCATACATGAGTCATGTTTATGGGGGGGGGGGGGGGGGGGGGGGGGAGGATTTCATCACTTTTTTCATATAAATTACTAAGTGCCCTATTTCAAAACGGTCTTCATTCTCAAAGCGGTTCATATTCATGCATGATACGTGATGGTACATCAGCATAGAAATGTATTGACAACAACAAAATTAATCAAACGAAATGGCCCAGGAACGCTAGAAATGTGTATATTCTTTTTTTGCACCGTCAAAATCATACATACAGCTAAATCTAACGTAGAAGTACAAATAATACTGTTTTTTGTCCTCGACTTTTTCATGTATTTTGAGGGGGGTAGGGCAGAGGAGTGACATTATAAGATTTCTGGAAAAGGTTGACGGAAAGGACCCCGTGGAGGTGAAAATTGTACCCAGTCAGCAATAATCAATAAAAATATTACCCATAATCACAAATCGAAACGACTTGAAATCAGTCACTCGCGGTTTTACGAAAAAGACAAAAAGCCGCTGCGTTCGGGTCGCTAGTCGTATATGCTCTAAGCACGATTTCCGTAAATACACAATTTATATCGAGAAATGATTCGTTACGAACGAATAGAAAATAAAAAAAAAACATTGAAGGTGTTCTCAAACAAGAAAGGATGACTTTTGGCAACATTAAAGATTGCAAAGAAAAATGTATAATATCAAGGAGAAAAAAAATTGGAACATAGTATTATATTATTATAAAGTAAACGATTTTAAATTAGGTATATATTAATTATAATTTTAATGGAACTATTTATTTACAATTGTTTATTTACAAAATACGGCCGTCGTGGCCTCGACCACGGCTCTGGGTCTTCACTAAATCTCGCAGGGTACTCGCCTGCGAGCGGAGGCTGACGGCTTGTGCCCGTACCGCCTGGAGGGTGGCCCAATGTTCTTGACGGGCCCGCACCCTCCAGCCGCTCCTCTTATGGCGCTTCGACGTGTATCCTCCTGTAATTAGTTAGTAATAAACGTCAGCAATTATATTATAATAATTTATACATTTTTGGCACGCGCAGATAAAAATGTTCGCCTCCCCTGATATAGGCTAAACCGAACAATTTTTATATTGTAAAAACATAAAAAGGTATTTAATTAAAGTATTAAGAAATAATACCATGTGGTGGTGGTAGTGGTGGTGGCGGTGGTGGTGGTGGTGGTGGCAGCGGCGGCGCCGTAGTTGCGGCTGCCAGCGACAGCGAACCGGCCTGGACTCCCCTGATATAAGCTAAAGTCAACAATATTTATTATATTGTTAAAAGATAAAAAGTATTAATTAATATTATTAAGAATTAATACCATTTGTCGCCGGCTGCTGTGGTGGTGGTGGCGACGCCGCCGTTCTCGGCACCTTGTTCGCTGCCATTAGTATTTCGGCATCATTCGAGTCTGGAAAAATGAATTTGAATAAATGTATATATAATTTTTTTTTATTATTTAATTCTTCTGTAAGCTTATCGTTAATAAAACTCACCATCAAGTAGGGCGGCCTCCCGCATTTTCTACAAAAATTAATAAACAATTAATTAACCAAAAAAAATCATCCAGAGTTCATAAAAGTGGCGTAAGATAGAAGAAAGTCATACGTTAAGTATGAGTGGACATAGACCGTAACTGTATAACAAATAATACAACAAAAACATATTTGTCTTTTGAGAAATGTTGTCGCTTTACCTCATGTGACAAATTTCCAGAATCTTGCGCGTATGAAGATGCTTCTCTGTCGAACCCTCTCCGGACAACTTCCAAGTCTGTGCGTCTCCTTCGTTTCTATCAATTTTAGCGACTTACCTTGTTAATTGAGACAATAATTCAATGTCCTATATGGTGGAAAAACTCGTGACATTTCAAAAATTTTGATAACTGACACAGGCAGGTTATGATTGAGTGACAGCTAGGTGACATTTACTAGCGAGCCGAAAGCAGCGGCTTTTTGCCTTTTTCGTCAACTGCGCAACCGCATTTTCAGCAAAAGCATTCCGGATAACTTCAGGAAGCTATCTAGGCGACATCTACCTGCGTCAATTGTAAAAGTAAAACGTGACGCCACGAAACGTCTTAATCAAAAAAGTATCATTTTGATAACTATTAATTCAGAATAAATTTTATATCTTTTAGACAAATAGCTTGATACATTAAGTAAAACGACATATGGGTTCGGAAAAAATAAATGATTCGCTTAATCATGTAAAAACACCGGGACTATGTCATAAAATAAGATAATAAGGCTAAAATAGCTCCGACGACCTGTCAATTTCGCTATCTTTCGTGTATAGAGACATGGTCGCTCAGTGTGCCTATAGGTAGAGGGGGAAGGGGAATTAGCTTCCAGACGCGACCGCGTCTGTTGATAGTTGAGAATTTCGATTTGACAGCCGATCGTTTTTCGACTTTCGATCATTTTCGGCTAACCTCAGTAATGAACGGAATATGCTGTCAAATCGAAATCCTCAAGTATCTCATCACACTTCAGTTACTCGGGTATCTCATGGACACACGGGTAATTTTTGTCTACCCGGGTAGCCGGGTAATTTTTGTCTACCCGTGTAGCCGGGTATTGCACGGGTACCCGGGTACCCGAGTAATTTTTTTCTACCCGGGGTCTCACCGGGTACTCGAGTACCCGGGCAAAAACAATAGCTCTAGTGGTTAGCAAGCTGAAGCTGCACTGACACTGATTTGTTTACGATACCTCTGCCACTGGGTGCAATGACGTGATTCAAAGAGCACAAGCCAAAGGGTGTCGCAACGCATTAGATCGCCTTCAGGCGTTGCACGTTTTATAGTCGAAGATGACGATACACCGATGACTAACACGGCCATGTATCATCGGACAGTAACCGTGTATCATGGCAGTTCGTTGTCCGTTCCCAAAATGCATCACTGCCCGGCATTCCGGAAGTTACGCATAACGAAAAAATTCAATTGTCTCGGGCTTACGTGGCCAAGTGCCAAGGATTCGTGATAAGATGCTTACTAGAGATATGATTGTGAGCGGCCACGGTGTTTCATCATCAATAACGAATAAATAAGTTCGTATAACATAAAATCATCGTAGCATTCATTCAATAATATAATTTGAACGGACTCAATGTGTATCTGTAGCAGTGTAATCAGTTAGAAAGAGTTAAAGAAGCATTAGTTACTTACAAATCCGTTTCCATTTTAATAATTGAGGGGCTCATGTACGTTTCACCGAGCACAATCATATTAAATTTTCTTCGCGCTTAGAAAAAACAAATCCGTAGTGGAAAAGAGGACCATGCCGCTCGGCTCCTTGGCAACACGTGACAGATCTTACATTGTTTTCAACATGGAAATAACAGATTATGTAGAAGAATAAATCATTTATACGAAGCAAACACAGAAATAAGTGGTGAAAAAATTCTCGTAATGAGAATAAGTGGAAAGATAACGCAAGAAAAATATTAAGAAATAGCGGTGAACGCCTACACGGCGATATAAAAAGAAATGAAAAATTAATTAATTTTTCAGCTAAAATTTGATAATAGTTGTCATTTGCCATCTAATTCAAGTAGGTACCGTTTAAAATAATAATAATAATAATAATAATTATTCATTGCACAGTACACTTTACAAAAGAAAACATATGAGAGAACGAGAAAGAGAAAGAAGAAAGAGAAAAGAATAGTAGACTTGAATAGCACATATGTATAACAGTAGAAGGGTGCAAAAGGCGAGGTACAGCTGTCAGCTGTTGTTAACCTTACCATTTAAAGCTACTTAAAGCTAACACTAATAGTGTACACGGAAAGTAAATGTAGACAGCCAAATAACGTAATCAAGAGTAAGAACTAACGTCGTATGTGTGTAGTTGAAAAGTAACAAGAGTAAATGTTATAAATTAATTGCTATTGCTGATTAGCAAAAAATAATGTCACTGCATGCTTGAAGGATGCGAGGGCGATTAGAGAGCGAATTTCAGATGGTAGGGAGTTGTAGTAAAAAAGGCCGAACAATCGGAAAAGGAGCCATAAAAAGAGGAGTGACAGGAAGGAACGGAAAGTTCATTGTCATGTCGGGCAGAGATGTATTCATCAAATAATTGCAATTTCGTACCGCATTTCCTACTAAAAAAATTTTCCCTCCAACTTGCTTTCCTCTAAAATCATAAAACGCTGGTATGTGCTTGTTTTCCACTGGGGCCCTCAATTTAAAACCTACGGTTTCTGCAATTAAACTATTTTCTTGCCCTCTTAAGTATTAACTCCAGGATACACTTCAGGGATAATTAAAATTGGGATATTGCGAAGGATATTTCGCAAATCAGTGGATGTTACCCGAAATTGGGAGAACAGAATATCCCACAGCTCCCGTATGAAATATTAACATCAGATGCTTCGTCCACCGCGTAACAAAGAATAGCAGAAAAACGTGATTCAAGAGAATTGCACGAAGAATTATGTCAACGAGTTTCTTTCAAGGATACCATACTTGCCGCACCGACTTCTCGGCCCCGTCCTTGCTATCATTAGGTAACATCTTCAAAGATGCATGCGAAATTCATGAGGAGACCCATCTGTTTCCACCTTGCTGGTGTGAATTTTTCATCCACCTATTTAGGCGAAGTCCATTAGGAAACAACGGCATAGATTCGTTTTCGTGGCCGTCAATGCACCGCGTCGCATTTGGCAAACGTAGATGGAAATAATATCGAGCTTTCATCTGCCAACCGCGGTTATTACGCCGCTTTGGAGTATCAAGCCGGGTTTCTAGATCGACCCGACTGTTCGACGAAGGTTATTAGGCTAATTATGCCGTGGTATGCAATCTGTTCGCGATTCGCCGAGGCCTCCCGTAATTAGGCAAACCATTGCAGCGTGTGTCGCAACATCGAACGGCGGGGCGGGTTTATTCGTGAATTTATATCAACTCTTCCGAATGTCAATTCAACCTGGACTATGCGCAGGTGCTATGTATCTTTATTTGCGCACTGACGTCTTTCGATTCGCAAAATTTCCGTATTTACGTTGGCATTCGGCGATACGACAAAAGCTATATATGCAACAAATTTGGAAACTTTTAGTTTGTCGCAAATGGGCACCTCGCCCGTGAGATAAATAAATAAATAATTGAACAAATATTTAATAATTATAGACAATATGTATATTAATGATAGAAATTAAATTGGGATTAATCAGGGCGCTGATTAAATTAAAAATATATACCTTCTAATTAAGAAATTTTATTAAAAATATAAACAATTAATTAAGTATGATTGGATTTAATTTCATTAAAAATATGTAAGTTAATTTAATTGTGGCTGAATATTTTTAGGAGTAAATGAATTCGTTTCCTTCGGTTTTCTTGAATACAACTTGTATTTCTGCAAGGAGTGAAGTATCCGCAAGGAACTTTGTAAGACACTGTGCCGCGCTGTGCACACTTCGTTTTAAGAGGAATCGTCAGGATACCCAAAGCAGGGTATTAGCAAATATTGAAACCCGTATGCCACGACGACGTTTGACTTCTGTTTGCATTGCCAAATCGCTACGAGCCAGGTATACGTGTATTGCCAAATCCCCTTGAATGTTGTATTACAGAGCTGCGAAGGGGCGGGATGTACTTGGACACTGAATGATATTTAAATAATTTACCAGGCTATTACAAGTCCACTGCAACGAGGACTTGTAAAGACAAAAATTGGATGTTTCTTTGATTCCTTTTACAAATTACAGGAAAATGAATTTACTCGTCAACGGAATTATTGTTTGAGTTCTAACGAAGTGTCATGAGAAAATATGTATCGCGGAGGGATTTGAATCTAATGAATTATGCACTCCCGATTCTAGATCCTAGTTATTGCGTCATCGTCTGGTTTCAAAGAAGTCTGAAGTCATAGCTTGGCGAAGCAGGAAGTGAAACACTATCTTCGTGATTAGATATCTCATTAACTATTCGATGTCCACAAAAACGACTAAACCAAGGTTCCAATACACTTCGATTCTCCAGCTCTATACAAAGTTTTGTTAGAATTGATCCATAAAGCTTGATCTTTACAGAGTAGGGGACGATTCTACACACAAACATAAATAAAAAAATGGAGAATAAAATTTCTCTATATACGTCTTCGTTTTCAAGAGAACCGAGTTCGAAAATTCTTCAGCTACGTGCATCTGCCTCTCAACTTCAATTTTGCGAATCTTCCAGTAGACAAAAGATTCTGATCACATTTATGCCGCCTCTACTCGCGTATTATCGGTCTGAGACAAGGAGTTCTCTCAAAATTGAAAAGCTTATCGTCAGATGGAGGGGCGCACTCAGGATTGAATCTTGGGCTGAGCCGAGTTGAACGGAGAACAATATTTCTAATGCAAATTCAATGAAATTCATAAGGTGACTATAAAAGTTTCTGTAAATAATAAAATCCAATTTTCCTTTCCTTTCACGAAGCTCTTGAATCACTTCAGTCGTCGTTACATTAATCTCTATTTCCCTTTTTCTTTTGGGACGCCACTAGTCAGATGCACTTGCGCCGAAGGAATCTTTGAATTCGAGTCTGTCGCAAACAGAGACAGGTATATGAAACTTATAATACAGATTTTAAAACACAGTTCTTCCATGTAGAATCCTTTCTTCGAGGTTGCCCGACTCACCTAGCCTGCACAATTCACAGGCAGATTGGTGGAGTCGTGGTGCAAAAATTCTGCAGGCAATGAAACGGAATTCCAAAGTGCATTCCAGGGCGTGGAACAATTTTCCAAGCGACTAGCGGCGCACGCCGCTCGCTGGGGAACCGCAGATGATGAGTCCGCGAAGAATGCGAGACACGATATGAGCTACCAACTTGCCACCTCTAAGGTATCCTTCGGTTATCTCGAGCCGCGTGTCCCTGCACATGGCGGCAAGGCGGGCCAAGAATAAACGGGATGAATAAAGAAACTGCAAAAATCTCCTTGAGGGAAGTGATCTTAGTGCCGCATTTGTTATGTAAAAAAACGAATATCAAGAACGCGTATTTTTAACCTGTTCCCTTGCAGTACGCATACGGAGAAACACCTGCACAGACAGAGTGGCCTTGTTCCTTCCCCTGCGAGTCGTGGTAATTTTAGTGCAAGAAGAGCTGCTTTATTATGTGTTCTCTGCATTATCTGTGTGTCGATGCGCACGCGGCCTTGGAATATTTTGGTGTGTACGCGAAATGTGCAAAGTATGAGGAGTGTGATCTTGTCGTCTTATCTTCGAAATCTTGCTTAAACGTTTTTAATACCCATGTTATCTTTGCATATTGATTCTGCCTATCTCGCTGCACGCTCTTTGGGCACGTACGCAAATTCAGCTGAGAAAATACGGCGTTTCGATATGTGATTGAGGGGGGCGAAAAGGGTAGTCGGATGGTTTTGAATTTTGTAAACTAATCGGGACTCTTTTCGAGGTGTGTTTGAGTTTCGGAGGTTTTTGATTGCTTGGGTAGAACTACTTAGTAGGATCAGGTCTGAGAAAAGATATTTGGCACTAGATATTAATTTCTTTGCAATCTGGTCGATGGCAGAGAGTTGCTCATAAGAGAAGCTTTCTTCTGTTCCAAATAAAGTCATGGTTTCATCCAAACACTAGGGTAAACCAACCAGTAATTGACCACATACCAGTGAATGACCATTAGGCAAAGAAATGTCAATTATAAATTTAAAAATTATTATATTTTTATAAATGGAGTGTAGTTGCACTTTTAATATCCCATATTTTTAGTTACGCGTATTAAGCAAACATTAATAAGTACAATTCTTATTAAAAGTATGCGGTCATTTACTGGGCTTCTCATTCAACAATGCGGTCATTCACTGGTTGGTTTACCCTATATTGTTTTTAGTTCCCCATAGTTTTCATACCAGACGCGCGTACATTTAGTTGTAATTCTGTTACGTGCACAGGGTGTCCCAGAACGTTTGCCACCTGGGCCTTTTTCCTTAAATCCCTCACTGACCCTAGAGCGTATCAAAGAAAAGGCTATATAAAAGGACAAGCACTTCCAAGACCCTCTCAAATCACCTAAGTGCATACAAATCCAGGCCCCACCGAAAAGCCCAATTTTTTACACCCCCGATGCTGAGAGGTGCGGACACGAATGACGCTACGTTCCCCGAGGTTCCATTTTGCCATTCATTAGTCCTGGGCCCTTGAAACTCTACCCCGATCACCGCGCGGAATACTGTGGACACACCGAGCCCGTTCACGCACGGAACGAGAAAAAAGGAGCGCGCCGCCTGTGCACAGCACACGGGATATCGATAGTCCCTGGCAGCTTGCCTGCTCCAAGCTATCCCCCGTAATCCCGGTTATCTCGTGCTGCGTGCCTCTGCACCGGCCTGCAGGCACATCTGCCGCTTGCGAAGAAAGAACGAATTGCCGCTGGAAGACCCGTGGAGAATGGACGTTGTGTTCTTGGACCGGTGCGCGTACACACCTAACACCTGCCCCGTAAGCTATTCGGTTCCTGGTCCCTTCCTTTCCTTCCCCCTGATTACCTTCTGCCATCGACCAGAGCGAAATAAAAAGGGGACACGGTCGAAGGAGAAGCGAGCGGGGCTCGTGCTGCCTGCCCGTCGATCTTCGGTGGTTATACCTGATCTTCCGCGGGCTTTACGGTCAGCCTTGGCTGGAAATTTGCGGAAACTGGCCAGTCCCAGCCTCTGCTGGCTGGTCCCTTCTCAAAACCACGGACTACGCGCGTCGAATATTCGGACACCTCTGCCCTGGATACGTCCATTGTTCGGGCACGTTCTGCAGGCTCAAGAGGTACACCTGACGTGACGAAACTCCACGCAGAGTATGACCGGTTTCACCTGAGGGGTGCAAAAACTCTTGGACACGTGTTTGGGTAAAAACGGCGCCCCGAGAGGGGACGTTTCGCAAGGCGTATAGGTGGAACGGTTGCCAAATTATTGCGACACAGGTCGGACGTTTCTCGGGGAGAAATGGATGCGCTATTACTTTGGTGAGACGCTCCATCTTATCGCGATAGCGTTTGCTTAAATATTGCGTGTGCTCCTTGAATGCCGAGTGTTGCGAGAGTATTCGAATTCTGGGTGGGAGCACCGAAGGTCTGACTGTTCCGCCACCAATTCTGGTAATGTTGATCGGTGTCCTACTTAACGCCAGGCTGCTTCTAACAAGGGAACCGTATTTTTGGGAAGAATTTTTTTCTACCGCGGAAATTCACTGCGAAGGGGCGTGAATCAACCCTTAAAGTTATCGCGTTCTCTTCTTTTAATATAACTTCGTAACGGTGCGAGATGGAACAAAACTTTAAATATGAGAATTGTTCAGTTTTTTATGCTCTATCACACTACCGAAAGAAGAATACAGTTATATTAGGAAAACGACAAAACTCGATAACTTCAGATTTCACTCCTTCAGGGTGAATTACCGTAGAGAAGAAAAGGTCTCGTTAAAATCAGAATTCTCGGTGTATAGGTGTGTGATGGGGAAGTGTTTTTTACAATGCGACAGTTGAGGGTTTTCGAAAGATTCTGGAGACGGAGCTCGCTGCTGGGATCAGTCCGAGGCGGGAATATTGTAAGGAACGTGGTGGAAACGAGTTTCACCGCGACTAGCAAGACAATGCATCATCGATTTCTCAGGCCTTCCTCGTGTCCAACCACGAGCGCCGATCGAAGGCTGCGTTTATTTGGGTCGCGGACACCAGCGAATTATCTCTTCGATCCTTCCGCTGTTACCAAGCCTCCGACTCCCTCGTTTCTCTCTGGTTATCAGCCTTTATCGTTTCGCGACTAGTAGGCATTGTTTTCTCCGGCGATTCTCGCGCTGGAGAATTTATGAAAGCCGTAGAGACGCAGAAACTCTTATCGCGAACGAACTAGCTGGCCTGCGACTTTCTTATTGACTGATCTAATCATGTAAAATACTAACATTTAGTAGGTACATAATAATACATTGATATGGCTATTGTTACGTAACGGTGGAAGGATTGACGAGAAATTTCTGTCACCTGGTGGTTAAACTTTGTTTAAAATTGGGCGTTGGAAAGATTGTTTAACGTGAAGTGTGTATAATAATTTGAATGAAGTTTGTCTTTTTAAAATTTAAAAGTGGAGGTTTACTGGGTTTTTATGAAGATTGAATTCTTTTTAAGTGATACAGTTACTTGTTAATTTAGTTGTGTAAGACATTTAATGCAAAAACGTAATTACGTTCCTCGTGATGGAGGGTACACGAAGGTACTTCTGTTCGAAATTCGTTTTTCTTTCGAATAATCTGGGCCACTAAAAATGTATTGTAATTGAATTATACGAAAGTATGAGACATGATATAGAAAACGATCTAGCTTGGATCATGGACATTTTCAAGAGAATTTAATAATATAGTCGCGACGATAATTCTTCTTACCGTAATATCAAATTTACTGTCATTTAATTAGCTAATGTAAATGTGTTTTAAATCGTTTAATTTTCTTGAAAACAAAACCTCTAAACTGTGTAAAAAGGAGCATGATTACATTTAGAAATGGTTATTATTAACCTTGATCATTCCGAAGATAAACTTCTTTGTTCCCCGAATATCTCACAATTTATATTATAAACACGTAACTATTTACGTGTAGGTAATATTGATCATCTTTTTTTAGCTACAATCGCCTACAATTACTATTTCAGTATTTCCCTTTATGTACAGCAGAACCTCCGTTATCCGAACTAATAGGTAACAGGAAGACACAACTGTTTGAATAATAAAACAGTTCGTCTTTCAATATTTCGAATAAAATGATACAAATAACAAAAGTAAAAATATCATTACTTTACATAGGGACACGAACATCATTAGTTCCATATTGGACTGGTACAATTAATTTCAACTGCGTTAGCTGAAATTTCAATAGGAAAAGAGATAGATACTCTACAACTCTGCGATACTATGTTGCAATATTAGAACACTCGAATGATAGAGACTTGGAATAATACTACTTGCATTCAGATAACAGAGGATCTAATAACGAAAACTCCATTAAATTCAACACCTTGAAGACCATCACTTTTTACACACAATTAGACTTTTTCCTTCCTCCAATACTACAGTGCTGGAAATATGTATTACATCACTCGAATATTAAACTCGTTAACACTTATACCTCTCTTATTATTAGTACTAGGAAAATATTACAGTAAAATATTTATTGCAAAAATGTGTAGCTCATCATCTTGAGAGTGAGAATTAACATTCAGAGTGAGCAATAAATACTTCCAGCACCCCTGCAAAAATATTTATACCAAAACACAATTTTGTGTCTGCAGCCCGCAAACATTGTGTACCTAATTATGCGGAGACATAAATTTCGTGTTCCAATCCACAAAGTGTTAAAAGCCAGTTTGTACGATGGTTAATTATCTATCGATTAACTCGCGTGACTCGCCCCGTTGCAGATTTTCTGGAGAATGTCTGACGACGGATCGAAGACGCTATCTAAGGGAAGGCAGGAGGAAAAGACGGATCCGGGCGCGAGCAGGCACGGGAACTTCATGAATTATTACCAATTCCATCCTGCGGAAGAGCGCGTGCGACAACTTCCGCGTGGCGTGTGGCGGTCGGCCCATCCGGACCGGAAATACGTAGGCCTAGACGTCGGCTGTAACGCGGGGGTGAGACTGAAACAGCTGTCAGACGAAATAGGATGAGTCGGCCGTGATCCGAAATTACAAACGACAAGCGGTCTAAATTTAAACCGGTGCTAGCCCTTTTCAAGTAACGCGAGCAACTAAACCGCTCCCGGAAATTCCTACGCTTTTGTTACAAACACCCCATCGCGCGTCTCCCAAACGGCGTGCAGGAAGTTCGGGTCGCCGATTTCCTTCAAATTTCTCGTACACTTTGTGCAATTGTCGAATGCATGGACTGCGTGGCTAAAAAACTTCAGGGACTAGGGATGTAGATATTGCTGCTTTCACAGGTGTCTCCAAATTATTTCTTGGATTGGATACTTAAAAGTTGGTCTTCTCTTTACGAAACAACAATAAATTGAACCTGATTTCCTCCTAGAATTTCAGGTAGTACCCCCTATGTGTTTAAAGTTTAAATTATTATTCTACGTGACGTGAATTAATTATAGCAAAATTTTAGCCAATTTGGTGACTCGAACCCTTATAGTTCGTAATTTAATCTTTGCTGAAAAACAATTTGATCTACGCCTACAAAAAAGTGTACTAAATCGTACTTAATCAAAATACAACATCCCTGTTACAATATCTTGTCAAACTAATTGTAAGTTTCATATAAACTAACCAACGTCGCGTTCTAACAAAGTACGGAAGGCAAGGGACTGCACGCAGTAGGTACCCCGAACCAAGGAGCTCGCATAAAAACCGTGAATTACGCGACTGCTTTCAGGATTTAACGTTCGTGTTGCACGACTTCCTCGAGACCGCCTTATCTGCCGATCGGGCGGAGATCTCTGTGCTCGGCGTGGATCTCGATCCTATCTTAATCGAACGGGCACGGGAGCGCAACCCAAGACCAGATCGGATTATTTTCGAGTGCCTGGACTTTCTGGCGGACGATCGCGACCGGGCGCTGGAGCGGTACCTTGGCCAGTTCGAGAAGTCACGATTCGACGTGGTGTTCTGTTTCTCCGTTACGATGTGGATCCACCTGAACCGCGGGGACGACGGTCTGGTGGAATTCCTGAAGAAAGCTTGCTCGCTCGCGGACAGGATCGTGATCGAGCCTCAGCCATGGAGATGCTACAGGAACGCGTCCAGGCGGCTGAGGCGATCGAAAGGGGACGATTTCCCGCTGCTAAAAACGCTGAAGCTCACGGGCGATCCCGCCGCTCACATCGAGCATATATTAACGGAATCGTGTAATTTCCGAAGAGTGACGGTCACCGCGGACAACGAGTGGAAGCGGAGACTATTAATTTACGAGAGGACGTGAGCAACCGCTGCCCTCAAGATTGATGCGTCTCCGTACGTTAATCGACGTCAAACGAATGAATGGAGACTTTTTATGCGACTGCCGCCGGGAATGTTAATGGGATTGTTAGGAGGAATAGTCTCTGGGAATAGTCAAAGACCGCGGATAAGAAAGATTGTGATAGAGGTGGCTGGAGATTATCTTATTTTTATAATAATGGGAGAGGAAGAAGAATCCGCCGTTTTGTAAGTCTGAAATAAAGCTCATTTTTCTATTCTCTTATACACATGTGTATGTATTAATTCTAAGTGCGAGCGCACCCCTAATTTCACCAAGGGGGGTGATGTGGTCTTCTCGATCTTGATCAGCTCGGCGATCCCATGATTCCTTCACAGTGCGTGTCGCTTGTTGGAAATGTCGTAGACGCCGTCCTCGGCCTCGGTGTTCTCGTCACGAGTGCCGCGGACTTGCAGCTTGAACATGCTGGCGGTCTCCTCCAGCCTGTCCCTGTTAGCGGCCAGCCTCGGCACCTTGATGTGCACGGAGGCGTGCACCGCGCTGCCCAGATTCGTCGGGCACAAGGCGAGGAAACCGAGAGGGTCGTTGTGGGAGAACGGAACCCGTTTCTCGATCTCGTTCACGGCGGACACCCCGCGACGGTACACCTGTCCAAGGTCACCGCCCATCTGCATCGAGATGATACGGAGACGATCCTCCTCGCTGCACCAGACCCCTCAGGCCTAAGGTGTTGTTCTGGTAGATACCACGGCCAGTGAGCCAGGAGCGGTAAGCGCTAGCGGCCTGCAAGAATCGGTCGTCCTCCTTGAATTTCTGCTGGACCTTCTTGCTCGTGTCAGTCAGAGGATAGGGGGAACAATCCAGTTTGCCGTCCATGCCGGACAGAGTGCTGGACACCCTCTCCTCCATCTCTTTACACCGAGCTTTCGTCAGGCAGGGGTTGGACGGGTAGCCTTCCATTGAACGTCCGCATCTCACGCGAGTGGACACGATGAATTCACCGGCAGGATCAAGGTTTCCAAGAGTGTTGACATCACCGCGAAGTCCTTGGGAGGATGCGTGTCAGTCCTCTTGAAGCCGTTACGGTAATCCTCGATGATGGGGTCAGAGAGGGATACAATTTGCTACTTACATCAATTAATCGATAATGGGTGTGGCAGTGGCACGTCAGTGCGCATGGGATAATTATTAATTCCGTAAAATTCCTTTCATTGCGGAGTGTGCAAATAACATTGTATCGGAAGATCAATATTGTTCGTTTTAATAAAGTAGGGGTGGGCCAATCTTCCGAAGATTGTTGGAAATCAATGCTTTCCACCCTGACGTTCTTTTATGTTACATATCGAGTGATTTTTGTAGTAGCAACTACATGCGAATAAAAATAAAGAAATAAATACCTCAACTGTATGTACATATTCTACAGCAGTTGACCGTGAACGCATTTTCTTTAACTTCTCACTGCGAACTTCTTTAATTTATTGCCTCTGCCGATGATTTTGGCACCCTGCAAATCAATTTCGGTAAAATGAGACACTTTCAGAGCAACATGCTTGGAGACGGATGGCGGGAAAAAAAACGAGCGAGAAGTAGAGGTTAGAATTGTTTGAAATGGAATGATTCTGAGAGCGACGCGAGATGGCAATACCGTACGAGCGTTTTTCTCGGCTGAATGGCGAAGCACAAGCACAACACAAACTGACATGAACTCTGCGAGCAAGGTAAGAGGAAAGGCGGCAGTTGTCGCCGATTTTAGGCAGTTTCCCGCCATGTAGCACTTAACGGTCGTTCTCCCCCACCCGCTCGTCTTCCTTTTTCTACGAGAGTCACGTGCTTTAACCCTCGAGTAGTCTCTAGCAATGGAGTCTGTAAGCGGTCAGAAGGTTAGGTTATGGTCATATCCGACAAAGATAAATTTTACCATTTTTTTTTTCTCTCTTTCGATCGAATTACTTGTTATATCGCGGCGAGCTGTGCGCATTCGATCGCTCGACGAACCTTGTGTGAGAAGAAAAGTATCGAACAGTGGTGATTGCTTGTTCGAACGGACCGACTGACGAGCGTTTCTTATTCGTGTGTTTCAGGTTGGTGAGATCTTCACCGCGGCTGGGGCAGCATTCAACAAGCTCGGAGAATTAACGATGCAGCTGCATCCTACGACGGACTCGCCGGCAGGGTAATTCATTGAGAAACAGATATAACATCCCTTTCGCCGCGAGCAATAACGCTGCGTCAAACGCTTTCGCTTAGTGCGCTAGAGAAACGCGGGAGAATGACACGTGGTAGTGCGTGTCGGCCAATGGGAAGCGCGAGGCAAAAGCTGTATGCAAACATCTCGAATATGAAATGATTGGGCGCGAATAAATTGCAATTGCTATTAACCCTTTCAGTACGGCGTACATTTCCGCGAAAGTGCTTTTGACTAATTTTTTTTTTTTTAAACTATCGGAGATGCCGACTAAAGTCGGCGCTAGGAACGACGGCTCGTTCTGTGACGCCGGATATATCCGGCACTGGTACACACAGGTCATCAGATGGATGCCGGATATATCCGGCGCTGGTACCGAAAGGGTTAAAAGCTACCTGACGTCATTATGCCTCTCGTTTCCTTCGTAAATATGTAATTTGAAATCATTTATCTTAATTTAAGAATGGTTAAGGTAAATATCATTTATATTGTTAATGGTGCACGTAGATCAAACATTATCTCGCCAAGTTCTCTTCATGTTTTAATGGCATTTATGATTTGAAAGCTGCCCTCAATCGCTTTACCGCAAAAAAGAAAGAATATGCTGGCTGTATTTAACCCAGACCTAATTCCTCGTGTTGCTTAACCTGTAGTAAGTGGACTGACGAGGAAATTGAGATGCTCCGTCACTCGGTAAAGACCTTCAGCGAAGACTTGAACAAAATAAGTGAGCACATCAAGGGACGAACGGTGTAAGTTGGCAAGGCTGAATCGAGCCCACGGCTGTCCCTCAATTTCTCTGCGTCAGTCACGATCCAACGTTAACCGGTTCGAATCCGATTTTCCAGCTCCCAGATCCGGACGACGCTGAAGAAGAAAGCGTTCGAGGAGGCGGGGGTGCCTATGAGGCAGCAGATGCTGTCGCAACAGCAGTCGGCGCAACAGTCGGCGGTTGTCCAGCAGCAAGTGTCGAAGCAGCAAGGCGGGAACCAAGGGTTGATGGGGAAATCGGCGGAAGTAACGTTAAATATGTTAAACGCGCCGGAGTCGGAGGTAGACGTTGAAGGACTACCAGAGGAGTGTCAAGTGAAACTCGAGTTCGAAGGCGCGACGGAGGAAGTCGCCTCCTAATTCCAGAACGAGCCTCGAACCGCCACTCCTTCGCATCTCGATCTCTAAGCTTAAGATAATTCTCGCGTAACCTGCGCCTAGTGTTTAAGTATCAGTAATGTACATTCGATAAGTTATGTTTCTCAATAAACCGCGAAAAACTCACATGCCGCGGGCATTTCGAACTGCGTTCGTTTTACCGACTACCTAGTGGCCGGTAGTCTCCACTAGGGTTCTCAATGGTGGCGCCACGGACTGGAAAATCATAGTGTCTCTAGAAAATCCGAGCCCACATGTTGCTGTTGGCAACGATTCCGTCTGATCATCCTTCCTGTCATAGTGACTTTTCCGCTGATCGTTTGGTAGTCCGTTAATTCGTGGCGTACGTTAGGTCACTCGCATGACGTATACATAGGATTGACAGATTAGTGATGACACGAGTCTGGTTGTGGCTAACTCGTTGGAGTAGTTAATCGGCAGCGTCCACGGGCTGATCTCCTCCAGCGCAATCCTCTATTTCTTTTAATCGAGTTGCAGCTGCTCCGTTTTTAAGAGGGATCGGCTCGTGCGTGTTCTATCAATGTGTGATGATCAGTACGGCGAACCCGAGTGAACGTCTGAGATCCGAGGCACCTGTGGCTGTGCCTGTCATTTGTAAACACTAATATTATCGACGCGAGCTGGTCATGGAAGGAGGCGTATTGGAAAGTCCAGAGACCACTCTGGACAGATCCGACGATGAGGTCGCCCTGCAAGGATTCTGCAGCCCCAAAAAGCCACCGTACAGATTCCTTGGACTGGCTTTGATGTGCCTATTGGGCTTTGGTACGACTGCCACTGTAACGTTATCTTTAAAACGTGACCGAATGGCCACTGTTTATGCGATACGTTTCGTTTTTGTTCCGTCACATCGCAACCTCATTAAACGCGCGGCATCCGACTTATCTCGGGCTTATTAGAATTTTAAATTTTACGTCTAAGCATATTACGACAAAGAAATTTGAAATTGGAATAACAAAATCACTGTTGCCATTGTTCGAATTTATTCCGCAACGCTTATGGAGTGTTATGGTGTTTTAATCCCAATGAAATTGGGCTAGCACTAAAGAGTTTATAATTGGCATGAATATAGGAAGATCGTCTCTTTTATAGTGCAATGTAATTAGTTTTGATTTTTAGTTTAATAATACATGTTGTGTTTAGTATTGGCATCCAAGAAAAAAGACGTTGACTGTATAAGAATAGTTTTTCACGATATTTACATTTTGTACTATGTGTGTTTACTAAATATGTATGTTCTTTAATTTTCGGTTCACGTAGTAAACATCTGAGTTATTAAATAATTTTATAATTCCTGGTTCATAACACAAGTGTATTATTTGGAAGACACATCCTTATTTGTTTCGCGTAATTCGTTCGGAACAAAGAAAAGTTCGCGGAAGCGTCGCGGAATAACGTACTTTGTAGTTTCGATAAACGTATTATGCGTCGTAAAGTATTGTGTACAGAAATGTAATTTTAGCAACTGTCTTGGAAGAATTTTACGCATCTGGGGCATCTTCATTTTAATCGAGCCTTAGTTTTTCTCAGCTTCGTCAAGTAGGGCAGAACACACACGCGGACATATCAGCGGCTCTATATGTACGCGGTACACGCGTACGATACATATTTGAACAGTACCCTCCTAGATATTAGTAGTTTGCATATAACATTCCTTTTGCTCCGCATCTTCCCGAGATAAGGCGTATCGGCGTTCCAGCTCTCTTTTGTCCGCGAAATTTTATTTTTGTTCTCTTCCGTTCGCCTTCCGATATCGAAACGATGTTTGGATTCATCTCGGAAAATAATGCCGCGCGCCCGCGCCTTTCGCCTTGATGCCGCTGCGAACTATGAATCACGATTTTCGAATATCCTTCCAAGCTGGGACAATCGGGTCATCGACCCACCCCGATCACGATCCGTTTATCTCCAACAATGCACTCTCGTCCCTTGCGTCGGTCGATGTAATTCAATGCCCACTTCTTTTCCAGGCTCTTACTTTTGCTTCGACAATCCTGGTGCGTTGCAAGACAATTTCAAGAACGACCTCGCGATGTCAACCAGTAAATTTGTTTTACTTTATTCGATTTACTCCTGGCCAAATGTGATTCTTTGTTTTATCGGAGGATTTTTATTGGACAGTGTCTTCGGCATTCGCTTAGGGACAGTTATATACATGGGACTCACTTTAATTGGCCAAGTAATATTTGCAACAGGAGCTATAGTTAACACATTCTGGCTTATGATGCTTGGCCGATTTGTTTTCGGGTACGTCGCCCGCCACGCGTTAATGGCGAATATTAATGTTATTATGATTAACTTCGGTGTCTCTTGCAGCATTGGCGCAGAATCGTTGGCGGTGGCCCAGAATAGTTACGCGGTTCTGTGGTTCAAGGGGAAAGAGCTGAACATGGTGTTCGGTTTGCAATTGAGCTTCGCGCGAGTCGGATCGACGGTGAATTTCTTGGTGATGGAGCCAATTTACAATTACGTATCTCAGTATTACAAAGGGCCACAGTGTATTGGGATAGTACTTTTCCTCGCTGCCCTTACTTGCGTGGGCTCTATGATCTGTGCATGTGTACTGGGTATTATGGACAAACGTGCGGAGAAATTACTGAGGCGCGGAGAGGGCCAAGAAACAGAGGTTGTTAGCCTAACTGACGTTAAGGACTTTAGGCCAATATTCTGGCTGGTGGCCCTCATCTGCATTGCTTATTACGTCGCGATATTCCCGTTCATCGCCTTGGGAAAGTAAGTACGAACTGGACGTAACATTCGCAATCATAACACCGTTTCCACGTACTCTTTTTGTTCCCAGGGTGTTCTTTGAACGGAAGTACGCATACGAGCCATCAAACGCGAACACAGTGAACTCCCTTGTATATTCTATATCAGCCATTGCGTCTCCCATTTTGGGGTATATGGTTGATAGGACTGGGAAGAACGTTTCATGGGTATTTATCAGTATTCTCGCAACCATAGTTGCTCATGGACTACTTGCGTTCACATATGTGAATCCTTACGTGTGCATGATTCTTATGGGATTAGCGTACGCCATGCTTGCCAGTAGTTTATGGCCATTAATTGCTCTCATTATCCCAGAATATCAGCTTGGTACTGCTTACGGGATGTAAGTAGAGCTAAATCCGTATCTCTTAAGAATAAGGTTCCACTTTAGTGTATTCTAGGTACGCAGCGATTGGATAATGCTACGATACCTTCTATTTCCAGTGCGCAGTCTGTACAAAATCTGGGCTTGGCTATAGTTTCGATCTTAGCTGGTATGATCGTGGACCGTGCAGGATACTTTATGCTTGAAATGTTCTTTCTGGGCTGGTTATGGGGTACGTCTTCTCCTTCCCGCGCGACTTAATTACCGTTGTCCAGGCGTTTGTGCAAAACTTGAGCGGTCAATGTGTTCTCGACAGTTTCCCTGATAACCGCCGTTATGATTTGGGTGTGCGACATGGCAACGAGCGGTGGTTACCTCAATATGACGCCAGGTCAGAGAGAGAAATACGAGGAGATTCGACGCACGCCCGAGAGTCTCGAGAGGGAGAAATTGCTGTCTCCAGAATCTACTTCGGATTTGTCGGCCGACGATCTGCTGCAACCGCAATCCGACATTAGCATCAGAAATCGTTATTTATCTCGCATTGGAGCAATGGTACCATCTAGCTGAATTAGCAAAGACTTTCTCTCTAAGTAATCCAGCAACGTGGCAATATAATTTCTATCGTTTCAGGTGCCCCCTTGCGCCAGAGTGCCGATCCATCGGCCTTTACGATGATGCATTCCAATTAGATAAAAATTCGGACTATGAATAGCTAATCTCGTTTAAAATCTCGTTAAAGGATTTGCTCACTGTGTCTTCCTCTTACGCAGCGTTAATCTGTGATAATTTCGTAATCGATACGTTCGAAGCTAACTAACAATTCACTTTTAACAAGTCGACGAGCAGACGCTGTTCTATTAAATAGATCGACGTGCCGGCTAACAAATGACAGAGATATATTATTTGTTTTCCGTCATTAATCATAACAATTGTAAAGTTTAACGATAACGCGACTTTACCGATCGTCGTGGAGTAACGTGTTTGTAATGTGAATAAATCAATTATTTTCTACCTCTTGTTTCGACGGATAACCAACACGCGACGACGATAAATTACTTATTATTGTGTAAGGTCTATAATACGTTGTAAGGTGTCTGTGTATCTTAAAATGTACATTTAATGCGTGGCTGAATCAAAACAAGAACTGTACGACTTATTTTGCACTGTTCTCCTTTACGCCCACGAATATGAATTTCGGCCACAGTAGCAGGATAACTTTAAATTAGTCAGTTCATTTCGCAAATGCCCCTTTATCGTGTCAAGTATACGACAGACACCATTGCGCCAAACAAATTGATATTTGAACGATTCGAAGTACTTTCCTGTACAGATATAATTTTGAATGTATACAATATTATAGTAAGTTTTACTTGAAATACTATGGTAAACAGAAACTTATCTCTCGCTGTGCAATCTAGCGTTCTGCCTATTCCCAAATTGCCTTTTCCATTTATCCTAAATCAATAAATGTTTATCGCCGTTGCAGATTTCGAAAGAAACGTTGCTTTCACTGCCATATAAAATATGTCTATGTATTGAATAAGTAAGGTGGGTAATTTCGAGATTTAAATTACCGAGCCTACGCCATTGGCTCGCAGCTTCTGTCAGGGCACGTATTTGTACACAGCTGTAGTGCGCAACACGTGCGTGCCCGTGACGACACTGTGACCGATCGCGATCCCGCTGTTTCGTCTACGATTCTCGGCGACATGGGGGTCCACGACAACGCGGATTCCAAGTACAACGTTCTGGGCACGTCGAGTTTCTCGAAATTGGCACCGAAACGTCCCACTACCGTCTTGTTCAACGACAGCCCGAGCAAGATCCAGAAACACGAGGATGGCCAAACCGTTCAGGCGGAGAATGCGGATAAAGGAAACGTTAGCATACAACAACAAAGGAAATCGTTACCAGTCTACAGGCTTCGTAAGCGGTAAGCTCTGCAACATTCTCTTTCATTTTTTCCGCTGATTTACTCTGCTGTCCCGTCTCTGCAACAATATCCTGCACGACCGTATTACGCGGAGTATTGTAAAACAAAATGGAAGATCCTCTGGTTCGCTTAGTTCGTTGCGTAGGTGGCAGCACTAGGCTGTTTAGAAAGAGCGCTTATTGGAAATGTTTGAAATAGTGCCTCATTAGTCCAGGCGTCGCTACACTTAAGTAGTGAGATGTGGATTGTGTTAATAGTTGAATATAATGTGTAATATATAATTGTTTGTGTTAATTATGTGGTAGAGAAGAGGTGTGACTTAGAGAACGTCGCTGGAATGTTAGATAACCGTTCTTCGATAAGTTTTATTCCGATTTTTAATGCAGATATTATAGTTGAGAATTTATTTTAATGGTCTGAGTGTATGGTCGTTGTACTGATAGAAAATACTTTAGGGTTACCTGTTGGATTCTACTTTTTACCCCCTTTTAACCCCACTTTTAACTTTGTTTTCGTTTAAAGCTTCAACCTATTTACCACGAGCTCTTTGAAATGTTATATGGTCGTCCTATTTAACCCATCCTTCGTAAACATTTCCCTCGTCGATAATACAGTAACCTGTATCACAGAAAATTATTTGCTGAAGTAGCAAAAAGTATTCATCCACTAAACTTCATAATTTGCTCTAGTATGTACTAAAAATATAATAATCCCCTTCCTACCCCCAAAAATTACAAACTTCACTGTCCAAAGACACGTAATTACTTAAAAAAAGTGATCCCAATATACAAAAAAATAATCAATACCCTCATTAAACAATATCTCGTTAACACTTCAAAAGAATCATTCCTAAGGGGTAATGACACTAGAGCCCGGAAAGGCAGCCTGATTTTGAGAATTTTTTATGCGAGTATAGTGAATAGCACGGTGTAATAGACAGTCCGATTCAGCACCTTTACCCCAGCGATTTTGTGTGCCGATTTCTGTGTGGTTCCTCTGGCCGTCGCGAGAGGCGCCGTGATAAGAAATCCATGTACGCATGCATTTATGTGATTGTAGTAGTAGGCCGGTATTCACAAACGTGTCTTAAGATTAAGCAAATGCTTAAGCATGCGGCATCCTCTACTAACCCTAGTAGCTAGTAAAGGATGCCGAATGCTTAAGCATTTGCTTAATCTTAAGACACGTTTGTGAATACCGCCCGTAGAGCTTTTAGGCCGGTATTCACAAACATGTCTTAAGATTAAGCAAATGCTTAAGCATGCGGCATCCTCTACTAACCCTAGTAGCTAGTAAAGGATGCCGAATGCTTAAGCATTTGCTTAATCTTAAGACACGTTTGTGAATACCGGCCTTAGTCGGATTATGCGCAAAATGTCTGCTTTTTCTCCTCGAGCGCCAATCTAGCGGCCGCCAGAAGAACTAGGACGAAAAAGTCACACATTCTGAACAGGAGTGGGAACACCTGTGGTGAATGGAATACCAAATCTGTTTGAAGGGCTTTATTGTACATACCTTGAAGTATGATCACAATTTTTTTTTTAATTTTTTTAATACAAAATGGCGGCCCCACAGCTCAACAAACGAAGCTTCTTCTGAAAAACAGTGTTCCGCGACCGGAAAGATTTCTCTTTCAATTTTTGACCTGGAACAAAAAACCAAAAATTGTTGAGTTCTGTATAAGATTGTCTCGGGAAGTACACGAGGAAATTAAAAAATGCTGTTTTTGGTACGAGTGGTGCGTGATTGAACAAAATGTTTCAACAATTTCGAGGTTGTGGCATTTCCGTGTTTTGTTCAATCACGCACCATTCATACACAAATCAGTATTTTTTAATTTCCTCGCGTACTTCCCGAGATAATCTTATATAGAGCTCAAAAATTTTTGGTTTTTGTTCTAGCTCAAGAATTGAAAGAGAAATCTTTCCGGCCGCGGAACACTGTTTTTTTTAGAAGAAGCTTCTTTTGTTGAGCTGTGGCGCCGCCATTTTGTATTAAAAAAATTAAAAAAAATTGTGATCATACTTCAAGGTATGTACAATAAAGCCCTTCAAGCAGATTTTTTATTCCATTCACTATACTCGCATAAAAAAATTCTCAATATCAGGCTGCCCTTCCGGGCTCTACAGTGTCATTACCCCTTAAAAAACCTCTGTAATGATCCATCTATAGCGTCATCGTTAATCCATATTTTTGACTAAACAAACATGTTTTTTTAAAGCTTACGATGTTAATAAAAATCGTGTCAAGGAACAAGTTTCAGCTTCAATTTATTTTTTTTCCAATTAATTGAAAAAGAAATGCTTCATTTTCGACAAACCATGGTTGCCTAGTGCCCTCAAGCGAGACTTTCTCGACAGAGCCGATTGCGTTGAATGGCCCAGCCGACTTGAATGGCCATTCCTCAGAACCTTGCCCCCCTCAGAGTGTTAATCTCCGTTCCGCTAATTGCAGATTGCTCGAGGAGATCCGCCGGAACAGCACCCTGATCGTGATCGGCGAGACGGGCAGCGGGAAGACGACGCAGATCCCTCAGCTGTTGCTGACTTCCGGCATAGCCGGTGCGTCCGGTCGCATCGGTATCACGCAGCCCCGGAGGGTGGCCGCGGTGAGCGTGGCGCGGAGGGTGGCGCAAGAGCAAGGCGTGGAGACGGGGAAATTGGTCGGTTATTGCGTGCGCTTCGAGGACGTCACCTCCCCTCAGACGAGGATCAAGTATCTGACCGACGGGATGATGGTGCGGGAGGCGATGACCGACGAGATACTGTCGGATTACTCGGTGGTGATTCTCGACGAGGCTCATGAGAGATCGGTGCAGACGGACGTGCTGGTCGGGGTGGCGAGGCGGGCGCAAAATTTGCGAAAGCTTAAGAACCTGCCAGCGCTGAAGCTGCTGGTGATGTCGGCGACGATGGACGTCGATAAGTTCGCCAAGTATTTCCAAGCGCAGGCGGTATACTTAGAGGGTCGTCAGCATCCCGTGAAGATTTATCACGCCGTCAAGTCGCAGGAGGATTATGCGTTCTCCGCCCTTGTTACCGCTTTTCAGATTCATCGCGATAATCCTGCCAAGTAAGCGAGACCTTTATCTACCCTCTTCCCTCTTATTACCACGAATCTCGGCCACCCCCCTGCTCTCTTCCCCCATTGTTTCGAATCCTGTCTGTCTCTAATCTTGAACACGCTCGCGTCGTTCGTATCCAGCCATTCTCTAATACTTCCCTCCTTTTTTTTTTTGGAAGGGAGTAGCTGGCAGTAGCTATTGAATTTTGCAGGAGGGACAGTAAAAATTTATCCGCGACAGGTCTATAATTCAATGTTCATGAAATATTTATGTTGAGGTCGTCTATTATACAGTAGCTTGCGACCTGAAGAACCGAACGTTTGCGAAATAATTTAGTTATGAAACACCCTGTATGCATTCATTTCTATATTATTCAAATCCTCATGTAAATATTGCTGTTACTTTTATGCGAAATTCATTCACAATATATATCACATGCGAGAACAAGTCGATATTGTCTAATAATACAATAAAATATAGAATAATTTAATTTTTGAGCTATCCAAGCCCGGGTCGAGGTCCGGGATTTTCGATATCCGTTAATTTTATTAGGTGTAGGGGAAACCGGCGATATCCTAATGTCTTCTGTTTTCCTTCCCCAGCGAAGATATTTTGGTGTTCTTAACTGGCCAGGAGGAAATAGAAGCCGCGGTCGCGAGCGCAAGACAAGTGGCTAAACAATTGGACGGCCAGGGGTATCCACCATTAAAGGTCTTTCCATTGTACTCGGCTTTGCCCACACACCAGCAATTGGAAGCCTTTAAACCATCCCCTCCTGGAATGCGAAAGCTCGTCGTCTCTACCAACGTGGCCGAGACCTCTGTTACCATCGGTGGTGAGTAAGAGTTAACGAAGCCAATGCAATTATATGTTAATTTACGTCACCGCCGAAAGTATTTGGAGACCTCCCTTTAACTTACGATTTCGCGAATTCCTGACTACATTATGCAAATACGTGTCCTTTTGCAATCTTTACCTCTACCTCCTTTATTTGGCTCGCGTATAATTTTCAATGTAAGCTACCATTTTCATTGGAAATGATGAATATGTTAGGAGTTTCTTCGTCAAAGTTTCCATTTACTTTGTTCGCCTATTAAAAATAAAATTTAAGTATTGTGTCACATAAGAATCCTATTTTCGGTGTTTAACAATTCCGCGAGTAGCGTACGAGAGGCTAGAAGTGTGTTAGCGAAGAGCAGGGATATCCCGATATCGCCTAGTACAGGAGAAGTCCATTGTCGAAAATATCTTGAAATCCACCCCTAAAGGGGTAACACGTCGTATAGAAATCAATAGGTACGCTAGAACAGAACCTACCTTCATTCCTTCAATACTTCCCCACAATCTGTGCTTGCTTGCCCAAAATCAAAATAATCGGGTATATAATTCTTGATTTCAACATACTTTTATATACAATACGATCCAAAAGCAATGAAGACACGAAAAATTCTGCAGGATCCTGCACAGACAAAGAATCTACTAATACCTTCATTAAACTGAGCATAAGAGTCACGTAGCTTACAGTAAAAACACTACACAAATATATTCCCAATTATATTCCTCACGCTACACCAGATATCGCCACACTCTCCAACAATCAGTCCATTCACGCCTTTCATTTAACCCGTCCCCGGCTTCTCTAGCTTATAAAAAAGCTAATACCCTCCCTCGTGGGTCGAAAATCTTCCCAAAACAATTTTCCCTCGCTCCTCAAACGAGGCATGAATGGGTGGGAATGTGGGTGTCTATCGAGGAGGCGAGGAAAAATCACGGCCGGGTGCAGGACGCGGGATGGTCCTGGAACGGGTTAATTCGTCGGATCGTCCCGTCAGAGGGGCCAATTTCATTTTCCGCGAGCGCCGCAATCTGCTAATATCACGGCCGGGGCTCCCGTCGGCGGGCGGTACTCGTTCGTCGTGACAGACTTGATTACTCGCCGGCGCTCTCGTGATTACATTCGCGAGGGGGAATTGTGGCATCGGAGTACACAGAGATCCCCTCCCCACCTCCACCCGATGAAATTACACAGGAATTCGACATGTGATCGACACCGGGGCGGTCAAAGCGAGAACTCATCACCCGACGACCGGATTGGATGTGCTCAGGGTGGAGAAAGTCTCAAAGGCACAGGCCGGGCAGAGGACGGGCAGGGCCGGCCGTGAGGCGCCCGGGAAATGTTACAGAACCTACACGAAAGAAGAGTTCGAGAGGATGAAGGAGATGCCGGTACCGGAGATACAAAGGTGCTCCCTGGCGGGCGTGGCGCTGCAGCTCCTCGCCATCGGGGTTGATATCACTACCTTTGATTTTATGGACAAACCGCCGAAGGAGGCCGTCGACGTGGCTGTGGCCTGCTTGGAGAACCTCGCCGCTGTTAAGGGTGAGTCTGATTATGCCGGACAGGGTGTGGGCCTAGCGAGGGAGACGCTGGGGCTTGGGATTCGAGTTTAAGTGGAATAAGTACGTCGAAGGGTTGTCTAGTGATTGAGTTGCACACTGACAACGGAAGATCCCCGAGCCGGAGATTCAAATAAAATATTATGAAACTTTGGGGATATGTAGAGGATACATAGATATTTATTAACGTAATTTTTTTGCTGCTCCCTCTAAGAGGGCGAAATTAAGCCTGAAAATCTTTCACTTTTACCAAATGATAGCTCTCATTAACCCCTCAACGATCACCTCAGTATCTGGTACGGACCCTAAGTTTTCCACTGGTCGCCCACCTCCGTATCTCGTACGGACCCTCCGTTTTCCACTAGTCGCCCGCCTCCGTATCTCGTAAGGACCCTAAAGTTTTCCACTGGTCGCCCGCCTCCGTATCTCGTACGCACCCTGTTTTTCAAGCGGCTCACAGTGGCGTGTTTTCTAGGGAATTGTGAATAAATTCAATTTCCGATTTGACAGATAATGAAAATGTAAACACATGAAAATGTTCTTAAATATGTCTAGTATAATGGTCAAAGTTTGTTTTTTCTTTAAAAGTATTACCGACTGCTCTATAAATGTTTAAAGTTGAACAAAATTTTTGAGGCACTTCTAGGGGCGTTCTATTTCTTCTGTGTTTGGCGCATCCAAAATTGCAACAAATCTGTGATGTAGTTGACAGCATAGTATATTTCAAGGCGAACAAAATGATCCATAGATCAACGTTTTCCGATTTTTTAAACGTTTTCTGTAACGTTCTTAGATAAGCACATTTTATTTGCGGCAATTTTACGTATATAAAAAATGTGACACAATGTGACACGCTGAAAGTTGTTTTATAAGGAAGGCAGAAGTGTATACTATCGAATAGAAAAGGAATCAGCTGCTGCTAGGCGCACCTTTTTGTGTTAGGTGCCGAAAACCATTGTAAAGTAAAAGTAACTAGGCAGCAAACCGTCTCCTTTTTTATGATTTAAAAGGAGATGTTCCCTCCGATTGCTTTGGATTTTGGATATGTTTTAGACGACCGGAAAATAAGAAATACGTTTTTTTTATTTTGCCCCGTTTGCATATTTAGGGAGTAAAACCACCCCTCAAAGTTATAAGAAGAGGTACAAAAATAACTGACTACAAGAATATCATGCACATAGCAAGTTATGACACAAATGAAATTTATATCATGTTCTATTCAATACAATGTTTTAATGTTATACGTCGATAATAATAATAATAATAACAATAATAATAATAATAATAATAATATTCTTTAAACTAACAATAGGAACTTACTCAATTTTAAAACTAGGAAAATACTAATATCAATAATCAATTTACAGAAATCACATAAAAAGTGATATATCTTCTTCCTGGAGCTCAACGTCCGAATGCTCAATAGCTGATTAACAAGAGAAGTTAGGGAACCCGGAAATTCAGAAAATTATGAAACATGGTGTGCAAATAGTGTAGTAATTGTGCAGTAATTCACCCGTAACATAACTATATTTTTTGTTGATGCCATCGTACGGTTTTAGGGGGTGAAATTACCCCTCGAAAAAAAAAACAGAATTTTATTTTCGTGGAATATCTCGAGAATGGTGAGAGATATCGAAAAGAAGTTAAAACAGAAGTTACATCTTTCTTTTATATCTACAAAATCGCGTAAAATTAATTTTCAAAACATCCATACCTTTCAAGTTACCCCCACCACCAACCCTTAAAATTCAGTTTTTGTATTTTGTAAATATATGCAGAAATACCATTGGATAACCTCTTTTCATACATATAAATAGTTGATGAGTTATGATTTTTGTAAAACAAATAAAACCTTCATTTTTACCACTTTTTAGTTTACAACAAAAATAACAATATATTTGAAATCAGCAGGTCAAAATACGTAGAAATAGGGCATAAAATAATTTATTCACAATTTTTCCCTATAAACACGCCACTGTGCGGCTCCCGCGTCAGTACCAGATACACTAGAGGCTGTCTGTACAGTGATGTTTCAGTGCCGAGGCCTCAGGTAGCAAAGTGACGTTTTCGTTCCGAGGGCCCGGGCCTCACGGTCAGTTTTTCGTTTCAGGGGTCGGTCGTTGAGGGGTTAACCCCTCAACGACCACCTCAGTATCTGGTACGGACCCTTAAGGTCCGCGCACACATATCCGTTCCGTCTCAGTTCCGTGTCAGTGTTCCATTGGTAAGAAGAAGAGGGGCGTAGAGGGTCTCTTCTTCTTACCAATGGAACACTGACACGGAACTGAGACGAAACGGATATGTGTGCGCGGACCTTAAGTTTTCCACTGGTCGCCCACCTCCGTATCTCGTACGGACCCTAAAGGCCTGCGCACACATATCCGTTCCGTCTCAGTTCCGCGTCAATCTGCCAGTGGTAAGAAGAAGAGACCCTATACGCCCCTCTTCTTCTTACCAATGGCACACTGACGCGGAACTGAGACGGAACGGATATGTGTGCGCAGACCTTAAGTTTTCTACTGGTCGCCCACCTCCGTATCTCGTACGGACCCTGTTTTTCAATTGGCTCCCGCGTCAGTACCCGATAGTCTAGCGGCTGTCTGTACAGTGATGTTTCAGTGTCGAGGCCTCAGGTAGCAAAGTGACGTTTTCGTTCCGAGGGCCCGGGCCTCACGGTCAGTTTTTCGTTTCAGGGCTCGGTCGTTGAGGGGTTAAAAGAAGTAACTTTTGTCTGAAATCTTTTTTCCTATCTCCTCCAGTTGGCGAGTTATAATATATATAGAGATATAAGGGATAGGTAGCTACTGAAGGAGTCAAAAATAGCTATTTGTGGATTATTGTATCTAGGCAAAAGGTATGGTATCTGAAAATGAATTGTATAATTAATTTTACGCTGGCACGTGTTAGCAGCTTACGGAGCTGGACGAAGGGTCTAAATGTCAAGTAGCGTAAAACCATTCCTTATCGATCTAGAGCTTTCAGGCGGTCTAGAATCTGTATGACTTCAAGTAGCTTCTCTTAATCTCATTTTCTTCGTACCGTGTTTCGACATCGACTTACAATGCAATACTTGTGGCACGCTTTCCTACGAAGTTGGCCTTTCCGTTAGAACGAGGCGCAAACTTTTCGATTTCTGCGAAGCTTTATCGTTCAACTGTCCGAGTCCATCAATACCACTCCGTAAATCTGACAGTCACAGAAATTCATAGAATATACTCGGTGGAAAGGCAGTTTTTCAGTTCAGCTCTTAAATCTAGCTAATTAAATTTCAATGCTATCCAGGATATTTCCAGAATCGATTTCTACCGCGTGGTGGTTGAAAACAGAGTTTTGCTCGCGTTTTAACGCGGGGTCTCGTTTAAATAAACTGGATACAGAGTTGCGCCACTGCAGACGACGGAATTATTAGCTCCGCGAACTCGGTAGAGTTGGAAAGTTTCTAAGAAGATTCTGAAATTCAAATAAGCGACGTCGAGGCTGGGGGAGGATATATCTGGCTTCTGCAAAACAATACGTTCCCTCGGTGTGTTTCTTTGGGGAGCAGCGATATTTCATATCTCATATGTTGCTTGTTATCGCAACCGCATCGCGTTTGTCTGAAACGAAAGCTGCTGCAGTGCTGTCCGACGCTGTTGAGGCTGATACCGAGGAGGTTGTTCCTCGATGATTGATAACAGGGTTCTATACTGATTATGAGTTATATATCCATTATTGAGCGTAGGGGAAACTTTCCGAATTAGGAAAAGTAGGGAGTTGGGTAGGAGTTGAGAAACTTACTAAGGATACTTCGAACGATATTAAGAAGCACGTGAAACAAACTTTTAATGATGCAGGATTTTTTTAATCATTCGTAGAGAAATGTTAAATTAACCCTTGACAGGCACACTTAAACAGTGTACTTCTACTTCAGTTTTTCTGTATACACTGTACTTTATACTTTAAAACACCGAGTTCAAAGTTAGAGTATCTTATTGCCAACGATGAAAAATGACGAAAGAGTTACATTTGCGAGTAAACTTCTAAAATATCATATTTTCTTTAGGGCAATGTTATCTTAGATAATCTTCCTTTAATCCTCAATAATTTCTAATCGTTCCATGTCTTAAACAGTCAATTTACAATTTGTACATTAAATACTAGTCAATTTAATAACACAGTCATTTCATTTTATTGAAATTTTGTAAAATCCTCCTCCAATCACTTACTTGAGTTCGATTCAAAGAAACTAGCATTATCAGTGTGTTCCATGGAACGGCAAAAAACGGAAGCGAAATATCATTGCTCGTCAATAAGAAAGAGAAACGACCGCAGTTGGAGGCATCGAATAAAAGTGATAGAAACTCAATCATGTCGTGGAATTCTTGGAGGAATGATTGGGGTCAATCGACCATCCCTTATTTTCCTTCGATTCTCAGCCCATCAGCTCGTCGCTGTACGACATTACCATATCAGATAAAACTTTCCCGTCCGATTTTCACGCGAATAGGTTCTCCGCCGCAGCTGACTACACTCGGCAGGACGATGTCCTTATTCCCATTGGACCCACGGTTCACCAAGGTGATCCTTGCCTCCGTGGAGCACCAGTGCCTCGAAGAGGCGCTTACAGTAATTTCTGTATTATCTGGGGAATCCATCTTCACCGATCCACCGGCAAAAAGACAACAGGCTTACGTTGCCAGATCGAGGTAAACACTTATTTTCTAGGAATTCTCCGTGGAAACCTTTTTTCCTCGATATTCTTGCCGCACTGCAAATTTTCCCGCATTGCGTCTCTGTTACTCTCTCCACCTCCAAATTTTGTATTAATAGAATGACACTGCGTGCGTTGCCTTTTTAAATAAAAAGGGAGAAGTGATTGTTATTGGAGCTCAGATATTTAACCCTCTACATGTATCGAAAATTTGTAAGACGTTAGTAATTATTAAGGATTACGTGTGAATTGGCAGGGGTACATTTTAATTTCACTTCAGAATGGAACGTTTGTGAATTAGCATTTGCAATATAAACCCCAAAGTGACGTTATAGAAGGTTAACTAGATTCGCTTAATTATTTCTCAATTACCTTCGTAAATCAAAGAGCTTAAAAGCCCTTCTTCACACAATTCTGTGCGAGTTAAAGCTAAGAAACTAATTGCAAGCATTGAATAGTAAATCCAGATCAGACTTGTTCCAAGTATTCGAAGACAAACTTCGGAAGTCAGTTAGTAGCGTTATCAACGAACTGCCCTTGTGAATTCATTTAGCACTCAATTGCCTTCGATGTCCCGTCGTTTAAAAATCCACGGATCTAGGGCAGAGGGGTGGCGCGCGCGCGCGCGCGCGAGAGAGAGAGAGAGAGAGAGAGAGAGAGAGAGAGAGAGAGAGAGTGATGAGGGGAGAAAGTGTGTATCTGGGTATTCTTTTTACACGTCAAATAGTCCGAAGCGTGATCGATACTTGTAGCTTGTTACGTGGCAGGTTGCCTGGTGTTTCGTTCGTTCCAGATTCGCTTCACCCGAGGGAGACCATGTCACGTTGCTGAACGTTTTTCGCGCATACGTGAACACGAAGCAGAAGAAGGTCTGGTGTCACGAGAACTTTCTGCATCATAGAAATCTGGAGTACGCCGCCGAGGTGCGACAGCAGCTCGCCGCATTGGCGAAACGTGCGAATTTGGAGAGAGCGAGCTGCGGAACGAATACAGAGCATCTGAGGAAAGCGCTCCTCGAGGGCCTCTACGATAATCTCGCCGAATTGCAGAGGGACCAGACTTACGTCACCGTGAGTAATCCACTTGCTATTCACCGTTTCGCTTCCTTTTTCCAACGGGGTCGATGTTTCTCAGGCGAATTAAAAATTCTAGTCATTCTCACGGATTTGCGCGGTAAAATGGTGAATTAGTTTGGGGACTTACATGTCGCAGTCAGTGGTGGGATCAAGTTTAATATCTGCTTAAGAATATCGTTCAGATGAATATTCTTTGGGGGACGACCGAGATGTATTCGAGGTAAATAAAGGATTTTAATCATTCTCGCGAATTTGTGTAGTGAAATTTTCAATTTGGTTGGGAACTTGTATATTACAGTCAATGATAGATTCAAATTTAATATATGTATGTTCATGGATGTCAGTTAGATTAATAATTGAGCTCCATTTTGGTACGATACTGTGGTGCTCGTAGAATTTTAATGTACTTGCAAAATACTTGATATTAGTTAGTTGAGAAATGTAGACTTAAGTCGATTGATGCAGGGTGTCGATTCACCTGTAGAATGAAGTATACTCAAAGTTTGATTATGTAGTTGCAGGTATTTGAAATATGTATAGTAGTTTTTGTACTAAGGGAGGATCTGCTTCCATGCTTCTAAAAGCAGTATTCATATGAGAATCGGCTGTATTTTGTTCGAGTTATATTATACTTATGAGTAGGGTAGATGTCCCAATTACTGCCAGTGTCCCAATTACTGCCACTTTATTTATTTTATGTAATAAAAACGTAACGTATGAAAAAAATGTACAAAAAAATATTATTATTAAACGGAGATTCTGATTTACATAAAAAAAAAAACAAATGTATGTACTCATATGTACCTAGTGCTTAAAAAATAATATTGAAAAATGAAAGTGCCATTTGAGCGTCAAAAACGCGACGACGTTAGTAGGAAGTGATGGCGAAATCGTACTAAAGAAAGGGCCGGAATTTTACTATTCAACCTCTATCTATTGCAGGGTTGACTAACTGGTGGCTCACGGGCCACCGGGGGCACCTCCGCCTTGCTGTCACGCTGAACGGCCCCCCTCCATTCCTAGCAGACACTGACGATCGCAGTCGAAAAGAGAAGGAAAGAAAGAAGAATCCACTGCGATCGTCAGAGTTTGGTCGGTATGGAGGGGGGCCGGTCAGCGTAGCAGCAAGGCGGAGGAGCCCCCGGTGGCTCGTGAGTCACCAGTTAGTCAACCCTGATCTATTGCATAAAATGAATTATTGCGGTCTAGAAGAATTACTTTAATGATGTAACGAATAAAATACATAATATTTATTGTTAATTATAATAATTAACGGTGACATCATTAGAGACAAAATTTTTGGGCTTGTCCCTATTTACTGTTGGCAGTATTTGGGACCAAAAAATGTGAAGTACGCATAACTGTCATCTCTCGAAGTTCAAATTCCTAACCTCAAAATTGAATATATTATGTCATGTTATAAAACTTTCACATATATTTTATGAACAATTAAAGTCTACGACAAATAAATTAATAATTCCCAAACTATATGCGTTCGATAATTCTGGCTATTAATCGGTAAAAAGGACTGGCAGTACCTAATCGAGTCTTAGTAAAAAGGACCGACTGTAATCGGGTCTCATTGTCAATAATAGGGACCGTCAGTTATGTGGTCACAGTTATTAGGGCCGACAGTTATTGGGTGGCAGTCATACGGACAAGACGATTTTTGAGGTGACAGTTATAGGTACACTAGGATCGCTCGCGAATTTTAATTAATTATTAATAAATTCTTCATATTTAATTCATAAAACTATTTTTTTTTTAATTAAAGAGATGTTAAATAATATTATGTTTCAATCTGAGACGATTTTTAGGTTATACAACACGTGAATTGATTAAATGAAGTTCAGTTATAATCTTAAGGTGTCAGTAATTGGGACATCTACCCTACCTACTTTGGTTTTGATTGTACTTCATTAGCTTTCCATGCTAATTGTAACTTGCTCCCATCACTAATTATAAGACTTGCCTATACATATTGACATGAGAATACCACTTTCTATAGTTTAAGAAAGAACTGAAGAGATATATCGAATGATTCTATCAATATTATCGAAAAAAAGAAACTCCTTTTTTTCCGATAATATTGAGTAGTAGCTAAAGCTTTGCCATTTTTCGTACGAAAGCTTACCCCTCAGTGACGATCTTTGCACATGACTTAGATTCTCGTTTCACCAGTTAACTATGTAAAGCAGAATAGAAGCAGTTAGAAGCACAGAAGTGATATGAGTACAATTCTTCTCCTCAGAATAATTAAACTCGCCTTTCATCAAAATGACTTAATAATACTACAAACAATAACATAACGTCAATTCATAAATTCAAAATTCAATATTCAATCCCCTGCAGTACCGTTCGCACCTTTAATTTTAACATTTCATCATCACCGCCGTCAGTTCCACGTAACTCTTTATTAATTACCTCTGAATACTAAAGAACTCAGCCTCTGCGCAACATAACATCTCCCCAAAAAATCCAAAGAAAATACACTCTCACCCCCGTCTACCGCTATAAAATAACTAACACCGTCATTCCACTAAAAACAATTTCACAACCATCCACTAATACGCCGACCCGATTCCTCCACCTACACACGAAACAGTAGCTATCGTAATCGATCACTGAGGGGTTCGACTCCGAGAAGCGCGCCATTTTCTCGTGTCTCCCGTTAATTGAAAGACCTCGACTTCGAGGGAGTCAATCGTCTATCGTTGCACGGAGAACACCGGTCCGGTTCGTTGACGAAAGGAAGCGTCGACGCTTCGGGAAGTTGGCAAAAAGTTTACTGTGCCAGATTAAGGGAAGTTCCCGACGGGGTGGGGGCTGCGCCCGGGAAGTTGGAGGGGGGTGTGTTGGCGTTATTTTGTTGTCATGACGGGAATTCGAAGCTTAAACGAAGTTTGCCGTGTATAGGGCGCAGTTTAAGTAAGTTTTCTCTCGGCGAGCGGCCGGGGGTAACGAGAATTTAGGAGTAATTGGATTGTACGTCTGTGTAGGTGAGCTCGAAGCAGCCGGTGGCTATACATCCTTCCTCGACGTTACATGGTACCAAGCCACCGCTAATATTGTTCACGGAGGTTGTAGCCACCGGAAGATGTTATCTCCGCGGTTTGTCTGTCATCGAGTCCTCTTGGCTGACCGAAAAAGGGCTCAACATCGGCAAACACGGCTAAGGACGGCTATCAACGGGTCGGCTGCTTCCATGGCGAACGCGTTGTTGCAAAAAAACCAGGGCGGAGGACAGTTTCGCGCTGTTGCTTTTAACCAGCTCGCTGAAATGTCGAGGGATCGACGCGGCTCGGTTTTGCAGGCCCGTACAGGTCGTTGAATAAAAGTTTCTATTGCCTCGTTGGAGATGATGCCTCTAATTCGTTTCCTCCCGCTGCGAACTTTTCCCCCGTCCCGTTTCCAAGAACGATCTTGCCGTGGGTTCCTTTAGCTCTCTTTACCTGGATAGAGAAGCTGGAACTCGGAACCAGTCGCGCTTTGAACTGGAGCGCCCCGATTACTCGCGTTATAAATCTTGGGGCTTGTCAAATTTACATGATAACTCCGGAACTTTGTAACTGTACTTCAAACTGCTTCGGAAGCGCGCATCTTTCGAGTGTTTTAACTGGCAGACGGCGATCGAGTTAGTTGAGCTCTTGAATCTAATATCGCATTCGTTGAAGTCGCCGAACTGTGCATCAAACGTTATTAAATCTGTGAACCGGGGCAATTCGTAATCAGCAGTCGAAAATTTGATGTGCTCGCGAGAGGTACGTGTTCAGTGTCCTCTGGTGAGTGGGAATTACGTGGCATAGTAGCTGCTCGCGTTTCACCTGTCCCGGGAAGAGTTGAAGCGAAGGCAGCGACTTGGCCGGGCTCCGACGTCGTTAGCAGAGCGCGTCGATTAATCATAACTCCAGCGGCGCGGCTGTCTTCGGCGCTGTTCGCGGCTCGTGTAGCGAGCAGGAGACAACGGGTATTCGTAACGATTCCAGGAAATATACAAATTGGCCTGTTCGGCGGCTTCCTGGATCGATCAATTACGATGGCAAATAGCTCGTCTGCCCCGCTGCCAGCCGACGCGGCAGTTTTTCAAGGGTAATCGTGTTTTCATCGTGCGCGACGCAGACGATCGCGGGGGTCCGCGGGCGGCCGGCGAAACGGTTAATTAACGCTGTGCAAACGGTTTGTTTGACGAGAACGAACAAATAGGGCATGGCCGGCGCGTCGTTTGGTTCGACGCGTGTCACCACAACAGGTGGCTACCTCGAGAGGACGCCATCGCCACGCCATGTAAATAACCCTAGCATTTACGGGCCAGTGCCGCGCTGTTAAAGGGTGGTCGCAGGATTTTCGCGCCGCGACTGGACGGAACAGCTGCGGAAATTGCTGATTGCGTGCGCCAGTAATTGGGCCGCCGCGGAAATACTGCGTGAGGTGTACGGTGGCAGGTGACACTGAAACTGATTACAAAATCCTTCGTCGATACAGGGCGATTTAACCTTAAGGTAGTACTACCGATACGCCTTGAGTCAAGTGCGTGTTAGATCGTCCTTTGACTTCCGTGGTGATTTGATTTGGCAACGTAGCACGATTGATTGTGTAAGTTTTCTTCTGCTCGCTTGAAGCTTGAAGTTAGCATTGCATCACATTGCATAGAGATATAGAAAATTTCAAACTGCGCGGTCTTACTAACCTCTTTGCGACGTTGCGAAATCGTGCGTATAATGGCCGAGTGAGCACAGATAATTTTATTCATTTGCTTATATTAGCTATAAAAATTGGTGAATCAACATTTGGATACATGCATTATGTTTATGGAATATTAAATTTATATTTCTCTCAGTTTCATCAAAAACTGAATTGGCTATTAATGTGAATTTTTGTTGAAAACGTCATTTTCCATAAGACTACGTGTTAAAAGTGGAAACATAAAATTGTTAATAACTTTTTCCTGGGTTGGTGTAGATTTCCAAAAATTTACATGAGTTAGTGTAAGGTCAAAACAAACTACTGTACAAAGTTTCAGAATTTTCTCAACAGTATTTCAAAACCGGTAGTACTACCTTAAGGCTGCCGCTATAGCCACTATATTGGCACGGTTCTACCCCCTCGACTCTATGGGACCTATTGACTACTCATACATAAAAATTTTTGGAAAAAAAAGACCCCTATTTTTACGAAAAAATAACGGCAGCCTAAGGGTTAAGGGCGTTCTCCAGGTTTCAGGTTCTCTTGGTGCGGAGGGCTGGTATTCTTCTAATCATTGCGATCGATACACCCTGTGTGGTTGGTGGCAGAGATGGGCAAAATTTTTATATAAATAAAATTCCGAATAACGAATTAGAGTTAAAAAAAATCGTCATTTGTTCGTTAACGCGAGTTAACTTTATTCGACACGTGAAGAATAATTTTTTTACCCTTTATTCGCTACTAGAAATTTTATTTCAATAAAAAATTTAGCCCATCTCTGGTTGACGCGCTGCTGAGCGAGGTTTGAATCGAGGAAGAAAAGTACCGCGAGTCGAAAATATTCCATTTTGTGTTCCGGGGGCCTGACCATCGATGTTTGCAGGCTTTTCGATGATTTAATAGATACTTTTAGAATGAGGGGGTTTTAAAGCTGTACGCGAGGCGTGTACTTCGTTGCATTACCTACCCATTCGACACAAGCTCGAATCGAAATTGCGGGTAGCTTCAACGGCAGAATGAAATTATTTAGCGGTCGTTACAGCTGTTGCTAGCATAGCTGCTCACTTGCTGGTATTAACACGTTATACCCTACATAACGGCATTCTATAGAGTGGCATTAATTACCGCTTTAGCGAGAGGGAATATTGAATTTTGCAGCGTGTAAGCCGATCGTCGCCCGACGAGCAAGGAACGGCATTACGCGTAATTACGTGCTCTGAATATTCCCTATCATCCAGATGGAATTTTTTATTATATCCTCTGGTATACCGAGCATTCCATAGCCCACTCATATTACCTCGCTTCGAGATTCTTCACAGATTATCCTTGTATGAATCAACGTTTCAGCCTATAATTCTGCCGAGCAAAAAGATGACGGGTAACTTTCATACTGAGATTACACCGTATAGGTAATTACTAGGAATAAGAGTTCCGTGTGTATACTTGCGAGTTCTGCTGGCTTCTGCCCTGCGTGGGAGACTGACTTCGTGCAGGGAAACTATGGAGTCTCCTTGGGGGGTGTGACTTGTAAAAAGAGGTGGTAGAATCTATTCAGATATGGGCAAAATATTTATTTAAATAAAATTTGGAAATACGCATAAATGTTAACAAAGTTACTCGTCACGTGTCGAATAAATTCTCGTCGAACAAAAAAATTAACTTTATTCGTCGAATAATCTGAAGTTAAAGTAACTTTTACTCGATCCGTTATTTAAGTAATTTTCTATCGAGTTAAAGCCCAACTCTGATTCAAATACACCCACCCCCATCATTCCCCATCGTCTCTGAATTAAATCAATCCCTTATCTACCACCTGAAACCCCGATAACTGTCACGGTGTGAGAGCACCCTAATCGCGCCGGAATCTCCAAGAATAAAAATCTTACTGCTCTGTCTTCGCAATGATCCTCGCGATTAAGCGCCCCTCGAGGGAGAGCGGCGCGCTTAAAGCCGAGAGGTAAAACGCAAGGTCGCGTGACAATTACGCGGATTAAATCGTCGTCGAATTATTCGCGCAGCCCGTCGCCGGCGCGCATTCACCGTGTCCCCGTTTCATCGAGTTATCGAGTTCGTTCTCTCCGCTGTCGTTCGTAGAGGGGCTGTTTCTCGGGGGCTTCTCGTCTCGGGGAAAATCGCATTCCTGGATGTCGCACGGTATTAACCGTATCAGCAAGCTTCATCGTGTAAGATCCTCCCCCCCAGTCCACTCCCCCACCCCCGTTCCCTCCCTGCGCCACGATTTTGCACGGCGTATTACGCTTCGTCGTCTACTCGTCACCCCATTTACCGAGAAACATCCCCTTTGTTCTGAGACACGTTCCGCCTATAAGATCCTCCTCCCACGGCTCGACGAGCTGCACGCGACGCTCATCGTCCGTTCCAGATCCACGGTATGCCCCGATAACCATATTATTTCCCGCCATTCTTCAATCGGGGCCGATCCTCATAACCGTTGCTCCCGCCTCTGATCGTTTTCCATGGACCGTCCTCCACGTTCCACGGTATTAAATTCCGCGGCTCCTCTTGGTTAATCGAGGAACGCTCGATGGACGGGGGGGGGGGGGATTTTTTAATTTATAACGTCGTAGGGCGAATCCACGATTTTTACTCGCCCCCCCCCCCCCCTCGCGAGGCGTTGGCTTCCTGTTCACCCTCTTAGTGTAATTGTAAGGTAGTTTCCAAGCTATGACTGTTAGAATCAATGGGGAAGATGACTGCAACTTTTTCCCACCTGTGACGCCACCAGCGCACGTGTCACCAGTTATCGGGTGTTTTATTTGAATTTAAATCTGTTTAAAATATTTTATGCAACGCCATCTTACGAAGCGTGAAGTAATGTAAACTTGAGGTAAATAAAGAAAAAATTATCTTATTTTACTTCTTAATTTATATGTTATTATTATATTATTAGCTATTATTAGTTATGTAGATATACAAAATTAATTTGCATCATATAGGTTATAAAAAATCTTTAATACTGTATTACATGTTATAAAACATTGTTATAAATCTTTAATACTGTATTACATGTTATAAAACACTTTATTTTCTTTGAATAATTCCCATCCGTTCTCATTTAGGTATGTCGTGTTACCAAGTTTCAATCCCCATACCCTTGTCAAAAGTATAAGTCTGGTGAAACCAAGTTGACGGCCGTTTATGTACTCTGTTATTTCCTCTTCTTCTTGGACCCCTCTGTTAGTTACTTCCCGTTTCAGTGTTGCATCTCCATAATACAAAAGTAATATCGTGCTCCTCTTCTTTACAGTTGCATGTTGTTTGACTATTATTCTGCTTTACATACTGAAAATAATCATGGTTCGATGCTCTGCTTTTGAATGCCACAATCCCGGAATTCACTTATTCCCTAAAATATTCGTAATAAGAAAACGGTGGGAACTTGCCATGAATCGTAAAAATTTCCAGGCAACTAAGTATTCAAAGGTCTGCTCTGACCACTTCAAACCTGCAGACTATTTGAAAGAAGGTTTTTATTCAGGTATCCGGCACACCAAAAAAATATTAAAAAAAGGTGTGGTTCCTTCTGTTTTTTTTTTTGGACAAAAAAGATCATGCAGTTGAAATATTAAAAGAACCAGCAGAAGATCCTAATGTTAGACACCGTTTATTGCGTGATTTTGAAAAGAATGTAACTCAAGATATAAAATCTGTGGGTCAAGAGGTAGATGTCCTCAATGAACATATTGATGTTACGACTGATGTGAGCTGTGCTACAAATGATACTCCAACTCCAACTTCCTGTTCTATTGGCACTCCAAAAACATTTCAGTTTTATACATTGGAAACATTTAGAAATGATAAAGCAATACATTTCTATACTGGCTTAGAAACATTTGAAAAATTCATGTTTGTGTTCCATACACTGTTACGATACAAAACCTTAGTTTCATACTTCATACATTCCACAAATTAAAAATTCGCGCGCAAATCTTTCACACATGCGCACTCATGCAAAATCAAAGTACATGCGCTAGTGGCGTCCTCTGCGGCGAGCTTTGCGTCATCTTCCCCATTGTCCACAAATTTTTCACCGAACAATCTCAAAATTCACGAAACAAAGCAAAATTGATTCTTTATTGCGTACAATAATATACACTGACTCACAAATTGGTTAAGGAGTCTTTCCACTGCAACGCCCTAAAAATTAGCGTTGTTTGGAACTTTTATTTACAAAAAGAATGTGTTTACTAAATTAAAGTTTTTTGTATGTATTAAGGGGACTAGGCACTCGAAAAATAGATTTTATTGCATTTTCCGAAAGTACTATCTTTTCTGAATAAAATGCCGCTTGGTTTATATTAAAATTCGCAAAATTGTAGATTTGGTAGCTAAAAAGGTCCGGCGGCAACCTATAGCGTCGCCTTTGCCCAGAAACTTTAAACGCGTTTTTCTCGAATCTTTTTTTCTCTTGGTTTTCGGCTAGTTGCAAATGAACGGAGGTTCGGGTCGACGTGAAAAAATTACAGGATGTGTGAAGCATGTGCCATTTCGCGCCAAACCTCTAATATGGTTGGAAAAATTCGAGATTTTCATAAAATCATTAAAAAGTCGCGGATTTTTAGTAGCGCACAAACACGACCTAAAAATCTGCGACTTTTTAATTTTTTTTATGAAAATCTCGAATTTTTACTGACCATATTAGAGGTTTGGCGTGAAATGGCACATGTTTTACACATCCTGTAATTTTTTCAAGTCGATCTGAACCTCCGTTCATTCGCAACTATAGCCGAAAACCAAGGGTGCGTTCCGATTTTCGCAGTGAGTGCAGAAATCGCAGCGCAGTCACTGCGCGCATACGTATCGTTTCGTTTCGTTTCGTTTCGTTACTGCGGTTCGTGCGGTCTTGAAATTTAAAAATGCTACTATGGAAAAAGAAACGTTGTTTACAATAACCTTGATACTATTAAATAATAGTGATAATGAAATCAGCAGCTGTGATTCGTCGAATGAAAGCGAAAATGAAGATGATATTAACTTGCCATTTAGAATCGGAATTAATATACATATCATTAATTGTAAACAAAACACTCGGACAGATTATGTTTGCCTAAAAATTGACAGATTATGGAGAACATTATGGAGGTTATTCCGGGATATTCGATAATAAGTATGTATTATATTGTATTAAAAAAAACATCACACGAAGTTTCTTCAAAATAATAACGTAAAAAGGTGGCATTGTAATCATGAGAGAATTAATTGTTTTTATTACTTTTCATTAAATTGTATCAGCTATTTCCAATAGAGAAATTCAAATAATCAAAGATTGGAAAAACAAATACGCATGCGCGCGCGCAGTGACTGCTTCACCTCTGAAATTCTGCGTTTGCTGCACGCTCACTGCACCGGAAGTAGCATTGTATTGGTGTAAAGTGAGAGAAATTCTAGGGAATCGTACGATGCCACCAATACGATGCCAACAATTTCATGCACTCACTGCGAAAATCGGAACGCACCCCAAGAGAAAAAAAGATTCGAGAAAAACGCGTTTAAAGTTTCTGGGCAAACGCGACGCTATAGCTTGCCGCTTGACCTTTTTAGCTGCCAAATCTACAATTTTGCGAATTTTAATATAAATCAAACGGCATTTTATTCGGAAAGGATAGTACTTTCGGAAAATGCAATAAGAAATCTATTTTTCGACTGTCTAGTCCCCTTAACAGAGGACAGTTACATGCTCCCTCCAGATTTGCGAGAAATTCGATTCTGCGCATCTAAAATTGAAGGGACTAAGTAGACAGCGGTTGTTACAGAAACAACGGAGCAATTTCCACGATTAATTAAGCGTTTAAATTTATTCGAGCAAATCCGTGACTAACTCTACAAAGGCGAGTCAACAACAGACGCGAAGTGTCAAGTAGAATAAAATGTATTACGAAGCGAGCACCGAGATACAGTTAGAGTCTAATGTAAAATGATAGAATCTAGAAACTACGTTTTACCGGCACAAATATTTTAAGGCTCGGTTTATGCGCCGCGTTGTTTGTCATAGTGATCTCGCGTCGCGGCGTGAAGTATGGCGGGTGTAATTTCGCAAAGTTGCCCCTCTAATGTCTACAGCCCGTTCGCTTCTCGCCTTAAACGTCGAACAAAGGGTCTGATATTCAAACAACGATACATTCTGCGTCAGGCGGCGTAGCCCCTTTTGTTAGCGGATGATGAATCGCGCACCATAATCTATACGCCGTAATTTCCCAGCCGCGCGAAAGTTTCGTCGCATCGATCTTTCGGCCACTCGTAGTCGGCGAAACGAACTCGTAATTATTTCCACGCTGGCGCGGCATGCGCGATACAATGAATCCCTTCGAGATACACGGTATTATAACGGCTCACCCCAGGAAGTAATAAGTGCACGGATGTTTGCCGGGAATAGCGTGGAAAAACGAAAGCTGCGTTGTCGTGTCCGTGTTCTGTGATGTTGGAGGCAGCGGCGGGTTTAAGGGGTAACACCACTGTAGAGGCAGAAAAAGAGACCTAAATTTGACAATTTATTTTTGGGAGTATGACAAACGGAATAGAATTCCTTTTCAGGGAGTTTATTTAATACATATTGAAGTACGAAAAATAATTTTTTATTGTCATTTTTATACAAAATGGTGGCGACAGAGCCCGTCGTCGAAAACAGTTTTTTTGAGAACACCGCCACGGGAGGACGGATTTCTCGGCATGTATGAGTCGTGGAACAAAATACCAAAAAAACTTATAATCTATATACAATTGGCTTTGGAAGTACGTAGGAGTTTTTTTTTTATCAATTTTTGTGAACGTGGTGCACTTTTTAAGGAATGAATCGATTTTTTGCCCTAAAAATGAGCATTCAATTTTTTATAAAAGAAAAAGTTTACATTCGATCAAAAAACGGCTACGTACTTCCAAAGAGAATATTGTTGTGAAGCTACTGTAAAAATTTCAAATCGATCCATGCAATAGTCTCCGAGAAATCCGTCCTCCCAGTTTGAAAAAAGTGGTTTCGAGAAAAACGCGTTTAAAGTTTTATGAACACTTTAATCCTTGAAATTTTTGTTTACCTCTAATCTGCGATGCCTGCACCATACATTTGGCCATCCAGGTCGAAGTTCGTCTCCTCCTCTTCCTTCCTAGATGCTTTTAAGGATATTCGATTTTTTTTAAATCCTAGAGTGGTGTTACCCCTTAATATGCATCGAATCGCGTCGAGCATGCAGCAAAAATTGTCAACTTTATTCGAATGTTATTTGCATTTTAAGGATTGCCTATATCTATAGGAACCTCGGTGAGTCTTGATTTTATTTTTTTGCATTGCGACTGAGCATCAAGGGCGGTTTGGAGATTTGGTGCCTCTAGGCTAACAAGCGTCTGCCAGCGTTTCCGCGAAATAGAACGAATTGTTAGACGAAAAAGAAGTGAATTGTTTTTTAAAGTTATCTTAAGCTTCTGTGTTTAAACTTTTCCCAATTTCTGTCGCTCTCCAAAATTTGCCGCTCCCCAAAATGTGTCGCTCCTCAACATTTGACGAATAAAGTTAATTTTTCAACTTCAGCGTCGAGTAAATTTTTCAACTTGAACTTGAACTTGAACTTTATTTGACGTCGAATAAAGATAAAGTTGAAAAATTTATTCGACAATAAAGTTGAAACGCTCAGCGAATAAAAAAATTAACTTTATTCAACGAATAATCTAAAGCTAAAGTTACTTTTATTTCATCCGTTATTTAAATAATTGTTTATTTAGTTAATGCCCAACTCTGGTCAGAACTCACTATCGTACACCGTCGATCATACGTTACGCTCGTACTACTTAAGAGGCAGCCATAAATACATGGCGGATATATCGTGCTCTCCTCTACTTGCGGCTTCCATTCAGCTCCAGCTGGATTTTCATTACCATTGTTCATTGATGTAGTCGTAACGCCCGCATTCATTGATTAGCATTCGTCAGTGGAATCGAAGTATTCATTGATTAGCATTCGTCAGTGGAATCGAAGTATCCGAATAATAAACATTACAATGATGCCCGTGGGAACGCGTCTCATTAACAGTAAACCACTAGGAATCAGGTGGCGAGCAGCAATCTCGATTTCAACGATTTCGTGCTAACCCTCAATCGGAATTAAAGCGGCACGGTTTGCTGGTAATTAAGCGAATTTAAATCAAACAGCCGGAACATTATCGATTTAGTACTTGATACGGTCCCCCTGTGAGATTCTAACAGCGTTTCGGGTGAAAGAGGGAGGAGGAGGGGGGCGGCTGTGTGGATGCCAGTTCAATTACAAGATTAATTCTCGATATCGAAATACTCTGGCTCGAATGCGGAAACGTCGATTCGGGGGACAGATGCTCCGTCATCGAGATATTCAATATCAGATATTACATATTGAATGGGGGAATGATCAAAGTTTCCTATCAGCGATGGGGAACAGGCGAGCAAGGGGGTTGCTTATCGACGTGGTTCCGTGACTTTCTGGTGTTTACACGAAATCCCGATTGCATCGCGCCGAGGGGTGCTGGTCGAGGCATTTCGAGCTGGGCTCCAGAAATTTGTCGAATTTTTATTGCCGTGGGTTTGGAGCAGGTAAAGAAAGGGGTTGCGGCGATGCGGAATGTTGGATATTAAATATCGAATTCGTCGGATCTTGATTCACATTTTAATTAACGATTTTTAATTACGACCAATAGCATATTAATGGCCGAACCGGGTGCATTGGATGGAAGGGTCCGATTGGCAAATTTGCGAGGAGCGTTAATTGGCGGGAGAAAGTAGCGATTTGGCTTTTTGGGAATTTCGGTTATTCGTTTGCTTTCTTCGGGATTTTATTTGAATGTTAACATCGTACTGATGTGTTACTAATGTTGTATGTGGTAATGTTTGTAGTCAATATTTGTTTCGATTCTGGAAACTGGGGTGTAATGCGGAGGAGGGTCTTTACGCAACATTTTGTGGTCGTAAAATTGTTTTACGAGATATCTCCGTGTCCTTTTCTCCTTTTTTGCTTAAACAGAGTGGATTATTCTATTTGCCAACAAAATCGCAGGATTGGGATGGATGTGTCCATTATTCACAATGCTTTCAACTGCGCTGCAACATGTAGTGCTTCAAACAAATATAACTTTGTACATAGGTATGTATCAAAAACATATACAAGTCTTTTTGTGCTTTCGGAGCATTACAGGTTCCAAATGTGAATGTAAAATTCCCACGCATTAATGCAGACAATACGCAATAATATTCGCAACATGCAACGCTGCAGATGGTTTCACGATACCGCTATAAAAATGTACATAATAGTTCTTAAAAATCATAAAATCAAGTTTGTAAAACTTCACATACAGATATACATAGATAGTTTCTCATCATTTTACATATGATTTTACATCAGATTTCCCTGTTTAACCATCAGTCCTCCGCGTCTGATCAATGCCCGACTTATACTACTGAAACGGGGTAACTTCTTTCTTCCCAGTATTCCAAAAAGGAAACTGGCTTTCTTATTCAACAGCAGCGTACAAAATGTTCACTATGCAACGTCTGTGCTAACATATCGCCATTTCATTTATTATTTTATTAAATCGAGTAATATTCACTCGTGTTAACCGCACGAAACGCAATACATTAAATCATTACCGTTTGTTTCGTCTTAAAGAACAAAAGCGGGCTCAGGGCGAGGCGAAACTTCAATATCTTTACGGTGGGCAATTGTTTGTTCTCGAAGCGTTCGTTGGGAATCGACATCGTGCCATTTTTTCTTATATTTTCGACTACCTTCGTCCTGAGATAATCCGTTAAATTGCTCTGTCAGCGAGGGTACACGGTTACCTCGGACCGGTACATATCGTCGTCCACCGCTGACCCACGGAACAATACAGTCATAAACCGTAACCCTGGCTGAACGCTCCGACCGAGCAGCCTAACTAAGTTTGTTAACCAGATGTCTGTTTTTTCCTCCACTACGTAACCAAGAAGGAGAGGCCTTCCTCTTCCACCACCGAAATCGCGGAAGGAAGGTTCCTCCTCTTCGAGGAAAAGCTAACCAATCAGCAATTTGACACCTCCCGAAAGTCTGATGTCTTGTCTACCTTCGACGCGAAAGGGAAAAACCTGACAGAATTCAATCGTCTCTCGAGCGAACGCATTCATCTCTCGTTTCAACTCGTTCAGCACTCTACTGATACAGTCAACGATACAGTCGACTTCTCGTGTTCTAGTCAAGCATTCGTGACTAAGATTCTGAGTCAACAGCTCTCGTATTCTAGTCATCGTACGGACTAGCGTGTTTGGTCTAGTCAAGCATTCGTGACTAAGACCATCGATCAAAGACATTCGTACTCTTGTCTGGTCATCATACGGACCAGCAAGTTTCTTTTCGTCGATTCAATTTAAACAATCACTTAAAATTAATTTGGCGAGTGATAGAGTCATCAGCACCGCGTACCACGGAGTCACTTGGGCCTTACAACCCCAAGAGAAAGAAACATCTTTCGCGCGTGTGTCGATAGCTAACACCGTTCAGTGCTTTTTTTTTAATTTTCTTTAGAAACAAATATGACGGTGGAGAGTATACCTACCATGGTGTGTAGGGTTTTTGAAACAAAATTTTAACAATAGAATATTAAATAAAACTAAGTGTGTTATCTATCGGCCGAAATTCAAATTTTTCGATTGGTTGAAAAATAACAAAATAGCGTACACTTCGAAGCAAATAGCTCAGTTTCGTGTGTCAGAAAATCAGTAATCAAAAGTCAAGTATAAATTAAAATATCGAATTTTGTTTTATATATTATTCAAAGATGTCTCTATCTTCATTGAACAATTTTAATAAAAAAAAGTGTTCTGGTCACTTAGAAATAAATTCCCGAAGATGCGGTATTTCTTGACCTGGCCAAGGTGGTCTAACCCCTTAACAGCCCCTGCTCGACCACAAACATTTTGAATTAAAATTCTTCCATCAATCCCCCACCCAATACTAAAAAAACCTGCCTCATCAACGCTATAAAAACCCTCTGCTCAAAACCGCCACAAACCTACCCCCTCAAGCTTCAATTCTCATCCGCCTACCAAAGCCTCTCCAACCCCTTACTCAATTTTAAAACGCCCAAGATCCTGCAACATTTCCTGGCGATTTCCGTGGTCTCGGTAAACGCCACCGGAGCGTAAGGTGGGTGGGATGACTAATTACACCTACCCTCAAAAGAGTCCAAGAGCCTATCGGATAGTTAGAGGACCATTCATCCGACCCGTGGGCTAGTTACGTACACAATGCGTACAACGGGCGGCGTTATAAGCCCAGAGAGAGATACAGGGGTTGATACAGCTCCCCTGCCCCTGGAAAGGAGACCCGGAGTAATCAGGTGGCTACGTGGACCGAATGCGAAGGGGGTCGCGTGGACACAGAAGCGTCGCTTCTCTCTACACCTCCCCTTTCTCCAACCCCCATAGTCGGCCGGTGTATGGCGTGATTAAGAATTAAATATTTACGGTTGGATCGTGGCTGGACCGCCTTGCCGGGGATTCCAGCCGCGTTCACGACGTCGTTCGTCTTGAATAGGAACGCCGGGGGTATGAAAAGGGGGACCGGAAATAGGTGCGGTTCACCGTACGCCGCGCGAAAGCGTCGGCGTGTCTTTCGTTCCTCGCTTCTTTCTATAGACCTCGTTGCCGTGGGATGATGCTCCGACTGTCTTCTGTAAGACGATCCTTAAGAGATCTTTAATAATGAATCCCCCTCTGAATGCTATCGCGCCACCCCCTTGCCTGCCCCCGCGTCGCCCTTCTTCTCCTCCTGGGTCCCGGATTGAATGTGCCGCGCGACCGCGGATATGAGTGCAGATGAGTGCCGGTGAATGATGGACTTCTTGGTGTCTGCGACCTAACTTCTTGTCGCTTCGTCTTCGCTTTCCCTTCGGCTCGCCCCTTCTCGGCCTGTTTCGAGGCATCTGTGCCGCCTTCGGGAGCGGCATTGATGAATCTGTGATTTTTTGGCGGGCGGTTTCGCTCCGGTGGAGGATTAATGGTGATCGATTTGGAGTTGTAGGGTGGAGGAAAAGGGTTTGGTTTATTTTCGCTGATGAAACTTAGGGTATAGGCTACTTCTGTGTGGGTACTGTGTGTGAGTGAGTTTCTTATTGATTTGGGATCAGTGTTATTTAATATTGGGGTTTCAGGTGAGTTGAGTTCTTTGCTTTTCTGGGCGGTAATATGTTGACCTTCTCTGATCTATGTATCTTTATCTTTTCTAGTCTTTTGTTATCTCTTTCAGTTATCTTTAATTTCTCTAGCTACCGTGTCAAGGGCAGAACCGCGTATTAGCTAATTGAACTATTATACTATATTGAACTATATAATATACTATAATAAAATTTAAATTTCCTATCAAAACAACAGCCAATGATTCAGCGCGTTGCGGCCAACATCTCCAGTACATAAACCACAAAATCCAACCACCCAAAATAAATGAAAAAAAAAACTTGACCACGAAAAACTCGACCAAATTTTTTCCTCAATATTCTTCCTCACTTGCAGAATATTTTGATCGCCCTTTAGGATCAGCCGACATCCGTTAATTGCTGGCCCGCGTTTACACGCGATCTCTTAGAAGAAAGAGGAGAATTCACCGGGCCCCAGAAATTCATCAGGCTCGTGGCTCGTGTGTGCCCCTCTGTGCCTGTGCAAACGCGGCCGCGCAAACAAAAATCTAAGATCAAGGGTGAATACGAAGGTGCGCGGTGAGAGGGAGGGACACCGGCGAAATAAACGCGTTCCTTGTGCAGCCCTGCTCATAGAGACAGGGAGTTTCCGCTGCGTTTAATCAACATCTCACTTCGGCCACCACCCTATGCGAGGGACAATGTCAACAAGTCGTCGGAGGAGAGAAAGGGGTTGGGTTAGGTTGGGAGGTCCTCGTTTCACGCGCCACCCCGACCGTCTACATAAATGATCGCTCCTATTTCTTTGCCCCCTATCATTCCGCCTTTCATCGTCCACCTTGCCCCTTTGATGCCCCACCCGCTCTGTTTCATCTTTCTGGTGCTCTTCATGCGAGCCCATTCACGACTTTTAATCCTTTCATGAGCATCCGCCGCCACCCTCTCGCGCCACTCGCCCCCTCGACTATTCACGGACCGGTAAAAGAGTGGCGGCATCCAGCGTCGTCGAATCTGGCGAATCAAAGGAATCCGCTTAAACATCGAGTATTTATTTATACCCTGGCGTAATGGCGGCGAGGGTGTCTTCGACTTCTCCGGCTGCTCATTCTTGTCTGGGGCTCTTCGGGAAGCTGCTTTCTTTCCTTGTCGCTTCGCGTCGGGGCATCTGCGCGCAGGCTTTGTTCCGAGGTAATTATTCATGCGACGATAATTGCTTGGAACTGTTGCTTGTAGTCAGTGGAAGGGTGGTCCTGGGCGGATCTTTTCTTGGTCGCGCTATCGGCGGTGTTTTCTTTGGTTTAGAATTTTTTGGCTTTTGATTTTGGGTTTGCGATGGATACATGGTGCTGGAAATATTTATTGCATCGTGCTGAAAGAGCGACCCAAAAAAAGAGGGGTGTTTTTGCCTATTTTTAACCCCACGATTTTGAAACTGAATTTCCTGCCAAATGATACCTTACGATGAGACATCATTCACAACAAATTTTCAAGTTGAGGTGAGAATTAGTTTCTGAGATTCTTGATTTTTTTGGAGGTTGTCACTCAAAGGGTTGTTTCGAAAAACCACCCCCAAAAAATGAATTATTTTTTTTTCTATCCTTAATAATAGATTTGAAATTTTGAAAAAATATATGATGTACAGCTAGTAAGTAGCTATTTTGTCGCTTTTGTTTCATTCAAATATCTTAAGTAGTAACCGAGATAAAAAATAATAACGTTAAGGGCGTTTACCCCCGTATTACCCTTAAACGGGGGGGGGGGGGGGGGGGGGGGGGTAGCGATCTAAAACTTTACACAATGGTTTTTCAGGCAAGGAGCATTGTTTAAAAAATAACAACTCCAGGAATCGGCGTGGGGGCCGTTTGACCATGCTTACCCTGCTAGACTCTTTATTAATGCGTCAGTACGATAATTTAAAAATTGTTCCCAGGGGTTTGCTGACTGCTAACAAAAATTTGATGTGACTGATGTCTCATCGTAAGGTATCTGTTGGCAGAAAATTCAGTTCCAAAATCGTGGGACTAAAAATAGATCTCTTGGGTCACTCTGTACATTGATAAAATGAGTCCTGTACAACTTATAGTGAGCTACACAGTTTTGAAATAATATTTTGCTAGTACTAGTAATAAAAGTGTTTATTCAAGGGGGTGGAATAAATATTTCCAGTTCTGTCTGATAAGTAAAGTAAAGAGTTAACACTATATATTTCGTTAATACTCAAAGATCACGAAACATAACTGGTTTATACTATGACAGAGCTTACTCCAGGCCTGTATTGAAACAATACTAACCTAAAATGGAGTATGATCGAACTTGCGGTGGACGAAGGTAGAATCGAATTAAGCCTGTGAATTGGAATTTGATTGAGCTGATCCAGGACAGGATTGCAATTGAATTAGTACTGGATTAGGGAAATGCACGGTGTTTTGGGGATCTTTGAAGTAGAAGTTGGAGATGGTAGGACAATTAATTAGAATTAAGTTCGACGACCGAAAGCTTAGGATGATTTAGGATCTAGGCCACCCCGAGGCTTTATAATCCTAGGAAAGTTTGGAATTTGATCATAAATATTATTTTAAGTGGAAAATCCTCGGTTAGAAGGCGTAGGTATGTACATGGAAAGAAAGTATCAGTTTGAATCATATGCCACTTGCAATTCGAAAAAAAGCAAAAAATAAATTTTACATGACCACTAGTAACACAACAAGATTAACCCCTTCATTAAGGGGATATTTTTTGCTTTAATCGATAGTAATACTCTTAGAGACTACATTCCTAAAGTTTCAGAGTGAAATTCGAAGTATTTCGGAAGTATCAGCAGTTATGCGTCGCGCAGTATACACGCGCCGGTCGGAATCCGTAAACCTTAAAACGCTCCTTCACAAAACAACATTTTTCAAGTCGACGAGAAAGATAGCAAGAAAACTATTCGACCGATTAACTTTTCCCGGTCGTTTTTATAGTTAATTAATGACCAACCTCATCGATGAACTAAAAACATTTATGAAAAGATGAAATTAAACCATATTTTTGGCATAAAAACATCGAAATTTTTTCCGCCAGACCGTAACTTTCCCTTGAAAGTCCCACAATTTTGTGAATTTTAGACCTGTTTCTTATTCTTTTAGTACATCGACAATGTCAGTTCACGAAAACTAAGAAAAACTTCGATTTGTTTATTTTAGGCAAAAATTAAACGCTCACTTTTCAGTTCAATTTTATTTTGTATCCTGTAAATATATATTAAAATACCCCCAAAGTTTTGGAAAGTTCGACTTTGCTTTTCTGTGTTGAAAAAATTCGCGAAAATCCCCCTTTTTTCAGCGCCCTAAATGAGCTTCTCCCCTTAATTACCCAATAAGATCCGTCCATCCCAAAGAAGCAACATCCACACGGACCGCAACTAGCAAAATCAGTCTCCCCTCCAATAAACAACCACAACGAAACTTTGGATCTTATCCCACGTTAATCGACACCCTCCGAATCCTCCACCCCGACGCACAGAAGCGCCTTACCGCCAGGGAATCTTCCCCCGAATTCATCCAAAGAATCCAGACAATTCCCTGGAACTCCGAGCGACGGTATCGATGCTGTTTCGCTCCCGCGGTTGTCGATATCCCCTGGGTGGAGAACTCGAGGAGCAGCGGCGAGGACAGAGCGAGAGAAAGGGGGTGGCTGACTCCCGAGAAAGAGACAGCCGGGGTGGCAGCAACAGGTGGCATCAAAAATTCATTCTCGATGCCCGCTATCGACTACGACGGACACCTGTTCCTGCCGATCGATCGACCCTCTTAATTGTAACCCCGAAACGTCGCCGGTACTCGCGTTCCCGCCGACCCGTGAACGGCGCCCCCGCGCTGGCGAAGTCGTCAGCCGTCCTCCTATCCTCCTCGAGGAACGCGGCCGACGAGGGCCGATCGATAGCGTCATCGACGTGTCTCGGGGCACGAAACACCCGGCCGGGGCCGGCGAGCAGCGAGGATTAACGATCACCGTCGTCTTTGCGGCAGTTTCGCGCCACTTCCGGCCCCGTTCATCGATAAATCACTGCCGCGTAGTATCAAGGGGGCCCTTGCTCTTCGTTCGACGCTCATTAACGCGGCAACGTTTTAATGGGCCAACACTTTGGAGGGGGTTAATGGCCAGAGGGCAACTAATCCTTTTACAGCCGCCTTTACGAGTGACTTCGAACTCTTTGCGAGATAGTCGGGTATATCGCGCGACAACAGGGACTTCCATTGGTGCACGGGTCGTCGTTGGTCGGTGGAGCGGTATCATTCGGCGATCGGTAGTATTTAATGGGCGAAACGAGGTTTGTAGGGGATGCTGGAGGGAGAGGTTTCCGAGGGTGGAGGTAATGTCTTGGGAGCTGTGAGAGTTATAATTGTGGGTTACTTAATGTGTTTTATTTATTACATCGTCCCAGAAATAAGGCGGTTTTTTTTTGGTACATTGTTCGTATGTAGGGGAAAGTTGCCAATATCGTACCGGTCACCTAAATCGTACCGCATCAATTTCTCAAAAATTAATGAATACAAACGACGTCTGATGATAAAAATATCAAGTAAATGCGAAATAAGAAATAGAAACAAAACCTTTCGAGCTTACACCCTATTTTGTGCGTGCTACAAGCATTTAAAAAAATCAGGTATGATTGATGTAACTTTTTACCAGTTTATTTTAGCTGATAATAATCGAACAATGCAATTTTCTCCTGTATTTATGTATTTCTCTAAAAGCGGGTTTAATGTAGAATATTTTACATTCATTTTAAGTACATATTACATTCATTATAAAGTTTAAATTTATATTTATAAATAAATTGATCAGTAGGATTTGACAACTCGTGTGTTATATAGGTTATGTACATATATCATATACATAGTTTATTGCGGCCTGTGTGTGGTTCATATACATATGTATATGTAACTATATAATAATCATTACTGCATATTGAATAGTTTCTTCTCTATTTGTTATTGACACTATTTTTAGTGCAGGTACGATTTAGGAGACCGGTTGCCTAAATCGTACCTTTTACAGTATGTGACAAAAAGATTAATAACAAATTAATTTGTTCTGAACAAAAGGTTAAGCGTATAATAGTAGGTGCCTAAAAGACCAAGCTCCAATATCCAATAGTCATTTCCGTTCAAATTAGTACCAAATATGAAATATAACTTAGAATGTCTTAAGTGGTACGATATAGGCAACCCTCCCCTACCTACTCGTAAAAAATATCAACGCGTATGATGTAGTTGTAGGGGAAAGTGGGGTATAGCCGGGTATCATTGTTTTTCTAAGGCCAAAGCTACGATATGGTATGTGCACAACGGTATGAGATCTATCGCAGAGCAAATACCGTCGTAGTTTTTCATCCAGAGAAGTATAAAAATTTCGAGTTGAAAAGTTCCGGTGCTGTGTTGCCGACGAGACCTTCATTTGTGATTTTTGTTTACTAGATAAATTAATATGAATTTGTGGCATAGTTAATATTTGTGAAAATAACTTTCTTTATGACTTCTGAGATAATAGGAATAAAGGTTTTATAATTATATTATATTTTACGCGTTTTTTAATAGGTACCCCACACTTATAGGGTATACCCTGGTAGGTACTTGCATCCTTCCGAGAAATCTCGTTTTTCTGCGAGCCAAATAGTTTTTTCAAAGGACTCTCGTTTTCTGATTCTGCAAGGTCCAATAAAGACTTCAGTCGGTGCCCAAAGTTTATTTTGCCATCTGACTTTTTGCTAGCAGGAAAATTACGTTAGGCAGCCGGTTTTGGCCCACTTTCCCCTACAGTACATTTTTGAAAACAGTAATGGACCAACTATGCGTATTCCTACATTTACCTCAAAGATGTCTTCATCATCATTGATCCTACCTTCTCATATACATTGCGCAATATATTTCTCAACTGTCCCAAGCAATTTAATTCAAGCCTCTATCCACTGAATAGCCTTGCTCCACAAATAATCCCTAGTACAAGTAAGGGCAGGATTAGCGTCCACGTGGTTCATGATTTGCCGGCCCACTTGCACGAGGAACCCCAGAGCCTTCAAGAACCCCATGAGCGCAGCTCGGAAATCAAAGATCCACGTCCTGGCAGCGCCACGTGCCTCGACCTCGCCACCCAAGGACCATCGACCTTGATCCTTAGCCCTCGACGATCGACTCGGTCTCGAATTGCGACTTGTTCCGCTCGTCGGGCTCCCATAATCCCCCATAAATCGTGGGTAGCTGTCGGGGAGTAACGAGGGCCCTCCCACGGGATGCCGATCAGGCTCCATTTCCTCCGCTTCCCCAGCAACTGACTTTTCGCGAAGAAACGAGCCTTTGGTCCTCTGATACAGATTATCCTCCACGATCCATAATTGTTTGGAACTATCCGCCTTCCGTGTACCTCTCCCTTCCCAACCACCCTCTGCTAGACTTTTCGAAGATACATAATTAAATACTGGACCATTAAACGAAGAGAGAATATCGTGGACTCCTTTGACACCGGCTACCATTTCAGCATCCGTGTATAAAAACGATCGTGGCTTGTGCGCTCTAATATTCGCGCAGTATTTCGAGCAGATCACTGGAGGACTTTCTGCGAATGATCGCCTGATATATTTAGGCCTCCGCGATCCAATCTTCCTTCCCTGAACGCTGCTCCCCGACTCTGTGTACACCGACGCCGGGGGATATCTAAGAAATTTATCGAAGTACGTCGACGAACGGGCGGGTGCTTGGTTTTTTGATAGAGGCCTAAGGAAAGCACCCTTTGTTCCATCATTTGCGTCACGTCTGCGACGTAAACCCCCCCGCCGGCTCCCTTTGGACACCCCCGGGCCGCGCCGCGCCCTCGGGAGTCCTGAATCCGACGAGTTGAACTTCGTATCGCGATGGAAATCGGCCGGCTCCGCGTTATCGTCGGGCTCGTTGATCGTGTCGTGGCTTTTAAATGGCGACTCGAAGTGCGCGATCCAGCGAGGAGGAGCGCGGAAGCCGAGCGGCTTCTGGCCCTCCGGCTGGGAAAGCTGCGGCGGGGAGGCGCGCCGCGAGGAACTACCGGAAGCAGCGCGGCCCGTCCTCGGGTATAAAACTTTACGACGCGTATCCACTTCAAGGGCCTTCGATTTTCCGCTAACTTCCCGCTCGCCTTCTGCTCGACTCCCCTTAAATTTCAGATCGAACGGGCTCCGCGAGATCTTCGTGCTAACCCCGAGCGGCGAACGACCGTTTCCGGCGGAGACGCTCGACGAAGACGGGAGGTAAGATCCTCCGACATCGACCACGGAAGAGTCCTCAGTCGATTTTAAATCCAGTTTCGCGGCCACGTCCGTGGATGCTGAATCTTCGGCAGGAAGTTCGGAGATCTCTTGGGAATTATCGGAGAAAAATAGAGAGGAGGTGGAAGCTCGCTCGACCGGATCTGGGCTAAAAAATTCATGATTTCTCTGTCTTTGGAAGCGTTGGAAGCCGTGCTCGCCAAGGTTTATCGGTTTCAAGTTGTATTTGAAATGTTGTTTGTTCTTTGAAATGGCTGGGCTTGGGAGAGAACCTTTCGTTCTGTTCTGTACGAAAATCTTCGAACTTCCTTCCAGGGGCTCTTTTAACCAAGATGTAAGAAAATGGGAAAAAGTAAGACTACCGTGTCGTTGAATATGGTTAGCCACCTGATCCTGACAGTTTATCGATTTCGAATCACCCTCACTATTTATGCGCACTCTAAAAATCGCTGATCCTGGGGTACGAGCTTTTGTTTCCTTGTAATCCTTTGAAGACTCTCCTCGAGGCGGGTTAAACAACAACGGAAGAAAATACGTGACATTATCAGACCCTAAGTGCCCGCAATTTTTGTCTGTCCCTAAATGAAACATCCCATCCCCATACTTTACCCATCTAAAATCCGCCTTTCTCTTCAAGTATACCTTCGAAATATCATCGTTCCTCTCCGCATTGTTCCCAGGGACCATCGATATTTCGCGCACGTCCTCATTGGGGGGGTTCGATGTCCCTGAATAGCGTTTGTTTCGAACGTGTTGTCCCCTGTCCACCGAGGCACCCCAAACTTCTCGCTTCCCCCTGGAAAGTGTGCCTCCTCTCTTGCACCCCTCGTCCTTCGTGCATTCAGAGCGCCAGGGTCCCTGAGTCGCGCGACGGGACATGGGCACGGTCTCCATGGTCTCCCCCAGCTGCAAAAAGTACTCCGCCCAGCAGTAGCCGAGCGTCACCTCCTCGTGGTACATGTTGTAGATCCTGCGCCAATATTTGAGCGTCTGTCGCACCAGGGCGAAGGGATCCATCAGATCCTCAGCTCGCGTCGTGGGCGGGAGCAGCAGGATCGACAGCACGAGGACTCGTGGGATCGTCGGCGACATTGATCCTTACGTAAATTCACCGTCGATAGAAATAAACGGCCGGGACCAGCCTTGTCGGCGTTCCTCTGCTCTTCTTTTATTTCGTCGCTCGATTCAAGGATCCTTAACATTCAACCACCTCGTCCCCTCATTCTATCCACGGTCTTCTGCCTTCCTCCCGACTGATTCGATTAACTGCTACCTACTGTGGCGAATTTAAGTGGGATTACGAAGGGGAATCGCTCGAAGTGTTCTCATCTCGATACTCTACTCGGCGAGTTATTCGATGATTTTTTTAAATATCTGTCACTGCATTGCCGAGATTTGAATTGTTAAGCCGATGTGTGGCGAGCGATCGAAATCGAGAAGTCACGTGCACGCGACAGCGACGGATAAAGTGTTAACAGTATTGATTGTGTTGTATATTGGTATCTGGTTTCCTTGATGTCGGTTGCTCGGGTGGTTGTCCGAAATTGTTTCTTCGATTTCCTGCGCGACACGGTTACGCTCCTTTTCGTTCATATTTCCCTTGCTCTTCTGCCGACGGTTTCCACGTGCCTCGTCACTGCGGAGAGAATAATCGATGAAAGGTTGATACGGTGGTGCTTTTTAGAAGTTTTTATTTTATCGGGAGAAAAAGGAGAGAGACACCCGTGCTGGGTAGCTACATTGTTTGAGTGCAGGTGCTTGGGTGCATTTTGTTTTTATTCGGAGGAAGGATGGGATATTCTTCGGTTTTGAATATTTGGACATTGTTTCCAGATATGTACACTCACCATCTTGCCAGGGGCACGCTTTTTATCGGATTTCTATGCTCATCTGTAACTTTTGGCCTTTTCTTCACTGTGAACATAGAGCATTTCAGTTTTGTTAGGTTGTTGAATCAAGGAAGAAAGGAAATAAAATGGTTTTAAGCTAGTGTTATGATTTGCCAGTAGAGTTCTTTTGTTGTGACATAAAGATTTGTGGCATTAAGAGAAGTATTTAAGTGTAATTCAATTGGCTACAGTAAGCAGGAAATTGGTTTCCGAAATTAAGTAACTACTTAGTCCCTGGAAACTGGTTCAGCAAAAATTCTACCGTAGAGATTACAACAAACACGTAATTTCACTGTACTCAAAGCCCTAAGAATTGATTTTTAAGATAGAAAATTTCCCAAATCATAAATCACTACTCGCATAAAAATAAAGCCTTTCGAAACACTGTGATAAAAACCGTCGCTCTATCTAGCCTCTTCCAAAATTCTTAATTTCTAAAGCAAAACGTTAAAAAACACTCAAAGTTTAAAATTACACTTTATAGGTCGGAAGTGACACTATTTATATTTCTTTCAACACTTCCAGTGCCCTTCAATTTTATCCAACCACACATTTCATAGAAGATTCAAGGAATAGTGTGACATCTTTCAACTAACTTGATACAAGAAACCACAATTAAGGAAAGCAATTAAAATGTACTACCAAGCGAACGTGACACTCCACTCCAGCTCACAGAGCCCACTCCCAACTCCTATTCAGTGTCCAGCATTCTGAAAATCCCACCATCACACGACCTGTCAGCCAATTTTCACACGGTCCACGAGCCCGGCGCTTTTTATCGTATTTCATTCCACTATTCATCCATTCTGAACGCCACTAAAGTGTCCTCAACGACTGCTCGACGGGCCACTCGCCACGAAAATGACTGGACGACGATTTGCCGCGGAGGTTGCACGCTCTGCCGAAGGCACAAGGCGAAGTCGTGCAAGGTATCGCCGGCGAAGATGCCACCGTGACTCTGGAAACGGGCCGAGTAACCGTCTTCGCTGAACTGCTCGCTCAGAGAGCTGAGAGGAGGGTGTATTTCGAGAGGATTTTACTCTCGTAAGGCTGAACGACGGACTGAGGCTTGCTTTTACGAGACGACTCCCGTATAACCGTGACGGCAATTAGTGTCCGCGCCGAAAGCGCGGAAAGTGCATAACCCGCCTCGTAGAATTCCCTCTGTTGCACCTGCCGTCTTTCCAGCCGTGGCAAATGTAACGGGACATCTTCGGCAGAGACGAGAATCAGAAGCGCGCGATGCGCATTCCTTTCTCAAACTCTAGGATCGCGAACGGCGACACAGATTTCATTTTGGGATTTCGGTCGGGTGTTCGGCGTGCCCGTCAACGCTCTTCCCCGCCTTTTAAGACGGACGGATGTCTTCGTTACTAAGCAGAAAACTTATTTAGAAACTCGCCGGCAGACTTGTGTCAGTGGTGTTGAATTAGTATTGGCCATACTGAATTTTAATATTTTCTTAGTGCCTCAAATAGGGTGCGTGAGAATTCCTATAAGCAGCTGCAGCTTTTAGGTACTTGAAAGCGTAGATTTGAAATCTGCAGTGAACCCTTCCTCGAACTGATTCTCTTATCATCAAGGGCAGTAGAAATATTTAAGATGGTCACGTCGAAACAGACACCGAGCAGATTCTACCACAATCCTTCTCTTTAAAATCCCTACCATCTACCTAGAATCTCCAAAGTATCCTGCCCTCCACAGAAAGCCGCTCCCGAAGAATCAAGCACAACAAAGCTCGCACATATTTTCCGCCCCTCACGCCACAATCGCGCCCCCTAATCGCATCTAACCCTTATCGAAGCTCATTAATCAACGAACGATGCCTTCAAGATCGTCACGCCAGACGTGCCTCATCCTCCGCCCCTGAAACCCAGACCCTCTTCGTGATTCATCTGCCCACCGCGCGTTTCACTGCTCGAAAAGTCTGCCACCCCCGTCGGCTGAGTTTACGACGACCAATCTCCAAGCTTGTGGAGCCCAGCCTGCCAGCCAGGGTACACTTCCCCGTTTTTTCTCCCTTCCGCCCTCGCGGAAGGAACGGAGAAGATGGAGAAAGCCGGGCTGAGAGCGTAACCGCACTTGCCCCGATCCTGGACACCCCTTTAACCCCACGGAACGCTGTTGAAAACGATAGCTCCCCCTTCTTCTTTATCGTCCAGCTCGCTCCCTGCGCTTTTCCTCGCCCCCTTTCTCCACTTTGTCTTCGCCCGGACAGCTACACCGACACCCACTCGTCGGGGGTAGGGGGTTGAGGTGGACGACGGCGATCCCAGCCCCAGGGCTCGGAGAAACAGGGGACTCTTTGCCCGTTTCCACAGCGAGGCCCACCCACCGGTCAACAAACCGATTGGCCGAGCTCGGTTATTACGTGGCGGGGAGGGGGATAAAATTGCAGTGTCCACGGGGGTGGAATGGGAGAGGACACAGAGGGATGCGATCGTGTCTTGTCTTGGCAATCGATTGGCCCCGAATCCACGATTAGGAGGGGCATTATTGGCGGCGGAATCTGATTGGAACGCGTTTTACGTTGGCGATCACTTGCCTGGATAAGCTGTTAACAGGGCCCGCGATAATGGGCTAACGGGGAACTGTATTTGCGATAACGCGCCACTCCGATGTGATTTGGGGGGTGATTTATTCGTTCGCTGATGCTTCAGGGAGTTGCCTTGCAAATCGTAGTATCTGCGAGCGAAACTATACTTGGGTCGCAGTTTGCAGTTTATAGTTTTTGTGATGAAGTTACACTTGCTTTATAGTTTATGGCTGCTATGATGAAATTACATTTGGTTTGCAGTTTGTAGCTTGCAGCAGTGTGGAGGGACGAAACTAGTTGCAACGATGGTCTTGGCTTGGGGGAGGCGGTTGGGGTGCGTTTTGTAATAGTATGGGGTTTATGGTGAGATAGGAATTCTCTGCTTAAGAGATATTTATTTTATAATAATGCTTTAACACGTTCTTTGCTAGCGTCACAGATACGCACCACCAACAATTTTACCTTTTACGTCGATAAAGCAAATAAGGTCCTCTTTTTGGAAATGTTAAAGTCGTACGGTCTAGGGATATTTAGGATACCGACTGGACCTCTTCATTTCATTCTACATGCATGTAATTGGGAATGTATGTGCAGCGAATGGAATACAACTATTAAAAGTGTGGCATGATTTGTTTGGAGGAATGAAATTGATAGGCTGCAATGTTTTCCTCGTTCAAGGCATTGCCATCCTAAATACATACTATTAATTATAATAGTAGGTAAAGTGCTACCCCATTGGAGGTTTCAATAAGATGAGTTAACTCATTAATATATTTGTCGAAAGTGGTCCAGGTATTATCTTCGAGATGTGTGTACAGATTCCTTTGCAGTAGTTCTTTATTTATCACTGGCCAAGTAGCTTTTAAGTGCTACGAAGAGATGACAGTTGCTCGGTAGAATTCGCAAGGAGTAGAACGGACGTGGCATAATTCCGAAGGGCAATTCTCCGTTTTTTGCCACTGCGATTATTTGCTACGCGCAGTGTAACATTATCAGCTCGTCGTAAACCTGTTCCTCATTTTTCCCCATGGGTGCCGATTATTTTTTCTTCCCTCTATCATTATTCGATGACACTTGTAGGTCAGCTATGCCAACGACTGGGATATACGTGTTACCTATCGACCAACTAAACCACCTAACTAGTCTTAGGTGATACTTGTTTTACAACTTCTATGGAAGTAGTAGTTGTTTGACACCACGGGGACTAATCATCTAATTAATCAGACTTTTTGAATCCATAAACAGGATTGGATCTTCAACGTTTTATAGCACAAGAAACAGAATTTTATTTTATACCTGCGTTTAAGGTAGTTCCTAACCAACTAAGTTAGTCAAATTAGAGTTGGGTAATAAACGATAAATGTAAAGTAGTATGATACTATAGAAATAATAATAATAATTTTTAACATCATGTATATATATTGTAAACAGTTCAATGTTAATATAAATAATTGTAATACGAAAATAGAATATTAAATTGGTTAGCGTAGTGAATTGGAGCAGCAGATCTGACAACATCGCATTCATTCGGAGCGTCTTTTATAACCAAAATGTCAGAAAAATGACATTTTGTGACAAAATGACATTCATATGAATTTGAATGGTCGTCCGCTATTTAAATGTCTAAACATATCGATTGTGCGACGTTGCCACGTTGATTGCTCTACGAAGTTTCTGAAAAATTTGCACGTAAACCTATTTTTTATGGGCATTTACGAAGAAACTATGTGGTCAGTTTTGCAGAAATTAATAAATTCATTTACTGACATTTCGATGTACTTTTGTGCCAATTTTGGTATATTTCTATAATATGGTTTTCCTGTTTCAGAAGAAAAACTGAAACTATAACCCTCTTTTTTTGTTTTCGCCATATGCCACTGTGTTAAAATGCATCAACTTTAATTAACAATTTCTCGATAACTATGTGGTAAATCGATTTTAAACTTTGTACAAGGGTTTCTTGTATTCCAAATTAGTTTAGTACGAAATTTGAAAGAATTCTGTAATTTAGTACATTATTCAGGAACTACCTTAAAGTTCAGCGTGCTAGGTTCCACATAACAATACTGACTACGTAATATTACAATAAATTTCTGAAAAGGGTTTGTAAGAAGTGATGGAAATTTGTAATTATCTTCCTTTGTTCAATCGAGCTGGTTTAAGCTGGTTAAATAATGAGTCGAATTAATATTATGAATTAGAATGTATCGTTAATATATTAAAAATTCTGACGTCTGCGTTTACGAAAATTGATCGCATATAATTTATTCAATGGGTTTCTTTTATTTCGTTGTTTGAAAACGTATATTTTAGAGACAGTCGCGTGGAAAATAGAGTGTTGGTAGAATGCGATCCTTTAGGAAGATTCAAGGACCGATGAAGAACTTTTTCAAATTTTAAATTCAACCTTTAAATTCATCAACTCCACTTTTTGCAAATTTCTTAATTTTATTCATGGAATAAATATTGAAAGGACCAATTAATCCTTGTGGCAATTATATCAATATCTATCCAAGCTCTATCTAAACCTTTTACACTTCCAATTTCAATTTCCATTCCCAGAAAGTCTAATATCAATTTTCTTATGCAAAATAGCAGTCAATAATTCATCATTCGTGTTAACATAGCGCACCACTGAAAAGCAAACTTAGTTACGAAGCTGCCCCACAAAAAGGGGCAACGAGCAGAATGGGAGCAAGGAGAGCGAAAGAAGACGTCGAGGGTAATGAATAGTAATAGTAGAGCTTAATAGTTTTCGCATGCCCGACCGGACGTTCAGAGGCTTCTTTGCTATTTCCTTCGTATTGTGCTTCTTGTTTCGACAGCTACATCGACGTTCGCACATCCAGGACGAGTTTGACCGGCTTCGTGAGGTCTCGAATCCTCTAAATATAGATTCGGCTTACAGCTTCATCTTTCTGCTTACCGACCATCAGGATCTCATACACACCTGTGCGAGGGAAGCTCCCTTGGCAAAGGTAGCCTTCATTTCAGTAACGCACTCAGGATTTAATCTTGGCGGGTGACGAGTTGAACGGATAAAAATATTTTCAATGCAAATTCAATAAAATTCGTTAGGTGATTGTGAAAATTGATTTAAAGAATAAAATCCAGTTTCCTTCTCTTTTTACAAAGCTCTTGAATTACTTAAGTCTCTTACATCAAGCTCCTTTTTCCTTTTCCTTTGGGGAGTGCGCCACTGCTTCATTTAATAAAAATATGTCTGAACTATCGATTATAAAAATATCTCGCGTGAAAGCACCCCAATACCTCCTACATTCCACACAAAGTGTAATTAAACCCTACTCGATTTACATGCAGGTTCCAGTAAACATTAAATGAGCAGCAAATCATTGACAACGTTGGTATAGCACATCATTACAGTAACATATTGCTTTGAAAATTAAATCCTGCAATTTGGAAATTCATTTTGATGGAAATCCGTTCTAAATATGATTTTCAAGTTCAGTGGAATTTATTATGCAACAGGAAGGGTGCAGATCGGTGAATCTATTTATTTGGTGAAGAATTTATTTAATTTAATGCTTGTTCGTTATGGTATACCATAAGATCTATTCCAGTTATATTCTTCTCTCTTGGATCGATCTCTGACACCGACTTCTCGAAGACATATTTGGGACGAAGGGCGAGTGAGTTGCAGGCACCTTGCGCAGATTTCTGAAGTTCCATGTGGAGCCCTGTTCACGATTAAGCCCTTGGCGAGGGCTGTCAGCGATCACCTATGTTTCCGTTTGTCGAAACGGTGTCGATACGTTTCCTGAAACTATATCGAGCGGATAACGATCCATGGCTTATCGCTGGTGTTACGGCTGAGTGTTACGAGCACCTGCGAATACCCGTGGATCGATGTGGTACCAGTTGCTGTTACAAGTGTCTGCAGATTCCCATTTGTCAAATATATGTGATTCTATTAACATTCTATGCACTGGCTCACGAAATCACTGGCGTAGATGGATTTCTTTGGTTTATTGGGTGCAGCGTGGATGGCTATTAGATTTAGGTGACTTTAAACTTTTGCCATTTGTGCAGATATTTAGACATTTCCATACCTACTTAAAATGTTTAATTTCAATAATGAAACATTGCGGTGTAAAGGTGGAGTGCAGTAGGGGTGAGTTTTTTTTGTAAATATTAACTGATAAGGGAGGTGGCTTTGTATTATAAATCGTTGAAGTTCAAAGTTCTTGAAGATCACAAATGTGAATTACATTTTACAATGTGAATTACATTTTTAATAGGTACCCTCAATGAAACCTCAACCTAGTCTCCTTCTGGCTTCCTCCCACCAGCAATTCTCCATGGAACCCACCGTATATAGGTACATCAAGCAAATATTAACCGACAAACACAACTTTGCAACAAGTGTGTCCTCCACTTTTCCCTCGAAACAATCCGGCTCCCAATGTAATTCAACTCCTCATGCCCTGGTGTGGCTGATTCTCAGTGCAACTTACCCTTAACTCGCCATAAACGTAACCGTCGGGCAATATGGCGGCGGAGGAGAGGGTGCGAGGATCTGAAAGGTTGTACGTCTGGGGCTGTCCCGTCAAGTCGAATGCTAGGCAATTTCGTGAAGTCGCGGCTTCGTTCACGAATCGATGAGTGCTTTCCTCCTTTACCTGCGGGGCGGTCTCGCAGATAAGAGCAGCCAGCAATGCGTCAATAGAGAGGAGACGCTCCTTCGAGCCGTTTCTAAAGCAATCTGCATCGATCCCACCGCTACCTTTATGCGGCTTCTCGAGTGTGCCTGGTAAACGTTGCTTCTTGGATAGACGTTAAACTGAGAGTTACTATTACCTTATTCAGACAGAACGAGCTCTGCGTGCGATGCTAATTATTTATTTAGTTAATTAACGGGGAGGGGCCTTTAGTTACAATCGTAATCAAGATAAATAAGCAGTAGGTGTTCAAAAACAAAAAGAAAGGAAATTGGTTAATATGTGCGTATTTGAAACGACGCAGTATTGATGCTGAGTGCTACCAAATTTTTATCAGTTTTATACATTGCCGTGTAGGGAATAGGTGCTATAAAGGGGGCACGTCTTAAATGGGACAAATCGAATTTCCAAAATTCTAAACGCATTACACATGCAAGTTATTTTCCTGTTTATGGCAACACTAGTGCCTAGTCATTTGACGTGAACTTCCCTGCGGTCTCACTTGCAACAGAGTAGTAATCCACGGTTGATGTTTGTCGGCAGTAAAAGTGAAATTTTCATTGGTTTTCTGTGTCGTTTTCTGAGATTAAGATATATACAAAGTGTTAAAGTGTTATATCATTAAAATAGCCTGTATTCAACTGAAACGAAAACGCTTAACAGGTAAGCTTAATTAATTGTTTTCTTTGTTTTGCGGTTATTTTATATTAAACTCACTTATACTCGTAAAAGGGACAGTATAACAAGTCTTAAATGGGACGACCGTTTCATGGCTGTCCCTCTCATACACATGTACTGCTGGACACTATATGTATTATACTTTCCTGTAAAGTTATTAGTGTATCATCTGATACATAGATGACATTGTTTTAAATTATGAATTATTAGTTGATGGCGTATTGTTTCAAATTTAAGAATTAATAAAGTGACTATTCAAAGCGACAAACTTTATCGTCAAGAAAATGTGTAGCAATAAATTAGCCCTCGTTATAAGTTATAAATTTGCAACAGTTGTATGTAAATTTGCGGTAAATGGGCCAATGAGTCATGAAGAATAAAAGGCACATTCAATTTTTTCTGTTCCATGTGTCATTAATAATAAAATATTGATGATTCATACTACAAAGAGTTAATTTTTTTGTAGATTTCGTTGTCTTGTATCATTAAGATTTAAAATTATAATTGTAATACTTAATAAGTTTATTTTTATTAACGTGTCCCTTTCATGACTTATACTGTCCCATTTAAAACCACCTAGTCGTAAAAGGGACATTTCCCACATTTTTGAGAATCGAAGATTTTGTTATTTTCTATTACAATTGATGAGTTTGCAATATACATTTATTGAAGGGAAATAAACACGCTTTCTTGTGATGTAGTTGTTTTTTAAATACCTATAACGACATTGTCAGCAATGGACGCTAAACAAAAGTGTCCCTTTTATAGCACCTCTCCCCTATTTGCAGAAAATGTGATATTTGGTACCGATTGAATACTTTTCACTGCTTTTAATTAAATTCTTCATGGTCACACGACGTGTATCGCAGCCCAGGTATTTTTTTCTTCTTTGCCAATATTCTTGTAAATTTTCAGACCTTAATATTCAAATTTAACAATTTGGTGAATTTTAACAAAAATTCGCTTTTTCCCACAACTTTTTTTTCAACTACAAATTTCATCGTATCAAAATTTAGATTTCTAAAGACTATTACAGCACGAAAAATACGAAAATGGTAAGTTAAAAATGACGCATGGGGTGCAGTGAACCCCAAGTGACCAATGTGTGATTATAAGGTGTAATCACGATGGGTTAAAGTACCATATAAAATTTGTTCCGGTTCTTTAATAAATTTGTGACGCTCTTCAGAATTATTCCACACAGTGTGGGTGTTCTAATACTTACGAGCGGCAATGCAGTTTGTGTTTTAAGGCTTGGGAGGGATTCACTAAACAGGTTTAGTGTAGGGAATAATGAATTGGCAGTTGCGCAGCCTCTGCGTGTAGAGTTCCGAGTGTCAAAGTAGGACTTCATACATCTAGTCCTGAAATAGGAATAACGACGAATGTTCCTCGAGCCTGCACATATCTAAGTAACATCTAAATTGCGTCGAGCAAAGTACCACAGCCAATTTGCTTGTACATAATTCTGGAGGAGAAGTAAATATTAGTCAATGCAAACTGATCAGACAGGTTTCGCATCCCAAGGTATGTAGCTGCGTATGATACCATAATTACGCGATGTATGTGTCAATTGGTGTTCCAGTTTTGAATGCAACAAAACGTAAAAAGTGTCGAATAAATTCTCGTCGAATAAAAACATTAACTTTAAACGTCTAATAAAAAAATTAACTTCAATCGTCGAATACAAAACTCAAATCTACATCGGCGAATAATCTAAAGTTGAAGTAATTTTTATCCGATTCGTTATTTAAATAATTTTTATTAAGTTAATGCTCAACTCCGCACTTGAAGTGCATTCAAAAATTGTAATTTTCCCTACTTTTATTTAATTTAAACCCCCTTCGAAAGCTATTTCGAGATATTTCTATTTTTATTTCTATAGGTAGTTACTAACTTTTGTCGCGTACTTGTCCTTCCAGCATTCATTCTGTATATTTTAACTTTATTTTGAAACCGCTCCCCATTTCTGGGATCGTTTGTCTTCCCGGTTATATCGGTTTCGTTGCTGCATTTCTCGCGGCGAGAATGGCCGAAAACCACTGTCAAGTACAGACGACCCAGAAAATGATGATCGTCGTCGTTCTATCTCAGCGGGGTGAAATTTTATCGCGGCAAAATATGCAACGGTGGATCTTGCCTCGTAACAATTTATAATTGCAGTTCTAAAGGTACCGTTTAATTGTTCCTGGCGGGAGCCTGTTCTACTCAACAACGGTCCTCGTAAATATCAGAATCTGTGCATAATTCTGTCATAACTGCTGATAAATTTGTTAGCAACAAATTGACGTTATGAAAATTAACGCCACCGTATTCAAGTATCTGTGAAATATAATTAGACGGTAAAAAGTTATTTGAATGTGGAGCAACGAATCGGTGGGAATATAGAAAATATAGACATTCAGATTCTTGTTTCACGATTAAGATTTCTAATTAGCAAAAATAAAGTAACACTAATCGTAAGTTTAGTTATGGAGATAAATTTTTTATTAAGAACATTTGTGAGTTCATACCCTTCTATATTATTGACGGATAATATTTTTCCCTCTTCAACTGTAATGAATTTCAATTTAAAAATAATTATACAGAATTGTTAATTAATACGATGCCCAAATGTACCTAATAGACTGTAAGGTGATCTACCGTAAAACAATGGCGTGCTAATAAAACGAAAGCCAGTGAAATTAACGCATTCTATTTGCTTCGTTATTTTCATCGAATCATATTTCCGATACCGTACATATTTCGTGGCTCCTTTTATTTTTGTTAGGGCACGTCCTCGACACCCCGGTTGACGTATCTAATCCTGGACACACGAAAGGGATACAAGCGGTTAGAAATAAATCTCGATTTACTGTGGCTGACAATTTCCCAACCGAACCACAGTTGTCCATAACGCGTAGCGCACACCTCGTCAGGGAAACGTGCATTTACTCTCTACTCTGGCAAATTCCAATTTAAAACCCTATCACGAAGGGATGAAATCAGTTTTCATTTCTCACGCCTTGATTAAGCCTATTAGGCTGGTCTAAAATAAATTGTAATAGACGTTAATTGATGTGCCTCCGTGATTTATCGCGGTGCCAAGTCGAGGAAGGGAAATTTTATTCCCGCGATCTCAATTGTGGTACAGGGATAGCATTTTTTAGAAGGAAAATGCTTCTGGAATTCATGGAAATTCGAGACCTGAAGGAATAGCTGTATTACTGCAAATTTTAATATTTTAATCGACAATGTACACTGATTTGTTTAGAAAATATTCAACTCTTAAAATTCTCTTCGTTTTATACTGGCACACCCCTTTCACACTAATTACCACAGCTAGAACTAAATAGTAAATAAAAAGAATCTCAATTTATTTATTTATTTTTGTTTACATACCTATACAGGCGAAGCGCTTGAAAGTTCAGATAATTTCAAAAAGTTGTTCAACTTTATGAAATGCAATTATTCCCTGTCACCCGATCCAGGAATTACTTATGTGTTTGAACGCACGCAGAGGAATGCAAATATGTATGCTTAAACAGAAGCCCCTTTAGGAAGCTCGGTTTGAGCAATTAAGGACTGGAAACGGTTATTTTCCCCTCGTAGTTGGAAGAGTTTGAACTTCACGTCGCATAGAGTGTAGTTGAAAGGAGCACCGGACCCGCGAGATATTGATTTTGCGCTTACCGTGTTTTCCGTTCAAACACGGTCTTGTCGAGGCGAGCGGAGAATAGATCGCGATTTCGTTAAATCGGATCGTACAAGATCCAGCGTCCACTCTTTCGAAACGTGTTCCGCGCTCCTCTCATGTCGACTTGATTAAATTTCCTTCATCAGGTCCATCGATCTTTTGTGTTCGACAGTACGAAACCTTCGATGCCGCAAATTATCAGCAAATAGTATTACAGACTCTTCGAATCCTCTCAATTCTGTCGATGGGATATTGAAAATTGATTAATCAATTTTGAAAAATGTAACTGAGAAATTTATGTGTGTATTATTGTTGAAAAATCGATTTCTTTAAAGTCAATCGACTTATGTTTCTTTGAAGGATTGATTACTGTTACGATTTCAAGAGATTCTATTAAATTCTCTGAATATTTGAATAGCTTAGGGAAAGATATTGAGGGAAATGTGCGACGGCGTACTTTGCGGCGATTTGAATTTTGGCGCCAAGCGGGAACTTTCAAACTGCGGCACTCGCGCGTTTGAAAAGCGTCAGTCCGTAAGTGGACATCGCGTGGGTAAGACGGTCGCGCGAGTGTCTTTCGTTTCTTTTTCATTTCTCTATTAAGGGCGTCTGCCGGTCAAAAAATCGAAATTTTATTTTTGCATATTTTCATTCAACAGCGTCTCAAAAATGTCCAGTTAAATTTTTGGATAGAAATTCCTGACGGTAGAGATTTTACAGTCAGTTCAGGGGAATCAACAGTGTGACGGCTTTAAAAATAGGTGTTTTTTGAACATGGATTGTGCCGCACGTATAATAGACAGAAATGTGATTTTTCTTTTAATTAATAATACTTTTATTGATCTCAAAAAATAATCAATTTTTGTTTTAATCGAATAAACGCATGGAAAGTAGGGCAAGTCCCCGTCACTAGACGAACGCGCTCGGCGTCAAACTTTAAGTACGTTTTTGCCGAAACAATTTTTCACGCACTATCGCCACGATAAAAAATGCAATTCTTGACCGAAAATTCTGAATTTTGAATCTAAAAATTCTAAACAAATTCTAACAAAAAGTCTGAATCTAAAAATTCAAACGGGATTCTACTCGTAATTACACTGGCTTCCGTGCTACCCTCTATTACGAATTTTCATACACTTAATTTTTTTTTATGAAACATTTTTGTGCGAACAAACCCATGTTTCAGGGACCCAATCGTTGAAACATTTGGCAATCAGAGCTCAGTTAATTTTTCAACACTGCCCGAGGGTAGCGCGATAACCACACATGTGTAATTAAGGAATATCTTTGGTTTTTTGATATTGGAAAAAAAATTAAATAAAAAAATTGTTTTATACTCTACATTTGTAGCAGAATACGGTGCAAAAAGTTTTAGACCCATACATTGTATACTTTTTTCTAGAAAATATCATAAAAGCCACCTATGTTTTCGCGCGATTTGATCGGCGGATGCCCTTATAAGGGGTAACACCACTCTAGACGCACAAAAAAGACCTAAATTTGACAATTTATTTTGGGAGTATGACAAACGGAATAGAATTTCTTTTCAGAGGGTTTATTTAATACATATTGAAGTACGAAAAACAATTTTTTAATTGTCATTTTTATACAAAATGGTGGCGATAGAGCCCGTCGTTGAAAACAGTTTTTTTTAAAACACCGCCACGGGAGGACGGATTTCTCGGCATGTATGAGTCGTGGAACAAAATACAAAAAAAATTTATAATCTATATACAATTGGCTTTGGAAGTACGTAGGAGTTTTTTTTTTATCAATTTTTGTGGACGTGGTGCACTTTTTAAGGAATGAATCGATTTTTTGCCCTAAACATGAGCATTAAATTGTTTGTAAAAAAAAAGTTTACATTCAATCAAAAACCGGCTACGTACTTCCAAAGAGAATATTGTTGTGAAGCTACTGTAAAAATTTCAAATCGATCCATGCAATAGTCTCCGAGAAGTCCGTCCTCCCAGTTTGAAAGAAGTGGTTTCGACGACGGGCTCTGTCGCCGCCATTTTGTATGAAAATGACAATAAAAAAATTGTTTTCCGTACTTCAATATGTGTTAAATAAACCCTCTGAAAAGAAATTCTATTTCATTTGTCATACTCCGAAAATAAATTGGCAAATTTAGGTCTTTTTTTCTGCCACTAGAGTGGTTTTACCCCTTAAGTAAGTGTTAAAGCGGTGAAAGAAGGTAATCGTAGGTATTCACGTAAGGAAGTATGATCGATTACGGTATATTTTTGGTTAACTGGCGTTAGTTTAAAAAGGTAACGTAACAGTGTACATTGTGGGCAAACCTATCGCATTACGAGCGAGTTTAAGGTTGACAATATTGCACTTTGATGACAAGTGTAAAACTTTGCAATTTCGTATATATCGAGAAAATATAAGTTCTTAGTAGAGATTTGGAAAAATTCTACAATAATCAGTTCCACCGAGCAATTTTATCACGTTAATGTTACTTTTCACCATAGACTGCTCCTAATTGACGAATAAATTTCTATTTGTTTATTACTCGAAGTATTGCATGCAATACAATTTTTATTGCGAATTCTCATATTAACATGGACATATTTTCTTAAAAATCAGTCTTAAGGAGAATAATCGAACACAAATTCAATATCGAGTGTTACCAAGGATTCTTTTTACATTTCTTCATACACTTTTCGATTATTCATAACTGCAAACTCGTATGCTTCTTTCTTGAATACATTACGTTCCCTTAAAAGCAATCAAAATACCATCTATTACAGGGAGGTGTTATTAATTTACAAATATTATTAATTTACAATTAATTTAATGAATTTATTTGCAAAGGCAATATAACATCATATGCAATATGAGAAGAAAATAGCAAGCCACAAAATATATCACTGTGCTTTTCGCGCCAAATTCCATTTAAATTTAATTTCATATGTACCTCCCTTCAATTTTCTCTATTCTCTGATTGCAGTGTAAGGTTGGATTTTAAGAATGTCCTTCCCCGGAAGGTACACAATTCCAAGGGGTATTTGTTCTCTTGGATTTCTTGGGAATTTCTGTTGTTTATACCGCAGCTATAAACGCGAACTGTGCTCTTAAACGCGTGAAACGATCAGTGTTTCGACCACATCGTCGCACGTTGGTCGAACGTGGCTCGTGAAATTTTACTATTCCGACTTTATCCTTCTCTCCCTTGTTTTTTTATTGAATATTGTAGAAGCTTTCGCGAACGGTCCGCGGACTGCAATATATTTGTTTGTTTGTTACGTTTCACTCGACCGGGATTTTAAGCGACATTATTATATTCATCAGAGTGCTTCGCCATAGTTTTCGAGATTTGTGAAATGGTCAACACTGGGGACAATAGTCTGAAATATGCAATGAATGGTGAGTGCTACTGTTTGCTTCATTCTTTTCATTTTTGTTCCTTTATATTTTATGAACTCGTGTACCTACATTCCTGGTATTTTAAAATGGAAATGTATGTTAGTGGTGCATCGAGGACCCCTATCGTAAAAAGTTTATGCACAATTGAATTATAAACGGAGAATAATTTCAATAGAATAAACAAAGAATAGCTATGATTAACAGTTCCTTCGTAATTGAATCGTAAATGAGGAATTAGTTATTTTTTCACGAATTTAAATTGATTTAAAAACGTATAATTTAAATAAATGAGAAATATAAATAAATTGAAAATGTAAAATTTTCAAATTATTATTATTACACATTAATGGTATAAAGAGAGCGCGTAATCATTGTACCCTATTTTCTCGCGCTGCATAATTCAATATCTAAGGATTCGAACAATATTGTAGGAATGTTCCTGCAATATTGTCGTGTATTATTGGAGTGGCAATGATCCTACAATATTGCAGCAATATTGCAATTTCGTTGCCGTGCAATGTTCCGTTGGCAACGATCGTACAATATTGCTGCAATATTGTACGATCGTTGCCATGCAATGTTCCATTGGCAACGATCCTGCAATATTGCTGCAATATTGCGCCCACATCGTCGTGCAATGTTCCAGTGGCAACGGTCCTACAATATTTCTGCAATATTGCGCGCACATCGACGTGCAATGTTCCAGTGGCAACGGTCCTACAATATTTCTGCAATATTGCGCGCACATCGACGTGCAATGTTCCAGTGGCAACGCCTCAGCAAAATTGCGCACACATTGCCGTGCAATACTGTAGTGAAAACTTGTGGAAACATTACAACAATATTCTGAAGCAACTATGACTTTGTCAAAATTTTTCGAAATATGTACATGACGTCGAGTGGATTCTACGGCGTGTTTCATTTAACTGGATACGCTAGAATATCTCGTTGGCCGTTGAAGATATGAAAAAAGTGTTATCGCGGGAGTTGTATGTAGGTACATGAACTTATAGAGGAGATTCGAAAATCAATTTTATTTTTTTAGATAAAGTAGGTACTATATTTTTTAATGTCTGAAATTATTATTATTATTATTAAACGTCTTTATTGCACAAATACGTATATACAATCTAGCAAGAGAAAAGAGAGAAGAGAACACAAATGTAAAGGTTCAGTCTAAAGACTGTTTTCCAATCTAACCTAAAACGACACCGGGTGAAATTTGTAGTACGCACCTATAGTGTTACAAAACCCTAATGGGGTTTGCCAAATGAGCCTTCGTTTTTTAATAATTTGAGTTTATAGTATTGCACGGTAGGAGTATAAGTTCGAATACGTAAGCAATCTTATCAATCAGCGGTTTTAGCTGCGGCGGTAAAGTGTTCGTCTACGATGCTACAGGTCCTCGGTTCGAATCCCCCTGGGGTAAAATAATTTTCTATGAGAAAAAGACACACGGGCGTTATACTACACTACTATTCTGCACACATTCACGTCATCGCGTCCCTCACTGCCCGAAACGTTGCGGCGGAAATACACTCCTGCAATATTGTTAAGGGGGACATAGGAGGTGAACCTGCAACGTCTCTGCAATGATGCGGTGCAATGGAGTTGCAGGATCATTGCCACAATTTTGCCGTTTCGTTGCAGAATCATTGCCGGAACGTTGCAGGACTACATATTTGTAATGTTGCCGCAACTTTGCAAAAATACACACCTGCAATATTGCGAAGGCGGACATAGGACTGAACCTGCAACGTCTCTGCAATGTTATGTTGCAATATTGCCATCTTGCACCGCATCATTGCAGAGACGTTGCTGCAATGTTATGGTGCTGTGTGGGTGGGAATGCTTCCTTGTAACACAGGCACCCCCCAATCCCACTCACCCTTTCGTCGCTTCCCCCTTCCGACCGAAACTTTCGATCAGCGCAGGCATCAAAGCTCCAAGTGGTCAAGTTTGCGCGGTATTTACTTTGCCGCTAAAAACATCTGTACCCAGCAAGTGCTCGAGGCGCTGCTCCCCGAACAACGGCATCTTCGTGGCGCTATTAAACTAATGAAATGTAAATTAAACAGTCGTGTCCTGGCGACGTGTTCCCTCTCCCTAAATTCCCAATCCGATAACTGCGACCCGGGTGCAAGCTGCTTAATTAACGGACCGCTTCCTTGGCGGGCAAGTAAGGAGCAGCCGATCTCCCGTTTCCCGCATTCGCTCCCTCTTTTTCGCCGACGGCCTCGGTCGCCGGGACGGTTGCTTCATAAGTTACGGTTACCCCTGTGTCGGCTGGAAAATTCGATCTATTTGTCCGCGGGAGGAGGATCCGCGTCCTCCCCTGGATTGCACAGGATTGAGGGGATCTAATTAACTGCGACGGGAATCGATCGATCGCCTCGAAAGCCCCGCTGCTACGGCTTAGAGAGGCCAAGGGATTTTTTTAAATCCTCTCCTCAACACCCCCCGACCCGCCCCTTCGGCTGACATTTGTTTGTTTCGACTGATAGAGACGAATCGACGTCCAGGGAAGGGATCTCGCCGTGTCCCTCCGTCCCTTCGTTTTTATTTTCTTCTCCCCCGAAAAGCACTTTCGAAATCCGCTGGATGCTCGTGCATCCGGCTGAAGATTAGCGCGGGAAAGCTTGGTCACTTGTGTTCACAAGTTGCTTTGGCCTCCTGTGGCAGCCAAAGTGGTGATTCTGACTTTATTTCCCAGTTTCGTAGACGAAACTGCCCGAAATACGTTTACAATCGTTTGGCAGTGGTATTTGTGGAAATAGGCAGCAAGTAGGGGTGTGCGAGTAGCCGGAATTTACGGGATGAGCTGAACTCGAATCGATTGCTAGAGGCGAACCAAGCGTTTGAATTTTTACGGGCTGCTTGAAATCGATGAACTCTTGGAAAATAATGCGAGCTACTTGAACAACTCAAGCGCCTCGAATATTCGAGACCAAGTAAGACTTCGAATTACTTGAATTTTCGATTCACTCGAATATACTCGAACAGAGTTACTCGTAAATATTCGAATTACTCGAGCTACTCGAATATTTATGTGTTTCGTATTAAATACTAAATAGTCTAACTGTAGACGCCTAGTGACTCGAGTAATTCGAAAATCTTCGAGCTGATCTTCCAGTAACTCGAAGTCTTTGGAGGGCTCGAATATTCGAACCGTTTCAGTTGTTCAAGTGGCTTATATTTTTTTCAAACAGTTCGTCGATTTCAGGCACCGATCATCATTATTTGACTTTGAATTCGCAGAAAATTTGTCCTAAAATACAATTGTCTCTTTGTAAAATTTTCCTTTCATAAGAAACTCACCCCCTTTACGATTTTACCGCAACTAACGGATCATCTCTACCCAGACAGAAGCGCAAGTAACGGATAGTGTGTTCCCATGGAACGACAGAACTAAATAGTAAATACCCCGGCATTAATAGAAATCGTTTCGCTTACTACCAACGCGTATAAAATGAGGCGGCAGCGGTCGAATAATTAAGGCTCCAGCTCGCCGGGAGGTTGGTAAATTGATTTTATTGGCACTAGCGCAACAAATGGAGGGCAGTCGGGCTCCATTTTATTCGCGATTTAGAGGGGTGCGTTCGACGGGAAGCGAGACGGCCGACGCGAGAAAATCGGAAATAGAATAATCGGCGTAAAAACATGGGGCGGCCGGGGGAGCGGGGTGTGAAAATCGGGGGTGTCGGTGTAATTAGCGGGGGGATGGAAAAAATGGTGACGGTACATGAATACCAATTAACGGCTCGACAATTAAGAGGGGCCGCGTTAATTATGCCGCGGGTAGAATGTCGATATTGAATGCAGGCGAATGGGATTTCATTCGTACGGCGTGGAAGTTAATTGGAAACTGGACGACGCGCCCTGTGGACAAAAAAAAAAAGGAAAAATCTGACACTATGACGGAAGGACAGCGGGAGAGATCGAAGTTGAATTTAACGGGCGCGCTTGGAAATGGAGCCGCAGGGGGGAGGTAAATAGAAAAGTAATTTAAAAGGGACCCGCGATATCTGTTTGCAGATACGCGTGAACGGAGCGAAAAAAATGTTCAACAAATTGGAGACACCGTGAATGGACCGGCGGTGTGGCGAGGAAACGGTTGCTTCGTGGGCCGAACCGTGAAAGGGACGGGGCAATTTGGGGGAAAGTCGTTTCGTAGGGTGGTGGACATTGGTGACGTTCTATCTGTTGCTCTTACGCGCGATTTTACGATTTTCCTGTATTGTTGTGGGGAATATTAATAGCTTCCTAGTATTTCATACTTGTTATTGATGGGATTGCATGTATAAATATATATATATATATAATCCTTCTAATTATAATTTCTCGCCGAGTGCAATTTCGTATAAAATAATCTTAGAGGTCTTCTAAGGAACAGGAAAGGAGGTAGAGGTTTAAAAGAAGCGGAGGAAAACGTGGAAAGGAAACTCTCTACGAGAGCAAGGAAGGAAGGAAGGATTGCTCAGGTTTCGCGCTAGTCTCTGATGAGAGGAGAAAGCGTGAGCTTTCGCTCGTTAAGATTCGTAAATAACGTCGACGTCGGGGACAACGAGGCAATTTCCGTTCGTGCTCGCGCTGCCCTGCTCCTGTTTTCGATGTCGTGGTCCGATGACGATTATTTAAATATTCCACCGATTTTTTCTGGCCTCGTAATTCAGCACGGTGTAACTTACGAATTATCAGCGTTGCCCACTTGTTTCGAATTTTTGATTGGAGTTTAACCCTTGAACAATCGATATATTAATGTGGGTGGTTGGATGAGGGGTTCACTTTTGCAGGGCCCACAATTTGATTCCTATAGATTTCGAGATAAGCTTCTGAATTAGGTTCTCATATTGTTATCATCTAAAATGTCCATCTTCTCCAAGGAGTGATACAAATATAAGTAACAGATGGAGTTTGATGTATAGGATGGGTCTAAATGGACCCTGTATCCGCCGTGGAATGGCTACACGCAATCTGGCAAAGGATACGAGCAGATTTCGCCCCAACACGTATCGCGTAATGCACTTGGCTGAGCAGGGATTCTCGTTAGGATTCCTCCTCAGAGCGCTGAGAGACGTTGCTGGTCATTTAGTGAATTATTGTTTAATCCGCCCCCGTGGGGTGATTTGTGTTGCGCGGTTGGTAGGGTTTACAACAGGTCGCGATCGTTAGTTTTACAAAGGGCAGGGGATGTTATAAATCAGCTGAATAGGTTTTGAAAGTTTGTCCATAAAATGAGAGGGGAGGATTTTTAGTCTTTACGGGGTCATTCATCAGAGCCGACAGGTATGGTTCTTTCTTGCGCAGCCTGTTTCCTTTTTATTCGTTGCTGATGGAGAAAAAGTTATTCGTTGTAAATTGTGTGTAGTGTCGGTTGGGCGATGGATAGGTGGTTTATATAATTTCTGAAGAATAAATGAGGCATTGATATGAAAAACGGGCTAACCCACGTTGAACAAAAAATTAATTTTTCCTGCTTTATATGATTAGTAGAGCCCATTGGAATACATTATTGCTACTAACGCAATTTCGCGGAAGATGTGGGTTAGTCCGTTTTTGCTCTCAATGCCTCAAATAATCTCGAAATGTGTTTCCAGTTTCTTTTCCTCGTTCGTTTAATGCAACTTATTGTTAGTCTAGTTTCTCCAATTTTAGCGCGCAAAATAAGGTTGCCTGCTTTGCTTGAACGGGAAAATGCAGAAGTCTTTTGCATGCAAAGGTGTGCTTAAGACTTCAGCTACTACTGTGCATTTGGAGGTCCATTTGCCGCAGATCACGTTACATTTTCTGTGGTCTTACTTAACACAGTGTGTACATTCTTAGTTCTAGTAATTAAAGAAGTGAATTCGATGTCCTAATTATCTTCCGGAGTATTTGATGCAAAAATCCAAGAGTTGACCGAGTTCGTTTTACCCATGTGAAATGCAAACTTACAGGCGATGTTGGGCCTATAATGAGAAATCAAGATAAATACGCAATTCTTCATCAAGCATCAGAGAAATCACGCCTCAACCCCTTCTTTCTCTGAAGTTAGTTCGAGTTGAGCTACCTAAGCCCTTCTCCATTCATTCCAATAGTTTCTTCGACGATTGCTGATTCCCGTCACTCATTTGCCAAAGTAATGCCATCAGAAGCAATCTCTCTGGTTGAAGTACAGTTAAAAATCACTGAGCCTTTTACAACCCAAAATGACCGAAGCCGTTTTCTGCAAACATCTTCATTTTAATACCTAAGCACACTTATTTGATTACTGCCTAACTCATCTTTTTTTCTCTACTGTTTATTCGGCGGGGTGAAAGTTATTCATAGAAAGTTGTTATTAGGAAAACGACTTCGTATCTCTCCTAACAAATTCCGCTTCGAAAGCCTGCCACTAAGATCGAAAATCAGTACAATTCTTAACCCCGGAGAGACCGCAACTTGCCCTCTTCTTCCTCAAAGGGTTCCTCCCCTTAACTCATCCCCAGCGGTTCCCCCGGTGTTTACTAATCCCCGTGCCCGTTTATCGATGCGACACAGTCAAAAACAATCGCGTGCACGCGTGCCAGCAGTGAGCGGTGGTGGTGGGCTTTGAAGGTGCAATTGATCGCGAGGCAAGCTCAGACAGTGCAGCCGGCACGGACCTAAGGCGTACGTCGCGGACCGTCCCTCCCTTTCCAGCCGGAGGGCTGTCTGTTGCTGCCAACTTGGACAAAGAGGACGTCTCTGGCATCTCTCTCCTCCGTCCCCCGTTCCGTCCCTCACCGTCGGCGGCGCGGCGCGGTGCGGCGCGGTGCGTCGCGGAGCAGGCGAGGGGTGCAGCAACAGCGAGCGCAACGGGGAGGATGTGGAGGAGCGGAGCGGCACGGGGCTCTGGAGGAGATTCCGCGGAGCATGCAGTAGGAGGAATCGTAGGTGGAGACGTCGGAGGGGGGGGGGGTGGGGGGGGGGGGGAGGCGGGTTGAAGGGGGTGGACAAGGAAGTCGAGCGGGAGAAGTCGTGCAGGACGGGTGTGGGGGGTGGGGAGAGAGGATCGACGCGGAAGACGAAGGTGGAGGAGCCGTTGGAGAGGGACGGGATAGTGAAAGAAGCAGAAAAGCGAAGGAGGAGGTGCAGGGAGCGGGAGGGTGGCAGGGAGATGGACGAGGGAGAAAGTCGGCGTGGAGCGACGGCGGAAGGTGAAAGAGGGTGAAAAGCGTGGAGGGAGAGGCGGAGGAGAGCCGGAACGACCCGGGGGTTGCCGTGGCGTTATCGACCGGACTGGTGGTCGGTACGAAACCAGGCGTCGGCGCCGTGGATGCCCCGGCTTCCTCGAGTGTCGGACCATCCTCCACCTCCACCACCATCGCCGCCGCCTCCACCACCATCGACGGCGGCAGCAACCAGCACCGCCACCTCCATGGAGGTCGCGCGGCTGGCCGTCAGTAGAGCCCGGGACAGACAGCCGATCGCGCACACGCAGGGTGCGGGTCGTCCCTGGGATTGGAACGGGTTTGGTCGGTCGGTCGGTCGGTTCTCTCGGTTGGTTGCGCGGCTGCGGGATCGGTTACAGGCTCGGTCGACACGCTCCTCGCCGCTGCTGCTGCGACCCCTCGAATGTTGCCGCGTATCCATGGACTCTGGGGTGCTGCGCTGCTAGTTACCGCGACGCGGGCCACGCCGTCGTGAGAGTAATCGTCGAAAGGGGGGCGGCGGTGGTGAGACGAGGGGTAGCGATCCAGAGATGAAGACACCTCGTGGCTAGTGGTGGTGAGGGTGCAGGTGGTGGAGTGGGTGGACGAGTTTGTTCGCGAGCCGCTAGCATGGAGCTGAGCTGCACGAGTGCCGTGTGAACTGGGGCCCGGATGTGTGTCCGACGGCAGCCCGCCGTTCATCCGATCTCGTCGGGGCGCGAAGCCCGCGCGACAATCATGACTGGGTCCCCATGGATTTTCATCCCGTCGCGGCTCCCTGAACGACAGCCTCGATGAGACTCGCGCGGAGGTCCACGGAGTTTTGAGGAGCAAACGAGGGAAACGGTACGTCGACGGGGCTCCTGGAGCAGCAGGATGCTTCGCTAGTTACTCGGCGGGATGTTAACCACCGGTTCGCGCGACGGTGCATTATTGCCGGCTGATCATGTAAATTGCGAGCAACTTGCTCCCCCCTGGCTTATGGTTTAATGCTAAACTACTTAGCCAAGTGTTAACTTCGGCCCCCCCCCCCCCTGCAAGCCGTTCAAGTTCCAAGGTATGCAAATACTCGGTGGATGGAGAACTTTTAGTTAGCTTACGGATTAATCACGGCTGAAAAGGCTCTGCAACTTTGCCGGCTTGCCCGACCCGTGAACGTGGGTAACAGCTAATAGAATGGAGCCTCGCTTCCGCGGTCTAGTTCCGTCCTATTCCGACAGACCATTCAAGCTTCTTCACTCCTCTATTCCTCCTTGCCTCGAAAAATCTACCTTCCCTCGTTATTAAAAGGGCATCACCACCCTCCGTTATTCGAATCACACCGCAGACTTCTCGCCACCTACAAGCCTCCGATCTCTCACTGCCAGCTATTCCCAGATTCTAATTCCGATCGGGGCAATCCGACGGAATTAATTCCGCCGGAGGAATCGGGCGCGAGCTCCGTGTTGCCGGTTCGCCCGCGCCGGGTATAGATCGAGTGTCAGCGATTCGAGGATACCGCGGCCGAAAAGTTCATAGATCCCACCCTGTTCCGACTGTCGCGTCCGTATCACTCGATAATTCCCCACCCTCCCCGCGGAGGATCGATCGACGGGCGGCTTGGAAGTTGGAGCGGGCAAGCTGGCTCGGCGAATTATTAATCGTCCCCGTTCGTCCCCTGCAATTAGCGCGGGCTAGGAATTTAATTTCGCTGCGAACAACTCTCCTCGTCCCCGTTCCGCCCTGTCCTCGTCCACCTACCTATCGCGATTACGGTCTTGGTTATCGATGTCTCAATGACGCCGGAGAACAGAGGCTCGCGCAGAGGAATGACGGACCAGGGGTGGCGGAAGGGTGGCGGATGTTCATCGCCTGGAATCTAACGCGTAATCCGTTGACACTTTGATCCTCTTTTGAAGTCGCAAAGCCTCACCGACACCGGCCAACTTTCACGATGGAAGCCTCTGATAGGCGACGAATCAGCAAGTAGTTACACTCTTGCCAGTCGCTTTCACAGTTTGATCCAACTTGGCGATTTCCAGGGAGGGCGGGGGCGGGGGGGGGGGAAGTTTTCCTGTACATTGACAAGCAGGGGGTGGAGGCGGAATACGGAACGCGACCGAGGAAACAGCGGGCGTCGTTTACTGCCCGTAGACCCGATCCCACTATAAATGTTCGCCCGTGCCGTGGTTTAAACGCCCCTCTCACCCCTCTCTTAAGTTTTATTCGCCGCGGCGACACGGCGTCGAGTATTAGCCGTATAAATTTTTATTGAAACGGTCGTTCGTAATTTTAATGGTCGGACAGTTGTTCGGGCAACAATCGCGTTCTTTATAGCCGCCGTTTGTTATCCCCTCGTTTCCTACGCGCGGCTGGAACGTGGACGAACGTGGAAAGTTCGCGCGGTATGTGGATTTAGGGGGTTGAATTTCGAGGGACTCTGGATACTTTGGCAGTTCCATTGAGTAGGCTGTTGCGCGTGTGTGGCGTGCTTGGTTGACAAGATGGCTGCTGCGTTATTAGAATGCATGTTGGGGTGACACTGGTTCTGCGAGGGATTCGAGTGCCGGGGTTGGGAAGGTTTACGGAGGAAGAAAGGTTTGCTGAATATGGAAAGCAGTTATCAGGCGTTCGTCGAGTAGGATTAGTGCAACTTTAGTTTTGAAACGTCCAGAAGAAATTGTAGATTCCTTGTGGAAAACACTGCAAGAGATAGAATTAAAAAAAAATCTTCTTTATCGGGAAGTGTTCTACGTGTCAATGGTAATGTTATAGTATAGAATTTGATTATTTTTTTTTTACTAAAATCAAATCTTAATCTCTAAACTGAATCTTTCGGAAGGTATCCCAAATTGCATCTCCCTGCCACAAATTCTGCGTATCCTTACACCTCTTCCCCCAGATCCTTTCCAACCCTTCGCCAACCTCCCTTTCCCGAACCCTTATCTCGCCCGTCGCACCAGCATCGCTACGTGCCGAAGCATTCGTCAGGATTCGATTCACCGGGCCCCGCGTTATTTATTCTTAATTACTCCTTCGTGTAACTTGGGCGGCACGTCGATGCCGCCGTAAACGCGATTCGCGCGACGAGCCTCGTTTAACAACGGCCGGACGGGGGAGGCAATTATTAATTGTTTTCGTATCGGGACGGTCACGGTGTAATTGCCTCCACCGAAACTGGCGTTTGCTAATTCGCGCTCGATTCCCTTTGGACGACGTAGAGTTGTCGAACTGAACTCTCGGGTTACACGATGAACCAAAGGATCGCGTTTAAAGCGGCCTCGCCACTCCCCCCTCCCTTCTACTTGGAAATTGGAAATTCTCGCGTCGCCCTGGCGTACCTGGTGTTATTGGGTTTCGTGTCATTTGCGGCCTCTGAACGGGGCACGTTACAAATTGAGTTGTCCGACGTAATTCCCGCTGGACCGAAAAAGCCCGCTAAATGTCTCGCAGAAACGCGAAACAATAGCAACCCCACTTGCTCTTCGGATCCGGGGTGTCGCTGGGGGTGGAGTGGAGGTATTAGATTAATGTTATTATTCCATTATTTTCTCACGTTCCCGCCCGTAATTTACGTGCAATGGAATTCGAGCTCGCGACTAATAATTCGTTTAGAAGTTCATGTATCCGTACCTGGAAATTGGGGGAGGAGGGCGACGATGGCATGTTTATTAATGGGACAAATAAATTCCTACGGGGCACAGTTGTACACTAGGTAGATAGGATTGGTATGGTTATTTGTGGAGATTAAGGAAGTTTGAAGATCCGATGTGTTTTATCAATTTTTTTACCTATTTTTTTGGGTATGTCTATTAGTGGGACAGATGCATTTTTGTGGGGCATATCGTTATTTGTGGAAATTTGAGAGTTTTGAAGTATTGAGATGTTTTGCAAGCATTTTTGGCACATATTGATTGACCCCTTTTGGTGGCTCATTGTTTTGGGGGCGGTTCGAGGTCGCAGTTTTGGGTTTTTGGGGGAAGGGGACGGATTGGTAATTATTGGATTCGGTCATGTGAGTGTCAGTGATTGATTTTCAAATATATTTAATTTCCGCTTGTCGTACACGTCGCTGTATTTATTACGTTCATTCCCTTGTGATGGGAATATTATCTGGTGACAGTTGCTCTAAAAAGGTGTCTATTTTATGAGCTACACAAAGTTATTAGCAGAAACAGTTAAACTCTTCGTCCGGTTTCCTCGTCATTTTCACATAATTATCTGACCGTCAGACATTTTTGCTTGCACTGCAAAATGTAATATTGTACCAGGAGGATGCCATGAATTCTTTACCGAATTATAAACGATTTCATTTATTAGGTTGCACATAGTTCCTCTCTGCAAAGGGACCATTGTTGAAGTGACTACAAAGCACCAGTCGTGTTCTTTCATCGCAAAGAATTTGTTACAAAAACGTTGGTGATTGAATTGGACGTGACAGCGCCGGTCCTAGGATTCTTTCATTTTTCCGAATCAAAAATCGGCTTTTGGTGCATTTAATGCCTTTTCTGTGATACAGCTGCATGTTTTCTACAGCTCCTCCCGTTACACTATTTCCCGATATTTTCTATGGAGCTAAAGCTTCTTTTCATTCTGTTTACAATTTCTGTATTTTACAGTATTTGCAACATTCGCCATTGTTTTTCATTGAATAACGCGTTGTGTCTGTTAACATTTTAGTACAAGCTTTCTTATCAAGTTCTCGCTTGTGCCATCATTTTATTATGCGCTGCCCTAAAAGAGGCGCGCAAATTAAAGCAGGCACATATGCAACAGCGGATGTGAAGTGCTTATAAAATAATTCAATGCAAAAGTGCCCGAAAATATCAAAATACAAAGCAAACAATAGCTTATTTCCCTTTACCTTCCTTAGAATTGATCCGCAGATCTGTGGTCCCTATACCTAAGCAAGTTCCAGGGCCAGTGTTTCACGGAATATAAAAATGTTTATAACTGCAAAACTAAGCATTATCGGACTTTTTTTATTATTTTTATGAGTAGAACCGCTTGACGCGCAAAATTTCCACCCCAATTTGTTCACCATAACTTCTCTGCTACACCCCCATTCAACCCATCCTGTCACAAAAAAGCCACTTCATCTAACCACTATTCTCATTCTTGTTACAGAGAGCTGACGGGCGAAGCAAGAAGCAAAGAAACTAGAATCCTAGTACCATAGTGAAGGAATTGATTAATACCTTACATACACATCATCTCGAGGGAATTAAAAAGAAAACTGCCACTCCGCCGACGTTCCACCGCGCACCAGCCCGAATTGCACAGCAAAGCTCTCCATCCTCGAGCTGCAACAGGAGTCAGTGTTAGTTTCCGCATAGATCACCGAGAATCTCGTTGACATTTCCTTTCCGAGGGGGCGAAAAGATACGGCGCTCGTATCCTGGCGTCGCCGATGGTTCCCCCAAACTTGCACGCTGGGATCGGCTGGAGCTCGCCGTTGATTGCTGGCACAACGGGGACGACGGGTGCTCGGGCATCACGGAACGACGACTTCCTGGCGGCGCGGAAGCTCGTTGCCGGGAATACACGTCCTCGAGGATGGAACTGAGAGCATCCCGGGCAATCAGCGCGTCAGACACGAGTTTTCGCGAGTTCGCGGTGAATGGATTGACCGTCGCGGGGATAGACAGGGAGCAACAGAGGGAACGAAGTGGGCTGCGCGCGTACCGGCAGCCGGCCTTGGACGACGAGCGTAGGGGAGCGAAGATCGGGCAAGGTAGGGAGCAGGGATATTGGGGATCGACAGAGGTAGGGAGAGAAGGGAGCAGGAAGGGCGACTTGGAGCAGAGAGGACCCTTGGATCAGGGGAGGATAATAAATAGTCGCAGCAGAGAAGCCTCGAAGCAGACTCACAAGAAAGAGGAATCGCTGAGGAAGCGCCCCGGAGAAGGGAGAGCCAAAGAGGGACGTAAATCGAGTGGAGAGGATCGCGAGGATAGAAAGGCTACAGAAAAGGAAAGGAGTGGAAAGGAAGAGGGTCGTCCCTTAGAAGGAGGGCCCCACAGATGCGGGGCCCGGAGGGGCCAGTCCGCGGCGGCGTGACGCGATGCGGACGTCCTCCTCCTCGTCTCCGAGGAAGAGGAAGAGGAAAGACCTCTCGCCTCTCGACCCTGTCCAATGTCTGCCTCCCTTGGACGATAGTTCCGGCAGGTCGTTTATCTCGCGCGATGCTCGCCAGCGTCTCGCCATTGCCCGCAGCGTGTGCGTTCGAGCGGAAGCGGCCACTAAACGTAGCTGTCGCGGGTACGTCGGGCAGGCCGCGTGTGATCTCTGCGACGCGAGGAATAGGGCGGAGAAGTACGGAGGGTGGCAGGAAGGTGTCGGCGAACGACGCCGCGGGAGCAGAGCTGATAGCTCGAGGAAGTGTCTGGCGACGATCGTCGTGTTCGTCGGGCTTCTGTGCGGACATTGGTGCTCCGGGGGAGCGGAGGCTCTGGCCGGTAGTCAGAAGTACAGCACCAGGACGGTCAGGACCAGGTACGGGACGTTGCGCGGGGTCGAGGCCCGCTCGTCGACGTCCGTCGAGACGTACTACGGCGTCCCATACGCCACGCCGCCCGTTGGAGCGTTGCGGTACATGCCACCCGTCACGCCGACGCCTTGGCGTGGCACCAAGCTGGCGGACACCATGCCGCCAGCCTGCCCCCAGAAGGCACCGGAACCGGACTCGAGTCAGCCGCGGCACAGGCGCGCCTACCTCGAGAGGCTAGCACCCATGCTTGCCAACCAGAGCGAAGACTGCCTCTACTTGAACCTCTACGTGCCCAAACCTCCTCATGGTGAGTCGCTTCGACACTCTCTCCTCATTATTTTTCTTAGTTTTCTCCTTCCTTTTATGCGGATTTTTGTGGGGGTTTTTTTTTGTTATACAATAGTGGCGGAGGCAGCTTAAAGGCTGGTTCAGACACGTCCAGTAATTTAGTCGAGCAGCGAGTAATTTAGCAATTTACCGTGTGTGGACACTAAAATTTAGTCGAGTAGCTTAGTAAAACAATGGTAAATTACTAAATTACTCGCTACTCTACTAAATTACTGGATGTGTCTGAATCAGCCTTAAGGGTTAGGATGTTAGGGAGATTAATGTTGATGTTTCTAGGGACACGTTTAAGTAACTTCTCTGCTTGATTATGATGTTAAGTTGTACTGTAATTGTGGGGATAGAGTGTTTGTGTGAGCCGATTATTTGCACTGGTTGGGCTTGACTTCTTCTCTTACAGCGCACTGCTAAATTTTCATGAAAGTGTGGGGGTGGAACAGGTACATTAGCAAATTATTCGCTGCACTTGAAATCAAATTTTCTCACATTGCTACATTTTAGTACAAGTCACTATGAATATTATCATTTCTAGCTATTTAATTCGACTCTATCTTCACCGCTAAATGTACTGCGAGTTCCTTAATGTCGTTAGCATTCCATGTATCAAGAGTGAACTCTGAACATTTCCATGAAATACCATGTTCACTTTGCACAAGTCTGACGATGAAAGATAAACCATTTAAAACGAAATTAGAGACTGAAATTTCCAATTTCCAAAAACACATTTCTCTCAGCATGAAAGGGCCATCAATTTTCCAGCCGGCAAATAATCTTCACCGAAACCTGAAATATCTTCCATTACAAAAGCAGATCATCCATCAACCCCCTGAGTAACGTCGTCTGCATTCGACAAGTGGTCAATCCATTTCACCATAAAACAGAAATCTAAGATCACAAGTAGACTTCAGCTTTCGCGTGGCTCAAATTATTCCGAAGATCACGCTCCCACGGAACACGCAACGTACAATTTTCTCCCTATTACGATTTAGTTATGCACATTAGAGAAACCTCGTTTAGACAAGAATCTATTTCACAAGCATGCCCACACCGGCCCTGAACTTGACCGTTGAACACCGAGCACACGCTACGCCTGAATAATTTTACGCCGTAACGAAACTACCTCTTCGCACGCGACACGCGAGGCGCAATTTTACGAGCCGCGGAATCGTCTTTCTAAAATCGATTACGGGCCGCGACCGCTTCCGTTTCACGCCCTTTCTCGTGGCCAGTCCATCTCGCGGACACGACAACCTGTTCGACCCTCCCGGCTCGCATAACGCCCGTGGCACAGTTGGCAACTTCTGTCCAACGAGCACGCGCCGCGAAAAAAAAGACGGTCCCGCGATCGCGACGCGGCAGATTCGCGGAATTGGACGAGCGACGTCCAATTGGGCGCAGAGATTAGACGAAAATGGGAAACGAAACGAGGGGAAACGAGGTGAGGAGGATTGGCCTCGCAAAATACGTGGAAATTCGATTTCATGCTCGCATTGCTCGCGCCACTGAATCTTCTCAGCGTTCGGAAAGTGCTAGATCCTCCTTGCTACCTTGTTGCGCGAGCACGTTGAAGAAATAAGGGTTTTGGATATTGTTGGCGTGTGGTATTGACAGAATTCAACGAGCATTAGTTAATTCAGTTAACTTAGATTGGAAAATTAGGAATGCCAGAGTTAGAATTGTTGAAGTTAAGAAAATGGGTTAATTTCTGAAAGAAATAGCATGGCATTCATCTCCGAGTTGTATCGCGTTAAATCGGGTTTGACTTCGATACGTGTAGGTAGTTATTAATACCACAGCAGGCTGCTTTAATTATCGTGTTATTATATCTGAATAAAGTACCTCCAATGACGGATGTTTGCCATAGACAACAGGTATTAATTGGTCACTTTCAATCCAGCCAGATTGTCCCAGATTTAAACTTCAACCATCGACTGATCTGTCCGTATTCGTTAGGGTAGCACAGCGGCGTTCGAAATAGAACGTGAAATGATAAATCGGCTGGAAAAAGGCGCACTCGTAACGAAAATAAGGCTCACTGAATTGAAAAGCGAACAATGCATGACGTGGAAGAAATCGATTGGTCATCTATGATAGAGCGTGCCAAAATTATCAAACTTTCACCTACTGCAAGTCCATTTTCTCTAAAATCAATCTCACAAAAATTCGCATGGTCAACCATAGTAACGTAGGAAATAGGAATCACAGACTTTTATTTTACAGCAAAATATTTATCAAATAAAATTGGAATTTACCGGTTAATCTATATACCATCTTTAATATTCTATACGAATGTTCTAGAAATTTCGGTTATAGACTTACCTATATTATGAATCAATTTAATTCTTCTTTTTAAAATATGATTCTTCGTGCCTTCCGACTTTCGATAGTCGTCGCTCCACCATAAATCTCCGTTTCGAAATCGAAGTATTCGACAGTTGCTGAAGTTCTCTTCCCGAAACCGCCGAATTCTTCGTCCGCTTCGTTGGGCGAAGTTTCTCCATGTTCAGTGGCTCGGTCGACGCGGAAAGTATATTTCTCTTTCACTTGGAATGTTGTGTGAGGATTGAAAAATAGAGAGAGAAAGAGATGGGGATCTCCAAGTCTGCAATTGACGTCGCAGCCTCTTGCAAAAAGCACTTCATCGTCGTTCGGTGGTCGTTGCACTTTCCGTTGACTGTGCAGAAAATTCGGTGGATGTTACAGCAGCGCGCGACTGATCGAAAAATTTGCTTGCACGTCGTGGCGCCATTGATACACGACGAACGCGAGCTGATTAAACTTACACTGCCGTTCATGAGTTATTCTTTGCAATGTGTGTTGTAACTCAAGAAACTTAGACCACAATTTACTGCGGAAGCTTATGAGAACTTAAAGTGACGCGGACAGAAGCATAGAAGCAACGTACCAGTTTGCAAAATGAAGTATTTTTTGGTGATTATGTGAAGGAAGTTGTGTGTGACACAAGATTTCAGCCTCGTCTCTTGCGCACCCCTTATTAAATAAAACAAGCGATGGGATTTGATGGGACTCCGCAGATTTGCAGAATAGTGAAAAATCTTTAACACGTACTTTTTATTATCGGCAATCATCCATGTTGAAGGGGTGAAAAGGGACCCTAAATTCGGGGGTGGAAAACATATTTTCTGAAAGTTTCTAAAAATTGAGCAGAGGGTTGGAGTCGTCTTTAAAAAACTCACCCTTCAAAAAATAGTTCTCGAGATATTCCAGGAAATATGTTTTCACTCCTTCAGCGTGGTCGATTGCCAATAACAAAAAATACGTGTCAAATATTTTCCACTATTCTGCAAGTCTATAGAGTCTCATCAAAATCAGCCTGTGCGGGTTCGATGTGTTCCCTTGTGAGTTATCAAAAATCATGATGTCCCTTCTTTTCATCCACCCCCGTTCGGGCCACCAGTTTCCCACTTTGATTTTCTTGCGTTTGGGAGCGAAGGTTGGGGGACGCCACGCGCAGCGGGAAAATGGAGCGGGCGAATGAAAGAAAGCGGAAGAGAGGAGAGGAACGCAAACGACAAAAGGACGCATCGATCGGTCCGTCTCGTCGCGACGCGACGCTTTTCTGATTGCGAGCCAAGCGAAAGGAGGAGAGCGACGCGAGGATCTAGACTGCCATATCCGCCGTTAGGCTGGAGGCTGGTCTTTAAGCGACTCAAGGAGGAGCAGCCCTCGCAGATAGGACATTCTTGCGTCTGCTGGAATACCGAGCACCCTTTTGTTCTAAACGTTTCGTTCCGTTTTACGTAACGCTGCGCGTAGGTTGTTGCATAACGGGGATGAAATTGATTTTCCCATTGGGTAGCTTCTGTTCGCTGTTTATTATAAGCGGGGGTATTTTTACTGTCGCCTGGGAAGAGGAAGCTGTTATTCTAAAATTAGTGGCAAGGACAGTGTCAGCGAAAGGGCAGTGGTGGATGATGCAATGGGGTGGATTATTATTTCTTTGTTATTTATTACTTACCATGTTTGTTTACGAGGATTCGTATCTAGAAATTAGAGCAAGTGGAATAATTTTATTTCCGCAACACGTTCCACCGGTGGACCATGATATTTGATGGATGTGTAAGTTTCCTTTAAATCTAAAGGAATAAGGTATTTCTCGAAAAAGATGATGTGCTTTTAGTTTTGCGATCTTTTCACGTGTTTCTTTGAAATGAAATACTTTTGCAATGACTTGCTTGTATTTCGATGCATCGATTTTAATTTATTAATGCTAGAAGATGGTAGTTCGATAAATAATTTAAATTTGTACAGCGAAAGTCAGTAAGGGGACGAATATGTAACTTTGAAGCGAAGTACACGGAGCATTACGTTGCGTCTGACCAATGCAGTTTCGTACTACTTGCAGCGCTCCACTGCGCGTGTACTGCGAAATGAATTAAAACGCGTTCACGTATTATGTGTCTATTATTAGATGAAAAACTAGTGTGCATATTTAGTACTGGGTTGAATTGAATGCAAAAAGGGACTTCTCAAAGATTCATGTGAAGTTTATTAATTCGGACGGGGGATAATTTTGTTTCATCTACGTCCACCATATTTTACGTATTTCATACTTCTTTTTTTTCAAATGCATATAATATTAATGCAATAAGTCGAATAAATCAACCTAATTTAAAGATATTGTTTAGCGTCACAGTAGTTACATAAAGTAGAAACTACAACCTGCAAGGTTTATCAATGTTTCCGAAAGATAAATTACCCAAATAATGACTGTGAATTATTCAATTCAAAATTCTTGAGCAAAAAAGAAAATTCGAGATGAACACCTGATATATCATACTTCAGCTTACACATTAAAAACAACCTTTTATTGAAATGCTTCCTCGTGGATTTATGCCAGTCGCGGTGTGAACAATTTCACAGTTCCGATAGCGCACGCATCTTCCGAACGTGACTAATTCCCCAGTAATTTAGGCTCGATCCCATGGAAAAGGGGGCCACGCACGTAAATCCGTATTTTATTACTATTTGAAAATCGAAATCGCACATTGTTCGCGCGAAATGAAATTGGCCACCGTCCAATATGTGACTCCACGCGGTGGGTGGGAGGCAGCAGCGAAAAATAATGCATATTTCATGGCCGTTGGAAAATCAAAATAACGTATTATCGAGGGCTATCGAAGAAAGGATCGAGGCGATCGGGGTCGGTCGGGAAATTTATTCGTGGAACGCGCGAGTGAATTCAGCTTGTCGTTCGCACGAAAACCAAGTAATTTAAACGTTCCGCGATGTCAAGGCTTCAAAAGCGCAACGGAACGTATAACTTCCATTTATTATCTTAACAATTTTGTATTTCAGGAAATACGAGTTTTATGAGGTAGACACTGAATGGGGATATTCAAATTTAATCATAATGCAATATAACGTTTCAATAGAATTTTTTCAATATTTATATCGTGTTGGAGAAATCCTAAATCACCCTTGCATATTATTTTGAAAATTGGGCTCGTCAAAAAAAGAGAGAACAGTACGTAAAACTTTACAGAGATTTGTAAAATATTTATTTTGTGTTATTTTATGACGCAGTGAGTGGCTACTTTGTGTTATTGTTTCGATTAATTTCCATTGAATTGTATTCATCAGCGATGGAAGGTTTCAGCGAGAAGGAAACTCCGAATAGCTCTGTGTAATGCTTGGAATAATAGTGGATCAGTACTTCTGTTGCAGTTTCGCGTTCTTTTCACCGCAGACAATTTCTTCCAATGATGTTCCCCACTTGCATTACCGATGCATTGGAGCACCTCGCATCCACCTCGCCACAGTGCAGGCTATCGAAAGAGATTTGAAAGAACATTCGAAAGAATCTTAGCAGTAAGGAAATTGCAATGCTAATTTCCATTCCAGCGAACACTCGGAAACTGTACGCTCGTGTACTATCAACGCTGGATACATTAAAACTGCTAGGTAAACATAACAATTTATAAAACAGAAACTTTTATCTCATGATTCGTAGAATTTCCCTGAAAAATGGTCAAGTTACTTAAAAATCAGTCGAGTTCAGCTTAAAATTACGAAATCTTCGGTTAAATTTGAATAACGAAGTTCAAAAGCTCCCATATTAACATTTTCGTAAACAAAATATTTTAAAATCTCCCATACTAATATGTTTTGTAAATAAAACGTTTCCAAAGCTCCCATATTAAAATTTTCAAAAAATAAAAAGGTTCCAAAGCTCCCATATTAACATATCTCATTACCTTATTACGTTATCCACCCAACGGAATATTTTTCAACACACTATTCCGTTTCTATTTAATAAAATTCTGTCCCATGCGGTCCTACCCGCATAAAGCCGGTGTACCCACGGCCTAGTGTTCCAAGCGTATTTCGATCACTTATAATTGTTCGTACACCATTGTAAATAGTACACTACTGTGTGCTTTTTTATCTTTTGTTATTATTGGGCTTGTCCCGCGAAATAAATAAATAAATAAATAAATAAATAAATAAATAAATAAATTTAATAACACCTATTTCTTGGTCTTGCAACGGAACAGCACCCCCGCTCCAATTGCAACCCCATCCACCTCCGGTTCGATGGCATCACACAGAGTTGCATGACATCTGCAAGACGCTCGTCGGTTTCGCAACGCTGTTTCGTATTTCCACACGCCTTACCTGGGACGTGACGATCCCCAGCCCCGGCTCGAACAAAATTCTTGGCCATCCGGGGTCCGCTTAGGCAAAGCAGATAAGCACGGCGCGCTTTATCCACGGGGATTCTCCTCTCGAGCGTGGCACACTTTTTCCGCGCGATATTTCAGCCCGGTCTTAGGCGTGCATGGTTGCCCGCCGCCCGAAACGAGCGTCGCGTCGGTTCTCCTGGGTCGTCATCGCCTAAGAGGCTTACCCTGCTGCGTTCCCTTCGCCGATATAACCGTGGAAAAACCAGTCGGCCGAGGAGATTCCAGGCTCTACACTTCCGCCCGAGATAGCACCCTTTCTACTCCCGGCCGAGACGGGATATTTAAATGAGATTCGCTGGTCGAAACGTGTTTGAGTTAACGTCCGGGCTGAGATCCTTCTTTTGGATTGCGGCGCTTAGTGCGATCGGTATGATAGATGTGCCTGGGAACGCGATTTAACGACGACAATTAACGTAAGCGTGTCGTGGAGCGGAGGTGTGTACATTGTCTTAGGTGAATGCGCGCGGACGGGAGCACTAATTGCGCTGCAATTTTGTGTACAGCACTGTGGTAGACGCGTGTGGTACGTTAGGTATGATTGTTTGAGGAATTTGAGTTCAAGGGTTTGTTTTCAAATGGATTTGGTACATGTTCGCGCAATTTGCTAATTGCGTACTGTTGCTTCCCCTACAGCACATTGGTTGCCGAAATGTCTCAGTTACGTTGCGGTTTGATATCTGAAACATTGCACGGAATATTGCCGAAAAGTTGCAAGTAAATTGCTATGTCCGCCCTGTGCAACATTGCAAGATATATTTCTGCAACATTTCTGAGTTTTTACAGCAATGTTCGCGCAACATTTCTGAGATTTTACAGCAATATTCGCGCAACATTTCTGAGATTTTACAGCAATGTTCGCGCAACATTTCTGAGATTTTACAGCAATGTCCCTGCAACATTTCTGAGATTTTACAAAAATAAAAATAACGGTATTTTATTTAATCATATATATGTATATATCGGACGTGTCTCCGAGGGGGGCGACGACATGAATGTGTGCAGAATCATAGTAGTATAACGTCCGTGTATCTTTATTAAATAGAAAATTATTTTACCCCAGGGAGATTCGAAACCGCGACCCGTAGCACCGTAGACGAACACTATACCCCTGCAGCTAGAACTGTTGATTGAGAACATTACTTACGTATTCCAACATAATCCTACCGTGCAACACTTTAAACTCAAATTATTTAAAAACAAAGATTCGTTTTGGCAAACTCCATTACATCTCCCTAATCGCGGAGTCGGATATTTCACAACAAATTCATTTCGACGCTTGATATTGTATTAAGTTGATGCATATTCTGTTATGAAATATCCTGCGTAGTACAAGAAAATAATGTTTTTTTTTAGTTTTTAGCGCATTTTTAATACAATCGTTTGACATAATTTTTTATATATTTTAGGGACACGCGTGTCCCTACCATTGACATTTAATTTATTATGCGTAATGAAAAAGTTCGGTATTGTCGAGTGAAAATTTGTAAGTCCCGATTTATTGCGGATTCATTGCTGAAATCTTGCTCATACGTTGCGAGCGCAATATTGCACGGCAATGTGTGTGCAATATTGCGGAAATATTGCACAAACGTGGCCATTGCAATATTGCACGGCAATGTGTGCGCAATATTGCCGAAATATTGCTCATACGTTGCGAGCGCAATATTGCACAGTAATGTTTCCACAATGTTGCAGGAATATTGCAATGCAATCTGCAACCAAACGGCAACATTGTAATGTACTGCAACGTGTGTGCAACGTTCCTGCAACAAAGTGTGCTGTAGGTGTTTATTCGATGCTGGATAAAATGAAACCAATTTGCGTTTTGTAGGGTTGAAAAATAACAACATTGCCGACATTTATTTGAATGGGCACGTAGATTCTTTACGATTTTCGTTTCCATGCTTCTCTGAATGGAACAATCGTGGAGAACGTTGCAAAATTATTGAAGGACACTGAGAAATTCCACTTTATTCGGTATTTTAAAGTAAAAGCACCGAGAAGAATTCGATCTGTACCAAATATCACATTTTCTGCGAATAAAACAGGTGTCCTAATACTTAGAAAATGCCGTATTTTGAGATTAGATGTTTCATATAGTTCCGGTTTTACGTGCAGATGAGGAGAGAGAGGGAAACTTTTGAGCTGAATTTTCAGAAGTTTGGTACATTACACACGACGTACACTAACCGTATGCAAAATTTAAACCAAAACGATGACCCGAAGTTTCTACAATTTCCTCGCCACTTTTGAACCTCGCGATTTCGCAGCGCCGAATAAGTGAAAATCGTAGACTGAAGTCTTTTCACAAGACCCTTCATTTTCGAGAAAACCGACACGGAGCTTCGAGACTTCGTATTCAGTTCAACGAGCACCGCACCGTCTGCAGGCCTTCCCGCCACCCTTTGAAAGCACCCTGCAATTAAACTATCTAACGCTCGAAACTCCCCCGAGCGAAATATCAAATGCCAAAGCACAAATCCACGTCACCCCATCGCGGAAACTCTTCGCGCGAAGTAAGCAGCGACGAATGAACACCGTTTTAACGGGAGCACCTCGACTGGGATATCCTGCTCGCCTAATTTCGAGGAACAGAGCCCCGTGAACCGAGTCCGCGGGAATGATTTAATTAGGACGTTCAATTAGAAATTTAGAACACATCAGCGGCCCCGTTGGGGATCGCCGTGCCGCTCGAACAGGTGCCCCCCTTATTTCCTTCGCTTTTCCGTCTGGCGGAGCGCGAGTAATCGTTCCGCCAGCGATGAAAGATCTCGGTAAACCGCGGACAGGACGCGCCAGATATCGCGCCCTAAACGCGGCGGTGCATTACGGGTGACAGTGATTTTCGTGAAATATTGAATATCTCCGTCCGACCGGCCGATTAACGCATTGCCACGGGGACGCGGAATATTACGTAATACCCGACATTAGCGGTAATACGTTCCACCGTGCCGGCGAATGTGCTCGTGCCGGTGCTTTTCAGCTCGCGCGGTTGCGGACCAATCGTTCCCCTCTGTGCTAACGAGTATAACGGCCCTTTCACACCGGACACTTGCGTGGATCGTGGTTGGTGTTTTATTCACTTGGAGGGATGGCGGTGGTTTTGACGTAGATGGGAAGAGAGACGGGGCAAATATTAGTCTGGTGTGGAGGGGTCCTAATAATGGAAACTTGAACGTGGCTATTAGTTGTTCGAGTGGCGCAAGGTTTGGAAAAATGCCCCTTGAAGCAGGCTAGGCCTTTCAGAGCGATCGGCTCTGCCGAGGAAGCTGAGGAGGTTTAATCCTACATTGTTCATTAAATCTTCGCGAGAGCACTACTCTCGTGCACTCTCATGCGCGTGGAAACGCGCCGACGCCACTCAGAAACGGAGTGTTAATGCATTTATAGAGGATATTCCTTTCGCTGGCTGTGGTGCGAAAATGTTTGTTTTATTTTCAGATGCTTTTAGGAAAGGTATATAGGGGAGAGTTGCCTATATCGTACCACTTAAGACATTCTAAGTTATATTTCATATTTGGTACTAATTTAAACGGAAATGACTATTGGATATTGGAGCTTGGTCTTTTAGGCACCTACTATTATACGCTTAATTTTTTGTTCAGAACAAATTAATTTGTTATTAATCTTTTCGTCACATACTGTAAAAGGTACGATTTAGGCAACCGGTCTCCTAAATCGTACCTGCACTAAAAATAATGTCAATAACAAATAGAGAAGAAACTATTCAATATGCAGTAATGATTATTATATAGTTACATATACATATGTATATGAATCACACACAGGCCGCAATAAACTACGTATATGATATATGTACATAACCTATATAACACCCGAGATGTCAAATCCTACTGGTACGATTGTAGTGGTACGATTTAGGAAACATGATCAATTTATTTATAAATATAAATTTAAACTTTATAATGAATGTAATATGTACTTAAAATGAATGTAAAATATTCTACATTAAACCCGCTTTTAGAGATATACATAAATACAGGAGAAAATTGCATTGTTTGATTATTATCAGCTAAAATAAACTGGTAAAAAGTTACATCAATCATACCTGATTTTTTTAAATGCTTGTAGCACGCACAAAATAGGGTGTAAGCTCGAAAGGTTTTGTTTCTATTTCTTATTTCGCATTTACTTGATATTTTTATCATCAGACGTCGTTTGTATTCATTAATTTTTGAGAAATTGATGCGGTACGATTTAGGTGACCGGTACGATATTGGCAACTCTCCCCTAGTAGAGGTTTTTCGGGTTTATGCCGAAAGTCTGTTAAGTCTGTCCTAATAGAGATTTTATTTAGAGTACTCTTGACCCAAAATTTCAGCATTAAATTCCAATCGCAGGACGTATTTATTCCTCCCATATTCCGGTAATTTTCGAGCGAATCGGAATCTCCGTCGCGTGACGAGGCATCTGGCTAACAAATCGTCTGCAGGACAGCACACGAAGCTAATAAAACGCAAGAGATGACGGCTTGGTCGATTCGAAAAGTTGGGCACGGTGGCCTATTTCCACGTGAAAAGCATCGATAAAAGTTACTGCATGTTTTCGAGTGTCTGCCGAGTATTTTTATAATCCTGTTTCCCATTGGCCGCGATACGTGATGACGATGTAAATTCGCGAACGGCAGCGACGCTTTTGGCTCGAATGGCCACTTTAAAATGATACTCAGAAACCATAATCGTCTATCACGTGTATCTTTATACGCGCGATGCATCATTTGTGATAGAGCTATCTTTGACCTTCTCGTCCCACCTTCGCTTCGCCTGTCTTCGTCTAGGTACGCGGAGTGCCATTTCTCTCGATAAAAGTTGCTGGAAATACGAGCGCAATAACGACAGAGATAAACTGGTCGCAAATAATAGCGGCGACGTTAATAAATAACGGGAGTATTCGTGGTGCGCGCTGAAATGCTCGGTCTGAGTTTGGCGGTTCTTGAGCGAGCAGGCTCTGCCAAAGGAATGGCACGCTGAAACTTCGAAGACGGGATATAATATTGTGTGTTGGGGTTGGGGAATTTTATTATTCCAATCTGGGGTCGTCGTCGTTTGGTGTTTTATATTGCTTTGAAGATGTATAAACGTGGTGGAGGTGGAACACTTTGGAGCTTGATTGTTTAGAGTTCGTAGGTCGAATTGTGTCTTATTGTATTGTAGTTACTTTCGGTTTAGAGTTTAGCTTCAGAAGAGTGAATATTTTTCATGGATGAGGGGTATTGCGTGGCGGGGAAGAAAGAGTAATCGTTAATAAAGTCGCTGCTTTTTAAATTCCTGAGATTGCAGAAGTTTGATTTGCTTCTGTGAAGATTATCATTTGCCATGCTTTCTACTATTTTTATTGACCTACCTAAATATTATTATTTTCTCTTCGTTTTACTATTTTCATTGATCCTTCCAAATATTATCATTTTCTCTTCTTTTTACTATTTTTATCGACCTTCCCAAATATTACCATTTTCTTTTCTTTTCACTATTTTTGTCGACCTTCCAAAATATTACCATTCTCTTTTCTTTTCACTATTTTCATTGACCTTTCCAAATATTACCATTATCTTTTCTTTTCACTACTTTCATTGACCTTCCCAAATACTACCATTTTCTTTTCTTTTCACTATTTTTATCGACCTTCCCAATTATTATCATTTTTATTTCTTTTCACTATATTTGTCGACTTTCCAAAATATTACCATTCTCTTTTCTTTTCACTATTTTCATTGATCCTTCCAAATATTATCATTTTCTCTTCTTTTTACTATTTTTATCGACCTTCCCAAATATTACCATTTTCTTTTCTTTTCACTATTTTTGTCGACCTTCCAAAATATTACCATTCTCTTTTCATTTCACTATTTTCATTGACCTTTCCAAATATTACCATTATCTTTTGTTTTCACTACTTTCATTGACCTATTCAAAGATTATCCCTTTCCCCCTTTTTCACAATTTTCATTAACCTTCCTGAACACATCACCATTTCCACCTTCCCAAAATTTTCATTAACCTCCCCAGAGATCATAATTTCCCACATTTCAGGCTACACCCCTGCAGCTCTCCAAAGATTATAACTTCCCCCGGTTTGTGCTACCGCCCCGCGCCGCCCGTGCACCCAGAACTCCCCTTATCGTTGGCAAATCGCACAGGAACGCGACACCAATTACAATGAGCTCAGATAACAAGCACGAGACAAGAACCATTCCACCCGTTTCATTGTACAGCTACAACGCACACTGGCGCACACATATACGCGCCTCCATCGTAAAACTGCAGCGAGGCCGTAGTAACGGGACAACAATCGTGACAATTATTATGAAGATCGCACGGGTTAGGCCCCTTAATCCTTGGAAGAGATCGCTTGGCATCGGGGAGCCCGCTGCAGCTTCCGTTTCGAAGTTAGTTTCGAAGTTTCGGTCATTGGGGGATTAAGTTTTCGCGCTGTCTGGATTATCGTGCCTTCGTTGCGCTGCGCGCTGTTTCACCCGTGCACAGGCATTTGTTGCTGGGAAGAGGGTAAATGGCACGATTGCCATGCTACGCGTATCGAATCCCGAAAGTTAGTTTACGGGGGAATGGAGGCGGCGAGATTTAAAACCGGCGCAGGCAAACAGAGCTTCAATCGGGGGACAGGCTCGCCTGTTTCCGACGAGAATTCCGTAACACCAATTCCACCAGGCTTGTGCAGAGAATTTTCGGCAACGGTAACAAGGGAACGAATGAATTTTTTGTGAACACAGTGACACTGATGGAAACAGTGTTGTCGGGGCAATGTGAAGGGGCATTTGTAGTGGTGCTGGGGAGTATCAATGTTAATTTGGATTTTATTCGCGAGGTTATAAAATCTTTATTTGGAGAGGATGGTGGGAGGAATTAATGGTCCTGTTAGTGACCATGACCTAAATAGTAGCTTCCCATTTTGATATTAACCGGTTAACTGTCAATGTATCATATATGATCAAACAAAAATCTGGCCAATTCTGTCAATGTACCATATATGATCAAATGGAATAACTTTTTGTTTTTCAACCGATTTGAATGAAACTTGGTATGTAATGGTTTTTAGGGTCGCTGAATCTGAATTTGGCATTGGAATTGAAAAATTCAATATGGCAGACTCAAAATGGCGAACCAAAATGGCCGCCAAATATTAAAATACTATCGGGATATAGAAAAATTGTATATAGGGGTTTTTGGGGTCGCTGAATCTGAATTTGGCATTGGAATTGTAAAATTCAATATGGCAGACTCAAAATGGCGAACCAAATTGGCCGCCAAATATTGAAATACTATCGGGATATAGAAAAATTGTATATAGGGGTTTTTGGGATCACGGATCGAAAAAAAGCACTTGCGGTGGAATTTATGAATGAAGAATTCAGGTATAAAATTATTCGAAACTTTTTCGTAGAAAATAAAAAAACTAAAAAATTAAACCCCTAAACCCTTATTTTTCAGGGGTTGGGGGTGGCATTGAAAAAAGTAACTGCTGCAATCGAATTATTGACAAGAAAACTTCACAAATAAAAAATTTTTAAATAAAAAAGGGTTTAGTAAAGAATTGACAAACTCACCCCTAAATTCTATTTTTGTAGGGGTTGGGGGTGTCAGATGAAAAAAATTACCCCCGGAATCGGTTCAGCGACTCACAAAACCCCTGTATACCAAATTTTGTGTGATTCACTTAATTATTCGATGGTACCAGTTTGGGCCCGAATAATGAAAAGGACCGTGCCAGTTAACCGGTTAACAGAGAATAGTAAACAGATTTATTAATCTACGGTGTTTGAAATTGAGATTCCAAATGTTTTAGCTACTATAATAGTTCCCTCACAGTTTGTGCGAGAAGAAAACAGTAATTTGTAAATTTGGATCTTAGAGAACTAATGGGTACTTTGAGTAATACTCAGAGAAGCTGATTATAATTATTAAATATTCGTCAACTTTAAAACTGTTTCCATTTTCCAATCAATATCTCTGTGAATCTCGTTGAGTGACTTTTCAGCCGAATCGTAGCGCATAGCTTGTTCTTTGGCTATAATCTAGAATCTAGCCGATGGTTGCCATCGAAAATATCAATTCCAGACCTGCCGCTTTCGCTTGGTTTGCTTCCAATACCCCCTTCGTTTGGAGTGTCGAGGTCGTTAAGCGTGAATGGCTGGAATTGAAAGGGTTAATTCACTGTTATGATTCATGAAATCGGTCTGCCATGAACTGGCTTCATATTCGAGACGCTCCGCGAGAGATAATGTCGGATTCTGAAGGTACTGTGCGGTAAGGCCACATAATAGATCGCATTCAGAGTTAGCCGCTGGTGAACTTCAGCCATAGCACTTAACAGTTTTGCGTGATATTCTCGTCATTTACTGTTGGAACAAATTTCCACGTCTAATAGACCACCGATATTAATTTTACTTGGAGGCTTCTCTTCTTAAGATATAACACGAATAACTACTATGATACCGCAGCAAAGAATTATAAACGACATGCTTATGTATTTTGCAAAATAAATATACTTAGATTCGGGCAACAATTAGGTGGAACCACTTTGCTCATTTATTTCAATCAACTTTATTACACGTGTCTAAAAAATAACTTGGAAAAAGTAACCTTATTTTATGCGAGGATTAAAAAATAGTTTCAAAAGGATTTTTTATTTCGGGGCCACATAAATTGAAATGTTATATTTGAATGTGCTGTTACTGACAATGAGTGGCAGAGTGTAATTAAAGTTTTAGTAGGAAGAACACAAACAATCAAAATAAAATCTTTTTATGTTTATGTTTGCCTTTGAATACTACGAGTCCATGGGAACCCGAGTTTAACGCGCGGTTAAAGTAATAAAATCAGAATAATTTTAAGAGGCACTTATTCGAGTTTCAAATAATATAACGAAAACATTTGATTAGTACCCGAATAACGAAATAATTAAAGAAAAACTCAGTTGGACGTTCGAATAAAATAACCCACGAATATTTAAAAATAATATTCATTTTATTTAAACAATGCCTAAGTCTGCGTCCACTAAACCTATCCATAAGACTTTCCGAACGACGTTCCCAACAGAACGCTGTGCAGGTACGCTTACGAAACTGATTGCATCTCGCCTGAAAAGATGTTCCACTGTACCGTGAATGTTTGAAAGCTGCAGCGACGGTGGAGCGGGCGGGGTGCTTCGCAGACGCGCAGCAAAGGGTGGGCGTTATCGCTGAAAAGTTGCCTGAAAACGAGTAATTAAAAGTGATAACGCTTTGTGCGCTGGCTGCTCGAAATAACGCTCTTTTTACAGCGTGGAATTAAGCGGACTAGGTGAGGCGGCGCAGTGCGCCAAAGTGAAACCGCGCTGAAGTTGAACGGCCGGGGGTTTACGCGCTTAAATATGATGCTGGGAAAAACCGAGGACGTCTGAAATTTCGTAAACGAAGGGAGTCACCGCGGCAACATGGCGCCGTTGGCAGGGCGACAAACACGGTAAATAGAACGAGAACGCTGCGAGCCACGGCTATCGTTGCGAGGGCCTGCAACGTAATTGCGTTAAATTTATAGTAATTACATAAACGCAGCTTGGTTGTGTAATTGTCGCCGGCGCGAGGATACAGTCGCACGAATACGTTAAAGTAGACTTCGCGGCGGGAGATACAGGAAGAGCGGGTGTCTTTTTCGTTTGCCTCGGGGTGCATTCCCTTTTTCGATTAATTCCACGTGCAGGCAGGGATAAATTTTAATTAAAGCGGTTATCTACGGGCGCTTTCTTAATTGGATCTCTTATCTGGCAAAAAATGAGTATTCGAGCCACGTGTCGAGTGGTTTTCTTTGGTAACGGGTTCTTCGCGTCGCGGTCGGAGGAAGGAAGGGGAGGATTTTGCGGGTTTGCGCGGGATTGGTATTATGTGTGGCAAGTGTTTCGGAGTTTCTGAGTGAAGGGGGAATTTGGAGGAGCAGGGAGTGTTGGTTTATTGAAAGGATGTGGGGAATCTTTGTTCCTCTGTTGCTGAGGAGGTTTAAAGAAACAGTAGAGGAATCGTTAGGAATTTTTATTAAAATTGTTGCTTCACGTATGGTATAGGTAGGTAATATCAGATGGTAGAAAAAAGTATTTACCCGACTGAATATCCTAATTGTATTCATTTCACAAGGAATATAAGGTGTCTGAATATTCTTTTAAACCTGTAAGTACACATTGTTTCGTAGAAAATTTGTTAGACAGGAAAATATCATATTGCAGAAGAATTATTTGTATCATCGTGAATCGAATATTAATAGCAATAGCAATATAATTTATAATTCTTTCCTGAGGATGATCTAAATCCAGATCGAAACGTCGAAGGAGTATAAGATATAATTTGCAAAATAGCTGTTTTATTTATCAGTTCAAATTGACCGAACCAATGCGCCGAAACTAAAAATTTACTATCGTGAATCGAAATTAGTATTCGCATATAATATTTGGTGAAGAGGGTGCGAGGAATCTTGTACAAAACGAGCGATTGTAACTATTAACTCAGAATATTCCAATTCCAAATCTACCCTAAGGTAAAAGTACCAATAACTGGACACTTAAGCATATCAAAGTAGTATAGCTTAAAAATGGACTAAAAATAAACGTTCTTTTTAACAAAAGTGTCAATATTCAGATAAATGTTACTTCTTTCTATCAAATGAGCTACTAAAAACTTGTTTTCAGTGCGTTATTTTAATTAAATTGAGTAAAAACACAAGTAGCTATGTGTACCAGTACATGGACAATAGAATTCTGATTTGTCCCAGCGTCCCATTTTTGGTGTCCCAATACCTGGTCAATGGGGAAGATGGCGCAAAGCACGGCGCAGAGGGCGCCACTAGTGTTTGTGTGAATGGTTTACGCGCGGAGAAAGCAAATACAATTTTAGGTTATGTTGAAAGTGTAGCATGAAATTGACTAAAAATAGGACTTGGAAATAAAAAAACTGTTAATTTATGTACAATATACTTGTACTTACACTTTTGATATACAAAAATTTGAGAAAACCCAGACACCTTACCGGTTGGACAATGCGGTCAGGTATTGGGACTTCCCTTAAGCGTTCAAAATGCTGACAGGCCTACCACCTGGACGGCTGGTCAGTTATTGGGACAGCGTGTAAAGGACAAGATTATTATGTACCGGTACATAAACACGTATATTTTTAATTAAAATCAACATTAACCGATCAGTGTTTTGTTTTGTATGTCACAAGAAACTTCTTGAGATTCTGTACATACGTTTTCTTCTCAGAAAAACGTTATGTAACGATTATTATCACCTTAACAACTAACTGTATTTGTCTTAAGAATTACTTAAGAAATCTACGCAGAATTCAAGTGCACGCACCTCCGATATTTAAAGACTGTTTTATATATTCAACTTTGCATCTAGGGGCTTTCTAAATTTTTTATATAAGAGATCAAGTTGCAAAATAGCATATATTCCCAACAATATTGTTGTAAACTTTCTATGAAGCTTAGTAACAATATAAATGTCATTGGTGTCCAGGTATTAGGACGTGTCCAGTTATTGGTACTTTTACCTTACAGAACAGCAAACTCCCAATCATTCTTAACATCAGCACTATCAACATGGACACCAAAATTAACTCCCATTAAAAAAATATCTCCATTCCATGTTCCATGCACTAAAATACCCCCAAGTTTCTAAAAATTATCACCCCCAATTATCACTCCACTCATTACTAAAAATACCCAAAATTGTCCATCAACGATATCCCCGATCCCCAACTCCATCCAACACGTCGTAACACTTCTACTTCTCCGTCTCCAAGGGGCCTCTGTGTCCGCCATTATTTGAGTTCGCCCGTCGCGGTGCCCCGTCAGATTTCTCCAGCGCAAACGGGCGTACGAAATTTGCGTAAAATTTCGGTGCCGCGAAACTTTGCGCTTAACGACTCGCGCTATTTGAGTATGAACACCCCCATTGCCCCTCTGTGTGTATTCCTGCGTGTAATCTCGCGGCGACAATGCCGCGCTCGCTCGCGGGGATATCGTTCAGCGACATCAAAGGGTCACGGCGAAGAAAGCAGGGAAAGAATGAAAGCCGGATGAGAGGTGGGGCTTATCCGTGGAACCGGCGAAAATTGCTGCTCTCCTCTCTCTTGCTCCATTTATTACGTCAGAATTGAACGTCACCGAGCGAGAATGCCGCGGGTCGTGGGCGTGAAAGGCGAGGCTAAACAGAGTGATAAGAAGAGGAAGTGCCGAGGTGCACGCAGCTCGGGCCAGGGCACGGGAGGCATGGGAGGAAGACGCGTGTGCAGGCGGGTGTATTGTGGTCGCGTTGCTTCTTCAATTCCGTAGTGCATTGCAGTCGATTATTCGATTAACGAGAGAGAACCTGCAAGCACCGCGGGAGTGAGGTGGCCTCGCGTCGATGTCGACTTACCCCCTGGACCAGCGGCCACGCGGCAAGATGGAGCATTGTGCCGAGGACAAAGGGGGATGAGAAGATGGAGCTGTCCGATCGAGCTTTTCTGGGGACGCTGATGCGACGTGGCCGAAGAACGTATTCCTGTCACAAGTATAATAAGTAACTCGCGTAACGCTAACGCTGCGACCAGCACTAATCATGCGCAATGATTCAGATTATTCTTCCGATTAGTATTTGGAATATTTGGAATAATTGGATTACGGATTTAGGGTGTTTTGGTGATTTCAATTTGAATTTCAGCGGATGGATTGCGTTTGAATCTGGTTTAATGGGTATTGCGTGTTGAGGGTGCGATGGGAGTTAGGGTGGAGTGAAAAATATTTTTTTTCGATGATCAAATTCTAATAGTGCGGAAAAGTTGTCTACTTGGCCCAATGAAACGTGTAAAAAATTTCAGCTCGATCGGATAATTTCTTCTGTGAGCACCAAAGGCCTTAACTTTCAAACTTTTAGTACAAAATTTAAAATTAAAAAAAAAATATATAAAATACAAAATACATAAAAAAAACAATAAAATTATTTAAAAAAATATAAAATACAAAAAACAAGGAGCCCGACGTACAGCTACCTCCGCGTGGTGGGGTCTGGGCCACTTGTTCCGTTAGGAAAGTCAGCGAAGAGTTGCATTTTTTTATAGTTTACAGTGCCGACAGGCCGGTCCTATCGTTCCGAAACCAGCCACGGGTGTTTCTTTGCTTCATTTACGCAACAAATATAGTCGTGGGTAAAAAAAAAGGTAGAATCCACCAGCTGAAGAAAGTTGCACTTTCTTAAGTTTCGTACTAAAATTTTGAAAGTTAAGGCCTTTGGTGCACACAGAAGAAATTATCCGATCGAGCTGAAATTTTTTACACGTTTTATTGTGCCAAGTAGAACACTTTTCCGCACTATTAGAATTTGATCATCGAAAAAAAGTTTTTTTTCACTCCACCCTAATGGGAGTGTAGATATTTCGAGTGAATAATAAAATTCGCGAAGGGAACGGAGCGTGATAGAACGTGGCTTCAGCTAATCGTTCTTGAGATAGTATTTTGTAATGACAAAGTTTGCCGGAGCTTTATAATATAGCCAATTCAACTGCCAATTTTGAATTACTGATTGTATGTAGGATTTTCTAAAAGTATCAATCGCTTTAATTTGACTCACTGCTATAAAACCTGAATCACAAGACCGATTATTTGTGAAGCCACGTTTAATAAAATTTTGAACCTTATTAGAGTTATAATTACGTAGAAAATGTTGCAATTGAAGCGGCAAGGAACAGATTTCTTTTTGTGCCATCGTGAGCTACTTTCATGTACCAGATAAGAAGAGCCAGTAGAAACGCCCGATATTCGATCAGACGCCGACCAGTAGTTCAGGTCGCGGATATCTGTAGCGCTACATTTCAAATTCTGACGTAAACATATATGTATTACGTCGCAAACGTTAATATCGACGATATAAATAATTCTTCTGTGATTATGATATTCCTGTGTCTAACAAATTTAAAAAAAAAGAATGTGTAGTTAATGTGTCACAAGTTCATCTTTCCTATTTATGATAGGTAATTGTAATAGGATAAACAGTAACGCAACGCAGTAATCTTATTTTTCAATTGATAAACTTTCCTTCATCTGATATTTTATATAGATGTTCGATGGTGTTGAACGGTGTCTTTAGTGACGTTGAAACTGATTTTACGAACTGTTCAGATTTCGGAATTTTCGAACAAGGGTAGAACGACGAAAGTTTGATTACAACGTTACAGCTGTCGCTCCATAAAGAATTTAGTGACCGCGTAATTGTATTAGGGTCCCTTTGCCATTTCTAATCGAAGGGTCCTCCGCGATTTGGGTCACCCTGCACAGACACGTAATACGCTTGTGTGACCTAATTCGAGCAATAAGGTGGCAAGGAATAACGAAGTGGTGTTCTCAACTTTGTAAATAATGAAATTTAATTGACCTCGATATTTTATTACAGTGATATTAATCTCAAAATTCCATAAATTCTGTATGCACGTTTTGAATTTTTAAAAGATTTACATACCCTGATATTTATTCACAATATTCACAAGTAATATTGTTACACTCGCAGTGTTGAAAACGGTACTCTTTCCTGAAAGCAGAATTCACGAAGTAATTTTCAAGCCGGACCTGAAACAAACAACCCTTTTAAAAAAACTAGATGAACCAAGCCCGAATAATTATAATTTCTGCTCAGAAAGAAAAACCTGTGGCACTCGTTTCATTTTCGTTGATAGAATGTCGCCTTTCCCAAGGATTTCTTCATGTTTGGGAGCATGCAGCTCGATAAAATCGGGCAGACGTGTGTAAAAGAGGTCAGGGGTCGAGAGGATTAATTCTTCTTGAAAAGCTCTCTCTCTCCCACACCCTCCGCTCCTCTCGCAGCCTTCTTTTTTTCGCATAATACCTCGTGAAAGGTAATTAAGGGAGACGAAGGTGACGTACGTTTTCCCTGCGCGAATGACCCGGCTCCTTTTCCTTTGGAATATTTTTAAATTCGAGCTGCGCCTCCTCTGCCTCGCTAACGACCTCGAGATCCCTCGTTAAGATCTCGAGATGGTGAACTTGCCTGGGTGGAAGTTTCGTTCACTTCGTGGACGCCAATCGATCATCGAACCCTCGCTCTCTGCGCAGTGCACACTCCCTAACGAATTCCTTGCACAGAGTGGGAAAGTGGGATTTTATATCACTTCAGTTTAGGATGGCAAGGTTCTGGTACTTGTAGAATGCAAGTGGAATTCTTTTATGAATCGTAATGCTTCGCGAGGTGTTCTTATTAGCTTTTCCATTATGTTATGGAAGTTTCCGTCTTATGTTTCATTGGTGGTAGAAATGAAGATTTTTGTAAAAAGTTAGTTTCGTGGTTTGACAGAAGATGTAGTGGAAATCCACTAGTGAGAGTTCATAGCGTTTGTGTATAATAATTGATATTCCAGAATCGGGTAAAAGAGTTTTTATACCGGCATTTATTTTATTCACTCTCCTCAAATAGTTTCCAATCTTCAGTCTTTCCTCATTATCATTCCATGTTCACCTATTTCCTACATAAGTTAACAATAAATATCTCCATCATTCACCTTTCTTTCTTTCTTTCTCGATCACTTGCCAACGTGATCCCTCCCTTACAGCAATTGATATTTAGAATTCTAAAGACCATATTTTACTTTGCAAACACGGGTCAAAATTGACCCAGACACAGATCCAGACTAAAATTCCACCACTGTTTACACTACGCCACTATCTATCCTAACCCCGCTAAATATTAAACTACTCGATCCCACCAAGTCCTAACCACCTACATTCACCCCTAAACCAGACACCCCTGCCTTCACAGTAGTCACACATTCCAAAATGGTGAACCTGCAAAAAATCGGTCATGGAAGAACTCAATCCTGATAACTCTGTTCCACTCTGCTGCACTCTGCTCAACTTCCATCTGCGATTCCAAGCAGCCTGTGTACGTGTGTACCTGGAATCAGACATGGGGCGCGATAAGGCAGGGCCAGGTGGCCCAGACGTCGTAGCTAACGCAAAACACCGTATCACTCGTAAATTTCCCGCAAACATGGATGTCCCGATCGCGGTGGTCCTTGATGGAGAGCCGAGACGTGGCCAGGCAGATAGTAGCCGGCCTTCGTTCGCCTATCTGCCCGTGCCGGCGCGATAGCGTGCCGTGTCGTGTCAAAATTCGCAACAGGTGGACGTCTCGTGCTCGTCTCGTCTGCCTTTGCTTACAGCTGCACCGCGGCGGCTCCTGCTCGCGGACGTTTGCGATTTCATGAATCGCGGCCGTACCAATGGGTCCGCCGGGAAAATAACTTGGACGGCAGCAACGCTCTGTAATAATTTAGCGTTAAAGGTCCCTCGGCGATTCCTTTCACGACTTCCACGTCCGCGGCTGCGGAAAGTGGGCTGAGTGTCAGCTGAAGTGTACAGCGAGTTCTTCGTGGTATGAGTTTCCGGTTGTTCGTATTCCGAGAGGTGTTCTGTTTAAGCAGTGAAAATTGTGTTTCATGTTTGGACTCAATCGTGCCGAGTTGGGTTGATGGTGGATAAATATGTGGGAGGTATTGGTAATTGGTGGAGGAACTTGTTAATGATTTATATTTGGAGGAGGTTGCAAGTAGGGATTGCAAATTTACCGACATTTTCAATTACCGGTAATTCGGTAAAATTTTCAATCAAAACCGGTTTACCGATAATTTACCGGTATTTTTTAAGGTATTGAAGATATAAGAGTAAACATTACAAAAAAAAACTTTTTTTGAACTCTAATCGAGCATTATAATAAATATATACAAATAAAACTATTCTGAATATAAAACATGAAATAAGATAACACAAAATAGATATATTTGTGTAACTATTGACAATACTTATTAATATGGATCTTCAGCACGAAAGCAATGAAAATAATCTTATCCTACATACATAATTAAATATTTTTTATTTAACAATTTTTTTTAACAAATAAGCACGCAAAAAACATAATTTGTCTAAACTTTGGTCTCCTGATCGCGATCTAATTTTTGTACAAAATAATCCAGCCACGGATAAAGCACTCTCAGATTCTACACTTGTTCGTCGGATAGTCATTAAGAAATCATATGCCATTTGTACCTATATAGTTTCTCCTTACTTTTTCTATTTGAAAATAAGTCCATTTTTTTGATGACTTGATTTAGATTTTTAGTTCTCTTTTGGCTTAGAGTTGATTCTTCATGAGATACTTCGGTTTTCGTCTTTATTAGTAATTGAAGTTTTTTTCACTGATAACGATGCAGACCGAAATAACGAACGCATATATGCGCTATATTCATATACGTAATTTATCGAATTACCGGTAAAAATTTGACGAATTACCGGTAAAAATTTGAGGGTATTTCTCGCGATTTACCGGGAAACCGGTAAACCGGGTTACCGGTATTGCAATCCCTAGTTGCAACTCCAGTGATGGATCGGAGGAAATTCTTTCCACTTCGAATACTTTGTAAGTGTTCTATAATTATAACTGATGGCTTGAAAAGTGCAAGCTGCGTGAATAATGTCTAAACTATTAAGCTTCATGGTTTCTGGAATATTGGAATATGCAGTGCCTCGTCGTTAGAATTTCACTCGAAGGTTTCTAGCTACTTCCTTTCATAACTTCTACATTCTTAATACAAACAGATATCCCTGAAGTCACAGATATCAAACTTCAATGAACTTAAATATTTTGAAATAGGAATCCCTCGAAGAGGTACGATATCCCTGAAAGGTTACAGAACCACAAAGTGCTCTTCGATTTCAAATTTCCCAAACTCGACCCTATCCAATATAAATACCATTAAATCCTGGAAATATTAAATCTCTAAAAATTCCTGCAATTCCTGGAATGTCAGATCGATCGGCCTATTGGAAAGACGAGCCGAGCTTTCGCTGAAAGGATATCGGTAAATGGGTTACGGGGCTGAGTGCTTTGCAAACAAAAACGCATTATTCTTGGATGTGGCAAAATGGGATGGGGTTTAGGGGGATTTTATTTCAGTGGATGTGTAACTAATATTCTGGATGCATCGGATCGGCATTCTCTGGGATTGGCAGCGTGTGCGACAATGTAGCCGATACATGGGCTGTGCGCGCATATCGTTGAATAATAGGCATCTTGCAGCGTCCATTTATAAATTGGACGAGCAGGACAATATTTGGTTGCTCGTGATACGTTACAGGGACACAGAGCTACGCGGGTTATTCGCAATTGGAGCTGAGTGGTCGGTTTGCTTTTAAGTTAATTGCGGAACCGTGTTTCCTAAATTAAAGTTGCTGCTGCACTTTTACACGAACGGCCATTAAGGGCGAAACTGTCGCGCGGTCGGAACGTTCTTCTTTTCCGTTTCGTTAATTTCTAATTTCTGCTTCGGCTCCTTCGTCTCGTTATGCTGCTCGCGGTTTTCTGCTTGTATGGAGCGCTGAAGTATGCGGGTTTATTTTTACTTTTATTCAACATTTGTCGGGAAATAAGAGGAGCGCATATCTAGATCACGATAGGTATATTCTACTAATGCATTAATAAATAATTCATGTGATTTTGAGTAATTACTGAGTAATTATTGAGTAATTATTGAGACATTGGTTTGTGATTGGAAATATTCTGGTTTAAGTAAGGAAGTCTGGCCTGCATTGTGCATTTTGTTCGTTGCTGTTCTGTGTTGCTTTCTCAAAAATGATCTGGGCCTCATTAGACCTTCGTCTAATTTGAGAAATATAGGAAACAAGCAGCTGGAATATAGTGAGCATCATTTTCCAAAGTTATTGGCAGCAGTATCTAATAAAATTCTCATAGGTATCTGTACAGATATCGAATATAATCGGTTGAGCAGATTTCGATGTATTGTCTTGTGGCGGTAATTGGACGTGTATTGAAATCCATTAACGTTACGGATTTTGTTAATACGTATCGATTTCGTACGGATACATTTTAATTAAGACGGATAAATTAAACTAACGAGCCTGACCAATATTGACGTTCCAAATAATGCAGGATTTTGAAGAAGATAAAATTCGAGTTCTATTATTTCATACCCTAGTTCTTATTTAGAATAACTATTTTTTAAAATAATTTCATGAATAATTCCGAATACTCTCGTTCTAACTACCCCCAATAAATTACTCTACCATAAGAGGAACTATGAGGATAAATATTGTTAAACTCTAAAATGAATACGATAATTAGAAATACTAAATGTACGTATAATAAGATGTAGAATAATTAGTAATAATTATTTAATGTTTCAGGTAGTACCCCAGACATGTTACCAGCCCTTCTTCTTATTCACGGTGACTCTTATTCGTGGGGCGCTGGAAATTCCTTCGACGGAACAGCGTTGGCTGCTTATGGACGTCTTATCGTCGTTTCCATTAATTTTCGCCTCGGCGTGCTCGGTGAGTTAAGGAAATATATTCTCCTTATTTTGCGCAGTATTTCTTTTCACTGTCCTCGCCGATTCTAGGGTCCCCTCTTCAATAGAAGTCAGCAAGTGTATTATTAACTTTTATTTCAGCTGGAAATTGATCGCAAAATTAGCGAATATTGTATAGAAATTTATTTTACAATGGCTGCAGGAAGCCATGGCTGGAAGCATTTAACTATGTAAACAAGTGATAAACATTAGTACCATAATTTAATCTTAGGAACATAGGTATGGTATATGTTATAGTGTACGAGGAATTTTCAATTTCAATTTCTGTTTCCACAATTCAGTCATCATAGGTACTAAATAAGAATAAATACACGAACACGATGGTATTTACTCTGCAGGCAGAATTTTTAATAGTCTCAATTACAAACATTTTATACACAGTAAATACTGTTGTGCTTCAATTTACTTTACGAATTACAGTCAATATTTCTATAGTAACACAATCACCTTCGTCTGGGACAAATATTCCCCTTAACCACTCGAATCTCGAATTCTACAATAAACATAGTTGAACCCGATAATATTTTGCCACACTCTAACATTTTCTCACAGAAGTTCCAGTACAAATCCTTGAACTCCTTCGAGTTAAACCATTTGCCTCCACATTTTTCTATCAATACTTAAAATTTGTTGGCATTTAGAACGCAGAAAGGGCGAAATGAGAAGAAAGCTCGAAAATGTACAGAAATGGAGACGAAGTTGCACGCAAGCAGCTCTCGAACGAAATTCCAAAAGTTCCCGCTCGTTACGTTCGATTTTCTTGCACTCCATTCGCTGAAACTATGACGTTCCTGTTTATCTTATTCCGTCTCCCCCCCCCTCTTCTCTCGACAATCGGCCTTCTTCCTCAACTTATATTAAATCCGTAACAATGGTTTCAAGTTGGAAGTCGGTCAGCGGCGGCTGCGTTCTTCCAGAGAAGAAATCGCTAATCGATGCAGAAAAAGTTCTGCGCTCCTTCGCACAGAGAGAGAGAGAGAGAGAGAGAGAGAGAGAGTGGGAGATAGAGAAAGGAAAGAGGGAGGGTTGCAAAAAAACGAGAAAAAAAGGAGCAGCCGCCTGAGTTACTTGGCAAGAAGAATAGCCTTTTTCAAACTTCTCCCCTCGAGTTGGATCACCCTTATTGCCACACTGTCTTCCTGTCGCGTTTACTCCTCTCTAAGTTATGCTCTATACAGGGCGCTTCAAGACTGGCGGTCAACCCCAAAAGCAGGCGATTCTACGTGGAAGAATAAGTCGCAAGTGGGGAGTAACATTTTTTCCATGTGAAAATTCATTTTCGAGAAAAATCAATGTTGAAGGTTCATCGAGTACTTAAGTTGGACTTGAACATTGCCTCACTTATCCCCAGATCTAACCAAGATCAGTTCAAACTGTCTGTACCCCTGCTCGGATTTAGCACATTAGGATGAACGGCGAAATAAAAGTATTTTTTATACAAGAATTATTCCTTTTTAAACGATTTTATTCAGCTTCGACCCACTGTTTGTTTGTTCGTTTAATGTACCTATGTATGGTTGAAATCTGGCAACTCAAATTTAACCCACTTCCAACTATCCAATTGTCTTGAAACTTTGCAGGCGTGCGTAGTAAATACACAATTTATATCGAGAAATGAATCGTTACGTTCGAGTAGGAAAAAAATTGTAGTACAAGACAAGAATTATTTGTTAGTGACTTTAGCACTATAGCGTTTAAGCAAACTCTTAAACTGTATACAGCAATGAAAGATATTTGTAAAGAAGTCTGAGCTGTGAAATGTAAATCCACAAACACTAAAAACTAGAAAATAAAAAATATATAAAAATAAATTTTTATATTAAAAGTTAATATACATACAAATTTTTTTGTATATTTTTTTGAACCGTGACATTGGTAGCGATTAGAAATACGAAAGCAACGAGAGCTGGGTTAGATCTATAGCGAGATCCATGAATACTTTGAGTGGCGCAAGGTTTTGAGAGATCTTTACTCTTCAACTAATATTAAACACATTTTCATAAATTCAATTACCCTCGAATAATTCAATTAATCAAAATATTTTTACCAAATCATCAAATCACACGTTTAACCCTCAATTCGTATCTCCAAGTCGGTCAGGTCTTCCGGAGTCGCTTCCGTCAAGAAAATTTTACTGAACAACGCTTCCGATGCTTTCCAAAGTACGTCAACGCGAAGGCACGCCAAGACGACATACTTTTTCATGCAAAGTCACCTGCTTCCGAGTTTCTGCTCTTCCTTCCAGGAAATTTTTTTGAAGCGCGGTGCACGCAACAGAAATGTGATCACCGTGTTCTCCGCGTGGTGTCTTGTTCGTGGGAGAAAAGTTGAAGGAAGCAGAAAAAGACGGTATTGTTCGGCTGGATCCACTTCTTGCTTGGAGGGGAGCTTTTGTTTTGAATTTGCGTCGGTCGTTTACGAGGGAACGAGGATTCTTTTCCTCCCTGTACAAGATTAAACTTTTAATTATCCACGGTCAGTACATCCTAAGTGGTTTTCACGGACCAATTCAGAAGTTTCAGGTTCGTTCTTGAGAGACAAGAGGATGGGAATTAGGAGGTGGAGCTTTCTGTCCGTTAACGAGCGCAGCGCGCATTAGAAAAAGGGGGATTTAGATAGCTCGCTTCTGCTGCGGTTCTGGTTATTGGGGCATGCGAATGTCTGTAATTGGAGGCCTTAAAGAAAGTCACTATTTACAGTGAGCAACACTTTGTTACTCGCGGATCCCTCCTCGTAAAGGAATTTTTAGTTTCCTGTTTCGCCTCTTTCCTCCACCGTGCATTCGTATTACTTGGTCTTTTCTGTTTTCTCCTTTCTTGCTAACTTTTTTTAGCTCTCTGTTCTCCTTGCCCCTGCTTGCAATTTTTCCCTGTCCTATTATTATTCTTCTACCTTTACACTTCTCTGTTTATTTTGCGTTTGAATTTTCTACGTTCGAAAAGAATAGTTTTAAGAATAATTAGAAGAATTAGGGGGATCTTGAGTTCTGAAGTGTTCGAGCCCCAACTTCGATATACTTTCAAATATCGAAGCGAGTGGGAGCGTGCAGGGTTGCTCTAGTTTCGTCATTTTTTCGCTCGCGTTGTAAACTTCAATTTGGAGAAAGAAGCAAGTCTATTCGTTAATATCGAAGTCCCCTATCTAACCCACGCCCTTATTAATCTACAGTCCGTTTATACTCACCAACCCCTACGTTCTAAAGTAAATCTATTTAAAAAAATGTTCACATGCATCGTGACTTCCTCTGTTACTGCAATTTCTCAATTCTTCAAAAGGGAATTCGCACAGTCTTGATTTCTAAAAAGAAACCCTCAAAACACCTACCTTCAAAAGGGATTTCTCAAAGTACTTACCTTTAAAAAGAAATCCTCGAAACGGCCGTTCTCAAAGTACATACCTCCAAAGAGCAATCCTCGGAGTATCTATCTGCAGGAAAGAAGCTTCGGACTCCCTATTTTCAGGAACGAATCCTCAGAGTTCCCATCTTAAAGGGGTATCCACAAAACACCTAGCAGGGAATGGCCCTAAACACCCTTCCTTCCCAAGTAAATCCTCGAAGTATCTATCTCCAAAAAGAGATCCCTGAAAAACGACGGAACGTTCATCAATTCTCCTTCGGAACTTTACCGGCGCCAGCTCGAAGCAGATTTCCATTAAAAAGCACACGCATGAGGGACGACGAGGCACGGCCGGGATTGCCGAAATCGAGGTCTCGAGCAAGCCGAGCGCGCAGACGTCTGCATCCTCAGCCTGTGCGGCTTAACCGTCGGTTAATCGCCGCGTGAATATTTCACCGAGCAATTTTCCCGTTGAATAAGAGCCAAAGGGAGGCTGAACGGGAGCTGTTACCATTTATCAGCGAACGCCCCCTTTTCACTCTTCAGCGTCTTAATCAAAAGCACCGTGGAGCGAGGACCGCCTCAGGAGCGCCTCCCTCTATCGTAGCCATCTAAGTATTCCAGGTGTACGCGAACGTTTGGGCGCGGAGGCAGCGATACGTACCCTCGGTATCGAGGCGAGGCCATTGAAGTTTCAGGGAATGATAAAAAAGGGAGAGATTGGTCTGGCTTTGTAAGGAGGAGGCAGTCGAGATAAAGGAACGACTGGAGCGCCACTTGTACGGGCATTCAACGCTTGCGAATGAAGCCTGGAATAGGGAATTAGATACCAGCAGCTGGGGGTGACTCGCAGGGATATCTGGCGGACGTTTGGATTTAATTCCGTGGTGATTTGGTGATCGTGTCAAGCGAGCCTCGACGATCAAGTTGGGAAGTTTGATAAAGAGTCTTTGGTAGGCAGGTGTTTGAGAGGGGAGGTTGAAAGGGGATGCTGTAATGAGGACAGATCTAAGGGATAATGTAAGGCTTAGTGTTATTTGGTGGAGGAAACGGAGCTGGTGAGTTTGAGGGTCTTTTTAACACGTTTCGTGGCACGGTGGGAATTCAGAGTCTTGGCGGAGCTATATAGGGGAGACCGGGGCTAGTTGTTACAGGGGCAAGTTGTTACAAAGCAGTTTAAAATTTTTTCGCTTGGACTATCACTTAGACGATGGAGTGGCGGATGTGTTTCAACCATACACACTTGTGTATGTTGTGTGTTTGTAATCGGTTCACGCGTTGTCACTTTATTACAGTTTTTTGTGTTTTCGGTACTAATAGTAACTTTTCTCTTTCTACTTGAATCTTTTCTACCGAACAGACAGGTAAATGTATGTAAATGACTATTACCAGGTTTGAATCAGTGTTCCTTTAGCTACAGATTGGCACCACGAACATAAGAATACACCTAACTGGTATGAACTTATAGGTGTTTATACACAATGGTGTCAACCGGGGCAAGTTGTTACACAAGACAAGGGGCATGTTGTTACATACGAAAAGGCTCCACAAAGTGGATTCAGTGCATAGAGTGCAAAAAGTGGGCACATGAGAAGTGTGCAAAACCTAAAAATCACTTTTATGTGTGCATTAATTGCGAGTCCCTGTATGAAACGGACGACGATAATTAGTGCAACTGATTTCAGTAGTTTTTTTATTATTTTTAAAATAGATTTTTTATTCTATATTTATTGTAATAGATTCTTACCATTAATAAATTTACTTTTGTCCAAGAAAATATAATTATATTACTCATAATAAGCCTCGTTTCGTAAAATTTAATTCTGTAACAACTTGCCCCGTATTGTGTAACAACTAGCCCCTACTCGGGGCACGTTGATACAACATGTCTCGACTTTCAAAATGGCTTGTTTCAAAGTCATGGTTTTTGTTTAATTACATTCCATAGCGGTCATCGGTAGAGGAAAGAACGTACTTTAAGTAAGAGTCATTGATAGTATTGAATATGGAATGCAAAAAAAATAAAAAATAAAAAACTGAAAAGTGTAACAACTAGCCCCGGTCTCCCCTAAAAATTGATGGGGAAAAGTAGATTGTGTTATTCAATTTATTGTAGAAAAATAGTGGTGTTATGCATTTTTTTTTATGTATTTTGAGCTCGACACCGAATCGAGAAATATTGTAAGTCCGGGAGAGTTCGACCACTTTTTGGAAAATAAATTATAGCATCGTTGTTTTTCACATTTTTGTCCTTTTATGCACATTAAAGCAAAGCCCAAGCAATTTAGGGTATATATAAATTATAGTGTGCGATAATTTCAAATATTTATTTTCATTTTCAATCAAAAACATTGGCACTGCAACTAGTCGGTCTCACCCGCATGTCGGGGTTAGACCGTCCACCCACTACGAGTAATCAAGGTAGTGATCGACCACGTTATTAAAAAAAAATAAAAATGAATACATACGTATTGTCGGTGTTACACTGTAGTTATATGCATATTATATCCCCAATATCGGATGAGTGTAAATAAACTTACCTGTTTTTCAAATATCGCCACCACTGTAAGTTGGTCTAAAAACTTTCAGCCTCGCATAAAGTCTTAACTGTATCTTATAATTAAAATATGGATTTGTGACAATAGTCAATGTGAGATAAACAATAAGCGCCTTCATTTCTTTTGTGTCAATGACACACAGTGCCCTATCTTGCGTCAGTCTTAAAATATCAGCACTGGCCGGACTCTCCCGGTGGTCGAACACTCCCGGACTTACCCTACACTTTCGATAAATATGCCCCGTTGAGGGGGTATTCCACGTTGAGCGGTCGAAAAATTAAGCTATTGTTAAAGATTTTTTTCTCGGTAAATACAACATATAATGAAATAAGTCTTTTTGGTATTTATTAAGCTACTCTTATATTGTACAAAATAAAAGGAAAAATAATATTTTTAATTTGTTTCACTCGTTTTTTTACAGCGTCAATATGGCACCTAAATAAGAACGGTATGTTCGTGGTGCAGGTGATTTCCTGGCTTAGGCTTACCGGAAACAAAAAATTCGAAAAGATTCTTAATCTGTATGAGTGTCGCCATCGTCCGTAGCTCAATTAACAGTTTCTGCCGAAAAATAACCGAGATTTTTGTCGGGGAACATTCGAGAAAACATCATTTTGGGGAATTTTGTTATTATCAACAAAAATTGTTAATTGAGCTACGGGCGATTGCGACACTCACACAGGTTAAGAATCTGTTCGAATTTTTTATTTCCGATAAGCCTAAGCCAGGGAATCACCTACACCACGAGCATACCGGTTTTGTTTAGGTGCCATATTGACGCTGTAAAAAAACAAGTAAAATAAATTAAAAATATTCTTTTTAATTTTTTTTGTATTACATAAGAAGAGTAGCTTAATAAATACCAATAAGATTTATTTCATTATACGTTGTATTTACTGAGAAAAAATCTTTAAAAATAGCTTAATTTTTCGATCGATCAAAATGGAATACCCCCTTAATACAAACGCGAACTCGTATTACATAAACTTTCCATACAGGCATCTCCCCTAAAATTCCCCCAAACACCCCTTAAAAGCACACATAAAACTCCTCGATTCTCTCACATACAGGCCAACAATAAATTCCCTCGGATAAGTATCCATAATATAATGCATCGAAACATTCACCCCTAATTTATACGAGGGGCAGTTAAATTAATCTCGTAACTGTGGCAATCGCCGCCGCGTCCACGCGTCTCCTCGATTAATCTCTCGCCCCCGGAGATCACATGCCTCAGTGTCACGATCGAGCACAGTTTCCCAGTGTTCATGATTTTCCACCCTCCCGAGCCCTTCCACTGTCTCGTCTCTTTTTTATCCCGCTGTTTTCCTTCCCTCGAGTCGCGCTACCGCAAAAAATGAGCGCACTTTGGATCGAGAACCATAATTCCTCCGCCCCCGTCGTTCCCCCTGCGGTCGACGTTGGTGGTTTTTGTTTTAAACGCGAAGTTGCCGGGATAAAAGAGTAATCAGCGGCCCCGGTGGTTGAATAGGGCCGCTATCGGTATCGGGTTGCCAGAGGACACAGAACAAGGGCCGAGGGGGATGGGATCGTCACTTGTCTCCGCTTCGCTGAAACATTCCGCGCGCGGAATTACGCTCAGGCTCGATTTCATCTGCAGCTTGGAATCCCGGCTGCCGCGGCCTCTGCCAGTCAACTGATCGGTGATCGCTATTGTGACTCCTTGTCCAGCCTCGTAAACGCGAATGGAGCTTCGTTTCCATCGGGCATCTACGCGCAACGACTTTGTAATAAATTATTGCCGCGTAAAAGGCAATTACTAGGCCGCGCTTCGGAGCGAAAGAAGGAGGATGTTGATTATAATTCCTGCGCGGGACTTTTAATTGATAGTGGTAGTTTTTCGACAGTTTTTCCGAGCGCAGTCGAACGACGGATATCAATTAGCGGGCTGTTTGGAAATTGATGGACTGCCGTTGGGGGAATGTATGATTTATCGTGTTACACTCGCGTCACTCACTAATTTACTTAGTTTTCCGATGTAGGCGCGGGGTGGTTTGAAGCTACGATGTTTGTAACACTTTGAGTGCAGCAAGGTTTTGAAAAATCCCACTACATACCGGTTGGTCAGGCACCCTTTACAATATATTTTTGAAATTCATATCGACGTTAGTAAAAATTTCAGGTTTTATATTGTCTGTTAAGTCTTCACGAGAGTAGGGGAGACCGGGGGTGGTTGGCCCCAGGGGTAGGTTGACTAATTGTTAATAACTTTTCACTAACGTGTGCTCTACTGCGGAGCGATTTTCTGTAGAAACAAGTCACTTCTACTATGTCATTCATTTGCTTCCGACACCACCATTACACGTTGTTTGGCAGTTACCAGCGTTTATCGAAAAATTGGCTATGTAAGTAAATATGTTTTCTTAAAGATTTTATGTTTCCACGCTCTATATAGCTACAGTAGAATTAATGCGAGGGGCCTATTTTAAAGTTTGTTTATTAAAGGACCTACTGAGACTGCGTTTTTGATTTTACATAAATAATTAAAGGTTATAGAGAGTATTGAAGTCAAAATGATCGTTCGGGGCTGGTTGACTAATAACGTTCGGGGTTACATGACTAAGCTGGTCAACCAACCCCAGTGATGGTTTAAATTGTTATTTATTATTAAAAAGTAATAAATATTTTATAATGAAACAACTCTCGTGACATTGTGCTATTTTATTACCATTCAGATAAGTTGCTAACAACATTTTCTTCACTGATTGCACCTATAGTCAACCTACCCCATACTGTTAGTCTACCAACCCCGACCACGGGGCTGGTTGACCAGCATGTAAGGTGTTAGAAAAACATTAAAATGCCTTAATTGTTGTCACATTTAGTCAACTTTAATAATTTAATCAGATAGCCAAATGTATGCCCTATCAAATATACTAACCGGTTTAATGATATTTCGTCCACATAATTTATTAAAAATCAAAAACTGAAAAACTGGCCTACCAGCCCCGGTCTCTCCTACTAGCAATGAATAGTTGAACTATTTTTAATTATACATGATTCAAATTGCTCTCAAATTCTGTAAAGCGATTATACATCATTATATTCTCGGTTTCACAGTAAATATTCGGGGACTCTCGGTGAATGCTTTCGACGCTTTCTAGAAAATATGTATACTGTCAACTTAAATTCGACAGCGTTCTCATATGGTCCTCGAGCTGGGAATGGTATTTAATTATCTTTCGAGTTCTAAACGTTGAAATTTCAGGTTCACTACCAATCTGCGCATAGTATCCCTAAATATATCCTTCTCTTTCACTATATCCCCAATCATAATCATACCCTATATCTTCATCAAAACTGAATTCCTTCCCTCGCGTTTCAAATTCCAATAACCACTATTTAATTTAGAACCTTTCACGCCAGACCCTTGTATCGCTCTCCCAACCAGAATTTCAAACATATTTTCCACATTTTCCACGTCCATAAAAAATTATTCGTTATTCTCGAATAACTTCAGTCTATTCGAAATGTTTATTCCAAGCTTATTCGAATAATAGCAAGCGTGTGACTTACTTTAAAGCGAACGCAGTATTCTTTATATCTTTCCTTGAAAATGGTCTAAACCATAGACCGAAACGTCGGAATTTATAATTTTTAAAATTGCAAATTAGCTTTTTTCTGTTTTAACTGACCGAACTAGTGCGCCGAAACCACTTTTCGTTTATTATTCGAATAATGTCCAACTCTGGCCTTCAACCATCACAGTCTTCGCGGCAGCGGTTCGGGAAAGCGGGCAGAATTAATAGGGGGTGGATGAAAAGCGGCGAAGATAGAGTCGAATTCAAAAGGCCGGCCCCTGCCCCCTGTTCGTTGTTACTTCTTTGCCGCCGGTCGAACGTAATTGACCTATCGCGGCCACCCGATATCTGGCATTAACGCGACGTAGATAGGCGCGCTATAAATTCAGGGTAAATCGAGCGGCAACGTTCGCCGGCGTTCCCCCATTCAGGGCAACCCGTTCCCGCGGCACAATGCGTTGTTTCGCTGGCACGTATGCACGCGCACAATCCGGCCGTGGCAACGCGTCCCGGGGGCGAGATCGTTGGAGGAATTTAAATATTCCGCAGTCGCGGTTTCGAGGAAAGAGCGGCCGAACGCGCACCGCTCAAGGGTGGCGGAGGGTGGCTGGCAAAATAACGCCTTTCTTCCCTTTGACAAGCAGCCTTGTTCGCCTTTTTTTTCCCTAGAAAGGACACGCTAATTTCGCCAGCCAGAACTATTTCTCTGGGGATTCTGCGTGTCGTCGCGTTTTTTACTGGCTTGCAGCAGGATGGGACGATTAATTGCGCGGGAGAGTGAAGTAGGTCTTTGGAGGTTGGCTTTTGATTATGGAGGGCGCTTGCTGCTTGGCTCCTGAGGAATTGATTTCTCTCGCATCGTTCGGGGGCAAGTAGGCGAGCGGCGGAAATGGATTCGGGACAGCGCACAGTGTTACGCGTGTATGGGCGTTCCGGACAAAACTCATAACTTCGGAACTAATCAGTTTTCGTCCTAAGTACCCTAATACTTTTTTAAAGAGAATATAAAAATGCATCGATTGGTGTATAAAAAAATATACAGTTCCATTAAAAAAATCAAGCCGATCTTGATTTTTCAGTGAATAAAAAGTTTTTTATTAATATTTACTTTTGCAATTTGTTGTCAACTGAATACTGACCAACTTTTGTTCGAAACATTTTTTTATAAAATTATTTTTAACACGTGTATCGCGTTTGACTGCTATTTTGAAACTGAAGACAGCATCCAGGATGGAAAAGTCATGGTAGATATTGTATAAACAATTGGAAAGAGCATATCGGATGTGTAGATTCACATAAGGGTCTTATGCACGAGGAGACCTAGAGACTACGCTAAGGGCCGGAGCGGTGAACGTCTTAATAATGATTTTGGCTATTTTTTCTGTTTCGTGCAAATTCGTGCAGTTGAAATTGACGTTAATATAAAGTTTAATGATCCCTAAATTTAATATAGAAAAAATCAGGGAGGTATTTTTTGGTGTTTTTTTTTAAAGTCCCATCGAAGTTGATAAACATTTAACATAAAGAATTAGTACAAATTGTTAGTATTGTAAAAAACTGACTCGGCAGTTTTGAAGGTATGACAGTATTAAACACAACTTATAAAAAGCAAATGAAAAGCATAAACATTCTGCCAATGGCACGTGTTTGAAAAAATGCACCGAAATTTGTAATGAATTTCTAGTATCACTTTTGACAACAAATTGGTAAATTCAGCAGAAGTTATGGGCAACATTGAAACCTACGTTCCTTTATTAACATTATAAGATACAAGAATTTGTGGATCAAACACTTCGGATTCTTGACTTTTGTCCATTACGCGTAACACTGTGCAGCGGTGGTTGGGTGGCTGTGTGTTGATAGAGTTTTATGATTTTCATGCATCAGAGCTAAGTTTATGGAATGATTTGCGAAGAATGGTCTTGGTAACGACTAACGGACAGTTCTGCAATTTAGCGGAATAAATGGTAGCCAACTTGGAATTGGACATATTATTGAGCGTACCTACCTATTCCTGCCAGGAAGTCTCGTGAAACAGTTTCCTCCTTCGTTCGTTTCGTTCGCACAGCCGCCAGTTACAAGAAAAACAGTGCGTCCCGATAACACGAACGGCCCCTTTTATATTATTCCATTGTTCCTCTTATCGCGGCGGTAAGAGGGAGCGCGGAAGCGCCGTAGAAAAATCGAGGGGGACGGGGCGGGAAGTTGGAGAAGGATCGAGATATCATTTCTGAGCTTCCCTGCGCGGTGTGCTGCCGAGTGTAACAGAGTTCTCGAGTGCGGAGGGGGCTTGTTTCGCCGCTACCTTTTGTTAGACTGGAAGCCGTCCCGTGCGTTTCGTTTGCCGTCGAAGCGAAACAATGCACCCGCGGCGTTATCCGATACACCAGCACGGTCTGTCGATTCGATTTCTTCCTGTTCCTCTCGCAACCCCTTTTCCACCCTTCTGTTCGCAAGGCGCGCTGAATTTCGGGGCATTACGGTGCCACTGGTCGTCGTCGTCGTCGTCCTGATTAGTGGCCGACCTTTGTCCACTGTGTGCCCTCCGACCTCTTAACTGGCTCATTTTTCCGGTTAAGCACACGTCCTGCAGATTTAAGGTAGACCCTCGCTGCGCCTCGCCTCGCTTCTATTCTCACTCACGTCTGAACTCCTCTAAGTTTCGCTCAGAGACGGGCAAGGTTTTTATTTAAATAAAAATTTCGAAATAAATTATTCGCCTTGTGTCGAGTAAAGATAATTTTTCTATTCGTTCGAGCGTCTCAACTTGGGCGTCGAATAAATTTTTCGACTTTAACTTCAACTTTAACTTTAACTTTATTTAAAGCGTAATGATTGAGCTTTGGTGGCACAAGATGTAGAATAGGGTGGAGCGAAAAAAACTTTTTTTCGATGATCAAATTCTAATAGTGCGGAAAAGTTGTCTGCTTGGCCCAATAAAACGTGTAAAAAATTTCAGCTCGATCGGATAATTTCTTCTGTGTGCACCAAAGGCCTTAACTTTCAAAATTTTAGTACGAAACTTAAGAAACTGCAACTTTCTTCAGCTGGTGGATTCTACCTTTTTTTTACCCAGGACTATATTTGTTGCGTAAATGAAGCAAAGAAACACCCGTGGCTGGTTTCGGAACGATAGGAACGGCCTGTCGGCACTGTAAACTATAAAAAAATGCAGCTCTTCGCTGACTCTCCTAACGGAACAAGTGGCCCAGAACCCACCACGCGGAGGTAGCTGTACGTCGGGCTCCTTGTTTTTTGTATTTTATATTTTTTTAAATAATTTTATTGTTTTTTTTTATGTATTTTGTATTTTATTTATTATTATTTTTTTTTTTTAATTTTAAGTTTTTTACTAAAAGTTTGAAAGTTAAGGCCTTTGGTGCTCACAGAAGAAATTATCCGATCGAGCTGAAATTTTTTACACGTTTCATTGGGCCAAGTAGACAACTTTTCCGCACTATTAGAATTTGATCAACGAAAAAAAGTTTTTTTCACTCCACCCTAATGTAGAAGCTTCCTCAAGTGACGAGTTAACTCGTCCTCTCTAGGTAACAGGTCGAGGACGAAGGTGGACAAGCCGTCTGCATTGCAGAAATATAGTGACCAACCTTGGACCCACCCGAGTGGTGTGCAAGGCGATATCCCTGAGGGTGCAAATCGTCAGATGTGTTCTTCGTCACGTATTACTGGGCTGCACTTGTATAACTAACTGTGTGGTTACAGTGGCCCATGTTCTAGGGTCTTAAAGTCACAGGTTCCAGGAATGCTAATGACTAGAAACTGTGCTGAATGCAGCACTTGGTCTTTTACGCGGAGAAAGACACTTGAGGGCGGTGCAGAATTTATCACCTTGTTGCTTTCTCGTCACTATATTTCTGCAAGTTTCTATACAGTTTGATTGACTTTTGTAACTGACTGTGTTTCCAAAACTGTTAATAGTATCCTGCTTCTTATCTGCGGAATTGCAAAATTTCGAGGGCTTCGTGTGAATATTGTGGGGGAAAAATTAATTTTATTTAAGGCATTCGTCAGTGATTAAAATTCTGTCAAGTAGAAATTACGTATTAGAGTGTTATTTGCCGCTAGAAGTTCTGAAACGTCCGTCGAAATTCGATGTTTTAAATATCTTCAGTAGTTCTGAAGGTAGATTGCTTTGCTCCAGAATTACTTAACTCTAATCTGGTTGGAGCTTGCTTCCCGCCAAACTACAGCATACTACTTGGAGTTAAACAATTGTCAACTTATATCGAAGTGGTACTCTGAACCAGAACCGTGAAGGACTAAACTACTGTAATTCAAGGCGACTGGTCGAATTGGTTGCCCAGTCGAATCGTAAATCACAGTTAGCAGTAAATCTGGACCGGAACTTGTTCTTGCTGAAGGGAAGATTCGAACAATCGGCTGGGTAGCTTCTTGGTGGTGGAATCTCGTTTTCTTGTCACGTCTGACCGTGCTGGTATCGAACTTTAGAAGCAGGACTGACGTAATTGAACAGATGAGGCGTTGAAAAGACGAATGGCTACGAAGTCGCCATAATAAATCGATACGTAAAAGGTTTTATGTTTCTGTTCGAAGGAAGCAAGTAACTAATCTTGCGAGTATAACTGAAAGATGTTTAGAAGGTTTAATGGCGATTAAAGATCTATAAATAATCACAATCTGTCATTTGAACCAAGAATAAACGGTGTTGCTTCCTTTACTTGAACATGCATGCAGTTTTTATGCGGTGGAAGTAGTACAGGGCTACATTAGTCAGACAAGATGTAGCTGAGAAATAAGATAAATTGTACTGCATTGTTACTTTAAGTTAGATCTTATAACTTGTTGCATTTGGTATCTAGATTCTTCTTAAATATAAACTTGGAGCATATTTTTGAAGTTCAAATTTAAAATTGAAACACTGTATTATAATTATTCTTCAATTAAACTTAAAAGGGGGCTGGTGTTTGTTTTCCATTTCCCGACCACAACAACAAGTTCTCCATTTCATTGCCCGGCTTTCCGATAAAAAACGCAAAGGTTTATAAAACACAACTTTTTCGAGGAAGGTACGAAGTAAGATTTGAAAAATTCATAAATATTTTATTACATTTGCGCCAGAATCCAAAAACTTCAAATAGCAATGCAAACAGTCTGGAACAAAATAATATCTTTTTTATCAAAAATCTTACTTCACATATTTCTGTCAAGCCAAATATATAATTTGAAGAAAATTTGAATAAAATAAAGGGGGGTGCATCCATCGCGACGCTCAAGTAGGATACGATGTTAATAGAATCTACCAACAACTCTATTTAAAGAGGAGATCAAAGAACGACGAGGTGAACGTCGATGTCACGAAAATTTACATTTTCATTGGGAAGTTCCATATCAGCAATTAGTTCTGGAATTCGACCGCGAAATACACGGACCAATACCTGTGCGCAACTTGTGCTTCAAAGTTTCTGATTGCTCTCTGTGAATAACCTTGACTGAGAAGCTTCGACGTGCTGAACTCGGGTTAAATTTAATGAAACGAGCGATAAGCTTTGAGTAATTACGGGGCACGGCGATGTAACATTGTTGGGGTAAATAATGGAACGTACCACGGTTTCTGCTGTGCTATTAATTAGAATAGCGATGCTCCAGTACTTTGTGGCATTCGCATAAGAAGCTAAGAAACGGTTCGACGGAAGGGTTGTTGCGTTATCCCTTGAAATAGAATTCTTCCTTCAAAAATAAAAACTGAAATTACAGGCTTCAGCGTACCCTTCTTTCTGCTTCTTTATATTTTTATTTAAATACTAATATTAGCGCAGTGTATTATTAATCAGTATTGTAATATTACATTGAGTTACTGATATTCTATCAAACACAGCGATGCTATGAAGTATGAAGTCTGTCCTTAATAAAAATGATTTTACGTTCATAGTGGATAAATTAAAGCAGAGGATAATTCTTTTGTATCTTTTATTTATAAGCTGTTGAATATATTACTATATGAAAGTACTTGTATCTACTCGAAATGGCCACTTTTTGCTTGCATCGGTAATTTCTTTGAGTATTGACACTACTACCTTCACCAGCTGCCTTTAAACTCTTTATATTACAGCGAAGGTTAGATCAAGCTTTTCCCTCTCAAATATCCTGAAATATCAATGTCCTGCAGCAAACATATTTAGGGTTATAACTAACTATCTTTTGTCACGAGTTCATACAGAAGAATCATTTTGTTTCGAGATTTAAAATTTATAGTACGACTACGCAAAGACTTTGGTAGTAGATTCTGGAGACAGAGTTTTAAATATTTTTCACTTAAAGTCAGATCTAAAATCCACTCATCTAGTACTTGTGCATCAAGTATTTTTGCTCATTGAATGTACAGAAGTAATTGCGAAAATTGCCCTTTTGTCGCGTGACACGAGTAATGTTTCCTCTATCGACAGCTTGCAGCACGAAGCGACGTTTGCTTCTGTTAAATATATGGAGCTGGATGTAACTTAATTACACTGATATAGAGGCTAACGAAGCGCGGGTTAACAAAGAGCGCTGGAGAAAGGTTCAGAATTCGTATTTGTCAAAGCAAGAAGGCAATCGTATCACGGTAAATTCGTTCGTCCAGAAGCGGTCCATTTGCTCGGCACAGGTTTCCTCGATGTGACACCAAGAAACACGAACTACAACTGAGGAGCCACGAAGAATTGAGCCTTTAAACCCCTTAGGTAGCGAGAATACACTGTGCCTGTCGTAAAATGTCTATTGCCTGTAAGCTGCAATTTCTTACCGAAAGAAAGCTTTATCTTGATTAAGGAACCATACAAACATTTCGATCTTAAATCTTAAATGCCATCGTAAATTCAAGTTTTAGTGTTAAAAGAAGTTTTAGTGGAATACAAGTGGAAAGTAGTATAGGTAATCGATGGTCAGACGTGAAATTCCAAATGAAATGAGAAGGTTTTGGGCGACACCACACATTAGTAACGTTTGGAAGAGATGAGATATAAGTAATTATTACATGCAGACTGGAGCAAGAATTATTTGAAATATAAAACACAAAATATTGTTTGAATTTTTATTTCGGAAGGAACTTGGGGAAAATAACTTTATTTTGTGCCAAGACCAAGTGAATGAATTTTACTTCAATTAGCGGTCTCAAATAAAATAACATATGGTCGTGAGGTTGAAAAACAGTGTTTTGAACGTGTTTAAAACAAAAGCGTAATATTCTCTCAGATCTATTGTGATTTCAAATATTTCCTGTGAAAAACAGTCGTATCAGAAATTATTTGTGACACGAGATAAGATAAATACTCGATTAATTAGTAACCAAATCACGAAATAGTTCAGAAGAAAATCATCTGCTCAATTGAATAATAATTTCTAGAATATTTTCCTCGAATAATGCCCAAGCCTGTTCCCATCTTCAATTAATTTCGATTCCTTGGCCTAAGCAGTAGAAACAATATATCTCCGTCACGAAAAACTTGAAGCTCGAGATTCATTCTTTAACCGTCGCATCGTAACAGTTTGAAGGGAAATCTTGCGAACGAAGAACTACGGGGGTTATTCGGAGCCACTCGTAAAAGATTCGCCCGGCCGCGAGAAAAAGCATAAAGGATCACTTTATGCTCGCAATAAGAAAGTTCGTTCGCTTCGAGTTCAGGATTAATCGCTTCTTCGTCGTGCTCGAATTAAAACGCCGGCCGTCTACTCTTCGTGAAATTTTAAACCAAGTCCCAGAGCGACGCGCGCCTCGCCACAAGCTACTGTAATTTATTTACGCGATGCGCAAATTTTCTTCGAAAAGAGAGCTTGGAATTTGAGGATGCAAGTTACGAGTTCTCCACCTTCGATTTAAGTGTCTTTTCGAGTATCTAATGGGGAGAAGGAATGAAGGAACTAGCACTCTTTTTATGTGAATTAAATCCGCTGATATAGGTATATCTGAACTTGAATGGAATTCATAAAAATTAAAAGTAGTCCGAGTTCCACGGGATATTAAATTAGGAATAAATTGAGAGTAAAATAGAGTACAGAGTTTTTCAGGATTTTGAGAGTAGAGGTAAAGCTTCTCTGAAGAGGGACTGAGGGATTTCTGAAATAAAATGAAGGATCCTTTAAACGGGGGTAAGGAAGTTTTGAAGTAGCAATGAGGATAATATTCTAGACCAGGGGTTGTATCAAAAGTGAGTTTCACTTGGAATTCAATTAGGAATGAAGAGTAGAGATGAGGAATTTTTTGAAGTAGGAGTGAAGATAATAGAATAGATCAGGGATTAGGGTTCAGTGAATAAGTAAATTCGAATATAGTATAAAATATACTAATATTTGATTAGGATAACAGGGTAGATGCATTGCGAATAGCCCATAATCGAAAATATATATAGGGTTCCTAAGTGTTGACTTTTACTTCGAGGAAGGAGATTTTTCAGTTATAATTGAAGGGTGGCTCTCCCAGTAGATTTGTGGGTGAACATCAGTTCCATGTTTCACATGGAATAGCTCTTTAATTCCCATCCCAACGAATGGATGTAATTTACTCAAGACTTCAGGGGATACGCATTTATTCGTCGAAATTGCTTGCAGGCTTTCTTAAAACCGGCCCAAAGGGTAGTGCACAAGGAAATTACGGGCTGATGGATCTGGTGGCAGGGCTTCACTGGTTGCACGAGAATCTGGGTGCTTTTGGCGGCGACCCCGATCGACTGACGCTCTTTGGCCACGGGACTGGAGCTGCGCTTGCCAATTTTTTAGCCGTCTCGCCCATGGCAAAAGGTGAGAGGAATTATGTTTCTCGCGAAAATCGATATTCCATTTTGTAAAAGTCGAACCGAAGCGCAGAATGTAAAAGCACTAGCAAATTCTTCCCAATAGCTCTTTAACTCCACCTAAAAAATCATACTGAATTACAAATTTGTTCACAACGCACTAACACGCCAACAATCTAAACAACCACATATGAAAACTCAGAAATTTTTCACAATTCACTTTAGTACAACGAACACATATATACGTTCGGCTGTGCGGGCAACGCCTATAGGCGTTCAGTGACTACAGCGAACATACGATATTGGAGGATTTCCGCACGCGACATAGGTACTCCAGGCGTTTCAATTCTCCGTACCGAAAAGCTTAAAGAAATCGATTCTTGCCATTCCACGGTTCCTTCGATCACAAAGCCCCGAGAACACGCTGCCAAAGAATGCAGAAATAATTCCATTGTCAGTCGACCTGACGAGGCGCTCTGAAATACCGACACCACCCCCAGAATTCGGAGCATCGGAGCCAGATATTGGACTCATCTTGCTCCGTGTCTCAGTTCACAGTTTCTAGTATTCCAATTCCGTTCTAGCCTTGGCAATTTCGCCGGGCGTCTCGCGCATCGCGCTCCACGAGTATGCACGCGGTCGTCCGGTGTTAAAGGCGCTAGGATACATGCGTGGGAGCAGTCGAGGGGGATATTCCTCGAGGACGACGGTGTCATCAGCGTCTCCGTTGTCGACGGCCACTAGAGACCTTAACAAGCTTCCTCGAGTGTAGTCTTCTCTAACCTGCCCCCTGTGCTCGTCGGGGAGTAAGGGTAACAGAGGCGCCAGGGGAGGGATGAAGGCAGCGCGAGGGTAAAGGGTGGAGTCGCGGCTCGCACAGCGCGTTCCTAGATTGCACCTCCATTCCGCTAACGAACCCAACCCCGTGTCTGCCCTTAATGCCCTTCCACAATGCGTTTTAGCCCCCCCCCCCCCTCACCCTTCCGGTCGCGTTCGCCCCTAACGGCGCCTCTCTCGGCAGCGAGTGTACTCGTCGCAAGGTGACGAGTCGAGAATTCACGCGCCACTTGCGGGAACCGAACGCAGCACGCGCACCTGTGCATTAACTTGCCTGGAATGCTGGTTTCAACCCTTGCGGGCCAATTGGTACCGTGCAGCGAGCGGCGAGATCGTTTGGGGGATGGACTCTTTGGGAATTGAAGCGTGTGATATGTGGCTGGAGGAGTATTTCAATGGGAGTGTTTTGTTTAGAAGTTTGTTTGGGGAAGCTTCTACTGTGTAATGAATTACTTTAGATTTGTAGACTGTGGTGTTTTTAAAAGTGCCGAGGGAAGGTTCTCTTGGAAATTTGTTTCATCGAGCTTCTGTTCTTTTTACCTTGTAAATGGTGATTCAAGATGCAGGGAGCATGGGACAAGTTTCCGAGGAAGAGGGTGAAGGAGAATATTAGTAGAAGCATATCTCTACATCTGTTTCAATTAACACCGAATAAACTGAATAAAATGGAACCTTAAAAATGATCCCTGCCTAACGAATGTGTGTCCTGCAATTAAGTTTTAGAGAAAGCGTACCTCGATGGCATAGCGCACAAATATTGTATGTCCACTTTTAGCGTTTTCGAGAAAAACAGGTTTATATATGCAATGGTACGTAAGATTCAGGGACATGTGATGAACAAAAATATAATTTTCCCAAATTTATGAAGTAGACAAAAATGTGATTATTGTACAGCATAAAGAAACAGTTAAGAAATCAAATTTCATAAAAAGTGGACGTACAATATTTGTCCACTAAGCCATCGACATGTTACACAAAGAAATGAGCCTACATATAAACCGTTTCATAAATGCAAAGACTATTTTTATTCTCAGTATCAAATATATACATTTTGAATTAAAACAACTTTATTAAAACAAACTTACGGTGTTGAAAAAAACGTTCATAATGCTTATCAGTGTCTCGCAAGTCTGTTTTCTTTTCACGTTACAGAGCTAGTCGAGAGGGTGGTTTTACTCGGTGGTTCAGCCCTGTCACCCTGGGCGATCCAGCGGGATCCGTTGATGGTGAAGCGTCGTGTCGCCGAGCAGACCGGATGTCCTGGTGACGTCGAGGCCGACGATATCGCACCGTGCCTTCGTTTGAGGAGCCTGGAAGAACTTCTCGCGGTTAAGCTGGATCCGCCGAGATTCACCTCTGGGTTTGCTCCCTTTATGGATGGAGCGGTCATGCCTCCGCCGACGAATCAGGTACTAGACGTTCTTCAAGCTTTTCTTTTTTTTGCTTTCCTCCATTTTTCATGAAAATCTGTTTTTGGGGGTAGACAACGTAAAGTATTTGAATTTTTAACTGGGCATACAGCTACAACATAATATTGGTAATTGATTTTTTTATCGAGTCAGTGATATGACGCAGAAATGCTCTAATTTTTTAATGTTTCCCAGATCCCAGATAAGAACGAAAATTAACTTTAGTCTTTGGTAATGCAGGGTTCTCTGTTTAAAATTCAATGACAAGTCTCTCGAAAATATCTTGCCACGTTGTTAAACAGAATGATACAACACAAGACGTGAAAAGTGGAGAGAGTTCGCTTCGAAAGTCTTATCCCTCTCTACTACCAAAAGCCGACCAGCATAGACAAAAGCAAATCCTGTACCGTCAAGGACCCAGTTCCTGATCACTTAAAAGTAACCATCGCGGGTTTTTAAACGTGTAAATGGAAAACTTAACCAAATTTAAAAGATGTTTTGTTATTTCAGTAGATCTATGTTTAATCTTTAATTTGGTATTAAAAAAATGCAAACATAATAATAATTATTTTATAATTTAACTTTGAAAGTGAAAAATGCAAAGGGAGCAGTTTCTGATCACCTAAATCATGTCTGGGAGTATTTCCTGATCAGATCAATACCCAATTCCTGATCAAATAGATTGAAATGTATAAATTGCATAAAAAATCATTAAAATATCATATTTTTATGGCATCTTTATTAACAGAATATAAATATACTAAATATTTCTACAATCTTTTAGCTGGTATTTGTAATTTTTTCAATGCAAAATTTTAATAGTTGATCATTTATGTGCGTATTGCTAACCTAAATGTCTTGGATGATTTAATAAACATACCCTTTATTTTTTAACACAAAACCCTGATTAGAAATTACTCAATTTAGAGTATTACATATTATTTGGAAAATAACAAAAACTTAGCTAGTAAATTTCAACTGTATAATTAAATTTTCGGTTTTCAAAATTCTTGCTTCAATAACCTATTTGCTGATCAGGTGATCAGGAATTGCGGAAGCATATAAAAACTGTACCCAATAACTAATCACCACTTTTTTGCATTAAAAAGAATACAAAACATTCATAATTTAGTTATTTAATATTATCAAAGTATCAAAGAAGTTAACTAAGTAAGTATATATTACCTAAGAATTTTCAAAAGTATCACAGAAAAGGACTGAAATTCACGACGTGCTCTCTTATATTGAACAACAGTAAAATGGCGTCAAACCAGGCGTAGCTACAAGCGTCTTACTTTGATATTTTTTTTATCAAAACACATTTTAATATGAGGCATCAAATTTTCCGTATAAATTTCAAAATACTTCATAATTATTTAGTAATTTTTGGGAATAAATTTGTATCGTAATAAGCTTATTATTTGGTATTTATACATATACTAAACTGATCAGGAATTTGGTACTGATCAGGAACTGGGTCCTTGACGGTATAACTACAGGTAAAATTACAAAAAGGTGCAAATACACTTGCAGGCTTACAAATATCCCTTCCAGAACCATAAACTGTACACGGAGGGAGAAAGTACCCTTCAGAATTAATCGACGCTCCTTCATTAGGCACATAAATCCCTCAATTCCATTATTTTGCCGTTCGCGGGTAGCGTAAAAGTTCCTTTATCAATAGCGGGGATACAATAACCACCGCCAACGCTGACTAACGACTCGCGAAATGCCCCGGGATTTAGAAATATAAACTTCACGAAATAGTTAAAAAGCAAACAACATATCCATTCAAACTTCTCCTACGCGAGATAGCAATCTCATTTGCAGCAAACCAATATTATAAATCCCAGCCTCAATGCGTCATGACCAACAAATAGCTAATTACATACTTCACAATTATTGCAACGATATTTTCAAGCGATTTGTGCCTCCATAAGTCAACGACTTGTCACGTGGCAAGTGTAGAAGCACCAGAGAATCGTTAAATACTCGGACTTCGCGGCACAGTGGACAGGTAAGCGATGAGGTTGCTAATTGGACCGACAACCGACTGACAGATGTCGAGCTGAGGGAATGGTCGCGAAGTCTATCCCCCGAAGCTGGTATTAAGTCCTCGAGGTTCTGCCCGCGGTTGTCGTTAATCGCGCCTCCCCGTCGCCGATCGAACACATCTTTTTCCTCCCGCCAGGCCGATCGATAGTATCGAGGAGCAGAATTGCTCGTCGGAGAACTTTTAATTAAAAGCCATAAAGTACACGGTGTAATTGCAATTACTGCAAGTTTCGCAATCGGAGTCGGCTGAGAATCGATAGTTGCCCGCAACTTCTTCCCGCGCCCGAGCGGACGGCTGGGGATCGCGGAGAAGTCGATCCGTTACGGTGTCCGCGCTCCGTACCAACACGCCTCCCCTTTTGTTTCGTCCAGAATTTCCAGCCCACCGCCTCCTCCTCGGGACTGATGCCCCTCGTGCCAGGACCGGGCACAGAGTTCGCGGGTTTCGGCGACCGGGACCTGCTGCTTGGCCTCACGTCCGAGGAAGCCTGGGTGAATCTCACCGACGATGACATACAGGTGAGGGGATGTTCGGTTTAAATGTAGTCAAACGTGGGACTTGGTGTATTATACCTTGCTCCGTTCGACTGCTTAGCGATGTGAAATATGGGGAAGGTGCACTGTTCTTTAAGTACGTGCGAACAAAAGAGTGTCTTACAATTATACTGTCCTTAATTAAAATGTCCTGTGCATTTTTCCATTTTTCAAGAAATGTTGTGTAGTAGGCATATCTCGGCATTTAGGCAACGGCCTAGTGTGTGACATTAGCACATAGGTGGCGTCCATTTAGATAGGAGTTCGGAGGACAGGAACCGTGGAGAGTCGGCGTAGCCGGTGTGGCTAACGCTGCTGATCAGCACGCGGGCGGCCCGGGTTCGATTCCCGGCGCCGTGGCCTTTCCTTTTTCCGTCTCCTATAATTGAAATATTTTAAGCTCCACACGTGTTTTACCTTTCCTGATAAAACTTCAGTTTTCTCGGATCTTTCGAAATGCTAGATAGGACACTTTAAATAAAGATGACAGTATAATCGACAGATAATGGCTAGTGTGTAGTTTAATAATTTAGAAATAGTTTTCCGTTTCTATAACTCATATGATTTCCTCAGAGATACGGCTTCCCCATAATTCTGTGCAATTTCCAATAAATCTGCGGTTTGCGCGTTGCAAAATTGAACGTATTAATGGCAGCTTGTCAAGAAATTAGCGCGAGCGAAGGAAATGGAAGCCGTTTGTTGTTTGAATTTCGAGCTGAATTGTTTTCAATCGTGCCGCGCAATTTAGCGGGGCAAGAAGTGTAGGTATGCGCGCAGGCTGGCGCACTGGTAATTGACACGAACCCAATAAATTAGTAATTACTAGGCGCAGTGCTGCAAAACGTGCCCGCCGATCGGGCATTATCGACAATCCGATGGTCACGGTAGGCGAACACCTTGTAAAGCGTATTTCCGCAGTTCCTTGACAATTTGATAGGGATCGGACGTTTCGCGGCACAGTTTCAATTGTCCGTTTACAGGAATTGCGTAGTTATGGCTCGAAACGGGACTAATTCCGCTTGGACCACTAATTAGCGGCCATCAAAAGATGTTCGATCGTGAATGTCCAATCGCTGGATACACTTATCGGCGATTCATTGGAATATCGGTCGAGCATTCTATATTTTTATTCATAAAAACAATTAAACGTGCGGGTGATATAAAGTAGATATAACCTTAGAAATTGCTTGAAATAGATAGCGAAGTTACACAGAGATTAGCTATTAAAATAAAATAACAGTTTTCTCAAATTTAGGGTAGATGTACCGAATTAACTTACTTTTAAATTGCTTGCAGATCATTATTATGTGGAGAATTTCACATCATAAAATATTTTGTTTAGTATACCGCCAGAAATATAAGGTTACATTTATTGCTTACGCGGAAAAATATTATATTTTTTACGAAGTGGCCAAAACTGGTACAATACCTTAAGGGGTTAGGCCACCTTGGACGGAGCAAAATTGCAGTCATTTTCGGCATTTTTTTTTAGGAAGATAATAAAATAAACAGAAAATTTAATATGAAGCCTGTTATTATACAACTCTCGCCGGAAAAAAATCGTATTTTTTTTCTTACAAAATGGCCGCGGTAGAGCCGTGATACGCAAGATCTTGTGGAGCGACGTTTTCCACGGTGTTCAATCTCACGGCTATACTGTTTGACTTAGAACAAAAAACCAAAAAGCTTTATTTTCTGCATGCCTAAAACTATGGAAGTACGTAGCGGTTTTGCGATATCTTGAATATGTTCTGTGCAATTGACACTTTTATAAAAAAAAAATGCACTTTTTCTCTCCATGGTCACCATTTCGAGACAAATTAATGTTTCTGGATTTCCCTACGTACTTCCATAGTGTTAGGCATGCAGAAAATAAAGCTTTTTGGTTTTTTGTTCTAAGTCAAACGGTATAGCCGTGAGATTGAACACCGTGGAAAACGTCGCTCCACAAGATCTTGCGTATCACGGCTCTACCGCCGCCATTTTGTAAGAAAAAAATACGATTTTTTTCCGGCGAGTGTTGTATAATAACAGGCTTCATATTAAATTTTCTGTTTATTTTATTATCTTCCTAAAAAAAAATGCCGAAAATGACTGCAATTTTGCTCCGTCCAAGGTGGCCTAACCCCTTAAAGTGGCCACAAATGGTGCATCTACCCTACTCGAAGTTGGTAAATATGGAGCTGCACCCTTGCTGCCGCGAGGCCCTCAATTACCGACAGGCAATTACTTGCAAGAAATTTATTATGAGAGTCGCACGAACCTATTGGGCAACCTAATACTTGCCCAGTGAAGGCCCTTCCAAAACGGAATCCCCCCGCTAACGGGGCAGGGGGTGCGTCACATCCCACTCTGTTTGCAGAATGGCTTGAACGAGACCAGGAGGGACCGTATTCTGCGCACCTACGTGCGGAACACCTACCGCTACCACCTGCACGAGATCTACTCGACCCTCCGTAACGAGTACACGGACTGGGAGAGGGGCGAGCTGAGCCCGCCGGTCATTTGCGAGGGCCTCCTGTCCCTTCTGGGCGACGGCCAAGTCGCGGCGCCCCTCTTGAGGCTGGCGCTGCTGCACTCCGCGTCCGGCGGACGGGGCTACTTCCTGCATTTCCAGCTTGGCGATCGACCGAGCCAGAGGGGCGAGGAGGTCCCCTACCTCCTGGGGATACCTCTCCTCCGCGGCGAGGTCGTGCCCGTTTTCTTCAACCCGACCAACTACACCATGGCCGACGAGAACCTGTCGAAGCTGCTGGTCCACTACTTGGCGAACTTCGTCAGGCGCGGGTGAGTCCCACCGACCTGCCTCCCATCCACCCTGCTTTCTCATCCCCCCTCCCCGGCTTCCAATCCCCCCTCCTTCAACCGTTGCGTTACTCGTTGTTTCGCAGCGAGTGGATGTCGAGGCTCGAGTTTCCGCGCGGAGATTGGATTTGCCAGGGGAGCAGTCCCTCGTCGCTTCGAGCGCGATATCGAGCGGACGTTCGCCGAGACCCCGTTTCTTTGGAAACTCCGGGGGGATGATATTTAAGTCCCTGGCCGCGTGGGCTTTATTGTGTTCCGTTCGAGAGGGCGACGGGGAGGGTCCACGGGTGCCTCGAGGAATAGGGTGGATATATATCGCGTAGTCGGGAGTACAAACGGGGCAAATGAATCGTGGTGTTTCTAGGGGGGCCGGCGGGGGTAGTGTTTTCACGCTGGCAGGCTCGTTCGTTAGGGGGTGGCTCAGGCCCTGGGCTAGGTTTGCGAAGCGTTTGCGTAAAGAATCTCGCGTCGATCGAGAATCTGCTCGTGGAGTTGAATTTATGGCTGTGCGTTTTTGTCGAAGGGCAGGTAGGATTGGTTGAATTTTGTATAGGGGAGAGGCTTGCAGGTTGCCACCCCTAAGCTTTTTTGATCATAACTCGTCATAAAATTAACGTATCGTTGATTTATGGTACAAGTTGGAAAGAGGAAGTGTTTAGCTACAATCCTGAGCTACAAATCATGCAAACTCTCGAAAAAGAAAAATTATACTGCAAATTATCGAAAGTATCTAAAATTGTCTCCTTGAAATTTTGGCTCGCAGGTTGCCACCCCCAAAAAATTGCTAAAAGTGTAAAAAAACTCAAGTAAAAACCTGATTCAGAAAACTTTTCAAATTTTATTAAGTTTTATTAATAAATTATATTATTCAGATTTTCTTGACCTGCGTGCTGCCATACTAAAAATTTATAAAAATGTAAAAGATAAACCAAAATATGACTAAAATGCAATAAAAACACTTCACTTCAAACTCAATGACATTTGAGTGTAAACAAGCGGGAAAGAGAGAGGTGGCAACCTGCAAGCCAAAAAAGGAGGCAACTTGCATTCCGACGCATTTTCAGGAAAATATGAGAAAAAATTGTCAATTCATGATATGTTTGGAAATCTGTTTGGCATATGTAAATTAGATAAAAAAGACAACACAGTACGTATAGTTATCTTGAATTGTCGATGAAAATGTTCAATTTACGAGCACAAGGAAAGCACACAATTTCAATAATTCAGTTTCTTGACAAACACTATATGTATTACCCTTCGCTCAGCAAACACAGCGTTATTGCGTCTGTCCGCTCCAGAGGTTATAAAATAGTGACACCTACTCTTTTAACGTCGATGTGAGTCAGAGTTGAGATTATGACACTGCTAGAAAGTCGAAATACAGCAGGGGTGGCAACCTGCAAGCCTCTCCCCTACATATAGATTTCGGTTTTGACGAATCCAATTGTGTTAATTTGGTGTGCTTCAAATTGTCAGATAGTCGAGTAGTATGTTATTAAATTTCCACGAGGTTCCACGATCGGTCCGAGTCCGGCGACCATTTGTTGCGATTTAGTGGTACAGATGACACATTGTCGAGCCCGAATTATCAGCTAAACATCTTTCTGCGAAACCGGCTTCGCAATTTCAGAGCAATCGAGTTCAGTTTTTACGCTTGCCGATCATGAATAACGCATTTAATTGGGCTAACAGTCGAGATGATTAGTTTCCCCGGCCAGTGCAGAACGCAATTACCATGCAAATACATTTCCTCGGTGCAAGCATCGCCCTGAGCAATTGAGCCTCCAGCAAAATTACTTTCATTGTGCCGGAAATTATCAGAAACTTCGCGCCTGTCTTCCATTCAATATTCGCCTGATGATTTAAAACATGAACCAATTTGGTGGAAAAACGGGGACCAAAGTCCCATTACCTAAAGGCGAAAATTTGTAATTTACTAAGCACAAATTCACGAGCGCACACAATATTCTGAAATATTGCAGAAAAGAGTCGCCATTCGCTGCAGCAAAAATGATTAATGTTGGCTGCATTATTGATTCGCTGGCAGAACGTTAATCCGTCAAGCTTCCAATTATTCCATGTTCCACGAGGTTCAGCGGAAATCGCAAAGTCAGGTCACAAAAGGGAATAGACGATGTCAAAAATAGCGTGGCTCGGTTGTTCGATAACAAAGGCGAAAAGCTTTCACTGTAATGGAATGCACCAATGGCCCGAAAGATGGAAACAAATTTCCGAACAGGGACACTGCGCACATCGTTCTCTAAACATTATTTACGAGATTTCGGCTGAAACCCCGGCGAAGAATCGGGGTAGAATCCGAACGAATGCGTCACACGATCCGGTGGGTTACATTTAATTAGTAAACGATCGAACGGCTAAATCGCGATTTACTTTAATCAGAGAATGGACGTTCTATCTCCGAGCATCGCGTCGCCCTAGTTTTCCTTTCCCCCCCATTCGAGTCAGTGAAATCGATGTTACGAGTCTTTCTTCTCTCTTTTCCTCGTATATTTTCCGATTCTTATAACCAGCGGCGCGGTCAGTCGTTTTTCACGAAGGGAAAATCCTGACTGAGCCGTGCACCGAGGGCCAGAAAACACACGATGCAATTGCATTCGTATCCGTGCGATATCGCAGGACACCTGCTGTTTCAGGGAAAGCCAGTCGCCCGGCCAACTCAATTTCAAAACGCAATTTCCGTCCAGGTTTCTCGTTCTTCGTTGGCTATACAAATCGAACAATGAAACGATATCGTCGAGCGTGAAAAATAATTAAAAGGGAAAGAATCCGCGGAAGCGCGAACCGTGGTTTTGCAATAAAAGCGCTGCAATGGCTCCATAATTTAACGATTCGGTTGTGTCGTTGGTATGTTTCACCTGTTAACCGGGCAAGGCGAGTTAACTCGTCATTTCAAAATGCCTGTAATGATTACACTCGTTCTGAAAGGGTTGACACAGGTATCATATATTTTTTATTTCCACTACAAAAGTGATAGTTTTCGAGTTTTCGTTTTAGCTATTTCTCTTTATTTATTTTATTTATGTTTGGTTTTTTATTTTTTAGTACAATGACAAACAACTTTACCTTTTGAATTTGGTTCTGTTCGTAAGATTTTTGTCGTGTAAAGTGAAATAAAGATTTTACTTAGGTAGATATTTGTCTGAGAATCCCTGTCTTTAATTTTGTCAGTATATTTGTATTTGAAATAAATTGTAACATGTGCGCACTTGCTGTGGGTAAGACGAGTCGACTCATTTGTCATTGCACGTTTTGGTAGAGAAATTCCACGGTTAACAGGTTCTATGAAGTTTTCTAAAATTTAGAAGCTTGATCTAATTAATTTCAGTGATACAGAATTCATACAAATTGAATACAAAGTCAAGTTTATTTATCGAACCTTGAGTCTTCTATAAAATCTGCAGTACTTGATTTGTCGTGGTCAGTTGAAATTATACAATGAATCACGAGTCTTTGAGTAAACAACCTTTTGAAATTCCAATTCCTTTCAACAGATTTGAAATTCAATAGCTGCTCTTTCGATCGATAGTTCGTAATACATCGTACTCTTTATGGCCTGTTATACAGGACGAGAAGTCTCGGACAAGAATGTGTACTTCGCCTCGGGACATCGTTATGTAACTTTCGTTCCACGTTTTTAGTAATTACTTGGTCCAAGAATAGTTTGGCGTGAGAAATGAACCCTTCGTCCCAACATGAACAAGTAAAGACATTAATAAAAGCTTCATATTTCTCAAGAAGATTCCCCCCAGCCCTAATTCCCTATCGCAACCCCCCAAAATAACCCCACTAATCCTTCCACCACCACACCCCTCGCCCACCCATACAAATGACATACTCACTCCCCGAAAGGCGGGCATCCCGGCACGCCACTCCAGACAACCCCCGTGTCCCGTGCGACCGAAAACGCCGAATATGCCGCAAAGATATACAATACGGCCATCCCGCGATTTGTGCCGCTCGTGTGTCTCAATCGATCAGACCGAAACACAATTTCCACCACCCCATCCCGCGTCCGTATCGTATCCAGAATCCAGGCGCGTACAGCGCCCGTGCACGGGGATGTTTCAGGGATCCGAACGGCGCCAGCCCGCTGACATCAGGCTCGGACGGGCTTCCGACCAGCCCGCCGTTCTGGGACTCGTACGATTCGATAAATCAGCTGTACCTGGAGGCCGGTCGTAGCACGGAAATGCGGTCGCACTACAGGGGCCACAAGATGTCCCTGTGGCTGAATCTGTTGCCCCAGCTGCACCGACCCGGCTACGAGATCAGCATGCGCCACCACCACCTGGCCGAGAGTCCCAGCCTGTACGAAGGGGCCGTGCGCCCCCAGTCGATGGCGCAACCGCTCCCTGCGCCGCCGTTGCCGGCCCCGTCGCCCACCGAGCCGTCGTCGGTGTCCAGCGTGATATCGACCACCGAGTGCACGCCGAACGCGACGGTCGCGACCACGGTGGCCACCACGCCCAGGACGTTGCAGCACTCGAACTTAGGTCCCGGCCCCAACAACCTCCTGCGGAAGCTGGCCTCCAGCCACTACCAGAGCTACACCACTGCTCTGACGGTCACCATAGCGGTCGGCGTGTTCCTGTTGCTGTTGAACATCCTCATATTCGCCGGGATCTACCACCAGAGGGACAGGAACGTGACCAGCGCCGGGGGCGGCCTGTCCTCCGCCTTCGGCGACAAGAAGAAGGAGGAGCTGCTGGAGGCCGGCTGCTCCGGCATCGAGGTGCCCTCCGGGAAGCAGAGGCTGTCCTCGCTGAACCTGATGGACTCGCCGTCGTCGAGCCCGCCGTCCCACAAGGTGAAGCTGGCGCAGGAGCTGGAGCTGCAGCTGCAGGAGTTCCAGTGCTCCCCGCCCCCGGGCGGGGGCAAGAGGATCCTGGAGCCACCGTTGTACAGCAGGAGCCCCTGCGTGCAGAGGACCCGGACGCCGTCGCCCTGCGTCGACGCCACCACCGCCAGGATGGACGACGACGACGACGACGACGACGACGGGGACAGCAGCGACGACGACAACGACGATGATAATCTACCCGAACCACCGCCACCGCCCAAGGTCCCAGCGCCCAACGTGGGCCTGTCCTGCCCAGGGATCCTCAGGCAGCCGGGTACCCCGGGCAGCGCCAAGAAACGTGTTCAGATTCAAGAGATCTCGGTGTGAAGGTCGTTCCAAGGACTGCGGGTCTGCTTGTCACTCGTCAGGGTCGCTCGCGAGCTTCTCCGGCGACCTTGGCTGCCGCTACTGCTGGCAGTAGTGGATTCGGATAGGGGAGCTCCGGGGAGCTTCGATTAGAAAGTACTGCGAGGGGATTAGTGTCATCCAGCTGTTCCCGAAGCCGCGTGCCATGGATTTGAAGGATTCGGAGAATCGTCGAGACCAGTTCCTCGACGGAGACTGAACGAGCGCAGTCCAACTCGCGGGTACAGGCCCCAGCGGATCGAGCACGTGTCACGGGGGAAGCCTGTACTTATGGTTTCTTAGAGTCTTGTTCGGAAGAATTCGTAGCTGAAGATTATACCGTTAGCAAGCGACGTCGCGTAGCGCGGCTCCGGGCTCCACGTCCGCCGCGATTTAATCGGGGGGGATTCGAGCGGCGCGCGAGAACGACAGCGAATGAGAGCGCAAATATCGACGGCCTTAACGAGAATTCGCTACTTCGAAGCGCTCGATGTATCGATAGGCGGACTGTCTACGCGGGCGCGTCACACTGTCACACCATTCCGGGTCGCGGACGGGGATGAGCGGAGTTCGATGAAAATATTTTCCAGTATTTCTTACAGCGTGAAGAGGATAAGACTCAGGCACGGAGTGGGGGCGACTCCTTGGATTTTTGCCAACGATTTTATTCATTGTTAATCGCGCACAAGTGTTTCGCACGTTCAGCGTTATCGGTAGATGCGGGACGCGCCTAATTCGAAGGTCCTTAGCTGCTTGCTCGAGTTCTTCGGGATTAACGATATCGGCGGGGGGGGGGGGGGAGGGAGGGAGAGGACTTTATCGGGCTATTGAGATCCTCGGAGTCTTTGCCGGAAGCTCCTCCGAGGGGGTTGAGGCGGAGGATTCGAGGAACCGAGGTTGGGAGAATCGGTTCTTTGAAGTTGGCGAGCTTCGGTATAGGCAGGTGGATGAGGTATAGGGGATGGAGGAGGGAACGGGGGATAAGGTGGACAAGGAGGACGGGTTTAAGGGGGAGGAAGAAGCAGGAGGGCGGGGAGAATTCCATTGAAAGGGGGATATCGAGAACAGGAGTTCGACTCGTCGAGCATCCGTACAAGAAGTTGAATCGTCGGCGGAGGTCGTCGCGACGCTCGACGCCGTGAAACGAGGGGATTGATATAATCTCAGGAACCCAAAAGACAACGCGCGGGAGGCCCGTGGAAGCACGGGCATCCTTCATCCGGATTTGTCGGAGCACTAAGTGGAATTATACTCGAGGAATTGGAAGGTCCGACCCCGACTTTTTCGGATCCCGTGGCGGGATACGGGAGTCGAACGGGGCTGCTTGGACCTGATCAAGCTGAAGAGACTGCAGGTGAACGAAGACGGAGCCTGCTAGCTAATGAATTGGTGAATCGTCGAAGTTCTTGTCAGTGTAATCGCGTGTGTCCTTAGTTCTGCGCGAGAATGGAGAGGAATGGAGAGAAAGAGCGCGCGCGTGTGTGTGTATGTGTGTGTGAGAGAGAAAGGACCGGAGGGTGCGTGGAAGAGAACGAGAGATCGACAGTGACACGGGGCATGGAAGAGAGCAATGGACTAAATAAAATTGTAAATTGTATTCGATGTGGAAAGCGCTTGGAACGCGAACAGTGGACTGGCCAAACCTGATTCTATCCTTCTTTCCTTCTTAAGGGTGCTTGCGAGGATGATTCCCTTAGATGTTCGGTGAGTTGATCATAATATTCATGGTGTTACGTTTCTACTTTGTTTCCTAGCGCTTCTAACGGCACAAGTGGTGCGTTCGAAAGGAATTCCACAGGGTGTTTCAGAAATGGAGATACAAACTATGATTGGGTAATGAAATTCATGAAAGTTCGTGCATTGAGTAATGGTATCGATGAAAGGTCATTTTTAAGCGTATGGGTTTTAAAGCAGTCAACGGTTTTGATATCGAAGATGGGTAATTATAAATGTGGCCCTCGAAAACTGAGGCAGTAAAATATTTTCTTGTGAATTAGATTTGTATATATTTTTATATTTGTTCAAGATTCTTGAAAGTTTCAGTCTCAATAATTGCAGCTTTTTTAAATCATCTCTGTGTGTCTTTTCGTTTTTTTTTTTAAATTCAGAACACAGCTGGTTTGTTAGTTCTATCTATTTTAATGTGGGTAGAAACTTTTCCTAGAAAGCCTGAATTCGCGAACTTGTATTTATTAAGATTTTTTCATTCATCTTTGTGAGTTCTATTACCCAGTTAAGTTTCTATCTGTAACTCAGAAATACTGATAGATTCAGGAAGCTTATCTCCGCGACTTTTTATATTTTTGATAAATATTTCTTTAAACAGACTTAAAAGTCGAACTCATAATTTAAGCAGTCGAGTGGGAGCTTAAATGTTATTTTCTGACCCTAATTCCCCATTCGCGACAGCTTGAATCCAGGCTGCAGGGTGTGAAACGACAATTGAATCGTAAAGTTAGTTCTCAAACGTAAATGGAATTTTCAATCAGTAATTTTCGAGGTTCCTCCTTATTGTTTCGAGTGTATGCCATCCTCGTCGACAAATACTGCTGCTTATAAGTGAATTGTTCCTCATTGTCCTCCTGCCTCATGAACAATCTACCCTTGATTACGTTTCACCGAATACAGAAACGATGTTTCACCGTTTCCAGTTAGAACCTTCTTCAGTCTACTGCACTATATCACCAAAAATAAATCAACAAATTCGTAACTCGAAATTCTCCTCTGAAAATTCGTGATTTCTAGAAATATCCAATCACATTGGAAATATGCTATTAAATTCTAATTATAACAGTTGAAATCAATATAACTTGACGTTTACGGTGGGCATAATTGTCAGCATGTCAATTTGAAATTGACACCAAAACCTGCCACCGCTTTTTACTCAATTCGCGCGCTCGCCTTATTCTTTGCGCAAGTAGTATCAAGCAGCGATAGTCAGACACGCATCACCAGGTTTTCAAAGTCCACAAGAATAGTTCAGAAACTTGCATTTTATATTTCAGTTTCAAAACTCTTGCCTAGAACACTACAAAAATTAACAGCATCCATAATCACACTAACTCCAATTCAATTCCAAACTCAAAATATCCAAAATTCCTTTACACGAAAACCACCCCACATCGAATTCTCCCTCCATCACATCTTCACCTCCATTATTCATTCAGCTTCGCCGCCCCAATTCCCCCGCAAGATCCATTTCGCCAATTATCCCAAATCTCCCACCACCACGATAGAAACAGAAAATAGAAGCCGTTGACGAAGCGGAAGACGAAGAGAGCTGGGGACAATTTCCTTATCGCGGGGGAGGGCAAAAATTGAGTCGCTGTAAGCATCCGTGCGAGCATTCCGAGTGAGCGAAAGAGAGAACCCGCGCGAGGGGCCAGACGTTGCATGTAACCTAACTACTAATTTAGTTTAGTCGAGGAACGCCGTCGTAAAAGTGTTCGTGCGTGTTAACGCGCAAGAGTGGCGAGGCTCAATGGTCGCGAGACATTTGTCAGGCCGCGACGTTGGCTTGAAATTTTCCACCAGCGCTAGGAAGAAGGGGATGATGGGAATAAGCGCGCGAAAGTGTGTGAGAGAGAGAGAACGAGACCGAGTGAGAGTGGTTCGAAAGTCCTGTCGTTGGAAACTCGTCGATTCATCGACGGATCCTTGATTAGTAATACAAGACGCGTCTCCTTGTTTCGTTTCGACCCACGGTTAATGATTTCGAAAAGGCACGTTCTTCGGTTCTCGAACGGCCCTCCGTAGATCTAGGATTCTCGATGAATTAACGCGCGGAACAGCGACATCTTCAGCGTCATTTACACATACAGAATTAAAAATGGAACATACACGTACACGTGCACACATGCATACACAACTATCAATGTTTGGAATGTTGGGATTTGTTTAAATAAATAATTAAAGCATTTAAAGCGTACGCATTGGTGCCTGGATTGCAACCCTTCTTCCGTGAGATCCTATTGCCGGTGGTTGTTTCTGTTCAGGGGTTTCTTTGCCCTTTAATACCGTCCTGTCGCAAACGCGCAACGTTACGTTCCTGAATCGTTACTTGATTTTTGGTGCAGTTTAGTAATTGATTCGCCTGATTTTAGAGGTTTTATTTGATTCGTCTCATTTAATTCTACAGTTTCGGCGATCGCCCTTTGCTTGCAACCCCTTCGGACGCAGCGTCGGAGGCTTCTACGTTATTCATCGTTCAGCAGAATATGTAAGTGGGAATTTTATTTATTGCAACTAAATCGTATGATTCTGTGGGAGTATTATTAAATTTAAAATTTGGATAATAGGTACGAAACATATTTCGTGATTAGTCGATGCCTGTCGAAATTGAAAGTATGAAATGTTGTGTGACCCACAGATAACGTGTTAATAATTCATTATAATCGATTTTGGCGGAACTTCTTTCGTGTTTATTGACCTGTCACTTTGATTCTAGATTCTCTCCTTTTTTATTTTCAACTGTATGATACCTATCTGCTTAATAGAAATCTGAAATGTATTCTTTTCATCGTCCGCGAGGACGAAAAATATTATACCAGCTGTAGGGAGAAAAGTGTTCCTTAGATTTTTGGCTGCTCATTTTTCCTTCGCTAAATCGCCCGCCGTTCGTATGAGGAATGTGATCTCGATAACGTTACGTCACAGAATGGGAACGGTGAGTTCGGGGCGAATTTCTTACATTCTACAGCGAGAGCCGCGATGGAAAGTACTTTAAGCAGATATATCAGCTTAAAGTAAGATATCACTCTTGCAAGGATCAGCAGTTACACGTAGAAGCTGCATATCATCCCCGATGATGGATACCGCAGCAGTTACACTCGCTGTAGGCACTTTTATGCGCGACAAATGGATACATTCAGCATTTTCTGGGCAAAATTGTTATGTACAAGGAACCCCTGTACCATAGGGAGCTTCTAAGAGTTTCCAGAGTTCAACAAATTCAAATATTATTTATTCCCAGCAGTTACTCAAGATTTACTCTCCATCGCGCGTGTAGATTGCTACAGTTCCTTCTAAAAAAACATTTCGAAATCGTTCCCCCTTAATTCATCTTTCACTTCCAAAGCTTCTAGAAAATAGAATGATTTCCATTGAAAAAACTACCATCTAAAGCAGGGGTGCACAGGGAGCTGTTTTTGGCGCCTAGCTGCGAGCAACCCACCTGTCCCGTTGCTAAGGTTAGAATCGGTGAGGAGAACTGCAGTAGTGTACGTGCATTTGGTATGACTTGAACCCAGCCGTATATGTATACTTACGCTACGACGCACGTACACTCTTAGAGCATATACTATGGAGGTCTCATTGAAAGCTTGAAACTGTCGGCAACATGGTGCGAGAGAGAAAGACATGTGCGAGCGAGAGAAGTATATGTCCTATTCGACCGTAAAGCGCAAGCGCCGATATCGTGCGAGAGAGAAACACATCGTGCGACCTGGTGCGAGAGAGTGAAGTATAGATTCTCTCGCTCGCAAGATGTGTTTCTCTCTCGCACAATATCGGCGCTTGCGCTTTACGGTCGAATAGGACATATACTTCTCTCGCTCGCACCAGTGGCACATGTCTTTCTCTCTCGCGTGATGTTGCCGACAGTTTCGAGGCAGTCACTCTAATAGCGAATTCGGTATCTCGCACTGACTCCGTGCTAGTGCCAGAAAACGACCCTGATTGGTTATTCTGACCGAGACGAAGATAGCTCTATGAGAATCAACCAATCCAAGTCATTCTCTGGCACCAGCACAGAGTGAGTGCGAGATACCGAATTGGCTATAAGGCAATGATACCTCCATGTATATATGCTCTAAGCGTACACTACTGCAGTTCTCCTCACCGATTCTAACCTTAGAAACGGGACAGGCGGGTTGCTCGCAGCTAGGCGCTAAAACGGCTCCCTGTGCACCTCTGATCTAAAGATAACCAATACAAAATTCCCTTATACCTACACTTCTCCCTGCATCATCTCACAACAGGTCTAAAAAAATGCTAAAAAATCCATTTACCACTAATCTAACCACGAATATTCAAGTAGCTTGAAGTTCGGACCGAGCCGAGACTCGGTTTCCGAGCCGAGCCGAGTACCCGTAAAAACCGAGTAGCTCGAAAGAAACGATCGGCTCGATAAAACCGAGTAGCTCGAATTTTTTCGAGCGGCTCGAAAGAACCGGGCAACCCAAATGAACCGAGAAGCTCGAATTTTTTCGAGCGGCTCGAATATACTTGGAGCCTTAGAGCAGATCGAAATTTTCGAGCAGACCGCCTGTGTCGACTAGCTTGAAGCTTGAAGCTTGAACGTTTCGGGCAATACGAATGTTTCGAAAATTTTAGGTTACGTTTGTCTACTGGAATGTAAATAATGGTTCTCAATAGGTAATGTGAATTATTAAAATGTAAGCTGTAAATGGAAATATTCTGTAACTTTTGAAAATAAGTACTAAATTCAAATCTTTCTTTTTTTCATCTTTTTCGTGTATTTATAAATGTATTCATACACTTCTCTTTATGTTATCTTTCTTTTCTTCTAACTTTTTTCTTTTTTCTTACTTTTTTACCTTCTTCGTATGGGTTTTACTTCTGCCGCGCCATTGTTAACACAGGGCGTTACCCGCTCATAAATAAATAAATGAATAAATAATTAAATAAATATAAATAAGCGTAATTACAAAGAAACGTGAAGTACTTGTAAACATTTGAGTATGTAATTAATGCAAGATCGCAATACTAATCTGCTTGGAACAAAAAGAACGTATGAAATCACGACAGATAATAAGCATAGAATAATTATGTTTTAATAATATGTATAGTATTTACAGTATTTTACTCAATTGAATTGTACAGTATTATTTTTCTAAATTTGCGCTTAAAAAACATATTTGTTCCGCCGGAGAAAGCGTTCAAATATGTTTTTTAAGCGCAAATTTAGAAAAATAATACTGTACAATTCAATTGAGTAAAATACTGTAAATACTATACATATTATTAAAACATTATAATTACGCTTATTTATATTTATTTAATTATTTATTCATTTATTTATTTATGAGCGGGTAACGCCCTGTGTTAACAATGGCGCGACAGAAGTAAAATCCATACGAAGAAGGTAAAAAAGTAAGAAAAAAATAAAAAGTTAGAAGAGAAGAAAGATAACATAAAGAGAAGTGTATGAATACATTTATAAATACACGAAAAAGATGAAAAAAGAAAGATTTGAATTTAGTACTTATTTTCAAAAGTTACAGAATATTTCCATTTACAGCTTACATTTTAATAATTCACATTACCTATTGAGAACCATTATTTACATTCCAGTAGACAAACGTAACCTAAAATTTTCGAAACATTCGTATTGCCCGAAACGTTCAAGCTTCAAGCTTCAAGCTACTCGACACAGTTGGTCTGCTCGTAAATTTCGATCTGCTCCAAGTATATTCGAGCCGCTCGAAAAAATTCGAGCTTCTCGGTTCTTTCGGGCCGCTCGAAAAAATTCGAGCTACTCGGTTTTACCGAGCCGCTCGGTTCTTTCGAGCCACTCGGTTTTTACGGGTACTCGGCTCGGCTGGGCTCGAAGAACCGAGCCTAGCTCGGCTCGCTTTTTTCGAGTACTCGAACAGCCTTACCATCTATGCCTCTCACGCACAAACGCAAAGAAGTCTAAAAAGGGGAGAGCCGCCAAACTCCTTCAATTCACCTCTCGATGAACTATACTTACACAGTGGAGTTCCATTCTTGTCTCTCGTCCGCTCATACTAGAGAATTTTCTGGAAACTTCTGCTTCAACCTTCGCAAGCGCTACACCCTCCCAGTCTCGGCAGCTCCAGTCATCGGTGGCATTATTCGCATTAGCGGCGCAAAACCGACGAGCCCTGAATTATCGCATGACGCGTGGGTTCCTGCTACCCACGCAGCACATCCTGCCTCCGTCTGCGCGTAAAGTGACGCCAGCTCCCAAAGGGAATCACAAATAACAACCGAAGAGGGCGGGGAGGGGGTGAGAGGGTGTGTTGGAATACCGTGTACGAGGTGTAAAAGGCGCGCAAAACGGGGCGCGGAGGATCCTATCCCGAGGCGGTGCCCCGCTTCCCCGAGGAGAGCACGCTCTGTTTCGATCACAGGGAAGCGGAGCATCCCTTGTTGAGGATCTGCCACCGTCGGCGATGCCAGCTGCCGTGAAGACCACGGAGACACTGGATGTTTTAGGGTAATGGAAATCCCGGTCCCCTCGCGGCTCCTCGAGAACGAGCAATCTCGAGGATCGCTTCTGGCTGAGCTATATACCGCACCTCCTTGGCCTGCCAAAGTGGCACGTGCGACAAACTTGTGTACGTGCGGACGTACGGGAGCGCGCGCGCGCACCCCCTGCCCCGTATTCCTCCATCTACGGGGTGTGTCAAGGATCAGATTCATCTGTCACGTTCAATGCCCGAGCGAGGGAGCTCGAGCTATGCATAGGGGTGGGTTTGATGAGGGAATAGGGTAGTTCGTCGAAATGCGATGGATTTTGTTGATGCGCGCTCAGATGGGTGGCATGGTGTCTGTAATTTGAAATCAGCTAATGCGGAGTGGTTAGGAAAGCGTAGCATTAGTCTGCGAACAAGTGGTTCTAGTAGAGACCTAGTACACCTTGTAATGCAAGTATGCTCAGCTTCTGGTAATATTTGAAAGCAAGTGGCTGGATTTGAGACGATGCGATGAACTGGCACTAAGAGGTTCAGTCGTGGAATTTAGAACAGCATTGACATCGCCAGGGGCGGATTTTGAGATTTGGCGCCCCTAAGATAATAAGCGTCTGCCGCCCTTTCCACGAAATATCATCAAATGTTTTAATTGAAAGGAGTCGAGACAATTTCAAAATTAATTCGATATGGCTACTCACATGTAAGTTTTTGCTAATTTCTTACATGAAAAAATGTGAATTGTTTTTAAAGCTGTATGAAACTCTGTGTTTAAACATTTCCCAGTTTCTTTCGCTCAAGATTTGTCGCTCCCTAAATTCGCACCCCCCAAAATTTGTCGCTCCCTAAATTTGCACCCCCCAAAATTTTCCGCTCCCCAAATTTTGTTGCTCCCCAAATTTGCCGCTCCACAAAATTTGCCGCCGTAGGTTGCAGCCTACTTTGCCCATGCACAAATCCGCCCCTGGAGATCACCAGCGCCTATATGAATCATGTGTCTACATCTAACGCTCGAATAAATAAATAATTCAAGTACTACGCGTCTCGCGACAGTCACGCAAAGAAACGCGGATGAAACGGGCGTCGCTGAATCTGAAGAAATAAGAAGAGCCACGGGGGCGAAGGTAGCGAGGATCGTGTATCAAGATAGTTGAGCACGTAGCCAGGTAGCGACGTTGGAAGAAAAAGAATAACGTATGTACGTCCGCGGCTTCCATCTGGCAGGCCTTCCGCGTTCCATCGCCCTCCCTTCTGGCTCGTCGTCCTCGTATCGGCGTCTCGTGGTCTTCCTCGCGTAGGGTGGCCGAAGCTCGAGCTTTAATGGGGTGCTTCCCGCCTCTTGAGGGCCGAGCCAACGAGATCCGCCGCGGGCTGAAGTATAATTAGTCATGCCATACAGTCCATGGCATAGACCGAGTGTACCGGCAGATATGTATATACCCCGGCTATATTGCTGCTATAACACCGGTGACTCGAATGTAAATGAGGGCAGCGTGTGCTGGCTGGAAACGTTGCCCCGTGCAGCGACCCTGGGTCTATAGGAGCCGCCATGGCGAAGAACAGGGCTCTATTACGCTTGCAGGCCAGTTGAATAGAGTCGTGTGATTTCACATGGAATCAAATCCACGATGAATGAGGAAAGCTGCGGAGAAGCGTTCGGAAGTGGACGTTATTTTGTTTCACCAAGGGAACATGGCGACCCAGAGGACAGCTGTGCTGGGTGGATGTGTGATTGCGTTTGTGAATGTGATAATTGGAGGAGGAAGAAGGGAGAGATTCTTGTGTAATTTGTGTTGTGGGAAGTGTGTGATGGTATTCTTCTCGAGTATTATTTAGCTACGGGGTATAATATTTTTTATTTTTAGCTTATAAAGTATTTAGAAGGGGACGGAGTAGTTAAAAAAAATTCTTAGCAAGCACCTAGGGGCTGAGAGGAACCTACCTACCAAATTTCGTGGTCATAGGATCAGTGGTTCCAGAGAAATCGTGGTGAGTCGATCAGTGAGTCAGTGGACTCAATAGTGAATCGTGAATCAATTTGGATTAATTTTCTCAGTTCGTCCGAAGTGGGTAATCTCTAATCATATGTTTCTGTAGAAAGTGTTAATTGTCGCCTAGAGCTTGAAATTTTTCTCACCTTCCTCCATTTTGAGATGTACTGTTGTATCCCAGAGCATTCATTTCTGTTCCTTTGCTTTATTTCGATTCGAGAGCCGCGGGTGCAGTTGCGCGTTTACAAAATCCAAAGCAGGATTCTCGAGTTTTACCGGGGCTGACTGATGACCTCGTTTGTACTAATTAATTGCTGACGTTAAGTAGCGTTGCAAGATAAACGACGAATAAACGGCTCGCGTGTTGGTGATAAAGCGCTTTCGATTAGGAATGCCTTTCATTATCGACACACGAATACCATTACCCTCGAAAAACTACGAACAATGCTGCGAAATGTCGTTTCTCGGTGAAATATTGCCCTAGCACGAATATTATCAATCAGAGTCAAAAATTTCCGCTAATTCAACGTGACAAAACATTTTACCGAATTTGCAAAACCTTCTGTTTCGCACCAGGGAAATTCGCGTGAAACTTGCAGTGATTAAATAGCACGGGGTATCTGAAAAATATTTCGGTATTTTATTTATCACGCTAGAATGAATTGAGTACCATGTGAATTAGCACAACATTCGAAATTAAAATGCATGAAACCCATATCGTCACGATTGAATTCTACCTTCAGAGATTGAAATTGTATAAACGTTTTTCGTAAAAGGAATTCCCAGGTTTCGATCCACTTACAACATTATCATCGTGTAAATTAGATTTTACATTTTATTTTATATCCCCTGCTGTGGCCGTTGCTGTAAAAGTGTACGAGAATTCTGAGGATTCCAGTTTTCATCGGAATCCAGCTCAAATAATTAAGGAAATAATTAGTGGGAACGTGTTGCGAACACGAGTATCGCTTCACGCGCGAAACGGAAGTCCACCTTTTTCCTCGCAAAGTGCTCGCGACTCCCTACGTGCATCGATTAGAATGGATCGAGGTTTGGATCGTTAATATCAATCAGTAATCGTGTTGGCGTTTGCCGTAAGGTAATAATGCGTTTCACTGAACGGAATGAATCGTTCCATCAGATAATGGCAACAAACTGCTTCTACTGCTCGTTTTCATAAGTGTAAAACGAAGCTCGATCTCAGGAAAATTAAAACGTCGTATCTTGCCATTAATAGTAACGAAACAAACAATATTGCATGCCTCTTATAAATGAAGGGTAAGGGGAGAAACAGGGAACGTCCATTTTTGTCCCCAGAACTGTCGAGTCATTTGTAAAATTTAAATACTTCCGTAGGATAACGTTAAAGATTTGATATACTGGTTAAAAGCAGGAAATGTCCACTTCGCAGTAGAAGAAAATACGGAATGTCCCCACAATTTGCCTAAGCACAAGCTTCCCTAGTAGCATTTTTGGTTGGCATACAGTTGGGCCACGTACATAATATTAGTTGGCCAACAGTTAGATTTGGCACTTTTTTTTCAGGTTGGGCCAACAACAGATGGCCAAGGTAGGCTTTCCTACTGTTGCCCAACCATTTATAGGGCCTACCGTACTACATGTAATAGTAATCCAACGGTAGGCAAACGGTTGGATTTTGAATTATACTTATTAAGGTAAATGTCCCAGTCCTTAAACATGGCCCAATAATTAAAAATTGAGAAGAAATTTTATTAATAATAATAGTTTTACTAATTTGCAACGTTCAAACTGTTCGAAATATAATTGCAAAATGTATTAGCTTTATATAGATACAATTATAAGCTTACATAACTGAATAGTTATATCATACAAAAATATTATTGTACAGTAAAGCTTCAACAGTTTCAATCTCACTTCTTACCTAATGGGATCAAGCAAGCGAGAGAATATTTTTGTTAAGGTTGTAATTAATTATTACTTTATAATTTTTTAAATTAAACAGTTGTTTTGGATTTATTATACATTGAAGAATTTAAAATTAATTGGATCTTTTAATAATTTTTTGTTTTTAATATTGAAATTGTTGCGTTTATCCACTAGTACACGGTAACATGACACGTACCAATCATTAAACGTGTGTTCAATGGTTGTTTAACCGCGGTGTTACAGACGTCAGTGTTCAGTAGTTATACAATTATAAATATTTATTGTACCAAAGTAAGTATTTTTTGTATCCTATATATTTACGTTAATAATAACTAGACAAAAATATAATACTGTTTAAGAATTATTAGGATAATTAATCTTATACTCGTTATAATATTAACATAACCTAAACTTTTATAATATACTTTTAATCATTTTTTAACTTTCCAGACATAAAGTCATGCCGAAGGTAAAAAATATAAAGAAGAAGAACTACAGTCAGTTGATTTCTTTTCATTAACTGATAGAAATAGTTCAATTAAATACATATTCAATAATTGGGACACTGTTGATTAATGACTGGGACACGCTATGAATTTTATTTAATTACTGGGCCATATGAACAGTTTCATGTTTTAATTAATTTAAAACGTTTGCTTTAACAAATGTAGATTCTTGTTACGTTATGTGAAAGTAGAAATTTTACGCTTTCGAATAATTATATTTAGTTATAATTTTATACTATTTAAATATAAAAAAAATTGCAATCATCTCAACTGCTTCCTTAACTGTTTCGCCATTGGGACATTTACCTTATTTATAGGTAACGAGAAAATGTTAGAATTTCAACTGGCAAAATTAAAAAGTTAGGTGGACTCATTTTAAACTAGTTCTCTTCGTATATGCTCTAAGATCCAGTATAACCGTAGCCTTAAACAATGTACAAAATGACGGACGGGACCATTTCGCTCGCGAGGCGGCTTGCGTCCTGTGACTGTCGACGTCAACCGTTCCACTCAACCCTCTCTTCCCCCAGGCAGTCTTCATAAAAAGTGTAGCCAATGTGGGTTCAAAATTCTTTCAATTACTTTGGGATATGATTTTATTTTCATCCGAACCTATATATTTGTTTTTATTATCTTTAACTAAATGTATTTCCGTAGGGCATTATTAGTTGGCCCAGAATTGGTTATTCGTAGACAAATCACCGGAAGATGAGTGCAATATTAAACAGTTGGCCCAATAGACGGGGTTTGTAGGCGAAACTACTAACCACCTCCCAATTGATTCCCAACCGTAGGCAAATTGTCGGGATGCAAATGCAACATTCAACGGTTGGGCCCTGTAAAGAAGGTTTGTAGGCGAAACTACTAACCACCTCCCAACTGATTCCCAACTGATTCCCAAGTGTTGGCTACCGTTGGCCAACAAAAATGCTACTAGGGTTCTGTCGTCAAGGTAAAAGAAGAAAATTACATAAGAAACTTAAATTCATTGAACCTTGTTTCTTTACCGATGGACTAAAGTATTAAAATTTAATTTCCTCGATAAAGCTGTTTTTTTTTACATTTTCTGTTTTTTCCTCTATCCTCTTAGTTTATTAATATTTGAGAAAGTATTCAAATTGGCGCACAGAAGTGAGGGAAAGCGTTCTACTTTCTCTGTTATCTACCGTATCTGTAACGAGTGATCAAATACGTCTGAGCGTTAGCTTGTCTGCTAAAGTGTTACTCGTAAGAGACCAGCGCGTTCTGTCTCGAATATTCTTTCTCCTTTGAAAGGACGAATCGCGATACAGTGATTTTCATCGGAATTCACGCTTGTTTCGCTTCCGTTAAGAAAGGAAAATCGGAAAGGCGGGTTTGAAAAAGGCAGCAACGCGGAGAAAAGCGTTCCCGCGAAAGTATTTGTTTCACATACAGACGCACGTCGGTTGAAGTATTTGACGGCCGTTTACGAGCAACATACTGCGAGTGCAGCGATAACACCCCCGCTATGGATATCACCCCATTTTATGATCGTATGAAAGGCATTTTTGAAATAAAATCCTCGCGCTTTACGACCGCTAAAGACTACATTGTGATTTTTATGCGCTCGCTTCGTTTGACAGTCCTTCGGATGGAATTTCGTTCCCTTGGTAACGAACGGGGGCGGGGGTGAATTAAAAGGGGGAGGTTTCGAGGTGTTTGAACTTTGAAGGGACTATCGACGAGGTACATTACAATTTTCAATTTAATCTTGTGCTTTCTTTTGTGAAAAAGATATGTCAACTTGTTTTTAATTTTTGTTATTGAGGTCCCGTGTTTCCTTAAATGGTTTTAGAACATTTCGTCCGTGTTGGAAAGTTGATTGTCTCCGGAATTTTGAGAATGCCTAGTGAACGTTTGTCTATAGTTACGTTTAACGGCGACTCGAATGTGCGAAACGGTTTGCAAACGAATGTCGGCGAGGTTTGTTGCTCGTACTTCAGCAGCTTGGGTATATATTTCCTTGAAAGTAGCTCCCTTTTCTTTATGAACTGTCGAGGGGGAGCGAGAGGAAGCGAGAGGGAGCTGAGAAGCTATAACGTTCCGCTAAGATCGTACCCTCCTTTAACGATGGTGTAAAAAACACTTTTGACACGAACTTTTTATACCTTACGATTATGAGGCAGTAGAATATTGTACGCGGAAGTTCATTTTATTTAAGGTTTTAAGGAAACTTAAAGTCCACTTCTCGACAGGGGGTTGTCGCGCGTGGAAACGAAAGGGTGAAGGGAAGTTGGATTGGTTCTTAAAAGAATTAGGCGCTGTTAGAGTGGCCTGAAGATAATTGAATTTGGAAAGGGTTTCAATCTTTTTGAAGAATACATTCGGCCCCTTAGAAATTTATTACTAAGAACAGAATATTATCTAAACAATTATCGATATTATGAAATATAATAGGTAAGTAGGTACTAGGGATTGCAAGTTTACTTTAATTCGGTAAAATTTTCAATCAAAACCGGTTTACCGATAATTTACCGGTATTTTTTAAAGTATTGAAAATATAAGAGTAAACATTACAAAAAAAAACTTTTTTGAACTCTAATCGAGAATTATAATAAATATATGCAAATAAAACTATTCTGAACATAAAATATAAAATGAGATAACACAAAATAGATATATTTGTGTAACTATTGACAATACTTATTAATATGGATCTTCGCCACGAAAACAATGAAAAGAATCTTACCTTACATACATAATTAAATATTTTTTTTAACAAATAAGCACGCAAAAAACATAATTTGTCTAAACTTTGGTCTCCTGATCGCGATCTAATTTTTGTACAAAATAATCCAGCCACGGATAAAGCACTCAGATCCTACGCTTGTTGGTCGGATAGTCATTAAGAAATCATACGCCATTTGTACCTATATATTTTCTCCTTACTTTTTCTACTTGAAAATACGTCCATTTTTTTGATGACTTGATTTAGATTTTTATAGTTCTCTTTTGGTTTAGAGTTGATTCTTCATGAGATACTTCGGTTTTCGTATTTATTAGTAATTGAAGTTTTTTTCACTGATAACGATGTAGACCCAAATAACGAACGCATATATGCGCTATATTGATATACGTAATTTATCGAATTACCGGTAAAAATTTGAAGAATTACCGGTAAAAATTTGAAGAATTACCGGTAAACATTTGAAGAATTACCGGTAAATATTTGAAGAATTACCGATAAAAATTTGAAGAATTACCGGTAAAAATTTGAAGGTACTTCTCGCGATTTACCGGGAAACCGGTAAACCGGGTTACCGGTATTGCCATCCCTAGTTATAGGTACGTCTATCGTGGGCATTTGCAAAAAGACTTAAAGTCCCCTTAAATATGCAATATTATGCCAATAAATAATTTTTATGTTTTAAAAAGAAGATACTGGTTTCCTTTTCGCTCCAGTGCCAGTGACGCACTCATAGAGGGGGGCAAGGGGCCCTAGCAACCCCCACAGAAGAAGCTTTGTGAAAAGAAACAAAACTGGATTTTATTCTTTAAATAAATTTTCATAATCACCTAATGAATTTTATTGAATTGGCATTAAAAATACTTTTATCCGTTCAACTCGGCTTCCCTGAAAATTCAACTCCCGAGTGCGTCACCGACTAGTGCAGTACCATAATTAAAATAATTACTGACAAAACCAGAGACTTCAGAATTAAATTGCCCATACATATATTCTCATGAAATATTTCTTCCCACCGCGACCGATTTGATAATAATTTTAATTCGAAAAGTATCCTTGTATCAGACTGTCACGCTGCTCCGCTCTGTGTGCAAGTCGTATTTTGGATACGATAGGTGGGGTTTCGATAACGCTGAGAAAATACCCATGAAAGTTTATGCGGGCGGGGTGGTGGTCGGTATCGATACCTGAAACACGTTTAATTCGTAAATTGTGGTTTCCTGTCGGTCGATTTTGCAATTCAGGACAGTTATGCTTGGTGGATCGATTGTACAGCCGGCCATTAGTAGCGCAGTTGGGGAATAATTAGATAATACGTATACATACCTCATATTACAGGACATTAACGGATTTACGTTCCGTTACGGGGGTTGGGAGCCTAAATAATGGTACACCATTATCCTTGCAAGATCCAACCCAGACCTTTCATCAGCCACCACTCTCAGACACTTCCCCAAAATGCACCTGAATCAGTACAATTCAAGGGTAAATACAATAAAATTACACTCATGGCGAACTTTAGTGCAACCGAAGCACATCTTCATTTTTATTCTTTTCTCTTAAATTTCCAAGTTTGACGTCATTATTAACACTTCATCAGGAATTCACGATTCCCATGTTCGATCACGCGTGAGTCTAAAAATTAAATCTCTTTTAATATTCATCATCGATGAAACTATATCATTGAAAGATTTCTGTTGCATTTACAAGATGTAGTTTGGAAGGTGTTCAAGAATTAATGCATAGTTAAGTTAGTAAGTTACAGTTAGTCGCAACGCATACCCCTGCGAAACTATCAATTATAAATTTCTGGTTGCTCGCCACCGTGCATTCGTGATGATGTAACGATTCTTCTGGGTCGACGAAATAACTAGGTAATCGCAAAGTGCTTGGTGAACGCGAAGGAGGCTCATTGGCGGTGCTTGGGCGATTCGATAAAAGCTGAGGGTATAAACCACGCCCGTCGTTAGCGCTAACAAAGTGGATTAACGCGGCCAGTGGGGCTCGGCCTGCTCCATTCACCCTGCTTCATCCCCTACGAAGCTTCGCTATGTCTTTAAGCCTTCATTCTACATTAACACGTGGCTGGACAAACTTCTTCAAACGTTGTCTTCAACCTTCCACCCTCCCCATTCAATTTACCCTATCTAACGAAGTGTGAACAGTAGCCAGTGAGTCTTCCTCGTCTATGAGAGATCAAAATTCACGTGTTCATCGTGTGGACGAACAACGCATTTGCAAAACCCGATCACCAAATAATTACACTTCTGTACTACCCCCGTCTGTCCGCTTGTAGGATGCCAAAGTACAGAGGTGGTGAAATGAAATTTTAAAACTCACATTTTCATATGTCGTCGTGACTAAATAAGTTAATACCAAGCTCGAAGTATTATATTGGTATCACCGGAAATCCCCAATGTATGTTACAAATTTTAATATGTATTTATTTAATATTGAGCGAACAAACGGAAGTTGCAAGTCAATACAGAGATTACCAGGTACGCGATAATGAAACTTCTGCAAAAATCGTTTCGAATACAACTATCGTTGTATCACATAAAAATAAAAAAATTCGTCGATACCAATCGTTATTTTTTCCGATCGACAGTTGAGTCAGTAACCGATCCCATCAATTATACAACTACATCTGTCCAGAAACAGTGTCTGCCATCGATTAAACAACTGCATATGCCCAGAAACAGTTTCTGCCGTCGATTGCGATAAAATGGAAAAATCGCGGTGGGGAGCCAGAGACTTCAGCGCTTCCGTCTATTTTGCACGGTGAATGACAGGGGCTCGATCGAGCCGGACCGACGTCGATATTTCCCGGCGATTTATATCACGCGAAAATGAAAATCCTCTTTTTGGTTACGTTCTTTCATAGGCCGTCGAGCCGAATTCCGCGATGGCCATTTATCGCTCGGCGCACGTCGAACCTGGGTCCCAAGCATGGGAGAAAATGAGTGATTACTGGGAATATATCAGGTGTGGGGGGGGGGGGGGGGGGGCGAGTGTCTCCGGAATGGAACGTTTCATTCGTCAACCGTGGACAATATTGTTCTCAATCCGAAGCACTCGTGCGCTCCCTTTTCCCACATCCAGCAATGGAACCTGAAATACGACCGTGGCCGCCTCTTTTACAGTGGCGGTCAAAAGGAAATTTAAAACCCGCATTTTTACATGTCTGCATAACGGATTTAATACTAGACTCTGCGTATTATTTATTTAAATGCACGGATAGAATAGCCATTTGGTATACGTAAAAATGATAAATTAACACTGCTGCTTCAAGGCATGGATGATGGATGTTTTAGAATTTTGAAATGAGTTAGCAAAAAAGGCAGTTATTTTATTCTGAGCAGCTTCCCAATCTTTGAATGAAGTACCTCCTTTCTGGTACTATTCACAGTTTAATCTTTCCTTTTACCACTGCTGTAGGTACTTACGTTGTTTCTTTAAAACATGACTGCTTCCGGAGGAAATTCGGAGATTTGGAATCGAAAATGGTGAAGCTATAGAAAGTTGCGTCTTAATTAATTTTTTTGTTAAGCATTTCAATTTTTGCAGGAGGGAAGAATATGCTGCGGTGATGAAAGAATAAATTAAAGTTCTCAGATTGAAGTTTACATTTCATTTTAATATTCGTTTGCTAATTTCCTCTTGAATGTTAATCGTGAAGAATGGAGCCAGGTAGATGAGGAAGGGGTACATAATCTGTCCATTGGGAAAGGGACCTCCTCCTTTTTCAAATTCCCTCCCGAGAGGATGCTCCTGGAAGATAGTCCTCGCGATCGATTTTAGTTTACCACAGAATTCACGAGTCATCGGTGCTGATAAAACTCCCAACAACTTATCCGTTTCACGAGGAATCGCTGCTCGTCTCCGTTCTTACCCCATTTCCCTTCGTTCCTTTTTATCCACCCACGTTGGAAAACAATACTTAAATTCACTCACTTGCCAGCACCTAAACCTTAAGGGGTAACACCACTCTAGAGGCAGAAAAAAAGACCTAAATTTGACAATTTATTTTGGGAGTATGACAAACGGAATAGAATTTCTTTTCAGAGGGTTTATTTAACACATATTGAAGTACGAAAAACAATTTTTTTATTGTCAGTTTCATACAAAATGGCGGCGACAGAGTCCGTCGTCGAAACCACTTCTTTCAAACTGGGAGGACGGATTTCTCGGAGACTATTGCATGGATCGATTTGAAATTTTTACAGTAGCTTCACAACAATATTCTCTTTGGAAGTACGTAGCCGTTTTTTGATTGAATGTAAACTCTTTTTTTTATAAACAATTTAATGCTCATGTTTAGGGCAAAAAATCAATTCATTTCTTAAAAAGTGCACCACTTCCACAAAAATTGATTAAAAAAAAACCCTACGTACTTCCAAAGCCAATTGTATATAGATATTAATTTTTTTTTATTTTTTGTTCCCGGACTCATACATGCCGAGAAATCCGTCCTCCCGTGGCGGTGTTTTCAAAAAAGCTGTTTTCGACGACAGGCTCTGTCGCCGCCATTTTGTATGAAAATGACAATAAAAAAATTGTTTTTCGTACTTCAATATGTGTTAAATAAACCCTCTGAAAAGAAATTCTATTCCGTTTGTCATACTCCCAAAATAAATTGTCAAATTTAGGTATTTTTTTCTGCCTCTAGAGTGGTGTTACCCCTTAAATCCATACGCCAACGTCACTAAATAAATTCGCATCTCCAGAAATTAGAAGAAGCCTCCACACTTCAACATCGCGTCTCTGTTAAATAATCAATCGACTCCCACAATTCGAATGAACGAAAGCAGTGTTACCGAGTTACTTTAAACCATCGTCAAAGCCTTTCCCACAAATAGGTGCTTTATTCACTACCCACGTTCAGCAACATCCACGGAAATTTATTCCGATCGAACTCCCTCGTTCCTCTCCCTTGCGGAATGGAGGGCGCTGTCCCCCCCTCTCTCGTTGCCTCCTTTCTTTCCTCCCCGACGATCGAATATCCGAGCGGTGCATCTTCTCGGGCTGACATCACCCTCAGCTATCTCGCCACCGTATCGGGTCGGGCACCGATGGAATTTCGCGAACATCGCCGCGGATCTTATCGGTTTTCCTGGCCGTTGGCAGCGGTACGATTCCCAGAAATTCGCGTCGAACGCAGAATGGCCTGCATCTTCGGCGTACCTGCACCTGTTGAATTAGGACATCGATCCGGGCTCCTTACGAGCGGGCGAATGCCAGCCAAGAAAGGCGGGTCGACTTGCTTCGATTCGGAGCCACTGAATAAAGTGATAAATTTAACGGAATACGAACCACGCGACAGTTTTATCTACTTCTTTCGTTGCTTTTTCCCCCCCGGGGATGATAGAGTTAATAACGATGATATTTTGCGCGCGGGGTGCGGGTCGGAGTGGTATATTAGATTAAGAAACGATTCTCGAGGTGGACGTAAATTTTCTAAAGCTTCCACTTGAATTATGGGAGAATTAAAAGGATTCTGGTACTTTAAGATTACGGTAATTTGCTGGTCACAGTGTATTTTCTTCATTGAGTTCTTTGCCTGGATTGTAGAGTTTGGAGGGGTAGTAATTAATCGCGAGGTGGATGCTGAAAGTTACAAGAGAATGAAGTGTTGCTTTTTCTTTCGCATCTTTGAGAAGCCTTTAATGTGGATGAGCCTTGATGATACATTTCCGCATTTCATGAATATCATATCGTTGTACGTAGGGTAGATGTCCCAATTGCCGTGCCCTGTCCCTATTACCGTGCCTTTATACGTAAAGAAGGTTTAATTGTTTAAAAATGCAACCTACTCGTTTGTAACACATACATTAATAGTTTAACTTAATTAAAAAAAATTCTTTCCTTATTTATGTATGTGAGTTTTTTTGTACGGCTTCTTTAAATATAAAGGCACGGTAATAGGTACAGGGCACGGTAATAGGTACAGGGCACGGTAATAGGTACAGGGCACGGTAATTGGGATATCTACCCTATGGGGGTGGGCGGATAATTCATAAACGCCGCTTAAGGGACAACATACACCTAGGACTAGAAAGCTCAGGGTGAACTTTGACAATTTCTTTTGCACTGAAAATATTTTTTAATTGAAAAATCTTTACGTACATCTTAAAATACATAGTTTAATGTAACAATTGTGCAAGTTTAATTCGAAAACTAAGAGGATTGAATACGCAGTAGCAATTTCCTGACCCGAGTTATCTTTATTCGACGAGTAACGATTGTTATCTTTTATTGGAGCTCGAAATTGTTTATTTAAAATAATTGTTCGCCCATCGCTGAGAAGTAGTTCAATTCATAGAGCAGTTCATGTCTGAGCGAGCGCATCGCGCCAGGAGAAAAGTTGGTGATTGACAAGAGCGAAGCGTACCTACCTATATCGATTGGCGAGTCTGGTTTTAATCTCTGTTAGCGCAAAGAAATATTTCATTGGTCAGGGGGGATCGATACACGCCATACGCCATAAGGCAGCCTAGCGTACGGGGGTCAGGTATGTGAGCATCCGCGTCAGTATAAATCGCGACAGCATGTCGATCGTCCGCGTTCCGGCCCTCGCCTCCCAAGCACAGAAGTGTTTAGCTCGGCTCTCCATTCGCAAGCGGTCGAAATAATGCGTGACGGCTTTCTGTGTTCAGATCTCGGTACTCGTGCTCTGGAAATCCGTGGAGAAACGCAGGGGATCTGCCGCGAATCGCGAGCGTCTCGACTAGGCGAGCTGAAGGAAGGGCATGGTCTTCGTTTGGACAACGGAGAAGTGAGTAAATAACATTTTTGGCCAATAATTGAAGAGTCCTTGTAGCAAACACAGGAAGTGGAAAAATTAAAACAAAAAAATTTTTATCGGAAAATATTCTATGTGGTAATATTCTTGTATGGAATCTGATTTTTGGCACTTACAGGGTTTTCTACTAGGACTCTTCAATTCTCCTTTCGTCAGAAAATACAATTGATTAAGTCTACTTTGAAATACAAAGAAGAATGATAACTAGAATTCTAACTTTAATATCGTGGGTGCTATGTAGATGCTCACAAGTGGATCAATAATTAACGTTAACAAATTGTGGGGAGCGATTCCTGCATGTAGCGTACATTTGGGAATATTAATTAAGGTAAATGTACCAATACCCGGCCGCTGAAGGGGTTTAAGGAATAGCGGCAAAGTTTGTCTCCTAATTTAATTTGTAAAACCATCATGAAATAAAAAAATGTTGTTGAAATGTTGAAGATAACACAATATTATACTACTGGAAACTGAAAAAAAAGTTTATGTATTATAATAGACGTATTTATTAATGAAAATCCGAAAACATGCAGATGTCCCAGTAAGCGGACAACCTAAAACTGCATGTCCCAATACCTGAATTATATCGTCCCAGTAAGCGGACAACCTAAAAATGCATGTCCTGATGTCCCGATATCTGAATTATATCGTCCCAGTAGTCGAACATTTAGACTTGTTTAACAAAATATTAATTTTCTTGCAAGTTTAACCATCTTAAACTAAATTTAAATCTATTTACTATTATAATAATGCATTATTATAATATATAAATAAGAAATGCAGTCAATATTTTCTTAGTAAATGAGTGGCGTTTCTTAACGGAAGCCATAGAAATTTCTCGAAATCGGCTATGCTTACGAAGTGTGTTACAAAATAATTATTTCTATCTAACGATTTCCATTTTTCTATAATAATGATTTTAATTAATATTGCTAAATACTTATGCATTATGGTACTATTTTTTGTTTCTAATTACATTAAAAATTAAGTTTAAAAATAAATAAAATTCGCATTGTTGTTCAGGTACTGGGACATGCCCGGGCACTGGTACATTTACCTTATAACGCTCGGAGGATTATCAGTATATTAATAGATGAAATAATGTGTTGGAATGGTAGTATTTTCTTTTTCATTGTTTTGTATTAATCTGTCGTAATGGGGCATTAGAAATGGAAAGCTATTAATGGCGAGTAGGAAAGAAGGTTTATCGCGTATCTTTCATTTGCTATTTCGGCCGGAAAATTTGAAATTGTATTGGGTTCGGTGTGTCGTAATGTTGACTCTAGATAGCGCGTCGCAGAGGCGCCGAAATTCAAATCGCTCGTTTGCCAGTGTGAAAGCAGCGTCATCGGTCAGAGTTGAATAATGTGAATATTTAACGCGGTCTTAATCAGTAAAGTGCTTCGTTTTTCATGTTTTCGTTTCTATAGCTTTTGATGTCCATCATTTTGTTAATTGTTACAAAGCACGTGTAAATCTAGGAGAAATTAAGATTCGTAATACCTAAATGGAATGCAAATATTCTTTAAAATATTAATCAAGTGTCCAGGGAGGATTGGAATTTTTCTTTTGTATTAAAATATATGTTTCCAATATTATTTCGTAAATATCTTCGATATTCGTTATTATCGTTATTATTTACTTTTTACAAGTTGCTCTTAGTATTTTATTTTCCAAGTGTTCGTTCAGTAAACGTCAGAAATTCTAGTAGGATTCAATCAAATTGCATTCGGAAGGAAGTTTTTTAAAGAAATATTACCGGCTGAGCAATTGTACGGTGGTAGTAGTAGGGTTTCGGTGGATTGTCACGTGATTCGTGTAGAATTTCCAAAGAGACTGGGGAATCTGCACCACGTGCTCGGGCCAGGGTATATCTTACGAGAGCTTACTATCTCAATCGCGTCACGTCTCGAGTTCTAGAAGCGATACTCTCAAGTTCGTGTTATATCGACTACCACTTTGCTTCCAATAAATTCCACTTGCTTCGAACCTTCTCGCCTATCAATGTAACACAAACTCGGTACGTATAGACGAATCGAATTATACAACTCGCATGGAGTTTTGTTTTCACCATATTTTCACTCGTTCGTTATCTCTTCAGGTCCATTCTTCACTGACAACTTGCATTCTTATTTCTATGTAACAAATACGATTTGTAAGATTTCACGGTGGACCCAAATTCTGTGGCATAATTACTCGAGGAAAATGAATGAATCGTGCTCCTTGTTGATCATCATCTGTTACTCAAAAAGGGGTGCAAATTATTGTATTAATTATTACAGAAGAAGGCAGTCAGGTAAAGGTACCAGTAGTTGACTAGTTAAGAGAAATCCTTCACGTAAACAATGGTAACTACTTGCTCTGTCAATAAATAGTGAGAGCTAGTGCCTAAAGATAGTCTTTAAGTTTTCTAAATTATGTAATGAGAACGATTGTTTAAAAAAGTTACGTTATAAAAATTTCAGAATTATTTTCCAAAATCCAGTAACTGCTTCAGAAGTTGACCATCCTTGAAAATGACGTTGCATTTGTCCAATATTAAACACTATGAGAGTTTAACAAGTAAATAGTTCCGTCATAAAGTGTGAATAGCGTATACCTGTTCGTAACAAAATCGTTAAGAAAGTAACGAGGAGTAGGGTAAAGGCAGGTAATATGGAACAGCACGTAATATGGAACTTCGTAAAATTTCGATAAAGAAATAACGAACTCTTCAGGTAATCGTTTATACTAGATCCCTAGACACAATAGACGACGATACTGAGAATTGAGCATCAGTCGGGCATCTATCGTTGAAAGAGAAACGTTTATAATTTTCGTGGGGTGTAAAAGTTTCTGAAAAGTGCATCAAACAGTTAAATATTGTAATGAAGGTATGTTACAAAGTATTATTTTGATATAATTTATCATTAAATATGTGTGTTCTTGATTATTCAGCAATAGTTTACCAATAAAGTTACTTTGTTCTTAGTATAATTCTTAATTACTTGTCGGAACATGTGTGTACGTAATATGGAACATACCGAGTAATATGTATAGGTGAAGTTGATAATGACGATGACGACGATGATGCGGAATGCTTATTTTGCGATGGTAATTATAAAACTAATGACAATGAAAAGTAGGACCCAATGTATTCGCTGCTTTCAGTGGGCACACGAAGAATGTGGGGCTTCCGACGTATTATTCACGTGCCCAACGTGTAGGACACGCAGAAAGCGGGAATAAATTCCAAAAATGATGTGTATTTATTTATTTGTATCTTCTACTTAATAAATCTGCAGTTTTAGTAAAAAAAGTAAAGATTTTTGGGTTTTCTTTACAAATTTCCTAAGTGTTCCATATTAGGACCCATTTTTTCGAACTGCCGATTTTCACTCTTTTTAGTTTTTTTACTATAATTGGTTACTATAAATATGGTTACGCATTAATTCCTTCGTCCCCTCATGTCAGTTTTATTAAAAAAAACGAATTCCCCTACTTTTGACAAGCTTTTGAAATCAGATGTTCCATATTACCTGCCTTTACCCTATATGAATACTAGGGTGGTCGCAAGACATAGGGGGAATTTTTTTTTTCGTCGTATCTTCGACGGCAACCCCCAAAAAGTTGCCAATTGATGTAAAAATGAGATTGTCAAAGTTTCAGCTCGATCGGATAACGCTAAGACTTGCCTCATCAGCCCTAAAGTATTAAAAAACAGCTATTTTTCTAAAAAAATCGGGGTTTTTTCGCTATAAAATTAGAACGGTTTTTGCTAGGGACGTTTTTTTTCTCTGGTTTTGTAGAGAATGTTCCTGGCTTCAATTTTCATTCCCACAACTTGTTTGACAAACGTACAGATCGGAAGATATTGGGCTTTGTCGTGGGCCGGACCCGGAAAATCGACTTTTTCAAGAAAATGTAAAAATTCGCTTAAGTTGATAATTTTTTTTTTTAATGTTTTTCAAATACTTTTTAGTTATTTAGCATCAAAGAGTTCAAGTAAGATACTTTTAAAAAATAGATTTTCAATGAGGTAGGTGAATAGAAGGAGTGGGATAGAGGGGGGAGATGAAAGAAAATATTGACATACGAATCAATTATGTATTATAATCAAACTATAGTGAAACTTGTCTATCGGATGGCAACTTACTGCCAGTAATTTGATGGGATATATATCCAATCAGAAAAATCTTGTCTTTCTGCCTGGAACTTACACCACTTGTAGATGTAGAGGACGAAGGCAATGGTTCCGAATCCATTATTACTTACAGCTTTGGAAAAAAAGAAATGTAAGCTACCCACACACGCACGAAAGATTTGTCCCTTCTCTCGAGGTCGTAAGGCCCGATTAACTCCGTGGTGCGCGGTGCTAGCGGCTTTATCACTCGCTGAGAGATGATTACGAAAAAATGATAGTCTTTTTCACCATACACAACTCGCTGATTAACAAATCACCCGATTCTACAGAAGAAAGTAAACGGTTAACGATAAAGTTCACGACACGGTACCGCAGAGGGCTTGTTCAAGAGTGAGAAGCCTCGTCACCTTCGGAGGGCAATTTATACAACCCTCGCAGAGGATCTCGTCCCTGAAGCAACGCCAAAACCGCGCGGAAAAAATCGGCGTGAAAATGCTTCCGCACGCCGAAAAATACTGACCTGGGCAAGTGTGGCTGCCGGATGGGTAACGTGGCCATAGCCTGGCTCTCCCAGGCCCAAGGGGAAAAACTCGAGAGTACCTACGCCTAACGGAGAAATCTACCTAAAACATGGAGGCATGCTAGCGACGAAGCCGCTACACAACAAATTAATTATAAACGACTCATTTGAATCGTGACGAAAACTAAACTCGCTGGGCGGACTGTTGATCAGACGAGGTGTATGAGGTCTATGACATGAACGTTTGACTAGACCAGGTGATGTTCTCTGAACGACGGCTGTATCAAAAGGCCTTGCTTGAAGAGCGCTGATTGAATTCTGGTCTTTGTCCACCTCTTCGACGTTGAAGGTACACAAGACATCAGAATTGTGGGAGATGCCAAAATTGTTGATCAGCTAGCTTTTTCTCGAAGAGGAGAAACCTTTCCTCTGCGATTTCGGCGGTGGAGGAGGAACCCTCTCCTTGTTGGTGACGTGAGCGGAAAAGAACCAGACATCTGCCTACCAAACCTAGTCAGATTGCTCGATCAAAGCGTCTTGCCGGGGTCGCGGTTTATGACGGTATTGTCCCGCGAGTCAGCGGTGGATGACGATATATATCGGTTCGAAGTCACCGTGTACCAGGTACCACCCGCTGACAGAGTAACCAACCCAGGGTTATCACGGAGCGAAAAAGGTCGAAATCCAAGAGAAAAAAAACGGCACGGTGCCGATTGCCCCCTATTCGATATCTGGCAGGCAAATATTTTCCAGTGCACGTTTCGGAAATAAGCATTGCCCGATCGTAAACGAATAAAAATGAATTTCGCTTCGAAAACTTCGAAATTACCGACTGTAAACGAAAATGAATTTTCGTTTCGCTCCGAGCCCGCTTTTGTCCCGTAAGATGGAACAAGAAATATATTTTAAAAAATATACATTGAAAACACTTATACTGAAACATTACTTTGATGTGTTTGAATGCAAAGAATTGAACGAACAACAAAAGCATGGTTAAAAAGTAATTTTATCACGTTTATACCGAATTTTTACATTTTCTTGAAAAAGTCGATTTTCCGGGTCCGGCCCACGACAAAGCCAAATATCTTCCAATCTGTACGTTTGTCAAACAAGTTGTGGGAATGAAAATTGAAGCCAGGAACATTCTCTACAAAACCAGAGAAAAAAAACGTCCCTAGCAAAAACCGTTCTAATTTTATAGCGAAAAAACACCGATTTTTTTAGAAAAATAGCTGTTTTTTAATACTTTAGGGCTGATGAGGCAAGTCTTAGCGTTATCCGATCGAGCTGAATTTTTGACAATCTCATTTTTACACCAATTGGCAACTTTTTGGGGGTTGCCGTCGAAGAAATTCGGACATCGATTTCTTGCGACCACCCTAATGAATACACTACTGACCTTGATGAAAATATACGTTTTAAATTTTATTCAATAGATGGCTTGGCACGTCAACTGCGCTTTTTTAAAAAAATCGTCGCCCCTGGACACCTTATTTTACACGTTTCTCTGAGAATTGGTCAACTACTGGCACCTGTACCTAATCTATTTACTAAAAATAATTGAAAATCCCTTCTGTCTTACTTTCCCATTTTAAAATTCAGTCCCACGTCTTCAGCCGCATCTCGTGCTTCATCACCACTGACAAACTTACCCAAGAGTCCTGGAACAACCACCAAAAGTCCCCGACGAACCGCACGAAATACCACCCCCTCAAAAATCATTGAATGCTCATCTCTCACACACCGCATCTCTGATTTAACTAATAATTCCTTGCGAGACACCACGAGCAATCGAGTTCCCGTGCACAGAATCTGAATGGCTGGTTCCTCCTACCGGGATAGAGTCCAGCTATCTCCTCCCGATGGTAAAAGGCCCTGGAACGAGTCGGAGGCTCCTCCTCGAAGGAGTCCGTCCTTCACCGACCACCACTTGGCTTACTATGCTTCTGTTTACCCGTGGCCCCCTACGGTTCTTCCCTATGGCGAGCGATTGCGCCACGTCGCTGGAGGAGCGGCAAGAGTCGGGGTCGAGGCTCCACTCGAGGGAGCAGAAAAGAGTGGAGGGTGGACGAGGGGGGTTGGATGGCGCGATAGAGAGAAACGCCGCGGAATATTGCGATGAGAAATCCGACGTTAGATATCGGGAAGCTGATAAAATGGAAATACGGTAGACGACGGCGGTGCACGGCTATAGGCTGAGACTGGCGCAGTGCCCCGTTGCGCCGAGACCTTTTGCTTTTCCGGCACGACCGAGGGCCAGGGGTGCGCGCGGAATCTAGAGGCTCCTCACGAAATTTTCTGGCTAAAAGGGATATTTGCCTGTGAATGCCCTCGCCCATACAAGCGGCCTGGTATCGAGGCGATAATGGGGCCGCCGTCGAATCGAATATTAAGTGTTACTTACCCCGGAAAGCGGGCAATTTCGGGGCGCGCGGTCGTTTGGCGGGGAATCGCGCGCGGTTTTGTTCACGGTCGATGAGCGTTTGGAAAAGTGAGCGGTTAAAGAACTGCTGGTGGTAGGAATGGCGTGAATTTCAGGGTATACGGGCGGGTTTGGTGAAAATGCTGGATATTGGGGATGGATATTGCAGGGGTGTTTCTTTGTATAGGTGCTTTGCGGGGGAGGAGATTCAGTTGGATGGGGGTTAGAGAACGGGTGGAGTTAAATGGACTCATTAGCAGGCTTGGGCGAAAATTCTTTGATGTGTAAGAAGAGAAATAGGGTAGAACCCCCAATTACTGACACCTACCCAATTACTGTCACCTTAAGCTATTTTACTCAAAAATAACGAATAAATAAACGTTGTAAAGTCATACACAAAAAGAATTATGTAATTCAACCTATAATCTATCCGCTAGAAAATGCACCATTTAATTTTTTTTTTTCATTAATTTCTATAAGACGATACAAAATTTTAATTTGATGACAACAGTGGAAATGGCGACTTCCTTACTAGTGAAAGAGAAAACAGGGCACTAAAGAAAGGGCTATAATTACTATATTTAAATTATTTACATAATAAACAATAATTTTTTAGTACAATTTAAGTATCATAGAAAGTCATAACGATCGTAATATAACGATTACTTAAGCCTTTTTAATTAATATATGGGTGACAGTGATTGGTACAAGCGTTTCAAGCATTTTGGTATTACTGTCATAGCAGTAGTTGCTCATGTACATGAGACGACATAACCGTAAAATGAGTAATAAACAGTATTAGGTTAGCTGGCAGTAATTGGGGTGTCAGTAATTCAGTCACACAGGTTTTAGAGGTGTCAGTAATAGATCTCGAAATATGTTTTTTAGATTAATGAATTTATATATAAAAATAGAAATTCTTAGACCCACAAAATATTTTCCATGAAGTAAACATATTAAACCATAATAAATAAAATAAAAAACTTATACTTTTAGTCAATAAATACAGATACTATGCAATAATATTAGAGTCAGTCCTTAATGTGTCAGTAATTGGGGGTTCTACCCTAGTATTTGGAAAATGGGTTGCTTTTGTTTCGAAAATAACTTGAGAACGACTGAACTGTTTACTTCGATTAAAATGAGAATAACTTTGTAAATAGTAAAATGGTAAAATAATAAGTTTATTTTAAGATTCAATTTTTATCCACCAAGTTCTTCTCAGTTCTGAACAGAAATATTCTAATCGATTGAAATCTACAATTCCCTTATTCAGAATTTCATGCTCCCCATGCGTTATAATTTCGGTTAGAGTAAATAAATGGTACGTGTAAGGAATTCAATGCAGCTCAGAAATTAGTTATGTTTAATCTCTAATAAAGGGTATTAATGAGGATATTATCGCTCACATCGATGTACCTTCTGACGCTCAATTTCTAATCAGAAATCGTCATATCAAGTTGCAACGGCGCATTAATGTTCGTCGAGCAATTAATAACATATAATTCACGAGTGCCATCGTGTTTCCGAGTATTTAGTCCGCCAACAGTTTCGCTTCATTATTTCAGCTTTCACGCGGATCCACGCGTTTCTCGCTCGCGCTGAACGAATTTCAACCTCTAATTTGATCGGATATACCGACGACGTTACAAAATGGAAAGTACAAACAATTTCCAGGAAAATAACGGTAATCCACAGTGGCTGAACGTGAATTTATGGAAACTCCAGAACGTTCGATATAATCCAGGGGCAACCGAAACGAAACTACGGTTAAACGTCCATCGGACATAAACACGAGTTTCTAATATCGATGAATACTTAAAAAGCGTAGAAAATAATCGTAGATACGTCGCGACAGAAACAGTGGGGTTGAATTTTCGAGTCGAAACAGACGGAATTTTTCGGATACAGTAGACTCGGTGGCGGTGCTGCGCGCTGGTGTGTTAAAATCGATAATTGTTTGACAACCGTGTAAACCGTGGCGTTTTAGAATTCGATTTCCACGAATTTACGCGTTATCGATTGTACGTGCGCGGATTTCCCCTCGAATCGTGCCAATAAAGCCGGCTGGAAAAAAGAGGAAAGGCGGAATTTTTAACTCGGATGGATGAAATGTTTGAAGCGTTCAACGTTTCCGCGGGATTGTTGTAAATAATACGGTTATTGTAGGTGAACGCGAATGGAATAATTTACTGTATTCGTCTCTTTAATGGTGCAATTAAAAAAGGCAGGGGATTTCTATAAAATCGAAGCAAAATTAGAAAGTGATTTGAAAATTGTAAATTTAGTATTGCAAATTAGTTTTCTAATTTTTGTGCCTCTTCAGATTATATTTCTTCAATCTTAGCGAGGGTAGATTTTCCTGCCTTCTACATATTATAACTTCACTAGTCATTACTGCAAAATTCTCTGAATTATTCTTTACAGATATCTATTTCTGTATTTTTAAATCCAAAAAAGATAGTTTGCAGATCTGTTTCTTATGATTCTTTCAGTATATGATAGACACTTGGAAGGTTTCATTACTAGCATAAATTAGGGCTTTATTATTACACAGTAACGAATTCTATCGTTGCTTAATACAATTAAGACGGCCATATTGATTCCTTGGGAGTTACGAGCAAGTTATCAACGGTCTTTCGAACGAGAAATTCTATTAAACTTTATACAGGTCAGATATCTGAACAAAAGCATGCTTCCATCAGCCACATTTCGCGTTTCCACTTTGCCTTCTAGGACCTTGCAACTGCTGAGCAGATTCTGTTTTCCTAAACAATTCTTATCAGTGCTATATTAATATAAATTTCTTGTGTATATACGATATCGAAGTAGCAGGAATTATTAATATAGTGTTCAAACACCATCTATTCTCCTTCTCAAGTGAACTAGCGAACACTTCTTTATTTCAATCATCGTCCTAATCAGTTTCATTTGTCGCTTAATATCTAAATAGTTCCCATGCAAATAGACAGTCTGTTTCTTGATTGATTAGAATTGATTTCACTGGATCTGATTTGCGGACTAATTTATTCAACTTTACTCTGCCAATTTCCATCAGACGTAGCATGACTAAGTAGTACCTACATGAAACTCACCAATGCATGAGGTATCAGATTTTACACAGTGCATCCATACCTTCAAAGCATTCACTATACTGCTCGACACGAAACATAAATGTCCCAGGAAAGGCATATACAATATTCTTAAGGGGGGCAACCACTTTAGGAGACCGAAAATTAGATGATTTTGTTTATTGCGAAAAAGAAAACGGAAATTTCCGCAACTCTAACAATAATTTTTTCATGTTTTCATATATCTCTGGTAATTTTTTCAAGTTGTTTCATCCATTGTATTAAGGTGTAATCCGCTGTGTCCCTTGGCGTGTCCTCATCGTCGTTGTCGACTTGCGGGAATCGTGCAGCTCGCAATTAGCATCTGAACTAGTCCAAAAAATTTTGATACATTCTTGAGATGTTTTTTAAGAACATGAACTTAAATTTTGAAAAGAAATCGAGAATTTAATGTTGGAACGTGTTTGAAACGAAAATGGTCGATTTTTAGCATTTTGTTTCCCGGCATTTTGCAATAATAAATATGTTTTAAACAATCTAAGCTTTCCAACTTTAGGTTCATGTTTTAATAAATTATATTATGTAAACGTGTTCCTAATTTGAAGATGATCCATCTATTAGTTTTTGAGTTATGATTCCCGCAAATTGAAAAAATGTCGTTTCGAGAAAAACACGTTTAAAGTTTCACAAACGAAAAACGAAAAACTCAAATGTGTTTAATCAAATGATAAAGTGTCTTACCGATTAATCAGCGATTCCACCCCAAAGCAAAGGTACTATGCTCTACGTCACCAGGTGAGTCATAAAAAGGGACTACCTGACTCAGCGCTCGTGGATACCTGGGCGCGCTTGGGAGTCGAGCGGAGAGTCTTTATCAGTTATATACATACCGTTAGAAGGAATCCGAATATCGTTTTGAAATTTCCAGGGTATATTCTTAAGATATTTTGCTAATGATTTATGAAATAAAAAAAAAATTGATTTTTTGAAGCATCTAAAGTGGTTGCCCCCCTTAAAAATGATGTAGGAACTGTAAGAAGTAAATAAGACAGAGAAAACAATTGGAATATACGAAATTTACAACTTTAGAAAAGTTATAACGAGGTCTAATTTATTGCGACACATTTTTTGCCGCTTTGAATAGTCATTTGTTTATTAATTCGTAAATTTGAAACAATACACCATCTTCTTCTAACTAATAATCAGCGTGCGGAGCAATTACGCTCAACAATGGAGGGGGGGAAACACCGACAGGCGGCAGTTCACGCACACATTACCACTACCCCTGTCGATGTTTCCCCCCCTCCATTGTTGAGCGTAATTGCTCCGCACGCTGCTAATAATCAACACTTCGATAATTATCAACACTTCTTCATTCATCTTCCCGATTTCCATTACCCAATTCAATCCCCAACCAACAATTCCGAAACGCCCTGTATAACAATCTTCTTAACCCATGCTTAAGTCTTCTACAAAACGATTCCCTTAAGAGGAACAATCTACCAAGCACATTCTCCACGACTCGTCACAGGAGCATTCTAACTGAGAACATCTGTTCGCCCTAATCCACCCCCTAATACTTTTATCACCGAAAACCACGACGAACGTGTTTCCACCTCTCCGCCGCACCACTGTCTTCATACCCCTTTCGCAGTCTCGCTAAACCTCTCCCACCACCATCCCCTCAGCCCTGTAAGTGTAACACGGGGGATGATCGTGTAACCCGCAGCGCGCGAAGTTGAAATTCCTCGAGAATTCGAGTGTTGCTGCGAGTACGTGGATCGAGTGTCGATATTGGCGAAGATCGGGGGTGGTACAGAGAAGAGAGGCAGTCAGGAGGGTAACTTGCCATTTGTCACCCTAATACTCATGCCGTGCTATATAGCACTGGACAGGCCACTCGAAAGGGTGGCGGGTCGAACCCTGTCGCGAGGGCATTTCAATCGGATATATCCCCGTTTCCGATATGGGTCTATGGGGGGTCGGGGCGCGTTAAGTTCTCAACCCCTGTGTACAAGCTGGCTATCTTGGTGGCAGGTTGCTTACAGGGGTCCACGTGTGAAAGATACAGTGGCGAGCAGAAACTTCGCGTGGACTGTTGGCTATGCTTCGCGAAGGACAAACTGAGAGGAGATGAAATATTTATTCAGTTTGTGATGGGGGAGAATTTTTGGAAAGGTTCGTGGTGATAATTGAAATGCAAATTAATTTTGCAGCTTCCAGACGAGATAACTTCTGGTTTAATATTCTAATAATATCGCGGTACAGAATTTTAATAAGCCGTTGCAATCATCTGACTTCAGTTTCTGTGATAATTTGTGGGCCAAGTTGCAGTATCAGGTGTAAAGATGTATAGGGTAAATCCGGGAGACGCGGTCGACCTAATATAAAATGGCTATTAAAACTAATATAGATATTACTTATTTTATCAGAACAAACCTAATATGTTCAGAATTTTATGCCGATTCAGAAAAACTGGTCGATATTTGCTTTAAGACAATATTTACTGTAAATCGGGTTGAAAACTGAAGTCATGACATCTGACCACCTCTCCCGAGGTGCCGGGAGAAATGGTTTTCGTCGTTGGCAGGGACCACTCACATAATTATTCATGGAAAATTAACAAAGGATAAAGCAAAATTATTTATGAGTGAATACAACTACGGATTTATTGATATTTAATTTGTTTACGCTAAACAAGTAAAGAACACATCAAAGAAAAAGTGACTTACCTACTGGCGATTAGCAAGGCAAATGAATACAAAAGTGAATAAATAAACTAAATAAAGAAAAATAATAATAAAATAATAATAAAAAATAAAAAAATAATAAAAAAATCATAACTCGACCATCTCACCTTTCTGCAGCGAGACATGGTCTTCTCGTTAGCTTTGAGAGGAAGAGTTAATATGGCCAAATACTTTGGCTGCATTGTCCCTCAATATCTCTACTATCTTATTATTCCAAACATTAAAGGAAAATAAACTTAGAAGCAGGGATCGAAAATGTTCTGAAACTTTTCAATAGGTTCCATTTAAAACAAATGCCGCGGAACTTTTTTAAATATGTTCTCACATTATAAGTTCTCAGAAGAACCGATAAAATAGAAGTTCTTGAAAATAAAAGTTCTAGTTGGAATGGAACTTATAAAATATAAGAATAAAAATTTCTGTATAACAGGAACAGATATTTTGTTCACCGATATTAAAAAAGTTCTCAATCGTTGTAACAAACACTAAATACTATTCAATGGATAGTACTACAAGAATATTAAATAATTCATACAGTTAAATTGATATTTTGAATTTGTTATTTATATGTAATACTTACCTACGTAGATGTTTTAGAATCGTTATAATAAAAGTTCCATGAAAACAAGTTATATTAGAACGTTTATTAAAAAAGTTTTCATAAGATAAAGAAAAGTACTAAACTATTAGGTACGAGTTTTATTTAACAATATAATATCATATTCTTCAAATGTTTATTTAATAAAAGGTATAAAAATCATAATATAATTAATGGTTTCATAACAAGTATTGAACAGAAGAGATCTTGTCAAGAATATCTAATTTAATTTTACATTTAATTTAATTTTACATTTAATTTAATTTTACATTTTATTTAATTTTACGAGCAAAATATCGTGTAGGTTTGTAGAACTTAAATTACATCTATGGTCGTTTAATATAAACTTCAATAGTTGAGTACTTTTCTTTATCTTTTGAAAACTTTTTTAATAAATGTTCTAATGTAACTTATTTCCATGGAACTTTTATTATATAGGTTCTAAAATATCTGTTCCATGAGAACACTTTTTAAAGAAGTTCCTGAAGGTAGCATTTGTTTCATTAAAAATTCCACAGAAACAGATATTTTCCGAATCGAAACAAATAAGTTCTAACAGAATTTTTAAAAAACGAGGGTCCGAGAACTTTTTCGATCCCTGCTTAGAAGTATATTTTAAATACGATTCGGTACAACCGCTGTTTGACAAAAGAGGTTAAATGTAGCATCAATTTACCTTTTATAGCCTATAAATCCAGAAAAACACAGAAGGAAGCGAAATAACGCTATTCATTCAACTATTTGGCTTCTAGAGAAGTAATTGGTCTGCACTTTAATGCATTTTTACTTTTACGTATAGACTCTGAAATATAGCGACACGACCAACTCTCCGGCCCGACCGCGTCTCCCGGATTTACCCTACAGTCAAATGACAGTGAATTATTTCCTTTAGAATGTGATTTCTTGATGAAATTACAGAGTCATTTACCATTTATTACGGAAGTCTAATAGTAATCCTGTCTAGAAGCTTCCACGCATAGCAATCAACTCTTAACAACTAAATACAATGTCCCTTGACTATAACTCCCTCATTTTTTCTTCGTCACACATTGCTCCCATATCCCACAAAATTTGTCATGATTCCTCGCAAAACAGAACTAAAAACGAAGCCCTGGGAAATTTTGCGTACCACTGTGTCCTGCGATATATTATAGCAATCCTGGCAAATATTATAGCAATTCCTTTCCAGGGTAAAAATTGAATGTCATATTACGATTGGACAGCTCGCTCTGCCCCCTTTTTTGTTGCCCAAGAGCGTTGATAAATCGATCTGCCATGCCTTGGAGGGATGTTTGGCGATTCAATATTTTTCTGTATCCGTGGCAGAACGATACCGAACTCTCTCTCTCTCTCTCGTTTGTTTTTCTCGCCTTTATTTTTCCCGACGAATTAGAAACGCGCCGCGCAGTAGTATCGCGGATGCATTGTTTATTTGTCCATTGCAAAAGTTGGACTGTCGTATTGGACTAGTTGCGCGAATTCTCTCCGAACGGATGCGAAAATTCCATTGACGCCTGAGTGCCGGAGGAATTGGTCGCATGGAATACAAATCCCTAGTATTTCTCTAAACACGTATCAAGTGCTTCGGCTCGATGGACGTCGAAAAGTCGAAAAGCGTTGTATTCCGTGACACGTTGCTTGTATTTCAGGAAGGAAAGCGATTCGGTGCTGAAATCGTAGAATAAAATTGACAGAAATATTAGTGGTGTATTAATTAAAAGTTCAGCTGTTTTAACGTGGATCTCTTTCACTTTTAAGCTTCTAAAATATTTGTCTCTTAATTAGTCTTATTAATTCGAATTCGAAGTATTCATAATAAGTTTGTTGTAATTGGGAACTCAATCTTCTCGATATAAAGAAAGCATCAAATGCATTCGACCCCACAAACATTTCTCCCTAAATTACATTCTATTATTAAATTACAAAAATCTAGCACTTTCACTAAACCTTTCATAATTTCGTCTTCTTTGCATCTGCTTCATATAATCATGCAAACAAAGAATATGTTTCTGCAAAGCTTCGCTCCTAATAAACCCCAAAAGTCATCAGTGCGTTAAAATTTTAAAATACACTCACAGGTATAAACAATTCCAAGCACAACTTTTCATTCTCATAAATTCATAAAAATTCAAATGTACCTCACCCCTGAAACGTCCACTCCCCAAAATTTTCAGGTGCACTTAATTCTTTATTCTTCCCCCTAGAATTCAGAAACCTATCGTTTTAATTACGCCTTGAGACACATAGCTGCTGTCACTCGCCTAACAAATTAATTTTCTCCACCCTTTCTAAAATAACGTGGTTCCGACTTCTTCACCTGGAGATTCAGTGTCACTCTTTCTCGAAAGGATTCTGAAACTGCCTCCCCGAATACTTTTCGTTTCCCGTTCAAGGCAGAGTTCTCCATGTATCGTTAGCAGACTAGCAGAATCGAATCTCTCTGCTTTTCTCAGTTCTCTCACATTTCCCTCGCGGAACTTGAAGTTTTCTTTATGCTTCTCCGCCTCACCCCGCTTTAACCTTACTGTTACTTTAAAGTGGACTCTTCTGCGTCTACTTTCCGCGAGGATATCGGAAATCCTTCTATTAATACTCGAACTTTCTTCGACACGCGTTTCACGCGGCGCAACTGCGTTGCACGCAGCGAAATGCAATTTACGGAAGGAACTGGAAAGTTTAATTGACCGAATGGTCTGACGCGGTTCGTCAACCCCTTTTGCCGGGTTTAACAACACTTGGCTGGCAAGTAGGTATCGAGAGAGTTTCGGTGTAGCACCATTCTTGCTCATAAAAGTTCGTAAATTTTGTAAGAAACTGAGTAGGATTGGATCCCTATTATAAAAATAATTTATGTTGAATTATTGATTATTAAATTCATTTAGAGGAATTTGTGTATTAATTGATGAACCACGATAGCAATTACTATAATTACTTTTATGCATTGCTCTTTGGCGAATTTATTTATATATAAATGAGTTCAAGTAAAAATCTAGATTATCGTAGATTCTACGAATTACAATAAATTTAATTCTTGTATAAATTATTTCTAAAATAATTTGCTTGTAAAATTTATTCTCCTCCAGGCACAACCATAACTAAAAGAAAATCGTGTCCCTAATGGCCCCAAAGAAAATTCATAATGGCAAAAGTGGAGTTCCAATTCTCCAGTGTGAAGAATTAAATATAGAAAAATTCATTGGGAAGTTTCTTAACCCTTCGAGATTATTCTCAAAGTGTAATCCCACACGGACGACTGAAGGTAAGGGGACATTCTACTCTCTCGGGCGAAAAATCGGTCACTTTTCGGTGATGGTTTTTATAATGAAGTAAACACTTAATGTTTTCGAATTTCTGGGGGTATATTTTACCACTCTTGAAATACAAGAAAAAATCATTGTTCTTTGTTTATTTCATTTGTTTACACAAATATTTCGCAGTTAAGTTGGCGGCATCAGAATTGCCGGCGGTTGAAATTTCGGACGACTGGATCATCGGAAATAAAAAAACCAAACGTATTTTTAATTCGCAGGGGTATGGTTATCGCGCTTACCACGAAAGAACAATTTTGGACCAAAATTATTAAAATGGCGGTCAATCAAAGTTGAAAGTACCGAAAAGGGCATTTCTTTTCTGTTTAATAGATATAAAATGTGAGAAAATATTAAAAAATCTTAAGATATTTGTGCTAAGCGGGAAAGCCACTAATGTGTAGAATAACATATTAAAATTTTGGATTAATTGGTCATGGAGTTTTTATTTTATCACATCCGCTAACCAAGAAAATGGTGTTTCGAGAAAAACGCGTTTAAAGTTTTGAGATCCAGGCTGCTGACGCTACAAATACCTATAACATTGAAAATACATCGAATTTCGCTCCAAAAATTTAGGAGGATATTGTAGAAGGTGCATTCTTCCGAATTCAGCAAAAAAAAGAAATCGAAATTTTTGGGGCCGAGAGAGTAGAATGTCCCCTTAAAGTCAGAAATAATAAAAGGTACCGAATAAGAGAAGCAAAGAAATATTATCATACAGCACACTGGACATGGGATTACAAAGGGTTAACCGTATCTAATATTATCACTGTCAATGTTTATTAGACAAGTCGTAAAATATGACCGTACCAACGCGCGTCCTCGTCGGAATGCCATCAGGTAGTCGGAAATGTCCAGTGAAAAACATGGGACGGTGCAGGTGGACGCAGGGTCACTAACATGAAATATCTTGATTTCGATTGCGTTAAATTCGCTGTATCTGCATCCCCGGCAGAAGTGTTTCACCAGCGGCGGATGATTGAAATGTTATTTCAAGCAATGGCTTGTATTTCTGCTATAACCGCATTTTCGCCGTGACAGGGGCAGAAGGGAAGGGTTGCGCAGGCCGCAGCGGTAAACGGAAAATTGCTGTCTGGTTGAATAAACTGGAAAGGATTTCGAAGTCCGCGCCTAGAATATATTTTACGTCTTGAAAGGAATCGTGAATAATATTTAAATGGGAGTCTTGGCTCGCAGTAAATCCTTGCACCACGAAAGGGCCCTGTATGGTACCGCGAACGCTTTTTCTTTTCCACTTGTACCTAGCATTACTTTGTTCGTCTAACACGTCTCGTGCTACGTGAGCCATCGGTGGCTAACGATATTTATCGGAAGTGGAGCTTTCATTCAAAGGGAGAAGATATTCCTCACTTCAGTGTGGAAATTAAAAGGCAAGAAAAAAATTTCGTAGGATAGATAAATTATGGAGGTCCTTGTACGAGGATTCTTTAACTTTAATGGATTGCAAGTGGACACAGGAGAATTTTTCAAAGACTATTTTCCATCAGGCTTAAGGGGAAGGTGGAATTTTCTCTGGAGAAATTACGAAGCAAATCATTTTGAACCTCTTTATGACTTTATATTTCATCGATGAACCTCAAAAACAATAAGAATATTGAAAATGGACAAAATTGTAGAGCTTAGGAGAAAAAGTACGATCAAAAAATTTTCTCAAAAATCATACTTTTTCTCCTAAGCTCCACAATATTATCAATTCTTGACTTTTTTTTTACTGTTTTTGAGGTTCCTCGATGGATATAATTTTCAATTATAATTCTTCACATTCGCCACGTTAATCTCTTTCAGAACTAGGCTCTGCTACTATCTCAGAACAATTGTAGTAGGCTCGCGTCGCAGCAGACACGGCGTTGCGAGGCGAGCGCTGCAAGGCACAGGGTTGCCAGAGAAGTGTTGCTAGGCGGTTAGCCGGGAGAACTGCGCGGCCGAGGCAGCTGCGTCGAGCCGAGTAGCGAGACACATTATATGTACACCTCTTTTGTAATGAACTTAGAATCTATATATCTATTTCACTTTTACCCAACACGATGTATCACTCCTCATCTCATCTCTTCCAAACAAATCCCCTTAATAATAGAAACCGCATGTGCCATCCAAAACACTAATTGCACATACACCAAACTGTCAAAGCAAACTCCACAACCCTCCCCAACAACACCGAAAACCCTATCCCGAAAAAATGGCACCGGAAAATTACGCACAAAAGCTAGCGTCTGCCGCAAGGAGCCAATAATTCTCCGAACACTTTTCAGTTGCTCCGTGCGGCATGCGAAATACGCTTGCCGCGGGATTAAGTTACGCGCAAAGAGCAAAGTTGAGCTGCGCTTAAAAACTTAAATTACGAATTTAGCCCGCCGCCGTGCCGGGAATATTGCGTAAACTTAATTTGCCTGAGGGGCGAGCAGAAGCTGGCGAAGAAGGGGGATAGGAAAAAGGTGTAAAATAAAGAAAGCGTGCTGGAGCGCGGAGCAATTATGCAGCCTGTTAATGAACGCTCGCGGGTGCCCACGCGACTGTACTTTATCCCCGATTAAACGTCAATGGGCTGACGATCGTGATCCCGTATCGGGAAACGAAATTTGTAGAGCGGTCCCGGTGCCAGGCAGGCGGCCGATCGAGGCGTGTTTAAAATTTTCCGCGAAATACATATATCACTCGGCCTGGCTCGAAGCGGCGCGATACGGGCGCGAAACGCTCCGCGGAATTTTTATCAACCCCCCGAGAGAAGAGCCGCGCGTCCGCTTCGCTGCGATGATTTAGTAGATAGTATTCAATGGGACCGTGTTGTAACTAGACACTGTACGCGAGCCAGGAACCACTTGAAGCGTTTTAAATAAATTACCACAGCGACGAGAATTCGCCGGCGTAATCGAGCCATCGCAGTTTAGCTGGACGTCTTTTGTGCAGTTCTAGAGAGGCATTTTTCGTAGCCACTTCTTAACCCTGTATAACCGAAATCTCTTCACAGTTCACGGTAACTTAATATAGGTTCATAATTCCTGTGTTATTGTAACAGCTGGCGCAAAAGTCCTTATCCGATGTTAATGCCTCCCGAATTTTTTAATTCCAGCTTGGGTAAACGCAGCAATTAATGAACACTTAAGGGGTTAGCTCGCCTCAGGAGGTAGAAAATGTATCGATTCTTTGGGAATTTATTTCAGAAAGTACATGCATATTTTTATGCAATGGTTTTTATATTCAAATGAGAGACACTTTAACAGATTATTATATTATGTTTTGGTATAAAAATATTTATTTATTGCACAATTACAACTGGAAGCTGTTTTTAGAAACACGTTTTGCGGTGACCAACATTATTCGGAACTGGGCTATCTGAAATCAAAAAACGAAGAAGATTTAGTTAGTACAATAGTTTATCTAGTCTTTAATCGTTCCGTTTTATAAAATATTAATCTGGAACAAAATGGCAGATGTTTTTGATGAAAAATCAGTGTTTTTTTCTACGAAAATCGATCATTTCACTTAAAACATCTGCCATTTTGTCCCAGATTAATATTTTATAAAACGGAACGATTAAAGACTAGATAAACTATTGTACTAACTAAATCTTCTTCGTTTTTTGATTTCAGATAGCCCAGTTCCGAATAATGTTGGTCACCGCAAAACGTGTTTCTAAAAACAGCTTCCGGGAAACCAGTTGTAATTGTGCAATAAATAAATATTTTTATACCAAAACATAATATAATAATCTGTTAAAGTGTCTCTCATTTGAATATAAAAACCATTGCATAAAAATATGCATGTACTTTCTGAAATAAATTCCCAAAGAATCGATACATTTTCTACCTCCTGAGGCGAGCTAACCCCTTAAGGGGACTAGGCAGTCAGAAACTCGATTTTTTTTGTTGCAGTTTTCGAAAGTACCACCCTTCCCGATTAAAATGCCGTTTGGTTTATGTTAAAATTCGCAAAATTGAGGATTTTACAGCCGAAAAGGTCGAGCGCGCCATAAACCGTTTTTCCGCGTACGCAGGTAGACTAGATTCCTCTTTCGAAACTTTAAGCGCGTTTTTCTCGGAATCATATTTCCTCTTCGTTTTGCAGTGATTGGGAAAAACGGAGGTATCAGTAGATTTGAAAAAAATTCAGCATATATGAAACATGTCTAGTTACGACCTGGACCTACGCATAAGTCTGTAAAAACTCCTGGTTTGTCAAAAAAAAAAAATAGAATGGCTCTTTTCCCTGGCGAAAAATGACGTTTCTTTAAAATTTGCCGTTTTGCAGCCACCATTTCTATAATTTTGATTCTTTCCTTTTTCAATAGGTTCAGGGCAGAATAGGGGCCAGGGCAAAGTATAAATTTCAGAGGATATTTCACAATTAAATTTCTTACGGCCAGAATCACTGCAAAATTACAGCGGCTCCAAAAAAAAACGCCTACATATCAGACGACTGTAGCGCTGTCATACATATGTATATAATATTCAAATCATTTCTTTTTTACTGTTTATAGTATTAATAAACATTACCCGAACGTACTAGTCACAATTTGTGTTCATCTCCTTGTAAATAATTCGCAAAAAATACTTGATTTTCGAGCGATCTGACTGCCTAGTCCCCTTAAGGGTAGGCACTGATTGAGCACTCTTCTGAGACACAACTTCCAGGGAAGTTAACTCTCTATAAACATGAAATAATAAACATTAGATTACCCACTGTACACTCCACCTAAAACGATCTAAATAATTCAGCCTCGGAGGAACCCTTGAAACAAACCTACCACTCAGAATTTTCTGCCATTCCTCATGCAATCTCCACATGGCAAACAGAGCTCCGAAAATCGCGACCGTTTAAAATATCCGAATCGCGTTAGCTCGCGAAAATATTGCGACAGGTGTAATGAATAGCGGTAGCGAGGATTCAATTGGCGTGCACGAAAATATACGGTGAATAAATTTAGAGGATAAACGAAATAACGCGTTCTGCCATTAACGTTCGCAAATATAGCCCCGATATATCGACGGGAGCCTGGCTCTAATACAGGGCCCCGGCGAATCGATGATTTATCTCTGACCTATTTCAAGTTTATAATCATGGTGCGGGCGGTCGCAAACGATGTGTTGCACTTTAATTCAAACACGTTATCAGGTGCAACGTCAGCGACGCGGGTGATGCCATACAGTTCGATGTTTTGAATATATCTTGCGGCTCATCCCATAATATTGGAATCACGTATCCAGGCAGCTCCCGGTGCCGCCACCAGGCAAGGGAATGCATAGAACCCTGGCTTCGATGTAATTGGATGCTTTCCGCGTTTAGGTTGCCCACTGGGTATAAGCTAAATCGAGCATAGTCGCGGTGGTATGTAGCTTATATTTCCCGTAGACTCGGTCGGCGGAAAATTATCTGCGAGCGGAAAAATGATTAAATACGGTAGACTCTACCGGGTAGAGTATTGAGGGATGATGGCAGGGTTTGGATGTTTGAATGGAAATTTCTTTGCAGTTTTTTTGGGGGACATTTTCAATGGGTTGAAATTTTAAATATCAGTAGGGAATTTCCAGTGATAGATGCAAACAGATGAGGAGAAAAATGATAACTCCTGATAAGCTTGTTTTATGGTTTTGAGACTCTAGATATGTGTAATTTTATTTTGCGACAATTTTCATAAGCATTGCCTGAGTGCACTAATGGTTATAAAAGTAATATTCAACTAATTCATATGCTTGATTTACTCTTCTTTGTATTGCTTCCACCGTTAAAGTTAATACATTATAATATCCTTATGAATTTATTAAATATTATTTTTGTAATCATCAGTTTACTCGGGCAATGCGTATAAGAACTGTCACATAATAAAATTACGCATATCTAGGGTCTCAAACCCATAAAACAAGCTTATTAGGAGTTATCTCGGAACAAGAAAAGTACCACAGGATTTATACCACTTTAAAAAAAACGGCTCATAGGTTGCCTAAGGAGCGTTGATGTTTTTTGTAACAATCTCACCGGTCGAAACTTGGAAATGTTACTGGTACATTACGCGCGGTAATTATTCATTTCGGTTTCACCTTCGCCGGGGTGTAAATCTCAATGAAAGTGCGTGGGGGATTATCCGAAAATTAAAATTAATGGGCCCGTATTTACATTTTCATGCCGGTGGGGAAGTTTAGTCGCGATGGTGGAAGCCAAGCCGAAGGAAGCTTTGAAAGGTTTATCAATTTTTTGCACCCACTACCTAATTTATAACGGTTCGCGCGGAGGCAGCAGGATTTCAAAGTATATCGCAGCAGCTGTTAGGATCGCCATGAATTTCTAATGGATGAATAAATTAAAGATCAATATAATCTTTCGCCGCTGGCAAAGGCGAATAAAACTTAAACGAACCTGCCTGTAGCCGACAATATTCAAGATAGGTATCATTATAAGTATACCTACTAGTTTATATTTTATTAATTTGTAGCTTCTCTAAATTACTAGCGACTCGTAATTATATTTCTCTGTAAAATTAAGCTGATTCAGTGATCGTGCCAGTTGCTGTAATGAAATAAACGAAATAATTTATACAGAAACTTTTATGCACAGACGATTTAATTAGGAGGAATTATTCCTTTAGCGTCGCAGTTTTAACGATGTGATTATTTGAATTTGATGGTGAAATATTTTTACAACTCAGTCATGATCTAAGAAATTCTGTTCCGTGGAGAGCGGAGATTCGTTCGCTTCAGAGATTTCGTACGATCTCGGCTTGGCTGGCAAGCAGCCTCCGCCAGTGTCAATTAGCCGTCATTATCGTGGTTTCAACGTAACTCGCAGGAAGGAGAGAACTCGAGACACGCATTGACGAAGGAAGGAAGGGATAACGTCGAGGCGAGTGTAACCGAGATTCTCTCCGTCACGAACATCTCTGCTCGGCATTACAGGAAGCTCGTCGTTTAAAGCTTGAAAATTAGCGAACGATAATTGGCCTTTCGATCCACTGATGCGAAGCATTTCCCGCGTCACCACCGTGCAATAGTGTTACTCCAAAGCGTTAGGAATATAAGAGAAAAGAGCAGTAAAATTACAGAAAAAATTTTCATCTGCAATTCGTTAGTTTCTGTGCGTTTATTGTAGTATTAATCGAATTCTGATTGAATATATTTTCACTTCCTTTCCTTCCATCTTGAAAAACTGGAAGGAAAAGTTTCTTTGATACCATAGGGTTCTATTAAAAAAATGATGACCAAGAGCTTCTCCATACTTTCCCTCGTGTTCCTTATCACTTTCTACACTACATTCCACTTTAGAGCGTACTCGTTCCACGCAGGGATATACTGTTGATTGGTAGGAAACCGGCAGGGAAAGTGCCACGACCAATCGCAAAAGTGCTATGACCAATCGCGTTTTTATATATATATATATATATATAAAAACGCGACATATATATATATATATATATATACATCAGTGCAACAAATGCCACTTGAAAATTTAAAATATAGTGGTTGGTTAATGAGATATAGGCTGTCAAAGTTGACGAAATTTCGTACTTCTTAGATGGCTTGAAAACGCTCGCATGTCAGGCAAAGTTTATTTTTAAAAAATTCATATGTAACACATTTTACCATTAAGATACGTGTTATAAACATACATTTTGCACATGAATAATGCAAAATATCTTTGAACTTACTCTTGTATTTCCCTTCTCAAGATGTCCTAAATCCTACTCATATTTTAGTACAACGGAAGGAAAATAGTTACTTTATTCGCGGAACTTCACACAGTTAAAGGTTTCTTGACGTAAAGTAACATGTGAAGTATGATATCCAATTGAAAAATCTTGCGCATATTTGCGCTTTTTTAAGTTATCCGCATTTAAAGTGCGTATTAGTATCTATCTACGCTCTCCGTGAACGAACCCTTTTCATTTCAAACAGCATTTATAATTCCAACTTTGTTTATTACTATTTTCAACCACATATTTGAACTATGCAATCTTCTATAAACGTAGGAAAGCCGCATTTTTCATAAAAAAAAATAAAATTTTCGCAGTAATTAATTTCAAGAATGTTTTAAAATTAAGATCGCCATACTAAATTCGACATTTTGATTATATAATTTTAGGCGAATATTGGGAAATTATCACAATTTCCGCAAAAATGAATTTAAAAAAAAGGTTTATGCCAATGCTATTAGGTCTGCGATATTGAAATTTGCATTTTGGACAAGACATTCGTAATCAGCGACCCGAAGAACAGTAGGATACCAATTTTCGTGCAGATCTATCAATTTTTTAATATACACGTCCGCCATATTGGATTCGCCATTTTGTTTTCAAAAATTTGAAGTTCAGATTCGTAATCAGCGACCCGAAGAACAGTAGGATACCAATTTTCGTGCAGATCTATCAATTTTTTAATATACACGTCCACCATATTGGATTCGCCATTTTGTTTTCAAAAATTTGAAGTTCAGATTCGTAATCAGCGACCCCAAAAACCCCCGACCACCAATTTCTGACAAGATTAAAGTACGTTTTGAGGGTTTTGCCGCTTTTTTGCGATTTGGAACCACTGTGGGGCGTGGGTACGCTCTTATATGGAATGAAGTGTATCGTTGATGCTACATAATTCGGAAAAGGTTTTTCATAATTCATTTAAAATCGTTTAATTTTCTAAACTTTCTGATTTCATGGGCAATTCTCGCTGATTCGCCGAATGTGTACTATCATCCACTTCCTACAAGCACAACCTCCTTAAAAGGAATAATTAAGACACTGCAACTGGAAGAATGTCGCCCTTAACATTTTGTTTCCTGAATTTTAAACCGCAGATCTCTACGTGCTAGGAAATATCAAGGTAATATCACATGGTACTGTCTCCGTTTTGCCGTTTTTAATCAGGAGCATGTGACATTTAGAAAAACTGGGACATATAAATGGAAACACCCGAATATCTGCGCATTTTTCCTCGGCGTTTTCGAAGCATCGTTATTCCTCCCTGTATTCGTGGACGCATCTGTTTCTTGCTTTGAAAAGAAAGGTACAAATAACGAAACACCGAAGGATCGTTTACGTAAAGAACTCTAAACGCTCCGTTTCGAAATGCTTGAAATAAGCTTCCCACCGGGTTCGAAAAATCGTCCAAAATGGCTGCAGGTAATATTCACGCTGTACTGAAACCACGCGATAATGGACCCGTGGACATTTTCCAGTTCAAGCTATGTAATTGGAACACACGCGTCGGTGATGCGTTGCTTCGTATCGCTCTGTGCAACGTTGGGGAAATTATTATCCAGCGTTGCACCTGCACTTCTGGAATAAGTCTGAAATAAAATGTGGGAATCGTCAGTTTACATTTCGAGTGCTTAATGGAATGTTATCTAGGAGTCCATTGAGCGTTTTGCTTCACAAATTCCGCGTGATTCCTTCAACAAATGTTTTTCCTATTAAAAAATGACACATTGGTGGATGCAATTAATTCCTGAGGGCAAAGGTGATAATTTAAATATTTATGTGCAAGTTGCTGGGCGTACCTAGTATCTTATTGTAGTTTAACATATTTCTTTTTTATTCTCATGAATATTCAGTAGATATGGATTAAACAGCTATGGAGGAAAAAATATGCTTAGGTCCGAGAAAATAGCAATACCAGCGAAGTAATAAATAATAGGAAGAAGACAATTATTTAGTTCCATACTGTTTGAAGTTCAATCTTCTCTTCTAAAGTGACTAAATTTCTTGCTTGGGCCATTTTTTATGAAATCTTCGATGAAATTTGAGATCCATCAACGGCGTCTCAACTTAATTCGCCCACAGCAAATACTCAGCTTAACCCAACGCTGCCCTTCTCTTTTTACACGAGAGTAATAATTAAACTTTCTTGGGAAATTCACTCGTTTCATCAGAAACAGTAGCATCTCCAAATGCCAAGTTAACTCACCTTCCACAACCAACAAATTCAACGATCCTTGTTACCTTCCATCCCTCATTTACTCTTTCAAACTGCAAGTACACATTTTCCTCCATTTATATTTCCACGTTGTAGCAGGTACACAGAAATAGATTGAGCTGTTACAGAATGATGAGTGCGGCAGCACACGCAGCTGCAAATTATGCTTCTCTCTTAAAGTGTTTAGAGTAACTATTCCTCTAGGTTAAAGAAAAAAAAAATAAGGGGGCGAGGAAAACGGGAAGAAAAAAGTGAGCGGGCGAGTGGAGGACGGAATGCACGAGCTTCTCGGTGCGCATAATTTCTCGCTTAAGAGGTTAATAAACGGGTTTCCCGTTTAATGAAGAATTCGTTAACTGCGCCTCGCGTTCAAGTGGAGGCATATTTAGGAAAAATTCATGATTATGCAGCTTATCCCTGTGTGTCCCAGGCGAGGCACATAAACCCGGGCAAATGAATATCTCCGAAAGTACTGGTGATACAAAAGAATGTTACTTGGAAAAGTTTCCATGTTTCAGGAGACACACTTTTCAGCCAAGTTTATTCTTGTTCGCGCGAACGCGTCGACGGAGTTTCGTGTGCGTACTAATTTCTGTTCTCAAGCAAGCGTTACGTTCTTCGGTATACAGAATTGTGATGGAAACAGTGACTTGTTTAGTAGCCAAAGCTGCTCAGCGTCATTGTAGAAGCAGCTTTTATTCGTTTCGTGTTGGAATTTATTTACCTTCTCGTATTTAAGAAAATAAAAAGAATGTATAAAAGAAAAGAAAACTCCTAATTTTGTTTAGTGAAATTGTTTAAAATATGTCACCATGCTATATGTTATTATATCCTTTAACATTTCACAATACGGTATTTGTTTCACAAACAGTATTTCACAAAAAGTTGCCCTCCATTTTCAAATTAAATCAGTCCTCTCTAAACACCTCTCTTCTGTCTTCAGTAATCTAATGTCTAAGAAGTAACTAACTACACACATATAAATCTATAGAAAACACCCCAAAGTGGAAAGGTACGTTTTTAGTCAGACCCAGTTAAACTCGCAACTCTCGACTAAACAGGCTTTCGAGAAGCGGTTGCTTTTTGAACATAATTGGCAACTTGTCTTTCAAGAAGATAAAATTTTATTCAGCCCCAGGAGCGCGAAGGTAATTTGAATTTCAAAAGGAGTAATCATTCTCATTGGTCTAATAATATACGAAAACGTTTTCCCATTTTCCCATCAAGAGGATTTAATTTTGTGAGTGAGAATTTTCACGCAAGGCTGCGCGTAACGTTAGCGAAAGGATTATTGCAAAGAAGTCGGAAAGTGGAACAACATTACGCTTGGAAAGCTAAAATCCCACGTTCCCAGAGGAGAATTCTCTGTTTCTCTTCTCGCTGAGTTTCGCCGTGTGGCAAAAAACTGCCTCCACGTGTACAAAAACCCGTATTCGAACGGAGCACCTTCTCGAAATTACTTGGGTGATTGAATTTACTGTTAATTGAAGTTACTGTCTCGTATCTAATTGTCCCGACGTTATATTACCTTGGAATTGCTTCCCTGCGCTTCGATAACGGTGGGTGTGCAATACGTGAATTTGAACACGAATTTTGCTGCAAAAATAGGGGGGTAGTACAGTTTCCGAAATTCTACAATACTTTCTACAATCTCTCTCATCAGATGGTTTCTATTAAGTTTTCCTGCGCTTAAAGCTTACCAAAGCTGCTTATCGCTGCTACTTTTGCTAGCATTTATCACACGAAAATACTTATCTACTATTTATCTACTCAATTAAAATCTATCAAAATTCAAAGCCAAGAGTCATTCACATAAGTCATATCATATCAAATTTGACTCAATTCAACATTCCAATACACAAAAGTAGAACACACAGATAACTAAATTCCCCCATCACTATAGTCCCTCCAATTACAAACAAATCAAAATTCCTCCTCACCAGAAGCACTTAAGGGTACCTACACTTCCATCAAGTCACTCCAACAATAAGTCATTCTTAGGATTTTATTTAAAGGAAAAGTAAACGTCGCAGTGTTAAAAAACTTTTTAGGCTGCACTTGTACATCATTGAAGATAATAAAAAAAATTCTCTTTGCATATTTTATAAATGAATGCTGTCTGTTGGCGGCTGCGACTGTCCTGAGGATACAAGAAATTGCGGAATTTGTAACGCCTTGTAGAATTATCTGATATCCACAACCCAAGAAAATTCTTAAACCTTATAAGATTGTTCATGGAATTATATTCCTAAACAGTTTTTCAACACTATGACGTTTACTTTTTTTTATCCTAAAATCCTAAAATCCTAAAAATGACCTATTTTTCATTGATTTTATGGGAGGGTACACTCAAGACCACTGATCCCACATCAATGATAACAGCAACTGATCCATCTCGCCATCAACGATCTTCATACAAAAAAATCACATCTCCAAGCAACGCCACGAGAAATTACTCTAAAACAATAAGTAGCTACTTGGCGCGTGACCACTCGTGACTACTTGTTTACCTTCCAACATAAGAAACTCAAACACTAGAAGGGTGCGCATCTTCGTCTAGGATACCTCGTGAATCTGCATAACCAGTTCCATCAGCTATCCCAACATAGTTTTTCCAATTCTCGTGCCCGTCCAATGATTCGCTAATTCCTTGAACAAAGACGCCACTAAGGCCGTTTTTTCGCGCGCCATTTATCGCGCCACGGAGAGGAGCGCCGCGCGACGTAACAGGGCACTCCTGCCTCGTAATATTTCGCCATCGCCCTGGCCCCGGCCTCTCCCCTGCCCCGGGAAGCCCTTATTTGCTCGCCACCGGCGGCTCGGCAAACAAATCGCCGGCATATTTTCTCGTCGCATTGCCGCGAGAAAAATATAGATTATTACGGGCGAGGAGCGCGCGTGCTCAGCGGGCGGCGTATCCGCGAGCGGTGAAAAACAGTTGCCGCCGGGGCAATTTTCGTAGCCGCGATAATGAGAGCTAATAATTGGTAGTAGTCGTTAGCGGAAGTCTGCGACTGAACGATTGCGAGGAGGTGTAATTCTCTGCCGTGATTATTGGTGGGCCGCGGCGGAACTGTTTCGCTCGTTAAATCGCTCGCCCCGCTCCGCGACAGCGTCGAACGGAGATTGACGGCGAGGACGACGATGCCACGCTGCGCGTCGCTTCTTCCACGTAGGGTAAGCAGGCCAGTAGGTGGACGGGGCCCAGCAGATGGACGAATCGTTGGTTAATCGTTAATATTGAAAGAACTAGAGTTTTAATCTATATTATTGTTTTTTTATTTTGTAGAAAAAACGTTTGTTGTTTTATAAAACATTAACATATTTATCGAAAAAAAAATTTTGTATGCGAAAAATGTATTTATATGTACGATTTCACGCCACCATGCGCGAGTCACTCGTTTGTTATTAGCTATTGCTCAGCATCGTGTGTCATAAAATTAATAAAAAACGTATTTGGATACATTGTATAGATTATAGCATTCTAATATTAAGAATTTATAAATAAACGCGTGAACAAAGAAAAATAAAACGATAGTACTTATAAATATGACTGTCCACGTACTGGTATCGATTTCTAACCTAAAGCAATAGATGGACAGAATGGAATTAAATCTTTTGAAGCCGTTTTCTTTTTTTAATAAACAAACAGTTTACACATTTACTTGTAGGTATCTTATTTTTCTTCTTTTATTTAGATGGCAAGCATTAAAAAAAAAATACCGTACATCAATATACATGTAATGATATAGACAGAGCCTTGGATGATATTAGAAAAGGAACGAGTATAGGAAAAGCAGCGAAAAATTAAACAGGAAGAGAATGTGATAAGAAAACAGCAATTAAAAATAGAAAGAGAACGGAAACAAGAGGAAAAAGCAAAGATGAGAGAGGAAAAAGCCAAAGTACAAAAAGAGAATGCTGAGAAGAAAATTAAAGCGAAGGAAAGACAACTAAAACTGAAAGAAGAAAAAGCAAAAAGAATGAGGAAAAATGTAAATACATTTGGTAAACCATTATTAGTAATTCAAGAAGCAATGGTACTGAGCGAAGAAGATGGGACCAATACAATCCCACTGGATTTAACAGATTAATCTTGTAAAGAAAATAATTAAATTTAGAATAAATGAAAAAATAAATAAATTATACATATAAGCACAATATTTATTTCCCCGTTGCAACGTTTTGGATAGATTAAAGTGACCAGATGTTTTATGTTGGTATGCAGGACATGTAAAAAAAAGCTTAACACAATCATAAGGACACAATTTTCTTAGTTTCTTTAATTATATAATAAAGACATACTTCTGATAAATTAAAAACACTTTATCGTAAGAAAAAATTATCTACATAGAATATCAAAAATAACTATGTGGATATATATTTTTACTTTGTGCCACTAAGAAAATGTTAAAAAGGTTACATATCCAATCCGGGACACTTTCCGAGACAGTTTTCAATGCGGGACAAACAATTCAAATCTGGGACAGTCCCACACGATCCGGGACGTTTGGCCACTTTAGGCTAGACATAACCTCACTTTATTTGCGGCCTGGGCGCATAACCTGATGCACCGTTTTCTGGCAATGAAGACTCCATGCGTTTTTAGTTTTGATGAAATAAATTATATTTTAACAAAAAATAACTTAATCTAGGTACCTACTATAGCTAATAAGTCTTTTACTCGTCTAGTCTGACAGTCGTCCATCTATTGATTGTGAACTGTCCATCTGCTAGCCCTATCGTCCATCTATTTGTGATACGGGCTATGAGTAGAATTTTCATCATTTTATCCTTAAATACATTAATTTTTTTACTTGCAGTTATTTTTTTCTTTAAATTTGTACATTTTTACGTGCAAAGCTTTTGATTTTTTTTTAATACAACAGATATTTCTAAGAAACACCTTGATGTAAACTTCGGAATCAGCTAAACTGTCCACCTACTGGCCTGCTTACCCTACGTTACCATTGTAATAAAAGCTGCGAGGGTTTCGGCCGGTAGTTGCCTTGCTCGGGAGGAATTTTAACGAGCTGCTCGGCAAAGTCACCGTTCGGGTACTTGTTGGTCGACGCTCCTCGTTCTTGATGGCACTTTAGTGGCTACTTAAGTTTCAAGGAGCAAGTAATTTGTTCGGTAGCTTTGGTTTTGTATATGTTATCGATATCCGCTGGCTCGTGGGCATAGAATATATTATTACCCCTACAGCACACATTGTTGCAGGAACGTCTCAGTGACGTCGCGCTGCAACATTTGGAACATTGCTCAAAATGTTCCCGAAACGTTTCAAGCAAATTCCTATGTCCGCCTTGTGTAACATTGCAGGAGATATCTCTGGAACATTGTTTCGGAATTTTACAGCAATTTTTCGTGGAACGTTTCGGAGATCTTAGAGGAATTTTTCGTGGAACGTTTCGAAGATTTTACAGGAATTTTTCGTGGAACGTTTCGGAGATCTTAGAGGAATTTTTCGTGGAACGTTTCGGAGATCTTAGAGGAATGGTTACGCAACGTTTCGGGCAGTAGGGCCAAAAATAAAAATAACGATATTTTCTATTAATTATATATATCGGACGTGTCTCTGAGGGGGGCGACGACATGAATGTGTGCAGAACCATAGTAGTATAACGTCCGTGTATCTGTATTAAATAGAAAATTATTTTACCCCAGGGAGGATTCGAACCCGCGCCCGTAGCACCGTAGACGAACACTATACCGCTGCAGCTGGAACTGTTGATTCAGAATGTTACTTACGTATTCGAACTTATCCTCCTACCGTGTAACACTTTAAACTCAAATTATTTAAAAACAAAGATTTGTTTTGACAAACTCCATTACATCTCCCTAATCGTGGAGTCGGATATTTCACAACAAATTAATTTCGACGTTTGATGTTGTATCACGTTGATTCATATTCTATTATGAAATATATTGCGTAGTACAACAAAAAAATTTTTTTTTTAGTTTTTAGCGCATTTTTGATAAAATTGTTTAACATAAATTTTTTTTATATATTTTTTTATTTTCTAGTTTTTAATGTTTGTGGATTTACATTTCACAGATCAGACTTCTTTACAAATATCTTTTATTGCTATATACAATTTAACAGTTTGCAATTGGATTAATTACTTATATCACATATTGTCCGTGTTCACATATATTCCCGTGGAGGTTGCCTGTGAAATATAACACTGTATTCTGTTTGTCGACATGTGTGATATAAGTAATTAATACAATTACTTAATTACCACTGTAGGGTTTAAACAAATTCATAAACCATATGCAGCAACAAAACATATATGTAAAAAAGTGTTATATGTCCCAAGAACTGCCAGTGTCTTTACTATTGCCATTTAATCTATTGTTCGTAACAAAAATGTCCCGCGATGTCGAGTGTAAATTTAGAAGTCCGTATTATTGGCAAACGCTGTAGGAACGGCCCCGTGGGCCGTTCAGGCAATATTCGTACATAAAACGGATTGACGCGGAGCGTTCGTGAAATACAAACACACGGAATACAGTCTTAAATACCACAGGAAACCTCCGGGGAACATAGGCGACCATGGAAAGTATGTGATATAAATAATTAATAACATTACTTAATTATAACTATACGGTTGAAGCAGAGTGTGAAACTATAAACAGCAACAAAAGATATTTGTAAAAAAGAAATATTAGATGTCCCAAGTACTGCCAGTGTCTCTACTATTGCCATTTAAGACTATATTCCGCGTGTTTGTATATCAGGAACGCTCCGCGTCAATCCGTATTATTGGCGAACGCTGTAGGAACGGCCCCGTGGGCCGTTCAGGCAATATTCGTACATAAAACAGATTGACACGGAGCGTTCCTGATATACAAACACGCGGAATATAGTCTTAAATACCACAGGAAACCTCCGGGGGAACATAGGCGACCATGGAAATATTAATATTAATAATTAATGTATGTAATATTAATAATTAATAACATTACTTAATTATAACTATATACGGTTGAAGCAAAGTGTGAAACTGTAAACAGCGACAAAGGATATTTGTAAAAAAGAAATATTAGATGTCCCAAGTACTGCCAGTGTCTTTACTATTGCCATTTAAGACTATATTCCGCGTGTTTGTATTTCAGGAACGCTCCGCGTCAATCCGTTTTATGTACGAATGTTGCCTGAACGTCCCACCGGGCCGTTCCTACAGCGTTCGCCAATAATATGGACTTCTAAATTTACACTCGACATCGCGGGACGTTTTTGTTATGAACAATAGATTAAATGGCAATAGTAGAGACACTGGCAGTACTTGGGACATCTAATATTTATTTTTTACAAATATCCTTTGTCGCTGTGAACAGTTTCTCACTTTGCTTCAACCGTATATAGTTATAATTAAGTAATGTTATTAATTATTAATATCACATACTTTCCATGGTCGCCTATGTTCCCCCGGAGGTTTCCTGTGGTATTTAAGACGGTATTCCGTGTGTTTGTATTTCACGAACGCTCCGCGTCAATCCGTTTTATGTATGAATGTTGCCTGAACGGCCCACCGGGCCGTTCCTACAGCGTTAGCCAATAATACGGACTTCTAAATTTACACTCGACATCGCGGGACGTTTTTGTTATGAACAATAGATTAAATGGCAATAGTAGGCACAGTGGCAGTAATTGGTACATGAAACACTTTTTTACAAATATCTTTTGTTGCTATATATAGTTTATGAGTTTGTTTAAACTTTATAGTGTTAAGTAAGTAATTGTATTAATTACTTATGTCAGATATTGTTCACGGTCGCATATATTCCCCCGGAGGTTTCCTGTGGTATTTAAGACTGTATTCCGTGTGTTTGCATTTCACGAACGCTTTGCGTAGGCGAGGAGTGAAAATATGTAAGTCCATATTCCACGGCAATGTGTGCGCAATATTCCAGAAACATTGAACAAACATGGCCATTGCAATATTGCACGGCAATGTTTCCACAATGTTGCAGGAACATTGCAATGCAACCTGCAACCAAACGGCAACATTGCAATGTACTGCAACGGCTGTGCAACGTTCCTGCAACGAAGTGTGCTGTAGGGGCGGACTTACAATATATATTTTCTCAGGTTTTCATTTACAACATATTAAAGAGGAAGAACCAAAGTACATTTAAGCATATTTGTTATTAATTAGTTAATTAAAAAAAAAATGAGAAGAATTAAAAACTAAAAGACCATTCAATTTGCCTCAGTTTTCCCTGCTTATACATCCCCGTTTAACGCCAATCACAATATAAAAATCTTTATTTCTTACGTCTCTATCATTTTCCGTCAAATTTCAAACGTTCAGTACTCTCGAGCCGCTGCGCCTATTGCAACCCTCCACGGCAAGCCCTTAAATCGAAAGGAATCGATGTACATAAATAGTCACAGCCATAAATTACCCATAAATTAGATACCGCCCCATCAGGCTCCAATTTTATCCCTCTTATTTCACCAGCTCCATCGAAATTTATCGCCCCATCTCTCTGCAGTCGCGTTTTAAATAACGCGGTGCAAATTGCATCCCCGTTGGCGCGCAGTCGAACAGACCGGAAGCGTAACTTTCCCCCGCCGGATCCGCGGAAGCATCGCGCGGGCAGCATTAAAGATTACTTTATCGAGAACACGTTGAGCTAACGTCGTTGCTGGCGGGCGAAAAGTTCTTTACGATAAATAATAACTTCTCTAATAACGAGGAAACTTACGAGCGCCGGGGGGGGGAGGGGGTGGATCTGACGAGCGGGTGGGGCAGCCACCCCCGTCGGCGAGGCGCTAACAACGAAGAATGCTGGTCGTTGAATTTCGAAAACCATAAAGTACGGGGCCGGCTCGCGGCGGAGTTTCGTAAAAATTTCTCTCCAACTGCACGCGAACCTCCAGCTGGGAGCGCGATGCGGGAGATCGTAGCTTTCCTTCTCGGGGAGAACGACACAGCAACGGCGAAGTCGCGTAAAGATAGGAATAAACTCGAGTGCCCCGGGTTGGGGTGGACGTTAAGGAAATTTCGAATGCTCCGGCTGGCAGTGGGCGAAGATGGGAACGAGATCTCCAGTGGAATTTGCGGGTTTCTAACGTCCGTTCAATTGCTCGTGTAAATGTAACGAGACGGGGAAAGTGGTTAGCATTTTGCGGCGATGGCCACTGATAAGCGCTTTTGATGACATTTTTGCGTGAAGTAGTTTTAGGATAATATTCGACATGTACTTTCACTTAGGGTGAAAGCAACCCTCAAAGTTGGGGGTTGGAAATGTATTTTGTCGATGGGCTTGGAAATTAAGTAGGCATTCGATGTAGGAAGATTTTTTTAATTGCCTAGCAATAAGAATTTTTAACGGCGGTGTATGTGGCAAAGAAGGATTTGAATGGTGAAAGCTTTGATTTTCGATTTGGTTTATTATGAAAAGTTTTCACTAATAATTAAGGTGTTTTAGGGTTTCCAATGGTTTAATGTTTGAAGAGTAGGTACTGGGACTATGCAGATGTCTGTTGGATCGCGTTTTACAATTATCACGCTTTGTGGTAGAGAATATCCCCATAAAAACTTCAAAAAAGTAAAAAAATTACGCCAAGTACACGAAATCAAACAAATCACAAAAAATAGAAGATAATTACAAAATAAAAAAAAGATGCGAAATCAAAATGAGCTGCAAGTACATAAGGTGCTTTCCCGCTGCGTGCAAAGACGACACTGTGTAACGCAATGTAAGAATCGGTGATTTCCAACTGCGCTTAATAATATTAATCAGATATATTTCTATAGAAATAAATATTTCAATACCCATAAATATTTTATTCAAAATACTTGGCGCTGCGAAACCGAAAAAATGTTAATTGTCTTATTAATAGTAAATTAATAATTTACAATAACTCACTTACAATCTAAAATACATTACGAACGCACACACAAGAAAAAAAGAAAAAGATTAATGCATATTATACATATTTATTCAGTTTAGCAACACCAATTCGAGGCGCAGCGCCAAGTATTTTGAATAAAATATTTATGGGTACACAGTGTCGTCGGGAAAGCACCTTATGTACTTGCAGCTCATTTTGATTTCACATCTTTTTTTTATTTTGTAATTATCTTCTATTTTTTGTGATTTGTTTGATTTCGTGTACTTGGCGTAATTTTTTTACTTTTTTGAAGTTTTTATGGGGATCTCACTTCTTTTTACAAAGATAAGCTTTACATAAAAACCTTAAATTAAAAATAATTTGCTGGTATAAAAACAAATCCCCATAAAAAATATATTAAAAAATTTTGGCGACTTACCTTGTTAATTGAGACAATAATTTAGTGTCTTATGCGGTGTAAAAACTCGTGACATTTCAGAAAATTTTGACAACTTTCCTTATGTGACACTTGGTAGGTTATAAAATTCAATAGTATACATAGGTATATATGTACAATGACGGACGACGATCCCTGCCGAATGATCCCGAGAGTCGACGAACTAAACATATACTAGTTTCTTTTGGCTGAAGGTGTGCGTGCAACGCGTATACGTATTATGTTTGACGAAATTTGGTTGGAGAAGAAGAATCAGAAGAAGAAGAAAAAATTACCGTTTCCGACTGATCCATGAGACGATATTATGATATCTCTGTCATGCGTGGACAGATTTTATTGAAATTTGATCTTATTCGAAAGCTTATATGCGGTTTACATAAGAAAAATGCCTTTAAATTTAGAAAATATTGCAGGCGTGATGAGATATTAATGAAATAAGTTTCAGGTTAGGTTGGATTAGCCCGGCGACGAGTAAATGATAGCGGTAGCGACAGTCGACATATGTATACAGGGTGTCTTTCCCGTACTTGGCGTCGAGACGCTGCCGCGTCTCTAGATTCCTGTAGAGTAATAGGGGAGGACGTTGAAAGCCTGTAGAAAATTGAGTACAGTAGTTCCCCGTTATGAGCCCGTCGACCATCCCCACCATTTCCTGGAAGCCCACGGACGAGAGTGAGAGAACCGGACAACGAGCGAGAGGACACGAAAGCCACTGGCCGCGCGGAATCATGTCCTCAAGCCACTATGAGCCCGCCGCCAGCCCCGTTCGTCGGGCTCATAACGGGGAAATACTGTATTTATGAAACCGAAGGGGGAAGATGAAATGGGGCTTTAATTAATAGAAGAAAGATACTGAGGCTGCGGGAAGCTCTCGTAAAGAAACGGAAGAAGATCGCATCCTTGCAGTCTCTTTAGAAAGTGCTAGCTGAATGAATTTTTTATACACAATAGCAAAGGAATACTCTTTAATAGATCTATATATATACCATTATATAAAAATGTTCGTGCCTTGTATGTATGTTTTAAAGCGCAAAGCTCAAAAACTACTGAACCGATTTCGATGAAACATGTATCGAAAGAATCTTTGTTTTAATGGGACTGATAGGCTATAGAATAGTTCCAAAATCTACGTGCAGAGGGCGCTACACTTACTTTTAAAATTAAATGTTAAATTAAATGAGAACGGTATCTAGCTACTTCGTTATATAATTTATTGGTATGTACAGAAAGACGTATTTCGCAAAGTTTGTGACGATCATAAGTAGATATATATTTTATCAGTGCACGAGAATATTCAATAAATTACACATATATTCTCGTTCTAATTTAAAATATAATACATATATGGAATTCTCCATAAAGCGATACACGTGCAAGGGGTTTCCACACAACTTACGATTATTTAGTCGTGTTAAGTGCTCGTCCCTTTCCGAATAAAATATATGCTACCTGCACTGGTCACGAAGAATCCCGTATTTTATAATGCAACACCTGTATCATCTAACACTCCTTGCAATATAATTAATTGCATTGTCTCTTCTGCTTACTCAACAATTCTTCACATTTCTTTTTCGAGTCATTAGCATTCTTCAAGTGCAATTTCCATAGACCACTCAAGTTGAAAATGAATAATTAATAGCACGACGTACCACACACGAAATCCCATTAACGAAATATGTAAAACATATTCCTAATCAGGTTCAAGCTTTAAGGGGGGTCACTCAAGTGAAAATGAACTACCAGTTATTTTACAGATAAAAATTTGAAAATATGTATTTCCATATTATTTTTTACGCTGAAATGAATTATGTAAGAATTGATAGTGACATTTTTTTTCAAAAATTTAAAAAAATAAATTTCGAAAAAATTATTCGATTTTAAAATCCATACCCTTATCTCTGTAGTATTGTATACAAAGACTGCAGAAAAAATTTCAGCTCGAAAACTTCATTTTTGTCCGAGTTATAAAGTTTTTATGTTTTGGCGTAGTAACTAAAACGCTCCTGCTCCGTACGTTGGACCTTCTTCTTCTTGCAATGCCTGTTCTCTTCGTGATTGTGCAGTTCGTATCATTTTTCTTGCACGTTTGTATCTTTCTGAGGCTTTCTGTTTATACCTGCGTACTCGTTCTTTGTGACGGTTTTGAACAATTTTCAATGATTGTTCGCTCATTTGCATTTGGTTGTCCTTGAATGCATGTAATATTGTTTTCGTCCATCCTTCATTATATTCAGTAACAGCTTCTGCGACTGCAGCTTCAACAAGATATTTGGAAGGAAAAATATACTTTGGGCACTTACGCCATATCATGCTATGCAAACTTTCATTAGAATTTTGCGTAAGGCATTGTGTACAACGACGGAGCAGTTTTTCATCGCTTAGTCTATTATAAATTGGTAATATTTTATCCAGAAATTTTTCTCTGATAGGTGTTCCTATTTTCTTAGCATGAGAACCAGGTTTTCTTCCTTCCGGAATTGCTGATTGGTAGAAACACCATGATTCTTCACCCGATGGACATTTATAATGTTGTGGTTTCATATCCGTCGAAACTGCGTGGTATATCGTCGGGTATATGGCAGCTTTCATAGCTGTAATATTGTTTTTATTTCGTAATATAGCTTTTTTATAATAATCTGCCAATTTTCTAATTGTAACTTCTTTCAGGGTACCCTGCCCTTTACCCCCTAAAGTAATGCCTTTCGTACGCTCCTGTTTTACCAAATCGGTCAAAGCTCTCCATAATCTTTTGCCAGAACGAGTACGCAGGTATAAACAGAAAGCCTCAGAAAGATACAAACGTGCAAGAAAAATGATACGAACTGCACAATCACGAAGAGAACAGGCATTGCAAGAAGAAGAAGGTCCAACGTACGGAGCAGGAGCGTTTTAGTTACTACGCCAAAACATAAAAACTTTATAACTCGGACAAAAATGAAGTTTTCGAGCTGAAATTTTTTCTGCAGTCTTTGTATACAATACTACAGAGATAAGGGTATGGATTTTAAAATCGAATAATTTTTTCGAAATTTTTTTTTCAAATTTTTGAAAAAAAATGTCATTGTATTAATTCTTACATAATTCATTTCAGCGTAAAAAATAATATGGAAATACATATTTTCAAATTTTTATCTGTAAAATAACTGGTAGTTCATTTTCACTTGAGTGATCCCCCTTAATGGACCTGCTAAGTTCAAGTGCTACTTGAAGTAGGTTCAAGGGATTAATGAAGCCAATTTAACTAGTACTTGAACCTAATACATTCAAGAATTATTGAACATTTTTTAAACTACCACTTCAACCTAGTAGTTTCAAGGTAAATAGACATACTTTAAACACTTTATAAGCGATCGTTCTCAAACACATGTCGACAGGTGTCCTAGAATTAATTTCGCATTTGGCTTTTCGCTTTGCAATAAAACTGCAAGATCCAGGGCTATCTCTCGCCCAACTTCCCTCTCTGCAGAATATAACTACGGGACGCAACAGCTGCAACGCGATACACCTTCCAGCTCGCTGTAGCTAAGTAAAGTTATAATATTACATACACCCGAATCGTCGCTATGAATGTTACGAAACTAATTAACGATGTTGTGCGGGACATCCCGTAAGGTAACGCCCTCGCGTCGATTCATTCGAACGACGGCGATGAATTAACGCGACATACTGTCTCGCGTTGACGCGATAATTTCGAAGCGTTCGCTCGATGGGAAGAAGAATTTGAAAGTCTAAGGGGAAATTTAATTAACGCGCGGAAGATGAGCCGCTTAACGTTGAACCTTTTATCTCTTAAATTCTGGCAAACGACCGGCAAGCGGTGTTGGCCCTGTCCACGGTGAATCTCGCGTAAAAAAAATTTCTTTCCGCCTCAGCGCGATAAAACAATTGAGGGATAAATCCTTGGGTAATTGTTTTCCATTTTCAGTTAACGAACGGTTAGACTTTACGTTGCATCGTCATTGTTGCATTGCCATTGTTGCATTCGTTACACTGGGTGTCTTGCTTCGAACTGTGAGTGGATGTGTGTACTTCCAATACATTTAAGGGCATCCCCCGGTCAAATCGCGCGAAGTCATAGGTGACTTTTATGATTTTTTCTAGAAAAAAGTATACAATGTATGGGTCTAAAACTTTTTGCACTTTATTCTGCTACAAATGTAGAGTAAGAAACCACTGGGCGATGATTGCCAAATGTTTAAACGATAGGGTCCCCGAAACATGGGTTTTTTCGCAGAAGAATGTTTCGTAAAAAAAATTGAGCGTATGAAAATTCGCAATATACGGTAGCGCGGAAGCCAGTGTAATTACGAGTAGAATCCCGTTTGAATTTTTAGATTCGGTCAAGAATTGCATTTTTTATCGCGGCAATAGTGCGTGAAAAATTGTTTCGAGAAAAACGTACTTAAAGTTTGACCCCGAGCGCGTTCGTCTAGTGACGGGGACTTGCCCGTAAGCGCCCTATTTTCCTCGCGTTTATTCGATTAAAACAAAAATTGATTCTTTTTTTAGACCCATGAATGTATAATTAATTAAAAGAAAAATCACCATTCTACCTATTATACCTGCGTCACAATCCATCTTCAAAAAACATCTATTTTTAAGACCGTCGCACTGTTGATTCCCCTGAACTGCCTGTAAAATCTCTACCGTTAGGAATTTCGATCCAAAAATTTAACTGGACATTTTTGAGATGCTGTTGAACGAAAATATGCAAAAATAAAATTTCGATTTTTTGACCGGCGATTGAAATTGTTGAAGGAAATCGTCTTGAGAAAAATCTTTGTACAAAATTTATTCATTTGTTTCCTATACAATTTAGTGTACAGGGAAGGGTGCTTATCAGTACATTATGGTGCGCGATTTTCTCTTCAATCTATGAGTAGATATGCTCACCTCTTCGATGCATCCACTTTCAGGTTAAAACGATCTTGACAGTGTATTACTTCTAGCAAAGTAGTACATTCAATTTTCCTACCATTTCCACCAAAACTATGTAAACTTCTGCGATACCAATTACCTCCCCATAATACAGAATTCTACGCAAGAAGTTCCTTCCAACTGCTGATAAGATGGACGAAGAAGAGTCTTCCCCGAGCTAGTTACAGTTTCTTCTAAGGAGTCCATTAAAAATATACTATATCAGTAGCAGAATATTTCTCTCCACAGTTCACTGTCTCCATCACTTCGAATTCTTCAAAGTTTAACGAACCCACGACTTCCCTTACAACATTTTTCCACGGCCAGAAAAGAACCACGCAGTCTACAGCTTCGCGAAGTGCAGTTTCCCTTCTGGAAAATATAAATTTCGAGACACTTTGCTAGTTACTTCCTCGGCCACCCCGAAACACTTGGCCCGGCATCTACGCGGGAAGAGGAAGCATTTCGCGAGTGGTATGTGGGCCAGCTCCAAGGGAGCCTCTGGACGACCCCGCGTGATATTTCTGCGGCCTGGGTGTCCGTCTTGCGAGCCGACTGAATGATTATGGTGCGCAGCAGCTGCACGGTATGCCACCTATCCGAAGGTTGTCGCCGAAACCACTATACTTTCCGTCTGGCAGCCCTTTATCTCCCGTGATGTACGAGAGCCAGGGCAGCGCTTTTCTCCGCGCTCGCAGTGCCCGTTGCCCCTGGGCTTTTAAGCTAATTCGAGGCGCACCAGCTGCAACTGCACCGACCGCGGACCTCCTCTCGCCACCTTGCTCTTGCACCCTTTTTGCCCGCTGCGGGGGCATCGCTGTCCCCTCCGCGCTGGGACCAGTGTTTTAAGGGTGGTGTGCGAGAATCTGGTAATCGATTCGCGTCGTCGAGTAGAATCTCGAGGGGGTGTGCTCGCTTCAGGGATTGATTAAATTGGGTTTTCTTGGCACAGTTTCTTGAGTTATGGAGGTATCGGGATTGGAAAGTATATGGAGGTTATGGATTTAAGAAAGTCAGGAGAGAATTGTGGAATTCTCGAATTTCTTGTAATCTATTTTATTTTCAATTTTAAGGACTGATCAGGGAATTATAGAACTCTGAGTTTTATGGGGAAATCACGTTCAGAGGTTCGTGTTCTCCGGATTCCGTTAATCTAAACAGTGTATCTAATTTTAAGCAGAGATGGGGAAAATTTTTAGTTAAGTAAAATTTCGAATAACGAATGAAAGTTAAAAAAAATATCATTCATTCGTCAACCGGAGTTAACGTTATTCGACGCATGACTTTTATTTAAGGGGTAACACCACTCTAGAGGCAGAAAAAAAGACCTAAATTTGACAATTTATTTTGGGAGTATGACAAACGGAATAGAATTTCTTTTCAGAGGGTTTATTTAACACATATTGAAGTACGAAAAACAATTTTTTTTATTGTCATTTTCATACAAAATGGCGGCGACAGAGCCTGTCGTTGAAAACAGCTTTTTTGAAAACACCGCCACGGGAGGACGGATTTCTCGGCACGTATGAGTCTGGGAACAAAAAATAAAAAAAGTTTATAATCTATATACAATTGGCTTTGGAAGTACGTAGTGTTTTCTTTTTTAATTAATTTTTGTGGAAGTGGTGCACTTTTTAAGAAATGAATTGATTTTTTGCCGTAAACATGAGCATTAAATTGTTTATAAAAAAAGAGTTTACATTCAATCAAAAAACGGCTACGTACTTCCAAAGAGAATATTGTTGTGAAGCTACTGTAAAAATTTCAAATCGATCCATGCAATAGTCTCCGAGAAATCCGTCCTCCCAGTTTGAAAGAAGTGGTTTCGACGACGGGCTCTGTCGCCGCCATTTTATATGAAACTGACAATAAAAAAATTGTTTTTCGTACTTCAATATGTGTTAAATAAACCCTCTGAAAAGAAATTCTATTCCGTTTGTCATACTCCCAAAATAAATTGTCAAATTTAGGTATTTTTTTCTGCCTCTAGAGTGGTGTTACCCCTTAAATAATAATTTTGCACATCTCTGATTTTAAGTGATAAGACCACAGGTGACTGAATTCCATTCAAGTTCTATAAAAGCCATATTCATCTGCCCTGCATTAGCTCCGCTGCTTTTCAAATTCCAAGTTCTTTGGAGCAGGCGAGTCTACGTTCTCGTGAACGATGAGTTGCATCGTCCGTCGCTGAAGGGTCGATCCAGCGATGGCGGGGCAATCGAGAAATTTAAATAAGCATTCCGCATTCTTTCCCCCCGGCTGCTATAAAACGTATGCACCCAGATTCGTGCAGCAAGCTTCCCCCATAAATCAGCCGCGATTTGACGGGGCCATCGCATTTTTCAAAGCATCCTGATCCATCAGGATTCATCTCCCCGGGCATCTCGGTCCTTGGAGATAATCTCCGCGCCGTAACTCTTGAATACAAGATTCGAGGAGGTCGTACGAATTATTTCAATTTAACTGGCTTCTGCTGTAAGGCTCGCTACGTGACGGGACTTTCTTGATCTTATTCCAAGGGAGAGGAGCTCGTTCGATCTTCTTTGGGAACGGGGACAAGCGACTGGCTAAGTCAGAAGATGTTTCTATAGGTGCACGTGACGGAGCACGATAACTGCTCCCTTTGAATATATTCCCGCCAACCCCCTGGGACAGCGAGCGTCGCTCCCCTCGAAAATAAGTGTTAAACGCACGCTTTACCTCGCGGGGGATAATGAATGTGATCTACAAATCAAGTTTACGTGGCATACTTACGGCGGAACTTCTCTCCTGGCGCGACCGAAGTTATTTATTCGGAACAGGAATCCGTGTTACATACAGAAGAAAGAAGTGCTCCTCAAGGGGTTGGATGTTCCTGTCTGATTCGGGGTGGAAGTTCCGGACGCACGGTTATTATTAGTTGAATGATTGAAGATATCATAGGGGAGGCCGGGGCAAATGATACATTTATCAGTTTTCAATTTTCGTCTACAAAAAGTGATAAGAAACGTAGATTGCGATATTCACTTACAGAAAGATAGTAAAGTAGTAGCTCTGTTATTTTCTTCAGAATTACAGCTTCTTCTTGCTCTATTATTTTTCGATTTGGACACCGAATTGAGAAGTACCTGTTTCCTTCGAACGGAAGCTTCACGTCCAACAAAATACCGTGGACCACCGCACAGTGGGGCAAACGTGGACAAAAAGCGGACAAAATTCAATATTTTTTAAACTAATGATCCTATCGACATGCAATTGGTTTCTTTCGATTCAGAATGAATTTTTACCAATATTTACTTTTTACCATTTGGTCGTCTATAGGACTTTGGGACAGCAAAAGTTAAAAATAAGTAAACCTTTTTTTTTTACTTTATTTATACAAAAAATAATTATCTGCAAATATTAATAATCCTCTACAACAATACCTTAACTAATTAAATTAATAATCCCAGAGCTGCGTCACGCGCTACGCCTTGACCAGCGCTCATCGGCATCCCATATAAATTCCAATAACTACCGAATGTGCAAGAAAGTGCAAATAAATTTTTAGGTATATATTCTCTGATACGCGTTAGTTATTCAGTTTTTTTACGGTTTTGGTCATTTAATGACCTTTATGCGGCGGCTACTGTTACAAAACGATACTTTTATAGTATAAAAGTGCGGGTTGTAAAATATTGACCAACTAGATAGGCTGTAACAAGCTTTAAATAATAATTAAGGACAAAATAAATTATAGCTACAAAGGAAAATTTGGATAATTTTAGCTTTATAACATTTTGCTTTTGGAAAAAGGGAAGAGGCTTTTATTCTTTGACTATTTACGGATAAAATACAATAATAATTTTTTCCAGATACCAACTTTAAATTTTTTATTTTTGTCCGCGTTTGCCCCACTGTGCACCGCTGGCCCACGTGGCGCGGAGCGTATTAACACGCAAGTAGTACACGCGTGCGTAAGGGTCAGCGCGAGCAGCCGCGCGAGGGGCAGAGGGACGGGATCAGAGGGAAACGTGGGAGCGGGATATTTGCAATTCCAATGCCATCTTCGACCTCGTCCCTCTCTGTCTATCCCTCCGCGCCTCCCTCGCCCTCCCGGCCTCCTCTGCTGATTCGTTGGGCCGCGCGTGCGATTCTCTCGCGGACGATTCTCGCGTGACTGCGGGCGGCTGCGGAATGCTGGATGAAGGACGGAAATTCGCGTGGCCCCCGCGCCGTAGCGTAACGCGGAAGATCACGGACAGCCTCTTACGAACTCCCGTTTCTTTGCCAGCCTCTGGCAGAGAATTCGGAACTTTGCTGCTCACGTTCCGCGAGTCGGAGCGCGCGCTCGTACGTGGCTGCCGTTCGAACGCCCCACGAACTCGCGCTAGAACTTCATGGAGACTCCTGCTCTCAAGGACTGTCCTTCGGGAGCTATCAGTCTGTTCCTCTCTTTTATGACGCGGGATACAGGGGGCTTCAGGAGTGGTAGCTTGAAACTCTTGAAAGTGAAGTGGTCACTGGAACTTGTAAAGGGACACGAAGAGGTCTCGGTGCACGCGGGCTCGCAAAGTGATCGCTGCTTTATTCGTCACCCTGTTCTCTGCGCTCCTCCATTACTTCATCTGTACACATCTTGGAACGGCGATAGTGGCGCTCTCGCGTGTCTACACCCCTCTGAAGCCGCAGCTTCACCGCGTGGCGTGTGCATGTATCGTGGCAGCGGAGCTGCCCAAACTAATGAAGTTAAGTTGCTGCTTAAGAGCAGAGATAGGCAAAATGTTTATTTAGATTAAAATTTCGAATGACGAATAGAAGTTAAAAAAATATATATTCGTCATGTGTCGAGTATAGGGTAGGTGTGGGTATTACTGCGGATGTCCCGATTACTGCGGATATTCTAAAACAGATCATATTTAGTGTTGGAAAGTACATAATCTCTTGAAAATTTTTGATAAAATTATTTTAAACTCTATTACAGATAATTATTAATAAGTATGTACAGCAAAGTTATTATTAATTCTTTTATCGTAGTTTGAAATTCGTCAAGGCGAAACTTCGGTCGATTCCCGATATGGCGGTCATGAACACCTACTTGAAAAACATTTATATTTTTGTTATTAACAGTAATACATGTACTGTAGCGGTATTGCTCGATAGAATAAAAGTTATTTTTTCAGAAAAACAGTAAATCAGTCGTCTACATTTTAGTTTCAATTTTTATTTCTCATCGCAGTATTAGGTGCACTACTTGACACCATGTGCATGTATTACTGCGGACCTACTACTGCATTTAAATTTATTTTTCTTGAAATTTCTATAAATGTAATTACTTATTCTTGTCATAATTTATCAAAATACGATTATAAAATGCAAAGCATATAGAAGCCCAGTTACTGGTTGGTTTACCCTACAAGTGATATTTGTACTAAGGTTATGTTTGGCCTGACATCAGACCGCAGTAATACATGCGCAGTAACTGGTGTTTCGTTAGTAACTGGCACGCAGTAATACGTGCATGTCCGCAGTAACTCATGCAATGACATTGATCGACAAATCTCTTTGTTTTTAATTAACTGTGCTTATTACCCCGCCCTTATATTTTTTTATGGAATTATTAAGGTCCCACCTTTCTTTTAAAAAAAGAAGGAGGAACTTTCATTCATTTGAACGCCGTATCGAGGGTTCTAATGTTAACCTACCTTAAAAGTCCACAGTAATACCCACACTTACCATAGGTAATTCTTTTATTTGTCGAGCGTTTCAACTCCAGCGTCGAATAGATATTTCAACTGTAAAGTTGAAGTTGAAGTTGGAGTTGAAAATTTATTCGACGCTGAAGTTGAAACGCTGGACGAATAGAAAAATTAACTTTATTCGTCAAATAATCTAAAGTTAGGTACAGAAACTTTCGTTTGATCCGTTATTTAAATAATTTTTTATTTGATTAACGCCCAACTCTGCTTATGTGTTCACCTACGGAGGACAACATCTCTGCCTTGGAATAAGCCGTTGCATTAGACTTTTCTATATAAAAAGTGATACCTACTAAGTGATAAGTTACGTAAGTACCTAGCTTGGTACACAGACTGGCTACAAGTAAACACTGCATTGACTAATAAGTGCGAGTTAATAGCAGGTTTAATAGCTACAGCTGTCTCCAGCTCGGTTTCACATCCTGCACAGTGCAAAGTGTTATTATAATATTATAAAGCGATAGGGTTAGTGTGGGTATTACTGCGGATGCCCCGATTACTGCGGATATTCTAAAACAGATCATATTTAATGTTGGAGACTACATAATCTCTTGAAAATTATTGATAAAATTATTTTCAACTCTATAACAGATAATTATTAATATATATGTACAGTGTTAGATACATAAGTAGGCGTTCAAATAGCGCGGGCGGAACTCACGCTTGCCGTGAGGTTCGGGAGAGACTAGCGCCCGCCGGACGGGAAGGTGCGTAAGGAGAAATGGGGAGTCGGCATCGGGCACTCGTTACGTACGGATTGTGTACCTTAGATCTTGTATTAAGAGAAATATATATCATTTTCGTGTAGTCCTAAAGAGACCAGTGGTTTTCTTACTAAGACCTAATATACAGCAAAGTTATTATTAATTCTTTTATCGCAATTTGAAATTCGTCAAGGCGAAATTTCGGTCGATTCCCGATATGGCGGTCATGAACACCTACTTGAAAAACATTTATATTTTTGTTATTAACAGTAATACATGTAATGTAGCGTTATTGCTCGATAGAATAAGAGCTATTTTTTTTTCAGAAAAACAGTAAATCAGTCGTCTACATTTTAGTTTTAATTTTTATTTCTCACCGCAGTATTAGGTGCAGTACTTTACACCATATGCATGTATTATTGCGGACCAACGACTGCGCAACCTAACCTTTCTTCCGACCGTTTCACTTACGTGATAACGTGACCATAAGCTTATACCTAACCTTCATATTTCTACTAAGGTTATGTTTCGCCTGACATCAGACCGCAGTAATACATGCGCAGTAACTGGTATTTCGTTAGTAACAGGCACGCAGTAATACATGCATGTCCGCAGTAACTCCTGCAATGACATTGGTCGACAAATCTCTTTGTTTTTAATTAACTGTGCTTATTACCCCGCCCTTATATTTTTTTTATGGAATTATTAAGGTACCACCTTTCTTTTAGAAAAAGAAGGAGGAACTTTCATTCATCTGAACGCCGTATCGAGGGTTCTAAAGTTAACCTACCTTAAAAGTCCACAGTAATACCCACACTTACCCTAGGTAATTCTTTTATTTGTCGAGCGTTTCAACTCCAGCGTCGAATAGATATTTCAACTGTAAAGTTGAAGTTGAAGTTGGAGTTGAAAATTTATTCGACGCTGAAGTTGAAACGCTGGACGAATAGAAAAATTAACTTTATTCGTCAAATAATCTAAAGTTAGGTACAGAAACCGCAGTAATACCCACACTTACCCTAGAAACAATGAAACAACGGTTCCCGTTCCGCGCGCGATCTTGCCCTGTTTTCGCGTCGATGTCCTCTAAAGGGTTTACTCTGAAAACGCTTTGTACAAAACTTTCTCGCCAGCAGCGATCATTTAAAAAGGCGCGAAGGACTTAGAGGGATATTGTTCAAAGCCCTTCGCCTGTCCACCAGCAGCGTCCTGCAGTCCTTAAAACACGCCGCTCCGTCACAAGGCATCGGTTACGTCGCAACAGGACGTTCGCAGGCGCGTCCTAAACGAATCGAGGGCGAGCGAAAGAGCGCGGAGCGGCTGGCAATTTTTCATTCCGCGGGAAACTCATTAAACGTCCGACCAGCGAGCGACGCGCGTTTAAACTGCCGCTGATTAATTAAAAATCGCCAGGCAGCCATGGCGGAGGGGGCGCGAGCCAATTGGCCCTCGGTGTGTGGGTGCCAGGGACGCCGTGAATATTTCAACGATGGCTGCGGCTGCCGCGGAAATTCGCCGCGGTAAATAGGTCCGGCGGCGTCGGAGGCGTCTGAAATATTCGATCGGCCGGGAAAATGCGCCGCGACCGGCGGGAATTCGCCGGCTAATGAAGAATGAAGATTCGCGATTTCCGCGAGCTCCGGCAGCGCGTGCATGCGAAATCATGATTAGCAGAATGGGGAATCGTGTCGCGTCGCTCGTCACGATGAAAAACGCCTCGTTGCCTGGTTCGCGTCGCCGCGGCGATGGGGAAATATGATTCGAGAACGGGGCACAGAGATGGGGGATGTATTTTTAGTAGGTTCGAATCAGGGAGAGCCGAGAAAATTGTGAAAATGTGCCCGGCTATTTCAGCTGGGACGAAGATCGAGATAAATTTTGCTGGCCTTGGGTAATGCTTGAGTGTTTTCTGGTACCTGTTGGGTTTACTACTTTTTCCGTAGAAGCTGGAAGTATTGGGAATGTGGGTGTGTACTGTGTTTGGGATTATTTGACACGAGGATTTTCATGCGAGACACTTCTGTGGGCCAGAATTGGTATTCGAGTTATGTTCGATTGATGGAGATAGCGGCGTTTGGGAAAGATAGAAAAAGATTAGGTGTGCGAGTGGGTTTGAAATAGTTGGCGCAAGTCAGAAAAGAGTTCGGTGAAAATTTCTGAGCGGCTTTAAATCGAATTTAGTTAAAGCTAGTGAGAAATGTGGGATTCTAAATTTTTAGGAAATGTACAAAGTGGGATATATAAAAATGAAACACTGCGCAAAAGAATTTCCGGGGAAATTTCATCGTGCAATCCTAACTTTAATCAAAGAGGGAACTACCACCTATTTATTTTACAGAATTCGATTTTTGCACAATATTTACTAAGTAATATGAATTTTCCAAATCGACTTGTTTATAATCGCTACAGCTTCGATAGTACCTTCAATTCTACGAAGATTAGAACGTGTATACTCTAATCCATAAACCTGTCGCGATTGCGTAACTCGATTCATTAGTATCGGTAACACTTGACTACGTTTACACATCGACAATATAATCTACGCGATTATGACTCTACTTGAGTTTGCATGAGCAGTATTAGATATCTTGAGACGCGTGACTAAGCCGATAAATAAATGATTAAGTAGATATTGTGGTCATATGACTCCGGTTATCTGGTTTTACTACCTGTACTCTTGACAGAGTGCTCGATGCAGCATGCTCCAAAACACGTCGTCGAAACAGTGATCTTAAATCGTGTTTCATACACGTAAATGGAGCGGTCCCTCACTAAAAAGTTTCTTCTCCTCTTCATCTATATATAATGCTGAAATAATAACAATATTATTTCAAGGGAAATAAGCTACCCTCTGCAAACTTCAACGATTCCCTGTATTTTCTGCAAAAATTCTCCTCGAGGCACGACATTTGCTTCGTTTTAATGCCCCGCAATGTCAGTTACCACGTGGAAGAATAAAATTATCGAAAATAATCTACTCCCTAAATATTCATAAATATTCTTATACACCTTTGTGCAAGAATACCTTATCGTATAATTTCACTTTAAAATATCCACGCAAACCGCAAATGCAAGTGGTTGCATATGATTCTAGAAAGAATTCTTTGCGTCGACCTTCTGCCTAGCTACACATCTATCTATTCTACTGCAGCCTCTCAAGGCATTGCAATATTCTACAATACATACCACTGCAGCACACATTCCGTGCCGTAATATAAATCTGCTTCACAGCCAGATTTGTCTCTTGAAACACGAACTCACCATGCATCAAGCTATATTCCATCATCAAGTTTTTCTCCAAACATCATTCCTCTTCAGAAACCTCCACAAACTAACGACACTTTCGCTGTGTGCACATTCACGTACAAAATCAAGCCATATTATTATTATTATTATTATTATTATTAGTAACGTCTTTATTGCACAAGAGAATATTAAAATACAGGTTCGACAAAGTTAAAGAAGAAAATGCATCTTTTTGACTAACCTTACGATTAAAACTAACACCAAAACTGGCAATAAATCCGAAAGGAAATTGAAGGCTACGGCTAAAGTACTAAAATAAAGTAAAATATGTGCGTAAAACCAGGGATCGAAAAAGTTCTGAAACTTTTCAATAGGTTCCATTTAAAACAAATGCCGCGGAACTTTTTTAAAAATGTTCTCACATTATAAGTTCTCAGAAGAACCGATAAAATAAAAGTTCTTGAAAATAAAAGTTCTAGTTGGAATGGAACTTATAAAATATAAGAATAAAAATTTTTGTATAACAGGAACAGATATTTTGTTCACCGATATTAAAAAAGTTCTCAATCGTTGTAACAAACACTAAATACTATTCAATGGATAGTACTACAAGAATATTAAATAATTCATACAGTTAAATTGATATATTGAATTTGTTATTTATATATAATACTTACCTACGTAGATGTTTTAGAATCGTTATAATAAAAGTTCCATGAAAACAAGTTATATTAGAACGTTTATTAAAAAAGTTTTCATAAGATAAAGAAAAGTACTAAACTATTAGGTACGAGTTTCATTTAACAATATAATATCATATTCTTCAAATGTTTATTTAATAAAAGGTATAAAAATCATAATATAATTAATGGTTTCATAACAAGTATTGAACAGAAGAGATCTTGTCAAGAATATTTAATTTAATTTTACATTTAATTTAATTTTACATTTAATTTAATTTTACGAGCAAAATATTGTCTAGGTTTGTAGAACTTAAATTAAATCTATGGTCGTTTAATATAAACTTCAATAGTTGAGTACTTTTCTTTATCTTTTGAAAACTTTTTTAATAAATGTTCTAATGTAACTTGTTTCCATGGAACTTTTATTATATAGGTTCTAAAATATCTGTTCCATGAGAACACTTTTTAAAGAAGTTCCTGAAGGTAGCATTTGTTTCATTAAAAATTCCACAGAAACAGATATTTTCCGAATCGAAACAAATAAGTTCTAACAGAATTTTTAAAAAACGACAGTCCGAGAACTTTTTCGATCCCTGCGTAAAACAGCTGATTACTAAATATCTCTATAAAACATCCGCCCTCGTCGAAACTCCCTGAATTACCTTTCTTACTATCCCAAAACCTTCGTATACTAGCCACGCGTCCAGTACATGCACATCAGCGAACGAGGTTCGCGCAACGTAGACAGAGATCCTGTCCAGACGATATCACAGGACGCGGATGTAATAGAATTATCCCGCATTGTAGGATACGGGATTCGAGACGGTGGGGTTCTAAAGCGAGGCCGTTTGACCCCGCCATGCGCCCCGGCGTGCACGGGGTGAAATTGGACGTGGAAGCGGGGTAGGTATGAAGTTTTAATTGCGAACGTTCGCGAATACTTTCGTGACCGGTGGCAGGGACTCGCGCACGGCAGACGAGTAATTAATTCTCAACACTGACCGTAATACCCGTGCAATCGAGCCGCGAACATGCATCGCGTTCCATAGTGGCAGGAAGATGAATCGCGTCACCGGATTAGAGCAGACGCGACCGCCCACCACCACTTTCAGCCGCTCCCCCTTATCGTTTCGTGTCACCTAACAGCGAGGCGGTATCGCCTAGAAGCAATTAGACACGGAATTTCGGCAATGTTACACTTCAATCGGGTGGGTAATTCGTACGTGGACCGCTTTAGTCGAGTATCACTTTTAGACGGACGCGTTCGACGTTGCTCGGTGGAACAGTCGCGGCCAAACATCGAGGCATATCGCCGCTCGGTACGATTTGTGCCACCGAGTCACTGGGGTTAGTTATCAAGAGTTTTATTCCGCTCAGACAGATGTTTTTATAAAGTTGACGGTTTAATCCTCTGCAACGCCGTGCGACTGACAAGGGAACACCGCGAACCCGGGCTCACCGATTGCAACGCAACTTTCTGGGTTTTTAGAGTGACTCGAAACAAGAACAACGGTGTGTTTCATTGGGGCCCTATCGCCCTTTAAGGCGGTGAAAATTAACCTCAAAGTCAAATTGGCACTTCCACTTTTTTGCGCGTAACTCTCAAAGTACAACAGACAGAAAGAAATGTTTCCAACAAAAGTTTAATGGTGCAATAAGCGGTGAAAACTTGCGTTAACAAAATATTTGAAAAAGTTTTTTTCGTCAGATATTTTTATTTTTAAACTCATTTCAAAATTTTGTTAACGCCAGTTTTCAGCGCTTCTTATACCATTAAACTTTTGTCTGAAACATTTTTTTCTGTCTGTTGTGCTTTGAGAGTTATACGCGAAAAAGTGGAAGTGCCAATTTGACGTTGAGGGTAGTTTTCACCCCCTTAAAGGGCGATAGGGCCCAAATGAAACACACAGTTGTTCTTGTTTCGAGTCACTCTGAAAACCCACAAAGTTGCGTTGCAATCGGTGGGTCCGGGTTCGCGGTGTTCCCTTGCGAGATATCATCGCTCCCCTTGTGCCAATATGTACTATGAATGAGCGATTCGATAAATTATGGAAATTCACAGTTGGAGGTAAAATGTAATCGGTCATGCGTACAGCTGACTTGGCAGCTTGCAAACTCGTATTATTCAAGCCATGGCCCTCCTTTCAATCCTGACGGCGAGGGGAGGGCAACTTTTCATCCTGTTGCGTTTTATTGGATTGTAATCAGGGGACGTCGATTAATTGTACTGCCGTTTCATCATCGTAAAAAGTGGGAGATTAATCGCGGGAAAAGTACGACCGTTCGCAGTTCCTCGAGTTTCTTGCGGCGGTTCCGTTCGCGCCGCATCATTTCTGCTGAAACGTCTGCGGAAACAAGCAATTAACCGCAAAGCTCAGGTGACGCGGTGGAATGTAATTTGCGCGCAACTTTCTCATAATCGCTTTACGAACTCTCGCTGTCCTTCGGCTTGATACTCCTTCCGCCAACCGAGCACGCGAGTGTTTAATTGTTAAATGTTATTCGGGATTAGGAGAATAGTTCGTGTGCAGCCCTGTGTCCATGAAATTGTTTTTTAAGTCTCTAGTTACTGAAGGATGGTTAAATGTTTTTAGAGGATCATTATTTGTCAGTACAACTGGTGACGTAGAGGACGTGCAGCATATTTGGTGTACTGTTGGTAATTTGGAATACCGAAGTATCTAATAAACAGCGGGGTAAGTATCTAAGGTAACACCGTAGATAATAGGAACTAATGACCTGTTAACTAATGACATTCGTGGATGAACTGCCACTTTGATATTTTCAAAATGGTTAAAATATATCAAAGCTTTAGAGTTAAACACTTAATCTACTCATTTACATGTTCCTTCTATGGTTCCGTGTCAATTTTGCGATAAAAGCGAGAATACAAAGCGTGACATGAAATTTTAGATTTCAATGCCAGGTTGATAATTCGGAATACCGAAGGTGAAGGTAATTTGGAATATTCCAAAGCTTAGCGATGCTTTTGTTTCACGCGTGACGGATACCGCCGCGTCCGTTTGGCCTAGCGCTGTCCATTTATATTTAACTAACTGTAAGATTGTTCCTGTATTGTGATTTTTTAGCCTGATTAGATCATAAAAGAAAATAAATTTAATATCTACGTGTTTTTTTTTCTTCAGTTTATAAAGTGAAGGCACCTTAACGAAATCGATACTTCCTGTCATTTTTCATTTAAACCAAAGTTTCAGCTACTTTTTGTTTATTACTTTTATTATTACTGTAATTTTTTATTCGTCCTAAATAAACTGGTATTCCAAATATTCTTCCTCTACTGATTGTGATACGAATTACTTGCAATGACCATTTCTTCGTGGTAACTATTTAATTCTTAATTTGCAATTAAATTCAACATAATTTATATTAATCTTCCAATTATTTATATAACAATCTGTAGAACCAAAACTTTGTGTTTCGAATGATTTTTCAGACCCAAAAATTACTCATTAATATTCTACATCTCTGAGAAGAGACTCGCTAAGGTTCCTTTCTGAAATTAATCTGCTTGTAAGCCGATCTACGATTTCGTGATTAGAGAACGTTTGGATCACCCAATTCAGTGATTCGTTGGACGGAAGCGAATGACAGTCAGGTAGAATGTCATGACTAATTCACACGCGACAGCGTGCCTAAGATTCCGCGTCTCAATAATTATCCCCCCGTAATCGGCGCAATTAATCTACCCGACGTGGGAAATGCCTCCCCCCTGGAGATACGTTATCGTTGACTTGCGACGATGCCCGTGGAAATCACACAGAGCAATCCCCGATACGATCGTAATACCGACTCGTGACATGTTTCGAGTAGCCACTTTGTTCAGTTGCTCGCCGAGGAGTCAACAATTCGTACATTTCTGTCTTTTGGAAGATAAACGGTCAAAAATAGAAACCAAGCACAAAGTCTATCGACCCGTATCGTTCGAATTTATTTTTTGCATTTCTCTTATTTGTCCAGTGTTTTCTAAGAGTTCGATTGGTATTGGGATATTACTGTAGGGATTTGCAAGAGAATTCAAGTGATTTGGATTTTTCTAAAACTTCCTATTTCAACAGAGTATGCAAATTTAAATTTGCTTGAAGTTTTTCTTATGCTTTCTTATGTCTTCCATTCTCTTATAAATTTCTGAACGATTCATTGATTTCTTAAATGATTCGTAACAGTGTTTTGTGAATAATATCGTGACAGTAATAAATACATATAAAATAGCATTCAATTCTTGAGCCTGCAAGTGATAATACATAGGTCGAAGTCGTATAGTCATGCATATATGAGAGCGATAATTATCGATGAAATGCTAATTCTCTGCAGTTTATTGTTTTCGCGTGATTGGAGTTCAAATAACAATTATAACAGCGTTCCAAACAATTCAGTTAGTTACTATCGGTCTGTACGAGCACTCAATGTATTGGTAATTAACACGGGTAATTATTATAACACACAGTGGCAGCAAATATCAATAATTATAAATGTAATGAGTTTCTGAATTTCATCGCAAGTTCTATTGAATAAAATTTGTGCAAATTACTTATGCGCCTAAAAACAGTCCAACACTTGCAACTATTGGCAAATACTCTAACAGTCAACTATAGTAGATAAAGCCACGTTCCCACACGTACAATCCTGAACACAGAATCCATTTAAATACAAACAAGATTTATACTTGAATATAATATATCTAAACCTAAAATATCTTCATACATCACTAGTTACCTCAAGAGAACAAGGTAATTTAAAAACGTTCAAGGAAAGGATAAAAATAATGATCTTTCAGTCGATTTTACTCAAGCAACTCTTATCTGAGGCAGTCAGAGCAACAACGGACTAACCCACAATTTTTTCGAAATTGAATTAGTAGCAATAACGTATTCCAATAGGCTCTACTAACCATATGAAATAGGAAAAAAAAATTTTTAAAGTGGGTTGGTCCGTTCTTGCTCTGACTGCCTCATCTATTCAAGGTATTACCGAAATAGTGTGAATATCCATGAAAATAGAGAACAGCTTGTTTTTGAAATACTCGATTTTAATTCCCATTGCATTAATCATCGACGCTAGAAAAAAATTTATATCACTAATTTCACTTATTTCCACACCAGGATTTATTCGATCTTTCCATTCGCACGATATTTTCTAGTGCACTCCTAGTTGAACACATTTCAAACAAATTTTCAGAATTGATTCTCTCAAAACCAAGGTCTCGTAAGAAAAATATTATTCCATACATTCTACTTGTTTGTTCACGTAGAATCACCCCCTTTCATATTACCAACATTTCAGTGACACCCTGTATAGTCCCCATTGCCACTCTTCGAACCCCCCGTCCCCATCGCGAAAGGACCATTTTCAAGCCCTTCGAGTGCGAATATAAGAAATTGTATTTTCAAGATCTCCATCTGGAAAGCGGAGAGGTGACAGTCCCGAAATGAAAACGAAACGCGCGAAATCGCTCGGAACGTAAGTAAACAGCTGAGTCGACACACGGCTGTGCCGTTTACAATACAACAGGTGCCATGATCAACCTCGATAGATGAATCAGGGTCCAGCGCGATGTAAACACGTCGCGCTGCTGCCAACGGGTACACCGTCGACAATGAATCCGGGTTATGGGCGTCGGACGATTCTATTGACACGGGATTCGTAGTATGAGCGCGGACGTGCCGCGGAAAAGATCGAATCGCCATTACGCGGCGGGTAGCAGCAATTAATTAACGCGTTAGATTGGCGCGTATGCGATCGTGCGAGTATTTACAGTCGCCCGTAACCTCGTTCGCATAAACACCAAAGAGTAATTAATTTTGTAAACTAGTACTCTGCTTCCGCCTTTCCGCCCGCGTAGCGTTAAGTTTTCATAAGTTTCCACGGTGAACTGTGGTCCAAGTTTCTTGAATTACAACGCAGGGGATAAAACTGTCGGCGTAACCTGGATACGCGTACCCATGTAATAGTAAGTCGCGAGCCAAGTGGGTCGGTCTGTGTTCGAATCTTGTGGGAAACACTTATCCACTTGAGCGAACCTCGCTGTGCCATTGGTGGGGAGAAAACGGGCCTTTTGCCGGTTTATTAATTCGCTAGGATTCCCGGTGGAATCGCGTTAGTGTTTGGCGCAAAGTGGGAAACGAAGTTTGTTCATTTCAGAATGGAAGATTGTCCGATGATTGGAATGTGATAATTTTCACTTTGGCATCGTTAAAGGACGTTCGTGTGTATCTCGCGGGGTAAACAATTTGCTTGTGGGATAAATGGAAACGGGGAGAGTTGGGGTAGCGTCGAGGCAGAATTTTAAATTGTTTTATTGACATTCGTTAATTGGCAATTTCTCTTGCTTGAAGCCTGACTTTGCTGAGTTCGTGTTGAGGAATGAAGTTTAATCATGTCGCCTGATAAAAAAATTCTGGAAGGAAAAGTACTCTTGAGCACTTCAAGTTCAATTATACACATTCCATCGAAATAAAGATTAAAAGTATTAAATTATATCGTTTCCATAGATTTCCAACTTCCTTGCTCAATTTTTACGCGTAACAGTAGAGTCCCTGATCACACTTCGTTCAAATTTGAAAATCAGATTCTTTTCCCACTTTTGCGAGAGGGTTTCACGAGGGGGCATCTGCATATTACGAACTAAACGCTTCAATGCAAACTGTTTCGTGCCAATAAAAGTGAAGTAACGTACCTACTATACAGTGGCGATACAAAGTTTGAGCAAGAAGAATCTTTCAAGAGGCAGAAGAGTGATAAGGTATCGACAGGTATGGTACTAGGGAAAGTCCATTAAAGTCTGGAAAAAAAACGCACTTTTCTGTGTCTATCAATGTTTCAATGACACAATAGTTGTGTTATACAATAACCAATAGGTATATCGAACAACTCGCACAATCTACCACCGTCCGGCAATTATTCTGCGTTAAAAACGGGAAAAAACTGCACGACTGTTCATGCTCCAAAAATCCCCATTCGCCAACGAATGCGCCAAATTGGAGCTTGTTCCACGGTGACCAAACAATCGATCGAAAGATTACCCTCCTATTGAAACGTCAGCGTAGTTCCCGACGCGTAACAACGGACAATAATTCACACTTTAAAGTAGCAGCTGCACCCTCGCAAAAAAGTATCGCGTTACCAAAATCCAAATCGAGGCAGTACTGACTTTCCAGTAAACGAGTAAATAATCAAACCTAAGGCGCAGGGGCGGATTTTGAGATTTGGCGCCCCTAGGCTACCAAGCGTCTGCCACCCCTCCCGTGAAATATAATTAAACATTTTAATTTAAACGAGTCGAGACAATTCTAAAATTAATTCAATGTCACAACTCGCATACGAGTTGCGAATTCTTTTTAAAGTTATCCCGAGCCTCTGTGTTTCAAGCTTTCTTAATTTCTTTCGCCCAAAATTTGCCACCCCAGGCCGCAGCCCACTTAGCCTATATACAAATTAGAGCTCTTACTACCCGCCCCGCCGGGTACTCGAGTACCCGCCGGGTACCCGTGAGATACCCGACTACCCGGGTAAACAAAAATTACCCGGCTACCCGGGTAGACAAAAATTACCCGGGTATCCATGGGATACCCGAGTAAATTAGATGTGATGAGATAGTTGAGAATTTCGATTTGACAGCCGATCGTCTTTCGACTTTCGATCATTTTCGGCTAACATCACTAACATCAGTAATGAACGGAATAAACTTCAAGCAATTAAACATTTTATCATAATATTCATAATCTTACCGTGCACACACACATTCAATTGCTTGACGTTTATTCCGTTCATTACTGAGGTTAGCCGAAAATGATCGGAAGTCGAAAGACGATCGGCTGTCAAATCGATGATCATTTACCCGGGTAGTCGGGTATTCTACGGGTACCCGGGTAGCCGGGTAATTTTTGTCTACCCGGGGTCTCACCGGGTACCCGGATACCCGGGCCAAAAGAATAGCTCTAATACAAATCCGCCCCCGGACCTACGAACTGGGAAACAGTGCAAGCAAGGATCCACGCGACAAAAAAAAGGTCCGTGTTCCTAGGAAAGCCGCGCGAACCGATCTCATCTGGCATGCCGCGGCCGTTTCGCGGTGGTTCCTCGCGGATCTTGCTAAACGAGCGCGCCGCCGACCTACAGCCGCGGCGACGATCAGGGGCACGCCAGGTCGGTGGGTTAGGTCCGAATAGGCTGTCAACGAGGTGTCCAGCTGTGCCCATCCTGTGCAACGCGGTAACAATTATTACCAGCGGCCCGTAACAGCGGCGGCCGTCCCTGCTTGCCGGTGTCCCGGCACTTTTTACCAGCCCCACCATTCGCATAAACAGCACGGAGGAGCGAGCCGAGCGTCGCACACACGGCTCGCCGAGTTTAGTCGCTGGTAACACGGTGCTCGTTGGACATCGTCCGTTTCCAGGGCCGTCTGGCATCCACGTCCACGGATGTTCCGCCCGGCGAAGGCGGCGGACTCGTTGGCCGAGTCGCGAGGTCCCGCTCGATGATACAAGAATGAGCACGCCTCGTCGAGCTTGCATCCGCCGGGAGGCCGCTTGTTTCGCCAGTGGTCAGCGGCGTGTGATCGATTGAGGTACAACGTCGGGAGACGGCTCGCGGATCGTCAGCGCGGGGGAGGCGGGGCGGGATGGGGGAAGGGCGGCAATGGGTGGAGGAAAGACGATGAATGCTAAACAAAGGGAAGTGAGTTGGAACCAGTAACGTCGACCTTCAGGCTGACGCTAACGAGGCGAATAAAGCTCTGGCGTCGGTGGAGAGGATCCGTCGCGGTAAAAGCGGGTCAAGGTGTCAAAGACGTCAGGCGTCCGTCAAGATATATCGGCGGAAGGTGTTAGCGAGCCGGTTCCCTTTGGAAAAACAGAGCGTCACGCGACGCTGTTAACGATCTGGACGTGGCCGGGGCCCCCGTATCAGCCGCGTGATCGCCGATCAACGATCGGGGGGATCAGCGTGTTTGGACTTTCACGGAGTCATCGTCACGCGACTCCACTGTCAACGATCGGCAGGGCGCCCGTCGAGCCGTGATCGTGAACGGTGCCCGACTCCCATCGGCAGTCAATCGCGGAAAGCCGCGGCTCGCTCGTTACGCTCGTCCGCTCCCCATCGACGCGCCTCGATACCATTCCGAACGGACGGCTTAGTCGGATGCGCGAGTTTTAGCTAACTTTTGATTTTTCTTTCTTTCTATTTCATCGTTACCCCGCGAGTCGGCCGATCGGTTCGGAGGGTATTCGGAAGGGAGAGTTACGATTTACGATATATGGTGGCTGCTTTGAAGGCGGACCACTGGAGCCTTGATTCGAGGAGACTTGGAGCTCTGGAGTTTGGATTCTCCGAGGGTTTCCGAGAGACTGGACTTTGGATGTTGAATGTATGGAGTTCGGGGCTCGAGAGGGGCACTGTGTTTCAAGGAGTAATTAGATAATTCGGAGCTTCTGTGAAGGATCATCTGTGAGAAGAAAGTATACTACTCTGAGACTATATCTACGACTAGTTAATCGCCTTTTAATTACTTGGATCGGATCCTGTGCAACACGCGACAGCTGGGCAGAAAGTACGTCGAGCAGGTTCGCCAGTCGTGAATCGAGGATCGTGTATGCGATCGAGGGGCAGCGTTCCCCCAGGAAGCGTCGTTCACCCGCGGCAGGTAAGGGGCCTCGAAATGGAGATCGATATGAGCGGCAGGGCAAACAAATCGACGGAGGAATTAGCCAAAAGGCGCGTCTCCATTAGCGATCAGATCCTCGGGATGGATAATCCCAGCTTTGATCATCGACGCATAAGCGCCAGCTCGGAGCACAATTCCGATCAGGGCCGGGGGAAATCGATACTGGCCCACGGGGGCAGCAACTACGGCAGCTCCGAGAATATTCCCCAGCACAAGTTCGATCTGGAGAACGGCAGGATCAATGGGAACAGAAAGAAGTCGGCGTTCAGCCTGACGAGCTCCATCAGGGACAAGATCGAATACTCGGAGGAGCTTGAACGGTGAGACTGCTTTTACGGGATCGAGGATGGATTGATTTTGGTATGTCACGGGATGTTACGAGGGCTGAAGTCGCGGGAATATTTTTAGTCATCTGTTTACTGGTTTTCTGAGCAAGGAATTATTGTTAAATGAGTAGCCCATTGGTGCGGTGATTGTAAACTGTTTGGGATTGGTAATAATATCATTTCGAGTTAAAGAGTCATGGTACGGTTTAAGGGGGTATAGGACTATTGAAATCTCGAAAAATCGATTTTTTTATCATTATTAATTCTGAAAGTGCCATGCTTTGTGAACATTTACAACAATGTATCGTGAGGAAATTCGAATAATTACGGAAATTATAGCGCTGAACGTAATTGAGTGCACCGTCGAGTAACGGCCTCGCAGAGCGGTATTGGCGTATGGGACTTAACTTTGAAGCCGTTTATCTAGAAACTACATTTTCAAACACGGTGTACATCATAACTCTTGAACGAATTAATATTTTCACTTAAAATTTTAACTGGAGCTGTAGAATTCATTTCCCTATCGTGTGGAATTTCCGCATTAACATTGGATGTTTGTAAACACATTTTATAACTCATTAAAGACGATTTTTTTCCCATAAAAATGTGGAAAAAACTTAATTCGTGTGTAACTTTTACAATGTTTGTTTAAATTCGCCACCAAAGTTCCACACGATATGTATTAGTGCAGAAACTAATCATCCCAAAGCATTATGCTTTTAGATGATTGGTTCACCTGGGACTATGTACACCAATTACAGCTGCGCGCTACGCGGGACCATCTTTAGCGTCAAATAACTTGAATAATTTTCAACATTCTGACAATTTTTTTATTTTACATTACTCGTTAATGCGTACATAAAAAACTGTGAAAAGTGCCAGTACGGCGATTATTTGGTATCTAAGCAATTCTACCGACAAGAAACCGTCGATTTCAGTCGGTCAATAGTCCTATACCCCCTTAAGGGAGAGGGTTGAATGTGAATAGTTTTTGATTTATAGAGATTAGGGATTTGAGTGTCTGCAAGGAATTATTGGTGAAATTGGTTAAGATGCAAAGTAGTTATTTGAATTGAACGCTGGGGTGTAATATTAGATTTTGGGATACCCAATAAGATGGGCGTTGTAAAAATATATGAAACTTTTGTGACTAATAATTTTAGAGACAATTCAGGTGTAATATTATATTTCTCCCTTTAAATTGAATACCCATCTATTTGTTTGTATCTCGAGGAGTTGCACACTTAATCATATCGTGTACAAAGTGATTCAAAATTACATGGCGGTACATATTATTATTTCAAAGCATAAATAGAGGGGATCTGTAAATATCAGCCGACAAGGAACTTTCATACCTTACAAATTGTAAACACATTCTTCAATTTCTAATCCATTCATTCGTCATAACTCCGAAAATGAAACTTAAACATCCCACGCTCATGCTACACTTCTTCCTCGTTCTATCTTCATGGATTCTCTCACTTCTGCATTTTACCAAGGCTACACAAATTCTTCATTTAAGGAATCAGAGCTCTCACTAGAAGAATCTACTTTCTCCACAATTCTCGCTTCTGTTACAACGTTCCATCGCGCATTTGCTCGTTCCATTGTGTTCGCACAGCCGCAACAACCTCAAATCACTGTCCCCTCGAATCGACGCATCCCTAAACACAACGAACGAGAACTATTCGAGGTAGGCGATTCTAATGAAATTGATTCTGACGGATCTAGGAAGCGTTTCACTGTTCGTGATGTAACGGTCGCAGTTACAAAGCCTGTCATTTCCAATCGCCTTGATAAGATCATAAAGTCTAATGAGATTAAATCCAGCGCGGCGCTTAGTTTCCTATGGATTTCAATGTCCGCGTCTGGGGAAGCATGCGTCGTCCCATTTTCTCGCTCCTCACCGAGGTTTTTCTTCTGTCTGCCCGGCGCACGAGCAGCTCATCATAAATCATTCGATGGGAAAAGCGAATTGGAAAATATCACGGCGGGAATGGCTGAAAAAGCCCGAAGGTTGTGTCAATTTTCGTGTCACTTGCCAATTTATTACTTTAAAAGCCTCTGAAGCACAGGGTGACCCATAACTCATAGCACAGATAAATCAAGATAAAATAAGTGAAAATATCCGAAAACTTCAAAACGTCAAGCTTCTTTCTCGCGAAAATCGATTTCGAAGGTTACTTTGACTTCCGTGCTCTTCCCGTTTGAGTTTCGACGGACTCGATCTCGTCGTTAATTTTACGCGCTTATATTTACGAGGTGCTTTAATTTCAAAGTGAAATAAATATTACAGTAGGCGGGATTTTCCCATATAATAGAATGAAACTATGTGGTAAACACTACAACGATTGCAATTCCAAGTGAACGGAACCGGGTGGATTTCTTGGATGGATAAAAACTATTTTATTGCTTCGCAGATGGAATCGCAGAGTGGACTTGTAAAGTGGGAATGATTATTGACGTTTGTTCAGTTCTCCGCGAAGACTTGTTAAGTATACGTAGGAATAGCGTTGCCACTGTGCGTGGAAGCAGAAATTTTTCAAACTACCTAGCCAAGTTTCGCGGCAAATGTTAGTGGCGATGTTGATAATCAACGCACGGCACAAGTACGATTTGCTGGAGGATTTCGTTCTAAAACTTCTCATCCTGCTCGCTGCGGCAGGTGTATTGACTTTGCCTCTTCCCTCGCCTTGCGTTTCGTTTTTCCGTCTTCCTCCTCCGTGCCATGCCTTACATACAACTTTGAAATCAGCAGCTCCTATTTCACACTGTCTATTTGTATTTCGTATTCCCAGCTCCTTCGTGTGCCTTTCTGATCTCGCGTCTTAGGATCTCCAGGCAGTTTGGTCTCGAGGTAGCGAAAAATTTCAACACAAATATGTGTATACCTCGCGAAATACACCTGAACCGTTTACGAGTTTTCGCGCGCATTATCTTGCTGTTAATTTAGTTTTAGTTCCGAGCACTTGAAAAGTCACTGACTGAGTACTGTCTTCGTCTCGATACTCAACTTGCCAGTTCAGAATTAAAGTAGAAAGGCATGAACACTTTTCCAAAATCCCCACCTCAGGAATATACTGTAGAAAGTAGGTACATTTAATTTGCAACCTGATTCCTCCTACTGATAATTAATCCTAATAGCCTCCGCGTACATTCAACACTCGACGTGGCAAATTCCACTACCCAAACACCTCCACAACCAACACCAACCAGGAAAACAATATACAGTGGAGTCTCCGGTTTCCAAACACTTGCGATTCAATCGTTCTAGTATCTCAATGCTCTCTCTCTCTCTCTCGACCGTTGTATTATCCGAACAGTATGCCTCTCTTCATCATTAGATGCGTAATATGTACCTGTGTCCTCTACTATCGAAACAAATACGGACTTAGTACTTCCACCCTTCTGTAATCATCAAAATGAAATAGGTACAAATTCAGATTACATACAATGAAATTGGCACTACGGAGATTGCAGTATTAATAGCTGTTGGAACGAAACAAGAGGCCCTTGGAAACCTAGAAACTAGTAAAACTACTTTAAACTTATCAAGTACATAGAATATTGAAGCATCTCTGATAGTACATTCGCGTCACTTTCCATTTTCAGTATTGTCGCTTCTATCTCCCCCTGTGAAATATATTCCTCCTCAATACAATAATCACCAAGAAGAAAGCGAGTGTTCCCGCTACCCATAAATTTCCTTATCCAAACCGATTATTGTCCTCCGTTAATACGACTAGTGAAAATCCTACTGCGCCACTTTACTACAACATCGACATTTTAACGCTCGCCGCTTCCACGCCACCGAGAACATCCCCCGTGACTCGCGAAGTAAACAGAAAAAGAGCCGAGAGCGTCGGCTGAAAGGAGAAAAGAAAGGACCACCCCCCGCTAACCGTACTTTCCTTTTAATGTGCCTTTCAGGTCGTGGTTGTATCTATTTTGCGCGCGATGCCACGGCCGCGACGACACGCCGTCCTGGGAGCCCCCCGGTTGGAGAAGAGCCTGTCCGCAGCCATTCTGCCCGAGCTACAGAAAATTCGCCCGGCTATTGTGTCTGTTCCTGTTAGGGCTGCTACTCTGGGGCATCGTCTACTCCATCCTCGGCGAGGACGCGGCCCCTGGCGGCCAGCTCTTCGGTCTCGCCGCCCTTTGTATAGCGGCGCACTTCGGGGGATGGCTGTTCTCCTTGACCACCCTTCCTGCCCTAATCGGCATGCTAATCACGGGGATTATACTGCAGAACGTCGGCCTGGTTAGCATTCAGGGCAACTACACCGTCGTCGTCTCCAATCTACGGTGAGTCCACGTTTCTTTACACCGTCGCTCCTCCCGCTATCTAAATCCGTCCGCGGGGGAGGGGAGGGCGAGCTACCCCAAGGGAGCGCTCCCGATGGCAATCTTTGGTAACGCTTTGCGAAATTGCCGAATGGGTAGCGGGGAATCTTGTTTGCTACATAGTTGCCTGGTTAACTGAGGACTTTTGGGAGTTTAGGTGACTTTGGGTCAATTATTCTTGTACTTTGGGGGTGGAAAGGTTTAGTAATTTGGGGACTGTTAAATTTGGGGGTAGGTGAATAGAGTGATAAGGTTGTAGTGGTAGTAATTTCTTTAGAATTAATCAGGGGGATGGTGTTTATATTTTAGGTAGTAAGTATCTTTGACGTTTCATTGTAAAAATTGCTGGAGGGGCGCGAATAACTTTGACCCCCTGCTTGACATTTTTATAGAGTGTTTAATAGGCCATTGCGGTAGTAGGGTGACTGTACCTAATATCGCCAGGCAAACGTTAAATCGCTGTCGATTGAATAATAATTTATATTTTTCCATGCAGTTCGTTTCAAAGTAAAGAGAAATTATTCATCTTTCATGTAGCTATATGTTAGAATCGTTGAAACCTACAAATTGTTAATTAGGACTCAAAAAACGTAAGACATGCAAAAATCGGGTACTGAAAAAAGTGTACCTAATATCGCCTACTCAAGAAATATTGATTAATTCATGTATATATGAGTTTTTAAAGTCATTTTCCCATGTGCTTTTATTATTTCTTGCTCTATAAATGTCTTTTTATCCATCTTTGATTTCATTTTTATTAGAATAATATAGAAATTTGAAAATATAGATTTTTAAAATATTTTATTTTTTACGTTCTGATGTACATATTGGACAAATAAATTTTATTTCGGTTGCTCCGCACATTTCGTCACCTCACCTGTAACAAGCATTACATCGAAACCATTGTTCTCCGGTAGGCGGTATTGAGAACACGCATAAGGTAAATGTCCCCATTTCTGCTCATTTCGTATTTTTCTTATTATTATAACCGTTGCGTTTGTACTATAGTTGCAAGAAAATAATTCTAAATTATTTGAACATTTACACGAGTGTTGCACGAGGTTGGGGCTAATCAAAGTGCAGCATAAGCAACGAAAAACTTTTAAACCGAGAGGCTCATGTTTTTTCGATCGTGTTCTAGCTGGTTGTGCTAAGGAACAGCGTCACTATTGGTATTCGATAATTGGGCAGAAAATAGTTTTTGCAGTAAAAGTTCTTATTTAATAACAAAAACAAATACCATATTGTGCTCTGGATTTAGATTTTTTTTACTATTTTCAATTTTTTTAAGTAGAAAACAGGTGAGTAGGTTTAGGGTCAAGTGAATCACCGTCATGTCCGCATTTCTACTCACCAAAATTTTAGTAACATAACCTCACAATTCAATGTATGCTGTAACGTCTATTTCTATTCGAAGGCATTTTATTTTTTGTTTATCATTATTTTATGCTTTACTGTTATGTTATAAAACCTCTCCATAGAAGATGTAACTTATTTTAACCCGAAAAGGCAACATATTATTTGAGCAGAAATTGGTACAAATGGTGAGTAGAAATACGTACATCGCTATTTTTCGTGAGCAGAAATACGGACATTTATTGCACTGTATTTAATTACAAATTACTAATAATTAAACATCTTGAAATATAATTCTTAAATAGTTTTCGAATTGGTTGATTTATTATTAAAGAATTAATCAATTACTCTGCAACTTTTGATCACAAACAAATTTTTTACACCTTTTTTATGACGAGTAACTTCTTAAATGAGCAGAAATTGAGACATTCACCTTACTGCTAAAAGAAAAACGCTATTTTCATTACGAAAAATATTTGAATCCATTTCATTTCTTAAGTACATCATTAATTAGGTATTTCTAGTAGATATTCTTGCATTCACAGATTTATTAGACTTACCTTCTCCGAATGTGACGTAAAATTGTGATAGTCCAATAAATTTTTACACTATTAAGATTCTCTAAAATCCTTCCCTTTCTGTAATTGTTCATCACATGATGCTGCAATTATAGTATGTCTTCCTACATATGTTTAGGTACTAATTCAGTGCATAACCGATAAATTTTAGAGCTTACTTTAAGAGATATAGCGAGTGGCGATATTAGGAACACTGGCGATATTAGGTACAGTCACCCTATTATAATCAGAGGAGCTCTGTTCTTAGGAACTTTTAGTAACGGAGACTTCGAGGTGGAGTAAAGGTAGCAGAATGTGGAAAGAAGGAAATGTTCCTGAAAGGCAAAGTTACTGGATCGAACCATTTGCGATGAAACTTTAGTAACGTTATTATAATAATCCCATTTCCATTTCTATTCTTCTCTGTTAATTTACCTCTTAATTAATTCCTCCATAAATAACTGAAACGCCACTCACGACGTCGTAAACGATTAAATTCGATGTAGTCGCTGCGTTGAAGAAGTTCCAGCAAGCAGATCTAGTCCCGGTTGGAATGAATAGAAGTGGCAGGGCGTAGCCTCGGTAGAAACAGTGGAAATGGAAACGATGATACAGTCGTAAACGGTAGGAAGATTTGCCGGTACGGTTGTGGGGGTTAGAATTCACAAGTGTGAAACATTCAGACTGAATGTCTGTACTTGGTTGAACGACACTGTTGACCCACGCGGTCCAAGGGGTTAATTATTATGCTGTTGCGCGTGACTACAGTTAAACTTTAAATGGGCACGTGATTAAAATCATGTGCCGTTACGCACACATTACACATCTTCGGCTGAATTTGTAAATGGAACTTCATCATATAGTAATTGAAATTTATTCCAACGCGTCATGTGATAACATTTAGTGCTCGTCATGTCACGCGCCCGGTTTCGCCGGAATCGATTATCAGCTCCGTTTCCGTCCCACCGTCGCGCTTAATGTCGTTACTGGGTGTATTAGCATCTACATTTTATTGCAGCGATTCGCGTTCCAATGCACTCGGTATATTACGCGGCGTGTTTGCTAGCAGCGAGTCCACCTGAACGGAGGGACGGAGTGCAAGATGGTAGAATGAGAGGAGCGAGGAAATAGGAAGGATAGGAAATAGGAGGAGTAGAATACGTATGAAATTTTATGAAACAAGGTCGTGGACAACAGGACAGATAATTAGTGGAAGTTAAAGTGGCAATTCTAAATGTATTTTTCTGGGAACTTCGAAGCATGTCTTTCCTACAGCTTCATACAGTTAGTAACAAAAAGTATTTGGACACTTTTTAAAATCGCATAACTTGCTTAGAATTAATCCAAACGACATGAGTTTTTTTGAGAAGCTAGAAGGATTAGTTTGCTAAGTGGCGTGTTTCATCGTTTTGAAAAAAATACAATTGGTCGCAATAAGCAAAAAAAAAATAGTAAAGGTTGTTTTTTAAACTTTTACTATTTTACTATTTTTTACTACTTTTTTTTTTTGCTTATTCCGACCAATTGCATTTTTTTCAAAACGATGAAACTCGTCACACGGCAAACTAATCCTTCTGGCTTATCAAAAAAACTCATGTCGTTTGGACCAATTCTGGAAAAAATATGCGATTTTAAAAAGTGTCCAAATACTTTTTTTACTAACTCTATACAGTAAATGTATATTGAATTGAAAATACTTGCTTGATATATTTGCACAAAGTGTTATAAAAATGGTACTTATTACTATTAACGAGAAATGTTGCATGAAATTCTTTGAGAAGAGTAGGTACAATATCCTGCGCGACTTACAATCTTGATAATCACTTCTGTTTATTTAATATTGTACGAAGGAAATTAATGACTTCTAACCACGTGTACCTCCGCAATTAATTTATTTATATCCCCATCTACATTTTTATCGTTTCTTCGCGGTGCCCTTCGACAGTGATACTTCTGCCAGTATTCCAAGCACTCCACTGTCCCCTCTGTTCATTATTTCTACGTTATTTATATACGATACCTTATATTCTTTCAAATTCCATGGCAACGATTCATTACCATCAGCCTGGAAGACGCTCGCTCCTGTCTAACGATTTTCACTTGCAGAACTGGAACAGAGAATTGTATTTTAATTGGACCAGAATGATTTTCAGCGCCCATGCTGATGCAACATTTTCCCCGTCGTTTCGACTGGCATTACATGCTTGTAAGCCCCTGAACGATTCCTCTTTAGTGCCCCCCGTAACAGCGTTTTCACGAGATCGGCATTACCCGTGCCATTTTTCTTCTTTTATTACCGCGCACGCGAACAAAGCCCCGTTCCGATGAAGTTAGGGGGCACGTTTTACGAACGACAATAAGAAATTCCGCAGCGAAGTTGAAGATTGACCCATCCAACGGATTGATGGATGAAAAGGGACAAACTGGCGGGTAAGAACACGAAGGGAACTGAACAAAACTCGCTGCCGCGCGGCATCCGGATATATACGATATAATAGAGAGAGATTTCTCGCTCGTCAGCTATTTCGTTCGGATTGATAGATCGCGCGGGAACGATATCGGGGGTTTAAATCACAGACTGGCGCGCACCGCTTGGTCCCTTTTCACGCAGGAGAGAAAGCAACAAAATTACTCCTACATTTCACAAAGCTAAATAACCGCTCAGAATTTCAGCCACCACAAAATTCAAATTCTATCGCCGAAAATAGTTCTGAAGTTTCTTCCAAGAAGAAAAATTCTTTTTATTTCTATTCCTCAACTTCTCGCAGTGTGACGTAAAATTTCCTTCCATTTTCCATATATTAAACTGAGAATCTTTAAGCTCGGTTCCGGCGACAATTAGCCATAGGTAAATGCTTTCACTTTCTGCATTTTGGAATGTAATTGGAGAATGAATTTTCGACGCTGACAGAAGGTGGACCAGATTATGCCATTTCCGTTTACGGTTGCGCAGCCGGTGATTATCGTTTCCACTCACGTATATGGGAGGCATCGACGACCGGCGGTGGAAGGCTCCTAGAAAGTCCTCGAAGCAACGATCGGCTCGTCGCGATCATAAGGTGGCCGTTTTTTTTCTTTTAATGTCGAGGCCGGGCAATAGCGATTCGTCGTAAGCACACGTGACAATACTCGCGCAGCATAGTAATCGCGGCTCGGGAGGTAAAAAATTCAAGTTGCATCCTCGCTGGCAATCCCGTTTAATTGAGCTGTTTATCAAAAAGTTCTCCTTTTCCTCGAAAGGTCGGACGTTTCGCCGAATCTCTTTGTCAGTCCCTGGCACAGTTCCTCCAGCTGCAAGTCTCTTTAAAGTCCCCCCATGTCTCTTTCATAAATCCAGACATTTGGAAACATACAAACTCCTGGTGTCTTAAAATCCGCGCGGTGGTTAAGAAATTTCACTTAGAAACCAGCGTAGGAAATTTATCAGAAGCTTCTTTGGCGGGGCTTTGGAGGACTTACAGGGGAAACGGCATGAAGTATGGGTGTTAAGGGGGTATTCTGGTCTGACGAGGCGTTTTCGTCGCGTTATTTCGGAATTTTTTTACAAAAAACCCATAAGTTTGATTATTATTTAGTTTATTGCTACATGCTTATTGGTATTTGAACTACCTTTACAAATTTTGTCAATAGAAAAATGATAAAATCAAACGCAGTTGACTGGTTTAAAGTAACAGTGAAAAAAAAAACAATGGGGTCACTGTGACCATGATTAGGCTCGTTCTCGTGATCAGAAACAAAAAATGTAAAGAGATTCTTTATTTGTATGCCTTTGGCTATCGTCCCTACCAGAATTATGTTAAAATATTTTGTTTCCAAACTTTCACGGACCTTTAAAGTTGAAAAAATGTGCGAGAATCGAAACTTAATTTTCAAACCGCCGCCATTCGCTCAATTTTCAATACTTTTTTATCATTCTGGTAGGGACGATAGCCAAAGGCATACAAATAAAGAATCTCTTTGCATTTTTTGTTTCTGATCACGAGAACGAGCCTAATCATGGTCACAGTGACCCCATTGTTTTTTTTTGTCACTGTTACTTTAAACCAGTCAACTGCGTTTGATTTTATCATTTTTCTATTGACAAAATTTGTAAAGGTAGTTCAAATACCAATAAGCATGTAGCAATAAACTAAATAATAATCAAACTTATGGGTTTTTTGTAAAAAAATTCCGAAATAACGCGATGAAAACGCCTCGTCAGACCAGAATACCCCCCCAAGGGGGTAGTGGACTATTAGATACGTAAAATCGATAGTTTCTTTAACGCTAAATTACGTTCATACCAAATAATCGTTATAGTCCTGCTTTTCACAATCTATTGTGGGCACGTTTGCGAGTAATTACCAAAAAATAAATCGTTGGAATGTATAAAATTGTCGAAGTTATTAATCGTTGAAGATAGCCTTGTACGGCGCACCGCTGCAGGTGGTGTACATCGATTCAGGTGAGCCAATCATTTGAAAGCAAAATGCTTTGGGGTGAGTACTTTATACACCAAAATGTACAGAGTGGAACTTTGGCGATGAATTTGAACAAAAATTGTGGAAGTTACGCACGAATCAACTTTTCCTCGACATTTTTACGGAAAAAAATCGTCTTTAATCAGTTATAAAATGTTTTATAAACATCCAATGTTGATGCGGGAATTCCACTCTGTAGAAGAAGGAATTCTACACGTCCAGTAAAAATTTCAAGTGAAAATATTCATTGGTTCAAGAGTTATGATGTACACCGTGTCTGAAAATGGTGTTTCGAGAAAAACGGCTTCAAAGTTAAGTCCCCGATGCCAATATCGCTCTGCGAGGCCGCGCACTCAGTTACGTTCGCTGCTATAACTTCTACAATTATTTGAATTTCTTCATGACATTTTGTTTAAAATGTTCATAAAGGATAAGACTTTCAGAATCAGTAAAAAAAAAAATCGATTTTTTGAAGCTGAAATAGTTCACTACCCCCTTAAGGACTTTCAAAGAATTTTTTACAAATGTCTGTATCTTCTAGCTTCTTCTTTTTCATTAGCTTTCATTTTTCCGTCCCGTCTAGAGAACGAAGGTCGAACTATTCGACCGATTGCAAGTGTTTACCGTTGAAAATTCTCAGCGAAAAATATCAGTTTGCCATTAGTTAATTACATGTTTCAATTCCTTCGAGCTTCGAAATTCACTTCTTCCTTCGAACCGATTGCATCTGGATTTTCTTCAGAAAATCTTTCGACGAAACTGCGTACTTTTTCGTTGCACATCCTTCACTCGTTGCACTTCTAGCCGTGACCTTTTACAAGAGAGGTTGCACAGTCCAGACCACTCGTCACCTCTAGAAAACAAGATTTTTCATCTTCACTGTTGCCTTTGGCGTCCGTAGCAAATGAGGAACAATTATGAAACCGTACTACGCAACACACGTTTCTCATTACACGTAGAGAACAATTGACCTTGGCAGGAAGCGCGAGTGTCATTTACGTGGCCGGTATGCGCGATCGAAATGACGAAAATGAACGTCCACTTACAATCAGGCGGCTTTTGCCACATCGAGCTTCGGGCAGACATAACCGCGAACACAGAACGTTCCACACGAGGCATACTCTTCGATAGAAATATTCGAAAATCCTGAGGAACTCATCAGGGAATCCACGAGTATCCCTGACTCAAAAGATTCGACTACAAAATATGCACATTCACTCACAGAGAATAATTAATTGTGAGAACTGCAACGTTGTCTTTTCACCTGCGTCAACTTGAGCTCCCGTACCCAACTGTCGTCTAGTTCCCCCAATTCCAACACGAAGAATACCTAAGTAAGACCGTCCACGTAATCTGCATGAATGTGGCAGTGAGTCGTGAAGAAATTTGTGAGTCACTGCAGATAAGAATGGAATTAGAGAATTCGAGTTTACTTGCAACGTGCCAGAATGTGTGCAGACAGTTTTTGAATAAGGCTGCACACTGACCAAACCGCCAGCACAGTCCGTCGAGCTTGACAATTCGCTGGAGGAGTCGCGTGTTAGCCTCGATGTAATAACGGCGGGTCGTCACGCGCCGTCATTAAACCTGCTCTAATAGTGCACGATACGTGGTGCAGCGGGACTGTGTGCATTCTATCGCGTGCATTAGCATGGAAGAAGTGTCACGCTTTTTCAAAGGTGAATGTAATTCAGATTCGTAGGAAGTTGGGGCCGTTTTATAACTAAATGCCGGATAGATTGATGTAGGGGGTTGGATGGAGGGTTTATTTTGGTGTACACCTTGGGATAAGCTTTTAAGTTAGGTTTTCATCTGGAGGGTATCTAAAATTCTCGTCTTTTTCGAGAAGTAATATTAATGATAAGTAGCACATGTAGTTTGATATTTAGAATGGACCCTATATCCGGCAGGCGAGGGTTAATCAAATGATAGATTAATTGTTTAACAATTATTTTTGATAGACACATATATTGACCCGTTAGGTGGAGCTTTCGGTATTCGTTAGTGGGTCATTTATTTGAATTATTAATCTTGTTGAGTGATTTATTTGAGGTCTTTTTATCTTCAGAATTTAGGTGTGTTTTGAGGCGCTAGTATTTTTTAACATGTTTTGAGAAATGAGTAATTATGATATGGATGGTTGTGTTTACTTGAAGGATGTGACGTAATTGGTGAAATATTCTTGTGCGAAGACGAGATACGAATGTAGAATAAATTGTTTTTCATCAGTGTAAATCATTCGCGTCTTCATGCTCGAAGTGTAGTGTCTTAAAGGCGGACGTAAATTCTGTGGATTGTCTCTTTTGAAGTATGGCGCGTCACGTGAATGGATTTATGCCCTGCTCCGTGTGATTTCAGGATTGTAAATCATCGTTTACGCGCATTTTGGATATTGAATTATGCGCTGCATGCATGTGTGCACAGCTGGGCTCCGTCTAGTCCCATTCAGACACTGTAATGCTGTCGAAGTTCGTAACAGGTGATCGATAAACTCTGTAATAAAAAACAAAATTCTAGAAAATCACTTGCCCAAAAGTATGACACTTAAAAAACTTGAATTAGTGACCCACTCAAATATAATCATGTTCTACGTGTACCTATCTTTAACTCCCCAGAAAAGTCATTTGGATACCCATTTCCATGAATATTGAAAGAGAGTTGAAAATTTGAAGGATTTCAAAGCAGGGAGGAATTCACTTCGAGGAAAACTTTACCTAAATAGTAGCACCTCCCTAGTTGTCACTTCACTGTCTATAAATTATTCTACAAAATTACTCGATCTATTACTTTCCGCGAGCCTAGGAATTCAATTTTATTTCCCATTCATCACTGATAAATATTCTGCATTCGATATTAACTTAGTGTCCACAGACCAATGAATACCTGGGAAATTCGACAAAAGTCCACAGTTTCTATGTTTGCTCCAAACGGTGGTGCAATCAAAGGGTTGAAACATACAGGGCATTCCGAAATAATTGAAAAAAGTTCATAGCTACATATGAACACACATCCAAAAATAATCCATCAACCAAATTACAAGGTAGCAAAAATTCTCTAAGGTATCCTCTAAACCAATTTGTACAATTCTATTTCCTGGCTAACAATCAGCGGAATTACTAATTAACAACTAAATAGCTGTCACCACTGTCAGTTATTATTTACATACCCCTAAATACACTTTAACAATTTGCCGATAATTTTAGCCTCAGCTACGAAATGACACATGGTCTTACAATCAGACGTTTTACAGCGCAGAGGCATCAGCCACTGATACAGTAAATTCCCGCCCTCTCTCCTCCTGTTTTAATTCGCCGAGGGACAGGCTGCAGGCGAGAAGGAATGGGACAGGAAATATTGTGCTTCGCGCATTTTAATGTACAAATATGACGATGCTCGGGTCCCGCGATCCGTGAATTATTGGCCGTCAAAAGCCAGGAGAATTTATGCCTTTGACGCATGGTATTCGTATATCACTTGCCATTGCTGTATCGCCGCGCGAGCTACAGCATCCAAGTGTTGCATTACGCGTTTATGTATGCTGGGACCGAGCTATATCCGATTCTCCAGCAATGATATTCGCATCGATATTCGCGTAACTATTCTCCAAACCCTCCCCGCCGCCTCCATTGAAAGTTGCGAGATGGTTGGAAACGCAACAAGAATCCCGAGTATCAATGATGGGGGCGGGGCGTTGTTCGTAGCAGGAAAAATGGAAATCACCCGTACGGGATGAAATTGAATCGAAACGAAGGATGGAAAGACTGTGCATTGTTTTGGAGGGGGTTCTTGAGGCGGTTCTATATACCCACAAAATTACCTTTTTTAAAAAAAGGTACAAAAAAGAGCGCCAAGTATATAACCCATTCAAAAAGAATCCCATTTAAAAACATTGTCGTAAATTAATATAAATTTATTAAGGTGCTATATTTTTTAACTTTATAAAGGTAATGATATACAATAATTGCGCCAATTATCACAATGACTATTTATACAAAGACAAAATGTATTAAATAATATTAAGCAGATATATTTTTATACAAATAAATATTTTAATACGAATAAATATTTTATTCAAAATACTTGGCGCTGCTCTCCGTATTGACGTTGCTAAACTGAATAAATGTGTATAAATTTCATTAAAATCTTTTTCTTTCTTTCTTGTCTTAGTGGTGTCTTGTCTTGTTTTATATTTATTAACCAAGACAATTAACATTTTTTTCGGAGAGCAGCGCCAAGTATTTTGAACAAAATATTTATTCGTATTAAAATATTTATTTGTATAAAAATATATCTGCTTAATATTATTTAATACATTTTGTCTTTGTATAAATAGTCATTGCGATAATTGGCGCAATTATTGTATATCATTACCTTTAAGGTACGAATACACGACGACACTTTTGTGTCTAGATCAAGTGTATACATCAAGTGTCGGCGTGGGGACAGTGTCCTAGACTGGTGTAGACGCTAAGTTTCTTGATCTAGACTGATCTAGACACTTGATCTAGACACAAAAGTGTCGTCGTGTATTCGTACCTTTATAAAATTAAAAAATATAGCACCTTAATAAATTTATATTAATTTACGACAATGTTTTTAAATGGGATTCTTTTTGAATGGGTTATATACTTGGCGCTCTTTTTTGTACCTTTTTTTAAAAAAGGTAATTTTGTGGGGATTTCACACATTTTGTAGTTTTATTGATGACCAATTATCTAATTGGCGCAATTGGCTTATTTATTTACTATCATTTTTTTGTAAGAACAAAATATAAAGATCTTTAGTGCCTCTGGGCCATTGCCTTCTTTTAATTTGCACGTCACCAGCTTCAATCCAACTACTAGTCATTCCTTCTTCTTTACATATGCTACTGGAATGGCCATCCTCAATACATGAACCACTATGAAATATAGCATTCATAACTTTATATGATTGTCCAGCTATCAATACTTTGGTTGTGGGAATAGTACATATATTAAATTTACGTATTGCTTTGACTATTTTATCACCTTGCAATGAAAATAATAGTAAACGAATAATAACTATATCTTTCGTCAATATTAATTCATTCTTAAACATAATATAATTTCCTGTACACTGTTCACATGATCCGTTATCTGATTCATGCCAATGTGAAAATGTAACATTTAATAAATCGTTATGATTATAGCTTCTTTTTTCAAATTGTTAATAGCTATTGAAACAACTAAATTATCAGAAGTAATTCTTTTTGTATAATCACAAGATTTGCATCTAGTAGTAGAAGTTACTTGATGCTCTACCAATTGTCTTATACAATCATATTTTGTGCGGAGGATTATAAGAAATTCGAATACATCTCGTTTTACGTTTATTGAAAAATGTTCTCCTAAACTTTGCCATTGTTTGACACTAGCTGGTTACGTTTACCTTGACAGATGTGCTCTCTGTCTGGCTGTAACGCGACAACAAATCGTGTTTGTTACGCGATTGACCGAAAGTGCCGAAACCTTTATCGAATGAACATCGTGCATATTGGAGACTATTTCCTCTCCCTTTCATGTTCCCCTCTTGCCCACACTTGACGATGGAGAAAAATCTCTTAACATAAAATTCGGCAAATTCCAACTTTGCATTGATATATCTCAGCTTATAAGGCACGTAGGAACAAAACGAAGACACTTTTCTTATGTAAATCAAACCCAAGCTATCCATTAAGACCATTCAAAATCTAATCGGATCAGCCGTTATTGAGATTCGATAATCTCAGTGTTCTTGATAGCGGGTCTCGGCGTAATATAGCCGCAGAGTGTCTCGCGCTGCGCATATACCTATACATATATACTTGGCGCGAAACACTACCGTGTCTCTTGATTCTGTATCTTAAACCGTAGATTCGGAGGCGATGTGCAGGGTGAATTTGTGATTTGTCGAATAATTGGAAAGGAAAGTTTCGGAGTTTGTCATCTGGACATTAGAAGCTTTTTGCAGTTGGGAAAGGTGGTGATTTGTCATTGAGTAATGCGTTGAAAGTAGGGGATGAATTTCAATGTTGCATGAAGATTCTTGTAGATTTCGTGGCGCAATGAGGGAGGGCTGATTTTTTGTTTCAAAGTATTTGTAAAAAGTGTAGGAAAATTTTGAGTTTTTCGTTGAAAATAAGTTAAATGGGTAAGTAAGATTGATTTGGCTCTAAGGCTGAGTTTCCTATCAAGTGTTGTAATTTGTGGTACAAGTAAGAAGAAGGTAGCTGATCATTGACAAGTTCTCATTCAAAAATAAGTCTAAAGTGTCGAATAAATTTTCCTGCACTCGTAGAAGTGTTTCCGAGCAAATTATTTGAATTTTTATGCGTGGTGTAGATTTGTCGGTGTTTAGGAGAAACCTGGTTAAAAGAATTTCAGCGTGGAGGTGCATGAAGACTCTCATATTCAGTGCGAAGAATTTCTTTCGTGTCGACGCAGATTCGTCGCAAAAAGTTCTTCAACGGATCGACATTCCCACTGACTAACTCGATTACGTGTAATTAGTACACCACAAGAGCGTTTTAATTCGATTCATCACATGCCCGTGTCGAGTATCGGCATTCGATCTTGTCTGCAAATACTGATAGAATTACGAGGAATACCTTATCTCCCTTGACACGAATAATTGATTAGCTTGTTTGAACACTCGTCATCCATCTTCATTCCTTATTTGTGTGGAACTGCGCTCGATCAACTAGCACGGCCTTTGAATCAATAAAACGTTGACCAACTAGCATAGTAGTGGAATCATTAGGGAGATATTGATACCTATTAGTATGAATCACATAGCAACTTATTAGTAGACCATCAAAATTAATTTCTGAATTAATTATTAGATCAGAAGATTTTCCAACGTCAGGCGCTGAAGTGCAGTGAACCATCACTGAAAAGTGGAGTAGATATAAAGTATTTTTCAAAGTAGGAAATATGTGAATACCAAGAAATGAAGTGTGGAAGAATAGAAAGCATCGAGTAGGATAAATAGTAAATAGGAACCAGACAAATTAATATAAGAAAACCCTAAATACGAAAAACAGGAACAGAAAAATAGAATTCGTACAAAAGTCTTGCAAGATTTGAAACTCACATTAAAAGAAATATTACCATTAGTAAAATCGAAAGTAGCATCAAAAACAATATTTATCTAATTTCTTTAAAATATAATATACTATGTGGAATATCATGAAATAGTCACAACAATCATAAATTATGTACAACATTGCACAGAAAGATTATTTAAAAAACTTTGCACCGTAGAGTTCGTTCGAACACAGTTTCACCAAAGACCATCAAGAAATTTTTCTGAATGCTACCCCAGCTAGTTTTTTCGAAACTCGATTCGGGGCTCTTAATTTCCGCGAGTATTAGGAAATTTGCGAGCGCGTACGGTCGTTAAACCCGAGCCAAGCGACGCAAGGAGATCGACCTAAAAACGCGGGATCTACGGCGTTGGCTTTATCGTCGTCGTGCATAAAAGTGTCCCTGCGACGTGCAAGGGGCTGGCAGTTTGGCACGATGTTTCATATTCGCGATCCTACGCCGCTTACGTCGTTCCGGAACGACGTAAAACAGAATTTCTTGCGAGGCACAACCCCCGATGGTTTCATTTAATTCACCAATTCTTCCTTCCTGCGCGCACGATGCAATAAAGTCTTCGTTTTTCGCTGATTTTCGCCCAAAACTTTTCTGTCCAAGGATTCGCGATGCGTTTCTTTATATACCGCGAATACTTTTAACCACACTTCTAAGTCATCTTAACTCGTGCAAGGCTTTCACAACATTTGATAGCGTCGATTAAGTTAAGCTTAAATAGTAACTGAAATTTTAATAAGTCATTTTAATGATGAGTTTGATTGATCGAGAGTGGTACGTAGCTTCCAAATTTAATTTCAGAAGTATTTGAATATGGTGTGTTAATTAGATACTTATATGAGGGCTTTGAAAATTGTAGCTTTAAATCTATGGAATCGATGGAAACTTGGGATCTAGTTATCTTAGGAAATCTGGAGAAACTTAATTTCAATCTTAAGATTAGTAGCGTTTCATTTTTCCTTTGTTCAAAATTTCCATTAGCACCCCTTTACACTTGACGCTCGTACAACCCTCGATTGGTATTTCACGGAGTAAGATGGCGCAGTTCACATTTCATTCTGTCGCAGTTTTGGCACCGTTCGGCCAAACTGCGATGCTATTGGAGATTTAACGCAAGACTTGATCCCCGAAAGACGTGGTCCGCGCGTTGTTTCCTCGCAGAGCCGCGAAGCAGTGTATCACTCGAAGGAACACGGTGTGTCGTATCAGGGCAATCTTGGGGCGGTATTTTACATTCACGTCTCATCCAGTGTCCTTCGAGGATGTTCTGCAAGAAAAATTCCCCGTGGGTCCCGTGGCATTTCTAACAGTTTCCTGAGAAGGCGCGACTCGACGCGCGGCTTCCTTTTCGATGCGACGTGTATTTCTGCGAGCGCGCTGCATGCACTGGGAAATACATTGAAATTGCCCGCTGAAGGGTCCCTCGTAAGATTAATATTGGGAAACGGGCGATGCAATACGCGGGGGCTCGCTATTTCCCATTGAAAGGCACGTCAAAGCGAGTAGCATAGCCATCAAAATATCCTAAGAAGTTATAAATCTCGTGTTGCATTGACACTTTGACTGGCGTCGGCGTGTTTCCACGCTTACGGCGCGTTCTCACGTGAATATTCTTTTGAAAATATCGAAAACATTGAGCGAGGGTCCTGGAGTGTTTACTTTGAAGATAAACCGAGATTGCAGTTTGCTTAGTTCTCCAATCCTTCGCTAATGAAAATTTTAATTTCTGTAGTTGCTATTCGATCTTCGTGAAAGTATCACTAATCGATTGTCGAGATTCTCCCGATGAAAATGAGTATAAACTCGACCTAATTCGGACTTTTTAGTGACAGATGATTTTTGATTGGTCTACGGAATTTTGAAGAAATGCGAATTGTGTGTAATTAAAAGTAATTCGAATAAGTTCGTGTTTGGACTCATTTTAATCGGAACAATCTCGCCTATCTATTGATAGTAGGCTCATGAAGATTTAACAGACAATACAGAAGTGTAAGTTTGCGTTTGTGTTAGTATGAAGGAGCATTTTTCAAAACATTGCGCATTGGACGGCTGAACAGAAAGTGTTGTATGGTTTACCTAGTAACTTTTTTCCCGCGAGAACTGTTGCTTTCTACCCGTTTGTCTAAAATGATATATTCGATGATACCGAAGTTGCGTTAGGTACTTTGGAGAACAATGCGTTCTCATGGTAGGTTCATAATTGCTAATAATTCCTTCTGAATGAAAGCACAAGGGAAATTACAATGTTGGAAATGCAAATGGAAATTACGAACTCAGATTCAGTTGGATTCTAACTTCGTTTGCTCTCTCTACAACGACGGATGTTAGTACAGCATCAACACGCGCTGTTTAAGGATCGTGAATTAATGGTCTCTGCTTTTTAATATCGCAGGGAAACGACCTTTGCAACAATTATAAATACATTTATGTAAGTGGGTACGTAACAATGGCAGCTCTTTATTCAAGGTATTTCCAAGATGTACAATCTTTAAGATTCTGTGGTGTTGTAATTGACGGTCCATAATAAAATTTTCTAAAGATTCTACAGTAAGTATCTCTTTACTCATTAGTCTTCTGAATTTGACTGTGGTCAAATTTAAAAATATATTCCACAGAATTACGACTTTCTCTAATCCAATAAGAAACTTTTTAGTGACTCTTAGTTTCTTGTACGTTTCTTGAATAAAAATTCAAATTTTCGATAAATCGAGTGTGCAAACCGGGGATTGTTTATGCGTGTCTAAAGCCTGAATCTTTCGCTTAGTGTAGCGACGGACTGTAACCAATTAAGCTATCCAGGCCGTCCACGACTTCTTTTCTCCTAATTCTCATAACACAATCGTCATAGCTGCCGCCGGCAGTACCAAGGAATTCTAATTAACCCTTTAATAGCCGCGTGATATTTAATGTTACAATTAGCCTCAAGAATGACGGTGTCCTCTATTTCAGTTGTTGCTTACACTTGGTATATATTTTTCTTGGAAGCTGGAGCTTAAAGGTTTCCTCACTTAATAAAGATCACTAATAAATGACAAATGGCATCCATAGATCACTGGAGGGTTAAAAGGAGCTTTTATTCTTCTACTTTTTTCTCAAATTCAAAAAAACTTTGGATAGGATATGAGTCCACAGTTTAGGCACATATAGCTGGATATTCTCAAAGCTATCCCACGTATATCATAAACTTAGTTTCCCCAACACAAATTTCTCAACATTCTGCAAATTCCTGAATTTCAGTAATTTTTCAAATTAACCCAATTTCTAGGCTTCATCACCTCATTTCTCCCATACTCAGCACTAGAATTAAACTCAACTGAAATCACAGTAACCACTTGCTACCTCCCTTAAGATCCTTCGATTCAATCCCATCTTCTAGACTACCCTAATTTCTCCACAAACTCACTGCAACTACCACTGAACATCCTTACCTCTAATTATTTATTAATCGTTCTGCAAGTGCCCCAAAGGAGCCTCAGTAGCTACTTGCCGCCCCCATTGAGAATGTTCAAATCAAGCCGAATCTCTGCAGTTCAGGAACCCATTCATCCCCCGTGGAAAAATGAATCCTCGGAGCCCTGTGGTATGCGGTTTCACGCAGACACGTATGCACAGAGGTCGCTGGTAGGTAACAGAGCGGACAAAATGCGACATCCGGGAGCAGTCTATAAAATTCCTTCAGGAGCGCACCCAGGAGACGCCCATCTGCGCCGTTCCGTCGTGAACTTTACATGGGGCAGAGGGCTGCGACGACAACTCGTCGCAGACGACAAAGGCAGGGCCGCCGAACACCGACTTCCGGTCTGGCTTCTCGCGATTTTATTCGCCCGCGCATCCACAAGTGACAAGACACTCTGTCGTCGAGCTTTATTGAATCATTTGCACGGTGTTACGGATCCCGTGACCCCTTTCCATCTTTCTTTCTACATATTCCTGCTTCGGAGAGTCGCTCGTCGGTTGTCAATGGGGAGCACAAATTGGTGGACGCATGGTCGATTTCGTGATTGCATTGTGATGTCAGAGGGTTGCGGAATGTTGGCGCAAGTTAGTTTACAATGGTGTGTGAAATTTATATTTAAGATTGGTATTTTGAAGAGGGTGGTTGAGCTGAGGATATCAGGATTGTATTACTGTTTTTTAAGAGTGACTTTTGAAAGTTATTAAAGAGTTATGGGATCGTTTTTGAGTTTATGTAGATTTGGAATTAAAGGTACTATTATTACTAGCTTTTATTTAATGAATTTTGTTCATCCTTTGTTATAGGTTACAGTACTTATCGCTGTGTTCTTTAATTGCTCGTTGCCGAGATCGATTTCATAAAAATTAGTTTCTGCAGTCTCTATTCCAAAAGCAGTATAGGTGCGCACTAGGGTGGGCACTCTTATTTTCGATTTTTGAATTTTCATCGGGGCACCCTCCAGAATAGTTCCAAATAATTAAAAAAAAATCTGTGTAAAGTTTCAGCTCGATCGGATAACGGGAAAGGTTGCCCCTGGGCCGTTAAACATTTAAATCATTATTTAACAGCTCGCGAAGTCGATTTTATATAAGGTCTTCTAAGTTATTGATTAAATAAAAAAATATGTCAAACAAAAGTTGTAGATCCGGACAAGGAGCATCTTTTTTGGTGTATTACTATTTTTCGTGCGACAAACGGTTTTCGAAAAAAAATCCGAAAAACTAAAAAAAAAACTTTTTTTTTCAAATTTTGAAAGTTTAAATGCTTCTAGAACGCTTTTTATTTATGAAGATGAACAAAAAAATGGAATTTTTATTTTCGAGGACTATTTTTTAAACATTTAAGGAGGGAGCATACCGAAATATGCAAACATGATAAAATTTTTTTTTTCTTCTTATTTTCAGTGTTTGATATGTGATGAATGTTTCCTGAAAAGTTGGGGTCGAAATTCGCAAAAATATCGGAGATATAGACGTCATGATTTCGGGTGAAATGATCATATCTGATGTCTATATAACCGATATTTTTGCGAATTTCGACCCCAACTTTTCAGGAAACATTCATCACATATCAAACACTGAAAATAAGAAGAAAATTTTTTTTTATCTTGTTTGCATATTTCGGTATATGCCCCCTCCTTAAATGTTTAAAAAATAGTCCTCGAAAATAAAAATTCCATTTTTTTTGTTCATCTTCATAAATAAAAAGCGTTCTAGAAGCATTTAAACTTTCAAAATTTGAAAAAAAAAGTTTTTTTTTAGTTTTTTCGGATTTTTTTCGAAAATCGTTTGTCGCACGAAAGATAGTAATACACAAAAAAAGATGCTCCTTGTCCGGATCTACAACTTTTGTTTGACATATTTTTTTATTTAATCAATAACTTGGAAGACCTTATTTAAAATCGACATCGCGAGCTGTTAAATAATGATTTAAATGTTTAACGGCCCAGGGGCACCCTTTCCCGTTATCCGATCGAGCTGAAATTTTACACAGATTTTTTTTTAATTATTTGGAACTATTCTGGAGGGTGCCCCGAAGAAAATCTTGAGAAAAATTTTTACCAAGAGTAAATAAGAGCCACCCTAGTGCGCACGATCCAAGCACGCAGTGCTCTAAACGTTTCGTCCTTCGATCTACCCACAACATCAAAGTGATCCCCTCTGTAAGAGCTTTTGCGAGCTATCGAGCATTTTTAATAACGCAAGCACCGCCCGTGTGTCTTTTGAAAGGTCCTCCGCATCAAAATATTCCCCGTCGAAAAACTGTACTTGGCAGGCATTACCTTTTAGTGTTCGAATCAATGCGTACTCGTGTTTCAACGATCTCCTCGTTAGGGAACTTGAAAGAAATATACGATAAATTTCCAAACGGGGCGCTTTTCATGCCCTGGAAGTCTCCCTTCTGCCCCATCGAAATACTCCCAAGAGATCTCGAAACGTTGAAAGCATTTAAAACTTTCTGGATAATTAAGTCCATGATCTGCAGCTTGTCATGGAGCATTTAATTGCTTGCTCCCTTCACTGGCGTGTATTTAAATCCTCAAGTGTTCCATTCGTTGACGTTTCGTGTTTACTTAAAGGGAAATAAGTTTGTAAATTTCTTCATTGAAATATCTCGCGTATAATGCGAATTCTTCGAGGAAAATTGAGTCCTTAGTGTGCTTCAACTTTATTGTAAAGAACTTTGCACCTCGCTGAATCATCTTCGTTTCTTTGTTACCTTTTCCCACATTCGGATGTTTAATTAGACATTTTGCAAATGGCTGTTCAATCCGTGTTAAACGTCGGTGTGCGCGCATGCTTAACCTAGATGTGACCTCACTAGCCTGTCGAAATCAGATGTTTACGTAGCTGTTTAGCAAAACGGAGGTGCCATCTTAATTGGCCTGTACATTCGTCACACGCCACTAGAAGATGTAAAAGAAAAAGAAAAATACTTCAACGCACGGAATTTGAATTTTCAATTTAACACTGCAACCAATTTCTGAGTTCATAATCCTCCCGTTTGCACCTCTGAGCCCGTATTCCAATTGGACCATTTTTTGGACTTCGCATACATATACTATAATGTGAGCTGTAAATACAGAGGACTTACAGACCTTGTGAATATTCATATTTAAACAACTTCCTATAATTCCAGAGTAAAAACTAGTAGATTCAAAAACGTCAAAACAATAGGTAGGGGAGACCGGGTATGGTTGTCACACGGGTAGGTTGTCACAAGCGCTATAACAAAGAAACTATAAACAATAGGAATGTAGGGTGACTGTACCTAATATCGCCAGGCAAAAGTTAAATCGCTATCAATTGAATAATAATTGATAATTTTGCATGCAGTTATTTTCAAAGTAAAGAGAAATTATTCATCTTTCAAGTAGCATAAGTTAGAATCGTTGAAACCTACCAATTTTTAATTAGGACTCAAAAAACGTAAGACATGCAAAAATCGGGTTCTGAAAAAAGTGTACCTAATATCGCCTACTCAAGAAATATTGATTAATTCGTGTATATATGAGTTTTTAAAGTCATTTTCACATGTGCTTTTATTATTTCTTGCTGCATAAATGTTTTTTATCCATCTTTGATTTTATTTTTATTAGAATAATATGGAAATTTAAAAATATAGATTTTTAAAATATTTTATTTTTTACGTTCCGATGTACATATTGGACAAATAAATTTTATTTCGGTTGCTCCGCACATTTCGTGACCTCACCTGTAACAAGCATTACATCGAAACCATTGTTCTCCGGTAGGCGGTATTGAGAACACGCATACTGATAAAAGAAAAACGCTATTTTCATTACGAAAAATATTTGAATCGATTTCATTTCTTAAGCACATCATTAATTAGGTATTTCTAGTAGATATTCTTTCATTCACAGAATTATTAGACTTACCTTCTCCGAATGTGATGTAAAATTATGATAGTCCAATAAATTTTGACGCTATTAAGATTCTCTAAAATCCTTCCCCTTCTGTAATTGTTCATCACACGATGCTGCATTTGCAGTATGTCTTCCTACATATGTTTAGGTACCAATTCAGTGCATAACCGATAAATTTTAGAGCTTACTTTGCGAGATATAGCGAGTGGCGATAATAGGAACACTGGCGATATTAGGTACAGTCACCCTACTAATAATCCATGGCGATGCGTAAACATATCGTCGCCTCCTCCCCCATCACACAAGTCGTTGTGGAGTCGCATGGAGACATGTATCATTCTTTCTTTTCGTGCGCTCGAAGTAAATTATGCCGTATTTTCTATCAAGTAAGTATAGGTTGTTCCTTAGTATTGACTATAACATTGATGCATTATTCTCGTAGTTTAGAGTTTTTTCTAACTTATTGTAATGATTTTTTTGCATTTTTTAAACTTTTTAATACATGAATAGAGAGGTGAAATTGTTTAACGGTTTGGGGCAAGTTGTCCTTAGAGCATATATACATGGAGGTATCATTGCCTTAGAGTGACTGCCTCGAAACTGTCGGCAACATCACGCGAGAGAGAAAGACATGTGCCACTGGTGCGAGCGAGAGAAGTATATGTCCTATTCGACCGTAAAGCGCAAGCGCCGATATTGTGCGAGAGAGAAACACATCTTGCGAGCGAGAGAATCTATACTTCACTCTCTCGCACCAGTTCGCACGATGTGTTTCTCTCTCGCACGATATCGGCGCTTGCGCTTTACGGTCGAATAGGACATATACTTCTCTCGCTCGCACATGTCTTTCTCTCTCGCACCATGTTGCCGACAGTTTCAAGCTTTCAATGAGACCTCCATAGTATATGCTCTAAGAAGTTGTCACAGTACCTTTGGGGTTAGGTATTTGCCGCACGTGACAGCTAATCCCGCTGTAACTTGCTGTACCTATCATGTGATATTATTTTCTTGTTTGTTTGGCAACAGTTCTCAATAATAATGCCGCAAACTTATAAGAAGAAGACGTCCAGAGGTGAAGTGCCCCGGAAATTGATATTAGTTTCTGAATTGAATCGACTTTTTATTCATAAACTTAGCTATCCAAATGTGTGACGATCAACCCCAGATACTGTGACAACCAACCCGGCCTCGGGGTATGTTGTCACAAAATAGTTCCTACAAATAATGTGAATTATCTCCTAATCTGGTTGACAAAATCCACAGGACCAATTTTTTTTATAAAGTTGGACGTACGTAGTTTATATTAATCTAAGTTTGAATGAACTTCCCTGCAGCTATGGCCCGTGAAAAAATCAAAATAAGAAAATGAGACAACCATACCCGGTCTCCCCTACCTACCAAAAGTCGAACAAAACTTTCGAGATGCACTAAAATTAAGAAATAATACACACAAAGTACTCGCCATTCTGTACTTATTGCAAATTAGTCACAACTACTGTACAGGAGTCCCGACGCAACCCCTCACCGGTGGTCGCAATAGCTAACAATGCCGCCACCGAATTCCTCCACCCTCCATTTCGAGCCTTCCGTGGGACCACTTCCGTTCCATAGCTCCTCGACGAAGAATCAGGCACGGTACACCGCTCCCCGTATCCGTAAATGCTCGAACTTGAACGCTTGAGTCAATAAGTGTTCGGTCACGGTTCGACCACTTTGTGTTAGATTTGCCATCTCGTGTTTACGCAGCTATACACCACGGCTTGGTCTATCTAAGCGAGCATGCTGGGGAATCGCTTACGACGGCACCGTGTCGGCCGTGTTTGGCCAGGTTTGGCCGCCTACCTATCCTCTACCCGGCGTAAACATCCGGTTGAAGCCTGTATTATGCTTAAAGAGGGAAAGCCAGAATGCTCCCGGTCGTCTGGGGACGGCCCACTTCGGCCGGCGTGTGTGCGCATATGTACACACCCTCCTATGCGAAATGGATTCGCTGCCCACCAACACCGGCGCCGCGCGCAACCCTGCTGGAGAAGACGACCCGTTCTGGGCGCCATCCAACGTCCAGCCGATTGATAATGTGCAAACACGAACGTAACATCGCTGACCAATGGTAATTCGCGCGATCCGGAGCAGCTCGTTGGAAAGTTTCTCTCTGGTTTTTTTTTTTTTTTAATCGAACGGTGAAGAAGGGGTTGAATTTAGGAGATTCCAGGTGGGCGAGCATAGGGCAAGTTTCTGGCAGAGATGGGCAATTATTTGAAATAAAAGTTTGTGCACGGAATTTTTATTTCGAATAATTTTCTGCCCATCTCTGGTTTCTGGCTCCTTGGGGATTGGCAGCGATGGCGGAGTGTGCTTGAGTGGTTGCGAATTGAAATAGAAGAAAACTGAAAGTTAATGGGGAGGAATTATTTTAACTCTTTTGGTGCTGTCTTTTAAATTTGCGAGGGTACGGGAAAGCACCTTCTGTGGTGATTAAAGGTTATAATTTTTTTTAAATAATAATCAATGAGTCTGTCATTTGTTCCTCCAAATGGCACGCTTTTACATTTGTTGTATTTGAATCGGGATTGGAATATTTTTTGTTAGTGTTTGTTGATCGTAAAAACAGGCAAATTACGGGAAGAAGCGGTGAAGATTTGTCTGTTATTATTTCATTAGATTTATAAGAAGTTTGTATAAGTTAATTAAAAAATTGTACTGCTATTTTGCATTTATTTTTTAAGAAAGAGATGTGCATTAATTGCCGCTTAGTTTCGGTTGAAAACGCCTGATTTAAACTCATGAAGAACGGTAGAACAAGGAAGGATTAAAGTTGCTTATCCTAGTAGTACATACAGTGTTGTAAGAGACGTCTGTGGATGTTCCTCACACTTTAGCACAAACTTTGTCCCAGAATGCATGCAGCATACGTGTTTAGTGGGGCTACTCTGCAGAATAGCTGCGCATTTTGCGTGTAATTTCCGTGCAACTTTAATGGAATATTATTACACGCGCCCGTGGAAATGAAATTAAGAATAGATTACTTGGGCTCGTAGTTCTTGGTGGAAATTTTGCAACGGTAGAATAATTGTTTTGAAGAAATTAAATTTTAGCTTTTAAGGGCTTCGTTTAATACCAACATTTGTAATTCAACAGCCATAAAGATTATATCTAGAATATATATCTACACGGGAAGTTTTATAAAGTTATCATTATCACATATACATAAACATTGTTCGTAATTCTTGTATCATCCCTCCTCTGATGAATCCCAACCATCCCCAAGAATAATATATGCAACAGGAGTTCAACGATCTTCAAACAAATAAATTACACCTGATTCCTTTAACCCTCCCTGGTTACACGGGGTGTATCGCACCCCAGGATAAGTATTTGCTAATATTTCTCTAAATTTTTAGACCCTAATAATGAAATTGAAAAATTTGGCGAACTTTAAGAAAAAAAAATCGCTTTTATCCATAACTATTTTTCCGAACACAAATTTCAACATATGAAAATTTACATTTCTAGAAAAGGACTAGTAGATCATTACGAATGTACAATTATCACTGAAAAGTAAAAAGATTCAAAAATACGAAAATGGTAACTGAAAAATGACGCTGGGGTGCAGTGATTATAAGAAGGTGTGACCACGGAGGATTAAACATCTTCCACGATAGAATTCAGCATATTTTCCTTTTCCATAGAATTATAAATTTAGTTACTTATTTCCAGAACCATGCGATTTCAGTTTCCAATTTCTTTTCTAACATAGTGAAAAATTTCCCATATTTTCGTGTGCGAAAGGGAAGGTTCTCAGCGAAGTAACGCGGATTCTGGGCCCCTGGGGATCTCCCGGGGGGAAACTTATTGCCGGTATCGCTGATACAAGTAACAGGGTCAAGCATCCACTAGAACATTGTCGTACTTTTCGTCATATCAAAGGTTCGTCTGTCTACTCGACCAGGGGCACGTGTACGGGCCAGTTCGATGTGTCACAGGATACTTGTCCTCGTTAACAACCGCGTATTAATCCATTTAAAAAATTCAAGCACTTAATCTGTGCATACAGCGTGATGTGTATAATCACTTGCTCGACGCACGGACGCTCGAGGGTCTCTTTATCTCTGTCGACCTCGTCACGAGTTACTCTTCAGAATGCATTTCGTAAAGCTTCGGGGGTGGCACGTTTGAGACAACAATGGAACCTGCTTGCACGTCACGGCGTTTAAAATCAATTTTAAGATCATGAATAGGTGTAACGGCTTCAACAGAATCTACCCTTATGGGGTGGCTGAAAGCCTCACCCGAATTTCAACTGCGTTCAACACGAAGCAAGTCAATTCCAGTGACTGACATTCAGAATCTTACGAAGTTGCAACTAAAAATCTGGTGTTTCTTTCGAAAATTTATTATTATTTTATTAACCCCTATTTCTGCGAAGTTCATTCATTCACACATTTATGTAACCAGAATAAGCTGGAACTCTTCCATACGAAGAGTGTAAAAATAGAAGTAGTATTCCGTAATGCACCATAAAATTTTAAAAATATAAATATAAATATAATCTATGAAAAGTGGAGGTGATTTCTCGCATTTATACATTGTGAACAGTAGTGCAAGAAAACATCCTAAACTTTTAAATGGAGGGTCACCCTGTCTCTACCCTGCACAGGGGTTGCGTTTAGTATGCAGAAATCTTGGTGCTCAGCTCGAGGTTGTTTCGATCGGCTAACCACCCTCGGCGAGGTGGCCTGCCACGTCGAAACACGTTTAAACACACTAAACTCTGCACTGCACCCAGCAAGCTGTAAAATCGATCAACCGTTTAAGCCGGGATCGAGTTACGCGAAAATTTCTCGAGCATTTGCGTCGCCAGAAAGGAAACGACCACTTTTCTTTCCATTCGAATCGAGGGAAGATCTTCAGCCCGCGAATACTTGGGCGAACTCATCTCATTCGAGCTCCTTTTAAATCGCTTCGCAAAGGCTGGAAATTTGCAGTTACTTTGCTATAGAATAGTGGCGTTTAGTTTCCCGAGCAGCCTAATACAATAAAATAATAAAATTATAGGGTAGATACGTGAAGCGTCTGTTACAATATTTTGATTGCCGATGAAATTCTGATATCTTGGTTCTGATAGATGGAATTCATCAAAGTTTGAAGAAAGAATTTTTATTCAGCCACTTCGGTCTCGTTTCCTCGAGGAAAGCTTTTACCCACATTTTGGGGATATTAAACAGCAGTTTTTCAATTTTCTCAGCTCGCCGCACCTACCGTTTAACGGTTCCACTCATTCGTATGAAAATTTGCTAACGACGTGTCGAAACAATCGATCCAACGTTACCATTCTCCACGCTCCAAATACTTCAACTAACGGATTGCCTTCCCACCTGACTTTAGCAAAATTTCCCTGTGGACCACTCTACGTTTTTTCACGATCTACTCCATTTCAGCCGCCGAGCACAGCTTTCTACTGAAATTGTTACACCTCGGAATTTAGACCATCCAGGAGTTAACATTCAGATGTCGTTCGCTGGCAGATGACACGTCACTTTTCAAAAATTTCCACCTGTGACCTCAAATTCCTCAAATCTGACAACACTGCACATCTTCGAATCCGTTCTTCTCACATGTACCTTGAAAAAAATATATTAAAGCTGCAACTGGGGAATAAAAATCCAGTATTCCGCATCCTAGAATGGCGCCTCACTAACAGAAATATTATGCCGTGTGAGTAGCCTCTTATTATTCTTGAATTCACTAAAGGATCTATTAATTTAGGTACTCATCATCGTGCTATCAATTGGAGGAGAAAGTCTGTCTTATGAATCCTATAACTAGGGATACATCCATCCTCTATCCACCAAATATGTAGGTACTTACCATTAAAATCTAAACATGCATTTTGATGCATTTCTCTCTGGAGAAGAATCTTCTCTCACTTCAGACCCTTTGCATCGAAGACCTATTTCATGATTATTAATCCTCTACTGCAGTGTACCCACTACTACTCAAGGATCTCCTAACTTACACTACACAGAAATCGCCATCGAAATATACAGAATAAAAATAAATAATATATAACTCAGATATACAGAGTACCTCTGAGCTTGCAGTACAGCCCAAAAGTAGGTGATTCCACATGAAGCTTAATTTTCGCTCGAGCCAAAGCTGGAGAATACAATCCAGCAATTAATATTACTAACACACCCCGTAACGGTCACTGCATTCCCAATAAAACCGAGAGAAATAAAGAAGCAGCAGAAGACCGATCGACCCACTGAAACAGACAAAAGGGCGCTCGTATTTAACCAGGAATAATAATGGAGGACAGGGAAAAGGAGCCCTGGAGGACAGGGTCGCCGAGTCGTAGGGGCGGCTTGAATCGGGGGCAATTAGAGAAATGGAGTCGAATGAAGCGCGCCTCTCGATATCATTATCATTCCCCCGTTTTCCACGTGATTTCATTAAAAGGCTATCGAGAGATCGCTTCAGCCCGGCCTCTCAAGGCAATAAATCGAATGGATAGACGGAGAAGTGGCCTCAGCCTCGCAAGAAGTGTGCCGATCCGGTCCAGCTCGGTGATTTTCAGTTTATCATCGATAAACAGACTCCTGGACGAGGTTGAATGGCGTTGAGGGGAAAGGGGGGGTGGAGCGAGCTAGGGATGATCCTCGACGTCGGCGTGGCTCTTTCAGCCGTGGGATACGGCTCCTCTGACGGTGAGCTCTATCGTTGCCGCGACTCGATATTACGCTCCAAGCGTGTCCGCGCTGCGCCGGGCCTAGGCAGGCCATTACCGCCCACGCGAATGTTCCCTCGGCGCAAAATTTGACGGAGAATACCTTGCCACGAAATTGTACACCTCGGCCCCGGGAACGATACCGCAGCTCATTAGCCAGTCACGCGTTTCGCACACAAATCTCGCGGGGAGGACGATCGCCGATTTGTTGGTAATTTCGGGAAGAATGTATTAGGCTGGTGCATAGGTTTGCCGTGATTCGTAAAGAAGTTTGGGAAAGAGATTATACATGGTGTCGAAGTAATCGCTGAGAATCAAAGTGCGTACTCGACAGTAGCTTCGATATACTTTTCGCATTTGGCAGATGAGCTTTTCTAATTTCGATCCAAATTGTTACGTGTGTGTGTATACTTTGACAGTTAGTTGAATAAATGATTGGGTTATGTAGCGACGAATTAGGGGAATAATGTGATAGAACAGTTTGCTATGAGTACTAATGAGTATTAGCTGGACGAAATATTTGATTAAGGGTATTCACTTGGATAATTATTTAATACTTAGTTAAACGTGTGTCTGAATCAATTTGAATGATGTTTAACCATAGCGGTGATTGGGTTCGAGCGATTAATCGCTTTGGAAAGGTTGGTGTAGGCGGTTTTGAATGGGCAGGCTTTCTATCAGCTTCGATTCAATGGAGGTGTATAACTGATAGATCTCGTCAATCATTTTTCAAACTGGTTACTAATCGCCATGCTCGTTCTTCATTTCTGCATCTCTGTATGGGGCTTGTTCTGGGCTAGTTGCTGAGAGCTAATAATTTTATTGGACTAGTATTCTAACTTTCAAAATATTCTGATACTCTTTCTGACGCCAACTTCTTAAAAACACTGTTTTTGGAGGGTCTTAGAAGTCACAGTAATCGACTCCACTTATTTTGAAAATTTTTCAATTTCAGCTTTACTCGTCAACTTTCGCTGTTCTCGTTTCACCAGAGGCTCGAGTAATTGTGAGCATTGAAATATATAGACGCTTGATCGTTGAGGAAGTCTTCCTTTAGGTGTGTTGAACTGTTAAGGAAAACCAGGAACATTAAAATTCAAATTACATTACATCCCTGTCTCTAAATAATTACTAAATAATAATTGTTTCTCTATTGCTCACGCAACACCAATTTTACTACTGCCATATGGAAAGATAATTGTGGCGTGCAAAAGTTCCCGGCCAGATGGTTTTTTCAATTTTTCTTCCAAAAGCAAAGTCTAAAGATCTTTTTATTATTATTGCATATAAGGACATATTGTGTAAAAAAAAAACTATAAAATAAATTAACGCTTTTATATATGTTTATTTCAATAATTTCTAAATTAACATGTTCAAAAGTTCCCGGCCAGTCTCGATTCTACGTCTTTAAAAGCTAAGTATTTCGAATACTAACAAAAGCTGTTTCGTTCAGTTGATACAAAGTCATCAAAACAACAACATGGCTCGGAACACGTCGGTTGAAGTACGCAAAAGAGTCATAAAGTTGTCAACAAACGGGAAGTGTTCTCGTGAAATTGCTTCATTATTATCCATCGGGAAATCGACAGTAAATGATATATGTAATTAAAAAGTATCGTGCTGGTTATGGTGTAGAAGATCTCCCACGAAGTGGACGAGCGCGGAAGACAACACAAAAAAATTAATCGTATTATTAAGCGTAAGTCAATGGGAGATCATAAAAAGACTGCTGTGGATATCGCAAATGAATTACACCAAGAAAAAATTGTCACAGTTAGTCGCTATACAGTGACGAGAAGATTACATGAAGCTGGACTTTTTGGGCGAGTTAGTAGTAAAAAAACCCCTAATCTCAAAGAAGAATAGGATGGCCCGATTGAAGTTGGCCAAAAAATACCGGAACTGGACTTTCGAAGATTGGAAAAAAGTTATTTTCTCCGATGAATCTAAATTTAATTTATTTGGAAGCGACGGAAAACGTTATGTTCGCCGCCCGATTGGCTCCAGAAATGACGTCAGATATCAAACACCAACTGTAAAGCACGGTGGAGGCAGCATCATGGTGTGGGGAGCTTTCTCTGCTCAAGGAGTTGGTCCCTTAGTACAAATTGAGGGTCTTATGAACAGCGTTATGTACAGAGATATTCTTAACTCTCATTTGCTACCTTATGCTCGAAGTGATATGACTCGAAAGTGGATATTTCAACATGACAACGACCCAAAACACACATCCAAGCTGGTCAAAGGGTGGTTGTCTTCAAAGAAAATCAAGGTTTTAGACTGGCCTGCGCAATCCCCTGATTTAAATCCAATTGAGCACCTCTGGGGAGAAGTAAAGAACCGGATTGGAAGATATAAAAACTCGAATAAAGCAGAATTATTCCAAATTTTAACAGAAGAATGGAAGAAAATACCATATGATTATATTACGCGATTAATTGAATCCATGCCTCGCCGTTGTGCTGCTGTCATTGCTGCAAAAGGCATGAGTACCAAATACTAATCATAAACATTAATTTAAGCTATTCAGAAATTGTTATAACATGCATTGCGAGTATTATTTTCTTTGTATAACGATCTGGCCGGGAACTTTTGAACATGTTAATTTAGTAATTATTGAAATAAACACATATAAAAGCAAACAGCGTTAATTTATTTTATAGTTTTTTTTTTCTACACAATATGTCCTTATATGCAATAATAATAAAAAGATCTTTAGACTTTGCTTTTGGAAGAAAAATTGAAAAAACCATCTGGCCGGGAACTTTTGCACGCCACCGGTTTAACAATATTCAAACTCCAAGACTAGCAAAAAATTGGATCTCCGAAACATTGAACACATTCAAGGATTTCATTGGTTCGGCAAACATTTTCCACTTGTACGACGTAAATTTCTAAATCCTGCCTCGACTTCGATAGCCCTTAAGTGCAGAAGAATTTCTTGAAGTGATTGCACGCGCGCAGCCAGGCAGTAATGAAACGGGAGCAGGTCTCAAGAACGTGAATTACGAAATCCTAGAAGCCGTCCTTCCAAGCTCCCTCTGCGACAGGATTCCTTTGATCCTTCGAGACCCATCCACGCATCGCGAATGCTCGTTAAAGGAGCTCCCCGCTCCTCCCTCGATCGACGTTCCAGCGAGTAGATGGATCGTAAATCAGATGGAAGGCTTAACTTTGCCTCCGATCAGCGATGAAAAGGGGAAAGTAGATTCTAAATCCTACACCGATGGCAATGCTTGAATTTGCAATTGATTTATCTATTCCTGGGTAATCCCTCGACGCAGATAAAGTACAAACGCAGACGTAGGAATTGCAGTGCGCAGAATGAACGGAGCGAAACGAGGAAAGTAACAAAATTAAAACAAAGTACCCTACATATGAGTAATGTGAAAATGAAGACTTGTATATTTTCAGACTTAAAATTGAACTTAAAGTGATTTTCTTCTGATTCATTTGTGGCTCCTACGAGTGTCTGAGTTTTATTTGGGGGGATGATACGAACTTCTTCGATTACACGGTTGTAAAGGTTGATGTACGACGTGGCAAAGGGAGGGATTTTAAGAGGAGACGGATGAAACTGAGCGAAAGGGAATTCACTATTTGATCGGAGCCATTTTTATCGACCACTTGTTTCTAACTCCAATGATATTCTGGAAGATAGTCTTCATTGAGGGTACGCGGGCGAGCATGCATGGCGCAGAGGAACGAAATGGCTGAGAACATCCCCTCATGGTAGAGGAATAATTTTCGAGATGATACACGTTACACGGCGAATGAAAGAAGCCATGAAATCTTCCGCTGGAGGTTTTATTCTTATCTCTTGTTTCGCGATAGGTCAGCGGTGGATTTGCAAGGGAGCTTTAAAATGGAGCTGCATTGTAAAACTGGATGTATGGCTCCTTGTAATTTTGCTCCCGATAACATCGCGGAGCTTCGGTTTAAGTATTGCTTGAACCGACTTATGCGAAAGCACTAAGAAATGTAGTGAAATGGAGATTTTTATTTTCGAATCTAATTCATTCTGTATTTTAGCTTCACTCGAGGAAAATTTCGAAGAATTTTATTCCTAATTTGATAGGTCAGAGAAATGTTCAGTAAACTTTACTCCAGGAATTGATTTTTTTTTTAATTTATTTAATTTCTCAGATAAAGGAAGGAGGTTATTTTATCTTTACGATATAATGCCGCGTTATCATATCAATTACTGTTCATTGAGGGCTACCTTGCGGTCTGTTGCGGCACTTGGAACGTAATGGAAAATTATGTGATAGTATTCTTTCGCTTGTCCAGAGTGGAATTGTAAAACGATCGATGTAAAGTCGCATGATTTCTGAGATTACGTGGTTAGAAATGTTTTATTAAGAAGTCCCGACAGAAGCGCCAGATTACCTTATCTGAAATGCGGATAGATTTCACTTATTTTGATTTGCTAGCACGTATGTGTTGTATTACACTAAGGTGCTTGTGATTCACGTGCGTTTGCTACCAATAACAATAGTTGGTGCTTAACTCGTAGTCCATACTTAACTAGTCGCTTAAGCCGACTATCCGGCCACTTTTGTAGTCGGCAAAAAAGGCCGATTGATCGGCTCCCTTTTTGTGAATATTTACCCATTTTCGTTCTCTTTTTCTAACATTTTTTATAACTTTGCCCTTAAGAGTAGACTCGGTCCATGCAGCGATGCTCTACGACCAATCGTGTGCGCGGGCAATAGTGGGAGCTGTGCAGATCGGTTTGCAAATCGGTTGGATCTCTCTCTCGCAGTAGATAAAATCCAAAACTTTCATGTCCGCACGTTACTAGAGACGCAATTCCAAATATGTTGAGATTTCGGGGGCAATGTGAAGGGTTTTGGAAAAAGCAATAAGAGGATCGTGATCAGGAAGTTTTACTCTATGAAGTATGCTTACTATCGTCATGTTTAGTGAATAGCATTCGGAAAACTGTGGGGAAGAGTCTTTACGTTGCGCATTGCACGTCCACTGCGTCCGCACGTTACCGTCTATTTCCTTTTCGCGCTAGATTAGCTTGAACTTGCATCTAGACCCCAGGTTATAAGCAAATAAGACACCCGAATTTCCATGCTCTATCCATAGGTTAAATCAGAACGTGAATTTCACTAAGCGTTTGGTCATAAATTTCGAGGAAACGTCGCTAGTAACTGCGCGAACTATTCATTCACATCAACTGCCCATAGTATGCAGATAAAGAACGAAAACGTGTCAGTGGTCGTTACGCAAGAAATAATGGATTTGCAATGTTGCATAATAAATTAGGTTCTATTTAGCGATTACGTGTCTGCATAAGTACATAACGGGTGTTTACTATTTGTGCAAATAAGAACAGTCATCTACAAATCTGTGAAGTTGGTGCAGAAGGTTTGTTGTATTGGAAATTTTCGAATTTGTATATTGCCTTGAGTTTTTGAATATTCAAGTTTCGAAGTATCCAAGCCTCCAAGTCAAACCTTCCAGAACTCCGAATCCCCAAATTTACATGTTTACAGGTTCCCGAGTCCCCAAATTCCCAAGTCCCCAAGTTTCTAGGTCCCAATGTCTCCGAGTCCTCAGATTCCCATATCCCCATGTTTCTAAATCCCCGAGTCTCTGAGTCCTCAAGTATTTAGGTCCCCAAGTCTCTGAGTCCTCACTTTCCCAAATCGTCAAGCTTCTAGGTCCCAAAGTCTCCGAGTTCTCAAATTCACAAGTCCCCAAGTTTCTAGGTCCCCAAGATTCTAGGTCCCCAAGTTTCTAGGTCCCCAAGTCTCTAGGTCCCCAAGTTTCTAGGTCCCCAAGTCTCTAGGTCCCCAAGTTTCTAGGTCCCCAAGTTTCTAGGGCCCCAAGTTTCTAGGGCCCCAAGTTTCTAGGTCCCCAAGTCTCTAGGTCCCCAAGTCTCTAGGTCCCCAAGTTTCTAGGGCCCCAAGTTTCTAGAGCCCCAAGTTTCTAGATCCTCAAGTCTTTGAGTCCCCATGTTTCTAGATCCTCAAATCTTTAAGTCCCTAAGCTGCTAGATCCCTAAATCCGCAAATTCCCAAGCGTCTGAAGTCCCAAGCCTCCAAAGTCCCAAATCGCCAACTTATCAAATTGTAAATCTCCCAACCCTCCAGTATCGAACTCACCAACTTTACCTTCGCTTGGCAAATGCAACAAATCCTTTGCACCCAACAACTAAATCCGTAATAATTATCAAATTAATTTCGTATAGGTAGTATGAAACGATTGCAATTCATAGTCCCATCGTCTACGCACGTCCGCGATTAAGTACCTTGGCTGGAAGATAAGTGCAGAGGCTCGCGGGGCAGACGCGGAAAACGCGCGCAGAAGTTGCAGGCACAGATGCGCCGTTTGCACGGGTCGAGCTTATCGAGGGACGCGGAGGCATGCCAGGAATCCCAGCGTTTCTGGGTTAGAGGCATTAAGCCCGATCCGTACGGATGCAGAAGGAGCGCGGAACCTCTTCTTCGATCGATAATGCCTCCGGCAGTCCCCGTAGACTCCATTCAGACTGAATTTAGAGTCCATCCTGGACTCTGGCTTCGAATATCGGTGGAAATTGTGGGCCAGGTGCACAGTCATCTCTCATCCTGGTTGTATTAGAATGTCACAAAATGGCAATCTTCAAATATAATAAGAATAGTTTGAATGACAAGCACAACATGTTATGTTATTATTTGCGGTAGCTGTAATTCTTTGAGTGTTCATTTTATAAATTTGTAGCGTCACTTCACTTGCATTAAATGTTTTTGTAAGTTGCCTAAATAGTGAACAATGGGTGACTGTGTCAGAGGTATAAATATATTGTTTAAAGTGATTAATATTCACCTGAATCGTTTGAATACTTTTCGAAGAAACATCAACAGGAGTAGAAATAGTTTTATCCAGTTTTGTGGATGAGACAAACGTTTTCGTTACTGCTGCAGAATACGGCGCAGCTTGTATGGTATTTTTATAGCATTTCTGTCTGTCTTCTTATTAGTTTGAAAGTGCATTTTCATGAGCCAAACTTTAAAAACATGTTCTTTAGTTTCGTGAAGGAGTAAGGTTCTTTAGAACACGTGGACCTGTTCGCTTTATTAAAAGGGTATAGCAAAGTGGGACAAGAAGTTTTGAAGAAGCTAACGAAAGAATTACTAGAAGGATAGTGAAAAATCCATACCGCAGACTATGCACATAAAAATTATTTGATTAGAATTAAAACAATAATCCTACTTATATCAAAATTAATAGGACTAATGAAATTTCGACCATAACGTATCAAGCAATTTTTCATAATTATATTCGACTGTTTCAATTACATATCTCTGCCTTTACTATAATTTCATTTTTTAACAATAACGAGTATACTTAATTCATATTCAACGGATGGATTAGCAGTAGATCGTTATCTGTAATTCAGAAACTATCACAATCACATAAATATACATTACATAAAAAATCCAGAGTATTACATCCTCAACAATAAACCAACTTATTTCAATACATATTCCAAATTCGAACGTGAATCTATAAACACGTATCATCCTAAGAAAATACATTTACCCCAATTCCTTAACAATAACGAAAGAAATTAAATGAATCAATTCACCTAGGTATCCATCTGAAAATAAAAATATAAGTCAAATTAGTCACAATTATCCACAAATTTTTCACATGAAAGGTAAAGGACCCTATCAACAATCACTCTCAATCAGTAACAGCTGAAGATTTCATTGTAATAAATTAATAATTTCCTGTGTAAAAACTGCCGAACCAATTTAAGAGCTACTCTCCTCAGAAGCACAGACACTTGTCGTTAGACTAGAAAGCCATGAAAGAAAACGACTACGCTATTTCGACTACACATCCTGTGCGCTGCTATTCCGACTTGAAATTAGAGTAGATAAAAGTTCATTATGCGTCGACACAGTCGAACAGGCGGCCTAAAAGGTGTTCACCGAAATGGAGAACAGGTTGATAATTCTTTGCGGGGAACGAGGTCGGGGCCAATCGCGATCGAAGGTCGAACGATTAAAATCAGCCGTGTGTGAACTTCGCCGAGGGATGTCGTCGTTGTTTTGTGCACGTTGGAGCGAGCCATTAATTCAAATTAGAGCACATTTGGCTGGTCTAATCGCGGTCTGACCAACATGTAGGTCAAGCGGCTTTCCTGCGACACGTTTTGGCGCGGGAGACAGCGAGACTGGTCAACGAATGCCCGCCAAAAGACAATTCCGTCTCGAGGAGCTTTTATGCAAACGTCATTGTGTCCTGGCAGGAATGGCAGCCTCTGTTTTACCTGTATTGCGAGAATAAACGGCGCTTAATCTCCCGAAACAGTTATTCAGGAGGAATTATTGCGATCCAGAATCCCTGTCATAATACCACTGAATAATACTGCGAGCTTATTTATAAAATACGCTTGACCATTGTTACGAGCATCCTTGTATGCAGAATGGAGGCTTGGGACTGTTTCGTCACCTTTCCTGTTCTTCCCCTTACCCTTCATTTATGCTAAATAGCGGATGGGTAAAATCGACCTGCTTTCCCATCGAGTTCAATAATTCACTTCCAGTTTTATATCTCCACGAATAAAACTTCCCTGCTTCGAATTATTTAAAGAATATTTCAGAAATTATTGATTCACTAACTACGCGTGCTTTCGCGCACTACGGTCGAATTGAATTCCCCAGTTAAGCAGAGAATATTACCGAGGCGAAAGGAGCCTAGCGGAATAGAATTGCAAATTCGTGATATTCTTTCCGCGCACGTGTCTAAGTCACCGAGCCGCGTCTCTTGAAAAGAAAAATACGTCCCCGGGGGAGTGGAATTTGAATTATTTAAATAATCGCGTGGCCAAGAGCTAGAATGGACATTTTCCAGCCAGCACGGCTTTTAAATAACTTACTTCCGCGCCGCTGTGGAAACCCGATACGGTTTTTGCATTTACAGCCGAGGACTGTCCTCCCATGGGAAAGCTCGCTTATGAAAATAAATCAGCAGGTCGTGCTTATTATCCTCGCCATTGGTCAGTCGATGTTTCCCACTACGGTTTTAATGATCGACTCGCATACTTGGAGCTACGAACTTCACGGTAGAGGCAGCGCATCAGCTGTCGTTCTCGTCGATTTTATTCCTGCGGACGGTGTGGTGCAAACCTAAAGAAAAGTATTGCATGTCTACTTGCTTGAACTACTAACATCAGACTTGTTATCAATTACGCAACCCGCGATAAGATCGACTTTACATCGGAGATCGATCGTAACTTCTCATACGCTAGATCAGTTACTATCTCCAATGAAATCTCGATGTGTACTTGTAGAAGCCTTAAGACCAAGGTATGTCGATTTATCGATAAACCGATAAGGCAGTCACGAGGCGTTGTTGTATCGCCTCATCACTAATTACAGTCGTGGGCACTTTCCAAGAGTAAATATTTTTAGCTATATACATTATTTATACTAGCAATTATCGTCCAACGGTATTTTTATATTTTATTAAATAGCCCCAGCTATTTTCTTTTATTAGAGGGAATTTAGGGGAATTGGGAGTATGCTCCTAAATAGTATGGCGTTGCGGGCTCGAGGCATTCTGATGGTCCAAATTGGATAAGATCGTGGCAGGTCTGTTTCGCGTGCGCTTTAAAATATAAATCGACGAAGCAGTTGAAGCGTAGTTCCTTTCATTTAACCCATTGTCGTGCGATAACAAAGTTCCCATTTATCGAACTGCACGGTGCGCGTGGAACTTCCGCGCGCGTTGCGGCCCAACTTCCTCCAACTTCGCCGCGGAAACGATATTATTCTTCAATCAGCGTCGAGGCAGCGGGATCCAAATTTATGGCGAGATTTCGCCGATTTGTTGTAAGGGAGAGCAGGACGAAGGGAAAAAGACGACGGATTTCAATTTCGAGCGGGCGAACACGGGGGAACTTCTTCGGGAAGTAGACACCCTTGCAAATATTGGCCCTGGGATCGTTGGAGTCGCTCATTGCGAGAGAAAGGGTGAAATTAAATGCTGAAACTAGTTTATGGCGGCGTGGGCATAGGGATTCAAATTCGTGAACTTTGTGGAAATTAGGAAAGGGCTGGGAATGACGGGAATAGCTTTTATTTAGTTATGGCCCTTCGATATGGCTATGCAAAAATGGAAAATTTCGAGTCCAAGCGGGTGTTGGTTGTAGTTTGTGGAAAACTTTGAGTTGTGAGTTAAATAGGGTATGGGCAGTACCTATTTTATGGGCCAATCAAATATTCTAAAATTTTTCTTTCTTCCTACGAAACAATTAACTGGGCTAACCAATGTAATTGTAGATATTGTTGGATGCAAGAAGGGCCTCAGTGCCTAAAGTGAGTTTCGAGAAAAGTATCTGGAAACATTACGAACTTAGATATTTTTTATGCATAGCTAAGTTGTAAAAGTGTCTAGAATATTTAAAATTTTGATATAGGTATCTCCTTTGTAGTTGCATTATTACAATCGATATTGTGCAATAAATTAATCAGTGAAATTAATTTTGGGGCATAATCATTCTATTTTTATCATTTTAAAACCACTTTGACGCCGAGGAGGACTTCCGCATTGTTCTCAGTGAGGCACAAACATTGCGACTTAAATCCACACATTTGTAATTATATTTTGGAAATTTGAAAAATACAATTCTATACGGCAAGGAATAATAAATATTTACAAACAAAAACATCAAAATCCGTACAAAAGTTCCTGAAAAAAAAAATCTTGAAAATAGGCCTCTTGTTCGACCGGCAAAGTAGAATGGACCCTTAATTTGTCTGTATCTATCGCCATTAAGGTTATACATATAGCAACGCTGAGACCGACGATAAGAGCGAAGAAAAAGTAATATTTGGTTCTCAACGCTTGTATCGTTGGTCATCTAAGTAGTAAGCGTAGCTCGTGCTCGCTGCTTCAATGTAAACACTTCCATTATGAAGCTATAAAATGTATTTCTACGCCTCGATCTCCACGCCGCGTTACCGACAGTGGCGGATTTAACAGGCGGCCGATGGGCACTTGCCGCCTGGGCCCCTGCTCAAAAGGCCCACCCAGGGCCCCATCTTCAAAAGAAAATTATGCCTTTATCCAAACACTATATTTTTCCCCCTGTGCTACTACATCCACCCCGTTTTTAATAAACTGCCTCTTCAGTTTCCCGAAAAATGGGCCATTCAGAAGGTTTGCCACCTGAGCCTTTTTCCTTAAATCCGCCACTGGTTACCGATGAGTCCACTATCAGGCCCAGGACGAAACGCACACTTGTTTCTTTTCAAATACAGTTTTATCATAATTTTTCTCCATTTCCCCTTTTCTCCTTCTGTGCCTAGCCTTCAACGCCACATCTCCCACCCTACCTCCTCAACCCCAATTAAAATCCAGCCCAATGACTTTCCTCCCGCAAGTCAGCCCCTCGACTACCGAAACTCTGCCGCCTACTCCCACCGAGGACAAGTCCCAATCAATCCACCCCGACGAGCTTGATCGCCTCTATCCATCCATGTAAATGAAAGTCGCCGACTTGGGGGGACGGCCGTTCGGATCTGGAAAACGTGTAACGCGCGCCCGATGAAAACTCGGGGGGTAGCGGCGCGGATCGTTAAAGACGACCGCGGCTGGAACTTTGCGGGACCGGCTCGTGGAGGCAGGCCGCCCGAAACTTATCCTATTACGAGTTTCCCGTGGAAGAGGCTACGTCTCGGTCGGGTAACCGAGTGCTCCTGCAAGGCATCGGCAATCTTGAGGGGGTGCAACGGGGGCGAGGGGGTTGGAGCAGGTCGAATTTACACCGAGAGACGCAAACTCGAGGGATAACCTGCGCTTGCAACGCGAGACAGAACAGGGGTACGCGTCCTCAAAGCGAGACCCCGGGCGCAGCTGACCCACCCCCGCCTCCACCCGTGGCTGATCTAGTTGTCGAGTCTTTGACCATAATGGGAATTCCACTTGCGATCAAGTCGAACGCCTTGGATGAACTCCGAGGCGGGTTTCTATTGGCGACAAGCGGTTTGACGACGGTTCCAATGCGTTGGAAAGTGCCGACGCAACACGAGGCTCGGGGATGATTTGGGGCGGTGGATGTTTTTGTGTTGGACGTTTAAAATTATGGTTTTCGGGGTCGTGGAAGCGGATGGGTGGGTGGATATTGTTTCGAAGGAAGACTGGGGGTTGATGGGTTATTAATTTATTTGTAAGTTAAGTACAGTAGAACCTACAGTAGGTATATGTATATAAAAAATGATTAGATTTTATTACATTTATCGTGTATTCTATTCTTGCTTGATAAATACTAGTGACATATTTGCGATAAATTCTGTTGAATATTTTTGAAAGAAGAATTTCACGGCTAACAATGATTGAAGAGACCTTGCTGAAAATCAAATTCTATAGATATAGTATTATCATTCGCACGTAAAACATTTTCTGAAATTTTTTTTTTTAATTTTAGCACTTACAGTGTTTTCTACAAAGACTCTTCTATTGTGTTACTAGAATGATGTAACAATTCTATGTTGCAAGTAAATGAATAAGTTGTTCCTTGTTCGTGTTTGTTAAATCACGATTTATCTCTTACAGAGATACGTTTGTTGATAATATTGTCTAGGGCAAGCATTACGACATTATTTACGCTGAATCGCAATTCGTGTTTTTTCACGATTCCTTACGACACCATGTGGCTATACTTTTATTAGCCACTTGTCTATCGATTGGAGACTGATAACGGGTTGTTTATATTGTATACTGTGGGCTTAGGTATCTTGACGATAAAGACCATGTTTTTAAGCTTCTGGAAATCTTCCTCTGTGTAACTTCTTTTCAACTTCTTTTGATTATTAACACTCTCCTGCAGAAATGTACAAATACATAAATGTGTATTTTGCAATAAGCACCTTTTAAACTGCAATTGCAGTATTTACAAAATATCCTTTTTAATAACATTGTAATAACATAATGATGAAGTCCTTTCATTAAAAAATTCTTCTGTCTTTATTCAATTCGAATTTCTCACTTCTACTATCAAGGATTTTTATTTACTCTTCTGAAGTGAGAAAGTTGTAATTAATTTAATCAATTATGGTTTCACTAAAATCCAATTAAGTTTTAGCGAATTACTATTACTACACGAACCTTGCTTTTCCACCTAAAAGGATAAGGAGGAATCATTGCCAAACGAACCCCTTGCTTGAAATTTCATCTGCAAAGAAAACGTTTACCTACTCCTCTCATCTCTGGAGTAACCAACCACTCCCTTAAATCATTAATCAGCTCAAATCGAATCAGTTTCATAACATGAAAAATTATTTTGAAACTTTAAACCGAAATCTCTAGAACCCCAAAAATTTACTTTTGAAACCTCACAAATTTCTTTCCAAACCCTTAGCAACATTTTTCTAAAACCTTAAAAATTGATTTCTAAAACCTTGAATACTTCTTTCTAAAACCTTAAAAACTTCTTTCCCAACTTGTACAAATCATTTCTAAAACCCCACAAATTCTATCCCAAACACTGATCTAAGCAAAATACAGTAGTACCCAACCAAAATCCTTGATTCGAACTCAGAAAGGTCGACGACAAAGCAAGATGTTCAGATTTCACCGGAACTCCCTTCGACCTAATTCAGTATCGCAATACTCGAGGGGATCAGTCGCTGATCTTGCTGTTTTCTGTTGCAGAAAAGTCGCTCTAGTCATTATCCTCACCAGAGCCGGCCTGGATCTGGATCCGAACGCCCTGAAGAGGTTGAAAGTCACCGTGCCGAAGCTGGGACTAATTCCATGGGCCGTCGAGGCGATTGTGGTCGCCACGCTGACAAAATATCTGCTTGGTCTGCCCTGGGTGTGGGGTTTCCTCCTCGGCAGCGTAATAGCCGCCGTTTCACCGGCTGTCGTGGTGCCCTGTCTCTTCAGGCTACGTGCAAAGGGCTACGGAGTTGCCAAGGTAAGATTAAACGATCATTTTAAACATTTCCAACGGTCGTGTGTTTTCTCACGCGACCAGCCAACCCCTCAACTGCTGGCACAGCTCTTGTTAACGAAGGCAAGCTTTCACTTGGGTACAATTCGTCCGTGATATTCAAAAAGACCACAGCTCCAGTCCTGAATTTCTGACGTGGAACAGTGGGATTTTGAAGATACGTAGTAGGTATTTTGTTTCGTTCAACTGAATTTTCTGGGACGGAACTTCGCCTTGGTTTGGAATGTGTGCTAAGAATTGAACCCTTGCGTTGAGTTTCCTCTGTGGGGCTGAAGTGTGTAGGGTAGACGTCTCGAAGCGTTAGAAATTATTTGAAGGGTTGTATTAGGTTGCAGGAGTTGTGATATTTAAGTAAGATACTACTTTATTAGTGAAAAAGTGGTGTAGTAGTTAAAACATTGGGGTACCTACTAATTTTGGTAAATGTGTTAAGGGGTTGCTCAATTTTTCGTTTGAATATCACTTGTGGGTTTAATTACAGTAGTGAATATTTTTCGAAGGTTCATAATAGTCGTAGCAAGGAGACAGAATTGGCAATAGGGGCATTCCTTTTTTGCATTTCAAGTGATAGACTCGCTTCGTGCGATATGCGTTATATTGCTGTTGGTCCACCCTTAAGGGGGTACTCCACTGTGACGCGCCAAAAATTGATGAATTTTCAGGACTTTTTTTTTTATAGAAAAAATTGAACAATTCAATTGAAATTTTTACTGGTTATTAAATAAGTTGTAAACTATATTCTAGTATTTTTTATTTTTTATTAAACGATAATATACACAGTGCAACAGGCAATCGAAGTTGCCTCCTAAAAAATAAATGTATCATTGGTGCAGGTGCTTCCGGGTGACTCAGTGATCTGAAACAAAATTTCGAGTGATTTTTTTGCTTAATATGAGTGTTATTCTCGTCCGTAGCAGATTTGTTATCATGCATAACAAATGAACAAAATGGCCCACGTTAAAAGATTAATATCGAAAAAATGACTTTCTTTAAATCGTTTATCGATGTAAAAACTAATTAATTGTTGAAATAACAATATAATTCTGCTACCAACGAGAGCCAGATATGCGTAGAGTAATGTGTAAAATTTTCAGCCTGATCGGTCCAGTAGTTTTTTCTATTTTACCTGCACGAGTTGAAAAAAAGTGGTTTCGAGAAAAACGCGTTTAAAAAAAAATATCGATTTTTCCTAAGTTATTCGCGAATATATATACCTACAATTAATCGGCGAGGCCAGCTCCATACAATAGGCCTTCGGTTTCTTCATATGACTCTTCTTCAGCAGATTTCGCTTCCTTTCGAGCTGTTCTAGCCTCTTTTGAGGCATTGGTGCTGCGCCGGTTAGCGCGGATCACGCGCCCCTTATCAGCAGCGGCAGTATTTGGCGACCATGCATCCGTGTACTTATAATCCGTGTACACGTGTATTAAGAACACGGATTTTTAATTCCTTAATACACGTTACACGTGTCCCGTGTACACGTGTATTTAGACACACGTGAAAAGCCACGACCTCTAATTTGCACACGGGGTTTTAGTTTATCAGTAGTTGCTAGGAGGGGATCACATTCAGGTAAAGAAGCAATTAACTAAAAGTGTCACTCACAATAGGATCCGGTATAATTGAAGCTAATGAGTAGTCGCAACAATAGGGATCCGTCCGCCCGCGGACGCAGTGCCCCGCGCACAGCTCCGCCTCTCCTAATAAAGTAGGCTATGGAAGCCGAAATAATCGAAATAAGGACTCCAAACTTACACAGTTGATTCTTAGAGATATTTACTTTCGAAAAATGCAGAAAAAAAAATTCCATTTCTCGAATCTGTCACAGTGGAGTACCCCCTTAAATTGATCTTACACTTGCATATACCTCCACGTGTGTACAAGAGGAGATAAACATTGAATTTGATTTAATTTTGAATGTCAAACCCTATAAATTTAACTCGTCACTACACAAAGAGATGTATTAACTATACACAAAATTTGAATGAAATCGGTGGCACATATTTCGATCACTTGCCTCGCTAAAAACATATTATTCTCCCCTTGCGAAACAATAATCCAGCAAGCGTTTGCTGTACGTATCAATACATATTTCGAATCGCACAATAACGACCACGAGTCGACAACATTTACTCCGAAAACCACTTCCGCGAAAACAAAGCATAAACTGCAGCCCTCGTCAAGCGCAAAAATATATGTATTGTCCACGCAGAGCTCGCGTTTCGAAGCAAGGAAAGACAGAACTTGTGCTCGACTTTTAATCCGCGAGACGTAAATCGAAGTGGGCGTAAAATGTCGTTCGTCATTCGGGACTAAATAATCGCGAAGGGAACCCTGAATGATGAACGTCTCCCGAAGATCCAGGTATCCGAGGGAAAGCACGTGGTACCCTGTGAGAAATTAGTTTCAATACTCTGTCCAGATGGTCCGATCTGTATTCCTTCGACACGGTTCGTCGCGTCTCGATAATCGATGCGGGAAACGAACGTAGCCGAAGAATGGCCAGCTTTATTCCGCCTGGACGGGCGAAATAAGAGGATCGTCTGCGGTTTGTCCGCGCGGTCGAGCCCGCTAAAATACGAAAACCGCGGGAGGGGTGACCGTGCGCCCCTGGGGAAGGTTGCTGCAAACCGATCGCGATAAATTCCACTAGGGGGGTACACTACCAAATTAGAGAGGATCATTGTTTGAACAACGCTTTGTAATTGCGGCCAAGTACAGCGGTTTCTGGATCCGCTGCAATCGCCATGGACGAAGGCCACTGTGCTCGATTCCGGGGGACGTTGGGAAGGGTAGATTCGGCTGGGTGGGATTGTGACAACGTTAACATTATTAGCAGGCGCGAGGACCCCACGAAGGGCGAAACATTTAATTAATTATAATTAATTAATAAAATTCGACCAATATTTTAGAAGCTATGTCAACATATTGAATTGTCAAGGGGGGTTGATTGGCCATTTTACTACCTAGTTTGCTAGAAATTTTTTACGCCTTTCTGTCCAATTATTTTCTTCAACATTTTAGTTCTCAACGTGTAAAAGTGGAAGTAGCTAATTTTGTAAGATTACCGGTGTTTGATCGAATTAAAGGATTAATTTGTATAACTTGCGGGAATTAACGAATCGTGTCTCCACGCAGCTTTTCACTGGACTGGTCTAAAATTATTCAAAGGGTCTCCGTCCATTTTCCTCGAATTAGATAGGATTAAGGTTCAAACAACGTTTCGTAATTGCGGAAGATTGCAGCGGTGGCTGGATTTAACCAGATCTTTATCGATGAAGTTTACTGTACAGCGACATTGTACCTAGCTATTAGGCGCGCTCCTGCGACGATTGCTTCCTTTTAAAGACATGGAATTAGGAAAGAGAAATTATTCGCAAGGCTAGCACTAGTACCAGACCTTATCAGGATTTCGTGATCAGTTCGTTTAATATTCTAACTTTATTCTATCTTTATCGGGGTATCAATTTTCATACACCCGAAAGTGTGATTCACTACTTATATAATACTAGCTTTACTACTCGGCTTCGTCCGAAACTTAAATTCTAATTTTATAAAAAAATTTTTAGTTTTTTTGGGAAAATGTTCACATGCATTCATCTGGATTAGTCGGGCATAATGAGCTGAGGCACATTTCATGATTCCAGAGTTTATCGTTCGAATGTTTTTGGGCGATAGATAACCACACGAACATACAGAAGCTTTCTGCTTTATACATTACGATAATAGTAGTAGTAGTAGTAGTAACACAGATAATAAGCTTCTTTAGTACTCACAATGAACTTAAAAGTTGATATTTTTGTGAATATTTCGAAACTACTTAATTAGTAATTAACCCTTTCGACCCTCTTGGGACACATATGCCCCAGTGAATGTTTGTCATCATCTGTGAAACAATACGTGCCACATATGTGCGTTGTTTTATTATTTTTTAGTAAATCTGAGTATATACTACTATCTTTGATTGGCAATCATGAGAATAAGTAACGTCGTAACGTACTGGATAAATTTTATTTTGGCAGGGTGTCTGGCTGCAGAGTCTCAATTATAGAAATCTTGTGTTTTGCACACGTAATTGAACAATTTTCTGAAATTTTTTATCATAGCTTCTCAGTTTATAGTATGATATAACTGTTTTGCGCAAAAGTTTTTACATTATTATGTTTTTACTTATCTTATTGAGCATAGAGAAGTCCCTACGCATTTCCGGGACACATATGTCCCATTAGGTATTTTCATACTTATTCCTGAATACGGTCCAAATTATAATTCCTGTTTAGTCTTATCTTAATCAGAAATATCACAAGCGTCTTGATATATATTTCATAAAGAAAGAACCAACGATTGCGAACGAATTAGAAATTAGAGTATAGCGTAAGATGCGTAGACTACGACTTTAGGCGAGAGACTTCCTTTGGTGTTGATTTCCTAGCAGCGAGAGTGGGTGCTCCTTCCCTCGATCACGGATCGATGGGAGCGGAAAGAAGTGTTTAACCCTCTTTAACTTTTCCGGGTCACATATGTCCCACTCAAAAAAACTGCTGGGACCCATATGTCCCAATTTTTAAAATTGACATACAACTTTCAAATTTGATCAGTACCTATCCGCCACTTAGTACAATCGATTTCTGCAAGAAAATATAATAAAATCCAATTAGCAAAATGTCGGGTCGAAAGGGTTAAGTCATTGAGGGGCCATTCTATTTTGATCGGCCAAAAATTAAGCTATTTTTAAAGATGTTTTTCTGAATAAATACAACATACAATGAAATAAATCTTTTTTTTAGGTGCCATATTGACGCTATAAAAACACATTTAAATCAAATTAAAAAATTCTGTTTGTGTAATATAAGAGTAGCTTAATAAATACCAAAAAGATTTATTTCATTTTATGTTGTATTTACAGAGGAATGAATCTTCAAAAATACCTTAATTTTTCGACCGATCAAAGTAGAATGACCCCTTAAATCCAAAGTGTTATTACAATATCCTTATCAAACTACATACTCTCAATTACCTTAAAATTTTGGAATCGTGCATTCCTTTACACTGAATTCATCCATGTGTTTCCATTTATTAAACACATATTTTATTATTTGTATTATTTTATTTTATTTTATGTATTATTTTATGTAAATATTTTTATTTCTTTCTCTTATATTAATTTTCCTATGTAATAATGGTAATAATTTTGTATCTCTGTACACTAAAGGGTTTCCCGTTAATCAATAATAATAATAATAATTAAATTAGACAGCTTCGTGACAATCGAAGGTGCATCATTCATAGTCGAGTTTTACTTGCAATTAAGGTAAATGTACCAATAACGAGCCGTTTAAGGAAACGGTGACAAAGTATAATGAATATTGTGTATAAAATTAACAATTTAAGTGAAACTTTTTTTCATTCATAAAGATTTTGTTGTTTCTCATCAGTACTCACATAACAAAATTTTGTTTGTTATATATTTAACGTAAAATAAACAAGAATATTTGTACGTGTAAATGTATCAATATATAGCCAACCTCACGCGATTGACCTAGCGGCCCGATTTTCATGTCCCAGTACCTAGCCATAGATTTTATAATCGTGTAAAAATTATTTTAAAAACTGATTCTTTGTCTTAAATTGAAAAATCTGTTAAGGAAAATTATGAAGTACAGAAATATAAAATTATTGTATAAATAACCATAATAAACAGAATAGAAAATAAATGCAAAAAACAATAAGTTTAGTTACACTATCAATAGAAGTTTGTGGTTATTTTATACAAGACTCAAAACAACCAACAAATTCATTAAACTGTACATATACATAAACTTTAATAAACTTAAATTAAATGCTATCATTATTATCTAGAAAAATAATGTTTATATTATGATTTATGATCAAAATACTTACCGGCTTTATTCCAAATATCGAGTCAGAAATTCACACTTTTTTCGTAATTTTGCTCTGGCGATGCCGATTAACATTTGCAACTCACTTCACCCGATTTATTGAACACGTGGTTAGTTACTGGGCTAACAAGATTTGTTTGCACCGTAGCCATGTAAATATTCAAATAAAAAATAGTTTTCATATTCAAATTTTTTCTTTCTATGTGTTACAAATATTTTCAAGATTCTAAAACCCTTTTTTCTATCTAACAAACTATTATCCTATAATAATTATGCTCTTAACAAGAAGCACGCTCTTCTTAGCCATATCATAACGAATGTCTGAAAACGCGTCATATATCTGGCCTCGAGACTATAAATGGTATTTCTAAATATCTAGACAAAAAAACAAGACGATATAACTTCAGATATTAAACCGAACAATTAAATAATGCAAATTACACCAAATATGTATTTTATCTTACGTGCATAGTTTAACAATTATTAATATTTCAACAGATGGCTAGGTACTGGTGCATGGCTCGTTATTGGTACATTTACCTTACAACTTTGCCAGTGAAATTCACCTCGACCACGTCGACCGTTCTTTTTATATCCTGTCGAACAAAGGAGCCGGGAACGCGATCAGATAATCACGAACGGCAATCCTTCACGTGGATCGTTCATCCTTTAAACCCTGTTGCATGAAGGCTGTCGAAAGTATCCTTTGTCGGGACGGACTTAATAGATATTCAGGCGGCGTCCTTCATTCACAAAGCGTATCCTTGGCTGCTGGGTGGCCTGTCAGCAACAGTTCTCATTGACAAATCGGCGTATTCATCAAATTCTCGGGCGGGGCAAGGAAATTTCCATGAATGGCTAATTCAATACCGCTCAGCGTCTGGCCATAACGATCCGCAACTACTTGCCACAAGCTCAGACGTCGGTTTGACGTATTTACAATCGGGATAAAATCGATTGACCCCTCAAGGCCACTGCAGATCCATCCCTGACGTGTAACGTAACTGTCTTGTCGATCTGTGTACTCATATTTTTGTGAAAAAACATGTAGATAGCATTTTGCCTCTCACAAGAGGGGGCCATTATCTGCGTGAGCGAGTTTTAAGTGAGATTCGAGTTAAAATTTGGGGGTTGATGAGTGTAATCGTACTCCAGATTATTAGCTTTTTAATCATGCTGCTATGGAAATGAGTTTGGGGATGTAAATATCATGCTAAACTAGGGAACGGTATTTTAATTATATATTGATAATTAGTAGTTCCCTGGTACAGGGATTATTTGCATGTTTCGGTAGCATTTAATGAGAGTGCTCCATTAACGTGTGATCTACATTGCATTTCTTAGCAATTACAAGGGCACAACGAGTAAAAATAAACTTGTCGAGGAATATTCGTGATTTGACAAACGATTCATATTTCTTGGAAATGTGAACGAAAGCTGGGAAGTTCATACTTCATTGGCACGGCAGTTAATAACTTATTTCCTCGTGAATACTTTATTTCCCTTATTTCTGAAACTAATTGAAATCAATTACTACAAAATGTTCAGATGGAAATAGGAGAATCTAAAGTGAAGAAAACGAAAGAAAATACAGGAAAGGTGAAGAGGAACGAGCTGTATTAGAGACCCCTTTTTATTCTCGCAAAATCTTTCGACTTCAGAGTTTATCACTCTCCGTAAACTTCCCCGAGAAGTATTGACTGAAGGGGTAAATGCACTGACTGGATCCTTGAGTTTACGTGACACAGTAAATAGACCCTTTACCCCACGGGAAACCCATTCTGCGAAGGAGTCACACCATCTGCTGCACTGGTAGAGAATAGGCCACTCAATCTTTTGGGAATCAAAGTACACACACCCTACTCCCATGCAGCCTGCAGAAAATTTTGCACGATTTCTTCTTCCACCGCTCCTTCCCTCTCGCACAACTTAAGGGGTTAGGCCACCTTGGACGGAGCAAAATTGCAGTCATTTTCGGCATATTTTTTAGGAAGTAAATAAAATAAACAGAAAATTTAATATGAAGCCTGTTATTATACAAATCTCACCGGAAAAAAATCGTATTTTTTTTCTTACAAAATGGCGGCGGTAGAGCCGTGATACGCAAGATCTTGTGGAGCGACGTTTTCCACGGTGTTCAATCTCACGGCTATACCGTTTGACTTAGCACAAAAAACCAAAAAGATTTATTTTCTGCATGCCTAAAACTATGGAAGTACGTAGGGAAATCCAGAAACATTAATTTGTCTCGAAATGGTGACCGTGGAGAGAAAAAGTGCATTTTTTTTTTTATAAAAGTGTCAATTGCACAGAACATATTCAAGATATCGGAAAACCGCTACGTACTTCCATAGTTTTAGGCATGCAGAAAATAAAGCTTTTTGGTTTTTTGTTCTAAGTCAAACGGTATAGCCGTGGGATTGAACACCGTGGTAAACGTCGCTCCACAAGATCTTGCGTATCACGGCTCTACCGCCGCCATTTCGTAAGAAAAAAAATATGATTTCTTTCCGGCGAGAGTTGTATAATAACAGGCTTCATATTAAATTTTCTGTTTATTTTATTATCTTCCTAAAAAAAAATGCCGAAAATGACTGCAATTTTGCTCCGTCCAAGGTGGCCTAACCCCTTAAGATTAACAGCCAGTCAAACTTTCAATTCTATAATCGAGGCAATTCTATCCTTCGTATCAGGATTAAAGGAACTCAGAGGAAACGACACAAGAGGAAGGCAGAAGTTCTCACGATTGTCTATCACTTTAAATTTCCCCCGAGTGACTGTATCAACATTTACTTACCTCCAACATTAAACAGATAAAGAAACACAAGCAACTGGTCGATAAAAGCAACATGGCCGCCAACAGGGACACTCGCCCTTCCTCCAGCATTTCGACAAATTGCCCGCAGCGTTTCATTATCCGCTAACGACTCGCGAGCCCCCCCCGAATTAGAACGCGACACCGTCGTGACGTTACTTGGACCGTCGAGCTTCGTCGCCCAGCCGACGAGCTTGGGAAAAATTAATGAGTGTATCCGCGCCGATGGGGGGTGTCTTCGACCGTCGTCGACGACTGTCTAGGATGCTCGTCGCAGTGCACCGATGCGCTACCCCGCTTAAAATAATAATGTCAGAAATGGCAGCGAGAATAGTCGAAGCACGGGGGCGGAGGAAGACACCGTGGCGGAGAAAGCGGAGGACTTAAATAATTCAGTTTAGAAAATGGAGTGGAAGCTGTTTGAAGAGTGCAAAGGCCATTCCCGCGAATGTGATATTCATGAGACGAAACATCTAGACGGAGCTTTTTGTTTATTCCTCGGCTGGCGGGTGGAAGAAGCGACGGCGCGGAAGGAATTGAATGCCCTGTCGGGAGTGTGTCGGGTAATTCGCATTATTCGTCAGATGAAGGGAATTTTTTTTACACGACCCTCTGTTCCGAAAGTCGAAACGAATCGCGTGGGAGCTTTCCCAGCGGAATCACCGCGGGGGGTGCGTCGAGCTCCTTCGTTTTGGTTTCTCGTCTTCCGAGGGGCGGCTTCCGTTTGTCCTGTAAATAAACGCATTCCTCCGGCAAATATCTACTCGCATGGGCGGGACCGAGGTGCCTTGGGAACCGTTTCCTCGCTCGCTCGTCTTTGCAGCCGGCATGGGGAGGCGGTTTTAATAACCTTCGCGCAGTGTGTGCTTCGATCGAGTGGTACTAGGTTTCAGATTGATTTCAAATACCGAGTGTATCGATATGAGTGGCGGAACCGATGGAAAAATAAATAGGAAAACCAGAGAGAAATTTGCTCGTCGGAGGGTTCATGTTTGGCGAGGTTTAATTTGGAATTTAGATTGTAGCGAAGATGTAATGCTGTTCGAGATATCAGCGGGACTGAGCGTTGCTTTGAATAATATATTTTAGAAATGGTTTATTACTTTATTCGGGTTGTTTTCAAATGCTCGTATGTTAGATTATTTGGACAAGTAAATGTTTCTCCTCTATGGATTTTGTTATTCAGAATAAATAGGGTAGATGTCCCAATTACCGTGCCCTGTCCCTATTACCGTGCCTTTATACTTAAAGAAGCTTTAATTGTTTAAAAATGCAACCTACTCGTTAGTAACGCATACATTAATAGTTTAACTTAATTCAAAAAATTTATTTCCTTATTTATGTATGCGAGTTTTTGTGTACGGCTTCTTTAAGTGTAAAGGCTCGGTAATAGGTACAGGGCACGGTAATTGGGATATCTACCCAATTCTTCAATACCCCCAAGCGCAACAGTCGAAATATCTCGAAACAGAAAATACATGACTCACGCTACTTTCATAATCGCCGGCACGTGAAGCAATTCAAGTAGGGGAAGTAGGGGCATGATGGGGTAGCTAAGGAAAACTGCAAATAAAGTGATGATTGTACCTATTAATTAGGTCTTTATTACTCCAAATACAACTACCGTTAAGGAACTAGTTCTTGATCAGGCACTAATTTTTGATCAGTTCATGAAATAAATCGTTCTTTTAAGTTTATGTCAATAAATAATTGTTTGAAATAATTACTAACATAAAAATTGATAATTCAAAAATATATGTGTTGTCCGTGAAAGCAGTTAGTATTGTTAGTTTTCGAGAAAATAAACGTGTAAGGTGGCCCACTTGACAGAAGGCCCTGTTGAACGCCATCTCTTACTGTTCGAAGTAATAGATCACCATCGACGCCACAGCCGATTTCTTTGCTGGTTGTTACGGTATTAAAGGTTATTTTCATACATTTTGCTTACAATAGTTTACTTTACAATGTAGAGCAAGAATTTTAGTATTATATGTATCATTTTGCTTTAAAAGTCACTGATCATTATTTAGTTCCAATTTTTTCTTGTGGAACTAATTTTTGATGACCTGAATAAAAAATAGGTTAGGACATTTTAAAATTATAAAAAAAATAAATTTAGATGGTATAATACTAAAAATAAGTTTATTTGGTACTTTCTTTTTAATTAGTATGCGATTATTTACATTGAATAGTTCCTTACCTAATAAGAAATTAGTTCCCATGTATTTTAGATGATCAAAAACTAGTTCCTCACCTGACCAAAGAATTAGTTCCCATGTATTTTAGATGATCAAAAACTAGTTCCTGACCTGATCAAAAATTAGTTCCCATGTATTTTACATGATCAAAAACTAGGTCCTAGTCACCTTATTATTCCATACCTTATAAATAATTAAATTATACTCATTTTCAACTTTTTAAATTTTTTCCTTATATTTTAAACATTAATTCATCTTTTAGTATAAAAAAGTCTATGGTTTAAAGTTGTATTAGGTTAAAAATAAATATTAAAGCGGGAAGCCCTCTAAACTGATCAAAAACTAGTTCCTTAACGGTATAAGTTAATGATTTAACATTTGTTACACACTTCGGACTATCTGAGGTCAGGCGTCTAAGTTATTAAACTTTACAAAACAGATGAAAAAAAACCGTCTTGCCCCTACCGCGGGGTAAAATGGGGTACCGAAAATGGGGTAAAATAGGGTACCGAAATGATTTGTCTAAGTATTTTCACACTCAATATAAATGTGATTTTGTAGATTTTGCTGTTTTCTTCTTCAGTTTTCTTGCTCAAAACTTTATTTACAGCGTCTTTCATCACTTCTATTGACCAGTCTCATCTTCTGGTTTTTTTCGTATGTCCTGACCATTTTATAAATTCGAACTAAAAATAACGAGATTTATTTGATTTAAATTATAATAGAGAACGATGACGTTGCTTAATCTCACATGAACAGCCATGGTAAGATAAATGTTCCAATCTCTGGACACGTCCCAATACCTGGACACTAGTGTAAATAATGCTGATTATTACATTTAATATATGCTTTATCCATAAAAGAACTATTTTATTCAATTACACAAATATTTAATTAAATATATTCATATACATATTTTTCTTAGTAAACTCGTAACACTCGTAATAAAAATAAATTTTCTTGAACTGACCGGTTTACACCATTTTAGTATTGCCGTTAGCTGATTTGCTAAACAGTCTCTACTTTTTCTTAAGCGAATATTATTAATAATGTTTAGTATATTGGTACAACTAATACATTTTTAGGAAAATGTTGCTTTGTAGTATTATTTTCTGATTGAATTATTAAAATTTATGGTCGTATTAGTTTTTTATTCGCGTGTCTATCTATCGGTACAGTGAAATCCCGGAACGGCCCGAAACCTGACCACGCAGACCATCTATGCAAACTGCGACTTATCTTACGCGTTATTGTTGACGGAATAATACAATAGTTACTTAGGACTGTAGTACTTATTACTTTGTATTGTACTTATCCTTCTGTAAGTATACTTCCCCTTTTTTATCTTGTTTTAACGATAATATTTCATTTGAAAGATTTTTCTGACATATAACCTTAAAATTAGTCATTCGATAATCTATTCTTTTTACAGAATTTCATTTACTGATTTCCATAAATTACTTATATAGAAGAAATATGCCAAAAGAAAAGAGAAAGACTTATAAGGAAAAACAGTATAATCAAGAATAATAAAAAAGAAGCTTTTTAACAATGGGAGACCAGGAATGCACTGGTACGAAGCATTTAAGCGTAGACACCAAGAATTATCTGTGAGAATAGCGCAAAATTTAACGTTTTATCTCCAAATTGCTGATCTTTTATCATGTGTCTATGTAATGGGATAGTTAAATTGGGACACCGGGACATATTAGTTAAGCTGTCCAGGTTTTGGGACCGTAAAATCGGGACACCGGGACATACTAGTTAAGCTGTCCAGGTATTGGGCCATTGTAAGGACTACGAATTTTCAATATTTTACAAAATTATTCAATCCAATAATGGTTTTTTTTTTTTAATGATAAAGTACACACGGTGCCCCATGCAATTGTAAAATCGTTTATATATATATCGACTTGTATAACTGAACAATTCTCAAACGTGTTTCCGCCGTACCTTAAATGTCCAGGTATTGGGACATTTACCTTACCTCATCATTCCCCGTATCAAGGACCCCATCTTGCCTCAAAGCATCGTTTTCCAAAGATTAATATATTTGTACAACAAATAAAGAAATATTGAAATTTTGAATATGTCACATTAAAATAGATGAAATGGAGATTATCATAGAAGAGAAATAATAGACTTACCGTTCTTAAATATATATTTATTTCAAACCTTTTTATCACACGAAATAACATCGACGCAGCACGCAAACGGTTCACAGCTAGAAAGAAAAAACGCGTGCTCCCCCACTCACTTTTGCCAGCGACCACACTATTATAACACAATGGCTTCCTAATGATGTATTTGTCACATGCCTAGCATCCTTTAATTAGTGTTTAGGGAGATACCCCATCTTACCTCGCTACCCCGTCATGCCCCTACTTCCCCTATATCATTCTTCACGTTCGTCCATCCTGCTATGAATTGACCATCCAAGGCACTGGCAAACTACAAATCCCCGTTCCTCATCTCGAATTCCGCCGATTGCCAGTGGTAGCGCCACTTTCGACACACCCCTGCATTTACAGAATGGGAATCTCCACCACTCAGCGACCAATCCTCCGAGCCGCTGGCCGAAGCGAGTTAAATCAGAGAAGTAGCCGGGAAAGCGGACGGTCGCCGATACGTGGAACGTACGGCGAAACAAAGCGTCGCACGAACCGCTGACCGAATCGAACGTTTGCCCAGGGACCTCTTCCTCCAGCCCGACTTCGAACCGACTGTCTCCGGAATCACGATAGCCCGCGGACTTAAATCCCGCACGGGCCATCCTATCTTCCTCCCCGTGGATGGCTTTTCGAAGCCAGTGGATTCTGCGCGAGTGCCGTCGACCGGTCTCGTTAGCTTCTTCCCGTCATAATTCTCTCTCCCTTCGGATCTGCCGAACGATTTCCTCGGCCTGCCTCCGTCTGGCAGATTATTTTCACTGGCCGCGGGAACGTTCGAGGCAAACTTCCTTAATGGCCAGGGAAGTTACCACGAAGGAATCTGATTGCGCCCGATAACGAAGTTTCCGCCGGCGAGTCGCGGATGTTGTGGCCGCCGCTTGAAAATAGGGGAAGTTGTGGCACGGAGAAGGTGGGGCACCATCGGTTCGCGTCGGAAAAATCGCGATCGGGCCCGAGAGAAGGATTGCCCCATCGCGAACGGTTTAATAACTCTTTGCTGGAAGTTCGCTAAACCGACGCGAGTCTCACGCCTCTGGTACGTGATTTTATTTCAAGGGTTTTAGTGTTCCTACAGTCTGGGAGAGTTTGGAGCTGTTCTGGAGCTTTAGTTAAGAGTGGGCGATGGGAGAATGTTTTTTTTTGAGTGTGTGGAGGAATTTTGATTGCTGTAGAAGTGGGTGGTTAGTGTGTGGGAAAGAATGGGGGTTGAAATTAGATATGGATTGCTGAGTATGTTTTATTTGACGTGTTTGAGGGGCTGACGTCTTTCTGGTTAGTGATGTCGATCATACTTTGGAGTGAAGTGGCGAGTTCGATGCGAGGAACTCAAGGTGTTAATATAACTGAACTTTAAAGAGATATGTATCCGATAATTGGGGGTAGCTTATAGGTACAACTCTGATGGATTTAGAAAATTTGAATGGGCCTGCAGTAGGGTGGAGTGAAAAAAACTTTTTTTCGATGATCAATTTCTAATAGTGCGGAAAAGTTGTCTACTTGGCCCAATAAAACGTGTAAAAAATTTCAGCCCGATCGGATAATTTCTTCTGTGTGCACCAAAGGCCTTAACTTTCAAAATTTTAGTACAAAACTTAAAATTAAAAAACAAACAAAAAAAAATATAAAATACAAACTACATAAATTCAATTAAATTATTAAAAAAAAAAACGAAAAAAATATAAAATACAAAAAACAAGGAGCCCGACGTACAGCTACCTCCGCGTGGTTGGTTCTGGGCCACTTGTTCCGTTAGGAAAGTGAGCGAAGAGCTGCATTTTTTTATAGTTTACAGTGCCATTCCTATCGTTCCGAAACCAGCCACGGGTGTTTCTTTGCTTCATTTACGCAACAAATATAGTCTTGGGTATAAAAAAAGGTAGAATCCACCAGCTGAAGAAAGTTGCAGTTTCTTAAGTTTTGTACTAAAATTTTGAAAGTTAAGGCCTTTGGTGCACACAGAAGAAATTATCCGATCGAGCTGAAATTTTTTACACGTTTTATTGGGCCAAGTAGACAACTTTGACGCACTATTAGAATTTGATCATTGAAAAAATGTTTTTTTCACTCCACCCTAGCCTGCAGTGGGCGTTTTTTAATTGTAAGTCAGCCACCTAAAAATTCTATAGAAGGGTTATGATTTTCTGAAGTATTAATAAACACATTATCAACTTAAACACTTCTCCTTATTTTACAATCATTCTGTAATACCCCGAAACTTATTTCTCTACTCTTTCTGTATACTTATTTATTCAAGTAAATGAGTATATTAGTTAAGAAAATTATTCGTCACGTGTCGAATAAAGTTGAAGTTGAAAATTTATTCGACGCTGAAGTTGAAAATTTATTCGACGCTGAAGTCGAAACGCTCGACTAATAAAAAGATTGACTTTATTCGTAAAATAATCTAAAGTTAAAGTAACTTTTATTTGATCCAATATTTAAATAATTGTTTATTTAGTCAATGCCCAACTCTACTGCAAATATTATACCAAGACTTAAATATATATGTACATGTACCTAGCATCCATCAATTTATCACTAAGTTTTCTATCAAAGGATTGCCCAATGGACTCGTTCCGTACTAACTTCTGGGTCATTGTTACAGGGCATACCAACTTTAATTATTGCCGTCTCTGGAATCGATGACGCAGCGTCGGTGGCGATTCACGGAATCGTGAAGAGCATCATGTTCTCCCACGACGCGCTGTGGTATCAAATCCTCCAGGGTCCAATCGCCATCATCGGAGGTCTTGGATTCGGCGTCCTATGGGGTTGGCTGGCCAAATACGTTCCAGAGAAGGGTGATGTAAGTGCTCTCAATTCCCTACCAAATGCTTTTCAAACGCTGAACTTCTTCCACCATTAGCATTCGCGTGGAATCAAAGTCAGTCTTGGAAATTGTAAACTTGTGGCATGGAAATTATTTGTTAAATTTCGTACGAATTACGAGACCTTTAATTTAGAGCTGTTCGGGTACTCGAACAAAACGAGCCGAGCCTGGCTCGGCTCGACTGACCGGGCCGAGCCGGATACCCGTCAAATTCGGGCGGCCCGAAAAATCCGAGTAGCTCGAATTTGTTTCGAGCGGCTTGAAAAATCCGGGCTCGGAAAATCCGTACGCCTTGTACGCACTGTTCGAACCACATTCAAGACGTACGCCGGCGGCCCGAAACGATTCGGACTACCCGGATTTTTCAAGCCGCCCGAAACAAATTCGAGCTACTCGGATTTTTCGGGCCGCCCGAATTTGACGGGTATCCGGCTCGGCTCGAAAACCGAGTCCCGGCTCGGTCCGAACTTCAAGCCGCCCGAATATTCGAGCACCCGAACAGCCCTACTTTAATTAGGAATCATATTTTCAAGATTCTATTATCTTTTCCTTAGTACAGTTCATACTGTACACAATTAATAGCTCGCATTGGTAAAATGCATAAACTGGCTTAATTAACCGGTTGGGGTTTCTTGTAGGGTAGACCAGGGGCGGTAGTACCACTTTGACTTTGGAATACGATTACGCAAAAACTATAACAGTTACAACAAAAGTGTTTTACGAAAATGTTACTTATTTATCTGACATTATTTGAGCCACAACTCAAAAAATGAGAAGCGGAGAAAGTGTTACAACCGTCCCTGACCCCGGGTCGGTTGTAACACTGCATGGAGTCGATAGTAGCACAAATATAACTTTACAAAATTAAAATATTTATTGATTTAAATTATAATAATAAATGAAAAAAGTAAAATCTATAATAAATTATGTGGTATCGCAATTGTGGCAGAAATAAAAGGCGTTTTGGCTGGTGCATTCTTCATCTGCTCAATCCTTACATTCAGTATATTGCACCCATTTTTCATTTGGTTTGCTTGTGCTATGCTATATGATTTCATGCAAATAAGACAATATTATTCGCCTTCTTTGTCCCTATTCGGTTCTGTTGCGGTAAAACCGACCCCGACTGCCGATGTTACAATCGCCCCCGACCATGCTTTTGAACTTAAATTATAAATTTGGACTAACGAGACGCTTAAAAGTGTCAAGTAACGATCAATATTAGTTTAAAAAAGGTCGAATTACAGATTAAAAAATCGAACAAGCACATACTTCCAAAGGGTGTGTTTATATTACAATTTTAAGTCAGTAAGGAAAAGTTACTTTGGGGTATCGAAAAGTTATTTTCTTCACTATCCATGTCTATTGCGTATCTGTACTTTTAGGGCATGGATGTGTATATTCCAAATGTCATTCTTCATCATATATCCAAAATTGGTGTTAATATCTATTATATGTTTTGAGATATTTAGCGTGTTACATTCGCCCCCCTGTTACTACCGCCCCCGGTCTACCCTACCTTGTAACGTTAAAAAGTCGTTCACTGGGTCATATCGACTGCATATCGATTCTGAAGCCCGCTTACGGCAACGGGGTCCGCTGCCAAGTACTCAAAAGTGTCTCGTCACCCCCTAGCCAATCTAATAGGTCTTTTAATGCTGTTGGCCTTGTTCGTTGGGGTGTTAAACTCACTCGACCGAGCGTGTGATTCCTATTGTTTCTGATTTACAAGCTGAGGCATTATTCGAGTGAAATATGTTAGAAATGGTTACTCAATTAATATGGTGCCGTATTTAACTAGAAATTATTTTCAAACACTCGTGTGCTATTTTATTGGAAACAGTTGGCTGAAGTAAAAAATTGTTTTTAAATGATTTGTTTGAGCTTGGCACAAAATAAAGTTAATCTCTTTGAGTTAGTTCTAGAATGGAAATAGCAAAGTAATTCAAATATTATATTTTACTTTGTGTTTCGAGTAATTTTTGTACAAGCCTGTTGATTTATGAATGAGAAAGGAACAAGGAAAACAAAACTCGAGGAACTCATCAGACTGATTATATATGAAACTGGAGAGCAATATATTGGAAATTTCATGCTACCGCCGTTATTCATTGTTGAATACTGGCAAACACTCGACAGTTTCATAAAAGTGGAATAATTATAATCACTTTGTGAAACACGATAGCGTATCAATTTGGCTTTAGAAAGTTGATTAGTTGAACAACTCAGAAGTTAACGAGTTCAGTTCGAGGGCTCAAATAGTTCACGATACGAGAGCTTCAGCTAATTATATTACCCGATGCTTCAGTTCAAATAACAGTTTAGGAGTTCCATTAGTTCAGTTTAATGTAACAGTTACAGTAGTTGAAAATTCAGCGGTGCAGTGAGAGTTCAAAGAGTCCTGCTTAAAATCGCTGTAATTCAAATCTAAATTGAAGTGTTCATTCAAAATTCATCTACTGCAGTTACAATTTAACGCACACTTAAGACAATCAGAGTTACGATAAAACCAAGAGAAGAAGAGAAGCAGAATCCAAAACACTTTATATTTAAGCGTAAAATAACCCAGTCACATTGCAGCCACTATAATCACGTTCCCCAATGTACAACGATATAGAACGTTAATGCACCTTCGTGTACTTTAATATAACTTTAAGTGCGCAATACTTCCCAGATTCAATCCTTGTAGAGTACTTAAAGTCCATTCTATACCATACAATGCACGTGCAGAAGCGTGGCTTAAGATTCACTAGCGCACAAGTAGTAGCGACCAACGCATGGTCAGACGTCGCACAGAGGAACACTGTATATGGAGGCACTGTATATCTGACATCCAAAATCTAGCTAGCACAGTATTGTCAAACCTTTTTTGAGTCGCGACCCCCTTTTATAATATTCAAATAACCTGCGACCCCCTCCCCCAAGGTAAGGTAAATTTAATAAGGTAAAGAAAACACATTAAAAATAGGCATTTCAGAATATAATTCTAACTTCATAATATTTAATTATCTTAATACATATATAACATATACTTAAAGATATTGTGATGGTTGTGCTTGCATCTGAGTAACCATCTTTTTTATGGATGAAAAATCATTGTTACATCAATAATAGAATTAGAGTTTGTCGGTTTTTAAAAGCCGGATTTAAATTTAACAAATATTTATTTACTATTTTAATTATATATTTTTTGTGAAAATTCCATATCCGGTCTAACCGGTTTTTGGGGAATAGTGGAATTCTATAACCGGTTTTTTCAAAAGTTAGTTTTTGTATAAACCCTAAATAGAATATGGCAGTGTAACAATGTGACCCCCTTAGGAGTCGCGACCCACTGTTAGCATATAAAATTCCATTTAATCTATGAAAGCTGTATCTACTTGCAATAAACATGTCTTCTCATTTAAAGCAAACAAAATACATAAGATATCCATTTCGATAATAAAATTAAATTCGTTAGCCATCGCCAAATACTAACCACCATGCGAAAACAATATTTCCAAAATTCAAAGTATCTTCCGTTTACACACCACTGTGCGTCACTAAAACTGCCATCCGAGTAGAATAAATAATTAAAATTCCACCCCCGTGTGCAGCCCAGTATCGTCCCCGTCGTAAAGCAGAGTGTTATATGTATCAATAACGACCCGACTTTTCCAAACAGTATTGGCCATTTTTCCCAAGTTTTAAGTGCCCTGTAAAATCCAGTAGTCTCGCGAACGGCGCAACCAAACGCTCCTCGTTCTATTCCATTGCCCGGTGTCGAACATTGGATTGGAAAGGCCGCGCGCGGCCCCGTTGCACTTGCTTCTCCATTCGTCATCCACCGAATGCCCGGCCGTTTCGCCATGATTCACGGTGTCATAACGCTTGACCCGATCCGCCGGCAATAAAAGATAACGCTTTGGCACGCAGCCCCCGCGGCTCCGTTCTTTAACGCCGCCAGCGTCCTCTCGAAACAACCGCCCGCGCGAACGGTTTTCATACAATACGGCTGGCAATTGTCCGTTACAAGCTGGTTACGCCCGGAACGCGGCTCGTTTCTCCTTTCCTCGGACGGCGCAGAGCTTTGGAATAGCTTCGCGACGAAAATTGCGACGCTACTTTATTGTGCTCTTTCAGCTTCGCGATTCCAGTCGGAGGAGAAGGGAGGCGAACGCTGCGACGCACGAAAATGCTGCTGGGTGATTGAAATTGTGTCAGTGGTTATTTCTGAGAAAGTAAATGTTGACATTTCTTTCAGAATTGTACGTCTTCTTGTAAATCTAGAAATTTGTTTGGGAATCCTGCGGTTTTCGGGAACCCCCAGATCTCTTTGAGAATCGTAGATTTTTTCTCAACTTCAGAAATTTCTTCGAGAATTTTAGATTTTTTTTCAAAAATCTATGAATTTCTTTGAGAATCGTAGATTTTTTTTTAAATTCAGGAATTTCTTTGAGAATTGTAGATTTTTTTCTTAAAATCTAGGAATGTCTTTGAGGATTGTAGATTTTTCTTTAAAAATCTAGGAATTTTTTTGAGAATTGTAGAATTTTCTTTAAAAATTCGGGAATTTCTTTGAGAATTGTAGATTTTTTTTTAATAATCTAGGAATTTCTTTAAGAATTAGTGGTTTAGCATGAAATGCAATAGAATTTTTTCAACACACACTGTTATCTACACCATGAAATGTAGAGTTTTATTTCTCACAGATTTATTTGACTTTCCTGTTTACAGTGTAGTTTATTGTGAGAGATTAACTGTGCTGTCTCGTTGGAATGTTTCTATTATCGTTGAAGAAGAGACGTCAAGGGGGACGTTGAACTTTAATGCAAATTCCATTAACAGATAGCCGTGTTGTTTTAAGTAAGAAGAAACTCTTGTTCGGCGGAAGATTTCAAATTTTCTAGAATTACTGCTCCCCGAAGTTTCTTATTCCAGGAAACGCGTACATTTTCTATAATCTTGTCGGAACTGGAGGGCTATTTGGCGCGGTACTGTGATAGAACGAAACTTTAGCATAAATAAACGGCGCTCTTTTAGAGGAGCGAAGAGAGATTTATTATAAAACAACGCTTTCGTTAAAGAAAACCTTCATGGTTAACGTCCTAGGAAATAATGCAACTCGAGTGCGAATTTAATTCTGTTGAAAGTTTAAAACAGCTAATTCATTGTGGTAAAATTTAAACAGAACGTTAAAAAAAATCTTAACTTCAATTACTCAAATTATATCTCCCGTAGAGCATCATTTATTATTATTAAATTATTAATAGGAAATCATATATTTGTGCTTATATTCAGTACAGCTATTAATATCATCCCCATAATTCGTTCAATATTTTAATCTCCCCTCAGAAGGTAACCCCATTTTAATTAAAATCGCAAAATCTGATCCAAAGTCAATGTATGTAATTGCAACTAAAGTGCAACTTGGTAAAACCAATATCCCACATACGCTATGCATTTATAATACCTGGCACAAGTAGCAGTAAATTTATTATCCTGGGGCACATCAATACAAAATGGTGCCACCATTAGTGGATCACTAATAGTGATGCAGGAAAAATGACACGATTTATCCAAATGGTTAATCAAAGCTGGGTAAATATGTTGAGGGGGTGTAGTTGTGATCAGACCGCTGTATGTCGAACATTTTCACGAGCTGTATTTTCAAAGACCTCTGACAGTTAACCCCCCTTACTGTTTCCAAACCGGCAATTCACAAAGGCCACCAGAAACGCATTCCTCGAGTTCAATCAATCCCAAGCACCGATACATTTCGTGGAAGCCCACCGTTTAGGAACAATCACTCGAAACCGTCACGCTCTTGCAAACACTTGTCACTCACCACCACACAGCCATCCACGTGACCTGCTTTCGTCCAGAAATGGATTTATCCCCGAAAGCACGTTCAATTAACCCCTGGGCGAGTTGAAAAATAACAGTTTTTCTACCCGCCACGAGTCGTTTCTTCGTTTCTTCAGAAATCTTCGATTAACCTCTTCGGGGATACTTCTGACAGAAAAGCATGAGAATCTGTTCGCCACAGAGTTCATTATGCAGTAATAATCTGCGTAAACTAGCAAGCAATAAAAGTTGAACAACTCTCTTTCCATTGAAGCATTCAGTTAGAAACAATTTTATTTAACATTGCAATCTACGTGTACGTAATATGAGTGTGGACTGTAAAATCGAGAGAGTCTCAGAGGATGGATGCTGGAAACAAACACTCCATACCTCCCTTCGTTTCAGAATCATTAGCCTACTCTTATAATTCCACACTCTGAACACTTAAACACGTAACACGCCGAAGGAACACATCGTAGCATCGATATCCCAACACCAAACATCTCAAACCAGATAGGGTTGATGTACCATTTGTGGCCACTTGAAGGATTTCCGTACCACTCACAGATACATAACTTACAAAAGAATACGTACACAAAAGTAAAGAATATATAAGTGTAATCCAAAATATACAGATAATTAAAATATTCTACGTTGAACAATGTTTTAAACATAATTATTTAAAAAATCATTATATTATCGTGCCAGACTGTTTTGCACCATTTGTGGCCACTAGAGTACCATTTTTGGCCAGCCGGCTTTCCATTTGTGGCCAATTATAGAATTGGTAATACGAAAGACCCACAGTAAGAATTGTAGTTTTTAATTTATTACAAATGTTCACTACTGAACAAATAATACAATACTTGCTGCAGAAAAATAATATTAACTGCCAATATCCTTTTTACTTTTTCTTTTGGTAGCGACAGGTTTTGCTTTTTCTGTTTTTTTTTCTTATCCTTTCTTCCAAATTTATGGCTTTAATCTTTTTATTTTCTTCTATTTTTGCTAGTCTTTTTTCTTTATTAATCTTTCTCTCCTCTTCTTTGTTTTCCTTTTCCTTTTTTTTTGGCCAACATGATCTCCATCCATTTGTCTGATGTTATTACAGCAGGTAAATGTTCAACTGCTTTCCGCTTTCGCTTTATGATTTGCTTTTCGGGCCATAAAAGAATTTCGTTGAAGACATCATCGAATGACTTTTCACGAATCGTAAATATCTTCGACTTTAGAAGAATTTTTTCGCTAACTATTGTATAATAATTTTACAATAATTAGGTATTGTACGATAAGTTGCTAATGAGAATGCCTACTGACCAAAAATGGTTGTACCGTGGACTGTTTATGGCCATTACATGGCCACGAATGGTACAATTCCATTTTCGATGTACCATTTTTGGTCAGTGCCTAATTCCACTAGAGTTTAGGTTATATCCTTGAAATTCTTTTTTAAATCTCAAAAATATTTGTTTTTTAATATAAATATGTATAAAACTTCATCCATACTCTTGTTAAATACAGTAACTAATTGTTTTCTTACCAGTCGTATGCTAAGCACCATTTGCAAGGATGTGGAAAGTTATCAAAGATTTGCACATTCACGTATGATTATTAAATAAAACGGGACAACAAAACAGTAGAAAGTAGTAGAAATGGTGCCAACATAACCCACCCTTAGACAGCTTCATTCATTGTAATGAAAGTAAACTAAGAATACTTAATATATCGGAATAAATAAGACAGTGGCCACAAATGGTACAGTGGCCACAAATGGTACATCTACCCTACCCCTCTTCAGACGCATCGAACTTAACAACTTGAATTGACTCATTCACCCTCCAATGGTCCCCTTAACCCACTAAACTAATTCACGGGAAAAGTCGGAAAAGTTTCGTGTGATCGCAACCCTGGGACACCCTGTATATCCCGCGGCAGGTGAGGTGCCACAGTGGGTAGCCGGTCCCAGAGAGGGTGGAATCGGTAGCGTGCATTATCACGGCGGGTGGATCGATCGTGGCCGATCGAGGGATCGCCGCAGCCACGGAAAAAGCCTCGCAAACGGTCGCTGGCGCGGCTCGACGGAACCGTTTTTCATCGGAACGTAGCATCCCCATCTTGGCAGTTCCCTGCAGGCCGCAAGATACTGGCCGAGCCACCGAGAGGCAGCCACCTCCTGACAGAATTTATTATTCGCCTCGTGTTTCAATGTAATTTACACCCGTTGGCTCTCGCGTCCGCTCTTCTCCCGCGGCTTGACGCAAATTGTACGTTATCCGTCTTAGCCGCCCCGACCGTGCGGGGGTGAGTTATCAATTTCCGAGGCGGAGACTCGCTGCCTTGTTTCCTGAGTATCGCCAGCAATCGGTCGTAATCAGTTTCGCTCTGTGTACATTTGTAAACTGGCTTCTTGGGCGCATCTAAAAATGTGGTACCTAACTACGGTAGAACCCCCAATTACTGACACCTACCCAATTACTGTCACCTTAAGCTATTTTACTCAAAAATAACGAATAAATAAACGTTGTAAAGTCATACACAAAAAGAATTATGTAATTCAACCTATAATCTATCCGCTAGAAAATGCACCATTTAATTTTTTTTTTTCATTAATTTCTATAAGACGATACAAAATTTTAATTTGATGACAACAGTGGAAATGGCGACTTCCTTACTAGTGAAAGAGAAAACAGGGCACTAAAGAAAGGGCTATAATTACTATATTTAAATTATTTACATAATAAACAATAATTTTTTAGTACAATATAAGTATCATAGAAAGTCACAACGATCGTAATATAACGATTACTTAAGCCTTTTTAATTAATATATGGGTGACAGTGATTGGTACAAGCGTTTCAAGCATTTTGGTATTACTGTCATAGCAGTAGTTGCTCATGTACATGAGACGACATAACCGTAAAATGAGTAATAAACAGTATTAGGTTAGCTGGCAGTAATTGGGGTGTCAGTAATTCAGTCACACAGGTTTTAGAGGTGTCAGTAATAGATCTCGAAATATGTTTTTTAGATCAGGCATCGGAATTAAGTGAACGCGGCGGCCGATTTTCAGAAGCAACGCCTCCTTTCTCCCGCCGCGCGTTTTGGCCCCCGCGGCGGCCCAGCAGCTTGGAGCGCCTGAGTCCCGTACCACGTGAACCGCGCGTGGCGTATTAGGGCGACATTGTATCAATAATAGCGAATTCGGGAGAGCTGCACTAGGCGCACTGAGTGCGAATTTTAGCCAATCGGAACCGAAAAAGTTCACACTCCTCGCTTCCGATTGGCTTAAATTCGCACTCAGTGCGCCCAGTGCGGGTCTCCCGAATTCGCTATAAGTTTCCACATCGGCCCAGAGAGCACGATGGTCGATGCGTTTTTATTTTGTCCACGCGCGGTTCATATGGTACGGGCCTGAGACGCTCCAAGCACTTAGGCCGCCGCGGGGGCCAAGACGCGCGGCGGGAGAAAGGAGGCGTTGCTTCTGAAAATCGGCCGCCGCGTTCACTTAATTCCGATGCCTGTTTTAAATTAATGAATTTATATATAAAAATAGAAATTCTAAGACCCACAAAATATTTTCCATGAAGTAAACATATTAAACCATAATAAATAAAATAAAAAACTTATACTTTTAGTCAATAAATACAGATACTATGCAATAATATTAGAGTCAGTCCTTAATGTGTCAGTAATTGGGGGTTCTACCCTATATTGTAGCAGAGATGTGCAAAAATTTTATTTAATTAGAATTTCAAATAACGAATAAAAGTTAAAAAAAATATTCGTCATGTGTCGAATAATGTTAAGTTAAGGCAGCTTTTATTCGATTCTTTGTTTAAATACTTGTTTATGCAGTTAATACCCAACTCTATATTATAGTACAGTTGGCAACCTTACCCTGAGCCTATACACATGCAGGCAAAATATCTATCATCCAAGAATCTAGCACTCCATTTCGCGCGTCAAGTCGCAACCACTTAAACTCAAAACACCAAAGACAGCCACACTTTGCCGCACCTCGCCCACGGTAAAAAATATCGCCAGATAAGCCCGCGAACGATGCCAATTAAGAAGAACCGTGGCAGCTTTGAGGTCCAAGAGCGGAACCGGCGAACCATCCCCCAGGGTCGACAAACCCAATGACAAACTTTTCCGCGTTGTTCGATGGTGTGGGGGAGGGGATGGGGTGGAAGGGCCAGAACCGCCTGGGGAGAGACGGGGTTGAATCGATTTCCCCAACAATCGTTGAAATTCGCTTCCGTTTCCGTCGAAGTGGCTCGTCCACCGCGAGCCAAGGTGTGCTGCAGGGCGCGAAACAGACCGTGGGGGTTGAACGGCGAGGGGCCGAGGGGGGCGGGGAAAAAGGGGGCCAGTCGGTCGATCGTCGAGCTCGCAGGAATTTTCGAGCTAGGTGATCTTGCCCCTTTTTCAGGCGTAACGACGTCTCGCGTCGACGTGCTCGCCGGTGCCGACTCTATCCCGCAACCGATCCTCTGAGAAGGGATCCTTCTCGGTGTTTATTCGACGCGGATAACTCGATCGTCCCGGGTCGCATTGAAATTTCTCTGCGAAGGCCGGGTTCGTTAAGGGGAGACTGGGCCCCGTCGTTTCTTTTCATCCGCGATAGCTGGGATTGTGGATTCTTCTGGTTTTATGCTCGGGAGCGCGTGTTCTAATTTGCAACCTGATTTCGGCGGAGACTCGAAAGGAGACAGCCGGGGAATTGAATCTGTAAGGGGAATATTCGGGGGGGGGGGTGTAGTTCTCTTTGGAAGGAACGGCTCGTTAGGGGTGGAATGAGGGATTATTGTTCTGGTTGGTGAAATTGGCGGGGTGTTTTTTGAGGACTGATTTTGAGGGGGTGTGGAAGAGAATTTGAGGGTGGGGATCTGTAGGGTTGAAAAATCTTGGGGGGATAAATTTTTATTCGTTATTCTCGAATAACTTCATTTTATTCGTAACTTCTATTCGATATCTAATTGGAATAAAAATTTATTCGGTATTTTATTCGAATAACGCCCAACTGTGCTTGATGGGTGGGAAACGTGTGCTGCAATTTGAAACCTGGTTTTGGTTAAGCTTGAAACGGGGAGGTTGAAAGCATTGGTAACTAGAACGTGCCATGGTTTCGTAATTACAATTCTCTTTTTAATAGCGTGGTAGTAATAGATGATCCAATGGATGTAATGGAGTGAATGAGAACGTAATGATCTTCTGATGTGAAACAAGTCTTTGTGAACATAATAACAGAGGGGAAAAGGAACGTGCAAGCTTATTGTTAATTTTATAACAAAGGCAAACAATACACGTATAATATTGTACAAACGCAAGAATACTTAAAGATTCGTTAGTTTTGCTCCCTGCCATATTGACGCAAATTCAAAACTCATTAAAATGAAACAATCGTCAATGATCGATTGGACTAACATTGCTTTCGTTTCTCTGTAAATTATTTGTAAATCCATCCCATTTTCAACGTAATTTATTAACGTTCCCTTGGGCTTCATTTCATCATTCATTTCAAAATGTTGGATTAAATTCAGCGACGCGAATATTTGTTCGATGAAAAATTCCAGTTTACAAAGTTGGTAATTACACTGCAATTAATCATCGCACCATAAGCACGTTTAAGGTGATGCAAAAATAATTTCGTCCCTTTTTAACAAAGTTTATAGTTCCAATTTCCTAACGCAATTAATCACCGCCCGAATAAAACGCACACAGCCACTTCCGATTACTTTTCAAAATTCTACATTTTTCTCTGCAATCATGAAAACGCATTTCCACCTGCAAACAAGAAATCCGTTTTGCATATTGATGAAAAAAACGTAGAACTGTAGGTAATATGTTTTATTTAGGAAACAACGGTATTCAGTATTTTTATTTGAAAAATAGCGTCCTTGAAACGCAGTTAGCACAGTTCGCCCAATTGTTATAAAAATGTTATAAAAATATTCAACATTATTCTATGTAAAACCATTGTAAATAATAATACTAAAATAAAGAATTAATAACAGTCATACTAGTAAATAAGGAATATAGTAAATTTCATATACAGATTTGTCGATGCAGTACAATTTCAATTCAAACAACGATTACCAATATTAAGCACACTGAGAAAAATCGATAAATAATCGACTGGGTCCCCCATAATTTCAAGTAATTAATCAAGTGTGCTGCTTAATTGCAGCGTATCGCGTGTATATTCTCTTGAACTAATATCTACCTGGAACATGAAAAATCGGTATTAATTAAATCCCGTCAATTCATATTTGCCAAAATTGAATACATTAATTCTGTTACACATGCAATGCGGATCCAATATCGTGGCTTGAAACAACTGTCCGTGGCCGCCTGGAATATTCGCGGTTTGTTATTCGGTCCTCAATGACGTTGACATGTTACCGTATCAAATTGGAAAAGTTTGTGGTATTTGCAACTTGCGCGGAATCGACAGTCGAGTGGAGAAACATTTCATTGGAGGCCGCGGAGGGGGAAAAAAGGGTGCACGATTTTCGTAACATTATTCGATCGCGCGGGAATTGTTCAAAGCGCTTCAAACTCCGAAAAAATTGCAATTCCTGCAACTTTCGCTCGGCGCTCCCGCGAATCGTCGTTTACGAGGCGCTCGCGTTGCAAAGTTTATTCGTGCAGTTAGCAGCGCAGACCGCAGTTGACAAGCTTGTTTTATGGAAGCCACGAAACAGAGTACAGTTTTTGGACACATGAAAACAGAATGAATGCTGATATCCAGAATATTCGTAGCGTTATTACGATCTATACCCACTGTGTTATATAAATTTGAAGTTGCATACTTTGAAATGCGTTTTCTCAATAAATATTAACTGTACTCACAAGTGTGTTGCATCATTTTGTTCGTCTTGGCAAGAGGAAAGTTTTAGCGGTTTTATTTTTTTTAAAAGAAAATTAATGTTTAAAATCGCATAACTTTTTTATAATTGGTCCAAACGACATGAGGTTTTTTTTTAGAAGCTAGAAGGATTAGTTTGCTAAGTGACGTGTTTCGTCGTTTTGAAAAAATATGCAATTGGTCGGAATAGAAAAAGAAATAGTAAATGTCGTTTTCTAAACATTGTTTGTGAGCCTGTAATAAAAATTAAAAAAAGCCGTTTGTAGGTTGAAGTAAGTTGTATTGTTGTATACATTAGAGCTGTTCGGGTACTCGAATAAAACGAGCCGAGCCAGGCTTACGGGGCAGACTGACCGGGCCGAGCCGGATACCCGTCAAATTCGGGCGGCCCGAAAAATCCGAGTAGTTCGAATTTGTTTCGGGCGGCTTGAAAAATCCGGGCTCGGAAAATCCGTACGCCTTGTACGCACTGTTCGAACCACATTCAAGACGTACGCCGGCGGCCCGAAACGATTCGGACTACCCGGATTTTTCAAGCCGCCCGAAACAAATTCGAGCTACTCGGATTTTTCGGGCCGCCCGAATTTGACGGGTATCCGGCTCGGCTCGAAAACCGAGTCCCGGCTCGGTCCGAACTTCAAACCGCCCGAATATTCGAGCACCCGAACAGCCCTAGTATACATGCCTAAAATTTCATCCAAATCGGTTAACTTTGCTCTGAGCTATAAACGCTTGAAGATCGCAGAATAAGGTCGAGATTCGCGAAATTCCCGAAATCGGCGATTTTCCACCTTACTCTGTGTATAACCCGGCCAAATTGATTGTAACATGGATGTAATAGAAAAGAATATTTCAACCCTTGATCCTTGACTAACCTAAATTTCCATTTCATTTCACACCAATCGTTAAAAAGAAACTTTCATTAATTGCTTCCTAATCCACACACATATATCACAATTAAAATTACCCGATCCCACCATTCCTATACACCGATGGCTTGGTGCACAAATATTGTATGTCCACTTTTTGTGAAATTTGAGTTTTTATATGCAACAAATAATTCTTGACTGTTTCTTTATGCTGTATAAAAATCACATTCATATCTACTTCATAAATTTGTAAAAAAATATTTTCCTTCATTACATGCCCCTGAATCTTATCTACCATTGCATGTTTAAACCCATTTTTCTCGAAATACGCTAAAAGTCGACAAACAATATTCGACATAATACATAGCTCTTCCACTCTCACCCTTCATACATCATCAGGAAAAAAAAAACACACATTGAAATTCAAATCTCCCAAGCGATTAAACTCCACCTCCCCTTATCCCAACAAATTCAAATTTCCCGCCACATCGTCTCACCTCGAAATCTCCTCCCCACATCCCAAACAAATGAAACTCCTCGTCGCATCTTCAAGACAGTCCACCCTCCCTGGAATCTCGTTAACCCTTACCATCTACCTTGCCTAACCGCGATCTTTAGTCGGCTAATCGGCGAGGGGGTGGGCGAGGAGGGTGGGCAGGGGGCCTCGCGTGAGCAAACAGTTTTACAGGGTACGCGAAAATCGCGAGACAGGGGTGCACGGGACGTTGGGGGAGGGGGGGGGGGGGGGGGCGGCACTAGAGTCGGATATGCGGGGTAGCGGGTCAACCAGGAAGGGGTCGTTCATCCCTGCGCGCGGTGGATTGCGCGGCCGTCGCATTTACGAATGCGCCCCTCGCCGCTGGGACCAGATAAATCCACTTTCCCGAGATAAATCTACCTTTATCGTGGCCTTCTACCCGCCGACGAGCGAGGAACGGTGAAAGGGGGGAACAGAGGGCTAGATCTCGCGAGCCGATCGTAAATTGCACGTCGGCGAGTGAAGAGGGGGCGGGTGTCGCCACGCGGACGTGCGAATATCAAAATGTATTTCCGATCTGGCTGGCACCAGCGAGTTCGACCTGGCGCGCGGGGGAGACGGACGATCCCAGCCGCGCGTCTTAGCGATTCATCGAAAGGTCTACGTGAGGAACATACTTGGCTAATAATTCCGGGGGGGCCGTGGAATTTAGCGAACGGCAAATTGCACGTGTTGGGAATCGCGATGACGATCTCGGCTTAGGAAAGTTTGTTGGGAATCTGTCAATGGTTTGTTGTTATAGGGGGTAGGTGGGGGTGGGAGGTAAGGTTATACTTGGGGGGGTGTTTGGCTGCCATTTTGGACTTACAGGGGAACGCGTACACGGCAAATTCGGTGGAACTTGTGTGAGGAGCGGCTCTTAGAAAAATATTCGTGGTTTGTTCTAGCGACAGTCGTAGGTATTGGTCATTGGAGGGGTGAAGACAGAATCCACGGTTAGGGGTAGGTGGTCGATGACGCATTTCATCATGTATCTCGGGGACCATTCGGTGTGGGGAGAAAATTATATTTGCATTGTGTGCTTTTAATGTAAATTCAGCTGCCCGAATAATTTTTAGAACAATTCATTGGTTGGTAGATTTTGAAATTGGGAGATTTATTTTCACGTTGGGTACTGTTGAAGGAAATTCGGTTGCCTGAATGACTTTCAGAACAATTCATTTGTTGGTAGATATTGAAATTGTGTGATTTTGGTTCTCTCGATTTTCGTTGATTTCGTTGATGTTTAATTCTAAAGATATCTGTTAAATTTTCTGATTGGTAGGGAAGGGGAATTTCATTCTTGAATGGTGGGCCAGATTGGAATCACCCTTTGATTTGATTGCAATTTTCGTGTCGCGTGTAAACGATACTGCGAATTTGTCGCTGATATTACCGACCAGGCTATGTATTTAAATTAAAGTGCGAAGCGCTGAACAGGGGATGTTTGAGGGATGTGCATAAACGTATTGAGAGCTGGGTGCGCAGAGTATGTTGAAATTTCTCGTTTGGTGGTCTAAGTGCACTTTCAGACGAATCACTCAGTGGCACGATGTCGAGGGACGTGTCACTGAAGATACATCGTCATCGATGCGTTAGAATCGATTCCCTGGCGAGGTGAATTTTATGGAAAGAATACGTTTCAGCTCCAAGATTGTGGAGTAAGTGCCATACAATTTCTCACGGTCCTCTTACCGGAAAGCTCTCTCGATCTTCTCCATCCTGCGGCTAGATCATTCAGGAACCAAGCCTCTGGTATTTAATGACTCATCTGTCGCGTTTCAAAATTCTTGCTTATATATAGACAAAATATCGTTTTGTATCTGATAACTCTACTATTTCAAACCACTCAGCTGAAATACTTAACTCCAAGCCTCCATTCACCCCTTCGCCCATGAATTCCTTAAAAATTAAACAATAATAGTTCAAAGAATCCTCAACGCTCGTTTCCACTAAAAACTCCATTAACAGTATCTAATGACTAATCACCCTCATCAATAGCTTGCAAAACTCAAAAGCACTCATGCTCCCATGTATCCAGAAATTATAAACAATCAACACACATAAGTTTTTCAAAGAACTGCTGCTCACAGACAAGAAAGCAATTCTCAAAAATTTTCCATTCACATCTTCAAACAATTTAGAATCTACTCTATAAAATCTATCACATCCCACTCTGTTCCGCGTCGCAGCAGTTCAAAATCCACGGTTCACAAGCCGACTTATCAGGAATTCGAATCGAGCTGGCATAAATCTCACGGCTGAGTCCAAGGGATCGCCTGGCAAGAACCGCGTCCCCCGAGTCGTAGTCTCGAGCCAGGGGCAAGAAGTTCAGCTGGGGAAACGCGGGAATCGTGCCAGTGGGTCGATCGACTGGAGACTAGCGCGCGATTATCTATCCCAGTGCGTTCTCGCGGTGCGGCGACGCGACACGCTGTGCAACGGACGCATCCGATACCGCGCGAGATGCATCGAACCGGGGAATGTGTTCCGTCGCGGTACGCGTGCGTGCTCGCTGTCGCGCTGTTTCGTGGAATTCGAGACAGCAAGTGTAAGTCTTGAGAGGGCAGGTGTCGGAGGCCGGACCCTGTGGAAATGATGCCAAAGGGGATGGACGGTATCAGTGGAATAGCGAAATGCAGGGGGATCTTTATGAGATACCGACACGCGATGGAGCTTGACCGAGGGATTGCTTGATTTATTAAAGCTTTAGTGGCCTTTATGGGTTCTTAGGCGCGTGGGAGGTTAAGATTACAACGGTTTATCGCGTGTGTGGCTAGAAATTTAATCTGATATTATATTTATTGCTGGTGGGTCGGTTTTAGAAGCAGCGGGTAGCTGAGAGACCTGAAAGCGGTCGTAAGTTTCCTTTAATCATGTGGTGTTTTCTATCCTGTCTTTTGTTTCTTTATTTTATATTAGTTCTTAGTGATAGTGTCACTAATAGATTGGCGGCATTCTCCTGATTAATACGAGTACAAACTCGACTGCATTTGGACGATTTTTAATTGTTAGGTGCGTAGTGTACGATTAGTGTACACAATTATGTGTAACTAATAATGGTCCGATCGAAGTCGTGTTTGGACTCATATTCATCGGAAAAACTTCCCCTATCCATTGGTAGTACTCTCGTACAGAACTGGAGAAATTTAAATTTTCATTTTTTTCAAAACCTTTACTACCTTGCGCCAATCAAAGCGTTAATAAAGATGCAGAACCCCATGAGTTGTCACTTAGATACAAAATTACAATTTAGTTACACCACAGGGTACTAAACCAAATGTGTTAAAGGAAAATGAGAACAAAAGTGGGGAAACGAAAGTAGTGGTTCGAATTTGAGTCGCGCGTGCACGGAAAGCGAGAATTTAAAGTAGCGTGCATAGGTTTAATGAAAATTGACGGCGGCGACGGGAATATTTATCACGGTGAAACCATGGCCGCGTTAAAGTAACATTTGTCGCTAAATCCGGTGTCAATAATGTCGGTGACAAAGTTTATGAAAACCTGCGCCAGCGGCACCTGTCACCGACAGGATACGAGATTGGAATCTGTCGAAGTGAGTTCCTGCTCGCGCCTTGAAAAGGAATTAAAGGCTGATACGACAGGAAGACGAACGAGATTTTAATGCAACGAAGGAACGTAACGTTTTAACTGATTTGCAAACGAGAGTCCCCTGTTAACACTTCAACGACGCTGTGGGAAGTGTATGCATTGACTTCCAAAGCATAAAAAAAAAGAGAAAATCAACTAGTACACTGTCAAGTCATCGTTAAAATAATCGACTCTTTATTAATGGATCGTAAGTGAGAGAAATTACGAAGCAATGAATTTTTAATTCATCGAATATTCACCCTCTATTTTTGCTACTTAGTTGTATTAAATAAATTAAGTGCGATATAATGAATAGAACTGACCTACTAGTTTCTACGATATTTTGCACGGCGCTCTCTGTCATCTCAGCGACGACGAATTCGTAAAATAGGTATGTCTATGAAGCTTCTGACAGAGGAGGAAGACTTTAGGTAGTGTTATATAAAATTTCATCCTCCCAAACACGTCCTCGTTCCCCCGAATGAAACGGATTGACGTCTCTCTAGATTTGCTGCGTCTTGAAAGGTATTTGACGGTGTATTCTGTGTGGAAAGGGGACACGCGAAGAAGAGGATACTTATTTTTTTGGTAGTAGCATAGACGCTGCACCAGAAAATTAAGAACAGAATTTTTCAATTGCAATTGGATGTTTAGTGTCACCGAAATACCAACCGTGGGCCACAAAAGTGTAGTCCTTACTATTTAGTTTCCTTCATTATTCTTTTATACGTCCCATATATTATCATCATTATTTCCTTCATTCCTTCTTCCCTTATTATTAAAAACAAACATAAAAATTCTCATCGCTCGTTTGATTTGCGGTAAAAGAATTCCCAATTTGTTAGCACACCTACCAATATTTATTCTTTATTTATTTAAGGACTTTATTACGCATATAGTGCAGTAGAGAACATTTTTAGCCTTTCGTCGCAGCATTTATATGACGTCTGTTATCTCAAAATTCATTGTGTGAATTCCCTAAACTCTAAAGACTTTCGATATTCCTTAACATACACCAAAAGGTAACATATTTTTACATGCTCCGAGATTCATTATCCGCTTTCCTCGTCAAAATTCCCCCCCAGCCTCGTTTCATGCAATCACGGTCGTGCCGGGCAAGAAATGTTGTCTTTGATTTGCCAGGGAATTGAGACGGTAGTCCATTCGAGCCACGTTGCGCAGACACGGGGCGAAAAAGCGTCGCGTGCATCCTTTAACCCTTAACTGGTTAGGTGGAAACTTTATTACCTAACTCGTGAGATGAGCTCCGACGTACCTCATTTTTTATTTCTATTTGTTCAGTAGAATTTTAACTTTTTCTTCGCGACAAAGCATCCGTCAATAAATCAATAAATATTAGGCCGGTGCAAAAGTTCGTTGGCTCATTATTAGCTGCACGGAAATATCTGTTTTTACTACACCTACTTGGACTTTTACCAGAAAAGTGTCAAATGGTCATTTATATTCAAGGAAAATTCATGTAGTATATTTTAATATATAACTATACAACTATATAATATTTGTAATATATGTGTAATTTTTGCACCGACCTAAAATACAGGGCGCCCCAGCAGTGATGGTACAACCGAGGAAGGTGTGATTTTAAATGAAAAAATAATTCGAAAATATAGATTAAATCTTTTTGACACGTGTTAAGTGCACGCGCATTCGAAGGATATTCAAAGCCGATTTTCTCGGAAACAAAGCCTCAAATAAGAAAAACTTATTCTATATTCTCGACTTATGTTTTTCATATAGAATCACCCCTCCTCGATTATACCCTGTGTTAATACGAGTGATACGAATACAATCTGCATTTGTAAAGAATATAAAACCACAATTTGTTTTGTATCCTCGCCTGAAAGAACGTCGAAATAAACAAGCATCTCGAGCATCATCACGGTGTCCACGAGTCTCCAGCGCACCAGTTAAGGGTCAAAAGTCAGCACCGTTTGCTGTCGCCATCGTAGCCCAAGCAATTTCGGTGGAGGGTGGGAAAAGCTGCGTCTTTAAAACCCGCTCAAAGGGGCCGGCAGGGAAAACGTCGATCTCTTTGTGGCACACTGGTACGCGCGACGTTGGCTGCGTTACTTCGAATGCAATATCGCTGTTTGCAAAGTGCATCCCGCGAAAACGAAGCCAGCCGGCGTGGTTCGTTCTGAATAAGATGTTACGCGGCTGTAAACGCGAATACCAGCCTCGCCGCCCGGTTATCTGGCTTTTTACGAGCTCGTGAACTACGGGGTGTGAGTACCGCGACCCTGGCACGGTGTACTTTGACGGGGGTGGCGAAATTTTCGGCCCCTTTTGGTCATGAGCGCGATTTGCCGGGCCGAGACATTGACGCGTTGAAAAATTAGGGGGAGCTTTGATGTTCTATATGCAGTTGCAGAAGTCTGCTACGGTTTATTAATTTATATTGCCGTGAATAGGGTAGCTTTGGTGATTGTTCGGGGTGTGTAGAAATCGTGGACTCGTTGTGTATTTACCTATCTGACGATACTAGGGAAATGTGGATTTTACATTTTGAAAATAGTATTCATATCCCTGGGAGTATTGAATGAAATATCTCATATTTTTGAAAATGGAATTTTATGTAATGAATGAAGCTAACAAGGGAACATGTCGAACCCGCAGATTCGCGCAATAGTGAAAAATATTTGTCGCGTATTTTTTGTTATCGGCAATCATCCATGTCGACGCACTTCTGCCACACTATAATTGTGTGTCTCAATTCGACAGTGACTTCGGAGAATTTTAATCGAATCCGTTTAAGGACGCTGATCCATTTTGTGGTAGTCAAATATCAGACGTCTCCATTGAATTATTTCCATAATATGTACTGGGAAGATAGATCGAATTCTTTTTACCATCCACCGCACCTCATTCCCCTAACCCAGCCATAACTCAAAGCTTACTCCCCCTCGTATTCACAGCCCACAATCAATACACCATCAGAACCCAATTCAGGACACCGTCACGCCTGTCTTCCAGCAAAACACATTCCCAATAGCCTCACCAAGGAATTTTCCAAATCAACAATCTCTCCTGACCCATCTTACCACTCAACATCCACCGCAATCCCAGCTCCCGCCAATTACGCTTGAATAAATCAGATTGTGAGCAGAGGAACAATGAGCGTGAACGAAATTAAATCACAGCTGGGATCCGGTCCTAGAAATGGACCTCCGCGGCAACCATTCACAACACAGGGCTCACCACCCGCCCCAAGAATAACGACAAGCGATGACCCAGAGCGAGCCCGAGCGAAAAGTGGACCCCTAGATCACAGTGCCGAGGATGATGATTCAGGGTGCCCGGAACAATGCCGCGGCCCGAGAGAGATCCGCGCGGTTAAATAAAGGAAGGAGGACGGCAACGGGGCCTGACCTACGCGCAGACAGCGAGGCATGCTCGACATGGCGGTGAAACGCGTTGTGGTCACAGAAAAGAAAAGCGGGGACAATGGGCTTTCCCGCGGGATCTTTCCGCAGCCGGGATCCTGAATGCGTGGCTCGCGGATTCAGCTTCGGTCGTGGGTAAGGAGAAATGAAAGGGTGGCGGAAGCATCGACTTGCTCGTGAATTGAAGGTTGCAAGGGACGAGCTTCTCGCTGAAACCGGGAGGCAACGACTGTCCGCGGGAACCGCCTTGTTCTGCCACGCGAAAGGGGCTGTAATTTTTGCGTCCATCCAGGGTAGCGGTGTTTCTGATCGTTCTTTACGTTTCGCACTGGTATCGACGATCTTATCGTAAGGGTTGTTGGTGGAAGAGAATCGAAGAGTCCTTGTAGAAAACACACTTGTAGAAAAAGTTCTCGGACCCTCGTTTTTTAAAAATTCTGTTAGAACTTATTTGTTTCGATTCAGAAAATATCTGTTTCTGTGGAATTTTTAATGAAACAAATGCTACCTTCAGGAACTTCTTTAAAAAGTGTTCTCATGGAACAGATATTTTAGAACCTATATAATAAAAGTTCCATGGAAACAAGTTACATTAGAACATTTATTAAAAAAGTTTTCAAAAGATAAAGAAAAGTACTCAACTATTGAAGTTTATATTAAACGACCATAGATGTAATTTAAGTTCTACAAACCTAGACAATATTTTGCCCGTAAAATTAAATTAAATGTAAAATTAAATTAAATGTAAAATTAAATTAAATATTCTTGACAAGATCTCTTCTGTTCAATACTTGTTATGAAACCATTAATTATATTATGATTTTTATACCTTTCATTAAATAAACATTTGAAGAATATGATATTATATTGTGAAATAAAACTCGTACCTAATAGTTTAGTACTTTTCTTTATCTTATGAAAACTTTTTTAATAACCGTTCTAATATAACTTGTTTTCATGGAACTTTTATTATAACGATTCTAAAAAACCTACGTAGGTAAGTATTACATATAAATAACAAATTCAAAATATCAATTTAACTGTATGAATTATTTAATATTCTTGTAGTACTATCCATTGAATAGTATTTAGTGTTTGTTACAACGATTGAGAACTTTTTTAATATCGGTGAACAAAATATCTGTTCCTGTTATACAGAAATTTTTATTCTTATATTTTATAAGTTCCATTCCAACTAGAACTTTTATTTTCAAGAACTTTTATTTTATCGGTTCTTCTGAGAACTTATAATGTGAGAACATTTTTAAAAAAGTTCCGCGGCATTTGTTTTAAATGGAACCTATTGAAAAGTTTCAGAACTTTTTCGATCCCTGTTAAAAAAATGCCAATGGTAATACTGTATGGTAACAATTCCGGCACTTTCATCATTTACCATTTCAACTGTCAACTCGTCAATTCTACGAAATGAGAATGAAGAGATAAAGCGAAGTTCGAGGTCTGTAATCGGTGTAATACGTTTCTGTGAGCGATGGCGAAGTGGAACTGAATTTAACGAGAAGCTTCCGGTAAATTCTTTAAAAAATCCGAATTTGCTGGTGCGCACGTAAAACAATGTCAAATATGGAATACCATACGCACTAATTAACGGAGAGGAACGTATAAGCTTGGAAACGGAACAAAGTTTCCCGCAAACATTCCCCCCCAATTCCAAAAATGATGGGAATATTCGGAAGCATCATAGCGGACGTTACGTGCAGTGTAACAGAACGTATTTCCAGAAATGAAGCGAACCAAATTAAAATCAAACTTCGGAATTCCGAGTAGAATTAGTACGCGGCAGTGCTCTCGATCGTGCCGCGAGAGAGAATCCCGTATCTTTTTTTCCAAAGCTGAACGAGCTTCCGTTCTATTTCCCAGATCCCATTGCTCGCGCCTCATTTCTGCCCGCGCGAATCGGAAACAGTTTACGTAAGCGGTCAGTTATGCAATTCATACTTTATGTACTCAGTGGATGTAGTTTAGATCCTTAAGAGGCGACTCTCCGCAAAGCTATCCAGGGCGGTCCAGTGGAACGTGCTTAAACCTAAGCAAACTTTGATCCTTGATTAAATTTGTACGTTTTCCTCGGCTCCCGACGCTTAACCAAACGTTTGCCAGGATGTGTAATTATATTTGCCACTGTGAGGGGCCGTGATTAACATTCCAGTGGTGAAAAAGTTCTGCGTATATGTACCTTTCCACTGGATTAGAAATGATAATCACTTTACACAGTCAAGCCGCTATTATTAGGAATAATACAAAAACTACATATCACACACGATTAATGGGCGATAAGGGGACCGATTTGAATAAAATGTTGAACGAATTATATTCTTAACCGGTTAACTGGCACGGTCCTTTTCATTATTCGGGCTCAAACTGGTACCATCGAATAATTAAGTGAATCACACAAAATTTGGTATACAGGGGTTTTTTGAGTCGCTGAACCGATTCCGGGGGTAATTTTTTTCATCTGACACCCCCAACCCCTAAAAAAAAATAGAATTTAGGGGTGAGTTTGTCAATTCTTTACTAAACCCTTATTTATTTAAAATTTTTTTATTTGTGAAGTTTTCTTGTCTATAATTCGATTGCAGCAGTTACTTTTTTCAATGCCACCCCAACCCCTGAAAAATAAGGGTTTAGGGGTTTAATTTTTTAGTTTTTTTATTTTCTACGAAAAAGTTTCGAATAATTTTATACCTAATAAAAAAATAAATAAAAATAAAAAAATATATAAAATAATACAAAAAAGTAAAAATAAAACAAAACAAAAAAGTGGAGTGTAAAATCTTTCCGTAACCTCCTCGTCGGTAGACTCTGGGGTCGTGAAATTTTGACCAGCTAACTACGGGAGTAAGAGTTTACTTATGAAATAGAATACAGTACGAATAATTTATACAAATCCCAACAATTCGGTAGTCATTTTGGTTCGGCCATTTTGAGTCTGCCATATTGAATTTTACAATTCCGATGCCAAATTCAGATTCAGCGACCCCAAAAACCATTACATACCAAGTTTCATTCAAATCGGTCGAAAAACAAAAAAGTTATTCCATTTGATCATATATGATACATTGACAGAATTGGCCAGATTTTTGTTTGATCATATATGATACATTGACAGTTAACCGGTTAAGACTATAATCTAGTATTTATCGAGACGATTTTTCGATTCGTGTCGTGCTTTGTTTTTCATTAACAAAAGAAGATGAAAACTTAAGTCGAAAATCATATGCTTGAATTTGAGTAGCTGCCATTTTTCAAAAGATAATATTTTTTTAGAATCAACGCCTACAAGTAGTAGATTATTTATAGTCTTAAGACTATTCGTGCAAAATTTTATTCAAATCGGTCTAGTAATCATTGAGATATTTTTGGTACCCCAAATGCTGTAACTATGAATAGATTGCTATAGCACCATTTCTTAAGCTACCTATCAAATATCTGTTTGAAGAAAATACAGCTTAATTTATACACAATAAGATGTATATCTGAATTTTTAAAACTGGCGTTTCTTTATATGAAAAAAAAGTCATCAAAATGACCCTATTTTCTGACAGGTCAAGGGTATGTAACCCCTTAACCAATTAATCGACTGGTTTATGGTAGAAGCTATTCTCACAAAACAAGTCTGTCTTTTCTCAAACTTCTGTCGTTTCTCTGTTATAATTCAAACAAGATTTCACATGTGTTGGGATTTATGTGCCCACTACTAAATGTAATTAGAGGACCACGTATGACAGTAGAATTTAAAATTCTTTGTAGGGCTAGCGAAAAAAATATTCACTGTTAAATATCTCTCAAACTCTTCAGTACCTACAAATCAACCTCACATGAGTCACGTATCTTTCTATCCACCTACAATGTTTCGTGAAAATCGACGCGTAACTGTTCGCTGGATTTTCTTACGACTTTCCCTAGGCAGCAAGCATGTGACTCGAGGAGAACTGCGCGAAAAGGGTTGCAAGGGGGTGAGCTGAGCGGTCGGGGTGCAGAGCACGAGAGGCAATGCAGGTGCCGATGCGGCAACCAAGTGCTGGCCGGCTTTCCGACCGAATCCGTACACAAACATTTAATTCGCGCAAATCAATAAACGCCGCTAGTAGCTCGTAGCCCGGCCCCTCCGAAACTCACTTCCATTGAATTTCAAATCTTTCGCAATCGATATCTCGCGGACAGCAGCGCTGTACGCATCACGCTTGATAAATTGAATATTGTTCCATGGCCGAGGGTATCTTGCAACCGTCCAACCCTCCTCTCCAACTTCACGGTGGAAAATTCGTTTGAAACTGCGTCGATACTTATTTATCTCTCTCGAATGACTATCCATGTTGCTCTGCTGAGTTTCGAAGGTGTTTGTTGGTGGATCTTTTAATTTAAGAATTATTGGGAAGCTTTGAATGAGAAGTCTTACTTTGTAAAGTGGTAATGGAGCTTGTCGTCCTATTAACGTGGAAGAATAATTAGTTAATTAACAAAGTATGTATTTAAAAATTCCTTCCCTTTGGGTGAAATGAATGAACTATTCGCGCAACTTGAAATCAATAGGGTAGAAGCCCCAATTACTGACACATTAAGGAGTGACTCTAATATTATTGCATAGTATCTGTATTTATTGACTAAAAGTATAAGTTTTTTATTTTATTTATTATGGTTTAATATGTTTACTTCATATAAAACATTTTGTGGGTCTTAGAATTTCTATTTTTATATATAAATTCATTAATCTAAAAAACATATTTCGAGATCTATTACTGACACCTCTAAAAGGTGTGTGACTGAATTACTGACACCCCAATTACTGCCAGCTAACCTAATACTGTTTATTACTCATTTTACGGTTATGTCGTCTCATGTTCATGAGCACCTACTGCTATGACAGTAATACCAAAATGCTTGAAACGCTTGTACCAATCACTATCACCCATATATTAATTAAAAAGGCTTAATTAATCGTTATATTACGATCGTTGTGACTTTCTATGATACTTATATTGTACTAAAAAATTATTGTTTATTATGTAAATAATTTAAATATAGTAATTATAGCCCTTTCTTTAGTGCCCTGTTTTCTCTTTCACTAGTAAGGAAGTCGCCATTTCCACTGTTGTCATCAAATTAAAATTTTGTATCGTCTTATAGAAATTAATGAAAAAAAAAAATTAAATGGTGCATTTTCTAGCGGATAGATTATAGGTTGAATTACATAATTCTTTTTGTGTATGATAATTACAACGTTTATTTATTCGTTATTTTCAGTCAAATAGCTTAAGGTGACAGTAATTGGGTAGGTGTCAGTAATTGGGGGTTCTACCCTAGTCATCTTTTCTTTCACACATCGTTTCGTAAAAAACAAAGTGAATCTTCCCTTATCGAATTATAAAAAGCATAATCAATTTATTTCAATTATTCCAAACAGTTGCTCTAAGGTTCGTGAAAACGAGAGAGGAGAATCAGTCCCGCTTCTTCCTTCGCGAAATAAATATTTTCACTTTCTCGTAATGTGCTAATCTCGTCGGAATATTTTCCTTGCCCCAACTATATTTCCCTAAGCGAATGCTGCATAGTTTTCGGGACAATAACATTCAACGTTCGCAGCAGGCGATCCAGGAAGAGCGCGATATCTCGTTCCTCGGTTCTGTTCACGCGTTTCACACCGGCTCGCCAATTTAGACCACGTTTGCGGAGCTTTTCAAATTGGAACGAATTCCTACTTTGCAGTTCTCGGCCAAGGTACGCCGCGCCACTCGTCAGAAACGCATTTCGAAAATGTACACGTGGAAACGTCGGATCGGCGAGCTGAAGGCAAATATAAAATACCCGCCCTCGCACGCGATGAATATGCAAATTTTTCGAAACAAATTCCTCCGATCCGCGCCCGGGAATTTCCCGTTGCATATGCTCGCGAAGCTTGCGATTTAATAACAATTGGGAACGTCTCGATCGAAGATAATTTAAAACAAAAATTGTGGAATATTAGTGGCTAGAAAGGTGCGAAAATTAGTTAATTCTGAAAAGAGGTATTCGAAAAATTGGGGATGCTACGATTATTGACAGTGGAGAAATATTTAATGAAGATTTGTAATGAGAGTTAAGTCAGACTTAAACCATCGTTTATTGTTAAGAAACTGGTTCATGTAGGAAGAGGAACGTTAGAAAATGTTTGCCATGGTAGAGTAAAGGTGGGTAAAAGTTCGCAGCGGGTAAGAGTTCGCACCATGCGAATTTCATGGTTTGAGTTGTGGCAGGTGCCAATGGTGATTGGCAGTCAATTGTAAATCAAGGTAGAGTCACTAATGTCGAATTTCGTGGCTGTGTTTCGGTTTGTTATCTTACAATGCGATAAGTACTGAATTCGTTAGTTCTGATGTAATATTCTCATGTTTGGGAATCAATATTATTCCTATAAATTGATCAGTAAATATTTTAATAATATGCCGTCTGAAAGAGCGGAAATTCTTCTATTAAAAAGTGCTAATAGAAGTTTTCAATTCTCCTCACAGATAACAGGATTGATTAAACAATGTAAAAGTAGCTGTGGGGGCAAAAGTTCGCATAATGCAGTGGGACAAGAGTTCGCATGCGAACTGTTGCCCCAAAATAATTTGACGGGTGTTATATCTTCATTAAACTGATTTTAATTCTAGAGTTTGCTAAATTTTTAGGTTGTGATAGTTGAGCCACGCTGATCTCAGCTTTTGATTTTTGTTATTAATTTTTAATCCGCATTTTTTGGATATTTCTCGTTGCGTTCTTTTACCCCATAACATGCGAACTTTTGCCCCACATAGCGGGTAAAAGTTCGCATTTCACACTTTTTGGAAATATTTATTTTATATAAGTTGTGACAGGTAAGTTTACATGAAGTCACTGCCTATCGAATAATAAGGGATAGTAGTTATTTCTCACAAAACGATATGACTATCAGTGTAATACCAAGGATTTTAGAGAAGTCTAAACTTTAAGTGCGCACTCTTGCCCCACATTACTCTACGGGAAATGCAAAGTCGTTGTCTAGTGACGGAACACCCTGGCTTCATTCGATAGAACCGCGTCCCTCAAACGCGGCATCGGCAAGAAAATTCGATTTCACCCTTCCGAACGATTGCAAACGAAATTTAACCGTATTTTCGAAGACGTTTATTGTATTTGTTCGAGATACTCGTCTTGCAAACGATTTCTCTTCCGCGTTCTTGCCTGGGTGTCTTGGGCTCCCCCGCCTGCCGGATATCGAAAGCTCTTCGATAGATTTGGTCGGAGGAGAAAGAAAACGTCGAGCTCGAAACGGCTCGCTTTCTGTCTTTCCCGCGGATCTCGTACGGCGAAAGTACGAGCAGGAAACGAAATATCGTTTCGTGAGCGATTGCAATGCGTTTTTGCATCGCCCAGAGGAACGTCTCTTTCCTCGTTTCTCTCTAACCTGCAGGCAAGTTGAAACGAAAAATGTTAGATACCCTCTCTCTGACAGGGAATAATTAGTTCCCCCGTACAGAGAAAGTATTCTATTTCTACATCGTGCTGTCTACTTTGTTGCTCTTTAAGTTGTACTTATACGTCTTTAATTTAGTCGGATGTTAATTGAAACCCTCGTGTATCTGTTGATCAAGAAAGAAACGTAGTATGTTAGCGGCGATTCCCCATAGAAATTCGTTTCTTTGAACACAGAGGAAGAACAGAAAAATGATTATAAATCAATGCAACACGATGACACGCTATACGTAGACTATACATAGCTACTCCTTTTCAAGTAGGTATTCAACTAAATAGATCTCGACACTTCGCTCCGCGTGGATCACTGGATTTGGTGGATTTTAAGAATCTCTCTTCTACCACAATCTTGTCCTTCGCACAGGACCCACGACAGATTTACCCACCCTTATAACCAGTGGAGGACTGGCTCTCAAAATATTGATTGGCAGGAGACAAAGGGGGCCCACTCACAACTATAAGGCTATCATTTAATTTTTCTAAGAAATAAATAAAATTTTTAAAAAATACATAAATGACAAAAAAAGTACAGTTACAAATTTTGGACCTAAGGGGGCCCACTGTATATGCATAAGATTCTCTCACTCCCAGAATGATTGATAAAAGAATAATGGCTCCACATGCAGAAATAAGCAGGGCATAAATCAATTTTTTTTCACAACTCCTTATTCTATATTTTGGACTCGAACATTTTTCGGTCAAAATTGGCGTTGCGCGCACCGCCAAGTATCAAACTACCCACCGCCCAAGGGTTAATCGCGTCTAGCTGAAGGGAAGTACCTGCGTCGTCGCGAGCCTCGAAGTCGCTCTGAATTTATTCCCGACTGAACAGACATTCCCGGCCGGGTGTATCGATTCCAGGCACGCGTGTCCTCTTCCGTCTACGTGCATCTTCCTTCCGAGGAGTCGAAGGCGTGCCACCGTGTTTCCGTGACGACAATAAGGGGAAAAAGGAGTATCTCTACACACATGGGGAAACGTTGAGGCGAGGTAGCGCTTCTTCGCGACGTAGCAGCGAGTTTCCACGTCGTCCCTGCCATCTGGAGCTCGCCGGGAACGGCGAAGGATTAACGAGCAACGGATATCCGGCCGGCATAAGGAACTACATACCCACGTGGTAGTTCCTCTCTCGTTCCTGGCCCGCGACAGTCTCGAGTCGACCGGGACGCTCTGTGATCCTACGATCGATCGAGCTTCGCTTGAAGCGAGTCCTTGGTGGCACGACTGCTGATGGACATCGTGGGCACGGAGGAAAGTACTTGTTGAGTTTCACTGACTGATTTAGAGAGAAATTGGAGTCTTGAGGGTGCGGTGTTGCGCAGGTGTGATTTAATCTGTACTGGGGGAGATGGCACTTGTGAGTTGGAGCTGCTTTTAGCATAGGTTACATAAGTTGTCTCTTTCTGGAGACTTAATTGGACACTTTTGCAAATGGGGGGAATTATTTATTGCATTACTCTGAAATTTATGTAGTAGGGTGAAAGCACTAGTAGTCGGCCACCCTCTAGTAGTCGACCACTTTTATTGTTTAGCTTAAAGAAATAACTACTGAAATAAAGAATTTATTAAATGACAATTTTATATTATATTTTGAATTTCTAACTTTACAATACGACAAAAAGCGCCCTTCATAGGTAAAAAAAAATAAATGCTTTTAAAGTGATTTGTAAACTAATTTTGATTCTACATGCGCCATTGCTGTTTTCTAACCCGAGAAACATAAGTGTGCTTTGAATAGAAACGACAAATGTAATTCAGTTCTATACATTTATTACTGGAAAATTATGCTATTCCACTGAAAAAGCATCAACAATTTTATATGCGCTTCAAAAATTTAAAAAAAATGGGATAATTTATTTATTTATGGGAGGTCGGTAACTGGATCATCATTCCCTGTCAATTTTCAATAGTCGACCACAGCGGTCGACTTCTGAAGCTAACTGCATTCACAATGAAAGTTAATAGTCGACCACGTTTAGGGGAAAGGTGGGATAGTTGATCAGCGGGGATACATGATCACATCAGTTTTTTACTTAATATATTGGCAATTTGTGCCTGCTGTCAGGCTAGCGTGGTAATGTTTACATTATCGCAACACTTCACGTTGCAGTTTTCTTTTGGGAGCATAGAATAATGTTGTTATAAGCTTCGATCTTATTTGCAGGCAAAAAGTAAATATTTCGGTCTGCTTGTTCTTCCTCCTTTTCGAGTAATTGTTGCATTTTCAACGATTTGAAATATACTAAGTAAAAACGGCAATTTCGAGTCAATTAATGGTATTTATTGATTTATCTAAATATTTAAGGTAAGTTTAATTTTTCATCTTTTTCAAATCGAGTGCATTGAGGGATACATGATCAGTGTGTGAGGTGGGATACTTGAACAGCTGAAAATGCTCCAATAAAGAACCATAGAACGGCTAATGAAACAGAAAAATACGGCAAAGAAAGTGAGAAGGAAAATATTTTCTTTATCATCATCTTAATCAGATGATATGTAAGTGAAATGTTTTTTAAGAATGCATTTATGTTGTTTTATGTCATAGAGTTTAATTCTTCGGTTTCATTTTTTCAGTAATTCCTTCAAGTTTGTTATAGTTTACTTTCTTTTTAGGATATTCCCTTTATTTCATGTTATTGACGAAGATAATAAATATTTTTTAGAAAGTTAATGTGTTATTTACTCTGAAAGTTCACTGATCAAGTCTCCCTAACCGTTTGATCAAGTCTCCCCTTCAGTGGGTGATACTTGTGCATAACGTCACTGCCAGAAAATGTTGAAATTCTGTCATTAAAATTAGTTTTCAGCTCTCAAATTTGTCAAAGTATATTGAGAATACTCTACGAATCACAACTTACATAATTAAATAGAAACAAAGTAAAGCATTATTATTATTTCAATAAAAAAGCAAAACTGTGATCAACTATCCCACCTTTCCCCTATATCATTTATTTATAAAATACAAATACCTACTTTAAAAACTTAAAATTTGTTACTGCTTCCTATCTTAAAAACGAAAAATTTAATTCACATTGGAAAAAAAAAATAATTTCTATTTCTTATTAAAATTTTGATAAAGTTTTTAAAAGAACTTATTTTAGTTACGCATTATTGCTGTCATTATTAATTATTTACTGATGTTGCACATTATATTTAAAAATAAAGAGTCTAGCAGGGTAAGCATGGTCAAACGGCCCCCACGCCGATTCCTGGAGTTGCTATTTTTCAAACAATGCTCCTAGCCTGAAACACCATTATGTAAAGTTTTAGTTCGCTACCCCCCCCCCCCCCCCTCCCTCGGTTAAGGTTAATACGGGGGTAAACGCCCTTATCGTTATTTTTTTTTCTCGGTTACTACTTAAGATATTTAAATGAAACAAAAGCGACAAAATAGCTACATATCAGCTGTAATTTTTCCGAATTACGGGTAGAAAAGAATAATTTATTTTTTGGGGGTGGTTTTTGCAAACAACCCTATGTGTGACAATCACCAAAAACTCAAGAATAATACTCTATTATCTAACTATCATGTATAAAATTGTAAGATGATCGCGTTGGTGGAACATACTTAATAACCCCTCAACGACGGCGACCGCGTCCCTCTACTCTCCATACGACGACGTATCGAGGTCGCCATTGAGGGGTTAAATAATTATAAACAATAAAACTTTCAATACACGTATAGACAATAAACATTTATTTGTAGCGAACTAAAACTTTACACAATGGTTTTTCAGGAAAGGAGCATTGTTTAAAAAATAACAACTCCAGGAATCGGCGTGAGGGCCGTTTGACCATGCTTACCCTGCTAGACTCTTTTAGTTTGTAATGCGCATATAACCTATTTTGAATTTCATATTAAAAAAGGTGGTCGACTACTAGCTATCGGACCGATCGACTTTTAGAGCTAAGGGGTCGATTATTAAAGCATTCGGACACTTTATTTTTAACGCTAATTATTTATTTTCCCCGAACTTTCCTACTAACACAAAATATTTAGTGATACATTAAATACATTTGAATTACTTCAATACATTTTATATATTTTATAACATTGATTGTTTATTTTTTTTCAGTACTTTTCATTCGAGTTTAGCTTTAAGTGGTCGACTACTAGTGCTTTCACCCTACGCAGAATTTTCTTAGCAATGTGATTGATAAAATGATTCGTATGCAACTTATTTCGGCCGAGATAGTGAGCTGCACATACTTGGAATAATATTTCCCTAGAACAGTGCCATATTCTATTAATGATGTAACACTGATTTTTCATAAATGAAAAGAAGAAAGAGCTGGTTACACAGATGCAAGCATAATTATCACACTAAATACCATAATTAAATATGTTAAATATCTTTAAGTGTATTTAATATACTTATGTATTCAGATAGTTATATATTGTTAAGTTAGAATTATATTCTGAAACACCTATTTTTAATGTGTTTGCTTTAGCTTGTTAAATTTACCTTACTTTATATGGGGGAGAGGGTTGCAGGTTATTTGAATATTATAAACGGGGGTCGGGAGTCAAAAAAGGTTGGGAAACACTGTCCTAGAATAATAAGAGAGGTATAAGTGATAACATGTTCCAGTATTTTATTTACTATTTAGTTGTATATATGTTACATTTTCTGTCGCTGAAATGGTCGGCGATGAGAACCCTCTAAAATCGAAATTTCTAGGATATAAATAATTATATATGAATAATAGTTCATTTCATAAACATTTTATTCTAAAATGAAGGTTTCTGATTTTTCTGTTACTACAGTCGCATATGGAACTTTTATGAATCTGCTTCAAAGTCACGCCAAAGTTACAGAGGGTTAAATCATTTTAAATTTGGAGTAGGTATCTAGATCTGCAGAGGTAATCCTCAACTATTAACTCCTCCTTTACCGAGGCCGCTCGTAGATTTCTATAGAATCTTTTTAGCCGCCCCATTAATTGCGAAACTACGCCCGAAACTTGCAGCCGCGCGTCCAAATGCATGTCGGGAAACGAAACGGAATACATTTCCCCCGAGCTGGATGCGCCAATAAATTCTCCCCGCTCGTGGACCGACAACGATGGCGCAAAAACACCGCAGAATCGTATGCATAGAGGAGACGCGCTGGATAAAAACCGAGGCGATAGTTCGTAGATATTGGAATCGAATCCTTCCGACTGCGTTTCTTCCCGGGGATCGATTACGAATGGGAAAAACGAGAAGGGAAAAAAAAACGAAGACGACCTCGGCGCCGTAAAACTCATCCACGTGATAGTGATGGGGATAAAAGAACTGGAATTCTACGGAGCTCCGAGATACCGACCTACGAGATGGAGGTTTTCCATGGAAGTTCGAAACTTCTGAAAATTTTTGATAGCCTTCGAATCGTAGGAACTTCCTGCGTATTAGCAGAGATTGGAGTCATTTCGTCATAGTTCGACTGTCGACCGCTTCTTAAGGACTCCACGAAAACTGTATGGTTAATTACGTGGCTTGAGATTCTGAAGGTTCTCGATTCTTAGAATCTCTTGTAACGTTTGGTGAGGAGGGAGCACTCTAGCTTAAGGGGTTAGGCCACCTTGGACGGAGCAAAATTGCAGTCATTTTGGGCATTTTTTTAGGAAGATAATAAAATAAACAGAAAATTTAATATGAAGCCTGTTATTATACAACTCTCGCGGGAAAAAAATCGTATTTTTTTTCTTACAAAATGGCGGCGGTAGAGCCGTGATACGCAAGATCTTGTAGAGCGACGTTTTCCACGGTGTTCAATCTCACGGCTATACCGTTTGACTTAGAACAAAAAACCAAAAAGCTTTATTTTCTGCATGCCTAAAACTATGGAAGTACGTAGGGAAATCCAGAAACATTAATTTGTCTCGAAATGGTGACCATGGAGAGAAAAAGTGCATTTTTTTTTATAGAAGTGTCAATTGCACAGAACATATTCAAGATATCGCAAAACCGCTACGTACTTCCATAGTTTTAGGCATGCAGAAAATAAAGCTTTTTGGTTTTTTGTTCTAAGTCAAACGGTATAGCCGTGAGATTGAACACCGTGGAAAACGTCGCTCCACAAGATCTTGCGTATCACGGCTCTACCGCCGCTATTTTGTAAGAAAAAAAATACGATTTTTTTCCGGCGAGAGTTGTATAATAACAGGCTTCATATTAAATTTTCTGTTTATTTTATTATCTTCCTAAAAAAAATGCCGAAAATGACTGCAATTTTGCTCCGTCCAAGGTGGCCTAACCCCTTAAAACTCTGGGTACACCAAAGTGGAACAGGTATATTTCTTTACCAAAGTGGAAAAGGTATTTTTTCACCAAAGTGGAAAAGGTATTTCTTCACCAAAATGGCAAAAGTATTTTTTCACCTAAGTGGAAAATATATCTAACAGGTCAAAGGTGTGCTTTACAAGCCACTTGAGTGGACTTCAACCTCAACCCTTGCACGGCGGATACGGGGTCTAGTTTGACCCACCCTATGCTTATATCACTTACTTCACTTCACCTATCACTAGGAAAAAATGAAAAATATGTCTTATCACGTGTTTTAATTTTGATTATAATAAGATCAGAAGCTAATATAGAAGTTCACCCTGACAAATTTGAAGGATACCGTGATGTGGGTGAAAATTACCCCTGGACAAGGTATCCGCCCTCCAAGAGTTAAAGCTCTGGGACGTTTAGAAGTGGCTACTTAGATAAATGGAGCTATAATCCACGAGGAACACATTTAAAAGCTTGCACACCCTCAAGCTTTCAAGTTCAGAATTATACTTCTGCGAGGCAGTATATTCATGCTGGTTTCCTGAGCCACACCTCTATCACAAGGGGGTGCGTGCTTCAGATGGCACGCAGCCTTCTCTGGAAAGTCTCTGCCAGGGCGTTTACTTATTCACACGTGACACTCGCCTACATACGGTCGCCACGGGAACGCAATATTCAGCGACTTATGGCAATATCGCGACGCATTTAGGAGAGGCCGCAGGATCACGTGTAACCGCACCGCGACTGATCGCCGTGAAACACGTGCAGGTTACGTGCACACGTCCACGCGTGATTTGTGTGTGCACGAAAATTTCATAACAGCGTCCAGCAGGACGGGGGATGAAACCTGGGGGTGGAAACCGCAGAGAGGGTAGATTTCCATCCCCTTGCAGTGGTAAAATTTCACGCGTTTCCCTTCTTCTTCACGTCCACTTCTTTGTTTTATGAAATATCTTGCGCTATTGCGATAGTGGTGCCTCTAATGGCAGTAGTACTGGAAGAAGATAATTTATTATCTGCAGGAAGTGGCGTGAGGTTGTCGGGATCGATTGCAACGTGTTGGATACTGATCGGTTTATTTCTTCTTTCCCTGATACCGCGAGTTTCCTGCAGGCATTTCTTGTTACTCTGCTTGGAGAGGAAATGTTGGTAAATGGGAAGTTTCTTTGCTTAAGGTACTTGTAAACAGGAAATTAGGAAGTGGAGTGTTGATGCTTCGTACAAAATTCAATGTTCCTTAGTTTCTTTCTTCTCTTATCTTCTTCTACTCTCGCAGGAATCTATTAATTTCTAATGAGAATAGTAGCACAAAATGCAAACTTCTCGATCAGAAAGCCCCTAAAAGAGACGTCTAATACATTTTAGTCTAAGAGCTAGCTACATAGGGTTCAACGTGACTCAATGCAGTCACAATTCTTATTTAAAAATGTTGGATTAGTATTGCCGAATACGAAATCGCCGGTCTGCCGCGTCAGTCCGGGGAACTAACGGCGGGGGTGGACGTCAAACAGGTAAAATTTCTAGGTCAATAACGTCATTTCTGCATTTCTGAAAATTCTGGTATTTATAGTACATGATGGTACAAAGAGCGTGTAACTATTGGCAGACAACTAGACAGGGGAGAAATGGCCGGCAGATCGAAGTAAAGCTGCAAAATATTCGGCAAAGTTAACGTCATTCTTGCAGTTCTGAAATTTCATACACTTATTGTTTACGCATTTAATGAACGATATGCAAAATGGCAGACCTCCAAGTGGGGGATAAAACGTGGCAGACGTCGATGAATAGTGCGGAACACGGCTTTCGCGCTCTAAACACCCGATCGCAGCGGTTAAATATTCTGGGTTAATTTATTGTTTTTGTATTGTGCATTGCATATACTTACTGTTTACCCATTTAATGAACGATATGCGAAATGGCAGACCTCCAAGTGGGGGATAAAACGTGGCAGACGTCGATGAAAAGCACGATAAGTGGCTTTCGCGCTTAAGGGGTAACACCACTCTAGAGGCAGAAAAAAAGTCCTAAATTTGACAATTTATTTTGGGAGTATGACAAACGGAATTGAATTTCTTTTCAGAGGGTTTATTTAACACATATTGAAGTGCGAAAAACAATTTTTTTTATTGTCATTTTCATACAAAATGGCGGCGACAGAGCTCGTCGTCGAAAACAGCTTTTTTGAAAACATCGCCACGGGAGGACGGATTTCTCGGCATGTATGAGTCCGGGAACAAAAAATAAAAAAAAATTATAATCTATATACAATTGACTTTGGAAGTACGTAGGGGTTTTTTTTTAATCAATTTTTGTGGAAGTGGTGCACTTTTTAAGAAATGAATTGATTTTTTGCCCTAAACATGAGCATTAAATTGTTTATAAAAAAAAGAGTTTACATTCAATCAAAAAACGGCTACGTACTTCCAAAGAGAATATTGTTGTGAAGCTACTGTAAAGATTTCAAATCGATCCATGCAATAGTCTCCAAGAAATCCGTCCTCCCAGTTTGAAAGAAGTGGTTTCGACGACGGGCTCTGTCGCCGCCATTTTGTATGAAAATGACAATAAAAAATTGTTTTTCGTACTTCAATATGTGTTAAATAAACCCTCTGAAAATAAATTCAATTCCGTTTGTCATACTCACAAAATAAATTGTCAAATTTAGGTATTTTTTCTGCCTCTAGAGTGGTGTTACCCCTTAAGCGCGAAAGCCGTGTTCCGCACTTTTCATCGACGTCTGCCACGTTTTATCCCCCACTTGGAGGTCTGCCATTTTGCATATCGTTCATTAAATGCGTAAACAATAAGTGTATGAAATTTCAGAACTGCAAGAATGACGTTAACTTTGCCGAATATTTTGCAGCTTTACTTCGATCTGCCGGCCATTTCTCCCCTGTCTAGTTGTCTGCCAATAGTTACACGCTCTTTGTACCATCATGTACTATACATACCAGAATTTTCAGAAATGCAGAAATGACGTTATTGACCGAGAAATTTTACCTGTTTGACGTCCACCCCCGCCGTTACTTCCCCGAACTGACGCGGCAGACCGGCGATTTCGTATTCGGCAATACTAATCCAACATTTTTAAATAAGAATTGTGACTGCATTGAGTCACGTTGAACCCCTATGTAGCCAGCTCTCGGTCTATTTCTCCTTTCCTCAACATTGAATTCTTCGAGCAATTATTCACATCGAATGTCTCCTCCATTAAAACACAGAAACACTTCAAATAATACTTACCCATAATATTCCAAATCAAACACAAGCGTCAGACAGTTAAAATTCATGAACAAATAAACTCATTAAAACCCAGCAAAGTGTTCCTCAAACAACCCCCACGATCACACCCCCGGAAAGAATTTTTACCGCGCAGGTGTAGTACACCTTAAGAAAGCTCCATCCTCGTCAGGCCACGGATTACCACCAACCCCCTTTAAGCTCCTGGAGAATCAACAAGCCCGCGGTTTACAACGATCGGAACGGGAAATGGAGCAGGCCAGACTACCCCCGAAACGTTATTGAATTAAACGTCGAACGGAAGTGGAAGCTCGCGAGGATCCTCGGCCCCTTTGTAACAGCGAAAAATGGTGGCGTGGGTGGGCGGGGGGTGGCGTCTTATTCCGTGCAGTTTCACAAAGTGTGGCTTACCCCTAACGACTTGCTCGTTAAAAGCGAGCGGATTTACCGTGGTCGCCGACGAAATTGCCCGGAGATGGGGCGGGGAACAAGGCTGGGGACGAAAAGAATTCAAAAGGGAGAAGAAAGGTGGGCGGTTGCGAGGAAGGGAAGCACTTTGGGGGAGGTCAAGGTGAATAATCTAATTGTCGGTGGGGACGGGGCCGCGTCTCCGCGATCTCTTCCAGGCACGATTAATCGATCCTCGATTCGACCGCAACTGGTCCGAATCCCTCTCGGGGGGGTTGCGAGCGCGATTAAGTAAACGAGTTCGTCGCTTCTGGCATCCGCAATGGAGGGGATTTAGAGATGCTTGCACCAACGTTGAAACAGTCCGAATGGTTTGGAGTGCGGTATAGAAGGTTTTGAGAAAATGGAGGTAATACGTTTGACGGGGGGAATATTGTAAGGGTGAAATTGGGCGAGGTGTTGTGGATGAGAAAAGGAGAGGAAAAAGTATCTGTAAACGTTGGTCTCCTGATTTTACCTTTAATTAGTCTTCGAAATGAAAAGTTTAAGTTGAATGTAAATTAAACAGTAGAATTAGAGAAAAATCTTCATTTACTATCTCAAATAATATTTTATCTCTTGACACCGTGTAGTATTAAAGTGCAGTCCACGAAAAATATAAACTGCACGCAATAGTGAAGATTATGTTTAATTTTAATTGCGCTACTTAAAACACCATCCAAGTTTGACTGTCACGCACATCATACATTGTAGCGACATTACTCGACCGTGTTTCACAGCAGTTGGAGGAATTGTTAGTGAATGGAGGATTCAATGAGGATTAAACCGCGTTGAAGCGATCGTCCCCGAAGAGCGATCTAATCGATCTTTCGGCTCGTTTACGTTTCAGCCGTTCATGGTGCCCCTGAGAGTGCTGATGTTATTAGGAGGAGGATTGCTAGCAGTGTTTGGAAGCGAGGCGATCGAGCTAGGCGGTGCTGGACCCTTGGCAGTGGTTGCGGCCGCCTTCGTCAGCTGCTACTTCTGGCAGAAACAGGGCTGGGAAGTCGACGACGTGAGTACACTTGCGCATTCGCAACCATAAGTTTAATAAAACCCTCTAACCCCCGGATGCTGCGCCCCGCTCCATTGCACAGACGTTACTGCAAAATTATTTCAATTTCGTTAACAGATGTTTCCACTTGGAAACGCGAAGGTAGTATAGAATAACCCATAAAAAACTTCAAAAAAGTAAAAAAATTACGCCAAGTACACGAAATCAAATAAATCACAAAAAATAGAAGATAATTACAAAACAAAAAAAAGGTGTGAAATCAAAATGAGCTGCAAGTACATAAAGGTGCTTTCTCGCAGCGTACAAAGGTGACACTGTGTAAAGCAATGTAAGATTCGGTGCTTTCCAACTGCGCTTAATAATATTAAGCAGATATATTTTTATAGAAATAAATATTTCAATACCAATAAATATTTTATTCAAAATACTTGGCGCTGCAGAATCAGAAGAAGAAAAATCTTACCGTTTTCGACAGATTCCTGAGACGATATTACGATATCTCTGTTATGCGTGGACCGATTTTATTGAATTTGGTCTTCTTTGAAAGCTGATATGCGGTTTACATAAGAAAAATGCCTTTAAATTTAGAAAATATTCCAGGCGTGATGAGATATTAATGAAATAAGTTTCAGGTTAGGTTGGATTAGCCGGGCGCCGAGTAAATGATAGCGGTAGCGACAGTCGACATATACAGGGTGTCTTTCCTGTACTTGGCGTCGAGACGCTACCGCGTCTCTAGATACCGGGGAGTGGGATTTATTAAATGATACTGAAAGTTCCGAGAATATTTATTATATAGGAGTGTTAAGTGGCACTTAAGTTTAATTAGGGTCAGTGAATAGCGATTCTATCTTGGAGCAATCTTTTCGCGGATAGCTTGCTGACTTACAGCTTATTGAAGAGAATTATAGAATTCAGCAGAGGGCGATTTTTTGTGTAAAAGTAAATTGGAAATGTGCAGTAAATGCTTTCTGTTCGAGGCTTCGTTATCGTGAAAGCCCACTTGGCTGAGAATTGGGTGGCCACAACTGTGGATGAATGAATTGAATCTTTATGTAAGTAAGTCGAAACTGTAAAATGAACCACTCAGAAGTGACACTATCCATTCTATGAAATAGACAGTAGGGAATATTGATAAGCTTAGCATTAATCATATCCTCGAGTAATAGACTTGAGAATCAGTTTTGTCTTGTATGCTATCTCAGTATGCTTTTGACGAATGAATGCTATGAAAATTGATTCTCCCGAAAACAAAGCCTCCAACAACACCCTCCACACAGTAAAAAAGTCTGAAACAGACCTACAATGAATAATAAGTTAATTAAAATGCAATAAAAACTAAAAAATAATTATTTTCTTTTACTACAATTTCGATAGTGTTTTTCACATTAAATAATTCACTTTAAATACAATCGTGGGGCACCATGTGCAACCAGAAGTTGAAGTATCGGTTGGCAAGTGGAACATCATAAATTTTATGTCACATTACAATCTGCATCCTGTAATTAAAACATTTTGTTTCATTAATGCGAATGAAAACGTTCTCACAATAAATTCATTTCCACGTTTACTTCTGTATTAAAGTGATTCGTATCCTGTTATGAAATATATCATGGCCCACGATTTTATTCAAAGTGAATTGTTTAATGTGAAAAACACCATCGAATTCGAAATTGTAGTAAAAGAAAATAATTATTTTTTAGTTTTTAGTGCATTTTAATTTAGTTTTTGGTGCATTTTTAATAAAATCGTTTAACATAAAAATGTTTTTTATATATTCTTTATTTTCAAGATTTTAGTGTTTGTGGATTTACATTTCACAGCACAGACTTCTTTACAAATATCTTTTACTGCTGTATACAGTTTAACAGTTTGCTTAAATGCTGTAGTGCTAAAGTCACTAAAAAAAGATTCTTTTCTTGTACTACAATTTGGTGATATACTGCGAACACCTGTAAAGTTTTAGTTTTACTATTCGTACATACATGACGGATCATTTCTCGATAAATTGTGTATTGTCGGTAATCGCGATGCGACTAGCGTCCCGAACTCAACGGCTTTTTGTCGTTTTTGCAAAGAACGCGAGTGGCTGATTTCAAGTCGTTTGGATTCGTGGCTATGGGTTATATTTATTGATGACTGGGTAATGTTTTAACCCCCTCGGGGTTAATTTTTTTTAAAATATTGTACTCCCTAGTAGCATTTATAGCTGGCATTTTGATGGCCAACTAATTCCCAACTTGGGGATACTGTGGACCAACCAGAAATGCTACTAGGGTTGTCATCCAAACTACGCACGCCTGCATAAGTTTCAAGACAATTGGATAATTGGAAGTTAGTCAAATTTGAGTTGCCAGATTTGAACCATACAAACAAACAGAGGATCGAAACTGAATAAAATTGTTTAAAAACATTACCCAAGAATCTTCAATGCATTTCACGACACCGGGACGGATCGTTAAGGTCTAAACACACATGTCAGTTCCGTGTCAGTGTGCCATTGGTAAGAATAAAGGTCTGCGCACACATATCCGTTCCGTCTCAGTTCCGTGTCAGTGTGCCAGTGGTAAGAAGAAGAGGGGCGTAGAGGGTCTCTTCTTCTTACCACTGGAACACTGACACGGAACTGACACGGAACGGATATGTGTGCGCAGACCTTTAAGGTCTAAACACACATATCCGTTCCGTGTCAGTTCCGTTCCGTGTCAGTTCCGTTCCGTGTCAGTTCCGTTCCGTGTCAGTTCCGTTCCGTGTCAGTCCCGTTCCGTGTCAGTTCCGTTCCGTGTCAGTTCCGTTCCGGCGCAGTTCCGGCGTGCCAGTGGTAAGAAGAAGAGACCCTCTACGCCCCTCTTCTTCTTACCAGACCTTTAAGGTCCGCGCACACATATCCGTTCCGTGTCAGTTCCGTGTCAGTTCCGTGTCAGTTCCGTGTCAGTGTGCCATTGGTAAGAAGAAGAGGGGCGTAGAGGGTCTCTTCTTCTTACCACTGGCACGCCGGAACTGCGCCGGAACGGAACTGACACGGAACGGATATGTGTGCGTAGACCTTAATGGTCTAAACACACTTGTCAGTTCCGTGTCACTTCCGTGTCAGTGTGCCAGTGGTAAGAAGAAGAGGTCCTCTGCGCTCCTCTTATTCTTACGAATAGCACACTGACACGGAACTAACACAGAACTGACAAGTGTGTGCAGACCTTTAATCACAGTCCGTCCCAAATGAGAATTACCATCCCGAAGACCAAAACCGAAGTACCTATAATACAATATCAGGATCGCGAGAGCGGGGTGGAAATCGTGCAAAGTCGCCGTCCCCGAGCCTATCGCGTACACCTCGATGTGCTCGCGTGAAATATTCAAGCCCACGTTCGTTCTCGAATTCCATGGGCTCCAGGCACGTAGCTATCGGTATGTTGCGTTTGCAGTCCAGCACGTAGCTACCGTTGCTCCTCGTGACGCGATTCTGCCCGGCAGTTGTCGATACCGCTAGCATATTATGAAACCGCGTGCCTCGCGTCCCCGCAATTCGCCCGGTAATTAGCCCGGCCCGTTGAGTCGCGATGCGCGTCGGGGCACGCAGGGAAAAGTCGGTGATTCCTTGCGTAATTAATCAGTTTGACGCGGCGAACGGATTACGCGGGGGTATCAGGCTCCGCCGTAGCTTTGATCGCCCAGTGCTGACCGAACGTGGCCATGTTTCGTTGAGCCTGATATAATGGACGATTATCGGGAGGCTGTTTCTTTGTTGCGCGCGAGGCTTTGCGGGATCAGTGTCCTGATGTCTGTGATGCCTCGTTTAATTGAGCGAATGTCGATTGCGAATCGACGGGAATATAATGACTTATCGTTGCTGGGAGACTGTTGATTAGTGGGGCTTGGCGTAGGGTAGAACCCCCAATTACTGACACCTACCCAATTACTGTCACCTTAAGCTATTTTACTGAAAATAACGAATAAATAAACGTTGTAAAGTCATACACAAAAATAATTATGTAATTCAACCTATAATCTATACGCTAGAAAATGCACCACTTAATATTTTTTTTTCATTCATTTCTATAAGACGATACAAAATTTTAATTTGATGACAACAGTGGAAATGGCGACTTTCTTACTAGTGAAAGAGAAAACAGGGCACTAAAGAAAGGGTTATAATTACTATATTTAAATTATTTACATAATAAACAATAATTTTTTAGTACAATATAAGTATCATAGAAAGTCACAACGATCGTAATATAACGATTAATTAAGCCTTTTTAATTAATATATGGGTGATAGTGATTGGTACAAGCGTTTCAAGCATTTTGGTATTACTGTCATAGCAGTAGTTGCTCATGTACATGAGACGACATAACCGTAAAATGAGTAATAAACAGTATTAGGTTAGCTGGCAGTAATTGGGGTGTCAGTAATTCAGTCACACACGTTTTACAGGTGGCAGTAATAGATCTAGAAATATGTTTTTTAGATTAATGAATTTATATATAAAAATAGAAATTCTAAGACCCACAAAATGTTGTTCATGAAGTAAACATATTAAACCATAATAAAAAAAATAAAAAACATATACTTTTAGTCAATAAATACAGATACTATGCAATAATATTAGAGTGAGTCCTTAATGTGTCAGTAATTGGGGCTTCTACCCTAGGGTAAAGGACCCAATTACTGACACCTAACCAATTACTGTCACCTTAAGCTATTTTACTTAAAATGACGAATAAATAAACGTTGTAAAGTCATACACAAAAAGAATTAGGTAATTCAGCCTATAATCTATACTATACATTATATACTATAGTTTATTTATTAGTTATTTTAAGTAAAATAGCTTAAGGTGACAGTAATTGGTTAGGTGTCAGTAATTGGGTCCTTTACCCTAGTGGGTATTTGTCGTTGAATTCTTCTTGGTTTTGGGAAATCATGTTCAGATTTTGTTTGTAAATTGTGCTGCTCGGCTGAAGGCTTTAAGGGTTTGAGGTTTGCGATGAAGAGGTATTGACGCTGAATAGGGTAGATGTGGACTTTATTTGAAATGAATCTTAGAAATGGTCAAATCAGAAAATTCTTTCACTGTTTTTCTTTTGGAATGCTAGTGGGAGAGTTGCCCCAAATAATTCTTTATATCACGAATTCTTCTGGTTGTAAATAAAGATTTCTCCAACCAAACTGTATCCACTAATCGTTCAGTAAAACTGTGATTAAACAAACATCCATCTTCATACTAACCTTATCCCAATTCAGATCACATAAAGACCTCTATTTTTCTCTCCACTTTTTCGAACACAGTATCTCCCCAAATCCCTCGACCGCTTTCTTAATTCACCCTGTACGAAACGGTCGAATTTCTTTCACGAAGACTTCTTCCTCTTATTTATTGCCGCGCGAGACGTTCTGCAGCGTGACAACCCCCCCCCCCCCCAGCGCACTTTCTTCGAGAGTTTTATTTTCAATAAACTGGCGCGTGGCTAGGCAGAGGGAAAAGCCCCGCTGTCACTTATCGTTGACCCCCATAACTCGAACGAAAAGTCCGTCGCCGCTCGCCAGCCACCCCCGTAACACCGGGCGTGTTAATATTTCCCGCAGTTTACTCATAAATCCTTCGACTCCGAGGCTCAGCACGTATTCTGCGTCGCCTCAGCAGCCAGTATCGGAATACGATTCTGGTTTCATACACCAGTTACGTCTCCGTTCTGTCAGCATTGATCTTTCGGCCTGCAGAGTCGAGCTTCGCGCTTGGATGCGCGGCGAACTTAAGGGGACATTCTACTCTCTCGGCCGAAAAATCGGCCACTTTTCGGTGATGGTTTTTATAATGAAGTAAACACTTAATGTTTTCGAATTTCTGGGGGTATATTTTACCACTCTTGAAATACAAGAAAAAATCATTGTTCTTTGTTTATTTCATTTGTTTACACAAATATTTCGCAGTTAAGTTGGCGGCATCAGAATTGCTGGCGGTTGAAATTTCGGACGACTGGATCATCGGAAATAAAAGAACCAAACATATTTTTAATTCGCAAGAGTATGGTTATCGCGCTTACCACGAAAGAACAACTTTGGACCAAAATTATTAAAATGGCGGTCGATCGAAGTTGAAAGTACCGAAAAGGGCATTTCTTTTCTGTTCAATAGATATAAAATGTGAGAAAATATTAAAAAATCTTAAGATATTTGTGCTAAGCGGGAAAGCCACTAATGTGTAGAATAACATATTAAAATTTTGGATTAATTGGTCATGGAGTTTTTTTTTATCACATGAAAATGTTGTTTCGAGAAAAACGCGATTAAAGTTTTGAGAACCAGGCCGCTGACGCTACAAATACCGATAACATTGAAAATACATCGAATTTCGCTCCAAAAATTTAGGAGGATATTGTAGAAGGTGCATTCTTCCGAATTCAGCAAAAAAAAAATCGAATTTTTTGAGGCCGAGAGAGTAGAATGTCCCCTTAATGACTACCCCCTGCAGGCTGCGCGAAATGACAAATGGCCACTCGGCGTCACATGTGTTTGGCGTAAAGAAGGAAACAATGCACTGTATGATGAATTTAATTACTTTGACTACATTTACCTACGTCAAATTTGCCAACCCCTCTCCACCTGTGAAATCATACTTCCGCCCCCGTATCTCCATCAACAGGTGCGAACTGCACGGGTCATTTTGCGTGTAGACAGTTCGTGCATTGCTACCCTGTTTAGTCACGCAGGCTGAATTTTAGGGCGAGAATAGACTTTTATTATTTCCGCGGTGTTTCACAGAGGGAGTTGTATTTACACGTAGGTCACAGTGCGGTTAGTTGTTCTTCCCGTAGGGATACCAATCGCGGAAATCAACTTGAGATAGGTCAGTATTTTTGTTGCCCACTTAACATACCCCAAGATCCCACGTTTGGAATCACTTGTATCGAAAAATGTACCATCGCCAACTAAAAGGACCATTGTTTCTGTAAAACCACCCTCGTACCGCCAAACACGATGATTCCGAGCTGAAGGGATAAAAATATTTTTAATGCAAATTCGATAAAATTCCCTAGGTGATTATAAAAATTTATTTAAAGAATACAGTCGAGTTTTCTTTTCTTTTTACAAAGCTCTTAAATTACTTCAGTCGGGGTTACATTAATCTGATTTTGCCTTTTTCTTTGGGGGGTGCCAGGCCCTCCTCCCTTCTGGGCGCACCAATGATCTCCCGATCGTTTATTAATACCATCGCTTGACGGGTCGCCTTTAACGACTCGGGGCTGGCGAGCGCGACAGCCGCGGGATTATCCAGCGCAGCGGTATCAATGATCACGTGGCTCGTGATAAGTGAATCGCGCGGAATTAATTGAAACGAATGAGCGTGCGGCGAGGTACGCTGCCTAATCTGGATCGCAAGCAAGCCGGCTTGGTAAACAGGGGTTGCAAGCGAGCGTCATCGAGGAATATTCCCGTATCTCGACACCGCGTGACGGGGAATCGTCAGCGACGAGTGAGCGTGTCCCAGGGGTTGCGGTTTACATGAAAACTGCAGTCACGTCGGCCCTGCGAGCCGCTTTCGGTGGGAATTTCGATGGGTTTCTATTTCCACTCGTGCGCCGTAAAACTTGCGGGCCTGCGGATAAAACGGAAGCGAATCGCGGCGATAAAGGCGACAGGAACCAGCGGCGGTGCTCTGCGTCGAGGTTTTGTAAACAGAAGCTGCGCGTGCGGTGATCAGTGGTCGCTTGTGTAAAACATAAGGCTCGGTAGTCGGATTTCCGGGGTGGCGAAGGATGTAACTGGGGTGCATCGAATTATTTTGGCCTTTTTCAATTAATTTTCGTATGTGAGGGTTGTAAGAGCTCGTTAAAGATTGAAAATTCTCTTCTTGCGCAGAAACTTGTCGAAGGGGAACTTTTGTTTAAATAATTAGAGGAATGAAGATGGAACATGAAGGGGTAGATTTGGGGAACTTTGACAGTTACTTAACCCTATAGGGACGGGGATGTTTTAAACTTAACGTAGAATTTTTTTGAGCGTTAAAATAGTCTATTTTATACTTCGGATTTGGAAGCTACTCGTTAATTTTTTTTTTTAATTTGTTTATAACAAAAAAAAGTTTAATTTCGGGTTCTGATGGTACAACAGTTTCTTCTCTGCCTACTAAAGGTCACTATACCTATCAAATCTCGATCTTATTGATGGAACGTAAATAAAAATGTGTTAATCTGAATGGGACTCTGGAGTCCCACTCGTCCCTAGAGGGTTAACATGTAATAAGGGGTTAGGCCACCTTGGACGGAGCAAAATTGCAGTCATTTTCGGCATTTTTTTTAGGAAGATAATAAAATAAACAGAAAATTTAATATGAAGCCTGTTATTATACAACTCTCGCCGGACAAAAATCGTATTTTTTTTCTTACAAAATGGCGGCGGTAGAGCCGTGATACGCAAGATTTTGTGGAGCGACGTTTTCCACGGTGTTCAATCTCACGGCTATACCGTTTGACTTAGAACAAAAAACCAAAAAGCTTTATTTTCTGCATGCCTAAAACTATGGAAGTTCGTAGCGGTTTTGCGATATCTTGAATATGTTCTGTGCAATTGACACTTTTATAAAAAAAAAATGCACTTTTTCTCTCCATGGTCACCATTTCGAGACAAATTAATGTTTCTGGATTTCCCTACGTACTTCCATAGTTTTAGTCATGCAGAAAATAAATCTTTTTGGTTTTTTGTTTTAAGTCAAACGGTATAGCCGTGAGATTGAACACCGTGGAAAACGTCGCTCCACAAGATCTTGCGTATCACGGCTCTACCGCCGCCATTTTGTAAGAAAAAAAATACGATTTTTTTCCGGCGAGAGTTGTATAATGACAGGCTTCATATTAAATTTCCTGTTTATTTTATTATCTTCCTAAAAAAAATGCCGAAAATGACTGCAATTTTGCTCCGTCCAAGGTGGCCTAACCCCTTAAAGAAGGAGAAAGACAAAATTTGTATACATTTGCACACTCGTAGTACAATCACAAACGATGCGATGTAATAATAGGATGCCCAAAACAAATTTAAAAATGTCAATTTTTAATAGCAAATGTTCCAAAAACATGCCAATGTTCTCCAATGTTTGCGGTACTATTATAGCTAAAATAGCTATTTTGTTACAGTTCCTAAACAAAGTAGTACCTATTCCAAACATATTCACACATTTCCCACCTTCTATTTCTTTTCAATCCACTGATAACCGAGCGGAAGTTATTAGGTGCCATCCGAATAGGCCCTAAGCAAACAACACCGCCGCGAATTCCATCACGGTCGCGGAATTAACTAGCGGCAGGCGGGCCGTGGCGCTGGAAGCTCGGCAAGCTATCAAAACTCGGATGGCACTGAACGTGAATGTTTAATAAGCGTATAGAATACGCGACTCCCTTGCCTGGCGAGGATTCGCCCACGGATTTTCCAGTCGATGCCGCGGTCGAAGTTGAACGGGCGGCTGCCGAAATTGCGCCGAGGAGAGTCCCGAAATTCCGCGGCCGCGCGGCTCGCGATACGGGGGTTGATTAAAAATAAGCTCGCTCCCACAGGAAGTGGCAGGAATTTTCGGCAGTTTTCTCGCCGCATCCGTTTCGGCGTTTTCCCGCGTTAATTGCAGCTTGTCAACGCGGAATCCCAGTGGAGCACCGCGACTTGTCGTATTTAATTAGAGTCTACTGCACAGATCAAAGAACGCTCGCTTCTCGACGCTTTTACCCTCCCCCGTTGCGTGGCGAGTGTACAGAGTACTCGTAAATTACAGGTGCAAACTTTGCGGGCCGGCAGATTCCTGCGAGGGCAGCTGAAAAATGTTGGCGGGCATACAGTGGCTCGCAAGTTTGCCTACGGAGCTCTATTTCATTCACGCGTCCAGATTTACTCCTTGTGCTGTCATTTGAGAGGCTAAACGGCAGTTGGTTGTAGAAACTTAAGGGGGATCGCGCCTTGTCGGGCCGAAAAATAGGTAATTCTTTGTGAATTTTTTGTATAAAAACGGTTCGACAAATTAATTTCAGGTTTGGCATCCTGTTTTATTGTATCTTGAGCTATTGTTCTGAATTTTTGTGCGACAGTGAAAAAAGAACATGGCAGATACAGAGTGCTGAGTGAGGGCGTTGAAAAAAAATCGGGTGATCCTGGCGTTGACGGAAAGTGCTGTAAAGGCAGAGTTAAACATGTGCAACAGCGCGCATCGCGCGCCGAACCATAAAAATCGACCCTTATTAAGGGGTTAGGCCACCTTGGACGGAGCAAAATTGCAGTCATTTTCGGCATTTTTTTTTAGGAAGATAATAAAATAAACAGAAAATTTAATATGAAGCTTGTTATTATACAACTCTCGCCGGAAAAAATCGTATTTTTTTTCTTACAAAATGGCGGCGGTAGAGCCGTGATACGCAAGATCTTGTGGAGCGACGTTTTCCACGGTGTTCAATCTCACAGCTATACCGTTTGACTTAGAACAAAAAACCAAAAAGATTTATTTTCTGCATGCCTAAAACTATGGAAGTACGTAGCGGTTTTCCAGTAGGTATCTTGAATATGTTCTGTGGAATTGACACTTTTATAAAAAAAAATGCACTTTTTCTCTCCATGGTCACCATTTCGAGACAAATTAATGTTTCTGGATTTCCCTACGTACTTCCGTACTAATAAAATCTTTTTGGTTTCTTGTTCTAAGTCAAACGGTATAGCCGTGAGATTGAACACCGTGGAAAACGTCGCTCCACAAGATCTTGCGTATCACGGCTCTACCGCCGCCATTTTGTAAGAAAGAAAATACGATTTTTTTCCGGCGAGAGTTGTATAATAACAGGCTTCATATTAAATTTTCTGTTTATTTTATTATCTTCCTAAAAAAAATGCCGAAAATGACTGCAATTTTGCTCCGTCCAAGGTGGCCTAACCCCTTAACCCCTCGGCTACCACCTCAGTATCTGGTACGGACCCTAAGTTTTCCACTGGTCGCCCACCTCCGTATCTCGTACGGACCCTCCGTTTTCCACTGGTGGCCCGCCTCCGTATCTCGTACGGACCCTAACGTTTTCCACTGGTGGCCCGCCTCAGTATCTGGTACGGACCCTTTTTGTAAAGGTCTAAACACACATATCCGTTCCATCTCAGTTCCGCGTCAGTGTGCCATTGGTAAGAAGAAGAGGGGCGTAGAGGGTCTCTTCTTCTTACAAATGGCACACTGATAAGGAACTGAGACGGAACGGATATGTGTGTTTAGACCTTTAAGGTCTACGCACACATATCCGTTCCGTGTCAGTCCCGTTCCGGCGCAGTTCCGGCGTGCCAGTGGTAAGAAGAAGAAACCCTCTACGCCCCTCTTCTTCTTACCACTGGCACGCCGGAACTGCGCCGGAACGGGACTGACACGGAACGGATATGTGTGCGTAGACCTTAATGCGGCTCCCGCGTCAGTGGCAGATACTCTAGAGGCTGTCTGTACCGCGATGTTTCAGTGTCGAGGCCTCAGGTAGCAAAGTGTCGTTTTCGTTCCGAGGGCCCGGGCCTCACAGTCAGTTTGTCATTTCAGGGGTCGGTAGCTGAGGGGTTAATGGTGTTCGCAGCGCGCATTGCACATGTTTAACCGCGCCTTAAGGGTTATCCGAAACACAAAAAGGAAAAGAGATTCTTAATCTATATGAATGTGGCTATCTGTGGTAGTAGATTTATTGCCGTATCTGTTACCGTTCCTTTTTTATTTAAAGAAGTTTTCCCTTTTTCGGGGCAAAACCTTTTTCAGTCTCAAATCAGGGCGCTTCATCTTCTTCAAATGGCTGCCATTTTTAACATTTTTTTCTTTTACTTAATGCATCCACTACCACAGATAGCCGCATTCATATAAATTAAGAATCTCTTTTCCTTCTTGTGTTTCGGATAACCCTTGCAGCATGTTGAGCGTTGGTTTCACCAAAGCACCAAGGACGCACAAGGATGCCTTGTCCTTTTCGACAGCACATCTGCTAAACATTCGGTTTGTCAGTCCGCGCCTCGTATACCTACTTGATACGAGGGATGTAAACACGTAGCGTCACGGTACTTGTAAAAATTCAGGCGATCTACCTGCGTCACGGCCAAAGGGTCTCCAGACAGCCGCGATAATAAACAGATGGCCGCGCGACCAACGGCTCACGGGGCTGATTTATTTGTTAAGGTTTCCCTTTCCTGTGCACTTTTCCTCGAACCATTTCCACATCACGATTCACCAATAGTTTAGTTTCGACCACTTCTTCTTGTTCTAAGACACACCCTCTGAGGGAGGATCTATAGTCTTCCTGCGTGAAGCCAGGCTCCTCCGCGTCAGAAGCCAACAAAACTCCAAGCGTGTTCAATTGACACCACTTTTCTGTACAATACAGGGCTGTCTCAAATGTAATAAACCATACCTTTTACTTGTTAATCGGGTGTCTCAGTTTATTAAAGGACACACCTTTCATTCAGGTTTTTAACCCAGTGAGCTCTTGTGACCGTAAGACGTCGCAAGAGTAAGTGACATTGCGTTGAGGAGATTTACGACCTCCAGCAAAATCGACGCAGTGCTCGCTACACAGCACTTTTCGTCAACGCCAGGACCACCCGATTGTTTTCCAACGCTCTCTCTCTGTATCTGCCATATTTTTTTTCACTGTCACACAAAAATTCGGAACAAAGTGACGCGGTAAAAGCATAGGTACAAGCAATTTTCGCAATTAATTATTCTTTTATATTTACATGAAGCAACCCGCGAGTGACTGTACCTGCTAGTTTATAGTTGGATGGGTGGTGAAAGAGTTGTAGAATAGCGGAAGCATGGGAAAATTGTATAATCCTTGTAGAAATTAAAAAAAAATTTATCGGAAAATGTTCTACGTGGCAGTGGTAATACTACAGTATAGAATTTGATTTTTGGCACTTACAGTTGTGACAAGGGAATTTCACACGCTGTGTGTAGAGAGAAAGAAAGAGAGAGATAGAGACGTGCGTGACATAATCGTAAAATAAAGTTTAGGAAATGTTCATAGAGTACCTACTAACAATAAGAGTTTAAATTAACACAATACAATGTTTTCTACAGGGACTCCTCAATTGTGTTGCAACGACGGTACACCTTAAAAAATAAATTAGCGAAATGGTACCCGTAGGTGGACAGAAAGGTATATGTATACCACAAACGTCGCTCATTGCCAGTCAGTTACAAGAGCAACCATCTCCAGCTACCTACCCGTTGCGCGTTCGCCGCCAAACCGCCACCCCAGAAGCAGGGTATTAAAAATCTTAACTCCGAAGGCAAATTTTCCCCCAGTAAAGGAAACGAACACGCGAAGCTTCGCAAATATCCGCGCAAAAAATGGCTCCCCCGCGGCTGCCTGGTTGTCGGAGCCGGGGGTGCCTCCTCTCCAAACAAGCCACAGCGTTAAACGCTCGACTCCGCACGAACAAGCCCCAAAGAAATCCGCAGGAAAAACAGAGCGTCGACGTCGCGCGAAATCCGTGGAGAGCACCCGTCGCGGATAAATCATCTATTTGCGTAGCAAAAATAAGCCCCGCTAGTCGGGCAAGCTTTGCCGAATCGCCGGCGACGGGGAATGGCGGAAGGAAGGACGCTGGTCGTTGCAGTTACCGTTCCCGTTACCAGTTACGGCCCCTTTGCTTCCCTTAGCACAAACTCGCCGAGGAACTGGCGGCTAGCGAGTTTACCTCCATTTACGCGGCCGCTAAAAGCAAGTGGGAGAGGGCCATCGGTCGGCGCATCCATCGTCGACGCGGGGAACGCGCATAGACGGGGCTGCATTCAAATGCCGGCCCCTTTATACGGCGAAGACCCGCTTTTCGAGTTCGACGAATTCCCCGAGCATCGCTCCCCATTCGAGCCGCGTCACCCTGGATATGTTAATCTCGCGGATGTTGGCGCGTGAAATTTTGAGGCGGGATCCACTGAGCTTAGTGCTGCTAAGTGTACGCTTGTTCGAGTTAAGGGGTCTTTTCACTGCAACCCCCTAAAAAATTACCGTTGTTTGGAACCTTCTTGTCACAAAACTGTTGTTTATTAAATTGCAGTTTTTTTCTATTTATTAATATGTATAGGTACGTGTTTTGGGAATAGTTTTTTTTTTCATGTTTTGTAGAAAGACCCCTTAATTCTTTGGTCTGGATGCAACCTGTCGCAATCATCTGATTGTAAAAAGAAGAAAAGCTTCTTAAAGTTAGATAGTTTACGCTGGAACTAAACCTACATTTTTAATTTTAGTTTTTATTTATAATAATTTTTTCGTCGATATAAAGAAAATGTATCTAAGTAAAAAAGTTACTTTTTCTTTCAACCCTATAAATAATTCGATTTTTCATTTTTTTTCATTAACTTAGGGCCATAATTAGTGTATTCTGGTTACATAGAAACGAATTGGGTAAACATTTCGGTGAAGCTTTAAATGAGCGCAAAGAAGATTTTGAAGAAATATGTGAGGTTTAGAATTTTGGGTGCGATAGTTTTCGGCGAGTGGTTCCCATGTCCCTTTTACCGTTAGTAAATTTTGATTGGCCGAAATCACGGGGGAGCGAGATTTTTGGTCACATCTAGGTGGAAGTGGTTCCCATCCTAAATGTTGGTAGAGCAAATAGGTATACTGGTTCTACGTTGATATTTGAAATTTTAATTCCGGCAAATTTCAGCGAGCGACCTTCCATTTCACCGGGACCTGCGAAATGCACTCGGCTAGAATTTTGAAGCAGCTGAATTTTTAGATTACTCGACTGTAACCAATTAATGTCGCAAATATTCGTACGAGCCGTACATCAACTATCGCTCCTGTACAACGATGTTTGAATTCGCTAAGTAGACTATCCCACAGCTTCAGCAGTCTTTAAAATTTAAATCCTCCGATCTGATCGTCGTAATAAAATACCGCAATATTATCGCGCCGGGATTAATGCGAATAACTTATAATTTCGACTAATTCATATTTCAAATGACAATACGATCCATTGTAATCCTTACCTATGTTTCTTCATTCATCTCCGCTGTGCTCCAGAAAAATAGGCAAGGAGGAATTAATAATGCAGGCAGTAATTAATTATTATTCGCATTTCAACAAATTTAAAATTCTAATTCCAATGGATTCTCCACTGCCGATCCTACTACATTTATTTTCTCCGGCTCCATCCAATTTATCGTATTGTTCGATATTCAGTGAAAAGCAATTAGCACTTCGAATATTAAGAGAGTACACTTGTTCGACACGATCCGGCACACTTGTGTGAGAATACCTGGCATTTTCGCTCAACATCACCTTCGCGGGACTAAGGGGCCTTAGGCGCCGTTTACGTAAGAGTAATTTCGGCGATTTCTTACTCGCTCCCTCCGCAAATATACGGGTTCGTAAGATTTTATTTTCCAACCCCCTCACCCTTTCTTACGTAATATTTTCCACATTGCATTTTTCAATTAATAAAATTCTTTTAAAGGTTTATATAATTGATTTAATTCAGTTTTTCGTATGCGATAGAACATCGCTTTTTAGACTACTCATTTTGAAATTTGGGTTAAAAAATATTACATAAGACGCTACCTGTCTCCCTCTCCCCTCACCCTTGTAAAAGATTCGCGACACCCGCCCCCCCCCCCAAAAAAAAAGCCTCACGTAATTTAAGAACGATCCCTTAACTCGTGACCTTTTTAAACGCTTAACGCACCCTCTCGAAAGTTTAAAATCCTCAAATCTTTCGATCGCCCCATCGCCCATCCCCCATCAACTTTACAACAACACAGCATGACTTCAGCTACACAATATCCCAAATTTTCTTACGCTACAGGAAAAGATGCTATTCAAAATTAAATCCCCTAAACCCCCATGCTCCCAAAATCAATCCCACCCCCCCGAACGAAACAAACAGTATCACACACAAATTCTCCATGTACAATCTGCAACAGTAGAAGAGAGAACGAAATCACACTACCAATCGGGTTATCGTGGACACGCGTCGCGTCGTCGAGCAGGTAATTACCGAGGGGTGGGCGCCGGAGGGAGGGAAGCCCCTTTTCTCCCCGAAGATCGGTAAATAAGCGACTTTACACGATAATGCAGCTGCGCATAAGGGTGGAAAGGGCGACGAGGACAGCGCGGCTGCAGCTGCGGGGGAGGGGGGGGGGGGAGAGAGAGAGCGACGCGATCGACGGAGAATGGGAGCGGTTCCGTAATTAAGTACTGGAGGTTATATAATGAAGTTCGCCTTCCTCGAACGACGATCGATTTCATTAATTATGCGAAATACCGGGGGTTGCTCTGGTTACAGGTCGCACTGAAAGCCCCTCTCGCGGAAGTGCTCCTGGTAAGAAGACGGAGGAGGGAGGGAGGGAGGGAGGGTGGGCGGAAGGAAAAAAAGAAAAGGAGAGCGGAGGGGGGAGGCGAATGGAACGGGCGATGTGGGGTGGAAAGAAGCTCGGCGATTCGGCGGGAATGAAAAGAACTGGCAACCCCCTAATTAACTTATTCGATCGGGCCCGCGTTAATTAATGCATGCCGGCCGTACAAGCGATGCAATTCAATTACGCGAAATCAACCGACGCTCGCGATTGTGTCCCTAGCTTCTTGAGGACACCCGATTTCGCGCGGAGAAAGAATTGTATTTCGATTTTGGGGGTGCTGATTCCGGCGTGGTGACCATTTCGAGTGATTGAGAGGCGACGATGGTGGTTACTGTTGGGGCAGAGGGAGATTTCGCAAGCCAAAGGAGTTGCCATTTCTGTTCGCATTTAGAAATTCATTGTTCTTGTTCCGGGGCAATTTTTGAAAGGGTGATCAGATTGTTAGGAACAGTGGCTTGTGGGTGGATAATTTGTGAGGTAGTTGTGAGGAACAGGCTGATGAATTGAGAGGATTGTTTTGTTAGGGTAGCTATTAGTGATAGGGTGGAAGTACCTAGTCGAAGAAACTTGGAAATCATGTTAGTTTCAATGGGGCCAAGCGGACGTTTATGTTGAAAAAAATTTATTCAGGTAGGGCTATCCTTCTTGATTAAAATGGAGGAGGGACAAAATTTGTGTTAATCGGTAGCTTTGGAAATAAAAAGTTGCTTACTAGCGCCTGTTTTTGCGAACTTAGAAGCAAATTGCACACTTTAGTAGTATATATTTTTTAAACAAATCCGAAACCAGTGAAATGATGACTTAAACCCCTCCGAATTTCATGTGGACTACATCATATTTCAATTTCATCGAAATCGCTGACATGCAGCGCATACATGGTCGAAGGTCGATTTGGCGGAGGATGGTCCAGATATAATTTTTAGAGATTCAAATAACAAATTCAAAAAAAAGAGAAAATTTAATAATAGTTAGTTATACAATTTGCAAGTCAACAGTAGCACAAAAGGTGTATAAAAATAAATTGAAATCCTAGATAACAATAATTGTTTTGCACATCGAGTTTCTTTCTACAAACAGTTGTTAGTATTTAACAAACTGTTTTACGTTATCATAATCCAATTTTTGTATTATCTTCAACGGTATTCCTATAGCGTAACTTTACACGTGCAATCGATAATGCTTAATTAAGATTTAAATCGTCCAACTAGCGGCACAATATGAACACATGGCCTAAAGCAGTAATTACAGTACAGTAATTATGATGTATCAATGGGAATATTTACGAGCACGTTATTGTTCAGCTGTATGAGATTTTGCAACAATGGATTCTAATTAGCAGGTACTTACTGCGAGCGTTACTATCTCAACAATATCAAATGCGCCCAACACAAAGTACAATAACAATTTTTCTTGTCATTAACATCAAATTTAGAATTTACCATCAAATTCTGGTGAACTGCTCAAATATCTCTATCTAATCCAATCACTTGCTTCCACATTACACATCTACGTACTATACCACTTTAATTAACTAATAAAGGTAACCACAGCAACAGTGGCGCACCCCAAAGGAAAAGGAAAAAGGAGATTAGCGTAACCACAACTGAAATAATTCAAGAGCTTTGTAAAAAGAAAAGAAAACAGGATTCTTATTCTTTAAATAAATTTTTATAATCACCTAATGAATTCTATTGAATTTGCGTTGAAAATATTTTTATCCGTTCAACGTGGCTCCCCCCCAAAATTAAATCCTGCGTGCACCACTGCACAGTAAAGTTAATCAATCAGTAAACAATCCCGTGACGAAATACTTTAACAAGCTTCTGTACATATATCGATACTCGAAAACGCTTCACCACCTCGCGAGAATTAAATAATTATCAGAGAATAATCGCGCCAGAGAAAGCGACCGATTAAAACCGTTTCGTCGATATGAATGTCACGATGATAAAACACACTCGCCATAAATGTCAACCATTGCCTATCCTCATTATGGATATTTAATACAGGGGAATTATTTACACGCTTTAATGATTCGTGGCGAGACCGTAAGGGCGACGCCGACGCTGCGCCGGTGGTTGTGTTTAATGGTGTTGATTTACAACGAGAAAGAGTGGGATCGTTAAGTCGGGGTTATTAAGTAAGGCAATATCTGCGGTGAAATATTAATGATATTGACGATCTCTCACGGCTGGCTAAGGGGCGCCGGTGGACAGGGGATGAAGAATAACGACGCCACCCTCGGCAATTGTATCGCGTGACACGGGGAGAAATGACAGTCGTGACGGATTCGAAAGCTATTTCAGTCTGAAAGCAAGTCAACTTTATTTTTAGAGCATTAAAACCTGGTAGAAGTACACTCACCTTCTTATGTTTGCTAATCAACGATTTATAAGGGTGAATACCTCTTTAAAGATCTCTAACCGAAATAACCTTCCTATATTAATTGACATTTTCAAATCTGAACACTTCACAAAGGGTCATTCAATTTTTCTGATTCACTCAGAAATTGCATCGCTTTTACTTGCAATATGCTTCTAACCACGCGATGACAATTAAACCTTCGTGGCCACACCTTCTTATAATCACAAATTGGTCACAAGGGGTTCACTACAACCCAGCGTCATTTTTGAGTTACGATTTTCCTATTTTTGAATCTTTTGACTTTTGAAATTTTAATTTTGATGTAATGAAATTTGTAGTCGAAAAAATACTCGTGGAAAAAGCAACTTTTTTGTCCAAATTCACCAAATTTTTCAATTTTATTCTTAAAGTCTAAAAATTTATAGAAATATTGGCGAAAAAATTGACCACGAAGGGTTAAGTAGTATCTTTCTCGAAAACTCTCGGAATCACTTGTGATGGGATAGTAATCTTCATTTATCAAATTTTAAGGTGCCTTAATTAACGTGAATTCAAACACACTATATTCCAAATTTGTAAAAAAAATTATAAACTGAAATTAGGTGTGCAAGCTTTTAGGTATGATACCTCCCCCTTTGATTATGCAGGCCCGGAAAAAAGACGAATCAGTACTATCTTTTTAAGCATTCCCACCATAGAAGCCATCTGTTTTCACGGTGGAGCGATCGTTTTGGGAATACAAGCAAAGATAGAAACGGTTTTCGACGGAAGTTGCAGGGACGTCGGAGGTCTCGATGGCAATTCCGTAAACGGATATCCCTATAAGCTCTCAGCGTTCTATTTCGAACTTTTGTGTCCCCCATTTTTCACGGCGCGATCGTTGAACGCTGGGACCATGTCACCGGTATGCAGCAATGCTACCGCATAAGAGGATTAGTCCCCGGTGTACTGTTCATGTATTTGTCTGCGAGCAAAATGGCGGGGCATCGTCGATCGAATAACGAACACTCGACAACCGGGTGAGATCGCGAGCTCGCGACAAACTAGAAGCTGAAGCGCCTACTCCTGTGCATTTGGGTCGTTCTGTTAAAGCTTTTCTCCCACCGATCGCGAATAACTATTCATGTGATTGAAGGGTCGCTACCCTCACCTCTGTAGGTGAACTGGAATGTACGTAAGTGTGGAACTAACCCTGACTTTTATTCGATGATGCTGGAATTTGGAAAATTAGGAAATGCGCAAATACTATCAGCACCATCTTCTATTTTTCTTAACGGGACTAATTGTAAGTAGGCAGTCGTTTTTGTCGAAAATAAAGCATTCCTTTGTCAATTAATTACAAAGAAATAAATTGAAACTGAGACTTGTTTTTTTAAACAAAGTTTATTAACATCATTAAGCTTTAAAACAACATGTTTGTTTAGTCAAAAATATGCATTATATGTGACGTTACAGATGGATCATTAAAGAGGCTTTTTAAAAAACAGTTCTCAGTTTCAATTTATTTATTTATAATTAATTGAAAAAGAAATGCTTTATTTTCGACAAAAGCGACTGCCTAGTACCTTCAATTACCCAGTTCACGAATCTGTGATTCATGATCAATTATTCAGTAGCATTAGTACGTAATCAGACACAGATTCAAAGCTACACAATTGCAATACTGTTTAATCCAGAGATACTTCTCTAATTGACCTATACTGTAGAAGTTAAAATTAAGTACACTTTTATTATCCTACTAGCACCATGGCCAAGCCTTTACGATCGATCGCTCCCTCAGGGAAAGTTTCCTACCCAACTAACTCCAAGCTTCGCGTCTCCTCAAACTGAGCATCCTAGAACTCTCAAACAGTACTTTCGATGCTTCCCAAGGAGCATCGCCGCGACAGCACGTCACTCATAGCATCAACATTCGCCATAAAAGCACCCAACTCTGCTAAGCAGATATCGCAGGCCACATCCTTCAGCCCGACACCGATTTCGAGCAACAAAGCAAGCCTCTTAACCGCAACCGCCCCTCTGTTCCAGAACCCAGTGGCAACAGCGTTCGAGATCTTCTGGATGCTCTTCGAGCCCATCCTGTTCGCCGTGACAGGTACCCAGATCAGGATCAACGAGCTGGACGGTAGAACCGTGTACCTGGGCCTGGCTTGTCTGATATCCGGCATCGTGATCCGTATCATCGCAACGGTCCTCGTCGGGATCGGCTCCAAGCTGAACCTCAAAGAGAAGGTGTTCATCGCGCTCTCATGGATGGCGAAGGCGACCGTCCAGGCTGCCCTGGGCCCGACCACTCTGGACAAGGTCGACCCGACCGACCCCGTGCAGGTGTCCTACGCCGAAACGGTGGTGACCATGTGCGTCCTTTCGATCCTCCTCACCGCGCCGGCCGGGGCCATTCTCATCTCTCTCTCAGGACCCAAGCTCCTGACGAAGACCACGGCGCCGGTGGCGCCACCCGAGGGCTGGAAGGCACGCAGACCCTCCATCCGAGACATCTCCATCATCAACGAGGACCCAGACCTCGAGGAGACCGCCAACGAGAGGAAACCTTGAAGCGCCGCCGCGCTCCCGTCGAACGTGACCGTTTTTCCCTATTCCCTCTCGGGGTCCAAGGCGCGCCGAGCCAGGATCCTCGCGGAATCTCCATCGTCTCGTTTGCATCTCGTTCCCTTATTCCCGAATATTCTGCCGCCGGGCTCCAGGCTTCGTTAACCTCGGCGCCGATCGGCCTGGATACTGGCACGAATTTTTGTGAATGTACTCGTCGAACTGTGAGCCTCGTTAGAACTTTCAGCGGCCAATGTTCCTATTTGTGGTCGAGGGCTCTGCGCGGGACGTGTCTCCGGTGTCTTTGATAGCGCGGATAATGTTGGGGAATGGAAATGGTACTTCTAGGTCATTGATTTATAGCTTCTTTCTAAGCGGGGCTAATCGGTCAGGGTGGTTAGCGGACCAGTAGAAAGGGGTTTGTCAGTGATCTGGAAGGGGGGGGGGGCGGTAATGGAGGGTGGGAAATTTATTTGGATGCCACTGTGCCTTTGAATTTGTGTTGTATTCGTTATCGAGGAAGGGAGTAATGGTGCCTTGAGTAATGATTGAAGAATTTCTTTATATCGATTGGATGGGATTCTTGCCTCGATTAGAGATTTTGGAACACGCTTTAGAGGGTTTATTTGTAATTTCTTGCTTGGTAAGTTCATTAACTATGGGATGGATGAATGAAAAGAGGAAGGAGATTGTATTGTTTTCTTATTTTAGAAAACCTTGGTCAAGTAGGATTTTAATATTCGAGGTCTATGTCTATTTGTATTGTGGAGAATGCCTATTTTTTATCGTTTAACGTAGCTGCGAAAGCAAATTCAATTGAATCTGAGAATGAAACGAAGTAAGTCAAGTGGAATTGATTTTAATGAATGAAGAAAATAAAGAGACTGTCACGATTTGATACAAAACTTTTCGATGATTGAAAATGGAACGCCTGCAACTGAGGATTTATTCTTGAGTATAGAAATCTTTGCAGTCGTGTTTAAAACAGAAATTAATTTCCAAACATCTCTTGCTTGAGAATCTTTTCCAAGTCCACGTTTAAAAATTATTCCGAAGCTCTTCGTGGTAATCTTCAAACGGGGTGGACGAGTGAGTGTGGATATTTGTACATATTCTGTATAATTAACCTGGAACTAGAGAGCGAAAGAGTAATGCAGAGGAGCCAGGGAATTGATTAATCGATTGGTCGAAACTTCAAATGAGGAACATTTAAGCGTAAATTAATCGATTAATTGATTGGCCCGAGAGCAGTGTTGGATTAATTTGCCATATGGAGAGGATGACTGTGTGAGAGCAGAGTTTTACTGATAGAGACTACATTTTACTGTATAAGTATTAAAGATAATAATTAGTTACGAATTGCTGTTTTCTTTCCGATTTTCCAGTGGCCACTGTAGCATCCCTCCAATCCTCTCGGAAACATTTCTGTTTATGTATCTTCCCTCGAATTACCATGAAAAGTCTCCTTCTGCGTTGGCGTCCCATTACATTATGAATAATTAGTTTAAAATCGACGAGCATAAAATTCCCAGCAGAAAGTTTATTTCATCGAATGGTGAAAGGGTAAAAGAGTATTGAGGGCTGGCGTGAGGTGGCTCGAAGAAATAGATCCCCTCTTCTTTCGAGGGATGGAAAATAACAACATAGCGGCGCACCGAAGGCGGCGAAAAATGAAGCCACGGCGAAACAGGAAAATTAGTGAGGGCGAAACGACTTTTCGAAACTGCGAATCTTCGAACCGGTAACTAGTGCGGAACCCTTTGGATATACAGCGGGGAACGAAGGTAATAAAATAACAGCAGAAATAATATCGATCCTCGGTGCCGAATTGAAAGCGAGCTACAATAACGTCTATATAAAACAAAGTGTTGCATAAACGTAAATTAACCGAATAACTGTTTCAGTACAGCAGAAAATTATCCAAATTTACTTGCTTGGAAATTAATTCAACCGCGCCGCAGATCAACGTTTAACCCATTAATTACATATTCGTATAATTATGTATGCGGCGTACGATTGCATATTTACAGAAATACGCGAGAGGCCGCAAACAATAGGGAAAGTTTCATTAAAATTAATCCAATCAATTCCCAGGCGACGTAAGCTTTTATTATTAAATTACGTTCGGGTACAAGCATGAAACATTTTTAAAAAAAGAACCCGAGCCGTCCTCGTAATTACTCCTTCGTTTTCCTCTGCCACCTTTTCCAAGAAGTAGAATCTCCAATCGAGAGGGAACATCGATAGCCCGCCTGTTATGTTAACCTTTGAGGGTGAATCGGATCAATCATTCCTTGCCGTGTAATTAGCGAGAAGCTTTTATTATTATATTACGTTCGGGTACAAGCATGAAACATTTTTAAAAAAAGAACCCAAGCTGTCCTGGTAATTACTCCTTCGTTTTCCTCTGCCACCTATTCCAAGAAGTAGAATCTCCAATCGAGAGGGAACATCGATAGCCTGCCTGTTATGTTAACCTTTGAGGGTGAATCGGATCAATCATTCCTTGGCGTGTAATTAGCGAGACTTGACTTCCAGCTTCTCCTCTGTCGCAAGCCCCTCGTTGCCCTCGACTTGGTCGTGGAACGTCAGCCGTCGACACACGTGAAATCGAGTGAACCCTGGCGACAAAAAGTGTCTCCCCGTGTCGATTACAAAGGCTCCCTGTTCGTAACAAGCTTACGGACCCGAGCGACGGTATCGTCGGCTTACACGCGCGAACGGAAGCCTGCGAGCTCTCGATTTTGCCATCGCGAGATCCGAAGGGGACGCGGGGGAAGTTTCGTCGACTTCGAGTAAAGAACACCCCTCTTGAAAGGGAAATTCGATGAATCTGATTCTCGTCGAAAGGAGAGGAAGATGCGTGCAGGGAGACGAAGTAAGGGTTGCAACGTTGCAAGTGGATGACATATTTGTCGTTTGGGGATAATTGGGAGGCTAGAAGTTAGAATTTGATATCAGCTGAATGGCGATGGGGTTGTAATGTTTCTTTGAAATCTATTGGTCTTTTTAAGGGGTGCGACCACCTTGGCCAGGTCAAGAAATACTATATCTTTGGGAATTAATTTCTAAGTGAGAGAAACACATTTTTCGATTAAAATTTTGCAATAAGAGACGTCTTAGAATAATATACATAATGTTTTTCAAGTTTTCTTTAAACAAATATAGCGATCTAGAGAGAGAGAAAGTTGGTTTAAAGAAAATGGTTAATATGTTAGTTATTTATGTTGATAAAAGAAACAAGGAATCTTTCGTCAGAATCCTTCGTGTATCTAATTTTTGGTATAAAAATGAACGGGGTACATTTCAATATCATTTCATAAACATTTTATCGTAAAATAAAAGTTTGTCATTCGTATGTTAGAATATTTGAATACGGTACTTTTGTGAATCAGCGTCTGCAATATAAAAGGCAGATATAATTTAAAGTGTTAGCAATTTACACTGATTCGTTAAAGCTACTTGAGATATAGCATCATCAGTGCTTGTCAATATATCTAAAATACTAAATAGTCAGGAATCACAAAAATAAATTCCCATCGCATATAAATTTCGAATAGCTTTCCTCCCCCCTCGGGCAAAATAGTTGCCAAGCGTCTTCAAAGGAAGCTCGAAGTTGTCTTACGGCGTTCTTCCCACATCTGTTTCCCATGGCGCCAACGGCTGTGCCACGCAAAAAAGCCCCGGTTCCCGTCAGAACACCGAAGTTGTGCTGCGTGGGGCACGGTGAGTGCTTCGGCGAGTAAGATCATTGAGGAACTTCCGCGTGCTGTTGGCGCGGGGGTGGTTCGAAGTCTACCTAAAACTGCAGGTCCCCAACTAGGGCGATAATCAATAAAGGTGGATGTTGGTTACCGCCAGAAGACAAACAGACTTCCTTTGGCAGACATCATTTCACTTGTCCAAACAGTGGCTGCCTGTATTCCAGCCGCTCAGCACCCGAGTCGAGTTCGACGGCGAAGGTTAGGTCTGGTTGTTTAATTCCCTGTGTACCCCTAGTACTCTTCATCGCCATTGATTTGCTGTTGAAAGGGAGCTAGACGTTTGCATGTACTTTGTGACGGAAATCTAATGAGCAACGTTGAGGCTTCTGCTCTAAGGAATATATTGCGTTTTTGCCACTCTCAAGTTATTCTTACCTGTTTCCATTTCTGTTTACTCATTATTCGTTACATCTAAACCAGAGCTGGGTATTAGCTAAATAAAAAATATTTATTATTATTATTATTATTATCAACGGGGAAAGCCCCTTTAGAAAACATAATATAACAGGTAAATACAAAGAAGAACTCAGACTGCATGTTACATAAATAGTTCACTGTGGTGAAGGTGACAAATTATGCAAAATGTAGGCTGAACAGTTGATACCGAAACGAGTCAAGCGATGTGGAGAACAGATCAATGTCCGCGATGTAGTGATTTACCTCACCCATGGCACGGTTAATGGGGTCAATGGTATAATGAACGTAGTCTGGAACCTTCGACACAAAGAGGGGTCTCGGACGCAATGACCGTTCTGGGGCATGAAAACGTATCGATGCTACGAGCTCATGACAGTTTATCTGACCGTGGATAACTTTGTACAAAAACAACAAGTCGGCACAAACACGACGGTCACTAAGGGTAGAGAGCCTAGTTTTGTGCATGGCAGGACCATAGTCATGGTCGTAAAACCGTATAGGGCTACCAGTCGCCCTCGGGGCCAGCCTAAGGAACTTATGCTGGACCCTTTCAATTAAGTTTACATATTGCTTGTGTCAGATTACCGACGCATATTCAACCTGCGGTCTGACTAATGCAACGTATAGTAACTTCAGTGATTTCATCTGCCTAAAGTGCTTTGCAAAACGAGCAATAAACCCTAGGGTTTTCATCGCCTTACAAGTAATATTCTGATAATGAATACGAAAATCTAACCTAGACGTGAACGTAACTCCTAGGTCGCACACTTTGTCCACCTCAATCAACGAGGTATCACATAATCTATACGTCGATAAAATGACTCTACTTGCTCTATGAGTACGCAATACGACACATTTAGCCGTATTTAAATGCATCTTATTGACGGTACACCACTGCTCGAACCTATCGAGATCGACCTGCATTAATGCAGAGTCAAGACCACTACGAATTGTACGGAATATCTTTAGATCATCAGCATAAATCAGGAATGAGCAGCTCCTGGTCATTTATAAAAAGTACGAATAGAAGGGGACCAAGGTGCGATCCCTGAGGGACACCCGAGTACACCTTAACCGGAGCTGACAACTGGTCGTGCACCTTAACAATCTGCACACGATCCACCAAGTAGCTGCGGATCCATGACAGGAGCGACCCACTAATACCGATAGACTCTAATTTCTGCAGCAATATACCGTGATCCACAGTATCGAAGGCTTTCCGGAAATCTGTGTACACGGTATCAACCTGCAGGCCACTGTCAAGGGCCGCTGAGACGAAACAGTGGTACAGTAAATACTCGTTAGGAGCCCGTCGAACGGGGCTGGCGGCGGGCTCCTAACGCGACTGGACACTATTCCGCGCGGCCACTGGCGCGAGTGAGAAAACCCAATGAGCGAGCGAGAGGAGACGAAAGCCGACGGCAACTTCGTGTCGACTCGTTCGTTTCCTCTCGCTCGCTCATTGGGTTTTCTCACTCTCGTCCGAAGGATCCCAAGAAATGGTGGGGATAGTCGCCGGGCTCCTAACGCGTGGTAGAAACGGGCTCTAAACGAGGATTTACTGTATACCGCCAGGTTTGATGCCGTCGATCGTCCGGGAACGAATCCATGCTGTTCATCGCAGATTACATTTCTGAGGAGGGGCGTTACGTGCTCAGTTACAATTTAAATAACGGATGGACTAAAAGTTACTTTAACTTGAAATTATTCGACGTCCAATAAAGTTGAAGTTGAAGTTGGAAATTTTATTCGACGCTCTGATGCAATCTTCCCTGTCGCGCGGCATATGAAGCTCAAGTGAAAGTATAATTGTTTAATAGCAACTTACTAAATAGCAATAATCAACAGTTGAACGTCCAAGGACTTATCAGCTGCGAATTAACCACCGCGAGGAGTCATAGCCCCTTACACTCTCGCCTCGACAGAGCTGCCAATATTTGCCAGAACGGTGATTTATTAATAATGCAATAAATTGCCAGTAATGTATATTAATTCGCGGGAGCGCCGACCCCGATAATCCCGAGTGCCAATATTTATTTTCAGCTCAAAGCAATTAAAACGCAGCAACTTAAGCTGCGCACACACGTTTCCATTTATAACTCGGAGCATCTCTCTCGCGAACGGTCCGTCTCGATTACGTCAATGAAGATATAGTAGCTCTTCAGGTAATATTTCATCGGCTTCGGCGTCGCTTGAAAATAATAACAGTTAAGTCGAGGAAGCAGTTCGGGAAACTGTACACTTTGAACTCCAATGCACCTCTACTGTTATAAACGAGATTAATAATATAAAAATATTCCGAGAAACTCCGACAAATGATAGCAATTAGGGTGATCTGAGTAATTAAAGTCTATTAATTAAATCAGAGGTACCTTGGATTTTTCCTACACCTTTTTTATTTAATTTTCACTTTCACTTCGGATAACTTGTTTCTTTAGGAATATTCACGTGGAAATGTTTAATAACTAAAGTGCAAGCGAGTGGGAAAGGGAAGCTTTGCACGTTGCATCGATTTTGTACCAGAGCGAAGCGAAAATACATAAATCGTTGCAGCAGACCCACGGATGAGTACCTTTCACGATAGACCTGTACTTTAGATCAGCATTTCCCAGCTTTCCCCTCGCGGCGGGACTCTTAAAATAAGTTTTCATATCCCAGAAAGCCCTTTAGTTATGAAAACACGCGTAGGCCAGGAAAATTTTATAGCTGCGCCGAAACTGTGGCAGTGAATTTTCAAAATGCATGCAGATTGCCACGGTATCGAACGTTAAAACGAAACCTCGTACCGTACTCCAAGGTATTTGAATTTTCGTGAGGCTTCCCTTGCAAATTCTCATTCAGCTTTCTCTTTCAAACACAATTCTCATAGAAGTCAATGAAGCACGAAAAAATCCAATATTAAAGTCAACCTTTTTCAACTATAATTTACCGTTCATTTATACAGTTTTATTTACCTCTCATTTTTCTCAAACGGTATCCCTGTTTAAACGATTTTAGGTCGTGGAAAACTTAGAAAATTTGTCGTCAGCGATGTTTCAAAGCTTATGTTACTTAGTCCGAAGCCTGTAATTTATTGTGCACATATTTTCGCGAACTCTGCAAGTTTCCCAAAGAACGTTGCATTGTATCCCAGCGGAGCATGGAATTATCGCAAAATCTCGCGATTCTCAGTACTTCCGCTCGTTCCCCGTCCCGTTTGCAAAACGTCGACTGTGGTCGTTCGCGATTATTTTCCTTCCAAGTGCAAATAATCGACGCACCGCTTCCCCGGATGCCGAGGGACGGATATAAAGCTTTCGAAAAACCGTTTATCGTGCTTCTACGTGATTTAAAGCTGGCTTTAAAAACTGCGACCATTTTTCTCAGCCGACACGCCTGCTTTTTTCTTGAGGTTTAGAAGAATAGGTACGCGACATCTTGAACTTGTGGCGCAGGTTTATAATCTTTCCCCTTCGGTATATAAAATATTAAATTGCAAATGATATCAGCACGATGAACATCGAAATATCTAATTACTGTTAGTCTAGAATATTTTAATGATTTCTCGCAGTGTCTTGGTAGAAGTCATTTTCAAAAAGATACTCAAACAGAACACAGTGGATTTGAATACAAACCTATTCAGTTACTAATTAATTAATGACTAATTTTCAATCGTGAAACACCTTGAATTTAAGAAGAATTTTCTTTCGTGTAATATAAAAGCAGCTCAATTAATTCTAAAAATATTTCTTTCATTAGGGCAAGTCCGGGAGAGTCCGACCACTTTTTGGAAAAGAAATTGTAGCATCGTTGTTTTTCACATTTTTGTCGTTTTAGGTACATTAAAACAAAGCCCAAGCAATTTCGGATATATATAAATTATAGTGTGCGATAATTTCAAATGTTTATTTTCATTTTCAACCAAAAACATTGGCACTGCAACTGGTCGGTCTCACCCGCATGTCGGGGTTAGATCGTCCACCTACTATGAGTGAGACCGACCTTGAAAAATAACAAAAAGTAGCTTACAAAAAGTATAATACACGAAGAAGTTAATTGATATGTTATTTCTTCTTCAGTTTTTCATGTAAATCACAAACATTCTGGTACTTTAAGCATCTAGTATCATGAAACCAACGGCTTCAGTGCACACATTTAATCCAATCGTCAGTTTTCGAGATTTCGTTTTCGGTCCCAGGCTTTTAACGACATATCACTATCTTGTAGAATGGAATTTTCGCTCCCTGAATCTGAAGATGGGTTTACAGTAAGAAAGAAACATGTGGTCGGACTATCCCATAATCAAGGGAGTGATCGACCACCTTGTCAAAATAAATTAAAAACGAATACATACGTATTGTTGGGATGACACTGTAGTTTTATGCATATTATATCCCCCAATATCGGTGTAGTGTAAATAAACTTACCTGTCTTGCAAATATCACCAGCACTGTTACTCGGTCTAAAAACTTTCAGACACGCATAAAGTCGTAAGTGTTTCCTATAATTTAAATATGTATTTGTGACAATGGTCAATGCAAGATTAACAACAGGCGCTTTCATTTCTTTTGTGTCAATGACACACAGTGCCCTATCTTGCGTCAGTCTTAAAATACTCCCTAACTTACCCTATATGTTGTATTTAGTGAGAAAAAATATTTAAAAATAGCTTAATTTTTCGACCTATCGAAGTAGAATAACCCCTTCAAGACGTTACACGATTCTGTTCTGTGCAGTCTGACTAAGCGTTGACCTACTCCACTGATATTTGAGGTACGTAGACCTCGTAGCAAGTAAAAGAACACGAAAGGCAGCCAAATCTCCCAACTTTCTCCGCTCCTGCCACCCCCTTCGAGCCCGTCCTCTACCAAAAATTTCCTTCCCCTTATTCACCACTTCACCCATTCTCGCCTATTTCGCGCGAGAATTCCCAAAACTCTTAGCTAGAGAGGCGTGTCCATAAGCGTGTTGTTGTGAGCCGATGCGTCGCCTTTTTCTCTACGGTGTAAATCTCCGACAGCGCAACGTCACTTTCTCTGTGTTTTACTACCACAAGAATTCACTGGAGAAGGATAACGTAGATGGAGGTTGATTTTGAAGAATTGAGACACCGCACATATTAACAATAACACTGCGACTTATATTTAAACTGAACTTTAACAAACGTGGCTGTGGTAATTAACAGGTAACAAAGATTTGAATATGCACCGAGTCCCCTATATGGTTTGCTGAGCTCTACTGGGACTGAGTGCGTATAAGAATGTAATGAGTCCCTCCACGTTTGGGACTCTCTCGCTGGCTACAAGGCAAATTCGAAGATTCCCTTTAGGGGTGGAGTTTTAGTAACGCAGCGATAGAAAACGCTGTCTATTGGCGGAAAGGATCTGGTTGTAGGTGGTAACGAACTATTGGAAAGGGAAGTTCTGATCAAAGTGTTGGTGAATTCGTGAGCTGGTCGTCGCGAGGCCGTCTGTTTATTGTCCCTGACATCGTGGGACCCTCGGCCCTGACTTGGGCTAACAGCCTTTACTTTCGATACGAGGGCCTATGAATTTACGACAGGCCCAGGTCTACGAGGTGCGGACTGACAGACCAAGTGTCTGCCAGATGAGCTTTCGAAATACATCCAAGTATTGCACCCTTGTGCGTCCTTGCTGGTCAGGCGACGAGCTAACGCTGAACGCGTGTCTTTCACAATTTCCTGATGAAGGAAACGGGGTAAAGGAAATCGGCGATAATACTCCCCCATTCGTTGCATCATCGTGAAACATTTATTACATCGTCGCAAGTATACAAAGTGCAAGGTACAAAAAAAGGGCAGACAGCACGCGGTAACGCTAAAAAAGAGGGACAAATATCTTTTCTAAAAATGTACAAAAGATGGTCGCTCGCCTTTCCGTGGCATTTATTCGCGATCAAGCGTGAACCGACTGGAGAAACTGTTCCCTGCGAACGGTGTACCGTGGCAGAGTACTGCCTGATTGGGTCAGGGCGTCGCGCTAATAGCGAAGCTGGACGTCAGCGTGCTGTTGCTGCCGCTCTTCTTCACCTTAAACGGATCCTGAAGCGTCGAGGTGCCCTGGCTGGAGCACTTTTTTTTCTCGTTGAACCCCAGTCGTTTCCTCAGTGCTTGGTAGACGCGGGGCTTCAGCGCGAACAGAATGAATATCAGCAGGCCCTGGAGGCAGTTGATCACGTCGCTGCCGTAGAACACTATGTCCTTCCACGCCACATCCGTGTACTCGTTCATGAACGAGGACACTATCTCAGCGATCCAAGTGATCCCCATGACCACGAATAATTTTATGTTCATCACCAACCTGGATTCACGAAATTAAGCGTTAATAGATGAAACATATTCAGATCGATCGACGAGTCCTTGTAGAAAACACTGTAAGTGCCAGAATTAAAAAACAAAAAGTTTATCGGAGAATTTTCTACGTGCCAATGGTAATACAGTATAGTATAGTAATACAGAATTTGATTTTTGGCACCTACAGTGTTTTCTACAAGGAGTCTTCATTATCTAGCAATGGAACGATCGGTGTCGATCTATGAAGAATGAAGAATGAATGAAGATTGGTAACTATGATATTTCGATTCTGGTAGGTCACCAAATGAGTTTTTGCTTTGACTGAATACAGATAAGTCCAACTTGTTTGGGTGATTTCTGTGGACATTGATCTGAGAGCTTCATTTCCTTGGTGGTTCCTCAAATCAGTGGCGCACCCAGAGGGGCTTTGTAAAAAGTAAACTGGATTTTCTTCTTTAAATGAATTTTTATAATCACCTAACGAATTTTATTTAATTGGCATTAGAAATATTTTTAGGTATCCCTTCAACTCGGCTCCCCGTAGGATTAAATCCCGAGTGCTCCACTGGTCCCAATGAATGAAATAAAGGTGTTAGAGAGTAACAACGAAAAAAACTACCCTCCGATATGAATATTCAGATAGGATACGAAAACAAGACAAATCCATATAGAAGTTTAATTTTAAGGACTACGAAAGCAGTTGTTAATGCCAACCAAGCGAAACTCATCGGCACATCTGCTTCTCGCGATAGTATATATACGACCGCGTTCGCGTCGAGCTCGTCAGATTTCACTTTTGCCCAGTGTTTAAGGGTGATCCGATAAACTCACTTAGTCTTGTCAGCGTGAAATCGTTTGCTCCTGGGATCAGATGGGTCTGCGACCCTCCTTATCTCGGCTTTCACCTTGCTACAGTGCTCCGTCGTGATAATGAAGAACACCACGTTGGCGATCAGTTGGATCGAGATCGGCACCCTGAAGAAGATCAGCTCGCCGAACATCGACCGTGTGTCTGTAACGTAAACGCAACGGACTGACGCAAGCGAAATCGATACCGCGAGACTAGCAGCTTGCACTATGCGGCAGCTGCGACAGAGAACTCTTTAAGGGGGTAGTGGACTACTGGATACCTAGAATCGTTAGTTCCTTTGACGCTAAATTACTTTGGTGCCAAATAATCGTTATAGTCGTGCCTTTCACAAACTATTGTGGAAACGTTGGCGAGTAATTACCAAAAAAAAAATCGTCCGAATATATAAAATTGTCGAAGTCATTAATCGTTGAAGATAGCCCTATACGTTCCACGAGAATGGCTGTTATTCCTTCATTTTTTAATGTTTTTTATAACAAAATTACTGAGACTTGCTACATGTATATACTTTTAAAATAAGCGAATAGTTGTAAAAAAATATACAGCAGATATTCCACAAAAAATTCCCGAAAATCGCGTTCTTTTTCGGAAGCTGACTAGGCATAAACCCTTAATCGCTTATGGCAACGGTTTGGTTAATATTGGACGATCTGGCCGTTAGTTTCCGCGACCGTAAACTGGCTTTATGACGTAGACATGACTCGACCGCCATTTTTCAGACCCCCGGTTTACGTACTCCGTTTTACAACTTAGCTGTCTGTGTCATTGTTTACGAAGATTCGGAGCTTTAGTTAGGTCTAGGCGGGGCCGGCACGAGGCGGGTTCAGCGCGTTCCCCGGAACCCGGGCCCGCGCTTTAAAAGGCCCCGCGGTCCACGAAAAGCCCTTCGTTAATTTTGGGGTGCCCCATGCATAGATATTATTAAATTTTGAAGTATATATAAACGCTTTTTCTTTTTGGCCCCGCACAATTTTGGAACCCGGCCTAGCAAAAGTTCACGCTGGCCCCTGCGTCTAGGGATTAGAGTTTCTGTTCGCTCCCCGATGTGGATTTATTGTTCCTTCTATCGCTAATCGGTGATAGATAAATCTGAAGCAATCGAATTTTCTGTTCAGTCCATTGCTGTTGAATACTTGATTGTTGGCATTGGTGGTAGTTTGATCAGTTGACTTCACCGTGAGATGCGTTCGTTGCTTGTGATACCAAGGCGCACGTTCAGAAAGAGTTAAAGAACCCTCGGGGAGCTCGACCACGCGGGCAGTTACAATAAAATCTCGCCCCGCTGCTCAGACAGGCAGAGTGAAAAAGGAGGACAGAAATGCCCGCGGAACGTTCGTATTATAAAAAGCTTGCGGCCCAGTCGTCTTTAACGAGCTGACTCTTGAAGCTGGATTTCGTGCAAAACCATCGTCTACCAACACGAACTAATTAGTGTAATTAGTTGAATGGCCGGCACTCGTTTAGCGAAACAGCGAAGAAACGTTGCGTGACGTGACGTGAAAAGCTTAGGAGGAATTTCCCCGTTGCGGTCGAAATATGCTCGCCAGGCTGCTGTAGCATTCTGCTCGTATTCTCTTGCATTTTACGAATAACTTTGTTCTATTCGAGAAAGAAGTCAATCATAAAAATAAATATTATATGGAATTTAGCTGATGGCGCAATCGAAAGTATAGTGACTCTACGTGAAAAAATAATAAGCAAACCTTTTTACAAGTTCTAGACAAGTTCTTCTCGATTAAAATAAGAGAAGAACAAAGCCCTTAAAATAAGAAGGGTAAGTAAACTTTATTCATAAAGCCTACTTTCACGAAGGGGGCAAAAATGGCAAAAATTGACAGCCTGTATTTTTTAAACAAATTCGACACCAGAAAAATGATGACTGAAACTCGCCCTAATTTCACGCGAACCACGTCATATTTCGATTTCATGAAAATCGCTGACACTGTCCGCGAGAAGTGAATTATTTCACGTGAAATGGTAGCTATATAGGCGCGATCAGTCAGAGGACTTTCATCCTGAAACGAGTGTCGCGAAATTCCACGGCATCCTTTATGCGCAAAACAACGAAATTTCCACCGTGGAAGGCTTCCCGTATCACGGGGCCACGAGGCTGAGTGAAATCCCGCGAAAGCGCCCGCGTTAATTCAATATTTGATCTGGTAGAGCGAGAAAGCCGCGGTCGCAATTTGTGCCCCCGACGAACGGAAATCCTGAGGGAGCTGCCAGCTTGTTCTTTTAGCGGGATTCTCGCATTATATCGCTTTAATTCCGGGAATTTATGGACAGGGGAAATTCGAGGGTAGACAGGGACCTAGTGAATCCTGAGGTAAACATTCGTGGACTCAACAACGCGCCTGTAATTACACATGAAACCCTCGATCTTTGAGGCAGTTTTACTCGAAATAATAGTGTCGCTCATAATTCGTATTTTAAATATAAATGTTGTTAACCGGCCTGCGGACCTATATAGTGGCAGAATTCCGTATGAAAATGAGCTAATTTTTCGTGCAGAGGAAAACATTTACTTACAGAGTATATAATAGCTTCTGAGGATCCTGTTTTCAAAGTGATAATAATTGTTGTAAAAACAGAAACTGAGTTTCACTGCTGTAAACAGAGTTGGGCATTATTCGGCTAAATTTTTATTCGAATACGGATTCGTATAAATCCCCAAGATTTATTCGCGAATAACAAATGACGATTTTATTCGACGAAAAATTATTCGTTATTCGCGAATAAATCTGTACCGTTATTCTAGCCAGATTCGTTCGAATAAGAATTTATTCGTTATTCGACCTGAATGAACGACGAATAAATGTGATACCCGGCATCTATCGATGGATGTCTGTACTGTGTCCAACATACGTTTGGACGTGTGTGTCTGGAAGTGTGCGTATACGTCTGAACGAGCCGAGGAAATCCCGTCTTAAAGCAGTATATTCTCTTCTGGAGGCGTCGGCCATCGGTTTTAAGCGATATTTAGGATAAAGAATTATCAGATTATGTGATTGTGTATTACGTGTGTCTTGGGCATTGCCAGGGCACAACATACATAAGTCTCTAATTGTGGAAGTAACAAGCCACGTTATTTTTCAAGCAATGCGATATAATGTTATCTAATTTAATTATAACTTGGTACAGGCTTGGGAATTAAATGAACGCAGCAGCCGATTTTCAGAGCATGGGCTACAGGTCTTGTAACTGCAACATGTTCTTGTATGTGAATATTCGCATGACTATTTGTATGTATTTAAAAACGTTCAATGAACGCTTATAATTTGAAGAGATTGATTTTTTCATTAGTTTAAATGGATTGCCGTGAGCAAATTTTATTTAAAATAAATCAAAACGCCACTGTATATAGTACCGCGGTCTTACATCTTAAGAGATACGTAACCTGAAACATTAGGTTTCATGGGTGTCAGTCAGTGGTGTCATGATACATCGCCGAAATCACGTGATCATTTTATTCGTCCGTTGAGTCGAATTAATTATTATTCGAATAAATTTTCAGTCAAATAAAAAATTATTCGTTATTGTCGAATAATGTCATTTTATTCGAATTTTTTATTCGAAGATTATTCGCACAAATATATTCGAATACTTACCGCCACAATAGCTGGCCATACACGAAGAGGTTTCTCCGCGGTCTTCATCCATCGCGGACAAACCCGCGATCAAAGTCTGCGGTGGATCAAAACTGCAAATACCCACTAACATACAACGAAAGTTCACAGACAAATCACGTTGGATAAATCGGTCACAGATAAAACTGCGTGTTAATGGATGAAAACCGCTAGTTTATCCGCGGATTTGATCGAAACTGTGGACTTTCGTCTTGCTGAAAGTTTTCTCAGTTGTCATGCAGACTTGAATGGAGTTGCACAAAATGAAATATGTTTGTCCGTTGTTTTCCACAACGCAGGATGTTGTTCATAAATTTCTATAAGTTTTGTAATGAATACTTTAGTCATGAAACGTGTGTCGATATCGTTAGACGACATTTCAGTTTTTTGAATGTCGACCTGTCGGTTTTATCTGCAGACAAAAACTGCACGTTAATGTTGAACAACTGTTTTGTCACGCGGTTGAAGTTTGTCATGAGAACTGTGACGGTAAATCGATCATAGACATGCACCACTAACATGCAGTTAAATCCGCAGACTTGAAACGCGACGGATGAAGACCGCGGGGAATCCTCCCCGTGTGTGGATAATAGTAAGATTTTTCAGTTTTTTCAATTTCGACCTGTCGGTTTTATCTGCAGACAAAAACTGCACGTTAATGTTAAACAACTGTTTTGTCACGCGGTTGAAGTTTGTCACGAGAACCGTGACGGTATAAATCGTTCATAGACATGCACCATTAGCTGGCCATACACGGAGAGATTTCCCGACGGTTTTCATCCGTCGCGTTTCAAGTCTGCGGACTTAACTGCATGTTAGTGGTGCATGTCTATGATCGATTTACCGTCACAGTTCTCATGACAAACTTCAACCGCGTAACAAAACAGTTGTTCAACATTAACGTGCAGTTTTTGTCTGCAGATAAAACCGACCGGTGCAACTCCATTCAAGTCTGCATGACAACTGAGAAAACTTTCAGCAAGACGAAAGTCCACAGTTTCGATCAAATCCGCGGATAAACTAGCGGTTTTCATCCATTAACACGCAGTTTTATCTGTGACCGATTTATCCAACGTGATTTGTCTGTGAACTTTCGTTGTATGTTAGTGGGTATTTGCAGTTTTGATCCGCCGCAGACTTTGATCGCGGGTTTGTCCGCGACGGATGAAGACCGCGGAGAAACCTCTCCGTGTATGGCCAGCTATTAACATGCAGTTAAGTCCGCAGACTTGAAACGCGACGGATGAAAACCGTCGGGAAATCTCTCCGTGTATGGCCAGCTAATGTTGACATCAGCAGCCTCAAGAAATCCTAAAATATCATTTTCCCTTTTAATCTACGTGACTACTTAGTGACTGTTTTTTTTACAATATTTAGACGAACGCACCTTTGCAAAAAAAAACTCCATCGGTAGCGTTAATTTTACTGAATAGTGTAGTTCTTTAGCTTTAATTTCCACTTTGGCTCATGTTTATACGCCGCCTGGTTCGTAAGTTATGAAGAAAAACGTCACCCCGAGTCAGACTTTGGTTAATCCCCTTTGGTTAATAATCCGCTATTAGTATTTACCTACTTAGAAAGTTTCTATAGATATCAACCTGGGGGCCTGAATTAATTAAGTGAAGTAGGTATACATTGTGCGTTCCAAAATCTCCACCGTATTATAACATAAATGGCGATATGGGGGTGTCTAGCTGAGCAAGAAATTAATTACGCGAAACATGGCCCCACTCATTACACGAACTCGAGCGCCACAAACTTCTGCGTCGCTCGATTCCTCAGAAATCAACGGTAGTTCTTTGGTTAATTTCCGTCCCATTGAACTCCTTAGGCTGCGATTTTCTCGTCGGCCCTTGATTTCCAGTGAAACGTGACGGGCGAGAAACTTTTTAATTGGTCCTTGATTATCGATGACCATTCGACTACAAATGATTGGAACCTGGCCTCGTCTACGAAATAGTAGGTGAGTGACAGCTACCTCTAATGGTTACTACCTACTCTTCTAACGATTTCGAGGCGATCTTTTTAAATTATAAAGGCCACGTTATAATGTTAGACATTTTCAAAGATAATTTCGGCTATGTAGTGAACTAACGTCGGCTATTTAGTTCCTGCAAATCCTAGTAATAAGATTGGTAATTCGTCGATTATTGAAGCCTCTTTTACTAAAATCCTTGGCCATCAAAGTTCCAAAGTATTCAATCGATTATGTACTGGGTCGCGGGGGTCGATCGCGAAGGCGCTAAAGTTTTCTGAAATTGGAGAGGAGTCTGCAAGATCTGGTTATAACTAGATGGTTTTTAAATTACTTAGGGAAGGTCTTTAATTATGGAACCCTGAATGCGACACTTGACATCGCTGACTTAAATTGAACTCGAAGCTCCTTGTGTCATTAGAGCACCTTGAGTTCACCATAATAAACGAGCTTAACTAAATACCATAAAACGTACGAAACTGGGGACACGAATTGTTTCATGCTGGAGTTTGTTATCTATTGACACTAGGGTGTTTCATATTATAGGGTTAAAATTAAAATATTACATTTTTTTTTGTACTTTGCTCATGCCCTGATTCCTATTAATATAAAAAGAATATCTGACAAATTTTAGGAAGATTGAGTAATATTTAGAGGTTGCACACTTTGCACACTAAATAATATGTAGTAGGCTAAGGAAACACGATTTCCAATGATAATTATTTTTATTCTCAAGTCCTCGAAAAAGAAACTAAACTTCATAGAAGACTTAGACTTAGATAAATTTACATTTCATTATTATTATTATTGTTCACACGTATAAAAATTCTGTACCTTATTATTTTACTCACATTTTTAAAACCTGAAAAAGCGAAAATATGTAGGGTAGACCGGGAGTGGTAGTAACAGGGGGGCGAATGTAACACGCTAATATCTCAAAACATATAATGGATATTAACACCAATTTTAGATATATGATAAACAATGACATTTGGAATCCATGTCCTAGCAGTATAGATACGCAAGAGACATGGATAGTGAACAAAATAACTTTTCGATACCCTACAGTAACTTTTTCTTACTGACTTATAATTGTAATGTAAACACCCCCTTTGTAAGTATGTGCTTTTTTTAATCTGTAATTTGCCTTTTTTTAAAGTAATACTGATCGTTACTTAGCACTTTTAAGTGTCTCGTTAGTCACAATTTATATTTGAAGTTCAAAAGCATGGTCGAGGGCGATTGTAACATCGGCAGTCGGGGTCGGTTGTACCGCAACAGAACCGAATAGTGTCAAAGAAGGCGTATAATATTGTCTTGTTTGCATAGAATCCATGCAGTGTTACAACCGATCCGGGGGCAGAGACGGTTGCAACACTTTACACTGTAACGTTTGGGCTATAACACGCCGCTTCTCTTTTTTTATTAATAACTTGGATATTACTTGACATACAGTGAAACTGTTGTGACTCAATGATGTCAGATAAATAAGTAACATTTCCGTATAAGAGTTTTTGTTATAAATGTAATAGTTCCTGCGTAATCGTATTCCAAAGTCAAAGTGTTACTACCGCCTCAGGCCTACTCTAGTGATAAAACTGCGCAACCCCTAAATATTATTAAATTTGTCTAAAATTTGGCATACAGATCACTTAGATGAATAGAACCAAGGGGGCGAGCAAAGTTACGTGAAAATAGCACCTTTGGAAAATTGAAACGCCCTAATTGACACGAAACACTTGCGTGGTTGACGATGTGTCTTTTTTATGTATTCCAAGCTATTTCAGTTTAAATTGAATTATTTAAATATTTATGTATTCAGAGGTATTTCCACCAAATACCAGTCAAGAGTATATCTATCATATCTTGCTCTATATTATTTAAATCAGTTCTGCCAAGTGTATATAGTATCGAAAATACCAATCTTAAGGCACAAAAGTGTCTCATCTAAAATGGTCCCAAGGATTATCACTTGCATTCGATGACTTACTTTTGAACCAGCATCTGAGTACACCGAAGTTAGGCCTGAAACTCTCTGGTAGAATGGGCACTGTGTCGCTCAAAATAGCGAACACTGTCGCGAACATCGCGAATCCCCATGCGTACAGGGAGTACAACAGAAACCTTTTGCCATGTGATCGTCCCCTGCCAACGTTCCCACGTAGACTCCTGGAAAAACCAAATACCCCTTCTTCATAAAAAATACCGAGCAGTTTGTAACATTTAATACTCTTTCGAAAGCATTACAATCATATCAATAATATATCTCCAATAAAAAATGTCACCTGCTACTTTGAAGCTACTTCTACAAAATGTGCCTTTCCTTTTAACAGGTTGGCGTTTTTTAGGGTGCAACTTGTAAGTTCCATTTTGTCTGGCGGCCTCGAAACTGTTACCTCTCTTTGCAATGCAAAATTTGCAGAAGAAGGTTTGAGGAGCAGAGTGATATTTTTAATTAAAGATCGCTTTATTAAATAAGTGATGAATTTTCAGTAGAAGTAGGGGAGTACTTTCCTATGTGACAGGAAACGTGCATCTTATTGATTCAGTGGTCATGCATTTTTGCTGTTTCAGAAAGATAAGTACCTACAGCTGTTACTATAAAACAATAATCAGCACAATTTTTTACCAAGTTCTCTTGACCACTTCCTATCTTTTCCTCGAAAAAAAAAAATGGAAGAATTTGAAGGATACAGTATGCACCGTTATAAATAATTCAAAGCTGGGAGGGTAATTAAAACTCCCGACGTTACTTTATCACACCTATATCTACGCATCGTCGATATTTACTTGAAGCCTTGAAATCACCGCGATTCGTTGCGCAATAATAATTATATACGCAGTCCCATTCACCAGTCGAGGAAATTCCCGGCGGCTGTTGTTTACGGCAGCTCGATTACCATCGAAATTTATAATGGACGGAGCCACAGCGGCCTTCGAAGTGTTAAAGCGTGTTCTGAACCGCGTGTCATATACGTGGCATAGAAGTTTCCTTTTTTTCCTCAATACTTCCGCAGTCACTCCATCCGTTGTGGAGTATAAATTTCGCAGAGGAAGGTCCAGTGTATACGATACCATTTTTCATCGGGAAACAACAGTTACTTAATCGATATAGGATGGTCAGGTACAGAGTATTACTGTGCTGATATAACTCAAGGAATTATCAAGTCTCGTCCTTCACTTTGTTGGCAACTCATTTACAAAATAATCACATACCGTCATAAATCATACTCTTCCATTTACCTGTATTTTTAGAATTTTACCATCAACTGGCGAGTAAATAACTATTATTGCATACGTGCATGTAGCGTGGGGATTTGACGTTTCCTCAATACCCAATTCGCTATTTTCTACCATTTTCTGCTATGCTTAACTTTCATTTTTTAACCGACTTCGAAAAGGAGGAGGTTATAGATTCGACCCGTATGTTTTTTTTTCCCCATAGCAGAATCTCTGAGTCAGAGGTTACCCACAAATACAGTCCACAAATATACACCTTTCTACATATTCGAACAATTCCCCAGACACAATTTTCCCCAATCACATTGCGCTGTGCAATCGTGGGGAAAAGAGAAGCTGGGAGACGAAGGATGAATTGATGATGAATTCTCAGAAACGCAGGAGGAACAGGAAACTGTTTATTCACGAGGGACTTGTCTGAATAATATCTACTCGAGGAGTTCGAAGGATAGATGTTGCATTTCCATGTCGATTGCAACGATCCCGAGAAAACTGTGATCGAATAATCGGTTTTCCCGGCACTTTCGTTCCACGATGGAACAGGTGCATCGTGTAAGTATCGAGGTACCGTTCTACAGAATTCAAAATCGTAATGATGAAGTCCCTGGAATAATTGGCACGGTTCTTGGGGCCAACAGCTGGGCGAGATCGAAATGATGCTAGTGTTACAAGATGCCTACGTTGTAGGTATTTAAGATACCTACGGTGGAACCCTCCATTACTAGAAGCTTTATTTTTCGAGTGTTCTACATGTTATGTGGTTTTCGAATAGAACATGACCCTATAGAATATCTTCTTATGTCATCGAAGCAGTCTTTTAGAAGTGTTGAAATTAATTCTGAAAATGGCATTAGTAATAAGTTATTACTATAATTAAGTAATGAAAATTAAAATTAAAATCGGTTATAAGTTATTATTATTATTATTATTATTATTATTATTACTACCAATTTTAAGTTATTACTAATAACCTTTCCCTCATCCAAACACTTTTATCTGCTTACTGCACACTATATATAATGGAGTTTCTATTGCATATTAAAAATGAATTTAGAAAATTAGCCATGTAACTTTAATCTTAGAAAATTGACAAAAATAACAGACTTTCCGTGTATTTGCAGTGTGTGGATATGATGAGCTATATTGAATTCATATTAACAGATAAATGTTCATAACCCATTAATATAATTCTAAAAGGACAGCTGCACCTACTGACTTCACACTCAATTTAATTAATACAAGTAGTCACTTTTCTCGTTTTGTATTCGACGTTCAATATAATATAATCTCCGGATGAAAATGAAAATTTGAATCGAGCAAACTTTTAAATTCAATGAAACATTGGTCAGGCAACCACACCTACAACAAATGTGCTTTCGATGGAAAAGTAAGAGGAAAACCTTTCGCGTGCATTATTCGCATCATTAATCCCGAAATGCTGTATTAATTATTAATCGTTCGGGGTATTCCGTGCGAGCCCAATTGTCGATCGTCGCTTTGAAGCCGAAACAATTCGCGTTTCCAGAGTTCCTCGCACATATCCCGGTTAAATTGGCCAAACAAACGACAGGTCGCAGCTGTCGACGTTTCAATTTCTGATCGATAATTAAAAGTAATCTGTTATAAATCACTGGAGGAGGGGGATTTAAAAACTATTCCGGGATCCGCGGGGCAGAAGAATTTTCGACAGTTACATACGAGGCTCCCGGAATTTCCAGCCCACCTCGTATTAAACACCATAAATCTCTATTGGCCACTTGACGAATGCTTCAAATTCAATCTAGAAAACAAATTACTCTTGTACAAACGTGTCGCGAGAGCTCTATGGACGTATGAGATTTAATCGTGAAACGCTGCTAGTAATTCAAATATCGGAGCTCTACAAAAATGTCAGCTCGGAAAGTTCACTCGATTTTCAAAATATTCCACACCGTCAAACTACTCGTACAGCTTCGCTCCAAGAGTAGTACAAAGTACTTTATTCGTCACAAAAAGGATTATTTTTTAGAACAGCTACTTCGAAGATTCGTCGAATTAAATTAAAAAGTACACATCACGCTTGTTTCTATTTCCAAGCGTCGATGTCAATGACAACCTATTTCAAATCACATTTCTTTATGAACAAACTGAACAAATGGATTTTCGAAGATATCCCTCTCCAAAATGAAGACTCGTTTGCAGAACCTTTATTCCACACTTTTAACTTCTCCTTTCATAAAGAATCAACCTATTTCCTATTATACCACCGCTAACTCACCATCTTGTATCCATTACAATATCAAACCTCCCACTTATACAATGTCCAAATACCCAACACTAAAATTACCCATTAACTTTTAACCGATCAGGATTTTAATCGCAGAAATTCCTGTAAACGTCCAGAGATACACAGAAACGGAATGAACGAGGGGGTGGACGAGGAACCGCCGTGCACGCGTGACGAAACGATTTTTCGAAGGCAGACAAGAAAAGCAAAGAGCGCCATCCCAACGGCTCCCCGTTCGCGTAGATCTATTTTCTCCGCATATTTACAAATTCGCCAGCTAGAATAGCGCCTTAGAAACACAAACTGTCACGACGCATTGGGAATGGGAGGCATAGCGCCAGAATGCCATTGAACACACTCTCGAGACAATCAAGAATCGATCACAGAAAAGGGATCATTGAATTCTCGTTTCTGATAAAAGCTTCTCTAGAAACTGGACGAGGTCACTCCCTGAAACAGAACCATTCACCAAACACCGCCTCGATGGGATTGGTTTCTAATTAAACATAAAGCGCGCATTGTAGAAGCAGAAATGGCACCGCGCAAATGCCAGCGGAAGAAAGCCCTGGAAGTTGGGAGCTCTTAAACTCCCCGCTGTATTCTGAATTCGTCGGGTTCCTCGTATGTAGAATTTCAATTCAGTCGATTCAAGAGGCTGCAAATACCGGGCAGCAAATAAATAATTAAACTTCGTGCAGCCTTTGCATCCAGTGCTCGAGGTGGACGAAGAAAAGGGTGCCCAGGAATGAAGAAACTTCTGACCCACATTGGCCCGCGACGAATTTAAAGATCTCTTATTTCATTCACACTGCAGTGTCCGTAATCAAATGACATTTGTAAGAGAGACAACTGGTGCAAGAATTAACTCAAACTGCTATGCAAGGGGTCGTCCTTAAATTACGTAAGGCTGGGGGGAATTATAATTATAAACCTTTAAAAGAATTTTAATAACTAAAAAAGTGCAATGTAAAAAATATTGCTTAAGGAACGGGGGGCGAGGGTTAAAATATAAAATCTTACGAATTCTTATACGTTCTCTGAGAATTCTTTCAATCGAACATGAAAAATAGTTTCATTTAGCAGATATTTAGTGGTTGAAATTGACTATTTCGTTTCAGCTAAATTTTGGTCCACTCGGCGATCGACTGCAGTGATTTAAGGAAGCTCCGTGGAAGTCATCCCCCATTGGAGACTTCCTAGGCGAATAAATTAAGTTGGACAAGAACTACCCTTACGGGTCTCCATCATCCTGGTAATCTATTTCGCCGGCGACACTTGAAAAATTGCAACGTGTAAAGTACTTCTCGCATAATTCGTCGGGAAACTTTTAGATAAAGATCCTCCTAGGATCCCGTGGCTCATTGAGGGGCAGGGTGGATTTCCCTTGCATTAGTCACCGTCTGCTTAAAGTCACTTTGCAACTAATTTCCTTTCTATTCCGGCTTAGAGACGACCTTGCGCCGCACAGTGGTTTAAAGGCGGAAAAAACCTAAAAGAATGATGTCACAATTTCGTATTGTTTTTTTAGGTATGTTTTTTTATCGGTTATGTATTGGTCATTTCCTGTCACTTACCCTCTAAAACCGATTACAAGTGCGGAAAAACTCGCACTAAAGAAGTATGGCCAAAATTTCTACATATCACTAAGTGGACCTGTTTTTTCCGGAGTAGTTTTATTACTCATTTTTACATAGTGTAGGACAAAAAGAGGCAGAATTGAAACTGTTGTCAGAATACATCAATATCTCAAAGAATACCGAGGTGTTTTAGAAATCACCATTTTTTTCAGGTACCTCCGTCTACCTCCTCAACGACACTTGAAAGGTTTGAAAGTACATATATTGAGGTACAATTCCCATTAAAACATTTTACCGTCTATCACCGTCTGTACCGTATGCAAAATGCTTATTGAAGAATTAAAACGATCATTTTACGTACTTTGTTTCGACAACTTTGTCTAAACATTGTACAAGTACAAAATCCGTTCAAAAAACGATTATTGTAGGTTAAAAAATAAATTAAAAAATTCAAAAAAAAATTAAAAAAAAATTAAAAAAAAACACATTTTAATTCTCTACAACTTTTTTAGTGGACAAAATTACATTGAGGCAGAATATGAAACAGAAATAATTAAAAAATATTGAGAAATGCTGAAGTTATGAGTTTTTTCCACTTTCTCCTCTATGCGTCGGACCACTGTGCGCCGCGCCGTGGCTCTTTAGTTAGTCTCACGAGCAAACTTTCTTTCGCGAGAATTTAGGAGCAGGTGAATTGGTAGGGGCGATGGTGCGAGATGTATGAATGTTTTTCAGGGGAGAGAAAATTTAAATGTCTTCGAAATATCTTACCCGAATGTCCGCCATATATCGAAGCACATGACGTTCAGCCACGAAAAAGCGGACAGGAAGGCGAAGAGCAGCGTGTACGCTGAAAACAAAGGCAAACGGTTTCACGTATCGCTGGAAAACTTTCGTCGAGAACGGAATTCTGTCACTTCCGTCGTGCTCCTTGGATTTTTATCGGTTTCCCCAGTGTCCATCGCTTGTTGTCCGATGAAAGGTCTTTGAAAGGCAGGGCACAGATGAGGAAACGGTAAAAAAAGGGCTTTTTGGAATTCTGTAGAGAATTTTGTAGGAAGATCGGTAATGCGGATGAAAAAATGGTTTAAAGATTATACTTTTCTGTGTAAAGAAGTTTGTACGACCCTAGTAGTCTATAGTCACACGCAGGTTCCCCCGCGCAAATATAAAAGAATAATTAATTGTGAAAATTGCTGCGTTGCTTGAATTCTTTGGTTTCTATAAATCCAGTGGCGTTTGGTTTTTCAAATTCCAAAATAATAAATGAATCTATCAATAAAATCTAGAGGCGTGAGTATAAATAGTGTTTCGTGAACAAGCTTGTAAGCCGCTGTATCTGTGAGATGTAGGAAGTGGCACACACGAGTGGTTCGTGGGTACACAGTAGACTTCCTCTTCGTCACTGCAAGATGTTTCTCACGCCATAACTATTCAAATAAATCATTCAAAAGTTGCCGCAGATTCTAAGAATCCACTGTTACCGTCAACGTTTTCGAGCTAGAAGAAGTCTTCTGCTGGAATCATATTTAGAATATTTATCCACGTGAGAATGCAAAAAGCAAAAGGAATACAGAAGTGTCGTGTGCTCCACATTGACGCAAACATTCTAATAAGGGGTGCTAATTAATTTTCCCTTTAGAAAGATGACGTTTCCTGCAGCGCTAGTAAAATGCAAACAATTTTAACGTTAAACTTTACGTGCGATCTAGAATCTAAACTGCAAAACGTAGCGTCTCCTCGTTGAATTATAGTATTCTTTGCCAGTGTTTACATCTCAAGCTTTCTTCTCAGCATCGCGGTATACAATGACTAATATTTGAACGGGAAACGCGTTGGCAGTACACCGAATTTGACGTACGTAGTTTCTGTCTCGACGTCGATTTCAAATAGAACGCTGTGTCGTGGGCGATGTCTAGAGATTCTATAAAACAGGAGAATTCTGAAAATAACTCGTGGAACGATACGTTAGCCGCGTTGTATATTTATATCTGCGAAGCTTGAATTTTATTCCCCTCCGATATTTATGCAAGTTTGCATTTAACTGGTGACTTATGCCCGTGGATACTTCTCTTCCTTTCTCCGTTCTTATTGTAATAGTATAGGATCTATATATTTAACTGGATCAACATATACAGGGTATATCAGGGCATTCAAGTACTGTATATGTGGCATAATCTGAAGCCATTCCTCAGAATAGATCAGTTATAGCAAAGTGATATGACTTCTAATATTAAACTCTTACAACTACTTACTCAGAATTTTATTTCACGAAAGACTGTCGCGTTCGTTTCGTCGCGTCATGATTGTAGCCTTATTTATCATATTAAAATTGGGTATCAAGTGATGTGAATCTAGGCAAAAGCAACGCAGTGTCTTTCAGAATTAGTTATTTCTCTTTAATTTATGTAAACAAACATGTCCGTCGCTTTATATACATATGTTCCCTTTTCACCACAAGTGTGCGATATAATAGAGTGAATGTTGTGAGGTATTATACTTTCAAAATGGGTATTCAGGTTTCGAGTAATCTCGAGCATATTGCAGGCCATTATATTCCTTTTTGCATCAGCCACTGTTATGTAAAAGCAGAATGTAGTGTTCCACTTAAAAAAGTCCAGGTGACCTTGTCTCTTCGCTGCGCGAATTTTTGCGTAGGAGTCGAATTTATTATATAATAAACGGCACAGAAATTCTTGAGAAGAATAACTTCTTACGTTTCATAAACTACTCTCCAGTTACTTGCTACTATATGCGTAGACGTGCGATAAATCATGAATTTCTAAAAACTGCAAGACACTCGAAATTCATTTCACAGACAGCCATAAAATGTAAAACTTCTAGAAACCATGACACATTTAGAATTGATCTCGTTCGGAGCCAAGGAAACTTGCATTCTGGCAAATTTCAAATTTATGAAATTTATTCTTTGCGACAGAAATTCTTGTGTGGGTCAAATTGCTCGATGAAATGATTGGAGGTTTTGCGATCACTTGCAGCGAGTGCGTTGCAATGAAATACGTACCCACAGCAGCACAAAATGTGGTCTCGTAGGTGTCTATGGGTCCCCTGTTCGGTGTCACCCAGGGCACGATGGCGAGACAAGTGTAACCCAGCAAGAGACTCGCCGAATGGCACATCACGGTTTTACCATGGAGATTTTGCAGAGCAGGTAGACATATGTAGATCAGCAACGTTAACAGCAGAAAGACGCAGCTGATTGACTGCAGGATGCTATTGACCGTAAATCTGAAATCAGTGGGAAAAGAATTGCGGGATTTTAGGTGAGCTCCCATTTAAGGATACTATCTCACCAGGCACTTCACTCGAAGCTACATTCGAATAGTTTAATAAATAGTTTAGTTAAGGAAAAAGCAATTATTCGTAAATAAATAGACTTTGCAAGTTTATTAATAATCAGGGGTCGAGTGAAGCTATTTAAAGCTTTTATAAATAAAAGTTACTTATCGAACTTCTAACAGATATTTAAGGGTGAAATATAAAAGTTAGGAATATTCTTTAATTAGCATTAGTCTTCAGAATTGGAAGCAGGATAAATATAGAAGAGAAAGTACATTGTGATTTTTATATAATTATTTTCACCGACCGGTATAAGCTTTCAACTTCACTGCTTGTCACAGCTTAACTTTTCCAGAGCAGAATAAATGTTTCTGCTTAACTAGAACTTTTTTCTACTTTCGAGAAAATCAAAGTTTCTTATTTACAACGCAATGTATGAAATAAAAGTTTCAGTTAATACACTACATTTTATACGTAACAGTTTTCTCCGAACAGAAGAGATAATAGTGATAAAATTACAGTTGTTTCATAATTAATAGAAAATTTTAACAGTTTCATTCGACCCCAATTGAGAATTCATAATTCATAATTCAGGTTCGTAAGATTCAGACGAAACTTTCGTCCCTATATATTTCGCTAAAGATATAAATTTCTCAGTTATGTATACGCGGAGTACATTTATAAATAACTATCGCGTAATTATTTATGCCTAAAGATCCTCTAATTTCCTCACGAAGCTGACCCAGTCTGCTCTTAGCCTTCGATCATGAATAGACAACCCAGTATTTCATGATCTACTATATTATATTATCTACTACCATATTATTCTCAACATACCACCCATTAACTTAAAAAACTAAAGAAAATCCTAAAATTCGAGGATACTCGATTCCACAGTTCATTCAGTCTCGTTACGGTTCGCTAATTAAGACAGACTTGCAACGTTATTTCGCGCTTCTTTCATAAATCTCGACGCCCGGTGGCGAGTGTACGTGGTTTTGAAGAGAAAGCCAGGGGCCCTGATAAAACGAATTACTTCGACTTCCCCCGTGGAACGTTAGGAACGCGGAATGAACTTTATCTCGCCTCTCCTAAGTAGCGTTGAACACCAAGGAACGTTCTCGTTACATACAAAGGGACTCGTGTCCTCGCGTAAGTGTTCTCATTATCACGAACACCGAATATAAATCGACTCGTTCCGTCTATTCCTCTGTCTCCTCGGTACTAACAGCCCCATTAACATCGCCTGATCTTTATTTATGCCAAAGCGAACGTACTTACCCGTGAAAGCTGCTAAAAAGGATTGAAACGAAAGTTTGTAATTCATTTCTCACAGGGGAAGATCGGTAACCCGAACATATACCAATCTCTTTGAAACTGTGCAGGTTTGTAGAAGGCCTCGATAGAAGTATCAGGCAATTTTTCGTTTCCGCTCATTTTCGGTTCTTCAGGGTGAAAACACCCCCTAAAGGTTAATGAGTGTTCTTCTATTGTCCGGTATATCTTGAAAACTATAGTAGATATAAAAAAATTATTACTGTGAAAACTTAACGGCTTTTCATGACCTACAAAACCGTCTAATCGAATTGTTTAAAATTTTTAATTTAAACAGTAAAATCTTCCCCACCACATGAGTGTTCTCTATTATCCAATATATCTTGAAAACTATAGTAGATATAAAAAAAATTATTACTCTGAAAACTTAACGGCTTTTCATGACCTACAAAACCGTCTAATCGAATTGTTTAAAATTTTTAATTTAAACAGTAAAATCTTCCCCACCACATGAGTGTTCTCTATTATCCAATATATCTTGAAAACTATAGTAGATATAAAAAAATTATTACTCTGAAAACTTAACGGCTTTTCATGACCTACAAAACCGTCTAATCGAATTGTTTAAAAAATTTAATTTAAACAGTGAAATCTTCCCCACCACAAATTTGGAACATTTCGATTACATAGTTTTATACGGCATAAAAAACCTCTGCAAGCCTGCAGGGTTTAAAAAAAAAATCGCAAGGTTCGGGTAACCGATGCTAAGAGAATAGTACAATGAAAGAGTAATATCTTCGATCGAAGGGAATATGTAAGGTTCACCACGATATGTGGATGCAGGGACGCATGTGCGACCATTTTGTTATAACTCCTCCCGGTCAGCTGCGTTCTCCTGGACTCATCAGACAAATGGACTTGCACCATTGTTACATTTATTCTGCTACTTGGAGATGTACGGGTGGGCACATTGTCCGCGTCGTTGGCAAACCGCTCGGTCATCTGGCAGTGATGCGGGCGCACTGTGCATCATCGTGATATGATGGCTTCGTTGAAAAAATTCTATCCCACTTGTTAATGAATCATAGTAGGAGAACTTAGGGAAAGGTGCACTCGAGGACGAGGAAACCAGCTCGTGCTAAGCCTCTGGCTCGACTTCTGAATATCATTCCAATATGGAATCATTTCAATATAAATATATGAGGCACTGAGAGCAACGACGGACCAACCCTGATACTCGGTCAACAGCATTTTATTTCGCAGGAATTGTTGCCAGTCATAATATTTAGCTTCTGATGTTATTCGAAATGCTTCTTAATAAAGACATAATTAATCTTTCATTTAATTTTATTAAGTGGCACACAGATGTCAGCGCAAAATTTTAAATTGAAAAGGTAATTCCCTATTTTATATTAGTACAGCCTATTGGAATACATTACTAATACCAACTCAATTTCGCAAAAAATGTGGGTAGTCCACTTGTTTCCTCAGTGCCTCATATTATCCACCATTAAAATTAAAAGAAAATCATTGCCATCGCTCTCTTCCTCGGCCTCACCTCCTCTGCTGTCACAACCAACAGAAACTCATTTTTCACAACAAACTATCTCTGAAACTGTGGTACAGAAGAGAGTCTCTAGACTCCAGAATCGTCCATTCAAAGTGATGCACATTCTATTTCATCAGTGTCAGATGACACGCAGATAAAACGGCGCAGACCATGCATCAACGTTACCTTACTCATCCCTCCGAGCGTCAGAGCACTCGAGTCGAACTATTCAACTAGCTCAGACAGTCGCAATCCGACGTCCCAGTGGAAATTTAATTTTAGCCAGCTGTTAGAGGGTCTCTATTTTGCTAATCGATCCCGCGGGGTTCGCGAGGAGCGAAAAACCTGAAATGGCCCCGGACAACGGGGATCGCAAAGTCCGCGCTCATGCTGCAAAACAGAGGCCGACGAATACGAAAGTTCCGGGAGCCGAGCTCCCGTCGGATCTCCCGAATCTCCGACCGGCTTTACTTGTTTGAACTTCGCGAAGTCAAACAAACGGGTTCGGACAATAAATGGCGGCCATTCATCGGCTTAAAAGTTTCGAACGCGCGAATTGACGCTCGCGGAAGACGCGGCATCGAATTGGATACAATCCCCGTTCCATTTCCATGTTCCGTTTTGCGCCGGGCTTCTGATAGGGAGCGCGGCTAATGATCGATCGAATTTTTGTGCCGCGGATGTAAGCTCGACGGGCTGGCTGCCGTGGAACAGCGCTCGAGCACCCTCCGCGCCATTTTTTTGCGCGGAGGGAAATAGAAAGAGGTTTGTTAGGCGAATATTGTACAATCTTTTCTGCGGGGGATGGAAAAACGTCCGGCGGATAAAATGGTAAAAAGTGGAGGAGCACACTTCTCATTGCCTTATTCACTTCACTGTTGAAACCTATGTGGCGATGAAAACGTATTTTTACGGCAAGTTTTAAAAACTGTTCGTTTAAGGGGACATTGTTAAAATTTTTCTGAAAATAAATTTTTTTGCATAATATATTTATAATTCAGAAAAAAGTCACATCCTTGAATAACAAATAAATCAAGGTCATAAAGTTTTTTTTTACTGCAAGTTGTATACTTTTTTAAAAAAAAAATTGATTTGATGATAATGGCCCCTTAACGATAAATTTATGTAGTTCGAAAAGTTTCATAGTTTAATAATTCCACTCTTCGTTCGCTATGATAACGTGGCTTTGATTGGTGTTTTTAAACAACGGCGTTTAGGGAAGCTTGAAACGTATCTTTGGTGCTACTGGTCCATGGCAATAATGGCTGCGGCGAGGAGATTAATGACGATCATTTTTAACCCTGCGTGGCGAATGTATCGCACTTTTCTTAACGGCGAACTAAAGTTAATGGAATGTGAAGCGTTTACCCTCGAAAAAAAGAAATAAATACGGGGGATATTTATAGCGCGGCGTTTACGCTCCGCGATTTTGGGGAGGAACGAAACGATTACGTTTCTCTTTTTAATGACGTAGGCTGGAAAATGTTCTGGGGCTAAGAAAACGAAGAAAAAGAACACCGAAATTACTCTCGAAAATTACGTTACGTTCGCGTCGTACTAAAATTCTAAGAAATTGCTGCGGGACGAGATTAAAGCGAATCTCAAAAATGTACTCCAAAAACATTTTTACTCTGAACACATATTTTGAATCGTCTCTACTAAAAGAATCATAGAAACCAAATAACTTTCCAACAGCGACAACATTTGTCGTGGGGGTTAATTTCGAGCAAAAACAAGTTGAAAGTGCAGAGGAAAGTTTCTCCACTCGAAGTTTCGTTCCCGAGGAAATCGACTTCGAGAAGATCTTCGACTCTGTACAGATATAGAGTTTGAAGCGAGTAGACTTACCTGGTTGTTGAGTACTCTTGCTCCAACGCCGTTTTGGGGAAACACAGCAGGGGAATTAGGGTTTCGTTCCACTCTGTCGTGTTGTAGAACACGTCCAGGCAGTATTCGTCGTGTGGAACCGGCTTGTTATTAGCAATATCTTGGACGAAGCCTTCTGGTGTCAGGCCTTTGAATTCGTACGAATGTAACGCGTACCTGCCGTTGTGGCACTCTAGCTTCACCATCAAGCCGAATCCTGGAGGAGAAAATCGTGAACGTGCGGGGGTTGGAAAGTTAACCCCTCGAGGTCTTTAATTAATTTCAAAGTGTATTTGAAAAGTACTTGTGTGAGTGTATGTGAAACGATGTTAGATACTATTCCTCTATAATGGAAAAAGTAACAAATATAGCAGAGTTGCAAGCCCACATATCAAAAGATACTGGCAAGGAGGTAACTCGAATTTGCAACAGTGACTACGCGTTCTGACTCAATTCATTTATTTTTTTCCTTTGGTGATCGTGGTATAAATTTTCAAAGTTAATAAATTCGAGCTGTGAGCACCACAGTGCGATTTGGGAAGCAAAGAATATATATCAATGATACCTATTGGTACTCTAATATTCTTCGTAATGTCTAATCACAGAAACACTGTTCAGAAGTCCACAAATCTATTTATTTATTTATTTATTTATTTATTCATTTATTTATTTATTTATATACGGGAAAACCCTTTGGTGCATAGAATAGAAAAGATCAGTAGAAAAATAGTACATAAAAGTAGACACACGAAAACAGAACACATAAAACTAAAATGAAATGAAATAGTGCCAAGATAGAGTACAAGCAAAAAGAATAGAATAAAATACAACAGAATAATAGAATAATAGGAATTAGCGGGAACTAATAACCGCCTTATTCGCAGCGCGCTTAAAAGAGTATAATGAATGGCAGAAGAAATCAACTAAATGCGCGACAGAATTAGAGGTTCTACATAGTCTATCTACACAGTTGTTCATGCCATAAGTGGTAGAAAGCTTTATTCATTGCAATCCCCAGAAAAATTGCGACTTGGAAGCCCCGTTCGCCAAGAACCTCTCTGCAACCAAGCCCTAAATTTTTCATCTGGAAACTGACCTGTCTCGCTCCACGTCCCGTTGGTGACGGCCGAAACTTTCTCGTAAAAGATCATGGGGGCATCTCCTGCGTCAATTGTCGTGCATCGCGAACCCGCCACATAAGATTGATTCTCCGGGCAGCACTTCCTTATGCATCTGTTGTGCTGGCACGTGTCCGAGCTCCTGCAAACGCGAGCCACTAGTTGGCGATTCTGCGGGAAGTCCGTCGTCAACCCCATGCAGGTGTTCTCCACTGTCATCGCGAACCTCTCGCGCGCCTCTCCAGTCGACGTCGAAGGCAGCATCGCCTGCGAAATTACGGGAAAATCATGGAAACGTGGACGATTTATGAGGGGAAAGTGGGAACGACTGCGAGCGCTCGGTCGACACTCGGGGAAATTCGACGTCCCCGGTAAGTTTGGAGCAGAGTTGGGCATCATTCGACTAAAAAGTGATTGAAATAACGTTTCGACTAAAGTTACTTCAACTTTTTCCTTACTCGACTAAAACTTACCTGAGTTAACTTTAGTCGAGGCGCCAGAGTTGAAGCTGGTTATTCAAGAGCCTCTCGTCGTGGGTTGTGAGTAACGTGGTTTCAGCTGTCATTCTATTATTAGTCGAGGAAACGACTAACCGGCGAAAGCCTTTGCGGCCTGACCCGCGCGCGGTCGCCTACCGGTCAGATTCTACAGAATCTGAATTTCTTTATTTTTCATCGTATCAATATGAAAGTGACGCCAATGGATTCTTGGTGTTCTCCCGATTAATTGGACAGAAAATAATTTAAATCAGACTATTTTTAACGAAACGGGCTTTGAATTCTGCAAACAAATTTCTCGCGTAATATCCTTAATTATGGCCCGAATTGTATCATTTTTGGGCCCATTTCCATCGGGAAGACATGAGAAATCGATTGGTAATATTCGTTGGCAAACTGTTGTTTTTTTTGTAAATTAACCCACCATAATAATTGTAGGTGAAAGCATCAGAAAGAATATGTATGTACAATCTTTCGATTGTTGAGACGCCTTGCTTTCTCCGCTTGCGAGCGAGGACCTTCGGGTCCCAGTAGACCGCCCGTTGACAGCCGAGAGCAATAAAACCGACGGGCCACATAAAATCTGCCTGTTTTTGATAAGTGTTAATAAAAGTATTACCAATCGATTTCTCATGTCTTCCCGATGAAAATGGGCCCAAAAATGATATAATTCGGGCCATAATTAAGGATATTACGTGAGAAATTCGTTTGCAGAATTCAAAGCCCGTTTCGTTAAAAATAGTCTGATTTAAATTATTTTCTGTCCAATTAATCGGGAGAACACCAAGAATCCATGGGCGTCACTTTCATATTGATACGATGAAAAATAAAGAAATTCAGATTCTGTAGAATCTGACCGGTAGGCGACCGCGCGCGGGTCAGGCCGCAAAGGCTTTCGCCGGTTAGTCGTTTCCTCGACTAATAATAGAATGACAGCTGAAACCACGTTACTCACAACCCACGACGAAAGGCTCTTGAATAACCAGCTTCAACTCTGGCGCCTCGACTGAAGATAAGTTACATCAACTTTAGTCACCCTTTGACTAACGACTAACCGTAAGGACCTTTTAACTAGATGTTATCTAGATATTATCTGTAGGAGCCGGAAAAAGGAAAGCCACTCGCCGGGACTCGAACCCGGGCCATCCGCGTGCTGGCCAGCCGCCTTACCGATTTCGCCACTGCGGCTTCCCCCGATCTCTTAGTCCCGAACTCCTACTTTAGCAGACGCCACCTATGGGCCAATTCTCGCACCATTAGGCCGTCTTCCGAGCGCCAAGCGCCTACAGCTCGGCCATTCTGACAATTGCGGCCGTCCCCGGCCGCGTTCCTCAAAATTCCTAAACGATACGGAACCGGACACGTCAGCACGAGGAGGCAACCTCAAACAATACAATATCAAACGCCGGAGCGCTGTCGATCCCACTTCTGAACTGTAGGAGCCGGAAAAAGGAAAGCCACTCGCCGGGACTCGAACCCGGGCCATCCGCGTGCTGGCCAGCCGCCTTACACCGATTTCGCCACTGCGGCTTCCCCCGATCTCTTAGTCCCGAACTCCTACTTTAGCAGACGCCACCTATGGGCCAATTCTCGCACCATTAGGCCGTCTTCCGAGCGCCAAGCGCCTACATACAGCTCGGCCGGCCATTCTGACAATTGCGGCCGTCCCCGGCCGCGTTCCTCAAAATTCCTAAACGATACGGAACCGGACACGTCAGCACGAGGAGGCAACCTCAAACAATACAATATCAAACGCCGGAGCGCTGTCGATCCCACTTCTGAACTGTAGGAGCCGGAAAAAGGAAAGCCACTCGCCGGGACTCGAACCCGGGCCATCCGCGTGCTGGCCAGCCGCCTTACCGATTTCGCCACTGCGGCTTCCCCCGATCTCTTAGTCCCGAACTCCTACTTTAACAGACGCCACCTATGGGCCAATTCTCGCACCATTAGGCCGTCTTCCGAGCGCCAAGCGCCTACATATCTTTGCCCAACTCTGGTTTGGAGGAACGTTCGAGGATTCCTTGACTCTGTGAATTCGTCGAAAGATAATAATAATAATAATTCGTCTTTATTCATCACAAAATTACATGATAATTAAATGACAAATGGACGAGATTCAGCGTACCTGCTGTTTTGCAATCTAACCCCGATCTACGCAACCTCGATTTGCTCGGTACGTTGCTAGCTCCCAATGCAAATACTTCGTCGCAAGGTCTTCGGAAGATAAAGTATCACGGGGGAATGAACTCTTTTCGAGATATCGGTGAATGTTGGAGAAATAGTAGGATTTTTACTACTCGAGCTATTACGGAGACGTGGAGTTGGAGTGAAGGAGTCTTTTATTAACAGCGCACTCAGAAGGGAAGGGAAAATTATGCAACTTTGTGTGCAAGTAGAGTAGTTCGTGCGTAAGACAAAACTATTTTTTGTTGGTGCTATAGTGCGGTTTTGGGAGGTGAAATCAACCCTTGAAAAAAATGCAGAATTTTCTATTTGGTGGAATATCTCGAGAACGGTGAGAGATATCGAAAATAAATTTAAACAAAAGTTGCAGCTTTTTTTCTATATCTACAAAACTGCGTAAAAATAATTCTGTATAGTCTTCCTATAATTTAATGGACGCTGAAGTTGAAACGCTCGTCGAATAAGAAAATTCACATTATTCGTCAAATAATCTAAAGTAACTTTTATTTGATCCGTTATTTAAATAATTTTTTATTTAGTTAATGCCCGACTCTGGTCTTCTTTCCATCATTTTCTTAATTCTATTTTCTCTTTCTAAAGAGGATAAGCTTTGTTCTTCCGGTAGGTACTTAAAACGCGTGCTTAACTTAGAAATACTAGAAAGGAAATAGAAGCACACTCTTACACTCCTAATATGTATATGCAGGCAACTTCCCCTCTCTGTGACAAAACATTCTTTTATATCATTGTCCTGCAGAAGTAACTGCTCCCAAGGAGGAATTAGCCTCGTCCCGCGTTCGTCGACTATACAGAATATAATTCTCTGCGAAGAAACACTCGACTGGAGTCGCGATTCACGGAGGAACAACGGTACTAGCCCCGACAATGCCATCGACGAGAAAACGTCCGCGTGGCCATGAAATTTCTTTCACTTTTACCTGTCGATGAGCTCGACTCCGAGCTCCATTATCCAGCTGCCGGAGCCGGCGAGTCGACGCGTATTTCTTCGTCCCTGTTTCGCAAACCTCGAAGGTGAACGATCGAGGAGACGCCTGAAATCCCAGGGATGACGTCGCGACGTCTATTGAAAACGAGATAACGAGCGGAAGACCATATCCCGCGGAAATAAGATTTGTCTGTTAACGGAGCGGGGACGAGGGAGCTCTGGCGTCGTGCGAATGACACCAGGGATTTGTCAGATTTGTCAAACACCGGGGAACGGCCCGTAAAACCGCGGTCGGTTCCTTTTTCATCGCTCTCCTCGCGAGTCTCCCCGACAACTTCCTTCATTCGCCGCACTCACTTCCGTTTTAACGAGGCACTTATTTTCCACGCGTCTAATTACCAATTCTGTCGCTACTCGTGTCGTGTTCTCCGCTAACGAATCGATCTTCTTAAGGAGTAAAACCACTCTAGAGGCAGAGAAAAAGACCTAAATTTGACAATTTATTTTCGGAGTATGACAAACGAAATAGAATTTCTTTTCAGAGGGTTTATTTAACACATATTGAAGTACGGAAAACAATTTTTTTATTGTCATTTTCATACAAAATGGCGACGACAGAGCCCGTCGTCGAAACCACTTCTTCCAAACTGGGAGGACGGATTTCTCGGAGACTATTGCATGGATCGATTTGAATTTTTTACAGTAGCTGCATAACAATATTCTCTTTGGAAGTACGTAGCCGTTTTTTTATTGAATGTAAACTTTTTTTTACAAACAATTTAATGCTCATGTTTAGGGCAACAAATCGATTAATTTCTTAAAAAGTGCACCACTTCCACAAAAATTGATTAAAAAAAAAACCCCTACGTACTTCCAAAGCCAATTGTATATAGATTATAATTTTTTTTATTTTTTGTTCCCGGACTCATACATGCCGAGAAATCCGTCCTCCCGTGGCGGTGTGTTAAAAAAAACTGTTTTCGACGACGGGCTCTGTCGCCGCCATTTTGCATGAAAATGACAATAAAAAAATTGTTTTTCGTACTTCAATATGTGTTAAATAAACCCTCTGAAAAGAAATTTTATTCCGTTTGTCATACTCCAAAAATAAATTATCAAATTTAGGTCTTTTTTTCTGCCTCTAGAGTGATTTTACCCCTTAAGGGGACTAGGCAGTCGAAAAATCGATTTTTTTTATTGCATTTTCCGAAAGTACTATCTTTTCTGAATAAAATGCCGTTTGGGTTATATTAAAATTCGCAAAATTGTTGATTTGGCAGCTAAAATGATCAAGCGGTAACTTATTGCGGTAACTAAGCGGAAACTTTAAACGCGATTTTCTCGAATCTTTTTTTCTCTTGGTTTTTTCCTGATTGCGAACGAATGGAGGTTCAGATCGACTTGAAAAAAATTACAGGATGTGTAAAACATGTGCCATTTCGCCCCAAACCTCTGATATGATCCGTAAAAATTCGAGATTTTTATAAAAAAATTGAAGAGTCACCGGATTTTTGCAGCGCACAAATAAGAACGAATTTTTCTCGGAAAAATCGCCGTTTTTCAGCCACCAATCGCATGATTTTGATTTAATTGTTGTTTTTATAGGTTTGGGCGGAAACTATGAATCCAACAAACAAGAATCTCGCCTTTGAAATCGGATTACGTCACATTTTAACACCGATATTAAAGCAAAACGACAGAAAAACGTTAAAATGTTTACCCGTCGGCAGCGCCATTTTTAAAGCACATACATATATATTTCTTATTACTTTTTTTTCAATCTGTATGGTAGTAATAAACATTGGGTAAAAGCATATATCTGGATGTGCTTTCATTTGTTTACAAATAAATAAAGGACAGAGTCTATTTCTCACGAAAAACGACTGCCTAGTCCCCTTAAGGCAGGGGTGCACAGGGAGCCTTTTTCAGCGCCTAGCGGCAGGGAACCAGCCGTACGCCGTTACTAAGGGTAGAATCGGTGAGGCGAACTGCAGTAGTGTAGGTGCGGGCTCGTAGCCGCGTAGCGTAAGTATGTATGGTTGGGTTCCTTGTGGGGCCCCAGTGCAGAGCAGGTCCCGTAATATAATTCGGTGGGGTCATGAAATTTCCAAAACATTTGCTACTGCCGGCATTTCGTATGACTTGACGGTTCGATTCTACACATAATAAAACATTTATTACTAATAATACTTATCTTTTCAGCGACACATAAAATAATTAGAAGGTTAATAATATAGAAATAAATAACTCGGACACAAGGAAAACAAGTAGTTTTCAAGTAACGATATATATCATTTATAAAAGCTAGAGCATGATATATGAATAAATATATACATATGTACAGTACGCATCTGGTGCTTATCATTGCACATAGTAATAGTCTTATAGGTGTAATATTATAGTATACATAATAGTATGTATATATACTGAACAATACACGCAGTATTCATGAAGAATACGAGATGGAGTATGTAAGTCAAATCACACTGACAACATATAATTATAAATAAATTATAATAAAAAAATAATTTTAAAGACAAGCTTTTATTCAAATGTACTAAGAAAGAAAAAATATTTTTGACACTTGGTGCACGTTTTTTCCACTCTATTGCAAGCAGTCTAATTCCTCAATTCAAAGTCTGCCCTGAGATCTAACCAGATTAAAAGTCAATACAAAATTATGTTGTTTAGCAATTATTTTTTGTATAACCTTTAATATTAAATTTTACGCCCCACGCTGTTTTTGGTTATATGAGAGAATTCTTCTGAGGCAGTCATTTCGGTCGGCATCAATTTTTTTTTTCTTTTTTAGTACATTTGAATAAAAGCTTGTCTTTAAAATTATTTTTTTATTATAATTTATTTATAATTATATGTTGTCAGTGTGATTTGACTTACATACTCCATCTCGTATTCTTCATGAATACTGCGTGTATTGTTCAGTATATATACATACTATTATGTATACTATAATATTACACCTATAAGACTATTACTATGTGCAATGATAAGCACCAGATGCGTACTGTACATATGTATATATTTATTCATATATCATGCTCTAGCTTTTATAAATGATATATATCGTTACTTGAAAACTACTTGTTTTCCTTGTGTCCGAGTTATTTATTTCTATATTATTAACCTTCTAATTATATTATGTGTCGCTGAAAAGATAAGTATTATTAGTAATAAATGTTTTATTATGAGTAGAATCGAACCGTCAAGTCATACGAAATGCCGGCAGTAGCAAATGTTTTGGAAATTTCATGACCCCACCGAATTATATTACGGGACCTGCTCTGCACTGGGGCCCCACAAGGAACCCAACCATACATACTTACGCTACGCGGCTACGAGCCCGCACCTACACTACTGCAGTTCGCCTCACCGATTCTACCCTTAGTAACGGCGTACGGCTGGTTCCCTGCCGCTAGGCGCTGAAAAAGGCTCCCTGTGCACCCCTGCCTTAAGGGGTTTAGGCCACGGAGGTCTAGGCCGAAAATCATATGTAAGTTTCAGAATTTTTTGGGGCGAAATTAGAAAATAAATGAAAAAACTTTTTTAATCGCTTTGTTCTACGTGCCTTATGATATATAAAAAAATTGTTAAACTATTTTTTTTTTAAACAAACTGGCGGCACTGGTGCTCTTCTATTAATTCCTGCAGTCTTTTCAAAGGCACTCTCCACGGCGAGCAGTAGAAGTCCCGTATACATGGATGTATGATTAAAAACCGGAAACTTGCTTTATTTACGTGAGATTTACTACAGAAATACATAGCGATTTGTCAAAATATTGATTTTTGTGAAAATGGTGGATACTTGAAGAGAAAAAATTTTCAGCCTACATTGTGTCTAACATTGTCTGGAGCATGACAAGTTTTTAATGAATCGTAAAATCCGTATGTACTTCTGTAGATAATCTATTACAGAAGACACTATTAAAATTTCAAGTGAATCGAGTAAAAATTGTTCAAGTTACGCCAATTTGAAAAAAGTGATTCCGAGGAGCTTCGCGGGATAACACATATAACTGGGCCATTTTTTAATATTTCTGTACAATATTTATACAGCATATTCATCAATACATGCCCCAAACATAAGAAGCATAGAAACAATTTTCAACCTCGTAGTAGCATAAAATAAAAGTCCTCCAATTTGTTACTTTTTGATTTTCAGGGTGGCGTAACCCCTTAAATTCTCTTCTCCCTCGTCCTTCTTTTCGCAAGACGCCCAACCACACTCCTAACATCTCAACTCAGAAGTCCCCCACCGAGAAATGGCACCCCAAAATTTCCAGAGCTCCAAATATGGAAAGCGACCCGAGCAGGCCAAGAATTCGGTAAACCGAAAAATTATCGAGAAACCGGAATTGAAAGCCACGCAACCCCCTGCAGAGGTGGAGCGCGAAGATCCGTCCGCGACAGAGGTAAGGCATCGACCAAGGGGCAGAGGACATTATTAGAATGCCGCGCTACAGCGATCCCCCGCAAAGGCGCGCTCCATTGAAACCGAAGACCAGGTCTCTACCCGACACCCTCCGCAATGCGGTCCTCGGTTTCACCGACGGCGCATCCTTTCCTACGCCATTGCACACCGGTGTGCTACCCAACCACCACGCCCCGCAGATTCGCCAGCGATGAGTCGGATTTATTTACCGTGCCGCATCCTTTCGCCGGCCGGGATAAAGCATGCACCCCCGAGAGCCAGCCCCAGCTATGTCCAGCGCCGAAAAAGGAGCCGCCGATATTTATTACAACTGGCGCCGATAAAACACGACTGTGGCAGGGAAACGCGACGAATGCGATCGGTACAGCGGCCGTATTGTTGTCGCGATATTCCTGTAATATCGATGGGGGCGTGAGGGGGTGGATAGCGGGAATGTTTAACCGCCTGTGGATCGCACGTCGCCGGAGAGGACCGTCGAGGGGGCTGGGGGATGTTACTGGAGGCGGAGGGGTTGATTGGGGCGCTAGTTTCTTTGGGGAATACATACCGCTCGGTTGTATGCGCGTTCGAGTGACTCGGGATCGTGATTCGGCGCCTCGATGCCACGGGAAACGGCACTTGTTGAAAGATTGGGAATTGCTTTTTGTCGGGGACTGGTCGATGGTGAGCAATATCGAACGCGCTGACCAATCTCTGCTTTCGTTGGAACGAAATTATGGGGGCTTATTTGTGGGATTTGTGAGTTGATTTTTATGGTGGTGAGCTTGGGGAGGTTAGTTTTGAGGGATGTATGTGAGCTTGTTTGTCTTCTTTGTGAGGAAGTATGGATTTTTATGGGAGAGGAAGCAGGATTGGGGAATTTTTATAAAGTAATCTTTGAGGGAGAGTTTAGTATTTGTTTTAGAAATGGGATTCATAGGCTTCATTTGTATTCTGTCTTTAATCTCCCTTATTTAAATGTTTATCGTGGCAATTTTTCGAGTACGATGATGGGAATTGGACCTCAAAGGCTTTTTAATTCGGGAATAACGGGACGTGACGGTCTTTAGCTTGTAGAAGTGTTTTTATGGAAGGATTGACTGCTGCAGTTAAAGCAAGTGAAGTACCACTGTTTCATGAACTTTTGCAAGCTTTGTTTATTCATTGTAGCACGCACAGTTGAATGTGTAGCAGAGCAAATACATATGCAAATAGCAGGTTCAACGACGCTCGAGCTTGGTTGCATATAAACGAGAATAATCGAATACTCGTAAAAACGAAACCCTAGAGTTTATACACGGGGTGTTTAACAAAAAAAGTTCAGGATATTTACGCTGAATACAAATTGCTTTGTGAACATACGTCGAAAAACGAACATTGTCTGAGTTGGAAGAAAAATTTTTTTCTAGCAAACGCAACTGAATTGTTTTCCATTTTTTATTGTATGTGGTATGTAAGCAAATTCCTTACAATATGCCTACTTTCATGGCCAGAGAATTATACTGAAATTTCCATACAAGTTGCACTTCTTTGTGTCTGAGAATTCTGAGCTCGTTGAAAAGTGTGCATGTGGTCTGTGCCTGGCAGACACTTTCTACTTTAAGTAGAAAGGTAATACCGCTGCAAGAAAGTGTTCCTTGTCGTAAGGCTACAAAATTATGGCGCGATAAGAATTATTAACCTAGTAAAATACAGTTGTCACTTGCATATTCATTTTACAATATTGCAAAAGCAATACTAAAGAAGTCACCAGCACTTCCAAAAAGGAAAAATCACTTCCATCCCTGACAGTATTCATAGGGCGAATTTGGGCAGCAAACGACATAGTCACAAAGTTTCATGATTTTTGGAAACTCCGGGTTCGGGGTCTTCCCTTGTCAAAAGTATGAGGGTTGAAACTTTGTAAGCCGTCATACATGCAAATGGTTACTCCTACGAAGAAGACTCATAAAATCTTTTTCGTAGAGAATTTGCTAAGCTACAAATTTCACAAGAACTATTTTTGTCGTAGAACTGATAGATAACAAGATATTCGCGATAAACTGTTTTTTTACCTCTCACGCTCTGTAAAATTTTTAACGGCGGCCACATCGATGGGGACTTTTGACATTTGATTTAAAACGACGAAATAATTGCCTAAACAAAAATTTAGCTTGCTGTCTAATTTTACTGGGCTTTGATTCTCGACCCACGTTCACCAAACATTAGTAGTGTCTGCATCGTAAATCCCCGATTCTTTTTTATAAACATTGATGTGACTGCAAATCGGATAAAGTATCATAGACGTCTGGCAGTAAGGGAGTAGTTTCCTTGTAATCTTCGGCTATCTTTCTGTCGCGAAAGTTGCCAAAGGGTAAGTACCTTCGAACCGAAGAACTGATGTCTTTATCCTGCTCGCTGCCAAAGCTCCAACTTATGAACCACGAGCCATAAAGTTCGAATATCAAATCCCGAATCGTTCCCTCCCTATTCTAGATACCGAGCAAAGATAGCGAAGCGTATATTGCAAAATGGCTGAGCAAGCATCGCCTCCCATGGCTCCGAATGAAAAACGAAATTTACTCCCACGAAAGTGCCGTGTAAAATTCCACCTAACCGATTTCTACCTTTCCCCAATTCAGCGCTCTATCCCTCGGTTAACTACCGTAAAGATGCTTTCCAACGACAATTTAATGTGGTTGCTCTGACAGGACTGTGGCCCATCGCATTAAATTTCTTGATGGAAGATTTCCCTTTAACAGGAACATTGTGTACAATTTTCTTGGATCCCTGAAATCATCTTTGCTCCTTAAAATTCTAGACATCTAAAGAACACGCACAGATGTGGTAATCAAGTTTCATTTTAAAATCAGTACTTAAGCCATTTATAATTCAATACCCTTTGCATCTGTCTCCCAAAATTAAGTTAGTAGATTTTTTTTGTTACTGTTTAAAACACTCTATGCGAGTAATGAGAGCAGTAGCAACAGCTTCCACTAGTATTTCCAAAGAAGCAACTAATAATCGTACACTTCCAAAATAACAGCTTACAATTTTTCTTTCAAAATTCCCAAGAAGAGCGTCATGCCGCGCACGTATATTTTATAATTTTCAATGAATCTGCCACCATTTCGGGAATAGAGCAAACACGTGTGCGAGCAAATATTTATCAGCGCCGCTGCAATTCCATCGCCCCTACAGCACACTTCGTTGCAGGAACGTTGCACAGCCGTTGCAGTACATTGCAATGTTGCCGTTTGGTTGCAGGTTGCATTGCACTATTCCTGCAACATTGTGGAAACATTGCCGTGCAATATTGCAATGGCCACGTTTGTGCAATGTTTCTGGAATATTGCGCACACATTGCCGTGCAATATTGCGCACATACTGCGTTACAATAATCCAGGAATATTGCGCACACATTGCCGTGGAATATTGCAATGGCCGCGTTTGTGCAATGTTTCTGGAATATTGCGCACACATTGCCGTGGAATATTGCGTACATACTGCCGCACAATATTCCCGGAATATTGCGCACACATTGCCGTGGAATATTGCGCACATACTGCAGTACAATACTCCCGGAATATTGCGCACACATTGGCGTGGAATATTGCGCACATACTGCAGTACAATACTCCCGAAATATTGCGCACACATTGCCGTGGAATATGGACTTACATATTTTCACTCCTCGCCTACGCAAAGCGTTCGTGAAATGCAAACACACGGAATACAGTCTTAAATACCACAGGAAACCTCCGGGGAACATAGGCGACCATGGAAAGTATGTGACATTAATAATTAATAACATTAGTTAATTATAACTATATACGGTTGAAGCAAAGTGTGAAACTGTAAACAGCGACAAAAGATATTTGTAAAAAAGAAATATTAGATGTCCAAAGTACTGCCAGTGTCTTTACTATTGCCATTTAATCTATTGTTCATAACAAAAACGTCCCGCGATGTCGAGTGTAAATTTAGAAGTCCGTATTATTGGCGAACGCTGTAGGAACGGCCCGGTGGGACGTTCAGGCAACATTCGTATATAAAACGGATTGACGCGGAGCGTTCCTGAAATACAAACACGCGGAATATAGTCTTAAATGGCAATAGTAAAGACACTGGCAGTACTTGGGACATCTAATATATCTTTTTTACAAATATCTTTTGTCGCTGTTTACAGTTTCACACTTTGCTTCAACCGTATATAGTTATAATTAAGTAATGTTATTAATTATTTATATCACATACTTTCCATGGTCGCCTATGTTCCCCCGGAGGTTTCCTGTGGTATTTAAGACTGTATTCCGTGTGTTTGTATTTCACGAACGCTCCGCGTCAATCCGTTTTATGTACGAATATTGCCTGAACGGCCCACGGGGCCGTTCCTACAGCGTTCGCCAATAATACGGACTTCTAAATTTACACTCGACATCGCGGGACATTTTTGTTACGAACAATAGATTAAATGGCAATAGTAAAGACACTGGCAGTTCTTGGGACATGTAACACTTTTTTACATATATGTTTTGTTGCTGCATATGGTTTATGAATTTGTTTAAACCCTACAGTGGTAATTAAGTAATTGTATTAATTACTTATATCACACATGTCGACAAACAGAATACAGTGTTATATTTCACAGGCAACCTCCACGGGAATATATGTGAACACGGACAATATGTGATATAAGTAATTAATCCAATTGCAAACTGTTAAATTGTATATAGCAATAAAAGATATTTGTAAAGAAGTCTGATCTGTGAAATGTAAATCCACAAACATTAAAAACTAGAAAATAAAAAAATATATAAAAAAATTTATGTTAAACAATTGTATCAAAAATGCGCTAAAAACTAAAAAAAAAATTTTTTGTTGTACTACGCAAGATATTTCAGAATAGAATATGAATCAACGTGATACAACATCAAACGTGGAAATTAATTTGTTGTGAAATATCCGACTCCACGATTAGGGAGATGTAATGGAGTTTGTCAAAACAAATCTTTGTTTTTAAATAATTTGAGTTTAAAGTGTTGCACGGTAGGAGGATAAGTTCGAATACGTAAGTAACATTCTCAATCAACAGTTCCAGCTGCAGCGGTATAGTGTTCGTCTACGGTGCTACGGGTCGCGGGTTCTCGAATCCTCCCTGGGGTAAAAATAATTTTCTATTTAATACAGATACACGGACACGTCCGATATATATAATTAATAGAAAATATCGTTATTTTTATTTTTGGCCCTGTTCCACGAAAAATTCCTCTAAGATCTCCGAAACGTTCCACGAAAAATTGCTGTAAAATTCCGAAACAATGTTCCAGAGATATCTCCTGCAATGTTACACAAGGCGGACATAGGAATTTGCTTGAAACGTTTCGGGAACATTTTGAGCAATGTTCCAAATGTTGCAGCGCGACATCACTGAGACGTTCCTGCAACAATGTGTGCTGTAGGGGCGTGCAAACACCCCCGCCAACTGTCCCAAACTACTTTTTTCATAGAATCGAAAAAGGATGTTGCGTTCCAGCGCGGTTGCTGCGGCACAATAAATTGCGCTGTTTGAGCTGTGACGTTTTCAAAGATCGCGATATCGGCTCGATAAGTTCCAACGTTTGCGAATCGCGTCGTGTTCCGTGGGATCGCGCGGCAGCGCCGTTGTAAAAGCGAATCGACTGAAAAGGGTGCAGGCACTTCAACACGTTCGATGCCATGGGATGAGCGGGTGATCAGGCACGTAGCCAGGATTTTATTTTGGGAACGAAAGAAGTTGGTACGAGGCCCTAAAGGACGAGGCGAAACGGTGCAGTGCTCTGTTTTAATCTAAAACCGAACGAACGGGTGAAAGAAATTTACCAACTCTCTCGGTGGATGAAATTGTTTGCTGAACTCTTGCTAAAAGTAAAGGCACTGCTTGATGAATCGTCGGAAAGAAGTCCGGGGAGCATTACCATGATTACGAAATAGCTTGCAGTAGGTTGGAAACCATAACACGTGCTTCGAGTGTTGGTTTAAAATTTCCAAACTTAGGATTTTTATTACACCTAGATTTCTGTTTCTCGTCCACTTGGAACTCGAGGAAGAAATTGTGGTCTCATTTTTCTCAAAGTTCGCGGAAGAGTGTCCCGTAACTTGGCTTCAAAATTGAGTTACGTAATGGATCTAGTACGTATATAGGTTGATAAAAACGTAGGTCTATTTTTTATGTGCACCACTGTGGCGAGGTAGAAATTTGAAAGTTCTTCATCTACTCTCTACGGGGATCGTCTATTTAAAATTAGCTTGATTTGCAGCGCTCTAGTTTGCACTTTTCGGTGGAATTATGTACGAAGGAATTTAGTGTCAGGATTTATTATAAGTAGTAGCAGCGTCAAATGGTATCTCATCTTTAAACTCTATATAAGCAAGTCAAACTTCCGACGAATTACACTTCGAAATAGAAAGTGGGTTAAAGAAACATTATCAGTTGAGAGGCACAATGCTCCCCGGCTAGTTGATTAACTAATTTTATCGCCCTTTTAAAGAGCCATAAATCGTCAGCAATGGTTTCAACATCAATCCCATCACGGTTTACTCCTCCACGGAGCAAGAAATCGAATGAAAACGCAGCCATTAAAACCCTATTACTATCCAATCACAAAATCACAACAAATTAAGGGTAATCTGAAACTAAACACCTGCCACTGTTGCAAAAGACACTGACACTCGGCCCAGCCTTTCAGTCACCGTTAAATATAATCAACAGAAGCAACGACATTGACATGTCATTGCATTCCAGGCACAAGGGAAAGTCGAAGATCGTCGTTAAGATCAAGCGATCAGCTCTTTGGGTCGTTAACGCTTTAAGTGGAACAAGGTTTGGGCAAATGCCACCACAAATCGGTCAGATTTTTCAGGGCGACACTAATGAATATTTGAGCAGAAAATCTTCACGAGAGCTCTACCAATAGATAGGCAATAGTTTTCCAATGAAAATGAGTACAAACACGACCACATTCGCGCTACTTTAAATAACACATAATTCAATCTACAGCAAATAGAAAAATTCAAATTTTCTATATTTTCATATTACAATATAGTGGATGAGTACATTAGCATATTACTCGTCGAAGCCTCGACTACCACATATCCAAACCAAACACAGTACTTTTAATACTTTCAAAAAATATCGTCACGAAAGTGCGCCAAAACCATGCGCAGCGTGCGAGCTCCTCGGCGCGGGAACACGCCGTCGCCAGTCACGGAGTTGCAAACCCTCGGGGCAGAAGGGGCCAGGGGAATTCCACCGTCCATCAGAACTTCTGGATCGTAACCGTTTCGTGGCACGTTTCTCTAGCCCTGTACGAGGACGGGGAGCTGTAAAGGAGGAGCAGGAGTACACAAACGTTTCCACGAGAATAAAACTCCACTGTTACCGGCAAACTAGGGTCGTCGTGCGAGCAGACACGCGAGAAAACGGGACGTGGGCCACTGGAATAGCCTGTTTGGAAGAAAAAAGGGTAATGGTACGGTGGCTGGGGGCCTCCTGTTAATCTTCCACGCGAGAGGGGGCAACGCGTGGAAGATTAACACGGCTCGTCGTAGCTTTGTTTACGATAAACTATCGCGGGAGGCCTCCGCCGGCATGATCTCATCGACTGTTGGCGTACTGCAACAGGAAATCCCCCGCATATCTCGAATAAACGTGTCAAGAGTGCACCGTGTCGACTCGTCGTATGGTAATAGAAACAATGTGAATAGACGAGCGCGATAACCAGTATTCCAGCTCACCGTGCGTACGGGGAGTAACGAAGCAACGCGCCCGCGATTTACAAATCAATCTACGCACTTGGACCGAGGGAAATTGGCTGGGGAGTCTGTTGGAAAAGTTGTTTTGAATTCGGAAGCTCGCCGGCAGACTCTTTCCTCTGTTTTGTGCATTGTACTGGAGGAGAGGATGGGACATCTGTTCCGCTAACTGTGGGTTAAGGTTTTGTTCGAACTTCTGATCATTATACTGGTAGTTTTTGTGTTGATAATTGAAGAGGCATTTTAGAAAACACTGAGTGCCGAAATTAAAAAAGAATCTCGTAAAATGTTCTAGGTGCCAATGGTAATACTATAATATAGAATTTTACTGCAATTTCCATTACAAATGGTGCTAAAAAAAATGGTACCACTGGGGTACGTCCAACGTCACTTTTGTAGAAAGCAATGTAAGAGCCAATTACAAATAGTATTGCAGTATATTAACATTCTACTAATAGCAATAGTATTACAGTGCTATATTAATGCAAAAAATAGACAATTTGGGTTATTGTATACTTAAGTATATTTGGTAATAAAATAATTTAAAGCCTGGGAAGTTTGTCCTCTCTCCTGAAAAAATTTGATTTTTGGCACTTAAAGTGTTTTCTACAAGGAGTCTTCAATTATGTACAATGTTATTGTGGTACTGACTTGGAATGTTATTGCAAGGGACGACGGAATGCCTTCAAATTTTGAAACGAATATCACGCGTCAATTCGGCTTTGTGTGGAATCGAGAATGTAAAGACTCGTTATAAGGCTCGTATAAAATTTACAACGGTTTTAACTTTTAACTTCAAATAGATACCATCCCATCGTGTTAACGAAAATATTTGTCTTCCCCGTGCCGCTTTTCATGTACAGCAAATATACCGGGCTTTCCATAAAAAGCCCGGCATGCAGTTGTAAATGTAAACACTGTAGGCAACATATGCGGTGGAGTTACAACGTGCGCGGGAAAACGCAAAGCAAAGAAACACCCGTTACAAAACCTGTTCCTCCAGTCCACGCATTTTTAGCATGAACATTCGTTTTATTTTTATTATCGCGCAGGTGGATTCACGTTATATATATATATATATATATATGCTATTTCCAGTATTTTACCATCTTAAACTCCTTGGAAAATTCCTCGCACGATGCATCGAATGAGAGATGGTTAAACAAGGCGATATTATTTTAGCAAGGAGATGTTCACTGTCACTCTGAAGCTTAACTGCACGTGCTATTGAGGAGTGTCGAATAATTTTGCAGTTATTAGATTTTTACTATGTGCTACACTTTTGAAAAGTAGGAAGAATAACCATACAAAGGCATTAAAACTGTAAAGATATAAATGTGGTCACTTGATAATCTGACTATGAAATCGGCATTATTAATCTTCCTGAATTTTTTATAGTTCAGTTTTGCAGCTAAAAATTCTGAAAAAATTCACAGACATGTACGCTAATGGGTAGAATGTCTCTGATTTTTTTGGATAATTTTCTAGTTAACAGAACAAAAGTACTGGAGCTTAAACTGCAAATTACGTTTCACCCCGTAACTACCCTAGTAGTAGAGGTATCGGATTGATACTTGACAGAAACAGTTTTTTTATTGAAGAACCTACCGATTGCTATACATCAAGTTCAATTTAGTTTGGGGGCATATAGGTACCGTTTTTCCAAAAACGTAGTTTCAATATTTCTCATGTTCAATATTCCTATTTAATTAATAATATCGAATTGCGTGGTGTCCTTCTATCTATTTTATTAAAACGTCCCCAGTTGCCATCCCGAGTCCCTCTGAAATAATTCTTGCAAATGCGCAGTTGCTTGTCAAAAGCAGTCGAACTCTTGGGAATTGTATTCCATGGAATTCTATTCCATTAAATTTTCATTTATCCTAATCATTTCATGACTCACTTCGTGGAAGATCGCGTGAAAGCCTAGACATGTCTGCACCTTTCAACGACGGCGTCCGAAGTTTTTTGCGTCGATGCACTGCATAAGGGAAACGAAACACGAGGAAAAGTTGGCGAACAATACCTATATATCGCGAAAAAGTATTACGAGCTGACATTCTGCTGATTACTTCGCACAAGCATGTTGCCCAACCTGATAGTTACACGCAGGCTTGCAATCGGCAATTCTCGTGCAGCCGCTTGGAGCAAGACATAATTATTAACAGTAGAAGTAGCGACTATATACCTACTTCTACCGGACGGGACGGGTCAAAATGACTTGTTTTTAAAAAGAACGAAACATGCATTTATATAGGTACATAGTTTTCTGCTCTATTTAAGTGGCACTAGTTTTCCTTATTTTATGTAAATGTTGAAATCCTTATCTTCACTGTCAGGATCTGGTGCCTCATTTTTGCTTCCGTTTACTGATTGTCGATATTCTTATTCGCGGCCAAATGAATCACTTTCATCACAGTCAGTGTCGGAACATTTCTCGTCTAAATTATTTACTTCTTCCAGTAATTTTTTTTACGGATCACGATAGAAAATAGGATTCCGAATTTCAATGTTTCTCGTTCTTTTTATGAACAAGCGAATGCCATGGAAGATGTAAAAGAAGAATGCAACAATTGAGCAAACATAACACACAAGTACTGTTTGATATTTTTTGTACAACGTATATGTGCAGAAATGTATTTAGTTTTCTAAAAAAGTATTTGAACTATACGGAAATATTATGAGAAAGGAGAAAACTATTTTGCAGAATCAATCATTTATGTATTTCAATAAAAGTCTGGAAAATTTTGAGAAAATAAGATATAGATGAAAATGAATTCCTGCGAGCCTGAGAAATTAATTTCATTTCGTATTTATCCCTAGCAAAAATCAACATTTTACAATTTACCATTAATATACCATTCAGGGACTTAAAATATAAAAAACATGTTACGTGTCCCTTCTACCGCACATTGCACATGTGAGCATAAAACCTAACCCACACCAGAAAAAAGTCTATTTGCAGTAATGACTCAATTCGTTAAAAAAAAAAACGTTAAAAACCAATGGCCAGTGCGACACGGCCGAACGCTATCCAATATCGCTGATGAACACGAGTATCAAACCTGACACGCCACCCCTGCCCAACTGATAAGGCTAACGTTTCTCATGAATGAAGAGAGATCGAAATAGATTCAGCGGAAGATAACGCAGTTACGCAAAAGGGCGTGTCGAGTACACGAACGTGCAAACGATAAATTACCTCATCATCGCCATGGTTTATTTCTCCTTTCGTGTGCAAACAAGTTGCCTTTTTGTTTAGCAAACCCTCTCCCTGATGAATTCGCTTTTACGCCGCCTGCCGTCGTCAGAAATAGCTTCCATAAATTCGTTAAGCAGATGAGAATGGGCCCTTTTATCTAGTCGAACACGTTTTTTTTTTTATGACACATGTGACGCGAGTTATCGAAAAGCAACCCTTAAATGAGATAGGTGTGGCAGCAGTGGCGCAACCAGGTGGAGGGTCCAAGGCAGTGGCGCACTCAGGATTGGAGAGATCCGAGTTAAAAAACGGACACTAATATTTTTAAGAAGAATTTATTTAATGCAATTTAATTTAATACAAATTCAATGAAATTGATTAGATGATTACAAAAGTCATTCAAGAGCTTTGTATAAAGAACAGAAACTGGAATTTATTCTTTAAATAAATTTTCATAATCTCCTAATGAATTTTATTGAATTTGTGTTAAATACTTTTATCCGTTCAACTCGGCTCCCCCAAAGATTAAATTCTGAGTGCACTACTGCGTGGCAGGGTTGCATATGGGTGTCATAGAACTTGATAAGAACTTGGGTGAGAGCGGGCACACCTCGATTCACAATGTCCACTGCAGAAAATGTAAATGGGGCGGATGCTTCAAGTTTTAACTGTCCGGTATCATGAAACCGAAAGCGTTGCTAGATAACGTCCCGCTCTTCGGGGAAATTAAGTATGGAGAACAGCATCGAAATTGACCTACCTCGAATCCACTCGCTCGTCAGCCATTCGTTCTAACTATGTAGTCACGTTTATTTCACAGCGAACCGTGAAATATGAGATGGCGATCCTCCGCGGAACCGCGCTTTCAGCCTCCCATCAGGAATATTCAAATTACCGCAGAAAAAGCGTCTTCGGGGGAAATTCTATAGCGCAATAAAACAGAGTGTCGTTCGTGGAGATGGGGCAATGTAAGGCAATATTTCAGCACGAACGCGCGATCCTTCTGGCGCGATAATTGACGTTCGGAATTATTCGTCTCGGCACCTTTCACTCTGCAGGAGCATCAGGAAGTGGGAATAAAATTCTTCCTAGCGGAAGTTCCAGGAAATTTTGGAAACTTCAAGCTTCCAGGAATTCTCGAGTAATTCTCGATAAAAAGTCACAGAACATCTCTGCTTAAAAGCTCCCCAAAAACGTGGAACTTCGGCTTTCAAATCGTTCAATGTTTACGGAGCTTCCATTTAGCTTAGGAAACTTCAAAAGACCCATCTTGTTGATCCCAAAAAACTTTTGCTTCACCCGGTTCGTAGAATTGGTAGATGGAAACGTGTACTCACTTGTAAAACTCCATTTTCAAACGTGATGTCTTCTTCGGAGATTGTGTACGTGAACATCGCTCCTGTGCAATTAGGCATGCCTGTGGTGACTTTCAGAAAATCCACCTCGTCGAACATGCTCGCGGGGAACGGTAGAAGCTCGTCGGTGTCCGAGTAATCTCCGATCGGTTTGATGTAAGTATCGATGTCGAACGCCGATACGCAGCTTTTCGAGCGCACGTGGAAGAGCTTGTTCTTTGGGCAGCATCGCCGGACGTCGAATAGTCGTGGCAGTGCCACGCTCTGTGTCCCTCCGTCCTTGTCCCTGTCTTTGTTCGATCGGCAGTGGGCAACTGTGGGGACACTCTCGTTGCCACCGACGTGCAGAATTTCGAGACAGAGCGGTAACTGTGAATGAAATTTCGGTGGAAATTACTTTTACCCATCCTGCCTCTTTCGTCAGATGAAAAAGAAGTTTCGTAGCTTTGTGAATATGGATTTTTAGGGAAATTGGTTGGGAAGGATATCGCGTAATCCAAAGAGTGCTGCACGATGGCTATGTGATATTCTATGTTCCTTGTAGTTTTTAATTTTCAAGACTTTCAAGTCTCTTTTAATTGTTTCGGTCAAAATGGATAGTATTGACAAAAATTTAGATACGCAGACATGTTTTTGGAGATTATAAAATGATTGAAACTTGAGTGATGTTGTTTTAGTTTCGAAGTACAGTAATTCGTCGTAATAGTCCCGACGAACGGGGCTAGCGGCGGGACAACAACGCGATGCGGAAACTATTCGTAGCCGACGACAACTTCGTGTCGACTCTTTTGTTCTCTCGCACGTTCTCGGATTCTCTCACTCTCGACTGAAGGATTCCAAGAAATGGTGGGGATAGTAAGCGGGACTATTACGCATGGTAAAAACGGGACAATAACGACGAATTACTGTAATTTGCGTACTAAGTAATAAGAAGTCATCGTCGTATGATTATTTGAAAAATATGTATAATTCGTAAAGAGAAATCTATAGGTAGGTATAGATAATATGGCGATAGAATTATCAATGAGTGTAAAGCATTTTTCTTCGCCAAAGTAAAAAGTGTGTTGAATAAAGTAATCAGTAGTTGCAGAATCTCAGTGCCACAACTATCTTGCTGCAACACTTGATGCGTCGTTGATAGCAGATATTCACTATTTCCTTTTTATTTATGAACATGTAAAGATAGCTGCTGTCAACAAGGACAACATCGGCCATGGTTTCTTAATTAAGAATTGAATAAATACACGAGGATCATAATTATCTCCAAGATTCGAGAATACTCGCTTTCATTAAATCAAGTAAAAACAAACAAACAAGCCTGGAACTCTAAAAACTCCAAGCATCAAACAGAAGTTTCTCTCGAAATCTGTGTTCACAGATTTCTTAAGCTTAACCAATACCATCCTTCGATCAAAAATCAAAAAACTCTATCCTCCCTAAAAAAAACCCCCCAGACACTTCCAAAAACAAATGCTACACAATCAACCCCAGAAAATGAACGTCAGTTTGCCAAACGAGGGTGCAAGCACCAAGGACTAAGACGACAGGGGACGATAGCCGTGGAATAATCAATGGGACGTGTCGGCTCTAAAAATCACTAGGAAAACAACTAGCCCCTGTTTACTCAGCGCGTTCGATTTCGCGCTCGCCGGGGAATTTACGACTGGCAGAGGGTTTAACGGCGAAATGGCCGATCGGCTCTGTACCTGCAGGAGATCGGTGGAGGCGATCTTGAAGAGTGGCGTCGTCGTGACTTCGTCCACTAGCTCGCAGACCGGGAATCCGTTCTCGTGGACGAGGTGGCCATCGTAATGGAGGCTGTGGAGCTCTACGGCGCGCGGGGGCGTCGGGACGCAATCCACCTTCGATTGACCGGAGAAAATCTCCCCCGCAGGGCAACACTTCCTCAGCCGCGAGCTCGAGATTCCTGTCACAGCTGCTGACAGCCAGACGAGCCCCAGCAGAACCAGTCTTCCTACGGCACTCGTCATTTTGAAGCGCAGTCACTCCAGCAGCTGAATTAATGGCGCTTCGGCAATGGCCCCCGAAGAGAAACGTCCCTCTCCTCTGTTTCGGTGCACGTAGCTCTGCGCACCTTCGTTCTTTCTAGACACAGAGTCGCCGGTGACTGTGATGATGATTAATTGGGTAGAGTTGAAAATGTGCTGCGAATATTTCTGACCTTGGTAATTCTAGTTTGAATGGGAGATTAAATTGTGATAGGAATACTAAGTAATGTGAGCGATTGTTGTGTTGTGAGGATTTTATTTTATGAGTATTGGTGGAGGCTTGTTTTGTTTATAGTAGTGGTGGTTTATTGTGAAACTTGGGGGAAGAGGTGTGATGGTTTAGTTGATTTTTTTATTTAAAATGTGAGGGATAGTGTAATTAGGGGCCGTTTTAAGTTTCTGTAGAAGATGCTATTGTTCTTAAAAACAGCTTTGTAATATTGTTTAGGGTGTTCCATGAGTCTTCGTTATATTTCACAGTGTTCTTGGATTCTATCTTGAGGGTAGCATATTTTCAATAAAATAATTTACAATTAGAATTTCGACCGTAAAGAATTTTTAAAAACTTTAAAATAAATGTTCTCGGCGCACAGATTCGGTCTGTTTTATGCAAATAAAAAAAAATAAAACAGACCGAATCTGTGCGCCGAGAACATTTATTTTAAAGTAGCATATTTTCGATACGATGACATCATCGATGCACTTTCGGATGGCTTGCGCGATTCGGAAGTGTCTCCCAGAAAGATTGCACTGCATCGACTGAAATATATTATGGGCAACTAGGTGGGAGCTTGGGAAATAGGATGGATGAGGTAAAAGTTCCCTTCGAAGTTCCTTAAAATTCTAATACAGTAAGATCTCTGCACCTTTTTATAAAGGGGTCATTCTACTTTGATCGGTCGAAAACTGAAGCTGTTTTTAAAGATTTTTTATGAAATTACCAGCGCCACAAATATACCTCCTTTTTAGGTGCCATATCGACGCTATACAAAAACATTTAAAACAAATTAAAAAAATTATTTTTAAATTTTTTTATAATATAGTAGTAACTTAATAAATACCAAAAAAAAATATTTCAATGTATGTCGAATTAACCCAGAAGAAATCTTTAAAAATAGCTTAACTTTTCGGCCGATCAAAGTAGAATGACCCCTCACAAGCTAAATGGCCTTTCTTAATTGAAACACTCAAGTAAAATAGGATCTCTAAATTTCTCCTTACAGCCCTCCACAATTTACAATCTACCTCCTCCATCAAGATAAATATCCAAACAACATTTCCCCTCAAAGAGCTCCCACATCCTCGTCCAGTAAAAAACAAAAGGTGGCATTTTCTAACCTTTCTAAAATCTTGCCCCCAAAGAATTACAATCCCATCACCCCTTAACCAGTGCTAAACACGCAGCTGTTCAACAGCCATTACTAACCACAACATCTCTATACGTTCAAAGTATCGTTGCTAATTAATTGCCACTCGTAACCCCCGGAAAAGCTCCATTTCAAACGAGGACTTACCACTCGGCGAACAATCGAACTACCGCCACCGTGCTGCACAGTCGAAATCACCCAGGGCACCAAAAATATTTGCACAAATTACACACTGAACACTCGTGTCCGTTCTTTGACGTTTCGCGCGGCGGCGATCCGCCCTTTGGAAAGTCCGCGGGTGCTCGAGGTAGCGAAAAATCGAGTGTATCGGTCGATAGGATCCCCGTAAAAGGATCGCTGCTCCCGAAGCCTGCAACGATACCTGGTCGATGTCTGAGCGCCGGCTCCCACAGCTCGATGGCTCTCGAGCGGCTCTTGAAGCAGCTGCTCAAGCCCGAATCATTTCAGCCCCCGAGCCCCGTCCGGCCGCGTGGACTTTCCGAGAATAGGTAACTAAAATTGCTCGGGCCGGTCCACGCTCAACCAATTACCGAACTGTTCCCCTTTCTTTCTATTTCCGTATCGCTTTACGAGATCCCCGCGGAAATCGGCGAGATCCGGGACTTTGATCTGTCGTTGATCGGGTGGCTATCGTCAACACAGTCGCGTGTCAGGCGCGCGAGGGAGCTGATTTTATTGCGGGCATAAGTGCCAGGACGATTGACTGGCGGTGACGTCGAGCGCGACGGGAAAGCGGCGGTTTAAAGGAAGCTGCCTGCCGCTCGAATTCGCCCGATAGATCGGGGAGGTCCTGCGGGAGCGATCCGCGGGTGCGCCCGATCGATATCGCCGGTGGACGGTGCGCGGTGGTATTCTTCGCCGAGTCCGGCTGAATCCCAGCGGTAATCTTGAAGTGATTCAGTGGAGGCGCTGGTCGATTAAATCGTCGCTTCCGTTGCATAATGCAACGCGGTGCACGCACGCAGCTGCATCCCGGTAATCTCCAGAGAGGACCTCGCGCAATTATGAAGGAGCTATTACTCGAAATTAGCTGGCACGTTCCGCGCAGAGTAATCCGTGCCCGTGGGGCCCTGGACCGCGAGCTCGAAGGAAACTTTGCGATCCCCTCTCGGTTCGCTGGCCAAAAGGCGCTTTTGGATACTCCGCGGGCTCCGCGAAATTATTATTACTCCCACACCTCCCAGTCGCTCCTCTGATTGATTCCGAAGTCCGCGACGGTCGTTCTTTGTCCTATCGATCACGTGCCCTGCACTTTCTTCTTCTCTCAACTCTTCCCTGGGATTTCTTATTCTCGCGGCGTTGCTCCCTGCTTCGGTGATTACTCCTCCACGTCCCTAGGACACCCAATCGCGCACACTGCCTTCTGTCCAGTCACTAGTTTCCTTGAGATTTGTTGGTTGTCTTTCATCCACTGTCCACTTTCACCACACTCGTTTCCCTTTTTAAGTGCACCGTGTCTTTGGTATCTCGTCCGGTTCTCCGTCGATTTCACTGGTTGCCTTTGGAAACAGGCTTCTCCTACACAGACTCAATGTGTCCACGTAAACGCGCACCGAGTGCTCTTTATTTATTTAACTAGCTCCGCGCAGAAAGCACTCGATTCTTTCGATCGCCCGTTTAACCTGGTTTCCTGGCTCGATCCCAGTGGATCATTTGTTCCGTTGATCGTGCACAAGTGATTCCTTCGTTTAAGACCTAGGTCCCTTCTGCAAACGTAACCTGGTTCTTTATTCCTTCTCGCCCCCTCCGCCTTCCCCTCCACCCCCCCCCCCCTCCTCTTCCCTAGGATTGATCTCACAATCTCAGCCGCCCTCGTCTGGAATTTATCACCCCTTTACGTCGCGCTTTCTTCGCCTCTAGTTATGATTATTCCTCTGGCATCCCTTGCCAAGTGACTTTGCAACGCGAATCCATCGCTTCCCTTCAACTTACAAGGCGCAATTACCCCGAACGACGCGTTCTCAAACTTCTCTTACGTACTTCCTGACGATCCCACTTCTTCTTTATAAACCTTTACGACGCTGAAACCTCTACTGCGACCAGCAATGAGTATTGAAGATCAGTTCGGTAGGAATCTCCCTCGGCAGTTACTCCTTGGTAATACTCTTTGATTAGCCTTACCAATCCTCCTTCCCTCTGCTCAATAGCCCCCGAATCTACCATCGAAATCAGTACCAAGTTCCCTCCAACCCTCCCGCCCCCACAGAATCAATCCTCCCTCGTTCGCAGCTCATTCGAAATTCACCTTCGACAGCCCTGTGTGCGCGACCTCCGGCTCGATCCGGAGCACCCGCCTCAGTCTCGTCCCCGGTGTATTCTTCCACCGCGTGCAATTCGTGATTGCAATTCTTGAAAGGGTCGCGGGAAATCCCAGGCGCTTCGAGTCAGGTCGACCAGAGCCAGTGGCTGTAGCGTTTCACGCGTGACGTTTCGCGAGGCCGGCTCCTCTTTGCCGGGCCACTTGCCACGGTTCGTTGCCCTTGCCCTTATCGTTTATCATTGGTCGGAGTGTGCCCGTGCTCGCGGCGATTCCCGCGGACGTGTCTGCATATCCGGGACACGCAACGACGCGGCGAATGCGAACGCAGAAACGCGACTGGTCGCTCGCACCAGCCGACAGCGGAGATCAGACAGAAGTTCGGCCAGGCCTGGTGGACGAGTCCGACGAGGAGACCGTACAGGACGCGCCTCTTTCCGCTGGCGCCAAGGCCTCCCTCTACGCGCCAGGACTCCCCTCTACGGGAGCGTCGACTTCTTCGCTCTTCTTTACACGACTCGTTTACCCGGTGTAGACTGATGCGGCGCTTAATCGCCAGGCGGGAGAGCGGTGGATTGGCTGAGGGGCGAAGAGTCAACCCGGCTGAGCTCGCCACGTTTTCGGCTTCCGGGGTGATGGTGGTTCGCGAGGGGGTCGGTGTGGTGGACCGGGGTGCGAAGGTGTTCTGTTGATGCAGTTTTTGGTGGAATTGATAGTGGCTGTAGAGTTGATTTTTGGAGACGATGAAGGGGGAAGTGGGAGTTGAGGGTAGTGAAATATGTACGCCATAGTATGGGGAAACCAGTTCTCTTTATTTTAATCTATATCACACGATCTTCGGGTCCTCTGCATTACTAACCAACCACCTTACCGATGTCGCCAAAGCTTTCTTTTTTCAAAAACATCAAGAAATTACTATAGGTAAATCCGGGAGACGCGGTCGGGCCGGAGAGTTGGTCGTGTCGCTATATTTCAGAGTATATACGTAAAAATGCATTAAAGTGCAGACCAATTACTTCTCTAGAAGCCAAATAGTTGAATGAATAGCGTTATTTCGCTTCCTTCTGTGGTTTTCTGGATTTATAGGCTATAAAAGGTAAACTGATGTTACATTTAACCTCTTTTGTCAAACAGCGGTTGTACAGAATCGTATTTAAAATATACTTGTAAGTTTATTTTCCTTTAATGTTTGGAATAATAAGATAGTAGAGACATTGAGGGACAATGCAGTCAAAGTATTTGGCCATATTAACTCTTCCTCTCAAAGCTAACGAGAAGACCATGTCTCGCTGCAGAAAGGTGAGATGGTCGAGTTATGATTTTTTTATTATTTTTGTTTATTTTTTTATTTTTTATTATTATTTTTGTTTATTTAGTTTATTTATTCACTTTTGTATTCATTTGCCTTGCTAATCGCCAGTAGGTAATTCACTTTTTCTTTGATGTGTTCTTTACTTGTTTAGCGTAAACAAATTAAATATCAATGAATCCGTAGTTGTATTCACTCATAAATAATTTTGCTTTATCCTTTGTTAATTTTCCATGAATAATTATGTGAGTGGTCTCTGCCAACGACGAAAACCATTTCTCCCGGCACCTCGGGGGAGGTGGTCAGATGTCATGACTTCAGTTTTCAACCCGTTTTACAGTAAATATTGTCTTAAAGCAAATATCGACCAGTTTTTCTGAATCGGCATAAAATTCTGAACATATTAGGTTTGTTCTGATAAAATAAGTAATATCTATATTAGTTTTAATAGCCATTTTATATTAGGTCGACCGCGTGTCCCGGATTTACCCTAACATCACATAAACGACTAACTGCTCAGCGCATTTGAGACTCTTAGCCCGTCAGTCTCTACAATATGGCTACTTAAGAGATATGTAGGGAGGGAGATAACAATATAATGTTAAACGATCTGCAACGCAACAACGAAATTAGGAACGTGGGGAGAAGAAAATGTCGCCAAAGCCGACCCTCCAAAATGTTTTCGGAATCTATTTCATTTAGACATGGTATGTTAACCATTATACTTGGAAAAATTAAATGAAACCGACAAGTGCATATTAGTTTGAAATAAATTATTTTAAAATTGATTGTGAGCGTTGCCTTTGCTATAAGGCAAACTAGACTCGTAGGTATAAAACATTGATTTAGATTATTCGTTACCTGTTTACAATGCTACTGTACTCATTGTATGTTTGAATAAACCATTTAGAAAAGAAACCGAAGCCAAGCCTCCGAGGTATCTCTTATGGGGGTTCCTGATCCCACATATCTGAGACTTCCGGGTTTATCTTATATCCCACAATAGCGCGTCATCTTTTTCATCTGTGGTAGCTAATCTGAGCGACGCCCTCACATCATCTTTCTGTATTCCCCAAATCATCTACTCCGCCCATCTTTCACTCAATTTTCCATTTCCTTTAAAAAAAAGCATAATCCTAGTGTGCCTTCCACACACAACACATTCATCAATAAAATTAACACTCCCCGGTCTCCAATTTAATTCCACCCCAGATTACTTTCTTCCCCCCCAAAGTCCCATAAAAAGGGTCTCACCAAGGTGAAACGCAATTCTGTCCCGGAAGAATACGAATTACTTTCTGTCCGCCAACGTCGTGTTTACCACTCTGATTAATCGCGTCCGTTCTAGAAACATTGTCCTTCCCCCCGCGTCCGCCACCCCTGCGTCTTGGATTCGTGTTCCCTTTCGTCCAGAGGGTGGTACAATTTTTTAAACTCGTTGGCTCATCTGTTTAGTCGCGGCAGCGACGGTGCACGTCTCGAGAAACCTGGATAAAACTGAATTCATAGCTGGTACATAACCCCTTAGTCAGGATGAGCGTGAGACTTCTAATTAATTTCCAAAAGATCTTCATCCAGCTCGCGCACCGCTCCTGCTCCACCCACCTGTAAAATATTACGCGAATGTTTCATTTCGAGCAACGCAGCGCCGCGATACAAGCTTCAGACTCTTTCCTTCTCCTTGCCCCTCCACTTCCCTTCCTGCTTGTCTTCCTTCAAACCCCTTTTTGTCTTTTTATCGCCCCTTTCCGCCCCACCCGCCCGATCTTCTTTTTACGCTTCACAACGGCCCATCTTCTCTTCCATTCCAGTTATCCCAGCGCGACCTCGTCCTTCCTTCCGTTTCTCGGCTTTCACCGCGATGGCGTTACCCTCCCTTCCTCCCGCCCCGCTGGTATTTTTAATTTAAATAATGATTGCGAACCTTCCCGCGGCACACCTTCCTTCGCGAATTCCATGCTGCTTGCCCGGACCTCTTTGCTCGACGCTGGGCGCACCGTGCCGCCCGCGTCGTTCCTCCATCCGGTCGTACCTTTGCTGGCGTCGCCCTTCGTCTCCCTTCGGTCGCTTTGTGCTCTTCTTTTATCACCTTTCGGTGTTCAGACTTGCTCAATTTCGTCGTTTCTCCTTGTACTCTGACCCACGTTTTTTACTTCTACTCATCTCTTTGGAATATTCGAAATCCATCCAGGCTCGGATTGAGGTTTTTGGGGCCCGGGGCTGTCAAACCTCCGAGGGCCCCCGTGGTTGCAAAGCTGGGGGGGGGAGGGTAAACAAACATAAACAATAACGAGTTTAACTGTAATTGCATGAGAAATTTCAAATGGGGTACCGCGTATACGTCTAAAAATATATCATTCTAAAAAATTGTAAAAATTTAAATAGATATCATAAAGTAGGTTGATACGATGAAATTTAAAAAAAAAAATTGAAGTTGTGGAACTCATAGACAATTTATTTGATACAACATTTACAATGAAGACAGAGTGAGTTAATCGCTTAGAAATGAAGGCTTAGAACGGGGCCCCACTTTCCCACTTCCCTGGAAAGGCCCGGGACACAAGCCCCCCAGCCTTCATTTAATTCGGGCCTGATTCCATCCCTTCTCTTTTGCTTCTCTTTGTCCTGTAGCTTCTTCGAGCCGAGGTCGAGATCGCGTGAAAAGGAATTCGACAGGTATGAGAGTCCGCCGTAGAGGGGAAGCGAGGGGGAATCGTTTTGTGTATTGTTCGCCCCTGCGGTTCGGGGGCCCCTCGAAACGGAAAATCCTCGGCTAAATGGCCGTGGAAATGGATGCTGGTTAGCAGGAAAGATGAAGGGAGCCCGGACGCCGGTGAAAGTTGCCGGGACCTGACCCTTCTCACGCGCGTAATTTTTATACGTCAGGTGTATAGGTCAGTTCCTCCGTTCGACGCTCGAAAGGAAATATCGAAACGAGGATGGCTTTACGCGGTGCTAGAAAGTTGGGATATTTCACGTTTCGCCAGAATGGCCTGCTCGAAACGAAATGAAGGATGAACTTTCACTGGCTTGTATTGAAATTTTATGTGTTTTATGTGTCTACGAGTTGGAATTTCACATGTTCTTATGGTTAGGCTTATTATATAACAGTTCCTAGTGCTGCCTCGCCTTTACCGTAATTTTACTGTCGTTATCTATATATATTGTATCTTCCATTTAATGAATAATAAAGTCGTGATGATAATAATAATAATATTTTCCATGCTTGTCTTGTTTTCCTTTTTAAACAAATGCTGTCCCTCCTGACAATCGGTTAATATATTAATAATACCAATCGAGATAATTGCTATTTGCTCATGCCACTTTAACGCGACGTTTTTAATACCTGCTGCTAAAGTCCTTTGATCTGATCATTTTCGTATTCATATTTCGTTCAACTTTTTCCGATTACCAATTAACTTGCGAATGTTGAATTTACGACGTAACGTAGAGAAGACATTTAAGTAAAGGGGATATCACGACGTTATATAAGAGGATACTAAAACGCTAAGATAACACCGAGATAGTGAAAGAAGACGAAGAATTTCAGAATTAAAACAGTGGTGATATGGTAATATCGTTTAAAGACTCTTAATTTCAATATACGTATAGGAAATAATAAATATTAACAATTACTGAAATTTATTTCCACTGATCAGCATATAACTGCGATCACTACTAGCTCTGTTACGAATATTCGAATATACTAAGTATTCGAATTTGAGATTCGAATGTTCGAATATAATTCGAATAATTAGGAGTATTGGAATACCAGTAGAATTGGAATTTTAAATATGAATATTCGAATATTTTTCGAATAAGTAGGAGTATTCGAATATTCGGAGTGATCGAATTTCGGATCGAATTGTGCCGAAGAGAAATCTGAACATAAAATATTTTCTCACACTTTATCGTGAAATTCTTTTCATATTCGCCTTCACAATTATTCGTTTTTCAAATATTTAGATTCGTATTCGGTACAATCCGCAATTCGAACACTCTGAATTATTCGAATCCTCCGAATTATTCGAATATATTCGAATCCTCCGAATTATTCGAATATATTCGAATCCTCCGAGTTATTCGAATATTCGAATACTCCGTACTATTCGAATATTCCAATTATTCGGATAAATTATTCGCATTCAAAATTATTCGAATAGTTCGACTATTCCAACATTTACAGCTGTAATCACAACAGAGAGAATTCCATCGAAGCATCAACGTCAATTATCACGAGACACTCGATGTTCGTAAAAAATATCGTTACCTCCATCCTTAACAATGAAATTCATTGACAATATCGCGCCCGCGCCCCCAGGAGGGGTTAATGCGTCTTAGTGGGATAAATTACGTTCGACGCGCGTAACTTCGTTTAACAGGACGTCTCGCCTTTATCGATGCCACTTACTCGCTAATTTCCTCAAATGGGAATTGTGTTGAAATTTATGTCACCTTTATTAACATCCCCCCCCCCCCCCCCGCCCCTACTCAAGACAGATCCACTTCGTAAAAAAGAAGCCAAGAAGATCACAGACCTGAAAACTCCGCTCCATTTAAAATATAATAGCCCCTCCCATCCCCCCCTCCCATCATTTTAACGAATTCACTTTGTTCCCGAAATTGCCGTCTCTTCGCCAAGGCATAAAACCGCGCTCAAAATAGCCGCCGTGAGAAGATGTGAAAATTTCCGCAAAACTTGCGAAACCCGTTTTACGGTTCCTTGAGAATCCCCCTTCGTCTGTTCTCAAATTTATCCGTTAACATAATCCTCGTTTTAACCTGCTGCAACGCGGATCGACGTAAATTTCGCGTAAGGGAAATGAAATTGTACGTTATAGTTTTTCTTATGGTTGCAGGTTCCTGTAGGCAGGGCCGGCGCGAGTCGTGTCGAATACGTGGAGTATTACACACTTGAGATTTTGCTGTGCGTGGAATTGCACATTCGGGAATTCGGAAGGCTTCTTACAATTTTTTAATTTTTGCTCGCGTACTACTGTTTCTTAGGCTGTGGAAATTTAATCTTTTAAATTGTACAAAATCCGCGCTCCCCGCGCCCTACCTTCACGTCCGAGAAAAAGGAGAATGTTAAGTCCCAGAGGGGATTACTGACCTAGGAGTGTACAGCTATTGTTATACACCATTGGAAAGATCTCGCCAAGACCACTGGCGACCATTGGCGATTTCGTACTGGGCATTAGAAAAGGGGCCCGTGCGACAAATGCAAGCCCAACACGGCCCTGGAATGAAGGTTATGAGGCTCATTTGCCACCCCATCCAGCTAGAGTATCGCTTACATCCCTCGGTTTTTCCTCAGGTGCCTGCCCGAGGTCCCTAGGGCTTTTTATTGGATATTTAAGTTATACGAATTTTGTTTTTTAAATTTATTTAATAGCGCTGCCAAGAAACTGGTTGCCAGTTTCCCGACGAAACGGTTCTTCTAAAATCGAAAAACCAACACGTTTTAGAAACTATATGCGCATGGCTATGGCACGACGGATGGGATTTTGAAAATTTGGAAAAATTACAAAAAGTTAGGCCTCCGAAGAGAATCGTGAAATTTTCTTAGACGATTAGCCTGTTTCGTTGAAAAAGAATTAGAAGAAAACGGCTAATCAAAAAAATCTCCTTCATACTGTATATTAGCCTCGACGTTAAGGTTTGGCTTATCAAAATGTAGGCGTCATATTTATATACTATCAGAATTAGCCAGACCTTGATCGCCATGAGAAAACTTATAAAAACTTATTGAGCAGGTTTCTCTGAAACAAGTCTATCATCGTTAGCATTTATTAGATAACATTTATGCGACGAAACGGAAAAGAAAATAAAGGAAGGTCGACGAGGTTTAAAAACTTCTGGAAATGAAATGTTGCTTTCAGTAAATATTATTCCCGAAAGAAATCGAATAATTAATTCTAAAAAGTTCTTAATATATATTGTGCCCATTTCAATCAAACATTTTCGTTCTGACCAGAATTCTATTTGGGCCAAGTTATTTAGAAAGTTACCAACCCTCAATGATCTGAAATTCAGTAAATTTAGTTTAAAGATTTTAATTGTTAAAGAAAAGGTACTTTATTTCTATTGGGTATATTCTATTTCTTGGTATTGTTTTACATTGTTTTTTAATGGGTTATTTAATGGTGAGGAGTATAATTAATATTATTTTAGATTTTCTGTAGTTTTCAGTAAGAGTTGTTCTATGGGTTGATAATTTTTTGCAAAATAAAAATCACAAAATTATAGAATACTGTGTTAACTAACTTTTTGTCATTTTGGGGGTTGGTAAGTTTCTGCATAACTTGGCCCATTTATTCGAAGCCCAATATCTTAATTCGATGAAATACTTATTCGACACGTGTGCTCGTTGTGTTAAATCGTAGATAGACCTCATTTTACGGACGCCAAACTCTAAATCAACGTAATAGTAGTTAACGAGAACGTCGAACCTCTCATTGAGCACGTGATTGGTTCATTTCTAAAAAACACTATCTCGTAAATGTCGCCATTCCTCTTCACCGCGTTCTTTAAGACTCCTGCTGAAGCGATCAATCACTTGCTGCAGTATTTCTTCACGGATGGCTGCCATTTTCAGCGTAATGTTTGGTATCGGCTACCGAAAAGGTCGGGTTTGAATATTTTATTCGATCAAACCAGGTTTCATCATATTCGATACATTCTCTCCAGTGTCCTGTTAATTAACGAATTCCATTGTAGGAGAACTCGTTAGGTTTTTGCTGAAGGAAGTCGTTAAACGTATTTCGTTAGCTTCAAGGTTCCTTTTCACGAATAGAGGTATCTAAGTAACAGTGAGATTAATGAATATTCAAGGGGAGAAATACAGTAAACCTAATGGATTCTCTGAGATATTCTCCAAATTATGAATATCCAAATTAATTTGAATCTCAGAGGTTTGCACTATTAGAACACTAAACAGTTTCTCTTTTAGGTAATCTACAACCCATCCGCATACAGTCAGATACAAAAGTATTCGGACACCCTTTGCAACAGAATACCTTTTTTAAGATTTGTTCAAACGACTTGAGTTTTATTTGAGGATTACATAACTTAGGTAACGTGTTTCGTCGTTTTGAAAAAAAATTGCAATTGGTCGGAATAGCGAAGAAAATATAGTGAAGGTCACTTTTTCCGCATTTTTATCTGAGCCTGTAACGAAAATTTATAAAATGGCAAAGTGTGTAAAACTGTACTCCATACAGTAGTCCATATCTTCAATTGTACACATTAATTATCCGAAGTGCAGAAGCTGCAATTGCCTCGGTGCACATTTACGGACACTTGGATTCCTTCCGTGCATCCTCCGCCGCGTCGTCCCTCCCAGCGAATCGACGCCCGCTCCCCCACGTTCGCATTATAAAATTTTATTGCGAATAAAATTTCCATCGCGTTCGATTATAACCGCTGGCCGTACGGTAAATTGGCATGCCGTCCCGTTTCTTCTCGCATCGCCGGCTTGCGCCGTTTTCGTCGTCCGCCGACCGTGAAACGGACGATAGAGACGTGTCAGAGAGAGGCTGGATTTCCCGGAATCTCATTACCGCTTCGGGTAACTTCGTTCCATCTCCTTCGACTCGTCCATACACGCTCGCCGTTCCAGCTTCTCGATAGTCAATCCAAAAAATTTCTCATGGCCGCGTGGCCCCGCCAAGTAACCTAATCACTCCATTCGAATGGCGTCTGAGTCGTTCCTGAAGAACTAACAAGGGGGCCACTAATACTATTATTGTTATTGTTATTGTTATTAGTATTATCAGTATTATCAGTATTATCAGTATTATCAGTATTATCAGTATTATCAGTATTATCAGTATTATTAGTATTATTAGTATTATTAGTATTATTAGTATTATTAGTATTATTAGTATTATTAGTATTATTAGTATTATTAGTGTATTAGTGGTATTAGTGTTATTAGTGTTATTAGTATTATTAGTATTATTAGTATTATTAGTATTATTAGTATTATTAGTATTATTAGTATTATTAGTATTATTAGTATTATTAGTGGTATTAGTGTTATTGGTATTATTAGTATTATTAGTATTATTAGTGGTATTAGTATTATTAGTATTATTAGTATTATTAGTATTATTAGTATTATTAGTATTATTAGTATTATTAGTATTATTAGTATTATTAGTATTATTAGTATTATTAGTATTATTAGTATTATTAGTATTATTAGTATTATTAGTATTGAACGGGTATATTACCCTTTAGTTTACACTGATAAGAAATAAAAAATGGATTACATATACCCGAAAATTAACTTGGAGTAACGTAAGACCAAGGCGGAAAGAATAACTACTTTTTTAGAGGCCATGCGTGTCAACATTCCTACGTATCAAGTCACGCAAGTGACTTTTAAACGAATATAAAAGAGTCGTAGGATATTACTTAACTACTAATGCTTAGGCGTTTTTCTGGATAGTGGATTAAAATTAGATTTTGAAATCACGGAATCGACTTGTAAGGGGTGCATCAGGTTTGAGTCACCGATCTGGTTCAAATTTTCAAATTCTCCAAATTGTTAGTGCACAATATATATGTATAATGATAGATGAGGCGCAAGTATTTTCCCAAAAATCGGGACAAAGTGTGCTTCTTGCATGGTAATTAAAGCCTAATTGCGGTTAAGCTTTAATTACCATGCAGTTACTTAGTAGTAATATACTTATGCACTACAGGTAGAAATTCCAGGCATGTTTCTACTGATTTCTAATGTATTTCTACGATTGGATATTTAAGTTGGATGGGTTCGTCTTCGGTGAAAATGTGTTCAGATGCTCACTTCGAATCGTTCATCGATCGCGGCTTCGATGTTCTTGCAACAGCCACCTTTCCCCCGTCGTATGTCGACCACTCGGGAGGGGCGAAGCGAGTCGTGAAACGGAGAAAAGAGTTTAAGCAGGCCCTCAGGAGCGTCGCACGCTCAGGGCTCGCTGCCAGAAATTCGTCCCCCAGCAATGGTTCCCAGATTTCTCGGCAATAAAACCGTTTCGAGGACTCCTCCTTTGAACTTATCGAACAACGCCGCATTCGAAAACTAAGTATTGGATCATCCGACGGAAAGGGACTGAAAGCTCCATATTACCAGCCCCCCCATTTTCATATCGCAACGAAAACGTACCACGGGCGCTTTTATACGCTGGCGGAACTTTCATTTCAACTGACCGGAATCGAGCAAAATTTTCTAGCAGCCCAAACTCGCCATACAATCGTCTCCTTCGATTTATCTTATCCTCAAAAAAAAAAGATACGCTTTCTTTAAATCCTAAGCCCCCCGCTTCTGATTCTTTAAACATTAGGTACTCAAGTTCACAATCTTTGACGATTCATCTTTGCAATCCGCCTTAGAAAATCGATCGTGCACAAACTGTCCGTGTTTAAGTACCATCTACCTGAAATTAAAACTGAAACTCATTAATTATGTGCCATTTAACTTGAGGAATAACGAAGAATGTGCTCGTTGTTCGTTCCCTCCCCCGAACTGTGAGAAGCATTAATGAGCCACAGGAATATCGCAGGAAGTTAGACGACCTCTGGAAGAACCCTTCAACCACCCTTATTCATCCCCCATCCGTGGCTTGTTCTTTCAGCATACTATCCTTTGAAGGTTGATTAATAAGACGCTCGTCCTTATTGTTCCACTTTTCCGTCGGTCGCGCATTGGCCATGAAACGGAGCACAAAGCTGATGACAACGTGCCCCCGAAACGAGCAATCTCCTCCGCCCCTCTCTTCGTCTACACTTTCTTCCGCGGCACAATAAAACGATAGCGGGTTATTTAATATCCCGATTGCCTTTCCACTCATCTTCGCAGAGGAACTTCTTCGGCGCGCTGCTCGTTGGCCGCGTTTCATGCGCCGGGAAAGAAGCATTTCGGTGGAACGGACAGAGGAACACAAAAGGACGAGACCGCTCGCTCCGGCTCGTCGATTCTTCTGTATCTATTTTTAATGAAAGCTCGTTTATGCCCCTCCCTTTGCGTGACGATTGTTTGAGTGGAGATTGAGGGGAAGTGTGGGATGAGGCTTTGAAAGAATTGGTAATGTTGAAAAATATTTGAAATTCTTGAAGAGGATCGAATAGAAGAGGGGAGCTGTAATCTGATGTGAATAGCTTCCTTGTGGGTGGAGGCTTTGATAAGATAAGGCGAACTTCGAAGGTTTGAAATATATTTTTTTACAATCAGTCGTTGTGGCTTTTTAGTCACTGTGAGGGGGTATTTTGTTGGATCACCATAATTATAATAAGGCAAAAGTGATTCAACATTCAGGGAAACCTGAATATAGTAAAAGATAATGATACGTCTGTAGAGCGTCTTTTTCTTTCAATATACGGCAACGGTGAGAAACAGTCCGTTGTTAGAGAAGAGCTCACTTCTGTTCGGTATACCGGTAAAGAAAGACATTCTTTCCTAGTCGCGACATTAAATAAATATATAAAATATAAAAGGCTCATTTATTTAATAACCAAATTCCAATATATTTAAGTATCTATTTGTGCTGAAAAGCTATTATAATAAGTAACTGCAGGGAAATCAATAGGGGGAAGTAGAGTGAGATCGCACTAGTCGGCCTGCTGTTCGGCTCTGGCGCCGGAAAGGCAGAAATGGGCCAAATTTTTATTTAAACACAATTTCGAATAACGAATAAAAGTTAAAAATGAACTATTCGTCGATAGTTTCAGGAATATCTAATTTCGCCATGTCAGAATTGAAATTAATTGTTCTCCTTGAAATTAATCAACGGTTACTTGAAATATTTTTCAAAATCGCTGATAGTTTAGAGGATATCCCCCTGGATCGATTTAAGTTATGTTTTGTCCTCTTTTCATCGTGAATTCTCTCACTTAAGGAGTTAAATGTAATTTTTAATATTGTTATTAGACTGCGTTATGTATTTCGACAGGGATGTTGTTTCAAAATCTCGAATTACTCTGCCAGATTTATGGGCGCAGGTAGTCGAGGAGACGTAAGGTAAATATTATGCAACAAGTCGTCGCAAACACGTACTACCGCGTCCCTTAAAAATTCTTTTGAGGGCTTACGTGTCTATTAATAATTCATTTTCGTCTGTCACCCCTGGTACGAAGTTTGCCCGTTTTAGTCGGGGCACGTTCATAATGTATGCCGAGTAACGTAATACATATTAAAGAACACTGCGAAACCGTTGAGTGATGTGAAATATGGGATCTCGTAAGATTTCCAAAGCCATTGTTGATCGTAGGGAAATATCGATTAGGAGGGAAGGATGGAAGACGAATGGAGACGAGAAATAAGCTCCCATATCGCAGAGGTAGTAGCACGCAAGTTTGTAGATATAATTCTAACAGAGATTAATTTTTAACCCTCTAGTGCAGCGATGCCCCGATGGGCGGCCCGAGGGTACGAGCATCCATCGCATTTTCCAAAGCTCGCGTGGAAGGGGGTCTCGAAACCAATGAAGTTGCAGGCATGTAACGGATGAGGAAAACTCTAGTAGTGTGCGTGTAGGCTCGTACCCTGAAATCAGCATGTAACCGTTACATGCTGATTTCATTGCGATTAAATTGATTTGACTTCTGGTTATAGGCTGATTTCAAGTCGTTTGGATTTGCGGTTATGGGTTCTATTTTTTGATGACAGGATATTTTTTTAAACCCTGGGGGGTTTCTTTTTCTTCATAATTTTATATTGTCATCCAAACTACGTATGCCTGCAAAGTTTCAAGTCTATTGGATAGTTGGAAGTGGGTTAAAATTGAGTTTCTAGATTTGAACTGAACAAACATACATACAAACAAACACACAAGCAGAGGATTGAAGCTGAATAAAAATCGTTTAATAAGAAACTTTTTGTTAATCAGAGGTGTAAGTGGGAATGTTCAAGTCTATTTCGTCCAATTACATAATATTATTGTTTAATCATTAGTCAATTCCTGTTTATATTCCCAATTCCTAAAATGTAGAACACTGGGGCTCCAAGAGTCCCAGTCATATAAGCCTACGGGTACGAGCCTACACGCACACTACTAGAGTTTTCCTCATCCGTTACATGCCTGCAACTTCATTGGTTTCGAGACCCCCTTCCACGCGAGCTTTGGAAAATGCGATGGATGCTCGTACCCTCGGGCCGCCCATCGGGGCATCGCTGCTCTAGTGCATAGATTTTTAATTCTGTTGGAAAAATTAGTTTACTCTCATTTGGGGATGAAAAGACCGAATCCAATGTCAGTTTTCAATTTGGAGGAAATAATAATAATAATAATAATAATAATTTTTGCAGCGTGTGTAGCTCAAAAATGCACTTCAAACTAGATTTCTGTCAAATTGAAGACTCAGAGTGACATGTTTCATAGACCGATATGTGCGCTGTGGCACTATTTTTGGGCTGGCAAATGAGAATTCCCAACCTCTGGACTAAACAGGTGCCCGCCTTAAGGCAGGCGTATGCACTAGAGGGTTAATAGTCAAATTAAGGGTAATTAAAGTAACTCATGATAGATCAATTGAAAATTTATTTTATTTTTTAATACAGTGTAACAACAAACATAACATTTTCCAAAGAAAACTTGTATCATTAGAATTTTAATATAAATGGTCAAAAAAGACTTGTGTGCATCATTCATCCAAATGATAAAATTCTTTTCTTTTACAACCCTTGATCCTTTCATACATTACCTTCATGTACTTACCTACACCCTTGTTACCAGGATAAATAATTATTAAAATTTCGCTATAACTATAATTACATTTTTCATTTGGTATGTACATAATAAACTAAGCTGCTTAAACAACAATTACAATATCTCCTCATCCCCCATAAGATTACCCTTTCCCTCACTCCTCAAAACACTCAACACCAATCGTTTCGAAACATTTATTTCATACAGCAAATAACATCAAGATCATTAACTCAATATACAACGTTAGAACCACAGCAGAGTTGGGCATCATTCGAATAAATTTTTATTTGTATAAAAATTTATTATATTTGTAGAAATTTTTATTTGTATAAAAATTTATTATATTTGTAGAAATTTTTATTTGTATAAAAATGTATTATATTTGTAGAAATTTTTATTTGTATAAAAATTTATTCGTTATTCTCGAATAACTTGATTTTATTCGAAATTTGTATTCGAAGATTATTCGAATAATGCCCACCTCTGAACCACAGAAACGTTCAACTCGAAGAGTCGAACAGAAACAGCCCCCTAGCAGAAAAAAAAAGAATTTCCCCGCAGAGGAAGATCCATGGTCGATGAAAAGACGATGTGGTTCTCCCTGGGCGTCATTACACACGAATCTGATCTTGTAACGTCCCCATTTTATAGCCTATTCTGGAACGTGCGAGCTCACGCGCTCCTTTTTTCTCCACCCTGCGCCAGTAGATCCGATAGCACTCGTTCCTCGAGGATCGCCATTATGAATTATGTGGATCGAAAGGTTCGGCAGACATACCCGCGGCCCCTGTCGCCGGGATATAACTTTTCAGATCGACATCCCCGGTACACAGCAAGGGTGGAGTCGAATTCGAAATCGGAAAATCAATCGAGCAAGAAGATACGGGGGACCACGCTCGGTGACTTTGGGGCCAGGGATAGGGAGACGTTTATTGAGCGATTGCGGGGATGAATCTGATACCTTGCGTCGGGTTTACTCGTCACCAACGGTTCGTCGAGTTTACCTGCACGCTTTTTGCGCGGGGGGTGTAAATTACTCAATACTTTCATTTCAGTGATGCGAATGGAGGAAGGCAGTGGCGGATTTAAAGAAAACGGCCCAGGTGGCAAAACATCTTGGGGGCCCATTTTTTTTCGAGAAAATGAAGAAGTAGTTTACTAAAAACGAGTTAAGTGTAGTACCTAGTACAGAAAAAAATATAGTGTTTCGATAAAATCATAATCTCTTTTGTTTAAATGGGGCCCTGGCAGGGGGCCTTTCTGGGCACGGACCCAGGCCCAAGTGGCTCATACGTGCGTGGTTCGACCGTTGGAAAAGATGTAAAAAGTGTATTAATAACAATGTATTTGTAAATGGAAAGTTTATTTAAATTTCAAATCGACGTTGAGTTGAACTGCATTTCCATTTTGTTTCATATTATTCCATCGGAATTGTCCTGGCGCGCAACAATCACAAATGAAGGGAGCATGGATCCCGAGCTCATTAAGATTCTGGATTCCATGAAGTTACGGGGTAAATCTTCGCGCTCCAATTGCTGCCTCTGCTGAACAACGTGAATGGGACTTAAAGCAAAACAATGGTGAGACGTTTATGGTGACAGATTCCCATCTCCCTTGACGGGAACGAAATATCCATTTTTTAGTCCCCAGCTGCAGGCTTTTCGAATTTTAGGAACCTTTTTCTAGTGCGTTTGTCTTAGTGGGAACGCTTGTTTCTCTATTCGGTGTATTTTTTACTTCCTTCTGTCAGAAAATGGGTATTGCCCGTTCATTGTAAATAAATAAATGAAAATTTAGAAACTTGTACTGCTACGTTATCTCTACACCTTGCAAGAGGCTCATGTACAGCAGTGGTGAAACGAAAGTATTCGATACCAAAAATACGATAGACCGTTACGAAGAATATCTTGTTTGAAACCAGAATAAAGCAGTAATACAAATGTGATGCTTAGAGCCCACTGTATCAAGTTAATTATGCAACCATGTAAAAATACGAATATTAAACTTTCTTTTCACCACTACTGCATCCAAAACTTTCTACACATTTCATCTACCACATGCTCATAAGTATTAGGACAGCTGCTATATTCGCAGAAGATGTGTTATGTGGTAAGAACTGATGGAATACTTTTCACTGCATTTAATTCAATTAAAATTTCTTAGAGTTCTCTGATAACTTTGCAACATTTTTCAGAATTGGGCGTAGTTATTAGGGCTGGGACTATTTGTCGAATTTTCGGTATTCGAATATTCAAATACTTCAGTTGCTCAATTATTTGGCGAATATAATTCGAATATCCAAGTATTCGAATACTATTCGAATATTTAAGTATTCGAATACTATTCGAATATTTAAGTATTCGTATACTATTCGAATATTTAACTATTCGAATACTGATGTATTCGAATACTGACGTATTCGAATAGTATGGTGTGAATTATAAATCAAGTTCTTTAGGTTCATTTTTTTAGAAACATTTATTTAGTTTCAGTTGTGAGTTCGTTAGTTTGTCAGGGTGAAATCTTTTAAGCTAATTTTGACCCACTTCAACATATCCGATCGGCTTGAAACTTTGCACACATGTGTAATTCCGATGACAATACAATATTTTCACTAAAAAGCATGAAATACTTTATGGTAAAATTTTTTTTTTAAAAACATGCTTTTATTAAAATGTATAACAATAAGTGGTATTCTAAAAATACGGTCGATAACTCAACTACTTTATTTATTAAAAAGTACTAAAAAGGAACCAATAATTTTGATACCGGCCGATCTGACTGCCTGAGAAGAATTCCCTCATAGGGTGGATGTACCAGTAAATGAACACGTACCAGTGAATGGACATTTTATATTAAAATGAGTAAAATAAGTTATTAAAATAAGCAACTAAATAATTAGAGACTTCTTTTAATTTTTTGCTTCATATCCAAACAATTTTTGCAGCACGTGGAATCAATCGCGCTGCAAACATAATTTTATAAAAGTGTTCATTCATTAGCCTTAAGTGTTCGTTTATTGGTACTTTTTTTTATTTTTATTATTTTATAATTAGTTATAGGGTAAACGCACCAATAAATAATAATTCTTCTCAGGCCGTCATTTCGGCCAGTATCAAAATTATTGGTTCCTTTTTAGTACATTTTAATAAAAGCTTGTTTTTTAAAAAAAAATTCACCATAAAGTATTTCATGCTTTTTAGTGAAAATATTGTATTGTCATCGGAATTACATATGTGTGCAAAGTTTCAAGCCGATCGGATATGTTGAAGTGGGTCAAAATTAGCTTACAAGATTTCACCCTGACAAACTAACGAACTCACAACTGAAACTAAATAAATGCTTCTAAAAAAATGAACCTAAAGAACTTGATTTATAATTCCCACCATAATATTCGAATACATCGGTATTCGAATACATCAGTATTCGAATAGTATTCGAATAATAACATTCGAATACTGAAATATTCGAAGTTTATTCGTAGCATTCGAATACTTGTAAAATATTCGAATAGTCCCAGCCCTAGTATAGTTATGCAGAAAGCTACTCAATGATCTGAAACTGAAAAAAAAAGTATGATTATATTTTATTTCTTCTTATTGTTTTGCGAGTAGTATAATTAATATTCTTTTAAACTTTCTTTAGCTTTTGTTTTTCAAGCACAAAATGGAACTATGGCTTGGTAGTTTTAATAAATATGCCGACGATTATGAACGTGGTGTAAGTGAAAAATCTAAAAAAATTGAATTCATCATTTACTTCGTGTTACATCACCTTACATTACGAAATAAATGACAAATTCAATTTCTTTAATTTTCGACTTACACCACTTTCATAATCACATTGTATACTCTAAGAGGTGTTCCATGGGTTAATAACTTTTTGCAAAATAACGATAACAAAATTATGGGATCCATACTGCGTTTACCTAATTTTCTGCCATTCTGAGGGTTGGTAGGTTTCTGCACAACTAGGCCCACCGTCCACATTCATCGCAGCCGTCTTCTCCACATACGAATCGCCACTGGCGTTTCTGTGCCATGCGTCCACTCGACGAGGCTATGCCAGACGTCCTCCTAGCGTGGTCCAGCGCCGTCGAACAATAATTGCGTAATCGATTAAGTCTACCTATGCTCCCGGTGCGTAAATATCATCCACCGTTACGAAATCGCGTTTGCCTTTCAGGGGGCGTCACGTGAACCGCGAAATTACCTCGTAATATCCGTTCGTGGGCCGTCGACTGATGAGCGAAAAGAGAGCTCGCGCGGTGCGAGGGAATCAATGAACCGGCATAAACGTGTCGCTCAACTGCGCCCATAGTTTAACATCGTCGCCTCTCGGCGGATCGCGCGTTTTTTCGTCCCGTCGCGGCTAATTTGTCCGGGCTCTGTTTGCCCGGCTACACTCGGCCGTGCCGCGCTCGTGATTCCGTTATAGGGATCGAGGAAGGATGACTCGTCGAGCCAACTGTTTGCACTTCGGTTACTTCGGCACCCCGCGCGAAGGAAAATTGCTTCCCGCGTGCCACCGGGACGTTAATGTGTTTTGCAATCTGCTCGTACGCGCGGGCAAGTAAATTTCACGAGTTTGGCGCTCGACAGCAAGAACTTGAGTGGCCCTTTGATAGAGGAACGCTACGAGCACGGTGATGCTTATACCTATTTCAGCGGATCCTAGAATATTAGCCACTGACGCTCATTTTTATGAAACGTGGTTTTCTTCTAAAGCATATTTAAGTCCAATGTTTTAAAATTACAATTTAATTTAATTTAATTTAATATAATTTAATTTAATTTAATTTAATTATTTTTTATTTGAAGTAGCAGCTACATGATTCAAGCGAAATTTTTTGTGGACCGGTTGGAGGACACTGCTGGTAGGCCTTGATGCAGGGAACAAGTGAAAGTATCTTCATTATATCCTTCGATTTCCCTAACTTTTATCCCGTTGCATATTTGCATAAATCTGCAAATGTGAATTCTATGTATGCGGAATAGATGGGCGAGCCAGTACCGCCCAAAATTCGCGCGGTTTTCAAAGGTGGAGGTTTTCCAGGCCCGTCAGTTGAATCTTTTTATTTTTCTTCCCACTTAATTCTACATTTTGAGCCCAGAAGCTGCGCTGGGTGTATGCGCCTTGGAAGGGAACGAAGGGTAACGCGTTCACTCGAGCGAAACGCGTTTCGTCGTCCACCCCCGAGAAACACTTTGACCCGAAATCCGTTGAGAAGCGAGAAGGGAGAAGGGGCGCGTGGGCAAAATTTAAAGCGGCGCTTTTTAACCGGCAGCAAGTTTCTACCTACCCCCGAAAAGGGGGATCGCGCGATGGAAGTGGTTCGCGACTTTTTTCCCCGCCCCAGAAGCCAAGGGTTCCGTGAATGGGTCTCGTTTGACGGTCTGAGGCGTCGATACCGAGGGACGCGCGTCCAGCTACCTAAAAAGTAACTTCGAAAACTGTTTCGTGCGCTCGACGGGGGGGAGTGCGTTACAGGATGAGCCTACGGGGAGCATTTTTGCACGAGTGAATAATTCCATGGTGATAAAAGTTTCAACGGCGCGACGCCACTTGCTTCCATTCCCTTTTCGTTGCTTTTTCCGCCCCCAGGGTGATCGCAATCCAATTAATTCCTGTTCCCAATTGTAAAAAAGAGAATGACATCGATATATTCTGTGACACCATTTTGGATTTTCCGAAGCGTTGTCCATTTATTATCTGTGTAGTGTGTATTCGCTGGATTTTCGTGACCGCCTTAGCAGTTTCTGTATCGACGCGATATTTCATATTTGCAAACGCGATTTTCAAGTAGAATTGAACTGCGCGCGGCGGACGGGTCCCCTGGGTATCGATAAATATCGGGGATGCAGCGATTCGATGCGGAACAGGTCGACGAATGTGGGCATCGACCGAGCGCCGGGAAATATTCGAAGGCGACCTATTTGCAGTGCAAATGCCTGTATGCGGCACTGTGATCATAGCTGCGCGAAGTTGGCAGAGAAGAGGGTGTAACTTATCGACAGACGGTTCGTCACGAACGGCTGTATACTTTCGGTTGGTTAACGTTTTGTGAGAGCTCGCGTCTTAGAAACTGAAATACCGACCGCGTGGAAAATGAATGGTTGTTGCGCGCTCCACGTTTGAGAACGGTGAGTCTGGGAACTAATACCACACAACCATCGAGGTCGGTAAAGTTGGTAGAGGAAAAGACATAGGCCGGTATTCATAGTCGCTACTTATTCTTAAGCAAATGCTTAAGCATGCGGCTTCCTCTACTAACCTAGTAGCTAGTAAAGGATGCCAAATGCTTAAGCATTTGCTTAAGAATAAGTAGCGAGTATGAATACCGGCCATAGTGTAAATTAGGTAAGTTATTTACATGTTTAAAGGCAAAATGAACTGATCAAGTGGTAATACTATATTCCAAATGTATTATTCCACGGTTTATTCTACCCTCATTCCTGTACTACTTGCATCCAATTATGTAATATTTCAAAGAATCACAGCTCCTTTCGACTTAAATCAAATATCATAAGTATGTAGAGTCTTCGAACAAAAGAAATGTACTCACATTTCTTGGAAATTCTTTACGCGAGCAAGTTATCCGACATGTCGACACAATATGCTTCCCCGTAGGTAATGCAGGGTTACTGCAATAACGTTAGTTACATTTTGAGGAGTCAGCTTACTCTATGCAAATTCTATTCTTTTATCTGTTTAGCAATGTTTATCAATTTAAAACTAAATATTAAATAGCATCAGATACCTCACGCCGAGAATTCTACAATAAAATTCATTTCAAATACAACACCCTACATTCATTACATTAAGTTCCACCAATCTCACCCACCAGCAACATATCTTAAACCAACGATCACTTAAATACAAAGCCCAAAGCCGCAGAATACATTCATTATTTGAAAACACTCGAAAGAACATTCGACACCAATACATCGACCCTGAGAAGATCTCGAACGTCCATCTTGAAAGCGACGTTCGAGATAAATCGATACACAGTGGCGACTTAAACCCTAGCACCAACCGCGACTCGTTTCAGATCACTCGCTCTTTCTCTCTTTGCTCGCGCAAGAACGCAACGCCGTTTATTTCGAGCGACTCTGTCCGTCCTTGTCCCGCCTGTCGCATTTCCAGACTCTTTCCTTTGTCTCTCCCCTGTGTCGGTGGTCTTCGCACTCTTCGCGAACGAACGGGGACACGTTTACGATCCTGAGATCGAACGTGCTTTCCGTCGGGGTGTCAAGGATGTCACGGTGACGGCGGCTCTGTGCAGTGGGACCTGGTGGAACCTCGAGGAAGGCGCGAAACGACCACCCAGCGATCCATCAACATCTTCAGACCCATTACCATCCGACAGGTCCGTCGCCGTTGCCTAGCAAAGCTCTTGAAAACTCAGGAAAACCTGTCTCGCTGCCACGACGCGAAGTGCAAGCCGGTGCGAGATCTCGGTTCGCAACTTGGTGGAACGCAGTGCAGTGCCCTGGCGAGAGATAATGCTCCTCGCGGTGGGCAGCGAAAGCTCGCAAGCTCGACCGATCTGCGCCGCGTGAAACGAATTAACCTAAGGACAAAGCCGTGAAACCGTTTCGTTCGTATCCAGCGCGAGAATGCCGAGTTCCATCAGGTGCAATGAGAACGTCCACGAAGAGGAACGAGTCCTCCGTCGAGGCTTGGTGCTGTCCTGAATTATCGAGCGGCCTTCTCGAGTGCATGGAGGAGAACCTGCATATCAACGTCAAACATGTTCGGCTGCCCTAGAGAGGCGGTGCGCGTCAAAGTAAAGGTACGGTTCGCTTAAGCTTCCAGTCGCATCGAGCTTTTATCTTTTTCTTCAGATCGCCTGTCGGTGTTGACGTTGCTAGGGACTCGTAGGCAGTTGTTTGGTAGGTTCTGGTGGCACTGCTGGGGATGTTTTTGTTTTAATCGAGCGACGATTCTCGCGTGCGAAGGAGCTTTGAAAGGGAAAGTGTTCTATTGTTGGTGAAAGGAAGGGATATTGGTATTCGTTATTTGTAATTTCTCGTAGAGGTAACTTTTATGGGACACCTAGTTGCTTCGGAGTGTAAATGATGCGTTGAGTTATTTTATCATTAGGTTGGTATGTATGAAACGGTTTCCTGAGATCTGAATCGTGCTATTGATAGAACAAAGGAAACTGTGCTTGATATTTAAAAGAGATTAGTGTGTTTATGCATTGGGTGTTGGTAAGAATGATCACTAGGCAACAATTCGAATTTAAATTTCAGGATCAATAGATAATTTATGGTTTATCCTTCGATACACATTTAATGTAGAGAATATATATTTGGATTACTGCACTTAAGGAAAACAGTTGAGGCTACAATTATCTGTTAACTAGCAAAGAGACAATCAGAAATATCACAGATATTTGATTTTTTTTTAACAGAATGCAAATAAAACGTAAAATAAATTTCTGACCCTAACATTATTCGAAACTCACTGTACGGTAGACGTACAATATCGTTTGGAAATTAGTGTGAATCCCCCAAAAATAAAGTTCATTTCCTCTACATAATTCCCACACCTCTAACCGTCAAGAGTCGTCGAAATTTAAAAAAAAAACCTTCATTTTTTCCAGTACGCGAAAGGTCGCGTAGAAACGCATTGCGCTGCGTAATTGGAATAACCAGCGTTCTGTAAAAATAATTAGAACGTCGCAGTCGCCGAATATTTCTACAGCACTGCGGTAGAAACGTCCAATTAGAAACCGTCATAACGTGCCTCGCGCAGACAGACGGGTATTCCCACATTCGGCATTCACGAAAATAATCCCGACCGATCACCGACACGTTAGCTCCGCCCAGTAAATCGCGTGCAGGCGACCGCAAATGATTAACACTGATTAACATCGTTAAAAAGTCCAATTTCGCTCGCGCTTCTGCGTGGAATAACATTTAAGTACAATTTGCAAGGCGCCAAGCTGCAAGTCCAGCGGCATCTGCCGAACCGACCTTAACCTTTCGCTAGCAACAAGTCGGTAAATATTCGACGTCTCCTCGAAATCGATCCTTATGTCCATTAAGGGGTAAAACCACTCTAGAGGCAGAAAAAAAGACCTAAATTTGACAATTTATTTTCGGAGTATGACAAACGAAATAGAATTTCTTTTCAGAGGGTTTATTTAACACATATTGAAGTACGGAAAACAATTTTTTTATTGTCATTTTCATACAAAATGGCGGCGACAGAGCCCGTCGTCGAAACCACTTCTTTCAAACTGGGAGGACGGATTTCTCGGAGACTATTGCATGGATCGATTTGAAATTTTTACAGTAGCTTCACAACAATATTCTCTTTCGAAGTACGTAGCGGTTTTTTGATTGAATGTAAACTTTTTTTACAAACAATTTAATGCTCATGTTTAGGGCAAAAAATCGATTCATTTCTTAAAAAGTGCACCACTTCCACAAAAATTGATTAAAAAAAAAACCCCTACGTACTTCCAAAGCCAATTGTATATAGATTATAATTTTTTTTATTTTTTGTTCCCGGGCTCATACATGCCGAGAAATCCGTCCTCCCGTGGCGGTGTTTTCAAAAAAGCTGTTTTCGACGACGGGCTCTGTCGCCGCCATTTTGCATGAAAATGACAATAAAAAAATTGTTTTTCGTACTTCAATATGTGTTAAATAAACCCTCTGAAAAGAAATTTTATTCCGTTTGTCATACTCCAAAAATAAATTATCAAATTTAGGTCTTTTTTTCTGCCTCTAGGGTGGTTTTACCCCTTAAACCCCCCTCGCGTGACTAATATGCATCGATTCAATTTGTCGTTTCAGTCTGAATGCAATATGCATGACGCGATGCGAGTATCGCGTTGCTGCACGAAATCCCTGAAAGCCCGAGTGAGAGATTAGAGGGGCGATTAAAGAAGTTTCGAGGATCGTGCTCACTCGTCGAATATTTTCAAGGATAGGATTTCTACGATAGAAAGTCGCGGTGTAAATTTGGTAGTAATACAATCAGAAATGTATGATAAACTCGTTATATTAATTCGTCCATTTTCGCGCAATAAAACTTTCAACAACCAATGACTAAGTAGCGCAATATTTGCAATAGTTATTTAAAATACCTTCATACTGGCGTTCAACTAAATCTTCCTACTTTATTTCCAATTTCTCCTTTCGTTTCGTGACAGAAAGGTATTTTAAGCGTGATTACTGGCACGGAGAATGATATTACAATGACCTTGAAACCTCGGCCAATCCTTTATCCCTGCGTTTTAATATCTCTCTCTCCCTCTCTCTCTCTCTCTCTCTCTCTCTCTCTCTCTCTCTCTCTCTCTCTCTCTCTCTCTCTCTTAATATTCATTGATTGACTCTCGTACATAGGATGTCTTCAATTCGGGGGACTAGTGGCAGGAATTGAAGCCTCTCTCGCGTCCAGATCGATTTCCCAGCGTTAATTAAAATCTTCCGTCGGATAATCGTTTTCCCGGCGAGGCGCGCGAAAGCGAGGGCGAGTTTCTTCGGCCGAGCGAAGAGGAAAGCGTGCACGATTGCGTAAATGCGTGTGCCACAACCGTTGACTTACATAAAGTAGATACAACGGTATTACGACAATTTTCCAGGCTTTCGCGATGCTGCTCGGATTCTACGGCGGGCTTCCAGGGTTAGCCCTGGGACTTCTGGGATCTCGATTGAACCGGCACGCTTCTGGATTATGATGCATAAACTCTGGATGCGTGCACTACTAGGACTGCGGGCGAACTCTGCGACGTAGCTAACGAGGCACAGATACGCCGAGGTTTATAAGTTCCTAGAAAATGGAATAATTAAATCTGTAGGGTATTTAAGAGCGCGCCTTGCGAGATGAATTTTAACAAATAACAGGCGAATTTTGTTGGTATATACTGCACCAAATGGAAGTAGAAGTTCGGCAGCTATTCTTGCGATTTGTATGCTATACTCGCGTAGGAGACTGCTCGACCTTCGAATCATTGATTTGTCACAGATTTTGCATAGGAATAGCATGTACCATTTATAACTTAAGAGTTATGACCTCTCAAAATCTTGTGCATATATCTAAGAACAAAAGAAACTGAAATAACCAATTCTAGAAATAATAAAAATTCGAAAAAACGTGTACATACAGTGGTGGCCAAAGGAAAGTTTAGAATTCCTATTTTTGTATGTCTACAATAATTAAGTAACTTGGTATTAGGCTTCACCACTGGCCTATTCTGACCACCCCCAATGTGTGGAATATTTATTCCTTCTAATGGGGCTATGTTATTTTTGTTCCCGCTCACAGCTCGAGCTTTCTTTCGGCCAACACTGCATACGCTTAAAAAAGAACACTGACCACATACAGGCCCACGAAAGTGGCACAGCCTTCCCCCCGATTTCCTCGTGAAATCTTGAGTGTTGCCTCCCATGCGTTTAATACATCACCAAGTGTGTGCTTCAATTGCACGGAAGATTCGAGGGAAATGGGTGACACGAATCCACTTGCCACGGGAACAGGCACGGCAGCAGTTCACACTGATAGCCCATGATACTGTTAATCCTCTTACCGTTATCCTATCGAAAACAAACTGGTGAACGAAGAACAGAGTAATTCTGCGGATACAGTTTAACAAACTTTGCTCGTTTGTGTTTAGAAATGCGAGACCAGACACCAGCCCGAGTACCGCAAGTTCAGCGTGGACCCGCAGATAACGTCCATCGAAGTGCTCCAAAGCATCCTCATCAAAGCGTTCGATATCAAAGGGTGAGGAGATAGTACTGTTTGTTAGGACCGGGTAAACGCCCGCTGTATTACATCGGCAAACAGAGGGAAGTTCATTCGTCGCCCTCGTCCTTTCACTTTGGAAATGCTGGCGATTACCCTGCTTATCTGTGAAAATGTTGCAACATGGATAATGGCCCCCTTACATTGTACAACTAAAAATCCTCTTTCATGTGGGGAAGAATTTTCTAAAAATTCTCTTCCACGTGGGACGAAGTTCTCTAAGTCTTCTCTTCCACGTGGGGACGAAGTTCTCTAAAAATTTCCTGCCACGAGGGGAAGAAATTTTCTAAAAATTCTCTTCCACGTGGGGACGAAGTTCTATAAAAATTCCCTACCACGAGCGGAAGAAGTTTTCTATAAATTCTCTTCCACGTGGGGAAGTTCTCTAAATATTCTCTTCCACGTGAGGACGAAGTTCTCTAAAAATTCTCTTCCACGTGGGGACGAAGTTCTCTAAAAATTTCCTGCCACGAGGGGAAGAAATTTTCTAAAAATTCTCTTCCACGTGGGGACGAAGTTCTATAAAAATTCCCTACCACGAGGGGAAGAAGTTTTCTATAAATTCTCTTCCACGTGGGGAAGAAATTTTCTAAAAATTCTCTTCCACGTCCTTGATCGAGTAGACGAAAACATTTTCGCGGGCGCGAGGCATTTCCAAGCGTGTATTAATAGCTGTGCAACATACTTCTGGCTACATTTTTTTCGATGGCCCGATTGCACGGTGCTTCATGGAATATTAAGGGGTAACACCACTGTAACAGCTTGAAAAATAGCGTTTTTTTGGCAATTTTTCTTGGATGGAAGGAAAGGTAATAGAATAACTATACTGGAGGAAGTTATTAAGCACATATTTTGTTATTAAAAAAAAAAGTTATTGAGAAATATTACAAAATGGCGGCACTGAAGCCATTCTCGTGAGGCATGTTGAAGTTTTAGCGCTCTAGTGCAAATTTGAATTTAAAAAAAAAACAAAAATATTACTTAAATCTACATGTTTATAGCTAGAGAAATACGTAGGGGATTTTAAAAATATTGATTTTTGTGTGATTGGTGAGCATTTGAATGAAAAACGTTCAATTTTCTATAAAAAGAGGGCAATCATTTGTTAATAAGTAATGTTTAAATTAACTTATCGAAAATCCCGTAAGTATTTCTCTTGAAAATGTTATTTTAAAGATATTGTTAAAAGTTCGAATGAAAAGAATGAAAATTGTTGGAGTTATGCTGCGTGCCGTGTTGAAAAATCGTGTTTCGAGAAAAACGCGTTTAACGCCGGTAGTCGTTTCGAAGCAGTCCAATGCGCTTGGGGAAGAGCTCGAAATTTCAAGGAAACAAATTTGTTTCAAGTAATACAGTTTTTGCCCCATATTCTAAAAGGTTCAAAGCATCTTTTAAGCAAATAAAAAAAAATCAATTTTCCGAAAAATTTACAGTGGTGTTACCCCTTAACGCCGGTAGTCGTTTCAAAGCAGTCCGATGCGCTTGGGGAAGAGCTCGAAATTTCAAGGAAACAAATTTGTTTCAAGTAATACAGTTTTTGCCCCATATTCTAAAAGGTTCAAAGCATCTTTTAAGCAAATAAAAAAAAAATCAATTTTCCGAAAAATTTACAGTGGTGTTACCCCTTAAAGTCACAAATGGATTTCGATCGAGTGTCAAGCTTATGAATAATGGCATGCGTGCCTGTTGGACTTTTACAGAGAATTCACCGTCTCGTATCGGGCGATAGACGATTACGGATCAGAAACATACCTGTTCCTGCTCTCTGATTGGGACTTGGATGCGGCGTTTATAAGGTACTTTGCAGATAAGAGCGTACATCGGGGAGGGAATTAGCCGATAAGACTTGCGCGATGCGCAGAGTAACGATAACGTGTGCTGTTTCAGCGCCTCGGAGCCGTATCTGTACCTGCAAGTAAACCTGAAACCTTTCGGGGAGACGGGCGACTGTGAGTGCTACTGGGAGCAAAATGCGCAGGAAGTGGCGACGCGGCAAGAAACCGGGTTTCCGTATAGGACGCCCAAGTTACCCGGTCTTATAATGAATAAGGCGAGTAGTGAGTTACCGCCCTCGGTTTGACCACAATTGGCTGCCGCGTTACGCAGCCACTTATCTTCTTCACAAGTCCCTTTCTAATTGAGTACAAGGATCGTGTAGGCTTCAGCAAGTGGCTATGAAATGTATATCTCGAAACGCTTTATACTTACTGTAAGATTGTTCTTTCGCGCCGGAAGTGTGTGATTTTGAAAACCGACTGGCAACAAAGTTGCTTGTAAATGTAGAATGTCCTGTGACTTGGGAAAGTTCAGAGACCGAGTGGGGGTACAATACTAATTTGGAAAGTGATCTGTATTTTTAAAAGAAAATAACAGTTTAAAAAATAACAACCCAGAAGGCCCAAAGAAATACGATTTTATCCAAACCCTATATTTTGTTTTCTATACTACTACACTGACCCCGTTTTTTAATAAACTACCTCTTCATTTTCCCTGATAAAAAGGGCCCTCGGAACGTTTGCCACGTGGGCCTTTTTCCTTAAATCCGCCACTATATATACAGTATGTTTTATAAATTGGTGTATTCTTTTTGTAGATGGAGAGGACGCTGAACATGGTTCAACGTGCTCTGGGTAACTTGGGCGAGGAGTCGTCTCATCAGCAAAGTCTCCAACCACCACGGCTACCACTGACCGACGCGGAATTCCGGCGGTTTCTGGATCCCATAGGGCAAGTGATACACCCTAAAGAGCTAAGGGCGGTGATATACTTCGGCGGAATTGAGCCCAGCCTGCGCAAGGTGGTGTGGAAGCACATTCTAAACGTATATCCCGAGGGGATGTCGGGCCGCGGGAGAATGGATTACATGAAGAAGAAGTCTCAGGAATATCAAAATCTTCGGGAGAGGTGGAAAAGCCTCGTGCAGAAGGGGCAGAACGTCGGGGACCTGGCGTACGTCACGAGCATGGTACGGAAAGACGTTCTGAGAACAGACAGGCACCATAAATTTTACGGCGGCTCCGACGATAATCAGAATACAGCCAGCCTGTTTAATATTCTAACGACTTATGCCTTAAACCACCCGAGCGTCAGCTACTGTCAAGGCATGAGCGATCTGGCTTCGCCTCTTCTGGTCACAATGAGGGACGAAGCGCAAGCTTACATATGCTTGTGCGCTCTTATGAGAAGATTAAAGGACAACTTCATGCTCGATGGGATCGCGATGACCACCAAGTTCGCCCATCTGGCTGAAGGTACGTGAATATGGCTTATTAAGGATGCTCGGTGAACGGTGAGTGTAGAATGTGATTAGTGTAAGAGAAGATAGTACGAAGGGAGTTCGAAGTTAGTACAGCTTCACAGAACTGTGACACGTATGATGTACATTTTCAGGTTTGCAACACTACGATCCTGACTTCTACGCTTACTTGAAGCTACATCAGGCTGACGATCTATTGTTTTGCTATCGATGGCTTTTGTTGGAGATGAAACGAGAGTTTGCTTTGGACGATGCTTTAAGGATGCTGGAAGTTCTGTGGGCTGCTCTACCAGCCTCCCCACCGAACGGAGAACTAAGCCTTGCAGAGGTACCTTTCCCTCCGCCCTCGCCGCCCCCAAGCCCAAACGTGAAACACATTCGCGAAAACGCGTACACGAAAGTTTGCGCTATTAGGCGGCAGAGCTCCTCCGCGAGCATCGCTGCCACTGGGAAGAGAAAAGCGCTGAATACAGACGAGCTGTCCATACAATCTTCCGCGGAAGCTAACGGAGATTCGAAGAGGTACTTATCGGCATCAGTGGAAGTATCGAGGCAGAGATAGTATTATGACGTAAAACTCACTGTTTGCAGATCGAGCTCCCTTTACGAAACGTTCTCGGAGCCAGAAAATGACTTGACGACCGCAAAGAATCGAAGGAATAATGAGTTCACGGAAAAGTGCCTAAGTACAGGTTCTCTGCCTGGCAAAGCGAAGCGGGTGAACTTGCTGGAATTGAAAGAAAGGCTATCGGTGCCCGGCAGAGACCAGAATAAGAATAACGAGCAGAGCGACGGTGAGAAGAACTGTGCCAGGGTGGTAAAGAATTTGAACGAATTCTTTAATTTCACGAGCCTGAACCGCAGTAAAGTAACGCCGAGCGACGCTGAGCCAGAGCTGAGGTTCGTTTCAAATTACATACTGAAACTTTCCCCTTACTGCCCCTAAAAATATAGTTTCTTGCTGGAAATCACGTTCGTAACCGACCGTTGTTTCATTCCGTAGGCGAGTTTCAAGCGAGAGCGGAGTGATCAAAGTATTGAGGGACGAGCCGAGCTCCCCGGACGATCCGACGGACTTCTTTCCAATGACTACTTCGATGACTAGAGAATTAAGACTGGAATTAGAATCACTCGACAGACAGGTATTCGGGCCATCGCCGCCCAGCGATCAGCAATGCGACTGCGTTCTTTCTAAGCGGGAAAGCGAGCTGGTTGAAAGTGAAACGGACACGGAATTGGCGAGGTGCAGCCCAGCCGCGGACGTGTTCGTCTGGGAGAATCCCCTTCACATGCTACAACCGAGACATCACCCAGCCACTCCAGACGAGCAGGCAGAGCTCGAGTACGACGGTGAAATATTGGAGGATCAGAACGGTGTCAAGTCCGTTACCCCCATTAGATTACTGAAACGTACTACTAGGTAAGAACGCCGCTTACAGTCTCCCAAAGGTGCGCAGTTTTACTGTAAATCCCTCTGTCGCGCAGGTCCGAATCCGCTTCGGATAGCGAGGAGACGGAGAGCTGGCACCAGAGCGCAGCGATATCCGAGAGTCCAACGAAACAGCCCGTGCAAGAGCAATGCGAAGAAGCTACGGAGCTTATGAATCTCATTCCAGCGGGCACCAGCGTAGATCAACTAGGACAAAGTTCTCTGCCACCCCCGAACGAGTTCGGCGGCGGCAACCCGTTCCTCATGTTCCTGTGCATCACTCTTCTGCTTCAGCACAGAGACTTTGTAATGCGCAATCAAATGGATTACAATGAAATGGCAATGCATTTCGATAAGATGGTCCGTCGACACAACGTCGTTCGAGTCCTCAATCAGGCAAGGCAGCTGTTCGCTGGTTACTTGAGAAGGCATTCTTCGTCGTCGTCGTCCGCGAAGTCGGACTCCGTGAACGTCTAATTCTCACTAATGTTCACTGCTCGAGTTTACTCGCCTGGCATCATGTAACACGAAACGAACGAGTTTAAAATACATCTTATCGGCAAAGACACACCGCGGGGAAATAAGTCTAAAGTATGTTTTTTAAATCGGGAAAATGACTCGGGATACTTTCGTAAACGAAAGAGAATGATATCAGATGGGATACGTATCAGTGATAAACTAGGCAATAAGGGAATAAAGGAACCTTTCCAAGGTGCTCTTCCGATAATACGTTTATGGAAAATCGTTAATTCTTCGCAGATTTTTACCCCTCTTAAACGTATATGTTTACTTATTTAAACGTTCGCATTTAGGATTCCTATCGATTAATATTGAAACGTTTAAAACGACGATGATACCCTTTTATAACATTTATTTACATCTGCCCGTTTCTACTGCCCGTTGATAAGTTCTCTCTCAAGCAGAGGTTAGTTAGGAGAGATTGATTTTTTTGCTTCGAAAGGGTTACTCCCTCGGCATGCATGAAATGATCTATAGATTAGCAGCACTCGTTACTATCCATTGTTAAAAGCACTTTCGTACCTCGCGCGTAGTTCCAAGCTCGCGGAATCGGGTGAGCTGAGAATTTCTTTGGCATTTGACGTACGATGTCTACGACAGATCGTCTTATAAATGGATAACTGAGAAGGAACGTACTTAAGTCGCGGATGGTGGACCGTTGATTCCGTTCGCTTATCCTCGACACTATGCACAATACCATCTGCACCGCGTCGACGAACCCTTTCGCTGTACCTCGATTTAGAACTAAGTGATTAGCTTAAATTTGTAAAATATATCTACGATCGTGTTAGCAGCCGTGTCTTACTTTGTTCTCAAACAGTATGCTCGAGAAACGACAATAAAGTGCATTTAATTTTACCGCTAACAGCGAGCGTTGAATTTGATTCGCTTCCACTTTATCTTGTACATACTTAAGGAACATTCATTTCTTCTGTTTTGTATTTTATTTTAAATAAACTAATAATTTACATTTATATTACATACTGACTACGATATAAAATATAGTTAATGCTGAAATTCATTAGTTTTATTGTAACATTAGCAATACCAAGTCACAGCGCTTTTCTTAGATACAACGGGAACTAGGACCTAGCAATTTTGCATCGTTTTTACCGGAGAAAAAAAAGGAGGGAAACTTTACCAATCTACTTTCTCCTATTGCCTCCGCCGCCCGCCAATATCGTGAGGATCCTTACAAAGATATTCAACGTATCCAGATAGATAGAAACGGCGCTGAAATTAAGCAAATGCTTGAGCGCTGGCTATACTCGTCCACGTTTAGATCTCGAGTACTTTTAACAGGAGAACTTACCTATTAATTGGGTCGTACGGCCTCGCGTCCAGCCCGTATTTCGGATGCATCTCAGCTTGCTTGACAATTCTTTGGGTATCGTACAACAGGAACATGGAGAACAATATCAAGCCTCCATACAAAGCGAACGCGTGCAGACCAGACCCGACCACTGTGGTAGGAGGCAAGAACATCGATCCCACGGAGCTGGCGAATACAGCTCCCAAACCAATCGCTAGTGGTCCTCCCATCATTAAGAACTTATCGCTCGGCGCGCAAACAGCGAGCGTCGACAGACCGCCGACTACACCGGCGGTATACCATCCGGCTCTTAGCACCAAAGGTCCTCCCAATAAGTACAAAGGCGCCAGAACAGCGCCGACGATACCAGTGTGAATCAGCCACGCCACTTGTTTCGGGCCGAAGCCTTCCTTGTATGGGATACTTTGTAACGCCACTCCGCTACCGATCATGGCTACCATAGATACACCCAGGGCAACCCACCCTTGGCGCGTCACCATGTTCATAACAGCTGGCGAGCGCAAGCAAAGTGCTGCCGAACCTGCACTGGCTGCTATAGACGCGCCGAAGTACATGTATGTTGCTTTAATTCTATCTTTCACGTACTCGGGCCACATTCTGGGAAAGAAGCGAACATTCTGTTAGGTTTAGTTTCTATTCGTCGCACCAGCGATACTTGTATTATTGTAGGAGAAGGATACCTCGCGTAATCTATGGTTCCTGCGGTGGGTGAAAGACCGAGTCCATAATAACACAGAGCACCTAATCCAATTACCGCACCACCAGCAACGGCTCCCTTCCCGATACTGAATGCTGAAGGGAAAAAGTAATATCAAATGTTACGCAGCGTCTCTAAGTACTGTTAACAGTAAAGATCAAATTCTACTTTAATACATCGGAATTTCGGAGCTGTTTTCATAATAAATATTTGGAACGGGGATGACGCATAAACGTTTACGCTTCGCGCGTAGAAGTCTCGAAAATAATGAACGCACGCTCGTACCATATCTGGATAATTTGTATTATTACAAATAAACGAGGGTATATATATATATTGTTATTTCCAACGAAACTTTTCCTCTTGTTCCTTGCATCATTTAATTACTAAGAAACTCGGCTAATAATAGCATAAAAAGCTCCCATATAATGATGTATATTCATGGTTGGATTGCGCCATATTACGCGCCATTTCTCTGATTTCGGGGTTTGAATTTTTTACCTGTCTCCCCCGCAGGAGCCATCGCCTGTTCAGCGACGGTGGGTGACCTGCGGGCGGACCTCGTGAATGCACCACGTCCACCGCTGGCGAAGAATCTCGAAGATTGTAGTCTTGGGATAAGTGGTCTCGGAGCGATCGGGGTTTTTAGAAAGCTGGCCAAAGCTGGTGAGGCACCAGCCCGGCAGACCCTGGCAAGCATCATCCTTGCCGTTTAGTGCTCGCTAGTTCGGTGATCTGTCAACGAGCAAACGTATTTACCCGTTAGCCGCGCGCAAAGTGTGTCGCGCAATAAGTAGGATTACACACGAGCCGAAATGCATCGAAGTACAGTTGAGGAATCGAGATATCGACCCACTCGACGAGATTTATATGGAATTCCGGAGACCAGATTCTTCCCAAAAATTTTCGCGTGATTACTCACATGTCGCAATTGGACGCAATAACGCTGCAATTGTTTCTCCTTCGAGCGATCGAAACTACTAGCGAAACGTCGAGAATTTCAATCGTTGCGTTTAATTCCACTGACAACTCTCCACGCATGCGTTCCTTCGCTACATCGATCGCAGCGCCGCTTTATAAAAAAAGAAGCGCCATCTGCTATCGGTAACGGAAGGAAAAATGTGCGCAGTGAAAATTACTTTAGCAACAGACGATTTTGTGCATCTATCCTTGAGAAATTATTGCAGAAAATAATATAATATAGGGTGCGTTCCGTTATTCACTGCAAGTACTGGCAGTGCTGACAATAGCGTTGCGATATGGATAGCAGTTCACTGCGAAAGCACTGCTACAGATGTATGACGTCACGAACTTCGACGTCACTTCCTGTTGTAACTGCTGCAGCCGGCCAGGTACAGCAGTCGCAGTGATCACGTGACCACACAACGATTTCAAAATAGTGACGTCATATAAGAAGTACTTACAGTGAATAACGGAACGCACCCATAATAGGAATATTATTCCAAGCTCTCTGGTATTTCAGTTAACCTTGAGTAAACCACAAATATATGTAAGAAACAGGTAGCCATGAAGATCACCCCTTCTCAAACCTCATCATTCGATCTTTACTCGAAGGAAAACTTATAACCAGTTGTTGAAATTAGTAAACCCCTATTATAGAAACGATCCAATTATCTCAACTATATTAATTCTCCCCCGGGCGAGTCCGGACAAATGAACACCGTGATCCCTTTTAAAAGTTTCGCGCCGAAACGTGGCAACGTCGCAGCCGCATTCGCCGACCAATGGAGACAACCCAATCCGTGGAGATGGCAACCAATCAGAATTTTTAAAAGAACGCAACCCGTGCTGCACCGGATATGACGGTATGTGGTGGGGATGCGGTTCTTCTAGCTAGTAGATCTACCGCGCGGCGGCTTCGCTCTCTTCGTTGTCGGACGCCATAGTGGACGCCTCGTTTTCAGAGGACGGTCGAGTGTGAGCGAGGAGGCCTCGTTCCGACGAATTATCGCCCTCGGGTACGCGACCATACCAGCGAGCATTCATTCATTCCAAGCGAACGATGGCGGGAGCTGAATCGCCGGTCACGAAGCAGGAGCAGCAAAATCCAGCCGCGGAAAACACAAATGAAAATCCACGAGAACGTAATCCACCGGGCGGCGGAGGCGGAGGCGGTGGCGGTGGCGGCGGTGGTAACCGCGGGCCGCGTGGGCGAAAAGGCGGTACACGCTTTTCCGGCGGCCGCGGAGGCGGAATGGGCGGTGGAAACAGAAATAACGACGGACCGGTAAGAGTTTTTCATACATTCCACGGCACAAGCTTCGAGCGCTTTTCGGCGTTCTTTGTTCCCGCCCGCCATGTTTGCTCTAAACTGGTGCGTAATACTTTCACCGGTTTCAAGCTTGTTCTCGCGTCTCGAGCGTATCCATTCGTAAAAGTACCGAAGTTATAACTCGTGGATAATTATTTGCCTAATTGTTGCAAGCCCGGTATAGCTAGGCTCATATGAGTTTGTAGTAGCGTGTATCGCGCACTTATGATAATGGGTACTCCGGAGGATGTAGAGTCTGTCCCTCTCTCTCTTCGATTAAGAGGCTTAATCAGTATTACAATAGATGTTTTCAAGGGGGATTTTTAGAAGTATGTAATAATTGGTTTAATATCGCAACGGAAATTTGTAAGGGCGACAGAGAGGAAGCGCGCCGCGCTTATTAGAGTTTCTGGATAGGCTACTTTGTTACATTCGATATTTGCTAGAGATACGTGTAGCTGATTTAATGCCGAAGTTTTTTAACCCTTTCAATACAGCGAAAAATCAGTCCGAGTGCGCCCCATTGCCGGGATCAGTTATTTCTCCTCCAAGCGATTATTGGATAAAATAACTTTTATGCCTAAAAGGTTGAAGGTCTTGGAGACACATAAACGTCCCCATAACAGCGCACCATCAACAATTTAGAATCAGTTTGGAGGCCCAACTTGGCGTTATTTTCTGTCCTAGATGTTTTTCAGTAACTGGGACATATGTTGTCCCAGGCGCAATATCAAAAATTTTCCAGACTGGGACAGCATATGTCCCGTCCGGTGCGAAAGGGTTAAACGGGATAGAATCAAGTTTCAAGTATGTCAGATGCGTACTGGGAGTTAGTAAATGTTTTAAATATCACGTTTGAAAACACTGGAATTGAAATTGTTAATGCAGAATGTTGATAGAAGCTGTATCATCTGCGTAGATGTAAGTGAATCGTATCGATTTTCCGCACAAAGTAATTACAAAATGGACGAACACGAAAACTAAGATGGCGGACAAGCATTCTGTACCCGAACACGTGATGCAGAAAATTTTACTTACGAACGTAACTCCAAAAAAGAAATATACTCAACGATAAATGATTATTTCGAGCTTTACTAATATTAACACAGCTAAAAATACAGATATACTGGAGTCTTTGTCATGCATTTCAATGTAAAATGTAACTTTAACAGCATTGCTTCTTTGCACAGTGAGACCTTACTGATTATAAGCAGGGTCGGATTAAGACCTTTAGAAGCCCTTAACACTTTAAAGATTTTAAGGTCCCTTTATACAAGGCGATCACTTAAACGCAATGTACGATTTCCTAGGCATTTCCGATAATTTGGCTAAAATAAGTGCTTGTAACAAAAGTTAGATTTTAAAATTCAAAAAATTTCTATGGAGTCCCCATTTCTCCTGATGCCCCAAGCACGAGCTTATTTTGCTTACTGGTTAGTCCAGCACTGATTATAAGTTACCATAAAGTAATGAAACGATTGAATTTGCGCGTAGCTTAAAATTTAAACATAGTCCGAATTCTATGAAAATCCGATGATTTTGTTTTTATTAACATATCTATTATCAATTATCGCTGACCCGAGCCTTGGGTCATAATTAAAACAACACGATATTTCTTAGAGGCAACGGAATATGAGAGTTCAGAAATTTATGTTAATCGTAATTACATACAAATTCTCTTAAAATGAAACCTTTTTCCAACAATTATCTTTCATCGTTAAATTCGCGCGTTTTAAAGAATATTTTCTCATCGAATATTTTTATTTTTCGATCGTATTAAAAATAGAAACGGTCATAAGACGAAAATGGTAATTATTTCAGATGAAGATGAACGAGTCCATGGACGGAGGTATGGATAACACCATGTCCGAAGGAATGGGCGGCGGAGGAGGAGGAGGTATGGGAGGCGGGATGGGGATGGGAATGGGCATGGGTATGGGACGCGGTGGAGGAATGCGCGGAGGTAGAGGTGGCAGAGGAGGTGGCGACAGGAACATGGGAAACCGATCGCAAGATGTAAGAATATTGTATGAAAATGGGTACATCAAGCCTATTATTATTATTATTATTATTATTATTATTATTATTATTATTATTATTATTAAACGTCTTTATTACTGGAGTAAAAGGCGAGGCACAGCTAGTATGCTGTTACTATGCCTGACCTTAAATACAAACAACAAAGAAATACAACAATATATAAACAAACAACATGATAAAAATAATAAGAAATAAGATAATAAGAATATAATACGAAATACAAAAGAAGAGAAAAGATTATAAGGATTATTAAAGATCATTAAAGATTATGTTTCATAACTGTTCTGCTTGGAATCATAACGGTTCTGCTCGATTTGTATTTAAATTAACGTCCTTGTTACCTTTAACTAGGATCGCTTAATGGAGCGCATTATGGCCATCAGCGGGCCGACCCATGATTTGCCGCCTCAAGAAACCACAGAAAAGAAGTTCAGCGGCCGAAATCGCCTGTACATTGGAAATTTGACAAACGACGTTACGGAAGAAGAGATCCAGCAGATGTTTCAACAGTACGGCGAGATATCTGAACTTTTCGTCAACAAAGAGAAGAACTTCGCGTTTCTCAGAATGGTAAATTGAATTGGAATATTTGGAAAGTTCTCTTCTATCTTTTCAAAAAAAAATGATTAAAACAATTACCGTTTGATCGAGATGATAATAACAATTGGCTGCAATTTTATATGTATGATAGACGATTATGTGTTCGCGATATTGGCGCGATATTGAATTGTGACTTAAAAGGGTACCTGTCTTGTAGGATTACAGGGTAAACGCTGAGAAGGCGAAACACGAATTGGACGGAACGATGCGCAAAGGCCGCGTGCTGAAGGTACGCTTCGCGCCGCATTCGTCCACGATTAAAATAAAGAATCTCACACCCTGGATCTCGAACGAGTTGCTGGAAAGATCGTTCAGCGTTTTCGGCGAAATCGAGCGGGCGATAGTTGTGGTGGACGATAGGGGGAAATCTACCGGCGAAGGGATCGTAGAATTCTGCCGGAAACCATCGGCCCAGCTCGCTTTACGAAAATGCACCGAGGGATGCTACTTTCTAACTGCGTAAGTTTCTACAATAATGCTCCGTAAATATTATCCACCCCGGCGCCACGCTTGCTTGACGTATTTCATTAATCAGCAAGTGCCAAAGTATTATGACTGGGGGAAAGAAAAAATTAGTTCCCATAGGAAGCATGGTACAATAATTGTTTGTATTGTGTGCTGAAGGCTGGAACACAAAGTATTATATAAAGCATAAATCCTCTTGGAACATTGCAAAATTATTACAAATATTTAGATGGGACATTTGTTGCAGTTCGTTGCGTCCAGTGGTCGTTGAACCGTTCGAGCAGCAAGACGACGTGGACGGTTACCCGGACAAGAACTTGCCCCGAAAGAATCCCGAGTTCTTCAAAGCCCGCGACATCGGCCCGAGGTTCGCGCAGATCGGGAGCTTCGAGCACGAGTACGGGACGAGGTGGAAGCAGCTCCACGAGCTCTACAAGCAGAAGGAAGAAGCGCTGAAGAGGGAAATGGCGATGGAGGAGGAAAAGTTGGAGGCTCAAATGGAGTTCGCGCGTTACGAGCACGAGACGGAGTTGCTCAGAGAACGTAAGTGTTTTATCCCGTACGTCGAGAATTTTTGACACGCGACGGACGTGTTCTTACAAGCGTACCTGTGTCTTGTTACAGAGCTACGCATGCGCGAGGCAGACCGCGAGAGACAGAAGAGGGAATGGGAGATGAAAGAGAGGCAAGCCGAAGAACAAAGGACACGCGAAGAAGAGTTACGAAGGAGACAGCAAGAAGAAATGGCGATGCGCATCAGAAGACAAGAAGAAGAACTGCACAGGCGCCAACAAGAGAATAACTTATTTATGCAGGTAATAGACTGAGAAACTGCTTTTGCGATGAAAATTATATGTCAGTTCGATATTAATATTCTCAATTCTAACAGCCACGCGCAACAGGATAAACGTATTTGAGATTATAAATTATTATGAAAAATTCTACAGCGCAGAACGCTTAATGGTTCTGTTATCTGTTATATTTTATGCTCAACACTTTTTTTTTTCATTTATAATTACGAATAGAAAACCACGTGCTTATCACACTGACACTTGGTAATTTTCACGGTACTCATTTTTCTTAATAATGCTTAGGGTTATGTTCCCTGTATATTTAAGGAGCAAGCGATGAGAGGAGGAGGAGGAGGAGGTGGTGGCAGTGGTGGAGGTGGAGGAGGCGGCGGCGGCGGAGGAGGAGGTGGCGGTGGTCTGGGAGGAAAGAATTACGATTCCGTTAGTAATAGTGATCGCGATGGATATGGTCAACCTGACGGTAAGTTTGAGAGCTTTAAATAATATGTACTATTAGGAAGTATCTACTGCGATTGATGGTTTTTTTTTTTTTATGAAATTTTCAACCGAGTGATAGTCATTGTTTAGTGTCTCACAGATCAGTAGTTAAACACATCCATTTATCTTTTATCATATCTCTACTGAATTACGCACATTCTCGGCAGAGTATCGATTTGTCATAAATATCTATTAGTTTGCGATGTTAAAATAAACGTAAAGTTCGTGGTCATCGCATGACTTAGTTGCACGTAAAATACGATTAAAATCGATGGGAATTCTGAATATTCAATTATACACAGAAGTAGTAATAGTTTCTAATAATGCATCAACTTTATTACAGGTGGAAGCGGCATACCAGTGGTAACGTATCCCTTTGAATTATTATTTCGTTTAATTTTTTACGACAAAACAATTGCTTATTCTTTTTCGAAACGTTTAATTTCGATCTTTCGTTTATATACGTACTTCTATCTGGTGATACTCCGAAAACTAAGCCTACACACGGGAATTTTTATTAGGCGAATCGAGAACTGCGTTCTTGCATGACCAAAAAAAAAGAGCCAGTATCGTTAGTGAAAAAGTTCCGCGACGCATAACGCGAGAGAACTTCTTTACAAGTATATTCCCATGGCGCATGCTTTCCAATGTAGCGGAGTTCTAATGTCTGCAAATGCCAACTTCCATTGTCACGTGTTTAAATTTCATGCGCATGCTTCGTACAGATAATTCGATCTCAATTAATTGGCTATAACATGTGGAGGAGCCAATGAGGGCATACATTGAAACTTTTCTGTCTGACCAGCCGTTTCTTATCGATATATCGTGGTGCGGACAGACGTAGGATTTTAAATTGTGTGATTTTTACTCTGTCTTCGCCGAAGTAGGGTTTATTTTAGACACTGATAGGATATGTCTGTATCAGGTGTTCAATCGCAAATTTTTCACCCACATTCAAATGATACGATATTATCACGATTATCTTCGCTTTGAAATGATATCGGCTATTGAATACCTTTCCCCCCGTTTTAATCGACAGTAAAACATCTACCAGGCTGTTGGCTCTATTCAAGTTTGTCAGATCCGATCTGATGTCTTATAACGAAATCTCTAAATTAACATTTTAGTCCGAAGTGGTGCTATAAATTTGAGATATCTCCATAACGTTCATTGGAGGATCTCGTCAAATTGATTATCTTCAATAACGTCCAAGCTCTTGGAACTGTGCACAAACAACTGAAGGATAACGAGAAATGTTACGTAATATCTATGTACATTTGAAACGATCTTCCTTACATTTTACAAATGCCATAGGAAATTTTTAATATAAGAAATTATGTAGGTAGGATGATTTTATCTGATAGATTCGTCTTCGTGCATTAAAACCCCTTCATTTTTTTTTTAAAATGTACCGAACCATCGGTACATTTATTAACTTTTTGATAAGAAATACCACTTCGTACGTTATTAATTTCTAAATGTTCTGAGCATATCCCGTTCGTAAAAGATTTTCACGACTCTCTTGCGGAATTCTTTTTATAACCGAATTCAAAAAGAAAGAGGTTCTCCATTAGTACTACTCTTGGCAAAATACGCTTTAGAGGTACGGCATAACGAATTTTCCAAAGCCCTTCAATATGCAATAAGATATGAGAAACTCGGGTGTTCAACTTGACTCGCAATAGAAACACGAATGTTATAATGGGTATTGTTCTCTGGGCAAACGAAATGATTGTAACCAACAAAAAAAGAAAAGAAAACTACATTAACGCTTTGCCGCATTGGTCTCTCCATATGATTGCAGACAGGAGGCTCTGTCTTCTATTTTCTCTAGATGTATTAAGGATTAGGTATGTCGCTTACTATGGAACTACCATTTACGCTTTGATTAATGACGAAATTCCGATGTTAAAACCGAGCTCTACATTCGGCACCTTCTACATTACCGAAGATTAATTTCTCATATAGTTCCATAGTAATAATATGATATTTATTGACAAACAAATGCCCAACTGTATTAAACATCAATGAAACGTGATCGGCTGTATTCAGAAACTACGTAAAGCTGAAAATTGCCCTATTACCTTGCGTACCGGAAGTCGCCCGAAGATCTGTGACATAGTTGAAGTGTAGTTTCTGAGTAGAGCGATATTGATTCTAATTTATGATAAATAATCAAGCTTGAAATGATCTTCATTTTACACAACGCAGATTTTGGGGGAACTATTTTTAATATGGCGTATTAGCCTCTATGAATATTCCTATATGTGTTACTTCACAAAACATCCACTTAAACATTCACCAAGTATACGCGCCGCTCCGAGGCATACGTATTAAGTAGAGTTTGCCTAGGGACCTTGATCACGCCCCTTTGCTACTCCTGCGAATATGTATAGACTCTCGGAGCCGTGCAGAATTCTAATCCATATTATCTCTACACTGATATATGAAACCAGTAAATTCGCCGAGGAATGTCGCTGTTAAACAGCTACGAGTGTAACTAATTCGACGAAGTGTCTCTTTATCGTTCTATGGTGAAGCAATTCTATTCTGACAGGATTTTGTGAGAATATTAGGCTTTTGGGGGTTGTGGGGCCACGCCACTGTACATTTTGTACACGGAGCAATGAAAGATTCTCGTGGGTATCATACTTGGTATCGACGTGGCAAACTGGGAAACTTTGAAAATGGGAGCTTCGAAGCATCGAGAACAACTGTGGCATAATTAAATTAAGTCGTTCTAATAGGAATCTATGCTTTAGTTCTGAATACAAATTCTGAAGATGGTGCCGCGGCGCACAAATTTTCGATCTTCTTAAACCCGAGTACGGTGATTGAGAAAAAGGGCACTGTAAACGACTGGTCCGCGGCGTGGATTATCCTTAATCCACTTAACAGGTGTTAACCGACTCCGGCGGCGAAATCACCGCCGTCAGATCTATACGTTGGGCATTTGCTTGGTCAAGCAACGGTTGATCAATGTCGAGAAAAACGTCATATGATATTCTGAAAAAGGAGTACAAACACGTTTATTCGTATGTCGTTTGTTTTAGCGCGTGTATCACGCACGCTATCCATTCTACTAATGTGTTGTACATTGCAAACAGCGTATCTAACATTGTGTTTTCCCCTTTCTTTTCTATGTGATTTGACGAAAATTGACGATGACCTGTGCTGCTGTCGCAAACATGGATGCTCGACCTGAAACCGTGAACCGTGTATTTATGGTACATCCAAATATCTACGAAACACCCCATGCGTGTGTGTTCAACCGTTGTCGTAAACGGGAATAATCGGCGGCAATTCACTTCCAACGATTATCGACAAACGCACTCCCGACTGCACTTATTGGCTTAACCAAAAACACTTCTTTTCCGCGCGTGGTACAAACGGACACGCCCCGACCTTCTTCTGACGACACTCGCGGATTAGGATCCAAAGTCTTTCATGGATGCGTATAACAGTATGGATCGCGGCAGCCGAGGGGGTTACAATGACGATCGCGGTCAGATAATGGATTTAATGGACATGAGGGTCGATATGGGCAACATGGGTGGCGGTCGTGGAGGTAGTGGTGGTGGTAGTGGACGTTGGCAAGGTGGGAATGATCGAAATCGTCAGGACGATTATCCTAACAAGAGGAGGCGCTATTAAAGAATATCTGACAGTATTATAACAGTCCCCCATTTCTTTTTCTTTCTTTCTTTTTTTTTTTTTTTTAATTGATCGATCGATTGAGAAGAAATTTACGTTCACCGATAGTTCTCATTGTACTCTTCAGTCATATTTCCACGACTTTTGCTATCGATCATCTCTCACGTTTTATACATTATAGGGTAGGGGTGAGGGTGTGATTCTTGGCAAGAATGAGTGCGGGGTAGTTAATGTGATGGGATGAACAGTGGTCGATGCGATTTTTTTATATCTCTCGTGTTGGATCTGACGCGATGCCCGCGAATCATTATCCGCGTGCAAGAGACTGCTGCGTTTTATACAGACTTTAAGTTGATCGGGGAGGCATCAACGGAACGCGAACCGACGCGCGCGAGCAAAAACATGCGAGAAACATCTATTTGGATGATTTATAATACTAACACACAACAGATATATTTGATACATTGACGAGTTCTTTAGGCTCTGGCAGACAATTATTCTCTTGAGAGGCATAGAAGCTATGATAATCGATTACCGAGGTGTGAGCAAGCAACCCTCCCTGTTAACGCTGACTACTAACACGATCATATCATTTTCGAACTCTTTAAGTATAAGAAATCGTAACATTTAAATCGTACGCCCTTTTCTCCCCCCCGCCCCCCTTTTATTTCCTAGAGACTGTTCTGTTCTGAGAGAACGAAACGCGTAGGGAGAAAGAACTGAACTTCTGAGCTGGCGGTATCGCTAAGAATTCTCTGTCATGGTAGCATACTATCATAATTATAACATGTAGAAACGAAGTATATATTCATCGTCAATTAGTATTTTATAGAAATCATGTGGGAGTTTCATTCGAATTGAGAAAAATGTGTACATATTCAACAAAAAAAAAAAAAATAAGAAACGACATAATTATATATTAGTTTGCCACTATTGTATTGTCGTATTATAACCATTAGTTTATCATTTGTTTGATTTCATAGCTCTCCAAAGTAAAAGTAATTACGCTCTGATCGTCCCCCCTTTGCTTTGTACTTTACGATACACGATGAGAATATTAAATTAGTTTGTAAGTGAGAATGCGTTGATCCTGACTGACATCGATATCAGTCGCTCGGTAATTCGCTTTTCCATAAGGAGGGGAAAAGGAAAGGTGTGTCGGACAGTTTTAGCTAGTGCATTACGTACGTGTTTTTAAGCGAACGGATGGTGTGAGCCTCACCATATTAAGGAGTATATGCAATTTCAGCATTGCTTGGAACTTCGTAAAAAGTACATTATGTTAGAATAAGACGTATTACCAGCAGAGTGATCTGGAATTATGCTACTCGAAACTTTGTGAAGGAACTTAACTGACAAGAAGTAATTTTATGAATAAAGGTCTATATATATATACATGTATATATATCTATATGTAGGAACTATTTATTTAACATTATCGATCTTCACGGTTGCGGATGCATTGGAAACATGCGTGCTTGAAGGATAATGCGAAAAACTTATCACGTTTCTGTTGCTTTCGATACAGATTGTACCCAATGAAGGGCAGGCGGACAGCCCGAACGGGGCATTTGCCATTTTTTGTAGGAAACGTCGTAACCACTTGCAGGTTTTCGATGTTGCTATTACACAGAATCAACATTATACTTCTACGATGTATAAGTCAGTTATTCGTTTATTTTTATAAACAGACTGCTCGAGTAAATGATAAGATAGTTAATTTTGGTTGTGTGCACACAACTGTTTGCCGTGATACTTAATGAAAATTATAAGCTGAAGGTGGCAAGAGTGCATTGATATTTTTGCTTGCATTGGTTTAATGGGGAAAATCGAACTGAAATCGGTAGGAATAATTTTAATTCCTACCGGCTGGATTAGGTCCCAGCGTTTTCTGAACACGAGGTCTCGAAACGATACGTATTGTGGGTGTGAAGTAAATGGAAGTGTCCTTCCATCGACATACTTCTCCAAGTAATTTTTATAACACACGAATGGTATGCTCCTTTTATATTTCAATTTTTTTTTTGTAATAAAAGAATTATTAAGAACGACTTGTAAAGAAATTCCTATTCATGCTAGATACATAGATGAATAGGTAAATTTTTTGTATTCTCGACGTCGTTATTCTCGATCGTTATTTTTGTTTTCTTTCTTTTTATTGTGCTTCTTTCTAACTAACTGCAAGAATGTTTCAGACGAAGTCAAACGTGCTTAATGTATTTAAAGGAGAAGTGTCTATACAACGGTATATGAAGTATAATCTTCCCACTGGGAAGTAAAAGTTTTTGCAATTGGAGCACTTGAACTAATACAAGTAAACGTAATAAAAATCGATCGATTATATTTCATTCTATATCTTATACTTCAGATCGACTGTTCGCAAAAATTGTTACACCTTTCTTTCAGGAACTATTAAGCATAATTTCTATAATTTTCAAAATTCCACGTCCAGTGAAACCGACAAATGGAACTAATTATTTTTAAACACGCGTGGTATTTAATATTCTCTTAGCTTCGTATAACCAGCGGTACTTTTCTTTCCCACAAAGAAACGTTATATTTCTCTGCACACGTAAAGAAGATCGTCACAGTGTACCATTTTTCGCACAATCTTCTTTTAATTACTCGCATTACTCTTCAACGTGTCTTTACCTACATCTGCTCTTAATCTACCAATCATCTAATCTTATTTCTCTCTTATTCATGGATTTTATGAAAACCTCCCGATTAATTCCAAGTCAACTGACCTACAACTGTGTGCCCGTAGTTTAGATACTTAATATGTATAATATTATGTTTTACGTTATATTTATAATTAGGTACTTGCAAGGAGACTTTGTATTCGCAGAATGAAAGATCACGATCCTCTCGATAGGATCCGATGAAACAATTCATTCGGCGAACACTTGCCCCGCACGGAAACGTTGCAATGCAATGGTAAAAAAAATAGAGTGCATGCGTTATTCGATGCATACGCTCTATGTGCGCCCAAAGGGTTCTTTAACAAACCAGGAATCTTTGTCTTTTTTTTTTTTAAAATGGAACTTCTGCTGACACGTGGATATCGAACAATGTAAACGATATATATATATATACATATATCACACGTGTGCTACTAAATTGAACACGAGAACGCCATGACTTTAATCATAACCACTTCCGAGAATTTCTGCGGACGAATGTATCCCATCTTCTTTCTCGAAGAAAACGACACTACCGTCCCGAGTGCACGCGATCGCTTGACATCGCGAAATAATTGCACGATATATAAACCGAACAATTATTAAGCAAGAGTCTTTTAACGGAGGAGAGACAGCAATGACAAGATAGGCTTACTTACTTGAAACTACTAGTGTCAATGAATCTACTGGTACGAGGTGAGTAGATTTTGTAAAACTGTTATTATGCGTAATTCTATTTTAATCTTCGGGTGGGACGATTACACTAGGCATATGGTAAAGATTACAAAGGAGATGGCGAGTACTACTGAATTCTAAGCAATTTTTTAATATACAATTCTTCATCGACAGTGGTTCAAACGTATCCTCACCAAAAATCTGGAATATTCTGTATTTTGAGTGTACCTGATTTATATTACATGATATTAGGCGCACAAGCTGTGGCTCGATCTGTAACTGATATCCCAATTTGTAATCTTTACCAGGAAATTTTGAATTTATCTGTAATATTGCGAAGCTTCGAACTGTTAGCGGAAAGAATAAGGAGTTTACGGTACATGGTCAACTTCGTTAAGAGAATTCAATATATGTCGACACCGCGTTGGGCATTGATTATACTTGTCTCATGCAAACGTGACCGTTTTATGTTACACGATTCTGCAAGAATTTACTACTCCTTATGTGCAAATTTATCAGCCTAGACTGTGTTTTTTACCTACGACAACCAAAATGTATCAGCGTGCCGACTTTAGCGAAAGGTTGTCTAGGTTCGCTATTGAAATCTAGGCTGTTACAACTAATTGCTACTTCAACTGATCGATGTTCTACTTGGATGTCTGGGGGTGGTAATACGTGTGGGGCATCTGAGCCTAATAAACATCACACGCATAACAATTTATCGAATCTGTTCTCAAAGAAATCTTAATTAAAATTAGATAGGCTGGAAATACACTGCAACCAATTTTCATTTCTGAAAACCACGTGAAAAATTCGGTTAAAGTCTGAACAGTTTGAAAGATTTCAGCGCTTCGCTCGCTTATGGGGAAATTAAATGTCTTTTTCATTTAGAAAACCGTCTCGACACATTGTATTTTTAATCTTCCGATATCATTCTGGTCGCATTTGTTTCTAAATGATTTGCAAGAATAATTGTAGCTCCCATAATAAGAGGATTTCTCCTCCATGTTGCTTTACCGTACACTTGCTAGTACGCATTATATCTTACAGTATGATTATCCGCAATAGATGTTAGCTATCAAAAGGAAAAGAGAAGTTCGAATTTTTTCTATGACGTAGCCATCGTGCTGTTGTTGTGCTCGATAAGCAAAATAAGTGTACTTTTGTAATTCAGGATTTTGATGAAGTTTGTGGTGATATATGATAGCACCCTTATCGATTTTATTTCGCAGGCCGCAAACTTGTTTATAATTTACGTATGAAATATGTCAGTTCGCTGGTTTTTAGATTAAAAAAAAATTAAAGGATGAATACCGTGCTATGAAGTAAATATACTTATATCGTCTTTTGTGTTTGCAGATGCTCATAGCAGTTGCTGGTTGAGGAAATGATTTGAAACTCATGAAACTGTGAAAAGGTGGGTTTTCATGGATATTAATCGCAGATTTTAAAACTCCCAGCAGTACTAGAGTTCAGTCAATCGTTGTGAATGATTCTATGATAGAGTACTAACAGTCTCCCGATGTACTGATTATTATGCAAGTCATGAGATAATCGAACAAACTTTCGTTGGCCTCATTAAACGAGAGTTTCTAATTACAGCTTTGAACTACATCATGCTGTACGCAATTGAGAATATGCGCTGCGTGAATTATGATTGCGCGAGGAAGAGCAAGATTGAAGTATTAAGGTTCGTTTGTTTTATTTTGCTTTTAAATTTTTTTCGATATTTAATGTGAATAATATATAATGAGAAATATCTATGTATGTATGATTGCTTTAAAAACGCGCGCTTACGAAATGGTTTCATATTTTAACTAAATATTTTGTTCGTTTTGCAGGAAGAAGATTCGTAGACACTGTGCGCAAGGAGTTGAAATTCAAGAGTATGGAAAAAGCGTTGCACATGTGAATATCTGATTTATAACAGTGTTACTTGGTTTCTATTTCGAATGCCTTCGAAAGTATTGAGTAGAAACTAAAATGTAATAACAGATATTTAATTATGCACGCTTCCTATATACCTAGCGAAATCTAGCTCGCGTTGGATCTTCCATTTTAAGGTAATGTATCTTTTAAATGATTCTTTAAACTTCGAGTGTCTTGCATATATAAATAATAATTTGAACTGTTTTTTTACTTCGTATAAAAAGAAGATTAATTAGTTTATAGAAGTTAAAATAGATGTTTGAAAACATTTAATGATGATAATCTTTCGGGGCTGAGTACTTGTGACGAAGCTTAAAAACTCCAACGTGTACAAATAAAATCTGAGATAAAATGAAAATCCTATAGGTTTACCTCGATTGTATTCTATTAGTAATTAGATTTGTATCTTTTTCAGCACTTTATGAACCGCTACGAGGTGGAATCGCTCTAATTTCAAATGGAAGATTAATGGTAATTATCTACTTCTTTAATATTCATGAATTCGTTATTACCACCATAATAAATAAAAATTTTAACTGTAAGGATTGAATAAATTATAATAGTAGAGGAGGAGGTGGGTTTCTTGAAGCGTCGAAAGACAAGAAAGCTTCGAGAATTAGGAACTATACACTTCTTTCGCGATTCGAAACTCGAAAGCCAAATACGAAGTATAAAATCAATAAATAAAGAATCGTTTCGCAGCGTGGCTCGAGAATTTCTATAATCCTCTATTTTTTGTTTGTATTTTGTTTAGTACTATGGTCAATAGAAATTTATGTAAAAATTCTGTTGACTTGAGTTCTTAGAACAAGATGATATTCCACTTACAAAACAGAATCAGTTTCGAAAATTTCGAGAGAATTTAAAAATTGCTTCGAACATAAATTTCCTTACATAAATTTCTTTATGATGAAATTTTGGCTAGAGTCCTGATTAAAAAAGATGACACAATATTTGTTCATATATATTCTGAACCTTTCAATTATACGATAAAACTATGTAACGTAAATAAAATTTCGTAAAAAATATCGTTATTTCTTTGTTACAGTGTTCCGATGCCAAATGCAAAGCAGGATAAAATTCTACGTAATACGAGAGATCCAATTCGTGTACGAGTTGGTTTTAACTACATAAATAAGCTTTAAAGAATTGATCTTATTTCGATGATGGGGCAAATGTAATTTTATAGGAAGAATACTATTGCATGGTGCACTATACATTTAAACAATAAAGTATCAGATATATTTCGTAACACATTTTAATATCCGAAGTTATTTAACCCACTCCTGACTACGAGTGAAATTTTCATTGCACGTATTCAATGTACATATAAAATATTCTTATGATTTCGAGAGCCTAGAATGTTGAATGATACGAGGTACGCAATTGAGTAAATTTTTAAAAGAAATCTTTCATTGAAATTAACTAGATGAATGAGATCGTTTACTTGTATATAATTTGGTGGAGGCGATCCATTGAGGTGCCCTCAGTACCGTTTGAAGAAGCGGTGGCGGCACACTGCTTTAATTAATTATCGACACGCGAACGGCCCTTCCCTACCGTAGCACAAACGCGACGACGTATATATCTCCACTACGCATGGTCACCTATCCCGCTCCTACAAAAGCATCGTGGCGCCACTTACAAATTCAAATCTTCATATAAATCTTAAATTAACAAAATAAGGTCATAACGTATACGATATTTTATTAAGTGTAATAAATTCAGAACGTAATGAGCAGAGCTACTTCGCTAACGAAAGGAATTCAAAGAACTCCAATTAATCGAATCGCTTGCGTCACGGAATCATAAGTAAACTAACATATTCTTCATATAATTATACGAACAATTAGTGTCCTCCTGGCAATAGAGCATCGAATGTTTATTATTATTTAAATATCACGTGTCAATGTTTCCTCTCCTTGTAAAAATGACTACTGTTAATGCTCGGTTGTTGAATTTACAACAGATCTTCGGCATCTACTCTGATACTAATCAGAGGAATTTAGTTAATCGTGCGATCCTTAATTTAACAAATAAAAACTTGGAGATATCCTACAGCACAATGAGATATTCCTCTTTATCATTAAATGTCACGAGAGCGTAAAATTCGCCAAGATAGGGTTTTCGTCTTCATGGTATATATATTATCGGATTTCTCAACGCAACGCGTTTCACATTGGATTACATTTAAATACATTCAATTATTGCATAACGATTAACAACACGTGCGATATACTTTCCTTTTGCATTAAACGTTATCGTTAGTGATGGAATCTTAGAATTATTCGAACGGTCTCCAATGAACGATGGAAAACATCGAGATTTCGAAAGGTCGGAAGAATAGTCGACGAATACAAGGTCTTAGAAATTCAAGCGCTTAAGAGTAGGCATTCCCGTTTCGTACGAGTGGAATATATAGAATTTACTATCGCACCATTCTCGTAGAGTGAATTTCCAGAATAAATTTTTACCCCAATGGTAGTCGCAGTATTCATCGCAAAATTTCAAAAGTAACGTTTAAGAAGACAGTAAGAACGATTCGAAGTATTTTTTTTATTTCAACGATTGGAATAACGATTATCCATCACTGGCCATTCATATCGACTGCGAGAGAATGATTGGTAAAACTGAAATTCCTTTCATTCACCGTTTTCTCCAGCGAGCTTTGCTTTATCCCAGCCCTGGCTATGGATGGAGTCTCCTTACGCCTTTCACTCTCCTCTTTACTTTGCTTGCGCGCAATGGCGACGGTAACAGAATGGGGATAGGCTACGCCTCGCGACAGGGCTGGTTTCATCACATGCAACGCACGATAATGTATATAATGTACACATAAATAATTACATAGATACAATTAGGCATACTTCGGTTTTATATACAAGATACAAGTAACACGGAGAAATCGTTCACTTCGCTCTGCGACGGGATGCTACGTTGGGGAGCGGGCTGTCCGCCGTCTCGTATCTTCCTTTTTTTTTTTTTTTTTTCACAGTCAACGTTTCTTTCGGCGTTTACGAGTATTTCGCTTCGGTACCGATCGTAGACACGCCTGCGTGACAAATGCCTGCGGTACTATTTCCTCTTTCCCACGACAATCGCGACACTACTATCGCTTAAATTTTGTCATCGATAAATAGAATTCGCATTTCCCTTTAAATCCATCGCTCGCTTCTTCGCCCCACTTCTTCCAGCCGATAAGGTGAAGAGCCACCCGTAACGTGTAAAATGCAAGTAGCAAGTTCCGTACGGGGGCGGGCTCGAAAAGTAGAGGACAATAAATACGAACAAATCCAAAAATATTTGTCTTCTTGGGCATACTAAAATTTAAAGTGCTTCCTCTAAATCTAAATTCTAATATGGTTAAGGAGATATAAATGTTTAAAATCATGTTTTACAAAAACGGCTAGTCTTCGGTGACCAACATTCTCGGATTTGTTTATACATCGCGCGGCCTTGCCTCGTAAAATTCTACAAGAAATTCACTGTACGCCATGCGAACCGTCGCAGTTACCACTGCTGTATTGAATTTAATGGATGAACTGAACGGATTTGATGAGCATGCCCGATTATCGATAACAAAACTTCTTTTGGCATTACGTTCTCGATGGGGGTCTCGCCTTGATTCGTGCTACTCGTCGCTCGACGAGGGAACTGCATGACATCCAGTTACCGATTCGGCTTAAATTTTCAACAACAGTGTAAAGTACGACTGAAACTGGCGAATTGGATGTCATATAGCCCACGTGCAACAGACTTCCCGCTCTTCCATGGCTCTCGATCACATCCAAAGATTCGTTACTTTCTCGCCCCTTGAAAGATTCACTCGTGACTTTTGTGCGATTCATGGAGAGACGTAACAAAACTGCAACGCGGGGATTATCGTAACACGCATGATTGCATGCCTCGGTTACACTTGCCACGTCTGTAAGAATCCAGACAACGACGTCGTCATTTTCCCTAACGAAAGACGTATACGCGAAAACGCGGTGCTTAAATATGGAACATTGCGCTAAACTCGTAGGAGGCAATAACGACAATAAATTACGCTAAATGAACTTAATATCAACTACGATCCTCCACCGCATCGCATGCGCTCGTTTATAAGTGGAGAAACATTTCAGCTCGAGAGAGAAAGAGAAGGGGAGAGAGAGGCAGAAAATAATAAAAAAGGAATCACACTTTACGTACGGTCGGCTATACACAGATCACGATTCAATCGCCTCGCACTTTTCACTTGAAAGCAACGAAATAAATATTACTGTATAATCGTTTTACGCGTGGAATAGTTTTGTAAAAATCGCAGTGTAACTCTACAGGGCGTGTTCGAAGTCTAGGATGACCGTCTCGGGAATTTGTTCTCCTCTTCGCCCTCCGAGGATTTACCATCTTTCTCTCTCGCCTGGTTTTTTAGTCGTAAATACCGAGGCACGCGAGTGGCCATTAAGATCAGATCCCGACGCACAAGTTCGCTCTAAAAGACCGCGGGAACATTTAATTCGCTAAACGGTAGAAATCACGCGACACAGCGTGTAAAGTTCGCGAGACAGGAATTCGTTTGAAGCGTTCGACCATACATGAATCGGATTAAACGTAAAACGTTTCATACAAATTGCTACATTGACCTACGGGCTCGCCACTTGTATTATGTATGTACACATCCTTGGGCGTCAATTCTGTTTTGGTTTTTTTTTTCTTCTTTTCTTTTTGTATGTATATATACACATGTATGTACTTTCAACGCGAGGCTCCTTATGGCAACCTCTCCACTATCATATCGGGGCTTTCAGGAATAGATATACGTGTCCTAAACAGCACACGCGGTAGCATAACATTGCATAATGTACAGAGCGGCACACAAATCCTTGTACGTAGAAATGTTCAACTAGTATCGTAGTATACAGGCTGCCATTGGTCAAACGTCGCACGAAATGGTTGGTAAAGAGTGAGAGATGTAAAGGATAACACAAAGAAGCTTTCCTTCATTATTTTTGTGTATCATCTGATTGTACCAATGGACAGTTTTCCAAAACCGTTTTAGGATTAGTCTCTGTTTTTCTTCTTCTTTAATCTAATGTTATATCTTTGATTCAGTACATGTACCGTGTATTACAGACTTAGAGAAAAGAGTCTTTTCGGCTCCCCTTCGTTACCTTATCGCGCAGAGCGAGACAGACTCTCATTCGTCGCGGCGAGAACAGAAAAGGTAGAGGGGATAACGCTCAGCTTAGACCGAGTCAGAAACCCGGTGCTTAGATCGAGCCAATACTGCAAATAGTACTGAAACTTGACGCTACATTAAAAAAAGAAAAAAGAGAAAGTAGAATTAAGAAAAAATTCCCCCCACATTTTCCTGCATCCCCTATCGTTTAGCAACCATTTACCGCGGCGCTCGTCTAGGCAGACGCTCTACACGTAACGTCAGTATGAAAGTGTTTCGTACATTCCGCCCTCGACCTAGACTCTCGCGAAACTCTAACGAAAATAATATTCAGATTCGTGTCTACGTAGCTAACAATGAAATTACGGTGCAATTAAATCACTAGATAAAAAGAATACTTTTCTTAAAGCGTGACGGCATTCAAAATATCTCTGGCGCTACGACAAAACAACGCAAATGATCTCGGGCGTTTCTGTGCGCGAGCAACCAACGAATTACTTTAAATTACACAAATGGAAAGAAAGTGGATAGATTGAAAGAAGGAACAAATATCTCGTACCATACTCGACGGCAATCGGTTATCCGCCGTATCCTGCGTCGCGGGCCGATGATATTCATCACTCGAGCGTACTCCGTATGGTACGATATCCGATTAGTTACCACTAGCACTATATTAAATACCAACGAAGCGCACCAAACGTTCACGGCGACCACTCTCGGCTAATTCCACTCGTCTACAAACTCCCAACGTCCCTGCTTCCAGACCGATCCCGCTTGGTTTCCCACTGTTCGTTTCCTTGTGCCCCCCCCTCCGTTCTCCTCCAGTTCCGTAACATAGGCGAGGAACGTCCACGGTTTTATACGTTGAAGCGCGTTTCAGAACCGTCGGCAAGCATTAACGTGACCGTTCGGTTGTTTATCCATATCAGCCGAGCTAGCCGCATAGGGTTTAATCGCGCTACGTCGTTAATAGGCGCAGTGCTGTACGATTTAACGCAGCGTGTCTGGGAATTTCCTAGGCCGAACATACCGCTGCTTGTTTGCTGGAAATGTCGAAGAGCATAATTATACGCGCACGTGGGGACAAGATCCATTACGAACGAGAACTGAACGTATCCTCTTACCTGCCAGAAGCACAATTTATTCTCCGTACACGAGTAACTAACCAGAAACTTGCCCTCGGGTGAAAATGCTAGCGCTGTTACAGGCGCTGAATGCGCAGGTACTGTCTGACATTTAACGGTCGCTCGCAATTCGTACAGGGCTAGTTGACCGCTGCGACTACCTACCGCTATCCTGCGCGTCGCTGGACAATGACTCACCTAAAATGTAACATCGCGTTACGCACTATTCGTGGAGAGTTGTTAAGAAATATACTACAGGCATCTGTATGCGAAGCTTATTTGATACGAAGTCGAGCCAGTTGGTCGCGGCAGTCAATCGTTAATGTCAATTTATCGAGCCGAACCTCAAACCAGAAGCCCTCAATAAGCAAACATACGAAATAATAGTAATATAAGGCGACTTGCTTGATTAAATCTAGTTGCTGCTGGGAACACTTCGTTCAGTGGTTTAGCTTTTAGATGACCTGGGTCCAGACAATGTAAAATAATATCCATCACCTGCAAATGTTGGTCGTTGTAGTAGGGATAATAGAGTGGTACTTCAGACACTTCCCTGCGAATATCTGTACTCTCACCTCAACCAGAAGATCGCTCATTTCACTCTGCATCTTGTCGATTAGCTGCTCGACGATTCTGAGTATCTCCGGCTTCGCCCTCGCTAGAACGCTTGCACCCATATTTACATTCAGCGTCTGCGCGTTCTGCTGCAGCGTATTGTATCTGGCCACTTCTCGGGCCATCGTGGTAATAAACGCCGCAGGTCTGGCAGTGGCGATTAATGTTAAAGCATGACGTGCCGTGCGACACGTGTCGGCTTGAGGCGTAAGCGGAAGGCCGTATGTCATACTCGGTACTAATTTATCAGCGTCACAGCACATCTCCAATAGTCCCAATAATACCTACGTTGCCACGATACGCCAATGATTTAGTTAATCAAGCTGTATTCGTTAAACAGAAGATGGTTAATCTTTCACCGCTTACTTTTGATACATCGAGGTACGGTTCCCAAACGGTGAATCCCCTGCCGATGAGATCGATCGCTGCTCTTCGTAGTGGCGTGTGTAGGGGCAGTTTTGGAGAATGAGGCGCGTGCAAGAGGTGCGTGAGCGCCATACTAGTGTGCCTAGCGAGATTATTATTCCCTATACCGAAACCTTCCACGATCGAGCTCTTTCGCCTCTGCTCGTTATCCCTCCTCTGAGTCGCCGTGGTGACGTCCTGCCCGAACTCGGCTCCTATCACGCCCAGCAATACAACTGCTGTCGTCTGCTTTCGTTTCAACTCCGCTACGCTCGATGGTTTCCTGGCCACGTTGATCTCTGCTAATTATAAGCGCGTGTAATCAGGATATGCTTCTGCTCCTTTATTCTTAACACTGAAATAGGGATATATGGCATGTGAATCACCTTCCACCATCTCCTCTTCTTCATCCTCTTCCTCTGGATGGACTTCGGTCGGAGGAACTGGGCTACCGGAAGCTGGGGGACTTTGGTTCTGCACTTGCGGTGCAATAGGCTCCTGGGTGCTGTACATTGGCAGATACTGCGACCAGCTATCTACGAGTGATTTCCTTCCTTTTGGACCCATTCTACCAAGTTCGGCGAGTAGCAAAGCCTGAGCGGCTTCGCGGATCTGAAATACCACCATTCCGTACAGCGGCGTGTGCATGTTTACCGTGCACGGACTCGAGAACCACTAACCTCGAGGCACTGATGTTGCCACCTGCGTGCCATCATCTCGACCTGGGGCCGTTTAAACGTCTTTGCGCCGCCCTGCGAGACCACTTTGTCAGGTAGAAGCACGCAGTGTAGCGTCGCTAGAAGGGACCAACCCTGTTTAATCTGTGCTTGCTGCGCTGTATACATCTCTTCGTTCTCTTCTTCCGCTTTATTCCAATTAACAGCTGATCTATTTCCAGACCTAAACAGATCAATAGAAATTTATCCTACATCTCCGCTTATTCTACCAAGCAAGTGCTGACCTATGCATTTTACGATTCCGTTCTTGTTCAGGTACAAAGGTTGCATTGTTCATTGACATTAAAGTATTCGACAGAGCGACTACCGCCAGTAAATGGTTGCTGGTTAAAGTGGTAGACAGCTCCCAGTGTGCCCTTGCCGTGAACGCTCTGGTAAGCCTTTCCTGCCTGACTAATTCAGCCGGCAAACGTTGTTCCAGCTGCGTTGCCGGTTCCCCGATCGGCTCCAACTGCATCTGCCACGTTGGCAATAATAACGACATGTATCCTGCAACAAGTGGTGTTGATTTAGTACCGAGCCTACCTATTTCGCCAGCTTCGATATCTTCTGCTCGTACCTCCTTTAGACAGTACTCCGAATGAAACAGGAACCATGGGCCTTAACAGACCCAGCTTTCCTTCGCAAACACGGTCCAAGTCTGGATCCAAGCCCCACGCGTGCAGCAAGCTCAGGATAAGCTGAGCGACTTCCATAGTTGCGTTTGGTTCGCTGAAGGCTCCGTTTCGTTTCAAATTGTTCTTCGTGGCTTCATTATTGTTCCAATTGTCACCTGCGAAGGATGGAAACCAACTAAGCAACTATGAATTCGTTGAGCTTTAGATCTACAAAAATGTGCGCTGCGGAAATACAGTGTAACGAATACTTGAAAGTTTAAAACTTTCCATATTTAAGCAACAGAATGCTAGCTTTTAATTCTAGATACTCGTTGCGCGATATGGAAAGCTTTGTCAGAATATGCACTGATACGATGTTTATGAAGATAGGGACCAATGTATAAAGCAATACCTATACGTGAATGTGAAACAAATAAAAGAAACGAAAAGTTTGTGACAACGAACGATTCCGGAATTCCCTGAAAATGCAATTTATATTTCCCATGTTCGAGAAACTGTTGGGTTTTAACACACTCTTATATTATCTGCTTGATCGGATAACAATGTAACCGGTGGGCTCACTGACCAATAAATAGTTAAGCTCTAAACGTGTAAGTGCGTCGGAAAGAAAGTTAGTGAAATCCTCAACGACTTGTGTCGGAGACACTGAATTAAGGAATGCATTTAACGTGAGAAAGTAAATTGAGAAGCAATACGTCAAATCTAAACTAACAAAAAAAAGAAAAAGAAACAACCATGCGATGTGATTCGAACAGCATAAAAGGTACAATAACTTTGCCATTTTCCTTAAATCATGGCTAACCTTTACCGTCGAGAGTCGACGGCTTGAGGCCAACGCTTTCCACCTTGGCCTGAATCTTAGTGTGTACGTTCTCAGCACCCTCCTTCATTTTAGCCAATATACCTACAGAAAGAAACTGGCTTTAGATGGTATAATAAACGAGAGCACTCTCAACACGGATCTTCTAGCTAACGACTACAGCCGAGATGTGAATTAAAGGCACTAAGGAGTCTGCGATGAGTATTACGTGAAATAAACATTCCAAGAAAGGGCATATCCGAGTTATATGCGTGAATCGATGTATCCAATACAGAAGGAGTAACACTACCAAGCATTAAGTGAATTAAGAATGCAAAGCACTGCTTCCGCTATACACAGCTTCTATTTCAAACATATTCAACGAACAACGATACAGTAACTTTTCATCGATCAAGAGTTTTAACATGTGCGTCGAAGATCGAGACCAAACAAGTATGTGAGGATACTACTCGGGCCGAGCTGTTGCCTGAAGCAGGAATGTATCGATGCTCGAACTACGTTTCGAGCAGTACGGTGAATTTCAGAGAGTGTACATAATTTCATCTACGTCTGTGCACATGCAGTAACATAAAACAGGGCCAAATGATCTTGGATGAAATCCTTGCTAAAACCGTCACTTTACAAAATGTACAGAGAAACTAACCAGACACAAACTACGATTTGCAAATGACAAAGAAACAATAACAGAGCACGATACCATGACGATCCTTCTCCTTTAAAATTCGCTCAACGTCGCCTGCCTTATCCTTGACGCGACCGAAAAAGTCTATAAAGTGGCATGTTAGCGTAAACATCTCTCATTAATATACACGTGAGCTACATTCTTTAGTGTCAATATTCATATTTGTGGTACGAGAAAAATGTATGACGAGCCTTCACCTGCGATCTTTTTATGAGCGTCCGGGCTGGCAGACTGCGTAAGCGCAGCAACCTTTTGATACTCCGAAGCGGAAATCAGACCTTGCGCCTCCAACGAGCCGGGTGACATCGCGCCGTATTCGTCGCTAAGTAGTTGTACTGTATGAAATAGAAGAGGAATACTGTCAGATTGTTCTTACGCGTGTTATCGACGAAATTCGAGAAGATACCTATTAATGCTTCTATGTCGAAAAATAAAATGTGACTCTCTGGATCTTTGGGATTACTTCTGAAGCCCTGGATCATTAATGGTGTGCCCTTCGCTTTTATTTGGCTTCCGTGATCAGGACCCTGCCCGCCGTGGAGTTGTTGCAGCTGATGCAACCCTCTTTGCGTCGCGTGTCTTATAGCAGACAGGTTTCTATGCCTTAAACCTCTGAACAAGCGAATACCATATGGTAAAGAATATCAGTTTCTCAGATCGCCTCCCGGAAATTCACTCAAGGTTCTCACCATCCACGTTGCAAGATTTCATTTACCTAAAGAAATGCACGGCAGGATTTGCTAAGCCTAGTTCGCCACCAGCAGCTGACCCGCCGGCCGCAGCCATGGTGTTTTCGTCACACGCGTAGAGCACCTCCTCTGCGATAATGCCTGCAAGAATTCGAGTTGTGATCTAAGAAAGATAGCCATCGGGACCCTATAATTTGAAAATACACGGATATCTAAAATAAAATTCATGCGCACCGTGTAACACGCGATCCAAATGACCAGTTTCCATTTGCCAGACGTACACGGCCCCATCCGAGCATCCGACTATCATGAAGTCGTCCAGTGGCCTCCATTTTATCGTGACAACGGGGAACAAGTGTCGGGAAGCAAGAACAACACACTTTCTTTCCGCTAACGATAATAAGGTAACGCTATGGTCTGATGCGACACTGCAAACACACTTTTGTATTCTGGGCTAAAAGGCAAACAATGAAATTATAAGTACATAAGACTTGATAAGGCAAGCACTTGACGAAATAACTCTGAAGAAGCTTTATCAGTGGATGGTGTACTTGTAAAATAATCTCATTGCGATTCGATAAACGATAAGTGGAAGAGATTAACGGAACCGAACGTACACTGCAGTTATCAGGTGGTACCATCAGCTGTGTAATTTCGCCCGCGTGAACACAAAACCTGTGAATCAGCGTGCCGGCATAAAGGTCCCATAAGCACACGGCAAAATCGACGGAACCAGAGACAAGGTGTACCCGATCGTAACGCGGCGCTGCTCCATGCGGATACAGAAGGCAGTTTACACGACCGGAATGGCCCAAGAGCACTTGATGCGGAGGCCAATCTATAAACCACATAATAAAATAAAGAGACAGAAGTATGATTGTATAAATTTTTTGTTAGAAACGTTCGTATGAAGTATGAATTGTTAGGACGAAAGAGAAATGTATTGTACCATCGTATTGTTGGTGATTGCCATGAAGCAGCTGAAGCATAACCGTTTGTGTCGCAGGAACAATGATAATACTGCCATCTTCCCGACCAACGACTAGTCGACTTTGTTGTGGTAGATATATACTAGCTGTTAATTTTATGCCATGCCCATCTCCGCTGTCTAACTGGTCTAATATCCCAACCGGCGGTGGCTTCATGTCTTCCCAAGCAGCCGTCAGACTTGTTTTGACTGCCGGTGGCAGCGAGAGAGGCGGTGCGCGATCGTTCTGACAGATTTGAGTTAGCTGTTGATTCGTTACTTCCGGGACCGTCCAGAGAACAACGACACCTTCGCTGTCACCGCGTAACAAGTATTTCAGGGTTTTGCTTTGTCGTTGGGCTGTAACTAATCGCATTGCTGGTGGACACGACAGGGGCTGAAATAGAAATGAAATAATGTAGCGCCCGGTTATTTCGATTCTGAACTTATTTTTATTAAGTAAACCACCTTGTCTCCGGGTTGCGTCAGAGTGCAGTACAGATAGGGTTGATCATATTCGGCACTTGCAGTATGAAAATTTTTATTGTCTGCAACGCTACTAAGTTATCGGGAACAAAAAACAATATTATGTTATTCTAGTATTCAAAGTTCTCTGCCTCACAATAATACCATTTATGGACACCGATCCACGCAAGCTTTTGCATGCTTCAATGCACTGCGAGCTACTAGATCAAGAATACTTTGTGACATAGTCCATAAATGGTAGGTATCATATTTTACGAAGGCTTACTTGTATTTATTAATTTTAATAGCTTCTATTATTATTTGCTCAACGAGAGAAGTATAAATAAGCAGTAAAGCATGGCACAATTCATTTAAATTAATTTACACAATTATATAGTCCTTATAGCGATTTTTCAAATCGGATACAAAGAAAGAAGATCCTTCGGCAGCAAAATTTATTCGCACAACGAATGCAAATAACTAAATCTAGCATGGATTACTAATGCTACGTAAGTTGGCATGGCACTACTAGCTTCGTTGAAAGGACTGTTTTTATTATCACCTTTTCCATGATAGTGTAATAGATGAAGTAGTGGTACATGTAAAGCAACGAAAAACGAATGGAACGTGAGAACACAAGATATGAAATGCAAAGAGATGTGCCTCTGTTTATAGTGACTTTATTCAACGTGTTTTATATTATTATACTAGTATATTCTGGTGCCACAATTATTCAGAAAGCAAAATAGGAAGAAAATGCTTGTAAGCAAACGGTGAACAAAAGCTAAACGATCTGTTATCCTATTAAAGTTTTATCAGCAGAGAAACAAAATCATGTAAAATATAGAATTTTTCTCTAGAGGGACATAAAACTTTGCGTGCCTATAATATATATAGAAAGTAATTTTTAAGAACCGTAATTGAAAGGGAAATATCATTGTTTACCAAATTTTATATGGAAATCTCCTTTGTATAAAATTTCCAAGGAACGTGAACATTTCTATATTTCTACAACGTCCCGTTCGTGGATAAATCAAAGCAAATACAGAACAGGCTAATTTCTCAATTCCTATTAAATCATAAGTTACACTAATTATGTCTACCTGTAATAAAAATTTAATATAGTAAGGATCTTATGCTACACATTTAACATCGATTAATTTTCTGACTAACAAATGTTTTACAAACTATAATAAACATTTACTTTTCATTTCACTGTGTTTATCTTTCATCTATATACCCACAAAGATATACGCAATTGTACCTGATGGACAACATTCGACGAGAACAGGAAACATTGACGATGAAAAGTAAATCAGTAGAAGAGCAATGTGTTTAATAAAATGAATACGAGGAGACGTACAGATAGAGAGACAGAGAGATTACAGTGGAGAACACAAGAAGAAGAGAGTGTGTAATAGAGATAATGCAGGGTTACCTGCTGAGAGCCTTGCCCTTCAGCTTGCTAGAAGAAGACCAGATCCACCGTAGAATGCAGTACATGTGTATTATATGAAAAAGACACATCCCGTAAAACAAGTCATAGTGTTAAATGTAAGGTTTTGTAACATGTGGAAATGAAGGACTTCACTGTGATGTAATCATATTTTCACTGGCAATCTTTCTTTTTTAGCTCGTGTCGGTACTGTTTCTGATATTTTCTTCTTGTTTACTAAGAACTTTATTTATTCATTACACAATGAATGTATCATTAATAGGTAATGTTATACTCGTATAAAAAGATATGAAGATATACGAAAGAAAGTGTAATAAATATCGCGAAAATCAATGTTACGATAATCCAGAATGTTAAAAATAAATGCGAAATTATTCTTCATAAAAATATCTCGTACTTGGCACGTATTCGAGAAATATCTTCTTCAACAGTTAGAACTTTGTAATAATCTTTTGTATTAAACAGGGAGATTAGAATTTCGGTTTTGTACATAACGATGGAATATGAATGTTTCATGGTAAATGAAGTAATGAATTATAAGGAGAACAAATACTACGTGTGCGCATTGCCAGCAAGTGCCTCTATAGGATAGCATTCAATTTTTAAATTAAAGCCTCTGCTTAATTTAAATGTTGGTGCTTCTGACTGGGATGAATTCATGTATGTGCCTAAATATATTGAGAGAAGGATATTGGACAATATTGCGGAATCAAATTTTGTAGAAGTACAAGTAACGATAGTTTAAATATTTTCTGTTACTTTTCAGAGCAGATGCGTCTTTAATAATGTATCATTTTGCAAGTGCTATGAAGTATTTTATATTTCCTAACATATAAGAAAGATATTCCTTTTCCGAGAGTGCTTGTAAATTTTGTAGCGATAATTGAAAAATGCCTGTTATATAAGTACTTGTGTTTGGATTTGTTAATTATTATAACATTTATTAGGACCAACGAACGCATACCAATATCTTTCACCATGCTATAAGAATAAGCTATACTATTTCATTGAATAGTATATGCCTCTCGTAAGAGAATGATATGTTAATTGTTATACCCAAATAATTTACAGTACTAAAATTTCTGAAAGGAACTACCTGTCAACGTGTACCAGAACCCTATAACCAACAAATGAAAGATCTATTAAATAAATTGACATTACGATAAGTTTACAGAATTACTATGTGTCATGTAATATGATTACGAATGTTTCGCCTTGCAAATATTCGATATTGTGAATTATTTAAAAGCTCTTCTACCAAGTAGTGAAACAACGAAATTTGAGCATTTCACGGAAATTCTAATACATGTATAAAATATCCAAGATCCAAAAGTAGAGAAACGAAAAGTAGAGAATATCGCACGGCGTGAAGACGTACTTAGCTGGTAGCTTATAGAGGTAACCATGACCTTCGTCGCTCCATAAAATCACCCTGTCCGCGGCTAAAAAGTCTCCAGACATCCAACGTTCGCCACGAGCCGCAGATATCGAGCATAGGACAGAGAAGTCACCGGCGTCGTATATCTGTGGTGAAAGAACGCATCGTTAAAGGCGAATTCAAGGGAATTGGTTCGGCGTAATGATAAGCGAACGTACCTGCCAATCCTTAGAACACACGATTAATACAGTCCTCTGATTGTACGGACAGCAGGTCATCGCAAGCGCGTTCAAGCACTTTATCTGTTTGCTTTCGTGTTCGTAAAGAGGCTCGCTGTTGCGGTTCTCGTGGCCAAGAAGAGTCCACACCTTGACCGTGCCAGTTGTCGTTAAGGCCAGCACAACGTCGTCTTTAAATGAACGGAAGCGCCTGTTGCGCGTTTAACTACATCGAAGAAGGTGTCATAGCGTTTTAAGCAAAAGAATCCTCAGTAGGGACCAACAAAGTGACACCCTTACGAATGTTATAAATGCATGAGACAGCACTGATCCTTCGCAAGGTTGTAAAATAGCATTTTAACGTCGCTGGATAAGTATAGTAAAAATATAGGAAAAGACTGCTGCTATAGCTCTAACCCGTTAACCCGTGTAACAAACGATCATACGTACTTCCATGCAAAGTAAGATCTAAGATATGCGGAGATCTCAAATTGTGCTTACTTAACTCGTGCGCAAGGTATCTTGAAGATCGAGTGTAAGATTGTTGATTTCATCGATACGGTATATGTACAGGAAATACCATCGAAGCAATTATTCTCTTTTAAAATTACAATTTTATATCGAACTTCAAGGATACCTTATACGACAGATCGCATGCTTATGACTGTACACATACATATATATGTACTCAAGCTACACAATCACATCTACTATGAAAATAATGCGAAAACCCTTGATCAATCAAAGTACATGCAGTTAGACTTCTTATTAGAGATGTACCGACTAGTGGCCGACTAGTCGGTTAAGCCGATTATTCGGCCACTTTTGTAGTCGGCGACTAGTCGGCGAATAGTCGGCAAAAAAGGCCGATTGATCGGCTCCCTTTTTGTGAATATTTGCCCATTTTTCGTTTTCCTTTTCTAACAAGTTTTATAACTTTGCTATTAGAGATGTACTGAATAGTAGCCGACTAGTCGGTTAAGCCGACTATCCGGCCACTTTTGTAGTCGGCTTCATGGGGGCCGATTAATCAGCTAGTCGGCTAGTCGGCCAAAACCCTAGTCGGTACATCTCTACTTCTTATATTAGAATTTATATTATTCTTTGTTAGATAATAACACTACATTGTAGAAGCGTAAATTCTAAGCAAGAGACGAATATTCATCGTGGCTAGCTATAAAATAATGAATAAATAAATAGCGTTATATGTCTTTTCCACATTTATTATACAATACGATAAATAAACAGGAAACTTGTTTCCATTTCCATTAAAGCTTCTACGTCAAACACGCTATTATAACATAAAAAAAATGAGATACTAAATTGGCAACTAATATTCTATACTTAAAAGTCACAAAAGCTATTGAAAATTGCATTCATTGCATTCAAATATTGAATATACATATACTATATAATTATGAGTTTAAATCAACGTATACTTACGATGGGTATAGTTTATCACACAGAAGTGTTGTGAAAGTGATCAATGAATGCAGGTAAATGCAATGTATGCTTTAATGATGAGGTTTCGTGAGAGGTAGAGTAAGTGAAGGAGATTAGCATGAGAGAAGAGGATCGTTGAGGTGTTAATAATGCCTGCTCATTTGAATCTACTTTCCGGACGAATGAAATTCGGAAGAGAACTAGGAGAAAGAGAAGTTATCGAAAGAAATGATACAGCCTCGATTACCAGTGCGATCGCACTTATGTGTATCCATGTCATTCATTAACATGCTGCAACAATGTAACCTTCATTAAGATTTCAATATCGTACAAATTATTATTAAACAGCGAAGATATATTACACATCATTAGTATCGCCGTTCAATTGAATTACTGTCAAGGACTACGTTGTACAGAGAAAATTAGGCAGGTGCAAAGTCCCTAGAATACCCAAAGCATAAAGCTTCTTTAAGTTAATTGCTTAAGAACAAGACGGTGAAAAACTCGAAACCCGAGAAAGATATGAGATATGTACACAGCTCTTGAAACTTTGTTAATTCCTTTACCAAAACCCGACGCAGTAAGGACTGTACAGGTACTTCGGCTTTATACATACATAGGAGTGCCCGAGAGAAGTACATTCCGCTGATGACTTTAATACTTGGAGAAACAGATCGATCGAGCAGATAGATAGTATATAAAAAAATTAACAGGCTAAGGGGTACCAAATATATTGTGCAAGTGTCCACCGAACCCCACACGAAATACGTTATATTGTGACCAATACTACTCTTTTACAGCGATAAATGTTTGCACAATACAAATTGGTAGAGACGAGACAGAGAAACAGAAAGAGGTAAGGTAGCGGTATATGGTATAAGGCGTAGATGTGATGGAGTGTAACTAACTTGTATGCACGTAGAACCGACCTTTCCGTTTGGCCGGCCGCAAAACGTGCAGAGCGCTAATCCAATCAGGATTCACACGTGAACTTAAGGTGAACAGGACTTCCAAGCTGAAAGGGTCCATCACTAAAACCTCAGGGTAGTACCTGCAATCGCAGCGAAGGCATTCTGAATACTCGGAGGTAGGCATACATCGACGTTAAGTAACAGAAATGTCTACGTCGCTTCGACTTACCCAGAACAAAAGAGTCTAACGTCTTCTCCACCGGCAGAGACATAAGGCAACATCTGCGTATGAACGCTACTGAGCTTGACGGTTTCCCTGCACTTTCCATCGACCAGATCCCAAGTGCACATCTCCCCGCTTTCGCTACTACTGACAATATAATTCTGTTCCATAATAACGCTTGCTCGACTCAGGCACAATATCGGAGCAGTGTGGCCAACAAGCAAACATCTCGGGGTCATCTGAAAATGCATTCGACGATAGAATTAGATATCGCGCGTAAGTAATGCAACGAATTCTTCGTTTATACGCTCGCTTAGGAACGAGCGAATCGTTCGGCTGCCCGTCGAGCGGGCTGCTTACAAACAAGTGTACTCGAATCGAATCGTAACTACGAAGCTCGTCTGATTAATGGGAGCGATTTGAAAACACAATGCGCTCGTTACGAAAATGTTTCTGTCCGTTTATCAGCGAGGCTTTGTCCAACTAACAGATCCAAGACGGAACGCGCTCTTTCGCAATGGAACGGAAACCTTGCTTTTACCGTTAATACGTCGTGTTACCGAATTCCTTTTACTAACCGACTAAACGTTACGGTTAACTATTCTACTCTTTCTTCTTTCTTTCTTTCTGTTTCTGTTTTCCTGTGGTTAGCAGGATGGCATTTCAAGCATTATCGCTTATATAGCCCAACGAACCTATAGGTCGTATCTTTTTTCCTCTCCTCTCCCCTCGGGTCCCAGCAGCGAGCGTCGTACCGGGAGAAAAAGGTGGTCACCCATCTTTCCCCAGTACCCGCCCCGTGATGCTTGACTTCGGTGATCTAACGAGAACCGGTGTGTCCATCACGGCCAGCGCCGCTGGTTACTATTCTACTCGAAGATCCTACAATATTCATACGCGATAACGATGACGAATTATATTTACCTTCAGCGTTTCAGGATCCACTTGCCATAAACATATCTGGCCGTCGTAACATCCTGTTACCAGAGTTTTCTGATCTCGGGATAAATAGATACAAGAAATGCAATGAGTCGGAGCTATACGACCCCATAAAACTATGGGTACCACTAAGCTTGTACCCGATGTCATTTTTAAAATTCAACCTACAATTGATTTCATAAGCATCGTTAGTTATGTCGTTAGATCCGATATATCTATCTTACGCTATCGACGTACACATCGAAATTGCACACAATTTGTAATATACTGCAATTAAATGTCGAAGCTATCCGAACAGTGTTAATACAAGCAGCTACCGCGGTATGTACTATAACGATACATAGAATTATACGTAACGTTAGCGACTCGTACCTCGAGTCTGAAAATAATCCTACGACGACAGCATTCTAATTTTCACATTTATCGACTGTTCGTATTATATAATGCCGATTTATTCGCATTTCAATGGTGAATGTCACTCGTTATTCATAATGCAACCGCGATGCTTCTTACAGAAATCTACATTTCGGCAGCAGTTAGACGAAACATGTTTGTTTTGACAATATAGAAACACAGGGATGCATAGGCTAAGCACATGTTTGATTCGGGATATTATCGAGATGGGAGTCGTGCCTGGAAGCATACGTGTCCCTTACGGCACGCCAGACAGCACTAAGTCAAAGTAACGTGACGCGAGGCGGGCGGTTCACTGGCAATGCAATAAAATAATCCCGTAATAAAGTGGATGACAAAACCTTGTTATAGAGTGGCCGAAGGGTAATCAGCGTTACATCGATATTAACAGCAGGTATACTCGTCGATAACAAATCGATTCTCCGTCCGTAGGGAAAAGGGCTTGACAAGCATCTACCACAAAGTCCATCGCAACAACGCGGGTACACTAAGGGTCTCGGAGAAAACCTATTAAAAGCAATTAGAGGCGTCTGCTACATCACATTCACGAGATGTCACTGGCAATCTGTGCAGGCTTTTGATTTCTGCTCGCGCTCTGTATGCAACTGTCTCGGCAAAGCAAGGCGTGTTCTATGCGAAAGGAACGTGGGGATATTTACCGAAAATACAGATTATTAATGACAACGGCTCCAAACGTCGCAACTGGCGATATATGCCAAAAATCATACAACCCTTACTGCACTCTCACAATCGCGGCCATCTTGATGTTGAGGATAGTCAGTGGACTAACGCATACAATCAGCTGTTCCACGTCAAAAAGATCCCTAGTAAAATCCTGTCTAATTCCTTGGAAAAGTAACATGGGCAGCGGTGGCAGCCGCGAACTGCGCTCAAATTCTGCTACCTCCAACGTTATCGTTGGAACAAAAAACAACGGGCGGTTCTGGATCGAAGCAGCCATTCGGATTGATTAGGTTAAGGCTATTACTGGCGAAATAATCACGTGGACAACATGCTTACCCACTTCACTTGACGTCTACGAAGAATCCGCGGAGAAACATATTAACCTTCGGAAAACGGAAATTTACGCTCTTATTACTCGAGGGCAGAGCGATCCTTTTCGTCGTTTAAAATAGAACGACGTCGAGGATCATTCTAAACAAAATTATTCGGATATTCCATTAGAAAATGCAAATATACAGACGTATCTATCCGCAATTTTGAAATATAGGTCAAAAGTCTCGAAATAAACGTGACCAGTTACTCTCGAGACAGAGCTAACTTCACGAACGATGGTGTACGCACCTCGTATCAGTCATATCACTCGTACGCGAGCGTATACAACCTAAAATTCGAGGCTCAATTCTTTCCCCTCGAATTTAATCACATCCGCCCGCACACGCCAATAACAGATCGTCCGCACAGTGCAGAACCCGACGAAACTAATTTCTTCTCGTTGGAAGTATTAACAGAAGCGATTATATCACGAGTTGGGTTAATCGTTCTTGAGTGGCACTCGGTAAGAAATTTTTTCGATCTACCAATGTAAACACATGTTAAATTTATACACAGTTGGAGGAGACTCTTAGAGAACGTTTTTCATTAACGGACGTGTGCGAATATGTATAACGCGAGCATCCATAGCTACCGAAGGGTCGATCTTGCTTCATTTAGCACGTGACTTGCGTAGCTTCGTGTTACGCGGGATTACGCCTCGGTTTCTAACATAGCGGATGGAAAGCGGTAACGCAGCTTTCGACGACGTCGGCCAGCAATGAAATGTCACTACGAGGTATTGGGAGTAGCGCGGAATGCTACTCACAACGAGCTAAAGAAAGCTTACAGAAGGTTGGCGCTGAAATGGCATCCGGACAAGAATTTAGATAATCTGGAAGAAGCCAAGGAGCAATTCCAACTTGTCCAGCAAGCTTGGGAGACGTTAAGCGATCCCCACGAACGCGCTTGGTACGACGACCATCGCGAGGTCATATTGAAAGGTGGCCTCGGCGAGAACTACAAAGATGACTCGATCGATCTCTTTCAGTACTTCACCAGCACTTGCTTCAAAGGCTACGGCGATGACGACAAAGGGTTCTATACTGTTTATCGCACCGTCTTCGAGACACTGGCAGCCGAAGACTCGGAGTACGCGAAGGATCAGGACTCGGACGAGGAAATCCCGGGATTCGGAGATTCGCGGAGCTCGTACGAAGAAGTTGTTCACAACTTCTATGCCTACTGGCAGAGTTACAGCACGAAGAGATCGTTCGCTTGGCTGGATCCTTACGATATAAAGGACGCCGCTAATAGGCGAGTCGTACGGCTTATCGAGAAAGAGAATAGAAAGATTCGGGATAAAGCTAAGAGGGAAAGGAACGAACAAGTGAGAAATCTGGTCGCTTTTGTGCGCAAGCGCGATAAACGAGTGCAAACTCACGCGATGAAGCTCGCCGAACGCGCCAAGGAGAATTTGAGAAAGGCGGAGGAATGGAAGAGGCAACAGTTGTTAGAGAGACAAAAGGAATTGAAGGAGCATAAAATATCGGAGTGGTCGAAATTTTCGAACATAGAGGCTGAGCTGAAAAATATCGAAGCCAATCTCGCTCGGGAGTTCGGCGAGAATTTATCTTCCGACGGAGACACGGAAGACGAGGACGTGTTGGATGATAATTCTCTGTACTGCGTAGCTTGCAATAAAATATTCAAAACCCGTCAAGCATTTACGAATCATGAGAATTCCAGGAGGCACAAAGATAATATTACCGTGATGAAAGCGTCTATATTAAAGGAGGAGAAGTTCGAGAGTTCCCAAGATAGCGATATTAGCTCAGACACGACTTCGGAGAGCGAAAAGAAGCTGGCGACGGATTCGCAAATGCCGGACTTCTTATTAAATCCGTTGCAGAGATCGTGTAATCAAGTTGACGCTAAAGAGGAAGCCTCGGAGGAAGAATTAATATCGGACAATGAAGATGGCGATGATTCGAGTATTGTTAAAGGCAGAAAATGTTGTCCAGAAGGGAGCGTTCTCGCTACAAAGCCTGAGATGGACGATGCTATTTACGTTCCCCCTAAAGTAGCCGACAACGACAATGAGTACTTAACTTCCGAAGACGAGCTTATCTCTGATCAAGAAGACGAGAAAGTTCAGCAGCCTAAGAAACAAAAGAAGAAGAAGAAACGAAAGAAGAACATTCAGAATCCGTTGGCAGAACAGACCAGCGACGAAGATGATAGGAGTATCGACGAGGATATGTTATTATCAAAGAAACAACGAAAAAGGCGGCAGCAAAGGAAAGCAGTAATAAGCAAAGTTGTAGAAACTAGTCAACAAGCGTGTAATAACGAAACCGAGGAGGTTGAAGAACAAACGAAGAAAGAAAGAAACGAGGCAGGTGCGCGCACTGCTCACGTAGAAACAAATGATGACATTAACGGGAAAGTTAGAAACAAGAAGCTTAAAAATGCGAGGAAGCTGCATAAATCGACCGAGAAGGAGAGTGGGACTAGAAGTAAAAAGGACACCGAAGTTTCTGATCTATCGCATTGCTGTGCCATGTGTAAATCCGAATTTTCTAGTAAAAATAAATTGTTCGAACATTTGCAGAAAACCGGGCACTATCAAAAAGTGCACTTTCTAGTGCAATGAAAGATAAGATAAATCTAATACAGGCGAAGGAAACAGTGACAGAAAGAATTGTTAGTCACGTTAAAGAACATATATAGTATAGCCCTATTTATTTGTAATTAATACAAGGAATGCAAAGCATATTCGATTAATAAATGTATCCTATAAATCATCACCTGGTATTATACTTTTTTTTACGTGTACTGTACGTACATTAGGGTGGCTCTTATTTACTCTTGGTAAAAATTTTTTTCAATATTTTCTACGGGGCACCCTCCAGAATAGTTCCAAATAATTAAAAAAAATCTGTGTAAAGTTTCAGCTCGATCGGATAACTGGAAAGGGTGCCCCTGGGCCGTTAAACATTTAAATCATTATTTAACAGCTCGCGAAGTCGATTTTATATAACGTCTTCCAAGTTATTGATTAAATAAAAAAATATGTGAAACAAAAGTTGTAGATCCGGACAAGGAGCATCTTTTTTGGTGTATTACTATTTTTCGTGCGACAAACGGTTTTCGAAAAAAATCCGAAAAACTAAAAAAAAAACACTTTTTTTTTCCAAATTTGAAAGTTTAAATGCTTCTAGAACGCTTCTTATTTATGAAGGTGAACAAAAAAAATGGAATTTTTATTTTCGAGGACTATTTTTTAAACATTTAAGGGGGGGGGCATATACCGAAATATGCAAACAAGATAAAATTTTTTTTTCTTATTTTCAGTGTTTGATATGTGATGAATGTTTCCTGAAAAGTTGGGGTCGAAATTCGCAAAAAATATCGGAGATATAGACGTCAGAAGTGAGGTATTCAAATGCATTTTTCTGGATATCATGATTTTCTAGCATGTTACCCACGATTACTCGAATACTATTCAACCGATTTACTTCAAATTTTGCATGGCTATATGAAACACTGTTACTCAGTTTTGTGACGGCGTGGATATTTTATTTGATTCATAGTTTCTTTTTTATTGCCTAAAAAGTGCAAGATTTCATGTCCGACTTTTTTTCAAATTTTGAAAATTTACATGTATATCGAACATTTCTTATTTATGAAGACTGAAAGAAATGTGTATTTTTCATTTTCAACCCTAAAGGTTAATGCTGTTACGTCTCTGCCACCAATGAGCATACTTGACTTCTAATGCGTATAACTCCGATATTTTTGCGAATTTCGACCCCAACTTTTCAGGAAACATCCATCACATATCAAACACTGAAAATAAGAAGAAATTTTTTTTTTATCTTGTTTGCATATTTCGGTATATGCCCCCCCCCCCCCTTAAATGTTTATAAAATAGTCCTCGAAAATAAAAATTCAATTTTTTTGTTCACCTTCATAAATAAGAAGCGTTCTAGAAGCATTTAAACTTTCAAAATTTGAAAAAAAAAGTTTTTTTTTTTAGTTTTTCGGATTTTTTTCGAAAACCGTTTGTCGCACGAAAAATAGTAATACACCAAAAAAGATGCTCCTTGCCCGGATCTACAACTTTTGTTTGACATATTTTTTGATTTAATCAATAACTTGGAAGACGTTATATAAAATCGACTTCGCGAGCTGTTAAATAATGATTTAAATGTTTAACGGCCTAGGGGCACCCTTTCCCGTTATCCGATCGAGCTGAAACTTTCCACAGATTTTTTTTAATTATTTGGAACTATTCTGGAGGGTGCCCCGAAGAAAATTCAAAAATCGAAAATAAGAGCCACCCTAACGTACATGTCTGTCTCCACCAGTGGCGGATTTAAGAAAAAAGGCCCAGGTGGCAAACGTTCTGAGGGGCCCATTCTTTCGGGAAAATGAAGAGGTAGTTTACTAAAAACGGGCTAAGCGTAGTAATACAGAAAAAATATAGTGTTTGGAGATGGAGCCCTGGGAAGGCCTTCTGGCCCAGGGGCCCAGGCGATGACTGCTCATCAGCCGCCCTGTTAAATCCGCCACTGGTCTCCACGTTGCCTAAGTTAACTATTTAACAAAAGGAATTATTAAGTAGATACAAAATAGATGATGCATTTCTTGCCATAATAGTATCTACTGAATAAGCTTTATAATGTGTCTCTAATAAATTGCGACAAAACTAATTTGAATTCACTGTCGGAAGCTTCAATTCCGTTATATTAAACTTGAAATATTATTGATAATTTACTTTAGGTTTAATATTACGACATTACTACGCGAAAGCTTAGTTCCCGTAAAACCGGAGTATACTTTTCCTTTAACACGCAATATTTTATGATAGCAAAGTTGATACTGAAATTTTTCAGGTAGAAATCAATGTGACCATTAAGCATGAATGCAATTATCCATTGTGCCGCTAACCATAGGTAAGAATTACATATCTTTCATTGTTTTCTCTTTTCTTCAGACGCTTTCTTAAACATACATTCAACTAAATAAAAGAGATTTCAGTGTATGCAATTCCACGAAGATAATTGTGATGTATATTTTTAATAGTAATTAACAATCAAAACTGTTGGACTTTAATTTAAGGTCCAGAATAATGGCTACGAAAAAACTCATTTATCCTGCTGCTGATCGCAACAAGGAACCGATACTCTCAGTTCTTCAGAAATATATCCGACGTGGCCCGGATCAAATTTTTTTGGAAATTGCATCCGGCTCTGGACAGCATGTAGCTCATTTTGCTCCTCACTTTCCTCATATCGTATTTCATACGTCCGAGTATGAGCCAAGGCTGTTAGAAAGTATCGCCGCGCATGCTTATGTATTTTCAAATGTAAAAGATCCTTTACGAATAGATATTACTACAGATTTTCGCACCTGGGGCGATGGCATTTTCAAGGAAGCCAGTATCGATTATATCTACAATGCAAATATGATGCACATCTCCCCCTACCAATGTTCTATTAGTTTATTCGAGAATTCAGGTAAATTACTGAAAGACAATGGCATTTTATTTACGTACGGGCCATACGCGATAGATGGACAAATCAAGCCAGAAAGTAACGTTAATTTTAATAAATCTTTGAAGCTTCAAGACCCAAGCTGGGGTATCAGAGACATTACAGATTTGAAAGAATTGGCAGCGAAGAATAGTATCGAGTTAATAGACATTGTCGATATGCCCGCTAATAATAAAACACTAATATGGAAAAAAGCTTTGATAAGCGATGAACCCATTACAACGAACTAAACATATATGTAATTATAAACTATTAATCAAGTTCTCCTATATCAAAACTTGCCGAATGTATTAAGTATTATTTTCAGTATACTATAATTTTATATTAAAATACTTTATTCTGCGTGCAGTATATTACATATACACTTCTTACAATTAGATCTGACAAGTATTAATTGTACGACATTGCGCTGTTTTTTGGTTGAATATTATAAACTCCTATACAAATTTATATATTTATGCCATGCAATTTTAATCGGAATCAAAGAAGTTTACATCCTCCAATCCTTCTGGTAAATAATTTAATCCCGATTTATCTTTCTCTCTCATATTATACCCTTTACCATATCCTAAAATAAAATGTACATAAAACGTCTTGTGCTGTTATGCCTTATTGTTTTAAATGGTAACGAACAGTATAAGATGATTACCGAGATTCTTCATAAGCTTCGTCGGAGCATTTCTTAAATGTAAAGGTACTCCCGGCTGAGGCCCCTTATGTTCAGCCACTACTCTCTGAGCAGCTCTAAGCGCGTCTTCCATTAATCTTGATTTAGGCGCTCTGGCCAAGTATGTTGTACACTGCGCTAAGAGGACATCGCATTCGGGCATTCCGATCATTTTACAGCCATGCATGGTATGTACAGCAATTCCTGAAAGCGATATTGCAAAGCTATTTTCATGCATCACGAGAACTGAAGCACGACGATCGCCGACTTATCGCATGAAAGTTTGACGCTACCAAGAGCTTGCGGGTCCTCTAAACCGATATCCTCGCACGCCATTCTCACTAATCTCCGCGCGATGTAAACTGGGTCTTCGCCGCCTAATATCATCCTGTTCAGCCAATAAAGAGAAGCGTTCTGATCGCTCGCTCTAACAGACTTGTGTAGAGCAGAAATCATATCGTAATGCTGATCCCCTTTCTTATCGTACAGCATGTGAGACTTCTTCAGACTTTCCTTAATATCATCCAACGTTATCGTCGCAGGGCCAGTCTCTACGAATTCCTCCTCGTTCGTTGTTTTACACTGAACTGCTAGCTCGAGACCGCCCAGAGCTATCCGAGCATCGCCGTCGCACGTTCCTGCCAACCATTCTATGGTCGGTTGATCTATAATGAACTTTGGTATTTCTTCGCTGTCCTCTAACTTTCCGGTCGAACTATATACTGTCCCTCCCAACGAACACACGGCTCGATTCAATATAGATATTAAATTAGGCATAGTCAGTTTCTCCAAAACGATTACTCTGCAGCGACTAAGAAGCGCAGAATTCAAACTGAACGAAGGATTCTCCGTTGTAGCGCCGATCAATGTAATCGTCCCAGACTCGACGTGAGGTAGAAACACGTCTTGCTGACCTTTATTGAAACGATGTATCTCGTCCATGAAAACTACCGTCCGTCTATTGAACTTTAATTCGTTAGAAGCTATAGCGACTACTTCTTTCACATCGTTCACACCAACCATCGCGGCGGACAGCTTAACGTACCTCATTTTGCCGTTCGATTGATTTTTGCAGATGTGAGCTATAACGTTCGCTAGAGACGTCTGAAATTAAGAGAACTTATATACGCGTAAAGTCCCAGTAATTATCACGCTTCGCTCCTCGATAAAATACCTTTCCGCAACCGGGTGGGCCCCATAGAATTACATTGGGTATCTCGCATTTATGCAGTAATTGAGAAAGCACGGTAGACGGGCCGAGAATATGCGCTTGCCCGACGTATCCGGAAAGCGTTATAGGTCTCATCCGTTCGGCAAGCGGCACATGGTCGTTGCCAACTTTCTTCTTAACTTCTTTATCTGTCTAGAAATTATTCTTATTAATCGCTATCGTTCGTCCCGCCGTTATCCGTCGCATAACGCAGGGAAATATAATTACATCGGCATTAGACGAAATTCCTGGACTCCGAAAGTCCGTGTCTACGGAAGACGATTCTGTTACGTTAGTCTTCCTCTTCGTCACTCCTGAATCTGTGTGCTTCGCTTTCGTAGTATTTAACTTCATCAACTTCCTAGCGGGGCTTCCGTCCTTGATAGAAGTCGGACATTCGTTGCTCGCCGATTCGTTCAAGAATAAACATTTACCGACGTGGCTTTCTATTACCGCGGGCGAGAATTCTTTGGAGCAAATCGGACAGGAGATCTGATTGCTACTCATGTTTAAACCTGCAACAGACAGGCGATATATGTAGAAACAATTACGTTTAATAATTACAACGAGAGTTGGTCGGAGAAATTTGTGTAAAGTAGACGAGACGGGTCCCCCATGTTGCTAAATGTTACAACACTGTAGATCGCAGAATTTCGCATTAGTAAATGCTGCGAGAGTGTCCGTGGTTGTTAAAAAATTCCAACAACCAGTCTCTTACTTCGTAACACTTCGCGAGGCGACCGGTCATACAAGATTACCGCGCGATGCGCAGAATGAATTATCAGAGAGGATTTTCGGCGACGGTACCGTTATATTATGCTGTACCGTGTTAACCTGAGCTCGATGTTAAGTATCATCGATTCTATATATCAGATATCCTTGGCATTCCACCCTAGAATTTAGCGGCGTTGATCTCGGCGCAGTATCAAGGAAGTCGAGGTGTCGATTGTCTCATTATAGGTGGACCGAAATTTTTCAAACAGGCCAGCGTCGGTTGCAGCTATTGCTCGATTGATGACGTGGGTAGAGACTAGACGCCGAGCAGTGGCTAGACAACGTTTCTCTTGATTTCGTTGGAAGCGAAATAATCGGGGACAATCGAGCACCGCGCACGTACTCATTTACGACGGGCCCCGGTCACAGTGAATTCGTGAGATGGAAGTTCGTCGCAGGCGAACAAGGACGCAAGATAACAAGCAGTCGCAAGCCCAAAGCGCCAAGTTTGATTACGAGCATATTCCTGGCAATTACGTCGAGAATCTTCCGCCGATCGAGGTGAGCGATTAATATATAATCCGCGCGAAGACACCTTATATTTAAGTTCCGGTGAAAGCCTCTACAAAATCTACATTCCTTGCGTTCTATTCGATGTTTCGAAACGCGTCGACTCGAACGCAACGCGCAACTTTGTTTTAGCTCGTCATCTGGATTCTGTACCCTTTAATTTCAAATCTCACTATATTCGTATAAGTGATACGAGCAATTACGCGCGCGTTATTGTCCCTTTCGTTTTTTAACAGAGAGATGAGGGAATCGCCTCGTACGGGAGCGAGAAATCTAAGATGAAGGAGCAACCGCTAAACACGAGGACTCGGACCCGAATTAAAATAAGTCTTGAGATCGATTTAGTTTCGCTCATCTTATTGGTAACTGGGATCGTTAGTCGCCTGTACCGCTTAGAAGAGCCGCGAAGCATAGTGTGAGTTATCAGTTACCAATTAAATTGAAATTCTGTTAAAAATAGTCGAGCAACTTTCCGAGGGTAATTCGAAAATTTTAGCAATTTCAATTCTCGGAGATGGCAAAAAATTGTTACAGAAATGTTTTGAAGGAATCGTTATTTCGAGCAGGTTCGACGAGCTGCATTACGGAAAATACGTGGGACTTTATATGAAGAGGACGTTCTTCTTCGATTCCCACCCACCCCTGGGGATGCAGCTTATTTCCGCCGTGTCGTATTTAGCGGGTTTCGATGGGCAATTCAAATTCGACAGAATAGGAAGCCCGTACGTGGATGCCGTTCCGCTGTTCGCGTTACGATTGGTGCCCGCGTTATGCGGCAGCCTTTTAATCCCAACAGCTTATCACTTGATTTTGGAGTTGGGACTGAAACAGTGGACTGCCACACTAGCTGGAATTTTGTTGTTACTTGGTAATCTCTTACCTTCACCTAAACGCACATTACCAATCTCGTATAATTACACGAAATTTTCACTAATATTTCAGATAACGCTCTGCTGACACAATCCAGATTCATTTTGATGGAAAGCATTCTAATGCAGTTTTCGTTATTTGGATTGATATGCATTGTGAAATTTCGAAAAGTAATGGATCAACCAACAACTGTATCCTGGTGGATATGGCTGACTCTGGGCACCGCGAGCTTAACGTGCGCACTGTGGTACGGATTAAAGTATATCGTGTAACTTCTAACGATCGGACTTGTCGCGTTAAATTCAACGAAATTTCTTTTTCAGCATCAGATACATTGGATTGTATTCGTTGATCCTTGCGTTGTCTTTGATCGCTTACGATTATTGGAACCTGATACCTAGGAAGACTTTATCCAGCACAGTTCTGTGTGTTCATCTTGCGATAAGAGTTTGCTTGATACTGAGCGTTATTTGCACTATTTATCTGTCCGTATTTTATGTACATCTGTCGATACTCTCTAAAGCCGGACCACACGATTCTGTGATGACAAGCGCTTTCCAAGCAAGTTTGGACGGCGGTCTTGCCAGCATCACGAAAGGCCAACCTTTAGAAGTTACGCACGGATCGCAGATTACTTTAAGGCACACATACGGAAGGGCCTGTTGGCTTCACAGTCATAATCATATGTATCCGTTAAGGTACCCAGACGGTAGAGGCAGCTCGCATCAGCAGCAAGTTACGTGCTACTCTTTCAAAGACGTGAATAATTGGTGGATCATAAAGAAGCCGGACAGAAATGACCTGGTCGTCACAAAACCCAGCGAACCGATAAAACATGGCGACGTGATACAATTAGTACACGGAATTACAAGTAGAACACTGAATTCGCACGACGTAGCAGCTCCGATGACACCTCAGAGTCAAGAAGTGTCCTGCTACATCGATTACAACATATCCATGCCGGCGCAGAATCGTTGGAGGGTGGAAATTACTAACAAAGACAGCACTGGCGATGTCTGGCACGCGATTCAGAGTCAAGTGCGCTTGATACACGCGAATTCGGATTACGCGTTGAAGTTTAGCGGAAGACAGTTGCCCGATTGGGGTTTTAATCAGCACGAAGCCGTGGCGGACAGGATGGTGGATCAAACGGATTCCATATGGAACGTCGAGGAGCATAGGTACACTAAAAGCGATGATCAGAAACAGAGGGAAAGGGAGTTGATCAATGCCGAAATGATTCCGTTACAAGCTACCACTTTGAGCTTCTGGGAGAAGTTTGTAGAATTGCAGATAAAGATGCTTTTCAGCGGGCAGGAAGGGCAAAACAGTCATATGTATTCCAGCGACCCTTTAGATTGGCCATTGATGTCCAGAGGAATTGCGTATTGGGTTTCGAACGACAGCAATGTGAGTAGAAATTATGCTAATGTACTTACGATCCATTGCTGTTAAAAATATTCTCCTGTTACTACAGGCTCAAGTACATCTTCTGGGGAACATAGTAATCTGGTATTCTGGAACAGCCTGCATAATCATATATTCGTCTCTATTAATATTCTACATGTTAAGACGAAGGCGAATGTATTTTGATATCGCGCACGAAGAATGGAATAGATTTTCCAACGGCGGAAGTATGCTATTAGCTGGATACTTGCTACACTTCCTGCCCTTCGTATTCGTTGAAAGGACTCTCTTCCTTCATCACTATTTACCAGCATTCATTTTCAAACTGTTGCTTATGGCAGCGACGATAGAGCATCTGTATTACTTAATTGGGTGAGTTAGAAAGTTGTTATAAAATCTACTAGTTAAATAAGCTCGTGAAGCTAAACTTATTATTTCGGATTTTCAGAGCTCGATATCAACATAATCATCTGTTGCTCGTATTGAGAGGCGGTACCGTTATATGGTTATTTTCTGTTATTTACGTATTCAAGAAATTCGCTGTATTAAGTTACGGAACAACACATTTAAGTGCCAAGGATGTTTTAAAGTTAAGATGGAGGGACACGTGGGATTTCATTGTACATAAATCGTAAAGAGATGCGTGATCATGTTGCGTATACCTTTTTTTTTTAAGCTAAATACTCATTACGTTTGTACTTACTTGTAATCGAAAAAGTATTCGTCTTAGAGTATATCAAGTATATTGCGAAAGTAAGGCATTATGTACTTTCATGCACATCGCGATGCACAAATTTTAATAATTTTTGTGAGTACACAGTTCGCGTGCTCAAGGTACAAGTACAATTGATATAGATTTATTACTTTTCATAATATAAAAAGTGTGTACTTAATTGCATAGACTGATTACATTTTATAAAATTTTTATTAATGCTGTTAAGTGTATGCGTTTATATATATATATATATATATATATCGTGAACAGAGTTGAAAACAAAAGCTATGAGATTTATGAGAGTTATAAATGACTTTGTAGTATAAAATTTACATAGTTAACCCTTTCACTGTGTAGTACGAAAGGGACGTCGGGCAAGCTGTATTTGTCTACTTGTTATCGCGAGCGCAAGTGATTTCGACGATAAAAGAAATACACATTTTTAGGCCCTTGCTTACCATTTTATTACACTGTAAAAGGGTTATGCAGAAGCGTATGAGGTTTATGATGGAATACGTATTTGTGCAATAGAATATTATAAAGAGCCTAATAAATCAAATATGATAAAACAAAATCTTGTATCTTACAATTGTGTTTTTAATGTTGTAACAGAGAAATGACGAACAGTACTTGATATGTTACGAATAGGTAACTGTATTTTACATTGATTTTTTAATTAATCCTTGTATTATAAAAAAAAATCGTTCGAAGGTATAAGTTATTGCAACAGAGCAATGTAGGTCTTAATAAAGATGCAAACTGCAAAATTTCGATCTGCCTGTACAACGAAAGTTACTGTTCTTCGTGAATTAAAGGAATTTGTCTTATATCAGATTTACTTTTCATTTCAACTAAAACCAATGTGCGTGGAACACATGATTTCGTAGTTCTTAAATTTGACTTCATAATGCTTACAACTTATAACAAACAGCACCAACGTAACTTGAAAGATAAAATAATACAGTAATAATGTAATCACAATAGAATAAAGTAGACTCCTGTGTTATCACAAATTCAGAATACATATTTAAATCTCTTTTATACAAATCAATTTTATTATTGGTACGTGAAAACTATAGCCCGAATAAGATCATCCCGCATAGTATGTGAAATATTACCTACGCCAAACGAGAAAGCTACACGATTACAGTCCGTCTCTCCGGTCCAAATTCCCCCTGGATAGTATCCGGTCTTATTAAATACAACTTCAATTCGATAAACCTATGGTTAAAGGAAGCAGGAATAACTTTACAAAGTATTCGAAGTATTAATACCACAGAAAGTTCAAAGAACCGTTCGCTGATATACCTTGTCTTTCTGAATGTAGACAGGCCGATTAAATGTGATCTCCACAAGAGAATAAGTTTTCGCTTTCACTGTGAAGTGCGTATAAGTCAATCGAACGTTGTCGGAATCGAGAAGATGGGCATACAAAATTTCAGTATACGGCGTGCGATCCCGACGATCCCGAACTACATTCTCCACCTGTAATAAACAGATAGTATATAGCAATCGATACTGAATAGAACAGAATTGAGGATCGAATTCAACTCCGATACGTATTAACTTACTCCGTTAGGAAATTGCGAAGGTACTTGAACGCCCAGTACGCAAATATTTTTATTTACACTAAAGGTAAGAGAGCAATCTAAGACGTCTCTATTATAACAGTAAGTGTTTTTGTATACTATTCTGCTGCAATAAAATTTTCGATTTTCTGGTATGCCTCTATCAATTATAACTGGACACGAATTGTTTATGGATAAATTTTCACCATCCTGCCTTCCTCTAACTTCAGACGTTCTCGGTGTACTTTGAGATGAACAACTAGACTCAATGATCGGGACCCGTGGAGCAACGGGTGCAGCAACGGGCGGAACAATGGACGGGACGAGGGTCCGAGCGAAGCGTGGTTCGCTATATATTTCTTTAGCGATCTAGAACATAGGATCCCATGAAGGGTACCGGGAGTACGCAACTTACCTAACGCAACGTTTCGAAAACTTACAGGAAAGAGGTCCCTGTTCGTGGTGTGACCGACGTTTAACAGCCTATCTCTACAGTGCGCGATAGTTGAAAATCCTTCTGGCATAGATATTTTATTGCTGCTGCACAGTTTGTTCATAAGAATTGCGAAGGTCTCGTCTCGAGTAAGCAACGGCGACATTCCTGGCCCTTCAGCAAATTTCTGCGGGCTCAGCGTCAAGAATCTAATCTTCGACAGAGCATTGCCGATCACAGATTTCAAACATTTCCCATCGCTAGGATCGAGGGATTTCCTTATACATTCGGCTCTCGCCCAGCGTCCCACGGCATGGAATAATTCGAGCTCAGAATGTATTTGCAGTTTCGATTGGTCCAGCACTGTTAGCAGCGTTCCTAATTCAATCTCCTCCCAACTGGATTCTTTTATTACCTCGTTTGTCCTACTGCAAATAATTTGCAGGCATGTTCTCATGAGCACGGACTCCTCGAACAATTTAGCAAATTCATAAGCTCTGCAAGCTTTCTCTGGGGACAGATCGGACCACAGATATTTCTTACACAATCCCATCAACGGCGGCAGCATGTACTTCTTGGCGCAATAATACAATTCACACGCCAGTTCGAAGGAACCCAAGTGAATATGATCCGTGTATACGTATTCCATCAGAGCTTTAAAAGCTTCCGGTTGAATATCTCGAACCGGTATCGGCTCGTCCTTCTCCGCCATTTTACCGAAGAACATAACTTCGAAAACAGGACTGGACATCGCCAGAAATAGTTTATGCGCTTTTATCGTCTGCTGATGGGGTTCGTTCCCAACAATGAAACTGCAGTCGGACCATTGTCCTGTCTCCAGCAAATACTGGCCACGCTCTGATAGTTTATATTTGTCTGTCTGCCAGTCACAAGGCAGATCCATGTTCACGGATTTCACGATGCGGAATTAACTGAGATTCGCGCGGCGACGCATCGATTATAACATCAACGAGAGCAGAGAGTAGAGAACACCAGTCCCTTAAATAACAAAATGTTTTCGTAGAAAAAGGTACGAGAGCAGGGGTTTAAAACAGTTATGATATCGGTTTCGGTTCTTGAAACAGTTATGAAGAACCGATATTCTGAATAACTGTTATAAGGGACCGAAATTTCCGACTATATCGATTTCGGTTACGGTTCTACGGAACCGATATTATATCGGTTATAACTGTTCTAGAACCGTTATTTTTTCGGTTCTATATCGGGTCTAAAACGGTTCTGGAGTTGGTTTATTTTGGTCCGTAAATTGATTCTTATATATTGTTCCTACGAAATTGTTATATCTTTTAACTCTCCGATGGCTGTGCTTGGATTTATTTTGTCAACGCAATTTCAACGCATACGTCTATTCTTGCTTTAGCCATCATCTCAGTAGCGTATCTACGTCAATGTTTCGATGCGTAGCTGTTTATTACTCCGTGGCGGAATCGGCTTGACCGTGAAAGTGTGGAAGCTTGCGTTTTTTTCAAAGTAACCATGTGGCGCGGATGGGGACGAATGCTCCTATACAGTGTATAGGTAATTTGCTCCGCACGCGTAGCGCGGACGCTCCGCTGAACTCTGAAACGGGCCTAACGTAAACAATTTTTAGCTTAAACCAATCATCGCGAGTTGAGATGTTTGAAGAAGCTCTTGACAAAAGGAACCCATGGACGGCCATCCCAGAATTGAAACAGTGCGATAAAATAGAAACATTATTTCCGATTCGGATGTCGCAGGATACACAAGTCTCATTTGTGAAGTGCATTTTTAGAAGCAACTACAATTAGAAATTCTAATAATAAGTACAAAATTATTTCTTCAAAATAAATTCTTAATATACAGTAATCTGTAAGCGTAATATCCACTTATTTCAATTCCTGTAAAATCGATGCGAGAATCAATTCCAGAACCGTTTTAGAACCGATATAGAACCGAAAAAATAACGGTTCTAGAACCGTTATAACCGATATAATATCGGTTCCGTAGAACCGTAACCGAAATCGATATAGCCAGAAATTTCGGTTCCTTATAACAGTTATTCAGAATATCGGTTCTTCATAACTGTTTCAGTCAGAACCGATATATAACTGTTTGAAACAGTTATTTTCGGAACCGTTTCAATCCCTGTACGAGAGACAAGTGCGGCGTAAACATCTTAAGCAGGGTTGAAAACTGATATAATATTCCTTCCTACCGTTGAAACAACTTCAACCAACCGTTCTATTAAATATTAAAATTACAATTAATTGGTCATGGTTCTAATATTAATTCACGCGTCGAAGTCGTATCGGTACCACCGTCGATATTACTTTCGTACGTACCCTGGCGAAACCTAAAAGTTTACAGTTCGACGCTATTATTGCCAACATTAGCCGAGCCCTTTGCAAGCGTAACGGACGCTTGGCCCGAGAACCAAAAGGAACCGTTTACGACACCAATAGAGTCGGACGCATGTAAAAATTATTTCTATTTTATTCAAGAGATTCGTTCGCATTACATCTTTGCTCGTAACAATTTCATAAAGAATGCTTACACATACAATACTTTTTAGTAGCAATCCTAGCGGAACTGATATTGAAACCAATACTGGGATCGATCTCAGAACCGATATTAGAACCACCGACGAGAAGCAGGTACAGAGTGGATACAGGAATGAATAATCAAATCGCATACAGACTCGCTAAATACAACGTTTCCTATTCGTAATATATAGTTACAGCGCTGTCTCACTTCTCCGTAACTGTCCAAGAAATGCAGCTTTACATAACAGTGTTTATAGTTATAACTTCTCTAACAGTATATACTTGCTAATCTCAGCCACAATATTCCGACGTGCATATTTAGCTTAATGACCATACGTACCTATCTCTCAGCGATACGTATTATCGCTATATACACGCAACATGTAACGAACGGTGTGAAAGAGATCCATAGAACGCGTTCGCCGAGCGTCAAAATACGCAGGGGATAATCAAGGATATTCCCGTATTACAGAACCGTGCGGCGCACCGTAGGAATTATGATTACGTAGCGCACACGGCCTTCCACCCCGGAGGATCTTTCCTTCAGTTAATCAAAGGAATATCGACTAACAAGCGGGATGACACAAGCGCAGAAACCCGCATCTCGCCTCGGTGCGTGGAACGCTACGCCATCTTGCTTATACCCGCACTCCATTACATCGTTTTTCTCGAAGAAGTCGTTGAGACGGAGCGTCAACGACTTCGACGTAGTTTTTCGGTAACACGCCGCGGAACACTCTACGCTCGGCCCGTCTCGGATAAATGGTACGCGCATGGAGGACGGTCCGCCTCTATGCTACTGGATTCGATAGAAACGAAGGCTCGAACGGTCGTCGGGTGCAGTGCGAGTAACCAACATCGCCGCGAAGAGACATGCCAGTATATATATTTTGAAATCCCGACAATGTGAAAGCTCGCGTCCGAAGTAGGTGGCAGTTTTCACGGACAAAGGCCGAGGGAATTCTCCCCGATCGTCCCGTACATGGGTCGAGAGGCGAACCGAGCGAATTCAAGTTTTCCGCAATTTTTTCATTGGCTTTGATGACCGTTGTGAATTTTCCCAATGGCGCATGCACGGCTCAGCTGTGTGCAGTCGCGACCGATTTGCGTAGGGGAATAATGTATTTTATAGTATTTTTATTCGACTAGACGGAGTACTGAGCACGGTATTCGTGATATTAGGTACGTTAGAGCGGATTTCATTCTGGCGTTAATTAACCGACCGTGGGAGATACGGGGCGCAACGCGGAACATCTTTTGTGACGGGCTCAGGAGGCACCTGCACGGGATCCACCTTACTCCGCGAGCCTCTTGACAGACTTCGTCGGCTTGTCACTACCAGAATTTCTCGCCTTCCGATTCGGATATCAACGTGCAGAAAGATTACTCGAATTCTAATTCGCCTGGGAGATCACGCGACTGGCATTCTCGCGATAAAAATTCTTTTCGACCCGAGTGACATCGCGAGTTGAATAAATCCTCCTGTCCACTTATTATTCGATGTAAACGAGAGATATTTCAGTGAACCCTACTCGATGGATTCCAATTATTTAAACTCATTCGTTCATCGTTGTTCCTCAATGATCGCTCTTTGTACGGAAATCGTGTTGAGTCATCGTGTAATGTTTTGTGTACTATCCACCAACCAGTCTCTTATATTTATTAAGTAAAACTTTGTTCCCTGCGGGTTAATCCTGCTCCCGTTGCAAACTGTGATGATGAAAGTGACAATTGTATTATACTTCCCCTCTCTTTTTTTATACAGTGTTTGTTTACTTTAATATTCAAATTGTTTGCGCAAAATTCTTAACGCGCGCATATTCTGCGAATTGCTCACCAAATCGTTCTGGAAATTACTTTGAATTCATTGTTATCTGTGCATTCGTGTTGCGCGACATCGTTTTGCGCAAACAATTTCGACAGTTATTACGAGGCAGAATATTTTGTTTATATTATTTAGAGTTTATTAAGTAATCGCTTCGGTATCGCGGCGTTTAGCTTTCTACGGGAAACCGATCTGATGTTCTTCTGTTATTTCAGGAAACATGGACTGCCCATCCATCGTTGCAGCAGTGCGTAAATTGTGCTCGCATCGCATGTAGCCTTTCGTTCCGCATTGCTTTTGATGCACCGCGAACAATACACTTTTGAGGCAAATCGTTTGTAGCTTCTAATAGGAGGAATGGATGCAGTGCGGGACGAGGACAGGCGCAGGCGCCTGAGGGTGCTGGAGGAGCGTATAAGAGATACGAGAAGTATTACAAATATCGATTGCTTATTGGACACGGTCCAAGCCCTGGTGGCGGATTGTGAACATCCCAGCGTAAAACGTATGAAGAATATAGAAGCATATATGAATAGATGTGAGTACTCGACTCCTTTCGTCGAGATAAAGAACGTTTCCATCGAATATATTCCATTCGGCGTTAAAAATTAGGAAACGCTCTTTCGTTTGGAAAAGGACGTTCTCGGACAAATAATTTCTCATCCTGGCGATACGCTCTTGAATAATTTTAAAATTGATGTACTAACGTGGTCTGTTCTTAAACTCTGTACGAGACGCATTGCGCGACAAGAGCAAAGCTTCGAGTACATTTGTCGAACTAATGCGATGGTCGGAAACTATTCCTAGGAATAGAACTTAGGAAATGCTATTTATGCTTCCAGATGACTCAGTGGCTCAAGATATTTGTAAAATGCGAATGCGTACGGATGACTTCACTCTAATAAAAGTGATAGGTCGCGGGGCGTTTGGGGAGGTACAGTTGGTACGGCATAAGTCTACGCAGAAAGTATATGCTATGAAATTACTCAGTAAATTCGAAATGGTAAGACACGTACAGGATTTTAAAATAAATCATATTATATTATATGTATACTTACGCCCCGTGGCTTTTGTCCTGTTTCTCTCAGATCAAGCGATCAGATTCCGCTTTCTTTTGGGAAGAACGTGATATAATGGCGCATGCCAATTCCCAATGGATAGTTCAGCTTCACTTCGCATTTCAAGATCAAAAGTATCTTTACATGGTGATGGACTACATGCCGGGCGGTGATTTAGTAAACTTAATGTCAAACTACGATGTGCCAGAGAAATGGGCGAAATTTTATTGCGCGGAGGTGGTGCTAGCATTGGACGCGATACACCATATGGGATTCGTTCACAGAGATGTGAAGCCGGATAATATGTTGCTGGATAAGCATGGTCACTTGAAGCTTGCAGACTTTGGCACGTGTATGAGAATGGACGTTGTATGTACAGTTATACGATTTTCCGTCGATTGTACGAGATAAAGGCCGACGAAGTTACAATGATATTTAATTGTTGCCTTTCAGGACGGGCTTGTTCGTTCTGATACCGCGGTGGGTACACCAGATTATATATCTCCCGAGGTACTCCAATCTCAGGGTGGCGAAGGTGTATATGGAAGGGAATGCGATTGGTGGTCAGTTGGTGTGTTTTTGTATGAAATGCTCGTTGGTGATACTCCTTTCTACGCAGATTCACTAGTCGGGACATATTCGAAGATTATGGATCATAGAAATTCGTTGCAATTCCCTCAGGAAGTAGATATCTCTCATTCCGCCAAGAATCTGATATGCGGCTTCCTAACAGATAGAACTAAGCGTTTGGGAAGAAACGGCGTGGACGAGATAAAAAGTCATCCATTCTTTAAAAACGATCAATGGACCTTCGACAATTTAAGGGAATGCGTGCCGCCAGTGGTGCCAGAGCTATCCGGCGACGATGATACCAGCAATTTCGACGATGTTGACAAAGAGGATGGGCCGGAGGAGAGCTTTCCGGTACCGAAAGCATTTTCTGGCAACCATCTACCTTTTATCGGCTTCACGTATTCCGGAGATTATCAATTAATGGCTGCTAGTGGGAAAGAGTCGGTGGACGGGCTAGAGAATCATATCAATAACGGTATAAACGATGATATTAAAATTTCCCAGTTAGAGAATTTATTGGATCGGGAGAAGAGGCAGGTGGAATCGTTGGAGTCACGGCAAAAGGCTTTGACGACGCAGTTGGAAGCTATGACACGTCGGGAGACTGAGTTGCGCGAGGAGATAGGCAGGGCGGATAAGGAATTGACTTTGCTGAGACACAATTACAAGGAGGCACAACGTAGGGTAGAGCACGAGACGGATTCGCGCAGGAAGGCGGAGTCGTTGTTCGTCGAGTTGAAGAAGAAGTTTGACGAAGAGCAGACGAAAAGAGCCCGCGACGCGAGCAATTCCCAACAAACTTCTGAGCGCGTCACGACGCTGGAGAAGCAAATTAAAGAAATGCAATCGAAGTTGGAAAGAGAGACGGAGACTGTAACGAGGTTACGGAAGCAAGCCACGGAAATCACTGTTACGCGCCAAGCTGCAGAAAGAATGGCGAACGAGCTGCAGGTGGCAAGGGGACAGTGGCAAGCACAGCGAGACAATTTACAGCAGGAGGTGGCTACGTTACAAGTAAGTGGGCAACTGCTTCCAGACTATCGGATATTATTAAACATATGGAGATTAACTATCTCTCCTTTTCTTTTATAGGGGCAATTATCGAAGGAGCGTAGCTCTCGGTCGCAGGCGTCATCTTTAACTGCTGAACTGGAAACTCGTCTGTCTGCTCTTCATCTTGAGCTTGAGCACAGTCACGAGAAAGAGGAGAAAGCAATCATGGATAACAGGCAATTAACGGAGAGGATTTCAGCGTTGGAGAAAGAAGCCGCTAGTTTGACTCTCGAACTAAAAGCTGCGCAAGCTAGGTACAATCAGGAAGTGGTGGCTCATCAAGAAACGGAACGTTCACGTATACTCTCTAAAGAAGAAGCTAACGTGGAGGTCGTAAAAGGTACGTTTGCTTGAATCTCAATTCCACGATTTGTGATATTATATTTTTGACACGCTACACCTTTCTATCCTAATATGCGTGACAGGGCGAAAGAATAAAATATTCGAAGGTAATGTACACCAATCCGTATAAATCCGTGTTCCGTTATGGCGTTTACGCACTCGTTCTGAACCGTTATAAACTGTTAAATTTAATTAATATTACATTTTATTATTACCTTTCTATTTCTCACGCGTTTCGTTACTAATTGTAATCTTTCAATTTTCCTGCTGCACGTACTGTATTTCCGTTTACGTACGTACATTACTGTATTCGAATTGACGTACTTGGCACACCAATCGCCAAGCAGAGCAAGCGACTAACGCTAATGTATGAATGTGATATCAACAGCACTACAAGCAAAACTAAACGAGGAGAAAAGTGGAAGGCAACGTGCCGAGTTGCTCGCACAAGAGAAGGAACGGCAAACTTCTATGCTCTCTGTGGATTACCGCCAGATACAGCAACGATTACAGAAACTGGAGGGTGAGCATAGGCAAGAGGTGGAAAAGGTAAAGGTATTACAGGGTCAGGTCGAACAGGAACAGCAGAAAAGAAACGTTCTGCAGACCGAACTGGCACAGCAGTCATCCGAAGCTGGACGGTTACGTGCCAGAGAGCAGCAGCTGATTGGTGAAGTCGATCAGCTGAGAGAAGCGAAACGTCAGATAGAAAAAGACCTACATCACGTGAAGACCCAGAGGAACATGGATCAGTTGCAGGCAAAGGAATTACAGGAGCAGTTGGAAGCAGAAGCATACTTCTCGGTGAGTAGATTAGTACTTTCATTCTCTGTACCATTGTATATGATTTCCATTTTCCGTTTCCAGACACTGTATAAGACGCAGACGCAGGAGCTCCGAGAAGAGCTCGACGAGAAGATACGGTTACAACAAGAGTTAGAAGAAGAGCGTAGTTCTTTAGTCCATCAACTGCAATTGTCGCTGGCCAGAGGAGACAGCGAAGCTTTAGCGAGATCGATAGCCGAGGAAACCGTGGCGGATCTGGAAAAGGAGCGAACGATGAAGGAATTGGAGTATAGAGATGGCGTGACCAAGCATTACCAGCAACTGAATGCGACAGAGCAAATTATAAATCGGCTTAAAGACAGTGAAAGTGAACTGAAGAAGAGCGCCGATCAATATCTGAAGGAGAAGGACGATATAAGTAAACGGCTTAAGGAATTGCAGGATCAACTCACTAAAGCGCAGTCCAACGCAGAAGAGATCGAGAAACTCGGCAGCAAACTGAGGACCGAGCAATTGCTGAAGCAGCAGGCGGTTAATAAGTTAGCGGAGATCATGAACAGGAAGGATTTGTCGTCGAGCGGTAAAACGAAGAACAAAGCGTCCGCGGCGGATCTGAGGAAGAAGGAGAAGGATTGCAGGCGTTTGCAACAAGAACTGACGCAGGAGAGGGAGAAATACGGTCAACTGACAGCTAAATGGCAGAAGGATTTGCAAGATTTACAAGTAAACAAACTATCATTAATTCTCGAAAATGTCCATGCATTCCATGCAATCTTCTTAAGGGGGTAGACACGTCACGTGACCTGGCCGATTCGGCAGGTCGGTATTACAGCAGATTTTTCTGCACAGAAATGGTAATACCCATAGATACGCGGCTGCTGGTGCACGCGAGAGGGAGCTGTTTGCTATTTCCGTATTCTATTCTGAATAAGGAAAGAAATTCCTTGCTGTTGCGTTGTAGGTACTTGTAAATATTTAAACTAGAGCTCTTACTTTTTGACCCGTCGGGTACCCGGGTACCCGGACATTACCCGGGATAACTTCAAGTAATTGAATGTAGTATTGTCTGTGATTGTCTGTGGTATAGTCTGATGTTAGCCAAAAATGATCGAACAATACCATATTCAATGGCTTGAAGTTGTTTCGGGTAGACGGGTACCCGACGGGTCAAAAAGTAAGAGCTCTAATTTAAACGGAAGGTCTGCTGGTAGAGCAAACGTAGACAATTCATTGTACATTTTAATTACTTAAAATGTACTTATGCTATAATATGTTACGTTGGCAGTAAGGAGTTATAAGTGAAAAGAAAAAATAGATGAGCGGATGTCCCCAGAAAATTAAGTTTGTTATGTTAGGTTAGACATTTTTTATTAGCAAAACGCTGAAGCAAAACATGAAAGTTATACACTTATTATAACATAATTAAACGGCCCATGCAGAAAACAGTTATTGAACAAACATTATATATAAAATTGAGTTGGTGCAATAGTGACTTTAGAATGCAGTTGCTTATTCGATGGTTTTTCATATGCGCTAATGCACTCGCCGCGCCGGTGGTATTGCGATGTTGTCATCGATTATACAGAAACAGAATTTGTTTATTTTTCATCGCATCAATATGAAAGTGACAACAATGGATTCCTCGCATTCTCCCGATTAAATTGACAGAAAATTATTTAAATCTGACTATTTTTAACGAAATAGGCTTTCAATTCTGCAAACAAATATTTCACGTAATTTCCTTAATTATGATGCGAGTTATATCATTTTAGGGCCAATTTGATCGAGAAAGCATAAGGAATTGATTGACGTAAAGAGATTTCGTAAAGATCGGAATAGAAATTGCAAAACTTCAGATTCATCAGTGCTTAGTGCGCAACATTGTATGGCCCTGCTGGTTTCGAGCGTCGAAGCCGATGAAACTCAGTGAGACACACGATTGCTGGCGAGCATCGCGTTTGACGACTCTGGCTAAAGAATCACCATGCACAAATGCTAAGAAACGATAGTGTGAAGTGGCGGCACGTTTCAATTGCACATTGGCAATACTGTAGATTCTAGGGCCTATAATATTAGCTCCGCGTTACGATGTTCTTAATCAGAGTACTGCATTAATGAATTAAAAAATAAATGAATTGGTCAATTAGTTAAAATTAATGAACTGTGCATGATTTTAATGACGCCTAATTTAATAGCACTTACAAACTGAATTACTAATTGTAATTAAAAGAATACTTTTTGTCGTGCAACATGAAGCCACGCACGTAAATGGTTGCGTGTATCGTCGAGAGCATCAGAAAGTACATATGCATATGTACAGTCTTCCAATTGTTGAGAAGCCTGTGGGCTCAGATTATCGGGAAAGACCTACCCACCCCACTGTTTTGCGTTCTCGCTGCGAGCGAGGACCTTCGGGCCCTAGTAGACCGCCCGTTGACAGTCGAGAGCAATAAAACGAAGAGCTAGATAAAATACCCAGTACAGAAAAATAAAATGTTCATGTTTTTGATAAGTGATGATGAAAGTATTACCGATGGATTTTTTAGGATTTCCCGATGAAAATGATATCAAACATGGTGAAATTCGGTCAATTTTTAGTGAACGTAGAGTGTGTCCTAATCATGTATTCATAAGAAAAAATAACATTTCAATAGGTACATGCATGAAACTCTGAGATCAGGAATTCCGAACCAAATGGGGCATATGTAAGAACTGGCGAAATTCAACAATACTTCATCGTCTAAATTTTGCAATTAAAGTATTTATTTGACGTGAATATAAAGTCGGTCAGCAAAGTCTTTCTCGATATGAGTTCTGTAGAAGGCTAATTTTCCTTCGCCTTCGAAAGTCCCCTCTTGTCTGTCTCGCTGGCAATCATGCGACTCGCTGAGTTTCGTGGGCTTCGGCGCTCGAAAGCAGTGGGGCCATACAATGTTGCGCACTAAGCAGTGACGAATCTGCAGTTATGCATTTCTAATCAGATCTTTGCGAAAGTGACGTCAATCGATTCCACATATTTTCTCGATCAAATTGGCCCCAAAAATGATATAACTCGCATCATAATTAAGGAAATTACGTGAAATATTTGTTTATAGAAGTGAAAGCCTGTTTCGATAAAAATAGTCAGATTTAAATAATTTTCTGTCAATTTAATCGGGAGAATGCGAGGAATCCATTGATGTCACTTTCATATTGATGCGATGAAAAATAAACAAATTCTGCTTCTGTATAATCGATGACGCATCGCCGAGCAACGGCGATCTCGCGCGGCTCGGGCCACAAAGGTTTTCGTCGGCATTCGAGCTTCTAAGGTCGTATTCAGATACATACATATATTGGCCGGTGAGTTTCGTGAGGAGTATTCTCCCACCATACTGCTGTCCTGCGTCGGTGCTCCTTTTCTCAACGTTTTCTGACTCGCTCTCGCCTTCGTAGAACAAGAGTGGGCCAGAAGTGGTAGAGATTGCGCCAAGCACCTGACGTGTAGGCCAACCGAGTTCTGAGCGTAGAAATACAAACATCAGAATAGGTGTGCGTTAGCTCCGAAAAATTCAGAAGTTTTATGGTCAGAACATTCATTCTTTCTCGATAGCTTCATCTCATATTGGTCTACGCATAACTTCGTAACCTTAGAGCAGGGGTGCATACTAAGTCTGCCCTAGGGCAGTCGGTGCGCCCTCGAGCTCGACCGTGGTATGCTGATTCCCCACTCTTCGGTATAAGGTCTCGTGGTGGAGAATTCTATGACTGGAGAGGCCGTATGCCCATTTTGTTTTCTCCAAGGAAAATATGGTATTGTCACGAGCTTCCCATTGTTGCCCCAACACGGTCACCGGAAAGGCCCAGTTTATGCTTTTATGACACCCCCGACAGCGAAATGATCGCTTGACCGCGACTTACATACACAGCTCCATCACCGTCTGTGTTAGCGACCTCAAGCAGTGGGTTAAAATTGACTCAGGCACAGGATACGGAGGGTTAATTGAGATTTCAAAAATGTTTAAATTTTTGTATGCAATAATAATAATTTTGTTCAAATTTATCATGATAGCAGTAAGAAGGGTTTAAAAAAGTTTGTAGCTGGCGAACATGATTCTGACTGTCGCAGTCATCGGAAACCAAAAGCGCAAAATTTTTCTTAATCTGTGTGGTTATCGTGTGAACTAGAATGAATTATTTGCAAAAATCCAATTTTTGCAACACAAAAAACTGACATATGCTTTTCCAAAAAATTAATGTATTCATTTGAAATACAACAATTTTTGTGTTTTACAACATTATTCATTCAACATGAACTAAAGTTCATACCATTACCACACTCATATAGATTAAGAAAAATTGTACGTTTTTTGTTTCAGATGTACATATTACGACAGCCAAAATCATGCTCGCCAGCAACAAACTTTTTTTCAAACCCCTCTTACTACTACCATTATAACTTTGAACCAAATTACTATTATTGCATATAAAAATTTGAACACTTTTTTCAAATTTCAATTAATAAAAGTACAGAGATTGGAATTATAATACTCAATACTTTCCTTTTAAAAATTCCCCAAAATGTGCCTTATTTTCGGAGCGTCAAAGTCTGGAGATCCCTGCGGCAGCCTTTGATGCTCCGCTCCTACTACTCAGGCCGCTCCCCACTCCGTTGGCGGACTCGCTTGTCCTGGAATGAGCTCGGAGCTCGAGCTCGAGCTCGACTCGAGCTCGAATGTGCGCTCGCGCCCGGAATTGGGGGTCCTGTGCACCGCTGCCTTAGAGCATAAAGTAGGTATACATGGAGGTCTCATGGCCTCTTGTCTCCTGTGGATCCAATTGCCGACCAACATTGTGCGAGAGAGAAAGACATCGTGCGAGCGAGAGAATCTATACTTCACTCTCTCGCACCAGTTCGCACGATGTCTTTCTCTCTCGCACCATGTTGGCGACAGTTTCAAGCTTTCGATGAGACCTACAAGTACATATATATGCTCTAAGTTCGTAACGCACACAACTATTACACTAAGAATAAATAACAGCCACACGAGCAGCATTCCCGTTACCCCGCCATACCCTTCGGGGGCCTAGCAACTCCAACTGACAAATCCACGATCGTCAGACCGGCCAATATATCTGAATCCGACCTTAGGATAAAGATATAATGAAAGAAGAAAAATTATTCGAAGCTCAAGATGAAAAGCCTTCGAATAAACAATGGAAACTAATAAATACCCGACCTATATAGAATTTTAGATTTAGGGTAAACACCCCTCCCCCAAACCTTGTGTCGATCAGCCACTGGGGCCATTTGGAAGTATATCCTTTTATTTAAATAATGCCCAAAGAATGACAAAAAAATCAGGGAGTCAACTGTTGACCGGTTTGGAGACTTTTCCTTGTTATATGTTTTATTCAATAGTCAGAAGAATAATAATAAGAGCAATAATTGCAAATAATTGCTGTAACTTCCACATTCTGAAAATATAATATCAGTAAATCAATATTTCCAGTATTAGTAAAAAAGTTCCAATCTCTCTTTTTTTACTTTAAATAATGTGGCCATGTAATTATAACATAAATTCGACAGCGATTTCAAGTCATGTATGTGTCACGGTAAAGGCGTTAATTTAGTAAATGTATACAGTTCCCAGCAGTTCATAGTAAATGTATGCCTAAAATGCATATAACCTAACCTCTAATCGTACGAAAATGCATACATTGACTGCATCACGCTTTTACTGTGGCACATGTATCCAGCTAACGCTTCAGTTTTGCTATTACAGTACTCCCTCGCTGAGGGCTCGATTTGGCGTACACGATGTGGACTTTTCGCTATCCCCACCAGTTCTGTCTCGCTCTTGTCCGGCGAAGGTGAGAGCGAGATGGAACGAGAGCGAGTGAGGACGGTAGGAGCAGACGACGCGTTGACGTTTTGTCTCGCTCCCTCCTTCTGACGCATGACATTCCGTCCTTTGCGTGCGCGACGGGCGTGCGCGATGGTCGTGAGCAGTCAACGTGGACACGAAAACAGCTTCTGCAAAAGTTTGACGCAGGCCCGGCTCAAGTCTTATTTGCGCCCTAGGGGAACTTGTCAAATTGCGCCCTTTATTATATTACATTTATTTGAGATTATTTATGACCTTACTGTGAAAAATTAGGCAACTGCCTAGGGCGTAAGGTTGACAAGAGGCGCAAAATGGTGTTTTCATTGTTGGCATTGTTGAAAATAAACTTTTAAATGAAATACAACAAATTGTAACTGCAACTGTTTTAAACTACGAATAAAAATTCAGAGTAAGGTCATCAATAATCTCAAATAAATATATTATAATAAAGGGCTCAATTGGACAACATTCACCTAAGGCGCAAAAAAGGCTCGTGCCGTGCCTATCTGACCGTGGTGCGCATGCGTCGAACAATCACGATTTCATCTGAGCGCTCGCGCCCGTCGCGCACGCAAAGCGTTCCATCTCGCTCCCCCCTTCGGCCAGAAAGAAGCGAGAAACGAACACTCGGAATTAGGCAATTAGGGCTCCGTTCACGATACGGGCTCAACGCCGGTCCCGACCAGCGAGCCCTCAGCGAGGGAATACTGTATTCCACGCTGGCAGTCCTCCCGAGTAGGCGCCATCTCGTATCCACTAGCTGAACTAAATTTGTCACGTGACTTGCTCTGTTTATCGCCAATATGGCGGAACTCGTATTTGGGAATGCAGTCACGCGAATACGTTGTTTGTCCTTATATGAGCACATTTTGGGCTGGGTGAGGTCTCATTCGAAAGAGGAAGACTCGATACAGCGCGCTCTGGTCATCGTTTGAGTCACAAAACACTTTTTTTTTTCAACGTTTGCTCTACTTTGTACACTCGTATTATTAGATAATAACACAATCTCGTCGAACCATGACCAGAGCGCGCTGCACTGAACCTTCCTCTTTCGAATAAGACCTCACCCAGCCCCAAATGTGCTCATATAAAGATAAACAACGTATCCTATAAAACCCATATTTCGGGCCAATTTAGTGTCGATTACAGAGCGCTGTTTTACCCGTGTCTACCCCCTTAACGATAACACATTCCCGCAGGCACAATTGGTAGAAGAGAATCAGGCGAAATTGAGGCTACAAATGGAGCTCGACTCGAAAGATTCAGAAATAGAGACGCTGCAAATGAAGATCGCGTCGCTGAACTCGGAAACGGCCAGCGTTTCGTCCGTGGAGAACGACGGCGAGGATTCGGTTTTATCCGAGCACGGCGCGATGAGATTGGAGGGTTGGTTGAACGTACCGAACAAGCAGAACATTAAGAGGCACGGGTGGAAGAAGCAATACGTTGTCGTATCTTCGAAGAAGATAATATTCTACAACAGCGAGAATGACAAGCTGAATGCCGATCCGGTTCTAATACTGGATCTGAATAAAGTCTTCCACGTTAGGTCTGTTACTCAGGGCGACGTAATCCGAGCCGATGCCAAAGATATTCCGAGAATTTTCCAGGTAAATCGCGCGCAGTGAGAAAGAAGAAACTCTTTTCACTCACCGTATTTTCCCTTTCCGTCTCTAGTTACTGTACGCTGGCGAAGGCGAAGCGAGGCGTCCAGGTGACGAGGGAAACACACTGCCCGGAGTGGAGCTGCCGCAACTGGCGGATAAGCCAGGCACGCAATCGTTAAAAGGCCACGAATTCGTGTCGATATCGTATCACATGCCAACTACCTGCGAGGTATGCTCGAAGCAGCTGTGGCATATGTTCAGACCGCCACCGGCGCTCGAGTGTCGAAGTGAGTACGGGGCCAGCATCATAAATATTCCTTTGTTTACCGAATTTTCACGCGTCTCTGGCCACATCTCTTGGCCTTCGACTCTCGTTTCTTTCCCATCAACTCGTATCGCCTCCGCAGCCGTATATTACTGGAAATTCGTCGCGATTCTTCGAAACATTTTCAAACCGCCCTCCTTAAAGCAGTCGGCGCGGTACTAAACTGATCACGCTCTGTGCCAGGGTGTCGCATAAAAGTGCACAAGGAGCATCTGGACAAGAAGGAGGACGCCATAGCGCCGTGCAAATTGCACTACGACCCTAACAGCGCCCGCGAGCTATTGATCCTGGCTGGTAGTCCTGACGAGCAGAAATACTGGGTAGCGAGACTGTCCAGGCGCGTGCAAAAATGCGGCTACAAGGCGAACTCGCACGTCGACGGCACGGGGCAGCGTATCTCGCCAAGGTAGCGTAGCCGTGCGACTCAACGTAACCGGAGACTAAGTAGCTCTCTTGTATTGTGGCATCGCATGATTGGGTGTAGCGAGGTTAGAGTCGTTTGATTTTTCTTGCACCCCCGTTTCCCTATACGATATAGACGCTCGGCTGCCTTTTCCGACAACGGTAACGCACGGAAAACGCACGAGAAACGCGCGATATCGATGCGCGTGGCGTTCAGTACGGGTGTCTAGTACATCTAGCGGCCACTGGTTGGGATCGTTGACTTTCCTTGTCAAATATACGACACGTAAATGTTGCAGATGCAAGGGAAGAGTTAGAAGGACAAATTTAATGTTACGTTGCTTGAAATTTGAACGTAAGAAATTTAATTGTACCATATTTTTAATATTTCCAAAGTAGACAGTAAATGTTAGAGATCACTGAGAATTTTTAATTTGTAGCGGGGTGTCTGTTAAGCGACTTTTGCGTAAATACTTTCTCACTTTGGAGTACAGGCTGAATGATATATTGTGGCTTTAGTTAAATTTTGTTCTATAGTATGGTACTTGGGTAATCTGATAAAATAAGTTTTGGAATGTGATCCAACCCAACCAGGCTTCTGTTATGTCTCTGGTACTCACACCCTTAGTGTTCTGTAAGTGCGTTTCTACGACTAAAAGCGGAAACGGAGTATCATTGTCAATTATATTTCATTGTCTTATATGGATAGATTTTTTTACCGAAAATTCGCTGTAAAAAGTCCCGAGGTAAGCATGCACGAGTGTAACGCGGCTGTTTCAACCTTAGAGCATATACTATGGAGGTCTCATTGAAAGCTTGAAACTGTCGGCAACATGGTGCGAGAGAGAAAGACATGTGCGAGCGAGAGAAGTATATGTCCTATTCGACCGTAAAGCGCAAGCGCCGATATCGTGCGAGAGAGAAATACATCGTGCGAACTGGTGCGAGAGAGTGAAGTGTAGATTCTCTCGCTCGCAAGATGTGTTTCTCTCTCGCACAATATCGGCGCTTGCGCTTTACGGTCGAATAGGACATATACTTCTCTCGCTCGCACCAGTGGCACATGTCTTTCTCTCTCGCGTGATGTTGCCGACAGTTTCGAGGCAGTCACTCTAAGGCAATGATACCTCCATGTATATATGCTCTAAGGTTTCAACTTCAACGATCGAGGATTTTAAGTACTGGCGGATCGATACACTTTCGATATGTCGATGTAGTATATCGTCTTTGAACAATCGATGTTTACACTCGATGTTTCGATATATCGAAATTGTATGAAAATATTATTCTATAGTAAATCATAACCTCTACAATTGCATTTCTTGCTTCTGTTTTCAATTATTAGAAGACTGATTTTTTATTTTATTTAAATATTGCGTGGATTTTGATCATTCAACGGCTCAAGTTTTGTTTGCACGCGCTTAATATTAGTATATTTTTTTACGTGCTGAAACGGCTACATTTCTTGTAACTTTTGCAGGGGGCTGTCCATAGATTTTAATAAAAACAAGTTATTATGAATGAATCATTTGCAAATATACGCGCTGTTATTTAATGTTGTTTAAAATTGCAGTACAGCAGTACATATCTTTGTTAATTTTTATTCTATTATTTTCTACGTTTTTATTATAATCTTCTATTTTTCAAAGGCTGTACGTTGCTCCAGTAAACAGTGAACTCGATGTCCTCGATCGATTGATCGATCGAGCCATCGAGTTCGGCAATCAAAAGTTGTAACAATCGTGTCGACATGTTGCGAGTCACGATTAGCAATGAATCGATATATCTCGCTTCCGCAGTTTAAAGTGAATTTCATTATGTGTGTTCTTAAGCGAATTTGCATGCTAACAATTCAGACTTACGACACGTTAGCGATACATATTTCTCAATTCACATTACGCACGGTAAATGTCGCATTTCACGAAACGAAGTATTCATTTACAGGGATTACTTTTAATCTTAATTTTACTTTTAACAAAGAGAAAAGTAGGAAATTTAAAAAGTACGAAATCTGTTAATTGCTGACTTTCTTTTTGCATACCGATGGAAAGTAATCCCACGTAAGCGTCTTCATATAGAAATAAAAAAAATCACAAGTTTCGAGAGTTTTTCACAGAAACGGGGCTTTCGCATTTATGTCTGCGTCATTCATGGACGTGAAAATCGCTGTTGCGCTTTTTGCACCTTTTGTTTGTGTAATTAGCTCCGTCGTGTACACTGTGCTCTCGATATTATTTCGAACAAGCCGAACGTGACAGCACCCCTTCCCCGAGTCTTCGATTTTAATCTTCAGCGATTTATATTTTTTCAGGGAGTCTACGAGATCTACCTTGAAGCCATATTTATCGGTGCAGCAACGATCCGCGACTCTGCCAGCGAACGCCAGTATGGGCAAGTGACCTTATCGTTAGTAGCGACGGTACCTGGTTGGAATTCATTGCTTCGACGTCCGCACCGGCGATCCGGTAAACCGAATCAAGTCGATCAGTTCGCTCGGGCGCGCATCGCTCCGGTCGATACTTGAACGACGCTCAAGCCTCGCGACAGCTTTGCGACGCCAGAGAAACTCGAATTCGGATTCCCCGTGTCTTACAAGCATCCTATCCGAGTACAAATTGAATAAACGGATAATCTGTTGGTAACGCTGTCACTCGTATCGACTGTAATTTGCAGCTAGCTTGTTAAATGAATCGAGCACGACTTAGATGCGCAGAGCGTTCGCCTGGTTAATACCAGACGCTTCTGTAAAAGAACGGTGCGAGGAGAAAAATGGAAGACGAACATGTTTCGTTATTCTTGGAGAGCCAATGGCTCGAAGTCTGTTTCTCTGATGGAACAAATCTTTCTTACTGTCCTAATATTAAAAACAAATTACAGCCTCTCGGTTCGAGAGATTAGAGTCCCTTTAAGGCCATCCCGTATTTTAGCAAAGCGAGGCGCGGCGAATCGAAGAAATTAAAAATAATTAATTAATTTTCGCTGCGCTTCGGTCTAGTGTGCGTGGCTCCGTAAGAATCGATTGTTTATAAACTTTCCTCTTCGTATCTCTACGCTTCGCTTCGCCACAATGCGCGAAGGCGTTGATGATCCTAAATTTATTAGGAATCTTGAAGAGTGATTAAAAAAGAGACATATATATACACAATGAAATTGTATCCTTTTCCATTTTATCCCCTCGGCTGGTCGCTACTTTAAAAGAAGAGAAGGCCGAGTATTAAGAGCACGAACACCCTGCGCACGATGGGGAAACTCGATCAAAGGGATGTTGGAAAATACATGTCACAGAGAATCAAGACTGGAGGAGCCTGTTTGGAATACCATAAGATGAAAGTTCGCTGGGAACGAAGCACGACAATTTTACCAGGCGGAAGTGCGCGAAAGCTGTTATCTGGAAGTTGACAGATGCGTTCACGAATGGGGCACAGGGATCGCGATGTATGTAAATTAAGAGCGTGGCCCGTGTTGTTCGTACTTGCCCGACTGCGTTCGCGATCGTAGCTGGCGAGCAAGCTCGTCGATAGTACGCGTAGTATTCCCGGAGGATCGCCGTGTTGTTTTATAAATATTTTCCACGAGGATCGAGTGTTTATAGTAATTTTTTGTCTTGTAGACGCTTAGGATTTAAAATATGTCCCCATCCCCCTGTACATATATTCGCAGGAGCTGTTTTTCACTTGGTAACAGTTCGTTGGTTACTTTCCGGACGATCGCGTAAAGGAAGTGGACGGTGCGACGCTGTTCGACCCTTTCGGATGCTGTTGCCTCTTTACGAGCGTTTAAACGGTGCAGCGCGTGCGGCGGACGCCCGCGGCGCGTTCCGCTTACGTAGTCCTGTAACGTGACCACGCGGCCCTCGCACGGAGACGTGTTCGGATGTCAGCATCGAAAAGGGTCGAAGGGAAACGTCGACGCGCGTGACGTAGCTTGCTCCGCGGTTATTCAAACGCGCGCTTCGAGGACACGCAGTGTCGTGTGTCTACCACGCCAGATCGATAGTATTATTATTTTTATACGTTTCGAGATTAAAGTATTTAAAATGTCGCGCCACGAGAGGGATTGTAGAAAGACGCGCGCGCTGCCCAGCCAGCTGGAGCGGCTGCCCAAGTTTCTCTTTTTATTAGCACGAGAGACACGTATATTATGCTTTGTATATTGGATGTCGGTAATGCCGCGATCGGCGTAAACGTGCGACGATGAGCGTCGAAATGATTTCATCGCGAATTTACCAGTAGGGGAAAACGTCGATCGAACTTTCGAGCTCAATGTCTCCCGTTTCTTAAACATTCTTCGAGACCCTTACCTACGGCACGGCGTAGCACGCCCTTCTTTCTCAACTGTCCACATTCACCTTCTTTTGTTCGAAGATTCGAGCCCGACGTTCCCCTGCGCCGTAATTTCCCGTCCCTATTGCCATGTAGTTCGTAGAAGACGAACGCGGACCGCGACCAAATGACGGGCGAAAGCGAGCACAGCCGGAGGCGGACACGCCGAGGAACAGCGCCACGAACGAGCTTGATTTTGTATAGTAGAGGTAATATTTGCAAGCTGTAATTTAAGGATTTTTAATACGATGTACGATATTCGCTATTATACATACGTCGAGGAGAGAGATAAGGGATAGGTGACGCGCATAATGAGAGAGAGAGAGAGAGAGAGAGCAGCGTCGAGCGAGATTCGCGGGAGTGCGACGAGGAGACAGGGATATATAGGAAGACGAGGGAGAGGAAGGTGTTAACGAGCGTAGGGAACTTATTAATTAATCGTCCGCGCCGTTTGTGTTCTTACCATGGTACCTCAGCGACGTGTCACGTCGCTCTGGGTCGAGCGAAGACGAATAAGACAAATGAAAAGCGAAGTTTTCTCGCCCCACAACGATCTGTTAACTCGCCCCCGACCCTTACCCTCTTCGCTGGTCGCTACGTCATTTTAAATGGTGCTCCCTACTTCACCCACTTCGTCCCTTGCCGCCATTCCTTCGGCCCCCGCGGAACCGGAAGCCGAAGGAAGCTCGTTATCCGCTCTGCCCGTCGTTCATTCGATTCAATAATGAGCCTCGAGTGCTAGTAAACAAAGCGCGATCGCGAAAACGAGGAACACCATTTTTTCCGACCGAATGCCCCGCGCCTTCTTCCCTCTTCCGGTCCGCCGCCGCCAGTGCCCTCCGGCGGCGCGCCGGAAGTGTATCGACAGTGCGAGACAATGAGAGAAGACAGGAGCAAAGGAGAAGCGGAAGTGAACTTGTTAGAGCATATTTTATTATTGTTTAGTTATTTACAATCTGTATATTATTAATTAATATTACGATTAAAAGTATTTTGTAGATAATACGCGAGTCATAGAACCGTTTCCACCATCAGTGATGATGACGATATACGATCAATTATTAAACAGATTCGGTCGCGGTTTCTTTTTATCAGGCGATCGTTCTTTCTTTTCTTTTTTTTTTGTTTACTCGTCGAAGGGGTCCCGATCGATCATTCACCGTCTTTTTATGTATTTATATATGATATTAATCGGTAAGACAATACAAGAACACGGAGTCAGCACGTCTGGCGTCAGTTTCTTCTTTTGTTTTTCTGTGGCGAATGCATTCTATCCCGAGGACCTGTTACAGGGACCGTCGTGGAAGTATAAAGGGCTCCAAGCGACGATATCGAATGAACGTTCTCGTTTTTCCGCGTTACATATCCTACGACCTACTTATGTACGCGTATTTAGCGAGTGCTGACAATCAGTAGCGCGGAATATTCTTTTATTCATAACGGATATATTGTAATACAAAAGGACACCGTTCGCCGTCATTTAAAATATTTTCTACCTTCGAGATCTACGCGATTTAATTACTCTTTTCTTTTTTAATCTGTAATCGAAGTCCCGAGATAAAATGTTTCGCGATGGGACCTTTCGTTCACTTCCCCGGCAAAAGGGCATGTAATTAACCGTCGAATCTAAATTGTAGATTTTTGTAATAAATTTAGAATTGTCTTCGAGCATGTACAAAGTTTCGTCGACCGGCTGTACGATGATATTTGTTCGATGCTAATTATTGCTTGCATCCAGAAACATTGCGAATGTTTCGCCGTTTGTTTTCTTGAACGTCTAAAACTGCCGGGTGCCTAATTAGAATGCGATCGATAGTTAATTAGTAGCCTTTGGTTATTCGTGGCGCATCGACGAGCCGAGGTGACGTCTTGAATTAATGAAAGGGTCCTCTTTGCACGGGTGACTGCGTGTCGACGACCTCTTAATTATTTCCCGAGATCGACGATCTAATCGCCTCTCTCTTCCCCCTTCGCAAATCATTACGCGACAGGAATGGAACTCGAATTTCCTATCGTGGACGCTGTTACAGCTGACTTTCGTATAAATTTATTACATCTTATCTTCGCACCACGATTAAAAATTCCGCTTTGAAACTTCGATGAATGAGAAAGACCCACTTTCACAGAATCCAATGTCGAATCCCATTGGTACATACCCTTGACAGGTCGGAAAATAGGGCCACTTTTCTGATTTTTTTTTCCATATAAAGAAACGTCTTATTTAAAAATCAAGATATACACCTTGTTGTGTATAAATTAAGCTGCGCTCTCTTCGAAAAGAAATTTGATATCTTTTGAAATTGTGCCACAGCAGCCGCTTCTCCAAAGGCCTCTTAATATGACGTTTGTTTATATGAACAAAAAAATCACAAAAATGACCCTATTTTCCGATCTGTCAAGGGTATGTAACCTCCTAATTCTTCGCCCTCGTTAGAAACAGATTACAAAACGTTGCACGAACAACATCTGCTTGACCGTTCCGAAAGGGTTTTCCTCACGTTTTCCTCAGAGATCAAACGCTCCGCGGTTTATTCGTTATTACTTTCACTTATAAGTTCGTATTGTCGTCAAGAGATTCGCGCAGGTGAATCGGCGACTCTGAGATTAGATACGCGTGGGCACACGCTGCCTATCGTCTCTTCGTCGACTCGCTGTGCCTGGTGGACTCTTAAGTACGGATACATGAAAGTCAGTACGCGGATACTTTTATGCAAAACTCGGGTAATCCGGTTCAAGTACACGATTATATACTTTTGATTACGTTCGCTAAGTCTAAAGTCCCTACGGGCGGTTGACGATTGGACGCTCACTTCGTATCGTCCTTATGCCAGTCCGTTTTCCCTACTCGAATACAGTAAATTCTCGTTGTAAGCGTATGTATTCCACTATGCGTTGTATGCGCGGTCGCTATCCACCACCACTTCTTGGAGCGAGAGGGGACGAGAGAGCCCACACAACGTTACCGTCAGAGTTGGACATTATTCGAATAAATTTTTATTTTTACTTATAACAATTTATATGAATAATGCCCACTCTGGCTACCGTTGGCTACAAAAGAGTGAAAGCATGATACCTTCTCTCGCTTCGTCTTTCACGTGCTTAAACTCTGTTTCGCTTCGTCTCACATTCTTACACTCTGTCTCTCTCTCTCTCTCTCTCTCTCTCTCTCTCTCTCTCTCTCTCTCTCTCTCTCTCTCACGCCATCGGCGGCTGGGAATCGTCGACGCCATGCGTTGTATGTCAATTCGCCGCCACCCAGAACGTGGCGCTTATAACGAGAATTTACTGTACATTCGTACGGCTAACCTCGCCGCCTAATCCGATCTCTCGAACATTCCCGTACTCCGATAATCTGGATATGTAATTCGTTCTCCGTTCCCTTCCGTCGTTGGCTAACTGCTTCGTCCGACATTGATCTCATCCTCGTGCCAAGCAATCGAACGGACAAGCGTGGGACCATTTAAGCGACTGGTCCTAAATACAGGGGCTTCGAAACGTCATTCAGTGGGTATTTTGGTGAAGTGGGGTAAGTTTCAAGCAAATGTCTCGATGACACGATTATACATATATTTCTGTACAAAATTCTGGTGCAAGGTGTCCCAGAAGCCGCCGTACATTTTGCTAAATCGAAGCGAGCCTCGAGGTGTTTTAACGTCTCCTTGGATTTCCAGTTTTCGAAATACTTCGGCGGTCCTTTCTCAAGCTGGCGGATTGGCGAAGCACCGATTAGACTCCTTTTAAGATACACTTCGATATTCGAACTCCCTCCAGCTAACGTTTATAACTTCGTATAAAAAGACGTCCCGTTCGGAAGTCATTCTATTTAACTGAGACACACGGTAGCTTTTGGAACGCGTTGCATTTTAGTCGCGAGCGAGTCGTTAAACAGTACTTAATGGTACATTCATGGCTGTCATTGCATTGCGATACAAAAGGAATGCGCTCGTTTCTTTGGTGATATTTAAGTGAGTAGATATCGCTAAAAATGAGTATTAATCCTCGTAATTATAAATGGACCGATAATGTTGAAACACGTTGGATAGATTTACTTTTCGAACCACTTCGCTCCTTCGTTTCCAAGTGGATAGGAGGGGGGGTTCCCTTAACGCCGGACTGTACCAAATACCGGCCATCAGCTATATCTGTGAATACTTGGAACTTGTAGAGGGGATAAAAAAAACAACAATTAGGTTTCGACACGTTCCAGTCGCCTGTGCACAGCTAAGGAGATTCATTTAATATTACTTCTTTCCTCTTACTCGAGGAGAACATTAAGCGTCCGGTACTAAGGGAACTCCCTCTATATTTCTTCGCCGCGCGTATGACGAGTAACCAACATCGAATCCCAATGAAACCTGGATCCCATGTGTCTTTATGCGAAATGGAATCGGTAAGATGGAATCAGCGCAATTCCACTTTGTTGGCTTCACACATACTCAGAAATCTCTACAGCGCACCTAAGATCCATGAAACGATCAAAGAGACGTCCTTCCTCAGAGTACAGAGGGCTTTACAAAAACGCTTACGTGTATGTACAAATGATTGAAGCCGTATTTCTCGCACGGTAGTTCCTACGAACGCTTGCGCATACTTCTCGCAAGCAGAGGGAAGAGGAGCAACGCGTCACGTGCCGGCTCTCGACAATATCGGCGAAGATCCGCGGGTTTCTATTTGTGCACGCTTTTGATTCACGTTTACTCCGACGAATTAAATTATGCAAGTTTAGAACACATGTATCGCTCCTTTCAAAAAGAAAAGAGAGGGTCGGCTATCTTGTAACGTATATTGTTAAGTTTCACAACGACGCGTATAATATACCCGTTCGTGGCAATGGTCTTCCTTTCGCTGTCCCTCGCGGATACCGCGTCGCTCGCCTTAAATCTTCCCGTTTCGCATACGCGCCAATGAATCAGGCCCGGATTAAAGGGGGGGGCTAGGGGGGGCTGTAGCCCCGGGCCCCACTTTCCAGGGGGGCCCCGTTCTAAGCCTTCAGTTCTAAGCAATTTAAACTTGTTATTGTTTACATTTTTGTTAACCACCCCCCCCCCCCCCCTCGCTTTTGAACCACGGGGGACCCTCGAAGGTTGGATAGTCCCGGGCCCCAAAAATCTTAATCCGGGCTTGCAATGAATAAATACCCAATTGGCATCGCTTCGCTCGTGGGACAAGCAACGTGCGCCTTTGAATCATACGTTCAATCGAACCCGACGAACCAATCAGCCGGTACAAACTCAGCGCATCTCCCACGATCACCCTTCGTCCGTTCTTTTCGAGTAGCTTCTACCCACGTAACGAGCACTCCGCGTTTACGATGCTCCAACGATCGTCGTCGCGAACGACAAACTCGCTCAGGGTCACTGGGATGCATGATCACTGAAAACGCGCGAGCTCCCAAGCATCGAATGAACAAATATTCCTCCCCAGCCATTTCCAATCGGCGAGCAAACACGTTTCCATACGAATGATGTGAATGAACACGCGGATGGTGTTTCACCCCTATGCAATCATTTATCGCCGGCGAGTCGGTCGCCCCAACCAGCCGCTTTGCCTTTCGAACGCCTCTGGATCGTTCGATACGCGGCAACGTGTCGTTCTGTCGCGGCCACGGTCGGATACGCGACGGGACAGGGGCGAATTGGCCCAGTGTTACACCACCCGGCCACCTGGCGCGCCAATTTACTCCTGTCGTAAGGGAAATGTCTTCGTCTAGAACAAAGACTCTGTTCGACAGCGACGGAGGGACGCGCGCAGTAGTCTCAGCCAAACCGTGGACCTCGGTGTTCGATTATTTACAACATAGAGAAGAGATCTGCTCTACCGTTTTAAACGCTATCATTATAAAGGCGATACACTCGGGGAACATGCACGGCCGCAAGATATAACCAGAGCGGAGGGCGGAGATCGGTTGTTCGGGATGGCCTCAATGTGTTTCGTTGGACTTCGTGCGAAGGTACCCTGCCAATCGCATCGAACGAGGAATATCGAAACGAATCTGCCAATTTTTTCCTCTCAGGGTAAAACGTTGGACATCTTCCAGGGTGAAGTCGTGTGGTGTTTCCGGATTCGTGCGTGAAGGAACGGTAGTGTATAAATCGAGTGACAAAACTTATAGGCAAAATTAAATAGGCAGCTGTTTAGGGCGCGAGGTTGACGGGGGGGCGGAAATTGGCATTTTTTAAAATAAAGTTTTAAATGAAATATTACAGGTTGTACTAGAAATTCAGAGTAAGGTGGTTAAAAAGCTCTAAGAAATGTATTATTTATTTATTTATTTTCAATGAACAGGTAAGACCCATTTTGTGACAGAAGGAGGTAAAAATCAGACAGAGTAGCGAATCAAGCGTTACCACTAAACAAAAACAGAAAGTACCTAACAGAAAAAATATAAAATATAAGTAAAATTTATATTTGAAAATTTATGCGTATGTAAGTAAATATAAGTAAATGGCGGGAAAGGGGCCCGAGCGGGGTCTGAACAGCAGCAACGTCCACGACTGAAAAATGAAGAGGTCTGGCGTTGAATTTTATCGCCAATATTATTTCCCTTGTTATTTCGTATTCAACTACGATCAGTCCCATTCCACTAACCACATTCCTCGCTCTCACGATCAGCAGGATATAGAAACCTGCCTCGGACTTTTCTAAGTGAAACCACGCCGGACCACTTGGAGGAGCATCCCGCAACAACAGAGACAAACTTGTCCGCCTCGATCAGGGGTGAGGATTAAGGGGACTTGCTCGTTGCTACTTGCCCGGCTACGAATATATGCACGTACGTATATTCTACTTTCACTCGATAACGACGAAGCTGTAAAAACTTTGGAAATCCTGGGAGGAGCCGCAGCCCCTCTGGAGCGATGATCCGCGAGGGGGGGTGGATGATTCGCGATGGTGGCATCCGTCGAACCCCCGTTCCGTCTTGATTAGTCGCTTCGCGCGAGAACAAGGGCCCTATCTATTTCTTTCTGCCCGAGGACCGGGTGCCTCAGCCCCGGGAACACAATTCCTCCCTGTCCGACAGGGAGGGCTTTGCGAGCGCGGCGCTGGGCGTTTCCCGGCGAGTCGGGGCTTCGTTCGTCCTGAACCGACCTCGGTCTATCGAGGGGACCTACGCGTACTCTAGGATGCATCCTGCTGGTTTAATTTCCGACGAGACCGCGCAGTCTCGCGGCGAGGCATTATTTCCTTACCAGGGAGACCAGACCGCGGTGCGCCAGCTTCGGCTTCAGCGACGACGGCTTGTTCTGCGCGGCCTGCGCCTGCTGGTGGCTCCTGCTCGGCGGCTGCTGGTCCCGCGCGCTCTGCTGCTTCTTCTTCAGGGACTCCTGCTTGGCGCCGCTGTGCATGCGAACGCAGCAGAAGCTTTTTAGTAGCGCGACAGGGCCCGGCGAGTACAACTGCTCTGCCCACAGCTCGCACGGAGGATCTTAGGATTGCTGAGGAAGCTGCGAGAGGTCTGGACGGCAGCGGTGGGATAAAGGATAAAGGGCAAAGGGATATGGTTGGCAATTTCATCAAGCTGGAGATGAGAGTTCAGGTGGTAAGCTGGTGTGGTGCCTAGCAGAGATATACTGATGTGGAAGCGAGAGAAGTGGGTAGCTTCCTGAGTGCCGTGGCAGCAAGTCAAGAGATCGCGGAAGTACTCAGCCTGCGTATGTACGTACTTTTTGGACTCTGGTGGCTTAAGTAGATTTTAGCGCCTTATTAGTACCGTAAGACACTGGGGCCTGTGAAAATTCTGACCAAATGAGTCCACTTCGGTAACAAGGGATGAGGAAGTCACTATTTCTGCAAGGTACTATACTGTCAGGCAAGGGCGTCCGCAGACTTTTTCCAGGGTGGGTGGTAACTTTGAGAAGCAGTCAAGTTGACAGACGATTGGTTGTTTGTTTGGACCCTTCTTGTAGCACCAATTTAATTTGAAATTTCAAGTTGAAATTTAAAAGTATTCACTTTCTTAGTATAAACTTAATAAAGATTAGTTTTTAAAAATAAGGGGGGACTGCACCCCCTTGCCCCTCTCTGCGGACGCCCATGCTGTCAGAGGGAGATGTTCAGCGAAAGCGTGACGTGCTGTGGGAGTATTGATAGAGCTTTGAGTGGCGAGAGGTTGAAGAAGGGCAGGGGACAGAAGTTTGAGGAGGTCGGTGATAATCAGGGTGAGTTGCGTGACTTATGTTACTCGTCAGCTATTCGTTTGGTGAGAAATAGTATCAAGAAGGGTAGTACTTTGAATATTTATCGGTATACAATGATCACTTTCGGCTTTTTATATCTATCTATACCTAGGTATATTTATACCATAGGGGTATATAAAAATGTTGAACCGATTTCGATGAACCATATACCAGAAGAATCTTTGTTTTAATGGAGCTGCTACAGGCTATAGAATAGTTGGAAACTCCAAGTTTTACGCGCAGTACTAATCAATACCGTAGCGAAGCACCGGTATTTTGCTAGTGGAATATAAAATGATAATTGGTGGAGTAGAAAGGCTCGTAAATGAACTTTTGTATTAAGTGAAAGTTGGAAATTAATGTTGGTCGCTGTAAATGTAATTGCATAATAGCATCGTATTTCGATAAAGGGGAAACAATTTGGGACTTTTGTTTTAAGCATTTGTCATAGAAACAGCTGGCGAGTAATTAAAGATCATCAAGTTATGTGGTTCACTCTGAGCATCAACCGTGGCACTTGTTTAAGGTAAGGGTTGTGCAACTGAAGAAATCGATTACTGAACAGAGAATTTGAAAGAGCGCGAGCGTGACAAGATTGCGAAGAATAAAAGTGGATCAAGGTTTCGATTACCACATCGCAACGATTACCTAAACTCCGTCAATATTAATCAATTCATTTAGTAAATAATTCACTAATTAGACAAGATCAAATATTGTAGAACTGCCAATGCATAGACTCACGAAAAAAAAGAAAGAAATCTTTGAGTTACGCTATTTTCCACAATCATACCTCAATTTATTATTTTTATCCAAATCATCACACTCAAAATCTATTAACAAAAGTAGATTTATACGTCCCCTATTTCAGGAATCTTTTACTTCTGACGGCGACACGAGGGTGCAGAATAATTAACCGAGCAAAGGGGTCTAAATATCAGAAAAACATCATGGTTGCCGCAGTGTGAGAAAGCATCGACGTTCGCCCTGAAGAGTCCTCGTTCTACTTTGCATTCAGCGGGAGAAAAAAGAAAATGGGGCCACGCGTCTTTTCCACGAACGTTCTTTTCTTTCTCTAACTAATCTTAATTGCGTCGAGAGTAGCGCGCGCCCCTAGACTGCATTGAAAACAAAAGGAACTGGCAGCAAATGGTTTAGCCTCGGCGGAGGAGCAACTTACAAGTATCGGGTGAGATCTTCGACGTCGACAAGCATCGAATCTTGCTCCATGTGGAGATCGTCCCTTCTCAGCAGCCCTTCGACCAGCGCCTCGTTCAACGACGCGATCCTGGCGTGCAGATCGTTCGCTACTACTTGAAGCTGGGCCACGTTCAGCTCTGTCAAGAGTACTCGGGACAACCGGCGTCTGTCCTCGCCTAATTGAACGCCGACCTGGGAACAACGTTGGAAAATTGTTTGTTAAGTGAAGGGCCTCCTTGCTTCTTCAGCATTCGAGCGTTTAATGGTGCCGGAATTTGGGGGTTTATCCTTTACGATCTATTTTATTCCGCTTCTTCTTTCAATTGTCACAGACTTTCACCTCTAAATTGTTCTGCCGTATAAGTACCTACCTACTCAGGATAGGAGACACGTTGATTTATTTTGATGGATTAGGATTCGATTGTTCGGTGGAGGACCATGACGAAGGCTTTAATACAAAACGTTTTGTCCCTACTTCTATTGTAGTGTATCCTGATAGGGGCGGATTTGTGTATAGGCTAAGTAGGCTGCAGTTTAGGGCGGAAAATTTTTGGGAGCAACAATTTTGAGGGGCAGAAAGTTTTGAGGAACGACAAATTTTGGGAGACGCAAAATTTAGGAAGCGACAAATTTTGGGGGGCAACAGTTTTGAGAGGCGGAGAATTTTAAGGGGCAGCACATTTGGTGGCGCAAATTTTAGGGAGCGACGAATTTCGAAGGGCGGCAAATTTAGGGAGCAGCAAACTTTGGGGAGCGACGAATTTTCAGCGAAAGAAATTTGAAAATGTTTAAACCCAGGAGCTTGAGATAACTTTAGAAACAATTCACTTTTTTTTTTCACGTAGCAAATTAGCGAAAACTCACACGTGAGTGGCGATATTGAATTAATTTTGAAATTCTCTCGACTCTTTTCAATTAAAATATTTGATAATATTTCACGTAAAGGGTGGCAGACGCTTGTTAGCCTAGGGCCACCAAATCTCAAAATCCACCCCTGTATCCTGAGAAAGAATTTTAATTTCCTTCAGAGTGTCGTGAAAAATAGAAGATGTTCAAGTTAAATATTCTCCTCAATATTTAGAAGCGGACTACAGTACGGGCTGACCAGAATTGTAAGTCTCGTTGGTTCAATTCCGTTAAATTATTACACGAAGTAGGATATAAGAAATTGCACGAGGACCCACTTTCTCCAAGCTGGATCGCACCATCTCCGTGATGGGACTCTTTTTCAGCCTCTGCCTCTCGACCTCCATCTGCATGTGGGCCATTTCCTTGGCCTGCGCCAGGGCCATTCGCGCTTCCGTCTGTAATCTGGCTTGCCTGGCGAAGAAGTCAGCCTCGTCGATCGGTGCCGAATTCGAGCCCGACTCGAGCCTCAGAGGAGGAAGAGTGAGCACCTGTGGTCTGACTGGGATCTGCTGCTTCTGCTGTTGCTTCGAGTTCAGGGAGGTCGGGGTGGATCCGGGTGAAGCATCGTTCTCGGAGCACGGGGACTCCGTGTCAGATGGCGTTTCGTTCATGAAGCAGATCTGGAGATTCATGCCTAAACAGAGACGATACTCGTGAGAATTCTTTTTATTTAATCGCCAATTAATTCCTCTTTGTCCTGGCACAGTTTGTGGGAACTCCTCGTAATGAGAGCTTCCGAAGTGAAACCCGAGGTGGTTTAAACTGGTAAACGTTTGGATATCGATCATTTATTTTGGGATGCTAATTTGGATCGAAATTTGGCATGGCATTTTTTTTATTTTTGTTTAGTATCCTTTAGTGACGGATTGCTGAGAATGGCCTTTTTTATTTGCTGGGAATTTTGAAGTGTATTGTTTAAAAAGTTTGTTATTTAGATAATGTGGGTTTGAACGAAGAATTACTTATATCTCAGTGTTTCCCGTTTTAGGTAACGGTCACACCACTTCGGAATCTGTATTGCAAGTTCCTTGCACTTTATATCGATTTGATACTATTTTAACAAAACTCTTACAATTACTGCACGAAGAGCTCTTTTAGAATAAAAGTCAGACATTCGCATTGAAAATTTAAAACCGCCAATCTCGTCGTCAACAATGTTCGGACGAAGCCTCGCTTCTATTACGAATCGCCGATCACATTAATCAATACCACATTGCACAGCCATTTCAATTATCTGAATTATATGAAAAAATTCATATCAAAATCACTGCCTCGACGTTTCACTTCATCCACCACTTAGAAATTTGTATACCCCGTCATTGCCTGATAATTCGCGACTGTGTCGTTCCGAACGCTTCACTAAATCCACCCCACTAAATTCCTCAGAATGAAAAACGATGTCGACGATCGTTTGCTAAATTTTCACCAATCTTTTTTGTTACTCTGTCATTTTGCTTGTCAGTGCCGCGAAACGTACCCCCCCTCTTCGTTTGTCAGTAACAATCACGTTTGCAACACGATCGCGGGGCAGACGCTCTGCCGAAGATGCGAGGCGGACATATCGCGGAGGCAGGGTGTTCGTAGTCGCGAAGGGTGCGAGTGATACTGACCGCTTTGAAGCCGCGACTGAAGGCTCGGCTTTCTTCCGCGTTCAGCGCGCAAGTCTTCGGCGTCTGGACCCATCGCTAGCCTCCTGCGAATCTCTTCGCGGTCGTTTCGTCGCTGTGAACAGACAGAGGAGGCCGTCTGAAGTGTGATTACTTGTTACACACGGGGGGCGGAAGCCCCCTCGGTGCTTTAATCCCCCAAAGTTTCGCGCCTCTCCTCCTCGAATTGTATCGAAATCAGTGCCGCGTGGGAGGTGAGCCCATTAATGAGATTGACAGCGTGTTTCTGGTAACGGCACTGTGTAATGCGCTGCGAATTATCAGTGGGAGAGGTGTAATGGATTTCCCATTAATCCAAGGGCGCCTGGAACTTCTTCGCACCCTTTCAGACACCCTTTATTATTCATTACTCGGGTACGAGCAAGGACTGACGATTATTTTAGAAATTTGGAGAATTACTTTTGAATTTCTGACGATTATTTTAGAAATATTTTCGTACCCTCGTCAACGGCCCCCTTTATTACTTATTACACGAGCGCGAGCAAAAGCTAGCAATTACTTTCGAAATTCTGACGATTACTTGCAAAATTTTGAGAATTATTTTCGAACCTCTGCCGATTATTTTCGAAATTTCTTCGTACCCTTTCAACACCCCCCTTATTACTTATTACTTGAGCACGAAGAAGAACTGACTATTACGACGTGCGTTACGAAAAGTAGCACGTTTTGGTTTGCCACGAAAAGAAGCACGTTCCATCGTTTCTGACGAATATTAGCACGTTTGGTCTTCTGCCGCGAAGACTAACACATTTGACTGCCTCGCCACGAAGAATAGCACATTTCGTACTGTTGCGACGAAAACTAGCACGTTATACTGTTTCGCCACGAATAATAGCACGTTTGGGAATTTATGGCGAAAACTAACATATTATCCGGTTTGGCCACGAAGAATAGCTCGTTTTGGATTATACTGCAGACTGCAGAAACTATCGTGTTTCAGCGCGTGGGCAGTTTGAAAGAATTCAACTGTTGAAAATATTGTTTAATAAATAATAATTCCATCTAATCTCCAAAAGACAACACATATGAACATTTTAATCTACATAATTTAAGTAAGGGAGGGTGCGGGAATTGCGAACGCGGGGTAAACGCGAACATGCTACTTTTCGTGGCAAACCGCTCTGACGTGCTAGTTTTCGCAGCGAAAGACGAAACATGTTATTTTTCGTGGCAAACCGCTCAAACGTGCTAGTTTTCGTAGCGAAAACCGAAACGTGATAGTTTTCGTGGCAAACCGCTCAAACGTGCTAGTTTTCGCAGCGAAAGACGAAACATGCTATTTTTCGTGGCAAACCGCTCAAACGTGCTAGTTTTCGCAGCGAAAACCGAAACGTGATAGTTTTCGTGAGAACGAAGGCAAACGTGCTACTTTTCGTAAGAAAATTGAAACGTGCTACTTTTCGTAACGCACGTCGATTACGAAAACAGAAACACCAAAGAGTAGGTTTATTGGGCTAGAACCAAGAGGTCGTTTCTGCGCGTCAAGTTTATAGCTGATGAGTATCAGAAATAGGTTTGACTCTGTAATTTCTAAGAACATGCTGTGTATACATAATAAACTACATTATGTATTTCGTCTCATGGGTAAATGCTAAAAGAAAACTGTTCTGTGTGGACAGAAGTATTCGATACTTTTACCCTCCGAATCCAAGTAGGTACGTTTCAATCGTATATCGTGCCCTATTCACTTCATCATAATAGTTACATTATTATATCAACACTCCTTTACAGGAAAATATGTGAAAGTGTACGGAATCGCAGCAAAAACATTATTGTCGGACCACTTACAGGGAACAGCAGATACGTTGACGAATATGTAGCGTGACAGATTCAGTGAAAGCAGACGTAAGTGGCCAGACGTTCCGAATACATAATGCTACTACTTAGACCACCGAACTATGATTCATATACTTTTCCCACTCAATAACACTAGACCTACCGAACCAGACTGGTTTTAAATTTGATAATAACTTTACAATTTCTAAGTTTGAAAAAAGTGTATTTCTAAATACATAATATAAATACATATAATATTATGTATATATTTTTTATGATATAAAAATAAAAAAATACGGATAAAGGTTTATTTTCCTTTTCATTTCGACTGGTTTGGTAGAAATAGGTCTACATTAATGTTGTCGGTTCTAGTGTTAAATCAGCTTATAGGATTCCGCTCGAAATTATAAAAGAAAAGACTCAAAAATTCCACATATCGAATGCCAAACGAAATTCAAAATGTTGGGCTGAAATGTTCTTTCAGCTAGCGTTCCTTAAACCGTAATTTCGGGTCTTATCGCGGCTGCGGAAAATTCTTAGGGAGGCCATACGATTGCCAGAAGTCACACCTGAAGAGTTTCATCTGGATCTCCCCGTACGACTCTATCAAATCGAGCGACAAGATCTTCCCTTTCAGCCTCCTTCGTTTCGTCGGATTTCTGGAGCGATGCGATCGCCCCTTCTGACTTCGGCTGCTCCTTGACGGGCTCTTTATCGTCGTCCTGATGCCCCAGAAATGAAAGCCAGCTCGGTAATCGATTACAGGGCATCGACGGGATATGTGACTTTTGAGTACACGAATGGCGACGGAGATTTTCATTTACGAAACGTGGCGAAGTTACCCCGGAACATTGAGCTCTAAACAAACCTGGAGAGAGTGGAGAGCGAGCAGAGCAATGGCGGCCGGTCCGAGAAAGAGGGAAGATAACGGGGTGAACCTATCTCTGTCTTACAACAGGCTATGGATGCATAGTGCAGGTGAGATGTGAGTGAAGTTACCCGCGCTAGGTTCACCGTTTATCATCTATTTCGTTCGGACCGCTGTCGCCTCTACGTCTTCCTACTGCTGCTCACTCTCCAGGTTTGTTTAGAGCTCAATGCCCCCGAAGCATTTCGGAATTCAATTTCTCTTTAACGAGAACTTTACTCGGTTTTTTTTTTAGCAGAATTGTAAGATTGATTAATTTTTGCCATTTTTTTAACGTAATTTAAAGAAAAAGTCTTCAGCCGAGGAATTTTGGGAATGCCCCTTTCTCTCTTAACGCTTTCCAATTTTTTGTGCAAGTAGGGTAACTTTTTAATGAAATATTCTCTGCTTTAAGTTTATAGAAGCCCGCGTGGTAAATTCGAGCAATATTCTCGTACTTCGTGGTATTGAAATTCCAATATTCACTGTATTCAAAGCTAATGATTTCCCTCTGTAAACTGAAATCGACTGGGCCAGTCGAGTGGAATGGATTCATTGGCCCGCGAAGGTGAAGTTCAATATGTCAAACGCAGTCTCGACCACGGGGATTTACCGACATTCAGAATTTCCCTTTGAGAACGATTTGACCTTTGCCATCTCTGCAAGCTCGTGACATATCGAGAAATTTCTTTTACCAGTAGATTTTTAGATTTCATAAATACATCGTGTTGCAAAGGCAAATCACACCGAAATACGTTTTAAATTTTTTAAACACTTTTGAGGCACTATTAACGAAATAATTCGAATGACAGATTAGACATTTTTGCACGGAACATCTATGTGTTTAGGTCTGAACTGCTTAGAGCCCTCTATGGTAGGATATGATAATTTCTCTTGAAGTTTACTTGTTACCTACTCGATTCTTGATTTTGCTATATTCTTGTTAGGGTAAGTGTCCCTATTACGGAGCCTGTCCCAATTATGGAGCCTTTCTATTAAAATTATCAATGAAACAAAATCCATGCATAAACAAACGTAAACAAATTTTTTTTAATTAAATTCAAATATTCACGAACAAGATTCAAAGTAAAAAACGACAATTTTAATATGTCATAATATTATAAGTATTCATAAAAAAATGCGTAACACGCTTTTGGTGAATTAATAGCATTTCTTGTCCAAAACCTTAAGAAATGTTGTACCGAACTATTTCATATAAATCAATTATAAACACTGTTTTCACCGTATAAAATGCATATTATATCTTAAAAAGGTTTAATGTAATTAAAAACAATAAATTCAGCACCTACAAACTTGTTTGTTTTTATTTTTAAGTTAAATTCCGTAATACCGCTAGATTTTTAATCTTGTCCGTAATACGGACTCGGAGCCTCGAAGCCAGAAGCGTGGTTTCGTCATAACCTCATTTTTGTTCCAAACTGTCAAAAGCGAAGTGCGTGTGTGGATCTGGAAACATGAATCAAAATAGCTCTAGGTAACCATATTTCACAAAAGTTACGTTAGGAGCGACATTCAAAGGTACCGAAATGTGGATAGGCTCCATAATGGGGGGCACCGTAAAGGTCTGCGCACACATATCCGTTCCGTGTCAGTTCCGTTCTGGCGTGCCAGTGGTAAGAAGAAGAGACCCTCTACGCCCCTCTTCTTCTTACCACTGGCACGCCGGAACGGAACTGACACAGAACGGATATGTGTGCGCAGACCTTTATACGGGCGGGCTCCGTAATGGGGGCACCGTAATGCGGACGGCGCAGTTTTCAGGGCTCCGTAATAGGGACAAAAACATCTGTTTTTGTTTAATTAAATACATTACAAAGATTTATTTTTTTTTACTTAAAAAGAAGTCCTTCATAAAGAAGAATTGTTCACCAACAGATATTAATTTTCAAAATATGAAATTCAGGTAGCAGTATTGTTTAATTAATATATGATTGCGCAAACTGGCTTAAACCCTCCGTAATTGGGACACATACCCTATCGGGTAATTTTCATTTTGTTTCTGGTGTTATTTTATTTATATTGTAAACAATGGGATCTACCCGTAAAAGGAAAGAAATAAATCTCCAATTAACTAAATATACTATTAATAATAATATTACTACGAAGAAAAGTGTAGAAGTTTCGGAATATCGTTAATTGAATTTTCAAATCCACTTTTTTTTTTTAAGGAATTAGCCCCACGCGAATGCGAAAATTAATTCCCCAGCACTTGCAGGCCCACGACCCACTTTCACCCTTCGATGCATCGAAATCGTGTGGGTCGTCAACCTTCCATGGGACGACAACAAGCGCAGGAAACGACTTGTCTAGCAGGGTCAGCGAAACAATGCTTTCGTCGACGATATCCTATCGCTGGAACAAATTCTTTCTTCTTGCTTTCCGCACGTTTACAGCTGTCCCTTTTTTCTTTGTATAGAAATACTGGGTCTTCGATTCTGGTTGGTACTGATAACACAACGGTACACTTTTGACGTAATATATCGTTAAGAGAAAGAGGCATTCTATTCATTTAAGCAAAAGTAATTGCTATTACGAGGCACTTCTAAAATTAGAGAGCCGTAGTAAAAAACACTGTAAGTGCCAACAATCAAATTATATACTATACTACAGAGATGGGTAACATTATTTATTTTTTTATATTTTATAACCCGAGTTAACTTTATTCGACACATGACGAATAATTTTTTTTCACTTTTATTCGTTACTAGCTGGCCCGTTACCCGGTTTCACCCGGGAATTATTTATGATGTTTCCAAAATAAAAAAGCGAAAAAAATAAAATAAATAGCCTATAATCTAATCTAGGACGTATGTAATGTATATTCAAAATTTCATTGAAATCCGTTCAGCCGTTTGGGCGTGAAAGAAGGACAAACAAACAGACAACGTTTCACTTTTATATATTAGTAAGGAGTAAGGATTCGAAATCTTATTTATATCAAACTTTTATCTTCAATTTTAATTTTATTTAAATAAAAATTTTACCTTTAATTTTCATTTTACTTAAATAAAAACTTTACGAATAAAGTCTCGTCGCATAAAAAAATTATTCGTCGAATAATCTGAAGTTGGAGTAACTTGTATTCGATCCGTTATTTAAATAATTTTTTATTTAGTTAATGCCCAACTTTGCTATAGCATTACCAGTAGCACGTGGAAGATTTTCGAATAATTTTTTTTTTAGTTTTGGCACATACAGTGTCTTCTATAAGGACTTTTCAATTGCTGTCAAAAGGACTTCCAGTAAAATACGTGAATTTTCTCACGAAAGTTAAGAGAGCCTTGCAAGAACGTATTCAACCAGGGAAGCACTATTTTGAATTTTAAATTTATGAGTGCTTCATGTGAGGGTAAAGATGAAGCAGTCGCGGAATAACTTCTCCGTCGCCATTCATCGCGTCGATGTCGAAAGATCACTCTTACAAGATCGGAGTCATCGTAAGTGAAGGTGTAAAGGTCTGTCACGAAAGGTGAGTCCTTTTTGTAATGCTTCCTCGCCTTGCTGCTGCTACCCATATTTTCAGCCTTCGCTCTACTTCCTCCAAGTTTTTAAGCACTCGACGGCTTCCTGGATTGTTTATGTCCTTCGAAACAGCGCGCACTCTCCCCTCACTTCATTTGCGCGATCTCTTCTTTCCCTGGGCACACTTAGCAGCCGAGATTTCTTCGAGGAACCAGCAGTCGCTCATCGTGGCAGCGGTAAAAAGTCAACGCGTTGGAAACGATACCGGGAAAACCACAAAGAGATAATAATATAAATTGTTTATGGGTATATCGTGTGATCGACGATATCGCGGTACGAGTTTTCGAATGATTTCTTCTTCGCGGCACGACGCAGTGGAACAAGCCTGCAGACTGGGTTTATCTTCCACGATCCACTTTCTTTTTATTTACCACGCGATGTTGGACAGAGGCACCAAAACGGGCGATACGAGTCACACGCGTAGAAACTGCTTTTCATTCGTTTCGTACCGTGCCGAGGAAAGCAGATGGAGAGCAGAGATCTTCGGCATGGAGTTCTGGATCGCGATAGAGTATTGACTTCTCCGGTTCTGTACGCAATCGAAACGGGCATTCAATCGTCGCGTCAAAGAGCCCGCGCGTTTGTGTTACTTTAATTAATGAGAGACACGCGGAAGACGCGAGCGAAGCGGAAGTATGCTTTAATTGCTTCGTAATGAGATATCGTTCGAAGAAATATTACAGTTTCTTGCGGCCTTTCAGTCTTCAATTTCGAAGTGCGCTCGATTATTATTATTATTCCTTTGTGGCTTCTATTATTATGATTATTATTATTATTTTCTGCTTTCTATTATTATTATTTTCCGGTTTCTATTATTATTATTATTTTCTGCTTTCTATTATTATTTTCTGCTTTCTATTATTATTATTTTCTGCTTTCTATTATTATTATTATTTTCTGGTTCCTATTATTATTATTCTCTGGTTTGTATTATTATTATTATTATTATTAATATTATTATTATTATTATTATTCCAGCTTGGAGAATTAATTTATCGTCCCCACATATTGACGACTACAGTGCAAAAATTACCACAGCACGTTTCAAGTAGGTACACCTTAATCACTCGAAAACAAAACACCCTTCGAATCGCCACAGAAGTACCTTTCAGGCTTAGCACCCCAGAAACGTACTTTAAACGACCGCGATCCCCAAAGACCCCCCGACAAAAAGAAACACCAAATTGCTGCAGGCGATCCACGACACCACAATGTTGCTCGATCTCCACTCTATCACGCTGTGCATATCAATGTCGCCTCTGACCCTGATCAGCCTGACCGCAACGCTGACGAAACATGGATTCGCAAATAATGGACGCGGCTCGCATCCGGAAGCCGCAGGGTATTATATTGCCACGGTGTTCCTTCAAGTGAAACTCTAGTCCGCAGAATCGATCCTATTCCAAGTTCCCAAGCGCTCGCCGATAGTTCAACGAGGATCCGAGGAAGGCTTCTTTAATCGATCCACGAGGATGGGCGTCTCTTAATTCCGCGATTAGGACGTTGCCTTTCCCCCCACGTTCCCGTGATAGGTCACGGCGGAAGTGTCGCTGGATCGCTCGCGTTTCTCGCGACGGAAGACTCGCGCGGCTCGCGAACAACACGAGACTGGCGTAAAGCGAGTCAAGTGAGCGGCGAACCGATCTTCCGGTTAGGCTCGCTGCCCGAAGGAGGTGGTGGAGAGTCTGGTGCTATTAGCCGTCTACGGAGGCTGGGCTAGCTCTCCGCTTTTCACAGTCCTCGGTGAAAGTGGTCGCCTTCGTTTGATGCCGAGGCTCTGCGGTTGCAGACGGCAGGATTTGCTAGCCAGTGGGTATGCTTCGAAGCGCATCGATACACATTGCTTGGCACTCGTTGACGCTCTATCTATCGCTGTTGCGATCCACGACCTCGCGATTTCCATCTATTAACGCTCGTGAGCTGTGGCTAATCGATCTCGTCTCGTATTTAGCGGGGATTAATTTGTAGCGTTGAAATACAGCGGGCCCCTGACGTTGTTAGACTTTCTTTTTGTGAAATCAATCTCGATTGTGAAATCAATTAATATGTAAGTCTGGGACCACTGTAGCTGCTTTCAATTTACATGATCCAAGTGCCAAGGTTTTCGGGAATGTAGTTTGGAAATTTGAAGATCAGTGGCCGCACCCAGAGGCGGATAAGGTGCACCTCCCAGAGAAGGGGCTTTGTGAAAAGAAAGGAAGACTGGAATTTATTCTTTAAATAAATCTTTGTAATCGCCTAAGATTAAATACTGAGTGCGTCACCGAAGAAGATTGACAATGACCGTAAGTTTACTTCGGATGATTTTTTTCATGCCGCGTGGTGCGAGACATTTTTCGAATCTTTCATTACCCTTTTCACACGATGAACTTTGATTTTAAATGGGTAGATCGCAGGTTTCTTCCTCGAAACTCATCTTCGAATTGCTGCGGTTCAAGATGCTGTATCACTCGCAAGTTGTACGGAAAGCGTTTCACTTGGCTGCTCATGCGAATCTCTTGACCTACGGCTGCTTCGACTATTAAGGAGCAACGATACGTTATCTCCAGACGTAACTGTACCCTTTCAGAAGTGGATCACAAGTGAAGAAAATCCTTGGGTGCATTTAACCTCCGGCACTTTCGCGTTAATTACCCTCCGCGCATGAAATTAACGTCGCTATAGCCCTGCAGAGATTTTCCCATGCAACAATTCAGCCTCTCGCAAGGCGGACTGATAAATTCCATGAGAATATCGGCAAATCAAGCGCTAACCGTGTTCTGGGATTCCAACATTGAGAAACTTACAGAAAGTGCAGTTAATTAGTATAGCTTCTCAACAACTCAATTAAGATACACGTATCGCTTAAAATGGAAATACCAACCGCTTATCAAACTTCATCTAATATCCTGTGGGGTCAGGAACCCCCATCAGGGGTGCTTGAATTAGATTTTGAAGGTCAAAACTTGTAGCTCATACTTTTTCAATATTTTTCCCTTATTCTGTAACACCTTACTTTTAACTTCGAAAAAGAGGTTCTCTCTATCTTATTTCTATCAAAAGTTCTACCAATTTGACACAAGAAAGTGGAGTTTGTCCCACTATGCGGCTTTGGTGGAGTTGGTTAGGCGGCTGGCCAGCACGCAGTGGATCCGAAGATCGCGGGTTCGAGTCTCCCATCGCCGTGGGGCACTTTTTTTCCGTGGCTCCCGAAACACAGGAAAATTATAAAACCCTGTTCCTACAATCCCTAATTCCCTACACATAATAGAATAAATCTCCGTCGTCTTAATAGCGTTCAACTGCAAAGTTGCGCTTGGCACACAATAACCTTTCCCTCGACAGAACTTAAATAAAAGCCTCCCTTCGATACAATCCCGAATAGCCCACAAAAACTATTTCCAACTCGCGTCAAAGGAAAAACCACCAGACAGCAGCTCGCTGGAAAATGCTAGCGATCGTAGACACAAGAAATCGGTGGGAAACACTCGGTTATCGATCTCTCTCTCTCTCTCTTCGTTATCACTCGAGGCCCCTCGAAATCTTACGTGTCGTGATACGCGCCGCGCTATATCCGACGGTTGCATTGAATGCATTGATCGGCTTCGTGCCGGCATCCGTTTCCTGCTCCCCCATTTCCATACAATGGGACACATTGCGCCGACAAATATAGATCGTCTGTGGATTTAATGAGACTCTCGCTATCGGGACCCCGAAACGGGGTCGTAAACCTCGCCGACCTTATTTTCCGCGTCAATAATCCAGAAAATCCTCGCGCGAAACATCTCGTCGAAATTACGGCCCCTCCTTCTCTCCGCTGCTTGCGGCGAAAACGGCGTAGAAATTAAAATCTCGAAAGCGAGTTCGAGGCATCTGCCTGCGCTCCGCATCACCCTGGCAGAAGTGGATTAAACGAGCTCTTCCATCCGTTATTCGAGGAACGGGCGTAATTGCGGCAGAACGCGAAACTTCGAATCGGCCGCCATTTACCCAAACGGCCTCGCAAATTAATTGGGTTAATTCGAACTCGAAGAATGCTCCCGCGGCAAGTTCGCGAGAGGGTGCTCGTGCTATTAGATGATAGGAAAAGGTTTTTGTTTGCGCGCGTCTCAGCTTCGTGTTCGGTTAAGAAGGAGTCAATTTTGTGGCTTTAGAAGCGGTTTCGATATGTTTCTCGCACGATTGACTGGGTGCTTTGATTTGGGATTCATTATTCTTGGGAATTGAAAAATAATTGGTGAAGGAATTCTTACGAATTTTTATATCTTCATTTCTTGTAAGTGTTTATATCGTCCCTCCTGCTCTAAATCTGCAACATATATGTTCAAAGAATCCACCGAATCCGGAAATCTGTAGAAATCCCTCCGACCCAATAATTGAATTAAGGGGTTTGACCACCTCGGCTAGGTAAAAAAATACCGCATCATTGGACATTTATTTCTAAGTGACAAAATCACTTTTACTGATTAAATTTTTTTGATAAGTACAGAGACATCATTGAATAATATATACAATTTTTTCCAAGTTTTCTTTATAAACAAATATGGCGGTGTACTACGTTATTTCTGATGAACAGATTTTCGAAACAAAATTGTAAACTAAGTTTAGTAATTAAATAAAACTAAGTTGTCTATCGGCCGATGTTTACTTTTTTCGAGCGGTTAACAAATAACAAAATGCCTACACTTTGAAGCAAAAAGCTGAGCTTCGTGTGTACAAAAATCAGTAATGAAAGTCAGGTAGAACCTAAAATATCGATTAAAATTTTAATCGAACCTAGTGTTTTTGTGATTCAGAAATAAATTCCCACAAATGCGGTATTTCTTTACTTGGCCAAGGTGGTCTAACCCCTTAATTCAAGTACCATATGTTCCCTATAAATAAAGAGTATCCCTTTTAATTCCCCAAGTTAATTCGATCGTTCGTTCCCTTTCTACATACAGTCCCTCCCAAATTATTCCTCTAAAAGCCAATCACAGATCTTCATATTAAAGTCCTGTAATGGGTTGAAAAACCAAAAGCAAGGTAGTATCCTGCACAATTCGTCGCCCTTCTGACATCACATCTCACAAACCTGCCAGTGGCCGGTGCTGTACACGCATTCGTTTCAATTCCAATTAAGCAACGAGCTTCTGGACTCTCAGGCGCATATTTTTCACCGCGGATCGATGTGGCCGCCTGCTATCTCCGCGCAACTGCCCACCGCATCCTCCGCAGCTTTATTTAGACGAATCGAGTCAGAGTTTATCGGGCATGCAACGTTTATGATTACGAGCCGGCGTACACGTAGATCCCGGCCTTCGACGAGAGCGATTCAATCTCGTCGCGTGTGAGCGTTCATTCAGTTTTATCGCGCCGTTTCTATCCGCGGGAACATCGACCAGGTCCGTTTTTCTCTAGCGCGTCCACCGTCGCTGATTATGCCACCTTCTCCATACGAGTGCCGTGTAATTACGTACTTTTCCCACCTCTTATTTATTCGCTGCTTGTTTCCACGTATATTCATATTCGCTCGGCGATAACGCTTATCTGAGCGATGTTCCACGAATATTCATCGACCCATCGGAGGGCAAGAGCGAGGAAAATTCCGGTGGCGTTTTCAAAGTAACTCGATTTCTTTCTCGCCCGCGTCGGAGAGTTCTTTCTTCGAACGGAGTGAAATGGAGGATTCAGCCTTGTGTTACTTCTGTTTACATATCTGGACCCCAGAGCTAGAGTGTATTAAGTCAATATTTTCTGAAAAATGGCATTTTACATGTTTCCGACAGAGGAAAGAATTTTATACGGGAAACATGTGAAATGGAATTTTTTTTAAAAAAGTTGATCTTAATGCACTCTAGCTCTGCGGGTCCAGGTATGTGTTCTTTGTTGTTGTAGTTATAAGTGAAAAAGGAATGTATGTTGTGTACATGAAATTTTGGTGGAGTAAATTTTAACGATTTTTAAAAGAATAGTGTAATTATATAGGTTCTGTTAATAACGACCTCTTGCTTAATTTCTTAGCTCGGTTCTAGTTATACGGTAATAGAAAAATACCTAACTGCACTGACATTGTTTTTTTTTATAATAAGTCCAAAGTAATTAAGGGGGGAAGCCACTGTGACGGTCGAAAATAAAGGTTATTTTCAAGACATTCTTTTATAATGGAATGTAACTTTCTACGAAAAATCTTTATTACCAACTGAAAATACATATATTTGACTAATATTTTATGCTCGCAGATTGACAAAATTTTCGGTTGTATGGCCACAGCATACGATAACGTTAGGCTTTGCAAAAAAAAAATTACAAAACGGATGCACGTGTAACTTTCCAACATTTGATCCGAATTGAAAAATTCGAACGGTTTCTTAAAGTATATTACAATAGCTTCAGTTGCACGTACCAGTTTTTTGATCGAATAATTCATTCAATAGTAACATTGAAAAAACATGTTGATTTTTTATACTATTTGGTCAAGATTTCTTCTCAGGTCCGCCATTTCTTCAAAAATGAATATTTTTTTAAATCCATACGCGCAACTGAAGCTATTGTAATATACTTTAAGAAACCGATCGAATTTTTCAATTCGGATCAAATGTTGGAAACTTACACGTGCATCCGTTTTGTAATTTTTTTTTTGCAGAGCCTAACGTTATCGTATGCTGTGGCCATACAACCGAAAATTTTGTCAATCTGCGAGCATAAAATATTAGTCAAATATATGTATTTTCAGTTGGTAATAAAGATTTTTCATAGAAAGTTACATTCCATTATAAAAGAATGTCTTGAAAATAGCCTTTATTTTCGACCGTCACAGTGGCTTCCCCCCTTAACACAGTTCGTTGAATGTGAAAATTGAGCTGGGAGTTGCGTCAAGAACCAATGAATCTCCGATGAATATCGTTTCTCAGGTTGCACGCTGCACGCCCACAAAACGCGTCTTTAAATACCGCAATGCAAATATCGCGCGGTTCTATGCGAATAAATATCACGTAATTAACATACCCTGTGTCAAAGTGAAAGGCTGGACGCCGTTCCCCGGCGTGTAAAACGAGAAACCAATTTCTACGCACGAAACTTTCCATGCTTTCGACGATTATTTGCTTTCAGCTCGCTCGTCCCAGACGTTTCTCAAAATCGTGGCGAAAACATTGTGAAGCGGTGTATCGTGCAATTATACGGGAACAGTCTCCACTCACCCGTCGTTCCTCTTCGCGGGCTGCCCTCAAGTGAGACTCGATCGCGTCCAAGTCGATCTTTGGCATTGCTGTTTCGATATTGTAGACGTCGAAGCCGCCTTCAAAGAAACAAGATTATAGGTAAATTTATCGAACTGGGAATAAAATAATTTCTGTTTCTCAATTCCACGCTTCATTTATCACTTCACCATCCTTATTTCTCCATTCTTCTGTTTTAAATGAAACATTCTTCCGAAGTTCAAGCCACTTTTCACGAATTTTAGATTAAATTTAAAATTCAAGAGTTCGGAAATTTTTCATTCTTCCGCTCCGCTCTTTTAGATCGCTATTCGAAATTAAATATTCTTCTGAAGTTAAAGCTACTAACACTAAGCTTTCCACGAATTTTGAAGGAAATTTAAAACTGAAGAGTTTGGAATCTTGTCATTTTTCAAGTCTTCTCTTTTGGATCACCATTCGAAATGAAATATTATCTCGAAGTTGAAGCTACTAAGCTTTCCACGAATTTAAAAGTTTAAATTATATTTAAAGTTGAAGAGCTTGGAACGCTTTCATTTTCCGCCCTTCTCTTTTAGATCACTATTCGAAGTTAAATATTCTTCTGAAGCTGAAGCTACTAAGCTCTCCGCGAATTTTAAGTAAAATTTGAAGTCGGGTAATTTGAACTGTTAAATTTTTTTTACACGACCACAGCGTGAAATCCGAGGAACCGCGGCAAGCACAAGAGAATACTAGGGAATGAGAGGCGTAAATGGCAGCCATGGTGAAAGAAACGTGTCACGTATAATAGATACGTCGTGGTGTCTTTATTGTCCCAGAGATTACGCTAATCGTGTAGGCTTCCTCGACGGTGCACGTGAAAAACGGGGAGCAAGTTTGACCAAGATTACGCGTTCCCCAGTTACGGTGGGATCGAGGTTCACGCGTTGCAGTCACACGCGCCTTATTGTCTTCTACGCTCTTGCACCGTAAAATTTCACTTCTCTTGGGCAACAGTGAATTAAACGCAGCCGCGTTTCCGTGACATTAAGTGGGATCCAGAGTAGAAACTTCCGTTTCCATTCGCGGAAGATGTTACAAGCGCAACGACGCGTCGAAACTGCTCGACGTAGCTTCTCAAACTTCAGCCAACTACATCTCTCAAACAGTCTGAACTTCTTCTCTACCTTCCAAGAGTTCCAAACCCATCGAGTCTTAAAAACTCTCTAATATACAACCACCATATTACCTTAAGGGTACTAGGCAATCGTTTTTGTCGAAAATGAAGAATTTCTTTTTCAATTAATTATAAATAAATAAATTGAAGCTGGGACTAGTTCTTTATGATGTTTATTAACAACATAAACTTAAAAAAAAGCTTGTTAGCATATATTTTTGACTAATATTTTGACTAAACAAACATGCTTTTTTAAAGCTTATGACGTTAATAAACGTTGTGTCGAAGAACAAGTCTCAGCGTCAATTTATTTCTTTGTAATTAAATGAAAAAGAAATGCTTCATCTTCGACAAAAACCTAGTACCCTAAACCCCGCCACTAGTTCCTTAACCCAGCTTAACACAGTTCCATCCCAGCCCCGAAAGAACCAAAGAACCACAAATAAAAATGAGCAACCCGACCCACCTGGCCCATTGTCAGCGTCAGCCCTCCTCTTGTCAGGGCGCCTCTGTGCGTTCGACATCCTCAGCTGTTGCTGTTGTTGTTGCTGCTGCTGCCTCCTCTTCGCCTGGTTCCTGGCCATCTTCTCCTTCTTCCTGCTGTCCGCACTCGACGCGTCCGGCAGCTCGCGATCCAGCAGCTTGTTCGTGTCCTCGATGCCCTCTTTCATCATCATGCTCATGGCGGAGGAGGACCGCGAGGATGAGTGAATGGGACGGTCCAGCGCCTCCATGGCGACCACGTCCGGCACCGGTTGCACGTACTTCTCGAGGTCGACCCCGATGTCGCGGCCGATGCTCGAGAGCAGGTCGATCTCCTCGAGCTTCGTGTACGTGGGCTGCTCCTCCGGGGTGCTGTCGGTGTCGGTGTTGCTCTCCGAGTCGTCGTCGGCCGAGCCGTTCGACGTGACGGTCTGACGGTTGCCTATTTTGGAACGGGCCTGGCGAGGCAACTCCTTTGCCTCGCGTATCAGGTCGATGTGCTCCACTACGATATCCTCCGTCTGAAAAGCGAGAATGCTCGTCAGCCCCTTGCTTCTCGTGGCCGGTGCAAGAACACGGAATAGGGAACGTACGGCGAGACTATCGGAGTTAGAGGCTCTTGTGTATTTTTTTAATTCGTAAAGTTTTCGGGTGATCTTGCATTAACCCTTTTATAATTCTACGATTGGGGTGGATACTGATCTTAGTACAGGGAGACGTATGAGATTGGAAATTTGAAATTTGAAATTTGAAATTTGAAATTTGAAATTTGAAATTTGGAATCTGAAATTTGAAATCAGAAATTTGAAATCAGAAATTTGAAATCAGAAATTTGAAATCAGAAATTTGAAATCAGAAATTTGAAATCAGAAATTTGAACTCAGAAATTTGAAATCAGAAATTTGAAATCAGAAATTTGAAATCAGAAATTTGAAATCAGAAATTTGAAATCTGAAATTTGAAATCAGAAATTTGAAATCAGAAATTTGAAATCAGAAATTTGAAATCAGAAATTTGAAATCAGAATTTTGAAATTTGAAATTTGAAATTTGAAATTTGAAATTTGAAATTTGAAATTTGAAATTTGAAATTTGAAATTTGAAATTTGAAATTTGAAATTTGAAATTTGAAATTTGAAATTTGGAATCTGAAATTTGAAATCAGAAATTTGAAATCAGAAATTTGAAATCAGAAATTTGCAATCAGAAATTTGAAATCAGAAATGTGAAATCAGAAATTTGAAATCAGAAATTTGAAATCAGAAATTTGAAATCAGAAATTTGAAATTAGAAATTTGAAATCAGAAATTTGAAATCAGAAATTTGAAATCAGAAATTTGAAATCAGAAATTTGAAATCAGAAATTTGCAATCAGAAATTTGAAATCAGAAATTTGAAATCAGAAATGTGAAATCAGAAATTTGAAATCAGAAATTTGAAATCAGAAATTTGAAATCAGAAATTTGAAATCAGAAATTTGAAATCAGAAATTTGAAATCAGAAATTTGAAATCAGAAATTTGAAATCAGAAATTTTTAAATTTGAAGTCAGAAATTTGAAATTGTAAGTTTGAAATTCGAAATTGGAAGTTTGAAATTCGAAATGTGAAATCAGAAATTTGAAATTTGAAATTTGAAATTTGAAATTTGAAATTTGAGATTAGAAGTTTGAAATTTCAAATCTGAAATTTGAAATGTGGTGACTTTTGTTTTGGTAGATTATAGTACGTCTTATTAATTATACAAGCCTCCTAAGTAGTTTTATAATTCATAAATCGAGAATCTATGAAAGGGAATATATTGTATGCGAAATTCCACGTGATCCTGGTTTAAAATTTATTTTTCAAAATTGACCGCAGAGAACTTATTGTCCTCTAACCCCAAGGTTGTTTTCCTACGAAACGGTGCTTATATCACAAATAAACTGTTTTAACATCCATGCGTGGTGTTATCCAAATGGAGTATTTGATAATTGAAGTTCATTTGGAGCTCGAGGTTGATTTGTATGCTTGCTAGCTGCCGTTCAGTTAGTAAGTGAAGGTAAGACCGTGTTAAGGATTCAGGAAATTATGATTAGCGTTGCCTTGTAACTAAACGACGCACGTGAAACAGTCAAGTGTTGCGCCGTTTTAAAACGAGGAACGTGGCGTGAACACTGCTCAACACATTAATGTGCTCTGCGCGGGTGTGCGTGCCGCGTGCAGTCCCCCGCATCCTCACAACTATGACACGAACGATATAAAGTAAATTCTCATTAATCCCTGTTACCCCTGCTTCACCACAACCAGAACCCCCCATACCATTGTCGCATTTTAATCTCTGCGGAAAAATTGCAGCAATTTAAACACCCTTAAAACCCATCGTCGACTACTTGAAACCCGTAAAAGCGAATAAAAACTCCTTTCACGAGCAGTTAACGATCAACTTCACGATTAACCGTCCGCGGTCACACCTTCTTAAAATCACAATTATTTTTGAGTTACCAGTTTCGTATTTTTCTATCTTTCAACTTTTCAGTGATAATTGCACATTCGTTTACAAATTGAGCAGTATTTTTCTAGAAATGTAAATTTTGATATGTTGAAATTTGTATCTGAGAAAATAGCTGTGGATAAAAGCGATTTCTTTAATTATTTAAATTCACCAAATTTTTAAATCTTACTATTAAGGTCTAAAAATTTACATAAAATTATAATATTGGCAAATACGTATCCTGGGATGCGATACACCCCGCGTGACCACGAAGGGTTAACGTGGGAATCGTATTTCTCGACTAAAAATCTGCAACTTCTTCAAAGATGGGTAAAAACCTGTGGGTTTCTCAAAAAAAAAATCCCATGCTATATATTTCAGCCCCAACAAATAGGATCCACCCTTAAAGGAAGCCCTAATTGCGTTCTAATAACTCATCCCAGAGACTCGAAGCTATCATATGCAATTGCTCGAACCTGATTGAATTATGTGTATCTCGTTTCCAGTAAACATCGCATCCACATCGCACGTGTGTTGCTTCCCATAAAAATCAATTTTTAGAGCGTCTAATTCTGAGAATTCTTCAGAAGAATTAAAACCTATCAAACGGCAGATTAACGTGACACTTCTCAGCACCCACTGCACGCTGATGCACTCGCGCGCGCAATGGACCGATGCGTTTGCCAGTTACGTTCCTCGATTTTCCTACAACTCGGCCGCTTCGCATGTGGAATATAACTGGAGATTCAGCTCGCATATAAAATGGACAGCGCGCATCGTTACCCAACGACCGCGCCAGTCCGCTCCGTTCGTTTCGTAGCAGAGGCATGATCGACGATCTCGGGACCTACCTCGCCGACTTCGCTGGTCTTGCCAGAGTCCGGTATCTCTTCGATTTCCGGAAACTGGAGGGTCTCCTTCACGCTGGTGGACAGCTCGACGATCTCCACCTCGACCGGCACTTCCCTTTCTTGCTTCTTCTCCAACACCGCCTCGGAGAGCTCCGGCGCAGCCTCGGCGACCGTGTCGGCCAGCGCCTCCTCAAGCTCCAGCACCGTCAGATGCGCCTCCGCCTCGACGACGCCGGTGATGATCTCCGGTTCCGGCGAGAGAAAGCCGAGCGACGGCTTTTCCTCCGTCCTCAAGTCCTCCACGCTCTTCACGTAGTTTATGCACTTCTCCGACGGCGGCACCACCGACTCGTACAAAGATGTTACGGTCTGGAAACAGACGTTCCGCCGATCATTAGTCTCTCGCGGCCTTTACCAGGCTGGTTAATTGAGGGGATTGGAGCGCTGCTGGCGACGTTCCACCGATCATTCCTCATATTGTTACGGACTTGACGAAAGGACGCGTGTGTCGTAGAATCGACGGTGTGGCTGGTTGTTTTTTTATTCAACTGGCAAGGGAAGATCCCCAAGTCGGAAATTTAAAAAAAATTGTGAAACGTTGGAGATATGTGGAGAATATCTAATCACGTTATTTCTTTTTTGCTGCCCAAATTGAGGAGTTGAAATGGCAAACGATGTAAGTGCCAAAATATAATGCTTTTTATTCCTGGGTCAGTGCTGACGATTTCTATTTTCTGATTGAACCACGAGTTTAACGTACTCCAACTTTGCCGGAATTAATTTCAGAGCATTAATTAATCAAGTCAAACGAATTCGGGCACGATTATTCTTCTATTGAGGGGTATTTTGCGGTTCGAAAATATTTTCGTCGGAGATAATTGAAACGATGAGGAGCACTGCTCATACTGCAATGATTATTGGCTCCCATAACAAGCGTTGATGCAATTGATTTTTGGTTCTACCTGTCGAGCTGGGAGTTTAATATACACCACTGTAGACTGGGCTAATCAGGTCGTCGAAATAGTTCGTATAGCGGATACAGAAATAGGGTAACGCATACAGTTGTTGACCCCTATACAATGATTGACCCTCTTCCCCAAAAAGTAGGAAATATAATATAATGCTTCTTTTATATAATAAAATATATCTATATTTCACTAGCCCAGATATTTTTGTTCCGAATACAATTATATTTTATTATGATCCACATCTTGTAAATGTATAGATAAATCGGAAATATCACGCGGCTACCATTCTTATGAAATCGATGGAATTTGATCTAAAAATCGTAACGTTGTAGCCAATGATTTTTTCATATTTTCAATTAATAATGACAGTAACTGTATATATAATCATTACATATGTATAAAATATGGTCCAAAGTTTGCGAGAAAAAATTATTTCACTCAAAAATGTCTATATTTTCAAATATACAAGAGGTGTCAAGAACTGTCACAAAGTCTTCCTACTTTATAGTGATTGACCAGGGGGGGGGGGGAATAACTAATTTAAGGTTATGGGAGTACTTTTATAGTGATTGACGTGCAATTTGTTATTAGTTAGTGTTATTGGTAAGTATTACTATAATTACATAATCTGTCACGATAAAATAAATCGATAAATAATTTAAATAGAATTATTGCAAATTAAATAATATTTACTCTGAAATAAGTTGGATTTTGTAAAATATTTTCCCAAAATGTATGATTTTTAGGTTAGTTGCAATTATCATCATAGTCAAAGATGCCAAATATAAAGAAAGGAGATAAATATCAGAAAATATGTATTAGAATTGTTTAACATTTAAAAAAATACAGTACAAATACAATTTTGTATGTTTGAAATGATTCATCAGTGTTTTTATGCATGTCCTAAAACAAGGGTCAATCACTGTTACAGAGCCTGCCAATTACTATGTAAAACCCGGTCAATCATTATAATTTTAGGATCATCTTAATACTTAATGATTTTTTTAAGTTATTTTTGTGTGCAGTTGTATGAAGTAAATTTTTTTATTATTTCGAAACACTTTTAATGTGATAACAACAGATTTTACTCTCCGATTTTAGCAATAAACACTTTCTTTCTATGAATAATGTAGCACTCGTTCTTAAACTGTCAATCACTGTATATGTTACGGACGCATTTATTTTTCTACTGAGAAGTATTTTGGGATACTATTTTGGGTTTGGAGCTATGTTTAAAGATGTTTTGTATCCTTAACGTGCAAATCCGCGATGAGACAAAAATAGGGTCTCACATTTCATTATTTTATTATTTTTTAATTATTTTGTCATTAGATTCATGAAACTAGACTGTCATGAGATAAGTTTCATGTTGCAATTTCACAAATCTAATCTCCCGCGACTATTTACATACAGTTGTTACTGAAACTTTTGTCTCACGATAGAAAAGTCTCATGTAAAATCTCACAGTGAACTAGCACCATTAGCCTGTCGTGTTTATATCAGTATCACAAGTTTGATCGGAACGTGATTTTCAATCGGTCACTCCGATACTTTCTTTACACACGCTAGGGCCATTAAACCTGAACTGCAAACAGTAAAAAATACAAGAGCCTACAGATAACAGAACACTCCACTTCTCCATCTCTCACACAGTAAAACTAAACCACAAGCGTCCCACTCTAAATTCCTTCTATTCCCCATAAACCCTCTCACAATCTTCCCAACATTTTCGTTCATCAACATCCAATTAAAAAAACCATACCCACTTCCCAAAAACTCAAATCACACTCCACCTTCCACACCAACCTTCGCTACCCACTAAACCCTCGCAAATTCAACCAGAAACCAAAATCCACTCCATCAAGTAGACAGCTACTTCCTCTGTCCACGTCTGTCTGGAGAACGTGCCCGCTCACCTGTATATTAAATTTCGGTTTCTCGTAGAAGATTTTCCTCTCGTTCTTCTGCCCGCAGAGATGGTTGATGCTGTCCTCGATGTTATTGTTGTACTCGTTGTCGTTCTCGACCGGCCGCGAGTCGATCTCGTTGAACCTGGTGTAGTCGGGGCAGCTCTCGTCCTCCGTCAGGTCCGTGTCCGATAAGAGTGACGGCGCCAGGTGCTGGAAACCCGGATAGTTGGGGTTGACGATGCCGCGGCAACCCGCCGGAAGATTTCCCTCCTCGGACCAGTCGGACCACTCGGACGGCGTCAGCTCGTGGGACGAGTCTTCGTAAGAGGAGTTACGCCCTGCGGAATTTCATGCCGCTTGCACATTGCCGGAATAGTGAATAATCGGGCGCAGTAACGCGGCACTGACTCATCGTGCGTCTAGGTCCGGGGGGATACGATGATCGAACCGTTTGATTAAACTGCACGGGCAGTGGACGCTTCCACGTAGCCTGGGACGGTCAATTAACGCGCTGCTGCGACGGTGACTAATTTTTCGGGGTAGAGATAGATGGGCTGGCCGGTAGAAGGAAGCAGTGAGCGATCTTCGAATGAATTGTAAATTTTGAAGTTTAAGGAGAGCTGTTGGATGCCCCGTGAGACCCTATGGGCTCTCTTCGGAGGTTTCCTATTGATAATAGTTTGGAGAATGGGAGATTGTGATGAAGTGCGAAGTAGTTACTGGTATTTGGAGGACTCGGCTCACTCAGCCAATCAGTGTAAGAGTAACTTACCCAAAACCTCTTTATTGTTAATACTTTCAGTTGATAAATCAATTAAATTACTACTTTCATGCGTAAGTAACAGATTGACCGCGGAATTACTAGGCAAGATTAATCAGAGGACAAGCAATGTAAATGTCGATTTTAATGCCAATGGACTTACACTGCTTGGCTTCGGAGTTCTGCATTTAAATAATGCATAGTTTAAAAATCTACTTCTATTGCGTATCTCCGCCCATTTGTTCAACAAAGACGCTTAATTTTGGCGTGTTCGCGATGAACACTGTGTGCCAGGACCCTGTGCGTCAAGTCGTAAAAGTTCTGGTGAATGTCAAGGGCAGGTTCGTTCGAAATACCGAAGTTCGTGACTTTTATAACACTGACCGTGTTTCGCTGATATTTTGCAATTCCGCCTATAATCGATTGCTTTCAATTGTGCATGGCGTCAACATCATTCCCCACAGTCTTCTTATTAAGGCGGAATCGAACATTCGGCAAGCGTTCGTCAATCGGCGAGCAACTACATCTACCGCGTGGATCTGTTCGTTGATTATCAAATGATTGCGCGAGCTTCTGTACGAACGTTCGCAGCTGGCGATCACGAGTCGACACGACCGTCATTTACCGAATAAGCGCACAGCGTAGAGATACACTCGAATAATTTGGCGAATAGTTTTGTCGAATACCGAATATTAAAAATAATTAAATAGGAAGGGCCTTTTTTCATTTTGACTGTTTCGACCAGGGTGATATTTAAACGTACAGGCTTCAGATAATTTTAATAACAATTAGCTTTCTTTTCATGTGGCAAATTAGCAATAACTCAGGGAGGCGGTAAAAAATCGCCTAAATTACCCTTAAGTAATTTAAGAACGGTCCCCTAGGTGTGCCAAATCTCCAAATCCTATGTTCCCCGCCACAACTGAACTTTACCTTCGTAGTCAGCCAAGCTCTCGATGGAGCTGCTCCTGCGGATCCTGGGTATGGACAGATTGTTGTTCAAGTTGCCGGCGTCGTTGATCGAGCTCTCGACGTGCACGTTGTCGCGCGTGATGGCCAGCGAGGACCACGTGGTGGTGTCCTCGGCGACGTGGAAGTCCTCGGCGTCGTCGACGGCGAAGTCGCCGGAGGACGGGCTCCTGGTGACCGGGCCGTTGGTCGACGAGGTGTCGTTCAGGTTGCCGATCCCCTCAGTGATCGGCTGGCTCTGGTCGCTCCTATGAAGCTGACTGCGAGCGAGACAGAGAAATGAGTCCAAGCGGATCGATACGTCCCGTTAGCCGCGGCCCCCTTGCGATCCACGGCGATGCAAATATAGGCGGGCACACCTACGTAAGAGGTCTGCGAGACGAGACTCCGCTCGCCCATCGGGGAACCCTTGCATTCTGCGAGGAGAAAATTCGCGACCACGAGGGACCGTTTCGTTATCCATGTCAACCATCTCTTGCACCGTGGTCCTTTTGGTGGGTGCTTCTTTTTGTTGCTGGTTTTATATAACACTTTGCGCTCCATGGGTAGAATTTTTATTTAAATGAAAACTTTGAAGACCGAATAAAAGTTAAAAAAATTATTCGCCATGTGTTGAATAAAGTTAAAGTTAAAGTTACTGTCAAAGTTAAAGTTAAAGTTAAAGTTAAAGTTAAAGTTAAAGTTAAAGTTAAAGTTAAAGTTAAAGTTAAAGTTAAAGTTAAAGTTAAAGTCAAAGTTAAAGTCAAAGTTAAAGTTAAACTTAATGTTAATGTTAATGTTAATGTTAAAGTTAATGTTAAAGTTAATGTTAAAGTTAATGTTAAAGTTAATGTTAAAGTTAATGTTAAAGTTAATGTTAAAATTATAGTTAATGTTAAAATTAAAGTTGAAAACTTTATTCGACGCTGAGTTTGAAACCCTCGACGGATAAAAAAATTAACTTTATTCGTCGAATAATCTAAAGTTAAAGTAACTTTTATGCGCTCCGTTATTAAAATACTTTTATGTAGTTAATGCCCAACTGTTGCTCACATAAATATAAACGAATAATTAGATATGGAAACTGTTGCATTGCTTCTGTGGGTAGGGAGTTTTATAGTTTTTTGCAAAGTGTAACAATTTAAGTGGCGTCGATGGATTTGCATTCACAACCGTATGCACGGTTTCGGCGTGTTTCCCAGTTGCTATGTGCTGTAAGATGTGGTTGGCTCGAAGGTGCACTTTTCGAAGCCTTACGCCGCTCAAAATGTTAACGAATTTCAGTTTTGATGTACGTCGTAGGCACCGTTGGAGCGCAAAGTGTTAAATATTGTTATTACCCAATAGTTTTAATACTCCGTACTGTGTTTCTTCGTTTTATTTTTCGAGGAAGAATAACGTTTGGAGAGTACCATATTAAAGTGGTATATTGAAGTATTGATGCTTGAAATCTCAGATGTGAAACATCTATCTTCGAATTCTGATGGCAGAGGAATATTTGAATGGTAATATTAAAGTAACTTCAAATATTAATTCCTCAGATCTTGAATCTTTTTCTCCTTCTAATTGGAAGTTATAAATACAGAACGGTACCACATCTTTTAATGAGAAGGAATATTTCAGGAGTACTGTTGAATTACTCTAATGGTATATTGATGTACGAGATCGTAGTCTTTACATTTCTCATTAAAATGATTCAATTACTCTGTAATTATATGTATAAGATATGCCAGGAATTAAAGACTTCCAAGGTAATAGCACTGATCTCCCAAATTGCAGACCTCATTTTTTAAAACATTCAAACATGCAAAATATCCAGATTTCAAAATGCCAAAATGTCCCTAAGATTTTATCTGCCTCGCTTTCCGAACAGCAGGAATGTTCAGAGAACACTGTTGCAGATATTCTTATTAAAAAAAATTTGCCAGAAATCCATCAGACTTTCTTTCTGAATTTTGCGTCCACTCTAATCTCATTCCTCACAAAGGTCGCTCTTCATTCCAGACGGTAAATGATTTAGAAGGTACACAACACACATCTACTCGTACACTATCGGTGCAAAGAACAAATTCTTCTATGAAATTAAACAGCAGGCGTCGTTAAACTCGATTGTCGCAACTGAAACGTCAAGCGATGCAAAAATATTTGTAAGCCCGCGGAATCGAGTTGAACGGTAGATCCCATAGTGCAAGAATGTGCAATCGCATCGATAATCATTAGGACCTTGCGACGTGCGTGGATCGAACATGTTCAAGGCATAGACAATACTTCGATCTCGACCTGTCGCATGTCCGAATGAAATTCGTATTACGTCGTGCAAACAGAGCATCATTTATAAAACAACGATCGAAAAAAAAAGATGGAAAATCTATATAAAACAGAGCCGTTCGAGTATTCGTAACAGACATTCGGTAGATCGAAATTCGGGCCGAGGAAAAACTTGGTTTCTTAAACCGAGATAATGATTCGAGGAGCTTAATTACAAAAGTAACTCAGAGAAACTCAAACAGCTGAAAAAGTTATAACACTTTTATCATTCGAATACAGCTGCAAAATCAATGGAGCAGCATTCTGCCCTCTTTAGTTAAAATGTCCTATCTAGCATTTTGAAACAACCGAGAAAACTGAAGTTTTATCATTTACTTTGTACCGTCCTTATTTTCCTTTATTCACATTAAAACATGTTGTCATTATTTCGTAACAGCCTAATATATTTTTTTGTAATAGGTGTACCGGTAGGTAATGTATTATTAACGTACCAATTAATTAATTGTTTTAGATAGGATATTTTAACCATTTGGAAATAAGTTAGGTTAAATACATTAGACTGTTTATAAATCTTTACGAAGCACTTAGAGTTTTCTAACATTACTTAAAAGGTAAAAGACGTGTGCTACTTCAAATATTTCAACATATCTCAAAAAATGAAAAAATGCTAGATAGGACGGTTTCACTAAGGAGGGCAGCATTTTTCTCCAAACCAGTACCGTACCCAGAGGGGGGGTGCAAAGGGGCTCTGGCACCCCCTAAGAAGGGGCTTTGTAAAAAGAAAAGAAAACTGTATTTTACTCTTTAAATAAATTTTTATAATCACCTAATGAATTTTTTGAATTTGCATTAAAAATATTTTTATCCCTTCAACTTGGCTCCTCTCAAGATTAAATCCTGAGTGCGCTACTATCCCAAACAGCTGGGCAATTTCAAGTGACTCAGAGCAATGGAATATTTTAATAACTCGAATAGTTTAATTTAACTTTAGCTCGAAAAGAATTGGGCTCCCCGAATTCATCCCGAAACATTTTCCCACCCACTCGAGGCTTTCGAGTATTTCGTGCGACAAGCTTGTCTCCTGTTTCCCAAGTACTCGAACAGCCCCGGCATGAAGTGGTTTGTATATCTAATATTCTAATATCTACCCAGGAGACTAAAACACCAGACTAAAAATTTCCAAGTGTTTCACGTGTTCGTTCCCTAAGGGCGAACATCGAGGCCCAGTGAGGAAACAGAAATTGTCTCTAAGAAAATGTATACATCTATCCTATAACAATAATCGTTCGTTCAACAAACTTGTATCTTGGGGGAGGGTGGTGGTGGCAAGGGTTCATGCGACAATCACTTGTTGCGACGTGTGTGCGTTGTTCGAGATGGTCGAGAAAGAAGAGGGGGCTGGTTTGAGTATTTACAAAATGATGACACCGATAAATAAACATCTAGATCGAGTGGGGGGGGGGGGGGGGGGATTGCTTTTCGGTCAACACCATAAGAAGCACATGGTATGCACTTGGAATGCGTGAATGGAAAATATAGAAATGAATGTAAACGTTAAATCGTATCAAAAGGGGACCGTTTAGAGTCAACACTAACCTTATTGGCTTTCCTTTTCAGTTAAATGCTTTGGCATTGCTAATAATAAGGTTTGGAATAAATATTCTACAATTTACACTAGGTAAGTAACATATAAAGCGACTCGATTGCTAGATATCAGTGAAACTACGCGACTCAATGTGAGCTAATTGCTAACTCTACCAATACTGTACTCTCGTTAACTTCGACGGTGGAGAGACTATTCTAGAGATATTAAATGTACTATTTAAACAGGTGAAGTACGGGATTGATTGTAAAATCAAAGGCGGGGTGGCTTGGAGAAACAGGTGTCTAATTTAGAGGCTTATAGTACTCGTGGAGACGGATAAGGAGAATTTAATTAGCATAGGTTTCTGAATCACGTTTTTGTCTAAGTAATTAGCGAATTTCTGCTGTCTGATAGCCTGCGTCCCTTTGTTTTTTTAAATGTTATGTTAGTAAAAGTTGTCGGTGACTGAATATTTATAATATTGCTGTCATTGCTAAAACAGAAATATTGGGTAAAGGACTTGTAATAAATTTGACTACATAATTTGCTTAGTGGCTCAGAAATTTCTCTACCATTTCGACAGAGTTGATTCACAAACCTTTCTAACTGAATACCTCTCCCCCATTTCGGTGGCTACTATACGCTTCCAAAATCCGAAATAAAGCAACAATAATGAGATTCACGATGTCATCCAAGTGAACTCTTTTACTATACTCCTGCAACATCTACGACACTGTTACTCAACTTAAGAAAACAGTCTCACAGAATTCCCACAGATCACACAATCAAACCCATCTGTAATAAACCCGAGCGCAGCGTTAAAAGAACATATGTACATACATACAACTTAAACAAAAGAAACGTCTATCAATCAAGACTCCCCCGCATCCCAAAATAAGCAGAAACAACAACAGAAAGATTCCACGAAAAAGATCTCCAATTAATCACCGAACAAAATATCGAATAATTTCAATAGAAAAAGAGGTTACGCGGAAGCCGCTTCGCCGCCCCCTAAAAACGAAAAAACAAAAGCTCCAAGATAGGAATCTTCAGTGGCGCACCCAGAGGGGGTGCCAAGTGGCCCTGGCACCCCCGAAAGCAGAATGAAAAAGGAGATTAATGTCACCAGGACTGAAGCAACTCAAGAGCTCTGTAAAATGAAACGAAAACTGGATTTCATTCCTTAAATAAATTTACATTAAAAATATTTTTCTCCGTTCAACTCGACTCCCCGCGAGATGAAATCCTGAGTGCGCCACTGGCGATCTTCATCCCCAGAAACCATCCTCCCCCGTGGTTCACGCGTCCGAAGCTTCTCGCGGACGATTACACGTTAATACTATGAACCGAAGCGACGATGAGAGAAACAGAGTGTGGGCTACGGGACAAGAAGACAGAACGTAACGATGATTGGGCTTTTTGTCCGTGGAGGATCGACTTACTTGTTGTTCAGTCCCCCAGGGTGCAGCGGTACCGAGACGATAGCCTCCCTGAGCCGCATGTCGCCGGATCCTCGTCTGAAAATAGTGGTAACAGATCGTCTCGTGACTCTTGGCCCGTTGGCTGGGCGACCCTTCAGCCTGTGGCCGACGACACGGTGTGCACGTACGTGATCCTCATCGACACCGCGGGATCATTCTCGCGGTGGGCCACGCACGAAACCGGGGGCGCGGGGGGTGGCACGGGAGGCAGGAATTAACGCGCGACGGAATCGACGGCGCGAGCAGCTCCGCTCCTACCCTAGGCGAACGTGCAAGGAAAAAGGGACTCACCGGCCGCCATGTTGAAGCCGTGCGCAAGGGTGCTCGCGTTTCCCGTGGTTTATCGACTCGCAACCAACACCCTCGTTTCGCTCTCCTTTCGATCTCCTACCTCTCTCGCCCTCGCTCTTTCCCTACCTCCACCCTCCGTCCCCACCCCCAACGCCCCCTCTCTCACTCAAACCTCCTCCCCCACCCCCTGCCATTGCATTCTGCGCAACCTGCTGCTGGCCGCTCGACCCCCTCGGCTTTGCGTTTTTAATTTCTCATTTTCGCCCTCCCAACACTCAGGTCTCGCGTTTCTGTCAGACCCTCAAATATTGTGGTTGTGTATTGCTTTTTTTATTGGGTAAATGTTTTCTTGGTTTTTGCAAGGGTTTTGGGCCACGCGATGGGGTGGGGGACGTTTAATCGATCGCCGGATGTTGCGTTTAGCAGGCTTTCTGTCTTAGCTGAGGGCGTTTTGGGGAGCTGAGTTTTCGATGGTTTTTGGTTCTACATATATTGATAGTTGCTGGTTCAATGGTCGGGCTTTGGTGGATGTCCAAGTATTGCCATTTTAGTTAGGTTGGATTTTTATGCTGGTAGTTTGGGACATGGTTAATCTAACAATTCTGGGATTTTCAGTGTGCCTTTTGTTGTAGCATACGGTAGCTTCTACAAATCAGTATGCACGTTTCTAGAGTTTGGGGTTTCTATATAAAATATTCCTTGGCTATTGAAGAGGACTTGAAAGAATAGGTCGAGACGTGCAGTAGCGGACAAAAAAGTTAACATTTTTTCAAACCACTGTATTTATATTACTTTTTAACATCTGATAAAGAATTGAGAGCTGTATGAAACCCACTTAAAGTTGAATTTATTTAATTAACAAACAAACACCTTACATAACATTAAACAAGACAACAATACACTTTTAAAGCCGACAAAAGAGTCACTGTTGAAAAGTAATAAAAAATCTAATATTTTGTGGGGGCACCTTTTGCTTTTAGGACGGCCGAAAAAGTAACCAAAAGTGGTAACTCCTTTGAATGCCATGTAAAACTTTTGTTTGTTAGTTAAATACATTCAACTTTAATTGGGTTTCATACAGATTTCAATTCTCCATCAGAATATGTATATTAAACACAAACCACAGTTCCAAGGAGATGCTAAAAAGTAATAAAAATAAAACAAATAAAAAAACTGGTAATTTATTTGTCCGCTACTGTATATTTAATTAAATCCATGTTTGATCGACAGGGTTTTGTAATTAAATAATCCAAGTATTTATTGTTATATAATAAATACTTCAATATCCAAATTTGATAAGCATTTATCGTTTTGTAAACGTCCATCTTGATCAGTGTCTGATTTATTTGCTTTCGCCTGACTTTGATTTCTACGGCGTTTCCTTCGCTGCCTCTACGGACGTGTTATAAAATTTATAGGCCGCGGCGCGTTAGAAAAAAGTATATAAAACACAATGTTGCCCCTTCCGATTGCTCCCTGGAGATTGAAACCGGTAGTGGATTACCTTGTGTATCTGTTCTACTGTTCCTCCGGCTCACTTCTGTTACTTGACGCCTACTTACTTCCTACGGCTTCTGTTTTCTCATCCGTTTACCTCGATTTTCAAAGCATTCTTAGGACGCAGTTAAGCGAATAACTCGGGAATAATGATTCTTGATCCACTTTCACTCTAAACTCACTCAGAGTCAGTAATCCCCAAAATTGGCACGATTCAAGTTCCCTTTCAAACGAAAACTAAGTACGTTTTCCAAAAATATCAATATACCTATACATGTATAAATGCTTTCTCGAAACGAATAGAATTAAATATTGAAAGGAAACCTCGCGATAATTCTTCACCGATAATTTTGTAAAAAGTTACAGGACCTTTTTAAAAATATTTCAGAGTATATTTAAGAATGAAGTACTGGTGGAAATGTAATGAAAAGCAAATTCACTTATAGCCTATAGTTTCTTAGAAGAGAAATAATCATTTTCCTCTAATAGGACTTCTCTGGAACAGTTAATAAATGATAAGAATTTACCGGGGTTGATTCAATTCAATTACATTGAGTAAAATTTATTATTCACGTGTCAGCTACCCTGTCCAGACAATAAGGAATGGGCGGATGTTCCCTGTCCGGGCAAGAAATTCGGTTTTCCTGACTTTCCTTTTAAATATGTAGAAAGCAAGGGAATCGTAACTTCCCAGTATAAGATTGGGAAAGCGAGGGTCGCGAAAGTTTCTCTTGCCAAATACAGTTTTGAAAAGTTGGCCTCCTCATTTCTCCTTGAAATGTAGCATTTAAATAGAAGATCAATATTTGAAGGAAAAATAATTCGACCTATTTATTATCGTATTGCTTGATTAAAAATTTTCTCGTCAATTATGCGTTACTATATGAATTGTAATAAATTCGGTTTCTGTTCCACTCGACTTGTCTTGTTAAGAAATGGTGGCCAGCCAGGGAACATTAGTATGAAAGAATTTCGAGGAGAATTGAAGGTAGCTGTGCAGTGCCAAAGGTCGCTGACAACATAATTCTCATCGCAGTTACCTCGACAATCGCCCATTTGCCTGATCGTTATCGAGTGACCCAATAAAATTTTGCCATAGGGAAGGCTAACAATAAATCTCCTTTCTGCAGAGGAAAGCAGAATACTCATTGGTGCACAAATTATTATTATTATTATTATTATTATTATTATTATTAAACGTCTTTATTACTGGAGTAAAAGGCGAGGCGCAGCTAGTATGCTGTTACTATGCCTGACCTTAAATACAAACAACAAAGAAATACAACAATATATATAAACAAACAACATGATAAAATAATAAGAAATAAGATAATAAGAATATAATACGAAATACAAAGGAAGAGAAATTAAAGATCATTAAGGATCATTAAAGATTATTAAGGATTATTGCCATTAGAATTAGACTTACACGTGGTTTGTGCGAATATAGGAAGCAGCGGCGCGCTTGAACGAGGAAATAGTACGTCCCAAGTAAAACAATTTGCCCAACTTTGTCGATTTTTCGATTTCTACAACGATTGATTAATATTCCATCAATGATTACAAACTACTACGGTTCTCTGTGAAAGCGTGTTATTAATCTCTGACTTTGAGATTCTGGGATTTAGAAATTCAACGATTAAACTCTGCAACTAACTCTTTTAATTTCTACTGAAACGTCCTCTTTCAATTTGTACTGAACTTCCAACGAACATCAACGGCCGATACAGAAATTCTGGATAAATTTACACTTGAGGCGAGGGATCGCGATGAGAATAGGGTCAATGGGCGTTTGCCAACACAGCCTTCGATTAACTCCACACCGTCAGATACCATCGGTGAAAAAACACTCGTACTATTTTCAACTATTGGAATGGATACAGAATACTGTGCTAAATACCCACAAAGTGTAACCGTCGATGCAATACGCAAATAAAAACAGAAAATAATGTGTCAATCTTTTTTTTTCGAATTTCTTGCCTGACAAATTTTTCAAAAAAATCAGAGGAAACTTCACGCAGTGAAGGATGAAATTAAAAAGAAGGACAGAAACAGAAAAACGTCCCTCGACTGTTGCACAAAACTTGGGTTCCCATTAACAATTAAAGTCTCAAATATAATAATAAAAAAAGATGATACCACGTCATCCCTATCGTCAAAAATTTGACCATAAACAAGGGTGTATTTTAACACCATGTGCCATTATCACACTCAACTATTGCAACATAGGAACGACAAACCCTTATTCCACAACGAAACATTTTCGAAATGAAATTAAAATTCACCTATCCATCGACTTCCCGTAAATTTCAGTTACAGAGGGTGACAGGTGCATCGCAAATCCTTAACATCCCTCGCGAATGGCCCTGCTCGACGTATTAAGTACATGAATATATAAAGGCACCAATTCAGATTTAAATGCAGAAAAGTTGTCAGAGCGACGGTGCCTTTGAAGTCGCGGCTGTCACGCGTCCCCGCCGCCAATGGCATTCTTTCATTATCGTACGGAGAAGCGAAGAAAATGAGGGAAAGAGACCGAGCTGGTGAATGGAGGGGAAAGATGGGGAAAAAATGAGGGTTTGCACAGAGCGGAGTAGCCCTGACACCCGACTGTTTTCCCGACCAGGGGGAGTCTCGGGTCCTCTCTCTCTTATTCTCTCCCCTGGCTGTCTCGTTCCCACTGTTTCAGAGTCAGGCATCGATCGACCAAGCGAGTCCTTTCTACCCTTCCTGGCGGCGAGCTCCACCATGGCCGCAAGCTCATCGGAGGGGGGTTCCCAGTCCGGGGTGTGTATATCGATGGAGCGGATGAAACTATCGATAGACACGCGAAAAAATACGGCCACGGGCAAACGAACCGCGAATCCGCGAAGTAATAATCAAGGGAGATATCGTTTGCGCCCTCCGCGGATATATTTCGCCGACAACCGCTTCTTCAACGCTCGGAACGGTGGAGCTGAGAGAAAGTTGAAAGTCGTGGGTGATTTAGAGAGGATCTCTGAATCGAAATGCTGGAGAGTGTGGATTCTGCTGGCTGTTGGTAATGGGTGTGTTGAAAATTGAACGATGGAGAAGAAATTTATATATTTCTTTTTTAGAAGAAATTTATATTTCTTAAAGGATGGAGTATGGCTGGGTTAGAGAAGATTTTTGGTGGGTGTATGGGTGAGAATTGAAGGGTGGTTTGAGAAGGAATTATTAAATTGAAATTGCAGAATATTCGAGTTAGTTTGTGAGTGAATATGAAATTAAGAAATAAGGGTAGGTCTGGAGGAATATGGGTATGTATTGGAAAGATGTAGGAAGAAGAGATTTCTGAATTAAGATTCTGGAAATTATGGTTTCTGAATGTAAGTTATTAAAATGCTACACTCCACTGATTCACAGTCACGGAGTTGCAAAGCGATTTCGAATGCATCTGATCGGTAAGGAAAAGTGGAGAAATTCAGGAAACATCTGGCATTGCAATTAAACTACAGGAGTACATATAAATTTGGAATTTCTCCATTCTATAAATAGAAAGTACAAGACACAAATGCTTCATGCACTGCGGGTCAGCACCTCCGAACACTTCTGTTACAATTCATCCGCAGCATCATAAAAGTGGAAGTACAAATGTATCCAATAGAAATAAAATATTGTTCTGATATCTACACTCGGATCTTTTATCGTTCAAATCAATTTCCCTATTGTGTGTATAACCTCAGGCACTGATTGCCGCTATCATTTCTCGGTGCCCTATGCTGCGATTTCAATTTCCTCTCCTCTTATCAGCACGCGTATAGATGAAGGGTTTCCCTTGGCGATTGATATCAGTGTTGCTCGCCCATTTGATTGGATTTCGGTTTCGCCTATCGGCCAAATTAATTGATAGGGAATAGCAGAACGATTTCCATTGGAGAGGCTGTTGCGTCTCTTCATTGATATGTACTCCACATCGCGGGCCCGCATAAATATTGCAGCACGAGTCGTATGATTAAAGCTTCATAAAGCTGTATGAGGAGTGCTGACGACAAAGCTTTGTTACATGGATGCGTTTGAGATTCTATGGAGGAAGAAGAATATTGTGGAAGGGAACTGCTATGTGAAAGGAGCTTCGTTGAAGACGCACGGTGTATATAGAAACAGAATGCTAGAGAAGAATACTATTCGGCGAAATGGTATAGAAGAAAACTATTGTAGGAGGATAATATTGCAGTGAGGGAACACTATAGGGTGACTGTACCTAATATCGCCAATGTGCCTAATATCGCCACTCGCTATATCTCTTAAAGTAAGCTCTAAAATTTATCGGTTATGCACTGAATTAGTACCTAAACATATGTAGGAAGACATACTATAATTGCAGCATCATGTGATCAACAATTACAGAAAGGGAAGGATTTTAGAGAATCTTAATAGTGTAAAAATTTATTGGACTATCACAATTTTACGTCACATTCGGAGAAGGTAAGTCTAATAAATCTGTGAATGCAAGAATATCTACTAGAAATACCTAATTAATGATGTACTTAAGAAATGAAATCGATTCAAATATTTTTCGTAATGAAAATAGCGTTTTTCTTTTAGCAGTATGCGTGTTCTCAACACCGCCTACCGGAGAACAATGGTTTCGATGTAATGCTTGTTACAGGTGAGGTCACGAAATGTGCGGAGCAACCGAAATAAAATTTATTTGTCCAATATGTACATCGGAACGTAAAAAATAAAATATTTTAAAAATCTATATTTTCAAATTTCTATATTATTCTAATAAAAATGAAATGAAAGATGGATAAAAAGACATTTATAGAGCAAGAAATAATAAAAGCACATTTGAAAATGACTTTAAAAACTCATATATACATGAATTAATCAATATTTCTTGAGTAGGCGATATTAGGTACACTTTTTTCAGGACCCGATTTTTGCATGTTTTACGTTTTTTGAGTCCTAATTAACAATTTGTAGGTTTCAACGATTCTAACATATGCTACATGAAAGATGAATAATTTCTCTTTACTTTGAAACGAACTGCATGGAAAAATATCAATTATTATTCAATCGACAGCGATTTAACTTTTGCCTGGCGATATTAGGTACAGTCACCCTAATATTAAAATATGGAAGAAGAAAAATTCTATGTTGCACAATAATTACGTGTACAAAATGACATTTTTAAAGAATGACGTAGAAAAAGATAATATTATGCAAGAAGTCATTACGAAATTTTGTAGTAGATATATAACGGAATATTTATCACGCACATTTATATTATTTCCGTCGAAACTGGTTCCACATTCTTCTCAATGGCTCCATTGGCCATGACGAAGAAAGAATGTCGTGTTACCATTTCGAAGTTTTACGCTCTAAATCAAGCATTCCAACGTGATAGTTTGATTTTAATTATCCGAGATTGCGTAGTACGTGGTACCAGACTTCGTGGCGCCATTGTATAACGCACAACATACTTCTGGCTGTGTTCGAGGTCGCAAGCAATAAATTTCGTCACGAGTAGTCTGCCCTAAATATTCAATTCCAGCACCGTTGGAAACGAATGACTCCGAGAAGCATAATCTCCACGCCATCGGATCGCATCTTCATATTTCCCCTCAAAAGTTTCACTAGCTATAGACTCATTCTCTCAAAAATTCAACTGCCCCATTTAGGAATCGTACGTAGGCGTCAAGCTCTACTCGCGATGCTAATATACTGCTCGCCACTATTCTTTGATTATGTATACCTACATTAATTAAAAAATAAATGCCCGAAAAACGGCATATACAATCTTCTTAAAAGTCATGTAAGAAGACAGCGACAATAATTCGAATACACGAAATTTACATACAACCTTAGAAAACTCATAACGAGGGCCAATTTATCGCGACACATTTTCTTGGCGATAAAGTTTGTCGCTTTAAATAGCCACTTGTTTAGTAATTCGTAAATTCCAAACAATACGCCATCTTCTTCCAATAATTGATAATTTAAAACAATGCCATCTATGTATCAGATAATACACTATTCACTTTACACGAATTTCGTCCAACTTTTCCTGTGACCGACCGGCAAAAAATAGTGTCCAGCAGTAAACGAGCAACTATCATAGCAACATAATATCTTATCTCCTTCATCAGTGTCACCTACACTAACAATTTCCCTGCATTCCCTCTCAGTACCGTCAGCTCCACCGCCGATCTCAAAATTCCTACACACCCCACCATACCCACCCCATCGATCACTTCATCCCCGATTCTTCCCAAATCTCACCAAACCCAGCATCCACTAAAATCCCCCGAAAGCATCCACTTCCCCATCGACTTCTCTAGAAAGCCCGATCCCCGTCCACCTCGACGTACCCCGAGGACGTTTCTCGTCACGTTTTGCGTCATCCCACCCCCACCCCGTGCGGTCGCCCACGTCGGTCCACAGGTGTACGAGCAGCCTGGCGCTTTTTCCTCCGGCTCCAGCTACTTACTTTCTCGGTTTACGTGGCGCTGGTTACCTATCCAGGGGCTGGAGAGCCGGTTCCCTCAGGTTTCGCGAAGCCCACGAGCGTCGGGTTGCTGACTTGGCATCAGATCCGCCCCGAGCAGAGGACAGAAAGGCGGTCGGACGAGCACGAGTCGCTGTTCACCTGGGCTCGCGCTTTAGAGCCTCGTCTCCCTCGCTTTGCCACCGCTCAAGCCACGTTAGAAGGAAGATGCTATCGGTGCACGCGCGGACAACAAAAGGAGACTGCGAGGAACGGTGTCGGCGTTCGATCCCCCCCCCTCTTCCTCGTCTTCTCCCTCTCTGTCGCTCTCGTTCTCCGGTAGCTAGCCCCTCGGGGGTGGTGCATGCGCGCGGAGGATCGCCGGGGTTGCTGACGCCACCGCTCGGGGTGAACGTGGAGATTTTGGGCGCCCCGGTGCCGAGACCCGCCAGCTGGCTCCTCTACGTTACTTTGCTGGGATTCGAGGCACATCGGGGGATGATTCTTTTTTTTTTTGCAAAGCCTCTAGTGCACCATGTTGGGACGCGTTTAATTCGACGGGTTTATTTGACGGGAGCTTGATCCTTCGCGCTTCAACTTGCTCCCTTTAATCTGATCGATCGAGCAGAGTGCTTTTAGTAGGTGACGCGATTACTGAATGGGGGTTCATTCGGTTTTGCGAAGTAGCGTTTCTATGAGCTTCAGTGGGAAAGGTACGTAATGCCGATTTGAACTTTTGTAGATCGCGAGGGATTAAATATAGGCTTGCTAACTTCTTCGGGGAAAATGTACTTTACGGCCCAATGTGATGAAAATATAGTACATTCTGAAAATATGTAGTACTTTTCGGGGGGAAATAGTACGAAATAAATCTATGTACATTAAAACAACGACGTCTTATTTTTCAAATGTATATTTTTATAAAAATTCAGAGTAAGGTCATCGGGAAGCTCGGATTCATGAATTTATAAATCGTATTATAAACAAAGGGCGCAAAAAAGGCTCGAGCCGGGCCTGTAGACGGGCATTAAAGAGCAATCTTGTGAGTGCGATAGAATGAGTAATAGAAGAAGCACAGAAAGGTTATTCTACTTGCTGATTTTTAAAGGTCCACAAGGTGTTTCGTTATTGACGGGCCCAACATTGTATAAGAATTCAGTGTTCAAATGGTGAGAAATGACAGAGAGCTCGTTGAGGATACTTTTAATGGACATATGGAATGGTCCCTTATCCTTGAAAAATGCTGCCTGAGCGCTTCGCCCAAAATGGTTCCAAGATTCCCCCCTTCGAGTTCGATACGCGAAATGCTAAGAGTGACCATCAATTTCTATCTGCTCCACGAAACGAGCTCGTTGCGTTATTTTTTGATGAAAGAATAATGAGAGTGCCCCTGGGGAAATGTAACGCTGAACAAGGCGAATAAAACGGCACTGCTGGTTTCTAATGGTGTCAATTGTACCTCGCCTTCGATACTTCGATCCGCGAAGCCGACAATTGGACATTATTGTCCCGGATGCTGTTGTTTAGAATCAAGCACCGTGGAATAAAAGTTTGGCCATTCGTGTGTTTAGTAGATGTGGCACTTCCAGCGAGCATAAAATCTAGCTCATAGTATACAATTATTCTCTAAATTCCGTAACGAGTAATTAAACGGCGATATAATGTCCATGCTGCCGCCTGCATGAACACTGTTATCGTGGTTGCCAATTATTTTATGCAATTAAAGCTCGTCCAATTAGCATGACTGAACAGCCAAGTAATATCTGTTTCCTTGATGGACGAAGTTTTAAATGAAACAAGAAATCCAGTTACACTTCTTATTATTTTCTGACTTGGGCGTCATTTATTTATGCCTATTCATTGAGAAAATATAATAGAAATGATTGATTCTTACTTACGAATAATGGAATTCAAATGAATAGAATTATGTTCCATTGCGTAAAAATTCCACTTTTGAGAAGCACCTTTGCGCTACTTTGAAACAGATTGGTAGTGTAGAATAATAAAAACGAAATTAATGAAGTTGTGCCATTACAATCCTAATTTTGAATCCACATAGGTACCTACCCAAAATCAAGAATGAACGATGTTTAAACAAATTGAATAATTCCCGAGCCAAAACACCGCGCTCTATCGTGGTTTTGCAAGAAGTCAATGCCCGAGGAACGAGTTTCAGCTACATTGCCACGTAATCGCGATACCACGCGAATATTTAGCGTATTACTCATAAGGCTCTGTCGACACGACACGTCCCGCATAAAATTCGCGTTAAGATCAGTCACCGATCTCGTATAATAATCTATCGATTGAAACTGCTACATTTCGCAATGCTCCATAGTACTTTTTGGGGTTAACTTATATTTCTATACCTGTCGCGTAACAATTTAGTCGGCCTCGTGCCTCTACACCGTTTATTAAACATACTCGACCTCCCCTTTTCATTCATTCATAGTTACTAAAATCTATGCGAGCTCCCTGAATACTCGCGTACAGTGACATCTGTCGACACTTGACTTCTCTTTACAGTAAATATTATACAGCTACGAGATACCGTTGCAAGCAAATACCATTTGGGTTGTACAGATTCCTAGGCTGTAACACAGACAACGTAGAGGAATAGAGAACTTTTTACCACTGACGAGGTATAGGATAGACCTATCACTCAATGCATTTTTCTGTCACCGATTTGTGGGATCCGAAGACCCCAATACCATTTTAGTGTCGCATGCAACGTTACCGGTGAAGTATCGAAACAGATTGTAACGCTACGCGTGGTAGGAATTAGAATTCAACACGGGTAAAACCACAGAGGAGGTATAGAACTTCTATACCTCGTCTGTGGTAAAACTAGGTCATCCGAAACCCACGGTTTGCAAATGATTCTGGGTGCGTTCCGATTTTCGCAGTGAGTGCATGAAATTGGTGGCATCGTATTGGTGGCATCGTACGATTCCCTAGAATTTCTCTCACTTTCCACCAATACGATGCTACTTCCGGTGCAGCGAGCGTGCAGCAAACGCAGAATTTCAGAGGTGAAGCAGTCACTGCGCGCGCGCATGCGTATTTGTTTTTCCAATCTTTGATTATTCGAATTTCTCTATTGGAAATAGAGCTCTTACTTTTTGACCCGTCGGGTACCCGGGTACCCGGACATTACCCGGGATAACTTCAAGCAATTGAATGTAGTATTGTCTGTGATTGTCTGTGGTATAGTCTGATGTTAGCCAAAAATGATCGAACAATACCATATTCAATGGCTTGAAGTTGTTTCGGGTAGACGGGTACCCGACGGGTCAAAAAGTAAGAGCTCTAATTGGAAATAGCTGATACAATTTAATGAAAAGTAATAAAAACAATTAATTCTCTCATGATTACAATGTCACTTTTTACGTTATTATTTTGAAGAAACTTCATGTGATGTTTTTTTTTAATACAAATGTATAATTACATACTTATTATCGAATATCCCGGAATAACCTCCATAATATTCTCCATAATCTGTCAATTTTTAGGCAAACATAATCTGTCCGAGTGTTTTGTTTACAATTAATGATATGTATATTAATTCCGATTCTAAATGGCAAGTTAATATCATCTTCATTTTCGCTTTCATTCGACGAATCACAGCTGCTGATTTCATTATAACTATTATTAAATAGTATCGAGGTTATTGTAAACAACGTTTCTTTTTCCATAGTAGCATTTTTAAATTTCAAGACCGCACGAACCGCAGTAACGAAACGGAACGATACGTATGCGCGCAGTGACTGCGCTGCGATTTCTGCACTCACTGCGAAAATCGGAACGCACCCTCTGTTAGAGTAGTGATAGGTCTATCCACAGACGAGGTATAGGATACACCTATCACCTTCCAGTGGTAAAATTTTATGCACGAAAAATTGTATAAATTATACCAGAGACTTTCGTTATTAGAGCTCTAAGCCTGGTCACGTCTATTGAATATTATGTAGTCAAATATGTAATAAAATAAAGTATACACGCCTTACTACTTGTTTCTTATAATAAACGTAAATGATACCAATTTGTCTATACAATTCCTTTGGAACTTATCTTCAAATATCATGGCGTCAGTAGTGCCTCTATATCTTTCGATGGAATAGCTCCAAGATATCTGTGACAGAAAATAGTCGAATTTAAAACGGTTATATCAAAATAAATGCAACCCTATTGCAATGAAACAACAAGTGACTCGAAATGTGTGGCGAAACATTGTAATTATATTATGAGAAACCAATTAAGTGTAAAAGTTAACTAACTGGAGAACGAAGAATAGAAACGACAATTCACTGAATATTTTCCACCGTTGCAGGGTAAACAAAAGTCGGAATTATACCGTGGCATTTAAATATTGGTGGATAAGTGTACGTACTATTAATTTACAGACATGGCACCGCAGATACGCCTTATCACTGAAGCGCTCGCAAAGCGAGTGACGTCTGCTCCCAGCTTGGTGAACGCGCAGCGGAATGGGGACTTCCCGCTCACACAACTGGAATTAATCTTTCTCGGCAAATGAGTAGCATCGCAGGACACTGTATTTCGATTACTTTAATTCCAGATTAATTAAAACAGGATACCAATAGAATCGCCCAATCATTTATTACATCTCAGTTAACGCACCGCCAATGAACAATAACTACTTCGCCATCAAGACTATACACAGCGCTGATATTACTTCTGTCCTTTCAAGAACTGGTAGACAAAACTGAAGTCTTTCTTCGCGTGTCCCTGAGCAATAATCGCTTTAAAAATTTGATGGGCCAAAGAACCCAAGCGGATAGCTGCCTCCACTTTCGTCGCAGCTGACTGCGCCAGGCCCAAGTCTTTAGCCATTAAAGCTGTCCCAAAGCCTCCCTGTAATTTGAAGATCACCTTAATTCTCAAGATACAACGCACACAGCTCGGATACCAAGACACGCTCAGAAGCAAACTGAAACGATTAGCAACCTCGTAATTTTTAGAGCTTGGAACATTGTCGAGAACTCCTGGAACAGGATTGTACAGTTCCGAGGACCAGCACCTACCAGAGCTGGAGTTTACTATGTCAGCCAACACGCTTGCATCCAAGCCCAGTCTGAAACGCGACAAGTTCAGTAGAAGAAACCCGCTCGTGGCGCATTACCGACTAAATCGTTTACTCATTACTTCTGCCCAAGATTGAACGCTTCCGCTGTGCCGATCATGCTAACAGCCAGAAGCATGTTGTTGCATAATTTCGCAGCTTGACCCATACCCACGTCCCCGCAGTGCACGATCCTAGATCCCATTGATTCTAACAGCGGTTTGGCAAGCTCGAAATTTTCCCTCGATCCTCCCACCATAAACGTCAATGTGCCATCTTTAGCAGCATTCACACCTGTGCAAAATAAACACACTATGAATCTCCATTCCCATCATCTCCTTCCAAGGTTCAAGCCGCAGACTAAGTAGGTTAAGGGGGTATTCTCGTCTAGAAGGCCAGTTTTTTGCCTTTCTTTATGTACGATGCACAAAAAACTACACCATTCTCACCGATATGCATTATCCACACGTATTTATTAACATTTCAATTAGTTGTAAAAAAAATTCCAGCCATATGTGTGGGGATCAGGGACCTCCATAACATAAGAGGCGGATACGGAACACCCAAAAGAGGGAAGTCGGCGGTAGCCGAGTAGGCTAAAGGTCTAAACACACTTGTCAGTTCCGTGTCAGTTCCGTGTCAGTGTGCCATTGGTAAGAAGAAAAGGGGCGTAGAGGGTCTCTTCTTCTTACCACTGGTAGGCCGGAACGGACACGGACACAGAACGGATATGTGTGCGCAGACCTTAAGGCGGCTCATCAGCGCGCGTAGAATCTAAAGATCGCGGGTTCGAGTCCCGCGTCCGAGGCTTCCTTTTTTCCGTAATCCTACATATGTAAATAAAATGATTCCGAATTTCGACCGAAGTAATGTTTAATTTTAAAAATAAATGTTATCGGCGCGTAGGCTCGGTCAATTACAATAGAGAGTTTCTTTTGTTTCCCCTGTTTTATGATTTGGACAATATTACATACCTATTTATATGTAATATGTATTTTTGGTTTTTGACATTTGTTTTTAGGACAAGAATCTGTGTTTTGGCATTTTGTTGAGAGGTGGTTTAGTTTTTGTTTTTCAATTTGTCATAACAACTAACGGTTCTCACTATATGTCGCCGTGTAGACCATACTTGGTTTTACCCTCTGGTGTTCATGCCTGCTGTTGGCTGTTTACCTCAGTCACCCGCCAACCGACTCATGTTTCGCACGTCGAATACGTTGCGGAGTTTATAAAAGTGAACGCAGTTTTCGTTTTAAATTATTATTTCCTTGATAATGGTCTCAATTATGACCGAAACGTTGGAAATTTGAACTTAAAATTGCAAAATAACTTTTATGTAATTGACCGAGCCTACGCGCCGATAACATTTATTTTTAAAACCTACATATGTAATAATACTTAATAGAGATATGGGTCATCTCGTAAAGCGTGTACACAAAAAAGTTGCCTCACGGTACATACGATTCCGGCTGTTCCACTGATCCAAAACGAAAAATCCAAAAGGATTCTTAATCAGCAAGAGAGTGGCTATAGCCGCTAGCAGATTTATGAAGAAAAATTAAAAATTCACAAAACGGCGGGACTTTGAATTTAAACTCATCTTTTCCGTGTTTTTTTTCGTCTTTAAACGGTCTTAAACTTGTGAAGAAAAACTATTTCACCTTGATTCTGGTACCAGCAGGAATTATCTGTTTTCTGAAGGTGTACGAAAAAGATGGACCAGATTGGCCCACTAGAAGTTGGGATATCGTGCGTATGAAAAATACCATTTTGAGAAAAACCCATATCTCCATTAATTATTATTATAAATAGCTGAAACTTTTTTTACAACTTACCGAAGTGTTAATAAACACGTGTGGATAATGCTCATGGGTAAAAACTCTGTGGTTATCTTGTGCGCCGTTCTTAAAGAGGGTAGAGTATATAGTCTCTCTAGACGAGAACACCCATCTTATTGGGTATCCCAAAATCTAATATTACACCCCAGCGTTCAATTCAAATAACTACTTTGCATCTTAACCAATTTCACCAATAATTCCTTGCAGACACTCAAATCCCTAATCTCTATAAATCAAAAACTATTCACATTCAACCCTCTCCCTTAAGGGGGTATACGACTATTGAACGACTGAAATTGACGGTTTCTTGTCGGTTGGATTTGCTTAGATACCAAATAATCACCATACTGCCACTTTTCACAGTTTTTTATGTACGCATTAACGAGTAATGTAAAATAAAAAAATTGTCAGAATGTTGGAAACTATTCAAGTTATTTGACGCTAAAGATGGTCCCGCGTAGCGCGCAGCTGTAATTGGTGTACATAGTCCCAGGTGAACCAATCATCTAAAAGCAAAATGCTTTGGGATGATTAGTTTCTACACTAATACATATCGTGTGGAAATTTGGTGGCGAATTTAAACAAAAATTGTAAAAGTTACACACGAATTAAGTTTTTTCCACATTTTTATGGGAACAAAATCGTCTTTAATCAGTTATAAAATGGGTTTACAAACATCCAATGTTGATGCGGAAATTCCACACGATAAAGAAAGGAATTCTACAGCTCCAGTTAAAATTTTAAGTGAAAATATTCATTCGTTCAAGAGTTATGATGTACACCGTGTTTGAAAATGTAGTTTCTAGATAAACGGCTTCAAAGTTAAGTCCCATACGCTAATACCGCTCTGCGAGGCCGTTACTCGACGGTGCACTCAATTACGTTCAGCGCTATAAATTCCGTAATTATTCGAATTTCCTCACGATACATTGTTGTAAATGTTCACAAAGCATGGCACTTTCAGAATTAATAATAATAAAAAAATCGATTTTTCGAGATTCCAATAGTCCTATACCCCCTTAAATTACCTCCAGACACTGGGCAGTCTATAAACCTGGCCCCAGATTTGCCAGCCTCTTTCGCCAACGTTTGGGACACAAATGGATCTATGGTGCTGCTGTCGATGAGCAGGGCGCTTCTTTTTGCTGAACTGGAAGCACAAAGGACTACAGAACAGAGATGGCCAAAATTTTTAATTAAATAATTTCGAATAACGAATGAAAGTTAAAAAAATTATTCGCCATTTGTCGAGTGAAGTTAAAGTCACATTTATTCGATCGGCTATTTAAATAATTTTCCTATCTATTTAATGCCCAACCCTGCTACAGAAGAAACTCGAGTGCTTCCTCTTAAACGGCGAATTGGTTGGCAGATTACTTACCGACTATAATCGAGGAGTAATGGAACTATTTATTTACCTCAATATGCCATCTTTGCCGCTGTAAACGTCTAGGACGTGCTGGTTCGACGGCAACATCGAAACAACAACCTCTGCGTTTTTGACTACCTCGGCAGGATTTGAGACACCATCAGCACCCGCTTTCGTTAGACTCAAAACGGCTGACTCGTTGACATCGAAGACAGTCAATTTGCAACCCTGTGATGAACACGTAGATGAATGGCATTGAATTCCAAGGACATTCTGCAGCGCTTGGAATGATGAATTACCTTCTTCAAGAGGTTCCTCGCCATGTGGCCACCCATGTTGCCTAAACCAACGAATCCTACTCGCGAGAAGCATCGTGCTCCTGAATCACACGTGAAAGTGTTAACCGAATGGGTTCCTCGTGCAGAATGTCGCGCGGGGAAACTTAGTTGGCTGTGGAAGGTCAGACTTACCCGCAGCAGAATGGACAAGGAGCGACGTTGATAGAATGAAGCCGCTCATGCCAGAAAAGTGTTATCCGCAATATGTTGACGGAGCGATGCTCCAGTGATTTACTGACCCGGTGTGGTGTCCGGCGAAGTCTCGACCACTGCTGATTAACGGTGGGGAACTGAATTGTAATACCAGATTGCCAGATATACTCGAAGAAGTCAATAGGCGCTGCGGGGCGTCGTAAGTTCAGGAGAGCCTCGTTACATGTAAAGCAGGGCGCATGGATGATTTTCTGCGACGTAATGCCTTTAGGCGGAGTTCGAGCTCGGTAGTTTCGGTCGGGCTGATTGGCGTGCGAGAAATGTTTACCAGAAAAAGAACACGATTAACGTTATCAACGGGCGCTTATAGGTTTCTGCGACAGTGACGAACTTTTATCGTCACGATAATTATTTTGTTGATTTTATTTCAGTCAAACCCTGCCCCTTTTCTCTGCGCGCTGTTAAGCCTTGTTTACATTAGTCGAATAAACGGTAAAGTAGAGTGGCGAGTGCGAAAAAGCATATCTAACTCGACTAGCGTAAACGGTTGGTCGATTAAAAAAGTGGAGTAAACGGGCGAGTATTAGCCGAGTCGAGTGGTAGAGCGGGCAGCATAGTAGCTGGGCCGAGCACTGGGCCCAGCTCACTAGGCCGAGTTACTTGACTAATGTAAACTAGGCTTTATGAAACTAAAAGCAGCAACTATCTTAAGCTGTACCGTAGTGACAACTGTATGCAAAAATATATCTGGGGGCCGCAAGCAGGGCAACTGACCAGAGCGGCAAAATTGGTAGAAAGGGAAAATTAAAATCAATAAAAACCAATAAAGAAGTTAAACTTTTTGAAAAAGCGGTAAAGTAGTAGGTAATGTTGGAATTTACTATCAAAATTGTAAATTGTTTTTAAATCACCCACATAATTACTATTATACTAGGGAAAGGCGCGTGCCTACATATGTATATTAAGGGGGAACACCACTGTGACGGCCGGAAAAGTAAGCCATTTTTAAGAATTTTTTTTCAGGAATAATTCACAGTTTTCATAGAAAAATTTTATTACCTACTTTTAGTACGCTGTCTTAAGAGATTATACAAAAAAAATAAATAGAAGAACATGCATAAATTTTAATATATTAATTAATCTTCTAGACCCCCCACGCGAGCTGGTTGAATGTGCAACTATTGAACAGCAGATCCGAAATCAAATTTAATTTTTTTTTTATAAACTATATGAGTGTAGTTTTCGTTGTGCGTACCGATTTCGTAATCAAATTATTTTTGTAAAAATGGTGCGCTTTAGAAGAAAATTTTCGAAAATCCGCGAATAAGATGGACAGTTTTTCGAGCGTATTTAAAAAAATTTGTTTTTAATCACAGAATCCGTAAGTACAACGGAAACTACACTCATATAGTTTATAAAAAAAAAATGAAATTTAATTTCGGACCTGCTGTTCCATAGTTACACATTCGATCAGCTCGCGTGGGGGGTCTAGAAGATTAATTAATATATTAAAATTTATGCATGTTCTTCTATTTTTTTTTGTATAGTCTCTTAAGACAGCGTACTAAAAGTAGGTAATAAAAATTTTCTATGAAAACTGTAAATTATTCCTGAAAAAAATTCTTAAAAATGGCTTACTTTTCCGGCCGTCACAGTGGTGTTCCCCCTTAAAGATCTTCACAAAAGGCTTTCGTTATTAATAAAATTTCGCTCACTGCGAAAAATGATATTTTCAACGAATTATTTGCAATTAAACACAAAGGGCGGCAAAAATCGTGTCTGCCCAGATCGGCGGAAGAGCTTGGTCAGCCCCTGGTGCAGGACGCGACACTATTGCTAATTAGACATGCGCGTCCTATTACGTTGCGGTCAAATTAAGTTCTTGCATCTTCAATAGCGTTACACGGGGATAAAGTAAATGCTTAAATGTAGATAGTACCGCATGTGCTGCAATGCATATTCAATCATATGCAATCATCCTCTTCGCGCTATAAATTAGACCGGTTGTAAATGCTTTAATCGCCACATCGTAAGCGCATACGTGACTGAAAAAGCACATTTGCAAGTCAACGAAACTCCTATCCATTAAGGTAAATGTACCAATGACTGGCCAGCTAAGGCCACCAGAAGAATATATTGCCAATATCACGTAAAAAACTAATGCTATCCTAAGCTTTTTTGTATTTAATAGGCAGATTGGATCTTCCTTTATTTAAAAAAAATTGTCATGCATTCATTTTTATATTCCTGGCATATAAATAAACAAAAAATTCAATGAATACGTTTGTACCAATACATGACCAGAAAAAAGGCAATTGGCCCAGTGTCTAAAATTCACTGTCCCAGTACATAGCCATGATATTTATAACCCGTCAGAATTGATTGTAATACCAAAAGAATTGTTATTTATTCTAAGGGTCGTTAAGAAAATAAGAAATACTAACAGATTAACAGATTAACTTGACATATAAAGTACTTCTTGGTACTTTGTATTGTATAGCTGCCACACGTGTACTCATACCATTTCTCACTTATTCAAGTGCATTATTAACGTCGTTTTGATTATAATTTTTTTTTTGACACTTTTCTTTTCATTTTGCTTTGTTCCTCTTTCATTTTTCTATTTTACAACGTAATTAACAATATTATTATATATTACTTAAAGCGTAATTCAAATTTTGAGGTTACGTACTATAGACAATAGAAAACGCGGAAAATATTGAATGAATGTATATACTTACTTTTTTAAATATTACACCAATAATTTTATTTACACTTTATCTATTAGTTTCAACTTATACCTAATGAAAATACTTTATACTATCAAAAAATACTCCCGGTTATACACTAGTACAAGTCTTTGAGTATACTAAATCGCGACTTGCCCTATGCATGGACGCTTGATTAGTAATTGGGTCAGACACGAATATTATGTACCGATATATAGCCACGTATTTTTTACATAGAATAGAATCTAAATGCGTAATACCGCGTTAATTACTTGCTTTAAATCAGCGCCGTTCAGGAGTTGCCGCGTAGGGCAACTGGTCAGACAGCCCGGGGCAAACACTTGCTGGCGGCGCGCAAGCCACGCCTCCCCGGGCAATACGGTACAGATGCCTAGGATGAACAAGGACCGTCGCCTCCCTACGCATCTACGAGCCTGTACTCCCGCCACAACCATTCCTCCCCACTCCGCTCTAACGATAGCTGACGTCACTGCCCCGGGCAAATGCGGCTGCCCATGCCCTGAAAACGGTAGCCTGACCGGCGCTGCTTTAAGGGGGGAGCCTGGTGTAACTAGCTGGAAATCGAGGCATTTTTCGGGAATTTTTTTTAAAGAAAGTATTTAATCGATCTTTCTGAAACTTTCAGGATATTGTATTATCAGGTTAAGGAAGACAAAAAAAAAATTTTATTAAAAATGAGCGGCAAATAACAAAATTATAAGGGCTTATGCCCAGTCCGTTGGCGACGCAATTGTTACACTGCGGGCAACGTAGCGTCTTTTGGTTTCATCTAAAACCAAAAATCGAACAATTTTCGTGTAGTTTATGAGTGTACGCACAGATCGTATAAATTCATAACTTAAAAGATGCAAAATTGAACAAATGGCGGCCTCTTGAAAAAAAATTCACTTTTTCCAACGAAAGTTTGCCTTAAATGTGTAAAAAAAAGTTATTTATTTAAACAATATCATTATACTAAGAACGTAGCCCTATGAAAAAAATGTTCACAAATATCCGTGTACAAGGTCAAGTCGATTGGTTGAATATTTTTGGAGTTACATTGCCCGCAGATTGTAAAACTGTCGTTTCGAGAAAAACGCATTTAAAGTTTTGTGGTAACCTGGCGCTCCGTAGCAAAACCGGCCATATCCGCTTTAATTTTTCAAATTTCGTTTTGCGGCTTTGGGAACATATTATTGTGATGCTCAACTATTGATTTATGCAAAAAAAAAAAATCGATTTCTTCGACCCGCTACACCAAGGTCCCCCCTTAAAGTTTTGTGGTAACCTGGCGCTCCGTAGCAAAACCGGCCATATCCGCTTTAATTTTTCGAATTTTGTTTTGCGGCTTTGGGAACATATTATTGTGATGTTTAACTATTGATTTATGCAAAAAAAAAAAATCGATTTCTTCGACCCGCTACACCAGGCTCCCCCCTTAAATACTCTTAGGATTCCATAAGTTATTCGTTCATATAAAGAAACCCAATATTACAATAATTATATGCTTAACAAACATCGCTTTCCCCTTAGCAAATTCTGAAGAATCTAGCAAAATTCGTCATGCGTCTTTACTGTGAGATTTCAAACAATTTTTTAAGTGTTTTAAACATAATATTTATCAAAATCATTTTTAGGGTATGAAGTTTAAGGATTATATAACACAAATTAATCAATATATTGTGCCTGATTGATATACATAGCTTAATAATAATTAATATCGGCATCAGTGGCCATGCATTGGTACATGGCTAGTCATTGGTACATTTACCTTAATTGCGCTCGGATCGTATCGCGCAGGAATACGTAAAACAACCAACATACGGCACAAGCCCTGACGAATGATAAGACCGAATGCTCTCATTAATGGCTTCATTGCCCTTTGATGCGCGAAACGCGTCGTCTATCAATATTTCAAGCATCGCCAGTTAAGCATCTGGAGTACGAAACCTTGGCCGAGGCTGGAAGCGTAATTACATTTTGTGCCATCCAAGGGCTATAATTCTATTTGCACAGGCATCTTTATCGTGCCTCTTATCTGTCGTCAAACTGCACCGTGGACACTCGTGTTTGCCTATACACAGTGGAGCCTTTAAATTGCACGGCCAGGCATGTACGTGGCCTCTGTACACTCTGGCTAACAATAAGTAGGAACTCTATTCCCATTCCTAGGCTGGTCATATTTGTGCCGCGTATCGCGTGCTATTGACGCAGAGCTTTCTGAGAAAAAAAACGAACCTCTGACCGTGGACAAGATCAGAGGCTCCGTGATTCCCGATATGATTGCCGCTCGCTCACAGTGAGTAAGTAAACAGCACGCCGAGGGCTGAGCGACGCGAGCGTGCATTATTTGCGGGAGGATTAGGATTCGCCATGCTGGCGAGCTCGTTGCTCCGCACTTTTCCGCTGTTTCTTTTCCACGTGCTGGCTAACAAGCACGATATACGCGTGCCCAGCGCCAGGTCCTGGATTTCTGATGACAATTTTACAACGGTCGTCAAGTCGTCGTTCCCCGTTTCCAGATGTTGCAGCGTCTTCCTAAGTGGTTGGTGAAACGAGGCTTTCGTTGCGCCAGAGGCGCGTGTGCTTTCGCAAGTATCACCTGCATCGGTTTCCGAAATTTTATTCAGATTCGATCGAGGATTCCGGAGTGCTGTTCCGGCAATTCAGGAGTGTATATCCGTACGAGTATCTCTTGGGGCAGAGCGCTCACGAATGCGACGGGTACTTCTTGCTGGGAGCCAACGCCGAAGAACTCGAGAAACTCATGGACAAGTAAAAGAAATCATGTGGGGTCATTTCGGGGGAGGCGCGCCCGAAGGAGAGATGCACCACTTCCTGTTCCGCGCTAAATAATTGGCAGCATCGATTGAACTGTTAATGCTAGTATTCTTGTCTATGAACATAATCTCATTAAACAACACACATCGATCGTGTTGTTTAAGTGCATTAAAACTGGAAAAACTTTTCGTTGCCTTGGGTTTCGTACGAAGTATTTCTGTGAGCGGTGAGTCAAATTTTGATTACCCTGTTATCGCGAAGCTTCAACTATAATTATTGGTTAAAAAATTGCGGCAGTAGTTTCCTCTCTCGGCATAACGACGCGTTTCAACTTATTTCTGCGTACACCAGTCGAAAGCGACTACTTTCCTGTGCAAAAACAGAGTAATTAATTTCTTGTGCGGAGTTTTTTTTTTGGCCGAGTTATTCAACTTTGAAGCAGAACTCGTTTCTTGTACTTTAGTTCTTTCCTCTTGGAGACACATCTTTTGCTTTTCCGAGTCGGTTAACATTTTGTGTACCATGTCCTTTCGAAAATATGCTGAAAAATTGTAGAAATTCCATTTTTTCTTCAACTCGCTATTTGGATCTGACAGCCTCTCCTTCGGGTTTAGGGAGAGATGCACTTTCTCGATGCTTTTTATAAAGCTTATTGCAATATTAAAATAAAGTTTTTATAGACTTAATGTTATATTTTCTTAAGTAGATCGAAATAAATAATTTCAGTTGTATTTATTTCAGACTGTATAAACAATAGAAGAAATGTGGTGCGTGTACCCGGAAATGACCCTATGACGAAAGGAATATATCTCTCCTGATTGACACGATACCTTCTTATTGCAGAGTGTTGCCGCTGTGGAAAACAGAAGTGCTTGTCATCGTGGATGACTATATTTCCAATCATTCCAATGTACTCAATGAGATTATATATGGGCTCGCGAATGTAAATATTATTTCCTTATCGGGAAACTGGCGGTTGTCGGAAAATTACATAAAGCCCCGAATATTCGTCGAACTTGATAGGTAAATTAAGGAAAACAGAAATATGCTATTTACAAAAACATGCTTACAACGTTGTTTCACTGTGTGCTGGCATGGAAAGCTATGAGGAACGCGAACGCAAAAATGATAGCCCGAATATGCGCGGAAGGGAATTACAAGCTTGCAGCATATATCGACCCCCGATGACGTATCTAAATCACACGGTCAATAAAACGATCGACGGTGTGCAAGTAGAAATTTTCGCAGTGGATAACGGTCAGTTACGTTCACGCTTTTTAATTTATTAACCGTGGCGGGTTAATTTGTTGAGAAGCATACTCTTAAAGATTCTGTGTGTTACGCTGCGCGCGGGCCGACCGCCTCGCGGACGAAACGCAACGCGGCGCCGGCCCAAAACTGTAGATTTGGAGGGAGACGGTATCGAAATGCAGCTGTTCAAGATTATGGCGGAGAAATTGAATTTCACGTGGACAATAAGAAAACCGGAGGGACATGACACGTAAGTGTGAATTACAATGTCTACTTTAGCGCGTATCGAAATACTGTATTAACATCGATCTGTGTACAGATATGGCAGGCGTATCAACGAAACAGTGTGGAAGGGTGGTATGATAGAAATGTTACGCGAGAACAAGGTATTTATCGCTGTGCAAATTTTTTCCGGGGCAGCGGGGGTGGTAAATTTCGGGCGAAAGAGATTGGACAAAGAGATAGACACAGAGGCTTGAGGCAACTTTAAAAACAATTCACTGTCTTTTCGTGGTGTAGAAAGAAATAAGTTGAGTCAGAAATAACTCATCTGCGAGTTGTCATGTTGAAGTGACTGCCTAAGGGTGCGTTTATGTTGGAGCTAGGGAAGAAACTATAAGAGCGTCGATCAGACACTTTTATCGTTGGTCATCTCTTAGAAAGCGTAGATCAGCTCGTTGCTCCAATATAGGGTGACTGTACCTAATATCGCCAGTGTTCCTAATATCGCCACTCGCTATATCTCTTAAAGTAAGCTCTAAAATTTATCGGTTATGCACTGAATTAGTACCTAAACATATGTAGGAAGACATACTATAATTGCAGCATCATGTGATGAACAATTACAGAAAGGGAAGGATTTTAGAGAATCTTAATAGTGTAAAAATTTATTGGACTATCACAATTTTACGTCACATTCGGAGAAGGTAAGTCTAATAAATCTGTGAATGCAAGAATATCTATTAGAAATACCTAATTAATGATGTACGTAAGAAATGAAATCGATTCAAATATTTTTCGTAATGAAAATAGCGTTTTTATTTTAGCAGTATGCGTGTTCTCAATACCGCCTACCGGAGAACAATGGTTTCGATGTAATGCTTGTTACAGGTGAGGTCACGAAATGTGCGGAGCAACCGAAATAAAATTTATTTGTCCAATATGTACATCGGAACGTAAAAAATAAAATATTTTCAAATTTCTATATTATTCTAATAAAAATGAAATCAAAGATGGATAAAAAGATATTTATAGAGCAAGAAATAATAAAAGCACATGTGAAAATGACTTTAAAAACTCATATATACATGAATTAATCAATATTTCTTGAGTAGGCGATATTAGGTATACTTTTTTCAGGACCCGATTTTTGCATGTCTTACGTTTTTTGAGTCCTAATTAACAATTTGTAGGTTTCAACGATTCTAACATATGCTACATGAAAGATGAATAATTTCTCTTTACTTTGAAACGAACTGCATGGAAAAATATCAATTATTATTCAATCGACAGCGATTTAACTTTTGCCTGGCGATATTAGGTAGGGGAGACCGGGGCTAGTTGTTACAGGGGCAAGTTGTTACAAAGCAGTTTAAAATTTTTTCGCTTGGACTATCTTTTCGACGATGAAGTGACTGATGTGTTTCAACCATACACACTTGTGTACGTTGTGTGTTTGTAATCGGTTCACGCGTTGTCACTTTATTACAGATTTTTGTGTTTTCGGTACTAATAGTAACTTTTCTCTTTCTACTTGAATCTTTTCTACCGAACAGACAGATAAATGTATGTAAATGACTATTACCAGGTTTGAATCAGTGTTCTTTTAGCTACAGATTGGCACCACGAACATAAGAATACACCCAACTGGTATGAACTTATAGCTGTTTATACACAATGGTGTCAACCGGGGCAAGTCGTTACACACGACAAGGGGCATGTTGTTACATACGAAAAGGGGCACGTTGTTACAGAGCGAAAGGGGCATGTTGTTACATTGTATTTAATAATTAATTTATTAATTTAATCCTTTAGTTACCACGAGTCACTATAGTAGTTTCCCGCTAAATGATTTTTCGGGGACGGAACGCCACTATGGTGGCTCTCTGTTCCAATCTATAATTATTGATACGTCCGAACCGTCTACAAGTTTTGCCAACTCATGTCAACCACATGTAACTCCTGAACAAGTAAGACCGTATCCTGTAGTGGAAAAAAAGACCACAATTGTACGAAGAAAGAAGATGAAATCAGAAATTTTAACAAACACGCCTGTAAGAGAATCCATACGTCAGGAACAACTGTTAAAAGAAAAAACGAAAAGTAAAAATCAAACCTAAAAAGATTTTATTGAAAAGTTTTAGAAAGGAAACTGATGACATAAAAATAAAAAAACACACAGTAAAGAAAAGGCAGATGAGAAATAAATCCACCACAAAAAATAGACACTCTTCCTCCGAAGATGAAGAATGCGTTTGTTTGCACTGTCTCTCTCCGTTTTCAAATTCAAAGAGGGGCTCCACAGAGTGGATTCAGTGCATAGAATGCAAAAAGTGGGCACATGAGAAGTGTGCAAAACCAAAGAATCACTTTTACGTGTGCATTAATTGCGAGTCCCCGTATGAAACGGACGACGATAATTAACGATAATGATTTCAGTAGTTTTTATTATTTTTAAAATAGATTTTTTATTGTATATTTATTGTAAAAGAATTCTTAACATTAATAAATTTACTTTTGTCCAAGAAAATATAATTATATTACTCATAATAAGCCTCGTTTCGTAAAATTTAATTCTGTAACAACTTGCCCCGTATTGTGTAACAACTAGCCCCTACTCGGGGCACGTTGATACAACATGTCTCGACTTTCAAAATGGCTTGTTTCAAAGTCATGGTTTTCGTTTAATTACATTCCATAGCGGTCATCGGTAGAGGAAAGAACGTACTTTAAGTAAGAGTCATTGATAGTATTGAATATAGAATGCAAAAAAAAATAAAAAAAGAACTGAAAAGTGTAACAACTAGCCCCGGTCTCCCCTACAGTCACCCTAAACACTTACATTATAAAACAATATAATGTATTTCGACGCCTCGCTCTTATCGTCGCTCTGATCGTTCATCAGCTCGTTGCTCCAATATAAACACTTACATTATAAAACAATATAATGTATTTCGACGCCTCGCTCTTATCGTCGCTCTGATCGTTCGTCGCAGCTCCAACATAAAAGTACCCTTAGAAGAATTTCCTCGCGTGGCTAGAAATAAAAGCGTGGCTCGATTTTTCAGGCAGACGTGGCATTCGGCAGCATCTGGATAACGCACGATCAGAATACATTCGTGCATTTGTCAGAGCCGTGGTACCAACTGTACATACATTTCTTGGTACCTCGTCCTCGTCGAACGACAAACTTTTGGGCGCTCGTTAGGCCATTCTCAAGTCAAGTTTGGTGCCTCCTCGTGGCCACGGTACTCCTTCACAGCCTTTACACGTACAGTCGTGCCTGGATCGATCCGAAGTATCCGAAACGTATGTCGAAGATACCGGAGCTCGTCCCTGCCAAATTCCATTCCGTGTGACAGCCCCTAATCCGCGCTCCACAGGTTTCCGGAATTTTCTGATCGCACTGATCGACCTGATCGGTTGCTTGCTGAGCAGCTCGGTGCCGAGCGCTACCGACAGCAACAAGATACAGGTGCTTCTGTGGCGCACCGCCGGATGGTTAATAATCGCAGCTTATTGCAGCAGCCTCGCAGCCAGACTGGCGAGTTCCGAGTACGAAGACAGGTAACGCTGAGGTGATCGTTGATTTGGAGTTGATTTTCACTCTTATCGCAGCTCCACTATAAATACACCCAGAAAGGATATCTTTCAGCAGCTTTTATCGCCGTCTGATCGCCGCTCCTATAGTTTCTATCGCAGAAAATATTTTGCCCGCGTTTCTGCATCCTCAGGATCGACACCGTCGAGCAGTTCCTCGCGGCGAATTTGACGTGGAGCAGGAAGGGTCAAGTGCCATCGTTTCGCGATTACTTCGATCTGACCGTACGTGTCACAACAATCCGCCACGCCTTTTCAATCGAACCAGTAATTCCGGTTCCATCCATCCCCCCCCTTAGAACCAATACTCGGCGCAGCTTCCGAGAAGGTATCGTCACCTGGAGAATGACACGCAATGGAAAACATACATCGAGCAAGGCAATTACGCAATACTGGGGAAAATCGTCGACACGTGCTTCTTTCCGGACGATTACATCGAGAACGAGGATCTTAAGGTGAATCTGTTGCGTCAGACGAATACTTTGTATCGCGATCGTATGAATATCTAATTGAACTCTGCAATAGAATTACAGGCTCATGAAGGAGTCGGTGGGGCGATTTTACGCCGCCTTCGCTCTCCAACCGTGGCTGCTAAAACCTGTGAACACGGTAAAGGCATATCAATTATTTCGTCGCAACGCCCGGCGCTCTAGAACTTTCTAAATGACTTGATCTAGTGTAACTTGCTAATGACATGTCGGCACGTGCTGCCTACGACATGCCTGCTGCTCAGGAAAATACCACTCAGTCATTGGTGTCTTTTGCAGATAATGCTACGGCTAAAAGAAGCGGGTATAACGATTTGGCATTTGCACGACGTCATCCGCAGACGCGACAGCTTTAATCTTCGCCAGGTTCTCATAGAACACGACGGATACGACGGGAGCGTGCAAGTCCTTGGACTGACGCCGCTAGCGGCGGGATTTTCGTTGCTTCTAGTCGGTGCCTCGATAGCGGGGCTGGTATTTTATTTGGAGCTGACACGTGCCGCTGGATCGACCTCCATTCGGGATGTTCTCCGACGCATAGCCAGAAACCGTAGATCCACAGCTGACGAAGGAGAGCAGCACCGTAACGAACCTAAACGCGATGTACCCAACATGTTTTCGTCGCGATTTCCAACGCCAGTGGATTGATTGTATTTTCATCAGACGCGGTCTGATTTCTTTGACATATTCTTAATTCTCGAATAGATAAGATTCGGTTGCTTAATGACCCGTAGTAATCTGGAACTTTGATACATTCCAAACAAGATATCGCGTGTCACGGCACATAACGTCTGCACATCTAAGCAAGTCATTCCTCCTAGAAAGATGTTGGTTTTCTGTTTATGTCACGCTCGCACGCCCGCGAGCAAGGGTTAGGGTGACTGTACCTAATATCGCCAGTGTTCCTAATATCGCCACTCGCTATATCTCGCAAAGTAAGCTCTAAAATTTATCGGTTATACACTGAATTAGTACCTAAACATATGTAGGAAGACATACTGTAATTGCAGCATCATGTGATCAACAATTACAAAAAGGGAAGTATTTTAGAGAATCTTAATCGTGTAAAAATTTATTGGACTATCACAATTTTACGTCACATTCGGAGAAGGTAAGTTTAATAAATCTGTGAATGCAAGAATATCTACTAGAAATACCTAATTAATGATGTACTTAAGAAATTAAATCGATTCAAATATTTTTCGTAATGAAAATAGCGTTTTTCTTTTAGCAGTATGCGTGTTCTCAATACCGCCTACCGGAGAACAATGGTTTCGATGTAATGCTTGTTACAGGTGAGGTCACGAAATGTGCGGAGCAACCGAAATAAACTTTATTTGTCCAATATGTACATCGGAACGTAAACAGTAAAATATTTTAAAAATCTATATTTTTAAATTTCTATATTATTCTAATAAAAATGAAATCAAAGATGGATAAAAAGACATTCATACAGCAAGAAATAATAAAAGCACATGTGAAAATGACTTTAAAAACTCATATATACATGAATTAATCAATATTTCTTGAGTAGGCGATATTAGGTACACTTTTTTCAGGACCCGATTGTTGCATGTCTTACGTTTTTTGAGTCCTAATTAACAATTTGTAGGTTTCGACGATTCTAACATAGGGTAAATCCGGGAGACGCGGTCGACCTAATATAAAATGGCTATTAAAACTAATATAGATATTACTTATTTTATCAGAACAAACCTAATATGTTCAGAATTTTATGCCGATTCAGAAAAACTGGTCGATATTTGCTTTAAGACCATATTTACTGTAAAACGGGTTGAAAACTAAAGTCATGACATCTGACCACCTCTCCCGAGGTGCCGGGAGAAATGGTTTTCGTCGTTGGCAGAGACCACTCACATAATTATTCATGGAAAATTAACAAAGGATAAAGCAAAATTATTTATGAGTGAATACAACTACGGATTCATTGATATTTAATTTGTTTACACTAAACAAGTAAAGAACACATCAAAGAAAAAGTGAATTACCTACTGGCGATTAGCAAGGCAAATGAATACAAAAGTGAATAAATAAACTAAATAAACAAAAATAATAATAAAATGATAATAAAAAATAAAAAAATAAACAAAAATAATAAAAAAATCATAACTCGACCATCTCACCTTTCTGCAGCGAGACATGGTCTTCTCGTTAGCTTCGAGAGGAAGAGTTAATATGGCCAAATACTTTGGCTGCATTGTCCCTCAATATCTCTACTATCTTATTATTCCAAACATTAAAGGAAAATAAACTTAGAAGTATATTTTAAATACGATTCTGTACAACCGGTGTTTGACAAAAGAGCTTAAATGTAACATCAATTTACCTTTTATAGCCTATAAATCCAGAAAAACACAGAAGGAAGCGAAATAACGCTATTCATTCAACTATTTGGCTTCTCGAGAAGTAATTGGTCTGCACTTTAATGCATTTTTACGTATAGAGTCTGAAATATAGCGACACGACCAACTCTCCGGCCCGACCGCGTCTCCCGGATTTACCCTATGCTACACGAAAGATGAATAATTTCTCTTTACTTTGAAACGAACTGCATGGAAAAATATCCATTATTATTCAATTGACAGCGATTTAACTTTTGCCTGGCGATATTAGGTACAGTCACCCTAATTCACGCCAACTGACATTATAAGCACTAAATTATAAGCGTGGTTCGCGCCAGTTTTCTTAATTCGTGGGCATGCCTGCCACTGGAAGTAAGACATTGGCTGTCGTACTTTCCTTTGTGATCCGGTGCGCAATTGGGCGCGGTAGAATTTTAACCCTTATCCGTCTCCCTCGTGTCAAGTTGACACAGTTCTCCCGTAATAAGTTGTACCGCTCTGTTGTATGTGATTCTTGTAAACAAGCGGTATGTCCCGCACATCGTTTTCTTTTATGCGAAAGTTGTGAAAAATCTAAGCTGCAAATGTTAGCTCGTCAATATGAATAAAAAAATATGGAAAAATAACTGTTCACCTTGTCATTTCATCGATCTCTTACCACTGTGTCAATTTCACACCGAGGGACAGATTCAGTTCGTGAAACGTGAAACGGATGAGGATTAAATGCCGTGGGTGGAGCGCAAATCAGATAATGTTACTCGAATACTGATCGGGTAACGGCTGTAAACTTCGGTGGCCTTGTGACTGCTTAGTTGCGACTACAAACCCTGGAAGTATGTGTCCGAAATGGTACGAAGTCAACGAGAAACACAGCCTATGCGGTATAAATATAAAACCCATGGTAACGTTAAATTGGTTTACACAAAAAATAATTAAGACTCGATTAGGCGAGGTCCACATCTTGTACTATTAACTACACTTCTGTAGTGGACAGAAGGAATATTCTGAACTTCCGTTTATCAATAATATTTTTATCATACTAAATTAAGAGTCTGGGAAATGTATAGTAATAATGCTTTACGCGGGTTTGTGTTGAACTGGAAATGATTAGATTTATTATGCAAGATACTAGTAAACGGAAACACAGAGAATAATAAGTAAATGGAATTGAATAAACAAAGATCTCGATTGCATGCGGCTATCGTCTATTGGCTACTAACTGTTTATGTTTGTTGCTTGTTTCGACCATGACCGGTCACTGCCGGTAATTTCGTTATCACAAGAGTATTCAACGTTTGACTGTTTTAAACTGTACTCTGTGTCTGCGGCTAATGGCTCATGGAATCCTAGTAGCTGTGCATGAAGGAATGTAGTTGGTTTTTAATTGTTTCGGAAAGTAAGAAAGGGGATGACGGTATAGGGTAGAAGTGCAGGGCTTTGGTAGGATGACGCAGCAGCTAGGATGACAGTGGATAGCAGGGATGACACAGGGGTTCACAGTGACGTAGCGTTTGAAGGCATGCTGTCTGTTTGTGGGAAAAGGAGTAGCTGAACAATATTGGGTTATGCGTGAGTCATGGGTAAGGGTTAGTAACCGCACAATGGAAACAATTTAATATTTCTGCAACTTTACGTCGAGTATCGCCCTCTTTCAGAAGATTAATTATTGTTTATTTCAAAACGTCAGGAAAGTGCTTGCGCGGTGGCATGCTGAATTTCTTGGACGTTCAATGTCAAAAATAGATGACCGATAGTTACCACAAATTGCTGAAAATATGAGGCGAGGTGACGTCCGAGGAAAATGTTTATGACCGTACAGTGAGAACCAGGTTAAACGAAATGGATATTCATTTTGCAAAGCGAGGACGAAACCGTTTCCTACGGCATAGCAACAAATGTTGGGAATGCAACAGCTTAGCAAAGTAATGCAAGATATTTGCAGAAGAATGGGATCAAACGCGTAAAACGGCGAGCCAATACAGCAAACCTGTTTCATTAGAAATTTATGCGTAATATCTTCGCGAAACAATGGAGGCATCGTGGGATGAAATCACACCGACAGAATGCGAAAATCTTGCAGGATCAATGTCACGACGCATAAAAGCGGTTATACGTGTACGTGGAAATGTAACTAAACAAATATAAGGTAATGTGAGTTTTAAGTAAATTACTGTTCATTTCTTTGCAAATTTATATGGTCGAATACTTCTTCCCAAAGCTTCCGTTGGCCAAATACTTTTTTCCAAGCTATATATGGTTTGTCCATTATTTTTTAGCAGATAACAAACGAATGCCTTAATTATTTTTTGTGAATTGACTTTAATATTAGACCAATCTAACGTTACCACGAGTTCTGTATTTCTACCGCATTGCTTTGCGTAGGAAACTAATTTGGCGCTTCTCGTTCACTTGGCGCCATTGCGCATGACCGAAAAGTGATTGCCAGGGGTTGTAGAGAATGAGCGGGAAGCAGGCTCGTCGTCGGTAGATATAATCGCGCTTGATTAACGCACAAGTCAGTCGGCCCGGGAGCTACAGCCAGCTGGTTCGTGACCGTGATGGAATGAAGACACGGCGACAAAGTAGGAACTGACGTGAACGAAGAAAGGGTTTCGAGTGCGCAAGTGCTGTAATATAAAACGGTAAACGTGAAGTGGAAAGTGCTTTCACCGGTGCGTAAACGTGTTTTATATAGGGTAAATCCGGGTGAGATGCCCCGCCGGGAGGGATGCCCCAATCACTATATATTTCAGACCCTAAACGTAGCAGCGTGTCATAGTGCAGAATACTCTCCTCGGTACAATTCGAACAGTCTAATGGAAAGTCGTATTTCGTTGTTATTCTGTGCTTCTCTAGATTGTCTAGGTATATATACATGCCGAGAAAGGATAATTGGAGGCTGCATTTCACTTCTAACATAAAGCAGTAGTGTACAGAAGGTTACTTAAAATACACTTCTAAGTTAATTTTCGAATTAAGAAACTTCCTTTCGGAGCTATCGAGTGGAGCATCTGTTCCCCGAAAAAAAGGAGCGATAGCTTCAGTCATGATTCGGATAGATGTTTGTAATATGAGAATAAAAATCTTCATCGCTTTGAATCTTCTTTCTGTCTCACTTTTTCTTAATGACTTACAACGTTAACGTCAGATTTAATTGCAATTGAACTTTAACTATAACCGAATTCTAATAAATCTCTGGATGTAGTATTAACTCGTAAACAATTTCGATTTCTTCTTTGTTATTTTTTCGTGAATTACTATTAGGGTGGTCCTTATTTTTCAACTTTAAAATTTATATTATCTGACCCTCTTAAAATCGTCTATTCGACAAAAAAAATATCTTCGTGTTTTTTATTTGCATATTTTGATATATAATGGTCGCTCAAGTACTTTATATTTCGCATGTACCACAAGTTTGGCACCTGCGACTTTCTGTAATTTATTGTCACTTGTCAATTTCAATGAAACGGGGCCCATGTTTATATATCAGAATCCGAAAGCTTGCTTTTATCCATGTGTTTAACAACCTGAATAGAATGTCTGCATCTGATTCGAGAGCTGCTGATGAGAGAAATTGAAATGTGCATATAAAGCCTTATGGCGCAACAGAATAAGGTACACAGTCGTTATAAACCCGTTTCGTCTATGCGATGTGTGCCCGAATTTGAATGTTATACTATCACTTAAAAGTTAATAAAATTATTTTGTCCTTACTGCAAAAATTTCTATCAATTCATACCAAAGTAACAATATTTCATTGCCATTGAGCGACCTATAATCCTTAATATATTTGAACAAAATCTTAGACGAAATTCTTTTAAACTATTTGGAAGCTTCTGAGATGGTCAGAAGAAATTTTTAAAAACTTTAATAACTATGTGGGGCATCGCTGTTGTAATACCGGGAGAGATGGCCACATGTCGTGAGTCCAGTTTTCAAGCTGGTTTTCTTAAATGAGATATTGGACACTTTCTTTGAATCAGCACAAAATTCTAAGCCTACTAGGTTCATTCTGCTGAACTAAATAACATAAGTATTGGCTTGAATTTTACGTTAGGTAGGCCAACGGACCCGGACTTGCCTCAGTGAGGCATCTGATACTATCGCGCTCGATAAGATACCTTTCGAGTGTTGCTTTGAAAGGAAAGTTTTCGTTGTAGATAATAATGCAAATAGTAAGCGGAATAGTCGTATAGCTTACTGTGCACGACGAATAATCTAAAAAGAACGTTTGCATTTCACACTCAAGGCGATTTTCGCTCTATCCCCTTGGAAGGGTCGATTTTAATCGGTCGACGCGCAATGAGGGACCTCGTGCCGCATGAAACGCCGAGTGTTCGGCGCCCGAAGCGCGCTGCTACACGTGTTTAACCGTGCCTTTATCTGTCAAATGGTAATCTTCTACCGCTGGTCACGTTAATTATATCGCATTATATTCTCAACAGATCTTAACCGCGAGGAACGATGACGAAGAAAACGCATATCGACGATGGTAAGCTAGATTTGTTCCTTTGCAGTCACTTTGTTAAAGCGAATTGTAGAAATTAATAACATTCGAATAGCTCAACCGCTCACGGTGGACGAGCATTTCCAGCTGCTCCTGGATGATAGGTCCACCGTCGATTTGGAGTTTGTGAAAGTCACGCCGGATGACTTGCCGGAATGGTTCGACGAGAGGCTGTTCAAGATGTAAGTGAAACCAAAGCTGTGCGCGTAAAAAGATGTTGATTGGGATGGAAAACGAAGAAATGATTCATCAGCGTTCCTGTTCTAGCGGCCAGAGGTACCAGGTGAAGAATTTACTAGGGATATCAACGGCACACTTGTCCGGCTTGTTAGCGATATTGGCCGTACCGGACATAGCAGAGGTATAACAGCGTCTCTCCCTTCAGCGACGATAAGTTGCTTGGTTTTAGATAAAGCCAATTTCAACACTCTTTATGGATCGAATACTTTCACAGGTGCTGATGTACACGAAGCAAAGTAAGACAGTTTGCTTATCCTTTAGGCGGTACGCCCAGACGTTGTTGCTCATGCACGCTCTATACATCAACGACATGCTCACCCCGGATTCCAAGTGAGTCGCTGGACGTCCCGTTAAGGTGCGAATCCGCGATGAGATTTTACACGAGACAGAAATCTCAGCGGCAAGTAAACGTAAATAATGGAGATAGTCGCGAGAGATGAAATCTTTGAAAATCTATCGTAAAACTTCTCTGATTAGAGTCGAGTTTAACGAAACCGGTGACAGAATAATTGAAGAATAATAAAATAACGAAATAATTGCCTCGTGAGATTAAAGTCTCGTGTGAAGGTGGGATTCCACTGAAGCGACGCAAGGCAACGTGTCGCGTGCGATGATTGCGATAGTGATTGCATGTGTTGCATGCGAAAAAAAGATGCGACGATGTTGTCGGTTGCTGGTTGCCAAACAGTTGCCTCAGTGGAATCCCGGCTTTAGACACGTTATTGCTGTTTCGTCGTGGATTTGCACCTTTAAGCATTCCACGAAAGTGGCCGTGCTTGAAAGAAATCGGTCACACCGGAGCGTGGTTATCATGTTCAAGGTGGTTCAAGTCGCTCAATACAATAAGATGGAAGCATGCGACGGTGAGTCAGAAACGCGTTAAAAACGGGCTCAACGGGATATATCAGAAAGACATGGCGATCACCCAATTCGCCTTCGTAGGGTACGTTCTCGTGTGCTCTAAGACAGTGGGCCTCGCCCACGCTACACCCGAGGACCAACTGGGCTTCAATCATTTTTGGCGCGTCACTGGTCACCTCCTGGGTATAACAGATCGGTAAGTGCATCTCTGTGCGAATAAATCTGACGCTGGACTCAGTTAGACTAAAAAGCAGCAAAATCCTCCGTCTCGCCCCATTACTTCTCTTCGTGATTTGGGGGATTATTATTATTATTACACACCGGTTCTGATCCTCAGGATGAACATCTGTCGCAAAACGGTGGCGGAAACCATCGAATTGTGCAACAGAGTGGTGAACGAGATAGTCGCGAAACACCTGAGGAATCACTTGCCTGAAAGTCGAAAGCTGGCAGAAGATGCAGTGGACGGTCTGTGGTACTCCGATGTGTCTCTCAACAAAAATGCTATGCTAGCATTAATGCACAACATGGCGGGACTAGAATGTTCGTACCATTTGAGTCTTTTTAACGATTTATCAATGCTTCTATCGTCTTATTAACGGCTGATGATCTCTTGATCCGTAGATGACAAGCCTCTGGACTGGTACTCGTACTTAAATATGAAGCAACGGGATTTGATGCTATATTTGCACGGTACGTGATTTCTATCGATGAAGTATGAAAGTAAAGCGATCTGTGGCGTGCTTAGAGGCCGCACAATTGTGACAGTGTGATCTAGCTTAAGGGGGGATTGCGCCCTGTTGGTCCGAAAAATAGGTAATTCTTTGTGAATTCTTTGTATAAAAACGGTTCAACAAATTAATTTAAGGTTTGGCATCCTGTTTTATTGTATCTTGAGCTATTGTTCTGAATTTTTGTGTGACAGTGAAAAAAGAACATGGCAGATACAGAGTGCTGAGTGAGGGCGTTGAAAAAAAATCGGGTGGTTCTGGCGGTGACGGAAAGTGCTGCAGGGGTTAACCGAAACACAAAAAGGAAAAGAGATTCTTAATCTATATGAATGTAGAATCTGTTAACATTCCTTTTTTATTTAAATAAGTTTTCCCGATTTTGGCGCAAAACCTTTTTCAGACTCAAATCAGGGCGCTTCATCTTCTTCACATGGCTGCCAATTTAACATTCTCTTATTTTTCTTAATGCATCCACTACCACAGATAGCCACATTCATATAGATTAAGAATCTCTTATCGTTTTCGTGTTTCGGATAACCCTTACAGCACTTTTCGTCAACAACAGGACCACCCGATTATTTTTCAACGCTCTCTCTGTAGGATAAATGCACCATTTCTGGCCACTTTAAGGTATTTTACCAGTTTTGGCCACTTCTTAAAAAATATAATATTTTTCCGTGCAAGCAATAAATGTAACCTTATATTTCTGATGGTTTACTAAACAAAATATTTATGATGTGAAATTCTCCACATAATAATGATCTGCAAGCAATTTAAAAATAAGATAATTATGCACATGGCCAAAAACAGTGCAGTGGCCACAAACGGTACATCTACCCTATCTGCCATATTTTTTTTTCACTGTCACACAAAAATTCAGAACAATGGCTCAAGATACAATAAAACAGTCTGCCAAACCTCAAATTAATTTGTCGAACCGTTTTGGTACAAAAAATTCACAAAGAATTACCTATTTTTCGGACCAACAAGGCGCGATGCCCCCTTAAGTGGATCTAGCTTAAGATCCAAAATGCCACCTATAGAGTACACAGCTTTGTAAGTGTATTCTACTTAAGTTTGTTGAATTTTTCAGGTACCCCATATATTGGCGTTGTAGTCAGAGCAATCTTTAATACTATATTAACGGTAGCATATTGGCTGCTTGAGAACTATCCAATAGGTGCTTACATAGGATTCGGTAAAGCAAATGCGCAAGTTTGCCCGTATTCGATGGCGCAATGACATCGCTGGTGACACAGTTAAATGTCACACGAAGGACTAAAATAATTTAATTTTTTATGTGAACGGATGGGGATAAACTATGTATATAGCGAAAGAATCAATAAATTCCCGGGTAACAGCAGAATCGCAACATTACCTTCGGTCGATAGCAATGGAACTGCTGAACGAAATTGGTGTTAACGACTTGGATCTCTAGAGTGCGCCACGTGTCGCGTGTCTCTAACTTAAGTGCCTTAACTACCAGCTGGCTTCATTAGCCGATCTTCTTGATCCACGTCGATAAGAGGAAACACGAATTGCACCAGACGCAACTAATTGTAAGAAGTGATTCCACGTAACACCGGACAACAATAAATAATCGATTGATCGCTCTACTAACGAGTATGAAGTGTATGAGTGCGTGTACGTAAGAAACGGCGCGATTTGCTAATTAGCGAGATAGCCTCCTGGCAGAGGAATATGTTTCAGGCTGCATCACAGGGTATGCCGCGTTCGGCACCCTGCTTTACGACACTTAATAAATTCCTGGACGTCCTCTCGTTCCGGAGACGCATCGATCCCGGTGATTCGCGAGCCAACCCCCTTGCCATTCCCGCGACCATCGCAGACTTCTGAAAAATTGGTCATTCTACCTAGCGGCGGCTCCGCGTACGTCGATATCCCAAGCCCGGCGATAATTATCAGTCGCAATTTGTCTGGCACACTGTTCTCCGCTCAACTCCACCCACGGAACACAGCTCGAATCTCGTCTCTCTTTCCCACCCTTTCTCCCCCTTTCTCCTCCTTTCTCCCGGTTTCTCTCCCGGCCCGCACTCCGCGGCGGTGCTCGTCCATTCAACGTGCCATTAACCCCCCCCCCCCCCCCCGCCCCCCTCCCCCCCGCCTGCCCCCCGTCCCGCCGTGCGACGCGGTGCTCGCTGGCGGCGGCAGGATCGCAGGATGATTTTTACGCGGGTCGCGTGATTCCATGTTCGCCGCATCTTCGATGCGAGCTGGTTAGAGACTTGCGTGCGAAGTGAGCCTCCGCTCGCACACCTTCACCGCCGTCAGTGGCGAACACAGAGGCTACGGGGAGGCATCGGCGGAGCGTGCAGAAGGAAACGCACACCTGCTCGGCCCGCGTACACGGAGGAACGAAGGCGTATGTAACACGGGGCCCGGAGTACATAATACGCAGCCATATATCCTTCTGTCCCGTAGCTACTCTCCCTCGACCCTGTCGCCTCTCCTCTCGGTCGCTCTCCTCGTTCCTTGGCTCACCGGCCCTTTCCCCCGTGGCGTCGCCGCAGCCAGCGATCCCCTCGGCCCTCCCTCGCGCCCGTTCCACCGTGGCATCGAGTCCTCCTCATTCCCCCTGGCCGGCTTGCACGACCTAAACGAGATGACTCGTCGCGGGGACAGAGAGAGGAGCGGCGTCAGGAGGAGACGCTGCCGCCGCCGCCGTCGCCGCCGCTGCTGCTGGCTGCCGTTGCTGCCGCTGCTCGGGAAGAACGAGGATGAGAATCGCAAGGGGGAGGCGGAGGGGAGAGAGGGTGGCTGAGGCGGAGGGGGAGGAGAGTAGGTATCAGAGGCCGTCCAGAGAGGAGAAAGAAGATGGCCCTGCGGCCCTCGTGTTACACAAAGAGATCCGCGCGCGTCCGCCTCTAAAGCCCGATCCATACGCAGCCACAGCGACGTGGCTCCTCGAAATCGTTTTGCGCCGCTGTAAATTGCGAGCCATCGCTGCCACCGTCGCCGACGCCGTCGTCGTACCGCATCGCTTCCTCCCCCTCTCCGCTCGCCCGGGGAGGAGACGCGGATCACGACGGATGCCGCGCGTTTCGTTTCGTTTCGTTTCGTTTCGTTTCGTTTCCTCTCCTCTCCGAACCGCCCTCCTCCGAGGGCACTGCTGGCGAAATTTTCAACCGTACGTAAGAGTGGAACATACAACCACCCTTGCGGGGAAACTTTTCCGAACGCAGTCTGACGGCACGATCCGTTAACCGAGGTGGGCTAGCTACCTCGTCGCGCAACTTCGGTCACAGCACCGATTCCGTTCGTCTCTCTGCATTCGAGGCGCTCGTCCCCCGAGCGCCGCATTACACGCGCCGCTCGCCTTTAAGGTAAACGGGGAACAGCATCCTGCATCGCGTTACAATGCTGCCCGGGATCGATGGGTACATGTGTGACGCAACAGAGTTCTGGAGAGAGCCGTAGGTACCTTAAGCACGTTTCGCGATGCAGCTGGCATTAGCGATAAAACTGTCTGGCTGCCCGATCCCGCGGTAAATTCTGGGGCGCCGGATTCGCATCGCCTCGGAACTAGGAAGAGATTCGAAAACTGTGCCAAGGTTACAATAAACGTACACCCTGTCGCACGATCTGTCACACGGATCGATCTTCGTCGATCTTTAAACGGACCTCAGCCACGTGAATAGCCGCGGTGCGCTCTGGAACGGTCCCGCAGAGTTCTCCGACTGTATCCTCCATCTTTTCCATCCACTCTGCATACTCACGTCTTCGCGAATACTCTCTGCCAAGTATCAAATCTCGCTGGCTACCTATTCCCGAAACGTATTTGTCTTTCCCCCGGTGATAAATCTCGTATTTACGACCCTCCCTCTCCCCCTCAGCCAAGCTTGCCCGGGCAAACACGTACACGCGTGCACGTGCCCCTGGAAAAATGCAAGGGCAGAGGGAACGCGTGCACGCGTAAATCGTATAAATCCCCCGGCGCTTCCGGTATGCCGCGATTTCCCTTTCCGCCCTTAGAACTATGTATAAAGATTACGGAGCCGGCGGAGGCCTTGTACAGGAGCTATTACGTGACATTATCCCGCAGGTGTATGGGCGGCGTGCGTGCGCGAGCGCGACAGAAATTCACGTTAGCTCTGTAAGAGGAGAACGTTCGTTAGGCTTTCACGAGTCGAGGTAGATAGCCACGGGCATTGCGTACGATCTCCGAGAGGCGCGTATCGCATCCACTCGGACGACGCGCCTTTTTTTCCCTTCCTCTCCGCCTCTCTGGCCTCTCCTCAGCAGCCCTCGCCGCATCGCCCTGTATCCCTTCCAGCGTCTTTCGATCCAGGGAACCCCCTCCTGTCCCTTTCGCCCTCGCAACCTGCCCCTCGTCCCGCCCCGCTCGCCCTGCACCCCGACCCCTTTCCTTTTCTTCTTTCTTTACGCGTCGTGGTTCGCGAGGTACGCGACCGAACCGACGACTCCTCTCTTTCTCTGGATGGGAAACGATGCCTGTCCTCTCGATGCCTTCGAGCCGGCGCGCAACGGCAACGACGCCGAGGACGGCGAAACGCGAGCACTCCGTTGCTAGACGGCCGGCAGCCTCTCGTTCGCCTCCCCTCGCCGCGCGACACTAGCGTATCCTTCGATTTTAAGGATTATCCCCCGTTCGCGCGGGTCCGCTCGTTAACGCGATCGGCCGCGAATTAACAACGCGATCGCTGTATCGATCATTAGCCGCTCGACGCTCGAATCATTAAACGCCCCGTTTGTAGGTACCGAGGATCGAGTTACGGGAGGAACCCTCTCGCCGGGCTACGAATTTATCGTTACGACGGTTCGGGGACACCGAATCCTGTATTCAACGCCAGGGAACGGACACGCGGGATGAATTTCCTCGAGACACGCGGCGCGTCGCACGGGGGCTGTTGCCCCTTTATCTACGAGCCGAAAGAGGAGCCGCGGCTCGCGCTGTGCTCGGCAGCTCGGCTGTACGCGATTGTGCGTGGTAACCGGCCACTTTCTGCACTTACAATTAGCGCTAACCGATCGATCGGGTAATGAATTGCCCGCGCCGACCGACGGTTCGCAACGGGAATTATGCTCGAAGACCGTTTACAAGTGGATAATTGACGATCGGCGTTAAATAGTTTGTTATGCCCGCGGTAAACAATTCAAATAATAACGGGTGTATCGATGCTCGCAGACGCCGCTATCGTCGCGGACAAATTATTGGCTAATCAGAGCCACGGGGGGGTGGAGGCGGCGTTTCCATTGACGCGAGCGCACCGAAATCGCGCTTCAACGGATATTGGTAGCGCAGGGGGTAACGGCGAAAGGGGCGGCTCTTCTCTATCGTCGGATAAGAAATGAGCGTCCGCCAATGCTTTCGAGTCGGCGCAACGCCGGCGACGAACGGCGAGCGACGAGCACGGCGGACGACGATGTGCGAGCGGTTGTAATGAGTTTCCTCCAGATCCCTCTGTTCCCAAGATTGCACCGAGAGCCAGGCGCAGTTGGATTCGTTGAACACCACGGTTTTTCCTTCTTTCCTGCTTCGCATCCTTCGCGAGATGTAAATAAGGAAATACATTATTACGCGACGAGGCTAATTACACGTTACGATGACCGACGTAGAAATTCACGGCGGTGGCGCACGGGCGCAGAAACGCGGAGCGTGGACAGCCAGGGGGCATTGACGATCCAGTGGCATCCGCGGCGAAATTAGAACGGTAACCAAGGGTGCAGCATCGGATTTGCTTTAACAGCCGGGTTGCGTCGTTTCAACCACTGCGTGGATCGAAGAACGCCCTGAAAAATCCACCAATGGAACGGCTCGGCTTGGAGCCCCGCTGATGCTGTATACGTCATTGTCGCCCGATCTTGGAAACGACCATCAATTTTTGCTACTTTTCTTTCGCCGCAGCACCCTCGCGTTCGGGTGCGTCGGGGAAGCTGAGCTGAACATTTCGCAGCGTTCACTGCCTGCTACCGAGTCGCTTTCCTCGTTCTCTGCTGTCCATCGAATACGGGAGGGTGAAGGGTGGAAAGCTGCTCGCAATGCAGGGAGAGCCGCTCGTCGAAAAATCGAGGCGGGTGAAAAGCGGACACCCGTTAGCGAATTGGGTCATGCACGCCGCGCGGGTTGTTCAGGGGCCAATTAACGTGGTAATAGGGAGCAGAGTTCGAGAACATTGGAGGTTTTATTACGATTACGACAGGGGTGTAACGAGGTAACTGTATCAAGCTTGTCACAGCTTTCCGTGCTTATAGCATCGATCAAATTACACGCCGCTGGTCGGAGAAAAGAAAGCGGAGGGCTCCGTTTTTCCTTCAAGGCTACATAAATATTTGCATTAATTATCGAGCTTGATTAGAACGACTACGTATTCGTTTTTCTCAAGCTCTACGTAGAAAGAGCAGATTTCTCGTTGCGTTAGTGTAAAGGTAAACGTGCGAGGATTAGCCTGATTTAATAACGGTATGCATACGCGTTATGTAAACGAGGTGAAGGGCGAGATGGGGCAAATAGGACAATCGGGAGCAAAGTGGAAGACACCCGTTAGAAACCCTCGATTCCTCTTCCGGCGCTGGTGCACACAGGAGCGCGAGGCGAAAGCGAAATCGGCAGCAACGTAACTTTTAATGTATGCCCGACTCGCTGGCTCTCGAGAAATGCAGATTTCCAAGATAATTCGCTTTTCCTCCTGCACGCCGTAGAAAGCGACATCGCAACAAATTACACTAACCTCCCCCTCCCGTGAACGTCGCGCTCGGTGGCGCGATCCGATTTCCTCGGATTCGATAAAACTGTAATACTTGGGCCTGATCCAATTCGATTAAACAAGCGGAGGAAACTATTAAAATTCCCTGTTTTGACACTAATATTCCAGTGCGATGGAAAGTGGAGTTGCGACGACACAACCGCCCCCCCCCCCCCCGCGCCCGCCCCCCGAGCACCCCCCTATCGGCGCGTAATTTGCCGTTTGAATCACGAGGCGTCGCGTGCCCCTCGGAAAATGCAGGGCGCACCGGACGATGCGCGCACCGTTGGCCCCGTGTCGGTGCGAAACGGCGGACACCCGTTAGACGGTGTGCAAGCGAGGGGAGGCGGGCCAGGTGGTCCGTCGGTGCGAATATCCATTATAGATTCGGCGGAGTGTAGCTGTCGTACGATCCTACTCATTTTCCGTGTATTCGTGCGCGGCGTATTTCTGGCATCGCGACGAGAGAGAGAGAGAGAGAGAGAGAGAGAGAGAGAGAGAGAGAGAGAGAGAGAGAGAGAGAGAGAGAGAGAGAGAGAGAGAGAGAGAGAGAGTGAGAGAGCGGGGGAGTGAGAGAGGAGCGAGCGGCCGGGCGAGCGAGCGCGAGCGCGCGCGCGCCCGCACGTCGCTCCTCGCTGGACGTGGTGTTGGTAAGAATCGCGTGCGCGCCGCGCGGCGCTGGTGGGGGGACGGCAAAGGAGGCGGGTTAGTTCGCGGGGGCGCCTTTGTCGGCAGTCGCGGCGCCACCGGTTCATTCCGCCATCGGCGCCCGCGACGTACGGACGTGTGTAGACGCGAGCACGGTTCTCGTTTTGGGCGGACAACGTGAAGAGAAACGGGGCAACGTTGCGTACGCGCGCACTGCTCGAGCAAGATCACGCGGCGAGTACGGAGTCGCGAGTCGCCGGTCGTGAAGTCGGTTGTTCGCGGCACGCGGGTACAGTTCGGTAGCGTGTGAAAATTTGTGCGACGACGAACCTCGAGTAAGAATCCAGTTAGGGAGAGCATGCTATAGAGAGAGAGAGAGGTAGAGAAATAGCGAGTGAGAGATTGAAAGAGAGAGAAAGAGAGAGAGAGAGAGAGAGAGAGAGAGATTGAGAAGAGAGAAAGAGAGAAGGAGAGGGTGAGTGAGAGGTAGAGAGAGCGAGAGAGTTAGGGAGGGAGAGAGCATCGATTGTCCTTTGTGTGATCGTCGTTACGGCTTCTCGTTCCTCGGGACGCCACCGCGACGTGTCGTGCCGGGGCTCGGAACGAGTGAGAGTCGTCGTTGTCTGGTCGTGGCTTCGAGGCCCGATTGCCCAGCGTCGTGTTATACCTGCGCGTCCCTCTCACAAAGTGCGGCCCCCCGAAGGTCTCGTCGAAGGTCCCTCGCCTCGTGCCTGCCTGGACACACTCGTGGAATGATATTTCGTCGGATCGGAGGTGGTGCAGCCCGGGCTCGTTAGTCCGCGACGTGACACGCGATAGATCGGTGTAATTTCATTGCGTTAGGTAAGAATACGCCGGCGCTGGCCGGCATTCTGTAATCAGCCCGCAGTGAAAAACATAGTTTTCACGGTATCTCGGGCCCACCACCACCACCACCACCACCACCACCACCACCACCACCCCCCCCCCCTCCGGCCCCTCCCGCCGCCCCCCCCCCCCTAACAGGAGTGCGAGAACACGGTTACGCCGGGATCCTTGAGGTTCGAGGTTGTGACACAGTTGTGCTTCGATTGAAAAAGAACTCCATAGATCGCCGGATCGATAGGTGAGACGCGACGTTTCGAGTCACTGCAGTCTCTCCAGTGCCTGTTCTTTTCCGCGACGTGACCGGTATGTGCTCTATCTGTACTCCACGGTGCGGCCTGAAAGTGCAAGCAAGACGAGCCAGGTGGTAATACGGCGGACGGGAGGAGCTAATTCGTTAGGTAAGGTACCAACGCTTGTGCTATAACGGTACGCGTCTCCTACAATTTCTTTCGCGCAAGCAACCCTGCCCGTTACCCGCGCCGCGTCGTCCTTCGGATCCCCCCATTGTCCCGGTCGCGCGGTCCGCCGAGCCAGGCCCCCCCCCCCCCCTCCCCCCCCCGAAACTATTCGAAAGCCTCTCTTCCGCGAAGGGAAAGATTCGCGCGGCCTGACGCGTGCGTTGCATGTCGAACGCGTGACATCCTTCGATGCGAGCGTTCCGCGCGAACGTTTACGCGCGTCCGGGCGCCTCGATAATCGAAGCCAGCCGCGAGCCACTCGGGATAGCCGCGCGCGCGGGGCTGGGAAAGAAACGGCGGGTCTGTCCCGGTGTCGTTTATCCGCCCCGAGACCGCCGGCGACGCTTTAAGGCCGCGGTGACGCAATTTTCGTGCAGGTGCGATTACGGGCGGCGATCGCACGTCGGCAAAATCGAGAGCGGTCGTAACGGGTCTTGCTCGGTTTCGCGAGCGCCGCCGATCGCCGACGTTTTACCGTTAACGACCTAAATCGACGGGGCGAGCGAGGTACGAGATGCGCGCTCTTTCCGCGACGAACCGAGAGGGCACTTCTCGGGTCGAGTGCGGCTGGAGAGAAGAGGCCAGGCCGAGGTACGAGCCGCGCGCCGACTTCGTAGTTGGCAGGGGTCTAACCGCTTTCCACCGTTTCGTTCGCCGAACGACTGCGGAGTCGGTTGAAACTGTTAAAAGACGTGACCCGGCACGATGTCGGCCGGTGCCGATCATCTGTCATTCCGAGCGCGCGTACCGCGGAGTTAAACGCCTTTCCGCGTTCCATTCGCGCGAGTACTTGCTCCGCGAGTTTCGGGGATTCGTCCATCCGTTATCGGCGCGTTATCCGCTAGCGGCGAGGAGCGCGGACGGCGCGTTTCGGTCTTGAAATCGAAATTCCAACCAACTCTACCGGCGGGGAATGAAATTCGGTGCGGCGAGGTCGCTGGAGGAATCGTGCGGCGAAGGTACACGTAGTATACGTATCTTTATCGATGATAGGTGACCGTGCACGCCGGGTGGGGGCGGCGGAGAGGATCGGTCAGACGATAACGCAACGGAAGCACGTACCACGATAGTCTCCCGTTCGGTCACGCTCGCGCGTTCTGGTTTTCTAGCGAAATTGCCGGGGCTCTACGCCGTAATAATCCTGCCTCTGCGGTGCTGGGCTGCAGCTTACACCGATGACAAATAGATCGATAACATTCGAGAAACAGTTATCCCCCCATGGGCCTCGGGGGGGGGGGGGGAGCTCGATTCGGTTTTCACGCGGCGGCGACGCTGCTTTATTTCCGCATTTCGTTCGCACCGATTCGTAGCCTCTCGAGCGTAGCGTTCCGGCGAATAGTTCGTCCGTCTCTTCTCCAGTGCGCGATGAGACACACGCGTGCAGAGCGCGGCTTTGAACAGTCCGGGGGGAAAAGGGAGCGAAGGAAGAACAGGCTCCCTTCCCGTGTACGCGTCTTCGTTTAATTCGGACGGTGGAGAGGCGTTCGTAGAAATTGGAGGGATCATTGTCCGTATCGCTGGGAATTGGAAAAATTGTGGCGGAGCAAGCATGGGCCTAACTATTATTATTATTATTATTAAATTAACGGGAGAACCCTTTAGATACAAAGTATAGAGCAAATTAGTACAAAGATAAAGTAAATATAACAAAAACATACAATAACATAAAATAAAATATAAAACAATAAAATAGAATAATGTGAAATAAAATAAACAAAAACAAACAAAACAAAACAAAATTGGTAGATTGGGGTTTTTAGAGAAAGCGTTGCACCTTATTCGTGGCAGTAGTGGAATTCGAAGCCTTCGGTTGTTCTGTCTTCAGTTTGCGGTACAAGTTTGTGTACGAGTTTAATAGAAGATCGCCACGGAACAAAATTTATGTCGCTGAGTTTGTTCTGTTAATCTGTGTTGTCTTCAAAGTTCGACCATCAGGATTCCCAATCTCGGGAGCAAGTATTCCTAAAGAAAGAATAGACGAGTAGATATACACTGATTTATCGCGAGCGAATCTAGCCACTTTACATGAACAAAGTGAAAACTTTACAGGCTCCTTTGGTTTTTAAATGAATTTGGCGCCAGTCTACCACTTACGAAACGGTTGTTTCACCTTAGCGATTCGGGGTTGAGCAACTATCGTCTCGATCGTAAAATCGTAGCGTTGCATGCTCGAACGATAAATGTCGTTTGAAGGGGGGAATCGGAACGGGAGGGAACCGCGGAGGGCGTATCGCGCAGGGATCGAGCGTCTTACGAAATCGAGACGTGACTAAATCGCGGGAGACGATGCAGTCCGGCAGCGAAACGTAGCGTGGCCGTTGATCGTCTCTTCCACGGTGCGTGGAAAACAAGTGCTGCACAAGTTACACGGCGATCGCGGAAAAAACGACGAGACGCTGGACCCAGCGAATGCGAACGACGCGTTAACCCTTCCCCGGCGACGAATCTCGTGACTAACCGGCGTAATCCGCGGAGCGCAATTAGCATACATGAATAAAGAATCTACGAATCCTTTAAGTCAGCTTCCAAACGCATCGCGAATGAATAGGTATTTAGAACTCGGACTCTGGAACGTCCGGCAGCTTCGACTTCTCTCTTCTTCCGCACGAATTCGTGGATCCCTTCGATACTCGCCAGATCTCCAGTGTTTCCCTCGTCCTGCGAACGCGCCCTGGGGGTCTTCGTACCGTGCAAGCCTCGAACGCAATTTGTCGAGTTCGTTCCACTGTTTTTACACGCTCATCGAGATCGCGGCCGAAGGATGCCGAGCCGAGCTTGTTTTCCCCGGCGTTGTTTTCGACGGTGACAGGGAATAAACTTCCATACCGGTAGCCTTTTTACTGCCAACGGCGAATCGCTTGTCGTTACGAGCTGACCTTAAAACAGTCGTGATCGCAGTTTCCACGGGAACAACGGCAGCACGAGTCGGATTCTGGTCGCGCGGTTTCGGGGTCTCGCGTCCCATAAAATCGATTCGGTTGCTCGGGTGTAAAAAGTGCGCCCGTTTACCTCGAACGGCCTAAGAGCTCGCAGGTACATCCAATCATTGGAATTCGTTCCACCGATAAAAACAGGGAGGCGGGGAAAAAAAAGGTGCAGAGTCTCGTTGGCCGAGATCGACTGGAGGCGCAGGTATCGAGCATAATTTTCCATCTCGCTGCGACGCGGCCGGGTAAATTGATCGTGGGTTACACGGGCCGTATTTCGTTATATGTATAGAGAAAAAGGACTGGATAGTGGATGTATACGGCTGGAACGATTCTCAGCCGCTTATTACCCGGGCTTCGTTCGTTCGTCGCTCGCTGGTTCGTTCGCGTCCGTGCTCGGTCACGCAACGCGCGCCCCGGGTATCGTGGGACTCGCTGTCGAATGAACTCGTTTGCGAACGGGAAGGACTGCTGTCGTTCGTTCGTGCCTGTCCACGTTTTCGATGAAAATCGATCGTCGTTGGAACGAGAGGAGAGAGAGAGAGAGAGAGAGAGATAGAGAGAGAAAGAAAAAAAGAGGAACGAACGTTGAACGTTCACGCGCTGTTCGTCGCACGGTGACGTTACGTGCTCGCTCGACCTTTCCCGAGCCTTCTCGCAGCCTTCGTTCCAGGGGCAAAAAGAGACCCTCTCCTCGCTTCTGTCTCTCTCTCTCTGTCTCTCCTCCAAGGGGTTTCGTCCTGACTCCCGTGGTACCCCCCTTTTTCTCCACACCTCCCTTTCTTTCTACCCGCCTCGGTCTCTGTCTCTCTTTCCCTGCTCCTTTCTCCGTGCCGCTCTTTCACCGTCGCTCGGTCTGTCTCTCTCCCCCTTTCTCCCTCTCTCTCCCACCTCTCCATCCCTCTCTCTCGCACGCTCGACGACGACTCGGTCTCGCACTCGACGAGAACGGGGCGAGTTCCCGAAATAATCGTGCGTATCGATCCCTACGCGGGGCGTGCAGGGTGAATTTATTCTCGTGCACAGGGAGAAGGCGCGCGAGAGCGAGAGAGAGAGAGAGAGAGAGAGAGAGAGAGAGAGAGGGAGAGAGAGTAGAGGGACTCGTACAAGCTTGCCTCGTTACTTAATCGTTCCGCGTTAGAAACGAAGGGTATATACCGTGGAAACTATAGCGCCGTGGCGGCTATACGGCAGCGGCGTCTCCCGCTTGTTTGTCCCGGGGAAAATACATAACGCCCTGTTTGCCAGTGACACGCGTACAGCAGCGGTGATCGCTCGCTACGGGAAATATTCGGGGCAATTACGCCGCTCGCAATAACACGCGCCGCGTCCTCGTATGGAGCGGCCGAATGTGGGATAAGACATGTGTCGGTCGGCGTAATGGCTAGGTTTCCGAACCTGAGCCTCCTTTACGATCGCGTCAACCCTTGCTGCTGCTAAGCATTCGTCCCGCGGGTTTGCGTGCGTGTTAGCTCGGTGCCGCGACGGCGAACGATAAAAAGGTATACGCTAGGATCTTTGGGATTAAGAAGCGCATCGCACGGGGAAGGAATAAGGGCATTCGCGAAAATGACTCAGCGGCACAAACGCGATTAGCGAAGTCCAGGATCAAAGTTGATTACACGCGCAAACTTTCTTCTACGCTCCTCCCAACGATTGATTGGCTTGGTTGCACCCGCCGCCGCCCCCCCCCCCCCCTGCCCCTTTCTAACAGCCGTCAGATCTCCGCTTTGGCGTTGCTCCTCGGACGCGACGCGCAGGGAAACGTCCATTCCTTGACCATTTCCGGGCCGCTATCGTGGTCGGCCGCTAGCATGCCGTATTTATCCGTTGGAACTGGAACCGAGAGACCCGGCGAACGTATCGCGAAGCCCCTCCTCGTGTGTCGTATCCCGACGCGAAGTCGCGAGTACGTGATCGTAAACTCGGCTAGATCGTAAGTAGAAACGACGCGAGACTTCGCGAGGAACGTAAGCCTCCAGCGGCCAGTAACGGGCAACGACAAGATCCGCCGCTGCACGGGGAGAGGCGTTAAAAAAAAGCATGACCCGTGTCGTCTTACTTCTTCGCGTTTCTTCGTTATGCTCCCCGTGCCCGGCTCTGTAACGACCCCGTCGTCCCTTAGTTTTCTGCCGATCTTTTTTCCTTCTCTCTCTCTCTCTCTCTCTCTCTCTCTCTCTCTCTCTCTCTCTCTCTCTCTCTCTCTCTCTCTACCCCACCCCCCTTCGCCCTCGCGCGTCACCGCGGCGCTCGAACCCTTGCGCGTTTTTTCGCGGGACATTGTTCGCAGCGCCGCGTTTTGTCCGCACGTCAGCCATCACGGTTGTGTTGTGCTCATTGTTTAGAGGCCCTGGTCGGAGACGGAGAAGGGCGCCTCTCGTGGTGGCTCCGAAGGAAAGGAAAACTCCACGCTCGTCGTAGACAACGCCGGCCCGGGGGCTTTCTTTCTTTTTTCTCGTCCCCTTCGCGCGCGCCCCCCCCCCCCCTCTCCCTCCCCGCTTGCCAGAGTTCTCCCTTCCCGGGTTCTGTCGCTCGTCGACGAGGGACTTGGACGAAAATCGCGTGTCGCTCGCCGCCGCCGCCGCCGCTCGTAGAAATGTCGCCTCCTTCTGATCGCGACGTTCCGTGATCGCAGGCTGCCGCTGCCCCTCCCCCGACGTTGCTGCGTCGCGCCCACGCCTCGCTGGAAATTCGATTTCTGTGCAAACGAGTGAAATCAAGAAGAAAGCGGACGACCGACGGAGAAGGAAGTTGGGCAACGAAGACGCAGCGTGGAAGAGAGAAACAGAAGGGAGAGAGAGAGAGAGAGAGAGAGAGAGAGAATAAAGACGCCGTGGAGAGTCCAGTTTGTATCGGGCGACAGAGAGAAGGAGATTGTTGTTCCGAGCATCGAAGGAGCGCAAGGGAGAAGGGACACTGCAAGTGGAAAGAGCAGACAGCCGCTCTCTGGATACGTGCACGAGCGCGCGCGCGCCTGTGTGTAAGTGCATACGGCTCACCGGATAGGACAAAGGGCGAGTGCGGAACAGAGAGCAACGTATAAGGACACGTAGGAGAGACAGAAAGAGAGTGGGAGCGAGAGAGAGAGAGAAAGAAAGAGAGAGAGAGAGAGAGAGAGAACGGTAAAGGATGCGACCGATTCGCCCAGTGATCGAACGTGGTCCTCGTTGCTTGGTGCGTGGGTGAAAGAGTGGTGCTCTGGAAAACAGAAGAAGAGGGAAAAGCGGCGCGCACGATTCTGCTGAGGGGACCACTTTCCACCGGTCGACGAAAAGGTACAGAAACATTTTCACTATTAAGCGCACGATTCTCCTGTCGGGGCTATACTTTACGGCCGTCCTTGGTAATCGTTACTATCCGCGCTCGCGTAAAACCGGAGCAATCCACGTAGGTGGGGCTGCCGTTATATGTCGTTCGAACTTACGAATCGTCACCACCCTCCGTTCGAAACGGACGAATGTCTTAAGTTTCATTCGCCACTGCTCCAAGTCTCATCTACCCTACTCCGGTTCGCGCGTCGGTAGAATATCTCTGCGCGGCGCGACGGCACCGAAAACGTTTACAACGCTCGGTCGATCGATAATCTAATTACTCGCGCGTGAACGTAAAATGGAAATTATCGCCTCGGTTCGGAGGAATTCTCGCGCCGGGGGTTGCTGTAAAGCCTGCCGAGGTATACGGGGCCACGGCGAGAACGCACCGGTGCGGTTACGGCAGATTCAAAAGTTTTCCGTTTACCGTTAGTAATCCCGAGGACCGCCTCCGTTAGGGTCGCTCCGTCGACGAGAGTGACCGTAGGCAGTTTTAGTACGTGCCATTAGGCCGTGCAATCTCTGCCACGGAGTTCCAGCCCGATAAAGCCCCGAACGAAACGGCCGCGTTATTTAGTGGGCGAAATAATCGCTGCCGAACAACCGTCCCTTTCGTTCGGAGGCGCGCTGAAACTGGTGCTCCCCGCGCCGACCACTTTATAAAAATATCGTGTCCAGCTAACCCTTAAGCGAGCGGCGCTGTCACGCTCAGCTCGTAGACCGGGGTATTATAATCGGGCGTAGTCCTCCTTTCGAGGAAACGCTGGAGCGTCGGGCCAGCGTTAGGTGCAGCTTGGAACGATTTAAATGACAATGACCGTGTCGGGTAGAGTTCGTCCTATCCCACTGTACTCGATCGGCACTCGTTCTCGCCATTATGCTAATGAGACGTATTGTCGACGGGCCACGGCGGCCCGCTCTTTGCGCGCACCGAGCTCCGTGCCGTTTAAAAATCTCGCGACTCAGACGATCGAGACGCCTGGAGTCTTGTAAAGGATTGCGCGAGGCTCGTTCCTCGATTACGTACGTGTTACGTGTCGATAAAAGGACCGGAGAAGGAAGGGGGTCTACTTGCGAGGCCTCCCACCAGCCGACCTCCTCGGAGAGGCCTCTCCTCGGCCGTTTTACTGGCGGCTCTAATGGTCAGGGCTGAGGAATCGTCCGGTGAAAGTAGCGATGGCCAGTTGATGTTACTAATTGCGTTATTAACGCCAGCCAAGTTTACTGTACGAGCAAAATCGATACCCGCTGGCTATTGCTTATCGCGGAATCTTTCTTGCGCTTCCCCCACGGCCGTCCACGACAATAGGGGCAGGCACGGTGCCGAAGGGTGAGGCCTCTCGTTCGTGGAACTTTACCCGCCGACCGAGTCGATTCCTCGACCCTAACCCGTGACTCATTTTCTTTCGCAGAGAAGGAAACGCGATACGCGTTTCGCGCGACTCGCCGCTCGCAGAGAAATCATTTTTTATATTCGTTGCGTAACGGCTTGAAATTTTTTTGCCACGGCCCCGTAGTCACGTTGGTCGTTACGGGGCGCTCGTTCGAAAATCCCCGATTACATCGACGTCGTTATTCACGACGCCGCGCGACAGTTGTTACCCGCTCGTTACGTCTCCCGCTGTCCCTGGTTTATTTAGAATTTCGGGCCGCACGGGTGCAGCGGCGGCGTCGCGTGTGCGCCCCCCGTCGCCCTTCCGCGGCCCGCGCGATTTCATTCCTCCTCGTCGCGTTAAGGCCGCGCTTGCGAAACTCGGAGCACCGCGAGTCTACGTGCACGGCCCGGCAGGCAACGGCGGCTCTGCACAATACCCACGGTGTTAATCGAATTCTCCTAACGCTCCTAACGATGTCTATCGATTCATTATGACATTAGATGTCGCCCGGCGCGCAGCGAAGGGGGAGAAATGCGTTTACACCGAAGCTGTCGCGTGATCGATACGAGCCGGCCGACTGCCGCCGTGCCCTCGTCTGCCCTAAAAACTCCGCGTCGAAGAGCCCACGATAGGCCGCGCGAGCCGCTGGCCGGGACGATTTCCCTTCGCTGGTCTCTTCGGCGTCGATGCGACGATTATGGCGGAGCGGGGAATACCCAGCGCCCCCGTGCCTCGGTTGCTCAAATATTCCAGCTGGGAGCGCAGCTCAGGCGTTCGCCGTTCCGGGCTCCTTCTTCGCCCTTCTCCAGAAACGATCGTAAATAATTGGGCGACGGCTGGTTCGCGCGATTCAGGGTGATTACAGCCTCCGCGAGTCCACGGTCGATTATTCCCGGTGTTTTAATATTGACCTTACCGTTCCGCGGTATCGCTGACGGATATCACACGGTACAATGGAACAATGGGACGTACGGGTGCGGGAGATCGCGATCGCGATCGCGCGCACGAAAGTCATAATAGACGAGGATGTATTAGCAATGCGACGCGAGTTAAAATCACGCCGAAACGTACACATCCGCGAGCCCCGGCGAAACGCGTGCTCGCGTCGCCGCGCGAGACAAGGACGCGCGCGGCTTTTGAAGGGCGGCGACGGACGGGGTGAAGTGGGGGTCGGCGGGCGAGCAGAGGGAACGGGAACAATGGTATCCCAGAATTATTAATGCCCGGTTAAATTAATCACTTTAAAAGTACGACCGTTAACGTCCTTACGCCCGAGCGTAATCTATTTTGATTAAGATTAATTCAGCAATTATGTTGCTGTATTATCGAGCCACCGGTCGCGGTGACTGGAATTCCGCGGGTCCGGGGATCGGGCATTCCGTAACTCGGCGAAAATTCTCGATTTTTTTCCCCCCGTCGTCCACGGAGAAAGGAGTGGAAGACTTGTAATTTGAATAGAAGATCGCAGCACAGTTTCGCCTGCCATTCCATCCGCGTTACCGCTTCATTGCACGTAAACGCGGAGAAACGTCGGGCGATTCGTTTCGCGCGGCCACGCGACAAGTTCTTTGGGTCTCGGTGAAGCGAGAAGCGAACGGACAGGAAGTAAACGCGCGGTTAACGCGAGTAATTAACGCACGCGTGCACGCGGTACGTTTCAGCCTCTGCCGCTGGATAAAATATTTTTCACCCCCCCCACCTAGCGTTGTTTGCGTCTCCCATTGGCGGTCGGATTCGAACTTTCTTGCCGTTAACCGAGGCATCGGATAACGCATTACGCGCCCACTTATGAACCTGTAATTACGTTAAATATATTAGACGGTTCGCCCCGATCTCCGCGCAACAGAGCACAAAGGAATACCACGGTGTATCCAGCGCACCGGTGCCGCAGAGATCGCGGCGGCCCGGTTATCGAATTATCATATAATCTTCGCTCCGGCCACGCGATTGAAAGAAGGCATTTAATTTGCCCGAGGTGTAATTATCGCCGAGGCTCGAAAACTGGAGCGATTTAATATCGCCGGCCGTGGCAAAGAATTCCGATAAGGAGAGTCCTCCGTTTGTTGCTCAATAGTGATACACGCATCAGATTACCCGTCGGCGCACAGGGCGGGGTAGGTAGCCGGGCGGCAATTATTCGTCCCCGCGACACGTACAAACGCGCCACACTCGCGTTTTATTCCCTTCGGCTGTTTCTCAGGCGACGACTCCTCGTACCTGCCGCTCTCGCACGCGATTCCATATAAGAAGGCCGGCGGTAACGCCTAACGTGCCTTCTGAAACTCGATGCAGGCGCGCGTGTGAGTGCGGCACGGATTCGTTGCCGCACACCACCGGCGCAGTACCTGCCCCATTGTACGAGCGTGCACACGGACAGGGCACGCGCTCGTGGTCGGCAACTCGCGTCGCTGCTGTGTGCGTACAACGATCCTAGGTCGCTGGCAGCTGCCACGAAAAAACCCCGATCGGCCCTTTGCGGCCCTCCGAAAAGATTCCTGCCGCCTGTGCCACCGGTGAGCTCGGCCCTCCAGAACGGAAGAATACGCGGAACGTTTGTCTTGCTCCGTTTCGGAGCGTGACAGCCGGATGTTGGGAACCGTGCGCGTGGATGTTTAGACTAGTTCCGAAGATCGTGCAAGTTTTCGGGGATACGGGGACGGACGAGCCGGCTCGAGGATCTCGGCGCAGCAAAGTTGCCCGATTTTCTACCCGCGGAATAATAGGACGTGGGTGGTTTTCGAGTGTTGGTTCGAGGGAACTATTCGGCGAGAAGTTTGAGGGACATTCAGCCCCGGTGTATCGCATCGGGTCCCGCAAAAGCGCGACCGCAGGGAAAGGTACGTACAGTCCACGTCGGCGGTTTCGCGGCTAGTTTCCGCAGATAGAGTACCTCGAAGACATTAAGGGCGACAAAAAAATGCAAGGGCCCAGCCATTAATTACGACATATCAAGCGTCGAGCAGCTTGCCAACGAGACCGACTAATGCTACCATTCAGGATTTCCACGTTATATCGAGCCCCGCGTTCTCCCATTGAAATCCCTCGCTTTTCCTGTTCCCGTTCCATTCGAGAAACGGCCAGCATCCTCCTCCCCTCTTTTTATTGATTAATGTATTCGGTATTACGGATCAACGATGCGCCGTCTTCCTCTTTATTCTCTTTCCGCCTCGCCTTTCCACCTCGCCCCTCAATCTTGTCGATTGTTTTACTTTAACTGGCCGTTATTTCCAGCGCCGCGTTGACTTACGTCTCGCTTAAATGCTGGCTTAATGACGGATGTAATTCCGCGATCTCTATTTACGATCCGAGATTTATTCTTCTGGATGCGCGCATCGCTGCGCCAATTGCGCCTTTCTTTTCAGTGACCCGCGAACTCGCGGCGTCTCTCTCGTATGGCGGGGATGCCGGCTCAGCAGCGACCAATTGATTTTCCGCGCTTTAACATCCTCAGCTTCCACTGTTATGTCCTCGCTGCATTCCTGCCACCCACGGCATCGCCGGTTACAGGACACCCGGTGTGTTCCGTTCTAAGCTTGCCGCATTCCCCTCCGGTGGAATGTATTTCCGTATTAAATCGGTTATCTCCGCGGACGTAAGGCCGGGCCGGAGGGTTGCAGTCCGTCGGAGCGTCGTCGCGCGGACAGCGAGCTACCAACTGTCGTTATCTTATCAGACCGTGGCACACATAAGTTCTGCCGATCATTGATCGCGGTTTGTCGCATCGGTTCTTACGAATCTGTCTCTGCGCCTGTGGCTCCCGTTGCCTGAGCTTCTCCCTCCTCGGATGGCCGCGCGGGGGTGGCTGCGGGCAGAGGGTGGACGGTTGGCAAACTTCGATCCCTAAAACGCGGTTCGATTCGAGTCCCCGCCACGGCGTTGCATGCCCCCCCGGGCTCGACTTGGCTCTCTGGTATGGGTGTACCCCTCGAAGCCTTCGGTCGGCTTGTAAAAACGCGAGCGTTTCGCTGGGCTTCTTTGCTCGACCGTGCGAGGGACGAGCGAACGCGTGCTCGCGAACAGGGAACGAGAGGGAGAGACAGAGCATCGACTTGGCGAGAAGATGACGACGACGCACAGCCGGAGCAGAGCCCTGATCCTCTCTTCTCTCCGTGTCAAGGCTCTCCTGCTCGCTCGCATCAGGCTCAGCTCTTCGCTCGTTCTGTAATCTGTACGGCACGGAGGGCCGCGATTGGACCGCGGGAGGGGTCGCCGTGGGAAGGGACGACGAAAGAGAGAGAGAGAGAGAGAGAGAGAAAGGGAGAGGCGAGGAGAGGTCGTGAGCGTGGAAAAGGGACGCTGGGACACCGACGGGCAGAAGAGTAGGACGAGGAGGATGAGGAGGACACGAGGTGGAGGCGCAGGCGGAGGAGGGAGGGTGTTACCGTCGCATTTCAGAGAGGACTTTAGCGCTCTGGATGGAGGTAGGCTAGCTGGCGAGCGGAGAAAGAGAAACGCGAAACGGTAAAGGCGACGAAGGAGGAGAGAGTCAGCGGCGGAACAGCTGTGAGGGAGGAAGAGAGGGCCCCGATAGCGGGAAAGGGACCGGGGGCCAAGGGGGATCCACAGAGCCGACACGTCTCTCTGGCTGTGCTGTGTATGCCGGCAGGCTACCCTGCTTCACATTGCCTCCGTCTTTCTCCCGCGTAGCCCCGTGGCTCGCGTTCCAGCTCGTTCCAGCTCCTTCCTACCTATCTCTCTCTCTTCCACTCCCGCGTTCCACCCGTCCCTGTTTATCTAGAGCCGCTGCTCGATCTCTCTCTCCGGTCGCCGCTGCCTCTGGTCTCCTGGTTCCTCTCCTCGCGCTCGTTCGTTCAATACTCTGCGAGAGAGTGAGGTAGGGGGCGAGGGAGGTGGTGTGGCGGTGGAGGAGACGGTTACGAGGGGAGGCAGAGGCCAGAGGGAGAGAAGCGGCAGGCTCTCTCGCGCGCAAACCCGACGGACTCACGGAACACGATTCCACCGTTGGTTGGTGGGCTACGGATGGTTTGTTCGCACGATCGAAACCAGCCCGGCCGAAGGAGAGCCAAGAGCCAGAAGGGGAGGGAGAGGGAGAGAGAGCAGGCCGGAGCTCCTAGCTCGTTGATACGGAATGGAACCGCGATCGGCTGAAACGCCTGGCAGTATCGTTTCTAAATAGTTGACGACGTCAGCTACGACCGGCTAATGACGGTTTCTAGGTCGATGGCCTGCCGCGGGCCTCCGAATTTCTCACCGCGACACGAGGAAAAACGCGGCAGGGACCCATGGTCCTGCAGCGGGGCGATTGCTTCGCAGCCACCTCCAAGGCCGAACACGCGTGGCCCTCACCTTCCCCTAGTCCCATTTTCGTGTGGCCTCCCGGTGCAAGGGGACGCGCTCGGTCGCGGAGATGCTGTCAAGAGGTGACAGAGAACTGCTCGGGTGCTAAATAAGTGGTGGCTGCGCGGAGGGGAGCATCAGCCTTGGATGCGTTTACCAAGCTGCTCCGGTGTATTGCTGTCCAACTTAAGCTTCGGATCTCACAGGCTATCCCCCCGCTTCGCCTTCGTTGCCTTATACGAGATCATTCTCGTAGTTGATGCAACGATACGCGTGCACCGCCTATGCAAACAAAATAGAGAGTCCGCAGAGGGGGGTGGGCGACGCCGCGTAAGGGGTCCCGCCGTCGTAGTCGAGGCACGTAGCACTTCGGTACCCTCTTATTGGTCGCCGGTCGCCCGTAGTCGAGGGCGTCCAGCAAGGTCGCCGGTCGAAATGCAGGAAACAAGTCGCGGATATTAGAAAGCGAGGTACGCCCGTCGGCTTCGGGGACCATTGTCCCGCGGGGTGGCCGTTATTGTAACAACGAGGGCCTCCTAGCGTTCCCCAGCGCGGCGTAGGGTACCGCGCGACCCGTTCCAGGCTACGCGCGCGCGCTCGATGATGTATCGTTAAACAAAAAGCACTCGCTGGTGTTTGTATACGGAAGTGGCGGCAGGCTTGGCGTGCACCGGTGAGCGCAGCCGAGTTCAGTCAAGTTACCAGCGGTAAAGTCGTTGCTTCGTCGACTACCTGTCCGCGGTCTTTCTCTTCCTCCTCCCTCCACTCCATTCTTTTTACGCGCTTCTCTCGGTACGCGGTCGCCCGCGATCGCTATAAGCGCCTGCACACCTATGCACGCGTGCATGCATACGCGCCTGCATCTACGTGTATATTCACACATTCACCTATCTCGAGTCGTGACCTCTGGTGATCGATACAGAGTGCCGCTCATTTGCCACGAGGTGGAACGACTACTACTCTTCGTCTCTTTCACCGTCTCTCTCTCTCTCTCTCTCTAGCCCGCTTTGGCTGCACGGACCTCTGCCGACACTCTGTCTCGCTCCCCCTTGCATCTTTGCGTCTTCCTCGCGTTCCCTCGCGTTCCCTCGCCCTCTTTCGCGGCGGTGACGATCTTCCTACCGACACTCGAGGAATAATTAGGACGGGTTCGTTGTTAGCATGGAGATTCGTCGGCGAGTTTTACCTTCTCCCTCTCTCCGCCTCTCTCTCGCTCTCTCTCCCCGTCTCGTTCCTTTTCCTCTTTCCTCCCGCTCTCTTGCACGGTCGAGTAAGTAACGCCGTCGCGTTGGGAGGAGGGCGGGAGGAGGGAGGAGGGTAGAGAGAAAAAGACCGGCCAGAGGGAACGACGAAAAGACAAAACGAAAGATCGCGGGTGCCAAGGGGGAAAGACGGCTGGAGAAAGAGGGGTCGAAGGGGGAGCAGGAGGGCCGGCGGGGGGAGGGTCGGAAGGAAGGAGGAGAGGAGCGAGAGATCGTACCGAGTTTCGGATAAAATTCACCGCGGTCGAACTCTCTCTCCCTCCCCCCCAGCCCCTTCCCCCTGCTCGCTCTTGCGCGCCTTCCTCGTTTCCCCATCGGCCGCCTCTCCAGGGACGCTCCTCTGTCTCTCGCTCCCTCTCCGTCGCTCGCGAAACGTTGCTTCCCGTGGCAAAAGGGACTGCACTCGTTCCTTCACCTCTCGCGCTCCCGGCAGCGTGCGTTTTTTTCCAACTCGTTTCTCAGGTATTCCGCATCTCTTAACGGCCGACTCCGCTCGGCCGGTGCGCCGCGAGAGAGGAGCCAGCTCCGCTCCTCGGACCGGAGAGAAGGGGACGATCTTCGGAACCCCCTCGCCTCCCCCTATTAATTTTCCACAATTCGTTTTGTCCGCGTGGCCATCCGTGAGAAACGTTATCGTTACCCGTCCCGACCGACTTCGGACGCTCTCCCAATCAGAGCCAGCGATGCGCAGCCACGCGGTCCCCCTTGTCGCCTGTGTCCATCGAGAAGCGTACGTTTCGCCAACGATGCCCGGCGTTAACGATTCCGCGGCAATCCCGTAGAGTTCGAGTTCGAGTTTCGCCCCGAGTCGCGTGTCTCTCAAGATCTTCGCGCCGACCAAGTTAATTCGACGTTCACTTTCGTAGGCCGCCTATCCCATCGCAGCCCGCTTAATCGCAGATAACAGCTCCAACGCGCCTTAGATTCTCGATGCCCAAAGCGTGTGCACAGGCTTAAACCGTTCCGCGAATCGAACTATCGCGCGTAACGCGCCCTTCCTTGCCTCGCGCTGCTCGACAGCGACCGTAGAAACGCGTTTGTCGCCTGTGCACCGTTGCAAGGTCGCCAACATCGTCCGCGGCGGATCGTCCCCCGATCGGCGCCCCGGCTATAAATCCGATGGAAGGTGGACTCGCGTTTAGCCGTGAATTAATTGTCAGTGAGTTATACACGGATTAGCAGCGCGACTCGACGTTCATCCGCGGATTTATTTCGTTTCGCCGGGCCCCGCGCCGCAAATATACACTTGCTCATTACACGCCTCATCGACAGACTCGTTTGCGGTACCATCTTGCCAACCGTTACTCGATCAACGCTGATGAACCCCAAGATTAATCGATCGTCCATCCGAAGGCTCCCAACTGCGTACGCACGGACGTACTTACTTACCGAGGCTGTGGAATTGGACAACGAGAGACGAGCCGCGTGCACGCTTCGTTTCTATAAACGTTACGTCTCTTCCACTGCCACAATGTGCGACAAAATCAGTTTGCAGTGACAATCGAACGGTACGCCCTGGAGACGTATTTCGAACAGAAGCAATAAAAACGCGGCGCCTGTTGCGGCAGAAAGACTGGCAACCCTCTGCGGTGTCGTATTTCAAAGTTTCGTTGATTCTCAATGGGAGCAGCGAGAGAGAGAGAGAGAGAGAGAGAGAGAGAGAGAGAGAGAGAGAGAAGAAGCGAGATTGCTTACGACCCTAAGCAACGCTCGGCTCCTTGTTTTCCCACGTTTTTTTTTTTCGACGTCCTTGCTCGAGCGCACGAGGTTGTTTACTTGAACACCTGCACAGGGTTTGACCCACTCCCCTATTTCTCTTCCACTCGCTCTACATGCGTGGTCAGCGAAATCGCAAGGTCGCCGGGCCCAGTCGCGCGTTAAAGTAAACAAGCCTCGGGTTCCGAGACAATCGGCTCGGGGGAAAAAAAACGTGGGAAAATAAACACCCGGGGCAAAGGAGGGTCGCAAGTAGCGTCTGTCTCATTTCTCGCTCTGCTCCCATTGCGCCTATTGGCGAGCGCACAGGGACCCAGAGTGGCACGTCCGTAGACGTCCGTTTCTAGCAACGCAACCGCCGAATTCACCGCGTGCAGCGGGTTAACACGGCGCGCGGGCTATGTTTAACGTCGTGACGCCACTGTGGTGCCCGCCACAATGTGTTCCCGTGCACATTTCAAGCGCAAAGTGGTGGCAAAGCCGAAGACACGCGCGACGGCGGGGTGGAAGCTGTAGGCGCGTCCGATGAGCGTTCAGTGTACGTATACCAAACGAACGTGACACTCGAATAGCAATAGGAGACAGGCTGCCCCCGTCCGCGAGATTTACGACGCGATACCGCGAATTTATTACGGGGGTGTCATCGATCATGCACCGGCACGTGAAACGGTAACGCAGAAGGAACCGGGTCAGCGGACGATACGTACGCGATCCGATAAGCCAGCGGGGGCGGGAGCGCAGGGGCAAGATCGTCTTGAAGGGATATCCGGGGGAGAGCGATGCTCCAGGAGACAGGGGCGCGGGAGCGCGCATATCCTCGTCGGGCCGATGCACCGAATCGCGAGGGCCGTTTATCGCGATATGAGAGATGAAACGGAACGATAAGCCGTGGACCGACGTGCGCGGCACGTGCGTTGCTGGGCGAAATTGAAATGTATCGCCGCGTCGTTTCGCCTTGTTCGGCTTCTCCTCCGCGCACAGCGACGCGCTGCAATCGGCGAACGATGGCGAGCGAGAGGAAGAGAGGAGAGCGAGGATGCACGCGTGTGCCGTACATGCGGCAGCCTCGTAATAAGATTCAGCACAGGGTGCGAGCGAAGTAATGGCGAAGAGCTCCACCGACCACACTGCTGGCCCGTATCGATGGAAATTTTCCCGGCAAATTTTCCGCGACATTCATTTTTTCACCCTGCCTAGGGTAGATGCACATGGCTGCCACCTTATCACCATAGAAATCCCGGAGTGCCACACATTTCAACCCGGAGATTCGAATATAAACCCGCAGATGGAAAGAGCAAAAAAAAGTTTTGTTCTCGAATATCCGGAAAACAGAGGTGCAATTCTGTTAAGTTCAAACAATTCAGAATTTAAAAGTATCTGTTTCATTAATTAATAACTTTTATTGTATATAAAATTGATACCATTGTATAATACCACAATTTTTTATTATCTCATTTTTTTCTACAACCCGGAGATTTTTCCAGTAAAACCGGAGCCCGGAGATTTGCTTCAAAACCCGGAGTCTCCGGGCCAAAACCGGAGAGGTGGTAACCCTGTAGATCAGGCCTGTCCAACTTTTGCTCTTACCTTCGAGGAGCAGCCGCTGGTGGTTGCGACCGAAGGCAAGAGCGACGGCAAGACCGGCAGCCGTAAAAGAGTGGGGATAGTGGCGTTCACAGATTCCCCCACCAAGAAGACCTTTCGCTCTTGGGCCTGGCTCCAGGCCCCCGAGAGCGAAGAGCAACTCGCGACTGCTCGTGCGAGCAAATCCCTGGACAGGCCTGCTGTAGATGCACCATTTGTGGCCACTTTAAGGTATTTGTACCAGTTTTGTGGTATTTGTGCCACTTCTTATATAATATTTTTCCGTGTAAGCAATATATGTAACCTTATATTTCTGGCGGTACCTATACCTACTAAACAAAATATTTATGATGTGAAATTCTCCACATAATAATGATCTGCAAGCAATTTAAACATAAGATAATTATGCACATGGCCAAAAGCAGTGCAGTGGCCACAAACGGTACATCTACCCAATTTGAATTTAAAACGAGTCCGAGGTGGAATTTTTAATTGCGAAGGATTTTCGCGGGTGGGAAATCTAACCTTTTATTCGGCGAGGTTCCGTGAGATTTCGAAGAGTCTCGACCGTTCTTCTAGGTGTCCGAAAGGGTAAACACAAGCGCGGGAGGATAACGAATAATACTCTACATAGTTGCGAGGGATACTTGCCGTTTCGAAGTGAAATTTCACGCGGTAGATTTTACGGCTTGTTATTCGAGATTGCATAACGCACCGCCGTGTAACGAAGCACTCGAACGATCGCGAGTGTAACTCCATTCATGATGCATCGTATTTCAAAGGCGACGGATTGTATCGAGCGTTATTATGCCGGCAACTACTATACAACTTTTTCAAACACACTGCCCCGACGGCTGTGTAAATGGAGCATGCTTGCGGTAACAATCCAGGGAATGTTTGTAATCCGCCCGTTTAAGTTTTCTAAACGTTAATTAGCGCTTCTGGTCTCTGTTGTCGCGAAGCGCGCGCGATTCCACCGGCGCCAAGAGATCCCGCGAGGGCGTTAAATCCCAGATTTCACGGCGAAACGCGGCGGCGGAAAAGTGTGGCCGTCCACCGGAAGACGATGTTTCGTAATTACGCCCATCGATGGCGCGTCATAAATCGCGCTCGATGTTTCACGATTATAAATGTATCGTAAATTACCGGTGGCAGAATTTTCGAATCGCCCAGCCTCGGTTCGCGTGAACCCGGGACGATATCACAGACGGCGTTAATTCTGCATTAGCGGGCGATTTTCGGAGCGGAAGGAGCAGAGAGCTCGCTTCGGACGAGGCTCTGACGGATATCTCGCCGGGACGCAGGATCTGAAATATCGGCGATACTTCACGGGGGGGGAAAAGCGCGACGCGGACGAATCGAGAACGTCGGAATAAGGGTTTCTTTGGATTTATCGCCGCGGGCAGGTGATTGGTCGCTCCCGAGCTGGACTCGAGCGTCCCACGAAATTTGATTCTCGAGATATCCCCCGTCGAACGAAAGCTCCTCGATGACGTCGCGCGCGCGCGCGGCTCCCAACTCACCCGCGAGTTGTAAATCAGTGGAACAATGAACCCGTACCAGTGAACGTCCACCTCGGTATAATTTATTTCCGCGCCGGAGCGGTAATTAGTCCCGACACGAGGCTGCGTCCCCGCGATTTTTAACGGCAAGATCCGCCCGTGTCGCGGGGTATCGATGCATCATCGCGGCTACGTCCGCGCCTCGGACGGAGCGATTCCTAGAAAAGCATTCATCATATCAGCGAGAGCCGAAGTCGATCGATCGCGGCGATAGCGACGATGATAAATGTTACGGTATCAGTGCGGGTAATTAAGCCTGGCGGTGCCGGGGAATTAATTAACGAGGAAACGATACGCAAACGAGAGAAGACAAGCAATTTGCTTCTCCTCTTTGGGCATCGACGATCGTGTTTATGGCGGTTCGCACGACCGTGACCCGATGAATGGCTCGTAACCAATTAGGAAAGTACCCATTAAGTCGAGCGCCTTCTCTCCCCGTTGGGAAAAAGTGGCACACGCGTATATAAGCTTTTATTATCTATTGTTACGTGTCGGGTGCAGTGCGGGAGCCAGGCAAGGTGTGCGCGCTTCTCGAGATGCTGATTGTTAACGGCGGCCTTGGGGACGCCTCGGTTATCATTCGCGTCTAAAGGACGCGAGAAATCTCGACGAAGCTCCGCCGACACTTTGGAGTACGTAGAATCGATAACCAGTTGGCAGAGAGTTGCCCCGGCAACTAACGCGGCAAGAAGATAATCGACACGAGGTTCAATCGCGACCAGAGCAGAAAACGGGCTTCTAATTATCGACCAAATTTGTCACTGTGAGGGGCCGATTCTTTTCGGGGACCACCCTGCCTCGAATTCCACGACTCGTCGAGCGATAGGGAACACTTATCACGTTCGTGCCGGTATGACCTAAGTTAGGTATGTATACGCGACTTGCCGCTCGAGAGAGGGCACTCTCTCTCTCTCTCTCTCTCTCTCGTTCTCAGCCGTCGGTTCTTCGGCCCGTGCATCCTCCTCGCTCCACGTCGCTCGTATGTTTACTCGTCGTTACCATCGTCGTCGCCGCTTCTGTTCCCGCAGTGGCTCTTTATACTCGACCACACGCACACCCGCACACGAACGCGACACGCGCTCCTCCACCACCGCATTTGGATCGGAGCACGGGCCGCATGCGGCGCGCGCGCGCGTGCGTGTGTCGTACGGGTACTTAACGAGGAAGAAGATAACCGACGAGGGAAGTGCGTTCAGGGCGCGAGCACGCGTGTATTTTGACCACGCACACGTCGCTGCCCGCGGATATGTTTGTGTTTGGCACATACCGGCAGAGAGGTAATTAGCGCGGGCGCAAATAACGAGCTTTTCGAAAGAAGATGAGCGGGTGCAGCGTTGAGACGTTTATCGAGCGATGTCGGCAGAATGGCCAGCGAATTAGCTGCGCGATATTTTTCGACCGGTTCCGAGAAGGTGGTGCCTGGTATATTGGTATACTCGCGGAAGCGCGGCGACGTTCTCGCGACCCTTTCGGCGACACGAGTATGCGCGAGGATTTGATTGCGGCGAATCGGGGCGGCGTGCGCGGCGATGGTTTATAGGCGAGTATGCGCGAGCATCTACAAGGTGTAGTCCAAGTATTAAAGCGGTAACGCATCGCGATCTACGATATGTTAATACCGAAAGTGTCGGGGAAACCGAGATACAAGAACATAAGTGCTCTGATACTGCATTAACACGATACTCCGGGGTTCTAACAGCCAGGCCGCGTCAAATATAATACCACAACACGCTGCCGCGTATGAATTAAAAAGCTCGCGTTAAATGGGCACGTGTACCAAAGGATACAAGATATGCGATTCATATGTGTTCGTATCGGCGGATCACGGACACGTGACACTCACACGTCCATCGGAAGATCGTATCGTCTGACTTCACCATGTTCCTCCTACCTAGAAAGTCACATCTCTCATCGCGACCGAGCTTCGGTGCACGTATGCATCTACGTACACACGTTTACACGTGCGCGCACGATCGTTCGCGTTGCACTGGCCTGCGCCTATCTTGCGTGGTCGGTGTACATGCGCAACGAATCGCCGGCACGGCTCAGAGGATAGAGAGAGAGAGAGAGAGAGAGAGAGAGAGGGACGAGAGAGGAAACACGCCTTACCAACTCCAAGATTCCATTTTTTTTTTTAAGTATTGTAGACTTGTTCGGAGGAAGCATTGAGAATGTAATATGGGAATTAGTGAAGTAGCTTTTTGCAGCATTTTCTCGTACAAGGAAAACTGAGGCAGCGATCGTTGGATACGTTTCTCGAGGGAGCTATAATTTGGCGGAAGGACGATCGACCTTGAGCTAGGCGATCAGTGGACCCACGGCGCTCGCCCGTGTTCCAGAGGAAAGATTTAGGCTCCGGCAAGGGATCGATGGAAATTTGCGAGTAGCCTTGCAGTCTTCTTTGTGGCTCGCCTGCTTCGACGCCTGCTACGCCTCGTTATATGCCTTCATCTCTATTCTCCTCGAACACATGCTTCCCTCTTCGATTCTTCTACCGTAGCCCACAATACGCCGCGCTTCCCAAGTATCAGAACGCACCGTTTCGATGGGTGGGACCGAAAGATAAAAATCCCAATTAAAAAAGCTTCATCTCCCTCGTTTCGCGCGAGGGGTTGTAACGCGATGCGGCGCGCGTTGTGCAACGATAACAACACAGCCTCCGATTGCATGGTGTGCAGTCCTTTTTTTTTTCTTTAAATATCCGTTGTATAACAGCACGGTGTGACGTAACGCGGCGTCACAAGGGGTATTTAAATCGTGATGTATCGCGTTGCCGCGAAAGCGCTCGGTATCGCGGCAGGCCACGCGACGCCACGGGAAAGAATCTCTTATCAGCGTGTACGTGTGCGTGTCTAACACGCAGGCTAAGTTACCGTGCGCTCAAGTTCAAGCGAAATCCACGGGCGTCTTTGGCACGGTCGATCGGTCGGCTGTTCCTCTCTAGGCCGTTTCGAAAGTGAAATTCCCCGACCGAAATCCAGCGCGCAGCCCTCTGGCCGGTTTACCTGCGGGTTAACCTGAGCCTCGAGGGTTAATTATACCGCTTCCAGGGGGACATATTTCATCCGCCGTCCCGTGGAATCCATGGCGGACCCACCTACCGATCGGCCGGATCCCTCAGCGACGACACCGATCGTCCGCTCCGAGGCTCGTTTCGCCGAAGGGCAGCGTGATTCATGATCACCGGCGATGATTCACCGCGCTGCCATGACGTTTCCCCGTTCGACGCGTAGCAAACGTTGGCGGCTCGCGTGAGAGAAAATGTCGCCGCGTGTTCCCCTTTTCCTCCGCGCGCGGGGCCCGCCGTCGTGGATCGCGTCGGAGCGCTTAGCGAGGCCGCTCGAGCCGCGGGCTGGAAAGTATTCGCCGAATCTTATCGCGATCGCAGATGGCCGATACGCCAGGTTTTTTTTCGGGGACAGCCTGGGCGGGACACGGGGCACAGTTGGCTCGGGCAGTCCGTTATCAAGGGTAATTGACTTGCTCGGCCCGATAACCAGCGCCGCAGGAAGACTCAGCGTCTGGCACGTTTTCGAGTATCGCGTGAAAGTACTCCAGCCTCCTTTCTACTCTGCGACGCCGCAACTCTTCGTGGAGAGTCGCGCGTCTTTCGTGCAGGGACGTCTTTAAAACGCGCAATGGTCCGGAGGCACGGCGGCGTTCGCGCCCGGTCCGAGTAGAGGTTACTTTGGCCGATGATGACTTTGCAACATGTTCGCATGAAGTTGGAGGGAAAGTGTGAGCCGCATTGTCTCGCGCATCCAGCGGCTTTCTGCGCGCGTACGCGCTCATAAATCATCGGTGAAAAGTGAAGCTACTAATTGCAGCTCATAACTATTAATGTCTAGACGCGTGATCGAATGATATATAATATTCGAAACGTATCTTGCTCGTGTGGACTGCTCGGTTATTAAATAATAATGGGGATCGAACGGTGGGGATCGGTTTTTTGTGGTCAGCGCTGGAGAACCCGACTCGATGCCTGCTACTGGCCGAGTTTGTTCAGCGACGGCAGGCACATCATCGCAGTTAATGACGGCGGGTGAAAGCAGCGTCTGAAAATATAATGAATGGTTAAACGAACCTCTTAGTTCGATCCAACGATCGCTTCTCCTATCGCCGTTCAAGAATTCTGCATTAGGGTGGAACGAAATATAGGGGCAAAATATTTTTTTATTATTCGTGACTTCTAATAGTGGGCAAAAGTTGCCTTTTATAATGCTATTTAAGCTGTGAAAGTTTGATCTTGATCAATACATTTTTTGAGGTGCCGCAAGCCATTCAAAAGTCACACAATCAGTGAATATGAATTTTTGAATGGCTTGCGGCACCTCAAAAAATTCGTTGATCAAGATCAAACTTTCACAGCTTAAATAACATTATAAAAGGCAACATTTGCCCACTATTAGAAGTCATGAATAATAAAAAAATATTTTGCCCCTATATTTCGTTCCACCCTATTCTGCATTTGCCCACGGTTCCTCGTTACGCACTGTTCCCAGCTGCCGTCCGATCGTCGTTATCGTCCCGAGATATCCGCGATTCGCTGGCTCCTGCAGCGAGTTGCGATTCCGCGGTCGGGGACAATTCTTTGCGCCGCGCGTTATCGAAATTCTGGGCCAACGTCCAATCGGTAATAACAACATTAAACGCTGTGGCGAAAATAGCGCGAGGCAAACCAGAAAAGCGAGCGAGAACTAGAAATAGATCGGTGGTGGGGTCTATAATCATCTCGCTTGCAAATCGTGAGAATTAAAACGACAGGGGGTCACTTGCGAGCAGAAACGTAGAAGGGTGTCGAGGTGACCGTGGTGTCTTTAAAGTTTAGCTCGCGGAACATCAGACCTCTGACTCGTTTCCCGCTTGACACGCCTCCACCCTATTCCGTTGTCCTCCCCTATGATTTCCCGTGATTAGCTACGAGCCGCTAAAACGATAATAGAACGGCCAACGATACTCGGCAATGGCGGAACGGCTTTAACATCGCCGCGGGTGTGTCGCGCGCGAATTGAAAACGCTGCATTAAGATGGGCATTTTAATATGAATACCACGGGCAGCGCACGGTGGCGACGTAATCGAAAAATTAATAACGCGTCATGAGTCCGCGTACTCGAAAGCAGAGAGAAAAGGTGGTGGTCTCGTGCACGCGGTTGCAGCGCGGCGGCCTTCCCCCGCCCGCGCGGTGTAATTCAATTAGCGGCCGTCTAATTCGAGAATTAATAATAACCCGTCACTAATATTTGAGCTGGTTGGCTGGGGCCTGGAAACAAAGGTTAATGGCGTCTTCATACAAAGTCCGGCGAACCCGACGCCGTCATCGCCGCCCGTGGCCGCGGTCGTCGTCGCCGTCGCGAAAGCACCGCGGGTAATGAAATTACAGTAAATAACCGAGAGAGGAGCGCGCGGTTCCTGGTAATTTCGCTCGAAACTGGCGAGGGTCCCTGGCCGAGTATCGTTCGGGAGCCATTTTCGCGTTGCTTCGTTTCGTCGTCTCTTTGGCATCGCCTTTTGGCCCGCTCCCTTCCCTCCCCCGCCCCCGACAATCCTGCCTCCCTTTACGCGCGCGAAGCCCCGACCTTTTTGCCTCTGCCTCTCTCTCTCTCTCCCTCTCTCCCTTTCTTCCTCTGCCTCTCTGCCCCCTTCAGAGAGCCGGACTGCAGGTGTCTGCTGGCTCTCTGCGGGTCTCTCTCCCGTTTTCCCTCTTTCCCTCTCCCGCCGGTGGAAACCTCCGCTCCGTCTCGGTTACTCGCTCGCTCTCTCGCGTTGTTTCCGAGGCTCGCGACGACCCGAGCAGAAGGTGGTTGGAGGGAGACGGCGGTACGAGAGGCGAGAGAGGCGGCCGGAGAGGAAAGGACAGAATGGAAGATAGAGGAGAAAGGAGGCGCTCCGGGCAAAAACGTAGCGCGGAGAGATGGTGTCGTTGCTCGTGGACCGTGGCCGAAGAACGCTGAAGAGGAGCCTCGGCTCCACTCGCCTCCTCCCAACCCCTTTCGTGTCCCTCCACGTTTTTCCTCCTTTTTAAGCAAGAAGCCCCGACCGCGGCCAGAGAATCCCGACCGGTCGAACGTTATCCCCCTCGGGTTTTTTTTTTTCACCGCGGCCAGGACGAACTGGGACGAATCGCCCAGCGACTCCTCGCAGACTATGGGAAAATTCGAACGACGGCGCTTGGCCCCTCCGGTCGCTTGGACCGCGGCCAACTTCCCGACGCCCGACCGTCAGGGATGGCATTCCGGGTTCCTCTTCTATATTCGAGGCAATTTCTTAATTACCGTCGACCGCGGGCTAATTAACCGTGTCACCTTCGACACCGACGCCAGGTACCACCGGGGCCGTGGATGCATGCCGCGTTCCGCGGCTTCCGCTCCCGCCCTGCCTCCATTCTCGATCGCCGTGTGAAAAGAACGGAGCAGAATGGAGCCCCATCGCGAGTTTCAAGTTTATGCAAGCAACGCCGGCTGAATAAGATGCCGCGCGGCCGCATTAAAGCTGTTTTTCTCAATGGCAGATTCTCGAGCAATGTCGAACTCCGACGATCCCGGGCTAAAGAATGCAGGACCCGGACTCGTCAAGCGTCCCCTTCTCCTCGCCATCGGCCCCACTCTCTCTCTCTCTCTCTCTCTCTCTCTCTCTCTCTCTCTCTCTCTCTCTCTCTCTCTCTCTCTCTCTCTCTCTCTCTCTCTCTCTCCTCCCCGCTTATTATTGCCGGGGGCTACCGGCGAGAACCAGAAACGTTGGCCGAAAAAGCGTCCAACCTCCGAAAACGAGCCGTCACTTCTGCTCCGGGAATATTAACGCTTTATCGCCGCTGCTTACGCGCCAGCTCGCGCACCGCCATTCTCTTATCGCCCGTCGGCCTCCTTCTGCATTTACCTCTGGCAAAAATGTACGATCGAAGATGCTGATCTTGATTATAAGCTGCAGTTGGGTGGGAATCTTCAGCGCGCCGCGAGTGTTACGCGCCTTTGAGGAAACATCCACTAAATGCTTGACAGGGACTCGCACGCGAGTGGAACGACTTCATCGAGGTGTCCGCTTCGATGCTGGAGGCTCAGCAAAGTTCTATGCACGCGCGTCTGACGGCGAAGCGGCAGCGCCGATTGGAATCGACGACTCGGGGGAAGTGGAGCAAATGCTGTTACAGGATTCCTTGGATCCTGCAACGGGGCTAATGAAAACTGAAGGCGAGTCGCGACATTTCAGCGCGGCCCCGAGACTTATCTCCCTCGGTGTTTTTTCAAACCGGTTGTCCCGATGCTCCAGCATGTTTACTTTAACGCCTGGCTGATTTTACGACTCCACTATTCCTCTACCGGCGCAGCGCAAGCTGCGAGTGGAACGATACCCTTGGAGACGAAGTCGCCGAAGGTTCTCCCCTCGTCATTAATACGGGGGCACAGTGGCGTAGAACGTAGGTTGCGAGATTGTACGCTTTTCCGCTGCATCCGTTCAACGTCCGCCGATTTGACGAGGCGTATTAGGCCCCGCGTTAACGCGCAGGACAAATGGATTGCTCGCGAGCAATGACGTTCGCGTATCCCCCGAAACGAACATAATCGGCAAACCAGTTATTTATGAACCGCGGTTGAAATATTTCAAACGGACCCTCGCCGCCGTCCCCCTTCTCTCTCTGTTCCTGTTTCCCTATCGTCGGATCCTGCTCGGCGGAGAGGCCGGCGGAGAGGGACGAGGACACGAAGTGTCTTTTATCGAGCGCAGACGTTCTCTCCTCGAGCCCACTTGGTCCGTTCTTCTCCTTTTTCCCCGGTTCGCCTCGGCCCCGCTTGACGGGTCGGCGTTATCACGCGGTGGCGGCGTTAATTTTCTGGAATTCCCTTATCCCGCTCGTCCACCGATTCGCTAACGACGAACCTAATCATCCCTCGACCACCTAGAATCGCCGCGTAACAGTCCCGAGCAGCTTCGTTTTCCTCGCTCACTTTCCAACAGGATAATTCCAGGTTTCCTCGATGAGTTATCATTCCGCTAATTCCGCGATACGATAATCCCGTAATTACACGGCGCGGCGTGCAACGGCGTCTAATTAAGGAGGGGGTAAGGTTGAGAAAATGCTTTCCATCGGTGAAAACTGATGCGCGTCGGCGAAAATACGCTTCCTTTGTGAATTGAATTACGGGGCCGGGGGACGCGTAATTGCGTGGCGTTCGGAACGCGCGCGGCATATGCCCTCCACGTGACCATTATAAGAACATATCGCCCCATTAATATCTCGATGTCTTGATCATTTGCACAATCTCTTTCCCTCGGTGCGCCTAATTGCCCGCGTCAGCCGTTCCTCGGTAACGGATCCTGTCTTTCGTCTGCCGCGGTTCCGCTTCCTCTCGTTTCCCGTGATTAATGGCGCGTTACGATCCCGATATCTTTCGCGATAACGCCGATCTCCGGGATGCCTGATAGAGCCCCTCCATTCGCAGGCCTCCTTACGGTACTCCGTCGGGGCCGCGGTGAAATTAACGAGCTCCGATGCGAAAAGGGCGATGCACGGGCGCAATAGGAGGCCGCGAATCCTAGTGGAACACTTGCGCTTTTCGCGCTCGATATTTTAATGTCCCCTCGGTGGTTCGCGATCCGGTGACCGATGCGCGAGAGCCAGGGGTTCGGCACAACGGGGTCGTAACCGCCTTTCGGGTGCGCGCGGTGTCTCGCGTGTGACCGGTGACCAGATCGCGACCAGCTTACTATCCATATATTACTGCCGCTTAATACGGTTAGTCGCCGGAATACGCAGCCAGTATAGCCGTAGCCTAAGTCGGTTATTTATGATTCCGCACCTGCAGCGATATGAAATTTTTACCGTCGTTACGGTAACGGTGCGCCGGGGTGATTGATACGGCAACCGTATTAATTGCCCGGCTCCATCTTTTCCAATGATCGAGCCGCTCGGGCTCCGTGGAAAATCTTGGAAAAGTATAATTAATTCCCCCGCCTGACTCGCGGAATTCACTTACGCGCACGGCTGTGTTGCCACGATCGGCGCGGGTCCGAAGGGAGAGTCCAATGGGAGATGGCAAATCTTACGTACACTTATGTAGGGGAGAGGTGCTATAAAAGGGACACTTTTGTTTAGCGTCCATTTCTGACAATGTTGTTATAGGTATTTAAAAAACAACTACATCAGAAGAAAGCGTGTTTATTTCCCTTCAATAAATGTATATTGCAAACTCATCAATTGTAATAGAAAATAACAAAATCTTCGATTTTCAAAAAAGTGGGAAATGTCCCTTTTACGACTAGGTGGTTTTAAATGGGACAGTATAAGTCATGAAAGGGACACGTTAATAAAAATAAACTCATTAAGTATTACAGTTATAATTCTAAATCTTAATGATACAAAACAATGAAATTTACGAAAAAATTAACTCTTTGTAGTATAAATTATCAATATTTTATTATTAATGACACATGGAACAGAAAAAATTGAATGAGCCTTTTACTCCGCATTACTCATTGGCCCATTTACCGCAAATTTACATACAACTGTAGCAAATTCATAACTTATAACGAGGGCTAATTTATTGCCACACATTTTTTTGACGATAAAGTTTGTCGCTTTGAATAGTCACTTTATTAATTCTTAAATTTGAAACAATACGCCATCAACTAATAATTCATAATTTAAAACAATGTCATCTATGTATCAGTATGAGAGGGACAGCCATGAAACGGTCGTCCCATTTAAGACTTGTTATGCTGTCCCTTTTACAACTATAAGTGAGTTTAATATAAAATAACCGCGAAACAAAGAAAACAATTAATTAAGCTTACCTGTTAAGCGTTTTCGATTCTGTTGAATACAGGCTATTTTAATGATATAACACTTTAACACTTTGTATATATCTTAATCTCAGAAAACGACACAGAAAACCAATGAAAATTTCACTTTTACTGCCGAAAAACATCAACCGTGGATTACTACTCTGTTGCAAGTGAGACCGCAGTGAAGTTTACGTCAAATGACTAGGCACTAGTGTTGCCATAAACAGGAAAATAACTTGCATGTGTAATGCGTTTAGAATTTTGGAAATTCGATTTGTCCCATTTAAGACGTGTCCCCTTTATAGCACCTATCCCCTACACGATGGCTCAGGGAGATCGTCAACCGAGTTTCCGTAATCACCCTGTACTCGTCTCCGCGACATCTCGATCTGCATCCTCGGTATTACGAATCTCTCCTGACCCGTTGCAACGACGGAGGCGTGGAGCGGTTGCGGCATGTAACGGGTGGACGGATCGGAGCCCGTCGCGTTGCCGGCTGTTATTCGCGGTGGGTCATTCGGTTATTTATGGCCTGGTAGTTGCCGGCGTGCACGGGGTTCGAACGACGCAGGGCGCGAGGGGTTGCTACGTAGCAGGAGGGCAGCGGTGCGCTCTGATGCCGCGGCCAGGGGAGGGTGGCGATTTCAGGGAGGTGGCAGAGGCTGACTCTTTACGTGTGTGCACGCGCAAGAGCGAGAAAGACCGCGTCCGACCGGCGAACCAACGAACGAACGAACGGTGGAGGGAGAGTTGGCCAAGCTTGTACAGCCGTGTGTAGTGAAGTCTATAAAGGAGCGCTTTATTGATCTGAGTTTGAGCGCACGCTAGGATACCGATATAGTCCCAGCGCGCTGTAACTCTCGACTCTGAATAAGGGGAGTTCCTCAGATACAGGGTGTGTCTGATGGCTGACGCGGCTTCTCTTAGCCGTTGCCTGGAAAACACCTATAGGTACCTATGTACTGGGCCTTCAGATCGTCAAACTGGACCGCCGTGACAGCCAGCGAACCGAGGGAATTCTGATCCAATTGGCTATCACCAGCGGGGGCATAATTGCGCGCCAGAAAGCTTTTGTAATGCCTAATATCCAGATTCGATATACCGGTGTTACATTGGCCGTTCAAACTGTACTCCACCACCGTGTTCTCTGTGCCTCGAGTTCCTTCACGCCGTGTTCCATCGACTCTCTATCGAATCACAATTCGCACGGCTGACCGATACGAGTTCCCCTCACCGCCGTCGCGCAGGAAGCGTCCTGTAAACACTGGCACTCGCATCTTCCGTGGTTAGCCGCAGTCGTTTTCACAGCACTGCTGCTTATGGACGCTCGGTTTCTTATGCGTCTCTCCGAGTAGCAACGTTCCGACGATATTCAAAGCGGATTCTCGCGATTGCGTAGAATCGTTCGGATTCTCGCGTGCGACTTTCCAGAGATCCGCAGCGCGCGATGCTCGCGCGTCGCGGGATTCCATTAATTTCCGCTTGATTGCTCGAGGTTCGCCATTAGAAGAGGCACGCTCGACGACGGTGCGGCAGAAGCCGTCGGGGCCGATCTTTAACTGCGCCGTGGGACGATGCCAGCCGCGACGGTCGAATTACGCGCCGTGTATTCCGTTTCTTACTTCCCGGGGCGATCGCGCGTTCCCGAACAAAAAGCGCGTTTGGTGCGGCTCTGCCCGGGGATTTCGCAATCGCGTCACGTGTGTGTGACACGGCAAAGAAAACGCTCGGCTGATAGCAGCGAGGTGAGCGAGGCTCGCGTCGCGGCCAACTACGCGCAGAGCGACAGCATTCGTGCCGCGTTTGCATAATTACGCCGCGCCATCGAAAACAGCGCTGCGTCGAATGTATTCCGCGGCCCCCGGCCGTGGAAAAATCGCCGCCGTTAATGCCACGGGCGGGTTCGCGGGGCGCGTCCCGGCACCGTCATCGAGCGCTTCCGAGCGTAAGGTACACAAATGTCCCGATACTTGGGCGGCTTGACTAGTATGCCTCGGTGTCCCGATTTTACTGTCCCATTACGTGGACACACGATCAGTGGCGGATTTAACAGGGCGGCTGATTAATGCAGAAAAAATTATGATTAGGTATAGGTATCCAAACACTACATTTTTTTTCGTACTACTCTACACTTGACCCGGTTTTATTAAACTAGATCTTCATTTTCCCGAAAGAATGGGCCCCTCGGAACGTTTACCACCTGGGCCTTTTTTTTTTAAATCCGCCACTGCATAAGAAACATCAGCAATTTGGATGCTTTCTAGAGAATTTAAAGAGAAAACACAAAATAATAGTTTTTTCTTTTGGCATATTTCTTCAGTATAAGTAATTTATTCAAATCAGTAAACAAACTTGAGTAAAAAGAATCTATTAGGGTGACTGTTCCTAATATCGCCAGGCAAAAGTTAAATCGCTGTCGATTGAATAATAATTGATATTTTTCCATGCAGTTCGTTTCAAAGTAAAGAGAAATTATTCATCTTTCATGTAGCATATGTTAGAATCGTTGAAACCTACAAATTGTTAATTAGGACTCAAAAAACGTAAGACATGCAAAAATCGGATCCTGAAAAAAGTGTACCTAATATCGCCTACTCAAGAAATATTGATGAATTCATGTATATATGAGTTTTTAAAGTCATTTTCACATGTGCTTTTATTATTTCTTGCTGTATAAATGTCTTTTTATCCATCTTTGATTTCATTTTTATTAGAATAATATAGAAATTTGAAAATATAGATTTTTAAAATATTTTATTTTTTACGTTCCGATGTACATATTGGACAAATAAATTTTATTTCGGTTGCTCCGCACATTTCGTGACCTCACCTGTAACAAGCATTACATCGAAACCATTGTTCTCCGGTAGGCGGTATTGAGAACACGCATACTGCTAAAAGAAAAACGCTATTTTCATTACGAAAAATATTTGAATCCATTTCATTTCTTAAGTACATCATTAATTAGGTATTTCTAGTAGATATTCTTGCATTCACAGATTTATTAGACTTACCTTCTCCGAATGTGACGTAAAATTGTGATAGTCCAATAAATTTTTACACTATTAAGATTCTCTAAAATCCTTCCCTTTCTGTAATTGTTCATCACATGATGCTGCAATTATAGTATGTCTTCCTACATATGTTTAGGTACTAATTCAGTGCATGACCGATAAATTTAAGAGATATAGCGAGTGGCGATATTAGGAACACTGGCGATATTAGGTACAGTCACCCTATTGAATGGCTAATTTTAAGGTTACGTGTATTCGTGTATGACACACGAATTTTACACATGAATTAAATATTATCATTAAAACAAGATAGCAAGAATACGAAGTAATAATTGCTAAGGTGTTAAGTAATTATTTTATTATTGTCTCAACAATAACGCGTATGTACTTATTTCAAAGTTTGCACGCGTGGCCAGGTTTAGGGACACGCGAATAAAAAGCTAATACGAACTTTAATTTTAATCTTCCAATCAAAAAATAATACTGCAAGGTACCCTTTTCTAAAAATGTATTAGTTACACCAGTATACTGAACATTTTGTATATGAATATATTTTATTAAATATTTGAATAATTGAGTGAAACAATTCTTTTATAGATAAAGCGAATATTAAATGTAACGATCAGTATTATTTGCACTAGTGTCCAAGTATTGGGACGTGTCCACGTACCTATTGGGATATTCCGTATTTCGGAGATTTCACTCGCCCGTTCGACGCGTCGCGCCCGTCCATCGCGGGAAAAGTCCACAGACACCGCTGGACTTATCAGCGTTAATCTATCCGATATCTATTCGCTGATAACGTGCCTCCAATAACGTGTAATTGAAAGTACGAATGCGAGGTCGATGGAACTGTAGATTCCCGGGTATAAATATACTGATTGGGGGCAAAAAGAATTGCAGGCGAAAGAATGGGAGGCGTCGATTCCTCCCTCGTTGACATCATCGATGGGTTCGCGATTCCCGCGGCTGGGCGCGTCACGTTTCCGCGAATCCACGGGGGAGGTCTTAACGCGTTCTCGACGTTATGATAATTCGCGGCGGATCTGGGTGGCATTCCGCAGCGACGGTGTGACATCGGCGCGATTCTAACGCGCCACACGAACCTTCATGACACGATAATAAGCGGCGACTGTCGGCTCGTTTATATCGTGTCATGGTCAAAGCTTGCTAGGGTCAAAGACACAGCTCGTCAGCCTCTGCGAGCGCCCGCTGCACGGGTGTCACGCGGAACGTGGCACTCCAGCAAAGCAGCGAAAGAGGCAGCCCCGTGCCCTTAGGAGCGACACCGAAGCGATTCGTGAAACGTGTCGCGGGGAAAATGGAAGATTCATTGCGCGACGTCTTGGCTCGCGAGCGATAATCTCGAGTATCGATCTCGGATTCGCGGGCTCTCCACTCGCTCAGCCTTTAGCACCGTGTCAGTTTCAATCCCCGGTTAAATATTACGCTGAATTATGCAGAGCCGCGAGACCAGCCTCCTCTTCCCGCAATTCTCGCGGGCAAAGTCGACGACAGGTTCTTTCGAACGCTCCGATTTAAATAACGAATCAATCGACCGGCAAAAAGTCAGCGAATTTAAACGAATCCCACCGATCGTTTCGCCGTCATTCACGGGGAATTACGCGGGGCGGCTCGCGCGCTCGTTACCAATTAATAATTTATTCGCCACGGCCGCCCATATTGGAAAGCAATTGTCGCCGGTGTAACGCAGCCCGGCCCCCCGTTTTTTTTTGCGCCGTGTTTATGCACCGCCAGCGCGCGCGCAATTACACGCGCAGCGTTTTGTTCTGTTTATGCTCGCGCTTCTCCCCCGACCGCCCCCGCGCGGAACGAATTAAAATCTCCCCCCGTAGCGGCGATAATGGTAAATACACGGCGAATTAAAACGGCACGCGGTAGAGTTTTCGCCCGATGCGCGCGGAGCACCCCGCCTCGAGAACGACCAGCTTCCGGGGAGACACGCGGAAAACGGTGTCGCTTCCGCGGCGTCGCGCGTATTTTGCCCGGTAATTAACAGCTGTCGCGGGGCGCGGGTGATAAAGGGCTGCCGAGGGCGGCTAAAAGTGTGCCAGGACGCGGTTGAACCTTTAAATCGGGGGCTTCTTTCGAGCAACCTTGATGCGGAAGGGCGACGGCGGGCGGGGCGCGCGGCGCGATAATAATAAATTACGCGACATTTCTCTCCCGCGCTATCCCTCTCTCGCCGCGCGACACAATGCGTATACAGCGCGGTCGCGTGGGTGGATTTCTCGGGTTACGAATTCTTTATCGCGGGCCATTGTCATACGTTTCATTTTGGTGTCAATGGGGCAAATCAATGGCTCGGCGGTAAACGCCGTCGCCCGCCGAGAGGGCGGGCGGGAGCGGACCAGAGTCGTCCATAAATTTATATTTGCGCTTGATGCGTGAAACGCCCCGGGGCCGCGGTGTACGTTTTCCGCTGTTTCTCTCTTTGCACAGCAGAGTGCACGCGCGTACGGGGGCTCGCGCGGGGGAGAGGGCTGGTGGTACAGCGCGAGCGGCAGAGCGTTTGTAAAATGTTATCGCGCGAGGTCGAGAGACGAAAGGCGAGAGTTTCGCGCGAGAGCATTTTTAATGGTTTACACGAAAAGTACACGCGAAAATTTTTTCCGGCGCGGTACGAAATAGAGGGAACTGGTTTTGTTCGCGGGACAAACCTCGGCCGGCAGCAATTACGCTTAACCGGCGCGGCCGAAACTCGCGCGTGCCGCCCGGCGTGTTTATCAGCTTTTTAATCCAAGTTCGATGTCGCGCCGCTATCACTTTATTGCGGCCATTATCATATATTGATGCGCAAAGCTAACGATCGGCAAGCGAATCGATGGGCGCGCGATTATGCGCTCATGAAAGTGATCTACGCGCCGCGCCGCGCCGCGCCGGCGTGTTTATGCGCGCGCCGCCGGCTCGCTCGCGCGCAAAACCTGATTGCCCCGGACGAACAACAAGCGATTTGACCGATATTATACCGGGCTGCCCGTGTACGTGTGGCATAGCTATGATTACACATGCACCCCGCGCCGCCGTATTCATTCATAAGTCGGGTAGGTACCTACCCGTGACAGCAGCGACGCGTGTACGCGGGGCGCGCGGCCGCGATCGATCCGCGCCCCGTCGATTTACCCAATTTCGACGCTTTGGTTTTTTCATCGTCCTGGATGATGTATCGATATATTAATCGCGGGCAACGAGCACCATTAGAATCCGATTGATCTTCGCGGGAAGTTTGGCGGAAACTGTCGAGTAAGCACTTCGTCGCTCCAAGCTTGCAGTTTTCCGAGCGCCTTGTTGGTCCATTTATGGGGACGGCTCGTTTTCGTCGAGTTCCTTTCGGTTCTATATCGTATTTATTTGGCGACGCTTTAGACTCCTCGCAGAATCCGGACCTCGAATTGGAAACGGAGCACGGCGCTGAGTAATCGGATTTGGAAGTAGGGTAACTGTACTCGTAGTTGACAGTGTACCAATAGTTGACACTTTGATTTTCAGTCACGAATAATAAGCTTTCTATTAAAAACATGTTTTTGACTAATACTTTTTCAAACAGCGTATTAGCCAGAAACATTTTTTGAATAGAAAACTTATTATTCATGACTGAAAATAAAAGTGTCAACTATTGGTACACTGTCAACTACGAGTACAGTTACCCTAGGCTATCGTTAGGGAAGACCGGAGCTAGTTGATACAGGGGCAGGTTGATACAGACGAATTATCTCGACACCGTATATATGTAGCTCCATTTGAGCGGGATATGTGAAGTTTGTTGTTCAATTCTTTACTACCATCCGACGTATGCCTGTGTACCTTGACGTTAACAATCGTTTGTTAACTGTTTTCGTTTATATAGAGAAAAAATAAATAGTTTTGATAGGGTAGAAGTAGTGATGGGATCAAGTATATTGGAAGTAGGTTCAAATCTGACTGTATAGTTTCGAACAGTTCACGAGTACTTCGGAAAAAAAAACACTACTTTGAAGTAGACTCGAACCTTGACGGTAAAGGTTTGAACTCTCTATAAGTACTTTGAGAAACGTCAGCGGTACTTGCAAGTATAATCGAACCCTGATCATTTATAGATTCGGATCCTTCATGATTACCTACTTTAACCAGGAGTTTTCTATTCGGTGCGAGTGTGTGATTTGTTTTCGGTGAAAATTACCTATGTACAAGTATTCCACATTACATTTAGTTAACTTTATTATCATTAACAATTAATTTATTTGGCAAATACACAAAATATTCTTAACATTTGTAAGGATTGAGGAAGAATATTTGATTGACAATTTATTATAGCTTCAACCTATTTCGTTTTTTACTATAACGACATTTCCTGCCTTCAAAAATATTCTTTCTGATGGGACGGAGATTCCCATGGTCCACAGGTAATCACGAGGTAGTTTCGTTAAAACGAGGTACTGAATACAACTGCAATCGTACCAGAACGATTTGAAAACTTAAGTTATATGTTATATGTACAGGTTATGTACAATTTTTTAACTAAAAACTATGCCTAAAACATCAAGCTTCAATATCCAATATTAATTTGCGTTCAATCTAGTACCAAATACGAAATACAACGAAAAATATCTTAAGTGGTACGATATTGGTAAATCTCAGCTATGTAGATTTTTATCTTTCAGGGTTCAAATACTACTTTTACGAGATTCGATTCTTTCAAACGTCGAAGTACTTAGAAGTACATTCTGAACTCTGCCGCTACTTTTTCTGAGGTTCGAAACCGGCTTCTATAACCCAAGTACTTTCGAAGTATATAGAATGAAACGCCAGCTCTTATGAGTAGTATTCAAATCCCATGAAGTGAAACTTTTGTATTGGAATTGACTCGGATTCATCAGTACATATTGAACTTGATCCCATCCCTTAAGTAGAAGCCCCAATTACTGACACATTAAGGACTGACTCTAATATTATTACATAGTATCTGTATTTATTGACTAAAAGTATAAGTTTTTTATTTTTTTATTATGGTTTAATATGTTTACTTCATGAAAAACATTTTGTGGTTCTTAGAATTTCTATTTTTATATATAAATTCATTAATCTAAAAAACATATTTCTAGATCTATTACTGACACCTCTAAAACGTGTCTGACTGAATTACTGACACCCCAATTACTGCCAGCTAACCTAATACTGTTTATTACTCATTTTACGGTTATGTCGTCTCATGTACATAAGCAACCACTGCTATGACAGTAATACCAAAATGCTTGAAACGCTTGTACCAATCACTATCACCCATATATTAATTAAAAAGGCTTAATTAATCGTTATATTACGATCGTTGTGACTTTCTATGATACTTATATTGTACTAAAAAATTATTGTTTATTATGTAAATAATTTAAACATAGTAATTATAGCCCTTTCTTTAGTGCCCTGTTTTCTCTTTCACTAGTAAGGAAGTAGCCATTTCCACTGTTGTCATCAAATTAAAATTTTGTATCGTCTTATAGAAATTAATGAAAAAAAAATATTAAGTGGTGCATTTTCTAACGTATAGATTATAGGTTGAATTACATAATTATTTTTTTGTATGACTTTACAACGTTTATTTATTCGTTATTTTCAGTAAAATAGCTTAAGGTGACAGTAATTGGGTAGGTGTCAGTAATTGGGGGTTCTACCCTACATCCAAATTGATCGTCGAAATAACATCTTTTCATTCATTTTGTATGTATTTTCTCAAGTTTTCGCTTACTATAAATTAAAGGAGCAAGGACCAAAGTATATTTTGGCATAGGGGTAAACAGTGTAGTTGTTGGCCACCTAAGTCAGAGGTTCACATAAGCGTTGAATTATAAGTCTTATTTTGCTATCTTTAGGAACACAATTAGTGTTAATAGCTGTAAACGACTCTAATAGTCTAGAAATAGAATTTGTTTAAAGAAAGAGTAGAAGGATCCACAAAAATTTTAGAGAAAATACGTTTCGTATCAAAACACATAGTTATTGGCCAGACGAAGGCAATGATTGGCCGATCGTTTGGCAGTTATTGGCCACTATTTCATAACCTATATGTAACATATACCCTACCTAATTCTTAATGCTCTAACTAAGACCTAATTATGAAATAATGTTAATGTAAAATAATTAATTAATTCGGTTAGAAACAGGATTTAAATTATTAAATAAAAATGGATATATTCATAAAATGAAACTAAATGTAATGTAATATTATTAAAAATATATAACCTATAATACCTTTTCTATTTAAATGTTTCTATACTAGCTAGTATTGCACCTTCTTTTACATTGTATTAATAGTATTTTCTTTTAAAACATAACCTTTTAAAATCACAACACAGCTATTTCACTGCTGCTATGACTGTTAGGTACTAGGGCTGTAGCTGTGGACCGGGAACACGAGATACCCTGGTACCCGGGTACCCGTGAGATACCCGGGACGAAGAAAATTCCCGGATAAGCGCTACCCGGGAAAACTACCCGAGACTCTCGAGAATCTCGAGAACTTACACTTTACAGAGTACAGAACGTAATTCTGGAGCGATGCCTGTCAGAGAGATGCCGTCTGGCACCCTGTGGCGAGGTCAACCCCCTGCGGTACTCACCGAATTTTATGGCTTTCGACCCTCGAAGGGGTTCGAATAACATTAAGAAGTGAGAAATGCCCAGGATTTCCGCATTTCTCATCAGATCTTTGCGAAAACGACGCCAATCGATTCATTATGTTTCTCCGATGAAAATAATACCAAGAACGACGTAATTCGTACCATAATGAAGGAAATTCCATGAACAAATGTTTTTCATAATTTCAGATTCATTTCGTTAAAAATAGTCCGATTTACATGAAATTTGGTATGATTTTCATCGGAAAAACATAAGATATCCATCGGTGTCACTTCCATATCGATACGATAAAGAGTTAAGAATTATTTTATTTCTGAATCAGGAATTATGAATCCTCGGCCGACCGCAGCGAATCGAGGTCGGCCCCCCGTACTCGAGGGTAAAATATCTCGGGTAGTTTACCCGGGTAGCGCCTACCCGGGAATTTTTTTTTTCCCGGGTATCTCACGGGTACCCGTTCTCCCGGGTATCAACAGCTCTATTAGGCAGGGGTGTGCGGATCGTCCCGAGGCTCGGGTTCCCGGCCCTCGGGTCGGGTCGGAAAAGTTTCGGGCGGGATCGGGCGGGGTCTCGATACTTTCGTATTGCTCGAGATCCCGACAGTCTCGGGATCCCGAGACTCAATTCGGGCTACAAGCATAGCCGCCATGAGCGGGAAATTTGACTTCAGGTGGACTCGGCAAAACTCGGCCGCGATCGGCTCGAAAGCTATTAAAGCTATTAAGAGCAGATCGGGATGAAAAGAATTATGTACATCATTTATATCAATACCAGAGTGATAAGTTTGTACCTTTCTGTCTCCTGTTGAATCATAATTCAATGAATATACATATATATATATATACATATATATATATAATATATAAATAAATAATAAGATACAAATTATCACTCTGGTATTGATATAAATGATGTACATAATTCTTTTCATCTCGGTCTACTCTTAATAGCTTTAATAGCTTTCGAGCCGATCGCGTCCGGGTTTTGCCGAGTCGACCTGAAGTCAAATTTCCCGCTCATGGCGGCTATGCTTGTAGCCCGAATTGAGTCTCGGGATCCCGAGACTGTCGGGATCTCGAACAATAAGAAAGTATCGGGATCCCGCCCGATCTCGCCCGAAAGTTTCCGGCCCGTCCCGAGCCCGAAAAGTCGGGTACCCGCACACCCCTGCTATTAGGTACCCATTGGCCTCGTGGCCAATGACTGTCCTGAAACATTATTTACATTACAGTTCTTGGCCACCTATAATTTCTGCAATAATGTATAATTTTAATGAATAAATAATCCTTTTTTATAAAGTTTAAACCTTTATTTGTCTATATAACGAATATGAGAGTTATATATATATATATCATAAATGCATTAAATTATCTAAGAATTGCCTGATGTAACCGTATGGCTATTCAATTCAATCACTGTAGTTTTCAAGCATCGATTTCAAGTCGTCTATTTTTTACACGTAGTATAACAATTATTAGCGAACTAGTGATTGCATTCGACGCATGAAAGTAGGAGGTATCTGAATATGTTCATTATAAAAGGCATAATGTACATTATTTCTTAATATTCATATTTTTAAAAAAAAGGCCAATCACTGCCAGGTGGCCAACAACTACACTGTTTACCCCTATTTGTTATTAAGTAATTAATTCAAATAAAAAATGAAAAAATTGAAAACACAATAACGTATCAACTAGCCCTGCAGTGGGGTAAATAGATACATTTTGCCTTCGCCGAAATAACATTTTTTCATTCATTGTTATATGTATTTTCTCAAGTTTCGCTTACTATGTATTAAACAGGAAGGACCAAAGTATATTTTGGCATATTTGTTATTAAGTAATTAATTCAAATAAAAAATGAAAAAAATTGAAAACAGAATAACGTATAAGTAGCCCCGGTCCCCCTATCGGTTATGCTCGCCAGTGACTCGGGGCTGGCAGAAGGCTGGTCATCCAACGGTACTCGACAAATGCACCGACGAGACTGCACGGCTAGATAATTTAAAAAACTTGCGAGGGTCGAGAATCTCGTTACTACTTTCCTCATTTTCTTTATCGAGATCGCTGGCGGCCCGAGCTCCGCCCGCGATAAAGATCACAGGTCTTCCTCGTGGAAGTTAGCGAACGTTTCCGGACCCTTCTGCTCAACTTGCAATGACAATCTGCTTAAACAACCCTTGCGAGCCTGCCGCGTCCCAAATGTTTACTTATCGATAATTAGCCCACTAATGACATATGAATAACCGCCTCGAGACGAGACCCGACAGGTTGACTCTATCCATGCCACTGACGTCCAGGCATCGTTCCATCGACGTCATTTCCATGGACATAGAAGCCAGCCGAACCCTCGGGTCTTCTGTGCATCTTGCTGCCGTCCATCATCATCTGCTATTAATTATCGAGTCTCCTTTATCTGGCGCATGGAAAGTTTTGGCGCTCGCGGGGGAAGGGTTGAAGGCTCGCGACAGGTAGAGCGAGCGTGGGTGGGGTGGTTGCAGGCTCATCCTTTCGGCGCAGCAAACCCCGAATGCCTTGGAACGTCCGTCTCGATCGTGTCGGGTACGTGGCGGCCATATCTCGGTCCACGTGAAGCCGTTCGGTGCATGCTCCATCCCCCGATATACCAATTTCGCCGGCCGTTTCGCGATGGAACGTGAACTCGCCTCTGAGCCTTTCTCGTGCCTCGCGCACGCTGGTCAGAGCGGGCCGACGATCGGTTCGACAAGAGGAAAGAGGACGAGCGTGTAGATGGTGGTGGTAGCGGTGGAGCAGGAGGAGGAGGAGGATGAGGAGGCCAGGGTAGCGTCGAGCAGGAGAGGAACCGGGGCCACGTCGAGCTTGTGCGCGCGAGAAAGAAACAGAGGGAAGAGGAATGAGAGAGGTGCCGTGGCGTACACGTACATGCACGGCCAACACCGAGACGAGGACGCAGAGAACGAGAACCGATGCGGCTGTCGCGAGGAAGAAGAGTGGACCGGGGCCCGGGGGCGGGAGGGAGAGGCAGGGAAGCCGGCTGGTGGAGTGTCAGGAACGAAACCCAGAGGGAAAGTAGGAGAGAGGAGGAGAGCGAAGCGATCCCAGCGGACAGCTCGAACGAGGAAGAGAGAGGGACGGAGAGGGACTAAAACGCCCTCGACGCGAGAAGGACGAACGAGGCGAATCGGGAGGAACGAGGGTAAGCGAGAGAGGATCGAGTACTCTACGTGCACCGGTCGAAGAAAAGGGTGAGAGAGAGAGAGAGAGAGAGGGGCCGCCGGGTGGACTGGCGCGCGAGGGAGAAAGAAGTAGATAGGGACACACGGCCAGATAGAACTCGAGCCTCGAAGAGTAGTAGCGCGTGCTCGCAAACTCAGCCAGCGCCTCTCGCAGCGTGTGTCTCCCTCGCCCTCCCCTACAACTCGCGCACCTCGTGCACCTCCTGCTCGCTTCCTATGCTCTAGCACGAGTACGCGCTCGTCTCATGGCCCCGCCGCCCCACGCGGCGTCCGCCTAACCAACCTCATCCCACCCACCCCCGCTGCCTTCACTCTTTCCACCGCTTCGGCCGCGCTCTATCTCGGTCCGCTACGCTTCCCCCGGTCCACCCACCGACCCACGAAACCGCTCGTTCCCGCGCCGACTCACCCCACGGTGTACCGTCGACGGCAGCGGCGGCGAAGGCACCCAGCTCTCTCCCTATTACCCGCCTGCACCTTTCCCTCTTTCTCTGTCTCCGCGTTACGCTCTCCCGTTTATGCGTCTTCTTTCTCCGCGGGATAGAGGGTCGCTTCCTCGATCTGCCTCCTCCGTGGCACTCCTCAGCATTTCGTTCGTTCTCTTCGCTCGCATCTTCGCCACCTTCCCCTCAGCGGCCCACCAGGGCGACCTCTCCTCCGCCCGTGTCACCGTTCGGGTGCAGGCCAGAGCTGGCCGACGCGTACGACAGCCAAGCTCCTCGCGATTATCTTTTGTCCGATCGTAGGCGCTCTCGCGCGCGCATCCTCCGTGCCGGCTGTGTGTGTTTGTGCCCTGCGCCCGCGCGAGATGAAAGCGCGAGTAGAGATGTACGGTCGCGTACACATGCTCGGCTGTTGGTCTCCTCTCCGATGGTCCCTTCTCCTTCGTCATCCTCGGTTTCTCTATTCCCGTTGCGTCGCGTCGCCCGCGTACGTGTGTGCACACACGCGAGCAACGCGCGCCGCCAGCGTAGCGCCGCGACGGCTAGGAACGACGAGCTTTATATTATCGTCGCTGCCGGCGATGCCGCGCGTACCACGGGAACCAGTAGCGTTGGCGGCCTCTCCTCTCTGCTCTTCGCGGGGCAATGGCAGGGAACGAGAGAGCCAGCGAGCCTGGAATTTCGCGCAGCTCTGCGGGCCTCGATGGCCGGGAATATGGGTATTATCGGTGGGATGCTTTTTTTGAAACTCTGCCTCGTTTCGACCCTCTGTCTCCCCTCGCTTCGCCCTACGCCTCCCCCTATCGACGGCATGCCGCTGACCCCCCTGCGCCGCCTCTCCTAGGAGCTTGTAATTATTTTGCGCGCGTGTATGTCGGCGCGCGTTACGCGGTCGCCTAGCTCGATACAAAAGTAACGCTGTCGGGCATGCGGCAAATCGACGGCTCGCCGAGTCGAGGCCGACGTGCGTGTGCCCGCGCCCGGTGCCTCTCTGTTGCCCGGTAAACGAGATTTATGCCTCAACGAATTTTTTATATACGCGAGCTGAGAACCGTTCGCGAACGATGGCTTAGTTAGCCGCGGCGCGGACCACTGCCGGCGATAATTATACGGGGAGCGCAGCCCGTGGACTTTAAGCTCGCTCCGCGGACTCTAAACCGAACGGTACTTTACGAAACTCTTCGAACCGCGGGACATACCGAGAACTATAAATAAGGCGAGACGCGCGGCTTCTGCGTGCCGAGAGGCGAACGCTAATTGTGGAAATTACTCGCGCTAGGCGGTTCCGTGGCACTTTTCGGCGCCGTTCCGTGCAACGCAGTGTTAAACGACCCGCGAACTTCGATGGAGATCCGATTTTCAACGATTCCAGATCGTCCGGCTGTAGCAATGTGGGTATTGAGAGCGGAATATCGCGTGCGTACAAATTTCGGGACGGGACAAGGGTTTCGAGTAACGGGGACGCAATTACCGAACGATACGCAGGGTGGATGTTTTTTGGCGATCATACGAATCTGTTGAAAGTTTTTAAAGGCAACGCTCGAAGCATGAAATTTGGCCACGGTTGGAGTAATGGCAACGGCCAAGCAATCCGATTAGTGTATCAGATACAATTTCTCGATGGATACTTAGCACGTAACCGCGCTGAACTCGGGATAACGGTTCTCCATGGTTCGTTTGTTGCGTGTAAATCAGCCGTTCCGTGGCCGCGTATAATTTGTACGTTATACGCTCGACACTCGGCAACCCTTTCTATGAGCCACCGCTTCATCGTTCGCAAGCGGGGCGCGCGCGCCGAGCCACCCCATCTTCGGCTCGCAGCGCAGCCTCGTTATCTGTGCGAGAAAACCCGATTGATGTCGTTTCACGCGCCAGCGATCGTTCTGGATTTCGGATCGATCACCGGCGAAGGCTGCGAGGGAGGGATGAAAGGGTGGACCGGGTCAGAATTAACGTCAGGAGATTTTTCGTCGGTCGCGCGATCGGAAAATGGAAATTTCATAGGGACCATTGGCTTTCCTAGCGGATCTCGGTGCGAAGAGTTAGCAAAAGTGACGACTGCGTGTTCCAAAGCTGAATTACGAAGAGCGGAAAGTGTCGATTAGGGATTGCAAATTTACCGACATTTTCAATTACCGGTAATTCGGTAAAATTTTCAATCAAAACCGGTTTACCGATAATTTACCGGTATTTTTTCAGGTATTGAAAATATAAGAGTAAACATTACAAAAAAAACTTTTTTTGAACTCTAAAGGCCGAGTTTCCTAGCCGCGATCGGCGGCGGCGGCTGGCGGCGGTCCCACTAGTGCAATGGAGAGGTATGCATCTGTGTCTCCATTGCGCTAGTGGGACCGCCGCCGGCCGCAGCCGCCGATCGCGGCTAGGAAACTCGGCCTTAATCGAGCATTATAATAAATATATGCAAATAAAACTATTCTGAATATAAAATATGAAATGAGTTAACACAAAATAGATATATTAGTGTAACTATTGACAATACCTATTAATATGGATCTTCACCACGAAAACAATGAAAAGAATCTTATCTTACATACATAATTAAATATTTTTTATTTAACAATTTTTTTTAACAAATAAGCAGACAAAAAAAACGTAATTTGTCTAAACTTTGGTCTCCTGATCGCGATCTAATTTTTGTACAAAATAATCCAGCCACGGATAAAGCACTCTCAGATTCTACACTTGTTGGTCGGATAGTCATTAAGAAATCATATGCCATTTGTACCTATATATTTTCTCCCTACTTGAAAATACGTCCATTGTTTTGATGACTTGATTTAGATTTTTAGTTCTCTTTTGGCTTAGAGTTGATTCTTCATGAGATACTTCGGTTTTCGTATTTATTAGTAATTGAAGTTTTTTTCACTGATAACGATGTAGACCGAAATAACGAACGCATATATGCGCTATATTGATATACGTAATTTATCGAATTACCGGTAAAAATTTGAGGGTATTTCTCGCGATTTACCGGTAAACCGGTAAACCGGGTTACCGGTATTGCGATCCCTAGTGTCGATGCTCGGTCTACTGATTTCCCCGACGCTGTGCAGCCTCGTCGCCCTTTACTCTGGAACGCTCGCAAGGCAGACAAATAAGAGAAACCAGAGATACCTACCTACTCATTCACGCTAGGGATGCTACGCTGAGCGGGGCACGTCGAACTCCCGCGTGTCGAATAAATTCTCCCGATGACGTCAACGGACAGTTCTGTCTCTTACGCGGCGCGAATATAGGTGCACTCTGATCGCAGTACGCGCACGCTGCACCTTGCGCATGGAAATTACAGGAACGACGGCGTGCTGAGGAGCCGGCTGGAATGAGTCAACCCGACGCGCTCCTTCGACGACCACTGTTCCTCGTCGTTGAGCGGACACCCACCTACGCTCTCTCGATGCCTGCTCGCTTTATGTCGCCTTGCGATCCCGCCGCGCCACTCGACGTCCGTCGTCCCACAGTTTCCCGTTTACCGTTTTCAAACACTCCCGATGGGAGGTGGAAAACGATTTTTTTTCCACCGCCCTTCTCCCCGCGGCCTCGCCGCCGCTCGGCCCGCACCCCGTTGGCGCGTTCGCGGACCGAATTTATGGAGGAGATAACTCGGGCTAAGTAGGAACTTAAGCGACTGGAGGGGCGTAAAATATTTTATGGTTACAGTAAATTTTATCGGTTTATATCTCCGCTCCGTTAGCGGTATTAATATAAGGCGATCTCCGCGGAGAGCGCGCGATACGCGACCGCCACGCGGTATTTTAACGAACGAATCGAGCCGGCTCGCCGCCCCGCGAATGCTACATTCGCGAAACGATTAATAAATCGCTCTCGGACACGTTTCATTAAACGCGTCGCTCGCTTTTAAATCGCTACGTTCGATTTATCGCGCGAATGTGCCCGATTATTATTTTCGCGAGACCGAGAATTTACATTTAACGCGGTCATCCGATATATCCTTGCCACGGCTGTCTCTCCGCGGCAGCGGCCTCCTCTGCGCCGCGCAACTTTTATTCCACGCCCCCCCGATTTACTCTGTATCCATGCAAATCCCATTATTCCCACCCTTTGTTTCGCCGCGTCGCTCGGGCCGCGCGCCCAGCGAATAGATTTTAAAATTCCCGCCCCGTGCGTGTCACCGTCCTCCGCGAGACGCGGCTCGAATGCCTCATCGCGAGCTAGCGTCTTTTAGGAGTTGCCAGAATGCGAAAGGGGTGGTTCGTGCGGTTCCTCCTCTCCGGGCATACGTAATCGGGCGACCCAGCGCTTCCACAACTACTCTCAGCCGCTTCTGCTGAAAAACCACCGACGTTACGTCCGAAACGCAGCGGTAGGTAGGTGCCGTGCGGGTGGTCAGCGGCGCGTGAAACGCGTGTCCAATAGGGTGGGCCGAAAGATTCAAATTTTTGGAACTCGAAACGTCCTAGTGCGAAAAAGATGCCTGTGGGGAAGACAAATCGAGGCAAAAAGGCAAAATCGGGGTCAAAGTTTTTAATTTTCCCACCAAGCTTGGCGGCTTCGGTATACTTATTTTCATAGAATTTTGTATATCTCACTGTTGAGCATCAGAAAATATTATTTAAGCACATAAACGCTGCGAAATAGTGTTTTATATATTGTCGCGAGGCGAAGTATCTATGCGTTTCTATTTTGGGACGTACCGCGGTTGTAGTGAAAGAGGAATATTTTTCATTGATTCAAGGGCTTAGGTCTAACTACATCAGTCATGTTTCTCCAACGTCAAGTTCTGGGAGAAATATTACTGATAGTGTCATCTTACATCTAAATGAATTGTGAAAAGCTCCCTTGAGGACTTAGATGTCGTTGGTTGCGATGGAACATTTGCAGCAGGAATTTTGATTTTTCCGACCCACCCTATTGTCCAAGCGAGTCCCTATTCCGGAAATGGAGTTCGGATAGCCGATGGACGGAGCTTGGCGTGGCGAGGGCAACGGCGAGGAAAGACCGAACACGCGCGGCTGGCCCGAGTTAAGCTGAGCGCGACGGTGTCACCGGGAGGGTTAATTGGGAAGGAGCGGCGAACGCGCGGGGGCTACCTTAAAAGCGGCAGATATACGCGGGGCCGGGAGGCGATTCGTGGCAATTCGCGGCCAGGCGAGGCGAGGCAGAGTGTGGAATCGTTGCGGACGCATGAAACGGCGTTAGCTGCGCACGCCACCGTCTCCGCCGGAAATTATGCCAGCTCTCCGTTTCTACGTTCCGTGTAAACGAACCGAGGTAACGCCGGGCGGCCACCGTCGACCATGCCAGTGCGGAACACGCCCCCAGGAACTGCGTTTCTCGTGGGCGACGGCCTGAAATATCGAGCGCCTTGCTTGCCCACGTACACACGCGAAAACGATGGAACCCGACTGTCCGGGGAGAAAGAGAAGGAAACCGGCCGGTCGGCCAGGACGAAAACGAGAAGGAAACGGGCAATCGGACAGCTTCGACGGGGAAGGAACGATCGAGTGGATCAGGGGGTAGCGGGGGGATAGGGAGTGTCGGGGGAACGAGGGAGAGTCAGATATTCGAGGGATAATTTTCCACCCTTCTGACCCTACTTCGGTTAGGGAAAATCTCGACCAGGAGTGTGCTTTCTCACCTGACGCGGATGCTTTGCAAAACGGGACGCAGCTGCGGCGCGTAACCGAGCAAGTTGCTTTTGGATATTTGTCGGTCTAGGGGTGCGTAGTCTATTGTCCATTCGCTTGGAGTTAAACGGGCCTCGCGGTGCGCAGAGGGTAAAGGAAGGATGTAAAGAGGGTGGATTGCTACTGGGAAGGTACAGCATTACGCTCCGTAAAATTGTCCGGTATTACCGCTTCGCCGCCGCTATTATCGTTATCACAGCGCTGCCAGATTCGAAATCAGTAAGTTTTTAAACGCCGCGATCACGTAGCCGCTCTCGTGCATGGTCACGAAGCCCGAGCACGGATAAAAGGGGGCGGCGAGGGAGCCGGGAGAAAATTAGATGCCGCCGGAAAAGAGGAAAGAGAAACAAGAGCCGCGAAGTTGCGAGGGATAATTTTCCGCCTTCCTAGCTGGCGGCTACGCGCGGAGGACGCCTGGATCCCCCGGCGAGCCTGCACGCGGGTTTTACAGCTCGCCTCGCTGTGGAAACGCTGCCTCGAGGTGGACGTTGACGCATCAATTATGAATTACGGGGCGAAAGTATTAGGCGCGGCTCGGCCGGCGACATTAATCACTGAGCGCGTTATTGAATTTTGCGCGCCTAGCGAGCGATCGAATCTCGCTTGTCGAGCGCTCTCGGTGCCCGAGTAATTTCGTTAATTTCCAAGCGAATCGGAGCCGCCTCGTTGGCGGTGAGGAGCGTCTCTCTCCTCGCCTCTCCCCGCCGCGGCCCTCCGGATCCTCCGCTCCGTAGGAGTTCTCTCGCCGAATGGAGGCAGCCTTAAGCAGTAATTCGGCGGTGCAGAATGCAAAAGAGGAGTCCACGCCGCGGCGCGGCGTCTGAGAACGGAGGAAACGCGAATAAAAGAAGAAGGCGACGATCGAGAAAAGGAAAAAGAGGAGACGGTGCGAGCTGAGGAGAGGAGATATCCTCGCGCGCGCGTGCAGAGAAAGAGGAAGACGAGGAGGACGGGTTAGAGAGGTAGGGAGAGAGGGAGAGAGGAGAGACGATTCTTTTGAGCCTCGGCCAAGTTTTGTGGCCTGTTGGCCGGCTCGTGGAATCCAGTCGCAGGCGATTTCTCGTCTCTGCGCCTTTTAACCGTACTCTACGTGTCTCTCTCGCGCGTTCCTCTGTGTATACACGTGTGCAGGCATATGCGCTCGCCCGCGAGAGCGGACGGCGTGGCGGGGAATATACGCTGGCGGCCAGAGAGAGAGAGAGAGAGCGAGTGCGAGAGATAGAGCGGGAAGGAACGACGACCGGTGCGGTGACACAGAGATACGAGGGAGAAGGAGAGATGGTGCAAGGTGCAGGAAGACGAGGAGAGGCTACAGAGGAGCGAGGGAACGAGAAACCGTACACACGTTTATTACACGCTGTCCCTTGGATCGAGCCACAGCCGCTGGCAAGACGTTCCATTAACGTCGCTCGGTACCTACGCAATTATTATACTTCCTTGTACAGCGCGTTTAATCGCGTGCTGCGCCGCTCTCTTAATCCACAGACGCTACGGCCGCGATGCACGCTGGTCGTTGCATCGCGCGTCGCCCGCCACCGTCCCGACACGATCGCATCACGATAATCCAACGGATCCCCGCGAGTTCGCGGAAACGCGCGCCGCGCCGCGCCGCGCCGGTTTGCCCGCTCGCCCTCGGCCCGCCTCGAAACGTGGAACGCCGCTCTCGCCGCGTCTCGCTTCGGCCCCGATGCTGGCTGATGTTGCGCGTTACGTGCAGTGTCCTCCTGGCTCGCGACCGCTGCGACGCGGACGACCACGAGCCGCTGCACCGTTGCATCGCCGTCGCATCGTCGCCTGTGCACGCGCTGCTACCGAGTAATTCTCCTACGCATCTCCGGCGAGCGCGGTCTCGCGTCCACGCGCAACTTGCCCCGCGGTTTCGAATCGCCACCAAAAGTCCCCGGACCCCCTAGAGCCCGCCTCGAAATCTAGCCTTTCGCAACTTCGTCGAGTGTTACGGTGCGCGGCTCGCGCGACGAATTCGACGTGGCCGCGGTACGCGTCGGCAGACGCGCGCGCGCGCGCGCGCGCGCCCTCGATCCGAGGATTTATAAAGTGCAGTTGTGATTTCAAGAATCGAGCGAGTAGTTGGAAAGTTTGATATAGACCACCGGCAGACTGTGCTCCGAAATGCGCGGGCGATGAAGTGTTAAGCGTTCGCATCGTCTATTCTTACTTTAGGATGTATAGTACAGTGAGTCATAGAAGTGTTGGAACGCTCGCGATTGAAAATTCTAACGAGCCGGTTGTGCAAGTGAAATCGAAGATTCCCAGGCGATAGCGTGCATCCAGCGCGAACGTCGAGCCGTTGGAAACGAATTGGTAAAGTATTCGGACTCGCAATTTTTTCATTCTTTTCCGAGCTGAAAGCAACTGGCTAAATAATAAAAGGAATGTAGCTTCTAACGAACACCAATCCCAAGCATCGATGCCGCTACTTAGTACAAAGCACGCGAGTGCCCCAAAGTAAATTTTTCCGTTCTGAAACGGGAAAAAGGAGTAACATCCGCGAATCTACATGGCGCGTGCAAACAGACCTATAGAGCGAGGCGACCTCTCTGGAAGCATGCGGGGGTGGAAGAGATTGGTCGACGCAGAGCCGAGCTCGATACGGCGCGAGGCGGTTTGCATTTTTCGGCGATTCGGTGAGTTGGCAAGGACCAACGCGAAGATTCATGGCGGGGCGCAGCCCGCGTGGCAAACAACTTTTAACACGGTCGTCGATCGGGACGCAGTTCGGATTTAAATTGGCGCAGTCGAGTGCGCTTAGCGCTTAGCGCCGCCCGCTCGTTACGAAACTTTATTTTACTGCCGAGTATTTTCAACCCCGAAGATCTCGACGGCCCCGGGGCGAATCCATTAAAGGTAAAAGCCTCTCGTTTACATCTGGCCGTTCCCCGACGTTCGACTTTCTCTTTCTCTTTTCCTTTCGGCTCCTCGCCGTGTATTCGCTCGTTCTCGCGGCACCTCCGTCGACTCTTCCCCCTCGCGGCCGGGAATGCTACGATTCTTTCGAAACGTCAGCTGGTTAGCGGCGGCATTGGCCACTCGAATGCATCGCGCTATCTGGCCGAGCGTTCGCGTCCCGATCTCCTCGCGCTCCGGAAGTGAGAGGAGCGCTGGAACATTGGACTCTTTTTCCGCGAATCGGCCCGCGCTCGTACTTTGTAATTAGATGCCGCGATAGGGTGCCACCGCGCCTCCAAATTGGTAATTAATCGAGGGAATTCCGCTCGTTCATTTCCGAAGATACAATCTTTGAAATTGGACGGGGGACACTATACCGTCTGGATTGACTCTGCGTTTTACGCGCGCGAAGATACTCCGTATTGCTAGCAAAGAGCGAAGCCTGAAAGGTTGAAATTCATTCGGGGAAACGGGAACGCGTCGCCCCGGCAATGGGGCCGCGAGCTACGGAGCCGAGAAATCAACGATCGCGGGCCACGGTGGCGAGAAAAAACCGTGGAAAGAATGGTGGACAATGCGGAAATGCCACACGGGGAGACGGGCTTAAGTGCAGCTGCAGTTTAACAGCGGCGAGCCGAGTCGAGAGCTGGCTGCTCTCGTAATCGAGCGAGCCGTACGGTGGACGGATCCGGGAACCGCCGACCATCTTGCATATTCTCGCAATGACCTTTTCACGGCGTTCGAAGAAACTCCGTTGATGACACACCTCGAGCAACGTGGACGACATGCACCGAAACCCTGCACCTGTCAGCGGCCGTTCGCTTCCACGACTGCGATAATGATATGGGTGGTACACTCGACGGTGGAGAAAAATCCCAGTCGTAAATTGCCGGAGGTGGTAAACAGAATTACCACTTTAGGGATCGGCCCGGCGGGGGTCTAGAGTCCCGGGACCGTCCGTGTAATAAAAAGCTTCTGAAAAACCGATCAGCAGGAACTAATTTAGGAAGGACGTCCCTGCACAAGCTTTCGGTCACTTTTCCCCCGGATTCTCAGTTTCAACCACTCGACTCGACCAACGATAAGACCCTGCTCGCGTTTATGGCCCTGCCAGTTTTACGACTCTGACTTTTCTCCACCGTGGACGATACCCGTACATTTCGCTACCCCGGCTGTAATACACTCGCAGCTGCGTTTGCTCTGTCTTCGGGCTGTTGTTGAAATTCACGCGCAAACAACGGCCAAATCGAATTTCTTCTTTGAAATAGATCCGGGTCCGCAACAAACATTTCACCCTGTCATCGAGCATCGAAGTCGCTCTCGCTCCCGATTTAGGGGAGGGTTGCCTATATCGTACCACTTAAGACATTCTAAGTTATATTTCATATTTGGTACTAATTTGAACGGAAATGACTATTGGATATTGGAGCTTGGTCTTTTAGGCACCTACTATTATACGCTTAACCTTTTGTTCAGAACAAATTAATTTGTTATTAATCTTTTTGTCACATACTGTAAAAGGTACGATTTAGGCAACCGGTCTGCTAAATCGTACCTGCACTAAAAATAGTGTCAATAACAAATAGAGAAGAAACTATTCAATATATAGTTACATATACATATGTATATGAATCACACACAGGCCGCAATAAACTATGTATATGATATATGTACATAATCTATTGACGTGCGTTACGAAAAGTAGCACGTTTCAATTTTCTTACGAAAAGTAGCACGTTTTGGTTTGCCACGAAAAGAAGCACGTTCCATCGTTTCTGACGAATATTAGCACGTTTGGTCTTCTGCCGCGAAGACTAACACATTTGACTGCCTCGCCACGAAGAATAGCACATTTCGTACTGTTGCGACGAAAACTAGCACGTTATACTGTTTCGCCACGAATAATAGCACGTTTGGGAATTTATGGTGAAAACTAACATATTATCCGGTTTGGCCACGAAGAATAGCTCGTTTTGGATTATACTGCAGACTGCAGAAACTATCGCGTTTCAGCGCGTGGGCAGTTTAAAAGAATTCAACTGTTGAAAATATTGTTTAATAAATAATAATTCCATCTAATCTCCAAAAGACAACACATATGAAAATTTTAATCTACATAATTTAAGTAAGGGAGGGTGGAGGAATTGCGAACGCGGGGTAAACGCGAACATGCTACTTTTCGTGGCAAACCGCTCTAACGTGCTAGTTTTCGCAGCGAAAGACGAAACATATTATTTTTCGTGACAAACCGCTCAAACGTGCTAGTTTTCGCAGCGAAAGACGAAACATGCTATTTTTCGTGGCAAACCGCTCAAATGTGCTAGTTTTCGCAGCGAAAACCGAAACGTGATAGTTTTCGTAAGAACGAAGGCAAACGTGCTACTTTTCGTAAGAAAATTGAAACGTGCTACTTTTCGTAACGCACGTCGATATATAACACACGAGTTGTCAAATCCTACTGGTACGATTGTAGTGGTACGATTTAGGAAACATGATCAATTTATTTATAAATATAAATTTAAACTTTATAATGAATGTAATATGTACTTAAAATGAATGTAAAATATTCTACATTAAACCCGCTTTTAGAGAAATACATAAATACAGGAGAAAATTGCATTGTTTAATTATTATCAGCTAAAATAAACTGGTAAAAAGTTACATCAATCATACCTGATTTTTTTAAATGCTCGTAGTACGCACAAAATAGGGTGTAAGCTCGAAAGGTTTTGTTTCCATGTCTTATTTCGCATTTACTTGATATTTTTATCATCAGACGTCGTTTGTATTCATTAATTTTTGAGAAATTGATGCGGTACGATTTAGGTGACCGGTACGATATTGGCAACTCTCCCCTACACAGGGTCCCGTAATATCCGTTGCTGCGACCTCGATGGAAGGGCAAGGAAGAGGGACGTTTTCGCGCGTTGTCCAGCAACGCGGCGCGTTACGGTCGTGACGCAACCAATTACGTTCGTTAATCCGGGGAATAGCTTCGCAGTTTGTTAAGAGACAACGCGATCGCGCGCGCGTGTTCATCAGCGAAATCGATCCGATTTCCGTGAACTGCGGCGAGATTTGCATGCGAGGCCGGTGTTTCGCGTTGCCCCGTTCACTGTCATCGTTACCGCGCGCGCACGCTCGCTGGCCAACAGCAAAGGAAACTTGCGCCACAGCGGGAAAGCCCGTTCCGTGGGTAGCGTGCTTGCTCGCCCGTCTACCGTGTAATCTCTCGAATATCTGCATTTTGCGCTGGAAGAAAAGTTACAACGGTAATCGCGTAGCGCTGCAGTTTTATGCCCGCGTGCACGGTATTTACGATTCCTTGCACAAGGGAAACGACGGCCGGGGCCGCGCCGACTCCTCGAGATTAATTAGTAGGGAATTTCGTGGGACAATGCGTTAGTTTCCAGCGCGGCGCGATAAATCGCGCTCGATCGCGCCCCGATCTATCGAGGATTCTTTCCAGAGCACGCTTCGAGGGTATCGAGCGAGGCACCCGCTAAACGATCCGACGTCCCAGCTTAATCGAGCAGATCCAAGGAACTTTTCGCGCAGAGGCCCCGCCGCATTTGTATGCAAATCCAGCGTTATCCATTATTATTCACCGCGGACGATCAGGGAGGCGTGCAGCCGCGAGAAAGTGCGCCGAGAGTACGTGGAACTTGCTGGTGCAAGTGGTCGTGCAGCGGTGCACTCCGCGACGTCTCGTAACGCCTATGCAACGCGTGGACGTTGCACTTAAATCTGGGCGATTCCGTCGTACGCGTTGCGTGCACTCCTTCCCGTAACCGTTCTTTCCCTCCTCCCTCCGCCCTTCTTCTTCTTTTTTCTCTTTTTCACCTCTCCGTTCCGCTTTTCCCGTGCCACGGGCGGTGTCGCAAGAATCCTCGCCGCGCCGCGAGTTCCCTCGAATCGTTTCAGCGAATCGCTGTAGGCGAGATAACGAACGGTTGCGCCCGCGTTGACGTCACTCGCGCGCTGACATCAGCTGTACTCGCCGCCAGGTACATGTGTACATACGTGTCGGGTTGTTGGTCGATTTGGTCGCGTAACAATCGCTCGAATACCGATTCCCTCGGTCCCTTTATCGGGCGGAGTGGTTAGTCGGTTGTGCTCGTTAGGAACACTCGGTCTGTGGACAACGCCGTCCTAACTGGGCCGCCTTGGAACGCTGTCGACCTTAAATTAAAAGGTAAGGGGAAAACGAGGAATGACGGTTTTTCGCGATTTTGCGATTTATAACGTATTTTGTTGGCGGCAACCACAGAACTGTCGAGTCACAAAGGGTTGTAAAGTTCAAATGCCACCGGAAGATAAAGGTACAGCTTTGGTGTACTCGTTGGAAGCACGTAATGTCTGCACTGGAACAAAACACTCGTTTAATTTTCTCGACAGAGCTGTTTTGCGACATTCCCTGTTTTCCCCTCACCCTGCAAACATGCATGGCCAATGTGTGTCATTTCTTAGGAGCATCGTTCTCGTGTATCAAGATGGCTTAACGCCTGATAAAAGCCAACAAAGTATCTCGAGGCCCGCACGCAACGCAGAGTTCCCTTATCTCTGAAAGCAGTAGCGAGCCTACCCCCGTCTGGGTTCATGGGTCGGGTCTATGGCGATCGAGGTTAAATTGGACTTTCCGTGACAGCGGCGCGTCATCGGGACGACATTTGCGCGCCGGTGCGCGTGCATTCGCACGGCTCGCCCACGTTTTCTCGTCTGTCCTGCGCGTTTTCCTACGCTCCTCCTCGAAGGCTCGACGCTTGGCGGAGGGGCAGCAGGAGAGAGGTAACGGAATCGTTTTACGCGATTCCACCGTCGACCTACGTTCCTCCGGGCATTCCTCTATACAAGGTGCGACGAAAATCGCGATGCGATACGAAACCACCACGAGTCTTCTGGGAGAAGGGAGTAGGAATACTTTTCTCACGCGCTCCTTCCGTGGTGGATCTCTGTTTTCAGAAGAAGCTTGAATCTTGCCGGCCTAGGTCGCTCGGAACCCACTTGCTCGGTGCACGTCACCTCCGCGTGGCCTTTTAGTTACCTGTGTCTCGTGACTCAGTGGTGACAAGCATACATTACGCGGACGATCCACGGGAGAGGGGTTGTTACTCTTCGGCGCACAATTCCCCTCGATCTTTCCCCCTCGCTCCTTTCGCCGGCAGATATGACAAACGTCTGGCCCGTCCGATCAGCTGGTACGTCGCGCGTCGTAAATAAACGCATTACGACCGACCGAATCCCGATAGCCCTGCCAAGCTAGATTTATCGGGCAGGTACGCGTTGCTGGCCTGAGCTATCTGTCTTTGATTGACGCGTGGCTTAGGTGAATGCTCCACTGTCAACCGCGGTTCATCCGAGAAGCCCGAGACAATGGCATGCTGACCCGAAAACTATTGCCCGACTCTCTAGAAACGTCAACCGCCCAGATATCTATTAGCTCCGAGTCTAGCCGGCTAAACGTGACCGGCACTTCGTGTGTCTGAAACCGAGCCGCCGGATGGGGAGCGAAGTAACCCTCTGACGGACTCCTCCCACCCTACCTCGCGTGAACGCTTTACGATTTCGACCTACTTCCCCGAAGAACAAGCATCCCCTTTTCTGGCATTTCCCGATCACGGGTGGCCCGCGATGCGCGCAGTGCTCCATTCGCGTCGCCAGCAACCACGATCGCCGATAAACCGGAAATTTATCCGTATAAACGGCGGTTGTTTATGGATTAAACGGGGATAATGCGAGACCCCCGTTGAATTATAGTCGGCGCTAGCCGAAGCGCGTTTTTTTTTCCGCCCCCCCAGCACGACCGGTCGCGCTGTAATTGTTAACGGTGCCCGGGCATTTACGTGCGTTTAATTTGTTTATTCGACACCCGATGACAACAGGTGCACGCGCATAAATCGCCGGGACGAGGCGGCGCGGAGAGATTTATATAAGTTGTACAAATAGACCGGGCGGCACCGTAAATTTACATTTATTTAATATCGAATATATACCCCTCGCACGGGAATCTACATATTAATATTTACCTTCGGAACTGTGTTCATTCGACTGTTTTATCGCGAGTATTAATAAAACGGGCGCGATGTTAAAGAATTCAGAGGCGCCGGTAATGGAGATATCGTAATTCCATGTGGATCGATGGTGGTAGCGCTGTTGTTTTTGTTGTCGCGCTTCGGTTACCGGAGAGCGGCCGCGGGGCGCTTACGCGCGAAAAATATTTTGCTCCCCGCTATTGTTCCTGCGGTGTGTATACCTCGTTCGTTTTTCGTTCGAATTCGAGGGCCGACCGCGCGCTACGTTTCCCGGCGAGAGCGTCGCATACAATTAAAAAACAGGGACGAGAAATAACTTCTCAAGTGTCCTACGTTCAAAAGAGTGGAAGCTCTATGGCTCTCGGGGGAGTAGGAATAGTCACGGTCGGAATTGCACGAGAATTCTCTCTACCCCGCTTTCTCTCTTACGGTTATTAACTGCTTCTCGACTGGTCTTTGTCAAACATCGAGGCCCCCCGCAGCGGGGTGTGCCGCCGATCGGAAAGGAACGATCGGACGGTAGTGACGGATCTCGGTTTCTTTTTCCACGCGGGCGTTCTTTCCTTCTCGCGGGGGAAGACAGGACGACTCGGTCCGGCGGGTCCGCCGCGTCACGCCTCGTGATCACCTCTCTCGACGACGACGACGACGACGACGGATCGTAGTGAATGCTGCCTTTCAGACGGGTAATCGATTCTCGGCCAGAGAGGAGAAAAGAAAATGGGCACCCCAGCGCTTTAATCGCCCCCCCTCTTCCGGCTTTTCTTTGTAGATTTCCAGCGACGTTCGAGCACCTCCGCCTGAAATAATAACTCTCCACGGATAAAACACTAAAACACTTGCCTGTCCACCGTTGTATCGATCAACGAGGTGTCCCTGGCGGCTGACTCGACGCGGTTCATTGGACCTTTGTCTCCTCATTCGCGAGGCAATAGAAGAGGGGCCGTCCTTCGACGAACAGTGCCCTGGAAAATCCTACCACGGATCCAGAGACTGTCGCTTCGGAAACGCCGGCAACGAAGTCGGCGAGCAAGGCTGCTTCGAATCTCGAGGCCCCGGTGCCTCGGCATCGCTCGCGCCGTCGTTCGGAGCAGCGAAAGCATCGAACGCCGCGCAAAGTCCACGCATCCTCGGGCACGCTTCTGTGCCAGCCACGCTTGAATCATCCCGCACCGATGATTTATTCGTGGAAGTTCAGGAACTTATTGATCCCCGGCGACTACGTGGGCGACTTGTACTCGGCTGCGCGATCACGATCCAACCTGGCTGTACAACGATATTTCCAGCACGTTGCGCAACCGCGTAATTATTCAAACGCCATCGCGCGCGATCGAGAGGTCCGGCCTCGCTTACTCTTGGTTTTCTGCGATTTCGACGCCCCTGGGGTATGTTTCGCGACCGGCGAGAACGGGGGTTATTGCGCAACGCGTATCACGGCGGACGTCCCCGTGGAAAACGAGCCATCGTCGCCCGATGGGGCCGCAGAATCGTCGTCGTGGTCTCGATTTTAAAGGGGCATGACGTCAGTGATCCAGCGTGGGCCGACCTCTCTCTATCTCTCTCTCCGGCGCGTTCGATCGAGGCACGGCGAGAGGGACAGGGAGACAGAGCGAGGGAGAGGGAGAGAGGCTTGCTGGCAAAGCCTCCGGGCAGCTGTCGCCTCGCGATCCTTTCCATATAACGATCTTTCCTCCGCGTCCCGACAGTTTTCATATAGCCTCCTGTCGACTTTCTACCCAACCAGGAGCCGCTCGAAAGAGGAACAGACGCGCGGCCCGCCATGCCGTGGCGTAACGAATTTAGTCGGGCGCATCTCTCGCCGAGGTGGTCCGCGGGCACACAGAAACCGCGAGGGGAGAAATTGCCAGGCAATTTCGATCGACATCGCAGTCCCGACGATCGGGGGGGCCGTATGTGCGTCGACTTATTCGCAGAATCACTCCGTGGTTCCATGTACTCGTAGCCTTGATGCCCCGATTCGATGTGTTGGTAACGAGTAGGAGGTTCCGAGCCTCTCTCTGCAGGCTGTTGGTGTTTCTTGTTTGGTGTTGCTCTATGGGACCCGAGGTTCCAGCGAAACCCTGCTCTCGATGCAAAGCAGCGAAGGTTTAATTTCGGGTGCCCCGCTAAGAGTCTGGATACACTCGCGTTTCCGTGCTCTCCGCGACTGTGCATGGAAAAAGATTACAGAACGATCTGCGAGCCTCGGTTGCATCCGTTACAAGCCAACGCGAGCTGCAGCGGCGGTTGCGCGAGGTGTATCGAGGCTACTTTCTAAGTTACGTGGAGAAAGGTTACGAAGGGAACGAGAGGCTGGACGAGTGGCTCTCCACAGGCAGGGCGAGCTACGAGGTCGCGGCGGTTTTCGGTTTAATTACCAATTCATCGGCGTCGGGCACGCGGGAAGTCGTCTTTTTACACTCGCGATATTAGTCGCATGTACCGATTGGCACATCTTACGTCTGTCCGTGAAATCCACGCACATCGACGTTCCCACGGAGTTGCTGCGCGCTGAAATCCGATCGCATTCATTCGCGGAAAAGCTGCTCGGCGGTCAGGAATTCGCGCATTTTCGCGTGGAGTCACGTTGGCTCGGACGAGAACGATCTTGGCGCGGAAGATTCTGCGCCCGTGCCTCTTGTATTTGACTCGGCGCCTAGAAGCAATCGTCCACTCCAAATGAGCGCTTAGAAAACATGATAAGAGACGGATATCAGTCAGCATGGACGGACGGAAGCATCCAGCCTCTTAATCAGGCAACTCGCGACTAGAATAGCCGCGCGCGAGCCCTCTATCGATCGACGAACGCTCACGCATTCCGCGGCGAACATCATCCAGGATATCGTAGCTGGCGAGTGCCAAGCTGGTGAACGAGGAGAGAGACTTCCGCGTTGGAAGACGCCGCGCCGGGGAGACGCCGGGAATGCGCGCGTGTAATGGCCGACTGGGAGTAACGCGCGTAGTTAGAGGAAACCGTGCCACGATCGAACGTGGCGCGGATCCCGCCAGTAAAAACTGGTCGCGTCCGCGGGACACGGCCGACGGTGGTGCGGTGCCTTGGCCGATGATGATCCGATGATGGGCGCGCGCGCGCGGAGCCACGAGGAGAACAGCCGTCGAGCATGCAAATTGCCACTCAGGAAGATCGATAAACGTACGTTTTTAGCCAAGACCGGCTTCCGAGCGCGGCTCCGATAAGATCGATAGGGCCGGCTCGCGGAGTCACCGATATCCCTCGCGAGGCCCGCTCCTCCGCCGCTCGCAATGTAATACTTTGTTGTAATATATTGTAATTTATTACGCGGCCCGGGTAGACCCGAGCGCGTAATGATACGCCGCGGCCACTTTGTAATTACGGCCTGGACGTTTCATGGGCCCTCGTATTGTGTGCGGAGGATATCACGGTTTCATCGACTTCCTCCCGGTTGCGTTGCTGCCCCTGCGCGCGCTGCAAAAGACTCGCTGCTCCGCCGGCAATTATTATTCAAAACGAAACCGCGCGGTGGCACGCCGTCGCGTTTCGCGTGCTAATATCTTCCTGGGGGTACAAGCGTAATGGTATCGCTGGTCCCTGCCGATTATCGTCCCCGTGGCTTTTCCCTGCGCGATTCTTCTTAACTTACTAAATAAATGTTATCGGCGCGTAGGTTCGGTCAACCGAATCATTTTATTCTTCTTAACGATGAGATCCAGCTACCCGCCTCAAGCCTGCTCCTCAGACGAGCGCCGCTTTCCTCCAGCGATCTGCGCCACTTCGAAGCGAGACCGACCAGAGACACTTTTACTAATCGCTCGTTCGGTATCTTCTGTGCAGGGTCCTGTTCGCGAATCGCAATGATGTCTGCTGTGCCCACCCGTGGATAATCAAGAAAAGCATGTGATCTTCCTTCATGGTGAGTAAGCCAGCAACGACGAGTGAAAGCTTCCACCGAGTACGACTTCCTTCGTACGTTCGCGAAATCTTAGCTCGCTAGCTAGCCGCTTTCTAGCGAGCGCAGAAGTTTTGGCAACGAAAAACCGTCGTCGCTATCGATCCCGCCGGCTCGATATTTGGGACGAGGCTGGCCCAGCCTCTGCCAAATATTTTACCCCCCTCGACTGTCGCTAGATTTCCTGGACGAACGTCGTCGTAACGTTGCAGCGGGACCGCGGGACCGTGTACCTACGTAGCCCCGGTGCTACCGCGCGGTCCCTGTCGCGCCCTCGAGGAGCAACTTGCCGAGGACCGCAACGATTATTTTCGGGGAACGAAACCGGGTCCGTCGACGCTGCTTCCATGAAGCTACCGCGGACTATCGATCGCCGTTAGCGAACCCTTCTAACTTATTTAAGGCATCTCTATTCCCCGTCGATGGTTGTCTATTGTATTCGCGGCTCGACGCCGCGGAATATCTATCTGTCCAGCCGATAGAAATAGAATACCGGTTGAATGGCATTTGACGGTCCCCCAATCGACTGGAAATTCCGAATTAGAACGTCGATATCGCGGTGTCCCCGCACATCCAGGGCCCATTAAGAGGTTTTATTTCGCCCTTCGTTACCGATCCCCTCCGCTGAATGATTGACGAACTGGAAACGGTCAGTCCCCGTGGCCGGTTTCTGGTGGATCCAGATTTACCGCGATCGCCCGAGCCTTTTGCCCGCTCCCGATTTTCCATAGGAAGCTCGAAACGCCGCTCTCTCCCCGCCCCTGGCCGTCGATTGTTCGAGGCGCGAGATCGTATTACGCAAGAGAGGAAACATAGGCGTTTCAGCGAGCGAGAGACCGACGGGAATTATTTTGGGAAGAGCGAAGCGGTTTACCTCGGTCAGCCGCGAGACCAGGACCGCCTGAGAATTCCAAAGCGTCGATCGCCTGGCCTCTGCCTCTTCGCGCTCGAGAACACACGCCGAAAACGATCCGAGAGGAAAAAAGTTGCTCGACTGATCCCGTGCACGCCCGATTCCACGCGTTGTCCTTTTGCGATCATTATGCTCCGCCTTCCCATTAAATACGCAGCCACCGATTCCTAGAAGACAGTGGGGACCTTAAGGTACTGCACGCTTCTGGATACAGCGTCGAGAAATTCAAAGCCGATTTTCTCGAAAATGAAGCGCGATATCAAAAAATTCTATTCCTTTATCTCGACTGATTTACTTATTATAAATCGAAAAGAAACAGCAACTTTTTTTTATATCGCGCTTCATTTTCGAGATACTCGACTTTGAAATTTTTGATGTTGCGTCCAGTCGCGTATAAGAGAAACCTACCTTTATGGCTATCCTCGACGGTCCTGCCGATGGTCTGCCGTTTGTATAAATGTTGTCTGTCGTTTCGGTAGACAGAAGGGTCGTCAGCTTTCATACTCCACGTTCGATTCCATCCGCGCCTCGTCAAGATGTGAAATTGGTCGCGGTCCATCGATATGCCCAGCGGTACTGGTGCCTTTTCAGCGTGGCCGTTGCACCGATACTTTGGCATTGTATAAACACACCAGCCAGCGACGGTCGAACTAATTAAGCTTAATTACGTCCGCCCGTCCCATTAATTAATTCGTCGTCCTCGCACCTGCCTGCAGGATGCCTGCGCTGGAGCCGTGCTTTCCGGTATCTCTTTCGCATCTTCAGGGCGCCCGGGTATCGATTAGCGGTCGCTGAAAACGGCCGTGCCCGCGTCCCTCATCTCTGTCCACGGTCGCCGAATCGGCGAGACATTCGCTTTTGCGGCCGGTCGGTTATCGACCATCCGCGCTCTACCGATCAATCCGTGCGCGGCACCGAGAACGTGGGAAACGGGCACTTTTCACAAGTACCATTCATCGACACGTATCGATCACCCCGCGCAACATGTTCATCTCGAAGGGAAACAGAGACAGAATTCGGCAGGACGAGCGCTTTGAATCTGAGAGGAACCCGGAGAGAGGCATAATTTAGCCCAGTGTTCCCAATCTTTTTTAAGGGGCCATTCTACTTTGTACCGCCGAAAAATTAAGCTATTTTTAAAGATATTTTTCTCAGTAAATGCAACATATAATGAAATCAATCTTTTTGGCAATTATTAAGCTACTCTTAGGTATATTATACAAAAAAAATTTAAAAATAATTTTTGCAATTTATTTTAATTGTTTTTTACAGTGTCAAATGGCACCCAAAAAAGAGGTATGTTCACGGCGTAGGTGATTTCCCGGGTCAGGCTTATCCGAATCAAAAAATTCGAAAAGATTCTGAATCTGTAGGGTGACTGTACCTAATATCGCCAGGCAAAAGTTCAATCGTTGTCGATTGAATAATAATTGATATTTTTCCATGCAGTTCGTTTCAAAGTAAAGAGAAATTATTCATCTTTCATGTAGCATATGTTAGAATCGTTGAAACCTACAAATTGTTAATTAGGACTCAAAAAACGTAAGACATGCAAAAATCGGGTCCTGAAAAAAGTGTACCTAATATCGCCTACTCAAGAAATATTGATTAATTCATGTATATATGAGTTTTTAAAGTCATTTTCACATGTGCTTTTATTATTTCTTGCTCTATAAATATATTTTTATCCATCTTTGATTTCATTTTTATTAGAATAATATAGAAATTTGAAAACATAGATTTTTAAAATATTTTATTTTTTACGTTCCGATGTACATATTGGACAAATAAATTTTATTACAAGCATTACATCGAAACCATTGTTCTCCGGTAGGCGGTATTGAGAACACGCATACTGCTAAAAGAAAAACGCTATTTTCATTATGAAAAATATTTGAATCGATTTCATTTCTTAAGTACATCATTAATTAGGTATTTCTAGTAGATATTCTTGCATTCACAGATTTATTGGACTTACCTTCTCCGAATGTGACGTAAAATTGTGATAGTCCAATAAATTTTTACACTATTAAGATTCTCTAAAATCCTTCCCTTTCTGTAATTGTTGATCACATGATGCTGCAATTATAGTATGTCTTCCTACATATGTTTAGGTACTAATTCAGTGCATAACCAATAAATTTTAGAGCTTACTTTAAGAGATATAGCGAGTGGCGATATTAGGAACACTGGCGATATTAGGTACAGTCACCCTACGAGTGTCGCTATATCCCCTAGCTCAATTAACAATTTTTGTTGAAAAGTAACAAAATGACGCCGGTCTGAAAAAAAGTTTGACAAAACACCGAAAAGTATGTATTCTCGTGTGTTCCATGAGAAAAATCTCGGTTTTTCTGGACAAAATTTGTTAATTGAGCTAGGAGCTATATCGACACTACATTAAAACAAATTAAAAAATTCTTTTTACTTTTTTGTAGCTATAATATAAGAGTAGCTTAATAAATACCAAAAAGATTTATTCGATTGTATGTTATATTTACTGAGAAAAATCTTTACAAATAGCTTAATTTTTCGGCCGATCAAAGTAGAATGACCCATTAAGTCGCGACCCTCTTTTATAATATTCAAATAACCTGCTCCCCCCCCCCCCCCCCCCATATAAGTTAAGGTAAATTTAATAATGTAAAGTTATCACATTAAAAATACGTATGTCAGTATATAATTCTAACTTAATAACATTTAATTATGTTAATACATATATTAAACTAGCTGAGCCGTTACCTGATTTCACCCGGGAATTATTTACGATGTTTCCCACGTTCTTTATAAATAGCCTATAATCTAATCTAAGACTTGTATATTCAAAATTTCATTGAAATCCGTTCAGCCGTGTGTGACGTGAAAGAAGGACAATAAATAGACAACGTTTCACTTTTATATATTAGTAGGGATATATTTATAGATATATAATACTACTTAGCTTTTCTACTCAGCTTTGCCCGAAATTTAGATTCTGATTTTATAAAAACAAACTTTTATTTATTTTTTTTGTGAAAATAGTCACATTCATCTAGATTAGTTAGGCATAATGAGCTGGAATACATCTGGTGACCACAGAGTTTACCGTTCGAAAGTTTTAAGGCGACAGGCAAACACACAAACACTTTCAGCTGTATACATATACCTACCTATTAAGATATTTAATTATCTTCTCTAGTGTAATAAATAAGTGCTAGGAACCGTCAACTAAAAATAACCGCGGCGACCCCTCGGGGGTTACGACCCACATTTGAGGAACCACCGGTTTAACCAAGTAGGATGAGCCTGCGGTCGATCAATTTTCGAGGAGTAGATTTGGAATCGTGCCTCTTGGAACACCGATGCGACAATTCTACCTGCCCCTCTCTGGTCTCGGATCCGTATAATCTCCCTGGTGCAACGGGGGTGTATCGCGAAAGGCGTCTCGCGAACGACGCCGCTGGAACAAAGCCTTACCGTCTCTCGCCCCCTTGGCCCCGCGGTGCTCGCCGTCGATCTCCCGATACAGATGCGAGCGGCGGCGCAGCCCAGGCGACACGGCAACCGCCGTTCTAAAATTGCGAGCAGGGGGGCCGGGAACACGTGCAAAGGGGCTCGCGGCACGGAGATACGTCGATACTCTTCCTCCGGCGCGCATTAGTCGTCCGACATCATCGACTAACTATCCGACGTGCCGGCAAATACAGAGGCAGCCAGCCGTGCTCGCTGGAGCCGGGGCCCGGAGCCTGCAGGCGATCCCGGGATACAACTGCCGTGGAATACGAATTACAGGGATGGCGGGAGGGCGGGCCGGGGGCGGCCGGGGCCGGGGGTGACGGGAGCGGAGAGAGGACGCGAGAGAAAAGATCGATCAGGCTCCATTGGGTAACGTTTATTCCAGCGTGCTCGTCGCCAGGCATCTAGCGCGCGACGGCGAGGCGCTCTACGCGGAAAAATTGCGAGAGGTGGGATAGACGAGCGATGATCTGGCGGCTGGATGCCAGGCTCCATTTTTCTTCCTCGGCGGACTCGGGCCGCTGCGAGCGTCTGGGTACGAACTGGGGAGTTCAGTTTCGTCGCATTCGCTTCGGAGAATGGGTAACTGCTGGGAGCTACTGTTTTCCTGCCGTGCCATCTTCTTGGTTTCACACTGTCCTCTGGTTTCTCTGAGATTAGTGGGAGAAGCAAGGCTGACCGTGACTGTTGATAAGCTGCTGAGGAATTGATTTGCGCGTCGCTGTGCGCGCAGTGTGTCCGTTCTCAAAGATACACAGTTCCCTCAATTTCACGGGTACATACTTGCTCTGTCCCAGAATCTCGGAAATCATCATGGACATCGGCTAAGAATAGGGATTAACGCACGGTTGAATGCGGTACGTACTACGTGTCACATGCACGTTGCGTTATCGCCGAGGCACGTAATACTCTCTTTCGCGTAGTGCGAGATACATCGTGCCTGCATGTACAGCACCCGTGTTCTATTCTAGTTGGCGGTCGTGTTCGATTACTGGCCCGACAGAAAACTCGCTGGCAGACTCGAGCGCGGCTCGATCGCCAGATCGATCGCCGAAAGATTCAACGTCAAATCATAGACTGCGACCCCACGCGTGCATCAGCGGACACGAAGCCAATTTTCAGCGCTCCAAGGAGGACCGTCGGTTTCTGGGACCAAGCTGCCTCGAAATTGGATCTCAATTACATTATTCTACTGCGCGCGTTGCGCGTGTAGGAGCAGAAAAACCTAGGCCCCCCCACAATGGAATCGATCGGTTCCGTTGCTGCACAGGCAATCTCTCGTTCGTTGCACGTCACAGGTGTTCCAGCTTACAAGGCGTTAAAATGCGATAAGGCGACTAGAGGAAAGATAGGAGCACGTATCTAAGCCCCGATAAGAGCGTGTATCGGTTCCAATGCCGCGCGAATGGTCATCCGCATTCGCGTCCACCGCGGTCCCAGCGAGGATGGACGCCCGCTCGTCTCCCCTTCGCGCACCTAATTCGAGGGCCAGCAGCGGCCTGGTGGCCGCTCGGGAGCGTGTGTGCAGTTGGAATTGGCCGCGGTGCAACTGCAGCACCCAAGGGTGAGGCGGAAGGCACGCATATTTCCGAGCGTGACGCACCTTGGACGCTGGGCTTGGCTCGCAGGCCCAGAGATATCGGCGCTGCTCCGTGCACGCGCGTGCAGACGTGCGCGGCTAAAGCAGCGTTCATAGCGGCGCCCTGCTAGCCAGTTGAACTGGTTCTTCGCGGCGAGCGTCTTCGCGGCGAGCGTCTTCGCGAGCGTCGCGGACCAGATGAGTCGTCCTTCCTTCAGCCTTACTCGATCGCTGGAGATTCAAATGAATAGCGCCGAGGCTCGGCATCTTATCTGCTGGTCGCGGAATATTCCAACGTGTATCCCACGCGACGATTACAGTGGTCATCGACGGGTTACTTCGTGTTCAGCCATAGAAGAATCGATGATTTACAGTTCAGATTCACAGAGATTGCGCGTTATCTCTCGTCGACGTTGGAACTGTCGATGGCTCGTGCATAAGAAGCGCGCAGTGCGCGCAAGATCCGCGGCGCGGTCTCTTGAGCGAACGTGTCGCGCTCGCGGAGGAATCGAGCGGCCTCGGTGGAAAAAAGAACCGCCCCGATACATCGTGGCTGGTCGCTGGTCGAACGAGTGCATTCCCCCCTTGGAAATCGCCAGGCTCGTGGTACTAAAGGTGCTCGAGCACGGCCCTGCTCGCTCTCCGTCTCCATCCGTTTCCTTCTGCGTCTCTTTCGCGCTCGTTTCGCGGCCAGCAGTTAGCCTAGCGTACCGGTTGCCAGTTAGCAAAGCGGCTCGTATAAAGAGTCCCCGGCAGAAAACCGACCGATTCGAATCGCGTTAATCGCGCGAGGAGAGGTACTGGTGCACACGCGTATCGGGAGGGGCATAATGGAACGAGCGAAGGGATAAGTAAACTTCGAATCGGGATTTCACAGAAGAACCTACTTCGACCCGTCGCAGAGCCTGGATCTATTTGGATTCTTTTTTTTAAGAAACCAGCGATTCGATTCATCTGAAATTTGGACCATGTTTTGATGCATCTTTGAGGAAGCTGTAGTTTTTTTTTTATTAATTTTTAACCATAAATATAATAGTTACGCACGATCATGCACACCAGCGGACGACGAGTTTTGCGCGGCGTGATGCATATCTCCTATATTTATTATTAAAAACGAATAAAAAAAACTGCATCTTCTTCAAGGATGCATACAAACATGGTCCAAATTTCACATGAATCGAAATGCTAGTTTCTTAAAAAAAAATTCCTAAATTTTGCTATGTTTTTAGCCCATAAAATAGGATTCCCCTCTTAACCTCTTTATCACCTATTCTTCCACTTAATTAGAAGCCACTCGAACTGCAATCCAGGTTCAAGCGTCTCGTCGCGGCTCTGACGAATTGCAGAAGACAAAAGCTGACCGTTAAACCCACCTTCGAAAGATTACGTACGTGCCTGCAAGGAAGCTGCACCTCGCCAACACGCGCGTGCCCCCCTCCGTCTGCATCTCCCGGCGTCCCGCCCGTTCCTCTCGTTTTATCTTATTCACCCACTCGATTCCCCTCTCGCAATCTCTTCGTGCCTTGTGTACTCGCGCGCCTATGGTTCGCGAGCTCGGGGCACGCTTTGAAAGCTCGTCTTCGCGGCGCGATCACGGCCGCGGCGCGTCTTTATCGCCCGGCCGACCGTACGGCGGTTTTTACTGCCTCAGAATGGTTAATTCGAATCCAATCGCCGTGGCATTAGCGGCGCCGAACAGTCGCGTCTAATATGGACGAGGCACATCGAGAGAGTCGAGGACTCGCGACGCAAATCGAATAAAATTAAACCGCTTACTCAGCGGCCGTGCGACGGCGGCCGAGCCGCGGACGTTCTGTGCATTGACACCTATCAGGCGAGGAATTCTCGCGAAAATTCGCGTGTCGCCGGAATTTCTCTGTGGAAGTGTCGAACTAGTGTGTGAGCTTTGGAAGTGGCTGAACGGGAACCGGCGCTCCTGGGGCGGCTGTTGCGAAGATTCCGATACTCCACGCCTAATCAGTTATTAGAGCAAAGAAGTGCTTCGATCCTGTCTGGGCTGTTTACTCCGCGGGATGAGAGAGAGATCGGCCAAATGGAGTGTTTGTCAAGCCCGCCAAGCATCAGAAGACTCCTGCATCCATAGTCAGAGAGGCAGAACCTGCTGTTTCAACGAATTATTCCACAATCTCTTTCTTCATGCTCGCGTCATCGGCAGTTAAAGAACTCGTATTATTAACGCGTCGCCCGTTAATTCGACGGTGTTTTGCCCGCCGCGGTTTATCGAATCGCTCCGCTCCGCCCGTCCCCGCTCCGAGAAAGATGATTCGGGCCCGGTAGCGTCTGACGCAAACGTTCCAACGGACATCGTAATTAATTCGCGGTTGTTTCCACGTCAGCGATATTACGCGGGGTGCTCTTGTTGGTCGTCGCGTAGTCGTTGCGGCAGCGACGAATTAGAGAGAGAGAGAGAGAGGGGGGGGAGGAGGTATTAAAAATACAGCGAACGGAGCGGGCAAAGGAAGGAGCCGCCGTATCGATCCCCTCGGGAGGCAGCGTGAAAATAGTTTTTCCACGTCCTCGACGCGAGTGGCAGTTTGACAGAACGAGCGCGCCGCTGATATCTCGCGATGGGATTATTCACGACCCCGTCGCCGTGGTCGTCGCCCGCGCACCTGGAGCCAGCTAGTCGCTGGACCTGCACCGACGGAAACGCGTCCCGGGGTTCCTTGACCCGGCTGCATCTGGACGGGGAACGGTGACAGTGCATCGCGGCGATTAGCATTGCCCGCCGCCAGTCTTGGACGCGCCAGCCATCGCGGCCACGCAGCTACTCGTTTCTGCGCGTCCCGGCCGAAGGGACGAATCCGTCGCGACGCTCGTTTCGATGCACACCGACGACGTGTATACGCAGCGGGCAGGAAGAGACGCGGCGATAACAATCGCTCGGTCGATGGGAGGCTCCGTGACGAGGTGCAGTCGCACGTCGCATCGGCCGCGGCAATTTCAACGGCGTTAAGTCACCGTCGCCATCGCGCAGCGTGGTGTGACAATTTCGCGTTTTTCCACGTCAAGATGGTCGCGTGATCCAGCCGCGCGCCGGATAATTGCATCCGCCGCAGCGGAATGGATGGCGCGAGCACCGTCGTCGCTGATGATGCGCCGATTCCCGATAGGCTTTTCGAGCTCGCGAGCAGATACCGCTGGCAGAGATTCTCTTCCGATTCCTGGAAACGTACCAATCGCGTCTGGCGGGTAGAGTTTCCTTCGCTCGTATTGATTTATTACTAGGACGGAACAGAGAAGGCAGCTCCTTAAATAGACAGTATTTCCTGCCGCTTATATTTGTATCATCCATTCCGGGCGTCTGATAAACGATAAGCCGACGCCGAAATATCTTCACCCCTGCTTCTCTATTTCCAGTGGCAAACATTCACCTCGTAATCGCTCCGAAACGATGACTCTTTTTCTGTATATGTACTTATCCAACAAGAAATGCACGCTGTGCACTTGTACTTACGCGAAGGATACAAACGGCGAGCGATCGTGGATCGTGGCCATATCAAAGCGAGTCCCTCGACTCAACTGTTCACCAACCCCAAACCTCGCGGTGTCGACGGTATTTTCTATTTTCTTCCTTTTTTTTTTTTTTTTCGACAACAAAATACACGCGTTCGGTGCGCCAGTTTATTTAATTGAATTTTTCCATCGACGCTCTGGAGTGTGTTAGAAATCTTCTTGCCCCGCGTTCAACCGGAGTGCACCGTATCGAATGCAGTATCGAGCCACGTTGGTATCGTCCATACAAATATCGAGTTTGCCCCCGCGCGGTACGTGGCCTGTTATTTCAATGGAATCCTCGACAAAAATTTCGGGGGCGGAAGTAGACTCGCTTCGGATTCTATTTGGACAATTTTTTTCGGAGGAATCCCATCCCGAACATGTGTGCACGCGGTGCATCGCTGCACTTGGGTGCAGCGTTTCACGGGTGACACGTGGCCACTCGTCAGGGATCGAACAGATGTAATCGATCTTGTTTGTCAGCGTAGCGCTGTGCAGCGGCGATCAGCGGAGCGCTTGAAAATCATTTCTTTACACGCGTACCTATAACACTGGCATCGCGCGCAAGCTACCGCGGCTCTGCACGGCGTCGAACGACTGTAAAGTTCCCGCTCGCTAAGCTCTGGCATTCTCGTTAAGGCGGGGTCCCACTAGTGCAACGGCGCGCCGCGCACGTTGTTTTCGACGTGCAAGGCCGATTTGTTGCAGAAAGACGTTCCCACTGGTGCAACTGCGCGCCGCGCACGGGTCAGATTTACGAGTTTCTCGGATTATTCGAGCAGTTTGGAGCATTTGAAAGGGTCGACTTTTACGAGGACGCGCGCGTCGAAAGCGATCGTGTGCGCGCTATGCCGGGATTTCTCTGCCACGCGAGCACGCGAATGCACGCCGCGCATCGTCGAAAAGACTGAAAAAAATATGTATTTTCCAACGCAAATGTACTTTTTACTTTTACATATCACTTGTACGCGTGTATTTATGGTCTATTACTATTGGTTTATATATTAAAGCAAGCAATAACACGATAATTACTGCTGTAAACAGCAACAATTATACTGCCGCGATAGGTAACTTGTTTCTATATATTGCATAATTGTAATACACTATACGGGGTGTCCGCAGGAACAGTAAGCAGCTGGATATTTCCTTACGTATTTGAGATAGAAAAAAAATGTTTATATGGAATTTCTTGTTTCGAGGGAGCAAAGTTATTAGCCCAGATGATTTTTTCTTAGATTATTATTTTAAAAGATACGATGCTCAAGTTGGGTTTTTTAAATGGGACTATATATTTTTTTTAGAGATTACTAGATAGTGTGTTTTAAGACAAATTCAATAACAATGAAATTCAATAAATGATACACGTGAATTTCTTGTGCAGGTGTGGAAAGTTGGCCTCTAGGAGGAATGCTGGTTCTATTAGTCATGATATAATCTCCTGCCTATGACCCACCTTTTTTCACACTACCTAAACAAAGGGCGTTCGTATTTTCACTATTGCTCGCAATGGTAACTACTCTCAATCTCATAATATCGTGTGAGCAAAAACCAACAGGACACCGAGATAGCGAATGACTGAGCGATGTTGAAAGTGATGGCGGAACTGTGGGAGGGAAGCCACGGCAGAGAACTTCTTCATTTCATTTGAAACACAATTTTCAGCAATCGATGACCGCGACGTAGTAAACCCCTTCAAACATCTCAAGTAGTATGAAGTGTGAAGGCTAGGGTGTTTCATATTATAGGGTTAAAATTAAAATATTACAATTTTTTTTACTTTGCTCATGCCCTGATTCCTATTAATATAAAAAGAATATCTGACAAATTTTAGGAAGATTGAGTAATATTTAGAGGTTGCACACCTTGCACACTAAATAATGTGTAATAGGCTAAGGAAACACGATTTCCAATGATAATTATTTTTATTCTCAAGTCCTTGAAAAAGAAAGTAAACTTCAAAGAAGACTTAGACTTAGATAAATTTACATTTTATTATTATTATTATTGTTCACACCTATAAAAATTCTGTACCTTATTATTTTGTTATAGTAGTAACAGGGGGTGCGAATGTAACACGCTAATATCTCAAAACATATAATGAATATTAACACCAATTTTAGATATATGTTAAACAATGACATTTGGAATCCATGTCCTAGCAGTATTGATACGCAATAGACATGGATAGTGAACAAAATAACTTATCGATACCCTACAGTAACTTTTTCTTACTCACTTATGATTGTAATGTAAACACACCCTTTGCAAGTATGTGCTTTTTTTATTCTGCAATTTGCCTTTTTTTAAAGTAATACGGATCGTTACTTAGCACTTTTAAGTGTCTCGTTAGTCACAATTTATAATTGAAGTTCAAAAGCATGGTTGAGTGCGATTGTAACATCGGCAGTCGGGGTCGGTTGTACCGCAACAGAACCGAATAGTGTCAAAGAAGGCGAATAATATTGTCTTGTTTGCATAGAATCCATGCAGTGTTACAACCGATCCGGAGTCAGACACGGCTGCAACACTTTTAGCGTTAGGGCTATAACACTCCGCTTCTCATTTTTTTATTAATAACTTGGATATTACTTAACATACAGTGAAACTGTTGTGACTCAATGATGTCAGATAAGTAAGTAACATTTCCGTATAAGAGTTTTTGTTGTAAATGTAATAGTTTCTGCGTAATTGTATTCCAAAGTCAAAGTGTTACTACCGCCCCAGGCCTACCCTAGTGATAAAACTGTGCAACCCCTAAATATTATTAAAGTTGTCTAAAATTTGGCATACAGATCACTTAGATGAATAGAACCAAGGGGGCGAGCGAAGTTACGTGAAAATAGCACCTTTGGAAAATTGAAACACCCTAGTGAAGGCGTTGTTTCGGCTACTGACCCTAACCGCCGGCGCTAGCTTTATTTAGATAAAGAAAGCACGATGTAGAAAAGGAGGCTAGTATTTTCCACTGTCTTCGACGTGCGCGCCAAGCATCCGCGTGCGCGCCTGGCAGAGCGTCGGCCCATTTCGTGCGCGCGGCCTCATAAATTAGACCCTTTCAAGTGGACGAAAACGTCGTGCGCGGCGCGCAGTTGCACTAGTGGGACCCTGCCTTTACACTTCACCTTTCGAACTTCCTCCTAACCGCTGCACAATGCGCCTCGGACGCATCGCCTTATATGCAGTTCCAAAGTAGGTGGCTCAATAGCCACGCTCGAACGAGTGCAGTATCGTCTCGCAACGTCCGGCCTAATCGCGCGTAATATTAGCTGCATGTCACAGTGCCATATTGACCCCGTGCACCGCCATTTCCCGATTCAGCGACCCGCTCTATTATTTACACGCGGAGTCTCTCGTCGGAGCTAACGCACGTTCTAAACACCGTAGAAGAATCGGAAACCAAACGCTGGGATCGGACGGGCGTCAGAAGGAGCGTGCTCTTCACGAAACAGTCGGGCTGCCGACCTGATTTGCCTAAAGATTTGCATTAGAAGCACCTAGAAGCGGGCGTGGGTCGTGGCGCTAATTGAATTCCCATATCAGGGCGCGTTAAGAATCGTTTCGGTGGTATCCGGCGGACGGGGCCATAGAGGTGTATCGATCGCGGTGCGGCCTCGAATTTCACGGCGATAGCAAAGGCAGATACCGTGTGCGGCGAAGGGAAACGCTTGGCTCGTACGTTCGTTCGGGTGGACGTGCTCAAAACGCCGTTTAGAAGCCTTAAACCCAACAGCCCCACCCCGATCGAGTTTGCCGAACCGTCGGCTTGTTTTTGTTCGCGCGTTGCACGCTGAAACCCTCCGGCCGCGCACACGCGGGACATCCGCTGGTACACACACACACACACACGCGCGCATACACAGAGCTCGCAGAGAGGCAGAGCTCGCGAGAGAGGGAGGAGAAGGAGAGAGCGGAACGAGGTTCGAGGACGAGCGATCTACGTGTCCCAGCGGCAGGACCCTCATCGCGGTCGTCAGCAACCGGGGGAGGTTGGGACACGGCAGTCAGGGGTTGGGGGGGCAACGACAATGCCCCACCCCGGTTTCTGGTATCGATCTGTCGCAACGAAAGTCGAGATACCGGCCTGAAAGTATCAGCTGGACGGATAAGCCTGAATTATACTCCGCTCCTCCCTGCCCCCCCCCCCCCCCCCCCCCCGGCCTCGCAGTGCGTGATTCCCGTGCGCGGGGATAGGAAACCGCCGCCGAGGGTCGATCGACGCCGCCGCATGGCCTCACGCTGCATCGCTTTCTGGAGGTTGCTCCAGATAGGGTAGCTATTACCACTTCTCCGTATCCTGTTTACCGTCGCTCCAATTGCGCCGTTTCTTCTGCCTCTGGATGCGCCTTGGACCTGTTTCGCGCGAGGACGCGTGGAATGTTTCGGTGACTACTGCGTGCCTGCGAGCCTTCGCTCGGCGGCGAGCTCGGGCGACGCAAGAAAATATGGCAGAAGACTACTTAGGCAATTACGTTCCGAGCACCTCGCGAGAAAGGGCCACGAGGAGTCGGTTCTGAAATCGTCATTGGATTTCACCGCTTCGAGAATGATAGGATCGCCGATTCCCTCTGCGCAGTGGATGGGCATTTGAAACGTCAGTCGATATGGTGCAGCCCCCGCGCACTTCATTCACTCTCCCATACACAGGCGTCAGCAAAACGTAGCCGCGCAACGCTTGCGCCGGGACCTCCTCGAACCATGGATCAAACTTGAATAACTTGCAGGAATTACTCGAATACCGCATTATCGATCGCGCGAGTCCGAAACGCTCGTGCAAAATTTCGCTCATCATGGCACACCCGCGGCCAGGAATTCCACCGATATTTAGCGATAGGGTTTCGTTTCGGCGGAACGATTCGAATCATCGGAAGCACCGAAACCATTGAAGCGTAATCACAGGACGCCGAGACAGCGGGCAAAGCCGACAGCTGCGGCTGTCCGCTCTTTCTCTCTGGATGGGACTGTGTTATGGAATCGACTTTCGCAGGCGGACACGCAGCAGTGTGCGCGCTGCAACATTGCTCGTAATACGTAATATGCCGCACGTTCGATTCGCTGGCCCGCAGAGGCTGGCATATCTGTATCCATCTTTAGGGGACTGCTGCTCCGCGCGAACACGCGGTCAGCCAGTGGTATTTTTGGTTTTCTGTTTCCACTCGACAGTTAGGTACCGCGCGTTCATCGTGCTTCCTCGTCTTGCGCGAGGATCAATTCGGTCGATCCGATCGGTTAATTCACCGTGGATTGGATGCTTGAAGGTAGCCAGGCAATGGCGGATTTAGTGGACGGCCGAGGAGCAGGTGCTGCCTGGGCCCTGGCTCAGAAGGACCCCATCTTTAAAAAAAAAATTGATTTTATCCAAACACTATATATTTTTTCTGTACTACTGCACTTAGCCCGATTTTAATAAACGACCTCTTGATAATAGGTGATCTTTAGGAATTAATGAAAGGAAACATACTAGAGACAACGTAATGGGACTTTTTGCATTGTGTTAAGAATGCCTTAAACTACAGAAATATATATTTTATTCCTGTAATTTATCATTGCAAATGGCACTGGGGATTCGTCGAAGTGGAGGCGTGAAAAAATTCATTCAAAACGGTGGAACTTGTAGCACCTAAACCGTAGGTCTGAATTAAGAAACAATGCCAGTTTATTAAAGGGCACGAAATTCCTTAGTGGACATAGCTTTAAAAATAACAAAAAGCGACATTTTTTGACAAAACGACACTTGAAATTTTTATCACTTTTCCCTATGTTTTTTCCTTTCAACGCTTTTAAAATACACAAATTTCCAAATTTTGTTTAAATGTTAGAGGTTTCTCCACTGCATAGCAGTATATTCTTCAAAATAAAAAAGTTTCAACCGAATCGGATAATAACTCTTCGAGATATTTATCCCACCGATTTGAAGAGCACTGTTTCAAGAAACACGCGTTTAAAGTTCTACGTTAAAAATCCTGTGAATCGATTGTTCGACATTTTTGGACCGGGACCTCCCCTTAAATTCGCCACCGTGTCCAGGGCATGGGGAGATCCGTTTAGTTTGCCAGAAGTGTGATGCTCGATCGATAGAAGCTTCGTTGATACGTTAAACGCCGTGTGAAAATGAAGGCTTTCGGCGGGACCTTGAAAACAGGTTGGAAAGTTAGTTTCCAACATTCAGTTGCGGGAGTTCATTGTAGCCCCGTCCCTCTTGTCCCGTATTTCATTTCTCTCCTTCAGCAGGAAGGGCATCTGTCCTTTAAAGAAATGTTCGACGTTAACGGTGCTGAGCGAATACCTAATAGCCACTCCGTGGTTGTCGCGTGTGCTACCATACGACCGCGACGTACGCGGCATTGATACTTGCACGGGAACTTTGTCCATTGCGCTCTGTCGACAAATGGGAGGGATGATCGCCGAGTAACGAGCAATTGAAGTTGCAACTGTAAGCGAAAGTTGTAGCCCCTAACTACTGTGTGCCGCGTGTATAACAGACTGGCTCGATGGTTATCCTCGGATTTTCGTCATCGTCTCCCGGCGACAGCTGAGATTCTACCGTGATCTGCCAAGGTTGTAACTTGTTCGAGGCCGAAGGACTTCGGGCGAAGTTACCTGGCATTTTTTCTTACTTAATTACAAAGCGCAGCGCGTTCGAGGAACGCCGCACGACGATCCGTGGGTTTTTGCAGCGATTTGTCCGGGGCTCGATCGCGGGACAAGAGGAAACTCGATTCGTGAAAAAGAAAAAAGGGAAAAGGAGAGGAACGAATTAGTTGATCGTAGAGGAGAGAGTGAATGAAAATGGAAAGGGTAGACTTTCCCGTCGGCAACTCTACGCAGACTTTATTCTTACAATTTCTTCGAGAACTGTTGGCTGCCTAAGCTGCCTCGCTCGCGAACTTGTTACCCTATGTACGGTACATAATATGAAGTCGGCCAAACTAATGCCGAAACTTCTGCCGCTGAATGTTGCGCTAGTTCCGCGTGGCACGTGGGCGGCGCGGGCCTCCGGCTTCGCCTTCGAAAAAACTTTGGCCACAATCGTGATTAAATCCCGACCAAGTGAAAACAGGGGGCACACTTAGCGTTTCATCGCGGGAGGCCCCGCTCCGCGCGGCACAGTTCCTTTCGAATAGTAGGCGATGCAAGCCTGGATTAATTCGACGATCAACGCCGCGGCAGCAACTTTCTCTACCCCTATCAATCACAATTTCCGCGCTCAGCTCCCCTCCGCATTCCGCACAGGCGTGATCGATAACGATTGTTGACGGTGGAAAGCGTTTTCATTCCCGCCCCTCCGAAATTCCTATATCCACGGTGGAATCCTTTAACATTTCAAAGGATCCCCTCTCGCGGGAGGAGCGAAGAACCGGCGTATTACATTTTAGCTTTATTACACCTTATATTTTATTAATACCCCCGCGGCGGGCGAGGGAGACAGTTTTACTGGGTCGCGAGCGGTTCGAAGTCGTTCCACATACGGCGGGCCTTCAACACGGGTCTCGAGTTTTCAGAGATCAGGCCGAGAGACGAGCAGTCTTCTTTGTCTTCCGGCTAGGGATGGATTCCACTCGACTTCCATGTAATCGGCTGAACGTATTTCAAGCGCCGTGACGCAATCGGTTACCTGGCTGGGTACGATCGAAGGCGAAACCCGAGGAGCGCTCCAAATCGCCTGGGTGCGAATCGAGTATCGTTTGAATCCTTGCGTCCCCCACGAGAATTAAATCTCCCTTCGTGGACACGAGGCGTCCACGATTTTACATCAACGATTCGAGTGTAGGGTAACTTCCAGAGGAGAAATGAAAATATAGCGAATATATAACGCACGCGGCGTCTCACCACATGGGTGTGGCATCTCTCCTGCAAGCTGTGGCAGAGACGCCACTCTACTAGCCTCTGAATTGTTTAAATTTTCATTGATTTCTCATTAAAGAAGTTTGAAATTGTTTCTGTTTTTGTGCATTATACGAGTGCCTCATCGCGAAAAAAATAAATCATTTTAATTACAATGAAAACAGATTTGTTATTGCCTCCCAACCAAACAGGGTGGCATCTCTCCCGAAGTTACCCTAACTTATTCCCATTCTATCTTATATTTTTATACAAGCGAGACCGGGGTATCGATTGCTCCCCGCGATTTTATCATTGCGAACGAAGACTGCGCCAGATGTGATGAAACGGGAGGGCGAGTAGGTGGTGCTGTCGGTGTTTCACAAATTACACCATAATTAAATTAATGGCGCGCGTAGGTGCGCTGCGGCGGCGTCGCGAATGGAAAACGCGACGCGCCAACGATGCGACGCGGCAGCCGTTATCCGATTGCGACGGATTTCCGGCGGGGCTCGCGAATTTTCGTTGCCCGGCGTAATCCGATACGAAAAATCACGTAAATTAATAATAACGACGCGACGGAGTGGACCAGCCGCGGAATTAAAACATATCGCGACGGATGGGATTCCGCGGCGCGGCGAAATTCTGTCGCGAACGTCGCGTGGAAAAGGAAGACGACAACAGACGGGGATAAGGTAAATGTACCAATGACTGGCCAGCTAAGGCCACCAGAAGAATATATTGCCAATATCATGTAAAAAATGAATGCTATCCTAAGCTTTTTTGTATTTAATAGGTAGATTGGATCTTCCTTTATTTAAAAAAAAATGTCATGCATTCATTTTTATATTCCTGGCATATAAAATAAACAAAAAATTCAATGAATACGTTTGTACCAATACATGACCAGTAAAAAGGCGATTGGCCCAGTGTTTAAATTTCACTGTCCCAGTACATAACCATAACATTTATAACCCGTCAGAATTGATTGTAATACCAAAAGAATTGTTATTTATTCTAAGGGTCGTTAAGAAAATAAGAAATACTAACAGATTAACAGATTAACTTGATATATAAAGTACTTCTTGGTACTTTGTATTGTATAGCTGCCTCACGTGTACTCATACCATTTCTCACTTGTTCAAGTGCATTATTAACGTTGTTTTGATTATAATTTTTTTTTTACACTTTCCTTTTCATTTTGCTTTGTCGTTCTTTCATTTTTCTATTTTACAACGTAATTAGCGATATTATTATATATTACGTAAAGCGTAATTCAAATTTTGAGGTTACGTACTATAGACAATAGAAAACGCGTAAAATATTGAATGAATGTATATACTTACCTTTTTAAATATTACACCAATAATTTTATTTACACTTTATCTATTAGTTTCAACTTATATCTAATGAAAACACTTGATACTATCAAAAAATACTCCTGGTTATACACTAGTACAAGTCTTTGAGTATACTAAATCGCGACTTGCCCTATACATGGACGCTTGGTTAGTAATTGGGTCAGACACGAATATTGTGTACCGATATATAGCCACGTATTTTTTACATAAAGTAGAATCTAAATGCGTAATACCGCGTTAATGACTTGCTTTAAATACTCTTAGGATTCCATTAGTTATTCGTTCATATAAAGAAACCCAATATTACAATAATTATTTGCTTAACAAACATCGCTTTCTCCTTAGCAAATTCTGAAGAATCTATCAAAATTCGTCATGCGTCTTTACTGTGAGATTTCAAACAATTTTTTAAGTGTTTTAAACATAATATTTATCAAAATCATTTTTATGGGTATGCAGTTTAAGGATTATATAGCACAAATTAATCAATATATTGTGCCTGATTGATATACACAGCTTAATAATAATTAATATCTGCATCAGTGGCCATGCATTGGTACATGGCTAGTCATTGGTACATTTACCTTAACGCGATCGAAAAGTTTCACCCCTAAGGTAAAAGTACCAATAACTGGACACGTCCTAATACCTGGACACCAATGACATTTATATTTTTACTAAGCTTCATAGAAAGTTTACAACAATATTGTTGGGAATATATGCTATTTTGCAACTTGATCTCTTATATAAAAAATTAAGAAAGCCCCTAGATGCAAAGTTGAATATATAAAACAGTCTTTAAATATCGGAGGTGGGTGCACTTGAATTCTGCGTAGATTTCTTAAGTAATTCTTAAGACAAATACAGTTAGTTGTTAAGGTGATAATAATCGTTACATAACGTTTTTCTGAGAAGAAAACGTATGTACAGAATCTCAAGAAGTTTCTTGTGACATACAAAACAAAACATTGATCGGTTAATGTTGATTTTAATTAAAAATATACGTGTTTATGTACCGGTACATACAGGGCCACCTTTACCCATGGGCTATACGGGCTATAGCCCAGGGGCGCCCGTGATCCAAGGGCGCTTAAGAATCAAACATGTTGAAATGCTTTTTTCTCTTTAATTTTGGAGACAAAAATTTTTATCTGGAGAAAACGCATCATGTTCTGTCTTTCCCTCGATACATCATGCCGCGGCAGTGCAAAACTAAACCCACGGCTTATCGCCGCGCTGTGGCATCTACTTTTACGCTGCGGCTGCAGTGGCCGCGACTAGAGCTGTTACTACTTACTACCCGACCCGCCGGGTACCCGGGCGAAAACAACAGCTCTAGCCGCGACTGTGCGTGAAGCGTTCACATACGATTCGTTCGCTGAGTTTTGTTCATGTTTGCGGCCGTGTGGACGTGGCGGGGGCAGGCGGGGGGCGCATTTGCCTTGGTGGAGACTCGGGGTTGTAATGTACTTCCTTGCACCGATTTCGAAGAAATTGCACCCTTGGGAACTAGGGCGCCAAAATTTTTTAGCCCAGGGCGCTCAAATTTGTTAAGACGGCCCTGGGTACATAATAATCTTGTCCTTTACACGCTGTCCCAATAACTTACCAGCCGTCCAGGTGGTAGGCCTGTCAGCATATTGAACGCTTAAGGGAAGTCCCAATACCTGACCGCATTGTCCAACCGGTAAGGTGTCTGGGTTTTCTCAAATTTTTGTATATCAAAAGTGTAAGTACAAGTATATTGTACATAAATTAACAGTTTTTTTATTTCCAAGTCCTATTTTTAGTCAATTTCATGCTACACTTCCAACATAACCTAAAATTGTATTTGCTTTCTCCGCGCGCAAACCATTCACACAAACACTAGTGGCGCTCTCTGCGCCATCTTCCCCATTGACCAGGTATTGGGACACCAACAATGGGACGCTGGGACAAATCAGAATTCTATTGTCCATGTACTGGTACACATAGCTACTTGTGTTTTTACTCAATTTAATTAAAATAACGCACTGAAAACAAGTTTTTAGTAGCTCATTTGATAGAAAGAAGTAACATTTATCTGAATATTGACACTTTTGTTAAAAAGAACGTTTATTTTTAGTCCATTTTTAAGCTATACTACTTTGATATCCTTAAGTGTCCAGTTATTGGTACTTTTACCTTATGTCTGCGAGATGCGAAACTGTTGCACACTTCGGAAAGCCAGCTGTTTTATTAAATACAATAAGAAGAAGTGAATCGCAATAATTATAGCGAATTACAGTCTGCCCTTTGTGCACTGATCTCGACCCTTGTTATCCTCCACGTTGCACTCGCCGCTAAGTAGGCAATATTTTACTGGCTTCTCTCCTTCCACATATTTAACGCATTAATTATTGAAAAGCTCGCGGGCTCGGGCGAGGTCTCGCGACCGCGACAGCCGCGATTACGTGAAATTACAGGAATAATTGGCTCGTTAGCTTCTACACGGGTGTCTCGCGAATATACTGCAACTCGATTACGCTCTGTACTGATTACAGTGGTGCGGATTGTTAGAGAGGTCCACGGCCAAGTCAGTGGCGTTGGGATTTTCTAGAAACCCTGGCCGCGATGCAGTGTCCCCTCGGTGCAGCTCGCTGCAACGTGACACGCGGTTGCAAGGAGCCGCGTTCCCGCTTCGTGCGCGATCTGCCCGACCGGTCGATCGATCGGGTCTCTCGCTCGAAAATGTGGGACGCGCGTGTACGGCGAGAAAAGAGTGGAGCACAAAGCCAGAGGGGCAGAGAGGATGGCGAAAGACGACGAGCGATCGGGGTAGGAGGGAGCGAAGCCGGCCTGATTTATAGGCAATACCGTTCAGGCGTTTTCGCTGCGCAACTTCCGCCAGGTTCGTTCCATCTTGACGCGGCTCGGGCGGATTTTCCCGCTTCTAATCGAGCCGCTGCCCGATTTCTTCGCGTCACTCCGTAGCCCCTTCCGTCGTTTCTAAAAGGTACCCAGCCACTGAAAGTCTCGATTGTCGCCGGTCTATTTGAGGCTCGCTCGCACTTGTGAACGGCAGCCTTTCGGCCGGCTGCACGGCTACTGATACGCCCCGAAAAATGCTCCAAGGCCACTGGGTTGATAAAGCAAACACGCGCGGACGAACGTGGCAGTTGAAAGATGGCGGAGACACCAGCGATGCACGGCGGAGGAAAGCGACACGCGGCAAGAAGTAAACGCGCAAGGTCTGCGTGGTGCGGAACGGGGCTGGATCGTTGGCGACGAAGCGAAATGTGGGCCGTGCGACTCTCTGAGAACTGGAACGTGCGTACAGGTGCGAAACCTCGCGGCGTTCAATCCGCAGCCACGGGTTTTCCCCTTTGAATGCCGCCTCGTTTTAATCGATCCGTTGAATTTCAAACCGTTCACCGGCCTCTCCATCTTTAGCAGCGCTCGCGCCGATCCCATCCAATAATTATTTTTAATTGCCAGCTGATGATTTGGCGCGCCGTGTCGCGCGCGCCTGGAACTGGTCTCTCCTTGGGCTCGGCAACTGTGTCGCGCTCGAGCAGAGGACAACGCCTTTCAGCGTGAAATCAAATCATTCCGATGGAAACCGCTCCCCCCGCTCGGCTCTACTTTAACTCTCAGAGATCCTTCAATGGGGCGCCAGCTCGTTTCAATTAATCGTCGGAATTCGCAAGTGACGCAAAGAAACCCTCTTTACTTTCCCCGTACAATATTTGCCTAAGGGAACGCAAAAATTCGCGAGGCTGTTGAGACGCGGATTTAGTTCCAGCGAAGGGCTCGAGGAAGAATGCCTCCCCTACCGCGATTATCGATCTCGTTTATCTGTATCTTCCACCCTTGCCCGCGGTTACTCCGTAGCAAACTCGCCCGACCAAGCGCCACGGCAGAAGCGGAGCGTTGTTGTTTTTCGCGAAAATGGTCGATTAAAACTTTGAGGTCGGCCATTAGCCTTCACCCACATCGGCCGATCGCGAGCACTCGAGACGATTACGACAAGACGTGTCCGATTGCCGGCACCGCGGTACCGCGAGGTGTTGCCCGTGGAATTAATTCATGCTTATTATCGTGATTGCTTAAGCACCGCGATAATATCGTATTCTTCGGAGGGGGCCCTGCCACGTCGCCATTTCAACGAGCCACGATTGATGCAGTTGAATAATTGGGCCGCTGATGCAAAAATAATGCACCGCTCTGCGCCAGGGGGGGGAGTAAGTTTCGCGATAACCGCTCCTTCTCGGTGCCCCTCCGCGTTGCTCCATCAGCAACCACTGAACGGCGCGTCTCAATGGCAGAAGAAGCTACAGTTTCCTTGGGAATTCAGCGTGCGAGGAAGCTCGAGCCAAGCGAGACTCTTCTCGGCAGAAAATTGGGAAATTGGGAAATTGGAGCGTTTTGGGAAACCGGGAGCACGGCGGGTAGTCGCAGCTGACCTTGGCAACGAAAAAAAAAAAAAAGAAAAAAGAAGGAAGGTGGTAACGTTTACAAAATCAAGGAAAATCGTGGCGGGAAACGGCGAATCGAGGCTCGAAAAGCCGCTCTCGAGGAAGACACTGACCCAGATACCCGTGTACATGGGGAAGGTCGTGTGTAAACACACACGTACACGCACCAGACCTATATACTCCGTACCTACGGCTCGGATGAATAACGTACCGACGGCGGCGCGTGTCCGTGCGCGCGGGCACATGCACGGTGGAGGCGCGCGTGCGTCCGCAACCCACACAATAGGCAGACACATAAAATAGAGGGTTATGTATTTTCTTCGGTCTCTCGCTCACGAAGAGCCAACCCATTTGCTTGCCTCTTACCTGCGTGTATTCGTGCGTTTCCATTTACGCGCGCCCGTGTCCCGTGTACGTGTGCCGTGTACACGTAGCGCCCACCCTCCGCGTCGTTTCCCTGTGTGCACGCCGGCGTGTACTCGCGGAATGCACCGTGTAGCGATGGACTCAACACGCTCGCGTGTTACTGCGAACAGTGCGAACCACTTGGTAGCGCAACTGCGCCCTTCATTTTCCCGCGTAAACGAGTCATTTTCACGATGAAACGCCAATGGAATTAACAGCTGATTTCTATGAATGAAAAGAGTCTGAGCTTCGACCAGCGGCGCTGGCCGTGATAGACACACCGGTTCTCGTTAGATCACCGAAGTTAAGCATCACGGGCCGGGTACTGGGGAAAGATGGGTGACCACCTTTCTCCCGGTACGGCGCTCGCTGCTGGGACCCGGAGGGAGAGGAGAGGAAAAAATAAGAGACTATAGTTCGTTGGGCTATATAAGCGAAAAAATGCTTGAAATGCCATCCTGCTAACCACAGGGAAAAACAGAAACAGAAACAGTCTGACCTTCGAGATTTTTCTTCTTCCGCTGTTACGCGACCCCGCCGATCCTTTCGAATCTCCAAATTTTCGGGGGACAGATATTTAACAGCTGCGAAAGTTTCCCGCGACTAAATATCGCGGCGCAACTGGTTCACCCGCGCGTTAAGCTTTCGCGCGGAAAGCTCGAGTTTCGGCGGAGCCGCGAGAAGCGCGACATCGCTGGGGGCTCGCATGGCGATCGCTAGGAGAATAGTGTACACGGTGTTGCAGGTACACGTGCGCGGGCGCACGTGCACGGATTTACATACGGTCCTTTAATAGGCGCGCGCGAGCGTCGGTGTGCGTAAGTCGGCCTTTACGTTTATGAATGGGATTGTAGTGGTGACGGGGGCCCGCCGCCCCACGTACGTGCGTAAAGTTGTATTGATGACTCAGCCTCTGTCTCTCGTTGCACTGGCGCGATATATTACCGCTCCCCGGGAACGTTGAACCATCCTACCCCACTCGCCCGCTATGCATCTTTGTTTGCCGTCTCGCTCCGCGCAGCGCAGCCGCTTCTTTTCTCCCTCTTCCGCGTTTCGGCCGCGGAGCTTTGTCCCCGGTGAATCTTTCTCGGCTGCCAGTCAGCAGTGCATTCATACCGATGGAACTCGCGAAGTTCGCGCGTGGACCGGCTTGTTCCCGATCCTCCCCTCGGTGCAATTAAGGCGCCGTGTTTCTGGACGGTCCGAGGGAATGGGAGCGCACAGGACGGGAGGACAGCGCGCCGTGCGTTTAATTCACTAATATTTGCCCGTCGCCCGTGTAACTCCTGCGGCGCGTTGCTAACTGTTCCGAAGTCACACGAGTGGGTGATCCCCTAATTGTTTCCCGGCCCGTTGTACTCCGCAACCCTTGGAATGCACGAGTAACTTTTGGAATACACTGCGGGACGTATCGTTGTATGATCCTTTATTTACTATCAGCCGTGCTCGCGCATGCACGGCTACTGTACCTATCGAGAGTTGACCCGACGCCGGAAACTAATCGGCACCCTGTCCCTGGAGTCTGTGCATCGACAGGTTAGCGCGAGCCCGCGCTAACGTAACTCGGTCACTGTGCTTTCGTAATACAATTCCACTCACGAAGAGTGCGGCTCGCGGGGGAGCAGGGACCTCGAATCGTGAAATATGACGTCTGAATCTCGTTACGTGGGTCGCGTGACATATTGCGCGTTTGCTGGAGGATTATCGGGAGAAAGGGTCGAGGGAGTCGGCGAGATGACGTAGTGGCCTGTTTCTGTGCTCCGTGGACGGCAACCGCCCGGCGACCTTTGGTCGTTCCCCCGAATGTTTCGCGATTCCAAATTTCTCCATCAAACGGAGTGTACGATCGATCTTCGTATCGCCGGCAGTACCCAACATTCTCCACTCCGCATATTACCTACCGCGCAACAATTCGCAGCTTGATTTCAGCGTGCAACTCGCGTGTTCGCGGAAGGTGGTTGCAAAACAAATAAAACGCCGCCCCGCGCGCGTGAATACATTAAAACCCATTCATATTGCACGCGGTCAACAGACTACTCTCCTTCGTTCCCAGCGACACATCCCTGCGACGCATTATCGTATTTTTCAGTTCGTACCGCGCCGTAAGCGCGCCCATTGAAATTTGCATGTCGGTATGAATAATGCATCGGCTTGTAACAGCAACAAACGCTTCGAATTACCGTAACGGCCGAGTGAGACTAGATAACTAATTACCGATAATAATTAATCCTTCCCTCGACACGCTCGGTATCTAAGAAATTATTTGCCCCGCCGCAGCTCATTCAAGTCCCTCGAATTTTCCGAGTTCCCGCGCCGATCGACCGTCGCGCGATCCTCGAACGGTCCACGCGCCCCCCCCCCCCCCCCCCTCCAGCGTGTCGCACTCTTATCTGCTCTTCGAAAAACACGCCCCAGACCTTTCGAAGCTGCAGCGAGTTGCGCCAGGTCAGGATTTCCGCGTCGTTATCGCCGTCGGCAGATAAGGGCATCCCTCGTTAATTAATGAATTAACGACGACAGATAACGGGCCTGGAGGTCGCGCGACCGTCGTCAAAATCCTTAATCCTCGTGACAACGGGGAAAATTGTTTTCCACGCGCTGTGGAGCTCGGCTTCAAGCAGGGGGAGCCTATTAATTAAATAAACGCGCCAGATCTTTTTCTCCCCGTCCAGATGCGATCGAACGTGCTGCCCTTCTGGAGTGCCGCTTCAATTAACGCGAATTACATAGTCGCTACGTGATTTTATTAGTCCGCCTGTCGCGGGCCCGTGACTTTTTTCCTCGCGGCGTGACCGAAATTGGAGGGGAAAAGTTGTAAGTGCGCCGCACGAATTAAGGGGAGGTTCTGGTCTAAATGTCGATTTTTTTTTTATTTCATTTTTCGAATGTTCAACCTTTTAGGAAAACGTGTTTAAAAGGATTTGTTGAAATTCGTAAAATTCACGAAGTTATAGGCATTTGAGTAGCGGCAAATGCATGGGTCACGACCGGCCACTCGGCGCTCACGTAAAACTTCAAACGCGTTTTTCTCGAAACAGTGTTTTCAAAACGGTGGGACCTGTATCTTCAAAAGTTATTATCCGATTTGACTGAAACTTTTTTATTTTGAAGAATATACTTCTGGCTAGGGGGGGGAACTAAAAAAAATTACAAAAAGTTGAAAATTTATAATTTTTAAAGGCGTTGAAAGGACGAAAAATACAGGGAAAAGTGATTTCAAACGTGAAGTGTCGTTATTTTCTAAAAAAAATGTAATTTTTGTAATTTTTTTTTAGTTCCCCCCCTAGAAAAAAGAATAATCTTCAAAATAAAAAAGGTTTCAGTCGAATCGGATAATAACTTTTAGAGATACAGGTCCCACCGATTTGGATCCATTTTTTGACGCCTTAACTTTAACGACTCCCCAGGGCTGTTTGCACTGATTAATTATAAAACAAAAAATATATTTCTATAACATAAGACATCCTTAATACAATGCAACAAGTCCCATTAAATTATATATAGTAGTTTTCCTTTAATTAATTCCTAAATATCACCTATTTTTTGGGGCTCTAGACCAGAACCTCCCCTTAATTTCGCTACTCCGTCGCGCTAGTTGGAAATTCGGGTTCATTTGTATTACGGGGTGCTCGCGAATTCGGGAGGCGAACTTTCCGCGCGGGCAACGTTCGTGGAAATAAACAGAGAAAGTAGCGGGTGGCACGCGCGCGCGCGGGATCTCGAAATTAACCGTTTCAGAGTGGTAAAATAAAAGAGCGAGGTAAACATCAATGTAGGCAGAGAATACAGTAATTGGAAACAGAGGAGATACGATAGCAACGTGGTTGCCCCTGGCACCCCCGCGTTTATCAACACCGTTCTGTTCATTTCGATGATTACTACGAGCTTGCGAGCAACTGCAGCCAACTCGATATACTCTTTCGCGGGTACGTCGGTGTTGATATCTAGGAGCGCGGCGCGAAATCCACCGTGATCCCCGCGAAAGGTTCTCGAGGGTGCAAATCGGGAACGTGTTCGCGAAATTCCTGGGGATTTCTTGCCGCCCGAGAAATTAGAGCTCCTTGGCATAATACCGTTACGTGACGGTACATCGCGCCCCGATCTCCAGCCGAGGCTGGGTGGGTTTGGTTAATGCGACAAAATTTGGATTATATCCAGGTTGTGGTTACAGCGGGGGTCTCTGCGCCCCTTGTCTCGCTAGCACGTTTACGTGGAAAAAGAATCGAGAAGGAAATCGAGGAGAAATAAAGGAAGAACGTGCGGGGAATCAAAATATGGAACTAAAAGCAAAATTAAATGAAATTAAATAAAATTAAATAAAATTAAATAAAATTAAATAAAATTAATCTTCAAATGCTCTATATTTTCTTTACTTTCCTTCCTTTTTTGGCAACATAAGAGTTTTAGCTCATCGTTACCTCACGATCACAAAACTCTCTCACAAGAGAAGATCCCGAAGCCGGAAATTCAAAAAATTCTGAAATTTACTCGAACGGGATGAAATTAACCCTTGAAAATTCGGCTATTCTCTGATTTCGTGTTATAACTCGCGAACTGTAAGAGATAGAAAAAAAGCTTCAAGACAAAAGTTACTTATTCTAATTGAGGCATCTGATGGAAAAAGGGCACATACGCCAAAATGCCATTTCGAGTAAATCGGTTTCAAAGCTTTCATTATAGTATAACTTAATGAAAAGTAATGCAATTAAATCCAATTTTTTAAGGATGTATGCAGGAGTCATGATTTGAAAATGATATGTGTCTTTATTTAATAGTTTTATGCAAGTGGTTTATGTGCCCTTTTTCCGTAAATAGGGTAAATTCGTAACAAAATTGCTTCTTTGTTTAGTTATTTACATATAATTTTGTTTACATACTTCGTTGGCCATTTTTTATACAACGCTTAAATAAAAATACAAAATGAAGCGCAAAACTAAACAAAAAATGTTATGTTTTAAGTAAGTATTAATTTCTCCGATTTTTTGCAGCAAGCTGTCTTACAAATCACTTTCATCTTTCCTAAATTCGCTTCTTTCCTTGCGGATTCGATACACGCCTCACTTTCCATAGTTCCTCGCTTACACAAAATCAAACGTATTGCACGACTAGACAGTAGACAGCATGGCAGCGCGACCGGTCAGCGACTATGTAGCTACATGTCGCTCACGCTACGTAACAAAACAGCGTTTAGCTAATTTAAACGTGGGAGAAGAAATGTCCTTGATATATTATATATATATATAACATATACCTGAGTCGATTTAACCGATTTACGGAAAAAGGGCACATAAGCCTATGTGCCCTTTTTCCATCAAATGCCTCAATTAGATCTATCATTTGGTGAAACTATTATTTTACAGTTCACGCGTTATAACACAATATCGGAAAATAACCGGATTTTCAGGGGTCAATCACACCCCCTTAGAGTGAATTTGAGCAGCAAACAAATATTGCGTTGTAATCAGGAGGAAATCCCCTACATATTCACAAAGTTTCAGAATTTCTTGAATTTCCGGGTTCGGGATCTTCCATTGTCAGTTGAGACACAGAGTCTCGTCACTGGTGAGCCAGCTCAAGTAACCCGGGATCGCCGATTCCCATCTTGGGGACACGCTTCTGGGGAATAATCACCCATGAAACAAGCCCCAAGCCCTAAGGGAGCCCACGATCGATCTGTCAGTAGCCTCGTTTGCAGAATTCATTTTTCAACGACCTCGCCGGGCGAATCATTGAATATCGCTTGACAGAAATTCGAGCGAGCTCCGGAACGAAGTCGATAGACGCGGCGGGCGATAATATTGATTTCGTATTAACGAACGCCTATGCGGACGTTTTGCTACGCTCTTCCCCGCTCGTCATGACGAACACCGTCGTTGAGCTTCGACAAATGTTACCATCGCTCGTCCCCAGCTCGAAATCAATTTACTCGTTTGCGGTGTTACTTTCGTCCGCGGATCATGGGCGAGGGGAGGAGGACGGGAATTGGTCAGTCTCGTCTAAACGATTCTGAGGATTTCGACGTACTATAATTTAGGTGTCCCACCCTGGGCGCTGCCAATCGCGAGCTTAAGGCCGCCCCTTAGCTAACTCCCCATGAATGGTTCTATCGAACTTTTATTCCAAGGAGTACAGTGCCTCTCTTCTCAGCGTCGATACCTCGCGAGACTGTTCACCTGCGGCGTTAGGGCTTGCCACCTTTTTTACAGGAAAATAACGCGAATTTGCTTTCGTGAAGTGTAAAAGAAGTACGCTCGAAAAAACTAAAAGTAGATTTTCATCTTATTAGTTCTTATTTCTTCCAAACATATTTTTTATTGCTTTTAGCATTGCAGAGCAACTTTTATCATTTTCGAATAACTCAATGACATTATTACACTCAATATTCGCATTGAAATATATAAATAATTCGTTCTTTATTAAATTAAGAGAGGCCTTGTTTCTCTCGTCCCGCCAGTTCACATTCATAGCCGAGGGAACTTTCTCAGTAAATGCTGAGGTGACAGGAACAGACAGAAGATAAGAAATTCGGTACTTTGAAGGCGATCAAAGTTGTGTACGTTTCAGAACCACGTACGATAATATTTTGTTACGTTTCACGTAATATCATCAATCGTGAAATAAAGTATTTTCCCATACATTATTGTCATTCAAAAGTATAGAGCAGGGGAGGCGAACCTTTTTATCTGCGCGTGCCAAAAATTTCTAAATAATATTTATCCAATTGCTGACGTGCTGGGCAGTTTTTAATAGGGGAAAAATGAATAGAAAATTAATCATTGCAGAATTTTATTCAGACAAGTTTAAAAATTAGCATAGATTTTCATAAGAATTAGCCAGAGTTGGGCATTAACTAAATAAAAAATTATTTAAATAACGGATCAAATAAAAGTCACTTTAGATTATTTGACGAATCCAGTTAATTATTTTATTCGACACACGACGAATAATTTTTTGCTCATCTCTGGAATTAACTCGTAACTTGACATGCACATTGTCGTATAGTAAAAGCTGGCCAAAAATATTTTCGTAGGTGTATCTAACCATATACCCAATAATTATTTTAGATTAATATACAGATATTAATGATAACACCTGTAAATCATTGACGTGCCAGCAATATACTATAGAGTACATTTACATATAATAGATACTTTATTTTAAAGTGCGGGTGGCAACCGTAGTTGCGCTGCAGATGAAAGCTCCGAACACATTAGTCCAGTGAAATTAGGATATGTCTTCGGAATAAATCCCAGCAAGCTAAATTTTGGTATGAGCCTTTAGTTCATCGTTTTAAACAATATATCAAAAGTCTCCATCGATCCGACCCCCGCCAAAAATTTTACAGAGGGTTGAAGGTAAAAAAATGTTTTCGCGAATATCTCGTTATCTAGCAGTTTTGCGACAAAAATAGTTATTATACAATTTATAGCCTAGGAAATTCTGGACAAAAAAGGTTGTATGAGTTTTTTCGTAGGAGTAATCATTTTCATGTATGTCGAGTTACCAAGTTTTAACCCCTATACTTTTGACAAGGGAAGATCCCGAACCCGGTAATTCAAAAAATTATGAAAGTCTGGAAATATGTAGGGGAAGTCCTCCTGAGTACAACGCAATTTCGTTTGCTACCCAAAATCACTCTAAGGGGGTGAAATTGACCCCTGAAAATCCGTATTTTTTTCAATTTTGTGTTATAACTCGCGAACCGTAAGAACTGTAAGAACTATAATTTACCAAATGATAGTCCTAATTAAAAGAAGTAACTTTTTCCTGAACACTTTTTCTATCTCTTACAGTTCGCGAGTAATAATACCAAATAAAAAAAATTTCAGGGGTCAATTGCACCCTCTTGGAGTGAATTTGGACAACAAACGAAATTGCGTTGTACTCAGGAGGACTTCCCCTACACATTTACAGAGTTTCATAATTTTTTGAATTTCCGGGTTCGGGATCTTCCCCTGTCAAATGTATGGGGGTTGAAACTTGGTAACCCGACATGCATAAAAAGGGTTACTCCTACGAAAAAAACTCATAGGTCCCTTTTTGTAGAGAATTTCCTAGGCTATACATTGTATAATAAATATTTTCGTCGCAAAACTGCTGGATAACGAGATATTCGCGGAAAACGGTTATTTCTTTTTTCAACCCTCTGTAAAATTTTTAGCGGCAGTCGGATCGGTGGGGACTTTTGACATATTGTTTGAACGCCCAAATAAAGGCCCATACCAAAATTCAGCTTGCTGGGATTTATTCCGTAGATTGGGCAGATTTCCGTCTAATTTCACTGGACTACATCTAGAAAATGTCCGGATTCGCGGCCCAAGGTGGTTGGAGGGTTACAAACTGCAGGAACCCATGCTAAATATTAATCGTAGTCGTTTGCCTACTGTAGTCGAACACAGCGCAGCGGGAGGAGGTCCCCGTTGTTCTCGATACCGTCTCGACATCATCCAAGTTCTTCCGGGCGGAAACTTTATCCCTCTTGTTTACATCGCGAACTTCCGAATGCGGTGAAATTAAATATTTACCCTTGGTGCATATCCCGCGCCGTCGGCTCGGTGTCCCCGTATAAATATTTATCGCCGGCAGCTCCGTAATTCGCCATGAAATGGATGCTCTATGAATATGAATGATGCTAATCGCGTAAGCTATTATAGTTTTGTTTCATTCACATAGGGGAGCGCGGCGCGTAGGCTTCGTTCATTGATGCCTCCTTCGCCTCGTCTATGAATGAACGCTGGCGAGCAATCGGACGTCCCGCGATCGTCAGGATCGCTATAGAAGAGGATTCGTCAATATTCAGAAAACGATTTAACGCGCGGCAATTCGTACGACGCGTGCTATAGAAGCTATACACAATAAACGACTGGAAAGCGGTCTAGTTAATATGCAACCGCGACGGAAACCTCTTAATGGCCGTCCGTTTGCATACTAATAGCTTGAGACGATGATATAGGAGCTCCCAGAGATCGTTCGACGACGAAGTATTAACGGGGACGCGTGTTTCTGTGTTTCAGGTGCGATGGAGCCTCGTGGAGCCATCTTTTACTATGAGTTGAGGCCTCGTAATTAATCGTAAGTAATTGGACTCCCGATATCGTTGCTTCTTCTTTTTTTTTTTTTTTTTTTTTTTTTTTTACTTTTAAGTGAGGCTCGTAAATGAACGCTGCAACGTTTCTCTGCCTGCTCGTCGGAGGGATTTTACGTGTTACCCTCCGGTGTCTATTTGCGCGGCGCTCGTTTATTCGCAGAGATTTTACGCAACAGCGAAGCGGTAGCGCGTTCATTTCATTAGAGGTGGTTTAGCGAAGCGGGGAGAGTCAAGGTCTGCCAGATCCAAGTTCACGTGGATCGCGAACGTCCAACCGAACAACCTTTCACTTTACCCTTGAATTGTGTAGCATTGAACCGCGCCGTGTAATTATCGGCTCAAGTACGTACCATTATTCGAACAATACTACTTGCCCCGACTAGTTCACTCGCCTCGAAAGGGAGGAATTTCTATTCTCGTGCCTCGGGCACCGCTCGTCCATTCTTGCCGGCCGAAAATCGTTGAAACTTTCTTTTCCAAAATTCTCCGACTCCTATTTCATACGTCAAAGGGAAATGCTCGCGATTCCTCCTATTCCTCAAGAAACCCCAAGAGTCTCTCCAGCCGAGAGGTTAATCGCTGCATAACGAATCGACCTTCAATTCTCCACGTCCGTTTGCCCCAATCCCCAGCCATTTTACTATGACAACTTTCGCATGCTCCGTTACCCCGAGGAGGACGCGTTGCGCGCCCTTCGCGTGCATCATTATCACCAGATTCCACCACCGATGCATCCGAATAATTATCTTCTAACTCGCTCGCGAGTCAGAGCCACGAATTCCGCGGATACCTCGAGTGACCACGGCCCCCCAGCGTTGTTATTGCGCGAGGGGTTGAATGCAGCGATTGAAAGGGAGGCTAGCCGGAAACGGCGCGAGAATCGAACGTGCCCCGGCTCGGCCACCCCCCCCCGACACCAACCCCCTGCTTCTCCGCTCGACCGAAAAACCTGATCGCATCAGCGCGATGCTCGAGCTGGGATTCGCGCGTAACGACAGGGCCGCCCTTGCGAAACGCTCGCGCGCGCACGATCGCTCGCGAACGCAGGTAACCCGAGACACGCGGTGCCGCGGACGAGAGCTGGGTCGCGGGGGTGCAGGCGCGTGCAGACGGCCATCGCTGGCGAACCGTAGTGGAAGCGTACGAAAGTCCCTGTTAGCGACGCTCTGTGCCCTATAGCATCCGTATAACCGTCGTATTCGTGGCTGTTAGGGGTGCAGAGAGAGGGTGGCGGTGTGGCGGCGGCGAGCAGAGAAAGATGGAGCGGCCGCGATAGAAAGCAACATCGGCGGCGGGAGAGAGATAGGCGATAGAGAGGGTGAGAGGGACTGTGCGAGAGAGCGAGAGAGAAGTCGAGGGATGGTTTTGCTCTGGTGGCTCTGTATTGATTGCTACTCCTCCTCCACCTCCTCCACCTCCTCCTCCTCCTCTTCCACCGCCTCCTGCGACCATATCTCTCGTCCTCTCTTTTTCTCCCCCGGATCTCTCTGGCCGGCTTCCTCTGCTCTCCGTTGCCTGTATATTTCTCCGTCTACACGTACCTGTCTTTTTTCCCCCTTTTTCCGCGTCTCTCGTCTCTTCCCAACCCCCCGTTCCATCTCTGTACCCCCCCCCCCCCCCCCGGCCCGGCGTTCATCTGTCCCTGTCTCGCCCCTGGTTCCCTCGGTTCGCACACCGCCAACCGACACAGCCTCCGCTCCGCGAAACCATCAAGATCCGAGGTCCTCGTTTGCCCGCGTGTACTCCCTCGCTCGCTCTCGCTCGCCCTGCCGCACGGCCAAGTCCGCCTGTAATTGACGCAGATGCCGGAGGACAGGCCGCGCTATCCTCGCCCGCGAGGATAACGCGACAAAGGCTTCGGCGAGGCTTCGACGAGTCTTCGACGAGGCTTCGACGAGGCCGGATGCTGCGCTGCGCGTTATTCATCCTGCTAATCGCGGGAAATTGATCGTAACGATGGCGTCGCCACGTCTTGAACGCGAGCGTTTCGACATAGTCCGAGGGGAGGTCCGCTTCGTTTTGCGTCGATGGGTGCTTGGGATGATCGCAGACGACGAGGGTCTGAAGGTGATGTTCCACGGCGCGTGGCTCGGCGAGCCATGAGCGTTCCCATGCCGCGGGACTCGCGCCAAGCTCGCCGAGCCACGCGCCGTCGAACTTCACCTTTATGGAGATCTATGTTGGAGAGGTCGTTGAGGCTTTGAAGGGCCGAGGAGCTTGGGTGCTCACGGGGTGGTTCGAGGAAGGAGTTGATTCTTTCTGTTGCCAAGGCGTTCGGGGATTCCGTTGCCCCGACAGTTGCTCCAGCGAAGATTCGAGAGGAACAAGGGCCGGAGGCTCCCCTCAGCAATCGGTCACCTATCGGAAAACGATATCGCGTTAACGCGGAGTCGAGGCATTTCGCGAAATTACGCCCTGTCCGTTGCAACGCGGAGACACTGTTTTATCCGCGTCAATTACAGGCCAGCCCTATCCGTTCGGTCGATTCGCGATGCAGAGGGCCGTGCAGATTTTACGCAACGGGCCAGGGCTTTGCTCCGGTGTCTGCAAGCGTGTCTGATAATGAAGGCGTCCGGAGAACTCGCCCACGGTCTTCAAACGGAGGATATCCAGGACCCGTGGTAGAAAAGAGGGAAAATAAAAATCACGAAAGCCGGAGGAATAGTGAAGCTGTATGGAACTTCATGTAAACCTCAGAAACGCGTGTCTTACATTTCGCGCGAACGCACGGAGATGAGACCGAGTGGCGTTTTCTGCGAGGGATAGAAGTCGACCAGCGGGGGTTACGGTCTTGATTAAGCGACCGAAATCTGCAAATAAAATATAAGTCATTATGCAAATAACCGACGCCGGAGTTTGTCCTACACATTGGTCGGTAAATAATTCTCGCTTTGTTTAACGTTCCTCGCGCTCCGTCGGGCAGAAAGCTATCGTTGCAGCCATGTAGGTGCCGGGACGCGTGGAAAATGTTGGCGAAAATAGCGCCGCTTATTTATCGAGGAAATGAGAGCCGTGTTATCCGCGGGCTCGTATACCTGCACGCCCAGGAGTAATATTATCGAAATATTCAAAGCAAAATTTGCCCGCGCCACGGTCTCGGTGCGGAGCAACCGTTGCGAAAAGCTCTCATTAAATTTCATTAGGGAAAACGCCGTCTGATGCGAAATATTCGCGGATCGAATCGATAGCCCCGCAGAACGGTCAAAGATGGTCGACAGGGCGTGCGGCGGTCAATCATAAACGGGGCGCGCTTCCCTCCCCGCGCACCCTGGGAAAACTTTCATAGTCGTGTCTGGGTCACTATGCCCGCCCCGCAATAACCGATAAACTTTTCACGACGCGCATGTGGAAAAGAAAAGCGGCGCTCGGCGCCGTGTTTGGCAAGATATACGAGACTCTCCCCTGTATCTATTTCCATGTTATTGTTACACGGCCAGCATCCGTGGCGAGCTCCATTTCTCTTCCCTCCCACACCACGCGCGCCCTTCTTTCCGCATCCTTCTGTCTCGCCGAACCGTTGGAACGAAGATATTAGCCGGCCGTATTGCATCGCCCGTCGCGCATAAATAACCCTTTTCCTCGAGGTGCGCCGGCTTGACCTTCGCGCTCGCCGTCTCCTTGCCTCCGCCCGCGAAAGTTGATTTGTCTGTCGGAAAAGCAGAACGCGTCCGCGGTCGATTCGACGTTAGCTTAACGCCGCGAGATTTGGAACGGGCGCGATGTGGGTCACCGGGTCTCTCGTTTAACGCCGCTTCCTGCCAAGCGATCTGTGTCGTTGCTGATTGCGTCACGATTGTTCGAGACCTTCGGCGGCGTTGAAAATCCGCCGAGGAGCGTGCCACGTAGCTGGACTCGATTGTAATGCAAAATCCCCCCGCGTTTGGCAGCGCGCGCCGCCGCGGAATGCTATCTCAATCAATGTGTGACGCCGCCACCGGGAAAGTATAAACATATCTCCGTTAACGCTTCGATGCACAAGCATTCGAGTCGGGCATCTACCAGAACGCGATAACAGCAATTAAGAACGGTGACGGCGGCGTTACCGAGCCTGGAATGACTCGCCGAGTCCCGGGGGGCTCCTCGAAGCGTTCGCGAATTTTCATTGTCTCCTGTTCGAGTCGCGTCGCCACCAGTGGATGACGCGCGAATGGCTACGGGCAGAAAGCAAGCAGAACCTGGAAAATTTATCTGAACGACAGTTCGGGAAGTAATGAAGCAAATTAATGAATGTTTCGGCTGTACTTCCGAAAGGGACCGGTGGCCGATCGAGATGAGGTTCGGGGGGAGGAGAGGGGAGGGTGTGTGGATCCTAAATCTAAAATTGTTGCTTCGGGAATTTATTAGGATCCGAGATATTAATAAAAAACTTTTAGTATTTCTGTTGATTTATTCCGACATAACGCATTCCACTTTTCAACTTTTTCTGGATATTAGTATTGGTTGATTTAATTTGTAATTGGTAATTTGGAGATTTGAACCAGCAACTTGCGAATGCCACCCATCCTATTATATAGGGTGTTATTCTACTGATAGTCAATATTCTAGGGGGCGATTCGACAGGCCAAAATAAGACGAAAATATAGAATACAATTTTTTAATATCGCGCTTCGTTTTCAAGAAAATTGACTTTGAATTTCAGCTAAATACGCGTGCCTTTCCGGTGCTTGAGGAGCACGCGGAGGTAAGGGGAACGCGTCCAGCAGTTCGTAAAACAGTTTGCGGGGACGGGAGGGTTGCCGGGTAGGGGTGCCCGCACCTACGTCAAAACAAAATTTCAAAAAAAAAAAATTAACAATAATTTTTTATTAATATTTTGGAAACTAATAGATACCCGGAGCTACAATTTTAGATTTAGGGTCCACACCCCCTCCCCACTCCTCCCTCCAAACCTCATCTCGATCGGCCACCGGTCCCTTTCGGAAGTATATCCAATGTTTCCTGTTCCTGTTTGCCAGCGCAGCAATTTACAAGCTGCCACGTCGATCGACACGCGCGCCCAATCACGAGCCCAGAATTGCAAGAAACTATGCGCGAGTCCCCATTCGGAGTCTACGTCCAGTACGCGATCAATCTACCCGGTGCTCGTCAAAAATCGTGTAGCCCTCGTAAGAACGGCCGTTGCGTTGTGAAGTAACGCTGCCGGGCGAGACGTATTTGTACGTCACGCGAGTACAAAGGCGTTCGATTGCCCGGCGTTACCTCCTCGGCCACCATTTTTCTCCCAGCGGTGGTATAATACCCGCGGATCCTCGGGCGGCAAGTTTTTCCTGGTCGGAGGAGCATAACGCCGTTGGAGAAATCGATGGTCGGGTCCAGCGTCTGTTTCCTTTTGCTCTCGTCTTGCGATCCTCTCCCCTCCGGCCACCCCCGCTGCCTCCTTGGCGTCCCTTCATTCTCTCTCGCTGACCGAAGTCTTCCTTCTTATTCGCTGTCCCTCCTCTCCCTCTCCCCCTCTCTCTCTCTCTCTCTCTCTCTCTCCCTCGCCAATTTACAAGCACCTCCGAGTGCTCGCGCGACTGGAAAGCAAGCGGGTGGCGCAGCGTCGCGGCGGACAGCCTCCTACTCTCTCGATATTCCGGCTACCGGGAATTCGACGCTCGTACAAGGGACTTTGGTATTCTCTGCATGGCTCGAGTATCCGGGGAATATTGCGACTGTGAGCGGCGAATTTTTAGCAACTCCTGGCCGAGGGACCCCTCCACCCTCGCGCGGACCAGCGGCATTCGCAAAGTATCGCCCCCCGCCGGGCGGATGGGCACGGGCGGGGTATTAACGCTTTGTGGCGGAGGCGAAGGAGGACGAGGGGTGTACAGGCGCGGTTCAATGTTTCGCTCTAGGATGATTCGTTGATTTTCGAAGGAAGCAAGAGTCCCAGATCGATCTTTCCACTTGTCGGAGGGTAGAGTTCCAAGGCAATTTCCGGCGATCGAAGGCTTCCGCGAGCGGCTTCGCTCTCTTCAATTAGTAGCAAAAGGCTTCCCCGTGCCGTCGTCTTCCACTTTACAAACGATGCAAGAGTCTCGTGGTTCGCCGACGAGCGTCGAATGTCGTCCTAAATTCCGCATTTCGATTCCAACTATACATCCCGATGATCCGCGAGTAACGAAACGAGCGACTCCTCGAGCTTGCCCGCTCGTCACGCGACCCAGATACGTATAGCCGAGGAAGATTTATGACACGATCGAACCGTAACGACACGTGTAACAACGCGACGGTGCCGTCCGTCGGCGGTGGCCGTCGACGAGCGCGTGGACGCGTGGTCGGTACACGCGCGTCAACTATACCCGCCTACTGTATGATAATAACGGTGCCAGCGGCTGTGCCGGTGTACGCGGTGTCTAGCCTAGGCACCAGCCTAACCTGACTCAACGTTGTAACCGTGTATATTTATACAACAGCTGGCGGCCGTAGGAGGGGAGTTGTGGCAGTCAGCTGATCGAGGCGCTGGAGGGGAAACGGTGGAGGGGAGAACGGCCTTTATTTAAAGCGCCCGAGGAAGCCTTTCTTCGACTGGTAAACAGTCATCGAATGAACATGCGAGACACCGACTCGCGCTTACGTATGCGCGTGACTGAAATATTAACCGAGGGATTTTTCTGCCTCTGTCTCCCTGTGCCTGACTGTTGGCTCGCGCACAGCCAAACGGGGGGAGAGGCAGAGTGGAGTGAAAGAGGAGCGTCGTCTGCATATTAACATAATTAACCGGAATCCAGACGTAGCGCTGACGACGCTCTTCTTTTCCTAACGATCACCATTGAGTTACTTTGTCGGAGGATTTCTGGACCATGTAGCTGTATCCGCCACGACAATTTACCCCCCCCAGGAAAACTCACGCTGGTCAGCTCTATTATTTCATTTTTCCCTCGGCTCCTCCCTGTTATGAGCTGGTATCGGTATTTCCGACAGAACTGTTCGACCACTTCCTCCAATCACCCTCCTCTTCCTTCGTCTTTCTCTCTGAAAGGAAGTCGTCCCTCCACGGTCCACGAACCTAACAGACCCGACGTCTGTTACTTTGAATTCAAGGCATCTCCACCCCGGCTACCATGAAACGCACGCGGGCGAGTTAGAGGATCGATTAGCGTTTAAGGTCCCCGAAATCTGTCCCCGTATCCGTGTCCATAACTCACCCTTAATCTACCAGTGTTCGATCCTCGCTGTACCCGGTAAAGAAACTCACGCCGGTCAGCTTCGCTGTTTCGTTTTTCGCGCAGTTCCTCCCCTGTCACGAGCTCCCATCAGTTTCGACCCCGGCAAAAATGTTCGCTCACCCATCCCCGCACACTCTACTCCGCCACCACCCGTCTCCTCTCCTCCATCCCGCTCCGTTCCCTCCAGCGCGAAGGAAATCGTCGTCCATCCAGCATACGAAGTTAACGGGTCTAACGAAACGCTGATGCACATTTTCAGGGGACTGGCATGGAGAAGGAGAACTCCGCGACGGGCGGAGGTGGCGGAGGTGGAGGAGGCGAAGCAGCGACCACGGCGACTCCGGGCGCCACCTCCGCCTCCGAGAAACTCCAGGCGGACCAGGCCAATCCGTTGCTCGATCCAACGGCGCTCTTCAGCGGTAAGCCAATTTTCTTTTCTCTTCCGTCTACGCTCGTCCCTTTTTCCCCTTCGCTCTCTGTCGGCTGAGTTACATATTCGTCTGCCGCGAAGGCGCCTCGATGCGACGGCTTAATTGACACGCGCGCCCTCGGAAATCGATGAACGGTTCACCGCGGTAATTCCATTAGCGGCAACGACGAATTCGCGGACACGTTTGGGTAGCGACGAATGCGAGACCGACTCTCGGCCTTCCTTGGGTTCGTTCGATTCATTGATTTACTTATTTGCATCGGGACCGATGCAAATTGTCCATAACAGGTCGGGAAGTATCTGCGGGAGAACGTAGTTTGGGTGTTTGTCCTCCAGTCACGGGATCGGTGGGTTTGATCTTCCGGGACGGAGGGTGGAATTTCGTTTTATTTCGAGACATTTCGGGGCGTTTCTAAGTGAATTGGAGAACGCTGAAGCAGGTGGGAATGTTGATGGGGGGTGTCGATGCGATCGAAGAAGATGCTCCGGAGTTTTCAGCGGATTGGCTCATTGTTCTATTTATTTAATGTATTATACGGTACGAGAGACGCGAGCGCAAGGGTGCGTTTTAAAGGAATAAGATCGAGGGAATCAAACGGCGGCCATTAATAATAACGTGACCGATGGACAAAGGCGTTGGATATCGAATGAGATTATCGACGCTATCTCGTTCACCTGCCGCTGAAGCCCCGCGCTTCATTAATCAAGCTATTTTCATCGACGCGAATCGGTAAAGGGCAAACGAGTAAATCTTCTGCAGCGACTGCCGATTCAGCGACATATAATGCGGGATCATTCAAGTTCAGTCAAGGTCATTCGTACAACGAAGCGATGTGGAGAGCGTAATACGTTGTCGACGATCCAAAGATTGAAAGTTTCAGGAACAGTTGTAACGTTTGGCCTTCGCGGTGGTTAGAATCCCCTTTCACCGTTTCCAGCAAGTGGAGCTTACGTACCATGCGGAAGTTCGACATTATTAGATCAAGCAAACTTCTTCGAATATAATTTCCTCGAGTTCAGCTATTGCTACACTATCGCGTGGCATGTTCGCGCGTAAACCAACGATTCATCGCGCCTATTCAGCCTCTCGTCTCTCTTGGAATATCGTCCAGGCCTCTGCTGGCGCTATTTTCTTCAAAGAAGCCGAGCCACGCCGTTCATATTATGTGTATATAACTACGTGTTCTCGTCGAAGAGCACTGTTCGGCCACTTACTTTAATTAGCACTACTTGCACGTTTTGCGATCGAGCCCTTCAGTCGGGGGTTAGCCTTTCCTCCAGCGATTCGAGGATCCTTCTCGCGTTGTTCTCCTTTTTTCCTCCCTCTTTCTCTCTCTCTCTCTCCCTCTCTCCTGCTCGAGCAACGAGGACATACTTACGCCTCTCTTGCACGCGATACTCGACGCACACACGCCGGTTAAACTGTATTTCATTCAAGTATTTACTTTAGGCGATTTAATACCGAGACATTTTCTCGAGGACCACGCGCCACTCTAACGCTGATAAGATTCCATCCGTCCCGGTGCTATTAACTGATTAAAGTTAACGGTGTTACCGCCAGATCGTCTTCATTAACGATGTTTAACTTGACAATGTCAACTCGGATCTGTGCCCGAGCTGAAATTAAATTCACCCTCCGACCGGCTTCGCGCGTTCCTTCTTCCGATTTAGATTCATAGGCGATTGAAGCCCGAGAAGTTTCGCGATCTCTTTGAAGACAGCTCGCCAGGGGCTCGAAGGAGGCGCCTGAGAGGCCCTGCACGGTCTCGAGTCACAGGAATTTCGCCTCAGAACGGGCAGCTTTTCGTGCAGCATCAATCAATACCGATGCCTGCAATCCATTCTACGATAGCTTGAATCAGACCTGTCCCGGACCGTGCCCACACCGAGGCGGTCCGCAGTCGGTAGTCGATACGTTAATGACCCGTCAGGCTCGTAAGCCGAATTACAAGACGCGCGTACCCAGATACCACGGTCTCGATGGTTTCCTTCGATGAGCATTCGGCTCGACCACAGCTCGCGATGCCGGTAATAACAAAGCTCCGCGGGGCTCGCCGAGCCACCGCCGCGCCGGCCAGTCTCGCTCCAATTACATTCCCCGAAAAACGTAGCCAAGAGCCTGTAGACGTCGGCGGCGAGGCCTGGCATCCTCGATCCGCCGAAAGAAACAAGGTTGGAGGACTCTCGGAGGCAGGGTTTTGGAGCTCGCCTCCCTCGCGGAGAGCACGGGCTCTCGGGGTCTCTCCCATCGCGCGGGGATAGGATTCGTTTATTTCGTTGCCTCACCTCTGACCCGGCGTCCCTCCTCGCGTTTCCTGGACCACCGTTTGCCCCCTTCGCCCCACGTTTCTCCCCGGGTTGCTCCTGTCTTTTCAAGCAAAGCTTCTCCCGCGTCCTTTCTCCCTTCTCTTTCCCACTCGGCGTGTACATCCTCTGTCCCGCTTTCTTTCCCCGTCTCTCTCGGCCGTCGGTTAGATTCGTGGGGGCTTTGGGGACGCAAGAACGGACCGACGGTCGGACAGACGCGACGAGCGCTTCTCTCCACCCCCTCGCCCCTCCCTCTCTCTCTCTCTCTCACCCCCTTTGGCTGTCTTTTTCTCTTTCTCTCGCTGGCTCTCGGTACCGCGATCTCCTCTCCCCCATCTGCCTCTCCCTCTATCTCTGTCTCTCGCTCTCTCGCTCTCTGCCGGTTCTGTATATTTATTGATTGCCACCTCACCTCGCCTACCATGGCCTCGGTCTGCGGCAGTTTCCCCTCCCTTCGGCAGTCCCTCGTTTCCCTCGTCCCAGGCTCGTTCTGCAGCAACCAGCACCAGGCAGCATCGCGCTGCTCCGACAGGATAGAGAATCTCCTCTCTGTCCCTCCTCTCGTCCCTTTCCGACTTCGCAGGGCCCCGGCTCTCTCTCGTCCCTCTTGCTCGCCGTCGCCGCTGACTAACTCCCTGTCTTCCTCCGCTGTCCCCTTCTGCGTGCTCGCCGCGTACTACTCACAGCGTCCTCTCGCTCCTCTCCGCTCGACCCTCCCGCAGCCTCTCGCGCGCTTTTACCTCCTACGCTCGATACAAACTCGTCGGACGCGTCGGAGTTTTCGTTTGATGCCACCCTCCGGGGGGGGGGGGGGGGGCGGGGAGATGGGGAGGAGGGGTTCGCGACTCAGCCGACACCACCGTCGGCGTCGGCGAGCTTTTCCTACGCTCGCCGCGCCGCGTCTTCCGCCCGTGTCGTTAATAGGACGCGTCTCCGAGTAGATGCTCGAACAGAGCCGAGAGAAAGTGGCTATTATTAGTAGCCCGTAGATGGATTACAACGATGGCTCGTGACTCTGCTCGTTCGTCATGCGGAGGGCTCGATTCGATTTCGCGGCAGGGCTCGGTTTCTCTTCTGAACGCGACGCAGCTATTGTGTCTGGGTCCGCGATGACCGAGGATAATCGTATCGAGGAAGGGAACGGAGCAGCTTATTCCTAGGATTCTCCTCTTGGTCTCGTTTATATCTCGGGCGAGCCGTTGACCCTCCGCGGAGCCGCGCTTCTATTTCACGCGAGCGACGCGTGGGACGAGCGCTGCAGCTTTCGCTCCGCCGCTCTCCCCGGCCTCCCTTTTCCTCGTCAACGTCATCTGCGGCGTCGTCATTACGCGGGCGTGACGGAACGCCGGGAGCGGACGCGCGTCTCGCTACGTTTCCAAGAAGCTCGCAGATGAAATCCTGTTAGTCGGCCGATCCGAGAACGACGAGGCACCGAGGGGAAAAGAAATAAGTTCTTTCTGCGCGCCTCGCTCCTCTACCCTCTGCATTTCCCCCTGACGGTTTCTAATTTCCACCGTGCTCTCCGGTACGCCGCTTTTATCTCCGTCGATCGATGCGAACCCACCGCCGCTGCTTGCGCCCAGAATTTTACGTTTCAAAGTGTCTGCTTTCTTCTGACACTCCTCTTCCTCCTCCTAGGCGACATCCTCGTCATTACGCGCCACCGTTAAAGAATCGCCGCGATGTCTGCGCGCCGGGCTCTGTGAAGCGAATCTCGCGACGTTCGAGAGGAAGAGCGTGGCGCGAGATGAAAACGCGCTTCAGCTTCTGGCGGACGCGAGGATGAATGGACCACGAATGCGTGCTCGACTGTGTAAGAGATTACCAATCGTGGCTGGTAGAGTTTAGCGGCGCGTAGGGAACCGAATCTGGATGGGGAATCGAAGCCAACTGACCGGTCAGTTGACTCGGGATTGATTTTAGTTTCAATGAAGGAAAGAGCATCATAGGTATTGTTGAAAGTATGCGTATAACGTCTTATCCAAGACGAGCACCTTACGAGAGTGCAAACTGAATTCCACACACGCCGCATTTCATAGCCGACCACGAACGGAATTTACAGATTTTCCCTCTGCCGAGAGCTCGGGGCCAAAAAGCCCCCCGGCCAATGGCCTCGCGCGAGCAGTTTTATAGCCGAAGCTGAAACGCTCGTTGGATCGGTACGAATTCCAGCAGACTCGTAACCGCCGCTAAGTTTCCATTCCGAGGAGGTGGCGTATCACCGAAACTGGCCGCTGAAAGCGTGGGCGCGGGCGTATGCGTAAACGCAGGCACACAGAATGAAGCGTGACATTTGGCTAGCGAGCCTAGGGACCACGTTCGCGCGAAGTCACGTACGTGATCGTTGGATCACGCGCCAGTGTGAGTAGATCGCGTCCCACGCGTGGCCGTCACTTTCGCGCGAATAACTACTCGCCCGGTCCCCTCCCCTTTCATCGATCCCCATTTTCTCTTTTTCTCCCCGCTATCTTCGTCGTGCAGTTTCCCAGCTTCATTTCCTTCCCCGCGTCTCCCTGTTACGTAGCGTTTCAACTTCGCCTCCCCTTACTCTCCTCCGTTCCGTTTTCAGTCTCCGTCTTCCACGTCCCTTCGACTTTTCTCGCATCCTCTCCTCGAGTGTCCTTTGGAGCCTTTCGCGGCTCGCGAGCCGAAATCCGTTCCTCCGTCATTCTTCAACTTTCAACTGTGAATCAGTACTTTAGAGTCATTGATCCATTTCTGGGGTCCCTGACTTCGGTAAGAACATTATTATATAGGATTGTAAGTGACTCAAATGGTGGTACTTAGTACCTAGTTAATTTTGTTTTAGTTTAGTTAGTTATCTTGCTTTTCTACTCATTATTGGCTAAATTATTTACTGTTCAGACTCTGTTTACTGCACCTGTATTGTTTATTTGTAAATCATGGGTACTGACCGAACCAGTGCGCCGAAACCACTTAGGTATTGTTTATTCTAAAAATACGGTCGATAACTCAAATACTTTATTTATCATGGGTACTTCCCGTAAACTTATTAATAATAATAATAATAATTGTCAAAACCCCATCCAGCTTCCTCCTCCTCCCCGCCGCTATGCTTCCCCAGGATCAAACTTTCCCTTCTACATCGACTTCGCTCCCTCCCCCCTTTCGATTTCTTTTCTAATCACGCGAATCCTTTCTCTCCACCGCTGTTCACCTGGAGCGTTAACCATTCCCTCTCGAGCTTCCTCCCTTCATCCCCTCCGCTCGCTTCTCAATTTCCTCCTCGGTTTTTCATCCACCTCCATTCGTCTCCTCTTCTCCGCTCTCCCACGCAGCTCGCTCTCGTCTCTCGCTCGCCCCTTTTTCCCCGCGTCCTTCCGATGCCCTTCTCCCGGCCCCGTCGCCTCCACCATCGACGTCGAAGGCGCGCAACGTGTGTAGGTTGATAAATGCGCTCGGCGTGCCTCGAATTCGATATGGAGAGAGTGGAACGGGCCTCGAAGATGCTCGATAAGAAAAGACACTTGGTACAATAATAAAGGACGGGGGCAGCGAGGAGGGGCGGTATAGAGAGAGAGAGGGGCTAGAAACGGTCCCTGGCGCGTACGTGCGCCCAGCGAGCGCATCGATCGGGTCCGCCTGTAAAAAAATATCAATCGAATCTCACGGGATGCCCTCCCCCGGCAGACCTCCATCTCCGTGCCCTTTTAAACATTAAGCCGTTGAATTATGTAGCGCGGGTAATCCGGGGAAGTTTCTTCTGCGGGGGAGATTACGTAGCCGAGAACCACGCGCACCGGCGATGGTCTACTTCGGATACAATACGCCCCGCTGCTGCGCGATGCGGTCGCGGGGGCACTTTGGGAATCCAGCGCGACGCGCTCCATGTTCCATCGAGCGGCGGGGCACACGGGGGGGGGCCTTCGCCTCTCCCCGACGATCTCGCGATTTCATCGGCGCGAGGCCGCGGCGCTCGCGGCTGCTTTCCTTAAGAAGCGACCAGCGAGACGGCTTGCGAAACCGCGGCTGAATCATGCCGATGGGCGTCGAGATTTCGGGAATTGAATCGCCCCGGTGCCCTGGTCTCGAGATCGCGGCACGACGCGCGTGGTTTTCTGTTATCGCGATTGGGCGACTCGCGGATGGAAGTGGGTGTTACGAGCTGTCGGACGAAGCCCGAACCGTACGACGGGGATTTTGATTCGAGAGCTTGCGGAGGAGATAGAGGTTCGGTGCGGGTGGGTATTGCGCCGGAGTTGGCACTAGGGATGGATCGCGAAGATGGCTTCCTGTTTACACTGGCGCTAGGGTGGCTTGGAACCGTGATAGAACTTGAGTCAGATCTGTTATCGTGTCGGGACCGAGCCGGGGCTGAAGAGGATAAGGAAATGTACGGTGCTTCGAGTGTTTTTCGAGTACAAGCGAGGGTAATAGAGCAGGGCAGAGGTTTAGGGAATTACTACCCGATAAGCGAACGGGGGAGGGAGGTTCTCCGCAACGATTCAAGGGAAGCGAATTGTCGGCGGAGCAAATTCCTCTGCTGCCACATACGCGAATCGAAAGCGAAAGGGCGAACGGTGGTTGATCGTGCGAGCCACTGGCGTTATTCGAGCCCCCCCGCGCCGTATGCAATTATTAACACACATCCGTCAGGCATCGCGGGGCATTGTGTTTACACAAACGATTCCCATTACCGGCGTTAAACATAATTTACAAGTTCCCCCCCTCGCTCGGCCAGATGAATCTACAATTACCGCGACCGCTGAAACCCTTCATTACTTCGTCGGGGCTTATCCTACATATATAAACGAACTTAGCCGACGTCTTGGCTTGATTATGTTTAAAGAAGGGGTCTCGGCAGACCGCGCGACTTCGTTGAACAAGAAATTAATTATCGATCGCCGCGTCTAAACACCTGGTTGCATTTTTGCAGCACGGCGAAACAATTGCAATTTTATTATCCCGGTGACCATTGTCACGCGGTGTCTCTGAAGCAGCCCTGATAGAGGGATCAAGAGGGGCACCGTGGCGATTTTAAAGCTTGGGCAAACTTTCCAGGATTCTCTGTATTTCTAGCAGACTTTCCCTCGAAATTATCTGTTATCCGCCGCGGACTCGCTGCAAGCGAATGGCCGACTGAGCAAACGCGAATGATTTTCGCTCGCGCGATGGGGGTAGAAAAAGCGAGTGGCCGCGTACTTCCTCTCTGGGCTCCTCCTTTCGGTCTGGTCGCGTAAACGAAATTAAAGCGATTTGGAGGCGAGCCAGCCATCGCGGCGACGGTCGCGCTGCGCGCCACCCCTCTCGGCATTCCGATCCCTCGATCGATCCTGTTCCTCGAGGGACAGGATACACACGTACGGTAACGCCGCTCTCACGGATTCAGGCTGAATCGCGATTGGACGGTTATAAGCGGAAACGCCGACGCCAAGGTGTAAAACCGGAGGGGGATGTCGTCGATATATCGGACATCCGCGTCTTTCGCCGGCCTGCCCGCACGGATAATACGGCGCGCGGGTAATTGCGATGCACACGGGGTGTCCCGCGAAAGCGAGACACGCGAAATACTTCCTTCCTCCGCGGATCACGCGAGAGCCGCGTCCGCAATGAATAAACACCGAGGTTGATACATCGGCGACAGGACTATTAAAAGATATGCAGATGCTTGAAACTCTGCCATCTCTTCAACCCCTCCAACGGCCGCGCGGTATTAAACGTCTCCGCGAGCCGGGATATCCGAGCTGTGCTAGTTACGCGATACAATCGCTTTCCGTCCGTCTCATGAATAAATCCCGAGTGATCTTCTCCCTTCAAGATTCTTTAAATTACGAGTCCATCAATAATAGAGGGCGCTGTACGCGGCAACGATTGCTCTTCGCGGGGCCATCGGAGTGTTAAAGGAATTCCCGTTTCTTTTCTCCCAAGGATTTTAAGTCAGCGGGGGAGGACAATCGTCGCATCCTCGGTCCTCGGGCTCGCGCTAAGGGAAGCAGGGTGAGAAAAGAGGTCCCATTGAGGATGTAGGACGCAGAGGATGCACGGCCGGCGCGATTACGCGAGTTTTATTCGTACCTCGCTGGGAGCAGGGATGAATGAATATGGCGTCGCGTTAAATCTCCCGGATCTTTCATTCCGTCGTCTTTCCAGCCAGTAAGATTCGCGTCGTTCCGTGCCGCGCCGTTGGTCCGGGCTATTTTCTTCTCGGCACGTTCCTCTCGTCGAGACTGCACCGTCGGGCGGGGAAAAAAAATAAAAGATCCCCGCCCGTATAGTCCGTGCCCCTAAAATAGCAGCGAGAAGTTACGTTACCCTGTTCCGCAATAGTCTACTCTCGTCTCGGGACGGATTCCCTGATCGTAGGGATTTAGCGGAATTCCAGGGCACCTTCGTTCCGCCGGGCATATCTCGCGCTCCGAAACGAATCGGCGAAGCGGGACGCGAAACTCTTGGAAGCTAGAGAAACTTGCATCCACCGCGAATGGTAATAGGTATTCTAAGCTTCTATTTCACTTTGTTAAATCCCGCGGAGTGAATTTCTTATTACACCGTGCAGTCTTGTTACCCGCTCCGCGGCGAGGTTGTGGCGAACCGAATAGAAATTTCGGGAACACAGATTCTGTAGTAAACACGTGATATTCGAAGGATGCAGTATCGTCGGAACAATTACGAGCGAGCGGTGTGCGTAAAAGCCGAGTGAAGCGGCCGATTTCGGTGGTGGCGGCCGAGCAAGAACCATTCGTAATTCCACGGCCCCTTTCCATCGCGTTCTCATCATCCCCGTGGCACGGCTATATACCGTTCCTCTCCCTCTCGGAACCCCCTGGCCTAGCTCCAACCCCCACTGGCCAGAGCGGCGATCGATTTAATAACACGGCCATTTTCCCGGCTCACGGACCGAACGCATTCCCTGAACCGTTGCCGTAACGCTCCTCCATCTACGACCCATTCTCTCCTAGCTTGTTTAGCTTCCCTTACTCGCGATGTTCGCTCGCTGATTTCGCAGCGGTACACGAGGATTTGTTATTCCGCTGTCCGAGGGTCATCGTCTGTCCAGCTCTCCGCTAGATTCGCTTCTGTTTCCGCCTCGGTTTCGAAAAACAACTTATCGAGTACCCGGACTTGCCTTTCCACCAAAATAATGGTACTCGTACTACTCGAGTGCAGCGGAAATCGTTCTTCAAACGTGGAGGAAGCACCTGTCAGGTGAACATATAACAAATTAGAGCCGAGTGATTCCAAACTGATTCCAAATTGATTTGAAATTCGCTCTCGATGCCACCCGCGGCCGTGGAGGAATGTTTACAGTTTACACGACCCGGCCGAAAGTAGTCCGTGACCTCCTCGACCCCCGCGAGAAGTCGATCTCCTTCCGATCCCAGCCGGTCGCACTCGAGACCGTTGGAAGCGGTCCGAATGCAGCGGGCTGGTTACACCGTCGAAACAAATCGCGCTCGCCGCAGCAGATGGCTTTTACGTCGGCCATAAAATCGGCCGGCCAGTCGATATGTGTCTTGGAATAAATCTGCGCGCGTACAAACGGCTGGTCCACTCTGCACGCGCGATTCCCGAGCTCGCAATAACCGGACTCTCGACAGCGGACGTTTATTGCGCGATTTTAACGATTTTAACGGCCGAGAGCTTTCGGCGTGGCCATCGATTCGGCGGACGGGGGAGAGGGGTGGAGGACAATGCACGCCCCTGGACAGGGGGGCTCTTTATTAACGTGCTCGGAAAAACAGGAAATTAGCGACGCGCCGCGCGACCCGTCGTTTCCAGTCCGCGCCGAGGACGATGACGCCCGGAATGCACCAGGGGATCACCCTCTTTCCCATCCACCCTCCCGATCCTTGCTCCGCCGGTCCTCTCCCATGCAATTCTGCCTCGATTTTCTATCCCGTAAAGTGGAGGGAAACAAGCAAGTCGCAGCTGATAATTGATGGAGGTTTCCAGGTAAAATAGGATCCACTGTTCCAAGAATCGGGGAATTTCAGTCTCAGCTACTAATTGACGCCCTCTATCGGTTAATGAGGTGTGCGATAATTTCGTACCTCGCGCCCCCTCCGCTTTCTATCGAGAGGTGGTTGTTAAAGAAACTCAAGAATATGCAGGAGAATGATGGAACTGTTGCCAGTTGTTCGAAGCGATTAGGGGCGCCTCCAAGCCATCGCTAATCCTGCCCGCCCTCGTCCTCGAGCCCCACCATCGGGCAGCTTGCTCAAATGCTTAATCATAAATCGATAAACGTGACGCATCTCGCTCGAGATACGTCTCCGCCGCGTCCCCCCCGTCGCCTTATCTCACCGAAACCGCTCTTCGCTGTCGGATTTTCGGTACCGCCGTCGGCAGAAAATCCCTCGTCCACCGAATTCTCGGGATTCCCGTCCCTCTACGGTGTACAGTGGTACGGGCATTCGTCATCGATGCTTCCTCCTCCCTCCTTTCCCCGCGAAGCAAGCTACCCGTCTTCCTCGCAAGCGCCCGAACCCATTGGATTCCGTATTTCGACGCTGCGAAATGGATTTAAGAGCCCTCGAGGCCACTCCCTTATGCGTTTCGTTGGGAAAGCCAGCCTAAACAAGGGGATATCCCGTTTCGTTTGCGGTAAAGCCGTTACACGGATTACCCCTCGGTTCCGTTAATTCCATTCGAGCGTCGAACGTTTACGCTCGCCCCGACGAAGAAACGAAGAACTGTTCGATAATATCGGCCCGCCCGATTAATTCCACTTTGTTACGCGGATTCGCGCATCCGCCGTTGCGTATCGATTCGCGAGGAGCGCGCCAACCTCGCGGAGATCACCTCGATCGCGAATCCTCGAAGGTGATCGGTGCGCGCGTATTTTGGATCGCGCCGTGGAACGCTGCGAGATTCCGTGCAGGGACGGGACGTGCTCCTGCTGCGTCCCTTCTTTTATCGGGAATCGTTACGAGTCACCGGCGAATCGAGCAGCAGCCCCGAAAATGGCGGACCAGCGGCTTAATACTCTCTCTCGCTCTCTCTTTCTGTCTCCATGCGGCTGGTCGGTCGGTTACTCGAATAATGGATTGCCATTAAAGCATCCGGATTAAAGAGGAGAGCACGAGGTGGCTCGTTCGCCGTCGCTGGCTCATTAAAGGAAGAAATTTGTGCCTGCATTAAAAGTGAATCGGGAAAACGGTGTACGTATTTCACATCCTGGCGAAAGGGGGAGTTGGAGCGGCTTGGAAATAAACGATCGTATCGCCGTATAATCATCGATATTATTTATCGGCTGTGGCCTATCCACGGCGTATCGCCGTTAATTCCAGCTTCCTCCGCTATTTACGTTGCGTCACGAAAAAGAGAGAGAGAGAGAGAGAGAGAGAGAGAGAGAGAGAGAGGTGGGGGAAAGGTGGTGAAAAAGCAATCGGGCGAAGAAGCGGATAAAGATGGCAGGATAATCGTACCAGGAGGAGTCGTAAAAAAAAAGGAGAGGAACGACGGGGCGAAGGACACGTGGAGCACGCGAAAGGCAAAATCTGTACCAATGAAATTTCCATCTCGCGCCGCGCGCAATGCTTCATGTTGCGCCTCGTAACGCGCGCGTACGTGTGCGCCGAGCACGTGTGCACCCACATATATATGCACCTAGAGCATTATGCAGCTGCTCAGCCGGTGAAGTAGTCGTATAAGCCAGCCGGGGGTTCAACGACCGGTATAAATTAAAGCGGCGCTTGGATTTCAATGCCACGGCCTTGCTCAAGGCCGCGGTACTCGTAGAAAATCAACGGTACACTCGCGGCCCGCGTTTGTAACAATAAATTGTACAAGCACGCTGGCCGTGCAACGCACGTTCACCGAACGTTCACCAACGTTCACCGGCGAAAGCCCTGCACGATGGTGAGCTGGTCGGCGCGGAGGGGGAGATTTTTCGAACGGGGCTTTCTGATCGGATCCTCGTCTTGAATCGAGCAGAAAGCTGCGCGATATACGAACGCGTTCGCCTCGTGCTGGATTAAAGCGGATACGATTGATTTCAATTACATTTCGAACCTCGCACCGCCTGAACACTGTTTTCGCGATTGTTTTCGCAATGTGCTACCGCGGCTACTTTAAATGGGTATTATTCGTTTTATCGATCGACGAGGGCATCGGGGAGGAACAGTCGCGTTTCGCACTTTTCGAATTATTTCTACCGAAAGAATCGGCTCGGTTTCAATTTAACCACGAAGCACGCTCCACCCCGTATGTCACGCGTCGTAATCACTGTAACTCGCGATGTGGCGATTCGAGCATGAATTACACAACGAGGTTGGGGTTAATCGCGACGAGGGCAGGGGGAGAGGTTAATGAAAATTGTCGGCCGCCTATGAAAATTAGAAAGTATACCCGCGACGTCCATTCGCATTTTTGCGCGCTCACGGCATTACCATAACGAGTTCCTAGCTACCTTAGCCATTTACCACAGCGCTTCCTGTTCCATCGCGCGTGTACGCGCTACTTGATCATCGTTATTATTGCCGATAAGATTTAATTCGTTAATTATTGTCTGCTCGATAGGAGAACTCGTGCTGTTGGTAATCCTGATTAATGGGGAACAGCCGGAGACGAATTGATTTATTTATTTATTTATTTATTTATTTATTTATTTATTTATTTATATACGGGAAAACCCTTTGGTGCATAGAATAAAAAAGATCAGTAGAAAAATAGTACATAAAAGTAGACACACGAAAACAGAACACATAAAACCAAAATGAAATAGTGCCAAGATAGAGTACAAGCAAAAAGAATAGGATAAAATACAACAGAATAAAAGAATAATAGGAATTAGCGGGAACTAATAACCGCCTTATTCGCAGCGCGCTTAAAAGAGTATAATGAATGGCAGAAGAAATCAACTAAATGCGCAACAGAATTAGAGGTTCTACATAGTCTATCTACACAGTTGTTCATGCCATAAGTGGTAGAATGTTTACACAGCATAAACAGTGGTGTATTCCTTAGCGCTCTGGGCGGTACATTAAGTTTAAATAAGCTTAAAAGCTCCGGACAGTTGATGTGGTGATTTATAACTTTAAAAGTCAGTATTAGATCGGATAAAAACCTTCGCTTTTCAAGAGGAATATAGCACAGAGTAGAAAGGATATGCTCGTAATCATGAGAAAATCTATCAAAAGGGATACGCAGCTTATATGCTGCATATCTCAAATACCTATGCTGGATGCTCTCCAAAGATTTGATGTGACATATACGGTAGGGATTCCAAAGACTAGAACAATATTCCAAATGAGGGAGAACAAGGGTGGTGTAAAGAGTGTTAAGCGTCTTTGGGGTCCTAAAGTCAACGGCAGCTCTCATCAAAAAAACCGAGGGCTCTAGAGGCAGTAGCTCTAATATGGGCATAGTGTTTTCTAAAATCCGCCGAAGCAGAGAAGATAACTGACTACTAAACATAATCGAGAGACGTTAACGAAGAATGTAATTGTTTATCGTGGGAAGGCTATGTCGCATTAGGATTCCCTCGAGTTTCATTTCGTCGAGGAATTCTCGCTCCTCGGATCAGACGATATAGCTTCAACATCCTTGTACACCACTTTCTATCGCTGAATCGCGGGGCGAATTGATAATAGCAGTGTATCGACGATGATGTATATTTTCACATCGACTCTGTGTAATTTAGCTGGAACGATCGTCGTCGGTCTCGGGCTTCTCTCTGGCACGGCCAACTTTCCTCGTTCAGCTTTCGGTAGTTTTGCGCCCGCCGAACTCGATTACGTGAACGAGTGCGAAATATTTTCCCGTGACGAGAGAACTCTGCTCCCCCGCCAGCTAATTACACGTTCGTCCCGCGAATTTACAAATATTTTTCGACGACATCGCGCCCCCGTCCGTCCGGCTGTCTGTTATCGAGCCTGACCGAATTATCGTTATTACAGCGGTTATATTTAATTCTGCCAGGTAAATCAATTGCGCGTAACGTTCGCGGATAATTGGTTAATTAACTGGAATTGCAGCCGGGGTCGCGCTGGCTGCCGCGAGTCCGCGACGAGCGAGCGCTCGCTGGACAGTGCCAGCCCGAAACGGAAGAAAGACAGTCCTGGATTCCCGATGTAATATTTAACGAACCGCCCCGCCCCGCCCCCCGGTTCAATTAATTCATCGATCATTTCGATAACAGACGACACGGGAGAAGAAACATTTTCCTGTCGCAATTTAAACAACCAACGACGAGAGTATCGAGCCGGGCTCGCGCTGTTCAAATTTGACCGAAGTATCGGTTTTCCCTGTTGCGCGAGCGGCCGCGCGGCCCTGGGCATAATTATTTGAACGACAGCGAAACTCTAGGTTCGCTGCCGCGGCGGGCATCGCGTAATTATTCCCGGAGTAGGCAGCTTTTGCCCCGGAAGCGACAAATACATTTCCCGCCACTCGACACTCGAAACGACGAAGATGGGGAGCTCGAGTCTTTCGGCCCCCGCGGAACGGATTATTTTTCCAGCGTGATCGTGCGCGGGTGTTTCGTGCTCGCGACCGGCTAATTGGAACCCCCGTTGGTTTTCATTTTCATTGCAGCGTATTGGCCTCGGGGTGACAGTGCAGCCTCGTCGCTTTTCGGTGGATATGGCCTGGGGGCCCATCATTTGCCCTCGGCTTACGCCATCCTGGGCCGAGGTGGTTCCGCTCCCGGTTTCGGGGGCCACACACAGGCCTCCGCACCGCCGCCGCCGCCGCCGCCGCCACCACCACCGCCCCCGTACTCCCACAGCAGTCTTGGCACCCTGAGCGTGGCCGCCAGTCAAGCTGTGAGTTTAGGTAACGTCTCCCTTTCTGTCACCTTATCCTCCTCTCTTTAAGCATCGACGCCGGATACATCGCTGACCGTTTCATTAATATCGTTCGCCCGCGGGCACGCCGGCCAGATCCTCACTTCTCGTAGACTATCGTGTGCCGTTGGTGTTCCTTTAATACCCATGTAACACGAGCTCTTATCGGTCGAAGACTATCGCCGTTACAGAATGCATCGCACGGCCGCGCTCTCCGATGGTTTCAGGTATCAATCCCGCTAGCGCAGCATGGTGGACGATGGCCTCGCACCTGGCGGCCCAGGACTACCTCGCGAGGCTACAAGGAGCGGCAGGACTACCCGGATTTCCGTCTGTCGCCGAGAGCCTCTTGCCGCCCTATTCTGCCTCGCTACTTAACCCCCCGTCCCTCTCGTCGCACAAGTCCAGTAAGTGTAAGTATCGAGACAATCCTTCCGCGCCCCTCCCCCAAGCGCGCTCCCATCCCCGCCGGCGTTCAGAGAACCGCTAAGGGGACCATAGGAGCGAGAGATGTCTGTAGCGAGTTCGAAGCGCCATAAAGTGCCTCTTACTTACCTGACACGTCGATTGAAAGTGTAAATGAAAGACTGCCCGTTTCTTCCATGGAAAACCAAAGCTAAGTCAAGCAAGAGTCACAAGACGCCGGCGAACAGCAGCAGCTCGACCACGCCGAGCATGACCAGCAGCAGCTTGCCGCCAGTCTCTACTCAGGCGCCGATCACGTCCTCCCATCACAACACCTCGGCCAGCAGCACGCCGAATTCGCAAACGAACGTCGTCAGGTACGAGTGTGCTTTGCTCGTTAAATCGATTTTTTTTTCTCCTCCCCTCCAACGCCCCCCCCTCCCTATGTCGCCCATTATTTTCAACAGACGCCCCGCACTTACGGTTTTTCCATTTAATTGTTTTTCCACGCTTGCCGGGTTACGCCTGCAGTTCAGCGAAAGAGGGCAGGTGAGAGATCGTTAAGAATGAGGAAAAACACAGAAACGGGAGCGCGAAGGAGAATCCGGGCGCGATCGATTTTCGTTCCGCATTCAAACGGACAGCTCGCGTATAATTTCTGTTCCCGTAGTTTTCTCTCCACGTTTTTCCCGCTCATTTAACTTTTCGCACGACGCTCATAAACGCGTAATTCCGTTGTTACGATTGTTTGATGGCTCTTAACATCGCGCCGCTTTCAACAAATTATCTTTTAACTGGATGCCCGCCGAGCGGAGCTGAATATTCAGCTTGGAGCATTGAAAACGGTCGCGGAAAAAGGCGACGCCGCCTCCGGTGCCTAAATATTTCCGCGAGTCGACTGTCCGCGGCCGCGTGACCGGGCAATTTGTCGCCTCGGATTTCTGTTTAATTCTGGCTTCCACTCTGTCGCTTTCGCGGAAGAAGTTTGGGATGAAAATCGCGGGCTTGTTCGCGCTTCGGCCGCGGCGGACTTGGGAGCTTGATCGCGGATTCAGGATTTGGGACGAAGCACCGGGAGAAAGTGTGACGAACCGAGGTTCCTTTTGATTTAGCGATCCTAGCAGTATATTGGGAGGTGTACGGCTGCCGCCCGACACGGAGATCATCAAGTACACGTCGAGCATAGTCGGTCCAAAGGTCCCCGGGACGACGAACCGCGGCAGGAAGAAGACTATATCCTTGGACACGCCGAGCGTGAGTGTGCACCCGCCACCTGTGCCAGCTCTTTCCGCTCATCAGCCGAACACGACGACGGCGTCACTGATGATGGAGCCGAGGAAGTACAATCGTACAGGGGTAATTGCGCTGTCCCATTAGCACATACGTAGTACAGTCACCTCTGAGAGTTCTGCCAGATAGTTGCCGAGTGACAGGATTCACGGCGGACGAGTTCTCGCGTAACGGTGTCGATTGAACCTCTTTCAGACCGAGTCGAACGACTACAGGGAGACGGTGGATCGCGTGGAGGTGATCAAACTGCCGGCGCACTCGACCAACGGTTCGGTCCTGTCGGCGCCTACGTCCTACACGACGGCCAGCAACGCGAACAGCTCCAACGACTCGGACGCGCCTCTGAATCTATCCCTGAAGCCGGCGACGACGAGCGGTAGCTCGCCGATCTCTGGTAGCCAGCCGCTCAGCCAGCTCAGTAATTTAAGTCAATCGCTGCTCGCCTCCGATCGAACATGTGAGTACACGGCCCGCTCGTGACGCAATGGTTAATTCCGCCACGGTTATCGCCGGGAAATGTCCCGATACCTTGTTTACTCGACCGGGCGCCCGGTTAAGGGAGCCTGGATCGTCCCTGTGCTTTAAATTAGAATTCAATTAACCACCGTTGGACGCGCAATGAAGAGAGTTAGCTAAGAGGAGGTTGCGAAGAAAGGCTGCTGCGACTGTCCACGCCCATTTCAAATAGAACCTTTGAATTTGCCAATCGTAGCGAGACGAAAGCCCGGTCCAAAGCCCCGAAGGGTGCCGCAGAACTCTGTGCCGGTGCCAGCGTCGCCTAGTCCGTCGTTAGCGCAATTGTTCGCCGCGGCGGACTCGCCGCAGAGGCCGAGCAGCGGCAGCGAAGAGAGCGAGAGCGCCAGCACCACTCACCACAAGGATGGCCGGCCGAGGAACCTCGGCCGTGGCGTGTCCAAGCCGAAGAAGAACACAGTGGCCTCGCTGCTGGCGCAGAGCAGAGCCTTGGGGATCAAGCCCACGCCGACCTTGGATCCCAGCGTGCCGTTGTCGCATCAGGTCTCGTTGCTCAGGTCCAACATCCTGGCTGCCCAGCTGCACGCCACCGCGACAGGCCAGGGCGACGATAAGAATCAGGTAAAACCTCGAAACATTCCGCGCCCTGTACACGTCCCCTCTCCGCCCCTCCCCTATTCGTTCATTATTCTTTCTCGTTCGCGAGTCGCCGAGTCTGTGGGATCTGATTCTTTCACGTCGTACCGAGCACAGTCGTTCGGCACTGACCCCGGACGGAGGAGGCGGCTAACGGCGCTGGAGGATGTCGAGACCCCGCTTTGCTTTCCTTTTCACTTATGATTTCGCACTAAAACCATGCTCCCTATATAGCGGTCTTTGCAGGAGAAGATGAAGAACAAGCTGCTGGAGGTGTCCGGCGAGGAGAGCAACATGGACGTGACCAGCGAGAGCGGCAGCAACACGGACGTCGTGACGGACACCGACGACGACAACGCGGACGGCGTGTCCAGCGCGAAGAGGAGAAAGGTGAAGCCCAGCGAGAGGGACCTTCAGGTGCCGCTGGAGCGCGGCTGGAAACGGGAGACCGTAATCAAGGGGCTGGGCAAGTCGGGGGTGATAAAGGGCGACGTGTCTTACTATAGTCCTTGCGGGAAGACGTTCAGGAGCAGTCCGGACCTGGCGAAGGTGAGTCCGCGTGAATATCCAACCGGAGGGAGTCCGGGCGACTCGGGATTTCACTGGCGCGGTCCGCGCGGTGTTTCGCAGTTCTTGGAGCAGCAGAATCCGCCGGAGTTGACGACAGCGAACTTCTCGTTCTCGTCCCGTCCACTGGTGGGCGAGTTCCTGCAGCCGACGATGGGCCTAGCCGAGGCGGAGTTCGTCAGGCTGGGCGCCCAGGAGGTGGCCAGAAGGTTGGAGGAGCTGAGAGCCGCGGGTGGCTTCAGGGACGTCAGGGCGAACAATCAGTACGAGAGGGAAAAGCTCGCGTACGCGAAGAAACTGGCGAAGGAGGAGGCGCAACGGCACAAGGAGCAGGCTAGGTGAGTTCCACGTCCCGGCTACGTATAAAAGCCGCATTGGGATGCAGCGGAGCTTATTGCGTCGGCACTTTCTCGTAACGGTAGAACGTTTGATAGAATCGATCGAAGTCGAAGGTGGTCTTTAGACATTCTTAGACATTCGTAGACGTTCGTAGAGGAGTCTAGATGACCCCGCGCCCCCCTAGAGCGTAGGAACGATTAATCTGATTGACGTTGCAGGCTAATCAAGGAACAGGAGAAATCGGAGCGGCAGGAGGCAGTGAGGCGCGAGCGGGAGATCCGGAATCAACAGCTGCTCGAGGTAAGTTGACGCTCTTACCACCGTGCCTCTTCCTTTTCCACGTTTTGTCTCGATTCTCGTTGTTTCATTCACAAGGAATCTGTTCTCTTACTCTATTTGGGATACCTTTACTACGTTTTTTGTATTTTTGTCCACCTGTCGTGCGTGTCGCATGCTCTCTGTGTGTGTCGTATTTATATTATACATATACATATATATATCATTTATATCTATATACGTATATATATTATAGTATATATATAAATCTATTTGTACATTATTATATATATATATATATATATTCCCTCCAGTGGATTATTCTTGTAACCAGATACTTTTGTATACTCGCATATATATATATATGAATCCTGGAACTCCCCCCCGCCAACCCAGCCACCCCCACGCCCCATTTACGATCCGACCAAAAACCAAAAACGTCCCAGGACACACGAAAACCACCCCCTATAGAGATTCGCTAGCAATAGTGACAGGAGAGCCCAGCATGTCCTCCCACAGCCTCGTTTTCCGACTCTGACAACCCCCCCGGACCAACGATCCAACCCCCCCCCCCCTATAACTTTTGATTTCTCGTCTCTCCACGTTTGTTCTTTTTCGTTGTCCCCTCAGTGAGTCGAACGTATCTACGTCTTGATCATTTTACGGAAGATCGTTTTGTGGCTGCATATCTCGCTTCCCGGGTCCTCCACTCGCCGAGAATCGACAGGATCGAGCGAGGACCCGTCGATTTTTCGGTCCCTTCAACCGGCCGGTTGAACCCGTGCGGCTTTCATTAGACAGCGAAAGGCAAAACTTTTTGCTGAGAAAATCGAGGCAACGGCGACGTCGAGGCGCGGGCTTTCTTCTGCTTGTACCGAACGAAGAGACACGCGCGTGTCTCGCGAGACTGAGCGTAGAAGAGCGACGATGGGATACGTCCCCGTGGCCTCGGCATTCTCAGTTCAGTGCATAGTATAGTGTTCCACTAACGAGAGTCGAAATTTTGCTGCTCGAAATCTGTCTAGTGTCGTGTGAACTCGATGCATAGCTCCCGATGCTTTTTATGTGCGCTGTAGACGAGTCTCTGAGTATAACAGTTTTGTCGTGGCATATGATCCTCCTCGCCTGAATCCATAGAAAGGGCGAATGATCCTGCGAGACGTTAGACTAATCGAATTAGAACATGATTAGACGCCTTTCTTTGCTCCTCGAACGGCATAACGAGAACACGTGTCGTATCCCTTGCATCTTTAGCAGTACTTCGCTTTCGACCGGGTGTCCTCCGATTCTCGTTCCGAAGAAGCAAGTGCTAGCTTTCCTGTCAAACGCTGCCAAGTTCAGGCGGAGCAGAGATTACCTACCGTCCAGAGCTCGAGTCGGGGGCAAACGAATCGGAGTACACGGTCTCGAAAGCGCCAGTGGAAAAGCGCTCTTCGCCTGGGAAACTTCTCGTCGCTCCGCTTCGCACCGTCGTGAGACGGGGAACGAAGTTTTTCTCGTTCGCCGAGCGCCGCGAGAGGGAAATTCGTCGCTCGAGACGTAAATTTTACGATCTCGTAAAAAAGAGAGGGGAAAAAGAAGAAGCCCGCGAACGCGGGAGAATTTTTCCACGGCAAGGCCAAATCTCGGCGACGTAGACGCGCGAGTGTAGAAAGTTTCTCGATAGTCGATCCGTTGTGATAGTTGTCCCAAAGTATCCGATCGAGATCCCATCGCCCCCGAGCGAGAAACACACCCGTTGCTCCCAACAACCAGCCACCCTTTCAATCACTGTCACTCATTCGATCATTCATCCCCTCGCATTCACTCGCATTCCACCTTCACACGCACTGTACATCACACGTGTGACCCACCCCCAGATCCCTCCAAGAAACATACACGCAACACAAGCTGTGCAGAAAGAGCTGTTAGAGGAAAGAACGTCAGCCGATCAGACAGAGAAAACGTTCGAATGTAGATGTAATTGGGGTTGATTGCCTGGGAGCGCGACGTAGGGATGCCCATCTCACTGATAATCGATCCTGGTCGACCGACGATATTTCTCGGTGTAACAATGATCCCTTTGCGACTGAACAGTTGTTGCCCCAGAGTTTTGAATGCTATCGGAGTCTGCTAATCAATCAGAACGGTTCTGAAGGGATATTGCCTCGTAACTTGTGATTCTCGTATCGATTCGCCGAAAGTGTCCGACACACGCACAACACGGCCGATAAGAAAGAAGTAGCGAGAAAGAACTGGTCGCAGCTTTTGAGCCCCTTAGTTTGTTCTCTTGCAACTTTCAGTTCGTTGCGAAGCTTGAAAAAGGCTCAGCCTATCCTCTTCACAGAGAGACCACGCTACGAAACCAACTACCACCACCATCACCTCCACCTACTACTACTACCACCACCACCACCACCACTAGCCACCCGAGCTCTAAACAATTCGCGAACGTCCGCCTCCTCGAACGAAGGACGGACCGGCGAAAAGAGCGAAGGGTATCACTCGCACGCGTTCCGACACGTAACGAACCGCCGATTAACACGATCGATTATTGGGCATCCCTAAACCTACAAACGCAGGGTCGAAAGCGGCTAGCGTTCACGATCAAGCAGAAAATGAAGATCATCCAAGAGATCGAACGCGGTAAGAGCAAGAGCGACGTGGCGCGCGAGCTGGGTCTGGCCAGCAGCACGGTGGCCACCATCTGGAAGAATCGGGAGAGCATCGCTGAGAGCTGGAGGAACCGCGACATGATGCAACACGCCGACCCCGAGGACGCGATCGCGAAAAAGTCCTGCCTATCCTCCACATCCTCGAGCGTCCTGGCATCTGTCACGTCGCTGGCCACCAGCAACACGGTGCTCACCACCGCGAGCACCACTACCACCACTGCCACTGCCACCCTACCGGCCGTTGTGGTGGCACCGCCGACGGTGCAGGTGGTACCGCCGCCTCCACCACCACCCATACCGTTGCCGACCACCCCGACGACGGTCGTCTCGTCGTCGCCGTTGCCGTTCACGTCCACGTCCCAGTCGCAACCGACGCAGCCCTCCACGCCAACCTCCAGCACCACGTCCACAGGCACCACGACCACCAACGCCAGCATGGACAATACCCAGCAGGCCCAGACCCAGACGCAAAGTCAGGAGCTTCTGGAGGTAAGATGTCGTATGACGCCTCCCAAAAACCAACCCCCCGACCCGAAACCCAACCCGAACCACCCTCGATCTCTCCGTCGTTCCTGGTTCTCTGGCTCGCGAGACCGAGCCATCCGCGAGCTGTCCACTGATGGAGGGGATTCGTGGAACAAGGTATTCCAGGCGAAAGTTCTTTGAACGATGATCTTGGGGTGTATTTTGCGCCAGACCTCTCAGCGCAAACATACCCTTCTAAGCGTCCTCCGAAGAATTACCTTTCTAGAGGCTGCCCTCTCTCGCTCTCTCTCTCTCTCTCTCTCTCTCTCTCTCTCTCTCTCTCTCTCTCTCTCTCTCTCTCTCTCTCTCTCTCTCTCTCTCTCTCTCTCTCTCTCTCTCTCTCTCTCTCTCTCTCTCTCTTTCTCTCTCTCACTTCAAGCTTCTTTCTACGAATCCTTCGTCCATTAGTCGCGTCCCTCGACTAATTGCTTTCGAGGAACCTACCACCTCCGCCTCCACAGTCGATCCCCCCAATAAATCGCGAACTGCAACCCCCCTACATCGTCATTAAACCCTCATCGACCTCATGTTCACTAACGAACGTTACTGTGTCATCCTTGCGATTCGTTGATCCACACCCCCCACAAACCCACCCCACCCCCCATGCGCCCCCCTTGTCTCTTTCTCTTTCGATTTCACGGGGACTGATGCGAAGGACCTCTCGAGGTAAGACAACGATTGCCTGGTATTTCTATGTCGTCCTCCTCTTTGTGATCGAGAATCTTCCCCGAGCCACCCCAGATCTCTCTCCCCCGCTCATCTCACCCCCAATTCCAATTCCCGCCCCCCAAAATCGATAGATTAAGTTTCACTGTGACCACCAGAGGTAAGATATTACTCGTTTTTATGATCGTATCTCATGTCAGTTTCATGCATATGTGACCATATAAACATTCTTGTTATCGATTATCGATCGTTACATCGTCATTCAACATCAGCCACCTAAATCTCTCTATCGTCGACCCGTCTCTTCTTTTGTTTCATTTCTCGCCGCGCCGCGCTCCACCCCCTTAACCAATCGGGACTGCGATGCGTTTTCCGTTCTTTCGCCAGTTTTCTCTCAGGTTCTCTTCGCTTGCCTTTTGTTCCTTCCTCGTTGCATCCGCGCTCTGTACGGGAGAGACCTACCACCAGATCGATTTCTCTGGACCCCCCCCCCCCCCCCCCCCCCCTCGGTTTCGATCCTTTCTCTCGCGCGCTTCTTCCGCCACGAGGACGCGCTTCTCACCCCTTCGCGGGTAGTAGGCCTTCAACTTCGCCCCGCGCGAAGTAGAAGCGCCCCTGTTCAGCCGGGATCGACGGGATTCACGCGGCGCCGTGGTTCTTAGCGGGCCGTCAAGTTTCTCACGCTCGTCGAATCGCCGAGCATCCCTTCGGCGCCAGGCGCGCCCGGGAAGCTCGGCGATTCGCGCAAGCTTATTCCCGCAGATTTGGGTGCCGGGGCAAAAGCGCGATAGCTGGTGCACCAGCGGCGCGTCACGTTTAATATCGGCGCCACGCAGTAGCGATCGAACGAGAGAGGGACACACCGCGCGGACAGACACGCGCGGCCACGCGCATTCAAAACGCCCGCACCGCGCTTTCGTAGGGATGGGCCATTGTGGGCGACTCCTGGCGCGTGCTCGATACGCGAAAACATTTGTTCGACCGACACGCGTGGAAAGCGCGCGAAAAAAATGAGAGAAAAAGAAAGGACAGCGGAGCTGTCACTTTAATATATCTAGACTCGCGTCCGCCGGCGAGCAACGTTGACGCATCGTGACGTGGAACGCTCTGGAACGATTAACGGAATGGATCATGCGATTACAAGCTGCCGGGTGTGCTTGCGTTTCGAAAATGAAGCTCGATCCGGAACGAACGCCACGACACGGAGGCCCAAGTAGCGCTCGAGGATGCGATCTCCTCGGGACTTTTCTCAGTTCTACCGAACAGTTTCCTAGCTTTTTCTTTACACCGAGAAAGATCCGAGACACGTCGGCGTAGTCGCGATCGAGGCTGACACACAATACATGTACGGAGGCGAGCACTCTTATATCACGGTACATACTCTGCGGATCTGCGACGATAAACGATAATATGTAATACAGACTGTCGTAACGCTATCCTGTGCCTAGCTTCTCCTGTCACTATACAAGAAAATAACAGCTAGCTACATTGATCGATCCAGCATGCCGTATCTCTCTTCCGAATACTCTCCGTGCCCCGACCGAGTTATCGAGCGTTACCGCCGATAAATCAAACGCATACGAGCAGCGAGCTTTCTTTTATTTCACCGCCGCTCTCTATTTCTCTTCCGTTCTTCGCGCTCGAGACCGAGCAGGCGCTGCCCCCGCGGTACCATTTACTTTATGCATTAATACTTTAATCGATTAATCGCCCGCTCCGTTACGATTATGGCTCCTTCTGTTATCGTTGCGATTAATATTGTATATTTTAATGCCGCTGCGATCACATCTCACAGCTCTTAAGATTGAACGTCTGTGCAGGCTACCCACGCGGTGCCAATTAACAAGACACTTATCAGCTTCAGCGATTAATGCGACACTGATTATATTATAATATATGCATACATAAGGCGAGTATATTTGCTTGGCTCCTGCATGCGCTCTTTTTTATTATCTCTCTTTTCCTATTCTTATTTCTGTCTTCTCTTATTCCACTTTCTATACTGGTCGCTTCTGTTTTCCATTATACGTCACTTCCACTACTATGTCTTTCAACTTCTCTCTGTATAAAATGGTGGTGGTTTATATACATATTTACGTATATATATATATATATATATACACATGTATTTCTCTTTCTATATACATAAATATATATATATATATATATATATATATATTTCTCTGGTAGTTGGTGAGAAGCTTTTTCGTTGCGTTCACGACTCCTAACTTTCTGTTCTCGATCGGGATCCGTCGGTTTTGTCCACGAACACGCGGATCATCCGCTCGTTCCACTCTCTGCTTGACTGCTGTTCTTTCCATACGTTATGTATATTATCACGTTCTTTGTTACTGAGGTTTCTTACGACAGCATGCCCGATTTTTGCCTATATTTCTATTCGACGGGGTATACACAGGATTGGGGAGCTCCGAGGCGAGACTTATGTGTGTGACTCGGATTGCTTTGTATACTCTTCGATCGAGCTTGATTTCAGCGAATTTATATTACCCATTAACAGGTTCCCCTCGTTGTCGAGAACTCTATCGATTCGCCAGCAAAGAGAGATTCGATTTACAGCACCCGGCTCGCCTTTTTCACGAAAATCTTTTAACCATTCGCCGACGAGTAAAGATTCCACCGTGTTGTTCTACAGCTACGCGCTCTTGACTCTTCATTGCTCCCTAATTTTTTTTCTGTTTTTGTTTCCCCGCGAACGTACGCTCCTCACTTGCTCGGATCTTAATGACCCACCGATCTCGCGTGCTCCATGACCAACAGAACCGTCGATGAACGCGCGAGCCGCTTCCAATTACGTAAACGATCCCGAAGTCCATTGAAAAACAAGTGGCGGCCGTTGGTACGTGAAATTAGTTGTAGAAATCCTAGAGTAGCGCTTCATTCCCGACACAGACTCCGCTACATAGTCGCTTGTGGCTTCTCTACACGTAGCCCCCGAATCGCGACGACACGAAGAAATTTCCGATAAAGCCGAGCGCTAGAGACAAATTGGGATTACAGTGCCGAGGTACAGATTATAGATCACAGAGGCGAAAATTTCACAACAGCCCCCACGAACCACGCGGATGTGGAGATAAACGTCACAGAATCTTCCACGAATATATAATCTCTTTTTTTTTTTCATATTTTTTCCTTGACCGAATAGTCCAGATGACTTTAATGGCATATCTCGTGCTGATCGGGCGAACAGGGAAACGATACATCGCTGTATTATGGTAAACGTCTGTTCAAGGATTGGGACGATGTTTGTTTTATCGTACATCGATGTACAGTTTCACTTTCGCTCGATTCGCGATGACAAAGATTGAAGAGGGTAGCATTCGTAGTATACCAGACGATTATTGGTCGGGGGAGAAAGAAATCATTGCATAAGCTTGATCACTTGAAAATAATGGACGTATGCGAGTGACGTGTGTATGGCATGTGCGCAGGCCCGGAAAAAACGGCAGGAAGAGGTGGAGAAGATACGACTGGAAGAGCAACAACGGAAGCAACAGGTAATCCTAAATTCGTTGTTACACGCACCCCGTGCCTCCTCCACGCGATCATTTTCGCACGGCCCTCCGTTTCGCAATTCTTCGCCCCCTCCCGAAAGTAAAATAAAAATCGACAGGCGACCTTCGCGGCACGCTCTCATTAAACCGGCGAATTTTGTTTAGCTACAAACCGACCCCCGGACTCGTTCATTGATTCGCGTTGTCCTGGTGGGCATTAATCGCATTTCCGCGAGTTAATCCTTTTAAAAAAGTACCCAGCTTTCGCCCGGCGAAACATTTGAAAGCGGAATTTAATTCTCCCTCGGATTTGGATAGATTTTATAAATCCCCGTTGATTCCCTTTGCGCGGCGTACGAACGCGGAACTGTTTCCATTCGTTGCTCGTCTGTTTAAATGATTTGGTAACACTGTCCGCGAACATGGGCGTAGCGAAGGTGCGGCAGGGGTGCGCGCTTGGCCCTTCTACCTAATTAGTAGCTTGTCCAAACTCGAATTAATTTATTAGAAAATGAACATGAATTAAATTGCGAAGTAATTCCGAATTACGCGAATGAAATCCTGGCTACGCCCCGGTCCGTGAATGATTTATCGTAGAATGTTTATGAGTTGGTTGCTGTTGGCAATCCTCTAACCTGTGCTTTCTGATTCCCCAGGAGCGGGAGCTGAAGCGGCAGCAGGCGGTGATGCTGAAAGAACAGGTGAGTCCGGCCATAGATCGTGGATCCTTCTGGATCGCGTCGTTGCTGTAGAGACTAGAAAATGTGTGCGTGTGTGCGTTACTCGTAGACATTAGCTTTCGTTCTCATTATCTCCATCGCTTTCGTTCATTGGTTCTCGTACTAATCTACGCGGATATATTTCGCGAAATATACGCAGCCGATTACTTTCATCTCTCTTGTCGACAGAAGTCACTACATTCATTTTCTTTTTTTCTACGAACGATCATTAACTGTTCATTAACCGTCCTCGGTGTTGTTCTCTTTGTTTAATGTACATTCATGGAATCGCGTAGCGCGACCACATATTTCGAGAACAGAGCTGTACGACGTTGAGGAGATCATGACTATCGCCTTTCGATTACATTCGATTTATAAAACTCTCTCTTCTCATCTGTTTCTCATAGTTACTTCTTACTTTTCGAGTTGATTTAAATAGACCTGCTCTGTGGGCCATTTGTTACACGTCTGCTGCCCGTTTAGTTGTACACCGTGACTACTGCTCGATTACAATCAGGGGCGGATTTGTGTATAGGCTAGGTAGGCTGCAGCCTAGGGCTGCAACTTTTGGGGGTGGCAAATTTTAAAAAAAAATCGAGAAACGTTTGAGCACAGAGGCTTGAGGCAACTTTAAAAACAATTCACTTCTTTCTTCATATAGCGCAGTGATTTCCAACCGGTGGCTCGCGAAGTGTTTTCTTGGGGGTCACCACGGTTTTGGGTTCTTTTTTTTAAATATTATTAAGTTAGAATTATATTCTGATATACCTAATTTTAATGTGTTTACTTTGGCTTATTAAATTTACCTTATTTGAATAGAGTAATGTGGGGCAAGAGTGCGCACTTAAAGTTTAGACTTCTCTAAAATCCTTGGTATTACACTGATAGTCATATCGTTTTGTGAGAAATAACTACTATCCCTTATTATTCGATAGGCAGTGACTTCATGTAAATTTACCTGTAACAACTTATATAAAATAAATATTTCCAAAAAGTGTCAAATGCGAACTTTTACCCGCTATGTGGGGCAAAAGTTCGCATGTTATGGGGTAAAAGAACGCAACGAGAAATATAAAAAAAATGCGGATTAAAAATTAATAACAAAAATCAAAAGCTGAGATCAGCGTGGCTCAACTATCACAACCTCAAAATTTAGCAAACTCTAGAATTAAAATAAGTTTAATGAACATATAACACCCGTCAAATTATTTTGGGGCAAAAGTTCGCATGCGAACTCTTGTCCCACTGCATTATGCGAACTTTTGCCCCCACAGCTACTTTTACATTGTTTAATCAATCCTGTTAAATGTGAGGAGAATTGAAAACTTCTATTAGCACTTTTTAATAGAAGAATTTCAGCTCTTTCAGACGGCATATTATTAAAATATTTACTGATCAATTTATAGGAATAATATTGATTCCCAAACATGAGAATATTACATCAGAACTAACGAATTCAGTACTTACCGCATTGTAAGGTAACAAACCGAAACACAGCCACGAAATTCGACATTAGTGACTCTACCTTGATTTACAATTGACTGCCAATCACCATTGGCAACTGCCACAACTCAAACCATGAAATTCGCATGATGCGAACTCTTACCCGCTGCGATCTTTTACCCACCTTTACTCTATTGCGGATCGCCACTAAAAAAAAAAAAGGTTGGGAAACACTGATACGTGGAATTAGCAATAACTCATACGTGAGTTGCCATATTGAATTACCTTTGAAATCCTGCCGATCCTTTTGAATTAAAGTATTTGGCGATATTTCGCGGGAAGCGCGGCAGACACTTGTTAGCCTGGAGGCGTCAAATCTACAAATCCACCCTTGATTACGATCGTAGCATTCCGTAATTACTGTTTTGCATTCCGTTGGACGATAGTGACTCGTGCTGTTCTCCTGAAATACGAGTCCTCCTATCGAGGTAGTAACGCCGAAACGGCAATAGATACTTCCTCGAATCGCTATTGCTGCGAAATTTCACTTACGGTAAAAGACGCGAATCCGCGTATCCTTTGTTGCCTGTTCGGAAGTTGCAGTCGAAAGGGGGTAGAGTCGGGGAAACTGGAGTTAGTCAGATTCGCCCGTGAGTTTTGACATCCCCGTGGGGCTCGGTGCGGCCGCGACACAGTTCGGGATGCTCGGCCGCGTAAAAAGAGAGCGAGGAGTACTGTTAGTCTGAGAGAGTAGAAGTAGTTTGAGCACTGGTGGACTGTGGATGTGTTTTGTGCCGCAGATGTACATGCAGGAGCTCACCAAGCAGCGCGAGATGCTCTACACCGTCGAGCTGGTATGTCTCATACCCAATCTAGTTTAATAACACGATCCCCCCACTAAACAGAACGAGTCGAATCTCACCGACTTTAAACTCGTTGCCGGTCGTCGGCGATCGATCGGAGTCAGCTGGCCGTCGATCGATTAAATCTTAATCCATAAAGGTCGTGCCGCGGGGATCACTCGCTCGTCATGTCTAAATGGTCGCAAATCAGTTGCCTTCCGATTGCAAGCCGAATTCGAAGGTTTGATCGGTCGACCGCCCGTTGAACGATCGGCAGCGACAGGGTGGCTCGGACAACAGAGTTCAAAGTTACCACGCTCAGCTGTGAGTTGCTATTCGAGACTAATCCGCACTCATTCTCAGATCCGTCGATCTCTCGCCGAAGATCCGATCCTCGGCGGGCGACCGACCAAAACGATCGCGATTAACATCCGCTTTCCAAAAGATCCACGTTCACTAACCAGTCCCGCGGCGACAATGTGATAATGCGCCACGTCCGCGATCAGTCATTCGCATAGTAGGCGCTTACTTTCGCTTCGATCACTTCGATAGAGGGGGCTAACCAGTGCACGGGATAGAAGCATCCCCCGCGATAGCTGCCGGACGATACCGAAAGCACTCGGTCCCGGAGACCTGACGGGCCGTATAGGGGTTATAGCCGGTGAAATATCGAAACGGAGTGTGGTTGGGGTAACAGTTGCACGGTGTTCTGAGTCAGAGGGGATCCGTCGCCGAGCAGAACCTTTTACGATGCATCCGTGTACGCACCACTGTCATGCGTAGCTTCTATGAAACAGTATATTTGGGACGGTTGTAGAAGTTTGTCGTAGTCCGTGCGTGCCAAAGTTGTGCTTTTCACCAACGAAACTTACGTGATCTTCCTCTCTTGCATGAACCTCCAACCCCTTTTCGTTGCATCGTTTCGTTCAATCTTCTGGTTGGGCACTCCTAGGAGAGGGAGCGAAGGAGGCAGCACATGGCGTTGGTGCGGGCCCTGGAGAATCGGCGAAAAATGGAGGAAAGGGAGAAGAAGCGGCTGGAGGCCAGGGCCGAGAGGATAGCGACGAAAGAGAAGCGCGCCGAACAGAGGAAGATGGAGATGGAGTTGATAGAGCAGATCAGGAAACCGGTGGAGGACATGGAGCTGACAGGTATGCCTCGAGGAATCTCTACCCGAACCTGGAGGACCTCTACGATCCGTCGTTGCTCGATTTCAGATCACAGGCCACTGCCAGAACTGAAACGAATACCTGGACTGAAGCTGTCGGGGCAGGCGTTCTCGGACATCGTCATGGTGTTCGAGTTCCTGCATAATTTCGGCGAGACTTTAGGCTTTGGTGAGTCCGAACGACTGAATTATCGTTCGTTCGATAGATCCACTAACCGTCGATTTGCTTGCCACAGACATGGAGTCCCTGCCGAGTCTAAAGAGTCTCCAGATGGCGTTGCTCAACGACGAGGAGGCCGAGGAGGAGTTGCTGTCGGTGATGACGCACCTGCTGGTGTGCGCCATCGAGGACCCGGGAATCCCTCAGCCAGCGAGACACACCACGGGGCTCGGGCAGAGTCTGCGGCAAGCTGACATCACGCACGCGAACATCAGCGAGGTGCTGCGGATCTACCTGTACGCTAACGCGACCGGGGAGGTGAAAGCCCTGACCGGCGTTTGCCTCGAGCGGGAGCGCGACAAGAAGTTCGCCGATCACCACCAGAACGGTGGCGATTACGCGTCGACCTGCTCGGGGAAGAACGCCCAGTTCTACGAGCACCTGCACAACAACGAGACGTGGAGGATGTCCGAGAGGCTGAGGGACAAGCCGTTCCTGGCGCTCAACCCGACGCACAAGGCGCAGATGCTCGCGTTCCTCTGCAACGAGCTGCTGCAGAACAAGGCTGTGATCAGGCAGATTGAGGGTAGCTTGGAGACGGTGGCGCAGCTCAGGAAGGAGAGATTCGTGCTGGATACTAAGATCAGGAAGTGAGTGACTCTTCCTACATTCCCGGATTGCGGGCGCAGATTATTCTTCGATGATTCCGCTTATGTCTGACGGCGTTGTTCCGTGTTTACAGACTCAGGCAATTGCACAGTCGAAAGGTTCGAATGGAAGCGGTCGGGGTGATCGTGAACAAAACTGGTGACACCATCACTATAGAGAAGAAGGAGGTCGACGAGGAAGGCAACACCACATCGACGGCGGTGGGAACGACACCCACGCCTGATGAAATTCATCACGAGGACGAAGTGGAGGATATGTCTGAGAACGAGAGCGAGGGAACGCAGCCTGAAGAGGTATGATCGTTCTATGTAGCGCAGTAGTGGTCGGAAGAAAGTTTAAGATTCGAGCGTCTTTTAAACTTCCCTGCGACCATTGCCAAATTGCAATTCCTTTTTATTACCGATGCCAGTGATTAATTATAATTTAGGAGGAGGACAAGAATTTATCCGGCGAAGAGCTCGGCAAGAAACTGGACAAGCTGCTGAAGCAATCGGAGGAGCAGCTTCAGAAGCTGAACAGTTCGTCGAAGCAGCTGCGGGCACACATATTCGGCCAGGATAGGTACTGGAGACGGTACTGGGAGTTGGCGTGTGCTGGTGGCATCTTCGTCGAGGCTATGGAGAGCGCCGAACCGGAGATCCTGGAGCTGCAAGCTGAATTAGATGAAAAGTACAAAGATATGCCTGTGGAGGAGACGCCCGAGGCGAAGCAAGAGGATACAGCGGCGGAGAATGGAGAGAACGAGGCTCCCAACGACGCGAAGGACGAGAAGTTCAACTCGAGCGAGCAGGAGGAGGATATGAAGCCACTGGTGGATAATGCGAAGTCTGAGATCGAGGACGTTAGCTGTAAGATGGAACCCGTGCAGAACTGTGGCTTGGAGAATTCGACGGATATAAAGGAGGAGAAGAAGAACGACGTGGACGGCACGATGACTGACGCGAAGACCAACGTCACGTCCGAGGAGATCAAGCAAGAGACAGAGGTGATCAGCATGGACGTAGACATGAAACTTGAAGAAACGAAGAAAGACGGCGAGGACACGGACGAGGATATGAAGCCAGCGGTGAAGATGATGGAGGATAAGATCGTGGAGACCATTCCAAACGGTGACAAATTCAATCATGTCAACAATCTTCACAACGGCAAGGAGTTAAACGGCACGTTCATCTCCCGTAAGATTCTCTGCGTTTATGAATAGATATTGGACGCAACACCTTGAAGGTTTGTCAGTAGCGTTACTTATATCGACAACATTTGCAGATAACAGCAACGAGTTCAACTGGTTTTCGATTCTACCACGCGAGACCTGCGACACCTCAGGGCCGAGCACCAAGCAGATTTTCGGGATAGCTGAACCGACCGAGTTGAGAATACCGATATTCCCTCCCCCAGCTAGCCCGAACTACGACAGGTGCGACAGTCCGGCGCCTCTGATCTTGACTCAAGACGAAGCTATACAGCTCGAGTACTTGAAAGTGCACGGCTTGCCGCCACCTGGCGAAGCGAAACCGGTACCAAAAGGTAGGTCCGATGGGAGCTTGCTTATTCACTATCGGATTTTAGCTAACCCATTCCATTGTCGACTTTTAGATCTGCGGTACGGTTGGTGGAGAATAACAGACGTCGACACGTTTCAAGAACTCCTAGAGCACCTTCATTCGCGCGGCGTCCGCGAGAAAGAACTGAAACGTACGACGTGGGCGACGATGGAGTCGTTCCTAGCGGTGACGGGCAGAATCAACGTCGACCCAGGCAATGTTACAGCGACCGAGCTACAAGCGACCCCCGACGAACCGGACACACCGATCCCAAGGCCGGATAACCCGAAAGACTGGAGCGAGCAAGTGGCGCTGCGCGTGGACGCGCAGCTCTTGGAGCAGGTCGAGGCTCTCGAGGACAAGGTAGCCAATGCCAGCATGCAGGTCAAAGGCTGGAAGCTGCCTCCGCGGGCGGGTACCGAGGAGGCCGAGGAAATTGAGAAGTTGAACGAAATGGAGAAGATCAGTGCTGTTGAACAGGCACGACAGAGGCTACTGTCTTTGGAAGCTGCTATTGAGAGGAGATACTTGAAGCCACCGCTTGGAGTTTGGTAAGGCTGCTCGTGGAGTGTTTAGTGGTGTAGAAGGTGGTATATGAAGGTGTACCGTGAATTTACTCGTGCCCCTTATATCGCAGTACTGGGGATCCAAATTTGGCAGCCTTGAAGGCAGAACAAGCGGCAGCTGCGAACGCCAGCTCGAATAATTCGGATCAGAGCAATCAGACGCCGGTACCTCAAGAGGAAACGACCCCAAGGGGGCTGAACAACTGGCGCGAGGCGACAGCTCGAGCGCACACGTCCGCTCAGCTCGCCATGGCGCTTTACATGTTGGAGGCCAGCATCGCCTGGGACAAGAGCATCATGAAGGCTGTGAGTCTAACACCAGCTAGAAACTCGGTCTGCGTCAAGCTACGAAACCGCTGCGTCTCACTCAAAGCTACCAATCAGTACAATCAGCTATTGACTACTTCTCAGGCCTCTGTGGGTATTCGCACTAACTTACTAACCGAATTATCCTTCAAATCCTGCGTAAACTGTCGCCCATCCCGCACAGTGGACCACAGAGAGCATATCGATTTAAACGGCAGTTGGCATGGAACTTGCGAATGATTAAACGAAATGCTCTTCGCGTGGCACTTTCCATAACGTACTACTAATAAATCCAATGTCGTGAAAAATATTCGTGAAAGCGATTCGAGACCTTCGTAGGTGCGAATAATGCGGCAGTTTTATCTATTACGAGATAAGAGAGTGTTCATAGGAAGTTGAAAGAAAGTATATTTTGAAATAGAAAGTGTCTCGATGCGTCTAATGGTGGTTAGAGTCTAACGTAACGGTAGCATGCAAAAGAATTATGCCGCTTATCGTTTTAATAATAGTTTCCTTTGCTTCGTATTTTTCCGTTTAGTAGAGTTTCTGCTTCCACGTTTATTTACCGTAACCGCTCTTTACATTATGCGCCTTGTTACGAGCAGAATACATATCTTGCTGCTCCAAAGCTACTTTGAACGAATTTTCATTTACCCGATCCAACTTTGATGCACCAAGGATTTGGTGGAATTCAAATTGAACCGTTTTACGTTAGTTCCGTTGATCCAGCTTGTCCCAATTCTTTATGTATCATTCATTGAATAACGAACATTTTTTGCACTGTTAACATTTCTTGCATCGATGTGGTCTTTAGTTTCAAGCGCTTGACTAATAACGCTGGAATAACAAAAACATCTTTTGGTTCAGTACGAACGGCGTGCACATTCAGCCTTTAAATCCGGGAGTGTCTTTTTGTTACAGAATTGTCAGTTTTGTCACAGCGGAGATAACGAGGACAAATTGCTACTGTGTGATGGCTGTGACCGCGGCTACCATACTTATTGTTTCCGTCCAAAAATGGAAAACATTCCTGATGGTGATTGGTGAGCAGCTCTGTCCTAGACGCCCGGTTAACCCCGGCGATATCACGCGCGAGCGAAAATTTATCGATCTCTCTCCTTAGGTATTGTCACGAATGCATGAACAAAGCAACAGGTGAACGAAATTGTCTGGTATGCGGGAAGAGAGTTGGTAAAAACTTAGTGCTATGCGAACTCTGTCCACGGGCTTATCATACCGACTGCCACAATCCTGTCATGCCAAAAGTGAGTTACGGCGGCATTGGTGTTATCTATCCGCCCGTCAGCCCCCCCAATTCATCCAATCCAACCGAGACGCGATCGGCTCTCCCCCGATCCTTTCATTTATTTACATGCATCGTGCTTTCAGATGCCAAGGGGGAAATGGTATTGTTCTAATTGCCACAGTAAACAACCAAAGAAGAGAAATAGTAGTCGAAGGAGTCATACCAAAGGGGGCGGGACCAGAGAAAGTGAAAGTTCTGATCATCCACCAGCTAGGTGATTACGTTAAAACCAAACCAAAACATTGTCGACTCGCTGGCTTAACAACGTTTCATACGATGTACAAGTAGAGACAAAATGCTGTCAAGCTAAGCCAATAATGTTCAGCAAACCGGAAGCGATGAACAAGTATTTCGAATCGAATAAGAACAAAAAAACGCTTTAGAACGAATGAACATACGCTGCTCTCTCATGCGATTTATACCGACTATCTATCCTCGGCCCGTGTCATACACACTCGTCGAGAAATTATTGTTCTACGGAAGTATTCCACTTTATACAGGGTGTTCCACGATAGGTTAGCTCTATGATAAACGCTTCCACGTAAAAAGCAGATCGTCGAGAAAATAGGTCTTTCCTCGCTCGAAGCGATCTTCCAATGCCCTGTGAATAATAATGTCTTGCCGGTTCCCTTCGTCGGTACACCCTGTAAGTCGCCATGGCGTGTTAACTTAACGATCATCGACTATGGGATGGGTATATTCTTAGAGAATTCGTCGTAACTGTAGAGCTGCTAATAAATAAATAAAAATAATAATAAAGAAACGAAAAAAAAAATGGTCGAAAAGGGCGAGAGAGAATAATTAAAAAAAAAACAACCAGTGGCGAGACAAAACGGAAGACGCAAGGAGTCAGAAAGACGAAATGTTCCATCGAGAGCGACGTTAACCGTCTCAAGCAGAAAACTATAAAAAAAATATACACGCTCGAGTGTTATGCGTTCGTCCAGAAGCTTTTATGACCGGAAAATCCATCCGCCTGCAAAAGGGAAGGCTAATCGTGCAAATAATTCTCTCTCTGTTGTTTTGCGTCGCAGTCCAACGCCGTCAACGGCATCGAACACGCACGTCGAGGACGTCAGTTCGTCGGAACCGGCGACTCCTACCGCCTCGCCACGGAAGGAGGGGAACAATAGGACGCTGACGAAGAAACAGCAACGAGAGCTGGCCCCTTGTAAGGTGCTACTCGAACAGTTGGAGCAACAGGACGAGGCCTGGCCGTTCCTCTTGCCGGTGAACACCAAACAGTTCCCGACCTACAAGAAAATCATTAAAACGCCCATGGATCTCAGTACGATCAAGAAGAAATTGCAGGACTCCGTGTAAGTTGCACGCGTCACAACGATTAACTAGTTCTACCACTAACGTTTTTACTAAAGGTTCATTTAGAGAAAAAAACAAACATATATATATATATATACACACACAAATTTAAGATCTGCAAGCTGTCTCCCCCCCTGTCTCTCTCTCTCTCTCTCACTCTCTCTCTCTCTCTCTCTCTCTCTCTCTCTCTCTCTCTCTCTCTCTCTCTCTCTCTCTCTCTCTCTCTCTCTCTCCCTCTCTGTCTCTCTCTAACTTCGATCGACCAAATAATCGGACACAAAGAGAGCTCGGTTTCGAACATATTCCCAACGAGTGCTTCTCGATGATACAGGTACAAGTCTCGCGATGAGTTTTGCGCCGATGTCAGACAGATGTTCATCAACTGCGAGGTATTCAACGAGGACGACAGTCCTGTGGGCAAGGCGGGACACGGGATGCGCAGTTTCTTCGAAATGCGCTGGACCGAGATCACAGGCACGCCACCCCCTCACCCCCAAACGCATAGCTGAGGATCGGTACGATCCCGCAACACCTGCAACAGTTTTGCCCACTTCTACTACTAGAGGATAGCGCGCCTCGGCGAATATCGCGCCCCGGGAGACGTCGAAGAGAGACTAAAGGCGAGATAAAGTTCTACCCTTCTCCGTTTCCGTGCACGTCGGCCTCGTTCTAGCGGTCGAAGTGGCTCGAATCGCCTCTCCTAACTTCTCACAAAGAAAAGAAAAAAAAAAACCACAAAAAAAACACGTTCGTCGCCGTGATCGACGCTCGCGCGGGCGCTTCTCGCATTCTGGCGCAGACACAAGTACGCATACTTTTTAAATACTCGGAAGTAATCGCACGGCCGGCGGGAAACGTTTCCCCGAGCGGCACGTACTTCTCCTTTCCGTAGCATCGGCGATCATGTAGCGCTATGGTAAAAGAAATTCTCGTTCGTTGGGGATGGGTCGGTGCCGAACGATGGTCCAACTCTAATTTAACGAGTCTTCGTCGGCGATTGTATGTAGGAGGAATGGAAGCCAACGGATGAGACTTTCATCGCGTAGATTATGTTTTGTCGTTCGTTTTGGGACCTTGAAGGTGGAGGGTTCCGCGTCTAACACCGTCTACGAGGGCTCCGATCGATACACGAATAGGGACGAGACACCGATGGTCACTGTACTTACAGAGTTAACGAGTAAAAACTTCTTTGCCTAAGCGAACAGGACTGTAATTTGCGATTGTATTATACGGGCTTAGGGCCGAGCTGTCGGCAGAGGAAATATTTTGCAAAGTAATGAATGTGAAAAAGAGAAGAGGTATATATATATATATGTAAATATAATTGTATAAATATGAATATAGTGTATATGTGTACTGCATATAGATAGTCAACGTGACACACGACAGACACGCAACACTCACACCGAACACCTTTTGCCCGCGAAAGGCGCCAGCACGATTTAAGGGTAACATTTGCTGCGGAGCAAGAATACGACAGTGTATGAACGTACCAAGTCAATCTTCCAATTAAGGACGGAGTTAAATGCCATTCCACGGATTCTTCACCCCTCCCCATTTATTTTCAATTCGTTCCCTTGCTCGGTAACTGGAATCATGAATGGAAACGATGCTCGTCGACGAGCAGGCCAGATTGCAACAGAACAGATGAAACACCCGTGACAACTCGACGTACATTCTTACAAAAGGAACAATCCATGGCGCAAGTCTACGTAATTCTTTGTTGAAACCTGTTCGACGTAACCACAACATGCAATAACTGTTGCGTATACATTTTAAGATCATTGAAAACGGTTTGTTTTACTCACTGCCAGAACGAACTTCCTAGTAATCGATATGCAACTACAAATGCAACCAAATAAGCCGTAGCTTAACACTCACTCGATGTACGCGCAAGCGATCATAAGCATTCTCTATATATTTTTTTATCCCTCCATGACTGTATAATACTTTAAACTTCTAATTCGAACGTTAGACACGCCTCGCATTGGGACACGATATCATATTTGTAAGCAATACCGATGAAATTTCATAGACCGTAGCGATCGTGCGCGTCGAATGGCAGCCGCCTTTTCTTTTAAACAAAGAATTACGAGTTTTAAAGGCGAAAGATGAGGGCAGAGATTTTTTATCTATCATCGGTGACGCGTAGCGTCCACCGCGATGCGCAGGCATTAACGAATTTTTATCCGCGTCGAGTTTCCAGGCCCCTCTAGAACCTCGTTATTATTACTGATTCTTCGCGTAGCGCGGGAGTTTTTTAAGCGATGCCCGATTTTTCGATTAGGAATAGGCGAATTGTGTAATATCCTCGGGCAGCGTGGCCGAGAGGCGGCGAACGAGAGGACACGATGTTTAAACAGGATATTACATTATCGCGCGTCAGGGCGTTTGTAAGTGCATGCTTACGTTAATGGCTGACGGTGCCGGTAGCAATTTCGCGGGATATATAGCGGATAATGGGCGAAAGAGACCGCGGTACCTTGTACGTAAGTGTGACCATCGCGCGACGGCAAACGATTCGACGGTGAGAGAACGTTAACGATAACTTGTTTTTTATGTAATTGATGTACATTATTGCTCGTAATAGCGGATAGTTGTGTAATAACGAAGATTAAACGCGGAGGAAACGGAGCGAGAGGAAGTGGTTCGGCCGTAGTGATTGTGCTAAACATTCGTAGTATATAAAAGTATTAGCTAGATTATAAAAGAAATGCCGCGTGAAACGACTACGAGAGTTGAAGAGAAGATGAAAGATTGTTAAAAGTATGTGCAGGGTGCGGCTGGGCATGCGAAAGGATGCAGCTGTTGCCCCGACGTGATCCAAGAACGATCGAGTCGGCGAGATCGTAACGAGTAAAACGCGCGTTCTCCTCGCTAGGTGATTTACACTTGTTCATTTCGCGGACATGCAACGAGTGCACGAGGTGATTTGTATGGTTCTCCTACCCGTTATCCCCCCACCCCCCACCGATTACACGTTTCCGCGAGTCAACGATAATTTTCCAATTTTTCGAAGACAATCGTGGTTTTTTTTAGTAACGACACGAGTGAACGTGGAGCCTACGTAGCTTGATCCGCGAGAGCGCAATATCGGGGCATTTCGCGGTCTCGCCGGATCTTCTTGGGATGCACGTCGGCGAAACGAGTGTACGCGTGTTGAGATGCGTATCCCGTCACTTAATGCACCCGCCTTGCACCCTCGTATATTATAGCCGAATGCATTAGAACATCTCATACATTCAGACACACCACCCACCCACCCCACCACCACGAACAACACGAGAACAAATAATTTTTTAAGATTCAATTATTATTTAAATAGTACAGTTACATTGTTAGTACGAATAACGACGCTTTTTATACGAAATTTAGTTTTTAACGTCGATCTTATGATATATTATATGGTATAATGATAATGACAATGGTAATAACAATAACGATAAATGATGATATCGATAATGGAACGGATAAAAAACGAGAAACGAGGAAATTATATGCGCGAACGAGAGAAAGTGAGCGTGCGGGAGAGCGAAAGAGAGGGAGAGAGTGTGAGTGAAACAGAGAGAACGGGAGAAAGATGCCGGGAGAGAAAGTTCACAGAGAGCGTGTGTTTAAGCTAGATTGATTGTCTATAGTATAAACGAAGGCGTACGTTAGGTAGCCTCGATGCTATTTAAACAGACTTAATTAATGTATTGCAAATGAATTAATAAAGTGTAAGCGAAGCGTGTATCTGTACAGTGAAATCTTTTCTCTCTCAGTTATTTGGATCGCTCGAATTCAGTAACTAGACGCGTTTACGAGCTCTCCTTTCTTTCTAACCGATTCATGCATGCGAAAGCAGCCACGTGGTTCTATGTTCATTTCTATTCCTTTATTCTGCAAGCTTTGCAAGTGTTTTTTTTTTTTTTTTTATATTTCTTCAGTATGTTTCTATCCATACCGAATTCTAAGACGATTTCCACGTGAGATTACTCTTCTGCCGGCGGAAACAATAATTGCGCGCATTCAAATTTTCCGCGTCCGCCATACTGTCGCCATTTCTACTATCTCACTCGATAATTTATCTCTCTGTTACGCTTCGGTCACGACGTGCTCGCACCGCGCGATTGTGTGCGGCTCGCATGTGATTTTAGATATATACCTACTGTTCACGCCGGCACAGAGGTTAGAAACCGATTAAACCGTCCTCAAATGTTCCTTCTGCTGGATTGCTGTTCGCACGCGACCCGCACGTAAACATTTGCAGCAGCATGCGATGACGGCGCTCGGCCATCTTCGTCGATCTGCCAGTAAGTGGAATTTTGATCGTTGCGTTTGATTTGCCTGGCGACGTGCACGTAACGTCAAGCTGCAATCAGCTGCAATGGAAACTCGCTCGGCAAAACACGCGACTCGTGCCAATAATCTCGGCGTGTACTTCCGATCGAACATTAGCTAATTAATAGTAATTATCCGTGTATATAACTCGATTATCGATGATTCATCAATAGATAGGTACATTACACTTTGGCCCGACAGAATTGAATAATTGCGTCTACTTAGATTTACGAATGCGTTGGAATCGAGAAACGAACCGATTGGTTGCGAATTCAAAATGTTCGTGCAAACGATAGATCGCAAAACGATTCGAAGCTTAAGAAGCATTAATTCGCCATTGATATACCGTAAAATGTTATCGATTCCCAACGATCTTCTACTTAGAGATGTATTCGTAACGATGTAATATATAATATTGTGTATCGAAAGCGGCTGACCTTGCGCTAGATTCCTCTTTGTACAAAACGACGAATGCAATCCACAGAACGGGCGTCGCTCGAACGAGTAGAATTAATGAAAACAACGACATTGTTTAAAGATAATTGTAAACGAACGTTTTTTTTTTTAAATAAAGAAGTTCACGAATATCGACTGCACACCTGTAACTTCGAAGATTCCCCCTCCGTTTTCTCGTTGGCAATCGTTCGCCATGAAACCCACCGAGGACCGATCTCTTAACATAAAAGAAGCTTTCCTAAATCTGCCTTGCATATTTTCAGGAAGTTTGCAATTCTTGCAACCGTGCAGCTACAATGTTCGCACCAGCCTTCGACTGTTCTTACGAGAGGAGTCGAGCTTCGTACCGAAGCGCGTGCTCATCGTGGCCAAATTGTCGCGATACTATTTCGAACAATTGCGGGAACCAGAACTGACCGAGTCCCAATTAAAGGCCAAGTTGCTGGAAAGAGGTTCCGATTACGAGGGGATGCTGGCTGGTCACATCGCGACCAGGGACGTGGAGCGCCAAGTGACCGAGGTTTTGAAAAAGATGAACATAGAATACAGGATAATAAACAGGTAAATATGACGCGATGCCAAGCATTATACACTATTACATTACGTGGTTTTGATGCACGTGTTACAGACAAAATCTGGACCAACCGAATTTCGCGTGGGCCGATTTGGTTCTACCGATTGGTGGCGACGGCACGTTCCTATTGGCGTCAAATTTAATATTCGACAACAGAAAGCCGATAATGGGTATCAACTCTCACCCCGAAAAATCCGAGGGATTTCTAATGTTGCCGCCGAAATACAGGAACATGATACCGGAGATTTTCGAAATGCTAAAAGCGGGTGATTATCGCGTGGTACTAAGAACAAGAATTCGAACGACATTAAAAGGAGACACTATCTGGGATGACCCTTTTCACACGCACGAGAAGGGTCGCGTCGCGGGCGGTGAAAAGTAATGAAATTGAATAGATTTTGTTCACGTGACTTGGATCAACAGAGCACTTCGCGTACTAAAACTACGGCTTATTTATTTCAGATTCTACACACAGAGCATGGAAGGGCAGGCGACCAATAATTTACCAAAAGAGAGACGTCTACCGTGGTTAGCATTAAACGAAGTAAGCCCAGTTCTGCTTCGATACTAGTATTCTATGAATCATTAAATGTTAATAGAATTCAGTGGTTCCTCACAATCAGGTTTTCTTGGCGGAGTCGTTATCGGCTAGGACGAGCACGTTGCTCGTAAATATAGACGACCAGGGGAAGTATCACTTGGTGAAAGGTTCCGGTCTGTGCATTTGCACGGGAACAGGATCAACTTCTTGGTACAAATCAATAACTAGTGTTAATACCGAGATAGTACAGAAGATCTTGAATCTTGTAGATGATAAGCGAAAATTTAGCGACCAAGAAATCGAGAGGATTTGCTCCGTTTTTAACAACAGTTTACTTTTCGATGCCGGTAGGTTTACCACGCGACTATATAGTCTTAAAGTAGATACTAATCGCTTATCCTATATTTCAGAGGAGTTGAAGCTGCGTTATGTGATAAGGGACATGATAATGACTGACGTTTGGCCCGTGCCAAAGACTCTGCCACCTTATGGATCTTGTCACAAGTTCACAGCCAGATCACAGTGTTTCGATGCTGGCTTAGTTCTCGACGGGGGCATAGCGGTGCCTTTTAACTTCGGGACTACAGCGGTGATGGAAGTTCATCCCGAAGACTCCCTGCGAACTTTAACCCTTCCAGATTAAGGGACGCTTGCCCCTGCCAAAGACGAATATGAAACCGTTAATGAATAATTAATTACCCATAGATAGCTACAATAATATGTTCTGCAGAACGGTGCGTAAGAACGAACGAAAAGAAAAACACGGAACAGTACTTTTGCATTTTATAATTCTTTAATGATTTAGATTCGAAGGATGGTGTATTTTATACAAAAAAGAACGTTAGAGACTTACCGAAAGTCTATGCATAATAGAAACGAGACACACAACCACGTTTGTGGGCTGAAATGTACTGCACGTTAAACTTAAATAGGTGGACAGTAATCGAGTGAATGTGACGACTGTATATAATATAAATTGTCTTTTATGAAAGTGTGTTTCACGGTAATAAAGAAACGATGCTGTATGGATTTCAAGCATTCCTTGTACCAGTTGTGGATACATGGGATATCTCTGACGAGGCATAGAATAGACTAATAGACCATACGTTCAATGCATCTTTCTGTTCCGGTAACTTGGAATGCCTCACCAAGGAATTGGAACTTGGTATATTCGAGCAAGGTGCTGAAGCGGAGAGAAGTTTGAAAATTTTAAAAATCCTATCAGTTCCAGCACCTCGCTGAAATAATCGAACAACACTTGATAATTTCACATATCTTTATTACATATAGAAATTACAAACATTTCAAGTTACATGTCTTCTTACATTCTACAAAGGTATTGCAAGTTGATAATCACAGCTATCGGCTCGGTTCTCACCGATTACCCGGCCTCACCACGAGGAGGTTGCTGCGCTTCGAAACCCGTAGAGAGATAGATGGAATCAAAGTTCCATCGATCTCTCTGTACATGAAACCCTTAGCCTACTAAACCAAGGAGATCGATGAAAACAAAGTTCCATCGATCTCTTCGGTTTAGATATGGAATCTAGGGAACTGCCGAGCCATCACCCGATTAAAAGATAGTCAGCAAAGAAGGAAAGACGGAAGGTAAGCATGAAACGAGTATTCGATGGCGCAGTTCCTACCACCCTAATGTCCGAGTCGAAAGGGAAAAGCGCTCGGCGCCTCCCAGGCGATTCCTGTTGCTCCGAGCGACTCGCCAGGAGCAGCACCAGGTGTGACCTGACTCAAGCCGACTAACGCGGAGGTTGGGCAGTCGGACAGGGAGACTTACGCAGGCAGTATACCAAAAGGTACACCCCCTACGCCCGAAACTTTTCCCTTTCGACAAGAACACCAGGGGATGAAACTGATCCACCCATACCGATTCCATGCTCAGTCACTTGCTTCCGGAATCGGAAGCAGCGGTGACCTCCTCATCACGGATGATGAGCCAATAAACGAGCAACAAAAGCTAATGATTTAGTGACTACTTGGCAATTTTACATGGGGCCTTAAATACTTCATGCTATAATAAATTAACCTAGACTTCGTTAGATGTCATCTTTCACCATCACTTTGCACTATCACTTTTCACTATCATGTTTCACTAGTTTCTTCTTAAATATATTATGTAATTAACTGTCTTCCCCACGAAACATTGTATCTGAAAAGCTGAAACAATCAACTATGTTATGTTAGTAATGGTGTGGTCGGCCTGGAAGGGAATTAAGGCTTATTGAGTTGGAATGTAGACCCATCGATGAGATGCATGACTAGGGCTGTGTCAAAGAGGAGGTATAATAAGAGGCGTCACTCGACAAGGACAGAAATAACCTAGGGAAATCACTAGACAACCAATTTAAATGCCCATTCGGCAATGATCGCTAAGCTTCGGCAATGATCGGTCAACTTCGGCAATAATCAGCCAATTGCGGTAAGGTACATTTAGTCGATTTGAATATCCCGCTCGAAATAGACAACCAATTTAAATGCCAAGGTCAAGCAAGGACTTCAAAGGTTCCGCCCGGAGTGACGCCTCTTATTATACCTACTCTTTGGCTGTGTTCCGATTCACGCATAATGCAGCATAATGCGCATGAAGTGCATAGGGTACGTGACATATCCTATGCAGTCTATGCGCAGTATGCGTGAATTGGAACACAGCCAGAGTAACAGAAGTCGTATAAAACCATCGAAGAAATCCATGATGTGAAATAAATCATGCAAAACCATCGAAGAAATGCATGAAATAGAATAAACCATGCAAAACCATCGTTGAGATACATAAAGGGGACGAGGGAATGGCAACACATTGATAACATGCATGACAGGGAAGAAGTCATGCGAAACCATCGTAGAAATCCATGAAATGAAATAAATCATGAAAACCCATCGAAGAAATGCATCAAATAAAATAAATCATGTAAATCCATCGAATAAATGCATGAAATAGGACAGATCATGCAAACCCATCGCCGAAATACATGAAATAGAACGACTCGTGCAAAAATCCTCGAAGGAATGCATAAAATAGGACAGGTGATGAAAAATAATCGAAGAAATCAGTTAGAAAGGGAGAGAAATCAGTTTTGATCTTGGCAGAACAATAAAATTTTAAATGGCTTAACGAACCCGAAAATTTCATCGGCACCAACCGAATGAGCTAACCCTGGCCAGGGGGGCGAGGGGCTGGATGAAGGACCAGGTTTGAACCCCTGAGCAAGTCCCCAGCAAGTCCAGTATGTACGAATGGTCCAGGTGACTCGTCAGCTCCAGGGGGGTAGAGGGAGGACCAGGGTTGAAACCCTGAGCAGGTCCCCAGCAAGTCCAGTATGTACGAATGGTCCAAGTGACTCGGGAGCTCCAGGGGGTGGAGGAAGGATCAGAGTTGAAACCCTGACCAGGTCCCCAGTAAGTCCAGGAAGTCCAGGAAGTCCAGTAGGTCCAGGTGGCTCGGGAGCTCCAGGGTCCCCGGAGGTCCTCCAGGCCCGGAGTAGCCTTCGAGAAACGATGTCCCCCGAGCAAAACAAGGTCGACGGTTAATTACAATTGCGAAATCCACCGAATTCTTCGGCAAAAATGAGTTTTCCGCTAAAATATTTATTCCAGTGGCTATTGCTATGACAAATAATGTTAACAACATTTGCACTAACCGCCCAGTATAAATTATTATTAACTATGACTAGACCGAATGAAGTTTATTTTATTCTCAATGTTTAAACGTTCGATAAATGTTAATGCTTATACCTATACGAAAGTATTAGTTATAATCCAGTTTTTAGTTGTACTTCGTGTAAACGAATACTTGCAGGAACATGTGTAGAACTATTTAGAAGAACAATTTGCTTTCTATAGACGTGATGTATGGAATTTTAATTAATTCCTCTTGCTAGTAGGAAGGGTGTATAAGGTCTACAAGGCCTCGACTAATTATTACACCCTTGTTCGAGCGTATAAACAATTTTACAGGAACTTTGTGCAAGACTTCAAAGAACTAGATTTTACTGTCTGAATCGAATTTAACCAGAAGTTAATTCCAGAAACATTGCACAAAGTTTCTAATACACTATTTAAACATTTCAGTAAAGTAATAATAATTTATCTATTGTTTTCTGGATCCTACTTGTCTCGAAAATTGTTTTACCAGCAACACAGAAATTCAGTATTTGTATCTAGTTCTTTAAAGCTTGCACCATCGACGAAGTATAGAATAGACCTATCACCTTATGGGACTTGGTGTCACCACCCAAACTGTGTTACCGACCCATAATTTCAGGACTGAATTCAGCGGCCTCTGTTCATGAACAGCGTCCAACTCAGCAACTACACTGAAATGTGTTGAAATGCTGAAAAGTGTGTGCGTGCTTGTATACGTGTGACTTGTTTAGAGTGAGAGTTTGACATAGAGGGCAGGCTTTCGTTTGTCGTTACGCTACGCTTTGGCTCGGCTTGTCGAAAATCTATTTCGGTGATCTGAAGACTATATGGCGCCGAAATATGGCTCTTCTTAAAAGCTTATACAAACTATAAATTGCAAGATGACATTGATTGTTAGTACTTTACGTGTTGTGGAACACTTAACTAACATTTTCGCGTGTCGTACGTCGAAAAATATTAAAACTTGACGCTGTTACTGACAATCCCGCAAATCTCCGCACTCCGCGCATGTCTAAATAAACGGTGCCCATCCTACAACACGTATAAATCATTGAGAACAAGGAATCCAAACGTTTTTGTAAAATTTTGTATTCGTAGTTTTCGGGACCCGAGGACATTTTGCAATAGTTTATTTATTACTTGGGAACGGTGGATTAGTAGTTAAAACTCTATGTTTCGTTACAAATTGATTGGCCATTTCCCCTTATTAACTATTTTATGGATTTAAAAATTGTAAATAGTACCCGAGCGTATCGCTTGCGTTAAGGTCTGTTTTGATTATTCCTAGATATGTACATATGAGAACACAGCTATTGTACTTTTTAAAGCACAAGTGAAAAAAAGGTTCTGGATTTACGGACGTCGCGACTCGCGAGTGAGATGAAATGGGAGGGAATAAGAGAGAATGAAAGCAAGTGAGAAACGGCACGAAGGTCCTTTACGCGACAAACGATCAATCTGGCAGCGGCAACAAAGTATGATACATTGTCTTCTTGCGTTCTCCGTGCGCCTGATTTTCGCATGTCGATGTCGGTCCGCGGACGAGCTATGCCTAAACGCCCGTATTGAAGCAGATTTCACTTTCTTCTATAAATTCTGCAAAAGCAGTAATCAGTAGCTAAATGCGGAAAACATGTATCTACAGTGTGCACATGCTAAGCTAATTGTAAGATGAAATTTTTACATTCTCTGTTTCGTCTTTATTCGAGCATTTATGGAAAATTAGTGACAATTTTTTAATAAAAGGAAAATCAAACACGACGTCATTTGGGACAAGTAGGTATGTACATATGTGCTGAAAGAAACGAACTATTTCTTATATGAAATATGCCCTTTTTATTTATTTATTAAAAGCTGTCATACAATAGATAAAAATAATATAACTGTATAATATTTGTAAACTCCTTTTCTTCTCACGGCCATAATTTCTTATATAACATCCTAGGCTGTAAAAAGAATAAAATGTATAAAGTGTTAGGGAAGAGATCTTTCAAATAACAATATTAATAGCGTTAGTTAAAATTATCCATTTGGACTATTATACTCTTCGATATAATATATTTTAATTTATAAAGCAGAAAGTTTATGTTTGTGTGCTTGTCTGTCGCCTAAAAACTTTCAAACGGTAAACTCTTGGAACACATAATGTGTCTCCACTCATTATGCCTGGCTAATCCAAATGAACTATTTTCACAAAAAAAATTAGATTTTTTTTTAGAAAATCAGATTTTAAATTTTGGGCGAAGTCGAGTATGGAGTAAAGCTAGTGTATGTACAGTGCCTCACACCCATAATCGTACACTCTTTAAAATCGCATAACATTTTTAAAATTGGTCCAATCGACTTGAGTTTTTTTGAGAAGCTAGAATGATTAGTTTGCTAAGTGACGTGTTTCGTTGTTTTGAAAAAATTGCAATCGGTCGGAAAGATAAAAAAAAAATTATAAAGTTCGTTTTTTCAACTTTTTTTTCGCTGACTTCGGGAATTTCGCGATTTTCGACCTTAATCTGCGATCTTTAAATGTTTGTCGCTCAGAGTAACGTTAACCGATTTTCATTAAATTTTCGGCATGTATACAACTTACTTAAATCTACAAACGGGTTTTTTGAATTTTCATTACAGGCTCAAAAAAAAGTTGTAAAAAACGACCTTTACTATTCTTCTGCTATTCCGGTCAATTGCAATTTTTTTCAAAACGTCGAAACTCGTCGCTTGGTAAACTAATCCTGCTAGCTTCTAAAAAAAACTCAAGTCGTTTGGACCAAATTTAAAAGTGTTATGCGATTAGTGTACGATTATGGCTGTGAGCCACTGTATGTATATTTCGGACTGTAGAGTGCAGACAGACCTGGTGTAACGTGTGGAGCAAAGGTCTTTGAACCGTAAGCTGCTAAGTATATAGTCATTTGTTTAAACTTGAAATCGATTGATATCGTCTACGGATTCAAGTACCAGAATACCCTATATATCATATTTACAGAGCTTGAGACCATTACTAAAGTTCTATCAAGTATCGTAACTCAATATCCACAAAAGTTCTGCCTTTCTTTCATCTTAGTTCCTCTATCGCAGGGCTCTCCAGCGTAGGGGCCCCTCACGCGCCTGCTTCCCCTTCCAATCTTTAGCTGTGGCGGCGTGTGTCACCGTGTGTCACTAATACACGCTCGCTCGCACGGGCTCGACGACGGAGATGCTGGTCTGTCATGGTCGCCTCTTTAGCGTCGCGCGGTATCCCTGACAACGCGGACGAGAGTGGGGGAACCCCAACCGCACGCGTGCGGGTCGTTGGAGAGCCCTGCTCTATCGCTTTATAGTCTGTCATGTTAATACAGATTTAAAAAAATAAAGCAATAGAGTTAACGGGGTGGGCCACGCGAAGGCGTGAAAGAAGGTCTTTGCCATCCCAGAGTATGTTCAATGTTAATACAAATCCAAACCATTCACCGAAAAAAAGGAAAAGACAAAAAAAATAACTTATTTTTTAGAAATAAATCCGTCCACCGAATAATGTAACACTGAAAATACTCGAAATCATACACAAGCCAAAATATACAGCATAAGCCAAAACATACAGCAAAAGCATAAGGTGAAAGATACAGAATGAGCATGAATGAAGATAGAAGCAAAAAGGTAGGGCAGGGACTTGTTAAAAAAAGACAAAGTTTTCAAACATGCTTTAATGTCGATAATTTTGAATAGTTTTTACTCAATGATGCTCCCACACATCTTAATTGCTCGCCGAGCCATACTGTATCTTTGTGTATTTTTACCGTTAAAGCTATATATACCATTTCTTTACGATGAGCAGCGCATTCACCTTGAGTAAACCAATTTGGATATTTCTCCTCCACTACACGGGAAATAATCGAAAATAGTTTGTCCAATATGAATGCTTCGCTGCGTAACGCGGGATAATGAACGTCGAAAACTTTAGATATTATACGAAAAATAAATGAAAAATGTTGCGTTGGAACGCAAAGGTGTCCAAAATCAACATTATCTGCAACAATATATGCGCGAAAAGATATTAGCATTTGCTCGTTGCGACAAAAGCTATTATTACTCTCAATGAATGTGGCATAACATATATCACACCGCGACTTCTCGACACTTTTTTTAGCAATGTACCCAGCAAAATATTCAAGCGCACATGATTCTAAGGAGCACACCGATGTTGATAGTTCATCAATATTAATATCAATGTCTACATCTGTACTAATACTATCATCATCGGTGTGCTCTTCAATATTAAGTAATGCAGCATCAGGTGGCAACGTGGCTGGTTCACATTGTGATATAGAATCTCCCGGTAATAACGGTGCGTCGTAATCTCGCATGCAATTTCCAGTATCTAAACTATGATCTAAACTTAATAAAATATTCTTTTTGATCGCAAGACGCACCGCTTTTACCGAGGGATTATGGTTGTGAGTGCCACCATGCATCCGCAGAACAGAGAAGAAGTTTTCTATGGGATCCGTGTTAAGTCGCGACGTTAGTAAAAATGTAATACCTTCTTCTCTTAAATCATTCCACAGTTGCAGAGTGGCATTGATAGATTGCCGTAACCCCAAGAAACATGGAGGTGCTTTCAAACCTTTAGGAGTCATAGTATACCAATTGTCCATTTCATTAATCGACGTGCGTTACGAAAAGTAGCACGTTTCAATTTTCTTACGAAAAGTAGCACGTTTTGGTTTGCCACGAAAAGAAGCACGTTCCATCGTTTCTGACGAATATTAGCACGTTTGGTCTTCTGCCGCGAAGACTAACACATTTGACTGCCTCGCCACGAAGAATAGCACATTTCGTACTGTTGCGACGAAAACTAGCACGTTATACTGTTTCGCCACGAATAATAGCACGTTTGGATTATACTGCAGACTGCAGAAACTATCGCGTTTCAGCGCGTGGGCAGTTTAAAAGAATTCAACTGTTGAAAATATTGTTTAATAAATAATAATTCCATCTAATCTCCAAAAGACAACACATATGAAAATTTTAATCTACATAATTTAAGTAAGGGAGGGTGCGGGAATTGCGAACGCGGGGTAAACGCGAACATGCTACTTTTCGTGGCAAACCGCTCTAACGTGCTAGTTTTCGCACCGAAAGACGAAACATGCTATTTTTCGTGGCAAACCGCTCAAACGTGCTAGTTTTCGTAGCAAAACCCGAAACGTGATAGTTTTCGTGGCAAACCGCTCAAACGTGCTAGTTTTCGCAGCGAAAGACGAAACATGCTATTTTTCGTAGCAAACCGCTCAAACGTGCTAGTTTTCGCAGCGAAAACCGAAACGTGATAGTTTTCGCGATAACGAAGGCAAACGTGCTACTTTTCGTAAGAAAATTGAAACGTGCTACTTTTCGTAACGCACGTCGATTTAATCGTGAAATCAAATTATTTTGGACATTGTCATAAAGTCGCGAAAGAGCACACTTGTTTGGGTTGGGATCACGGGCTGATCTACTATTTAAATTATCAAATAAATCATTTAAGGTTTCAAAGAAACTAGCCGTGTGTTGAACGGTTGTTGTTTGTATGCTACCTGTTAATGAAGCGGTGAACAAAGCAGACGACACCCTTTTGCTAAAAACTTGGAGAGCAAGCTTACATTTCATTTTATCGAAAGAATTTGGCCTTACATGCTTCTCGGACAATTTGTAAGCTGCTCGAGTATTTTTGTCCTTTTCTAAATTCCACAAACACGTTACATTGGACCACGAAACTATAGATCCATTAATTAAAAAATCATGATTTAATAAATTGTTTCTAATGCTTTTAAATAAATGTAAAAAATCAAACAAAAAAAAAATTTTTTGGCCATTTCGTTCAAAATAAGGATTTTGTATAGATGATCGGTCGTCTGCTATGCTCTGATTACTGGTTCCCTGATCGGAAACAACCGCTCTGACTTTTAAACCAGTTGCATACAAAGCATCTAAAATCTCATCTAAAATTGTAGACAAATCGTCTCTCTTGACTCCTGATTTTGAAATAAAGAAAGCCAATGGTTGTTTCCAATTAGTGAATAGCCCGCGTAGCATAAAAACAAGAACCTGTGTACCCACCGCTAAATTTCGACCCAAAGATCCCAAGTCTTCGAAACCTTCAATAATTTGTTTAGTTGGATGGAAATCTAGACATTTTTTGATTGCCATTTCATCAAACAAGAGTACGCAATTACGATCTGCGGCTTCCATATACGCAGCTTTAATTTTGAGCGCGGTAAACAAAGGTTGGCATATACCAGGCCAAATATCTATTTTCCCGAACCACCGAATAATTGTACCTGGACTCGGTAGATGAAAACCGAAAACTTCGCGCATCTTATTATACAAAGCTGGCGAAGTGTAGTGCATCGTCATGCATATCTGCTGTTCACAACGGGTATAAATTTGTTTATTGTACTTAAATAATAGTAAAAATATAAAAGTTAAAATAAATCCAGAAGCTTTTTTCGCGATCGCTTTCTTCAAGCATGTATCATCTATACTGCCTGAAGAAAGTTTATGTTTTAAACGATCGATTACTCTGCACTTCGCCCGTACTTGCAAGCGAAGAATATTATATTTATTCTTCTCTTGCTTTAACTGTTTTTCCATTTCCATCAACCGTTCCTGCAAATTATTACGTTCTTCTGAAGATGAACTGGCTTCAATTTCCATACTTAAGTCGCTATCGGTATCGTTAAAATACATTTTAGGCACGGCATCTTTCCGTAATTGCTAGGACACGTAAAAACTACTTTTCAAAAAATGCCGGCTACATATACACTTCTTTCTCAATTCCGCGTTAGTCATTTCCACCCAATCATCTAAGCCATCAGATAAACAGCCACGTTATGCATCTATCATTGTCATTTACCGGGAATGAATGGAATGTAGTACCGTCAGTTACATTACGGTTTACTAAATCGCAATTAGGATATACACATTTTTTATAATGTGTTTTACGAGTCTGATTCTCCATTACTAATAAATATACAAATTAATGAATGAAGAAAAGAAGCAAATGATGCGAATGATAAAGCGTAGAGAAGTTTTACTTACTACTTACTTGGATATTATTTGCCACTATTAGCAAGACTGCTCCGACTATAAATCTTCAAGACGGCTTGTAGGGAACTGACTTTGTTTCGACTGATGATCGTTGAACGCAGGGTTGCCAGGCGGTTCAGTACACCGTACTGGCATATATGACGTCACAAGACGGCATAGACCTATATACACTACTCGACTTGTGCACGCCATGCGATGAATTGTGGTACTAATCGGTAGTGGCGTCACTTGGCATACCTTGGCGCTGGTATCGGTTGGCATGACGTCACGAAGTCACCAACACAAATACACCGTTATTGCTGTAGGTGTTCCCCTTCTCCTACACCGTATGACGTCATATACGTCAGCACACCGCCATTTATTCAGTACGCCTGGCAACCCTGGTTGAACGGTATCGCCCATAGCCGTCCACCGAACAAAAGAAACGCGTTGCGAGGAAAGAAACTAACAAACGCACTTTTCTGGAGATTCGTTTTCGGGGCGCGGTGTTTAAAATTTAAATCCCAGTCATCTGAGCGCGCGGCCGCACGTGCGCGCACTCACACGCGAGAACCACCGCCGACGCCGTGGAATTCAACATATTCTTACATTGCTTTAAATCATTCTTCACACAGCGAAACCACACAATTCTTTTACTATCATTGTTTCACACATATTTATTATGCAATCATATCACAGTGGCCTAACATTTAATCATAGTAGAAAAAATATTTTGTCATGTTACTTCATACAGTCGAAACTCGATAACTCGAATCTCAAGGGAAGGGAAAAAATCTGCGAATTATAGAGGTTTCGGCTTATCGAGTTTTCGAGTAACAGATGTTCAACAAACGAAAATTCGACTTAGAGGCTTTGTGCGACTGTTAGTTTTTTGGCTTGTGAAGCTGTAAAGCAAGACAAATTTAAGGTTTAAAGTTCAATTGTTTATTGCATACCTAAATTAAATATACCTACAACTTATGTACTACATATATAAAAATAATTATATGACACATTTTATGCTCGAAATATTACTCTTTATTACATATTAAAAAAAAATGTGATTTTGCTTTGTGCCAGTCTTCTAGTGTATTGTAAATCTTAAAAATTATCCTCAATAGTTTGAGATCTTTATACGAAATTTCGTAATACATATGTAGAAGTAAACTTCGACTTGTAAAGGTCGGAATTCTTCTAAATTCGAGTTATAGAGGTGAAATACATAATTTAACATGCAAAATATAGTTCGAGTTAAGGAAGTTTTATTTCGAGTTGTAGAGGTATTTACAGCGAAGCGGAAGGGAATGAAGAAAATTTTCGTCTTATAGAGGTTTTCGAGTAGTCGAGTGTCACGTCCTGGGTGGAGGTTAGGACAATGACAAGGAGTTCTTGCCCCGCTGCCTCCAACGTACCGTCGCGCCCTAAAGGCCGGCCGGATTACGCCGCAATGGAGTATAAACTGTGCGGGGCGGGTGGATTGGCTTTAAAGGATCGAGGAGGAAAAGAAGAGGTGTGTTTCCGTCTTGGGACCGTCAGCTAGACTTCATCAGTAGGGCTACAGCTGACGGCCCCTGCCCTAGACACACACGGGGACACAGAGGATGTAATTTCGGAACTTGTATATATATGAATGGATTGGAGATTGAGAACTAGCGAGAAGATTAGACCTCTGGTGGCGCTCGCCGACACTAAGTCGCGATACCGTGGTGGGGCCAGGACGTCACACGAGGTTCGACTGTATTAGCAAATACACTGCCACGGGCATATCAGTGTATTGTAATATTTACAAGAAATATGTGATATACGAATGTTTCTATTCGTTCATTTTATAGAAAATCTAATGAACACTGCTTTCGGGGATGAATCTACACTTCTGGTTCGGTGGACATTTGTAAAAAAATTGCCTCAGAATTGGCAGAATTATAGCTGGGCTTCGAAATGAGTGTAAGTTCTAAAAAAAAATTCTAACTTCGTTTCCCTGGAGTGCGAGTTCAAGTCCATGTTGCAGGGTTTAATTGTTTCATTAGTTTTACTCTTTAAAATAATTTTTTAGGGTTTAATTGTTTTTTTTCAATGTACCTATATCAACAAAAAACGTGCAATCAAAGCAGAAATGTATTCTTGAGATACCGTTCTTACTAGTCTCCAAATATACTTTAAATTCTAATTGTAAGTTATTTAAATAAATTTTTACATTATCACTTAATAATGGGACGTAGAGGAGGAGGAAGTATAAGTAACGGATTCATGCGCAATCGGAGTAATTGTAGGAAGGGCGTCGTGTTTGGCTTTCCTTTCGTCTGGAAAATTTCATACAATATGTTACAAATACTGTGATGAAAATAAAATAGAAAATATAAAATTTTGATTTTTCAATAGTATAGATGATTTTGTCTAAACCGCGTTCCCGCTTTTGGCTACTGATCGCTACGTGGGCGCGCGAGCGAGCTGCGGCACGAATAATTTTTTTCGTATAAATAAGCGATCAGGCCCGCCGCGCACGTGAAGGATGCAGTATCAGACGCCCGAAAGACGAGAGCGAGACAATGTATCAACGCATCGTCTATCTCACGTCTGTCAGCACTCAACCGATGCACCAAACTCATCATTACTTAGCACATACATACATACAGATGTACATACTTAAGAATGTTAGAGACGGTGCAATTTTAATTGTTAACATCCTGTCAAGTTCTAGCCATCTGCTTGCAAAAAGTGTTATTGGCATATTTGACTTGACAAGTGCTACGAACTGGAAAAGATTCGTTAAGAGCAAGCGCCTGATTTAGCGAGCTCTGCTTGCAAGACATTTCAAGTCGTATCGATTTTTACCTTCGGGTGCATCGCGTTTCTGGGAACGGCATTTGTTTTAAAAAGAAAGACGAACTTTTCGGGGGCCCGGACCTCAACAATCGATGAGAAAAATGCCGCATTTCGACTGAACGTTCGCTATCGTATTATTTGTTGGGCTTTAAAAAAATGTTATTATATTACTTCTCTCTGTACCAATTTTTTGCCGTACCTTCCTCATACCAAACTGCGTCGTAATTGGTTTCATTTTAGTAGAAAAACCTGACATACAATACAGATGTTTGCATAATGATGAAAAAATATAAAAAAAATATTTTTTTATTAGAGGATAGTGCATATTAATGCCCCTGTATTCCTTCCAAGCGCCGACCAACATGTTGTCATAAAGAGTCGGTAGCTTCTGAACAATTTTAGAAACCTGTGTAAACCTGATACCTATGTGAGAAGAGTGATAGGAACTAGAGGAAATACTGTATTGAGTTGTCTCAAGCGTAAATGTTGTAAAACGTTTATATGTAAAACCGACTCGAAAAATCCGATCTTACCATATTTTATGGCAGGAAGAAAGTCAGAAAAGCATGTATTTAGACGCGTAATATAACATTTTTAATAGTTTTCTTAACAGGTTAGTCAATTGAATGTCAGGGGGGCTTAAACTAATTATTTAAAATTTTAAAGACTGTTCTTCGAGATATAAAATAATTAATTATGGCTATAGTCCCTAGTAATAATCCCACTAAATATAAACAATTTAATGAAATAACTTTTCTCCCGCTTGGGACCACAAGTCAATTTTCCGCGGAAGAGAAAATGCGCAGGTTGGATGCGCGTGATTATTATGTGGTCCTCTCCTCGAAATGACAGAAAATATAACCTATATGTTATAACCGACTTCATAAATATACTGTTGCGGCGTAACAATAATATTTTGGAAGGATGTTAAGGCATAAAAAGTTTACAAATGTAGCGTAAAAGAACGAAATAGATAATAAACATTTATTGTCATGAAGCATATATGTAGGTTACATTTTCTGTCACTTCGAGGATCCGAAAATCATCTCCTCGAAGTGACAGAAAATATAACCTATATACTACATGACAATAAATGTTTATTACGCGTTGTATTTATATAATATTTCTGATCGAAATGTATGGAAATATCTAAGTGCAAATTATGCTTCAATCAAAATCTATTAGTAAATGGAATTATGCAACATGTTTCTTGAAATTAGTCGTGACATTCAGGCCGTTTTAGATTTTAAAGGTTTCCGATGAGATTTAATTTTAATTCCTACCACTCGTAGCATTGTAATCTTATTTTAGACTGAATCGATAACGTTGGGTGTGACACGAAAATGGTAAGGAGGCTCGCGAGCCCCCCGAGCCTGTGACACAAAATTACATTGGGTGATAGGTCTATTCTATACTTCGTCGATGTTTCAGGACTGAATTCAGCGGCCTCTGTTCATGAACTATACGTGTGACTTGTTTAGAGTGATATTCGACTCGTGAAATGAGATATTCGACTCGCGAAAAGACATATTCGACTCGCGAAAAGAGATATTCGACTCGCGGAATCAGATATTCGACTCGCGGAATCAGATATTCGACTCGCGAAAAGAGATATTCGACTCGCGGAATCAGATATTCGACTCGCGAAAAGAGACATTCGACTCGCGAAAAGACATATTCGACTCGCGAAAAGAGACATTCGACTCGCGAAAAGAGATATTCGACTCGCGGAATCAGATATTCGACTCGCGGAATCAGATATTCGACTCGCGGAATCAGATATTCGACTCGCGGAATCAGATATTCGACTCGCGAAAAGACATATTCGACTCGCGAAAAGAGACATTCGACTCGCGAAAAGACATATTCGACTCGCGAAAAGAGACATTCGACTCGCGAAAAGACATATTCGACTCGCGAAAAGAGATATTCGACTCGCGGAATCAGATATTCGACTCGCGGAATCAGATATTCGACTCGCGGAATCAGATATTCGACTCGCGGAATCAGATATTCGACTCGCGAAATCAGATATTCGACTCGCGAAAAGACATATTATTATTATTATTATTATTATTATTAATCGACGGGAGATATTCGACTCGCGAGATCAGATATTCGACTCGCGAAAAGACATATTCGACTGGCGAAAAGAGACATTCGACTCGCGAAAAGACATATTCGACTCGCGAAAAGAGATATTCGACTCGCGGAATCAGATATTCGACTCGCGGAATCAGATATTCGACTCGCGAGATCAGATATTCGACTCGCGAAAAGACATATTCGACTCGCGAAAAGAGACATTCGACTCGCGGAAAGACATATTCGACTCGCGAAAAGAGATATTCGACTCGCGGAATCAGATATTCGACTCGCGGAATCAGATATTCGACTCGCGGAATCAGATATTCGACTCGCGGAATCAGATATTCGACTCGCGAAATCAGATATTCGACTCGCGAAAAGACATATTATTATTATTATTATTATTATTATTATTAATCGACGGGAGATATTCGACTCGCGAGATCAGATATTCGACTCGCGAAAAGACATATTCGACTCGCGAAAAGAGACATTCGACTCGCGAAAAGACATATTCGACTCGCGAAAAGAGACATTCGACTCGCGGAATCAGATATTCGACTCGCGAGATCAGATATTCGACTCGCGAAAAGACATATTCGACTCGCGAAAAGAGACATTCGACTCGCGAAAAGAGATATTCGACTCGCGGAATCAGATATTCGACTCGCGGAATCAGATATTCGACTCGCGGAATCAGATATTCGACTCGCGAAAACAGATATTCGGCTCGCGGAATCAGATATTCGACTCGTATAGTGTTAATAGAGAAGGATAAGTGCATATTGGAATATTTCAGTAAGATACTGGAACTGATGGGTTTTTCACCATTTTTAAAGTACTCTCTGCTTCAGCCCCTTATTGAGATATACCAAGTTACAATTCCTTGCTGAGGTATTCCTACTTAGTTATAACGTACTGTATTTTTTAAACAAATTAAGTAAACATACTAAAACATACTAAGTTCGGACGTTTGCATTTTTCGTAGCAGTTTTCATCATATTTAGTTTCAATTCTAACCGCTTGTAGCATTGCGTTCGAATTCCACTCTGAATCGATAATGTTGGGTGTTACACGAAAATGGTAAGGGGGCTCGCGAGCCCCCCGAGCGTGTGACACAAAATTACATTGCGTGATAGGTCTATCCTATACCTGGTCTGTGTTGTCACCACCCAAACTGTGTTACCGACCCATAACTCGAGGACTGAATCTGGCGGCCTCTGATCATGAACAGCGTCCAACTCCGGAACTACTCTGAAATGTGTTGAAATGCTGAAAGGTGTGTTCGTTCTTGTATACGTGTGACTTGTTTAGAGTGAGCGTTTGACATAGAGGGCACTGGGCAGGCTTTTGCTACGCTATGCTTTGGCTGGGTTTGTCAACGACTCACGCGGATTTCTCTCCGAAAATCCATTTCGGGGATCAAGACACTATGGCGCACAAAAATGATATTTCTTCAAAGCCCGTGCAAGCTATAAATTGCAAGATGACATTGTTTATTAATACTTTGCGTGTAATAGAATCCTTTCACGTATCGTAGCTGAAAAGTATTAAAAATTCACGCTGTTACTGACATTCCCACAAGTTTCTAATGCACTGTTTAATCATTCTAGTGAAGTAATAATAATTGGATTCTATTTGCCCCGAGTATTAGTTTACCGCCAACACTGAAATTTACAGTAAAATCTAATTCTTAAAAGCTTCGCAGAAAGTTGCATGCTGCACGAGGTGCGTGCCCTAGTAACATTTTTGGTTGGCATACAGTTGGGCCACGCACATAATATTAGTTGGCCAACAGTTAGATTTGGCACTTTTTTTCAGGTTGGGCCAACAACAGATGGCCAAGGTAGGCTTTCCTACTGTTGCCCAACCATTTATAGGGCCTACCGTACTATATGTGTAAAGTAGTACAGATACTACTCTACAAACCCACCTTAAATTTGCCGCGTAACATGGCGGCAAAGTAGACTAGATAGAATAGAAAGAGGGGGGAACTGGGCCGGAATAAAGAGTGGAGACACATGGACGAGAGGGAGTGTGAAAACCGAAATAGAAAAACAAAATTATTCTTAGATAGGGAAGAATAAGCATTAAATGTCGTTTTCTCTATTTATAGTGAAACCCAGTTTTTGTTTATTCGCCCGTAAAGAAGATTAACACATTACATATGTAATAGTAATCCAACGGTAGGCAAACGGTTGGATTTTGAATTATACTTATTATTTATAGGTAACGGGAAAATTTTAGAATTTCAACTGGCAAAATTAAAAAGTTAGGTGGACTCATTTTAAACTAGTTCTCTTCGTATATGCTCTAAGATCCAGTATAACCGGAGCCTTAAACAATGTACAAAATGACGGACGGGACCATTTCGCTCGCGAGGCGGCTTGCGTCCTGTGACTGTCGACGTCAACCGTTCCACTCAACCCTCTCTTCCCCCAGACAGACTTCATAAAAAGTGTAGCCAATGTGGGTTCAAAATTCTTTCAATTACTTTGGGATATGATTTTATTTTCATCCGAACCTATATATTTGTTTTTATTATCTTTAACTAAATGTATTTCCGTAGGGCATTATTAGTTGGCCCAGAATTGGTTATTCGTAGACAAATCACCGGAAGATGAGTGCAATATTAAACAGTTGGCCCAATAGACGGGGTTTGTAGGCGAAACTACTAACCACCTCCCAATTGATTCCCAACCGTAGGCAAATTGTCGGGATGCAAATGCAACATTCAACGGTTGGGCCCTGTAAAGAAGGTTTGTAGGCGAAACTACTAACCACCTCCCAACTGATTCCCAACTGTTGGCTACCGTTGGCCAAAAAAATGCTACTAGGGTGGGGTGCATGGATGGATCGATTTGCAGAATCGAGTTACTTTTGAAGTCCGCATTGCGAAATAAAATTTTGTCTAGCACTTGTCTAGCCGAGAAATTCATCGGTTCCGTGAAGCGTGTGCGTGTCATAGTGCATATTATTTCGTGATTTCTCAATTCGTCCAACAATTTCATCGATTACTGGCCTATGTGGGAGGCCTTTCAACAGGATTCCACTGAGATGTACCGTTACCTAGAAGACTTTTTCAGAAACTGAAGGACGTTTAAAAACAAAGAGTGCTTTTGTAATCGTGTGCAATGCGATTGTAGAGTCAGTCCCTGTGCCTGCGCCTGCGAAAAACTGTTTCATAGAGTACCTCCGTATGTGGTTCTGCGTGTTAGTGATGTGAACGCGAACTCCCATAAGGTGATAGGTCTATCCTATACTTCGCCGATGTTAGTAACTAAGGTGGAGAAACAAGTATGCCACTTAGAATTATTTCTCGAAATAATTCTGCATTATTCCTGTAACTATTCATTTACAACAAGTTCAACTAAAATGTATTTATACATTATAAATAATACTATGTGATATGTATAAGCATTAACATTAATTTATCGAATCATTAAACATTGAGAATAATTGAGACTTCATTCGACGTAGAAAATCATTTGCAAATCCAAGGCCAAATGTTACTAATTGCTTGATATCTCGAGTTGTATCGATCATAGTTAATAATAATTTATACTGGGCGGTTAGTGTAAATGTTGTTAACATTATTTGCAATAGCAATAGCCACTGAAATGGATATTTTAGCGTAAAATCCAGTTTTGCCGAAGAATTTGTTGGATTTGGCAATTGTAATTAACCGTCGACCTTGTTTTGGTGGGTGGGGGCATGGTTTCCCGCAGCCTATATAGGGAACTCACCGAGCTCCATGTACTCAGTCGTCGCGAGTCCTCCGTGCCTGGAGGACCCCCGGGGACCCTGGAGCTCCCAAGCCACGTGGACCATTCAGACCTACTGGACCTCTTGGACTTGCTGGGGACCTTCCTCCACCCCCTGGAGCTCCCGAGCCACCTGGACAATTCGGACCTACTGGACTTCCTGGGGACCTGGTCAGGGTTTCAGCCTTGGTCCTTCCTGCACTCCCCGGAGCTCCCGAGCCAACTGGACCATTCGGACCTACTGGACTTGCTGGACTTGGTGGTGACCTGGTCAGGGTTTCAACCATGGTCCTTCCTCCGACCCCTCGCTCTCCTGGCCCAGGTTAGCTTATTCGGTTGGTGCCGATGAAATTTTTGGGTTCGTTAAGCCATTTAAAATTTTATTGTTCTACCAAGGTCATAACTGATTTCTCCCCCTATCTAACTAATTTCTTCGATTGCTTTACGTCATCTGTCCTATTTGATGCATTTCTTCGATGGATTTACATGATTGATTTTATTTGATGCATTTCTTCGATGGGTTTACATGTTTTCTTTTATTTGATGCATTTATTCGATGGGTTTAAATGATTTATTTCATTTCATGAATTTCTTCGATGGTTTTGTATGACTTCTGTTACTCTGTCATGCGTCTCATTGGGAGGTCTACATTCCCTGCTCTCCTTCATGTATCTCAACGATGGTTTTGCATAGTTTATTCTACTTCATGCATTTCTTCGATGGTTTTGCAAGACTTCTTCCCTGTCATGCATCTCACTGATGTGTTTCCATTCCCTGCTCTCTTTCATGTATGTATCTCTACGATGGGTTTGAATGATTTATTCTATTTCATGCATTGCTTCGATGAGTTTGCATGATTTATTTCATTTCGTGGATTTCTTCGATGGTTTTCCATGATTTATTTCATCTCGTCGATTTCTTCGATGGTTTTGCGTGACTTCAGTCACTCTGTCAGGCATCTCATCGATGGGTCTACATTCTCTGCTCTCTTCTTCATTTACTTTTTGTATGATGGTTTTGCATGCTCGTGCGTACTCTTCTATAGGTCGAAATTATCTCGATCGGCACCAACTCATTAAGTTTTTCCATAATTTCCTTCCAGGCCGACCATTACTAACATAACGCAGTTGATTGTTTCAGCTTTTCAGGTTCACCTTTCCGCGGGGAAGGGAGACAGTGAAATAATACATTTAAAAGAAAATAGTGAAAAGTGATAGTGAAAAGTGACAGTGCAAAGTGATAGTGAAAGAAGACATCTAACGAAGCCTAGGTTAATTTATTATAACATGAAGTATTTAAGGCCCCATGTAAAATTGCCAAGTAGTCACTAGATCATTAGCTTTTGTTGCTCGTTTATTGGCTCATCATCCGTGATGAGGAGGTCACCGCTGCTTCCGTTTGTGGAAGTAAGTGACTGAGCATGGAATCGGTATGGTTGGATCAGTTTCATCCCCTGGTGTTTTTGTCGAAGGGGAAAAGTTTCGGGCGTAGGGGGTGTACCTTTTGGTACGCTGCCTGCGTATGTCTCCCTGTCCGACTACCCAATCTCCGCGTTAGTCGGCTTGAGTCAGGTCACACCTAGTGTTGCTCCTGACGGGTCGCTCGGAGCAACAGGAATCGTCTGGGAGGCGCCGAGCGCTTATCCCTTTCGACTCGGACAGCAGGGTGGTAGGAACTGCGCCGTCCAATACTCGTTTCATTCTTACCTTTCGTGTTTCCTTCTTTGCTGAATTTCTTCTAATCGGGTGATTGCTTGGCAGTTCCCTAGATTCTCTATCTAAACCGAAGAGATCGATGGAACATTGTTTCCATTCATCTCTTTGGTTTGGTAGGCTAAGCTTTTCATGTACAGGGAGATCGGTGGAACTTTGATTCCATCTATCTCTCTACGGGTCTCGAAGCGCAGCAACCTCCTCGTGGTGAGACCTGGTAATCGGTGAGAACCATCGAGCCGATGGCTGTGATTGTTAAATATCCTAATTAGATATAAGAATTGCTTTAGTTGTAAGACTTTTTCCAAATTTTTCAAAATGCACAAAGCATTGGTCGAACATGGACCAGAAATATTTCGTAGAAATGGGTCACTTTCGTAGGTACCTCCATGTTTGGTGTGCTCGGATACTTGGTAACGTTTCCCCAAGCATTGCGACTTGTGAAACGGAATCATGCTGAAGCCTACGACCTAGGTTAAGGGCCCCAGATCGAGCCAAACTTACATTCCGTAAGTTTGGTTCGCTCTCGGCAGCTAATCAGAATTTTATTCTGTTTCAGGTAGGTATTTCTACGATGGTTTTGCATGACATCATCCCTGTCATGCATCTCACTGATGTGTTTCCATTCCCTGCTCTCTTTCATCTATCTCTACGATGGTTTTGCACGATTTATTTGATTTCGTCGATTTCTCCGGTGGTTTTGCACGATTTATTTCATTTCGTCGATGGTTTTCCATGATTTATTTCATCTCGTCGATAACCTCGATGGTTTTGCGTGACTTCTGTCACTCTGTCATGCATCTCATCGATGGGTCCATATTCTCTCCTATTTGCTCCATGTATTTATGGTTTTGCATGCTCGTGCGTGCTCTTCTATCGTTTGAAATTACTTCGATCTTAACTAAGTCAATAAGTTTTTCCTTAATTTCCTTTCAGGCCGATCACACCATTACTAACCAAACGCAGTTGATTGTTTCAGCTTTTCAGGTTCACCCTTCCGCGGGGAAGGGAAACAAATAAAATAATATATTTAAATGAAAATAGTGAAAAGTGACAGTGCAAAGTGATAGTGAAAGAAGACATCTAACGAAGCCTAGGTTAATTTATTATAACATGAAGTATTTAAGGCCCCATGTAAAATTGCCAAGTAGTCACTAGATCATTAGCTTTTGTTGCTCGTTTATTGGCTCATCATCCGTGATGAGGAGGTCACCGCTGCTTCCGTTTGTGGAAGTAAGTGACTGAGCATGGAATCGGTATGGTTGGATCAGTTTCATCCCCTGGTGTTTTTGTCGAAGGGGAAAAGTTTCGGGCGTAGGGGGTGTACCTTTTGGTACGCTGCCTGCGTATGTCTCCCTGTCCGACTACCCAATCTCCGCGTTAGTCGGCTTGAGTCAGGTCACACCTAGTGTTGCTCCTGACGGGTCGCTCGGAGCAACAGGAATCGTCTGGGAGGCGCCGAGCGCTTATCCCTTTCGACTCGGACAGCAGGGTGGTAGGAACTGCGCCGTCCAATACTCGTTTCATTCTTACCTTTCGTGTTTCCTTCTTTGCTGAATTTCTTCTAATCGGGTGATTGCTTGGCAGTTCCCTAGATTCTCTATCTAAACCGAAGAGATCGATGGAACATTGTTTCCATTCATCTCTTTGGTTTGGTAGGCTAAGCTTTTCATGTACAGGGAGATCGGTGGAACTTTGATTCCATCTATCTCTCTACGGGTCTCGAAGCGCAGCAACCTCCTCGTGGTGAGACCTGGTAATCGGTGAGAACCATCGAGCCGATGGCTGTGATTGTTAAATATCCTAATTAGATATAAGAATTGCTTTAGTTGTAAGACTTTTTCCAAATTTTTCAAAATGCACAAAGCATTGGTCGAACATGGACCAGAAATATTTCGTAGAAATGGGTCACTTTCGTAGGTACCTCCATGTTTGGTGTGCTCGGATACTTGGTAACGTTTCCCCAAGCATTGCGACTTGTGAAACGGAATCATGCTGAAGCCTACGACCTAGGTTAAGGGCCCCAGATCGAGCCAAACTTACATTCCGTAAGTTTGGTTCGCTCTCGGCAGCTAATCAGAATTTTATTCTGTTTCAGGTAGGTATTTCTACGATGGTTTTGCATGACATCATCCCTGTCATGCATCTCACTGATGTGTTTCCATTCCCTGCTCTCTTTCATCTATCTCTACGATGGTTTTGCACGATTTATTTGATTTCGTCGATTTCTCCGGTGGTTTTGCACGATTTATTTCATTTCGTCGATGGTTTTCCATGATTTATTTCATCTCGTCGATAACCTCGATGGTTTTGCGTGACTTCTGTCACTCTGTCATGCATCTCATCGATGGGTCCATATTCTCTCCTATTTGCTCCATGTATTTATGGTTTTGCATGCTCGTGCGTGCTCTTCTATCGTTTGAAATTACTTCGATCTTAACTAAGTCAATAAGTTTTTCCTTAATTTCCTTTCAGGCCGATCACACCATTACTAACCAAACGCAGTTGATTGTTTCAGCTTTTCAGGTTCACCCTTCCGCGGGGAAGGGAAACAAATAAAATAATATATTTAAATGAAAATAGTGAAAAGTGACAGTGCAAAGTGATAGTGAAAGAAGACATCTAACGAAGCCTAGGTTAATTTATTATAACATGAAGTATTTAAGGCCCCATGTAAAATTGCCAAGTAGTCACTAAATCATTAGCTTTTGTTGCTCGTTTATTGGCTCATCATCCGTGATGAGGAGGTCACCGCTGCTTCCGTTTGTGGAAGTAAGTGACTGAGCATGGAATCGGTATGGTTGGATCAGTTTCATCCCCTGGTATTTTTGTCGAAGGGGAAAAGTTTCGGGCGTAGGGGGTGTACCTTTTGGTACGCTGCCTGCGTATGTCTCCCTGTCCGACTACCCAATCTCCGCGTTAGTCGGCTTGAGTCAGGTCACACCTAGTGTTGCTCCTGACGGGTCGCTCGGAGCAACAGGAATCGTCTGGGAGGCGCCGAGCGCTTATCCCTTTCGACTCGGACAGCAGGGTGGTAGGAACTGCGCCGTCCAATACTCGTTTCATTCTTACCTTTCGTGTTTTCTTCTTTGCTGAATTTCTTCTAATCGGGTGATTGCTTGGCAGTTCTCTAGATTCTGTATCTAAACCGAAGAGATCGATGGAACATTGTTTCCATTCATCTCTTTGGTTTGGTAGGCTAAGCTTTTCATGTACAGGGAGATCGGTGGAACTTTGATTCCATCTATCTCTCTACGGGTCTCGAAGCGCAGCAACCTCCTCGTGGTGAGACCTGGTAATCGGTGAGAACCATCGAGCCGATGGCTGTGATTGTTAAATATCCTAATTAGATATAAGAATTGCTTTAGTTGTAAGACTTTTTCCAAATTTTTCAAAATGCACAAAGCATTGGTCGAACATGGACCAGAAATATTTCGTAGAAATGGGTCACTTTCGTAGGTACCTCCATGTTTGGTGTGCTCGGATACTTGGTAACGTTTCCCCAAGCATTGCGACTTGTGAAACGGAATCATGCTGAAGCCTACGACCTAGGTTAAGGGCCCCAGATCGAGCCAAACTTACATTCCGTAAGTTTGGTTCGCTCTCGGCAGCTAATCAGAATTTTATTCTGTTTCAGGTAGGTATTTCTACGATGGTTTTGCATGACATCATCCCTGTCATGCATCTCACTGATGTGTTTCCATTCCCTGCTCTCTTTCATCTATCTCTACGATGGTTTTGCACGATTTATTTGATTTCGTCGATTTCTCCGGTGGTTTTGCACGATTTATTTCATTTCGTCGATGGTTTTCCATGATTTATTTCATCTCGTCGATAACCTCGATGGTTTTGCGTGACTTCTGTCACTCTGTCATGCATCTCATCGATGGGTCCATATTCTCTCCTATTTGCTCCATGTATTTATGGTTTTGCATGCTCGTGCGTGCTCTTCTATCGTTTGAAATTACTTCGATCTTAACTAAGTCAATAAGTTTTTCCTTAATTTCCTTTCAGGCCGATCACACCATTACTAACCAAACGCAGTTGATTGTTTCAGCTTTTCAGGTTCACCCTTCCGCGGGGAAGGGAAACAAATAAAATAATATATTTAAATGAAAATAGTGAAAAGTGACAGTGCAAAGTGATAGTGAAAGAAGACATCTAACGAAGCCTAGGTTAATTTATTATAACATGAAGTATTTAAGGCCCCATGTAAAATTGCCAAGTAGTCACTAAATCATTAGCTTTTGTTGCTCGTTTATTGGCTCATCATCCGTGATGAGGAGGTCACCGCTGCTTCCGTTTGTGGAAGTAAGTGACTGAGCATGGAATCGGTATGGTTGGATCAGTTTCATCCCCTGGTATTTTTGTCGAAGGGGAAAAGTTTCGGGCGTAGGGGGTGTACCTTTTGGTACGCTGCCTGCGTATGTCTCCCTGTCCGACTACCCAATCTCCGCGTTAGTCGGCTTGAGTCAGGTCACACCTAGTGTTGCTCCTGACGGGTCGCTCGGAGCAACAGGAATCGTCTGGGAGGCGCCGAGCGCTTATCCCTTTCGACTCGGACAGCAGGGTGGTAGGAACTGCGCCGTCCAATACTCGTTTCATTCTTACCTTTCGTGTTTTCTTCTTTGCTGAATTTCTTCTAATCGGGTGATTGCTTGGCAGTTCTCTAGATTCTGTATCTAAACCGAAGAGATCGATGGAACATTGTTTCCATTCATCTCTTTGGTTTGGTAGGCTAAGCTTTTCATGTACAGGGAGATCGGTGGAACTTTGATTCCATCTATCTCTCTACGGGTCTCGAAGCGCAGCAACCTCCTCGTGGTGAGACCTGGTAATCGGTGAGAACCATCGAGCCGATGGCTGTGATTGTTAAATATCCTAATTAGATATAAGAATTGCTTTAGTTGTAAGACTTTTTCCAAATTTTTCAAAATGCACAAAGCATTGGTCGAACATGGACCAGAAATATTTCGTAGAAATGGGTCACTTTCGTAGGTACCTCCATGTTTGGTGTGCTCGGATACTTGGTAACGTTTCCCCAAGCATTGCGACTTGTGAAACGGAATCATGCTGAAGCCTACGACCTAGGTTAAGGGCCCCAGATCGAGCCAAACTTACATTCCGTAAGTTTGGTTCGCTCTCGGCAGCTAATCAGAATTTTATTCTGTTTCAGGTAGGTATTTCTACGATGGTTTTGCATGACATCATCCCTGTCATGCATCTCACTGATGTGTTTCCATTCCCTGCTCTCTTTCATCTATCTCTACGATGGTTTTGCACGATTTATTTGATTTCGTCGATTTCTCCGGTGGTTTTGCACGATTTATTTCATTTCGTCGATGGTTTTCCATGATTTATTTCATCTCGTCGATAACCTCGATGGTTTTGCGTGACTTCTGTCACTCTGTCATGCATCTCATCGATGGGTCCATATTCTCTCCTATTTGCTCCATGTATTTATGGTTTTGCATGCTCGTGCGTGCTCTTCTATCGTTTGAAATTACTTCGATCTTAACTAAGTCAATAAGTTTTTCCTTAATTTCCTTTCAGGCCGATCACACCATTACTAACCAAACGCAGTTGATTGTTTCAGCTTTTCAGGTTCACCCTTCCGCGGGGAAGGGAAACAAATAAAATAATATATTTAAATGAAAATAGTGAAAAGTGACAGTGCAAAGTGATAGTGAAAGAAGACATCTAACGAAGCCTAGGTTAATTTATTATAACATGAAGTATTTAAGGCCCCATGTAAAATTGCCAAGTAGTCACTAAATCATTAGCTTTTGTTGCTCGTTTATTGGCTCATCATCCGTGATGAGGAGGTCACCGCTGCTTCCGTTTGTGGAAGTAAGTGACTGAGCATGGAATCGGTATGGTTGGATCAGTTTCATCCCCTGGTATTTTTGTCGAAGGGGAAAAGTTTCGGGCGTAGGGGGTGTACCTTTTGGTACGCTGCCTGCGTATGTCTCCCTGTCCGACTACCCAATCTCCGCGTTAGTCGGCTTGAGTCAGGTCACACCTAGTGTTGCTCCTGACGGGTCGCTCGGAGCAACAGGAATCGTCTGGGAGGCGCCGAGCGCTTATCCCTTTCGACTCGGACAGCAGGGTGGTAGGAACTGCGCCGTCCAATACTCGTTTCATTCTTACCTTTCGTGTTTCCTTCTTTGCTGAATTTCTTCTAATCGGGTGATTGCTTGGCAGTTCCCTAGATTCTCTATCTAAACCGAAGAGATCGATGGAACATTGTTTCCATTCATCTCTTTGGTTTGGTAGGCTAAGCTTTTCATGTACAGGGAGATCGGTGGAACTTTGATTCCATCTATCTCTCTACGGGTCTCGAAGCGCAGCAACCTCCTCGTGGTGAGACCTGGTAATCGGTGAGAACCATCGAGCCGATGGCTGTGATTGTTAAATATCCTAATTAGATATAAGAATTGCTTTAGTTGTAAGACTTTTTCCAAATTTTTCAAAATGCACAAAGCATTGGTCGAACATGGACCAGAAATATTTCGTAGAAATGGGTCACTTTCGTAGGTACCTCCATGTTTGGTGTGCTCGGATACTTGGTAACGTTTCCCCAAGCATTGCGACTTGTGAAACGGAATCATGCTGAAGCCTACGACCTAGGTTAAGGGCCCCAGATCGAGCCAAACTTACATTCCGTAAGTTTGGTTCGCTCTCGGCAGCTAATCAGAATTTTATTCTGTTTCAGGTAGGTATTTCTACGATGGTTTTGCATGACATCATCCCTGTCATGCATCTCACTGATGTGTTTCCATTCCCTGCTCTCTTTCATCTATCTCTACGATGGTTTTGCACGATTTATTTGATTTCGTCGATTTCTCCGGTGGTTTTGCACGATTTATTTCATTTCGTCGATGGTTTTCCATGATTTATTTCATCTCGTCGATAACCTCGATGGTTTTGCGTGACTTCTGTCACTCTGTCATGCATCTCATCGATGGGTCCATATTCTCTCCTATTTGCTCCATGTATTTATGGTTTTGCATGCTCGTGCGTGCTCTTCTATCGTTTGAAATTACTTCGATCTTAACTAAGTCAATAAGTTTTTCCTTAATTTCCTTTCAGGCCGATCACACCATTACTAACCAAACGCAGTTGATTGTTTCAGCTTTTCAGGTTCACCCTTCCGCGGGGAAGGGAAACAAATAAAATAATATATTTAAATGAAAATAGTGAAAAGTGACAGTGCAAAGTGATAGTGAAAGAAGACATCTAACGAAGCCTAGGTTAATTTATTATAACATGAAGTATTTAAGGCCCCATGTAAAATTGCCAAGTAGTCACTAAATCATTAGCTTTTGTTGCTCGTTTATTGGCTCATCATCCGTGATGAGGAGGTCACCGCTGCTTCCGTTTGTGGAAGTAAGTGACTGAGCATGGAATCGGTATGGTTGGATCAGTTTCATCCCCTGGTATTTTTGTCGAAGGGGAAAAGTTTCGGGCGTAGGGGGTGTACCTTTTGGTACGCTGCCTGCGTATGTCTCCCTGTCCGACTACCCAATCTCCGCGTTAGTCGGCTTGAGTCAGGTCACACCTAGTGTTGCTCCTGACGGGTCGCTCGGAGCAACAGGAATCGTCTGGGAGGCGCCGAGCGCTTATCCCTTTCGACTCGGACAGCAGGGTGGTAGGAACTGCGCCGTCCAATACTCGTTTCATTCTTACCTTTCGTGTTTCCTTCTTTGCTGAATTTCTTCTAATCGGGTGATTGCTTGGCAGTTCCCTAGATTCTCTATCTAAACCGAAGAGATCGATGGAACATTGTTTCCATTCATCTCTTTGGTTTGGTAGGCTAAGCTTTTCATGTACAGGGAGATCGGTGGAACTTTGATTCCATCTATCTCTCTACGGGTCTCGAAGCGCAGCAACCTCCTCGTGGTGAGACCTGGTAATCGGTGAGAACCATCGAGCCGATGGCTGTGATTGTTAAATATCCTAATTAGATATAAGAATTGCTTTAGTTGTAAGACTTTTTCCAAATTTTTCAAAATGCACAAAGCATTGGTCGAACATGGACCAGAAATATTTCGTAGAAATGGGTCACTTTCGTAGGTACCTCCATGTTTGGTGTGCTCGGATACTTGGTAACGTTTCCCCAAGCATTGCGACTTGTGAAACGGAATCATGCTGAAGCCTACGACCTAGGTTAAGGGCCCCAGATCGAGCCAAACTTACATTCCGTAAGTTTGGTTCGCTCTCGGCAGCTAATCAGAATTTTATTCTGTTTCAGGTAGGTATTTCTACGATGGTTTTGCATGACATCATCCCTGTCATGCATCTCACTGATGTGTTTCCATTCCCTGCTCTCTTTCATCTATCTCTACGATGGTTTTGCACGATTTATTTGATTTCGTCGATTTCTCCGGTGGTTTTGCACGATTTATTTCATTTCGTCGATGGTTTTCCATGATTTATTTCATCTCGTCGATAACCTCGATGGTTTTGCGTGACTTCTGTCACTCTGTCATGCATCTCATCGATGGGTCCATATTCTCTCCTATTTGCTCCATGTATTTATGGTTTTGCATGCTCGTGCGTGCTCTTCTATCGTTTGAAATTACTTCGATCTTAACTAAGTCAATAAGTTTTTCCTTAATTTCCTTTCAGGCCGATCACACCATTACTAACCAAACGCAGTTGATTGTTTCAGCTTTTCAGGTTCACCCTTCCGCGGGGAAGGGAAACAAATAAAATAATATATTTAAATGAAAATAGTGAAAAGTGACAGTGCAAAGTGATAGTGAAAGAAGACATCTAACGAAGCCTAGGTTAATTTATTATAACATGAAGTATTTAAGGCCCCATGTAAAATTGCCAAGTAGTCACTAAATCATTAGCTTTTGTTGCTCGTTTATTGGCTCATCATCCGTGATGAGGAGGTCACCGCTGCTTCCGTTTGTGGAAGTAAGTGACTGAGCATGGAATCGGTATGGTTGGATCAGTTTCATCCCCTGGTATTTTTGTCGAAGGGGAAAAGTTTCGGGCGTAGGGGGTGTACCTTTTGGTACGCTGCCTGCGTATGTCTCCCTGTCCGACTACCCAATCTCCGCGTTAGTCGGCTTGAGTCAGGTCACACCTAGTGTTGCTCCTGACGGGTCGCTCGGAGCAACAGGAATCGTCTGGGAGGCGCCGAGCGCTTATCCCTTTCGACTCGGACAGCAGGGTGGTAGGAACTGCGCCGTCCAATACTCGTTTCATTCTTACCTTTCGTGTTTTCTTCTTTGCTGAATTTCTTCTAATCGGGTGATTGCTTGGCAGTTCTCTAGATTCTGTATCTAAACCGAAGAGATCGATGGAACATTGTTTCCATTCATCTCTTTGGTTTGGTAGGCTAAGCTTTTCATGTACAGGGAGATCGGTGGAACTTTGATTCCATCTATCTCTCTACGGGTCTCGAAGCGCAGCAACCTCCTCGTGGTGAGACCTGGTAATCGGTGAGAACCATCGAGCCGATGGCTGTGATTGTTAAATATCCTAATTAGATATAAGAATTGCTTTAGTTGTAAGACTTTTTCCAAATTTTTCAAAATGCACAAAGCATTGGTCGAACATGGACCAGAAATATTTCGTAGAAATGGGTCACTTTCGTAGGTACCTCCATGTTTGGTGTGCTCGGATACTTGGTAACGTTTCCCCAAGCATTGCGACTTGTGAAACGGAATCATGCTGAAGCCTACGACCTAGGTTAAGGGCCCCAGATCGAGCCAAACTTACATTCCGTAAGTTTGGTTCGCTCTCGGCAGCTAATCAGAATTTTATTCTGTTTCAGGTAGGTATTTCTACGATGGTTTTGCATGACATCATCCCTGTCATGCATCTCACTGATGTGTTTCCATTCCCTGCTCTCTTTCATCTATCTCTACGATGGTTTTGCACGATTTATTTGATTTCGTCGATTTCTCCGGTGGTTTTGCACGATTTATTTCATTTCGTCGATGGTTTTCCATGATTTATTTCATCTCGTCGATAACCTCGATGGTTTTGCGTGACTTCTGTCACTCTGTCATGCATCTCATCGATGGGTCCATATTCTCTCCTATTTGCTCCATGTATTTATGGTTTTGCATGCTCGTGCGTGCTCTTCTATCGTTTGAAATTACTTCGATCTTAACTAAGTCAATAAGTTTTTCCTTAATTTCCTTTCAGGCCGATCACACCATTACTAACCAAACGCAGTTGATTGTTTCAGCTTTTCAGGTTCACCCTTCCGCGGGGAAGGGAAACAAATAAAATAATATATTTAAATGAAAATAGTGAAAAGTGACAGTGCAAAGTGATAGTGAAAGAAGACATCTACGAAGCCTAGGTTAATTTATTATAACATGAAGTATTTAAGGCCCCATGTAAAATTGCCAAGTAGTCACTAAATCATTAGCTTTTGTTGCTCGTTTATTGGCTCATCATCCGTGATGAGGAGGTCACCGCTGCTTCCGTTTGTGGAAGTAAGTGACTGAGCATGGAATCGGTATGGTTGGATCAGTTTCATCCCCTGTTGTTTTTGTCGAAGGGGAAAAGTTTCGGGCGTAGGGGGTGTACCTTTTGGTACGCTGCCTGCGTATGTCTCCCTGTCCGACTACCCAATCTCCGCGTTAGTCGGCTTGAGTCAGGTCACACCTAGTGTTGCTCCTGACGGGTCGCTCGGAGCAACAGGAATCGTCTGGGAGGCGCCGAGCGCTTATCCCTTTCGACTCGGACAGCAGGGTGGTAGGAACTGCGCCGTCCAATACTCGTTTCATTCTTACCTTTCGTGTTTCCTTCTTTGCTGAATTTCTTCTAATCGGGTGATTGCTTGGCAGTTCCCTAGATTCTGTATCTAAACCGAAGAGATCGATGGAACTTTGTTTCCGTCCATCTTTTTGGTTTAATAGGCTAAGGCTTTCATGTACAGGGAGATCGATGGAACTTTGATTCCATCTATCTCTCTACGGGTCTCGAAGTGCAGCAACCTCCTCGTGGTGAGACCTGGTAATCGGTGAGAACCGAGCCGATGGCTGCGATTGTCAAATATTCTAATTAGAATTTCTTTAACTTGCAATACTATGGTAGAATGTAAGAATAAAATATGTAACTTGAAATGTTGTTCGATTGTTCCTACCGGATCCCAGAACATGAGCATAGGGTTGAGATAGAAAGATAAGTGCAAGTTGGAATATTTCAGAGAGATACTGGAACTGATGTGTTTTTGACCATTTTTAAAATCCTCTCTGCTTCAGCACCTTATTGAAATATACCAAGTTACAATTCCTTGGCGAGGTATTCCACGCTACATAATGGAAGCATGTCTTCCACAAATAATGTTGTTGTGTATATCAATTTTCATGTTAAATAAATTTGTTTTGCGTTAAATAAACCCGATTAGGGCAGCAAGGTTAAATGGCGTATGTGGTATTGTTTTGTTGTGATCCTTCTTTCTCTGTGGTTGCACAGAAAACGTTTATAAAGCGATCTTTAAATTGTTACTCTAACAGAATCATTTGTAAATCGCGGGTTTCGAATGACCTAGTTTTACACGTGTTGAATTCTAATTCCTACCACGCGTAGCGTTACAATCTGTTTCGAGACTTCACCGGTAACGTTGCATGCGACACTAAAATGGTAAGGGGGCTCGCGAGCCCCCCGAGCCTGTGACACAAAATTACATTGGGTGATAGGTCTATTCTATACCTGGTCTGTGGTGTGACACAAAATTACATTGCGTGATAGGTCTATCCTATACCTGGTCTGTGCTGTTACCGATGGAATGTTAACATTCATCGGTTATAGGGTATCCTATACCTTGTCTATGTACTCGCCACGAGATGGTATTGTGCTACATCACATGGCGTCGCCATCATGTAAAGAGTTTATACGCAACTCATGTAAGAGATAAACGGCTACGTTTGGTTGTGTTTACTTCTGCCACAAAGGAAGTTGTGACATTGTGCGGTGCTTTTTGGAATTGCAGAATTGGCCTGAAAATTGTGTTCAGCGGAACAATGCACGATTGCGACACTTCGACAGTTGATTCTTCTTCTACACGATTGGATTCATGAGGATTCACGAGACCTGAACGGTAAACAATCAGTAATTTGTACGGTGTTCATTTTTAGAACGAACGAATCACCATAATTTCCATTCTAACCAATTATCGGCCGATACAAACGCCTGCATTCCTTTAACTTTCGTTGTGCAAAATTAATACTGTTGAATCTCCGAAGTTGAATAGGCTGAACGCTTCGGAGTCGATTTTGAGGTTAGAGTCCATCGTTAATGTCAATTACGTTGGAGAAGTTATAAAAGGCCTTTCGTTATCGACGCTTTATCTATAATTTTTCTCATTCATATTGGATCATCAGTGTAAAGACCAATACGAGATTAGCAATCCAGAAGACGTTGAACAATTTTCATGAAACAGACGATACTTCTGTACGGAGGATGCATTTTCTCGGGGTTAGTAAGACCATCGACCGTGATAGCTGTTACATTTCGCGTGATTTTGGGGTTGGGAATTTTAATATACATCTTTTACGTTGAAAAACTATTGTTCTCTGTATACGAGTAGTTTCTATATCAATGTTTAATAAGTGATACAAGTGAATCTATTAAAATTGCTCAGAGGCAAAGCCAAGATAATTTGTAATTATAAATGGACAATGGACATCATCATAATAATATATTCCTTAATTGTTTCGTACGTCGGTAACTCCATAATTAGTGACATTACCGACAGAGTTACGATAAGCATTCGCAATTAGATATCAAGATCGCGAATTCGCTCTTTTCACACATTCGAATTCTTTAAAACGAAGTAATGATAAATGACTATACAATGAATTTTTCCGGATATTAGGTTTTCCAACTGGGAAGCATAGAAATTAGTATTTGCTTGTAACGTTATTTGAAATATGCTAAAAATGTGTTTAATAAAAAGCATTGACTTGAAGTACAATGGCTAAAAGTACTTGTAAATGACAATAGACATAGTCGCGAAAAAGAGATCGATAGTTATATACACAGCACTTAGTCATGAAGCTAATGTTATTCCTCAAGTGGCTTAAGTAAAGAACTTTCGATTGCTACAATGATTCCTGTGTAATATGACTATAGTGATAAAACGTATTCTAAACCATCTTATCACATAGCGATATTCTTGGAACATACAAGTGAACGTTCGGAAGGAACGCGCGATAGAACGAATCGTTTGTTTGCAATGGGAGCGATACAGTTCAAAATTTTTCAAGTTTTAAGATTGCAGCCTGAATTATATAAATAATCACACTCAAAATTACAGCTAATACAAAAGCGCCGCCGTAAAGACACTACAACATTTTCGATTAAATTTCATTTTACGAATAATTGAGAACAAACTTCGTATATTAGCATCCAAATTCAATATCCAACTAATTAAAGACGTCTTCGAGCGAATTGCAATGGTCCCCGATCGCAGAGGAAGACTAATAGAGTGTTAGCGAAATATGCATTTCAATTCGGATACCTCCAATCGAATTGCAATGCTTCCCTCGCTGCCGATAAATAGATGATTAATGTAATATAATTAGCGTAACGTTGCGTGCAGTGGAATCTTACGTGGGTACTGAAAGATTTCCGATAAATTGGAATGTTTTGCGGTACGTGCTATCGAATCGTGGGACGCGATCCGTGAGACGCGTGGAATCTCGCGCGTGGCCCTAGTAAACTACATTGTCCATTTATTATTTTCAGGCCGACGTGATCGTGGATATCAGAGGCACCTCTGGTAGAATGACAGAGGACGAGGGGCAAATTAGAGCTGCCGCGGAAACCTTGCTGAGCGGATCTATCAACTCCCAGAGGAGCTTGCAGACTCATCACAGCATAACGCGCACCCCGGACATCATTCTGAGCGAGGATCTTATCGCGGGCGCAATGCAAAACGGAAGGATGTCGAACGTCAGGCGTTTCTTTTGCCTCTTCGTGACCTTCGACCTCCTGCTCACATTTCTCATGTGGCTCATTTGCACGATGGTAAATCGTACACGAAAATTAACGGGCACACAGAAAGAATCGCGTTCGATTAAATTCATTACCATCGTTTCTACTCACATGATGCTTCTCCTCAGATCGCCGGCGAGAGTCTGGAGTCCGCCTTCATGAATCAAGTGGTCCATTATCACATAAAAACTTCATTGTTCGACATCGTGGTGAGTACTCTTTTAGATTTAAAGCGGGGAATGCCCAGAGCGACATTCAGTTCGTGATAATTCTTCGCCGTTCGTCGGGGACAGATGTTTTACGGATTTCATCTTCTTAGATGACAGGGATTTGCAGGTTCACGGTGTTGTTGCTCTTCTACGCGCTGCTCTACTTGGACCACTGGATCATCGTGGCCGTAAGTATCGCGAGTTTCAGCATGTACACTTATGAGATGAATTTTATGAATGAAAGATTGTTCTATCGTTTGTTGTAGCTATCCACTGCCACGACGTGTGCCTTCTTAATCGTCAAAGTGTTTCTCTTCGACGTGAGTTGCACATTTATCACTTCGCGAATGCCAGCAATAAAGCTGTTCTTTCACGATCTTCATTTCTAGTGGTCAACGTGCAAGCAGCCAGTGTTTCAAGTCCTCCTCATCCTCACGTCTTTCGTATTGCCCTGGGTGGAAGCTTGGTTCTTTGATATTCGCGTGTTACCCCAGGAAACACAAGCCAGAAATTGGTTTCGAAGTATGACGCCTACCTACGTTCGTGAGCGAGGTAACTTGTCTTTACGTCAGGGAGTGACCGGCGAATTCGAACTCGTTTTTAGACGTCACAGAGAATGAGAGGGCCCCACTTCTCCGAGGCGTTACTTCGGAGGCGCGACAGTATACCAGCTACGAACCAACTGGTACATTCTTCACCCCCATGGATTCGCCGAATCATTCGGATCACGAGGACGAAGGTTCAAGAAGGCCGGCGGGTTCGAGGGGTATACCAAAGTCGAACGAGCTGTTTGGGTCTAAACCCTTGGCGAAGCTCACGTCAGAAATGGTGAGGGAGGATTCTTGCACAGCGATTCACTGCCCCACGAAGATGTCGATGCATTCATCAAAATCTCTCATAAGTAATTCCATTCCGATTCCTAGGTAGAAGATTACAAGAAAAAGGCATCTGTTTTAGTTCAAAATTGCCACGATTTATTGCAGTCCAAAGATTGGCAAATTGAAAACATCATGCCCAACGGCGATGTTATCTTTTACATGGACCGTCCCAAGCCGGAGGGAAAAATCTTAAAGATAGTGGTAAGTCTTGCCGAAGCATTCAGTGTTACTTGAGTGATTCGATAAATTATTCTTACAGGGAATCGTTGATGCCCCTGCTAGTATACTCTTAGATCAATTGTTCGATGAGATCGAATCGATACCGTCATGGAACAAGCTCGTCACGGAATCGAGAAAAATACAAGTAACGCATTCTGCTTTTCTGTGTCTTGCAAATCTGCTACTTTAAGTAGAATTTACACTAATCGTTATTTATTTCTCGAGTAGCATATTGACGAGAACACAGATATCGTTTACCAAGCCACGAGTCCCCAAGGTGGTGGGATCATTGGCGCCCGAGATTTCGTTATCCTGAGACGTCGTATTCAGTATGGTAACTTTTACATTAACAGTGGTACGTCGGTGCCTTTTTCATCGCTACCGAGTCGCAGTAATATCGTCAGGTAAGGCAACGAGGAAGAATTCTTTTAATTACATTAAGTTGCATGAAATCTGTGCATCAAAGATCATCATCTCTACGATTCTGTTAAAGGGCTGAAAACAATGTAAGCTGTTGGGCCGCGGAGAAACTGCCCAACGAACACGACAAGTGTCAATTCACGTGGATCGTTAATACAAATTTAAAGGGCTGGATACCGCAGAAGATCGTAGATAAATCGATGTCCACCGCATTGATAGATTTCATGTCATACGTAAGGAAATATGCGGAACAGATGCAAAGATCGTCCATTTAGCGCAAGATGTTGTTTCGATAATCGATCCAAGAACCAAGGTCTTTCATTGATCATCCTCTATAGACGTGTGATCGGAGAAATTTCCACGTTTTTTTTTTTATATTTCCGATGTGTTGAGAAGAACGCAAATCCTGTTAAACACAGTCTCTGCGACGGTTTCCATGTGTTAGCTACTAGGGGAAACTAAGCAACAGATGTAGAAAGGGTCTGCGAATAGTTCTTTTTGTTGGAGAGTCAACAGACTGACAGAGTGAGAGGAAAGGACATTTTTTTACACGCTTTGTATTCCGCGAACGAGAATCTTTTATGTTAAGAGACACGCTTTGTATAAAGTATGTAAAAATAATTCAACGTTTCTTTCCAACCGAGCTGTATGTTAAAGTAATACAGACGTTTTAGCTTTCTAATGGAGGAGGTGAAACACAATTTGGTGGATAAGAGCCATGTTCTGCGATCACCTCGCAATAGAACGTGACGCCAATTCTTTGTCCATTACTCGTTTTTTCTATCGCTCGTTAAATTCGATATATTTCTCCATTACAGTTCGCCTAAGCGTCGATGGAACTTGTAGTATTTAGATGTTTAATTCTTCGATCTAGCTTTGCTTGTATGTACATATATTCAGTTGTTCCCAAAATTAATTTTTAAATGTAAAATCCTATTAAGTAAACTGATATTCATCAGACAAATGTTCTTTCGAGACATTCTTATAATTAAGTAGACTCTGTTTAATGAACTTCCATTAACTCGCCGTGTACATAGACGAATATATGCCAATGCATAAGTGGTTTATGCTTAGTGCAAACCGTTGTGTTTAAATAATTCGCGAAACTTAATTGTGTATTTATGGTACACCTTTATTCATAATTCATATACGAACGCAATCGACCCTTCTTACTTCCATTGGAAATTCCATTATACAACCCATACAGAAGTGACTCTTCTGTTAAAACCGTTTTTCTTTTAATAATTGCATAGATCGTATTCTTTGCGATTCGTGAAGTGCGTTTCGGCCACTGAATCGTGCATGGGTCGAGGGCATTTGATATGTGAAGAAAGGAAAGAAAAATAAAAGCAAAGAAAGAGCTTGCGATGCTATCATACTAAAATGTGTGTATCGAGCATTTTAGTAAATTGTATATTTACAAATATGCCTTGCATTTTTTAATACACTTAATTAATCGTTACGCGAAGTTTAGTGAAATAATGTTGAGATTTCTTTTTTACATTACCTTAATTCTATTGCTAGTAAAATTGCAAAAATGATAAACGTTGTTATCACTATACGACCATATAATTAATTTTACTCCTATACTCCTGTATCTTTAAATGTATAATCAATGCATGATTCGCTAGTCACGTTTTTATTGTTTGTACGTCAATTAAAATGAAATGAAATCGTGCACTCGGGCTTCAGGAACGAAGGAGTTGCGAGCTGTTTACGATTTTGATGAAACAACGATTGAATCAATGTTGCACTTACCAGATTCGATACTAATGTGTCTAATTTTATAAAGCTGGCCTAAATAAATGACAACGCTTGTACGAATTCATGTTAACTGTATAAGGATAATAAAATGAAGGAACTGTATTTTCCTAAGGAATTTCGCACGGTCCTTTGTATTATTTCTGAAAACAATAATCATGATTTAATTTATAATCGAGCGTACTCCATCATTCGAAATTACACGATAAAAATAAACGACCAATGCCGTTTTGAAACTCCATTTCATTTCTGAAGGCAATTCAAATTGATACAACCAAAATTCCTGGTCGTTACGATGCAATTGCGAGAATCCCCGTGTGAAAGTTACCACGGTCAACACGACGAATTGCCACACATTTATTCACCGTGCGATTCCTAGCACACATTTCCTGCATCTTGTTGCACGAATCGCACGAAACTTGTCCACATCGCACCGACTAAATTCGCCTTCGCTTATCCGCACTGCAAGCTGCGATACGTCAACCAAATGTTAATGTTTCAGCATCGTTGCCTTGTTATGTTGTGCCATAATCTAACATAATCCGCAAGTATCACGAGATAAATGCATTTTCAGCGCCACGATTTTCGATAACTAAAGTTCCTTAAGAGCTTCGTTTTGAATTCGTAATTTTCGCGGTCGTGGTATGGCGCCAGATACGATTTTCAATGCTGATCATTTTGTACTTACCGACAGGAATTCCTTCGTATTTCACGAAACAATCAAACACCCGAAGTGCGTTTTATTTTTAGCACGCAATTAAGAAATAGAGGCGAGAAAAGTCGGCAGATAAAGTTATTAATGTTTCTCGGTACAGTGCGCGCGCGCGTCATAAAGAACGGCGGCGGGGCGGCGCGTGAGGTGGGGAGGAACCACGAGCGAGATCGCGAGAGTCAGTCAGTCGGTATCGCGCCTCACGTGTGTACGTATGTAGTTAAGTGCGAGTTTGTCAGCCGTGCGAGTCGTTACGGTGTTTCGCGCTCGCGTGTTCGTTTTTAAGACTGTTGTCAACGTTCATCGTGACCGGAGGCAGCCTCCTCTGCGATCGTGCGAGCCCGTGACTGCCGCTTGCATCCCGACGGAGCGACACCGGCCCAGGACGATGCCGGAAACCTAAGGGACGCCTCGGAGCGTCTGCGACAGTATGATGCAGAAATGGTAAGGACGAGTGACTTTTCTGAAAATCTCTTCGACTCTAAGATGCGCCTTATCGAGCGTGTAAACTGCTATATACCTTAATTCTTCTAATCTTCTTTTCTACACTCTCTTGCCTGAGAGAAGTTCGTTGATACACCGGCTGCAGAATCGGTTTCAAAAGAAGATTCTAGCTAGCTGTTTAAATCGATGAAAATGCGTCTTTTTGCCAGTGATTCTCAACTGGTTATGGTTTATGGATTCTAATCGGCAGACGATCTGCGTTTAAATAGTAGTACACATGTGTAGGAACGCATGGTTTGATCGATCGCGAGGGAATTGAGAAGGTGAATCTGATCGATAAGGAAATAGGCAGTAAGATTCGCTCGGAGCTGTCGAATTCTTCGAGATCGACGAGTGTGTGGCTGGAAGGGGAGGAGGATAGATGGTTGATAAATCGGAGTCTCTGCCTCCTGTCATTCCGTTCTCGCTCACGCGTCTCGAGGCGTATCGGGGTCACACGTTCCACGTCTGTCCCTTATCCTTTGGGTAGGATCCTTCTGACCTTCGACCTTCTCCAAACCGACCATGCATATTACGCGCAGAGGTGTAGATAGTCGTATGTACTCCTCGGCTTGCGGCACGATGCCCCCGTTTCCCAGTAAAAGACAGGATACTGCGGTTTCGAATGCATTATCGTCGGGAAGGTAGTGTCGCCCCTTCGTACGCGCACTTCCGTTCCGTGGTAACTTTGTTTCAAACTACTTCCTGCCGCCTTTTTCCTCCGGGGGAATTTTCAACGTCGCCCGGCAGAACTTTTTCGCTTGTCCTCGTCCCACGGGAACTCGTACTTCTTTAATTATCGAACATTCCGAACATTTTACAGATATCTATCTTTTAGGGGTTGGGGGTTGTACAAGTATACTCAAGAGAAAGTTGAGGCGGATATTCCCCGAAAATTACGCGGTGCATTCCGCTCGGGGGAGATAGGGTGACTGTACCCAATATCGCCAGGCAAAAGTTAAGTCGCTGTCAATTGAATAATATTTGATTTTTTTGCATGCAGTTCGTTTCAAAGCAAAGAGAAATTATTCATCTTTCATGTAGCATAAGTTAGAATCGTTGAAACCTACAAATTTTTAATTAGGACTCAAAAAACGCAAGACATGAAAAAATCGGGTCCTGAAAAAAGTGTACCTAATATCGCCTACTCAAGAAATATTGATTAATTCATGTATATATGAGTTTTTAAAGTCATTTTCACATGTGCTTTTATTATTTCTTGCTCTATAAATGTTTTTTTATCCATCTTTGATTTTATTTTTATTAGAATAACATAGAAATTTAAAAATATAGATTTGTAAAATATTTTGTTTTTTACGTTCCGATGTACATATTGGACAAATAAAGTTTATTTCGGTTGCTCCGCACATTTCGTGACCTCACCTGTAACAAGCATTACATCGAAACCATTGTTCTCCGGTAGGCGGTGTTGAGAACACGCATACTGCTAAAAGAAAAACACTATTTTCATTACGAAAAATATTTGAATCGATTTCATTTCTTAAGTACATCATTAATAAGGTATTTCTAGTAGATATTCCTGCATTCACAGAATTATTAGACTTACCTTCTCCGAATGTGATGTAAAATTGTGACAGTCCAATAAATTTTTACACTATTAAGATTCTCTAAAATCCTTCCCTTTCTGTAATTGTTGATCACATGATGCTGCAATTATAGTATGTCTTCCTACATATGTTTAGGTACTAATTCAGTGCATAACCGATAAATTTTAGAGCTTACTTTAAGAGATATAGCGAGTGGCGATATTAGGAACACTGGCGATATTAGGTACAGTCACCCTATGTACAGATTTCGATGCGAAATTGTAGATATTACAGATGTCGCTCGTGTTACACCGCAGGGCTTGGATGTTAGGTTGGGTAATGTTTATTATTCGCTTCGAGTGGCAATTTCTTTTATTACTCGATGCTCCCTGGTATTCCTACAGAAGTAAACGAACCGCGTTGCATGGGGTACTTGTTGACAATCGGACGTAAACACGTTGACCTTTGGCAAAGGGACGAATAGTTTCTAGGCGTGACGCAGGCTTTTCGCCCAAGGCGAATCGATTTCGCGCGCTGCTTCGAAATTTAAATTTAAACACCGCGAAACGCGACGATGCGGAGCTCCTCCCTGGATTCATCTATCCGGAAGCATAGAACACTTGTATAGAGTTTGAACGAATATTATCACCTCCCATTCTTTCATAGTCGAATTGTTTACGAGAATTTACCCAAAATGACTATCGAATTTCATCGAATGTTTAGGCTTTAGGCGGTATCGGATATTTACGTGAAACGTAATATTTTCAATCGTTTAAGGGGCTATTCTGGTCTGACGAGGCGTTTTCGTCGCGTTATTTCGGAATTTTTTTACAAAGAACCCATCAATTTTATTATTATTTAGTTTATTGCTACATGTTTATTGATGTTTGAACTATCTTTACAAATTTTGTCAATGGAAAAGAAATAAAATCAAACGCAGTTGACTGTTTTAAAGTAATGGTGAAAAAAAAAACATGGTGTCACGGTGTCCATGATTGGGCTCGTTCTAGTGATCTATAACAAAAAATGAAAAGAGATTCTATATCTGTATGCCTGTGGCTATCGTCCCTACCAGAATTATGATAAAATATTTTGTTTTTAAACTTTCACAGACCTTTAAAGTTGAAAAATTGTGCGAAAATCGAAACTTAATTTTCAAACCGCCGCCATTTGCTTAATTTTCAATACTTTTTTATCATTCTGGTAGGGACGAAAGCCACAGGCATACAGATATAGAATCTCTTTTCATTTTTTGTTATAGATCACTAGAACGAGCCCAATCATGGACACCGTGACACCATGTTTTTTTTTTTCACCATTACTTTAAAACAGTCAACTGCGTTTGATTTTAATTCTTTTCCATTGACAAAATTTGTAAAGATAGTTCAAACATCAATAAACATGTAGCAATAAACTAAATAATAATAAAATTGATGGGTTCTTTGTAAAAAAATTCCGAAATAACGCGACGAAAACGCCTCGTCAGACCAGAATACCCCCTTAAACCCGCCGAGTGCAGTCCCCACAGAGAAACTTATCTGTCGACGTGAGATATTCTCGGCGCGTACCGAATGTTTATGCAAAATAACGTCTAATCGAGACTGATATCCCGGAAACTGTCGCGAATCTAGCTTGTGTCGAGCCCGGCTTAGGCGACGCCCTTGGGATTGCCTTCCTGTGCAAGAGATCATCAATCCAGTCTTGGCTTAATTTCAAGAGCAACTTTTGCTTCTCGCTAGTAAATAACCGTGGTTTTGTTGCAACCCCACATTTTCGTACCACCACTGTTGACCGTTTGAACGGTCGTGCAACTCGCGCGAAATTAGCGCAAAAATTATTCTTTCTCGAGCGTAATTAATTCACCGTGAACGATGGGAAGAAATCGCGCAGAATCCTTACGTTCTCTTCCAATAGAATTACCTCTTCGGAGAAAGCGAGAGATCGCGTGAAAAGATGAGTAAAGTCACCTGTCCCGTCTCCGAAAAGAGAGAAGAAAAATTATGAACTATCCCGATGCGTTTCAACAGGTTGTTGATTCGCCTGCTCTTCCCCTAAATCATCGAAGACGCACACCACCCTCTCCCAACCCCTGTCCGACGGTATTGTTTCTATTCTGGAGTTGCCGCAGTTATATTATCCGTGCTACCGAGAACTGGAATAAATGTGCGGCTGGGAAGGAGCGTGATACAATCCTGGCTGCCTAATTTTAGCCATTTTACGACTCTTTTGCGATAAAACGAAATTCGCGTGAAACGCGAAGTTGACGACTGGTCGGCCGGTGCATCGGGTTAGTACATACGCCCCGGTTGTTTGCAGTAAATTATCCTGCTTCCCCGACTGTCGAGCTACACAACACGCCCATCTTCCATCTGCACTCTCCCCCACTTCTCGAGATAGATTTAACGTTAAGATCGCCCGACAAGTTTAGGCGGAAGTTTTGGTCTCGTCGATATGGCTCTCCTCAATTACCTTAAGAATCGTGCAATTCTTATCTGGCGAAACGGGTCGCGACTTATGAGAAGCCCGGCAACTGCAACGAGTCCAGTCAGGAGATCAAAGGCTCAGGGAGACCCGTAAAAGAGCGACAAAAGTCACATAAAAACTTTTACACACCATTCCAGCGTTGCTAATCCTTTGTGCCCTCTGCCACGCTGTTACCTTCAAAGTGAACCTTGAAGATACATCCTCGAGCTTATTCGCCTCGTGTTCCATTAACTTCGGCGACTATTCTTCTGGCCATAAATCTCTCGGACTTGTTACTTTTCGTTTACACTCTCGACACCATTCAGAGCCATCCGTTTTCCTCTTGATCATCTATCCGGGCTCGTCAGAACCTTTCCTTACTTTCCACCCCGGCAAAGGCGTTCAGGTGCACCGACTCCTGTTAGCGTCTTCGGAGAGCTCATCTCGAGGCTGAACATCAGAACCTTGTCCCAATTATTTCTTACCTGTGCCGTCCACGATGGTTATCGAACCATCCCGGTTCGAGGGTAGCCGGAAATATCCTGTTGATGCCATAAAGAACTTTTTTCCAGCGTTACCTCGGATCTTTCTTTCACTTCATCCTTCACTCACCCCTCTGTGCAATATTTTCTCTCCTTCCGTTTCCCTCGGCATCATCCCCTCGCCAAGGTCAAGCGGCGGAGGTTACGGGTTACCATAGCGACGCATAAGTTCGCCACCGCGTCCCTCTTCCCATTTTCGTCCCTTTTCCGCGTGCTAATCGTGCCTTCGCACATTTCGCGGCCAGGAGCCACCGCCGACGCGGAAGCCATGCATAATTTCCAACAGGCCCCCGGGACCCTTCTTCCGAGACGTTCTTGCGCGTCCCCGGCTGATTAAAGTCACCCTCGTGCCTCTCGTTGTTTGCCGGGCGAAATGGTGTTTGCGTTAATTCCGTATTTCGAGTCGCTATCTTGTAACGAGCAGGTACGGTGTATAAAGGAGGCGCATTGTTTCGGGACAACGAGTATTTAGACTGTTAATGAGCGCGGAGGGTGTCTGAGAATAAATATCGCGTTAAGGGTGCTTTAATCTGTGAAAAGATCAGTCCCTGATCTTTTATCTCCTAATTACTGAATTTATCATGGCTATACCGTTCCGCTACATCGCCGAGCGGGAACAATCGGCTAGGCGTCGCTCTAATTACTTTCAGAAGCTCGTTAGACGAGTGTCAACATGAAGTTATCCTGCTTGGGGTGTTGATACTGAGGATAGGTATTCCTATACGCGTCTATAGATGCAACGTTAAGAATTTCAAAGTCGATTATCTCGAAAACGAATCGCGATATCAAAAATTTTTATTCCTTTTTCTCGACTTATTTATTTGTTACGAGTCGAAAAGGAACAGCTACTTTTTCTGATATCGCGCTTCGTTTTCGAGAAAATTGACTTTGAAATTCTCGACGTCCAGTCTGCGTTTAGGGAGACCTGCCTTAATCCGGCGCAGCGTGCATAGTTTTTTATCTCATTGAATTCGATAGCGAATCGGACGGTAGCTTTTGCCATGGGGAGGCGCCGCGGATTTTTCCACGCGCTCTTCTAGATTTCGCGCACCGCTGCCAAGAGTTTCGTAACAGGGGCTCCGCCGTCGTGCAAATCCGACGGAGTGCCATTGACATCCAGAATGCCAACCGACCACCTGTGGGAACGAACGTTCAAGCCAAACCACTGTCGTCCACGACCGTGTCGCGCTAACTTTGCAATTGCTCCGTGTACTCCAGGTGTCAATGGGCGACCACTGGCCTACAGACCATTAAAACTATCTCCAGCATCGTAGGAGCAAGTTTCCAGACTATGGTCTTGTACCTGCGTACTTACTTATCGACGGAACAGGAACCAGTTACGTTGCAAGTAGTATAAGCGCATCATAAGTCGGGCAAATCCCGCAGCGCGGTCCCAGCACCATTTGCAGGACTTCCTTTTCCCCTTGGAACGTTCTTACTCGTTTTCTTGGTCATTCGTCTTCGCTGTTCTCAGACCAGCTTCCACTTTATCAGATTTCATTTGTTATCCATCAAGAAGATTAGCTCTCTCCTTCCTTAATTCAGAACTTCGGAATAAGCTCTTATCTCCTATCTGAAAATACCACCCCCAAGGTTCGCCGGAACCGAAATTTCACAGGGCACGTGCCGTCGCGTGCACATGTTTCGCAGAGGGTCGTTCGGTTGCCAAAAATTTCAAGCTCCCACCGCACCTCCGTGAGCCAAGTCGAGCCAAATTCAATCTTCCCCTCTCTCAACTTCTGCCGCTGAATTCCCCGACGTTCTTTAAATTCTTTGAAGGTATTACCTTCTCCATCGCGCGAGCCTTGGTAGTCCGATAATTAGGAAACTCGTGGAGGTTTCTTCGCGCGTCGATCTCATTAGAGACTCGAAATTAGTTGAGCGCCCATGAACGCGATTCGCTCGAGTTTTTGGTGGCTCGAAACTTGTCAGAAAATGCTATCGCCGCTGTTCAATTGCTCTTACTGTTTCCCTAGCTCCGGTCTGAATTGTCCGTCGCCGAGATGCTATCTCGGGAGCTAATTCCATCGGGCTACACGCGTGGACCTGGAAAAACCGCGACGACGTCGAACGGCTCTCGTGTTCGCCGAGAATTAAAGCGAAGGGAGCGGGACCCTTTGTAGGGAGCAAATGAAACGCGCGAATAAGGGATATACTTCCTAATTGTCCGGGCCCATGTAATCGCCATGATTAATGCCCCAGTTTGCAAACTCGACTCGCGATCACAGCGATAACCCGTCGATCACTCACCACAATCGGCCCACGCCACACACGCCCACAATCGCCTGGCGAAGTATAGCTGGATCGGGCTGAGGCACAATAACGTTTAATTTATGCGAACGGCGCAGCTGTAATTACGGCACAGTTAAATGTTCATTTATTTATATACCAGTGCAGCATCTTTTGGACAAATCCATCGCAGAATACAGTGACCGAACTGAATTGTAAATGAGAGGAAAGTGTTTATAACGGAGTGCTGCGCGATAGAGATATTTAAATTACATGGGACGAGGGAATTATATAGCGTGGAATATTTTATTGATTGGATGCTGGCCGATTGTACGCTGCCAGCTAACATATTCAATTTTCATAGACTGGGGGACACTCGATCGCGGCATGTTAATGGCTTTGGCAATAGATAACAGAGGCCAGCGAATATACTGGGAATATAATTGAGGTAATTTATAATTGGAGGAAGTCTTTACTCTCTGCGCTTCCCTCAACTGTTTAGCAATCTTCGATGAAGATCTTCGTTCCTTCCCGGTGGTTCTTTAAATCTCTCCGTTCCTTCAAAGCACACGCCTCGCGGATCAGGCTTCAAGGAGTACATATATGTACCCAGCTAGTTTTTATTAGAAAGCGACGGGTCCCCTTATTTTGCCGGCCCCTAAGTACGATGTGGGTTAATGTAATACGCGCGGTAAAGGGTGAGCAACGATTAGGGTTAGCCAGGAAATGGGGAACAGCCGGAAAGGACCAGGGCTTGGTAAACTCACGCGCGCCGATACCAATAACCGTAAGCCCGACGATTCCGTTCCATCACCGTAACGCGTTTCATCCCATCGAACCACCGATATCTCGTAACTCGTCAGCATAACGCTCTCCCGAGAACTTTCCCCGCGAGCCCACTTGTATCCATTTCCCCCTGTATCCGTCGCGACCCTCCCCTTCCGGCCATGCAAAACGATCGATCGAGATTTGCACGCGTCGGCCGGGGCCCCCGCGTAAATAGAATAAACGCGAATTCCGCTGCTACCATCGGGAATCAGAGGGTCCGAAACGAGGATGTTCCGGTGGTCCCGCGCCGCCGGGGCTATCTGTATAAAGACGAAGGGGCTCGCAGCCGACGTTGAAACGTCACCGACGTAAAGTGCAGGTCTGAGTGGCCACTTGATATCTTACGGTGACGGGACCTCCGCGCCGCTTCTATGGGTCCCAATGAAATTATCCCCCAGAGCGTTTCGCGGGCGCCGAGAATTCTTGCAAACGAGCACAGTCCCGCGGTTATCGTACAAGCACCTAACTAGATACGAGAGTGATCCCGCGGCGTCGGATGGATCACAGAGACCTCGCCTGCCGAAGGTCGCTGCGCGCTCGCGGCTTATTTGTAGCCACCCAGGAAAGCAGTTCAGTTACATTAGCGAACTAAAATTAGGGTTGGAGGAGGAACGAAGATCGTGCGCTGTCGATCAGAAATCGGTATATTCCTGCATCGCACTTTGATCGCATAGATCGCAGGCGGGGATTGACTTTTGAAATTTGCCAGAGAAGGCTATCGACGACCTTACGTAATCTTATCGACGGCTAAGCGTAAACTGTTTAAGCACGGCTTAAACCACCCCTTCGCGCCACTAGAAAATGTTAATCCCGGTATACGATCCGCGCCCGTTATGTTAATCACGTAGCAGCCCTTGGAATCGCGTCCGCGGCAATTCCCCGTCTTCCCCGATCTTTTTAAACTCTCTATTCAATTAAGGTATAAATTCGGTTTAACGCTGAATACGATTAACCTGGCCTTCGTAACGACATCGCAACTTCGTATTCGAGACGTGGATGTGCATTTTTAAGGGAGCTTCAAACGTTCGGTTCTGAATTTTGTATCGCTCCTTCCTATCTGAAATTCGACCGGAAGCCATTGTGTCTCGGTTTCCATTGAGCCGTCTTAATTATACCGCCGGGTTGTAATTATTTCCCAGCATCGACTGCTGGAATATCGTCGGATTAAACCTCTATAGTTGCGCGCGAAACTTTCGATTACTATGCGCGCGGATAGGCGAACTTCTGGCTGAACTCTCGATTTTCCGCGACATGGTAGTGAATGACGAGCCGCTGGTACGATTACGTCGGCCGCAATTAATTACCGCGCAATAATTAGCGTGTTGCGGCGGTCGTCGCTTGGCGGAAGTTTATCGATACCCGTCCCTGGCCGGGAAATAAAGGCAGGTCTCCGTTGTTCAAAGCAACGTTCAGGGAAAATTGCCACGAGTAACGAACCCGCGTCTTGGCTGAAGGTTCCGCGGAAGTTAAATGGGATTCGCGGCCGGAGAATGTAGCGAGTCACTCGGCTACCTGGGATCTTGAAATTTTCATCCGACCCGGCTTGTTTCCCGCAATCAAATCTTGCGAGATCCGCTGGAGATCATTTATTCCTTCCGTTACTCCGCGATTCATTACTCCAGCCGCGAGCAATATTACTCGATGTGATCTTAATTGCGAGACGCTCGGTCCGTGGGAAGACTCGAGCTGCGAGCAATTTTTCGATAATGAAATTCTTGGGGCTACACTCCGGAAAGTAAGACAGAATTATTACCATTCGATCGATCATAATTCCCCTTCCGCTTCTTCAGATTAGATCTTCCCCGCTTGTTCCCGTAGCACCTACCATACTTCCTCTTCTCACGTCTATTCAGTGGTGTTCGAAAAGAGCACAGTCTGCACACCGAACTCCCCGATACTTCATACTGCAGTTCGAGAACTTTCTCAAAAGCACACCTTCGCGTTGCAGCCACCCAATCGATCCCACGTTAAGTTCATCGTCCCCTTCCTCACTCGAGCATTTTCAGCGACGCGTGTTTCCTAGATAAGCCGGCAGAAACTTGCCAATATCGGGGGATGCTGGCGAGAACGGCGGCGAAGCCTGGTGACGTTTGAACCGCGAGAAATCGCGATTCGTACGCGGCAGCGACGCGTTAATCCCCGCTAGAGATTCGGGCGAATCGAGGCGTGACGATATAACTCGATCGGCTGAGCACGACGGGGGCGTTGTCTGTCGCGCAGAGGCATCCGACTAATGCAATCGCCCCGCAGTCTCATCCGCGATAGGTCGTGTCGCTTTAACGAGCTCCCAGCGAGTCGAGTAACGAAACTTCCATGGGGATTTAGGCGGAGGATGTAACCCGGGCGTCCTCCCGCTAATAACGCCGCTCCGGTGTCACATTTGCTATCGCCGGACGCCGAGCTAGATCGCTGCGGGACCCGGTGTCGATCCTCGACACGTTATCCCGCCTCTATATGGAAGATTGCGGCGGCGAACGGTATCTGGGAAAGATAGCCTTTTGTCCATCCTTCCTGTTCACACTGCGCGAAGTTCCGTGGTGATAATGACCAGGCAGAGGCTGTAGACGGGTCCAGTTTGCCTTCAATTAATGAGATATTCTTGCCAGGGCAATAGCAAGACTTAGAGCTCGTTAGGAACTTGCTAGTATCGTCCTCGAAATTGCCTTACGCGGAGTTTGATTGCTTCGAAAGTTCGGGTAGTTTACTTTGCGCGGTGTCTGGCAGCGAGATCAGACTTAGGCAGATGACAGAAACCTTGCCAAGTCTTTCGTGGATCTGCAGACTGTGTTTGGACTAATTATTGCTGCTCCTCCAAGATCCGTCGTGAGCCAATTTCAATCCGTCGACTTTCTTCCATCCGCGCTTCAATTTTCATTGACTTTCCTGCCCACTGCAAGTCATGTATTCCATCAACGCGACGCAACTCGATCTCCGCTTCCCTCGCCCGACTCCCAACAATAAGCCTGAGCAGGCCACTGCAATCGGGCTTCTTCCCGCAGTGTCTTTCGGTAAATCAGTCACGACGCCCCGGAAGGGAAGGAGATCGAGGCGTGTCGGGGTTCGTTTACGAGCTTGCGCTTTTCAAATTTCACCTCCACAGTCACGTCGCTAATTCGCCGCGGTCGTTAAGCGTGCAGAATTATAAGTCTCCACCCCTGGCGTTCTTTTTCATTTTTATTTCTCACCCCTCTCACCCTCGGTCGCCGCTTAAGCGCGACCCGTTGCTTCATAACTCGGCCAGTCTTCATCCTGGATTTTCAGTCGGACCTTTAAACTGCCCCGGGCAGCCAGTCCCATTATACGCCGTCGTTCCTTCAAATTTGCATGTCGCATTCGTGCATGCCCGGCGGTGCCCACCTACCCGCTGCATTATTCCGCCGCGGACAGGAATTTGTGAGTCGAATCCGCCAAGTACGTCGGGCTTAATGCGCACGATAAATACGCCCGGCGATGTATCAGGATTTCTGGGGGGAGCGCCGGATGCACAGTGAGAAACTGCAAGCTGCTGCTTGATACCCGACCAGAGGATTCGCGATCGATCCCGCCGCCCAGGAGGATTTCGGCCAGGCGGTGATCTCGCGAGCCCCTGGCCGGGGACTTTAGGGGTCGTAAAAGTTTCATGAAAGGCGGTTGCCCTAATTTCCCGTCGTTACTCGATGATTCCAGCCGCGATAGATCCTCCGGCACGGCGTTGCGTTAGGGGTCTGCTGTTACAGAGGAAAACACTCGTGTGCTTCCAGCAACGTAATTTATTATCAAGCATAGGCTTTGTAACACAGTTACACTCGGGAACGAAATAGGGAGCGAATGGGAAGGCGAAGCGAAAGGGTCACGTGCCTAGCTCTGCGACTTGGATTGGAGTCTGATGCGTTGGTGGAGCCTCGAGGTTTTTCATGCCCTTTGAAGGCGTGGCTTCGTCTGTTCTGCGAGCTTTTGGTGGGCGCCGGATGTTCCTAGTGTTCTGGTGGGAAAGTCTCGTGTTGAGAATTTTTCGGGGTTCCGGCATGTCCCAGATGCTCCTCATCTCCTTGGCGGGACTCTTTAAGCGCGTTGTACTTTTCACTATATCACGATTTTATCGTGTTCATTTACATTTTTATCTGTTCTTTGTTTTATTTGGTATTCGAATTTTTTTAAGCTAAGAATACGGCTTTCCTTTGAAACAGAAAGAAAGGAGAGAAGACGGAACAGAGTAGGGGAGACCGGGGCTGGTAGGCCAGTTTTTCAGTTTTGGATTTTTAATAAATTATGTGGACGAAATATCATTAAACCGGTTAGTATATTTGATAGGGCATACATTTGGCTATCTGATTAAATTATTAAAGTTGACTAAATGTGACAACAATTAAGGCATTTTAATGTTTTTCTAACACCTTACATGCTGGTCAACCAGCCCCGTGGTCGGGGTTGGTAGACTAACAGTATGGGGTAGGTTGACTATAGGTGCAATCAGTGAAGAAAATGTTGTTAGCAACTTATCTGAATGGTAATAAAATAACACAATGTCACGAGAGTTGTTTCATTATAAAATATTTATTACTTTTTAATAATAAATAACAATTTAAACCATCACTGGGGTTGGTTGACCAGCTTAGTCATGTAACCCCGAACGTTATTAGTCAACCAGCCCCGAACTTCAATACTCTATATAACCTTTAATTATTTATGTAAAATCAAAAACGCAGTCTCAGTAGGTCGTTTAATAAACCAACTTTAAAATAGTCCCTTCGCATTAATTCTACTGTAACTATATAGAGCGTGGAAACATAAAATCTTTAAGAAAACATATTTACTTACATAGCCAATTTTTCGATAAACGCTGGTAACTGCCAAACAACGTGTAATGATGGTGTCGGAAACAAATGAATGACATAGTAGAAGTGACTTGTTTCTACAGAAAATCGCTCCGCAGTAGAGCACACGTTAGTGAAAAGTTATTAACAATTAGTCAACCTACCCCTGGGGCCAACCAGCCCCGGTCTCCCCTAAACGACTACTATTATGAATAAGTATTGTTTTATTCACTTCCATTGGTCTGCTGACACCTTCCACGCAATAGTTCCACTTTGGAATGTGTTTTGCCAATTAACTTCTACACTCGCGTTGCACTTTCTACGAAATGACGACTTTTTCTCTTCAGCGCCTGTGCATCCAGGCTGAAAAACTGGAGTAAAAGAGGCAGGTTTTTTTATAAAGTGCAGAAGGCACAGCTAGATAATTAGAAAAGGGTTCCGAACCATCTGGTCGCTCTGAGGCAGAAAAATAAAATTCACAACTGTTGTAATTTTTACAACAGCGCGTGTAACGAAAGTTTAACACTGTGCATGGAACGTGGGAGAATGGTGGCAGACTATCTAGTCTCAGTACGCGTTGCAACGTGCTATAAATTGGCGAGGATAATTGAAGAACCTTGCTGCATGAACGGAGTCCTTTCCAGAAACAGCTGGACGCTCTTCTTTCAAGCGATACGTTTAATTGGCAGTGATTGGTTCAGAGAATGGGAGCCTTGTTCTGGGACGCACGGTTGAGGTGGTCGGAATGAAGGACGGCGAGCAAAACGAGGAAACGGAAGAATACTAGAGGGATTATACTTCGCAGAGAGATCGCGACGCGCGACGGTTTCCCAGACACCGTCGGAACTTCTGCAACAGCACTTCGCTGGTGGAGCAACGAAGTAGTCGAGGAACGATTACACTGTGCGTATTGCGCTCGCTGGAACTACGAACTTCCTGGATTATTTGTATACGAAATTAACCGAGAAATAATAAGGGCTCCGTGGGGTGCTTGATTCCCAAGTTTTAACGCCTGCCTCTCCGCTATTTGTATAATCTCTTAATGCAGTCTACCCGAACTGTACGCGGGCAGAGCTTGCTGCCTCGCGAGTATCGAATGGAAATGAAATCCACCGAACGCCTTACTACAAACTGATACAAGGAGCGAATCGAAGCGCCATGAATCAGGCATCAATGGGAATCCAGAAGTCAGCGTTGCCTATTCCGATCAGGAACAAGACATTCTCGCGAAACGTGTCGTTCAATTCGGTTTTTCGGGCCAGCGCCGAGCTCGGTACACGTCCCCCGTCTATTTCATACCCAGCGCTTACCCTTCGCGCCCACTTCTCCCGGGTTATTTGTCACGTACACGGCCGGAGCACTTTATTTTCATTGGCCAGGGGCCTGGAGTCCGTATCGAGAAGAATGGGGCGAAAGAACGTGGCTGACTGGAGCCTATTAAGAATCGAACGGCGTTCGACTCCTGTGACGCGCGGGAGCACACTCTTATCCCAGAATCCCCTGGAAACTCCTCAACCGTATTACTCGATCCAGCTCATTACCTTAAAACGCAGCGTTTCCAGGCGCAATGTCTTTGTGTGCGTTGCTTTTCAGCCCGCCTCCGCTACCCCCGGGACAATTTCATCTCCTAAATATTGATCTAGCTCCGCGCACCGCTGGAAAGCAGCTTTCTACGCCGCTCCGCTTCGAAGACGCGACTACCCTGCGACCCCTCGAGGATAGAATCGCATTCGGAAGTTGCGAATTCAAGCCCCTCCATCCGGCGCTTAATTGTCCATTGCTGTGTGTTCTTTTCGGCATCTTGCAGCCGTTTGCCGGTGAATATCCAAAGGCGGCGCATTCCAGGCCGCACGGTCGCGACGGAAAGCCGCGCGACTCCGGGACAGAATGCGCGCTGGCGATACCGTGGCTCATAATCCTCCGCGTGGCAGGGCGGAGCTGATTAATATTTAACCGGGTACCGCGACTGCCGTGGCCGTGGTCGAATGAATGATTAATCGCGCAGCTGGATGCGCGCCGGAACAATGCGCCCGGGCGGAAATTAATTAAAAGGGCTACAAAGGGATCGCAGGGAACAGTTGTAATTAGCAGTGAAGATGGTAACGGGACGGACTGGAGTGGCCGGGTTGAGGGGGCCGAGGCATTCTTTCAAGGAATTCAAGGGGTACGAGATGTCGTTTCCGAGCCGTACGTAGACGATTCCAGTGATCTCGAGGCGCCTCGCCCGTTTGCTTTTCTTCGTGCCCCGCTCTCCTTCTGGCCAGGCTCGCGGGGCTTTTGTCGCGCGACACAATGAGCCGGCACAATGCACGGCTGGGGAGCTTTACGGTCGAAACGAGGCGGCAACTTCGATAAAACAATAATATTCCAAGGAGGGCGCGAGCTCGATATCAATTGGCACCGCGTCACGAAGCCGACGCCTATGTCGATACGCGGGTAGATAGGGCGGCGGGTTTGCATGGCCCATTGTGACGCTGACGGGAGACGACGTCTGGCCAGCGTTTCTGTTCCAACGGGCGCTTCGGTTCTATGGACTACCGGGGGCCATCGAAGAAGCACTAGAATTTTTCGTTATCGATGGAAGAACGCTGGAAATGGCACCCGAGGAGCTCGGTTCAGATCGTGCCGCTGTATCTGCTAGGTTTCAGACCCACGAGGACTGTTCCGCAGTTTTATCTTGGCTTGCTGGAGCCTCTGGCGAAATTGTAGTTGGAATTTGCAGTGCCGCGAGCATCCTCCCAATGGTCGTTCAACTGCTATGAATCCCGGTGAACGCCTGTTTCGAAAATGTTAAGCGGCTAAGGTCGGGGCCAGATATATTGGCCGGTGAGTTTGGTGAGGGGTATTCTCCCACCACAACGTTTGCCTGCCTCGGTGCTCCTTTTCTCAACGTTTTCTGACTCACTCTCGTTCCATCTCGCTCTCGCCTTCGCAGAACAAGAGTGAGCCAGAAGTGGTGGGGATAGTGCCAAGCTTCTGGCGTGTAGGTCAAACCGAGCTGTCAGCGTAGAAATACACACATCAGAATAGGTGTGCGTTAGCTCCGAAAAAATTCAGGAGCTTTATTGGTCAGAACATTGATTCCTTCTTGATAGCTTCATCTCGTATTGGTAAACGCATAGCTTCGTAACGCACACAACTATTACGCTACGAATAAATAACAGCCAAACAGCTAGGTTCAGGCGGAGCCGAGCAGCGTTCCCGTTACCCCACCATACCCTTCGGGGGCCACGAAACTCCAACTGACAAATCCACGATCGTCATATGGTGGTGGTTGATTTCTCCTCGATCGTTGCTCGCGAAAACGAATTCACCGGCCAATATATTTGGCCCCGAGTATAGTCCGAGCGCATCTTCGACTAATTGCGAGTACTGTGCCGTGCTTTTCGTCTCCACCATCCAGCAATTTCTTTGTATACACAAGCCGTTCAACTGCGAGCGAAGGAGCGTTTCGAACGGTGCCACGTAATGTCCACAATATTAAGGCCGTCCAATTAGACGGCGTCGTGTAGCCGAACTGTATATCATTTTATTCCTAGCGTCCACGGTAAACAGTCCCAAAGAACTGAATTATAAATCTCGCTAATTGCACGCGTTTGGCCGTCCGGTGAATTAAACGGCGCATGGAGCCGGCGATATTTCACGAAAAACCGTGACGAGGCACAATAATCGCGCGCGTTGGCATCGGCTCGAGATTAATGGCAGCACACGGTGTCTGCTGAAATCTGTGCTTTAGAAATTCGTGCGAGAGCAACATGTGCAGAACGATCTCTAGGAAGATGCATGATAGCTTTGATAACTATGAGTCTTCCGCCAGTTTTGTGCACGCCACTTTTGGATCGTTTTGTACTTACCGCAGGAGAAATGGCGGCGATACTGCTCACGTGCCCAGACAGAAAGAATCAACGAGCATTCCTACGCGGCACGTATTTAATACGGGGATACAACGATGGCGTCTATTTCGACGGCCCCAGGGAAACAATAATTCAATGGGAATTTGCGATTTCGCGCATTGCCGCGCGTGGGCGAGGATCATTCGTAAATACGCCCCCGCGCTGGCATTTTCATAAATCCGCTTCGTGAGAAACGTGGAAAGCAAAGAATGATGTAAATCCTGTTGATCGACGATCGGCCAGTTACGTAATTGCTGGACTCGTATATTTCTGTTGTCGCGTGCGTGCAGAGATTCAATGGAGAACTGCACTTTTTCTGTGGGATAGGGTAGATCCGGGGTTGTCGGTACATCTAACATCCCCTACAGCACACTTTGTTGCAGGAACGTTGCACACACGTTGCAGTACATTACAATGTTGCCGTTTGGTTGCAGGTTGCATTGCAATATTCCTGCAACATTGTGGAAACACTGCCGTGCAATATTGCGCTCGCAACGTATGAGCAAGATTTCGGCAATGAATCCGCAATAAATCCGGAATTCGCAACAAAAGATATTTGTAAAAAAAGTGTTACACGTGCCAATTACTGCCAGTGCCCCTACCATTGATATTTAATTTATTATGCGTAATGAAAAAGTCTCTGAAATGTTGCGCGACCATTGCTGTAAAATCTCAGGAATGTTGCGCGAACATTGCTGTAAAAACTCAGAAATGTTGCAGAAATATATCCTGCAATGTTGCACAGGGCGGACATAGCAATTTACTTGCAACTTTTCGGCAATATTCCGTGCAATGTTTCAGATATCAAACCGCAACGTAACTGAGACATTTCGGCAACCAATGTGCTGTAGGGGATAGCATGACTATTAAAACTAACCCTCATATTATGTGTTATATCAGAATAAACCTAATATATTCAGACTTGTATGCTGATTTGGAAAAGCTGGTCGATGTTTGCTGAAAATCAGCTTGAAAACTGAAGTCACGACACCTGACCATTTCTCCACCTGACCCGGCACCGCGGGAGAAATGGGACGTGTCGTTCGGAGAGATGGTCCGCCCTTTTTTGGGAGAGACGACCCACATAATTTTCCTGGGTCCTGTTCTGGTTTCTTTTACTGAAAAATTTGTGACAGAAAGTTAGGGATAGTTGAAGTAAAGCAGTGGTTCGTCAGAGATGAGCTGGATACATATGTACTGTACATCGAAGCACGCGTCGAGTCGCGTGGTTTCTCCATCGCGTCCTTCCCGCGTATTTTCGCCACGTGAAAATAGCTCGACTTCTCGCGCAATGGCCTTTGCCGTGTCTTCCTGTGGATACTATTTTAGATACGAGAGCCGTACTCTCTCGCACTTATTTGGGCGGATTATTTACTAAACAGCGAGCTCCCCGTAGCAATATCCGAACTGACTAACACAGAATCGGTTTCCAATCGAGTCAACACCGGAAACTTATTTACACCAGCGGAAGATAAGCGTTGCAGTTTCGTGACGCGAGTATGGCTGCTGTACCTATTAACGCCACCACCAATCGGGGCACGTTAACTTTGTACCCCGCCAGATGACAACGGCGCCCCCGAAACGAGTGAGGATCGGCTGTCGCGTGCAGGATTAAGCCGCCTAACGGAATATCGAATATCGGGAAACGCACGTCCCATCAGAGTACAATACGGTGTTCCGTTGGTGCCGGGCGTTACGCGAGCACCCGCCCGCGGAACAATGGTGTACAAACAGCGGGTAATATTCACGCATGAGCGGGCGTCGATCGCTCGCGGCGGCGCCAATGCGCGTTTACTTACGTGCACGAGCAACGATCGACGTAAAACAGTAAATCGGGGGTAAATAGACCGCCGAAATATATTTTCGGAGCTAAACGAAACGGAAGATTCCGATCGCGGCCGATGACGCAAAACTACTTTCGGAGATTGTGTTTCCCTTCCCTCCAATTGCAGCGCGGCTTGCAACTTCGATAACCTCGCCTTGTTGATATCAATTTCTCAGATTTGTTTGAAGGCAGCGCGGTGATGTATTTTTAAGCGGATGACTGCCGGTTGGATGTATCTGGAATACTCCGGCGATAATCACGGGCTCGGTGATAAAAGATCGTCCACGTCCTGCGCGAGGGCACTCGATTTTGAGTCGACGCGGAAGTCAGAACGGCACTGGAGATTGTCTATTTCTCTGGCGAGAAAATTTGCAATCGTTGGCTTGAACGGTGATCGAATTTCCTTTGAGACACGCTCGGCGCTCGGTCCGCTATCGAGGGGCGTTGATTTTCGCACGGGGGCCAACAAGGAAGAGATGAGAACGCAGATCGAACGTGCCTGGTTCGGCACGAAGGGCTGGCAAAGTAGGGGAGAGGGTGCGAAAAGAAGTTTCCTTCTCGCGATAACGTCCCTCCCGGGCGGCTACTTCCCTTTCGCGTGTCCCTTATCTCCTTTCCCTCTTTCAAGGATACGGCGATGCCGGCTCTGTTTAAAAAATATCCTCCTCTTTCTTCGCCGTTCCCCTCGGAACTTTGCCCTCGGTTAATCGTAGCAGATCTCCGCTAAACGCTGCTTCCTCGCGCGGGCAAGTAAATCAAGAAGCAGGCCAGCCTTTATGGCGACTCTAAGCCACGGAATTCCGTGGATCGAACGTCGAATACACCGTGGACCAGGTAATATCTTCGGCTTCAGGTCGACCCACGTCGGAACTCCGTCGCCGCTCGTGATTGCAGTGGAGCCTGTCTCGGCTCGGTTATATGCTCCACCTAATTCCACCGTTCGACCTTGCCGCGGTGGGAAAACGAGGAGAAAGAGGAAAAGCGGGGCAGCGCGAGCGTCAGGCAGCATTAAATCGCTTCGCCACCGGGGGAGATCGTAAATTTTTCAGCCGACGATTCGGCTCGCGTCGACGGGCAATAAGCTCGCGAGAAATGGAGCTCGCGTGCACGTGATTCTATCGCGGCATCCCTCGCGATCCATCGATCCGTTGCCCGTCGATCTGACGGCGATCCAAAACGGCAGGTGTGCTCGCTATCGGGACGATGCTCGCGGGGAAACGTGGCGCGCGTCGACCTCCCTCTTGGCGGCGATCCCTCCGTGAAAAATTGATAATTCCACGCGACCCCGCCGCCCGACGGAATCGACGCTTCCGGGGCGACGACGGGCTCTCAAAAAATTTTGATGAGACTCCGTACGTCGAACGTCGCTGGCAGGCGACGGATGCGCGATCGAGGGCACCTCGAAAGGGTTAAGCGACAGCCTTCGGGCCATGAATTTTTGGGGCCACGTTTCATTAACTCTGGATACGCGTGGATTGATTTTTGGTAATCTGTGTTAATAATAATAATAATAATAATTGGTACAGACATGAGTGATGAACGGTATAGAGTGAACAATTAAAAAAGAACATAATATAATTTTGAATTAATTATTGAGAACTTATATGCTAGGTAAGTATTGTAAGTCCGGGAGAGTTCGGCCACTTTTTGGAAAATAAATTGTATCATCGTTGTTTTTCACATTTTTGTCGTTTTATGCACATTAAAGCAAAGCCCAAGCAATTTAGGGTATATATAAATTATAGTGTGCGATAATTTCAAATATTTATTTTCATTTTCAATCAAAAACATTGGCACTGCAACTGGTCGGTCTCACCCGCATGTCGGGGTTAGACCGTCCACCCACTACGAGTAATCAAGGTAGTGTTCGACCACCTTATTAAAAAAAATTAAAAACGAATACATACGTATTGTTGGTGTTACACTGTAGTTATATGCATATTATATCCCCAATATCGGAATAGTGTAAATAAACTTACCTGTTTTTCAAATATCGCCACCACTATAAGTTGGTCTAAAAATTTTCAGCCTCGCATAAAGTCTTAACTGTATCTTATAACTAAAATATGGTTATTAGTGATAATGGTCAATGTGAGATAACCAACAAGCGCCTTCATTTCTTTTGTGTCAATGACACCCAGTGCCCTATCTTACGTCAGTCTTCAAATATCAGCACTGGCCGGACTCTCCCGGTGGTCGAACACTCCCGGACTTACCCTATAAGGTCGCGTACCAAGTTAGCTATTGCGCTCTTGAACGTATATAGGTATCCTGAAAAGAAGTTAACAACAGGTTCAACTTTCTTAGCAGACTTACATTGTCTTTGTAAGAATTTAGATGGAACATGGAAAGCCTTCTTTCTCAGTATCCTAGGTGGTGCGTGTAGTTTGAATAATTTCAATATCTCGGTACAATGTATATAATTGTTTAGCACCTTATAAATGAATATCACATGCCACATAAATCTGCGTTGCTCAAGGGTGCGCGGTCCACTAAGCTGTGATGGGTTCGTAGTCATGACAGGTTCTACAGAGGGGGCGTCCGATTTTAAACGCCGCGAAACGCAAAAACTTATGCTGAACACTCTCCAGACACTTGATATGGCAGCGTTGGCGTGGGTTCCATATGCAGGAGACATACTCCAGGTGTGGAAGCACGAGAGCAAAGTATAAGATTTTAAGTGTCCGATGGTTACGGAAATCAGCTGTGAATTTCATAATGAAACCCGAGACTCTTGACGCTTTAGATCTCATAGGTTACAAAGTGCTGAGCAAAGGATAGCGCTGCTGGAGAAAATATGACGCCAGGATCTACTGTGTCGATGGTTTTGCAGCGGAATTTTAGTAGTTTTAATGTTTAACGTAATTCACTCGTACTTGGGATCACTAACGCGACACCATTTCCTGGCCACCCTCGTGAAATTCGATTACAACTTTCGCCCCCGCGAATATCTCATTCCATTCGACCAACTAATCAATTCAAAGGTGTGGGTTGCGGCCCGTCATCTGTAATGCCAGCAAATGGTAGCGCAAATGTATTACAGAATGCATCCTCAGGTTCACCACCGTATCCTTGTAATATTCGTGGCTTGTATCTCCGTCTTACGTTCATCTGCTCGTGTACACTGAACTCCCACAGTATCCTCTCTATTGGAGCGGTAATCTCGGAATTAGACCCCGGAAGATGAAACATTTCTCAATAATACCCGGCGCGCGTTCCCAGCAGAACTCGAAATTGTTCCGGCTGCGTTGAGCGCGTCATCTCGTAATCTCCTCCGAAGGATCCACCGGCCCGAGGATTTATAATGCCAGCGTCCAATATTTCCGAATCTATCGATGCTCCCGCTATCTCCCGATAAATCGGGGGCCGCGGGGCGACGAAAAAAAGACCGACAGGATTTATACCCGTATAAACGTTGGAAGCCTGGAAAAACACGACGTCCCTTTAAAGAATGGATATCTCGATATTCGTTCCCCCCGCAATATAATATGACGGGCGTTCCGCTTGCACGTCGTACTTGCCGCGCAATATTACATATTTACGGAGCGGCGGGGGGAGGCTGAATATTCAGATGACGCGAATTAAATCGCTTTGCCGGTGGACAACGTCGGGCGTGCCACGCGCCCGTCCGCCTTGTGTGCTCGGAGCACGTTGTGGGGAAACGAATGGAACGCGGAATAAATGGAAAAAGGGGTAGAAAAAATGGCTTTCCCCCGGCCGGGGCGCGAATATGAATACGGCTTGGCGATAGAATTGTAATTAAACCCTGGGAATTTCGAAATTTCGAACGCTTTCTTCATTAAACTATTAGCAGCATTCCGGCCGTTACTCGTCCCGCGGAGGAATTGCATCGGGAGCGACAGTCCGCGATAAAAAGGATTATATCGAAAGGGGCTCGGTTACGACGGGGGATCGGAGGCCGTTGCATATCGCATATTGCTTTTCGTTTCGGCGGTCTCGTCGAAATCGACCGAGCGGGTGGAATTAAAAATGCCGGAGACGATGGATTCCTCGAAATTCGATCGTTCTTGCAGCGTCGCTGAGGGACCGGCGTTCCTGGCGAGAGGAGCGGATCAACTTCTCGCAACGCGCGTAATTGCCGCGGCCGCGCAATTTATTTATTAATCGCGCGACGCGTCGCGTTCACTGACGGATCTCGTTTCGCCGCGCATCGACACATTTGCGGGGTCGAACACGGCGAACGGGGAGCTGTATCAATTTCCAGTCGCTTTCCGAAAGTACGCCGGACATGTGTGTCGCGGATTAATGTTTCAGCCGTAATTGAGGGGGAGTAAATTGAAATATAAATTATTCCCGTGTGCTTTCATTGATGGCGATCGAAAGAGAACGGGGGAATTGTGGAATATTCCGCCACGCCGGGCATAATTGTTAGTCGTCTTTCGGTGGATTTTGTAAGAAATCTTCCCGCGACTGAAATTCCAAGTTGGTTATTGGACGAGGATCCTTGATTTCGTCACGGCGAGATGTGCCAGTCGAAACGCGTTGCAGGCGGTTACTACGTATTGATTCCTTCCTGGCGTCCTCGCCCACCTCCTGGAGAAGCATCCTTTGCCCTGCTCGGTACTTCCTTAAACCTCCACTACCTTCGGGAGGAGCGTACCTTTGATCTCGCCGCCCAGATACGTAACGAGGCTTCCGGCGACTTCGCTCGCTAAAAAGATTCTGCGGGATAGACGGCAGACGCGAGGTTTTGCAACGACATTTCACTGCCTCGCGCAGAGGCAGACGTTGCCGCGGTAACCAGGGAAATGTTACATAAGCAAACCTCTTTAGCGACTTCCCCCTTGATTTTTTTCTCCGCAGTTTCTAGTCCTCCCGCGGAGAACACTCCGGAGAGACCCCGTATTGTGTAATTCAATTGAATACCTCGTGGCTTGAATAATTGCACAATTGCCGTTGCGAAAGCAGTTGTTCGGTTATTGTGGAAAGCAGAGGCATTTGTGATTAGAAAGAGTGATAACGGCATTAGAGTCGCGTATGTGGTACGTGGCGGTAGCCAGCGCGCAGAAATGGGGCCCGCCTGACCATTTACCGTCTTATACTACTTGCAGCGCATTTCAACGGAATCCCTGGCTATAAACGGCTTAGTGTTGCACAGGCAGAATTTTTTACGCTGTAGTAACGACATTTGCAGCGCGAACACGTAGCAAAATTTGAATTTCAAAGTGAGATTAGTTACCGGGCGAATCGTATTATATATTGTATCCCATTTCTCTTCTCTGGAATTAAGTGGCTAGAGAAGCATTTTCGTAATCATGGGAAATTTAAAGTTCTCCGGTGGACACCTCTGATAGATATCTATGGAGTTGTAGATAACAGTGAGGCGAGGGACAGATTTGCTGGATTAAAGCAGATGTAACGAAAGTGCAGCTGCGAGTGAACACGGAGCAGGGTTTCCATACATTAATGATATTAGTCCGAAAGAAACATTCAAAAGTGTTCAAAGGAATACAGTAATTAAGGTGGAGCAAGCAATTAAATCGTGGGTTGTGCGTTCCGGTTGAGAGCTAAATTCCTAGAGCCGCGAACGTTCGTCGTACAACGACGCTTCTGTATAAGGGTGATTAACAGAGTCAGCTTATGCAGCTCGCGTCAAAGGTACGCGATAAAAATCGTAAGGCTTGGCAGGTGCTGGTTTCGACGAAGCAACCTCACGATTTTCCCTTCGTTCTCATTCCAAGTCTTTCCCTTCGAGAATACAACTCGGTGGAAAGTTTCCGAGTCACCATCCATCGCGGCATTACTTTCCCCACATCCATCGGCCCAGAGAATTTTAAATCCCCCGTATCCAACTGTATCGCAAATCGGCTCGGCGATTCGCAAAAATCGACGTCCAGTCGTTCGTCCCCAGGAAAACGCCCTGCGACTCGACCGTCCCTTATTTTCCATCCCAGCGTGTAATAACCAACTTCCTGTATACGTGTTTTGGCAACTGACTGGCACTTTAGATGCTCGGGGTGTCCCAGCGCGAATTCGTGCGGCCATCGCGAATGCCCATTGGGGCCATCACGGTGGCAAATAAATTCCACCCGTTCCCGTATGTTCGCCGGCAGGGGGCCCACACCCTTTATTTTTAATTAAATGCTCGCAAGCCCCCGCTGCAGCCTTCTCTGCGCCCCTTGCTCCACACCCGTTCATTCCTTCCGTCTGTATCCGGCTCGCCTCTTTTTCCCTTTTGTCAACTCTATCCCCGATCGCGTCACTATTTTTTCCACCCCTCCCTTGCGCATCCTTCGACCCGCCTCTTTTCGCCGTTGCGTTATTTTGCGACTCGTTTGACCACCATCGTCTCCCCCGACTTCTCGTCCACGGTATAAATATACTTTCATATCCATAATTTATCAGGCTCCCCATCCGCTATCTTCCGCCTCCTAACGTGCCGGTATTATTCGCTTCTCCGGTGTGTCTTCCTCGCCGCCCTCTCGACATCCCTCCGTCCTCTTTCTCTCTAACGCTGCCGCTGGAACGTGAGATTTTTTTTCCCACACGCTGCTATCCTCCTTTCATCGATCGCGTCGTATAATCAGCCGCGCCGGAAGTGGAGACGGCGACCGACTTGTTTGCCGCCACGCGCGAAGAGTGGAACGTCGATCACATCTTTATAAGGTCGGGGCAATCACGGAGGATTTGCTCATCTCGATACTGGAATATGGGTCGGACGTCGAATGTTTCCTTGATGTTTTGTTTCCGCGAAATGGCTGACCGCTGAAAGCCTTCGTCCTCGGGCTATCGCCTCGATTCCTACACCGGGTACTTTATTATCCAACCTATTTGCTTGGGGGGGATGTTTTCGTGGACGATACGCTGCGGCGGTAGGAAAATCAAGCGGGCGCTTCGGGCCACTTTGATTACTGCGAATCAAGCTGTGCGTGGCTGCCGAATTTTAGAAAGGGAAAGAGGGAAGCAGGGTGGTTGGAGTGTCGGGGGTAGTCGGGCATTTCTGGGTTCTACGACGAAACCCGATGTCCAAGATGGTATTAAGATATTTCGTGTAATAAGCTTGGGTATTCTGTCAACACGGCTCAGTACCTCCTGCTCGAATCTCCCACTCGTTTTTCCTACAACTTTTTACAATAGAACGTCGTTCGAAGGCGGCATGCAATCGAAGAATACAAATACAAGGCTCGTGATAGAGTTCGAGGAAAGTTTAATTTCGTCCGAAGCATCGCTCCTTTCTTTCCGTTTGACTATTACATTTAAATAGGTATTGTCATCCTTCTTACCAAGGCGGTAGTTTCTGCCCCTAATAACAATATTCAAAGGGGCCACGAACTCGTTAGTAGTCTCACGGAATAACCAATCAAGAAATTTTTATCGAGCTTCTCTTTCGCCTCTGGCTAACCAGTTTCCCTGCCCCCTCTTAATGAAATTCCATGTGTTTACTCTTTTTTCGTCGCTCCACCACGAAAGGCATCGACCCTGATCGAACCTAATTCATTTCCCAGCTACAGTGAACAAGATCTCGTTTCGACGAAGAGAAGAATCGCCTTTCGATTGTTCTTCCAGTGGATTGTTTAACGCCACCCGCTCGGAAAAAAGGCTCGATGAAAAATAAACAGAATGTACGCGTGTGGCCTTTGCCGAATTCCCCAGCTCGGCGTGGACCGATAATTGGCCCCGATAATCGAAAATCCACAATGAGCCCCAGTTTCGTTTCGGCTCGTCCCGTTTCGATTCCCTTCCATTCCTCTTTGAATAGCCAGTGCACTCCTCGCTCCGCGCAATTTCCCGAACAATCGCGATTTAACGAGCACGCCCAGCCATTCACGACGTCCAAGGGAACATCTTATTACTCCCTTGTTTAGCAGCGAGCACCATCTTGGCTCGCCTAAACCCGCCACGTTGCGCTCCAAGTGTTCGAAAGTCTGATAGTGATGCATACTACGAAAGTCGCTTATCCACTGTCTCCAAACAAGCCTTCATCAAACGCGAGCGCAGATTAACAGCACATTGCTCCAAGTTTCTAGTCTGTCGTAAAATCAGAGTAACTTAATTTTCGAGCAGTTAGATGTCTGAAACTCTGCTCCACGCAGTGTTCACGGGAAAGGGCCTGATAGCTCTGAGCTACCCTCTGTTGCGCATGCCCGCGACGAGCTGTGACGTCAAACCAATCAACGCCAAGCTGGTAAACGAACCGAATCGACACCAGTGGCTGGCTTCGTTTACCAGCTTGGCGTTGATTGGTTTGACGTCACAGCTCGTCGCGGGCATGCGCAACAGAGGGTAGCTCAGAGCTATCAGGCCCTTTCCCGTGAACACTGGCTCCACGTGTCTCCAGATTAAATCTTATAGTATTTCTATCTTCATGGTTTAATTCATGAACGTAACACGATTGCTTCGGAGTGCTCTGACAGAGGATAGAGCAGCGAGTACGCGAACAGTGCTATCCCGTGAGCTTTATGCCCACGAGGCGATGCCTTAGGTGCTATCGCATCTTCGTTAATCCGACTAATGGCAGTTTATTAACGGCCATTACTTACCCCACGGAACAAGGGCTGCTCAGGCGTCTGGGCGGTTCCAGCTCGTTCGAACGCTGAAGATCGACGATATTGCGGGGCCGTTTTGAGGAACGAGCGTTCGTTTTTAATGGGTCGCGTCAAGTCGCGCCCGTAATTTCCCAGCTTGACGTACAATTAGTTCCAGCTTGCGAGCGGACGGGGATTGAGGAGCGAACAACCTGCAGCTTTATTATTATTATTATTATTATTATTATTATTATTTATTGATAAACGGGGATAGGTCCCCATTAGTGTACATAATAGGTATTACAGTTAAGACGGACAAATCATAGGTTATTCAAGTTACTATGAACGGAGTTTATAAAGCTGCTTATATTAATATCGAAAAAGTCCATGCTATCACAATATGTATTAGCTACACTACATATGCGGTTTACTGGGTCAGAGTAGATCAAAGAGGAAGTATACTGCTGGGGAAGAAAAGTACATGTAAATCTAAACGATCTCACAGGAGCATAGAAGTTAATCAACTCAAGGAGTTGAGGGCAATTAATAAGGCTGTTAATAATCTTAAAAAGGAAAAGCAAGTCGGCCTCAGCTCTCCTATACTCAAGGGATCGCAGGTTCAACCGATTAAGGATTGGGATATAGTCGTGGTCAGTAACTGCCATGCTTTAACCTAGCCTATATGCAGCAAACCTAAGGAAACTATGCTGCACCCTCTCAATGAGTTGTTTGTATTTTAATTGATAAGGCGACCAGATAGCGGATGCATATTCTAAGTGAGGTCTGACTAGGGCGCAGTACAATAATTTAAAAGTTCGGGGATTAGTAAAGTCAGTAGTGCATCGTTTAATAAACCCTAGATTTTTATACGCATCCCTAACAATTCGTTGGTAGTGCGGAGAAAAATTTAAACGCGAAGTGTAGTGGACTCCCAGGTCACTTTATATCACCTCCGCGTTATAAAGTCGCGCAGGACACTGTGTTTCTGTTAAAGATGCTTCCCCCGGCTTCACCCAACACCTGGGGGTAGAAAAATCCTGGAAATTACGATGCGATCTGGGTTCCTTGAACGTACTTACAACCTACAGCACTGCGCGAAAATTTAACCTTAATTGGCAGTTTAAGAATCGCGATCGAGATCGTGAAATTTGTAGCCAAAGGTAAGTAAACTACTTGGGTATAATTAGTTTCGTTCCCATGGTCTCGTTCGACGATCGAGCAGAGGGAATCGAGAAAGTAGTCCTAATTTTATTGTGCGAGGTGTTAGGAAGAAGGGTTGAAGATTGTAAGAGCCTGCCACACTCTCCCCTCTCATTTGCATATTATACAGGCGGGGTTGATTTCACTTATCATAATCACCAGGCCTAAATGGACGTCCGACAATGGCGGCCAGCGTTGTTGATATTATCACTTCACTTTTCACCCGTATAAATGCAATTCATTTCGCGAGTTTCGCGCCAGCGGTGTCTCGGGGAACTGGATTCTATTTAAAACCTTCGCGCGGCATTTAAATGCATCCTCGATTTAAATTCGAGGCACCAGAACCCGTCGGGGGGGGGGGGGGGGGAGTTGAATCTCTGGTCGTTAAAAGTTGATTCGACGTTTTCTGTTTTCATTTCTGAGTGGCGGACTCCTCTGTAAATTACGAATACCTAAACCCTCGATGCCCTGTGTTCGTGTAATGAACGCATGTAGGCCCATGCGAGTTGCTTGCGTGGCCAAGTTGCTGTAATTTGCACGCAGAGGCTATTAACCAGCCTGTGCAAGTTAATTTACGTACGCGTCCCTCTGATAAGGATCCACGACGTAATGAAGTCTTGGTGGCTCGGATCGATAATATTTTTAGTGCCCCACCGCATGCAAATACCTCTGGGCGCAGTCACAGCTTTATTAGGTCGATTAATTACGGTTTATTAGCGATCCGTGTTATTTTGCGCAGGAAACAAGATTCCCTTGGGGCGTGAACATTTTTCATCGGGGCTCGCGGCCGAACGATATTAGAAACCACCAATTTTCCCTGATCGTACCTTTTTTTTTATTGGGTCCAAGCCGCGAGGGAAGGGAGCAGCATTATTTCACACGAAATCCATCAAAGAAAATAACATTCGATTCGCGCGACGAGGCGTACGTTTGGCCACCGCTTAATTTAGCTAATTTAAACGATACAGATGATAATTACGCACGCAGGATAATTAGCGCACTTTCCGCGAAGGAACGGGCTTCCATTAAGAGGAACACTAATTAAATTGAACGTACCGCTGCGCGTTTATTTGCGGGCTATAATCGTTTCCTCGTGCTGGTCATTTCTCTTCCAATTCGACATCTACCTGGGCCCTTTAATTAACCGAAAGTCATAACAAAACAGCGAAGTTCTGTTAGTCTGTTGTTTCGAAGATCGATGCTAATGTAGGTCTGACTTTTCACCGAAGAATCACGATTCTTTCGAAGAAGTCACCGTGTAAATAGTTCGCACTGCAGTGCCTCGAATACTCGAAGTTAGCTGAACTCGGATGGCCCCGGTCACGAAGTAAGCACGAGTAAAAATGTTACGTCGTGCATTGTGTAACAGGAATCTGCGCCTTAATTTACACGACGGTAACATAATTGCAATTAGTTAGCAACGCCTTCGCCATTGCTATTATGCGCGGAACAGTGAGTCCAGACGTAGAACGCAGAATCTAGGTTAAGTTAATTACACCGTTAATCTAACAACTTGCCACTATCGAACGGACTCCGCCGACTACCAAAAGAACCACGCTTTGACGACGAAAAGTGTGAACTTTCTGTTACGAAATCCTGTTATCCCGTCTACTCCAGCGGCGCTAACTTCGTCACAGTCTAATGTTGCATGTTTACGCAGAGATCCCGCCCGCGTGGCTATTGTCCCTTGCCATTTGCACGTCCGTTTGAAATCACCAATTTTCCCTCGCTGGAAGCAGTCCTATACGAAGTAACGCTACGTTGGATCGATCCCCAAATTTATAGCAGCAGCATGTACGCGCAGCAGTATTTTTCACCAGCGTGTCGCTGAATTGCTTTTTCGCGAGGGTTTTAATTACGTCCACGTGGGCCCCGCTTGCGCAGAATTACTCCATTAGGGAATAAAAGCTGTACCAGCTTTGTGGACACTACGTGTCTCTGGATGAAATTCTTGCTGCCTCGGCCACAGCAATTTTTAAACGCTATTGGAACTTCTCTACGATTCAATTCGATATTCCCATCGGAATCTTAAGAAAATTCTAAGCATTGTAAATAAAACAGTTGGAAGAACAGTAATTAATGTTTAGTTTTATGTTATAGTTAGGCTTATCAACAGTTTATACTGCGGCCTCGCCTTTACTCGCCTTTACTTTCTCCTTATGTACTATACTTTGTTTAATGAGTAATAAAGACGAAATAATATTAATAATAATAATAATAATAATAATGATAATAATAATAACAGTCTACTGTTATACCAGTATGTACCTATGTACTGTTTCTCTTTGGTAGGTTCGACTAGCTTGCACGTGGATTGGAGAGATATACATAATTGATACGGAGATGTGTGCGATCGTTTATTCCATTTGGAAGTTCGATACGCGCGTTTGCCCCGTCCTCGACAGCTTGTCGATCGATTCGATACGTCCGCATATTTTCCCGCCTCACCATTATTTGCATGATATATCGCCCTCGTGTTACTTAAAGACAGCATTTCGCCCGAGTGTGTACCCAGCAGGATTCCTCCTGCGAGTTTAGAACCCGTTCCCTCTCCGAGCGAACCAATACTGCACTTTTAGCAATTCAAATCGGCTCTCCATGGGACACGGATATTTGTCAATCATCCTCGTATACGGTTACAGAGCTCAGCAAGTTTCCTTTGAACCGACTGCTCCCCATTTTGTAATTCGGACGTGAGACGCGCCGGCAATGTTGGTTATTTAAATTATCATAAGATAATAGGGGCCCGAGGCTGGTCGGGAGAACCCGCGGGAAATAGTATCAGCCAACATTACCATTCGCTGCGAAAACTTTCCGAAATTACTACGATCTCCAGAGAGCGGAATGAAAAAATTTAGAAAAGTTCCCTGAGAAGGAATATCGCGCGATGGAATTCTACCTGATTTTACATTCGACTGGCTTACGTATTTATCGATGGACGACAATCAATTAACATTTGACAAACTTGAGCCAGCAATCTGAAAGTGAGGACCTTGTTAGCAAGAGGGGTGCAGCTGAAAAAACTGTTTACAAAACTATTGCTTTGGCTTAACATTAAAAAGCGAACATTAATTGCAGAATATATATTTTCACAGAATAAGTACGTCACAGAGTAAGTTTTTATTTCTATTTTTGGCGAATTTTTCAAATCTGGAGTTGCTTAAAATAAAAATATTGCAGAAAATGTAATGGGTGCAGGTTCAAAATTGGCAATAAATCGCTTATTTGTTATCGGACTAGCATCAAACGTGCACCAAACGATGTAGAATTTTTTTTAAATGTATTACACGTCATAACTCAAAAACTATCACAAATGGAGTTGCACCCCTTGCTGCGAGGTCCTCAATTCCTCCTAATGAAAACGTGATCAAAGTCCCTGCCTTCCATCATTGAATTTTTCTGCGACTGTGACCTCCCATTTCACCATAAATACACCGTACCTGGTTGAATCGTCATCGAACGGAGCCCCTCCCTATCTCGATAGAGTGGCCACGTATGGACATTCATTAGAATTAAAACGACCGCGTTCCGCACCATTATCGTCGATTAAGCTTATTATCGACTTCGCTGTCCGTAGAGATTAAGTGGCTCGGCGTACCTAGAATCGAACGCCAGAAGGGTCGAAGCTCCACCGCGAACGGAGGATTCTTCCAAAGGTGAGGGAAAGATTTTTACTTCTCTAAGAATCTTCTCCGTTTAACTTCGCGCGGCTCTGCGCAGCGTCCCTCTAGACGTTTCGCCGAAATTGCTCGGTGCGCGTTGTATTTTGTTTAGCGTCGTATAGATGAGGATGAGGTTCGCGGCATTGAGCTATAAGAATACCTGGAGAGGGAACAGAGCAATGGCGGCCGGTCAGAGAAAAAGAGGGAATGTGCTATGTTCATTGAGCTCAATGAACATAGCACATTTACTACATGATAGTACAGAGTGAGAGGGATAATAGGAAGAAGAAGGATAGGTTCACCCGTAATCTTCTATTTTTCTCTGACCGCTGTCGCCTCTACTTCTTCCCATTGCTGTTCCCTCTCCAGGTATACTTATAGCTCAATGGTTCGCGGTAAGAATAACAAAAGCCTCCGCCGTGGAATTCCAGCGACGTTCCCCAAATTCGCCGGTAAACTTCCGCGTTTCCCGCGAACGGAGCTGGGAACTCTCAGTTTCCAGAATGCCTGCTGCTCCCGACAACATCGTAAGTTTCGCGTTCGTATCTCCCTGGCCGCTGGATGGCTCTGTCCAAGTTCCGGGCGCTCTTCTTCGGCATTAAGAATTACGTTTCCCAACGAATCTCATCGGGCCTCGTAGAATCCTGAACGAACCCCGAACGCTGCAAACTTTTACCTCCTTCGACACCCACTTGCGCCCATTCCGCCGACTTCCCTCCTGAATCTTCCACGACTTCCGCTTTCGCGTGAACGCCTAAGACTGGATGGCCCTCGGTACAGGCCCCTCGGCGCAGTTCCCGAGGGAGAGGAAACACCCGAGGGGCTCGCCGTTTCTCGCCAGTTTCTTCTTCGTTCCCCTGGAGCTCCCGAGGGCGGTCGTAAGCGATGTGCGTCAGGACCCAGTCAAAACTCGCGCTGGGGGGAAGAAAAGGGCCGGCGAAGGGCTTCGTGGAAAGGCAGAGCGAACATCCAGCGGGATACCGTACGGGCTGGCGACTCTTGAATGTGGGGGAACTGCGTTGTCCGTAACAAAGCTTCGCCAGAATCCCCACTGCCGAGTCGAAAATAAAGGTACAACAGGCCTGAATGAATAAAAAAAACAGAAGGCACCGAGTCTGTTTCCGCGAATTTCCCCCTCGACGCGATATTCTGCCTGGATTTCGTTAGCTGGTCGCGCGCTCGTCTGCCATGCATATTGGGTGGGAAGAAACATTGCAAGCCCGGGGGCGGGATGTTGTTGGTGGACAGTGGTGAATATAGAAACCGTTGCGATCGTGTTTATTTCTAGCGTGATTATCTATTATTTGTGAAACGATCAAACCATATGTTCGATAGATGCGTTTAGTCGATACAGCGATTGATTCTTTTCGTTGCGGATTTGTGTCACACTCGATAGCTGCGCCATGGACAGCTGGGTCGAAAAGCTTTTCCTAATCCAGCGATATCTTTCTATCTACAGGTGACGGCATTCAGCATTCAGCGACCGGGCGTTCGTCCTATGGGAGACAGAGACCAGAAGTAAGGATGGCCTTTCACTGGGATAAGCTCTCACCAGCGGAATTTCAACAGCTCCAGGACTTGGCAGCTTGTAAGTAAAGCGTGAAACATCTTTTGGCTGGGACTCCGGTACTGTAGAGTGGAACTTTGTTAGAAAGAGAACAGAGGTTGGGAATGAGAGAACTGTCGATGTGGGGAGTTTTGTAGCGACGCGGTACGCATCTTCAAGCGCGAGTGACGGGAAAAGGTGGCTGGTTTAGCGCTCTGTTTTCTGTATTTTTATTAGCACTTCTTCGGCATTCTTCTAGCGATGCCAAGCCGGTTCCTTAATTCCGCTTTGTTCGGAGGGAAATAATTGTGCTCAGAAATCATTATTCATCCACCGACCATCTCTGGATTAATTTATCCGCGCCCCTTTCGCGGAAGAACTCACGAGATGACGTACCATCAAATACATATGAGTTGTATTTATCTTGAAGCTGAAAAACAGCCATTTCGGGGCAGTGCCCATCGCTCATAGGATCATTTCAGATATGAAAAAGGTTAAAGATGCGCCCCACGAAGGGGACGCTGGACGTCGAATGGGATTTAGCGTAGCTTCCACGTGGCTTCGTTCATCGTCTCGGGATCCCGTCATTTCCTTCCCCTTGAGTTTTTCATCGACGTTCGCGTGGCAACCAGAGACTCGAAACAACGGAGTTACATGTTCCACGTGTTTCTTTGAGAATTAATAACACGGGCCAGGTTTCGCAGTCCACGTAACCCATTTATCATCCAGACGGAAAATAAGATTCGCCAGTCTTAATGAATGATCGCGGCGCCCCGTGAGAAACGACTCCGAGGAACTTTCGCATAGTTTCTAGATGATATCGCTAGACAAATACATTTCGCGCACGCGTGTCTGTGATCTTGAACCTGGGAGCCAGCGGTTAAGAATCTTTCTTAAAACTTGCGCTTCTTTCATTCAACTTCTCGCTGCCCCCTTTTTCTTAATGATTGCGATGAACAGCGCGGCTAATGAGATAGCTTCCCGCGAACTCGATGGAAAGTCGCGGAACGTGGCGCTCGTTCTTTATGGAATTATGGAAATTCGAGTGACATCGTCCAAGAGGAACTGGAATTTATTCCAACCACGGCGATGCTCGCCTGAGCCAGAGATTCATTTACAATTTCTAGAACGTGGATATAATATTTTTCTTACGCAAGCTGCCCTAGGCGTGTGATTGTATCGTGCACTGCAACGAGTCTCGCAGTGATAACGAAGTGACGATCATCGGAGCAGGTAGGGATTTCTGCCACTTTCTGCTTAATCAAAGCGAAGCTTACGTAATGCTACACGTGCCACAGCCAAGTACTTGCGGCGTCCAAAGTGGAACGTGTTCCTTTTTACTCCGCGCCTGACTATGGCCGTCCACTTCTACTGTGTCTACCATTCTTCCGCGCCTGACCTCCAACTCCCTGCTCTCACATTTCCCGAGAGTTTAACTAATAAAAACCCATTCCCCAACAATCGATCATCCGTTAACCACTACTCCGCCGACATTCGTTGAAACGGCGAAGCGCTGCCGTCGGCTCAGCGTTGGAAGTTGCAGGAAAAAAGCGCCAGCCGCGATTCGATGTCTCCCTCGATTTTTCGTTCTCGGCAGTGCCGGTGGCAATTTCCCGGGGCGTCCCTATAGGCAGGTCGAATTAGGGGCCGATTTTCGTAGGGGAAACGCAAATTCCCGAGCGTTAATCACGCGGCTGTTGGGACGCGATCCATCATCGTCGTTCCCGTCAATCGGTTCGCCGAAAATAGTCCACGTCCAGAAATATCCTGTCCGTTAAGTGCATTATGACGTCCGCGGGGGTAGATTAGGCCAATGGTCTCCTATTATTAGTCGATTCCGCGGCGTTGTTTCCTCTGCAAACAGCTGAATCCCAGACACCAACGGATCGATCGTTCTCCCGTTCGACCGGGACGCTTTCTTCCTTACAGGGGAGCCGCCGATAAACCAACTGAAAGCAAACCTTTTTTCCTCCCAACTTGCTTTCTTAGCTGATCCATTCGCCGGAGACACTCGTTTTCGAGCCTGCACCAGGGGACATCCCGTTCACGTCGATTTCGTTGGCGCAATCGATGTTACGAGCTGTTGATGTTCGTTCACTCGAAGTTCTTCTGGTGATTGAAGCTGCAGTCTATCGGGTTGATAGTTTGGTACCAGGATTGGGTTTATTATGGGGATTGTGAGTTCGTCGGTGTATCATTTAACTATGTTCCCGTAGAATTGTATCCTGTAGATCGCTTCCCGTTATCTGAAACCTCTGGTGTCGCGTGTCGGAAAGTGGAAATCCAATTTCAAATCCACTGTGTTTCAGATTCCACGCGAAAGCTGCAGGATGTCCTCACCGAATTCTGCGGATCGAACACAACGTCCAGTGGCGTGCCAAAGTACCACCCGGATGGCGTAAGTTCAACCGAAATTCCCACCAATCAATCCGCAAGCGTTAAAATTTAATCCGCCGATCCTTTGATCGGACCGCGTCGCACGGAATATTTAAACACTCGATTAATCTCTCGCACCGAAGGACCGCCAGAGCAGCCATCATGAAATATTCCCTCGTCGATCGGTCCAGTAGTCCGAATGAAATTACCTCTCGAGCGCGATAGAAAGTCGAGAATCAAAGTTTCTCCAAAACTTAAAAATTGCCGCCCACGCACTGGCGAATACTGGGACATTATTAAAACCTCCAACAGCGTTGCACTTCGTTCGACTTTCCAGCACACCGAATTCTTCTATTAATTTCCCGTCAGTCTACCGCAAAAAGAAGCTCAGCGCGCGTTACATATTAAAAACCCATCATCGACTACCGAGAAATTCATGGTACTTTAACTCGCTGGAAGGTATTCGTTAACAGAGCCGTTAGTAAATAGAAGCTAGCCGAGGCTGCTCGATTAGAAGAGAAAATGATTTGCCCGCGATATCAAAGGACGATGGTGAGTGAAATCCCATCGCAGAAGCAACGACTGCCTTGTGACACCGGCGCACACTGCATCGCTCAATGGAGAGAAATCTAAAAATCAGTATTTAATTTTGCGGCTCTTTATTTGTACATGAACGTTTGAAAGAAAACAAAATAAAAGCCCTCAGCACTGAGAAAGCACATTACTTTTTATTCAATAACAAATCAAAATCACTTCAATTTTTTTTAATAGACTTGTATATTTGTTTGCATATTGTAAGAGTTTAGGGCAAATTATGGAAACGGCCTATGATGTGCAAGTTATGACCATAGGTGGCGTCCCAACGAAAGTAATGTAGCGACGGAGTATAAGGGACCACGTAGAGTCGGCGTAGCCGGTGTGGTTAACGCTGCTGATCAGCACGCGGGCGGCTCGGGTTCGATTCCCGGCGCCGCGGTGGCTCTTTTTTTCCGTCGCTTACAATATTTATATTCTCGTTAAGGACGCACTGTGGGGCGGTTCAAAGGCAGATGCGAATCGGTACAAATTAAAGCTGGATATCATTGTAATGCGAACAGTTGTGGACAGGCTTCGATGGGCTGGCGATAAAACAGTGGATAAAGCAGGATGATCGTGATAGCGGGTATAAAAGTTGGCGACCGTAAAAGGCACAGTCAGCAGCGGTTAGAATTGCGTCTGCTTTGCCGGAGACACTGTGCTCCATGGTACATCGCCGTTCAATGCGAACGTTCAAGCACCAGCACACGCCCGCGCGCTGGGCACTTAGGCGTGTACAACAGCCACATCCACATGGAACATCGCGTTAGCATGCACCGTGGAAACACGCGTCCCATAAAATCCCAAACTATTCCTGTGGCTATTACAGTGGGAATACGTCTGGGCCCCATGTGAACAGGTGCGAGTTATTGCGAGTTTATACCGCTGTGTGTGTGCCTGTGTGTTCGCCCGTATTTGCTGCGGGGGTGCGACGGCGTAGCCAGTTTCGCCCTGGAACCGACGTGGCCGCATACAAACGCGCCTCGTTTTGCTCGAAGGGTCCGAAATTCGTTTAACTTCTGCCGCAGTCGAACGAGCTGTTTATTGTCTGCGAAAAACGCGTTGCAACGGGAAGGATTGATTCTGATTGTTTGGGAAGGTCCGCCGCTAGAAGCTAATGGCACGGGGCAGAGTTGGATTGTCAATTAGCGGAGAAGAAGAGGTATTTATAATTATCAGGACAGCTGATGCATTTGCGGAAAATGTGACATTTTGGTACAGATTGAAGACTTTCCGCTGCTTTTAATTTTTTTTTTTATTATCATTAATCGCCTTTATTACTCTAATAGAAGAATCCTGAATATTTAATTTAATAGTTTAATTTGATAAATTAATAATTTAAGATACCAAACGAAGTTTGCAACGTTTCTCGCAATAAATTATTCCGCACGGAGTACATGTCCTAATACTCCGGAATGTAGATGTCGCGTAGTGAGTTGCGCAACATTCGCGACGCAGCCGTGGAAGGAAACTAAATGCAGACGTGGGAGAGAGAGGCTTGGTATAAAGGATCGTTATCCTTGTGCCGGATAACGATGTATACTCGTCTTTCACGGTTTCTCTGTGGCTGTGATGCGCCGCCCGACAATCCATCAGCCCCGGAACATTATCAGCCATCGTGTCAACTGCGATAACAACCCCGTCGTTATAGTTTCATCCTAGCGCGGGGACCGGCATCATAAATTCTCCTAATAACCGGCTATTATTGACACTCCGTGTGTCCCGATAAAAATTATTATATTCCCTCCCGTCCGTGTCCCGGCGAAAGCGATTAATTCTCATTGTCAGGGAGCGAGGGAATCTCTAGCCGGCGGCTTTTAATCCGGCCAACGGTTTTCTCTACTTAAATCACGGTTAACCGCGTCGAGATAGAGCCATTTTAATCCTACTTTCTCCGTTTTCAATCTAGCTGTCGCCGTACAGATAAAGGTAACGTCATCATTTGCCCTTCTATTTACCATATCGTTTGGCTACGCCCATCATTCAGCGCGGTCTGACAGAATGCTGTTTCACTTTGGCTTGGTGCACAACGGGGATTGTGACTTTCGGGGACCAATCTATTTTGCTCTAACTGTAGCGTCGACGTGCTTTGATTATTCCAAGCATGTATAGTTTGGGATTTGAACGTCTTGGCGAAATTTATAGCTGGCTCGAGCACTGAATAGGTCCTCCACCAAGAGTGAAGAACGTTAGCTTGGTAGAGAGCTTGGTTATCAGGCAAGAACAAGTGACTTGGGGTATATAGTATGAAATGAAGATTGTTGCTTGCAAAAACAAAGATCGATGAACGACAAGTGATTCTGCGTCACGTTGCTGCTTTGAGGAAGAGGTGCATGATTTCCGGGGGCTCTGTCAGCGCAGTGGCGAAGGCAGCAATACGTTTTACTAGTAGCTAACCAGAAGCACAACAAAAGGACAGTTTGTCAAGGCTCATTGAAGCTCATCAGAACTTTCAAGTTCATAGAGGCTTCTCCAATTTTTGAGATTCAAGTTGTTTCTTATGCCTTCGAAGCGAGGGATCCGTTATCCTTGTCGCTGGGGAAATGAATCGATTCACAGTAGATGAACGTATCTACTAGGGATTGCAAATTTACCGACTTTTTCAATTACCGGTAATTCGGTAAAATTTTCAATCAAAACCGGTTTACCGATAATTTACCGGTATTTTTTAAAGTATTGAAAATATAAGAGTAAACATTACAAAAAAACTTTTTTTGAACTCTAATCGAGCATTATAATAAATATATGCAAATAAAACTATTCTGAACATAAAATATAAAATGAGATAACACAAAATAGATATATTTGTGTAACTATTGACAATACTTATTAATATGGATCTTCGCCACGAAAACAATGAAAAGAATCTTATCTTACATACATAATTAAATATTTTTTATTTAACACTTTTTTTTAACAAATAAGCACGCAAAAAACATAATTTTTCTACACTTTGGTCTCCTGATCGCGATCTAATTTTTGTACAAAATAATCCAGCCACGGATAAAGCACTCTCAGATTCTACGCTTGTTGGTCAGATAGTCATTAAGAAATCATAGGTATGCCATTTGTACCTATATATTTTCTCCTTACTTTTTCTACTTGAGAATACGTCCATTTTTTTATGACTTGATTTAGATTTTTAGTTCTCTTTTGGTTTAGAGTTGATTCTTCGTGAGGTACTTCGGTTTTCGTCTTTATTAGTAATTGAAGTTTTTTTCACTGATAACGATGTAGACCGAAATAACGAACGCATATATGCGCTATATTGATATACGTAATTTATCGAATTACCGGTAAAAATTTGACGAATTACCGGTAAAAATTGGAGGGTACTTCTCGTGATTTACCGGGAAACCGGTAAACCGGGTTACCGGTATTGCAATCCCTAGTATCTACGTTCCCACATAAATCCAATTCATTCTGTTTCTATTTTCTGTACGTAAGTGGAGAGCGAGGCACGCTGCGGATACATAAATAGAAGACGAGATTCTTTGATCAGGCGAAATTACTCCCTCCTTTATTGCGCGAGCTTACGGCGTGAGAAAAGGCCCATCAGGAGCCGCCTCGGCCTCGGAGGAAATAACAGCCGCCGCCGCGCCGGTTCTAAGCGATCGTCGATGTAATTTGAACCTCCTTTTTCGTGGCGTTCGGGAAGATGGAGAGGGAGAGAAGTGGCTGAATTCGCGGGGAGAAAGGAGGCTGGCGGTAAAGAGAGTAGAAAACAAGCTCGAGCGATGTATCTTGTTGCGAGCTGCTCGAAAGCTGCGAGGGTGGTTCGAAATACGCGGTGAAACTAATTCTCGGTTACCTCGTGATACAACAGTCATTCCGAGCTCTACTTAGTCACACGCTTCTCTTATTTCCACTGTAACATTCTGCGGAATTTTTATCTTCCAAAAGGCCATGCCGGGCGCGCAAGGAGCTGCAGAATTTGCGACCACAGGGAATTCGAAACGTTTCGATTGGATGCTAACCTCAGGAAAATTCGCCGAAAGTTTTCCATCGCAATCTCGCAGGTCACGAGGAACAGATTGAATCCGCTTCGATTCGCGCTACGCGAACTTTTCACCAGTTGGCCCAGCCGATAGCGGTCGAATCGTTCGAAGAGCAGGGGATTCAACAAAGGAAACAGTACGAGGACTCGCAATTAGGGTACATGGAATTAAGTTAGGCCCCCTCGCGGTCCGTTTGTGCCGGGCATGTTGCATATTCCCTGCATTAGCTATCCAGGTACGCAAGAACAGACCGTCGAGCATCGACTGATAGAAGCACGCGGCCGATAACGACTCTCCATACGAATACGAGTGGCTCTGTCGGAACTCGGTTGGCTGGCAAAGCGGCTTACAGACCCGCGACTCGTTTGCACCAAATCAGCTTTGCCCTGCGCGATGGAATTCTTTCGAAAAACTTGAGTCACTTGCCGCGGCGAAAGCTTCCCTCGGCGCTCTCTGTCCGCTCCACCTCGGAAACCTTCGATTTCGCGATCAAAAGGGGGCCAGCTTCTCCACCCTGTTTCTCGTTCCTTCGTACTTGGACCGCGGGCAAGACTCTATCGAACTTTTCAGCGCGAACGAATCTCTGGAGCTTCAGACAGGAAGAAATATGCACGGTACATAAATTCTACGCGGGAGACACTTTGTTCCGAGGAAGTTCGCCCCCGAGGAAGATCTGTCCTCGACTCGATGATCGCCGCGACAACGATCTATCATGAGGGATGACCATGGAGATGGTTTTTTTTTATGATACTGAACCTGGAATTCTGGAGGACAGGCTCCGATTGAAAATTTGAATCGGAGCTTGGAATGCTCGGAGGACCTTTCTGCCTTTCCGCAGCAATTAACGTATATAGGCACCTCAAGCCGTCGAGATAACCAAATTTCGGGAGCACTCGAACCGAGGGAATCGCAAGGCAATCTTGCCGAATTAAGGACGCGCGCAATATCCCCAAGTCGGTACATTCACGTCCCGTGCACGGGGGCGCAGCTATGTCTTGGATAGAGAAATCAGAAGCTTCGACTTAGCGATAGATCAGTGACGAAGTCGAACATAGGGGAGAGTTGCCTATATCGTACCACTTAAGACATTTTACGTCATATTTCATATTTGGTACTCATTTGAACGCAAATGACTATTGGATATTGTAGCTTGATCTTTTAGGCACCTACTATTATATATTTAACCTTTTGTTCACAACAAATTAATTTGTTATTAATGTTTTGGTAACATAGTGTAAAAGGTACGATTTAGGCAACCGGTCTCCTAAATCGTACCTCTTGGTTTCCAAAATCGTACCTCTTCTAAAAATAGTAAATTTTTAAATGAAAATAATAATAAATATGTGGGTGAGAAACGAAATCTTTTATATACAGATATTAAGAACAAATAAAGAAACATACAAGGTATAATAATTAAAAAAATTATATATTTATGTCACGTCCTGGGTGGAGGTTAGGACAAATGACAAGGAGTTTCTTGCCCCGCTGCCTCCAACGTACCGTCGCGCCCTAAGGCCGGCCGGATTACGCCGCAATGGAGTAAACTGTGCGGGGCGGGTGGATTGGCTTTAAAGGATCGAGGAGGAAAAGAAGAGGTGTGTTTCGTCTTGGGACCGTCAGCTAGACTCATCAGTAGGGCTACAGCTGACGGCCCCTGCCCTAGACACACACGGGGACACAGAGGATATGATTTTGGAACTTGTATATATACTAATGGATTGGAGATTGAGAACTAGCGAGAAGATTAGACCTCTGGTGGCGCTCGCCGAAACTAAGTCGCGATACCGTGGTGGGGCCGGGACGTCACAATTTATATTCACATTGGTGGTCATATCATAACCTGTCATATTTTATGCGTAATAACACATTAAACAAAACAATTTGGGCAATAATAACTTTTTGTTTTTTTTAATACTCCTGCACAACTATCGTGCACCCACAATGTGCATTTTATGCATTGAATCATATTTTCTACTTGTGATTCGTTACACCAAAAGCAAAACCACTCTTCTTCCTTGGTACAAATAGTTATTGAATTTTGTTCCACTTTTGTTAATGGAGTATTGAGAAATATTTGGCTTGATGTAGTAGGAATATCTTCTTGTTTTATTTTTTTTTTAAGCTGTTTTGTCTACAGTTTTTCTTATAATATCTAATTTTTGGCAATAACCTATATTATATATGTCATATGCACATAACCCGTATGTACCAAGCTAGATGCGTGGAGCGAACGTATTAAATGAGTTCCCAAATCGTACTGGTACGATTTAAGAAACTTTGTAGTGGTACGATTTAGGAAACATGATCAATTTATTTATAAATATCAATTTAGACTTTATAATGAATGTAATACGTACATAAAATGAATGTAAAATATTCTACATTAAACCCGCTTTCAGACAAATACAAAAATACAGGACAAAATTGCATTGTTTGCTTATTATCAGCTAAGATAAACTGGTAAAAAGTTACATCAATCATACCTGATTTTCTTAAATATTTATAGGACGCATAATACAGGGTGTAAGCTCAAACGGTTTTGTTTATATTTCTCATTTCGCATTTACTTGACATTTTTACCATCAAATGTCACTTATATTCATTAATCGCTGAGAAATTGACGAGGTACGATTTAGGTGACCAGTACGATATTGGCAACTCTCCCCTAATTGAGCTACAGCCAGAATATCTACGCCAGCGATGCCCCGATGGGCGGCCCGAGGGCACGAGCATCCATCGCATTTTCCAAAGCTCGCGTGGAAAGGGGTCTCGAAACCAATGAAGTTGCAGGCATGTAACGGATGAGGAAAACTCTAGTAGTGTGCGTGTAGGCTCGTACCCTGAAATCAGCCTATAACCAGAAGTCAAATCAATTTAATCGCAATGAAATCAGCATGTAACGGTTACATGCTGATTTCAGGGTACGAGCCTACACGCACACTACTAGAGTTTCCCTCATCCGTTACATGCCTGCAACTTCATTGGTTTCGAGACCCCCTTCCACGCGAGCTTTGGAAAATGCGATGGATGCTCGTACCCTCGGGCCGCCCATCGGGGCATCGCTGATCTACGCCAACTACTTGAGCTCTTGAGCTGTGAACCGACTGGATCCTTGCATCGAATTCATCCCGTTGATTTAACGTTGTGCTCCTAGCGCCTTGTCTTGCACTTTGCGAATTAACCGTGGACAAAGGGGAACGGGGAGACAGTCAACCAGTGGAATCCTACAACATCACTTCCCTTTACGATCGAAACGCCAGATCGAAGATTACTACGCGTGACATCCTTTTTTTTTTTACAAGCTTCAACTGCCATCGAGATCCAATTCCCTGGAACAAAGGGACGGCGAATCTGTCGTGTACAAGGTGCGAAGCTTTTCCACGGAACGGCGAGCTTTAACTGCGCGTGGAACGCTGAAATTCCAGCGATCGGTCCCCGACTGAGCATTCGAAGAGGGATCAGGACAATCGGTTTCCGCGATGGGCAGAGCTCGAATCTCGGCGATTCACGCCACTCGACGCGCGGGGATCGCCGCTGGTAATTAGAAAGTAGTGTTCGCGATGGAGATCCAGGGGCGGGCCGGATCGCACGTCGATAATTAGAGGGGGGGAATCGTTGCCCCGGTGCTCCGGTATATTCGAGCGTAATAATTCGACGAAAAGGATCCCGTCTAATCGGTCGTGAAACATTGCCTCTGCTTTGGCCGCCAGCCAAGCTGGCGGCGTGAAAAATCACGCCGGAACGGGGGAGAGCGCCGGAATCGCGCTAATTTCCGCTAATTTTACCCGTTGTGTCGCCGCGGCGCCAGCCACTGAAATGGTCGTTCCGCTCGCAGGTGAGAATCGCCCGCCCGCGCGAGCAGCAAGCCGAGGAGCAATTGCGCGTGCGATTAAGGAAGCCTTTGTTCATCTTTCGGCGAGGCGAACAATGTACTTGGCGCGCTTGCACGCTGGATTTTCCCTGCCCCGAGACGCTTGTACTGTTTACACTTCCTCTGTGCTCCCGGCGATGCTGATGGTTACCCTTAATTCATGGGGTAGGGTGAGAGCGATGTGAATTTCAAGCGGGATAATTATTCAAGATTATTTGCGCTATCCTTGCGCTCCCAACCGCGATGGCGTTTATTTCTCTGGCTCCCCATTTGGAGTCGCAGCTGGAGGATGGTTAAACCGTATCGCTTACAAAATCTTTAGAATGTTTTTCTTTTCGGTGGGAAGTACTACAACCACGGTACTAGCACCGCGAGCACAGGGATCGTTTCACAACGATCGTAAAAGAGTCTACCAAGCGTAAAAAGAATATTTTCGCTACACCTGTAGCTGTTACCATTGTTTTACGGCATTTATTCTGGCGGAAGCGTTATTTCACGCAGCGTTACCGCTTCGACTCGCGCCCCTGTTACTCTGCTCTGGGTCGCCAGACGCTGCCTCGGCTACTCGCAAATAAATAGAAGCGTTACGTTAGTTTTATTTCGCATTTCAGCGAGTTAAGCTGACCACCCGCGTTCAACAATTGTTGTTTACGAGCCCGGGCAGAGTCGAGGCTTTAGCGAGCTCGGATAATACCGTGGAGCGAAGGAGTAGTTCCTCGTTGAAGCTAAGATTTGATGGCTTTGTAAGAGCCGACGATTGTCCCACGAATCTTTGGAAATCGACGAAACGTAGAAGTTTGGCGCCCCCTTGTTGCCTCTATGCCGGACCCCTTCTATTTTCGTTGATCGACCGTGCTTTAATTGCCTAAGATAATTACGTGCTCGCGTAGAAATTAGCTCACGGTGCCCGGTTCCCCAAGGGCGGCTCACAAAGTTGCTAAGCACAGAAGACGACAGAGACGCGTGCCGTTATTTATTTATAAAGACGGCTATTCCTGCGAAGAAAATATATCCGCTCTTGACCCTTACGCTGACCTTCTTCTGCCCCATTTCACCTTCTCACTCTCTCCTCAGCTCCTGCACCGATTAAACGCGCTACTTCGCCCTAACGGAGTCTCGTATAATTATCGATTTATTAAGCCTGCGCTTTATCCTTGCCTGAGCGAAAGTAAACGTGGAAGAAACGGAACCGAGGATGCTTAAAGAGTCTTCTCGCGCGGGACACTACTATGACACGTAAGGTAAATGTACCAATTACTGGCCAGCTAAGGCCACCAGAAGAATATATTGCCAATATCACGTAAAAAACTAATGCTATCCTAAGCTTTTTTGTATTTAATAGGTAGATTGGAACTTCCTTTATTTAAAAAAAATTGTCATGCATTCATTTTTATATTCCTGGCATATAAATAAACAAAAAATTCAATGAATACGTTTGTACCAATACATGACCAGTAAAAAGGCGATTGACCCAGTGTCTAAAATTCACTGTCCCAGTACATAGCCATGACATTTATAACCCGTCAGAATTGATTGTAATACCAAAAGAATTGTTATTTATTCTAAGGGTCGTTAAGAAAATAAGAAATACTAACAGATTAACAGATTAACTTGACATATAAAGTACTTCTTGGCACTTTGTATTGTATAGCTGCCTCACGTGTACTCATACCATTTATCACTTGTTCAAGTGCATTATTACCGTCGTTTTGATTATAATTTTTTTTTTTGACACTTTCCTTTTCATTTTGCTTTGTTCTTCTTTCATTTTTCTATTTTACAACGTAATTAACAATATTATTATATATTACTTAAAGCGTAATTCAAATTTTGGGATTACGTACTATAGACAACAGAAAACGCGGAAAATATTGAATGAATGTATATACTTACTTTTTTAAATATTACACCAATAATTTTATTTACACTTTATCTATTAGTTTCAACTTATACCTAATGAAAACACTTTATACTATCAAAAAATACTCCTGGTTATACACTAGTACAAGTCTTTGAGTATACTAAATCGCGACTTGCCCTATGCATGGACGCATGGTTAGTTATTGGGTCAGACACGAATATTATGTACCGATATATAGCCACGTATTTTTTACATAGAATAGAATCTAAATGCGTAATACCGCGTTAATTACTTGCTTTAAATACTCTTAGGATTCCATAATTTATTCGTTCACATAAAGAAACCCAATATTACAATAATTATATGCTTAACAAACATCGCTTTCTCCTTAGCAAATTCTGAAGAATCTAGCAAAATTCGTCATGCGTCTTTACTGTGAGATTTCAAACAATTTTTTAAGTGTTTTAAACATAATATTTATCAAAATCATTTTTAGGGTATGAAGTTTAAGGGTTATATAACACAAATTAATCAATATATTGTGGCTGATTGATATACATAGCTTAATAATAATTAATATCTGCATCAGTGGCCATGCATTGGTACATGGCTAGTCATTGGTACATTTACCTTACTCGCTCATTGTCTATCGCGCTCCGTCTTCTTTAAACGAGCGCTGTGAGTCGGCGATAGGCAAGATTCTTGAGTAATCGCGCCACGGAAACTTCATTCCGGCGGGGATGGCAGGGCGGCAGGGAAAAATCTCGAGGCCTCCCCCTTCGTGCTTCGACCAGGCAGGCGCGACGAGGCTCGAATTAGTTACGGGGCAGAGATGATCCCGAGTTAAAAATGCGAGTTAACGAGGCCCAGATTAGCCGAGGGAGCCTTCCCAGTAACTGCTGGACGATTATGGGAATAAAAGTGGCGTATCGTCTCCTCGCTTCGGGCCAATTAGGAGGAGAGGTCGTCTAAATTATACCGAAACTCCGTATTAACGAGCCGAGGATTAACGAACTCTTCCGGCGATGCTGAGTGGATTATTAAACGAGGTATTATACAGGCCGCGCCGTTATCAGCAGCCGGGAGTTTAGTGATAATACCAGCCCACTGGAATACTCGGCCCTCGAGGCGCACAGATTTATATCCCTTCTCGCGAATAAAATGAATATAAACCTCGAGCAGCTAATCAGTCACTTCGAACATTGCCGCGCTACGTAAACCGAATTCAACGATACACTTAATTGCCATCGCGGGACAATCGCTCCCGGCTGAAAATGAAATTAAACTTAAGCGTCCACGCATCTCGGAGCGGCATTGTCTGCGTGCTCCCCTTTCCCGTAGGGGTGTCCTGTAGCGATGCGTAGTTGGCCTGGCCTCCAGGTTCGTCCTTCGTCGCCGAAGGACAGGAAAAGGCCGACGGTGGATGGCAGGGCAGAGACGGTCGGAGAAAGGTAGAAAAAGCGGGGTGTGATCGTGGACCGCAAGGGTGCGGTTGCCTAGCTACTACGTGACGTCACCTCTGACGCACTCGAGAGCAAGAGAACGGTCGGCGGGGGTGCGACGAAGAAACGAGATGAGGGAAGAGCGAGGTCAACGCGTCATCATCCACCGCGAGGGGCAGAGGGGCGAGAGGGGAGGGCCTCCCGAAGGTGGATTGACCGGATTACGCGTATCTTTTCGGGGATATCCAAGGGCCACGTTCCTTCGTTGCGTAGGGATTAATTTCGTCCCAGCTCGCGGAACCGGGGGTGGAGGGGACAGGTTGACGCAGAAGGGCTCTACTGGTGTGGGAACGCTTCACTTCCGGTGTTCCTGTTATTTATTAACGCATTGGTAAACGGGAGAACGAATGGCATCGGGCGATAGGCAGGCGGGCGCATACGTCTGATCACATTTAGATCTATACCACTTGGGTGGAATTAAGGGGGAACACTACTGTGACGGCCGGAAAAGTAAGCTATTTTTAAGAATTTTTTCAGGAATAATTTGCAGTTTTCATATAAAATTTGTATCACCTACCTTTAGTACAATGTTTTAAGAGACTATAAAAAAAATAGAAAAACACGCATAAATTTTAATATATTAATTGACCTTTTAAACCCCCACGCGCGCTGCTCGAATGTGCGACTATGGAACAGCAGGTTCGAAATCAAATTTCATTTTTTTTTTATAAATCATATCAGTGTAGTTTCCGCTGCACGTACGGATTCTTTGATTGATAACAAATTTTTCGCAATGCGCTCAAAAAACTGTCCATCTTATTCGCGGATTTTCGGAACTTTTCTTCTAAAGCGCACCAATTTTACAAAGATAATTTGTTTAAGAAATCGGTACATGCAACGGAAACTACACTGATATAGTTTATAAAAAAAAAAATGAAATTTGATTTCGGACCTGCTGTTCCATAGTTACACATTCTATCAGTGCGCGTGGGGGGGGGGGGGGGGTCTAGAAGATGAATTAATATATTAAAATTTATGCATGTTTTTCTATATTTTTTATAATCTCTTAAGACATTGTACTAAAGGTAAAATAAAAATCTGTGATAAAAATATTCTATGAAAACTGTAAATTATTCCTAAAAAAAATTCGTCAAAACTGCTTACTTTTCCGACCGTCGCAGCGGCGTTCCCCCTTAATCGTGCGAGCATTGGAACTTCGGGGATTGGAACGACGGTGATTCGTTTCAAGGGGGTGTTGGTAACCTTTCAATGCTGTTTTCGGGGGAATGTGGTGAAAAAAGTAGTCTGCTTAAATAGAAACGGTCTGATTAATGTGTTCTTTATTGAGTTTAATAGACGAGGGTAACGAGCAGTGTTGATCGGTAGCACTGTGTTCCCCCGGTTTCTGATATTCTTGAAAGCTACTTTTAAGTTTGGAAGCTTGGAGCGAACATTCCACGCGACGAATGCTCCAAGTAGCACACACTGGTTATGGTCAGACGCGCAGTTTACGGTGCTGTTACGACCTTCGTCTCCGTTTCAAACGACGTAGGCAAAAATTACGACGAAGTATGTGGCGCATTAGTCACGGGAGATTGCTGACACGATGCTCATTTGGTGAGAGAACTGTCTGTGTATGGTGCAGAATACAAGCTTTCACCCGGCCTTGGATCAAGACACTCTGACTACATGAAAAACTTTTCAAGGGGAATTGAATTCTTATGCGACGGTGAAGGATGGCACAATAGGATTCTAAAAGCCGGGGAGGGAGACAATGGAATTTATTGTTGGGCTCGAATGCTTCGCAACCATAGAATCATACATATATCACGATCGGGGATGCAAGGGGGCCTCTCCCTCGGCGAGGGAAACTTCTCGCCGACGCGACGCGAAAGAGCCGACGGATATTACATTTTCTCCGGGTCGTCTCATCTTGCCATGCAACGATTATGGCCACTGATGTCAACTTACTCACGCTCGATGAAGCACATCACGGCTGCTTGTGTTGCTTCTGAAAACGATGATGAAAAAGACGAGGCGCTTAAGTTAGACGCTCCTCAGAGGAGGGTTTCTTTGGAATCCGCCGTCCGTAAACGCGCGCGAACACGCGCGCTGCCTCCGTTACCGTATCAGAAACTCGTAATCTTTCTGTTCATCGAATCGTTACCGTGGGAATCTCTCTCGTACCGCCACCGCTTTACGCGAATAGCTTGCGCGACAATGTAAACTTGAAACGGGGAATACTAAAGCCTCGTTCTCATTACTGAAGTCAAGTAACTCGACTCCAAGTCGCTCGAATTCAAGTTACTTGAATTCACGTTTGTGTTCAGTAGTGTGAGCTGAAAGACTCTCTTGAAACTTGAAAGAATATTCCAAGTCAAGTGAATAACGGTTAATAATAATAGTGTCACGTTACTTGAATTGACTAATCTGAACGAGGCTTAAGGCCTAACAAAAAGATTTCATACACAAATAGAAGAATTTCTATACTCCTGTGCTTCTCCTTGCATGTTTAATGATAAACTAATACCTGATAGATGTTGCACCCGTAGTTGATGATAAGTCAGCCATGTTTATTCGTCCACTGGCGCACCACAAGCTCGCTTTCCGCTGGGGAGCACAGAGAAACCAACGACGCCTTGTTTTCGCACTTCCTTTCGCGAGATCTTTCATTAAAGCCCGGCGCAAACAAGCCCCGGCCAGTTGCATCGTATTGATAAAAGCCCCGGCTGGAATGGAGGAGAAAATAATGGATTGGAAACGCGGCGGGGAATGGAGACGGAAGCAATAATTGGAACACTTGGATGAAAGGAGTCGGCAGTCTACCCGCAACCCGTTACCGATCGCTTCATTTATTCATACCGCTCGTGTCTAATTAACGATTGTTATTCAGAGTCACGACGCGTCCTAGTAAATACCTCCGTGGGAAGGATTCTGTGGGAAAGTTCATTGGAACCTTGCATCAATACTGCGGACGAACAAATCCCCGAACCTGAGCGTGGAAATTGTCAATATCGATATTGATTTACGCGTTCTCACGGAGGAAAGTCTACTGGAAGATCCGCAGAAATTTCGCGTGTAGATCGCGGATGCCCCGGGGAACTCTACAAGCTGGACGTGAAAGTTCTAAGCAAGAACGTCGAGGGGCACCTTCTCTTCAGCAAAATGAAATGGAAAAATTCGCAGGATTTTCGCGTGGAAATTGGTGAACCCTTGCCGGGAAATTTATCACGCTTTATTACAAACTCGCTCGCGTCATTACGTCGTATCCCGTCCGCGAATCTCGCGCTAACGAACTGAGTAAACGCTTTGGACAGCTGGGGAAACGATAAAAACGCTGGTCAAGAGTTGCGCGCGGTAATCAGCGGCGTTCGGTCGGCAAATACAAAGATTACAAAGTACAAACTTAACGAGGCGACACGTCGCGCCTACGTGTGGCGGAGGAGTTACGTGTAAAAAGCTAGCGAACCGCGTGAAAGTGTCGCCGGATCTCATGAAAGATGAAGCAAGAAAGTGGCGTTACAGGATAATAAAGCGCGGCAGATACTTGCGGACGAATAATTAGCGCTGTTTTACGAGGGCGTTGCTCCTCGTTAAGAAGGGTTCCTCAGAACTTGCGTGAACGCGCGATTATGAAATATCCGAGCACGAAACGTATGTGATGGAGTCGCTAGTCGTGACCGTCGTGACAGACCATTCTGCTTCAACCAGCCCCGGCGATATTAAATTCTCATCGCCGAGAGTAGGCCGGCAATAAAACATTAAGCACGCAAATTCCACGCGAACGAAACAGCGGTGGCTGCGGAGCAGGCTGCAATATAGATGGAGCTTTACGTCCCACGCTGTAGTACGTCCTCCTTATATTTTTCACGTAAAGCCGTTCAGCGTGAGGAATTCGTGCGCGCTGATATCGAATATCGAAGGACAAAGGTACGAAGGGAGCGAATACGTCGTGGACGGGGTCCCGATGCATATTCGAAAGGAGGACGGTACGTAGATTTTTCCCCTCGTTGCAATAAGAGACGCGAAAATATAGGGACGGATGGGGTGCCGGCGTTGCGAAGAAATCCTGCAGTTGAATTTACTATGCAATTCCCTGATTTCCGCTTTGCCCCTCTCTGCGCGCCGTCTGTGTTTGGGTTGCTCTGTCTTTCGCTTCCTGTTTGCGTATATCCGTTCCACCGAGCTTCCTTGAGTCGCGGGAAAATATTTACCAGCCCCCTTCTAGGCTGCCCAGCGGCAGGGTTTTTAACGCGCGGAGCGAAGGGAATGGGCAAGGGGAAATTAAAGCGACGCCTCCGAAGTTCTCCGGCTAATCCAACTTGGTCTGATCTCTTTTCTTCGTTGCGTTTCAAAGAGGCGGTCTTCCTCCTTATCTCTCGACTGGATGAAGCGCAGCGAGGTCGAAGGGGTTCGAGGGATTCGGCGGTGTATTTCCTTCTCGAGTCACTCGGGTTAATTTTTTAAGGGGAAGCGCATCAAACGATAGGGAAGAAGGATTATACTGTAAGTAACGGAAATAGAGTGCAGCACTGTTTGTAAGCTGAGTTATACTGAATTTGTTAGTATTTAGGAAACGTTATAGTACTCGCGTGTAATTCGATAATGAATGACGGTTTTCGTCGAGAAACTTCTGTGTTACTAAAACAAGTAGGGTAAAGGACCCAATTACTGACACCTAACCCATTACTGTCACCTTAAGCTATTTTACTTAAAATAACGAATAAATAAACGTTGTAAAATGTAAAGTCATACATAAAAAGAATTATGTAATTCAACCTATAATCTATACCTATACTATAGATTATATACTATAGTTTATTTATTCGTTATTTTAAGTAAAATAGCTTAAGGTGACAGTAATTGGTTAGGTGTCAGTAATTGGGTCCTTTACCCTAAGTACTCTGTTTTCCTTTGAATAATGCCTCGACGCTCGATTGCACTTTTTCGATCAGCCGAGGAGCGCCGAGATTGAATAGGTGCGAGGAAACAATTCCTCTCCCATTTTGTTCCTCCCCTTCGTCTGCTATTGCGCAACCTGCCATTGTCCTACACGTTATAGCGCCCTTTTTAAACATCTAACGACTGCTCATATTATAATACAAACATAGCCTGTTTCAAGTAACCCACGAGAAAAAGAGAAAAAAGAATGAAGAGCCGAGAAATAAGGTTGAGCAGCAACGATAACTACAGGGTGCCTTAGTGGCTGAACGTCAACGTCTTCCGTGATTGCGCCGACAGATTCCCACGCTAATTAGAAACAGCGGAGGTGGGAAACGGAACGAGGGCGTCGGTCGAAACTCTCCTCAGCTAATCAGAGTTGACCGAATCCCATTTCTTGCCTTACGGTCCACCGTCGTTTCGCTTTGATCGTCGCGCCAGATGGAAGGATCGGGGAAGATCTCGCGCGATCGAGACGGCTGCGAAGGGCGAAATTAAAATAAGACGATCCTCCGTGTCTTTACTCGGATTGCTTTCCGTGGAGACTCTCGTGGTCCCTGGGGATTTTCATCGAGCAAAACGGCGAGAACTACCACGGACGGGGAAGTGAGATGTGCTTGGCGAAGCTCGGAGAAGTGCGCTCCGAGCACCGCTGTACTTCCAGAACTGCACGATCTCAATTGTATTCCAGAGGATCCAATCCTTTTACAAAAAAAAATCCAATCCATAGCTGTCGATTCAATTAGAGTATTAGAGTGTTCCCTCAATCAAGCAAAGCTGTAATATTTCGCGGCTATCGAGCGCCCAAGGAATATACTGTTTGCGGCAACGAGGAATGATGCAGTGACGTCATTGCACAGATGCACACCAGATGCAGCAGTGGGTGCACCGACCTTTGTTCCGTCACCCCGAGCTGCAGCTAGTGACGTCACCGATTTGCCCCCTTCCGTTTCCATGGGAACAATGACGTCGTACTTTTCGGACCGTGAATACCCGCGTTCGCCCCCGGTCGTTGAACCGATTCACGTTTTATCGGAGGCAAACGTGACCGATCTCCCTCGAGGGAGGGAATTTCATTGTAAAAGGTTGCTTGCTATTGTTGAAGGTATCTTTCCGGTGCTCCACGTAAGTCCACGCTTTGGATCGGCGTGGTCAAAGGTTGGAGCACGTTCTCCTACGATATGTATTAAATATAAACCATTGACAATGGGGTGCACACAAATGCAGCACTCCTACTTAGAATCACTCACTGAAACGGAAATATTCGGCCACTATACTCTTCTGATCCCTTGCACTTCTCTTTGAAATAGAGAATTATCAGTTTTAAGTATCTTACTCGTACTTAAGCTCGATAGGAGAGGGAACAGAGAATAGATCAACGTGGAAAACAGGTACACCTCGAATTACTCAAAAGATATTTCTTTAGAATCTCGAAAATCGTGACCGAAGTTCCGAGGAATCCAGCGTTGGATTTCGCTAAGGATGACTCCTCGCGCACGAAGAGGAGCGGAGATGATCGCGAGAAAAGAAACGCCATCCCCTCTGAACGTCGATATATTACCCTCGAAAATGTGCTCCCGCGTCATAATCGTATACTTTGCAGCTAACGGCCGACCTCCTTCGTTCTGACAACACATAACGTGCGTGTTACGCTGCCGATCTTTTATAGCCGTTGGGGTTGCAGAAATAGGAGGGCTAGGGGCCCTCTGTATGAAATTATCGCACACATTTCGCCGGCGGCCGGAGCACCGTCTATTCGGGAACGGAAAAGGCCGGCCGCGCGGCGAACAGTCGCGAAAGGAGGGCAAGACGCCGGGTTTCGAAAGCGATCCTCTTCGCGCTATTGAATGCGCGCGTTGGCGAGCGGATAGACTCGTCTGAAATGCTGCGAGAAAAAAGCGTGGATGCCGATTGAACGCGTGCTCCGAGCGGCTCGCACTAGAGCACACAGTCGACAGGACAGAAACAAACATTGAAGCCGGCTATTTTCGGAGCATCAGCCGGTCCACTGTATATTTAGATGAAACGTACCCATCTGTCATGCACGTCGTGAACGCGCGTGTCTACGCAACTACATATTCCCTTTCGAGTGACGCACTCTGGCAAGGGTGCCACTGACCTCCTCAATAAACAATGCAGGAGAATCGCGGATGCGTAGGCCAGTCACTTCTTAATTCAAACGCACCGTACCAAGCTGATCCTATTTGAGGGGTAGCACCAAGTTAGCTCATGTTACTCATCAACAAAGACTCCCCATTACGTTCTATGACTACTCCCTATCGTCCCAGGCAATCTCCTGGCCCCATCCATTCAATTTCGCTAACAATAAGAAAGTGGGATCCTTCGGTGGATATTCGTTTCCCGATGCTTAATATTCCAGCGAGGCTGCCGTCATTAACGTTTGACGAGACTCACCCCCGTCCGTTTGGAAATAACACACTCGCTCGGTTCCCGTAGACAGATTTAACGGTTCCCTCGGAGTTTTACGGTACAGAGCCTTTTTAAATTCTGATATACACAGACACTATTCTTAGTCGGTCCCCGCCCTGCCACGATTTCAGTTTATTTGAACGTTTCTAAACGGAAGGAGGCAGCACCACTCCCAAATGGCGCGTCTATATTTGTTTCAATCGATCTAAAATACGATTTAGACTGTTCGCCGTCCGTCGACGCATCCGTCATCGAGTCGCAGCTTTTTTCGCAGCCCCCCGTTTGCGAGGTGATAAAATGGACGGAATGTTTCATTCCATGGAATTAGTCTCAGCGCGCAGCAGAGCCTCCTCCCGGCTGGAGCGATGGAAAGTGCAAGTCTCATCTTCTTTCTTCTGTTCTTTTTTCCGCTACTCAATCCGCCGAAGTTCGGGACTAACTTCACCTCGGACGTGGCCGTTTAATTTCTCTCCCGGCTTAACTCGGCGTGGGAGAGCAATTTCTTTCTTTTTTTTTTACCCCGCCACGCCGAAGACAATCGAGCCGGAAGATTTAATATCTGTCCGACGGTCTCGCGTGCCGATACTGGTTCTCGTGGCTCGAAGCCGTTTCGCATTGATTCGCGACGATATTGGACCTGCAGGAAATTCGCCCTCCGTTGCCGCTTCCTCGCTGAACAGCCCCTCCCCGCGGGAGTTACTTTGATGTAATCCAGCCGCTATCGGTTCGAAAAATATCCGACGACACTTGGCCGCCCTTCTGGGAGCGCCCGAGAGGCTTCGAGCGTACTAGAACCCTATAAATACGGTCAATCGAAATTGCCTTTAACGTCGATCGGGTAAACGTGTAATATCGCCCTCCGAGCGGGCCACTTCGTCGGGGAAAACGGCCTGTCGCCAAATTATTCTACGAGTTCCCGCGTCCCCGCGGAGAATCTTCCCTTCAGGGCTTCATATTATGCGGCTTGCATTCTTGAAAGTTGCTGGTTCTCGACGTATTTTATGCTCGAGCGCGGGAGGACACTTGGCGGAAGCGTTCGGTTAAAAGTTTCCCTGGGGAAGTTCGATTCAGTAGCTTCCATTTTGCCGACGTTTAACGAAGTCGCGATTCACCTGTCGAGACGATGACCCAGAAGCCAGAGACTTTCCAGTTTCAAAACCGGAGAGCAGCGGGCATAAATCTCGCCGAGCGTGGAACAGCCGGCTGGCCCGTGCGCTGGATAAACGACGTGCTCGTGAAACAGATGGGGTCGAAGTGAATTTGGACGAATCCTAGTGTCCTCGCGAACCCCCGTTTCGCTATTCGCAATGCTGCGACGCTGCTAATAAAAGGGGAATCTAAAGTTGAAGTTACAGTTGAATTTCGTAGCGAGGAATTAAATGAGAATTTCTCTGAACCAGGGTGGACACTTCATTCTTACGAGAATAACGCATTCTATGGCAATTACGCGTTCAGAGACGATCCAGAGAATATTCATGAAATTTGAAAGCGATAGGTTCCAGCGACCAGCGACGCTCGCTTCATCCCGAGCGGAAATGGTACACTTGTACTACTGATTTCTTGACCAAATTCAGAGGATACTCGTTGCAGCAGCAGTATAACGTAGTAGAATCTGCCCAGCTGTCGCGAGAGGGGATGAAGAGCTTATTATGTTTGAGCAAGGTGTGGATTCCCTCCACAAGAGGTTTAATTGAAACCAACCCACCTGCGGGGCAGGCAACCTTTAAGGTCTCCTTATAGCCAGGTACACACGAGCAATCGAGCTATTCTTGGCACCTAAATTGTTGACACTGTGCTCCACCCCCCTATCGAATGATCGAGCGTGTGTGGTTCCCATAATACGTGTACACACGCGCAGTGTTAGCTTCAAGCTCGTTTCATACGCGCAGGTAAAAACCAACCACCATGTTCCTTCCCTCTAAACAATTATTTCCCCTCGAATTCTATTCAAAACGATACTCCGCCCCCCGATAAAAATCACAAAATCGAACGGCCCACTCGTCTAAACCGGCTGTAATGCCGTGGCAATTGGGGGATTTAAAACCAAAACCTTAACAACATCCTACCGGAGGTAGAAATTTTATTCAACGAATATCCCCCGCGAACGAGGGATTAACTCCTCTCGTCCAGCCGGAGGGTCAAAAATTCAACCCGCATTTTCTATTCATGACCGCGAAGTCGTTCTAATTAGAAACTGCATTCACAAAGGTGGACCTGTATCGCGCATCCATTGACTCGTACCACTTACTCGATGCTCGCCTCTCGCTTTAGGACGCGCAGGATCACCGACGTCGTTGTTGACCATTCCGACTAGCCCCGGCGCGCTTATTAACGGCTGCAGTGAGTCAATCTTACGGCAGTGGACGTGACATTTGGAAAATACCAACTGTTCCAACAATTCCGCCGCGGCTATACTTTCCCACTCTGACCCATATACCCGACCGTGCTTATCGGGGTTATGACGACCTCACGATGATGTCATCGGCCCGCTGACGTCACCAGCACTCCCTTACGTGACCATTGAGAACGACCCGGTTTCTACCTCCCTTCAAGCCTCCCACCAGCCTTCGCCCTCCTCCCTTCCGCTCGTCCTCCCGCCGTTCACCAGCCCCTCGGTCTCTGTCTCTTCCCCAAAGCTTAATGGCCGTGTCCTGTCTCATTCATGCGGATATTCCTTCCACCGACGAGCGAGTGACCCAGTTTCCGGGAAGCTTCGTACGTCCACGATAACCTACGCGATACCGCTTGAATCTTTATATTCCCGACCGATCAACGAATTTCCCTGCACGCCCGAGGGTGGTATCATCTCGACCCCTCTTTGCCAGGTTCCTCTCACTTTGCTTCGATTTCTTTCTGGGACAATTCGGCATTCGGTCCCATAGAGAAGTTTCGGGGGTGTTCGGGCGGATGTCCTTAAGGGGGAACACCACTGTGACGGCCGGAAAAGTAAGCCATTTTTAAGAATTTTTTTTCAGGAATAATTTACAGTTTTCATAGAAATTTTTTATTATCTATCTTTAGTACGCTGTCTTAAGAGACTATACAAAAAAATAAATAGAAAAACTACCATAAATTTTAATATATTAATTAATCTTCTAGACCTCCCCATGCGAGCTGGTCGAATGTGTAACTATGGAACAGCAGGTCCGAAATTAAATTTCATTTTATTTTTATAAACCATATGAGCGTAGTTTCCGTTGTGCGTACGCTTTCTTCGATTGAAAACAATTTTTTTAAATACGCACGAAAAACTGTCCATCTTATTCGCGGATTTTCGAAAATTTTCTTCTAAAGCGCACCATTTTTACAAAAATAATTTGTTTAAGAAATCCGTACGTACAACGGAAACTACACTCATATAGTTTATAAAAAAAAATGAAATTTAATTTCGGACCTGCTGTTCCATAGTTACACATTCGACCAGCTCGCGTGGGGAGGTCTAGAAGATTAATTAATATATTAAAATTTATGGATGTTTTTCTATTTATTTTTTTTGTATAGTCTCTTAAGACAGCGTACTAAAGATAGATAATAAAAATTATCTATGAAAACTGTAAATTATTCCTGAAACAAAATTCTTAAAAATGGCTTACTTTTCCGGCCGTCACAGTGGTGTTCCCCCTTAAGTGGGTAGTTGAATGGTAGAAGGGTGTGTTTGAATGTTTCTCGAAGCTCTTATTCATCTGAATGATGTGTGTTTCAGTCAACTTTTGAAAGAACATGGGTTAGGAAAATTAATGAAAGTACGGCTTGAGGCACGCCAGTTGCACCGCGCGTCTGACTATGTACGATCCGTTTCCCTTGCTCGCTCTCCATGCTTCTCCGTCTCCTACGCCGCTCCCCTCTCACATTCCGCGCGCACTGTTCAATCCCACTTTCTTGTAACTTTAGATAGGCGCATTATTTTGAAAATTGTATCGGATAAAAGTTACCGGAACCAATAAGAAACTTCCAAGCGACACCCAAGTTCGTCAGCTATTCCATTTAACATTCCGAAGTTATCCCCCACGCTCTTCGAAAAAGAACTTCAAATCCATTTCCCTGGCCGTACGAGGAATTCTCGCTGGTTCTATTAGAGTTAAACCTTCCTGCATTTATACGTATAACAAACGTCTCGTTCTTCTTCCGTCAGAATGAACCGCTGACGACGGGGTCGAACAATGCGAGGGTTTTGTAAACGCAATCGGATTCGAAGGGTGCAAGGGTAGCAAGCTCTCGCAGCTCCCTGCATTCTCACGAAGATTCAATGGCCTCGTTAAAGTCGCCCGACCCTTTCAATGAAGTCAATGAAAACGCAACGCCTGGGTTGGAATAAGTGACCGCTCGTAAACCGTAACGCCGGCCCCAGGCACAATCGTTAGTTAAAGTTACCACGGGAGTAGCTGAATCGACTATTTTGCTCGAGGAACGTTGATAATTGACAACGTTTGCTCTCCGCGCAGTCGTTAGGAGCGCGAAAGCTGAATGTAAAATACTGCTGCACCCGGTAAATGAACGTTCCACCGTCGGCCAGTGAATTCGGCCACTCCGCGAGTCGGATGCTCCTCGCTGCGATGGTTCAACACTAAATCTATTCATACGCCGCTTGCGAGCATCTTTTCCTCGATCTGTACAGAGTTTTCCGAGGGAACAACTACAGACAATGCTTGGGGAGTTTTGAGTAAGGCTGTTCGAGTACTCGAAAAAAGCGAGCCGAGCCGAGCCGAGTACCCGTAAAAACCGAGTGGCTCGAAAGAACCGAGCGGCTCGGTAAAACCGAGTAGCTCGAATTTTTTCGAGCGGCCCGAAAGAACCGAGAAGCTCGAATTTTTTCGAGCGGCTCGAATATACTTGGAGCAGATCGAAATTTTCGAGCAGACCGACTGTGTCGAGTAGCTTGAAGCTTGAAGCTTGAACGTTTCGGGCAATACGAATGTTTCGAAAATTTTAGGTTACGTTTGTCTACTGGAATGTAAATAATGGTTCTCAATAGGTAATGTGAATTATTAAAATGTAAGCTGTAAATGGAAATATTCTGTAACTTTTGAAAATAAGTACTAAATTCAAATCTTTCTTTTTTCATATTTTTCGTGTATTTATAAATGTATTCATACACTTCTCTTTATGTTATCTTTCTTTTCTTCTAACTTTTTCTTTTTTCTTACTTTTTTACCTTCTTCGTATGGGTTTTACTTCGGCCGCGCCATTGTTAACACAGGGCGTTACCCGCTCATAAATAAATAAATGAATAAATAATTAAATAAATATAAATAAGCGTAATTACAATGAATCGTGAAGTACTTGTAAACATTTGAATATGTAAACCTTGCATTATTAATTTTTCAATTTCTCATTTTTTATTTAATTAATGCAAGATTGCAATACCAATCTGCTTGGAACTAAAAGAACGTATGAAATCACGACAGATAATAAGCATAGAATAATTATGTTTTGATAATATGTTTACAGTATTTTACTCAATTGAATTGTACAGTCTTATTTTTCTACATTTGCGCTTAAAAAACATATTTGTTCAGTTTTCTCCAATAATAGAGACGCTCTTTTTCCGTCATTTATATTTGTGCCAAGTGAGAACAGCCTCTCACTGTAGGCCTGCGTCGCAGGTATCCCCAAAAAATTTTTAGCAACGGGAGCCAGAAGCGGGAAGCGGGAAGCGGGCTGCATTCTCCCTCCACCAATTTATAATACAAGTGTCGTTTGGTACAATTTTGTCCTCCATGTACACCTTGACTTCCTTGTGAAGTGCTGTGCCCGCGTTATCATATGTTTCCTCCTCCTCTCTAAGGATACCTTCGACAAATGCAAACAGACTCCCCGAAGGCGATGATTCTGCAGTAAAAACAAAATATATAACATACAACATCCAACACAATATGTAATAATCTGCATATTGTTTTACACCCACCTGACGGTTGGCTTGGGGGTACACTTGGCCCATGCTCGTCGCTTACATCGAGGTACTCGGTCGCAATTAGATACAGTAAACTGTGAGCCGCTTCTTTTTTTTCTCCCGTCAATAATCGGTCCTTAATGCGAGGGTCCATGACCATTGCAACGATTAAAGGATTGCAACCCTCTATAAAATTGAATCTAGTGTTTAAGTGTAGTAATAAATTATTTTTTAATTCTTTTGGCGGCGTATCTTTGTTCTCTGTGGTGTGTGTTAATTCGTGTCGTAAACCGTGTATAGTGGGAATGTATCTGGGTAATGTTGGTGCATTTTCAACTGTTAATATGAGGGTTGCTTCTTTGAATATTTTCAAAGATTTGCAATAATCATTGATCATGGACCACTCGCAGCTGTTGATATTGTTCGGCATCCGCGGCTCTCCAAGAACTGCATTTATTGAACTTTGTACCTGGAGTAAGCGATGTAACATATCAAATTGGGAGTTCCACCTCGTCTCCACATTGCCAATCAATTTCAGAGGCTCGCAATCGGGAGAGTCTCTTTGCTGCTGTTTCCTGAGTTTGTCGGTCGCCGATGCTGATCGGTGGAAGAATGACACGATGCCTTTGCATTTTTTTAATATTCGCACCAATTCTTTGGAGTCCTCAATTGCATCTTTAATTACCAACTGAAAAGAACTCGTTGCATTAAATATGATATGTTGACGATTTATTATTTATTTTTACATTTAATTATTTCTCATTTTTTTCTTTACCTGCAGAGTGTGAGCGAAGCAAGGAATACGCTCCCACGTACGGCCCAATCTTATGGCCTTCACTATGTTGGCCGCGTTGTCTGTGACAAAAAAAATCTTTACATGACTTTTATCCAGGCCCCATTCAACAATACTGGTTTGCAGTAGGCTTTAGAAAATTCTCGCTTGTGTGTGCTTTTGGCATGCAGCGTATGTCCAGTGTATGATTTTTTATATCAAAATTTGCGTCTAAGTAATGCAGCGTTAACGACGTATAACTGTCGTTCGCCCGTGATGTCCAGGTGTCTGTTGTGAAAGCCAACGCGCGCACCTAGGTAATACAAAATAGTTACACAATATTTATAAATTTTACATAAAGTTAAAAAGGTTTTTTAATATCGCACAAAACATGCTGATAAATGTGACAAACATTGGAAAAGTTATAATTACAGTTCTGACATCCTTAACAATCTGTTCTCCGATTCTTTTTCTTTCATTGCGATATAATTCGGGGAATTAGTGTTTCGGAAAACACTGTTCGCCCCGGGATTTGATATCTGGGCTCTGCAGTATGTAAAAGATTTCTAAATCCCGTGTCACTTACAATGGAAAATGGTTGACAATCTAAAACCATTGTCCGGGCTATGGCGTTGGTTAAATCCTTCGCCCTTGGGGAATTTTTGTCTAATTTCCCAATTTTTTTGTGATTTTCAGATACATTTTTCACTATCGCGCTGTTCTCAGGCATCTCCTGAGCCAGAGTCTTGTACACCTCGGTATGCTGGCTTGTCACGTGTCTTTTGAGGGATGTGGTACTTCCTGCTTTGGTTTTTAATGTTTTTTTACAAATGTTACAAACACCTTCCTCGCGATTTAATTTTGAAAACCATTTCCATATCGCGCTCTGATTTTTACGGTATCTCTCCGTGCCGGTAACGAATGTATTTTCTTCGCTACTCCCGCTACTATTTACAATTATTACAGTACTTTCAGCAGTTTCATTATATACACTATTTACATCACTCTCAACAATTTCCATATTATCGGTACAATGATATTCCATCTCACTAATTAGTATTTTCAGAGAACTATGCCACTACCAAGTGCGAATCTTCAAGCAGCAATAACGCTAATGATGAATTTTGCGTATCTATTTCTATTGATTTTCTAGTTTCTAGGCAGCAGTTTATAAAGTGAAAAGCGCGTGGTCGATCGCGGTCGGCGGAATCGATTGCGGAAGAGCGCGATCGCGTATCAAATTTTCGGCGCAACGTGACCACACTCTGCTGTCTTCACGCAATTAATAATAATTAATTACGCGATCGCGATCCTCCGCAATCGATTCCGCCGTCCGCGATCGATCACGCGCTTTTCACTTTATAAACTGCTGCCTAGAAACTAGAAAATCAATATAGATAGAAACGCAAAATTCATCATTAGCTTTATTGCTGCTTGAAGACTCGCACTTGGTAGTGGCATAGTTCTCTGAAATTACTAATTAGTGAGATTGAATATCAATTTACCGGTAATATGGAAATTATTGAGAGTGATGTAAATAGTGTATATAATGAAACTACTGAAAGTATTGTAATAATTGTAAATAGTAGCGGGAGTAGCGGAGAAAATACATTCGTTACCGGCACGGAGAGACACCGTAAAAATCAGAGCGCGATATGGAAATGGTTTTCAAAATTAAATCGCGAGGAAGGTGTTTGTAACATTTGTAAAAAAACATTAAAAACCAAAGCAGGAAGTACCACATCCCTCAAAAGACACGTGGCAAGCCAGCATACCGAGGTGTACAAGACTCTGGCTCAGGAGATGCCTGAGAACAGCGCGATAGTGAAAAATGTATCTGAAAATCACAAAAAAATTGGGAAATTAGACAAAAATTCCCCAAGGGCGAAGGATTTAACCAACACCATAGCCCGGACAATGGTTTTAGATTGTCAACCATTTTCCATTGTAAGTGACACGGGATTTAGAAATCTTTTACATACTGCAGAGCCCAGATATCAAATCCCGGGGCGAACAGTGTTTTCCGAAACACTAATTCCCCGAATTATATCGCAATGAAAGAAAAAGAATCGGAGAACAGATTGTTAAGGATGTCAGAACTGTAATTATAACTTTTCCAATGTTTGTCACATTTATCAGCATGTTTTGTGCGATATTAAAAAACCTTTTTAACTTTATGTAAAATTTATAAATATTGTGTAACTATTTTGTATTACCTAGGTGCGCGCGTTGGCTTTCACAACAGACACCTGGACATCACGGGCGAACGACAGTTATACGTCGTTAACGCTGCATTACTTAGACGCAAATTTTGATATAAAAAATCATACACTGGACATACGCTGCATGCCAAAAGCACACACAAGCGAGAATTTGCAAAGCCTACTGCAAACCAGTATTGTTGAATGGGGCCTGGATAAAAGTCATGTAAAGATTTTTTTTGTCACAGACAACGCGGCCAACATAGTGAAGGCCATAAGATTGGGCCGTACGTGGGAGCGTATTCCTTGCTTCGCTCACACTCTGCAGGTAAAGAAAAAATGAGAAATAATTAAATGTAAAAATAAATAATAAATCGTCAACATATCATATTTAATGCAACGAGTTCTTTTCAGTTGGTAATTAAAGATGCAATTGAGGACTCCAAAGAATTGGTGCGAATATTAAAAAAATGCAAAGGCATCGTGTCATTCTTCCACCGATCAGCATCGGCGACCGACAAACTCAGGAAACAGCAGCAAAGAGACTCTCCCGATTGCGAGCCTCTGAAATTGATTGGCAATGTGGAGACGAGGTGGAACTCCCAATTTGATATGTTACATCGCTTACTCCAGGTACAAAGTTCAATAAATGCAGTTCTTGGAGAGCCGCGGATGCCGAACAATATCAACAGCTGCGAGTGGTCCATGATCAATGATTATTGCAAATCTTTGAAAATATTCAAAGAAGCAACCCTCATATTAACAGTTGAAAATGCACCAACATTACCCAGATACATTCCCACTATACACGGTTTACGACACGAATTAACACACACCACAGAGAACAAAGATACGCCGCCAAATGAATTCAAAAATAATTTATTACTACACTTAAACACTAGATTCAATTTTATAGAGGGTTGCAATCCTTTAATCGTTGCAATGGTCATGGACCCTCGCATTAAGGACCGATTATTGGCGGGAGAAAAAAAAGAAGCGGCTCACAGTTTACTGTATCTAATTGCGACCGAGTACCTCGATGTAAGCGACGAGCATGGGCCAAGTGTACCCCCAAGCCAACCGTCAGGTGGGTGTAAAACAATATGCAGATTATTACATATTGTGTTGGATGTTGTATGTTATATATTTTGTTTTTACTGCAGAATCATCGCCTTCGGGGAGTCTGTTTGCATTTGTCGAAGGTATCCTTAGAGAGGAGGAGGAAACATATGATAACGCGGGCACAGCACTTCACAAGGAAGTCAAGGTGTACATGGAGGACAAAATTGTACCAAACGACACTTGTATTATAAATTGGTGGAGGGAGAATGCAGCCCGCTTCCCGCTTCTGGCTCCCGTTGCTAAAAATTTTTTGGGGATACCTGCGACGCAGGCCTACAGTGAGAGGCTGTTCTCACTTGGCACAAATATAAATGGCGGAAAAAGAGCGTCTCTATTGTTGGAGAAAACTGAACAAATATGTTTTTTTAAGCGCAAATGTAGAAAAATAAGACTGTACAATTCAATTGAGTAAAATACTGTAAACATATTATTAAAACATAATTATTCTATGCTTATTATCTGTCGTGATTTCATACGTTCTTTTAGTTCCAAGCAATTGGTATTGCAATCTTGCATTAATTAAATAAAAAATGAGAAATTGAAAAATTAATAATGCAAGGTTTACATATTCAAATGTTTACAAGTACTTCACGATTCTTTGTAATTACGCTTATTTATATTTATTTAATTATTTATTCATTTATTTATTTATGAACGGGTAACGCCCTGTGTTAACAATGGCGCGGCCGAAGTAAAACCCATACGAAGAAGGTAAAAAAGTAAGAAAAAAGAAAAAGTTAGAAGAAAAGAAAGATAACATAAAGAGAAGTGTATGAATACATTTATAAATACACGAAAAAGATGAAAAAAGAAAGATTTGAATTTAGTACTTATTTTCAAAAGTTACAGAATATTTCCATGTACAGCTTACATTTTAATAATTCACATTACCTATTGAGAACCATTATTTACATTCCAGTAGACAAACGTAACCTAAAATTTTCGAAACGTTCAAGCTTTAAGCTTCAAGCTACTCGACACAGTCGGTCTGCTCGAAAATTTCGATCTGCTCCAAGTATATTCGAGCCGCTCGAAAAAATTCGAGCTTCTCGGTTCTTTCGGGCCGCCCGGTTCTTTCGGGCCGCCCGGTTCTTTCGAGCCGCTCGAAAAAATTCGAGCTACTCGGTTTTTACGGGTACTCGGCTCGGCTCGGAAACCGAGTCTCGGCTCGGTCCGAACTTCAAGCTACTTGAATATTCGAATACTCGAACAGCCTTAGTTTTGAGTGAGACTTGCTAGACTGGAGCGAGCTCCTAGGATTCCAATATAGTCCGGAAAGTAGCCTTAGGTGCAGCTTACTGCTACGCTAAATCCATCGCATTCCTCAGTCACCCAGATTCACGACCGTTTGCTTAAGGATCATAAAAATGTCCCCCCAAAACGGAAGACAAAAAGCACTACTCTTCTGCCGCGCTGATCCTTCCCCCTCAGGAAACAGAGACGTGTTCCAAAAGCAAACAGGCCGCTCGCTTTAAACTCGTAAAACTTACGATACACGCGAAGAGCAAAGTGGTCCATTCGAACGTGAATTCTCGATGGCCGAGGCTTTCGGAGCGACAGTTTGTCGAGGATTTTACAGAAAGTTCGAACGCGGCCGGGGAATATTTACAGAGTTTCCAGGGTTCGATGCTCGTCGAAGAGCACGGCGACGATACGAGTCTCGCGCTGGTCTGGGGCAGGCTGTAAAATCGAAATCGCTCTGTTTCGGGGTAATCCCGCGCTTTAAGACGGGCCCCTGTTCGGCTATCAGCTGGTTGCGCCCTTTCGCTTTGTAACCGCTCCCGCCCCCGCGGCTTTATCGTCCGTGGCGGTCTGGTTTAGCCGGGGGACGAAGAGGGACAACTGTTGGGGCAAGGGGGACTGAACGAAAAAAAGGTAAAAGGCAACGCCCTCCGTCCTTGGTACGAGTACATCGATAAATGTCTCCCTCTTCAAATAAAGCGTGAAACTGGGTTGGTCGTTAGCGAAACTCCCGCCGACCGGCTCGTTTCCTCGTCAACTTTCGCGCTCGGGCAGATACAGCGACGATGACTCGACTATTGGCCCCTCTTTTGTAACCTTAAAAGGTACCTGGACCCATATTGCAAAATCCCACGCTACTGCGCGGGAAGTTCTACTTCTTCGCTGTACACGAGCGTAGGATCAGAAAAGGGCAGCAGCCAAATACGTCCCATTTGCAATGCCACGACACGTGCCGTTGCGGACTCGCCGCGGAACAATCGGCGAGACCGACACCGCGCTGTTTCTAATTGTTATTCATGGACTCTTGACTAATGAAAGCTAATTAATCGGCTGCGAATTTGCATAAAGCCGTCTGTGATTATCGATTATGTTAATAACAACGCCCGTACGTGTGCGTGCGGAGAGGGCCACCGTGCGCGCGACCCCAATTAATTAACGGTAATGGAGAGCTTCACGAAGGAGTGTTTACCTGTGCACGGGGCACGAAATTAATACAGAAAGAAGAACACTTTCAATTATCATTCGTTTAAAACAGTCGACGCTTTATAATATCCCGTTCAATTTCCATTCTTTTTTTTTGCAGGGAATATTACAATGTAACGTCGCGGTTGATCAACAGGTACACTTTCGCGCGGAAATGTCGAAGCATCTGAAGCAATTACGCCGTTAAACAGGTGCTCGAGTATCTTCCACCTGAGCCCTCGTGAATCTTAATTCCACCTTCGCTCGGAGTCCCATCGACGCTTATTGCCTCCCTCGAATCTTCCCCCAGATATTGTCCTTTCACGGTACCTGTATTTAATATCTCCGCGGAAAGGCTGCAGCTTCGATCGAGCCCCTTATACGGCCATTCTGAATGCGGGACGATTCGAAATCTCATCTTCCCCGAGAACACCGTAGCCCCTTTTGTGTGCCGAAAGCCTGCGCGTTAACCGGGTCTAGACCGTCGCATAATCCGTGTACAATGGCTGCTGATCCATCCCGCCTATCCTGGGCAAACTGTTTGGCGTTGCTGATTACAAGATGGCTACTCCTATTATCGGGCTAATACGTTCATCTCGCGTTCCGGAAACCGCCGGATTGCCTGGCCGCCGGTGCCGGGCAAGAAACGGCCCGTGCTTACGGCCTACGTAACGAGCAATTGATTCTCTGCTTCCAGGACATCGATTACGATGGGTTCCGTAAATTTCTGGACACCTATCTCGAGGTGGCCACGCCCGACGAGCTGTCGCGGCACCTTTTTCTCTCGTTCATCAAGAGGGTGTCGCGCGGAGTCGACGGGAAAGCTTTCAAGGTACGTTTCGCCGAGTGACGAAGTTTTCTTTGCCCGCGCTTTGCAAACCGCCCGCCGTGTATGCCTACCTCCTGGAACTGGATTATTCTTTTCAATCCTGCGGGATTGAAAGCTTTCGGGGCAGCCATCGATTTCCAAAGTTAGCCCCTTGTTGGAGGACGTGGAGGCGAATAGCGGGCGCAGATACATATTCGATGCACCGTAACTTCTCGCTCGCTTAAGTCTCGCGAATAAAGTTAAACGGAGCTCACTAGAATACCTTCGACTTATATCTGTATAGTAATGGAGGCTTGAGCCAAGCTTTCCATCAACTGATAATGAACGTAAGAATTCCTGCATCAGGAGATGGCTGTCTTGTCGTCGACCACCGCCTGCGCCGCCATCACGTCCCACACAACGTCCAGCAGCAACGTGAACAGCACTGGCCTACCTGGCGGGACGTCCACAGAAAGCCACGGCGGTTCTTCCTTGGCCGACAAGATCCATGGCCTCACGGAGAAGCTGCAGGCTCTGGGACACCACCGAACGGAGAGCGAAGCGTCCAATAGGGCTCGTACAGGTACTTAAATCATATTCCGATCGCATATTTCCTGTGGGAAATTGAGGCAAAGTGGTCGATCGTGTTTGTCAAGCGAATCGCCTAGGTGTTCGACAAAATCTCCCTGCTAAACTTAATACCTAAAGACAGCTGCTGTGTTTAGATTGAAAGGCTATAGGCCAGCGATGCCCCGATGGGCGGCCCGAGGGTACGAGCATCCATCGCATTTTCCAAAGCTCGCGTGGAAGGGGGTCTCGAAACCAATGAAGTTGCAGGCATGTAACGGATGAGGGAAACTCTAGTAGTGTGCGTGTAGGCTCGTACCCTGAAATCAGCATGTAACCGGTACATGCTGATTTCATTGCCATTAAATTGATTTGACTTCTGGTTATAGGCTGATTTCAAGTCGTTTGGATTTGCGGTTATGGGTTCTATTTTTTGATGACAGGATAATTTTTTAAACCCTGGGGGGTTTCTTTTTCTTCATAATTTTGTATTGTCATCCAAACTACGTATGCCTGCAAAGTTTCAAGTTTATTGGATAGTTGGAGGTGGGTTAAAATTGAGTTTCTAGATTTGAACTGAACAAACATACATACAAACAAACTCACAAACAGAGGATTGAAGCTGAATAAAAATCGTTTAATAAGAAACTTTTTGTTAATCAGAAGTGTAAGTGGGAATGTTCAAGTCTATTTCGTCCAATTACATAATATTATTGTTTAATCATTAGTCAATTCGTGTTTATTTTCCCAATTCCTAAAATGTAGAACACTGGGGCTCCAAGAGTCCCAGTCATATAAGCCTCTTAGAGCATATACTATGGAGGTCTCATTGAAAGCTTGAAACTGTCGGCAACATGGTGCGAGAGAGAAAGACATGTGCGAGCGAGAGAAGTATATGTCCTATTCGACCGTAAAGCGCAAGCGCCGATATCGTGCGAGAGAGAAACACATCGTGCGAACTGGTGCGTGTTACGCGTTACGATTAATATTAGGTCTTTTAATACAATAATCACTGAAGGTTATATTCACGAACTCCGGGTAGATTGTAAAACGCAGGCAACAGTTCCGAAGGAAGGCAATCTCGTAATTTATGAGGTTGCCTGGCGGACATTGGGTTGTCGCCTGTACCCTGTTTGGATTTGGGACCGTGCAGGGTGTCGAGTGGTATGGGACTACAATGACCCTCTGTACGGTCGATTCCGGCGGTCCCGGAGTTCGTTGATGTTGGCCAGGCATCCGGTGTCGCCGTTTGGACGCATGGGTTAATATTTGGAGACGGTTTGTTTTGCTCATGCATTATCGGCGGGCTCTTGATTTCCCGGAGTTTTCCCTCTCTATGGGGCTAGGTGGGCCGTTCTTTTGACATTACAACAACCAATGAGGATTCGATATCCGTATGGCCCACCACGGAATCTGCCTGAGAGGGAGGACTTCTGGCTCGTGCAGAACAAGGGTTCGGCGGCCAGTCGGTTCAGATACGTTAATGACGGAGATTCATTAACGTCGCAATTTAATAAAGCCCAAGGTCTCCTCCGGAGTGAGGACGGTACATTGAATTCTGGGTCGACTCATGTTCTAATAATACTCACTTACACTGTTATACTGTTCAACGTTACTGGCTATTAAATTCCATGTCATATTTATATGCAGTGTCAATTATTCACCTTATCACGGTAACGCGTCATAGGGTCCGCGTAGTTTTTAATGTCGGAAGAACCGTAGCGGGAACTTACAACTCCCGTTGACCCGTCTTCAGCTCAGTCGGGTCTCATTGAAATCGCGCGAGAAACAGTGCGAGAGAGTGAAGTATAGATTCTCTCGCTCGCAAGATGTGTTTCTCTCTCGCACAATATCGGCGCTTGCGCTTTACGGTCGAATAGGACATATACTTCTCTCGCTCGCACCAGTGGCACATGTCTTTCTCTCTCGCGTGATGTTGCCGACAGTTTCGAGGCAGTCACTCTAAGGCCATGATACCTCCATGTATATATGCTCTAAGATAAGCCTACGGGTACGAGCCTACACGCACACTACTAGAGTTTTCCTCATACGTTACATGCCTGCAACTTCATTGGTTTCGAGACCCCCTTCCACGCGAGCTTTGGAAAATGCGATGGATGCTCGTACCCTCGGGCCGCCCATCGGGGCATCGCTGCTATAGGCAAACAATAGAAGCAACTGTTGTTCCCTCAATTCCTGGTGCTAGCTTACACATTCAGACGTCGGCGAAGGAAGTGTCTATTTAACCTGTCTTCTGACGGCAGATCCGAGCCTTTAATAAAGTTTACGGTGTAAACAGCATACGCGCGTACGCGAGCGTGCAGAATCGTGTTTCACCGGCACGAATCCACGGCAATGTTGCGTATCATTGACTTCCTCCCGCTGGCCGAGAGAGGCCGGATTGCTTGCCGGCAGCGCGAGACAATTAATGTTCCGAAGATCGTTCGCTGAGAATATCATCCCACAATGGCGCACGAAGCATTGCGGAAGGGCGTTATCGCGAGAGCGTTGAGGTTTAATGCTGTTTAAACTGCCAGCAGAGAATCATTTCGCTATGGAACTTGCCCCTTAATCGCGTAAGTTCCCCAGCTGCTCGCAGCACGGTGCTGCGTCGCAGATCAGCAATATTCCAAGCCGATACACTTTGAAATCGATGTCATTGACAGCATAGTCCATCCATTGTCTTTCATTGCGCGATCTTTGGGCAGACGAAGCGATAAGCAACGCGGTCCCGTGCCTCCGATCATCCAGCAGCTAGGAGCAACGGGTCTCGGCGTTTAAATCGGATTTCGGAGCCGTGCCACGGTAGAAATCGATCGATCGCGCAAAGTGGGTCAGCAGCAATGATTACTGGTTTCGTTCGGCGATTTTATCTCGCCACGATTCGTCGGAGGTGTCAATTTTTATCCCCCCTCCCGGCTGCGCCATGCATCAAAGACGCCCATTGTTCCCTCGCGATAGCTGGTGAATCGTAATCGGCTGTATGGATCCCGAAAAAAATAGCACGGAACGCAACGACCTCGCCGCGCATTGTGCGACTGATTCGTCGAAACGAGTCCAGGATCGTCCGCTGGCCTTTTTCTCCTAAAGTTCCAGGCGCGAACGGGGGAAGAGGGGGACGAGGTGGGAGGAAAAATCAGAGATAGAAACTTGGAACCCCGACGTGGTCTTCCCTCGATACTAAATATCCTTGGTAACTGTTCTACAAATAGAAACACGACCTAATTAGGTGGCAGCCGAAGTAACTTTCCAGGGGACTCACCGAAACCTGAAGGAAGTCGTATCGTTTGTCGTTATCGTTCATCTGGAATAGCTATTCTATTAGAAGCTCATTAATTAGCCAGCCTTCGGTGTGTGTGCATACGTTCGTCAGCGTGATCGATTTCCGGCGGCTTTCGTCCGATCCCTCGTAACCCTCTTCACCCCGGCCGAACGGGCGAGCGCGATTCCGCGAAATTCAAGACGAGCCACCGATCACGGTATCGGTTTACCCACGACTCGCGTGTCTGATTGATCGAAGGGGATCGGGGACAAAAGCGGCGAGAAACTCGACGAGCCCCGTCCCGTGCCATTTGACACGGTGCACTTCGTCAGTAAATCGAGAATCCAGCCGCGATAAATCAGGAAGCCGCTCGTCATCGTCCATTTCGGCCATCCGATCGGCCGCTTGGTAATATCCTCTTGTTTTGCCGGGGGTTCAAGGAAGCGTCCATCCCATACTGACGATACAGCACACCTCGTACAGCTGCCACGACGTGATCGAGAAGAAGAGCACCGACAGCAGCCCCAGCCACAGCCAAATGTCACGGAATTCGTCCAGGAAGTCGAACAATTCGCTGCTCGTCAACAACGGGAAATTGGAAGGTAGGTCGAGTTCCATGGTCGAACGTTTCCCTGGACGACCCAACCCCCGCTCTCCGCGGATGCTCCCTTAGCTTTCAGCGGAATGTCGTGGACCCCGAGGCAGGTCCGAATTCTTTTATTTCGCCTTGCCGGGATACATGTCTGCTTTCAGGGCTCGCGAGGCTGTGAAATGGTTTAGGTCCGACACGCGAAACTCTGGGATACGTAGAATTCTGAATTTCGAGTATTCCTTCAGATATTCTCCGGGCGAAACGTTCGCGTCGCGGCTTCCTTTTCATTGTCTTCTCGCGGAAGTCTAATGAAATTCCTGCCCAGATCATATCTTCTAACGTCGGTGCGGCTTTATAGGTTTCTTTACGCGCAGGTTATATTTACACTTTGGTTTGTTGAAGTCGATGGTGGATGAGTCGGGAGCGGTGGCGATAAACGCCCGGCTCGAAATAAAGTCGATAATTCCGCGACGATGGCCTATCGCCCGCGGGATAAACAATAGCATCGCGGGGCGATCGTAACGCAACTATTTACGACCGACGTAGAATTCTTTATGATGGAGCGTGACATATACGTTGGCAAACAAATCGATGCCATAAAGCGAGCAGCTCGGCGCGGTAGAGCCTTCTGGAACGCGTACGACTCGCTGGACGGCGTATATGGTAGCTCGGCGATGCCCTAATCGATCCTTTTTTGCGTCACCGAAGCCGACATAAAAACCCTTGACGCGGTGGCGCTCGCACATTACGCGGGGAGCGGAGGGATGATTATTTTCTCAGCAAACTTGGCCTTCGCCGCGTCGAGTGTTCCTCCTGAACGTTGGAGAACAGTTCCTTGTGAACCACAAAGCCGCGAGGTCGGGAAACGTAATAATAGTCAGGTTCCACTAAAGCTGCTGGAAATATGGTCTCTTTAAGCTGAGGAATAACTTTTCTCTGAGGAACAATTCGTATCAAATCCTCCGCTTGGAGCCTACGCCTTATCGTTAGACCACTTTGAAAGTAATTTCACTAAGGAATCTCTGAATTAACCTTCTTCTCCTCGGAGGCTGAGGCACGTTAAATCCTCCCTCCTAACTTTATTCGCTAGACCACCTAGCGGTAAATTTCATCGAGAAAACTTGAAGGCAGAGGTTGGTTCTACGGCACGACGCACGCCAAAGCTTCTTTACATCTTGTATTCTGGAACAGCCGGGGCAGGGAAGTTCTGAGCTGTACCTGTTCCCCGTAGAACGAAGCGCGTAGAGTCATCTATGTAGATCTGCGTCCTAGACCACTCAGGGTACGGAAACTCTAAAGTACCACGCTTCCCTTGCACCAGGGCACACATCAGATCCTCTTCAGCAAGTTTATGCCCCCGAGTCAGCCTGCAGTAAATTTCGCTAAGGAAACCTTACACTTTATTGTTTCCTCCCCTAGGCCTGCTTCCTGGACGCGAGCTGCACAGTGGAAACTCTGACCTACCCTGTCACTAAAGAAACTTCCTTAAGCTGACACGCGTCGAATCTTGTTCTCTAAGTCTACATCCTGGGCCGGCTGGGCGCGGCGAACTAAACGCGAGTGTAACGCGAAACTGCAGCCTGACTTTCTGGATAACCCCTTAATTTAAGAGCGGGGGCGTGGAGCGTAATTTGCAAAACTTCAGAATGCAATTTTCGTACTGATTAGACCGTTGCGGGCGAGGGGTAATCCCGGTGTCGTTGGGCCGAACGAAAAATACAGCCAGCTTCTCGCGGGACTTTCAGACTGTGGGGCAGCCACGTAGGCTTACCCTTTACCGGGGTGGAAAAATTTATGTGTGTGTCGAGGACGCCTAGGAATCTTCTGGGGGTAGATCGCATTACGGTCGGGGCGATAAGGGGTTCGTTTCAGGGGCGCTATCGTTTTTACGGTGATGCATCGTCCTCGGAATATCTCTCCGCGATCGTAAATGCATTTGAATTATGACGCGAGTGGGACGTCGTTTCTGCCGGAAGTGCGGTTGGACGTGCCACAACGACGGCCAAAATCGAAAAAATACGAGCCTGCCACTCGGTTCCACGTGTTTTACACCGATGTTACTATCTGTTCGTTGCTGGCGGCTTTGACGAATTTCAGAGGGGGCACGCCGCAATTCGTATAAAACTCGGGTAGCCTTGTAATGTCGCTTATTAAGGTCGGGGCCAGATATATTGGCCGGTGAGTTTCGTGAGGGGTATTCTCCCACCACACTGTTTGCCTGCCTCGGTGCTCCTTTTCTCAACGCTTTCTTACTCGCTCTCGTTCCATCTCGCTCTCGCCTTCGCAGAACAAGAGTGAGCCAGAAGTGGTGGGGATAGTGCCAAGCTTCTGGCGTGTAGGTCAAACCGAGCTGTCAGCGTAGAAATACACACATCAGAATAGGTGTGCGTTAGCTCCGAAAAAATTTAGGAGCTTTATTGGTCAGAACATTGATTCCTTCTCGATAGCTTCATCTCGTATTGGTCTACGAATAGCTTCGTCACGCACACAACTATTACGCTAAGAATAAATAACAGCCAAACGGCTAGATTCAGGCGGAGCCGAGCAGCGTTCCCGTTACCCCACCATACCCTGCCGACGACCGCGCAACTCCAACTGACAAATCCACGATCGTCAGATGGTGGTGGTTGATTTCTCCTCAATCGTTGCTCGCGAAAACGCATTCACCGGCCAATATATCTGGCCCCGACCTTAGTATTATGTCAACTTGTGCGCTACACTACCGTGGTTCGAGTTGCTCGGTATTAAAATCAGGACTATGAAATGAGCTTCTTCCCCACGAAGACCGTACCGAAATAGTATTTATTAGAAATCGATTAGGCAGCTAACAAAGAGAGATATTCAACCCTTTAGGGGGGATTGCGCCTAGTTAAAAGTAGGTAATTCTTTGTGAATTTTTTGTACAAAAACGGTTCGATAAATTAATTTGAGGTTTGGCAGGCTGTTTTATTGTATCTTGAACTATTGTTCTGAATTTTTGTGCGACAGTGACAAAAAAACATGGTAGATACAGAGAGAGAGAGCGTTGAAAAATAATCGGGCGATCCTGGCGTTGACGAAAAGTACTGTAACAGCTATCCGAAACTAAAAAAGGAAAAGAGATTCTTAAACTATATGAATGTGGCGATTAGTGGTAGTAGACGCATTAAGAAAAATAAAGAAATGTTAAAATGGCAGCCTTTTGAAGAAGCGCCCTGATTTGAGTCTGAGGAAGGTTTGGCCTCAAAATCGGGAAAACTTCTTTAAATACAAAAAGGAACGGTAACAGATACGGCAATAAATCTACTACCACCCATAGCCACATTCATGTATCCATATTTTTCGGCCCAGCAAGGCGCTATCCCCCCTTAAGCGCACCAGAATCCTCGGCTCACCGAGTAAAATGTTTATCAAACTTTGATAGAAGACGTCAATAGAGCAGAGTAAACTATCTCCGGTTCGTAGATCCAGGAAACGTCTGAACCTCCCAAATTGATGTGACATCTTGATCTTTGCGAAATGTCACCTATTTGCAGGGTTGTTTAGACTGAGAGACTTCGATCGTATATAAAAGTTGCTGTCAGTGTGGCTGATGAAATCGTCGATCGAAATCCTGCTGGTTCCTGGAATAGCAGGATATTTCTGAAACGCGGAAGGGGTGCTAAATATTAAGGAAACCAGTGGAATTAATTATTTTAAACAGAGTTCCTAGTGTTTGCCCGAGGCAAACCGATCTCGTCTCCAGTTTCAGTTAAGTCGAACAATCGTACGAGACGTTGAGTGTCCCTTTTCGGACGTCTCCGTGCCCTCCAAGGGACACGACACTTACGGATACAGGAAGAACATTAACTCGTAAATGGAAGTCCTCCCTCGTCCCTCCGCTTCCCCTCGTCGCCTCCAGCGCGCGATGTTTGCCATTTCGATTGTCCCGCTGCTCCACCGTTGAGTTTGCGTGCTCGTTCGATCCCCGAAATAACGCCAGCCGGTATCATCCGGTATAAATAACGTCACGCTTAGAGAGTCAGAGTACACCGCGAGTCTTCTGGCTTAAAGCTCGGCCGACACGCTTTCTCAGTATCTCCCGAGTCACGCGGGAAGCAACAAGTGCTCTTCCATTTCCCACTCGTGATCATCGATCGTGATCCACTGTCTGATCGACATCGCATCTCGGATCGGCTTCTCCGGTGGCCGTTACTTCCTGCTGCTCAAGTTTACGCTCCCCGGCGGACGTCGTCTTACGTTGACCGTTACTACTTACTCCTCGGCGAGTCCCTCGAACAGCCGTTAATCAAATGGTGCTGAAGAATGATCGACTACGTTTACAGAACGTTTCAGGTGCACTCCTGAAAGAAGGTGAGTGGAAAAGGTATGTTCAGATCAGCTATGAAGTTTCTGAGTACAGGATATCGTGTTCCTTGGTTAGGGGGGATGGAGAAATCGATTCAATTCTGTTCTATTAGAGCAGAGGTTGTTAGCTTGGGGTCTAGGTATCGTTAGAGTCCACTGCTAGATTTTAGGGGGTTTGCGAACCTTAATGGAGAATATGGTACACCCTCGTTTCCCTTAACACGTGTCGAAGTTCAGCGCCCCGTTCAGTCATGAATGTAAACAGCAAGCAAAGGGGTCCATAGACTTTGCTAGACTGAATAAGAAGAGGCCAAGAGGATCTGCAATTTTATTAATAGAGCCTTCGTGAACTACGAATTAGACGTCAGAGATTTTCACTCTGACGCCAAACTCTTGCGTCACCAGCGACCGTCACGGTTGCTTTGACTTGGCGAATAGAACGGCCGGCTAGTATGTATTATATTCGAGGAGCGGAAAATCGCGGTTTGGCCTGCGTCACGTGGAATAGCATTGCCGATGAAGGGTATCGTTTTTCGAACGAGTAAATCGCGAAAGTCTCGCGAGCGTTGGCTCGTTGCTAAGGATTAATCGCCGCGGGGAACAATGCACGCGAAAGCCGGGATGATTCCATTCATACGCGAAATGAAATCTCTCTCGCGTGGAGAATAACGTCGAATAAGTTGCCCGCCCCCGTCCGTTATTCATTACGGCAGATCGCCGCGGTGAGACGATCAGTCGTGTTGCCTGGTCAGCATCCACCATTCCAATTAAATTAATTGCCCATCGGTGTTGCTCGATACAGCCGCGGGAAATAAATCATCGCTGGGTGTTCCACAAGGTTTCGCCCTTTCCCCTATCATAATTTACACAACGTAAATTTAACCGAACCCTGTTGCACTCTCTATTTACGCCCCGAAGCATCGATCGACGAGGAATCTCCTCGAGGTCTTGGTTACATCGTGGCTCGCAGTAGAAACAGTCAATGATTATTCAAACGCTAGAAGCCCGACACGTTTAACCCAAGTTTCCCTGGGATTTATCGTTGTAACCTGGGCCAGTTTGGCGAGTGGCAGTCTCGCGCCTCGATTCTGGTCGCAATCAACGTGTCTCTATTAAAAGTCGCAGAGGAGGAACGTTCGATACGCATCGAGGCTGCACGGAGGAAGTTTATCGTCCACCGATGGGTGGATAGGAATCGTCGCGAGATAAATCGCGATATTGCCGCGAAGGAATCACGAACGAGGACAAAATGGACCGCCAGAGAGTAATAGAATAGTCGGTGAATGTGTTTCAACGTTGTTGCACGTACCGGAGATAAATCGTCCTCCTTCCACGATTGATCAACCAGCTTTATTTCCCTCGTGACCGCTCGCTTTAGCCCATCCTTCGTTTTTTCCGCTGCTTCCCGGGCATCTCGACGGCCATTCCAATTTATCCAGAGACTCGTCGGGCAGCCACGTGGAAATTTCAGGGAGAATATCGATATCGGCCACGTTTCGCTTTATCTTCAACTGGAGGACGGTCCTAACAGACGCAAAACGCTTCACGAAACCGTCCTAACTTGCCTTTCTAAAAGAAAACTGACCCAATTCCCTGCCTTTACCATCTTATCGCGTCTTCCTAGTGATTCAGGAAAAACCTGTTTCTGTCTCATCGCTGAATTGAAACTCATAAAGTACACAGAACTATCGTTCAGACAGGTGACCAAGTAATTAGGTACCCCTTCTTTTAAGCTACTTTACTACTCGAGTACTTTGCGCGCAACTAAATCGTCACTAGATCGAGAGTATACCTAACTAGAAAATAACCTAACGAGAAATATGGGCACCCTTCTGGGAAGCCTGTAAATGGAGCAAACGTCCGATAGGTTCGGCGTCGTCTAGCGAGGTGTCACACGGTATTACGTGGACACCAGACGTCCGTTTGCAAATATCGTTCTAAGAATATTCGTCACAGAACGTCTATCAGGCCGTCGTTGGGCGCTGTACAACCGTTCGAACGTTATAATTAGAGCAGTCCTCCTATATGCACGCATCGATACTTGGCTCCTAGATCCCTAGCGAAGCAACAGGTTCCTTCGCAGACGCTCGTAGGACGCGGCTGACGAAAGCTCGCCTCGTCGCGGTCTAAAAATAATTTCCCGATCGGACTTTTCTTTCCGTCTTCGCGCGCGAAAGCGTTACGACCCTTTACCGGGAAGCCACGCGAATGTATACCGATCTCAGGGGCCGGTCCAACAATATTTTAAGCCGCCGAGCGATCCGCGAAGCAACAAGTCCTCGCGACGGCGGATCGTATTTAGAATAAAAGAAAGAGCGAGGACTCCGGTGGCAGGCCCCGGTGCGATCGGACCTCCCAGCGCTCGGATCTCGTGCAACGAAGCTTTCCACTGTGACGTCTTCGTCACGTGTTAGCTTTCAGCGCGGTTTCGCTAGTATAAACAAACGGCGACTGTCTCCTGATTTATCGCGTCGCGTTAAAAATATCGCTCGGCGAATATTCTCGGCAAGTTCTGGTGACATCAGCCGTGAAAATAGGAATGCATTTTTCCAGCTTTGTTTTCAGCACTTCTCCGCGAACGCTAAGGGAGCTCGCCACCTTCCCGATACTCACGTTGTTGTTTGGAATGATCGAACCCTTACCGCTCGGTACCGCTGTCCATTTACACGCTGCCCTTCGATTCGCAGAGATGAGACACCTCGTCAGGAAGCAGAGCACGATAGACGTTCATTCGGTTAAAGTCAGCCTCAAGGATATCGTGTGCTATCTCTCTCTCTTGGAAGCTGGCAGGCCAGAAGACAAATTGGAATGTAAGTAACCCTTCGAGAAAGCGGAGGCTAGTTGCACCCCCCTGAAAGAGACCTGCCACCATAAAACTCTTGTATGGTTAATGCGGAATGAAGGAAATGTTGAAAGTTGTCCACGCGTTTCGAAGCTATAAGCGGATCTACAATCGCGATTGCGGAAGCATTCAAGTTCCCCGGACATTCGGATTCGCGTGTCTAACACCAATCGTTCTCGATGCTCCCCAGCCTTGCACATCCACTGCAACTTGTTGCGCGCCAATTTCGACGTGCATTAATTCGTTCGTCCTCCACTTTTTTTCCAGTCATGTTCCGGCTGTACGATACAGATGGCAATGGCGTTCTTGATACCAACGTGAGTAAAACGACCGAGCGTCGGCTCGGCATTTTTCACGCGCGACCAGGCTCGCCCCTCGTTCCGCCTAATGGAACCGAACGGGCTCGTAACTTCATTTTTATACGATCAAAGCACCGAAATTGTGTGGGGGAGTCGTGGGATCCGAGGTAGAAGTCCCAACTCCAGAATTCGCAATAACTGATTTCGCGACGTTCGAAACGCCACGAGTAAATTAGCTGTAGTTAATAATCTGCCAATCCAACGTTACTGCGGGATAGATCGATCCAAGCACGCCTCGACTGTTGCAAGCCTTGCGTTCAATATCATTATCACGTGTCCCTAGGAGATGGACTGCATTGTCAATCAGATGATGAACGTCGCCGAGTATCTTGGATGGGACGTCACCGAATTGAAACCGGTGAGTCGGAGTGAATCTGATTCCTCCTTGTAAATGCGTCACGATAACCGCCCACGCGTTCGCGATACAGTACCTCCTCTTATCACACCCTCTCACACCTTCTTACAATCAGAAATTGGTCACATGGGGTTCACTGCACCGCAGCGTCATTTTTCAGTTACCATTTCCGTGTTTTTGAAGCTTTTAACTTTCCAGTGATAATTGTACGTTCGTAATTCTCATGCAATCATGCTCTAATAGTCTTTCTCTGGAAATGCAAATTTCGATATGATAAAAATTGCAGTAGAAAATGAACGATTTTCCACGGTTGTGGAAAAAGGCGATTTTTTTTATTTTTTTGTTCGCGATGAATCCCCTTTGGAAGTGGCGCGACATTCGAACTCGAAAGTTGCTCTTGGGGTGCCATACACCCCGAGTGACCATGATTGGTTATGCTCCATTAACGTAGATAAAACTTCGCAAAATATCGGCGATCCTCGCGAACTTTTTATCGCAAAGTATCCCCGAGAATCTGCCGAAAATATCACGAAGAATCTTCGCGGCGCGAACTATCGCGTCTCCCCCGGCGAAGATACACGGGATTCTAATTTTCTGTTTACACAGCGAAGAGACGGGAAATTGACGAGCGATATCTAGACGTAAATCCCCGATATTTATAGATACTGCAAGACATGATGATAGAAATAGACTACGACGCGGATGGCACGGTATCCCTGGAGGAGTGGAAGAGGGGTGGCCTGACGACGATTCCGTTGCTGGTGCTTCTGGGCCTGGATTCGCACGTGAAGGAGGACGGGAATCATCTCTGGAGGCTGAAACACTTTAGCAAGCCCGCCTACTGCAATCTCTGCCTGAACATGCTGGTCGGCCTCGGCAAGAAAGGGCTTTGTTGCGTTTGTGAGTGTCGCGGCCTTTGTCGCCTGTCCCGTTGGAAAGTCTTCTTCGTCGGCTTAGTTTCTCCCCTTCTATTTCGGTATTAATAATCTCAAGCGTTCTTGAAGCCAGTGCGTTCGCGTTTCTTGCGTCCGGTTTAAGTAATTCCTCGCGCTAAGACGCCTCCCCGATGGTAACCGGGAGTTAACGAGCGAGCCTTTCCTTTCCACGCAGTCTGCAAGTACACGGTCCACGAAAGATGCGTTCAAAGGGCTCCAGCCTCGTGCATAGCCACCTACGTGAAGAGCAAGAAGACGTCGCAAACGATGGCGCACCATTGGGTCGAGGGGAACTGCCATGGGAAATGCTCCAAGTGCAGGAAGACCATCAAGAGTTACAATGGCATCACGGGCTTGCACTGCAGATGGTGTCAATTGACCGTGAGTGAAACTTATTTTGACGAAGATAGATTTGATTTAGATAGAGTGTATCCAAAGCCTTAAGGTGCAAATCCACTCATGAGACAATTAGGGTAGATGTCCCAATTACTGCCAGTGTCCCAATTACTGCCACTTGATTTATTATATGTAATAAAAGCGTAACGTATAAAAAGAAAGGTACAAAAAATAGTTATTATTAAATGGAGATTCTGATTTACATTAAAATAAAAAAATATATGTACTCATATGTACCTAGGACAAGATGATTTTTGAGGTGACAGTTATAGGTACACAAGGATCGCTCGCGAATTTTAATTAATTACACAGGACCACAAAATTTTTTTTTCTAACTGACACAAACGCGACCACCTGTCCTTTACGTATTTTGGGTTGCTGAATCCGAATCCGTTGCCCGTTTAAGCCTATCACGTCTAGTTTTTTTGTAAATTGCAAAAAACCGTTGTAAACCCGTAAAATGCCATATAAACACAACATATCCTATTTCCACAATACTTATAACGTCAAACTCCCTAATCTACTAACCCCAAGACCACAAAACATCTAATCCTATATTTCGTTAAACCTCTAAACCCAAAAACCGAATTTACACATACCCCCACAACCCACTACGAGGCGTTCGTATCTCAAACGCGGAAGAAAGTCATTTTGAAAAAGTATCGCCGAATCAAAAAATTTTAGGATCGACCTGTATTTGAACATTTGGGCTATTAACCATTCATTTGAACATTTTGGTTGTTTTACTATTCATTAATGTATAACGCGGCTAGACGCTATCGAAACCGTCAACCTCAAAATCATCGAAAATTAAGAATATAATATCATTTGTGATTTCGTTTTTTTTTCATATTAAATGATATGTGATGGAATTAAGTGAACCAGATACGTATTTCAATTTTGCCAAATTACACTTTGATACTACTGACCATTTCGGACTTATGGCTTTTCGAAATTTTTTTATTTTGATTCCTTGTTACAAAAAGTTGTCAGTATTTCTCCGTGATCTTTCCAGCCGCATTTTAAAGCATAAGGCCTTTGCTTTTACATAGACCATTTTAGGTCCACTTCTGGAAACGAAAAATTCATGCGGGACCTGTAGGAACAAAACGAACAAACTTCTATTTGGGAAAACAACTTTTTTGCAAGTAGAATTCAAGGTATTGAAGTATTTTTACATAGGAAAAAGAAGATAACTTCTTGTAACTTTTTGGTTGACCGGATGATCCGCCCTAAAGACGTCCTATGATTTTAGCAGGTTTTCTTTAAATGGCTGTATCTTTCTTAAAAACCACCCTTTTTCGATGAGGTTTGGCCTATTTTAAAGACAAAGGACTAGACTTTCCGACAGAGTACATAGAAACTGCAAAAAATATTGTCTGCACTCCGTAGCACTTGACACACATGACGAAATTTTTGCAGTTTGGCACACTTCTCTTTAAGGGCGGATTTTACCCCCTGGATACCGATTAAAGCATCGAAAAGTAGAAAGTTCAAACTTTGAAATGTCTTTGTTTCATCTTTCTTCACGTTTGAAAATTGAGCAAATTTGAAAATATTTATTTCCGCGTTTCAGATACGAACGCCTCGTAGTGGGTTGTGGGGGTATGTGTAAATTCGGTTTTTGGGTTTAGAGGTTTAACGAAATATAGGATTAGATGTTTTGTGGTCTTGGGGTTAGTAGATTAGGGAGTTTGACGTTATAAGTATTGTGGAAATAGGATATGTTGTGTTTATATGGCATTTTACGGGTTTACAACGGTTTTTTGCAATTTACAAAAAAACTAGACGTGATAGGCTTAAACGGGCAACGGATTCGGATTCAGCGACCCAAAATACGTAAAGGACAGGTGGTCGCGTTTGTGTCAGTTAGAAAAAAAAATTTTGTGGTCCTGTGTTATTAATACATTCTTCTGATTTAATTCATAAAACTATTTTTTTTAATGAAAGAGATGTTAAATAATATTATGTTTCAAATTGAAACAATTTTTAAGTTACACAACACGCGAAATGATTAAATGAAGTTCGGTTATAATCTTAAGGTGGCAGTAATTGGGACATCTACCCTATTTCATTATTTTATTTTTTTCAATTATTTTGCCATTAGTTTCACGAAACTAGACTCTCGCGACACAAATTTCGTGAGAGTATTCTCAAAAAACACATCTCTCGCGACTATTTCCATTATTTCCATTTAGTTGTTGTTGAGATTTTTGTAAAACCTGATCGTGGACGCGCACCTTTAGAACGATGATTTCCAACTGGTGAGTCGCGAAGTGTTTTCTTATTAAGTTACAGTTACATTCTGAAATACCTACTTTTAATGTGTAAAATTGGAGATTTAGATAAAGTATATCCACAGCCTTAGAATTAGATGCAAAAAAGATTTTTTAATGTTGCAATCTTACCTCGAAGCAAGTAACATTTAATGCACTGTAGATAGGTATATTCGGTGGGTTGAACGGGCGTTAGATAGCCACTGTAACCATGTGTTTACGCGATGGGAAACTTGCAGCTGCACAACAGATGCGTCTCGCAAGTGAGAGCAGAATGCACGCTCGGGGAATATGCAGTTCATATCCTTCCACCTACAGCGATCTGTCCAGTCGTCCTGGACAGGCAGAGATCGCTGTCTCGGGACAGTAAAAGAGGGAGCAAGCATGGCCAAGACACTTCTTCCGTTAGCTCCGTGAGTACCGTCACATAAATGACCAAACGTCCCCAACAACTTGCAATTTCTCAACACGTTCGGCCAGTTTGAAACACACTGAACTGTCCAAACTGTTTGGACGCGAGCGGTGTGCGTACGTAGACCGGAATCAATTTACTGTACATTGCTTTGTGAGAAAGAAGAGAACTTTTGCCGGGCGAATAACAAGTAGAGGTACTCGAACGGTCGCAACGTGAAAACACTCGAATATAGGAAGCGACATTCTGTTCTCAGAGCGGATTTTTAACGTCGGGCAATGTTTCCAATCAGCAGCCAGCAATGTCCTTCCAAATCACCCCGCCACCCGGCTCTCTGCCTCTTCTGGTGTTCATTAACCCGAAATCCGGTGGCAGACAAGGCGAACGAATGCTGAGAAAGTTCCAGTACATCTTGAACCCGCGGCAGGTGCACAACTTGGCGGTGGGCGGGCCTATGCAGGGCCTGCAGATGTTCAAGGATGTGGAGAACTTCAAGGTGATCTGCTGCGGCGGCGACGGCACCGTTGGCTGGGTCCTGGAGACTATGGGTACGGCGGAGTAGTTTGATACCGTAACGTTCGATAGGGAGATGTATTCATAACTAGTGTCCGAACCGCAGATCGTGTCCAGTTCGAGCACCAACCAGCCGTGGGCGTGATACCACTGGGGACAGGCAACGACCTCGCAAGATGCCTGCGATGGGGTGGCGGTTACGAGGGCGAGGCTATTCACAAAGTCCTGAAAGTACGTATACCTGTCAGCTTATGTACGATCCGTGGATCTGTTATTCGGTGCGTCGGGCGATGCGACTGAAATGCTTCCAACGATTCCGTAGAAAATAGAAAAAGCGGCGCCCGTGATGATGGATCGCTGGCAGATAGAGGTGCTGGATCAGAAGGACGAGAAGAAACCGAATCAGGACTGTATACCGTACAACATCATCAATAATTACTTCTCGGTGGGCGTGGACGCGGCGATCTGCGTCAAGTTCCACCTGGAGAGGGAGAAGAATCCAGAGAAATTCAACAGCAGAATGAAGAACAAGCTCTGGTACTTCGAATACGCCACCACGGAACAGTTCGCCGCTAGCTGTAAAAATCTTCACGAGGATCTCGAGATCGTCGTACGTGTACACCAACATTTACCGAACTCTCCAGCTTTATTTACCGATATTCAGCCTTCTTTCTCGTTTCCAGTGCGACGGCACTCCCTTGGACTTGGCCCACGGCCCTTCGCTCCAAGGGGTCGCGCTATTGAACATTCCTTTCACCCACGGAGGATCGAACCTCTGGGGTGAGCATCATCCGAGGCATCGCCTTGGCAAACGGAAAAAACGACCGGACAAGGAACTCAGCACAAGTAGCTTTAATTCGGTGGATCTGACGGCCGCGATACAAGGCGAGTATCCTTCGAGAACACTTCGGAGTCGGCGCGTGAATAATGCAAGTGGGTAGAAAACGAGGGATGATCCGAATGTTTACAGACATCGGAGACAATCTCATAGAGGTGATCGGCTTGGAGAACTGTCTGCACATGGGCCAAGTGAAAACGGGGCTTCGCCATTCCGGTAGGAGGCTGGCACAGTGCAGCAGCGTCACCATCACCACCAGCAAACGATTCCCAATGCAGATCGACGGCGAACCCTGGATGCAGGGCCCTTGCACTGTGAGTCGCACTCTTTGGACGCTCCAGGCGCACGACTCGAATCACGAAGTCAGAATGATTGTGTGGATATTGAAAGCAACCGATGCCTTTGATGTAGAAATATTTATTACGCATGGTGCATATGTGCGCGCTTTGAGCAGACGCCAGTATGTTTGCTGCTATTGGAAGTTTATCAATATTTCTGGATACGTCGAGCGGATCCACGCTTAGAGCGCCTGGACCGCGGACGTGTTTGGGCGTCGAGCATTCAACGTGCTCTTGGCTATTTCAGATTCACATAACGCACAAGAACCAGGTCCCGATGCTGATGGCACCGCCGCCAGAGAAGGGCCGAGGGTTCTTCCGTTTCCTGAAGAGGTGAACTCCGAGAGGGCTGGAAACAAGCAACTCCGTGCGTAGTCTTGAACGTCGCCCCGCCTGTTTTATCTTCTCCTGATTAAAGGCGAGAAGAGAGCGAGAAAAAGAAAAAGAAAAAAAAGAAGCGTATCAGTTCGGTCGTAACGTATGTATGTACTTGTTACAGTGCTTCAGTGCTCGTTCGAGCGCAATGGACGAGCTTCGACGTAACTTTAGGTATTCTTGTGTACAGTATTTTTGAGAATAATAAAGAAAGAACAGAACGCATCTCTCATCGTAGAGTTAGGATCGGCGGTAGGCTCGTTCCGTGGTCACGCTTCGAGGAGCTCGGGGCCGAAATTTCGAGTGGTTTTGTATTTCGAGAAGAAGCGCCGCGACACGATGCGACTTCCGCTCCGATGATCCGAGTCTACCGATTCGATACACGCATGTACAAGCCTTGTACTATTAAATCGCGAGTCGGCCGTACCGACACGACGAATTGTACGGTATCATGCAAAAGAGAATATAATCTCGTGTACGTGACAATTAACGTATCGCTAACGTAACAGACAGCTAATTTTCTTTTAACGACGTCGCAAGGGTTTTGCCGTTTCTCCGCAGAGAACGCCAATATTACGGTGGGACAGCTCGGGAACGAACAGACCATTCATCTTTAGATAAGTAAGATTTGTTGCAGGTAGAAGAGAGGTGGGACTTAGATTTATATTGATTAAGCGTTGAATATGTGTCTGTTACATGTTGTATATTTATTTTCTATTATATTTGTTACCCTCGGTGGTCTGTCTATCCCCGACTTGTCCCGTAACACTTTTCAGTTTCGTGGAAATGTATCTCGCAACGGCGAGTGAAACGATTTCAGATCGCTCCTCTTTTTTGCACGACTCCGTCCAACGATCAAAGATCTTCTACTTTCCTCCCTTAACGTTAGGTGATTTTGTACGGAAGCTTAGGCGTAACCGCTTAGACGTAAATCGTGATCGTTTAATTTATTTATTTATTTATTGATAGATCCGTGCTATTTATTTGTCCGGCGGCTTACCGGCCGTAGCAATGTAACACCGTGAGCATATCAACGAGACAGTTCTTGTACTCCGTATCAATAGCGAAGTCTTATTGATAATCACACGCGTATACTTTCCATTCGTGCGCACTTGTACTTAGACTGTTAAGTATTTCTCTCTTCTTTCTCTCGGTATTTACGATCGCCTTTCACACGTTGGCCGTTCTTCATAAAAGCGAACAATTTCCTAGTCGTACGCAACGTAGTGCTACGTCGGCGCGTATCGCGTAGTGCCGCGTGCTGTATCGCCGGATTCAGCCAACGTGTTAAATCTAATCAGTATTGCAGCCTCGAGTTTACAAAAGATTTTAGTACGATTCTTCCGCGGCCGCAGCGTGGCGCATTTCGTCATTGATTGTACAGAATCGCTTCTCCACATTTTACTGTTTTCTTGTAATCGTACAATTACCTCCACGAGTGCTCCGAAATATTACATTTCGATCTTTATTTAACTACTTCCTTCATTCTTGAAATATAATCGCCGTTATCCCATCGAGAACTTACAGCAGACAAGTTTTCCAGAGCATTTTGCAAATTCTCCGTCCGACAACAGCACCGAATATTAAGCTTGCCTTATTCGCTCTATGTCGACTAGACTAAGCCTTTATTCGGTTATTGCATATATTTCCGAGCACTCGTCAAGCAGCTCGTTCGCATCGCGTTCGCGAAGTGTCAATTTTTAACAGTGATCGTAACGAACCGCGGCGTACTGTGACAGATCGTCCGCGGCAATGTCGGGTAGCATGCTTCGATCATCCCTCGCGAAAGGCAATGGCTCTTCGCGGGACAGATGAAGTCAATGTGGAATCCATTCGTACTCCGATAAATATGTCTATACCTTCGCTCGTCTGCCCACCACACAGGCGCGGCTCATGCTTTTATATTAAGGGGAAAGAAAGGTATAATAAAGAAGTACGATTCTCGATTAACATCCCGCAGGGACCATCTCATCGTCGAAATCCAATTAACACTACAAATCGATCCTAAATCTTATCTTCTATTTAGCAAAGACGACCGTTAGCCTGCGTAATATTTCACATTCAGCAACGCCAGCGCTACAGGTTTTTCTTAGGGTACGTTAGTCCTTATCGCGCGATGATAAGATAGATTTTTTTACCCCTCACTTCATTTTTAAATCGTATATATATATATAGAGAGAGACTTTTTAGCCTTCGTGCCCGCGAATGAACGGAGCGTGTCGCTCTCGAAACGAACGTCGAAGGAAGCGTGTGTAGAGCCAGCAGCGTTTTACGAGTCAATATTTTCGGACATAGTTCTTTCTATCGTTTACGTAGAGGAATTGGCGTGCAATTCCTTCTGCTCGTTCGTCGCGTAATAATCACGTCGCTCCCCCTACTCGACGATCGTTATTATGCGCGTTCTTCCCCCATAGCGATTATATGAATTGATTATAGTTGCTCTCGTTAGACGACTCGAGATATTACGCTTACGTATGTAATGATACACGGCCGTTAATGGTCTTAATCGTTAAGTCGTTATTCATTAGCGGGAAGTCGGGCGAAGGAGAAGGACGAGGGCTGAGAACCGCGAGGTCCGATCGGTAAGAAGTAGTCACGGCGTCGGTCAGTCTCCTTCGCCGCGACTCCGTGAATACTATTGGCACAATAATTAAAGAATATTGTTTTTTTCTATTGGACTGGCGCAGTGTCTCAGTGTGCTTGTCATTGTATAACGTTGCGATGGTATAAAAAGCAGACCCAAACCAAAAAAAAAGGAGGAGGGAAGGATGTACTCCCACGAGCGCATCCGGTGTACGCAACGGAAATAGACACCTCTGCTCTCCCTTTTGAGCATTCAAATTTCGGATCGGCATACATGCACGGCATACCGGGCGACTCATTCTAATCTACAAATGCATATGTTTCGGGGTGAATACATGTACATACATACACGTGTGTCAGCTAAATTTCCATGGACGTCGATCCTCTCGACAGACCTCTCCTTGTTTGCAGTTCTCCGCAGATATTAGATTACTGGGAATCGTTGTTCTCGCGACCGTTTCCCTGATAAGAGTAGCGACTCGAAGAAATTTCTATCGTTAGTTCGATTCACTTCCGTCGGGAAGATTTCATTAGCAGGATATACGGATTCGTAGTGGTTAAGCGCGATTCAAAATTGTCTTGGAATTAGGTGAATTTACTGCCACCTTTCTTGGGTCTACTAGTATGTTTGAGCACTACTGCCATTTTCCAAAAGATAGTCGCGTATGGGAAGAAAAGCCTGTCTATTATAGTGTAACATACGAAATAAAGTGTAAAGTACGATATAAATCTCCATTTACATAGAAAGTCCTCTGTGTAGATCAGTTACTATTAAATCTTCTAAAAAAAAAAGTGTGATTCGTTCTCATTGACAGAATTGTTTTTACCCAGTAATATAAATACTATTTATTAAAATAACGATTGGCACTTAGCTGCGTGGGGGTCGAAATTTCAAAATCGAGGTCGCACGGAGCGCCGCGCTACGCGAAGCGTACGAACTACCGTCGGTGTACTTCCGGTTCGTTTTTCTGACAAGTGGCCGATGGCCGCCTGACATTTCGCTTTTGTTAATTTCGTTTAACTATGCCCACGAGACGCGTTATTCGCTGTAATAAATGAAATAATACTACCGCGCACCGTTTATCAAAGTGAGCGACGCGTTATCAGAAAACGGTCTCGCGATCCGGCAAATATATGCACGAAAGGTGAGACCGACGGGAGCTATTCGTTATCAGGCGTGCCACCGGCTGGGGTTAGAATCGCCCGAATTCTGGCACGCTTATCGCCGCAATATCATTAACTCTGCTGCATTTCAGGACACGCAGTAACTTCCGGCAAAATGATCAAAGCGGGAGAGGATAACCTAAGGCATCTCCACTATCAGCAAACAGTGTATGCGTTTAATTAGAACTCCTCGGCTTTACAACTATTTCCATTCATAATTCCTATTGCATTTCCACTGATCCCAGGGTTCATTGTTTCGAGATATTCGTTTGTCCATCCTTCCGGACAATGTAAACACACTGGGAAACAAGATCATTAACCTTGCATCCGTTTACCGTGCGATCACCGTTGCCGGATTCCTCCGTTCGTTCCGACTATAATGTCCGCACTGACGAGTATATTTTCCGTTTAGAGCGTTCAACGGGCAAGAGGATCAGCACTCGGTAGAATTATATAGCACCGACGTTATCGTCATCCCCTCGCCTGGGGGACATAACCATGGTAGTTCTAAAGTGAAGCTGAAAAATATCGTCGATTTCACGTGGGAGCATAATTTTTATCCTGGCCAGTTGCTGGCCGTTCATATGTCCGGGAAGTATTTGGCTTACGGGATAAAAGGTAACTTACATTCGCATCGGCGTCGCACGCGTCCCGCTACTTTACAAACCTTATGAAATTGATGTTATTCAGTTGGTAGCGGAGGCGGCATGGTAAGAGTCGTGTACAAAGAGTTAGAGCAGAGAGCGCTATTGCGGGGGATGCGCGCCGCTATACAAGATCTGGCTTTCGCGCATGTTTCGAACGCAATCTTAGCGTGCGTCGACTATTTGGGAAACCTTTTTATACATACCATCGAGTCGACGCCGTCCGAGCTCTTGTGTAGTTTATTGCTACAAGTAGACGCGGAGGATATATCCGGAACTAGCCACCGCGTAATATGGTGCCCGTATATACCCGAGGACGTGCCATCCGACGGAGACGAAGTGTCGAAACTTCTGGTTTTAACGCGTGGCTCGAAAGCAGAGTTGTGGTCAGTTAATACCATTACATCAAGATTCAGATCAATAGAGGTGAATGTGTACCTTAATTACAGATTATAAAATCCGTACAAAATGAACAAAGTATCCAACTGTTTGACTGAATGATAGGCAACTGATCCGGCTGTACAGGAGAATGGAGGCATGTTGCAAATCGATCAACATTCCGATACGATCGTCGAAGCGACCTTTAGCCCCGACGGCACGGCCTTAGCCACGGCTAGCTTCGACGGGGAAGTGAAATTCTTCCAAGTTTACCTGCATGGTAATTCTTATGGTAATCAAGCGCAGCCCCGCTGTTTACACCAATGGAGACCACACGGCGGGCGGCCCATCTCCTGCTTATTCTTCCTAGACGATCACAAAACGTACCATCCGGAGTAAGTAGCGTCGCAGAAAGGTGTTGCTAAATTTGTCTGAATATCGAGAGGAAATAGTCGCTTCGATAACGATGTTCTGTTTTGTAGCGTACAATTCTGGAGGTTTGCCATAACTGGATGCGACAATAATACGGAGTTAAAGATCTGGTCGTGCGAATTATGGTCTTGCTTACAAACCATTAAATTCACACCGACACCATCCACCGGCAAACTGCCGATATTGAAGGCAGGTTTAGATCTGAGTGCCGGGTATCTTTTATTGTCAGACATATACAATAAAGTTCTGTATATATTAAGTCTGACGAAAGATAGCGGAGAAGCATTAGCATCTGTAAGAACGATATCAGAGTTCCTCCTTCCGTACCCGATACTGAGCTTCGGGATTGTCGACGCCGGTCTACGAAAAATACGCCCCACCGGTGAATCGTTAGAAGATCTATGCCCTTGCGACGAAGAGGCCGAGGAGCAACTCGTCATCCGGATGTACCTGGTCCAACCGAAGTCTCTGCAAGAGTGTCACATTGCTTTCAAGCCCGCTTCGCAAGTGAGTGGTAATTGCCTCATGGACACACTGACTCACGATTCGCTGGACTATTCTGAGGACCTGCCAGAACTGGGGACTGTTAATCACAATGGAATTTCGGGAGAGAATTGCGAAGAAGATCGTTCGTTGTCCGCTACGATCGAGGCAGCGACGAATCACAATGCCGGGCTGAATCTGATGACACCCGATGCATTCAGTTCGCCTGCCAAGAAAGAGAACAACGAGGAATTAGATTCTCGCCCCGAGAGCCCGGAGTTGGGTAAAGTGCTGTCTGCCAGCCCCTCCTTGGCGCAAGCAGTGCAAGCTCTAAACACGGCAGATCCTCCGTTAGCTACAAGCGAGCTGGAAGAGCAAGCCCCTGCTAGCAGCGGAAGTAGTCCATCCAGGGAAGTTAGAGAAATCCTGTCTCTCACTAAACCAGATGAAGAAGCTGAAACAGAGAGCAAGCCAGAAGCCACTAATGCTGACGACGAAGACTGGCGCGACATCTCGCTGGATTACTTTTTAGGCGTAAACAGACTCGTGATGCAAGAGACCGAGGGATTTACAGGTAAGGAGGACAAGAGGAAAAAGTTGAAGGACGAAGCGAAACCGACGACGCATACCGCGGAGGATGCTGAGAACAATTGGCGAGCAACGAACGAGTTGAATACGCTCGAATTAGTTAATAAGTTGGAATCCATTCTGGAAATAATTCAGGATCAACGGCAAGAATTGAGAGAACTACGCACAGAGGTGACTAGATTGCGGCAAGAGACGCCTATCTCGAGCCGAGTAGAGTCTGCTTTAGCGAGAGCTTCCCAACAGCAGAACGCGACGTTAGAGCAAACCTTGTACGGCCAAATGGCTCGTCAGCGCGAATTCCTCAACACGCTTGAGACAACGATCAAGGATAAGATCGAGACAACCCTGCCGCGTATAATCGAAGACACGGTGGAACCGCTGAAAGATCAGCTCAGATTGGATTCAGCGCGAATGGATGAACTGTTCAAAGAAAACTTAACGGAACTAATCAACAGCAATTACGTGAAGGAGACGCTCGCTTCGGCAGCGTCGGCTGCTGCAAAGCCAGCATTGGATGTGGCGTTCAAGGAAGCCTTCGCGAATGTTCTGTTACCGGGCATGGAGAAAGCTTGCCAAACGATGTTCAGACAAGTGCAAGACGCCTTCGTCAGGGGTACTCACGAATGTAAGAAATCATTCGACACGTCCCGAACACTCGGTATATTCAGTCGAATGTAAACTATCCTTCTTTCGCAGACCTCCAAAATATCGATGCCATTACCGAAAAGCAGTATCAGCAACGAAACGAGCGACAGAGCGAAGCGTTATCGGCCTTAGTTCGCGAGGAATTGCAGACTGAATTGAACAAAGGTCTAACTACTCTACAGGAAGGGACGTTACGCACAATTCGAGATTCCGTCAGGGATAATTTAAATCAACAGCTTACAGAGATTACGAATGCGCGGTAACTGAACGAGGATGGAGTTTATACGAGCCTCTTTTTATCAGAGGATATAATTGGTTGATGTTGATTCGTAGGTCCCGAGCTACCACTCCCGCTATACCAGTACCTGCAGTTGCCGATGCTCAAGCACGGGTACTGTCCCTTCTGCAACGGGGACAATTGAACGCTGCCTTCCAACAAGCTCTGAGTGCAAGTGACTTAGGTTTGGTGGTGCTAGTTTGTGAAAAAACAGAGCCCACCAGAGTATTTCCTTCTGTAGGGCCTCAGGGTCAGAATTCAAGGTGTATCTTACAGCAACCTGTTATCCTTTCACTCGTGCAACAACTGTCTGCAGACTTAGGACACCGTACAGAGCTCAAGCATAGGTAACGAACCGTTTTTTTTTTTTTTTCTTTAAAGAATCCATTTAACCGTATTGCGTGAATTTTCACTGAATGCTTACAATTTTTGCACAGGTGGCTCGAAGAAGCAATATTAAACCTGGATCCTAATGATCCAGTTACACGTGAACATATGGGCACTGTGCTAATGACTTTACAAAGTCAGTTGGCTGGATTTCTAGCAGCTAATCCAAATCACAATGCTACTCGACGTATGAAAATGTTAGCTATGGCCGCGCGCGCGCTTTTAAACCAACATCCTTGATGCCAGACACGCCTCGAATAGAGAGCCCCGTTGATAAAGTAACATCAGGTTTTATACATTTTGTTTAAAGGATTACTATCAATATCTGCAATTTGTCGTATTTAATACTGGCCGTAATTTGCATAGAATGCGAAAGAAACATTGTACGAATTCGTCATTAACCATTTTATTCAGTTCATCGAAACCTACTCCTGTAACTTGATTGTTCAACAAAGCATGCACGTTTGCAGGATATTTGAGAGATTATCAGCCAAGTGTTTTCTTAACGTTACACGAATATCGCTTGATATACTTAACTTAAATTATTCGTATTAGTTTATTTATAGTATATAACATGCATAAGAAAATTTCATTTCTAATTACTGCTTTCGTCTTTTGATATAATTTCTCCGTGATGTTGGTCTACGCTGTTATATCTGAAGCCAATTATAAAAACGTTTAGTACGTAAATCGACGTACGAAGAAATACGCTCTCAAATACTCCCGCGCCGTTGACTTTGTATTAAATAATCTACTGATGCATTTCATAACATATTGTATAGTACGCATTAAACTTTCCATACTCACCAGGGTGAAGTAGTTCCAACGTTTTAATGAAATTTTAAGTTGTAATCTTTAATAACTCTTATAACGGAGATTCCTCTCGCGATTGTGTTTCAGTATCGATTACATTTTCAAGTATTTCTATTAATCATCTTATTTCACCTCTGTCTCGACTACATTCTTTCTTTTCCGATGCGCTACTAAGTATAATGTAATGAAACAAGATATTCTATATTTCTTACTATGAACAAAAAAAAATAATAAAAACTTTAAAATTAATAAGTTGTACATCAAATTTCACGATGTGTATGTTAATATGTCGGAGATTACTTTTCTTATACACCTGGTCTGTTCATCGTGTAGTTTAGCACATGGACATGTTTGACTAAGCTCTTCGCTTAGTTTCACTTGCTCCTTACTTAAGTATTATTTCTGTGCCATATGACACGTACATTGATGTACGAACTGACCCTTGGAAAAAAGGACTGTAAATAATATGCAATTTATATGCATTCGTAGATCCCCTTTAAAGTTTTGTATGCTACCTACGTGTGAAAGTTCCTAACTCTAATATTTACGCCGTGTTCGTTGTACGAGTAGGTCTTGCAGTAGAAATGTAACATATTTGAGAAGTGTTGTACGTCATTCTTTGAAAGTGCTAACTCCATTTTACTTATCTTTCTTATTCATGTTAAATGTAACCTTTAGTACTATTTTCATAATGCATAGGAATACGAGAAGTGAGGTATTTTGAAATATGACAAATCCAACGATTACAGTATTCATTCATTGCTAAAATTATGCTTCTAAAGATTTCTAATAAATGTTGTATAAAAGTTCATTAAACAAGTAAACAAAGTACCTTCCATAAATTTTGAAATTCCTCCGCCACAACTAATCCGAACTTTCGATGTGTGATATTCTATGTATTTAAGATTGACAGTTTTACCATTAACATTAATAGCACATTGCTTGTATTCGTGAATAAACTCATCTTGTACAAGTAATACTATATCGCAATACTATTCTAATTATTCTAATGCTACAAATCGACGATTTGACAAATACGAATTGTATTATGAATAAAAATGAAATTTATTTACATAAAATCCGACATTTGGTCCGTGTAACTTATCTTAATAGATACAGTTTCCACTTGTCTTTATCGTTTAGTGCCCTTTTCGCGCAGGTTTACTTTTGATTTCGGTTATTAACGCGTCTTTAACATGCCCTGCTATTTTCGTATTCTTTCTCTTCTTAACTCTTCCCGATTTTGTTGCCGCGGTATTTTTTGAGACATCAGTTTGCTGCTTCCTCTTCTTCTTCTTCAAACAACTAAGTGGATTCGGGCCCTTTTTCTTATGTTTCTTTTTTAGTTTCAATTCTGGTCGCTCTACTAGACCCGCTGCTTCTTTCAATGTTTTCATATTCTCTTTCTCCCATTCGCTCATCCCTAATCCTTTACGGACATTTTCAGCGTGCTCACGAGTTGCTTGCGACGGCGCTTCCAAAGTTGGTGCTTTACCGTGTAGGTATACTATCGGAACGCCTGGAATTTTTCTCAAGATCTCTTGAAGCTCGCGATCTTGGGTAGCTACGATATACCTGTAATATATGTATGGAAGGTACACGATAATTAACATTTCATCATCCATAAGCTACCGCATCTTATTAGTTACATAAATCTTGTTTCGTCCATGAAAATGCGTAATTGTATTACCTAGACGAATTACTTTTCCCAACCATTGACAGTAAACACTTTGTACCAGTTATAGAATGTCTTTCGTGTCCGCACTTATGTATGGGATATTGTTTAACTATTTGCATAGCGCCAGTAACCGGCTTCGAAAACGAAGCGAGCTTCTCAGTTTCCAGAATTATGCACGGCGTGGTTAATAGCTTCAACTCCGCTTGAAAGTATTTCGCTAACTGCTCTTGTATATTGAATTTATTCTAGAAAAGAATGTTAGATATTGCGCGTTTACATATAGCACATAATCTCGTAAATATTAAATAAACTACTATGTGTGCGAACCTCCAATGCAGCAAATGCAAATGTGCCGTCGACAAGTAACTGAAACGGCGGCCTGAATTTGAAATTGTTAATGAAAAACCCCAAATTTCTTCTCGCTTTCTTCTGACGAGCCGTCTTCATATTTACTTATTTCTTACCACACTTAAGAAAGCTCGGAAGCGTGCTACCTTTAAAAGTTCTCGCTACGATACATCCACGGACTTAACCACCAAAATATTTCGTCGGAATATTATAAATATATATTTCATTAGAGATTGAACTTCAGAACTGTATTATCATTCATCTTTCACGGGTTATATATTTTTGGCTGTGTAAAAGCGAACATAGAAAACATAACCTGAAAAGGTAATCTGTAAACAGAGAAGGGAACGCTCATATTATATATATATATAGAATAGTTTGCAGCCGTGTCGTGCCTCGCTTTCGGACCACAATCAGTAGATTTCGTGACAATACTACTCTTGGAAAAAGGATTCTGTTGTTATTTCAATTTGTAGACAAATAGCATCAAAATGTGAGTATTTAAACAACATTCTCATTCATTTTAATTCATTTGTATAGTTTACAACCGAAGTCTAACCTCAATCTTTTGCTTCAATTTCGTCTATTTTTGCGTGAATTATACTCGCAGGCTGTGGAATTGCTTTTAAGAATCTCGTCTATATTTTCTTACGGAATAAATGTTATTTCAGGTCCTCTTTAACTAAACCAAAATCTGAGATGACTCCCGAGGAGCTAGCGAAAAGAGAGGAAGAGGAATTCAACACCGGGCCGCTTTCGGTATTAACTCAGTCCGTGAAAAATAACACTCAAGTTTTAATTAACTGCAGAAACAACAAGAAACTATTGGGAAGAGTAAAAGCGTTTGATAGACATTGTAACATGGTGTTGGAGAATGTGAAAGAAATGTGGACTGAACTTCCACGTACAGGCAAAGGGAAGAAGAAGGTGAAACACTTAGGGCTGCGCAGACGAGTTTTCTATTCGGAAACGTAATAAAAACTTGAAAATTCTACATTTTCCTTTCAGGCGAAACCCGTGAACAAAGACAGATTTATCTCCAAAATGTTCTTAAGAGGAGATTCCGTAATTCTAGTTCTGAGAAATCCGTTGGCAACAGCGACGGGAAAATAATTTTTGGATAAGTTTGCTACTACTTTATATTTACGATAAGGACAACATACCCGAAATAAACGTTTTAGTATAAGCTGCAAGCGCGTACAATTTATTTCCGTGTCAACAGGAATGTATAATGTAATGAACTGCCAATTCTTAAACTTTTAACCCTTCGTGGTCACACCTTCTTATAATCACAAATTGGTCACACGGGGTTCACTGTAACCCAGCGTCATTTTTTGAGTTACCATTTTCGTATTTTTGAATCTTTTAACTTTTCAGTGATAATTGTACATTTGTAATGGTCTAATAGTCTTTTTCTAGAAATGTAAATTTTGATATGATCAAATTTGTAGTTGAAAATGAGCGATTTTCCACGGTTGTGGGATAAACCCGATTTTTTAAATTTTTTTTATTTTTTTTCTGCGATAAATCCCCTTTGGAAGACGTAAAGGTGCGAGATTTCAAATCGAAAATTGCTCTTGGGGTGCGATACACCCCGTGTGACCACGAAGGGTTAAGTATCGAAATAAAAAAAATGCGTTAAGCAAGACGTGATATTTATTCGTACCGAATTATACATAAAGTTATCAATCTTTTTCAGAAATCGCGGTAAGATGTTTATCGACCTCTTGTTCCGTCAAAGTCCTGAAATAGAGAAATATATATATATATAACATTTATTCATAGACCCTTCGTGCGATTTTTTACGAGTAACGGTCAACGTAATGTGAACGTAATTACCGAAATTTAGGATTGTCTTTCGATACCACGCCGACTTCTATTTCCGTTGGCTTGAAGTCGACGGATAAAATGGTAGATAAACAGGTGATAGCTAACTGCACTGTCTCGTCGAAATCGTAATTCTGCTTCTTCTTTAGTTTCTTCTCGAGGTAAGAGTTAGCCTCGTTTTGTTTAGCGCCGACAGAGACTGCCTTGTAACCGCAGAAATATCCCGCGGGATCGGCTTTATAAATACACGGGCCCTTCTCTTTATCGTACGAAATGAGCATCATAGAGCATCCGAGTGGGCGCATCTCTGCATTTTGAGTATAGACTTGACTGATGTCGGCGATACGACGGCACAGCGCATCCACGGGGATTTCATAATCGTACTTGTACTTGAAATGAGCCGCTTCGTATCGCGCGCGCTGCACCTGCGACCTGCTATCAGCTGGGACAGAAAATTATTTCGTTAATAAAGAAGACCGTATCCGTGCGTAATAGTAACCGCTTCTCCGTTAAATTCTTCCGGTAGTTTTACTCACCCACCATCCCTGTCATGAGACAACCAACATGCTCGGTGAGTTGGAAAATGTGAGTAACGCTGGTAGAGTCAAGTAGCTTATCCTACGAACAAAGGTCCATAATTCGATTAGGTTTAGATACATTATTTACGAGAATCTCGTTTGAAAATGTTAAGGTATTACAGAATGAAGGACTATGAAAGAAAGCCGAAGGAAACTGTTAAGAATGAATGAAACGATGGATAGGTTACGCAGAGGTTATCTTACGGGCACTTTCTTCTGGATCGCGAAAACGGCTGCGTCGACTCCTTTGATCGCGACGGATGTTAAGCCGCCCTGGTTTATCGCTTTAAACGCATACTCTGCAAGATATTTGTACGTTATTTCGTTAACAAGTTGAAAAGTGCAGATCACGCCATGTCATGATTCCCGGTTGGGAAACCAACGCAGAATTTAACAACAAGGAAAACGCCGATAAAAACTTGGCGGCTATTAATACTGTAATATAAAATGTTTCTGCGAAACTTACCCACTTGGTAAAGCCGCCCTTCGGGCGAAAATATTGTAATATGCCTATCAAAGCCAGCACTGCTGCCTCGCGCCATGTTCACAAATATTAAGTTTAATGGTCGCGTTTCAAAACTTACTGGCGACTCGAAACGTCAAATCATGTAGAAGCTACATTAAGGCGATTTGTATGAAACGACGCGACACGCTGCCAGGCCAATCTCTCCGATTTAATATTTATATTCAATCGAGGCCGAAATCAGAATCCACTTTTTTCCGTTGCAGTTTCTCTTTTGGAAGCTATTATAGGTAATTATTTAACGCTAAACAGCGAAGTCGAAATGCGTGCTTAACTACGAGCGCTTTTCTTCTTTTTTTTTTCATTGCCTCTTTAGACAATAAGATTTCTTATTTTAATTTGGATTCAAATTTTGAATTCTTCAAGGAATATGAATATCAAATACCTTTTTAACTTATTACTATTATTAAAACTATTAGTGCATTTTAAAAGTCTTTATTGTTAAAAAACATAAGAAATTCATGATCATGGCCATGCATATATTATTGTTTTCTCTTGTTAACAATAGGAGAGCGTTCTGTTCGCGTTTAAATATACATAGATAATGTTTACGATCTGCTATATTAGTTTCAATATCTTCTATCTGTCAAGATCGAATTTAATCTGTTCATATACATATATGTAACACATAATATGTAACAGGTATCACGATGCTCGTACGTATACATGCGCGCGGCATTATTACGTTTCGTAAGCGATGTAGGCGTTATCACAAATTACTCTGCTCAGTTACGCGAGTCTATCGTTTATGAAAAATGATGATACGTAGTACGGCTTCTTAAATTGCTGCCGGTACATACTAGAAAAACCTTCCAGTACGGTACCGAACGCTGTACTAGCAATTGTTCCTTTTCGCCGAGGTACAGATGTCTGCTTCAACAGGTAAATATATTTCGACGGGCGAAAGCTTAATAAATATAAATCGTATTATAAAATAAATTCCCTTTCGGTCACAAATGACATTATCATTCGTCTACTATATTATCGATCGATTGGCGTTTTTCGAATAAGTATTATAGATTCTTAAGAAACATAAGTGGCGGTCATATGACCACTCGCGAATTTCATATTTCGCTTTTCGTACTGTAAATTTATTGTCACGCCCGAATATCAATCATTCTAAGGATTAGCGCGTAGATTATGCATGATAAAAGTTAAGGCGACATCCACGCATACTCTTTATAAATTTTATTCCCGAGAATGCAATTCACGTGACTTCTAACATTTACTTCGCGGTTTATAACGCTCTGAGGTCGTAAGTAACGTCCGCGTAAGCACTTATCGTAAAGGACACTTTATTTAACATTTTCTCTCGTCGAATATCTTTTTACATGTTACGCAATCGCGTATTTTAATGTAATTAACTAATAAATTATGTAACTCGTCATAAGCATGGATAACAAGCTCGTTTACTTGCAGTGTAAATTAGTTTAATGTATATAAAATAAATGACCATTTCCGTTTTCTTGCATATCTACACATTTAATATTGTTTCACAGGTGATAAGAAGAAAGCCAGCCTGAAGAATGGCACAGAGGCGTCGAAGGAAGAGTTCAATCCCACTGGTTAGAATTTTCGTTCTTGCGAGGAAGCCGTTTTAAATTAGCGTTCTATGTTTCAACTTTTAGATCAATATTTTATAGAACACCAGCATATTCGATATAATCCCTTAAAGGGGGAATGGGTATTAGTATCGCCGCATCGGCTGAAGCGGCCATGGGGAGGGCAAATCGAACCGAGCGCAGAGGAAGACCTCCCAGACTACGATCCCGATAATCCGCTTTGTCCAGGCAATCTTAGAGCTAGCGGCGAGGTGATGCGCTCCCATATTTATTCCCAAACTTTATTACTCTCGGACATAATTAACGGATACGATTAGAATTCTCCAGGGTTTGCTATATTTCTTCTACGTTTCAGGTAACTCCGATGTACGAAAATACATATTCGTTCGTAAATGATTTTCCCACATTATTAGAATCAGTTCCTAGTCCGTCGAAGTCGGAGGACGAACTATTTCAGATGGACTCGGCGAGAGGCGCGTGCAAAGTGATGTGCTTTCATCCGAAATCGAACGTAACGATAGCACTGATGAGAATTTCAGAGATCAAGGAAGTGGTTAAACGGTATGCCTGTTAATAATATCCGTCCGTGATTCGGCGCCGTGGTGAATGAGTCTTACCTTGCGTCAGGTGGATCTTTGAAATGCTCGAATTGGGAGAAACGTGGACTTGGGTGCAGATTTTCGAGAATCGCGGCTCTTTGATGGGATGCAGTAATGCGCACCCTCATTGCCAAATTTGGGCTAGCTCTTTCCTACCAAACGAAGCCAAAATAAAAGACAGATACCTCGGCGATTATTACAATCGCAATAAGAAACCGTTACTCGTCGATTACGTGCAGAAAGAGCTTCTTAAAAAGGCGAGACATATTAATGATAATAAAATGCAGAATATTCGAATACGCCAAGGCGCAAAAGGTCGAAAGTTTTCGTTCACTTACGTTGCAGGAGCGCATTGTATTGGAAAATCGAGACTGGGCGGTGTTAGTGCCGTTCTGGGCGGTATGGCCGTACGAAACTATGTTGCTGCCTAAAAAGCAAATATCCAGAATGCAAGATTTAACAGAGAGCCAACAAGAATCGCTGGCTGTTGCCATGAAAAGATTATGTACAAAATACGATAATTTGTTCAGTTGCTCGTTCCCGTACTCTATGGGCTGGCACGGTATAAGATCGTTCGTTCTATCTATTTGTTAAAAGATTGTTTTATAATCGGAAGCAGGACATAATCTATCGCACGGCTTTTAATTTAAAGGCGCGCCGACTGGTCCATACGCGAAGGAGGATTATCCTTATTGGACTTTCCACGGGATTTACCTACCTCCTTTATTACGCTCCGGAAGTGTAAAGAAGCATATGGTCGGCTACGAACTTCTTGCGCAAGCACAGAGAGACTTAACGCCGGAACAAGCGGCAGAGAAATTACGAAACTTGCCGGATTCTCATTACAAGCATCCAGAAACGAGTCTAACCACTAGTGAAATAGAAAGATATTCTCAGTGAATTAGTTTACACATAACAATATATTTTTGTAGATGTATATGTCGCTCGCATATGCATTATTTACGAAAATTCATATCGGACACTGCTGAATTATGCACTCCTGAATTTTATGAATAAAAGGTATAATAAGCATAAACAAGGAACATAGATACATATAAGATCTCACATAATTAATACACAGGGAATGTAGGATCGATTCTCTTACTCCAAGTATGAATTCCTCCAATAATATCTTTTATATCTACATTACTTTCGTTGAATATCTTTTGAAGATGTTGCACAGCCTTTTGCGAGTCGTTTCCTCTTCTGCATATAACGTATACTGAAATGGAGGGCATATTCGTAAGTGCGTTTACAGTCGTGGCGTTTTCGGACGGTCGCACTGGGGCGGACCGAGTGCGAACCCTACCCAATCGGAAGCGAAGAGTGTGAACTTTTTCGCCTCCGATCAGTGGCGTATTTAGTGTAAACAGTGCCTAGGGCAAGCATGTAGAATTTGCCCCCCCCCCCCCCGCCCCCTCCCCTCATGCATATCATTCCAATTCCATCTTTTCTATTCTACTTCTTTGTTAAAAGTGTTCATCACACAAAACATTTTATTTAGAATTTAGATAATCCTTTTAAAGAAAGTGGAGCTGAAGGGCGGAAGAGACGAAAGTTGGAGGCAAATGAAGCCGGAAAGTGCAGCAAGTTTTTTCCAAGCTTCTCTAAAGAGGCATGCGAAGCACACGAATAACAAGCGTAAACTACTAACATTAACCATCCAAATAAATTTATTCAAGGAACACTATTTCCTTCGGCTTTTTGGCGCCCCCCGGCATTGGCGCCCAGGGCACGAGCCCTACTTGCCCCACCCTAGATACGCCTCTGCCTCCGATTGGTCAAAATTCGCACTCAATGCGCCCCAGTGCGACCGTCCGAAAACGCCATTAGTTGTCGAAATTTACGATTAATTGCTATGTACTTACAATTAACTTCATCATGCTCATCTTTCGCTTCTTCGATCTTTGTTTTCAATGCCATTACCCTTTCGTTGTTATTAATATCGTTCAGCGGTAGATTTACAGAGTTCTTTAAATGACAAATTTGGTATTCTTCGGGCGAACGCACGTCGATCAGCACGTGAGGCTTCGTGCCTAATTTCAGCGCTGTATTGTATTCTTCCACGCTTATCCTCTCTTCTTTCTTCAATAGATTTAGGCTCGGCTCTTTATCATTCGCTTTCGCGCCGCAGAACTGTTCATAATCGATCAGCTGGTGTATAGTCGGGTGCTCGCTACACACGGCGCAATTCAAGTTTTTGGCGCGCAAATTGATATTGCGAAATTTCGTTTCTAGCCCGTCAAATAATAGAAGTTGACCAGACAATACGCAGGGCATATTAAGTACAACCTTTACAGCTTCCAACGCTTGTAAAACACCAATGGTGCCCACGGCTATGGCGGAGCAAAGGTATTAATCATCGTTGCTCGAAAAGACACGAAAGGAATAGAAGATCCTGAATACCTGGTCCAAAAACACCTCCATCCCCGCAATTTGTTACTGTTTCAGGGGGAGGAGGCTTTGGGAATATACATCTGTAGCAAGGTCCGTTGTAATTGAATACAGACAAATGCCCCTCGAATCTTAGCGCCGATCCCGAAATTAGGGGCTTCTTACTTAGGACGCACGCGTCGTTCAACAGATAACGGGTAGCTACATTGTCAGTCGCATCTATCACTACATCGTAACGCTTTATTATTTCCAGAGCGTTACTACTATCCAGCTGGACTTTGTACGGAGTAATTTTAACGTTACTGTTTAGGCTGAAATTCGTTACATGTATTTACCATAGACAGATCAGACAGAATGTCAACTCATAAATACCAATTAAGGTTTTCCGCAGCAGCTTTTACTTTTGGCGTTCCAACGTTTGCTTCCGTATATAGCAACTGCCTGTGGAGATTATTCATTTCCACGTTATCATAATCAATTATACCGATGTGCCCGACACCAGTAGAGGCCAAATACAATGCGGCGGGACACCCCAGGCCGCCGGCTCCCACAATAAGTACAGCACTGTTTTTTAATTTTAATTGACCTACCACAGAAAGATTACAAGTCCAGATTAAAGTATTTTACAATCGATGTATAAAATAATGTTGACGCGCGATAATTGTTCGTTGCAACATTTTAAAACATATAACTCACCTTTCACCCCGATTTCCGGCAAAAAGATTTGCCTGCTATACCTCGATATCTCGTCGTTACTCAAACCGTAGTCCTGCAGGATTTGTTTTTCGCGCCGGACGGCGGCCAATTGGGCCTCTTTCGCGCGTAACAGCTCACGCAACTCCGCAATTTCATCAATCAATTTCTGCTCATTCATCTTTATTGAATGGGCTTCCGAAGATGAGCCGTTGCTTCGCTCTGAAACTCTAAAAGCAGTATGCACGTAGAGCACTCGAATGAACCTGAAGCCCCGGTTAGGTTATAACGCCACCCATTTGAAAAGTCGATGACTAATAATTGGCTAAATAATACTGCAACCGTGGTGTCAATATGTACTTTATTACGATACAGCTGGCGACACGCCCGATAAAATTTCGACGAGAAACTGAATAGAATTATTCGAAAATCTTCGGACTTCTACTGTTAATCCCTGGTATTGTCAGCAATGATTCGAACGGCCCGTAAGCTGCGTATCAGGGCGCGCGTGTACGTGCATACGCTGCAAGTGATTTTACGCGTGAAACGTAAACGGCACTCCTCTTGCGTGTCGGTGTGTGCGTGAAACTGATTACTCGAATCATGTAAGTAACCTTTAATCGTCCGACGTAGCAGATACGCCACGAGGGTTCGTGTCGTTTCCGCGCAATAGAGAAAGACGCAACGATGATCTTTGGAGTATAGTAAAGCATGTGCTTCCGAAGTGTTCCAAGCCAGATTTATTATTCAGATCGTGAAAAGTGAATCGGTCCAAACTCTCCAGTGTCCGTTCATGTACCTTTAAAGCCACCCAACCATTTGCAACCGCAGTTATACCAAATTTACGAGTCATCGACGATGAACGCGTGAAATGTACCTATATATTAGTTTAGGTAAATAGAGCGCCTGAAAGGAAATTCAGGGGAGACGAGAGTGGACGAAAGCGGGGAGAGGCAGAAACGATTGAACGGCGGCCAGCTCACTGGAAATCACGATGCACTTGATCACGATGATCCTCCCGAGATCTGCGTGTTTATTCGCACAGTGTGGTGCGCAATAAGCGCAGTACAGTCTCGTGCAAAGGTAGGAAGCTGATGATTAATGTCACGGTCAGCGGGAATTGTTCTCACTTTTGACAAGTGTGTATACAGGGAAATGATGATTTTTTAAGTGACAACGCGAGCGTTGCTTGTGAAGAGCTTCTAATCGTAACGGACGTCAAGATGGTGGAGCCAATTTTCGATTATCAGTTCCGTCTGATACTCATCGGTGACAGTACAGTCGGGAAAAGCTCGCTGCTCAAGTATTTCACCGATGGGAAGTTCGCGGAGGTACGCAGCGACTTCTAACCCGTTTCGTCAACAATGTCGAGCGAACGTGCAGATTGGATTTCAATTGAACAGGGAGCGATGTCGCGCCCTCGCTCTCGCATTTCTCGTGCGCGCCAATAAACTGCTCCGCGATTTCACCTAGATTCTCGCATGGTCCGAAGATCATTATTTCGATAATCCAATGACGGAATTGGAGCACCTCCAATTCCCCCGTTTAATAATACACGCGCGATAGATTGGCTGCGTTCAGCGGAACAAACCGCTACGTAGCCGCTCAGTAGCCGCTCACTGAGCTGAACGGTGATCGGTTCTGGTTCCGCTGAACGACACTTTGCAGGGTAATGATATTTGTAGCAACTCAACACGTTCCGTAAAAGTAGCGGAGTTTATCTACGCTCGAAAGAATGGCGACCGCTCATTAAACGTGTCGAGCGCTCAGCAACCTGGCGGTAGCGTTCAGCGAAAAATCAGTGAGCGGCTACGTAGCGGTTTGTTCCGCTGAACGCAGCCATTGTATATAATTTCCATAAGAAAAGAGAGATCTTAAAGTATAGACTAATGGTGCAACGCGATACCTGCCACCCAAATACTTTTCTTTAGCGTGATACATTTTACTAAGATACGTTTCCTATTATATTTCTAGCTTTCGGACCCGACGGTTGGCGTAGACTTCTTCGCCCGATTAATCGAAGTTAAAGACGGGACGAGAATAAAATTACAATTGTGGGACACGGCTGGCCAAGAACGATTTAGGTGCGTTATGTTTGTCTTACGTGTTCGTCGACGAGTAATCCCAGAACTACTCGTAGCTAATAGAAGAATTCATAGGAGCGCTCTGTTGTACTCTGTTTGTCTTAGGTCCATTACCAAGTCCTACTACAGAAATTCCGTCGGAGCGCTGCTCGTGTACGACGTGTGCAATAGAGCCAGCTTCGAGCATATTCCTCAATGGATGATGGAAGCTCGTAGGCATATCGAACCGCACCGACCCGTATTCGCGCTGATAGGTTGTAAATTAGACTTAGTCACTAACGGGGGTGGACGAGAGGTCTCGAAGGAAGAGGCGAGAGCTTTCGCCGACCAGCACGGGGTCCACCACATTGAAACCAGTGCAAAGAACGGAGTTAACGTGGAGGAGGCATTTCGAACAGTTACGCAGGAAGTTTATAATAGAATACAAACTGGAGAATACAAGGTCGAGGATGGTTGGGATGGTATCAAAACTGGATTCGCGAGGCCCGGTGGTTTAGATTTTAATCTAGTCGAGGCGGAACCCGAGAGCACGTCGTGTTGTTAAGTCAATTTATCGAAGGGAGCCGGCGGTTCTTTCTGGAATGCAGTGGTAATATTATTATGTATGTATCTTCTACAATTTCATTCGTATTTTATGTGCTACTTTATGCTCTCCGATTTCTACGTATATATCGGTTAAACTCTTTGCGTACGATTTACATGGAGGATATTATAATATTGATTTCAGTAGACGAGCGGAATAAGAATTCTGTTTATACGTAGAAAACATTCCACTGCATTCTGATTTTAAGGAGAAGACTAACAATGGGTATAAACTGTGTATAAGTCTGGAGTAGAGATTTTTGTACATAGTTTGTATAAACGGATCAAGATACGTCATCGAATTGCGTAGGCATTGAACTAGGAGTGTTTTCTATCTCATTTAAGGGGGAACACCACTGTGACGGCCGGAAAAGTAAGGCATTTTTAAGAATTTTTTTTCCGGAATAATTTACAGTTTTCATAGAAAAATTTTATTACCTACCTTTAGTACGCTGTCTTAAGAGACTATACAAAAATAAATCAATAGAAGAACATCCATGAATTTTAATATATTAATTAATCTTCTAGACCCACCCACGCGAGCTGGTCGAATGTGTAACTATGGAACAGCAGATCCGAAAGCAAATTTAAGTTTTTTTTTATAAACTATATGAGTGTAGTTTCCGTTGTGCGTACCGATTTCTTAAACAAATTATTTTTATAAAAATGGCACGCTTTAGAAGAAAATTTTCGAAAATCCGCGAATAAGATGGACAGTTTTTCGAGAGTATTTAAAAAAATTTGTTTGCAATCAAAGAATCCGTACGTACAACGGAAACTGCACTCATATAGTTTATAAAAAAAAAATGAAATTTAATTTCGGACCTGCTGTTCCATAGTTACACATTCGACCAGCTCGCGTGAGGAGGTCTAGAAGATTAATTAATATATTAAAATTTATGGATGTTTTTCTATTTTTTTTTTGTATAGTCTCTTAAGACAGCGTACTAAAGATAGATAATAAAAATTCTCTATGAAAACTGTAAATTATTCCTGAAAAAAATCTTACAAATGGCTTACTTTTCCGGCCGTCACAGTGGTGTTCCCCCTTAAAGGACAACATACATAAGCGTGATGGTTCCCCCCCCCCCCCCCCCCCTATGTATTTTGTCGTACCAAACAATTATTCTGTTCTATGAAACAAATAACGGCTGTGCTTCTTCGCCAGAATCATTTCTTAACAGCGTAACAGCGGTTTATCCGAGAATTTCACAAAGGGAGATGCAACACTCCCGATTTCTAATGCAAGATATTTAGGTATTTACACTAGAAGAAAGTTAGAGGAAAGTTCTATACGAAAATGCAACGTTTGCAGATTGTATATTGTACCTACATAAATTATTAATGAAATTATTAATGCTTATACCCGCTATGTTGATTTTATTATTTCTTAACTTTTGTTAGGTATTCTGTTTTTGTTTTCAATGCCACAGTTTGTGACAATATTATACATAATATGCGAGACGCCAAATTTACATATACTTTGCTATTGTTCATACTTGATCGAAGCCAAACAGCATAATGAATCGTAACTTGTTATAACGATTTAACTCACGAGCATAATATACAGCGTGCTGATTTTAATAAAATTTAATAGACATTTAGTTTGTACATAATTACAGCACGCACTTCGTGTAAGGATATCTTGTTCGAAACTCTTATTGTGAGATATCGCATGTAGCTGGTACGCCGTAATTTACGTTAGCTAGTTACGAACTAATTAACAATTGCTTTGTTATATTTTTATCGTAAGATGTATTATAAATATTGCCAGGTTGACTGCGAGGCGAAGAGAAGGTTTTATATAAATTAGTATAATATTTTTAATATAACCATTTTTTACCAGGTGGTATGTTTTACACTTTTTCATATCTCACTTTGAAGGCAAAACCTGCCGGACTTTTCTGACTTTCGAGGTATAATTTGAGAATGTCAGTGGTCGCGTATGTATTTAAGACAGAAGCAAATTCGCAAGGACACATTCAAGTGAACATGATTTATATGACTTGCACAGTTTTTGCAAGTATAATCCAGTAGGAAAGTATTGATTTACATGCAGTAGCGTTATACGGCGATGTATAATACTTTCGGATCAGGAGACGTAGCGAGCTCCGCGTTTCTATAAATAGCGAGCATAAATGCAGCAATGGATAGAATTCGTTTTTGAAGTTTTATACTCATTAACTGTGGCATAGAACGAAAAATCATAGATACATTTAAAACAAGATACAAAGTAATGGTACATAAACTTGTCGTAAAAAACTTGTATAGTTCCCTGTATGTACATTACAGTTTATCTTTTAGTCAATAGATGCTAATAGGGTACGTGTGCAGTGCTACAAGATACTGATTAACAAAATGAGTTTTTATATCTGTAAGGAATGTAAATTTCTTGTATTAATACTGTCCAAAGTTGTAATAAGTTCCTCTGCGTTTTTAAATATTTTCTTGTAAATAAGAAATTGTTGATTTCACATTCGAGTTGGGAATCGTTATAAATCTCTGTGTTAAATTGTTCTTGGCATACGTACGCAACATACAGAAGAAAGTTAAATGTATATCTGTGCATGTACTTGCTGGAACGTACACGCTCTGTAAGAAGTGTTTTCTTACGAATTGTATAATTTCAAAGATTGGGAGTTGCATATATCTTTGTGCACTACATATTTATATATACTCATGTTGGAAAATAAATATTATATTATAGAACTTCCATGTTACTTTCTGCATAAATAATTGGATGTATCGAATTAACAATAAAATGAACGATTCTTTGGAACATTCTTTCATGCAAATAAATGACAAATTATGTTGATCGATATAATTGCGTGATGAACTGCAATGACTTTGTAAAAGGACTAGGATATTTCAATGCAAGAAAATAAATTAATGAAAAAAATGGAATATTTCTTAATACTGCCTTTTTTTAGTAAATAGATATCACTGCTACACTAATCGTACTTCATTTCCATAATACTCTAATACCACTTCTGCGCGATTCCCACGACGTTTTTACATTACTCCAGCACTTCTACACGATTCCTACGATACTCCTAAAACACTTCCGTACTTATCCCATGCAATTCTCTGATTCTGACTCTATTCCCAAATTATTTATCATACGCCACACATCATAATAATTCATAAGTTTTCATACTGATTTTAAGCTTTCCACGGAACAGCAACAAAATTCAAAGCGCGAATCTTTTTCAACAATGTTGCAAATAAAATTTGCGTGCCTGTGAACCAAAACCCTCGCTTTGCAACGTTGTTATCAGACCTTGGACATGGGTAGAATTGAAATGAAAGTCAATCAATGTCTTTAGTAAATACTCACTTTATTCAACAAATTATAGATGTTCTAAAAATAATTTATACACTTCCGCTGTCGAGCCTTAAAATATAGACCCGAGACTACTTTCTTACATATTCGCAATTATATAATTTATGAAATAGTTTTCCATATTATTACCTTTTTCAGCGAATTGAACTATCGCGTAAAATTATATCTTCAGTTAATAGTAAAATATTGAATTTTCAATTGTATACTTATTATACTTTCTTCGTACGTGGGAAAAATAATTTGATACCAAATCATATCGTGTGACAATGCATGTTTGTACGTAAGTCCCTCTGGGGAATCATTGTTTAAAATGACTGAAGTGCCAATTGCTGAGAGATGAAGGAAATGTATGCTTAATATTAAAGACATATATAATATGTATAAATTATACTACAAATACTTATATTGTTTCATAATTTAAACTTGTTAATTTATATACACGTTTACATTAGAGATGTCGAACGGTTCGCATGCACCTAGCAACGGTATCATATTATAAATAAAACTTTATTACGATAATGTAATAATTTGTATGGATTCTCGTCAATAAAAATGTAACTTACAATATGACATTTACAGTATAAATATCTTCTTATTTGTACACTATTACATTAAATCTTTATCTAAAGTAGTATTAAAGTGTATTTTAATTCTTTAAATACCACATACATATCGAATAATAATTCATTAATCAATAAAATATCCTCACTGTACATATTATAAGTAATAATCGTAAATTGCGTACGGATCTCAATCCGAATTGGGAAAGAAAATTATATTAGCGATGATTTTACGTTATAAAGATGAATACTTAGTTGTGTTCCTATCATTAAAAGTATTAAGCTCACTATTTTGGAAGAGAAATCTAAGTAATTACTTACGTTTAAAGTGACTAGAAATGTTACTACTTCTTTCTCTTCATATTATTATCCTACTTCTCATTTTGGCAAGAACGATGAGATGTAAATGTAAGAAACCGTGGACACTTTCTTAGAAATACCATATCCAGAATATATAGGTATATCTAATCTCCGAATAGTATCTTCTAAAGCTACTTATCTGTACAACGTGATTCGAGCGATTTAGACTTTTTACATTTATAAAACAATTTGCTACTTGAACTATGTACACAAAGATAATTTCAATAAATAAAAATAAATAAAAAACGTGAGAATTAGGTTTAGAGTCGTGGAACATGATTAGGAACGGTGATGATTCGTCATGAATATGAGATGATAGGGGAGAATAATCTTAATAGAGGGTGACACAAAGTGAATATGCAATAACACAATAGAAGTGGAGGATACTGGTTACCATCGAAGTCAGTTTTACCCCGATTCAATGTCTGACCTCATTTAGCAGACACATTTTATACATGCCCCTATGAATAGACTTGTAAAACTTGGGGTGGACGGAGTCTAAATTTTGCGTCTGGATGATGATTTTGTAGAGGTGTAAAATGTTAATCGGGGATTTCAAACGTATGGAGGCTAAGAAGAAGAAATGGTTGACGAATGCGGTAATAACAAACGTGTCTACTTGAGTATTCATTGGATGCGTGCTAGAGGACTTCCACAACCTCCTACATCCCCGGTTGCGTAACGTGGAATCCAGAAGTGTCTACAACGTAAATTAGCATTTAAATAATATAGCACAGTGTAGTATGAAAATACGAAGGAATCTTTTATATAATAAATACCAACCAACATTTAATTTTATCCAAGTGCTTCACCTTGAAATATCTCCTCGATCCGTGCGTGACTGCAGTTTGTGGCTAATTTAAAGGTAATTCGGAAAGAATTGCTCCGGGATGGTGAGCTTGCTTCACAGTCGTAATTGCACGTACCGAGGGTGCATTTGCATAAGTGATGCATTAATATTGTGAGACCATTTATAGTTTTACTGCTCCAACGACTCGCACCCGAACAAAACGTATTCTTCTCTCGACAGCCAAAATGGATTACCTTCTATATATTCGGGTGGAGTTTTATCTGAAACAGTGATCACACCACAAATTTAGACGGATGAACCTACGAACATATTTATGGAACGAAGATTATTCTATATCCTTACCAGGATGCATAGCTAAAGGCACATACGTTGAACCCATAGCGACATTCCAACTATGCGTACCAGGACAACTTCTCACTTCCAAGATGTTACTATGCTCGGGCAATAATTCTCGCAGATCTTTAGCTAATCTTAACTCGAAACCCGAGAGGTCTGTGTTGCCTCCCGTAAGTAATATATTCGAAAGGCAATTGTGCAATACTTCTTCCGACAGACCAGACGTTATATCCTTTATCACTTGCGGCAAGCCAAGATTAATGTACATAATTTCGGGAGCAATATATAACTCCGAACCCAAGGACACTCTCTGGAATACAAAATTTTTACGTTCGCATTACTTTTGGGCTTGGATTTTATAAAAGCTTTCCGATCTCGCAAGTGCAAACGTAGAACTCGCTTACCCAGAAGTGTCTATAGTCGGCATAACTATCAGCTCTAAGAATAATATGTTCCCTAGATTTTTGCCCTACTTGCTTCTCTTCATTTTTAATATTGTAACTTAATCTACACCTCTCTTTAACTTCTAACGTGTCCAAACATGATATAGGAATTTGATTGTATCTTTTCGGTTGCCAGTACATGGCTTGTTTCAAATGATAAGCTACATGCCAGCCACCTACGGGTAACAATCTCCAGCGCTGCGGTATAACACGTCCACCGATCACAACGGCTACGGTCGTACTGAGAGCTCCGCTATCGACAACCACGCAAGTTTCTACGTCCAGCATCGCGCATGCCGCCAACGGCTTCGGGACCAAGCACACTCTAAAAATTAAGAACAATGTCCTGCACCATCCTTTAAAAACACATTTTATAATGCGATTTCTTATGTCCTACCTTGCTACTTTAACTTCTTGGAACAAGTAATGTAGCAGTTGTTTCCTCAGCGTCGGATGCATAGCTAACGGTTCGCAGAACATCAGCACCGAATTGGGTTTTCGCAGCGTGGCGGTCAGACACATCTTATGAAACAAGTGATCGACGAACGTTTTAACAATAGGGAACGTTCCGTCGCTTAATAACGCTTCCGCCGGACTAACGACGTCGACGTTCGAAATCCCAAACACCTCGACGGTATCGGTGCAATAACCATTTATAAGTTTCTCGTAAATCGGATTCGTCCTCGTGTAACACGACGGATCGTTCTGATGCGTAATTAATCGCTTCTTCTCTCTGTACAATTTAACGGGGTTGCAGAACACGCAGAACGGACCGCTGGGCCTAGGAAATTTAGTTTCTGTCTCGGGCAATTTCAGTAACTTCAACGTTTTGGCTAGCGACGTAACGTCATATTTGGAGCGTGTGCTGCTACTTGGAATGTTTTGCGTTTGCATCTGTTCCAGGTACATTTCGCTGTTGTATTTCGGTATAGCGAACATGGAGAAATGCCTCCTCAGGCCGAAGTACGGCTTAATAATCCACGTGTATTTATTTCCAATTTCGATCACTACTTTTGCGCTGGAACTTTCGATGCAATTCCTTTGACACGTGTAGCCGCTGCAGTGACAGCATTTCGGGAAAGGTACATTCTCGCCCAACGTAATTACCATGTGCAATCTATAACACATTGCTTTAAAACTGACGCTAAGTAATTGTAAACACTTCATGTCTGGAAATCTGAACTGCACTTTCGAAATTAATTCTAGCCACTTCATTTTCCTAAAACAAGAATAAACAACAGATAGTAATCAGTTCTCGGGGTGTATACGCAACGCAAACACTAATTGTCATTTTCTTTTTTAAATTATCGAAGGAAAAATCGCTGCTAGGAAATTCTATAATTGCAGAATTTTTTAAGTTCTTGCATAAATCTCATCGATTTACCAAAGGTTTGTCGTGAACAGGGATATTATTGAAGCCCGATGTAACTTTAAATATAAACTTAACCTCAAACTTACCACAGGTAGTCCGTATCGGACGTTTTTCTTAAATATTTGCATGTGCTACCGAAAGCAATAATATCAGGCACATCGCAATACACTAGAATTTTTATCCAAATTTCTTCGGGGAAGATCGCGGGATCCATAATTGTTAATAAAAACGATACAAAAGGTACAATTAACAGCCACTAATGCAAGATTGCAGACACTCCCCAGAAACACCGAATACTCTAGTCAAGTTCAAGGTTACAATGGTGAAAATAGTGAATCAATATGTTATCAGCGGGCGGTACCCCCGCGAGAATTACTATAAAGACTATTATGTAACCGGCGATACATATTACTTGGTGAAAGTAAACGTTACGGATCCACCGGGTGAACCGTATAACTCGATCGTTTTGATTATTTCCGGTATCAGGAGGAAAACGGATTCAAATTTCTTTATCTTGGAAGATCGCTATAACTTACAGACCCCTCTAAACCTGTAAAATAGAATCTAAATCTAAATTGATGCGAGTTACGTGGAAAAATACGGTAATAAAAAACAGACACAGATTTATAGAGAAATTAACGATTTACTGTAAATGTTTATAAAATGACTGTAATAGTAATGTACTTAGTAGTAAACATAAAGTGATGCAATTGTAAATATAAAAGTAATGTTTGTATAAATAATACTGATCGTTATTTTAATTACGTAACTTGTGCTTTCATTCACGAAGCAGCAAGAAGCGCTTCTACATAAGGATTTTTATGAGACAGAACTTCTTTCTTGAACTCTGCAATTTTATCCTTTAAATCTGCATCTGGTAAAGATTTATCTAACGTTTTGTATTTAATAATAAATTCTTCAATGAGTCCATCAGCCTCCTGTAATATTGTTAGTAAAGATACCTGTATAATATCCACTAACGATATTCGATTCTCCTTTTTATCGGCCAATATAATTGCGTTCACTTTATAATTAGTTTATTCGTATTAAAAAGTTGTTAAAAAGGTTGATATTATTACCTTGATAATTTTCTGTTTCGTCCGCGGGTTATCGGATCCTTCAAAAACGGAGCTTTGGTAATCTTCGAGTTCCGCTTGCTTGCGCTTAGCAAACTAAAAGTAACATTTACAGTTAAACGATACAAATATCATGGACAAATTTTACGTAATCCATTCAAAGATTTATGGAATAAATGTTAACCTTTATTATGTCTTCCGGAAAATTGGCCATTTTAGCAACGTGTATGCCAAAGCTTTGGTCGCATATACCTGGTTTCACCTTATACAATAATGTCAATTTATTATCATTGACAAGAGCTGTAACATGTTGGTTCGTAACAGCAGGTACTTCTTCTTCTAATTTAGTAATCTCATGAAAGTGTGTCGCAAAAAGGCAATAGCATTCAACGTCTTTCGCTAAATACCTACAACGATATCGGAAGATGATACATCCGCGAATCAGATAACAATGGAGCTAAATGCTTTTACCGGAGCAATGTTTAGAGCTTACTCTGCAATTGACCATGCTATACCACAACCTTCATAAGTAGACGTTCCCCTTCCCAATTCGTCAATCAATACAAGGGAGTTACATGTTGCTGTCTGTAAAAAGATATTTTATATACTCGAGACTTTGAGGTGAGCTATAATTATTGAAATTTACCTTCAATATGGCAGCAGTTTCTATCATTTCCATCATGAACGTAGACAGTCCTTTTAACTGGGAGTCATCGGCACCTACACGGGCTAAGATACAATCCAGTAATGATATCGTTGCTTTATCGCAAGGAACGAAACTTCCGATGTGTGCCATTAACGCAGCAACACCCGCGGACCTTATATAAGTACTTTTGCCCCCCATATTTGGGCCAGTTACAATTGAAAAATGACATTTCCCTAAAATTTGGATAGTTATGAAAAAGGACTTGCAAATAACATATAAATATTATACTCTTTAACTCCCCAATCCGATTACCTCTTTTGAAATCGATGTCGTTAGCTATATAATCTACTCCCTCCTGAATCTCTAGGCATGGATGTCGAACTTGGACAAGATTCAATTCTCCTGATTCGCTGGGTAGCATTTCAGGACGTACGTAAGGTTTATTGGCATTTACAGCGGCAGAAGCAAAGGCAGTAAGTACGTCAAGGCATGCCAACACATTTCCAATAGCTTTTAGTGGATTGCTGTAACCAGCTATACGGGTGGCAAATATAAGTAACGAAAATCGGGGAAAGACCATTTTTTTTTAAAAAGACTAACAATTTGTACAAACCTGCAATTTCAATTATTTCCGCCACAACCTTCTTCTGTTCCCCTGTATATTTATCCCTAATAGCGATGTATTCGTCATTCAGTTCGTTCAATTTACTGTTTCGGAATCGTACGCCGCTTTTATTAGAATCCAAAATAGTGTAGTGTTTCTTATTTCTTAATACCTTTTCGTCCTTCAATGTGACACGGAAATAATATCCAAACTGTTGATTAGATTCTAATTTTAATGTTTTACCAGTTTCGATTGAAAGGTCGCTTGCAACTCTGCTGGACTGTGCTTGTATCTCCTCTTCCGTTTCGTTCATAGTATTTTTCAGCTCTAATATTATGGAATTAATGGATCAAATATAAGCTTGAATAATTGAACCCTAGTTTATAAATAGTTACAATTACAAGTCAGAATGAGTACCTTCTAATTCTTTATCAAACTCAGGTCGCACCAAGTAGTCTCCCTTTTCAGCAGCTTCCAAATCAACTGTTTGTTCAACCATCTGTTGAAATTTATCCATGTCTTTAATAAGTTCAGTTAATGGATCGGTACACATTGCTTTTAAGGCCGCCACGTTTGCACTAGACAGATGTTCTATTATGTTTGGCAAATGCGACATACTCGTGTAGATCCTGGAACGAATTCCAAACTGAAGTGTGAATAATTGATAAATCTGTGCGAATAAAATTCAGGATATACAAAGTGTACAAAGTTTACTTGTAACAATCCTGCAATGTCGCCTTCTTCCTGGCCAATTTTTTTGCAAGGACTTGTAGATCTGGTACACGTCTCAAGTGATCTTCGTTAAGATTCGATCGTAATTCATTATCGTTCACCAATGATTCCACAATGTCGTGCCTCTCTTTTATCAGAGACAAATCTTTAAGGGGCTGTCTAACCCATTGTGCAAGAAGTCTGTGGCCCTGAGGTGTTCTACATTTATCTAGAAGGCTCAAAATACTTGTCGGTGCATTTCCATTCAAAGCGGAAGTATAAGCGCGTGGTTCGATGTTAAGCGCTTTCATAGCAGCCGCATCTAATTTCAAATAACGCGACTGTTCTATTTGGTTGATGCTAAACTGATTCATGTTCCCTTCGTCCGATGTTAACTAATTCAAAGATATCACATTAAATCATAATATAAAAAGTATTATCCTTCTACCGCCAGATTTGCGTTATTACTCACATCTAAATATTTGATAAGAGCGGAAGTAGCTGACATAGCTAGATTCAGATTGATTTCCGGCAGAGACTGCACAGTTTGCTGTTGACCTTTCTTGAATTTTATCAAAGTATTTAAGTCCTGCACAATCGAATCACTGGAAAATTCGATCTTTTTCCTTAACGTGATCATTACATTATTTCGTTCCATTAGCTAAAAGAATGCTCGATTAGTATTGTCATATTCCCTGATAAGTTCTCATTAAACAAACAGTTACATTTACCTGTTTCAGAGTTTGGAATTCATGGCTCCCTTCACCATGGATTAGTAGACATTCTTTGGGTGCAAGGGTAACGATAAGGGACTCCAGATTAGAAAATGACTCGTTGTCTTGAAATTCACAGACGGAAAACAAGGTTGCAGTTGTATCCGCGCAGCTTAAACCTACAACCTGCAAAATGTTACAGAATGTAATACATATTACATATGAATACTTTCTTCTACAGAAAATTCCCAACAAGATTACTCATAGTGACTCACTCTGGATTTCCCCTCCATTCCCAGCTTCACCGCTATTACGCGTACGCTAACTGCAATATCATTATTACCAAATAATACATCCTCGAAGGGTGCTAAATTACCAGGAGACCCTTTATGCTCCAATACCCAATTGTGATTCTTCGCAGTTCCTTGATTCATATACACTTCTATTCTATACTGCTTCACTAACAATAAATCACGTATGAAAGCTTCAAAATGGTTTTTATTCAGAATAACGCCCTCAGTTTTGTACGGATCTATATCGGACATAAAATTTTCTGTTACGCAAGCAATTTTTAAGCATTGAAAACACAACGAACCGTTATAATCGAAGTCAACACTTTACCTGCTCCTATCGTTTTGCAAACCGATGTGGTTTTGAAAACTTCCTCGGCAGCAAACAGGGCGTCGCTACCGTGTAACGTGTAATAATCTGATCTATTGAAGAATCGTATAGTGGTGTTGAGTTTCTGAAATCAATGATTGTTTAATTGTAAATGCATGCTGTAAAATTTACGACTTCGTTCCAGCGATTACTATATGTTATCTGCTACTCTACTACTGTATTAAGAATTACGTTCCTGGCGCTTGTTTTTCAACTTCTTGTGTATCCTTGACCTATTTATGTAAGCTGCATGTGTCCAGAAATGATAAATATGAGCACAGACTGAGCATACGAGTACCATATTTATACTACGTTTTCTCTTACATACGCATGATAATATAATATGTATTTTAAATTCTACATTATGCGAAACACGATATTTAAAGATTCACAAAGTTTAAATGCTACTATTAATTGCTTGTACCTAGTTACAGACTTTAGTAGTCTTCGGTGATCATTGATTTTATACGTTATTAAAACAGACGCAAGATTTTGAAAGCAAAGTTGAAATATATCATTATTTTACACATGCACGTTTTACAAAGCGTTTGAATTATGAATACCGAAGTTCAAAGTATTAGTATTGTGGACCAGAAAATTGTGATAAGTAATAGTAAATCGTAATTACGTTTCACATTTCCAAGAAATGAATCTTCGTGTATATCTGTAGGTCAACGTCTATCTAGGGTTCACAGCATCATGAACTGATATTAATGTAACGTGTAAGATTTCAAAGAAATCTGGTATTTTGTGGAACGTGTGTATCAATTTTTCAGTAGGCAATTTTTAAGTAGCTTTATCCTATCTTAAAACATTACAATGGAAAATGAGAGTAATACTCTGTACGACGTTAATCGTTTACCGAATTAATGATTTTCGAACTATTATTATTTGCTCGTTTCAGTGCTACCTAAAAACATATCAATGTGAAGTGCAGTCGACAAAAGATTAATTAGGAGGAAACTCCAGAAGTTTCAATACCACCAATTTTCACGCCACTATCTTTAAAGTATTTTTTTCTCCTCGTAACGATAAAAGATCACAGTTCATGTTCCACGAAGGTCAGTAATATGTTTTAAGTAGACCATGACGAAAACATGAACCGCTTTATTTTTCTCGAGTGTACAATTGTGTAAATGATATTTTGTTAAATGCAATGTGCATACCTACAATAGGATACCTGGACTAAAATACCTGTAGTGCTGTTTCTTGTACAATAAATTTTGTCTAGTAACAACGACTTCTGTAATATCATTTACCCATGTCAGAGCGATTTTCTTGCATTTACTAATCGCGAGCAAACCAATAACAATAAAAGAAGACAGTACTTTGGTATATAAACGAAATACTTTGGTATATAAAAGAGAAATATTAATACTTTATTTAGTGCTATTACACCTCTGCGATGAATCACCTTGGAATTATTCATATTATGAAATGAGAATTAATTAAATCGTCACAACAAGGATGTTACACATTCAGAATGACTTCACTGATGACACACCAAGCCAAATATGGAAAACCATTTATAGCCATTTACTTGGAAGTCGCAGGATTATGTCTATTCATTTTGATGATCAATGAAAATGTAGTTTGTTCGGTATGTCCTGTTACTTTTACATAGATGATACAGAGCATTGTGGTATACAGTTAGATAATATACGTATTTATTGGTATCCCTTTTCACAGAAATGAATATAACGGTACTGTGAATTATAAGTAGTGATAAGAATGGAGAATAGCAGGAATAAATGTACTGGAAACATTATCATCGTGCAAGAATGAAAGAGAATGTTTTCAAAGATGTGGTGAGAAGAAGGGGAAGCCAACATAAATGGAATTGCTGCAACGTACGTGTAGTACATATCAACATATACTGCCATTGAGAACATCTCAACTATCACTTGTCTCAGTGGAAGCGAAGCAGTGGATTTTGGTCTACCGTTATAAGGTAATTAAATTTCTAGCTCTAATTCAGAATAAGCACACAGTTAGTACTGTGCTATAAGTAATAGGAGTGTAATACTTCTTCTTTTAACGAATAAAGTATTTAAAATTGTTGCATGGGGAGAAATCCACTATTGCTATAAAAAAATATATAGTTATATAGATTTGGTTTATACTAGATAATACCTAATATATCTTGTATTTCAGAGACCAAGCCATTAATATGGTGATACCAGGATTTGTTATTTTACCCTTATTACTAACGCAAGTATTATCTGCACCAAGTGGTTGCATAGAATCCTGCGGTTCTTATGTTAACCAATATCAGACTCGAACATCTGGCAGCTTTCAAAATCAGGGCGCATCAGCGCAGGGTGCAACACGTTTGCAAGGTCTCGACTATTCCAGACCTGGCACATGGTCCGAACATAACGATTATGATATAAACAATGGCCATGGGAAAGTACACGAAGAACAGGGCCAGGTTGTCGAGGGCCCTAAAACAGTAAGGTACTATAAGAAAAATTATACATCTTCTTACAGTACAGGATACTCAAATGGCGAAGGACTGTCCGAGATTGAAAATCAAAATAGTAACAATGGACGCGGCGCGCACGTACCTAGTACAGAAGACGCTTTCAATTCTCAAAGGACATACAATCAAGTAGGTAATTCTGAGTCAGTTGCACAACAGCATAAATATAACAGAATACAGAACCAACAACAGACACAGTCATCGGTTCGAAGAACTAATGCTCAAAGCGAGAGACTTGAAGATTTTGGAGAATATAGTGGAAATTCACAAGTTGTGCAAGGTGCATCTGATTTGAACACTCAAACGTCGCAGGAGCCTCATCATAGTAATGGACAATCTGGAAACTGGAGTAAAGTAGATTCGTACAACACTGACGGAGGGCGTGGACGTGTGTTCGAAGAGGAGGGTCAATATCTATCGGGACCAAAAAAGGTCCGATATTACAAACGGAATTACACTTCCAGTTACAGCTCATCCGGTGGAACTCCCATAGTGGAAGTCGATAGGACTGGACTGTCGGACATACACAATAAAATTGAAAACCTCCATAGAGAAATAGGGAAAGAATTAAACCAAATATCTACTACAGGAAACATGGCATCTACTAACCTTGCGCAAACGAATATTAATAGATATGGTTTGACCAGTGATAATACTCACGATATTAACAGCAATACTTATAGGAGCCGAGTCAACCATGAAAGCAGTTTATCGTCATCGCAACATGGCGAAGAACAACAATTTACAGATACTCCATCTGAACGTTTACCATACTGGAATCCTTCTCCGAACAGTTACGGTACAAATAATTTCAGAACGTACACAAGACACGAGGGACGAATAATAAACCATCAACCGACTGAACAACTTATAAATCCTAGCTCAGGATACACTAATGTACACAGTAGTGGAAGAAGTGGTTACAACAGTAATATGTATAACGCAGGGACCCTTCAGGAGCAGTCAGAGCATTTAGATAGACTTCGATCAAGCCTTGTTCAAAACCAAATGAGTGAAGACAATTTGTGGAGAAATAGGTATAATCAAAACAGTGCCATACATTCAAACACACCAGGGCGAGTCGCGCACTATAAAGAAAACTGGAGTTCTAGTCAAACAAGAGAATCATCCGCACCCGAGTATTCTCGAGATATTTCACAACTTAACGAGCATAGTGCACAATACAACAATCAACAATATGAGCACCAACACAGTTCCCACCAAGCTCAACAAAATCAAGAAAGACGCGTGTACCAATCAGGAGGAGACAGTTTCAACTCTGCGCACCAAACAAATTTAGGTAAATTGATGACTGGAGCACTCCATTTAGGTCAAGGGGAAGATACTGTTGATTGCGCTCATGAAACCGCAGAACACGTGCACAGCAGATCTGAATATCAAAGAAAATATAAACGCAGCATAAAGCATGCTGAATTAAGTGAAATGCAACATCCAACTGACATTCATGATCTTCCACAACAAACATCTGGAAAGCTTCAGTTTGGACAGGACTCCCAGCAATCTCATCAACCTTGGATGCCAGATACAGACAACCAGCATTCAGAAGATCTAACACAGCAAACTGGGGAATTTGGGGACCTTACTCAACAAACATCAGGGAAGCTTGATTTTGGACAGCAATCTTATCAACCCTGGAGACCTGGTACAGGCAACCAGCACTCTCAAGATCTGACACAGCAAACTGGGGAATTTGATGACCTTACTCAACAAACATCTGGGAAGCTTGAGTTTGGACAACAATCACCGTACTCTAATCAACCTCGCAGACCTGGTACAGGACACCAGCACTCAGATCTGACACAGCAAACCGGGGAATTTGATGACCTTACTCAACAAACATCTGGGAAGCTTGAGTTTGGACAGGACTCACAGCAATCTCATCAACCTTGGATGCCAGATACAGACAACCAGCATTCAGAAGATCTAACACAGCAAACTGGGGAATTTGATGACCTTACTCAACAAACATCAGGGAAGCTTGATTTTGGACAGCAATCTTATCAACCTTGGAGACCTGGTACAGGCAACCAGCACTCTCAAGATCTGACACAGCAACCTGGGGAATTTGAAGACCTTACTCAACAAACATCAGAGAATCATCACTTTGGGCAACTATTACAGCACTCTAATCAACCTTGGACACCTGCTACAGGAAACCAGCACGCTCAAGATCTGACACAGCAAACTGGGGAATTTGATGATCTCACCCAACAAACATCTGGAAAGCTGGAATTTGGACAACAATCACAGCACTCTAATCAACCTTGCAGACCAGGTACAGGCAACCAGCACTCTCAAGATCTGACACAGCAAACTGGGGAATTTGATGATCTCACCCAACAAACATCGGGGAAGCTTGAGTTTGGACAGCAATCTCATCAACCTTGGAGACCTGCTACAGGAAACAAGCACGCTCAAGATCTGACACAGCAAACTGGGGAATTTGATGATCTCACCCAACAAACATCTGGAAAGCTGGAATTTGGACAACAATCACAGCACTCTAATCAACCTCGCAGACCAGGTACAGGCAACCAGCACTCTCAAGATCTGACCCAGCAAACTGGGGAATTTGATGACCTTACTCAACAAACATCAGAGGACCTTCAGTTTGGACAACAATCGCAGCACTCTAATCAACCTCGGAGACCTGGTACAGGAAACCAGCACGCTCAAGATCTGACACAGCAAACTGGGGAATTTGATGACCTTACTCAACAAACATCTGGAAAGCTGGAATATGGACAACAATCGCAGCACTCTAATCAACCTCGGAGACCTGGTACAGGAAACCAGCACTCAGATCTGACACAGCAAACCGGGGAATTTGATGATCTCACCCAACAAACATCAGGGAAGCTTGAGTTTGGGCAGGACTCACAGCAACCTCATCAACCTCATCAACCTTGGAGACCTGGTACAGGAAACCAACACTCCGACGATCTGACCCAGCAAACTGGGGAATTTGATGACCTTACTCAACAAACATCAGGGAAGCTTGAGTTTGGACAACAATCACAGCACTCTAATCAACCTCGCAGACCTGGTACAGGAAACCTGCACTCTCAAGATCTGACCCAGCAAACTGGGGAATTTGATGACCTTACTCAACAAACATCAGGGAAGCTTGAGTTTGGAAAACAATCACAGCACTCTAATCAACCTCGCAGACCTGGTACAGGAAACCAGCACTCAGATCTGACACAGCAAAATGGGAAATATGATGATCTCACCCAACAAACATCAGAGGACCTTCAGTTTGGACAACAATCGCAGCACTCTAATCAACCTCAGAGACCTGGTACAGGAAACCAGCACGCTCAAGATCTGACACAGCAAACTGGGGAATTTGATGACCTTACTCAACAAACATCTGGAAAGCTGGAATATGGGCAACAATCGCAGCACTCTAATCAACCTCGGAGACCTGGTACAGGAAACCAGCACTCAGATCTGACACAGCAAAATGGGGAATTTGATGACCTTACTCAACAAACATCTGGAAAGTTGGAATTTGGACAACAATCACCGTACTCTAATCAACCTCGCAGACCTGGTACAGGAAACCAGCACTCAGATCTGACACAGCAAACCGGGGAATTTGATGATCTCACCCAACAAACATCAGGGAAGCATGAGTTTGAGCAGGACTCACAGCACTCTAATCAACCTTGGAGACCTGGTACAGGAAACCAGCACTCAGATCTGACACAGCAAACCGGGGAATTTGGTGATCTCACCCAACAAACATCAGGGAAGCTTGAGTTTGGGCAGGACTCACAGCAACCTCATCAACCTTGGAGACCTGGTACAGGAAACCAGCACTCCGATGATCTGACCCAGCAAACAGGTGAATTTGATGACCTTAGTCAACAAACAGCTGGGAAACTGGAGTTTGGGCAGTTCAGTCAACAGGACAATAAAGATTTAACTATGGAACCACATGGATCTACCATGCATTTACCTAAACCTGCGGGGAAACCAAAACCAAGGTCTAGGTATTCAAGGATTGGGTCGATGAACAATGTACAGACAGAAAATCAGAATACGCGCGATACTATCAGCCAGCAAACATTGTATCCTAAGGGTAGAGACATATCTGTACAGGATATCCGTGAGATATCTCCAATAATTGTACCAGCATCTGCTACAGACAATATTAGGAGTGAAAATATCAGAGGAGATCAAGGTGCAGGTAATCCCGAGGATAATAGTACTCCCAAAAATGGAAATCAACCGTCTGAGAGTAACGGGTTTGACGTTGTTGGAGGAAACGGGGATCAAGTAAACTTGTTACACAAGTCCAACGATGCAACGGTAGGCGTTCAGTGGCATTACACGTATCACCCCAGTGACGAAAGACCGTTTGTACAACAACCGGATCAAGACGATAAAGAGGATATGCAACAACAATCGAGTCACTCAAACCTCTCCGATTTAGAAGAAAATTTGGATCAGCAATCGACACAAGATCAATATCAACAGTGGTCTAATCAAGACACCGAAGGATCAAGATTAGAACAGCAATCTCAAAAGTATGGATCTGAATGGGAATTTGGACAGCAAACACTTGGCCAACCTGAAGATCAACAAAAAGCTGTTCGAAGCAGCGAAACTAAACACAAGTTTGAGCCAAGAATTTTGGAAGCCTATGGAGGTGGACCGTACGATGCGCATCATGGCGACGACATATATAACGGAGTGACAATAAATCCCAGCGCTACGCTGCCTCCAGTTAACAGTGCCGATGCATGGGACGTTCGAGAGAAACCACGAGAGCTCACAGCAACCGATGAGGGAACACCTCCGCCAATGCCTGTGGAACCTTTGGCAAATGACACCGACGAGGCAACACCACCTCCAACGTTCTGGTCAAGAATTGGTAGTAAAATAACAACGACGTTCGATAAAGCTAAAGAAAAGGCTAAGCATATCTTTGGGAAAAAGTAATTTTCAACTGCATTAATTATTACGTATTTATAAGTGATTCTTTCTAAATGCTCGTCATTGTATACAATTTATTTATCAGTGTCTGGTAACGTACTGTTGTCGTTTACGTGATGAATCTAACGATTTCAGGAATGTGTGATGTAGTATTATGGAATGTCATTATTTTGAAGTTGCCATATGTTTTGTAAATAAACGAATATGTTTTTAATTTCTAATTCTTTGTCCCACCACTAGCGATAATGAGAAAATTTCTAATAGCGTATCTATCGAATTATTTTGTAATTGAATACCAGAAAATGGTTACTGAAACGATACAAAAGCACAATGCAATACAGTTACTTACATCTGGTAGGTTTTTAAAGAATCTAACAAAAGATTGCTGACCCGGTGGATCTGAAACATATTATCATAAAATTATTTATAAACAAAGGTCGAGTTGGAAATCAAATTACTGAAGTTGAACCGTATTTCACTAACCCATATTAAACTGTTGATTTGGTTGCACAGCCATGGCTTTTGTACGAAGGTAAGTAACGATACGGACAACTTGATCAATAAATATGGTACAAAAATTGTACAGTAATACGTAGTCCTACGAACGTTTAGACAGACTCATGTTCTAGATTATTCACAAATTCGCAATAAACACATTCAACGCATTCCCGCAAAAATTTATTACACCATAAATACAACGAATACTAGATTCTGCACTGAATTTATCAAGCGTTCGTGCATTTGATTGGTCAATGGAAACAGCCAATCACTACAGTTCTATAACCCCGTTTCCTTTCTCAAAGTTATGTAACTAATGAAATGAGTCAGTGCACAAACGATCCGTTTTGTTTAAAAGTTGTTGATTCACTGTTAATTCAATTTTCGTTCTTACTGCATCGCGAAACAAACAATCACTCTATAGCTACTAAAAGGCGGTGAGGAGATGTGATCTGGCTCGAGCACAGTGCTTCTCAAAAAGTCTTTTCAATAATTGCAATATTACCGCGGAATATTATTAAGCAGGTACTCATGCAGTAAAGAAATCGATAAAACTGAAGTACGAACAGTCATCGCGAAATGAAGGGCTGAATAGCGAACACCCCTCACACATCTGATCGCTGCCGTGGTTGCGAACGAACTGATTGACCTTGCGGTTTTCCAGTAGTTTAAATATTTGCCTAATAGACTCCACAGAATTCTACGTGCGAATGTTGATTGCAATTTTTATGCCACAGACGAATAAAAAGAGCTGTCGCAAGTACGATATAAATACAGCGACGAAAATGGAACAGAAAGTGATTTAGAACAGAGAAAATTTAATCCTTCAAAATATTATACATGATTTATAGCGTTCTTGCACGCTTACAGTTCCTCTGACTCGCTCTTATTACCTCTTGTGTTTGCCTTCGAATACAGAATATGCAGTAGGGTGGCTCTTATTTTCGATTTTTGAATTTTCTTCGGGGCACCTTCCAGAATAGTTCCAAATAATTAAAAAAAAATCTGTGTAAAGTTTCAGCTCGATCGGATAACGGGAAATGGTGCCCCTGGGCCGTTAAACATTTAAAGCATTATTTAACAGCTCGCGAAGTCGATTTTATATAAGGTCTTCCAAGTTATTGATTAAATAAAAAAATATGTCAAACAAAAGTTGTAGATCCGGACAAGGAGCATCTTTTTGGGTGTATTACTATTTTCCGTCGGACAAACGGTTTTCGAAAAAAATCCGAAAAACTAAAAAAAAAACTTTTTTTTTCAAATTTTGAAAGTTTAAATGCTTCTAGAACGCTTTTTATTTATGAAGGTGAACAAAAAAAATGGAATTTTTATTTTCGAGGACTATTTTTTAAACATTTAAGGGGGGGGGGGGGGCATATACCGAAATATGCAAACAAGATAAAAAAAATTTCTTCTTATTTTCAGTGTTTGATATGTGATGAATGTTTCCTGAAAAGTTGGGGTCGAAATTCGCAAAAATATCGGAGATATAGACGTCATGATTTCGGGTAAAATGATCAATATATCAAATATCTGATGTCTATATCTCCGATATTTTTGCGAATTTCGACCCCAACTTTTCAGGAAACATTCATCACATATCAAACACTGAAAATAAGAAGAAATTTTTTTTTTATCTTGTTTGCATATTTCGGTATATGCCCCCCCTTAAATGTTTAAAAAATAGTCCTCGGAAATAAAAATTAATAAAGCTATGTACAGTTCAACGAACTATCGGAAAACCGAATCTTGAACGTCTGTATCGTTCTTATCGCCGCGATAAGAGGCTGATTACTCTCACGTGGTTTCGGTGTATGTATGTGCATAAAAGATACCGTAAGACATTATGCTCGGTGACGAGCAACAATAAATATCAATCAGCGAGCATTTGCGCCCTACCATTGAACTAATAGACTGTCAACTACATTTACTGCGTACTGGCGATCGTACAGTTTGCGCCCTGAACTGTTTTACTCATGGTACGCGTCGCAAGCCTCGTATCTCTCGAGCAAACGCGACCGGGCGAAGAAAATCGTGCGTGATTTTGGATGTTTAACTGATCAACGATACAAACTCGCCTTAAAAGAGTATAATTTCAACGCCCGTGCGTTTAACTCTCCGCGTTCGTTCCTGTGAGCTTGATGGAATGTTTCTATTCTCGGAGAGAAGCGCTCGACCAGGTAATTTTAAATATGTCCTTCCGAGGCTGAGGAGATTCTAATTTTATATGGAAGCCGAGAATCATTTACTGTAATCTTAACGATCTAGTTATAATAATCTCACAATCGTAGCCGGTGAATCTTTCTAACCGGAGGATTAGAATCTGGTTTATTAGATTACTGTTATAATAAAGGAAAGCGATGGATAAACATTTACTGCGCGTAGTAGGGCTCTTACTTTTCGCGGGTTTCCGGTTACCCGGGTGCTACCCGGGTTTGCGGGTAATACGGTTACGATTACCCGATACTCGTGTTATACGGGTAATCGACGAAATACCGGTTATTGCAGTGGATGGTAACAAACCTCTTATTATACCTTTTTGTTTCATGAATATTGTTAGTTATAAATTATTAGTAATATTGCAAGTTGCTTCTGCGCTGTCATCCTCCTCAGTTTTTGAGAAATTCGATTTTGAAAAAAAATGCAAATTTGCGCAAACAGTAATGAATAACTATTACTGTCTCTACACAAAAGATGTTCAACGTTGAAAATTTGCAGTTTTTTTTTCCAAATCGAATTTCTCAAAAACTGAGGATGATGGCGTCAAACGGTTTGCGGATTCGTTTTCAGCGCTCCAAAACATATAAGAAACGGCTATTAAATATTACAAGTCCAGATGGCTGTCGAACTGTGTTACCCGTATCATACGGGTATCGAGTACCCGTAACCGTAATACCCGCAGACTCGGGTAGCGCCCGGGTACCCGGGTATCACCCGGTTTTTTTTTGTAAAATGTGTTTATTTAGCCACAGAGAACTATGCGGGTATCACCCGGTTAACCGAGTACCCGGGTCACCGGGTATCAAGAGCTCTAGCGCGTAGCCTTCAGTAGTGTCGTTAGATCGATAGTATTTGTTTAAAAAATTGCACTTCAAAATACTTCCAGAGATAAACCAAAGAATGGAGGGGGAGGACGACGTGTTGACGCCAGGCCAGCGAATACGACCGCCAGGTAGCAAACAAATAGCCTGCGATCTCCTCGAGAAGCTCTACGGGCTGAAGGCAATAAGCGTTACCGAATTGAACGCGTATGACGATAGAAACTACCGCGTCATTTGCCAAGAGCTGCAGGAGAATCCCGCGGCAGCCGCCGGCGAGCACGACTACGTGCTGAAGATCATTAACTCCCTGGACTCCCGAAAAGGCCGCGTGATCGACGCGCAGAACGAGATGTTGATGTTCCTGAACCAACGGGACATCAAGTGTCCCTTACCCGTGAGAAATCTGAACGGAACGTACTACTCCCTGGAGAAATTAGGCGGGGATGGTACCACGGAGAGCTACGCCGCGAGGCTGCTCGTTTATCGCCCAGGCGAGCTGTTGCACCGCGTGCCGATCACCGGCGGATTGCTCCGAAACGTGGGCCGTTTCACGGCTAAGTTCGGCGAAGTTCTCGCGGGCTTCTCCCACCCGGCTTACGACCACCACAGAACCTTGTGGATGTTGACCTCGGTGCCCAAGCTGCGCCAGTTCACCTACGCGTTGAAGAACGCCCGCGACAGGGACCTGGCGCACCAGGTGATACTGGCCTTCGAGAAGGGCGTTCTTCAGGTCACCTCGCAGCTGGAGCAGGGCATCATACACGGCGACCTGAACGAGCAGAACATCGTGATGTGCCCGAACGGCACCGAGATAGCCGCGGTGATCGATTTCGGGGACTCCCATAGGGCCTGTTTGATCTTCGAACTGGCCATCGTTCTGTGCTACATGATTCTGCAGGCCGGCGACCTGGAAATGGGTAAGCACGTTGTCGAGGGCTACCAGGAAGTCAGGAAGCTGGCGGAGTTGGAGAAGAGGGTCCTTAAGGTCACCGTCTGCGCGAGGATTTGCCAAAGCCTCGTCATGGGCGCTTATTCCCATCTTAACGATCCGCAGAACGAATACTTGCTCGTCACGCAGAAATCGGGCTGGACTTTGCTGAAGCAGCTTTGGCCCCTCAGCGAGGAGGAGGTACTTCGAAAGTGGGCCTTGATGGATTGAAAGGATGCTTTCCTAGGCGACTAGGATACAGTTTTAGGATACGAATGCGTAGCTATAGAATGTTGTAGATGTAGATTAATCTCTTTTATACCGTTTACGTTGGTGGAGTTTATTTCCTTTGTCAAATATTTTATACTGTCAATTATCGGTGCCGTCGTCAATTCGCTCAACAATAAATATAGAGGATATCCCATTTAACTTGCTCATTTGAAACATTATTACGGAGGTAAGTACTACAGGTAGGATTGGGAAGGTAAATATTTATTTGTCTCCTGGAAATAAATCCGTGGATTCCTTTATTTCCTTACATTAAAGCGGGGTCGATTGGTAATATTCGCTAACAGTACATGAAAGTTTTTAGGTGGACCACTTAAGGGGTCATTTTACTTCGATCGGCCGAAAAATTAAGCTTTTTGTAAAGATATTTTCTCAGTAAATGCAACATATAATGAAATACAGTAATTCGTCGTTATTGTCCCGTTTTTACCATGCGTAATAGTCCCGCTCACTATCCCCACCATTTCTTGGAATCCTTCAGTCGAGAGTGAGAGAATCCGAGAACATGCGAGAGAACAAAAGAGTCGACACGAAGTTGTCGTCGGCTACGAATAGTTTCCGCATCGCGTTGTTGTCCCGCCGCCACACAGTGTAACGAGTATATAGGAAAAAAAGTCAAAAATCAATTTTCCATTAAGACACTGTTATTTACGTGTAATTGATATGTTAATCATATTTATTCACAAAAAAAAAAATTTTAACATAAAATAATTAATTAATATATATTTTTGTCCATAATAAAAGTAAAACAAATAAAATATATATTTTTTTAAATACATTTAAACACAAATTAATAACAAACATATGAAACAATTGTAAAAAAATAAAATTAATTTTTTAAATAAATTAATAATAAATAAATTTTTTAATTAGATAATATATTTTAAATTATTCATTCTTATTATACATCTTCATCGCTATCAGTTGAATCTGAAGGAATTGGAAGCTCAGTCTTTTAAAACTAAATATTCTAGCACACATTTGTCTAGTTTTTTGTTTTATTATGTGTATTTTTTCTTATGTGGGAGCAGTCGGGAGCAGACAAAATTTACACCAAATTAAAGGACATGAAAGGAACTAATTGTAGTAAAAAAATGAAAGAGCCGATATGTTTCGTTTTTTTTTAATTCTCTCCACAATTTAGAAGATGAGACAAAAAAAAGTAATAATTTAAGCCACTGGTACGTATCCATATCTTTAAATGCGATAATTTTTAATTAATAAAACGAAAAAGGGATATATTTTGCTTATTTTCAAAAAGAAAAGAAAGAGAAGAACTTATAAATACAACAAAAATGGAGTGGGTAAATATTTCCTATGTGTAGTCTGTGGCAGGTTGCGTTTGGTTATTCGACTTTGAATGTAATTACTAACCTTATATCCGTTATTTATGTTACTAAGTTATGTTGTTCCTATGTCGGAGGACTGTTTACTATCAAATCCACAAAATGAAATACAAAATTTCAAAACACAATTTTTTGCTTTTTGAACACGGGCCGTGACACTGTGCGCCAGCCCCGTTCGTCGGGACTATTACGACGAATTACTGTATATATTTTTGGTATTTATTAAGCTACTCTTATATTATACAAAAAAAATTAAAAAGATTTTTTGCAATTTGTTTTAATTGTTTTCTTACAGTGTTGATATGGCACCTAAAAAAGAGGTATGTTCATGGCGTAGGTGATTTCCCGGCTCAGGCTTATCCGAAACAAAAAATTCCAAAAGATTCTTAATCTGTATGAGTGTCGCTATAGCCCCTAGCTCAATTAACAATTTTTGTTGAAAAGTAACAAAATGGCGCCGGTTTGAAAAAAAAGTTTGACAAAACACCCAAAAGAGTGTATTCTCGGGTGTTCCATGAGATAAATCTCGGTTATTTCTCGACAAAAATTGTTAATTGAGCTAGGAGCTGTACGGACACTCATACAGATTAATAGCGATTTCGGCAGACACGCACTGGTGCAGTTTCGTGCTATGCCGGTGCTGCCTGAGCACCGTGCCAGTGCAGCACGGTTTCTAGGGTTTTCTAGCACCGATTACATGGGATTTGACATGCGAGCAATCTTGTATCGTATTCGACGAACAAGAGCTGCCCTGGTGTAGTGCAAACTTCACATTCGGATGAACGGAATAAACTGCACTAGTGCAACCTTTCTTGCATTGCGATTTCTGGCCGGTTCTGTCAGTGCAGTTCAGTGTAGCCAAGTGTAGCGGATCTCTGTAGGGAATTTACCACAGAAAACTATGCGCGTGAAATGATGTTCACACCACTTCACACCAATTAACGGTGACAAATATACATTTCGTAAATAATATGGGTTTTCCTACAAACGCTGGGCACGATGGTAAATTCGATCACGATTGTTCCCAACCACGGGGATTTCTGACAATGATCCGTGATTTTTCGTGATCGCTTCTGATTCGTGGTGAGCATAACTGTTCTTTGTACGCGTCACATAACCCCAATTTCTCTCAAAACATTCCCAAACGTTCTTATAGAAGTTCAGTTGTATATTTTGAACCAGTGTAATCGTTCTTGATTTATTTAAATATAAGGAATATTTCTTCACTTTAGTCAAAAAATAAAAAATATGTATACCTGCGAGAATACTTTAGCCAATCAAATCAGTGTGTGCAAACATTGACTAGTAGAGAATGCATACGTTCGCTGAATTGCGCTCAATTAACACTTTAACTGTAACCCAAGCTATATTGATGTAGTTTATAAAAAATTATTCAATCAATCAAATTCACTTAAGATAAAAAATCACCATCATTGTTATAGCGAATTCGGTACCTCGAACTGACTCTGCACTGGTGCCGGAAAATGACTTGGATTGGTTGATTCTTATAGAGCTATCTTCGTTTCTATCAGAAACAACCAATCCTAGTCATTTTCTGGCACCCGTGCGGAATCAGTGCGACATACCGAATTCGCTATTAGTGATTTTGCACTCCATCCCTATTCCCTAACCAGAATCCACCAGAACAGAGCTGAGTCAGCTCTAGTTTACCCGAATGTGCGGCATGGTGTCGCACTGAAAAAGTTCGCACTAGTGCGCACCAGTGCGTGTCTGCCGAAATCGCTATAAGAATCTTTTGGAATTTTTTGTTTCGGATAAGCCTGAGCCGGGAAATCACCTACGCCATGAACATACCTCTTTTTTTAGGTACCATATTGACGCTGTAAGAAAACCATTAAAACAAATTAAAAAAATTCTTTTTAATTTTTTTCCTACAATATAAGAGTACCTTAATAAATATCAAAAAGATTTATTTGACTATATGTTGTATTTACTGAGAAAAAAATCTTTATAAATAGCTTAATTTTTCGGCCGATCAAAGTAGAATGACCGCTTAAACTGATGCTTTTCGCGTGGTAAGAGACGTTGGCGAATAAATTGTGGCTGGATGTAATCGAATTTACCAAGAAATAACTGCAGGTATTGTGCAGTGATATATCCTCTGGTTTTATTCGTATTTAGGCAGTTACATATTTACATAGATATAATGAACAATAATGCTCTTCCGTATAATAGTTTGGTGAAGTCACTTTACATAACTAGATCGTGGTATATACAAAAATGCAGGTATCGGAAATCAATTCTTGGAGAGAGAGAGAGAGAGAGTAGGGGCAGAGAGAGGGTGAGAGAGAGAGAGAGAGAGAGAGGGAGATCGTGCGGTTAGAGGGTGGACAGACGACATCGAAAGAAACGCGTAACAGCTTGTGATTAAATCGGATCGAGTAACGATTACCGCCGTGGACTTAAGTACTAACTAAATACACGTTCGTCGAGACAATGTACAGAATGTTGGTGTCGTAAATATATACCGCGGCGACAAATATATTTGGAGACCTGCATAATACGCTCATACCTGCACTCTTAAGGTGTAGAAGTCATTTTCTTTTTCTCTCGTATCCGCGTGCGTTTTCATCTTATGTTACGTAGCTTGTCATATATATATATATATTCTTTTTTCATAATCTCGATTTTAATAATGTACTAATTTATTTATATCTCGTTTTCATTTTACGTCAGCTCGTTTTGGCAAACTGTCTAGCTGTGTTGAGGCAAATTCGTTGATAGCGAAAATCTGTTCACAATATCGTGTAACCGAGTTTAAAGTGAACCTAAGAACGTTACGTTAAAAAAGAGGGGCCGAAAAATTCGTGTTGAGCGCCGGGAATTTTTTTAAATTTTCCTCGCCAATCAGATGATAAAGGAATGTCGTAAATAATCAAGTGGCCGTAGTTGGCTAAAAGTAAGGGGCGACCGCTGGACGGGGTCGCGCGTGATCAGAGGCACACAAGTAAATTGTTTCCTTCCCTCGAGTTGTCTCGACTAACAATGGAACGTCATGTTAACGAATTTTCGCCAGAGGTTATTAACAAAATAGTATATTACAGTACCTATATATTTTATTGCTTAGAACCTATCGGCTTACGTTCGCCCGACGAGGCGCTTGCAGGCGCGTATAATAATTTCATTTATAACTTATGTCGTTAGTAACTTTATACTTCTCATTATCTTTCTCTCTTCCGCGTCGTTCGCATACCTCAACGTCTCGCCGTTAACAGTTTCGTCGACCTCGCGTCGTGCCGAAAGCAACGGTAACGTGGCAATAAATAGAAACTATACTCCGAGGAGAAAACGTAACGAAACGCGTACAACAAACCTCCTCGAACGGAAACTGCTTGGAATGTGGATGAAGGCTCTTTGGGACGTGACGGAGATTAGTTCGTCTCGATTCTCGCTAATGCCCGATGGGGAACGTTCGAGCGCGAAGGTTCGCGGAAGAAGCGCGCAGCGTTTTCAGTCTTCGAATAAATGGATATCGCGCTTGTCGTTTTTTCCGAGATCAAGCCGAGCCCAGCGTCGAGATCGGCCTGGTTGCTTCGCCCAAGGAAGTGCGTAAAAAAATAAAGCCTCGAAGAATGGGGATTTTTGTGCAGCCCTTTGCGGGATCGCGGTCGAGCATACCACTGTTCTAGTTCGCCGCCTCGCGATAGGGGTGGCTCATCTAATATTCGAGAATGCCATTGAAGCTCGCCCATAGAAAACACCAACGTTCGCGACAGCTCCATTCAGGATATAAATACAGTTCTCTCCTATTCTCTCATTGAACTTCAACAATATAATTTCTTAACTCGTTTCTCTTTCCTTCTCGTGGACGAACGCCAGGATCCCCTCGTTCTCCCTTTGGGGCGGTGTGAGCGTGCGCTATTAGGAGCGGTGCCAAGCTAACGACGCGTTACACACGTTCAAAAATTACAGCTTTAATTAGCACACAATTAGGAATCAGATTCTTTATGGAGGATGGGGTAAGGGGACCGGGAAGAATCCGATGCTCAGACGAGAATACGTTTGTTCGTGGGCACGGTCAACGGATCAGGGGAACAGTTACCAAAAGAAGTAATTTGGTCGATACTGGCTCTCGAATATCTCTTACGCATCGTGGTGGCGTTTAACGAACGCGTACCAACCGTTAAACGTCCTTCCCACCCCCTGTTTCGACAAACGTCGAGAGGGCTAACCTTCGAACTCGGTTGCCTCAAGTAACGTTCTTCTCAGCGCCCGTTCCTCGTCATCAATTTCGACCTAATTTCATTCTTACGTACAACAATTACCAGCGAGGGGCCTAGTGGCACGACTGACAGCACTGTTTCTGATAAAGGGGCACCCTGCAGATGTTCATCGTCTTCACCCTGCTACACAGCTGCGAGTGATCCTTGCAGTCGTCTGAAAGAACAGGGAAAGGGATTCCCCTGCAATATTTTGAAGCTTTCGTTCGTCGTTTCGCATGCGGTCTCTTACCAGGCGTTCGAGGGCAGGGTGGGCCTTTGCACGGCTTCATGACAGGTGGTCTTGTGATGTCCCTGCACGCATTCCCGGCTGGCTTCTTCGTTCCGTACCAGACGCACTGCAGGATTCTGTATTTAATGCCATCCTCCTCGCACGATGCTGTACACTGTAAAGATTAAGATGGAGCAACTTCTGAGGATCCTCAACTAAACCTTGAAATCTCGCAAACGTTTCTTTATAAAAGAATTTAGAACGGAAAGAGTGACGAGGACGTACCTCGGACCACTCGCCAACCCTCCATACACCTTTGCACGCGTCGTTGTAGCATTCCTGCTTCTGTACGGGCTTACTGGTATCGTCGCACTTATTAGGATCCAGCAACGTGGCGTTCTGCTGATCGTTCTCCCCGTCCTCGGCCCAGCGGCAGGTGACGTCGCGTCTCTGCATCGCGGTTTTCCAATTGAAACACCTGGACACGTCGCAGGGGGTCCACTCTGTCGTGTGCCACTGAGGACACTTGCCAAACCCACAAGGTCTCACTTTCTGGGGCACGGGGTGTCCCGCGTCCTCGCACAATGTCGCTCCTATCACTGTCCTCGGTACCGCGCGAGTCGAATTTCCGGCTGGCTTCGACGAACGGACAGTACACTGAGCTCCTCTCATCTGGACAGAGGGGAAAGGGTGTTCCCAGTTAATTAGAATCTAGATATCTGGTACCCCGATCGCCGTAGCTTAGCGCGACAGATTTGCGTAAAGAGAGAGATCGTGGTACCTGGAATCCGCTTCCACCGCAGGTTTGGGTGCACACCGACCAATCCGTCGTAACCCACTCGAATATCAGGTCGTCCGTGGTGTCTGCACATTTGTAAGTTGATTAGCAAATCGTAGAACTATGATTACAGACACACGAACGATACGGCGATTAAACGAGCTCGTTTCTGTGTTCGTACCTACGATAGTGAGCGAAGAGATCGTTGAATCGACGGTGGGATTCGGTGCAACCGTCGTGGTAGTTGTCAAGTCCGACGACTTGTTCGCTTCCTGCGTCTCCTCCTTCGTCGAGCGTTCTCGAAACTCGACCGCCTCGCCGGGTGAGCCGTTTCGATCTTCCTGGTTCCGAGACGCGTTCTTAGCATCCTGATGCTGTTCTATCGCGGTGGACCCGCGTTCCTCCGTCAACGCCAACTGGCTGAGATCGTCTTCTAGGTCTTTAGCGTCGTCGACGGTGTCGTTCTCCACGTAGACCCTCCGCTTCTTCATTTCATCCTGGAGAACCTCCCTGTAATCATCTGTCCTATCCGAAATCTCGGTTTTCTCGTCCTTGGTGCCTTCTCTCTTCCAATCGTCATCTACGTGTTTAAACGATATCGTGGAAAACACATGCTCGGTTCCTGAACCATCGTGGTCCCTTCGGTCAGCCTCCCTACTGCGAGACTCCTCGGAGCTGTCGTGCTTGGTACTCGAGTCCGGGACGTAGTACACCTCCAAACCAATGTTCCCCGAAGTGGTCACTGCGTTTACAGCCTCCTTGTGATCCATGAGGGTAGAATTCGTGCGACCTTTGCCCTCCGCCGGGTTTTGCCATTGCCTCTTGACGCTCTTCAGGGATTCCTCCACGTAGTCGTTGCCAGCGCGGGCGATCGTGGGCGTCATCGGGCTGCCTTTGCTCGCGACAGGAGTGATCTTCACTGGGTCGCTGTGCTGAAGCCCGAACATGGAGTCGTCCAGATCGTAGGGATCGACGTCGATGAATATTCTCTCCTCGTCTGGCCCGAATGTCTCGTCCGGTATGGCGGTGTTACGGTACAGAGTGTCCAGGTTCTCTTCTAGGTTCCCCTCCACGTTCTGGTATCTGAGACCGGACGCTCTGTCGGGCATGGTGCGTTTCGTCGCGACAGCTTCCTTTCGCGCGTCGTCTATGAAAGCTACTGGCGCGGTTCTGTGGGACCTCCCAGAGCTTTCACTCTGGAATGGCCAGTATTCCTGTTCGAGAGATTAATAATTGGGCTACTTGTTCTACCTTCCTCTTTAAATACGATGGCACGAGTGCTTGTGATTAGGAGAAGCTTGCAGTCGCGTGTTCTGGTTCAATTGTGATGGTTTTGTTTATGGCCGAGCAAGCAAGGGGAACAGCGAAGGGAAAGTGTGAAAGATCGAGTTAGCGTGAGATGAAAGTAGCTGTAGGAGGCTCAGTATTCGACTAGTAACCCTGCTGTTGTAGTTGACCATATGCTCTCACCTTCAAGGTCGATATAAAATAAGTTAAGTGCGGTACGAGAGTAGAGGCACTTGACGATTGACCAGGCGACTCCACGGATTCGTGGTGTCCCGGCTGATCACGTTTATATCCCGAATATCCGTCGACCCACAATGTTAGTTCACGATTAGGAAGCAGTAAAGTAAAGAATCATCGACACAGAATTAGTTCATCATGCATTTGCCGAGAGACCTTAAAACCATTACAGATACAGGGGAGGGGATTAAATCGAGGGGAGCACACGAATCAGGTGTCCCTACCTGATTCAGAGAGGTTTCAGTGTCCTCCTTGTGCAACATCGTGGAATCTGGTGGCGCGGGGCTGGTTTTTTGCTTCTTCTGCTGAGGCTTCCTCGTCGGCTTGCTGGGGAATGCTCGCTCGTGGCTCAGGTCCTCGCTGTCGATGGGAACGAAACGGTTCCCATACGCAGCTGTGGAAGATCCATTAAAAATCTTAAACTACCAATGCCCGACTCGTCGTCTCATCACTATCGCTCGTACACTTCCAATTTCCACCAATCCCAACAGAGTAAAATTCTTAATCTCATGTCTAGTGTGCAATGGCTACCGAATAGATCGTAGATTACAAAGACTGCAGGATTAATATTCACCTGCACGATCGGTGTACATACTTTCACCCGAATTCGCTGGGGCAGAGTCCAAGTTCGCGTTTCGCTGAAGATGGACGGAATTGCTCAGGCGTAGATACTCCTCGCTGCTTATCTGCTCCTTGGAACGGAACTTCACGATCAGCTGGGTCTCCGCGTGCGCGTTCCCCGCTGCAACGGAAATTCTCATTGCGGCCTGTCGCGATCGATCTTATTCGAGGAGGCTGTGCCCGAGCTTTACCTATGCACGCGTAAACGCCGGTGTCCGCGGAGTTTATGTCGTTTATCTTCAACGCCCCCTTCCTGCTGATCTTGTACTTCCTCGATTTCCTTAATTCCTTGTTGTCCTTGGTCCATATGATCTGCGCTCTGAAGACGGCCCATTTGATACGACGGTGTAGAGAAGCTCTCCGAGATTTAGGGAAAGGTACTCACTTGTCGAACTTCTTAACGGGGCAGCGGATCTTGATGGAGGGCGTGCCTTGGAACACCTTCGCGAGGCCCCCGATCTTCAGGTCCACCTTCGCGTTCAAGTCCGTCTGATTGTAAGTCGCGTTCTGGCTGGAGATGATGGGCAAGGGACCGGCGTCCATTTTGTGGCAAGCCCTGGTGTTGCAGGGCTTCTCCAAGGCAGGCTTCTGCGACGTGCATTCGCGGTCCTCTCTGCTCTGCTTCCGCCCCTGTGCCATTATCTGCTCGCAAGTCACTTTGCGTTTCTTCACGCCCCCGCCGCAAGTTTTCGAGCACTGAAAAACGTCCTCGATTACCCTCTTCCCTCTCCAATTCCCGCTCTCTGCCTTTGTTACCAATAACACTCCACTGGACTCGTTTGTGTCGTTCTAGGGCGGTGTCTAACAAAGCCGAGTACAAAAGAGCAGCGAAGGAATGGAATTGACATGGCAGGGGAAGGAGGCTCGAAATTAACACAGCACGATGAAATATATACACAAAGTCTCGCGATAGGTGAAACTGAAGTGGACCGTAATAATTAGCACGTATATGGATTGAGCTGACCGAACCGTTTAATTCGGTGAGCACAGAGATGAAGTACCTTGCTCCATTCGCCGATACTCCATTTAACAGGGCAGTCCCATACGTTGCAGTATCGTCTGTCGGTCGGTGGTGGTTGCGGGCACATTTGGTTTGGCACTGGAACCGCCTTACCTGTGGATCCACGCGTCACTTCGTGTATGCACGTGACATCGCGTGTCTGTATACCGATCCCGCATGGGCTCATGCACGGCGAGAATTCGCTGTAATTCCATCTGCGGATCAGAGCGAATGTCAGTAATCAAACCGCCCTATACAGTAATCACTAATGCATAAAGCGATTCACAGTGCCGCCACAGGCCAAGTGCGACTCTGAAATTCAGCCACCCAATGTACAGCATTTAGTGACCGATCACTCTGTTACCTGGGCGGGCAAGGATGATCGTTACACACTCTTATCCTGGCTTCCGGCTTGGTCTCCGCGGTGCACAGCAACGGGGTCACGGTTTTGCGCGTGTCGTCCCGCACGCAAGTTATTATCAGATCCTGTACACCTGAAACATCAGAGGCGCGTCGATACGACGAGCGACGGATCGATGGTTCGCGATTGGAACGCCTATGTCTCCGCGTAGACCCGTATCGCCCGACTTTAATCTATCGGCCCGATGCAATTCAATCCGCTGACTCGCCGCCCGAGCACTGTTAATTGTACAATCGCGCCGAATTATCCCGGATAATTAAGCGGCCCGCGCGGGTAGCGCGGCTGGATCTCGTTCCGTTAATCCTTCGCGATCTGATTGCCGATAATTCCCTGACTTAGGTACGTTCGCGGCTGATTATCGTCCATCGAATATAGTACCTACTACCCGCGGGGCGGGGAACGCCTGAATCATAGCTGCACCACGATCGAATAATACCGTTAAAGGACTTTCCTCACTGCTCCAACGACCGCTCCTTCGTAACTCCAGCCACGGTAATCAAAGAAGCGCGTCGCTCTCCTCTGCCCTGTCACTTTAACAGTTCCTTCTTCCCTCCCCCGTTCGGAATTCGCATTCGATCTGAATGCAGCCCAGTGGCGGATTTACTGGGTCGCTGCCCAGAAGATCACCCAGGGTCCCAGCTTCCAAATAAAAATTACGATTTTATCCGCAAGCTACATATTTTTTTTGTTTCTCATCATTTTCACTACACCACTTAGCGTAAATTTATTTGTAATTCTGTTAGGTATACAGGGTGTCCCAGAACGTTTGCCACCCGGGCTTTTCCCTCAAATCCGCCACTGATGCCGCCCCTGTTAAATTGCAGCTCGTCCCAGTTTCACCTTGGCCGACTCGCGCGATTCGCCCGCAGCTTTTTATCCGCGTGTGTGGACTACGCCGCGCGTTCCATCGTCGCGAAAGAAGAATTAGAAAGGATCAGAGGAAAGCATCCCTTACCGCCCAGGCAAGTGGCGCTGCAAGGGGTGTAGCCAGCCTCCTTCCAGGAGTAGGTAGTCTGCACGTCCCTTCCCGGGACCACCTTGATGCCACCGTCGTAGCCGGTTCCGCTGGAGCCGCCCGCCGAGGACCTATAGGTGTCTGTCAAGCTCGGCTCCGCGTATCCGCTGTCGCCGACGGTGTCGATGCCGTAGGACAGGCTGTTCTCGATCATGCTGCACGGCTCCATCACGCACTTCTCCGTCTGAATGGGCTTCGGGCCTAAGCATTGCCGATCGGGCAGGTCGGCGATCGTTCGACTGAACTCCAGGAATATCTTGCAGTGGACGTCGCGATGCTTGATCCCCTCGCCGCAGGTCACGCTGCACGGTGACCATTCCTCCGCGATGAACCTGGAGGGTCGTTCGTTTGATGATTCGCGCGCGAAATGCCAGCCGATACGGTGCCTGGTAATCGGTGTCCCTTCGAAGCTTTCCGTGGCTCGCGGTTTCGCCTCGGTTATCGAACTGGGATTTCGACTGACGCGATCCTCGACACGGATGTACAGCGTGGCTCGAGAATTACATGTACATACGCGATTAGAACCAGAGTTGGGCATTAACTAAATAGAGTATTATTTAAACAACGGATCAAGTAAAAGTTATTTTAACTTCAGATTATTCGACGAATAAAGTTACAGTTAAAGTTGAAAGATTTATTCGACGCTCAAGTTGAGACGCTCGACGAATAAAAATATTAACTCTATTCGACACGTGAGGAGTAATTTCTTTTAACTTTTATTCGTTACTCGAAGTTTTTATTTAAATAAAATTGTTGCCCATCTCTGATTAGAACTACGACTCGTGGGTATGTTTCGATCTACGCGACGAATTATTCTTTCGTTCGGTGTTCCTACAAAACAGGGGTAGTAAACAGATTCATCTGAAAGAGAAACGATTCTCGTGTCTCAAGGAGAGTCCGAGTTAAATTTGCATAAAATTCGTAGGACGAGCAGAAAGAGGGGGGGCCGCGCTACTCTAGAAACTCTGCATGCCGAAGCCTACCGGGGTGTGGTTACCGTGGAATAATATGTACAAGCCAGAAAAACGGGGAAAACATTCGGGGCGGTAAGGGGCGTGGTAGAGGGGGCAAGGGTAACAGGCCGGCGTAACACGTAATCGTCGTAAGTCTATGCTAATGCTTGTTCTACGGCATTCGCGTTATGCGCTAATTAAATCACGGTAAACCTCGTAATCTCGTAAATGCATTAGGGGAGCAAGAGCCAGGGGAAAGCTAAAGGGGGGAAGGAGGGAAAAAAACACAGAGGGAGATTAAGCCCTCGGAATTTAAGCGGAGAGGAGATTCCAACTTGGAAAACTGTTGCGCGTCAGCAGAAAACGGAGCCTCCTGTCGCGACTGGGTAAAACTATTTTCCCCGGCTAACGTAGGAGAGATCCCATTTACCTCGAAACTGGCGGGCAAAAAGGAACGATATTACCGCTAAAAAATTATGCCGCTAATTCTCTGCGAGCATGCAGCTGACGTTTAAAAGCGCGAAGGGAGATCAAACCAAGGGAACGACAAATAGGATTCCTCCATCCACGGGCTCGACGAGGCTGGGGCGGCGTAAACGAAGGGAAAATGTAGCGAAGCAAAGCGTTCCGTGGAAAGTCATCCGAGGAGCTGGTCGGAAGAGGACAGGGGGCGCCTATAAAACTCGCTTAGCCCTGATCTCGTTCCGAAACGAGAGACGACGTGGAACTTGGCGGGGGCCCTGTGCGGTGAGTTACAAAAGCGTGCGGGGAATCTACGAAGGTGCACGGGGCGGCGTGGCTCGGTAAGACAGAAAAACAGAGAAAATCTCGCCGCGGAGGGGAAAGGAAATGGTAAGCGCGTGCTCTGCGCTGGCTCGGGGCAAGAGGCGCTGGGACGCCGCGGGACGGAGGACGAGGGAAAGGGCAAGCGGGACTTAAGAGACTGTTGTGAGAGACAGGTACAGAGCGTGGGCGGGTGCGAGTAACAGAGGAGAAGAACAAGTAGAAGAAGAGAAAAAGAAAGAAGGTAGATAGAGAAGAAAGAGTTAAAGTGATAGAAGAAAGAGACACCAGTAATGGGATACCTCAGATACAACCAGCCACAGGCAAAGTAGATCGTATATCTGTCAGGACAGACCAATTGACGTCAAGAAATGAGCGCTTTTAAGACGGCAAGATTTTTCTATCTACGCTTGTACGATGTCTCGTAATGTACAGAGGGTGGGGGTGGACAAGCGAAGCTCCTCTAACACGTCTACGCGGAGAGATGGAGTGCCCGCGCGTGTTTGTGGGTGTCGGTGAATTTTTTCTGGCGATACTCACGTGGATTCCGAGGGTATCGGCTGGTCGATCAGCTTTTCCGAAACGGGCGGCGGCGGGTACGGCTGCATCAACGGCTGCGTCATCTCCTCGGCATCTGAACGAAAGGAGTTTTCCCCGTAGTCGCGTAATCTTGTACCGGCGCGCTCGACGGCACACTATCGACATGCTCTCGGAGCCGTGCACGCGAGAAATCGAGCCTTTCGAGCTAGCGAATGATACGGGAACGTGGCCCGATGCTGGTCTCCGGGCGCGTAACTTATAAAACTTACATATCGGGCAGGGGATGCTTGTTTTGCACTCCTGATCGGTGTTGGGCCGTTCCAGGGGGTCGCAGTCGTTCGAAATGGCACCGATGCCGTCCCTGCACTCGATTTTCCTCGTCCTGACTCCTGCTCCACAGCTCACCGAACACTGCCCGGCACACGGGGAAAACGTTCACTTTTTTTATTAACCAGAGATCCGTTTGAGAATGGGATCTTTGATGAATGTCGAAGGATAAAGGGAACGACCCCATTTTTTTCCTCTCTGTCGGCTAATTGTGTCTCATTTTACGTCCAGTTTCATTTTCAAACCTTTTCTTCGACCGAACGCGTATAAAACTGGAGAGAAAGGAGGGCAGGGATCGAGGAAAAGAGTGCGGATCAAGATAATACTCCTCCGTCGCGGGATAAAGTCCGCAGAAACAGGAAGAACGTGAAAACGCAAGGGAAAGGCGGAGCGAGAGAACAATAAACTCTCGCGACGCTGCTGCGGAATCTAATTTCGTACACTAAGTGGTATTTGCCAGGTTCCGTTCTACCATTCAAAGGATTTAAAAGATCCTTCCCGGGGCACTTGAGACTTCGAGGATCGTTATCGAAGCTACGAAAAGACGAGGACAAATGCGAGAGAAAGTGGCGACGATTCGGGAGCACGAGCTTCGGCGCACCTGCAGTTATTCGAGCGCGTGGATTTTATCAGGTAATCGTAATTGTATCGCGATAGATCTATGTTCGATTAGAGCGGGCTCCCTTTTTCCACCGGGACGAAGCTGCGCGGTGAAACGGTCTCGCGGGCGGAGCGAGTATAAACGTTCGTATCGCGGCGGGTTCTTTAAGTTCAGCGATTTTCGCGGTTGATTATCCGTGGAGCGTGTGGGGTCTCACGTACAAGGGACGTGATATGCAGAAATATCGAGCGAATTTCCTCCCGGGCGCGTTGCAAATCCGGAAACAAAGCTCGGCGCCTGACCTCTTTGCTTCCTGTCACGGAAGACACGAAGTAATTGCTTCCGTTGATCGCTTCTGGCGTAGAAACGCTTCTTTTCAGCCTTTCCGTCACGGTCCCGCGAGCCCCGCGGAACGCTCGGCGAGACGGAGACGATGGAACGGGGAGAGCCGTTGATTAAACTTCCTTACGTTACGGAATTACAAATCAAACGGGCCACTCCGGCCGGGAAGTGTGCCGGGGAGTCTCGTTGCAGTCGGATTGATTAGCATCGAGAGGAAAAGCCGATCGATATCCCCCCCCCAGCGACACGCCGGCTGCTCGATTATTGCGAGCTGTTTTATCCGGTGCCGATCAGATTCGCTTTTACGCCGCGCCAAATCGCCTGCCGAATCTCAAAGTGACAGCCGCGATTCTCGGCTGCGCTGATAAGTGGCAGCGGCCTCAGACTTCTCTCAGCCAGAATAAAGTCTGGCCCGATCGGGGAAACCCAAGAGGGACGGCGGTGTCGATCGGAGAGGTTTAGACGCGGAGGGGCGAGAAGGACGATGAACAAAAAGCCCGGATACCGGAGCTATCGTTCAAGACGTCGAAGGTGGAAAGGTGACACGAACGGAGAAGCGGAAACCTGCTCGACTTAGGCACTCTGCCCTCTCTTCTATCCCCTCTATCGGTGTTTGCGTCTATCCCCCGTTACGCCTCGATTATTCTCACCTCGATTCGCTTTTTACCTTCCCCTCCAGTCTTTTCGCCACAGCCATTTCTTTGTCCTTCAAACCCTTTAACTTCTCCACGCATGGACCGCTTTCCCTTCGCCACTTTATTTCTACTTCCACCGTGGCACACTTCCCGGAATCGTCAAACAACTCTCCCGATTCTTGCCCTCATCTTTTACCCTCCGTTTTCGTCCACTTTGCTTTTCCTTCGTCCAGTCGACCCACCCACCTCCCCCATTTTCCCTCCAATTTCCCCTGTTTCCCAACTTCCACCCAATGTATCCACTTCCCACGTCGTCTTCGTCTTTTCTTCCCCCTCGACGTCTTTCTCGGGAACGTTCCATACCTTATTCCCAGAAGGTGGGGGGCCGATATCGCTGGGAGTGCTTTAAGGAGCCCTGTGCTTTCAGTTCAATATTTGCATGGCTCTTGAGCTCACAAAAGAGAGAAATCTATCAATTCCTGTCTTCCGGGGGGGGGGGGGGGGTAGAGGAGGGGGTGTGGCGGCCTCTCTTCTCATCTGGCTCTCTCTCCCTCTCTCTCATTCTCTCCTTTGCAGCCTCGGATGAAATCATTACCGTGCCGACGGGTATAAGAGGCTGCCTTTATGTATCGCTGGCAAAAGGATACCGACGTCATCTCCTCGCCCCTGACAGCCTGCACCGGTTTCCTTCATCGAGAACCATGGAGGAGCAGAGAGGGGCAGGGGCCATTGTGTATCGATCAAGCATGAGATGAGCCGTAAATCACACCGCGCACACTTCTGCTTACACGTGACTACGGATATTTCCCGCGACGCCCTCGATAGCACGTTGTTTACCGCCTTTGTTATCGCGCTTGATAAGAACCAGCCCGGGCGTATCGTTCAAGAGCCTTGGTCGCCAACGTCGTCTTCCGCGAGTCTCGCATATTTCCGCGATCGGATTCCCCATCAGCCGCAGGGCTCGGCCATAAGACGGCAATCTTCGGCCGGCCCTGCGCTCTGATCGTCCTCGCAAATTGATTTCACGAGTACACGGAAATGTCGAGGAATTAAATGATTCCTTCTCGTCGAATAAACAGCTCGCCGTACCGGCCCGAGCGTCGACGGTGGAAACAGATTGCAGAAGGTGCACGGAGGCCGGTTGATCTCCCCAGCGGGCGAGTAAGGGAAAACAGAACCGAAGCTTCGCTCTGCAAGCGGAATGATTCCCCGTGTTCGATCCGCCTCCGGATCTTAAAATATGCCGCGGCGAGAACGGCGCACCGGCCTGTCGTCACGCGGCCGCATTATGAGTCCGCACGATCCGCGAAACATCGCCGTGCTTTTTACGTATCGGCCGGCCCGGCGACGGGAATAAATACGCGACCCGGGGATGCGCGAGTGCATTTAGCGGCCTCATGAATAAAGCATAACGCGCTGGATTCCGCGGGGAACCCTCCCCACCGTCCCCGCCCCGTTGATTTTTCCCACTTGGCGCATACCAGCCGGGAAACTTCTCCCTTCGTTCCTTCGAAGTACGGTCGTAGCTGCGAGGCGACCTTCTTGTGTACAACTTGTCTCTTATTGTTGCGTCTCTTTGCACCTCTTACCGCGGCCGGGGTCTGGCCCGTGTTGCGCTGGGTTGCGCCATGCGGCGGGGAACTCCGGCAAGGGAGCGCGGAGTCACTCTTCTCCGTTGCTCGTTGCATTCGAAACGGCCCTCCCTCTTGTTTCGCGCCGCTGAAATACGAGGTTGTAAAATTTTATCGCACCGGGAAACTTTCTCGGCGTTCCCCAGTTTGTCTCTGAATATAAACGAAACGGTGTCGCGCGGAGTTACAGCACAAGTTGCCTTAATTTCCTGCACCGGAACGGCCATCGCGCTCTCGGGCTCCTCTCCTCCCTCGATGACGCTTCTACGAGCGCGCCGCGGGATCCCGCGGAGTACGGAGAGGAATAAAGGAGAGGCGAGACAAAGAAGAACCGGAGGGAAGCAGGGAGACCGTAGGAGGCTCGAGCGAACTTAAATTTCCATAAACGCATGAAAATCGAACGTCCCCGAAGCCTGAGCGTCTGGAATGCTTCCAGCAGATATCGCGGTTTTCAGGCCGACCCGGCGGAGGAACCAGCGCGGAAGGGAGGACGGGGGTGGGTCGGTCATCGAGCATCGTGCCAAAACGAGCCCCGAAACGCCCGTAGGCGCCGCGGAGTCGTTCGAGCCTCCTTAACGTGTGTCCTCTGTATCTGAATCACGTTTGTCACGCGATCGACGCATGGTCCCACGTGAAAGCGTCAGGGGATAGGCGACGTAGGCTGCAACGGCGATGGCATTTGGCGGAGAGCCTCTCGGTGTCGCGTATCGAATCGATTTGCACTATCCTTCGTGTGTGCGCTCGTTGACACTCGAGTACACTGGTCCAACGGCGCGTACGCACGTTCAGTAGCACGAGTGCGATCGGCAACGATGAATCGGTGGAGCATCGACAGGCATTTTTCCGCGAGAACGCACTCTCCTGCCGTCTTCCTTCGCGCGCCTCTCACGCCTTCTTCCGCCTCTCCAGCCTCCTCTTATCGCTCCTGTAGTTTCTTCCCCTCTTACGCCCGTTTGCCTTCTACTCACAGGCCTCGCGAAATGCCTCAGAACTTCGAGAACCTGCCTCTTTTAAGTCCTGCGACTCCTTCCGCGTGTACTCCACGCTGGCATTAAAATTCTTCACCTGCCAAGCGGGGTGGCGAGATTAAATAACCTCCGGCCACTCCTCGCGCTAAATATCAACGATACACCTCGCCGGCGTTTTTTCTACCTGCTTTCATGCCCTTGTTGTTATTCATGCTCTTCTACCCTTCGCTTCTACACCCCACCTAGAAACGACGCTCGAGGACTACACAGTTTTTTCGTGCTTTCGACGCGAACGGATGTAGAGGAGGCTGCACGGAGACGTGCCCATCGTTTTTGCCGCGGAACAGCGTCGAGGGGGAGGCGGGCGTGGGTGGAACGTGGAAAAGAACGGATAGAGGGGATGGCAGAGGGTTATTTGACGACTAAATTGTCCTGTTTGATGTCGGTGGCTGCTGCGGCCTGGAAAAGTCCTCGAGTAGCACCAACGAATATTCAGTGGCAGAAAGATAAACGAGGAACGGGGAAATTCCACGTAGACGCTTCGAGAGGGACGGTGGCAGAGGCAAGCGTAACCACCCTTCGCGTTTATCGCTGCGAGCTTAGACGCCTCTTCGAACGGGGTGTCGCGAAGGTGAAAATCCATCTGCCCTCGTCTGCCTGCCACTTTTACGCGTCCAAACGCATCGCCTTTTCCGCGGGTTATGCCAGAGTGGCAGTTATGCTCGGTCGATTCCCACAGTTTCGAGGAAATCCGATTTCAGCGAATTTCTGGTAGCTGGGGGTGAAGTCCTTTGGGCTCGCTCGTTCCCAGCGACGCTTTGGAGAGGCGCTAATGTCGTTAGAGTGGGGCAAAAATGTTTGAGGAAATTAAGAGCTTTCCGACCACCGAACACGAGGGCAGGATATGAAATTTACTTGCACGGAGGGAACCGCCTGTCGTCTAGTTTCGCTATTCGTTTAAGGGGTTAGGCCACCTTGGACGGAGCAAAATTGCAGTCATTTCCGGAATTTTTTTTAGGAAGATAATAAAATAAACAGAAAATTTAATATGAAGCCTGTTATTATACAACTCTCGCCGGAAAAAAATCGTATTTTTTTCTTACAAAATGGCCGCGGTAGAGCCGTGATACGCAAGATCTTGTGGAGCGACGTTTTCCACGGTGTTCAATCTCACGGCTATACCGTTTGACTTAGAACAAAAAACCAAAAAGCTTTATTTTCTGCATGCCTAAAACTATGGAAGTACGTAGGGAAATCCAGAAACATTCATTTGTGTCGAAATGGTGACCATGGAGAGAAAAAGTGCATTTTTTTTTTTATAGAAGTGTCAATTGCACAGAACATATTCAAGATATCGCAAAACCGCTACGTACTTCCATAGTTTTAGGCATGCAGAAAATAAAGCTTTTTGGTTTTTTGTTCTAAGTCAAACGGTATAGCCGTGAGATTGAACACCGTGGAAAACGTCGCTCCACAAGATCTTGCGTATCACGGCTCTACCGCCGTCATTTTGTAAAAAAAAAAATACGGCTTTTTTCCGGCGAGAGTTGTATAATAACAGGCTTCATATTAAATTTTCTGTTTATTTTATTATCTTCCTAAAAAAAAATGCCGAAAATGACTGCAATTTTGCTCCGTCCAAGGTACCTGCAAGGTCTGAAAACGCAAGTATTTTCGGGATTTTTGGGGGGAAAAACTTGAAGAGTTTTTTAAGCAAACCTTTATGTATTAGAAAGTGTACATCTTATATTACTTGTAGTAATTATTCCAATGGAAAATATAAATAAATAAAAGAAATATCAGTGATCTCCCGGCAGCGATTTTTTTTCCAGTAGTTTGCGGTGATCACTCTAACTTTGACCAGATTCATCTGAAATGAAACATTCGACGGAATTTAGTTAGTATATTAAATTATCTTGTCCTTAATCGTGGCTTTTTCATTTCCGTTGCGTAGTTTTTGTTTTACAGATGAAAAATGAGCGACTTTTGCGGCGAAAATCGATATTTTAATTTGAACAGCCGCCATTTTGTAGCCAATTAATTTTTCGGGATAATGAACGATTAAGGACAAGATAATTTAATATACTAACTAAATTCCGTCGAATGTTTCATTTCAGATGAATCTGGTCAAAGTTAGAGTGATCACCGCAAACTACTGGAAAAAAAATCGCTGCCGGGAGATCACTGATATTTCTTTTATTTATTTATATTTTCCATTGGAATAATTACTACAAGTAATATAAGATGTACACTTTCTAATACATAAAGGTTTGCTTAAAAAACTCTTCAAGTTTTACCCCCCAAAAATCCCGAAAATACTTGCGTTTTCAGACCTTGCAGGTAGGCATAACCCCTTAAGGAGAGACCCGAACTTTCAAAGGATTTTCAAGGAGGCTCCCCTCGTCTTCTCTTCTCTCAGCCAACCGCCTGTCAATTTTGGTTACGGCTGCAACGGCAGTGTATTAAAGTAGCAAAGGGTTTCTTCCTTTCGACTGCCCATAGCTCCACAGTTACTCCTCTTCACCAGAGCAGAAGTTGCTGGAATTACTCGATTCTTAAAGGTTCCTTCGTCCTAAGTGGAGAAATTCTTTGCGGGTACAGGTGTTTGGCTCGTTGTCGACCTTGCGAACACGTCGATTCAAATTTCCCTCAACGTCGATACCTCTGTTCTCGCAGAAGACAAAACGACATACGTGCTTGTGGGTAGAATAACTTCAAAGTGCTAAACCTTTCGACGTCACCTCTTCATTCCGCGTGATCCTCCTACCTTCCTTTTCAAAAATGGTCCTCCTGGTTACATCAAAGCGGCAGCTTTCGTTCGAGCCGCGCGTCGCTGCTCGGGATCCCCGAGCGGCCCGAGAAAGAAACGGCGAATCGCGTTCGCGATGGTTGCCTGGGCCCGGCGTTGGCCCTGCTCGAAACGGGGTAACAAAACATCCGGCTTACACAAAGCAGATCGCGCAACGAGTTTCGTTTCCCTTTGCAACAATCAGCTCGACCTGTTTACTGTTCCCGCAGGAAATCGGATCTCCTGATAAAAACAGACAGATATAAACGGATGGAGGAAACGTTACAGGTTCGTCTGTCTCGTCCCCCGGTGCACCTGTTAGCGACCTTTTAAGAGTCAAAAGGTCCGCCTAACTCGCGTAACGCTGTTAACCCCGTCGAGTTCAAATTCTTCACCTCCGTGTTTATCTGGCGCTTACCGCGTCACCTGGAGCTCGCCAGTGCGCAAAAATGTTCGACATTCAGACTTGAGATATTTGAAACACTCGAGACACGATCGCCACGATGCGTGGGGACGATCTACGAGAACAACAGCGATGTAAGAATGCGAGAAGAAGCGACAGATTCACGGCGAGCGCTTTACAAGCGCTCGCAAAGTAGAAGTGGACGATTCGCACGCGGTTACGAGGGTGAGAAATGAGTTGATTCCCCCGATTCAGGGGCCGTCCCGTTCTGGGGGGGCTCATCTAAAACGATAGTAAATATCGCCGGCCCAACCCCCGTCGAGAAGCCGTCACCCTAGGTGGCGATAAATACTCGCTTCCCCCCCGTGGCGGCGTCTCGTAAAGCCCTAAATTCCTGCGTCAAGGGAATGACTCTCGTCTGTCTCGTCGAGTAACTCCCAGTCCCCGTTTTGCATGTTCATGGGGTCCGCGGGAGGATCGTAGTTCCGGTACCTGAGATTGCCCTGTACTCACCTCGCTCCATTTATTGGTCTCCCACATGGGGCAGGAGATGGTGCTGCATGTTTCCTGGCTACGTGGCTTGTGCGTGCCGCTGCACTTGTGGTCGGGCAGCTGAAACGAGCAGGATTTTAGCTTCTTACACGATTCGCAGCTGTTGGTCGGCTGTTACAGTGTATTAATCGAGCGGCAGCATTCCTCTTGCCTTTTGCATTAATCAGCAGCGATGGCCGTTATTGATTCACGGAAGAATGCTTTGCAAAACACGGACGCAACATCAGGGATGCATTTAGCAGAGTGGAATACCTCCTCGTACCGGTAATGCCTTTAGCTACCTACATACATCCCCGGGTATAATCTATACATAACTCCCGGCCCTCCATCCCCCGGTTACATGCACCGAATTTAATTTCCCCCCGGCCGTTTATACACCTGAACCTTCAATTTAAAATCCCCAAAGTCAATATCTTCCCATGGGCTATACTTCCTCGCATTCCCTGATACCCCGCGCAATCCGCGAAACATTATTACACGTATTACATCCCCGGTTACCGGCCCAAGGGCCACCTAACCGTTTCCTAGGGACCGCCGCCCACCGCGGAGCACCTAGAGAGGATGGAAATCCTCGTGATGCACGGTACAACTCCGACCATACATATTTCCAGCTCCCCTGCGAGCGTACGTGTGTGTGCTCTAGGCGCTCGCCGAGTCTCGGATGAGAGGATTTTACGGTGGTTGACGGAGAACCGCGAGCAGCCCTTCCAGTTTAAACGAACCGAACTGGGTTAGGGTTGGTGGGCCTTTGCGAGGCTGTCGTAGCCGCCGAATGGATGGATGGATGGACGTGTATCTGTACGACGTTTCCAGAGCCGCGGTCGACGAGAGCGTCGTCGTAAAGCTTCTAAAGATGAAGGGAATTATTAACCTATTTACGCTCGCGAGTAACCAGCTGGATTCTCACGCATCTGTATTAGGGAAGCTCCGGATTATGGATCTTAAAAGTTCGACGCTGCGACGCCAACGAAAATTCCGTCAGCGATAAAAATGGCGGGGACAGAGCGAGCTACGATTACATTATCGTTATCGCGGATCGGCATCGCATTTCGAGTGTGTCCGTGACGAGTAAAAGCCCGAGCGCGATCCTTTCAGAAACTGAATCGAATCCTCCCCGCGCGATATAATAAAATGGAAACGTACGTAATTCGCGCGGGGGCTTTTCTTTTTTTCCCGGCCGCCGCCAGCGGGAATGCTCTGTCGCGCGTGTTTTTCACGGAAGGGAGCCCGGTCGGGATTCGAGTCGGAATCCCGGAATTTAATATAAAGGGATTTCGCGTATTTAAATTATCTCCGTTCCAGCCCTTATTTACCTTTGTAGTCTCATTGCCGTTCTCCTCTGTGCAGAAAATAGCCCTGGTCTTGGACCCGCCCCCGCAGCTAGCGCTGCACATACTCCATTCCCCCGCTGCCCATCTGGAAAGGTAAAAAGAATCGATTCGGAACGTGCCGCGGCAAAAGTGTTTCCGCCTCGTGGCAGACAGCCATGGTCTTACGTAATACCCCCGCGTACGGGGGGTGTTTATTAAACGGGAACGGTCGAGCCCTCCTGGTGTCTGCAGAATCTATGCAGCTTTCGTCGCGCGGGGTACGAAATTCGGTGGGAAATGAAATTTCGGCGAGTGATTCGACACCTACGGTATCGCGTGTGGTCGTCGCAGACTCCTCGGCGATAGAATCGCGCGGTCCGATAAAAAGTGATTAACTTAGCGTCCCTGTGGGAAGGCGAGGCACCGAGTGGTCGGCAGGGTCGTTTAAAATTCATGTATGCCCTTGGTAATCCTAATATTTGCATGCCTTTTTATGGAGAAATGAATATTTCCATCGAGCAGGATAAAAGGGTGGGAACCGTCTCGTCGGGATCGTCGGGGCGGTGCCGATTTTTAATATTCCCGGGGCCGTTCGCCTTGGAAATCCGAAGTACGCGATTACCATGGGATTTCGGAAATCGTTTCGGGCCGGGAATTAAAACCGTGGAACGGTTTCCATTCGACCAGAGCCTCGTACCGCCGCGAATCACCTTTGATGCCGCGATTGGATCCGGGAAATTCATCGCCGGTGAAAAAGCGCGAACACAAATTCGACATGAAAGCGCGTGGATCAAAGGTCCGATTTTTACAAGGCGGAACTAATTTCTGGCGGCTCGACAAAGAGCTCCTTTCCCTCGCTGGGGTTCAGTTCCACGTGTGTAATTTCTGGGAATTATGCTTGCTGATCGAAAGTAGGATTCTAAGAGAGTAGATTATCCCTGGCCAGTGATCAGGCCGTTAGGTCTCGGTATTCCTGGCTACGAGCAAACACCGTGGACACCATTGGGCTCTCGGAATCTTCGGATCGGCTCCTATCAATTAGTTCTCGCCGTTTAAGTACATTAGCCATTAACCCGGACGAAGGAACGGTCCCCGGCAGTTGATGGAAAAAAGTCTTGGGGGCAATCGAAGTGACATTAATCGGCGTGGACTTTTTCAATTTCCAGCGCATCGCGTGCTCGTCTGGTGAAAGTGTCCCGGGAGTCGATAGGCGAGTCCATCGATCCTGTCGTCAGTGGTGGCTCGGAACTTTTGCGTTGTTCTACCACGTACGACACGTGTACGGGTGTGACGGTACGTGCAGCAGCTAGCCCGACGATTATTCTCCGTAGACGTTGTCCATGGAATAAAAGCCGTCGTAATGCCAGGGAAACAGATGCCCAATGAATGCTGCCCTATTCCATGGAGCCATGTTTTGTTCCTCTTTCGTTCTCTGCCTGCAATGTTTCCCCTTTCGACGCTCATTTGTCCCGGCACGATAATTGGAATAGATCGCTGCTCCTCGAAAACGCAACATTCGTGGCAAGGCAGGCCATCGAAAGAATCGAGGATCTTGCTGCAAGAGGGGTGCAACTCCATTTTTGACAGGTTTCCAGTTAGGACGTGTAAAATATGTAGAAAAATTCTAGATTTATTGCAGACTTTTAACCTGCACCCGTTACTATTTTGTGCAATATTTTTGTTTCGGGCAGCTCTAGATTTGAAAAATTCGCTAAGAAATAAAAGCTTCTCAACTCAATAAGTACTACTTATTCTGGGCGAATATATATTTCTCAATTAGTGTTATCTTTTTAATGTTAAGTCAAAGCAATATTCTTACCCGTGAATAAATGATAATAATAATAAAAATAGTTTTATAAACAGCTTTTTCTAATTTACTCGAAATTGGTAAAGATGGAGCTGCATCCCTTTTGCTGCAAGGTCCTTAATTGGAACTCATCGGTCAACCAATGGAAATTACTCGAATGAGAATGTATCGAAGAAGAAGTCACTTTCAAACGCTTTTATAGGCCTCTCGATCCTGTCCCATGGCGATTTTCCCTTATCGTCAGTTACAGGAATAAACACGATTACCGTCCACGTGTTACACTCGCTCATTATGTAGTGCAATCAACTATCACGCGTGTAATCGCCCTTTTTCACGTAACCCATGCGGTTTTCACAGACCGATGCCGCGAGTGGGATCGCAAGATTGACCGTCAAGTCCGCCCGAGGGGCGCATAATAGAATTTAATTGGTGGGTGTGTCGTATCCATGGCGCGACATGGAATAACAGCCACTGAAGTATTTAGCGGGTTAATACACAGTTGCGGGTAGGCCGGTGGTTTAGGAATCCCGTTCCTCTTGGGGGACGGCTGAAACGTCGACCACTTGCCTGGCCTGCCCTCAACCAAATTAAACTAAATCCTCGGCCGTGGCAATTAGCGCCAATTTGCCGTTGACGAGGCCCACTCCATCGGTGATTTATTAACGGCCGTGCCCGTTAACGTTGCAATCACCTACCGCGACGTCTACATTTTTACGCGGCCAAGGCTTTTTCCGGCCGAATCGATTTTTACGGCCCTTCCGCGTTGCCACCCAAACATTCGCAATTAAAGAAGCATTCGGGGTGGTAAATTATTCATGGTCCAATTACGACAATTGCGGTCGATTAATCTTATTCTACGGTAGAATTGAAATCACGCTTATTCACATTTTGCTTTGATTACGGACGGGCACCTCGAGGATCCTGCCCTAAACGCAGAGGAAATGTCTAAACGATCGTGCTTGCAGAGATAGTCGACCTGTGAAGACTCTTTTGAAGAAGCTAATTCAGTTGTGTCAGAAATTAATTACACAGAAAGTCCAGTGAGTCACAACGTTCGCGATTGATCGCTAACAAGCACGAGCCACTTTCAAGTGGATGCTCCACCCCGTGCATTCCGTACCGACCCATGGCTCTCCGAACCAATTAATTACCCGAGCCAGTACTTTCCAGTATTTCGGGGGAAGCCCCGTTTTCGGCGTGCATCCTCACAAGGCCTAGCAAGTCGCGTAGGAAAATGCACCGCGAATCAGTAGCCTGACGCCCCTACTCGGTGCAAGTTGAGAGGTTCGAGTAACCCGAGCCACTCGAAATTCTGGTTGGAAGCACCGTTAACCCTGCGAGTTCCTGGCTACGTGCGTCATCGAAGTCGCCAAGTTTTCGCGGCACCGACTGCATATAATAACGCGGCCGGAGAACGCTGGACGCGTATTTCACTGAATTCTCGCGAACCACCCCCGCGGACGCTTTGCTTGCCAGGTGTATCGCTCGAGATAAAACGAAACACACCGAACTGAGCATTCAGAGCTACGCCAAATAATTTGTGGAGCAAGTAGAGCGCGCCCAATGTTGGTTGAATAACATTTCTCTGGTTAAATTTTGATGATAAGGGATGAAGTATCAGTTGGGTCATTTCTCTTCAACTTCGTCAGATCAGAACACATCTTCATGAACCACTATCAACTAAATCTCTGAAATACCGATCCTCCGGAGTGTTTCTTGCTGCAGGCTGCTTAACTTTACATGCATTCAGGGCAGTATAGATCTGCCAAGAGAATCGTCCGGTTGCAAAGACACTTAGGACTGGAGAAGTAAACCGGTGACGATAAACGAAAAGAAACGCTACGGGGGGACACGAGCCTTTGCTGGACATCGAACCATAATTTCGATCACAAAGGGACATCTCCCGTGTACAGACACGGCTCAGCACGTTTCAACGACGTGCCACGTTTCCATCGCGGCCGTATATCCGGTAAGAATGGTCCGCGCCGAGCTTTTTGCCCGAGCTTCGTCGCCGACGTAGCGTCTGCACGTCCAGCGAACGATTCTCACCGGGAGGCAAGCTTTAAACCGTCGCTTTTTATTCCCCGACCCCTCGCCACTCCTTTCCTTTATCCGCACAAAGAACAGGCTGTATCGTTCCGAGATCTAAGATTGTTTCTTCGAAAAAATATCCTCGGGACGTTCGCTCTCCCTCTTTTGTTACTGGCTTCGATCGTCGCGCCTTAACCGGGGGCAGTTGCCCCTGCTTCTTCGCGTTACGAATCAAGGAGACGCGTTTTTCTTCGGGCATCGCGGGAACTGGGACTGCTAAACAAATTGGCAATCAATGAGAAAGGGTCGTCGATCGTGAGGGTTCAGTTTTTAAAGCGCAGAGAAGATTCAGTGGATCTTCGAGACCACTCGATCTTAATTCCGCTGTAAAACTGGATACTTCTTGCGAGACTTGTTCGCTATGAATTGAAGTACCTAGAAGAGAATAGCGTATCGGGTATCGAGTGCATGTTCGCAGAGTTCGACAGCTTTTTGAGTCTCCAGAGTCGCGATTCTTCTCCCGTCAGCCATAAATTGACCCCGGATGCTATATCACGCGAGTAGCGAGGCAGGGACAAAAGCACATTACGTGGACGCTGGAAATAAACCGTCTTGTCTTGTACGAGTCGTAATCTCCGGCAGTACGGTACAAGCGTCATCGCGTGGAGCCGCTGCACGGCCGTGAATTCGCCTTCCAGCAAGCGTAAAAGTCGAGGAATTCCGTTAAACAACTTTTTTCAACGAGCGCAAGGAGGTGCTGGCGGTGTTTTAGCCGGCCGATCCTTCTCCGTGGCCGGTACTTTATGGCCAGCACATCGTTTCGCGGGCTTTTCTTACGGCGATTTTGATCGCAGGGAAGAGGAGCAGCACGGAGAAGAAGCAAGCTTCGCATCGCCCGCAATCCATCCCCTCCGGAAAAAAACAGTCATATCGCTGGACGAATTGTTTGTCTGGAAGTCAGCTAGCGCTCCTCCCGCAGCTCTCGTTCCTCTTTCGACGGCACGCGATTCGACGTGGCGATAAAAAATGAAAAATGCGCCACATAAAACGAGGGACACGGCTGTAAGGCGGAGGAAAGAAAGCGTCGTACCCTGATGCACGTTTTTCCGGCTGCTGTCCATGGGACTTGTAGGATTTGTTACAGTAACAATAGAACTAGCACGCGAGCAAGAAATTCCACTATAACTTAATACTGTATCGTTCGATCGCTAAGTATCCTATCTCTTCAATTCCAAAACGTTAGTAGAGTAATGTGGGGCAAGAGTGCGCACTTAAAGTTTAGACTTCTCTAAAATCCTTGGTATTACACTGATAGCACATATCGTTTTGTGAGAAATAACTACTATCCCTTATTATTCGATAGGCAGTGACTTCATGTAAATTTACTTGTCACAACTTATATAAAATAAATATTTCCAAAAAGTGTCAAATGCGAACTTTTACCCGCTATGTGGGGTAAAAGTTCGCATGGTATGGGGTAAAAGAACGCAACGAGAAATATCCAAAAAATGCGGATTAAAAATTAATAACAAAAATCAAAAGCTGAGATCAGCGTGGCTCAACTATCACAACCTCAAAATTTAGCAAACTCTAGAATTAAAATAAGTTTAATGAAGATATAACACCCGTCAAATTATTTTGGGGCAAAAGTTCGCATGCGAACTCTTGTCCCACTGCATTATGCGAACTTTTGCCCCCACAGCTACTTTTACATTGTTTAATCAATCCTGTTATCTGTGAGGAGAATTGAAAACTTCTATTAGCACTTTTTAATAGAAGAATTTCAGCTCTTTCAGACGGCAAATTATTATTAAAATATTTACTGATCAATTTATAGGAATAATATTGATTCCCAAACATGAGAATATTACATCAGAACTAACGAATACTTACTTACTCAGTACAGTAATTCGTCGTTATTGTCCCGTTTTTACCATGCGTAATAGTCCCACTCACTATCGCCACCATTTCTTGGAATCCTTCAGTCGAGAGTGAGAGAATCCGAGAACGTGCGAGAGAACAAAAGAGTCGACACGAAGTTGTCGTCGGCTACGAATGGTGTCCGCATCGCGTTGTTGTCCCGCCGCCAGCCCCGTTCGTCGGGACTATTACGACGAATTACTGTACTTACCGCATTGTAAGATAACAAACCGAAACACAGCCACGAAATTCGACATTAGTGACTCTACTTTGATTGACAATTGACTGCCAATCACCATTGGCAACTGCCACAACTCAAACCATGAAATTCGCATGGTGCGAACTCTCACCCCGGGTCCACACCAAGGCGAACACGAACAAAAACATTGTTCGCGAACTTTTTCGTCTGTTCTTGCCAAGTCCACATTGCTGCGAACATGAAAAAAACTCAGCGTACGTTCACATACGGTTCGTACGCTGAGTTTTTTCCTTGTTCGCAGCAATGTGGACTTGACAAGAACAGACGAAAAAGTCCGCGAACAATGTTTTTGTTCGTGTTCGCCTTGGTGTGGACTAGAGATCCCGGCGTAGAACGTGTATTGAAGATACACGTGTACACGCGTACACGTGTAGTAAAAATATCCGTGTTCTAATCCGTGTACTTCTTAATACACGGATACACGGGTATTGAAATACACGTGTACCCGTGTATCGAAATTCACGGATCCTAGTATCCGTGTACCCGTGTACCCGTGTACTGAAATTCACGGGTACACGTGTATCGAAATACACGGTTTCACGTGTATTAAGATATCCATATTTAATTTTTTAACTAAATATCCGAATGTTTAGATTTTACGCAAATAGTTTGCGATAGGCGATAGGTGATGATGACATGGTTTTGTGTCAATTAAAGGAGATTTTGATTTCGGATATAACAAAACGTTTTAAACTCGACTGGAACGAAGGTGATACTCTTTCATTAAATCATGTAGGGTGAAAGCACTAGTAGTCGGCCACCCTCTAGTAGTCGACCACTTTTATTATTTTGCTTAAAGAAATAAGTAGGTACTGAAATAAAGAATTTATTAAATGACAATTTTATATTATATTTTGAATTTCTAACTTTACAATACGACAAAAAGCGCCCTTCATAGGTAAAACAAATAAATGCTTTTAAAGTAATTTGTAAACTAATTTTGATTCTACATGCGCCATTGCTGTTTTCTAACCCGAGAAACATAAGTGTGCTTTGAATAGAAACGACAAATGTAATTCAGTTCTATACATTTTTTACTGGAAAATTATGCTATTCCACTGAAAAAGCATCGACAATTTTATATGCGCTTCAAAAATTTAAAAAAAATGGGATAATTTATTTATTTATGGGAGGGCAGTAACTGGATCATCATTCCCTTTCAATTTTCAATAGTCGACCACAGCGGTCGACTTCTGAAGCTAACTGCATTCACAATGAATGCTAATAGTCGACCACGTTTATATAATTTATTTATAGAATACAAATACCTACTTTAAAAACTTAAAATTTGTTACTGCTTCCTATCTTAAAAACGAAAAATTTAATTTACATTGGAAAAAAAATAATTTCTATTTCTTATTAAAATTTTGATAAAGTTTTTAAAAGAACTTATTTTAGTTACGCATTATTCCTGTCATTATTAATTATTTACTGATGTTGCACATTATATTTAAAAATAATTTTTAGTTTGTACCTAATGCGCACATAATCTATTTTGAATTTCATATTAAAAAAGGTGGTCGACTACTAGCTATCGGACCGGTCGACTTTTAGAGTTAAGCGGTCGATTATTAAAGCATTCAGACACTTTATTTTTAACGCTAATTATTTATTTTCCCCGAACTTTCCTACTAACACAAAATATTTAGTGATACATTAAATACATTTGAATTACTTCAATACATTTTATATATTTTATAACATTGATTGTTTATTTTTTTTTCAGTACTTTTCATTCGAGTTTAGCTTTAAGTGGTCGACTACTAGTGCTTTCACCCTATCCTGCTTCTTTGATCCGCGATATAAAAATCTGAAGCATGAATTAATCCACGTGAGACAAGTGATTCGTACAGAAGTACAACGTTTACTTCAAGAGGCACCGGTCCATACAGTTAGCAAAACAAAGTCACGCGGGAAAAGTGCTCTTCAGTTTTTATATGATGAAATTACAGACAATAATGATATAAATATTCAATTTGAAACGTATATGGCCGAGCCACAATTACGCTTCGACTTAGACCCATTTGACTGGTGGAAGGCTAGGGCAAATAAATACCCGCCGATTTCCCATGTTGCCAAAAAATATTTAACCATTCCAGCAACCTCGGCGATGTCGGAAAGTTGTTTTTCGTGTGCTGGAAGCATTGTAACCAAAAAAAGAAACCGTTTACGCCCAGAGAATGTTAACACGTTAGTATTTTTACACCAAAACAAAAGATTAATAGTTTAAAGTTTATTAACCAAAATCATGATGTTTTTTATTTTCATCTGCAACCTAGTAAATTATGCCTGTACCTACCTATCGCAAACTATTCGCGTAAAATCTAAACATTCGGATATTTAGTTAAAAAATTAAATATGGATATCTTAATACACGTGAAACCGTGTATTTCGATACACGTGTACCCGTGAATTTCAGTACACGGGTACACGGGTACACGGATACTACGATCCGTGAATTTCGATACACGGGTACACGTGTATTAAGAAGTACACGGATTAGAACACGGATATATTAACTACACGTGTACACGTGTACAAGTCGTACACGTGAAATCTGAATCTCTAGTGTGGACCCGGGGTTACCCGCTGCGAACTTTTACCTACCTTTACTTTACTATTACTCCACTGAGGTACTTATTTCAAGCCCCATCGCGCGACACGTAATCACCGGTAAACGTTATACATACCTAGCTACCGCGTATCAATGAATTTAAGCTAACCCACCCCTGCGCTTGGAAAGCACACACGCTTAATAATGGACGGACTCGCGAAACATCCGGCGAAAAAGCGTCCAGTTTCTCGATTATAAAACGATCGAACGATCGTTCTAGGTCCTCAGTGATTTCAGAGTAAAGAGACTGTGCGTGGCCAGGGCACGACCCGCTTCGATATTCAGCGAGCGATCCACGGCGAAAGGGGCGCTTGCGATCGGTGCTTTCCACAGGAGGGCTGTGTCTCTCTGTGGAAAGGACCGGGGCTTGTTTTTCCAGGTCTCTTTCAGAAAAGGGACCCGCCGGGCTTTTGCTCTTTCCCTCCCCGCGCCGCTCTACCCCGCTCTAATGGCCGTTCGGTCCGCTTGAAAGCCCATCGTTCCACGAGCCCGTGCATCGCGGTCAAGTCTACACCAACGGCCACCGTATCTGGTTCTACGCCGTGCCGCGCACAGCACACGCACGCAACTACGGCGTATAAGCTGCACCTTGCCTAACAATAATCAAGGGGACTGGCTGCTTTGTCCGCGCGCGCGCGAGAGAGAGAAAGAGGAAATTGGCGGAAGGAAGATTGGCCGGCGTTAATCCCGAAAGTGGGAATTCCGATTCCCGCGATGGGAACACATCCAGGCAAAATACACTTCGGTTTTATCGTGCAGCGAGTTTGTAGTATCCGGTCACTTCTGACAGACTAATTCGTATCTGTGTCTACCCGAGAGATCTACCTAATCACTTCTTACAATAGCCACTGAAGTTCGGCCCGACCGCTACTACCATCAGCAGTGATACTTCAATTGCTTCTCCAACTAAGTTTAGAGAATTGGATAGAGGGGAGGATCGATCTGATCTTCCACGGGGTTCAGCTTTTGAAGCGGAAGAAAGGGGACCAATTTCTTTTACCGCGAGCCACGATGCGTGTAAGAAGCCGTGAATAATCTGTCAAAGGGCACACCCCCCGTACGCGCACCCTTATTTGAGTACGTATGCTTGTCCATTCGAGTTGAACGCGGAAATCTGCGGCGCGAGCGCGGATAGTTTAACGCCCTTTGACGGGGGGCGGCATGCACGCCGCAGACCCTGCGAAGCTCCGTTTTGCCAGAAGGTATCTACTCACTTTGCAGTGCAGGGGTGCGTGTTGCACGGCATCCGGGTCTTCTCGGGCCTGCTGTCCAGGTCGCAGTAGCTGTCGTCCACCACGTTCTCGTCCGGGCCGATGGTCTTGCACACCGCCATCGCCAGCTTGAAGCCTGGTGGTAAAAGGGGAATGCTACGTTCGTGACAAGAATCGAGGAGCCGTTCAGGATCTATCGGGGATTCTGCGGGCTTTGTACTCGATGTTTCGTTCACTTTCAGTGGTACGTATCAATACTTTCTGCCCCCGATCCAATCTCCCCTTCAGCTGCATTATGCTAACGATAATACAGATCTTTGGCGACGCTTGGACAATCAAAGCGCGAACGTGTCCGGATTTTGCAAAGGAAATGGAGAGTCGAGTTATTGGATAGTGTCAGTAGTGCTATTATGAGTTTCACTACGGTTCGCACCCCGCAGTTCCGTAACACCCCACGTAGAAGTTTAATCAGCCTCTCAGTCTTCTGCCTTTACTTTCCGCTATTTTCCCCGTAAAACAATGAAAGCTAGGAAGGGAAGTTTCACGGGAATGGCGGGGAGGGCGAAGCAATCTCGGCTCAAAGCGCAACACCCCCGATAGGTGGGGGGCCGACTAAGTAGTCGTTATTAATTTGGGCAAAGGGTCCTGGGAGCGTTTAACGATTCGCAGGGCTCAAAGTTCATTAGAATTCATTGCTCCCAGTGCCAATGTAAATGTACCAAGCGCGCTCGCTCGCTCACACGACTATCTGCCGAGAACTAAGCGAGCCTCAAGTAAATGAACTTGGTAACCACTACTAACCCCCGCCGCATGATTTCGAGCAGGCGGATATCGATTCCAAACTCCACGAGTACCGCGATTGGCAGCTCGATCCGTTTCCACCGCACACGCCACACGCATCTGTGTTCTTGTTGCTGCCGACACGTAAGTCGCAGCCCACCTTCTGAAACAGAAATTCCACCAGACCTCGATTAATAAAACCTTCCCCCGGTAGACCTAACCCACCCCCGCCTTGCAAATGACTCTTTCGGCCTGTATTACTCACGCCTCGGAGAATTAGCAAAGAAAAATTGACCTACAGAAGCGCCCCGGTCCCCCGGGCTATTTATCGTCCCCGTCGAATTCCTCAGCGTCGCTCGCCAAAGTGTTAACCCCGCCAAGGACAAACAAGCTTGGGAGAAAGTAGGTCTGGAAAATTCACTCCCTTCTCCGAATCTTTGATTCGCCAGGGCCTGAGTGGTGCTTAGACTGTAACGGTAACAACAGCAGTCTGGAAGTTGGAGCAGGAAAGGGTGAAAGGGTTAAAGATTAATCGATGAGACGGAGGAGGGAGAAGAAGGGGTGCAGTGGAGCCGTGATTGGCGCAGAATCTGGATGCGGGGTGCTACAGCTCGACGCGGTTCTGTACAAATTCAGGAGCATCTTCGGCGCTGCGAAGGAAAAAGGCGAAGCGGAGGACTGACGTCGATTCGTGACCTGGCTCGGACGGCAAACTGATTTGTCATTCAGGCTGCATGGAGGTTTGCTCCGAGGTCGGGGAGTACATTATTCATCCCTTATCCGGGCGAGAAGAGTGAACCAAACTGGTGGCAAAGGTGCCAGCCGGATAGGGTGGGCGAGGCAAGGAAGGACACGGATGGGACGAGAAGCAAGGGGGTTAAAAAGGGAGAGACACGAGCCTAACGAGATCCCTGGAACGATCGACTGTCGTGGAAGGATAATCCAAGATTTCACCTGGCGACGTCGATTTGAATAAATCTTTACCATCCGCCAATGCTGTGAAATCATTTTGTAAAATGCCACGGGATTAATGCGAACGAATTCTTCCTTCGTCTTCTTATATTATAATTAAGGAGCCGGCAGTTGATCCCAGCTTCTGTGTCCCTCTAAATTACATCTCGCTGCTGAAATGGCAATTCCTATGGATCTCCCTTTCGTACCTACGTTCTTCAATTTGCACGTCGATAAAACGACATACGTACTCAGCGAATTTCGGCGCCCTGTAATATTCAATCTCCATCCTCGACCGGAGAATTTTTCGAAATATTCTGCCAATCCCCTGTCTCCCTTAGGTAAAAAAAACACCGCCCCTTTACATTGCGAACACGTTCACCTCCTTGCCGGCATTTAGAAACTACGTTTACACATCGTGGAGAATTCTTCGACAGTTGGAAACGCGGCGTCCGCGGAATTTACGCGCGGCAAAGTAACTTCAGTGAATCATGCCCCTCGACGGGGGAAAAAGGAGGAGGCGAAAAAACGCGGGGGAAGCAAAAAATCGGTGAAAGGGGTTTAAAGTCGGAGTTTACTCACCTGTGCGAGGTACGATTTAACGGTGCCATTGAACGGCAGAATAATTCCCGCGGTGAAAGAGAAAAGCTGTGAGGGAAGAGTCGCGCGATCGAATGAGGAGCGCCATACCGAGCGGACGGATTCCGATTTAATTTTACACGAAGTCGGATCCGCGACCTTTCCTATTCCCCCCTCTCTCTCTCTCTCTCTCTCTCTAGCCACGCACTGGTGCACACGTGCGCCAATTGCGCGCGTGTAGGCGACAGCGTTTCGAGTGCAGCGCTGGGAGCTCGAATGGAGTTTAAATCTGGAATACACGAATTTAGCAACGTGTTGAAACAACCCATCCTGCGCCTCTTCCCTTTTTTATCACAGCTTGACTCTTTAACCTCGTTCTCCAGGGGGGGAAACAAATCCCCGTGATTCGTTGTTTCGAGGCAATTCGGAGGACGGATTCGAAAGTACGATGGTTAAAACCAGCCGTGACAATTTCGGAGTAATTCGCGGCCGAACGAATACAGCTGGAAACTGAAGGGACTTTGGAGCTGCGCGTCTAATTCTAGATAGATCCGCGGTTATCAGTTTAAATATTATCGTGTTTCCGAGGCGCTCGAAAATGAGTCAGTCAGGCGACAGTCAAGCAAGGGTCGAATCGGGGAATCGCTTCCTGTCTTGGGAGACTCCATTTTGGTACACTTAAAGAATTCATAGAGATTCGCCGGTTGGAGAATCCGCTCGAGGACGGCTAGATTTTTAGATCCTGGGCAAATGTGAGAGGGACCGGCCGCGCGCACACGTGTGCCCTGTGTCCACAGCGCACAAGAGAGTGTGCGCGCGCGCGCGCGCGCGCCCGCAAACAGAGACGGAAGAGACACACAATACGGGCGCTCAGGATTAGGTTTACTTTGCCCCGAGAAGTGGAAACCTGCAGCGAAGCGGGTCGTAATTGAAGGATAGGGCCATCAAAGCAACCGGTTATTTCTCTAGGTAAACAAGCGAAGAGAAACGGCCAGAACCAGTTCGGTCGGGCGTGCAAAATGAAATATCGCGGAACTTAACGGCGACGATCCACCGTACTCGCGATTCCTCTCGCTGTCCCCGCTCCGCCCGTACAAATAATACCATTTACATGCAGTAAATACCGCCCTAAGACGAATGGACCGCTTACAAACGAATGAAGAGACACGGGTGCATGTTTCAGAAGCGGATCGGTTAACGAGGAACAAGATGCCAGTGAGAAAATCATGAGTGGATTCGACACAGAGTGATGTAAAAAGGAGAAACGAAGAATTTCCATATTAGCCATATAGTAGGTACTCACGAAAGTGGGTAGAATGTATTTGCCGAATGCAGATTTTAAAAACGCAAGCGGGTAAGTCGGGTAAGTAGTAACGCTCGGCATATGGTCAGGCGCGTATCACTAGTCGACACTGTGGACGCGTTTAAGGAGGTTCGATACCGGAATAAAAATGATAGGAAATCTTTCAAAAGTGTTTTAATCCAATGTTCAAAGTGTAGTCCGCATTGTGTCAAAATTTCAAGTCGATTGACCACACGGTTTTTGAAATAATTGAAATCAAAGTTGCGCTCTTATACACAGACTCTTATGGGAGAAACGATAAAATTTCTATAAAATGTTACACAAAGTCCTTAAAAATGATAAGAAAGTTCTGAAAAATGTTGTAACGAAAAGCTTGAATATTCCTGTGGAATTCTAAAAACGAAAATCGGAGATGAACCGTACCGGTTTATTAGATAATTGAATAATCTCGTATTTTTGGAACTGCCTGAAGGAACTGTTTGAAACGTAGCAACGCTATACGCCGCACAGTAGAACGAGAATGCCTTATTTATTTGGACATCGGCCAAAATTTGAAGTGTCAAAATTCTGTTCTGTAGCTTCATTAAATCTTTATTAAGTGTTCGTAGTATTAGAAAACATAAAGAAATAAACTTTATATTCACATTAAGTTTGATTTAATTGTATATGAATCTGACCTATATGAAAATTTCAGTCTTTTTGTCTTTCAGTTGCACCACTTTAAACCATTATTGCCTAAATCCTATTACTCCATAAGTTCTCAATAATTTACATATTGCTGAGTATCTTATTATTAATGATTTTGTACAAAAAACATTCTGAATTAACTTGGATTTCATCAATAATCAACTGTATTAAATAAAAATGTGTTGCACTCAATACTATAATAATTCAACTAGCGATTTAAAGTTTTGCTCAAAGTCGCCCAAGTTCTAAAATACCTTAATTTAATCCTTTAATGGTAAGGTTTTGAACTGTACAAAAATTACTTGCTACTAGCTGCGATTAATAAAATAAATCTAATGTAAACATTTCAGTTTATACGTATTTAACCTCGGCTAGCAGACAGGCCCGATCGTCGCGACACGCGTATATCGACGAACGCATGAATCACGTGCCTGTTTCTAAGATTGTTATATTTAATAATGAATCGTCACTATAAGTTATACCTAATAATTTTGGTACAAGGTAAGATCCCGACCCCGAAAATTCAAGTAATTCTGAAAATTTGTAAATATATATGGGATTTATTCCTGATTACAACGCATTTTTTGTTTGGTGCCCAAATTCATTCGAAGGGGGTTGAAATTAACCACCGAAAATTTGGCTATTTTTCGATTTTGTGATATTCTACTTAACATGAATTGAAAGTGTGCAAATTTTTACAATGAAAATCCAAACCGTTTGGAAGTAATTGCCATGTCCAGTTATTGTCCTTACGTCGTTCCACTGTGCGCCGGCTAGTGATGTATACAACGTATACTTGTACAAAGCATACAGTAAAAATTGGTTAAAACACTACCAAGCTGTAAACATGTATTTAGAGAAAGAAAAAATGGACGCAAAGCGTCGTTGCCGCAATTCATTCACATATTTTACGCTACTTTTAATGAAAATATTGTGTTTCAAGCTGCATTAAACATACTTTTTGTTCAATTGAATTTAAAAACAAAATATGTAGTAATAATTTTATTAGGAATAGGCATGTAAATAACATTTTTGTCTACATAATTTTTTTTTAACTAAGATCGGTATCACTGCAGAGCTCCCATGTATAAGCATAGGCTTACCCTTCTCGATGCCTGCCCCGCAAGTGAGGTGTCGAATCTCCTTAATTTTACACTGCGGGTTCTTCTACGATTGTACCGAGAGTAAGTGGACTATTTGAATACTGACTTTGATCTTAGCACATTTTCATGCTCAGAACTTCTAAGTAGGATCTTATTTCGTGTTTCGAATTAAACGAAAAAATAGAGATGATTTTATAAGTATCAATGCCCCCTTTGTTAAACCCCTTGCCGTTAGATAACAAAATCTCAGTCGAAAGTAAATCGCCGATTTCCGCGACTTTCCGTCTCCTAGTTATTTCGTTACGTAAATTTGACTGGCGTTCAATTATTCAAGCTGGCTTTCAGGGCTCCATTCGGCAGGTCGGTACACCTTCCGCAGCCCTTACCACCCGGCCAGAGTTGGCCCATTACATTCAATACACCCGTTGCCCGCCCTTTTCGCCTCTCGAGCCCCTCCCAGGCTTTCCTTTCTCTACACTCGTTTCTGCCTTTTAACATAGCTCACCGGCAGGATGGGATTTACCCGACTGCGAAAGGGGATTGCTCCGCGATCACTTTGTCCGCCTTATTCTGGCCGTTTTCACTGGAACTCGATGGAATTTATCGTGCAGCCGTCGAACCTCGTACATCTCTAATTTTCCTGCGTACTTTTTGTCCGTATCGAGCTCTCCTTCAGAGAGAAGGTAGACGGATATTATGAGCTTTGTGTTACTCTCGAAGGGTGACTGAATGGGGGCTGAGAGGATGAGGGGGTACTCTCCTCGATCTTTCGCAGGATACTCTTGGACAAGAGAGATTTATGGAATGATCATGGACCACGTACAGATACTGTAATTTCAGACGTTTCTCGAGCGGATTTGAATAAATATTTCGCGCGAGGGACAACCATCCAGCTTATGGTGCCGCAGGTAATCAAAAAGTCTGCGCGCTGCATGACGATTTTTATGTTTCCCATCTGTGGACAAAGCAGATTGCAATTCGTGTTACAAGCCATCCGCGGAAACGGGCGGAGACGACGCAAAACGAGACAATTGAAGGAATCTCACACTCGGGGAGGAGGGAGGCAGACTCTAACGAGCCGTGATAGCACAAAAGCCTCGCGCACTTATCGAACGTGTCCAACGCGAAAGGAGGAACTCGCCGTCGCTTTAATAATGCAAAACTAGTTTGCATTTGCTGGAGCTCGGCTGGTGCTTAATTACACGAACTCGTCCCGCTGATTAGATATTGTCCTTCCAACTTCCCGGCCACTGTCCTCTCTATGAAATCCCGTTAATTATTTCTTCACGCACCTCTCGGACTCTGCGAATCGCCCGTGCTTGTCTACCCTCTCTCGCTATTCCTCTTCAATATTCCTCCCTACCGACATTCGTCTCTTCCCTTTCAGGACAGTCGCCCGTTGCCAAAAAATAATCAGGATTAGAGGTTCGCACGTGAAAAGTTTTGAGAGAGCGGCAAATGTTGAGCGAAAGTAATTGGAAAAGGTTTAAACACAGAGGCTTTGGACAGCATTAAAAACAATTCACATTTTTTCAAGTAGAGAATTAGCGAAATTAACTCATATGTGAGTTGCCATATATTAATTTTGAAATTGTCTCGACTCTTTTAAATTAAAATATTTGGTGATATTTCGCGGAAGCGGCGGCAGACGCGTGTCAGCCTAGGGGCGCCACATCTTCAAATCCGCTCCTGTACACTTAGTAGATAGCAATCCAAGTGAAATGGTGGAAAAGAGGAACAGAAGAGTATCATATCTGTGGCATACGAATCTGTGGAGGAGTCTAGAGCGAGCCACGCTTACGGCAGGTGCATAACAATCTCCTGATCCCTCCCTGGGGGATAACTTAGGTACACACGCGTCCCTAGGTGCAGATACATTTTCAATTTAGAACGTCAACTCGCCCCAGGTCGCGACTCCTTGACGGGGCTAATCGACCGAGTAGCCCTTCCTTCGCCAAGTTCCCCCGTTTCTCGGTACACAAAGTCGCTAACCGCGGTGTAAAGTAAGATCGAATTAACTTAATGGACGAGAAGTGCGGGCGTCTCGACGCACCCAGCGGTAAATATTGGCGGGGGACGAGCGTGCGACGCCTCGTTAGCTCGCATTCTCCCCTTTGGCAGAGGAAAAACGCGGTCGCGCACAATCGTCGCGGAAACCAAAAGTTATAAATAAGTTTGGACGAACCGGACAAGAGGGACAGGTGAGGGCCGGAGAGGAGGGCACCGCTGTGTGCTCCACCCTCGCAAATCCTCGGGCCTTCAGTTCCCGACGGAACTTTCTTCCCCCGCAAGTTTCGACAAGGGGCGCAGCAATTGCGACTTAATTCTTAACCCACTATTTCGGCCGTGATCCTCGTAGGCGAGTTAGGACCGCATATTTCCAAGTCTCACCTCCGCTTTAAATTCAGTACTTCGCGATCGACTAGTCCTTAAAATTCCTCGCGGCAGATCTAGGTAGGATACTCGTGGTTCGGTCGGGCGAATAAACGAAGAGATGGATGGGAAGATGATGCTTCTTTTGGTGGATCGAAAGTTCGTAATTGGAAACGTATATCTAACGAGGAATGCAATTTTCCCGTGGAAAAATTTCACTGCATTAAACGTGAAAATACGTGGGCCGGATTCTGCGTAGGTAGTTTCACATTACGACGGCAATTTGTATGCTGTACGCGTTTCATTAATATATTCCAATCTTCTGTTCTTTTTGCCGCTGTGTTACCAGAAAGAGCTTCGAAAAATGTACGATTTCACACTGTATAACATTTTACAGACACCCATGATTCGCGAGAAAATGAAGTCCAGTATATTAACGCGGCGATAAAACTGGCAAATGAAAATTTTAAAACTTGACTGAGTGCACGTGCAGCGAGACGATGGAAATATTTCTCCCTGACCAACGTTTCGAGGGGAGAGCCAGTGTTTGTTTTACGGACCCTGTCGCGGTTCCGTGGTTTATTTAAAAAATTAACGCGACGAAATTGGTCCACTAGTCGGCGCAGTTGTTTCAAAAGCACGCATGACTGACACGCCAACGATCGCTCAACGCGTCTGATCAGTGAGCAGCCTGTATCACTGCTGAGAGCAGCTTCGGGCTCCGGAGCGAATATGTATTCAATACAATCGTTGTTATTTTCCTTTGAAAAACATTAATCGTTCGAACAAGGCGTTACTATTTCACCTGACACGTTGACATGTTCGGTAAGCTAAGCGACAGTTCATTAAAATATACATTATACAAAAGCTTCGTCGAATGGCCGATCGGCTAATACATCCAACCGTATTTTTTATTGATCCATATATTTGCACGAGATCTTTTCATTAAAAACGGCAGCCGCATTATTCAACATTTACAATAAAGATTTGCGAGTAGGCAGGCGCTGTTCCAATGTTGGCGCAACGATTTTATATTTATCTTTACACGGCATTAATAAAGTGCTGGCTAATTCCCCGATACCATAAACAATATCGAAAGTCTGAACCAACGTTCTCGCCGTAAAATCTGCCGCGAAAAATATTTTCAACCCGTCCCCGATATCGATCGCCCCACGCTCGGAACGGACAGGGGGGGATTTCCGCATGACGAACGCGCGGGGCTTAAAAAGTCGTCGATGTCATTGTTTGTGCAATTCCCGTTCGGAACGAATGGTGTCATTTTCGTTTATTCCCGCGTGTATCCCGTCTCGTTACGAAATTATGTCGCGCACCGGCGGGTAATTCGCTGGTAACAAAATTTAATCAAGTATAATAAGCGCGCCCATCGAGGTTGTCCATTATTGTTAATCAATCTGAAGATTACAGCGCGCTTCAATTAATGCGGAACGAAGTTTCATTCGGTCAAAGTAAATTGCGTCGTGCTTTAACAGGGAAACGAACCAGAGAGGAGGAAAGGGATCGATATGAAAATTCAGTGTACGGTGGGGTTATCGAGAACGCCGGTGTTCCGAGGCGCCTTTGATGCTGCGGCGATTTTAAACTCGGGGGATTTCAAATTGCGGGTGTCCTCATTTTTTTCCAACGAGAAACGAACGAAAGCTTTTTCTGCGTGTCCCTCGATTAACTTCGGTAATTGAATTTCCGCCGGCAGTTTAACGTCGCGCTGCACTATGCCCGATTAAACGGCGACCGGAGATCGCGCCCCGGCCCCGTGCCCCGCGCGAAACACAAGATTGGAATGGGGCGGGGGGTTCGGCAAGCCGAAACTGGCCAACTTCCGCGCGGGGAGCAAAATATGGCGCGTCGGAAGCGATACTGATGCGGCGCAAAAATTACGCTCTCCCCGGGGGATGAACGTTTCCCGGGCCCGTTGGCGCCAACTTCCTTCGAATCCAGTGACGTACGGTTCACTCAACGAATTGGATTTTTAACCGTGCCGAATCTTTAACCGCCGATTTCTCGGGGCGAACAAACAAGTCAGAGGTCGTCTCTTGCTTTCGGTACGTCCATTGGGACATTGAATTTTCAAGGAAGCGGGGAAGACGTGTTATATAATAATCCGAAGAAGTATTTCCAACCCAGGGGAGCTTGAACGAAGGTTCTTACGCAAGCGATCGAGAAATATCACAAATAAGATTAGGTTGTAAGAGACGTTGTTATGTACTCACCATGCAATCCCCGCCGACACAGACCTCGGTGCCGTCGGTGTAGCACTTGGTGCCGTCCTCGACTTTGTCCGCAAGCTGTACGACGATCGTCTCGTCGCTGTCGAGCTGCAAGGCCTCGGTGGCGTCCTGTGGGAGCGTCTTCTCCGCGGAGCTCTCCTCTCTGAGCCTGTTCCCGGTGTCCTCCAGTGACTGCTCGCCGCGGCAGATTAAGGCGCAAGGTCTGGTTATATCGTAATGAGGATACCACTTCAGTAGCTGACCGCTATAAGGTACGTCGTCGAATGCCGCGCACTGCTCGGCCCGGAAGTCGCTCGGCTTCTCGCAAGGCTGCAATCAGAGTGTGGAGTTTATGAATGAGGCACGGGACCGCTCGCTGTTTCAGTCCCGCCCGTTATCTGTTACGGTTCGATTGTGCCGCGCACCGTACCAGTGGTAACGATTTATCGTCGAATAGCGAGCTTGGACCAATTTTCACGAACACCCCATTTTTTATGAGTTGACGAGTGAAAAGTTCAACCCTTTCATACGCGGTGAATGATACCTATCACTTGCAAATTTTTGTTACCGGGAAAATCGCTCTAAAAATTATCTAAATAATCCATTTGTACATTATTATTCGTCTTTATTACTTGACACATACAGAGAAAGAAATAATACATAAAGACAAGCGAAGTAAATGGCGAGGCTGCAGTACAATACTGTTAGAAGCCTAACCATAACTAAATAACTAACATAGAGAAACTAGAAAGTTATTGTGACGCATAATGTAACCATATATATCGCCGAGCTTTACATTTAAAATCAGGAAACGAATTTAGCCCTCGAATATCAGGTGGGAGGGAATTATAGTAATGTGCCGAAATATAAGCAAACGATGATTCAAATTTAGATGTCGAGTGTGTCGGTATGGAAAGGAGACTTTGGTGTCGGGTAGAAAGAGAATTAGGCCCATGGTAAGAAAGATTATTGCGAAGAATATTATAGAGATAAGGCGGGATATGAGATGAGAGTATTTTGTGAACGATACAACACAAATGGAAAATCCAGCGCTGAGGCATACGTAACCAAGACGTTTTGACATATAGATGAGAGATATGATCATACTTCGGGACACAAAAAGAAAAACGCAAACAGGAGTTTTGAACTCGCTGGATAAGGTGAGAAAGATGATAGGATAAACCTGGACGATAGACTATATCACAATAATCAAACAACGATATAATCAAAGATTGAGATAATAACAGTTTTTGTGGCGATGAAAGTACATGTAACGCCGTCTTTTACACGCTGGCAGTATTTTACCATCCCCCAAGTGTATCATTTTACATCGTTTACCTCGACCCCCTCATTTGCCCCCGCGAAGTCGCAAACGTTATTGTTTGCAAAGGGACATTCTGCTGCAATTTCGCATTATGATAATGAAATATCGTTTTAATGACTGCTCGATTATTTCGTTGGACGTGCGTCGTTGTAATATGCGCTGGTGTTTCGCCATTATTCCCGCCGCGGTTTACCCGCGGGGTGTTAAACGAAGCGTGGCCGGACGGCCCCGGGAATCGCTGGGATTTTCACGGGGATGATAGCAAAGGCGCAGATTCCGCCCTACAGCGGATCATTAACCAATTAGGTCGGGCCGTTATCGATATTTCAAGATGTGCATTTTTTCGGGGGAGACGAGAGCTAAGGGGTGCGTCCACCAACGCACCTACCAGCCGAGTTAATAAACCGGTAAAGTATTCGCTGGCGGCGGTCGGATGAGCTTTGGTCGCGATGGTAATTCATGGATCGCCTGTAATTATGCCGCGGGTTGTTTAATTGGAACGATACGGGCTTCCGCGAAGTTGCCGCGAGCATTTTACCACGGCTCTGTTGCGTTTCAATGGTATTATACCATTCTGCGCCGTTTAATCGTTTCGCGCCCGATGGTCCCGTTATTTACCAGCCAGAAGAAATTAATGTGGGGCATAATACGGGGAGGGTGGATTAATTTATAACGTTACACGCGGCACTGATTGGAAGAATATGGAGATTTATAGAGGAGGCAGATTAAATCGATCGATGTCTCGTTCACGCACCAGCGTGCCGGATCGTTCACGGCTCGCGGGGACGAGTCGCCCGACAAACCGTGCGGGAATCCCAATGCCCGCTAATTATCGATGTAATTAACGGCTCCGTAATCAGATCAGATATGACTCCGGGGCATATCGATGGCACGTTTTCGCCGGGCTCCTGAGTTCTACCTCGTTTTTCATCCAATCACCGTCCTACAATGTAAATCGAGCGAAGTCGAGGGGATCCATTATCATCGGCAGTCCCGCTCATTGATACCTTCATTTTTCCAGCCGTTCAGACGCCAAGGGAACCATTCAAGTCGAAGGTAATCTAACGGTCTTCGGTTAATTACGCGAGTTGGAAGTGCAGTTGGTTTTAATGCGGATTTACGGGTCACTTCTATTCGAGGTACGATAATATTTTAACCAATCTTGGTATCTACCTGATATTGTGGCAATTATTCTACTGCCGGAAATTGGGAATTTCGCGCCAAAGGACTTCAGCGAATCACGTAGGTTGCTTTCAACGTAGAGTAGCATTGTGCTTGGAATCGGTGTTATATCGAAGCCGTTTTTAACCCAGTTACAGACTATCGAGTTCTCTCAAGATGCAATCAAATTATTCACCAGCAGATCCCGACGCGGCGACAAGTTTCGGGCTCGAAGCAACGCTGGAGCTGTATATATATTGCATTTCCTATCCGTCAGGCTTCGATCCAGAAACGAAGTTAAAACTTCCTTGGCCCGTGTAAATATCCACTGGCGCGCAACTTTGTACCGATGATTCACGTGTCCAATAACATCCGCAATGTTCATCGACATTCATTACGTCTGGACTGACTTTTGGTGTTCGTCTTTAGCGAATACACGATCGTGGAAAGCTTTGTAGAAACGTGAAATCGCTCGTCCGCGAAATGGCAGCTATTTTAAACGCGGGGGATGGTATTTAATGAAATAGCACATTCCGTGATAAGGGAGAGAAGAAAGCGATTTTGACGAGCGTGAAGTTTGCTGCCCGAGCGCAGCGAGAAGGTGTGTTTATGAGAGCCCGCTGAGCGATTCGCAAAAAATATGCATGTTCGTTTGCTTTTTTATTCTGTCGAAATTAATAAATATGTTTATTTATTTTCCAAAAACTGCTTCCGATGATGACTCCAATCTTTAGTTGTCTTGCCACTCCATAAATTTGTTGTACATCGTCTCGTACATTTCTTTCGATTTAGACGGCAGCAAATTTTCCTCAATCGCTTTTGCAGCTTCTGCGATTTCGGGGGCGTGTGGTATCCCGTATCGCTATCACTCTCATTATCACTCATTTTATCTTTTAATAAACAGGTGCTGTGACAGTTGTAATGTCAACATAAATACACATTAGGGTGGACCTTAGTTACTCTTGTCGAAAAATAATTTTGAGATTTTTGGCGGGGACACCCCCCCCCCCCCGCCCCCCCCCCAGGATTGTGTCATTGGGAGAAAACATAATGTGTGCAAAATTTGAAATCGATCGGAGAACGGGAAACCGTGCCTCATCCCATTTGAAATTTGTTTATTTTTGAAACTCGTTTTTCTTCATTGTAGTAGGGTGACTGTACCTAATATCGCCAGTGTTCCTAATATCGCCACTCGCTATATCTCTTAAAGTAAGCTCTAAAATTTATCGGTTATGCACTGAATTAGTACCTAAACATATGTAGGAAGACATACTATAATTGCAGCATCATGTGATCAACAATTACAGAAAGGGAAGGATTTTAGAGAATCTTAATAGTGTAAAAATTTATTGGACTATCACAATTTTACGTCACATTCGGAGAAGGTAAGTCTAATAAATCTGTGAATGCAAGAATATCTACTAGAAATACCTAATTAATGATGTACTTAAGAAATGAAATCGATTCAAATATTTTTCATAATGAAAATAGCGTTTTTCTTTTAGCAGTATGCGTGTTCTCAATACCGCCTACCGGAGAACAATGGTTTCGATGTAATGCTTGTTACAGGTGAGGTCACGAAATGTGCGGAGCAACCGAAATAAAATTTATTTGTCCAATATGTACATCGGAACGTAAAAAATAAAATATTTTAAAAATCTATATTTTCAAATTTCTATATTATTCTAATAAAAATGAAATCAAAGATGGATAAAAAGACATTTATAGAGCAAGAAATAATAAAAGCACATGTGAAAATGCCTTTAAAAACTCATATATACATGAATTAATCAATATTTCTTGAGTAGGCGATATTAGGTACACTTTTTTCAGGACCCGATTTTTGCATGTCTTACGTTTTTTGAGTCCTAATTAACAATTTGTAGGTTTCAACGATTCTAACATATGCTACATGAAAGATGAATAATTTCTCTTTACTTTGAAACGAACTGCATGGAAAAATATCAATTATTATTCAATCAACAGCGATTTAACTTTTGCTTGGCGATATTAGGTACAGTCACCCTATATCGTTAATATATACTTTTATATATCGTTGAATTTGTCTTTTTATGCTGTGCAATAATATGGAATCAAAGTATAAGATCACTTAAAAAAAAATATCATGACCTAAAATCTCAAAAACCATCAAAAAATTATTTTTTCGTTGGCATTATATTTACGCTGTCAAACAGTACAACTTTCGTCTGAAATTTTTTTCATATAATTATAAATAACAGATTAAAGGGAAAAGTGCACTCGAAATTCACAAATTTTTGCAGATATTATTCTATTTATTTTAAAAACTAGGGGTCTAGAAGAAAATCTGACTAGTCCACGCGATGCAGCAGACAATTTTCCTCCAGAAAACATCAACAAAAGTGGTAAGTCACGTTTTGTTTTCCATACAGAAAACAACAGCGGCGGGCGTATCCATTGCCGCTCAGCGACAGAATCGCTTAAACGCGCGTGACTATCACTGTCGGCGCCGTACACTTTGTCAAACTATTTCGCTCCGGTATTGAAAACGAAACGTGAATTACCAGTTTTGTTGATGTTTCCGAAGGAAAAATGTCTGCTGCATCGCGTGGAGTAGTCAGATTTTCTTCTAGACCCTTAGTTTTTAAAATAAATTGAAAGATATCTGCAAAGATTGGTACATTTCGGGTGCATTTTCCCTTTGATCGTTGTTTAAATATATTTAAATGGTAATAATGCAATAATAACTTATATCGTTGTATTCCGGAGGGTTGATAGAATACTTTGACGGTACAAGCAACCGAATAACTATTACTGTTTGAACACGAAAGATGTTCAAAGTTGAAAATTTGCATTTTTTTTTAAAAAACCAATTATTCGAAAACTGAGGGTGATGGCGAAAAATGGTTTGCGAATTCGTATTCAGCGCACAAAAATCTATAAGAAACAGGTATTGAATGTTACAAGTCCAGATGGCTGTTGAATAGTTACAATTAAACTCTTCCATGAGTTTGACTTCTCGTTCGGCCGAATCGTTTACTGCTAATTTATTCACTATATTTAATCCAATATTATAATTGGGTTCATTTTCCCATTCTAGAGAATCCATATTTATAAAATCTGTTGAAACAGTGTATTCTTAATGAAAGTATCGGTTATTTCATAAAAATTTTGAAATCTGTTATTTATAAATATATGAAAAAATTTCTTAGACAAAAGTTGTACTGTTTGAGAAGGTAAAAATAATGCCAACGAAAAAAGTTTATTCTGATGGTAAATTTATGAGATTTCAAGGTCATGATTTTTTTTTTTAAGTAATTTTATACTTTGATTCTATATTTTTACAGAGCGTAAAATGACAAATTCAACGATATATAAACATGTATATTAACGATATACTACATTCGAGAAAAATGAGTTACAAAAATAAAAAAATTTTAAATGCAATGAGGCACGGTTTTCCGTCCTCCGATCGATTTGAAATTTTGCACGCATTATTTTTTCCCCTAATGACACAATCCTGGGGGTGTCCCGAAAAAAATTTGAAAGTCGAAAAATAAGGTCCACCCTAATACACATGATCGATATCTATTAGTCGAACAACTGCTTCTTCGTACCACTGGGTAACACCATATTCACTCAGCTCGCAAACTCAAGTTCCCTTGGGAGCAAAGTAGAAAACGCGAATACGTCTGAAATGGGCCATTCTGCTCCCGCTCAGCTGGCGTAAAAACATCACCCATTTTCATGCGGGTGTTGAAAAAAGCTATTTTCAGAGGGGAAACGATACGCGACAGCTCCTATGCGCAGCTATTATGAGATTCGATGAAAAATATAATGGTAAGGAAAGCGGAGCGTCGAGAACTTAGTGACCCCCGCGTCTGCCTCGATGCTGACGGAACCGGTCGATTTCCAATAACGGGGGACATCAAAGTCCCGTGTCACTTTCCGTGTTCTAACGAAGCTGATTAGCAACGGTGCCAATGGTAATTAATTAATTAACGCGGTGCAGCGGCTGCAGTTTAGTTAGACCTCGCGCCACCGCTGTTGCCGTTGCAATTACACCAACGGTTCGGCTTCTTTCCCCGTGGCGGCGAGTTCACAGCCAGCTGTAAATTAACGACAAGTTCCGCGGGCAATTATTAATCGAATGATAATCGAAAAAGCGGAAGCGTCGACATCGGGACTCGTAAACTCGTTCGCGAAGGATTGTCGCGTTTATAACACGAGGCTATCAATAATTAAACAAATGCCTACAAACGACGCGACAGGGGACAACGTTTTTAGGAAATCGATGGCTCGTAACGAGAATTTCCTCGCGGTTATATATTTTTTTTATTCCACCATGTCGCGCAAATTTAGTCGCGCCGGAACGGCGAAAATATTTTCTGTCGCCAACGGGCCGTCTAATTTGCACACGCGTCCGTTCCCGCGCGAATTAAACCAGCATTTTTTTTTTGCCGCCCCATCGTGATAACACTGTTACCAATTAAACGGCGAAAGTATAATAAAACAGCCGCGTCGACACCGATGCGATACACGGAACGGGCACGAAAATTTTCCGCGAACAAAGCAGAATCCTGCCCACCGGCGGAAGGAGCGTAGGTAAAAGTTGTTCAGCCATTACAAGGGCTGAAATTTCGCGATGAAATTGACTCCGTCAACGGGGCAGGCTTTTTCCCCTGTGTTCACAGCGGAATACATAACCCACGGGTAGGTAGCTCGCCGACTGGCTTTTGCAATTTTTTGCCAGTTCGTTTTTCCGCGGAAATCCCTCTCGTTTTATTCCCCTTTACATCCGTTCCACGCGCCCTCTCTCCCTCCGAGGGCCGCATGTCGCTTTCCTATACCCTCTTTCCGCGGGACACTGGCGTCGAATTACCCGGCGATCCATCATTTCTCGCGGCTGGAATGCAAAACGCTACTTACGGGACACCTGTTACTGTCTACCGGGGGATAAAAAATTCGATGCACCGTCGAAAAGTTATTAATGCCGCCCTGCGTGGGGCGCGATCGATGACCGTGGCGCGGGGGGCGCAAACAGGTTGATTCTTGGGGCAAAATTGGGGTCTAAACTGCAGAATAATTTGGGGATGGAAATGGATGTTAAACATACAGTGTTAAAACGCAGTGGTGAAATTCGCTTAGTAACAAGCTCCAATAGCTACCCGCGGATTAAACGTGGCAGATACAGGAGGGGTGCCAGAGCGGAATTTCGTAGAAATTGCTGTGCTCGCTATCTTTCAAGCGTTATTTCAAAGAATTTCCGCCCCGACGGCGTTGTTATTTAGCCAGCGTCGGTGAAAGTAATTTCCACCGGCTGAAAGAGGGTGACAGCCTCCTGCTTCCGGTCGTTCACTTTTCCTACGTTTACGCAGACACACTCTACTCCGCCCCGGCCGAGACCCGAGAGCTTTAAATTCTTAATCCCCCCGGGATTACATCGCAATTATGACAATGGGATTCAGCCGCTATTACTCCCTGTTAACATACAATTACCATCCCCGCCGTAATCGTTGTCAAATATTCGTACACGTCACTCTGCGAAATGAAGCTCTAGATTAACCCGAACTCGAGGGAAAAGTGTCTTAGGGGGATTAATAGAATTCTCATTCATTTGCGAGGCATTCGGCATTCGACTCACTTCCGTTTAAAATTCCCCTAACAGCACAACGAGCGGACTGTACACCCATCGCCATCATCGAATGCCACCCTTAAATTAGAAACCACATCGTTCATCCCTAACGAGGACATTCCTCCTTTCGCTCATGATATCCCAGCCGTTCTTCTTTTCGTTTCACGTAGAAGGTCGCGCGAAAGACGATCAGGGTCGGCTTCAGTTTTTAATCCCGCCCGAAATTATTCATCGGCCAAAGTCTTCCCGCGATCGGGATGCATGGGCGCGCAGCGGAAGCTCATACGCGATGCATGATATATCGCCGGGGATCCGGATGTACACAGCGCGAGCCTGGCTCCGTTGGCGAGAAGGCTGTAGGGGATGGCGTCGTGAAAGCAGAACTACGAGGGGTTGGAAGAAACTATGCGAGACCAAGGGGTCTGGGAACCGCGAAAGCCGCAGTGCAGAGTTCAGACGCTCCTTAACAAGGAATCTCAACTACTCATTACGCGGGGAACGGTTTCTACATCCATCGTTTCCCGGGGATCCCCGGCGGGCATTCGCCAGACGTTTTAGCCGATTGCGGCCGCCCCGTGTCGGGAACAATGGGTAATACCTCGCGACATGGACGTCGTTGTCTCGGTTGAAAAACGCCTGACCATAGGTCCTTCTCCTGGGTCTACAAATCTCGAGGACGGCGACGAAAATTACTGCTTTCGTTAGGGGACGATCGATGCAAATGTGCGCTAAGCTGCGGGGCTTGTAGAGCACGGAACCCTTGAATCGAAAGAGGATATCACGTGGCGAGCACGATTGTACGGAGCCGAGGAATATAGAATGACCAGGGCGATTGTTTGCAAAGTTTCGGAGCATATAGACTGGCTCTAAAGTCCCACACGCGGCTGCCTCGAAAGGGGAAGAGCAATTTACTGCAAACGATTGCCTTATGAATGATGGCATTAAGGAAGTGTTCGGGTTAAACTCCTCGTGCCTTTACATCCAAGTTATACCGTTCGATACAGCAAACTACACAAGTATAACACGGAGCTCTATATCACCCTATTCTTCTCCAGCCGCTGATGATTTACAAGAAAACTCTATACGCTTGAATGAAGTATGTTCTTCCCCTTCCACGGAAGCGCGGGAGTGACTTTGCAAAGCGTTGACATCAAAGGTATCGCGTGTAACAGCGAAATTATAATTTCTTCTCTCCCCTTGAGGAATTCGTTTCAAAGTATCCGTTTGCCAGGCAGCCGCGGCGAATGGGGGAGCAGAATCGCGGCGTAAATTACTCCGCGGTGGCTCAAAGCGTGGAAACGCGAGAATCGCTGGCGGAGAGAAAAGAATACGGTTCACCTTCGACGATGTCAAAGTCGAGGGAGCGCTGTCCGACGGAATAGCTCATGAATAGCCGGCTCATTGAGGCACGGCGAAAAATAAAAGAGAAAGTCGAGGGCGTCTTCTTCGTCGCCGTCGTCGTCCAAGAATCGTACCGCATCTCTCGAGATGACGGGAGCCTCGTAGGAAGGCCATTTTCTCCGTCCACGGCCGACCAAGTGACGTCCCCCTTCAGCCGGTCCGTATAAAGGAAAACACACGGCCACGGCTAGGTTATTCCTACGATAACACCGCAGCTCCTTTTTCCCAAGGACTCGTCGCGGAGAAAGAGAAACAGGGACGATCGTCGGGCCTGCAGCCAGGCCTGGCGGAAACGCTCGCGAAAATAACGTTTTTGAAACGTGCCATGGACAAGTGGCACTGGGGCAATCCAGTTACGTCGCGGGATGATTCGGGAAATTTGTGGAAATACGGTTTCCTTCGAGTGCCCGTGGAATCTCACCGTGCCGGAATTTTGAGGTCTATCTCGCGTTGCCGCGGGTAAGGATTCTGGAAAGTGTGCTGGGAGGGAGGAAGTTCTGAGGGGTTGGAGGTCGATATTTTGCGGGGAACATTTCGGGGAAAGGATCAGCGCGCGCTGTGATGGACGTTCAACTTAATTTCACTGTAAAATCTCGTAGGTGTCTCCTGGATATTTCAAACTGTAGGGGAGACCGGGGCTAGTTGACTAATTTTTTACATTTCTAATTTTTATAGATAGACCATTAGTATTTTGTTGACTTACTGCATACCAAAAGTTTCCAAATTTCATTAGGTATACAGGCATAATTTTGAAAATCGTTTTAATTGAGTCTACCCTAGTAGCATTTTTGTTGGCCAACGGTAGCCAACAGTTGGGAATCAGTTGGGAGGTGGTTAGTAGTTTCGCCTACAAACCTTCTTTACAGGGCCCAACCGTTGAATGTTGCATTTGCATCCCGACAATTTGACTACGGTTGGGAAACAATTGGGAGGTGGTTAGTAGTTTCGCCTACAAACCCCATCTATTGGGCCAACTGTTTAATATTGCACTCATCTTCCGGTGATTTGTCTACGAATAACCAATTCTGGGCCAACTAATAATGCCCTACGGCAATACTGGATCTTAGAGCATTGTGACGAAGTCACGTCACGCGCCGCGCAAGAGTACGGCGCCGAGCCGATAAGCCGAGTTCGCGCCGCGGCCGCTAGGCGGCCGCGAAGCCGCGAACTCTCTCGCGAGCGAAGATGTACGGCCTCCCGATTTAAGGCCGCGGCGATCGAAACTGATAGCTCTCGTATCGTACGTATTAGTGGGTCACACTGCCGGACCTAACATCCGAGACGCTCTTTTTAACTTCGTGAAGGTGTGCACGCGTCGACCATCGTCACGCTGTGCCGAAAACCAACATCTTTCCGAAATAGGCCGAGGAGAGCAATCTTGCGCCCCCTACCCTTGCCTGTGAGGTGTCTCCGTGCCCTATAGAATTACTCATTTGACGAACCCGGCATCTGATTCCTTCTCCGTCCACCGGTAACCGTCTCTAGTGATGGGCGATACATACCAATTGTATCGATACTTCGTATCGATACGTATTGATGGTCAAAGTATCGATACAGATAAAATATCGAAAGCGAAGTATCGATATCGTCAGTATCGATACGTTTACCCATAATTACTGTTGCTACTACTGATAATCGATGACCATTTTTTTGTTGGCCATGTTAACGATTCATCACTATTAGGAGTAAAATTCCAAAATGGAAGTAAATAATTTATTCCATTGTTTACAATAAAAATATATGAAAAATATTTACATCACACATTTCAATCAAAATGCCAATCCTCGATAGACAAGGAACCTAAAAATAGTAATTGTTGTAAATGCTCCCCAGTTAACCGATTTCTAGCTTGAAAATATATAACATCTGTACGCCGTGTAGTTTAGAAACAAAGCGAGATGGCAATTCATGATGTGCCAAAGTTTTTGTTGGGCATTGCCCACTACTGAAGACGCTGCAGAATTCGAAAACCTAGAAGACTTTGAGGATGAAATTAAAGAAAATTTTTAAAAAATTAGTCTCCACACCTTTCCGTAGAAAAATAGTTACTATTATTAATTCCCTGTCTTAAGTTACCTACTACTTCCATATTTCATTAATATTTTGATTAAAGTTTCTTAATGGATGACTAAAGAAATGAAAATTAATTTTTCACAGCTGGAAAAACTTTAAACGCCCGCTCAGATTTTTCGGCCCGCTCGGTTTCCTTCGAGCCGCTCGAAAAAAACCGAGTTGCTAAAAAAAAATCGAGTTGTTCGAAAAAAATTCGAGTTGCTCGAAAAAATTCGAGTTCTCGGTTCTATTCGAGTAAGTACTCGGCTCGGCTCGGTCCGAATTTCAAGCTACTCGAATATTCGAGTACTCGAACAGCCCTACTCTAGTGTCGAAGCAGCGGTTATATCGATATTTGGGTTGGTCAGTATCGATACAGCAATATATCGTCATATGAAATATCGATACAAAATATCGATATTTGGACCCAAAAGTATCGATATTCCAAATATCGATACTGTATCGCCCATCACTAACCGTCTCGCAAACCGGAGACGGTCACAGCATATACGAAGAGAACTAGTTTAAAATGAGTCCACCTAACTTTTTAATTTTGCCAGTTGAAATTCTAACATTTTCCCGTTACCTATAAATAATAAGTATAATTTAAAATCCAACCGTTTGCTTACCGTTGGATTACTATTACATATAGTACGGTAGGCCTTATAAATGGTTGGGCAACAGTAGGAAAACCTACCTTGGCCATCTGTTGTTGGCCCAACCTGAAAAAAAAGTGCCAAATCTAACTGTTGGCCAACTAATATTATGTGCGTGGCCCAACTGTATGCCAACCGAAAATGCTACTAGGGTAGGTTGTAGTTTTTATTGTATTTAGAGTAGTGAGACGAATAAGTCAACAGACCCCGGCTACGGGGTTAGTTGACAAATATGATGGGGTCAGTTGACTTGACATTTACTTTTCAGTTTTAACCCTTTGCATGCGAAATGTGTATATGTATATACGCTGTCACAGTACATCAATATAATGTGAAAAACGTATATACATATACGCTGCCAATTCCATCAATATAGTATACGAAACGCGTACATATGTATACTATGACCAATAAATTTTTTTTTTTTTTCACTCCTCCACAGTATTATTTTTTTTTATTAATTATCATGGTCTAAGATACTGTAATCATTTTGTACTGGTTTGTTATGGTCTATTTGGAAGGCCTGAGAGTTTGGAGGGAGGATAGGGTGTAAAACTGGTAGGGGTGAGTTTGGAAGGATTTGTGGTGGGGGAAGTGGACTTGAGCAGCTAAACTCTTTGCCTCGACTGCATCTTGAGTCAAGTAACTTAGTCAAGTAACCCCGTCCGACATTGTTAACATGTTAAGGGTCGTACGTACAAAACCTCCACGCACCGGATAAAATAAAATACCGTAAATTATAGTCAAGGTATCACGTTTCCACAAAATATTCATGAAATAACATCAAGCAGTACTTAGTGGACAAAAATTCACAAATAGTCGAAACGAAAATATTTACTTCCAGCCGACCTTTTTAGATTTTTCATTCTCACTGACAGAACACGCAAGTTTTTGTCACGGCGACACATTAAGTGGCAAGCTGGTCATTCATATGCTCCAATATTGCGAATCGCAGCATAATTTATTCCATAATACAAGAATTAAAGGGAATTAGTCAACTAACCTCATTAGTCAACTAGCCCCGGTCTCCCCTACTATCACCTTTCTTTTCAAAGTTCCTCCGTCCCGAAAGAGTTCCTTCAAATCACGCCGCGGAATGAGTGAAAATTTCGAAGGGTTGCCTTTAAATCCTTCAAAACTCGGGATCGAGATTTATCCCCCGAAATTCGCCTCAGTGACTGCGGAGTTTATCGCGTGATCCCAGCATCGATCGATAGTCGGCGAAGTGAGATCTCCCGACGAGCTGGGGACGAGGGTGGTGTCTCGACGAATAAAGGGAAACAGAGGAAGCCGGCACGTTTCTCGATTATCCGTATTTACGGAAATTCCGTGCACGTTACACCCGATAACTTTCGTAACGGATTACTCCGCGAAAGTTTGCTGCCTGGGCGAGCTCACCCCGACAAACTACACCGAGCGAATCGTCAATGCAGTCAAATGGACCCCCTGGGCTGGCATCGGCTCCAACGGGGGGGATGGAGACGCGTCCATTCACGAGAATTTTCATTCCCAGAATTTCTCCGCCACTCTGAGTAGTTTACACGGGCCACCCTTCCTTTCCCTTCGAGGGGACGCGACTACAAACACGCTGCCATGTGCTCTTTAAAATGCTTTCTTCGGTGGACACGCGAGTTACTTTCGATTATGGGGCACAACGAGAACTTTCGACCGTCCTTAGAGCTTTACATGCTGTCCTTTGCAACTCCTTTTCTTCATAGATTTGTAGAGTGAGAACGATTTGGCTGCGGCCAGTAGAACACTTTACCGTTCGTCAGACTAGCTTATAAAGGTATCGTAAAGAAGGGGTTGCTATAAATATCCTTATTGCAAAAGAAAGCACAGTGAAAACGAAGACACTTCAAGTTGCTGATAGAAAGGGAAGTGTATCTACGCGTTGTGATTCCTGTGTCAAAGTGGAGGTGCCTTGTTTCCTCGAGGGACACTGTCTTCACACAATTCCTGTAGCTTTTCTTTATAGCGGTCTGTTAAAACGAGACAGCTCGAGTCTGTGCAAGATTGAAAAACTTCCCGACTGTTTGACTCGATCCAGATAAGAAAACTACGAGATTGTTACAGAAGTAAAATGCTGGTTAATAAAGTTTCTACTTGGAGGACAGAAATACGCGCCTCTTGCTGCCGACTGCTAGCTTCCATGGGCGGTTATCGCGCGACTCGATCCATTGCGCGACTAAAGGCTACTCGATATCATCGAATGGGGGAACAAGCAAAGAAATTATCTCGCGTGGGAACGTACAGTAAGGTAAAAGACCCAGTACGTGGACACGTCCCAGTAGCTGGACACTGGTGCAAATAATACTGATTAGTACATTTAATATTCGCTTTATCTAAAAAAGAACTATTTTATTCAATTATTCAAATATTTAGTAAAATATATTCATATATATATATATTTGGTATATTTGTAACACTTTCGTAAAAAACAATTTATTCTCTTGAACTGTCCGGTTTACACCATTTTAGTATTGGATTTATCTGATTTGCTAAGCAGTCGATGTTACACACGACTACACATAACCTTAAAATTAGGTATTCAATTCTTTTTACTCAAGTTTGTTTACTGACTTGAATAAATTACTTATGCAGAAGAAATATGCAAAAAGAAAAAACTATTGTGTTGTTTTTTTTATTTAATTTCTCTAGAAAACATCCAAATTGCTGATGTTTCATTATGTGTCCATGTAATGGGACAGTAAAATCGGGACGCCGGGGCATACTAGTTAAGCTGTCCAAGTATTGGGCCACTGTAAGGTCTATGAATTTTCAATATTTCACAAAATTATTCACTCCTACAATATGTGTTTTTTTTTTTAATGATAAAGTACACACGATGCCCCATGTAATTGCAAAATCGTTTTTATATAAATCAATTTGTATAACTGAAAAATTCTCGATTGTGTGTACGTCATACCTTAAATGTCCAGGTATTGGGACATTTACCTTATTCTAGGGAAAAAAGCCGGGCATTCCGAGTTTATGCAATTACGCGGAACGCGATTCAGTTATCGTCCATCTGGATCTCGATCGCTCGACCTTTCACGTTTCGGTTGTTACGTATCGAGAAGTTCCTCCGTGTTGCAGCAATATCCGAAAACGACACTTATTGCCGTGGATCGAGGATCGGGACGTGCGAGACCCTCTCCTCGCTATTAAAGCTATTCGAGTGGAAAACGAATGAACTCGAAGGGAGGGCCGATCCTAAGGTCAACAGAATGAAAAGCAATTCCCTCCGGGATGCCTAATACCTCTCCCCGTTACAATTAACCACTTCAACGTCCACCCCCGAACCAGAAATCCAGAAGGAACGCGTGTTACGTCTACGAAAAGGAAACAGATGGAGTGAAAGGAAGAAGCTTCGTTATATCATACTCGAACGACTTAACGCTGGTGCTCCAGCGTGGGGTTTACAATAACCGTGGTGTGTAACGAAGAGGAGTATCTGGATAGCTGGGCAAACAAGAAACAGAAACGATACGATGCATCCAGCCAGCATCGCCGAGTTTACACTGCGAGAACGGTCGCGTTAATTCCAAGGACAGATCCCTTGGATAACAAGAATCGTCGATGCAGCCCGGCGCACACGAGAGCCAGTTCTTCCAGACGTAACCCGCAGCTTTCCGCGATTTTAATCCTGACGGCCCCGTGGATTCCACTTGATCCACCAATTCCCAACGGCAGCCCTGCTACCACCCTCACTGCAAACAGACTCAACCCTGTTCCCAGCCACATTGTAATGGCATCCCGCCTGCCTTCCTCTCCAATGCGACCTGATTTCGCCCCGCGGTCCCAGCTAACTGCTACCCTTCGCCACGCAAAAGATGCGTCTCGATTATCGTCGTTGATTAGGTCCGCGGACAGATGAAACCTCGGGTAATAACGTTCCCCGGCTCGCTCTGTAAATATCTGGCTTGTCTCGCGTCGGGCATCGTTTCACTGTAGTCGTTGGAGATCGATGGAAGAACAGTAGCAAACGTTGAGAGTTTCTGTTTGCAGGGAGCACGTGGATCGGTCCGTCGGATTGGCTAGGATTCAGGTAGATTCTTTTTATCTTAGATCAGTTTGAAGTAATATAGAAGTAACACGAGCCACCAGCACTTCTGAAAATTTTGAGGTGAAAGGAGAATCCAGGTCCATCAGATCGTTGAATCTCGATGAGAGATTAGATCTTTCATCGGGCGCGATCAGCCGCAGATTTAATCCCCGTAAAGCGCGTCTTTTCAAGCCCATCTATGGATCACGTCCTCTCTCATTAATTGGATTAAAGGACCAGCGGCGCAACAAGTCCGCCTCCATTTTAGGCCGTGATGTAGTTGCCTCCTGGTTTCATCAGATTTGACCTGATTCAGGACCGCTTGATACTCTTCGTTAGCCATTGACGTCAAATGATCTGCGGCGCTTCGATTACATCGATCGCGTGTGCTACCTAGTGACCGTTCGACATTCGCCGGCTGCGGACGGGCGCCTAGCATATCTCCTAATTTCATTTCGCGTCCCGAAAGTTGCCAGAGCACTTTAACGATCGGGCAGCGCGTTCGAAAGCCAAATTAATTTCTTTCCACCTGGTGGCGTATTTCCAACCCCCCACCCTCTAGACAGCACTTTTTCACCACGAGTTCCTTACGCTCCCTTTTAATTTCAAACTTTCATGGAAACGACCACGAAGCGCGGCCGACTTCGATCGATCCAAGTTCGTTTCCCGGTTTTACCTACTTTTCGGGGGAGGGAAAAAAAAAATGAAGCGAACCATCCATTTACTCTTCTACCTCGTTCTCATCCGCTACGTACAGCAAGGGCCATTTGTTTCCGTACGTCTGTCTTCGGTTACGAGGGAGCTCTTTCGTGGAATTTTTCATTCACGCGGTGGGCGCGAACGTTCCCGGCTTTACGTTCGCGCGAGAACCTTGGCACGCTGTCGCGGAGAGAGGAGCCCGCCGCCGTCGGCCAGCCGAATCGATCTCTAATTACAGCTCGAGGACATTGAAAGATACGCGCGTCAGAGGCGAATGCAACTTTGTTATTGACCGGTCAGCGGTTGCCCTTGGTTTCATGGAAACTGACCTGATTCTCCAGCGCGTACTCCGTCAGGTATTGACGTCAAGTGACCTTTCACGTTCCAACCGCTGCGCGCCGCATCGTGTTGACGGTTTGCCGCGTGTTTATAGGCCGTGGGAGCATAAATAATTCTCTCGGATCGATGCCTCGCAGCGTCCTCCCGTTTTAATTAGCGAAAACCGCACCAGTATGGGGCGGAACGAAGGGGCCAATCTCTCGGCGAATTCGACGCTCCGGTGTTGTAACTCTGGCCTCCCGGCCGCGGCCTATGCGCATCTTTTAACTCTACCCGGAAAGTTCGGCGAATAAGTTCCACTGCGTTGTGTGCAACATTCTAATAACGCCCTGGTTCAAGCTATTTGACCTGGTTTCGCCTGACGCTCGTGCTACTCCGTGCTCCACTGACGTCAGATGATCCTTCACGAATGAAGTATAAAATTAACCGAGCTTTCATTTTCCCTCTTCGAAACAAGCTATTTCTGATGAAGCCACGAAGTACGGATTTGGAGGGCTGTACTTCCGAAAGGGACCGGTGGCCGATCGAGATGAAACTTGGTGGGTATTACGAGGTGTGCGGAAAGACCCCGAATATAAAATTTTAGCTTCGGCAATTAATGCGTTCCAAAGATACAGGGGTAATTGTGCATAAAAGGGTAGGGTAAATCCGGGAGACGCGGTCGACCTAATATAAAATGGCTATTAAAACTAATATAGATATAAGGCCAATATCTTCGAAGCAGAAGGATTTTCAGGAATGAACTAGAAATTGTTTCTCTGTAAAGAGAGGTTATTTACTTTATTGTATTATATTGTATTACAACGCTTATTTACAATATGTACAATCTTACCTGTAAAGAGAGAAACGACATTTAAAGTTTATTCTCTATCCCTTCTTCATTCGCAGCCTTAGTATTCTTATTATTTAATCTTCTGTTAATTCTTATTGCTATCTACGCAAGTGTGCTTTCTTATGTAATCGTCCTTCCATAAATTAGTCGTTCTCTCTATACAGTAGACTCTCTACCACCACTCTACACTCTACGCTCTACTACGCGCGAGGCGCGGTATTTGAATTAAGGAAATACCATTTCCTTACATAGATATTACTTATTTTATGAAAACAAACCTAATATGTTCAGAATTTTATGCCGATTCAGAAAAACTGGCCGATATTTGCTTTAAGACAATATTTACTGTAAATCGGGTTGAAAACTGAAGTCATGAAATCTGATCATCTCTCCCGAGGTGCCGGGATGAGAAATGGTTTTCGTCGTTGGCAGAGACCACTCACATAATTATTCATGGAAAATTAACAAAGGATAAAGCAAAATTATTTATGAGTGAATACAACTACGGATTCATTGATATTTAATTTGTTTACGCTAAACAAGTAAAGAACACATAAAAAAAAGTGAATTACCTACTGGCGATTAGCAAGGCAAATGAATACAAAAGTGAATAAATAAACTAAATAAACAAAAATAATAACAAAATAATAATAAAAAATAAAAAAATAAACAAGAATAATAAAAAAATCATAACTCGACCATCTCACCTTTCTGCAGCGAGACATGGTCTTCTCGTTAGCTTTGAGAGGAAGAGTTAATATGGCCAAATACTTTGGCTGCATTCTCCCTCAATATCTCTACTATCTTATTATTCCAAACATTAAAGGAAAATAAACTTAGAAGTATATTTTAAATACGATTCTGTACAACCGCTGTTTGACAAAAGAGGTAACATCAATTTACCTTTTATAGCCTATAAATCCAGAAAAACACAGAAGGAAGCTAATTAACGCTATTCATTCAACTATTTCGCTTCTAGAGAAGTAATTGGTCTGCACTTTAATGCATTTTTACGTATAGACCAGCGATGCCCCGATGGGCGGCCCGAGGGTATGAGCATCCATTGCATTTTCCAAAGCTCGCGTGGAAGGGGGTCTCGAAACCAATGAAGTTGCAGGCATGTAACGGATGAGGAATACTCTAGTAGTGTGCGTGTAGGCTCGTACCCGTAGGTTTATATGACTGGGACTCTTGGAGCCCCAGTGTCCTACATTTTAGGAATTGGGAAAATAAACAGGAATTGACTAATGATTAAACAATAATATTATGTAATTGGACGAAATAGACTTGAACATTCCCACTTACACCTCTGATTAACAAAAAGTTTCTTATTAAACGATTTTTATTCAGCTTCAATCCTGTTTGTGTGTTTGTTTGTATGTATGTTTGTTCAGTTCAAATCTAGAAACTCAATTTTAGCCCACTTCCAACTATCCAATAGACTTGAAACTTTGCAGGCATACGTAGTTTGGACGACAATACAAAATTATGAAGAAAAAGAAACCCCCCAGGGTTTAAAAAATTATCCTGTCATCAAAAAATAGAACCCATAACCGCAAATCCAAACGACTTGAAATCAGCCTATAACCAGAAGTCAAATCAATTTAATCGCAATGAAATCAGCATGTAACGGTTACTACTAGAGTTTTCCTCATCCGTTACATGCCTGCAACTTCATTGGTTTCGAGACCCCCTTCCACGCGAGCTTTGGAAAATGCGATGGATGCTCGTACCCTCGGGCCGCCCATCGGGGCATCGCTGGTATAGACTCTGAAATATAGCGAGACGACCAACTCTCCGGCCCGACCGCGTCTCCCGGATTTACCCTACACCTTACCGATTTTATTTAATCACTTTACCACGGTCCCTCCTCATAACAATATTTCTGTTGACTTATACCAACACAACGCATTCCACTCTCCAACTTGTCCCGGGTATTAGTATTGGTTGGGGCTAGATTAGTGCGGGGGCGCGTAAAGCATGGTAGCGAACCGATGTGAGTTTGGCGTTGCTAAAAATGAGACAGTGGTTACAAAATTTCAAAAATAAAAAATAGGGGGACGGGAGGGCTCCCGGGTACGGAGGCCTGCACCAACGTCCAAAAATAATTTAAAAAAAAGAAATGAACAATTTCTTATTAATATTTCGGAAACTAATAAATACTCGAAGCTACAATTTTAGATTTAGGGTTCACACCCCCTCCCCACCCCTCCCCACAAACCTCATCTCGATCGGCCACCGGTCCCTTTCGGAATAATATCCATTTGGAGTATGCTATTCCGATACGCTAATATTTTCCTCGCGAATCACATTATTTCCTCCCGGCCAGTAATTTAACAGCGAAGCTGACTATAAGTTGAAATAGGGGTGGTCTACCTTCTCAATCGACCTCCACCTGCTGCAATCCCTCTTTTACCCATAATCACCTACATCAACTTCACCCTTCATCTTCCTATCCCCCAGAGCTACGGCCATCGACAGCCATCGTACAGATTCCCAGAAACCCTATATCCATCCCAGAATCTCGAATCTGTAGCCACCCTACCGGGCAGCCATTTCTTTCGGCAGCCCTTCCACAACTATACCGATGATCCAGGTTGCGGGATACACTTCGCACGGTCCCGTGAATGCATTTCTGTGATTGCCAGAGCAGAGGCTAGAGCTCGCCAAAATGGAACAGGAATTTCGATCTTGACCGAAGGTCCCGAGTCCTCATTTTCCTCCACTTCCTTCGCAAGACCTCGCGTTAAATCGATCCGCGGGCTGGCGTCGGATCTGCAGCTCTCGATTCAACGATGTCGCGTCACGGTGCCACTAAAAATGCGTGTTTATCGACTCGCGGAGCGGAAACGTTTGACGGGGCGCGACGTCCTTAGGGGGAGAGTATAATATTCGTTGTTTGCGAGAGCGCGGCGCCAGTAAAATGTTTATCTTTGTTGGGCATCCGCGTCGGAGATACGCGGATGAGAGAGACGTGGAATATTTTTCTACCGTGGTAATAATTTGCAGCGCGCGACGCTCGCTAGACCCCCGTGGACTTGTTCGAGACAAAGCTGGCTCGCGTTTCGTTGTAATGGGAGTGTTTTATGTAAATTGCAGCTGTTTGGACGGCTCAGAATGGGGGATAAGGCGCGGAGCTCCTTCCAGCAGATATACGTGCACTTGTTGGCCGCGATTTCTCCGAATCTCGCGTTTGAATCGACGAAATCGGTGAAACAGGTAATTGACCACGGAAAATCCACGGGTATCGCGTGAAATATTTTTACACCGGCTCATCAATCTCCCGAAGTGACACGCGACGATCCCAACGAACTTCACGACACCGCAGTGCCCTTGAAACCTAATCGAGCCGAACCGCAAGCTTCTGCCGCGACCGAGATTGCGGTTTCGCGGCATGCATGCGACCCGCCCCGAGCAGCTCGCTCTCCACGCCGCTTGTACACGTTGCAGGAGACAAAGGCGGTCGATTATCGAGCCATCGATGAAAAATACGGCCGGGCAACGTACCCGACGACGACGATGCTTCAACGTCCCGTCGATGCGCGAGAACGATGCTTCACGGGGGATTCAGGAGTCGCCAAGTCGCTGAAACGTGTCTGCTACGACCATCCACTTCCGCGTGATCATTCACCAGCCAGCACATTCTTCAATCGTGCTTTAAACCGTACTCCACGGAAACGAACTTCACTGCCCTTTATTCTTCGCGATAGAAACTTAACAAACGCGATTTCGCCGACGGCAAAGTCTTCTTCATATCAAAATCTCATCGAAATCGGTGATGAAACCCTGAAGTAGGTAAATAATTACCAAATCATTTTGCCGCCCTTTATATTTACTTGTAAATAATTATTTTAAAATAAAATTTGTTGCATAACAAAAGCGTTGCCTACTTTTTCACCGCTTTTTCAAAAAGTTTTACTTTTTTTATTGGTTTCCATTCAGTTTAACTTTCTCTTCCTACCAATTTCGCCGCCCCCAAATTTGCCCCCCTAGATCGTGCCCTGGTCCCTGCAAACACTTGGCAACTCACCAGTCAACCTCAGCTCCTACCGACCGCAGCAAGTGGCCATTTTACAAACCACGCTTTCCAAGTGACATTTGTTCGGGCACCTCCGGTAAGGGTTAAAATATTCACGGTTACCGCAGTAAATTCCGCGCGGATACAGACATAAGGGACAACGGGACAGCTTCGCGCGCGGCAGCGCGATTTGGGGGGATCGTTTGGTCCCGATTTACACACTCCAGCCGAGTGTATTCATGCCAAATCTGTTTCGCGTAAATCCACGTTTATTCTGCCCGAGACGCGGCTCGCAAAAAGGAGGGAGCCCCGCACGCCCACGGGGGCCACCTTTTTGCGCGGCGCATCGCGATTCCACGGGGCTTCTCTCGACTCCCCGGGGAGAAGCGAGAGTTGCCATGTAAACGGGTCGAAAGTTCCACGTCCGCGGCCTCTAGACGTATCGAACTCCCGATCGTAAAAAATTAATCGCCCGGAAAGGCGGAAGTACACCGCGCGTGCATACGTACCATCGACGCGGTCCCGTCCACGGCTCTATATACGCGACTCGTCGATTGCATTATCGAGGTTGTTGCACCGCTCCAAGCCAGCCCCGATGACGGACGTTGCGCAGGAATTATTTTAAACGAAGCTCGATCGGTTATAACATCGGCTCGGTCCCCTCTCGCCGTGCCACTTCGCCGTGGAATTTTCCCACTGGAAGGAAAGCTCGCGCGAGATGGGAAAACCAGGCGGAATAACTCCTTTCGAAGGAAGTGGAACGAGAAATTCAGCGCTCGCGGCCACATTCGAGCCTGGACGATTCGATTGAAATCTGAATACAGGTTTGATAACCTTGTGGAAGCTTCTGTTACATTCGGCGGGAGATCTCGGAGGCTTGCCGGAGCGATCTCGTTTTATCCGTGGGATGTTGATAGCTGATCCGGACCGGGAATTTCGCTTCCCAAGTTCGCAGTGTCATTCGAAAATATTCCAAGTCATTCGGAATATTCCGACGTTCGTTAACGTCCTTTTCGAAGGACACTGGGCGTTAATGGAGACGTCATAGAGTGATTCCAGCAAGCGCCACTTAATTGGACCGCTGCTCTGCCCGGTAATTAAATAAACCAGTCTCATTCAATCAGTGACGAAGATCACGAATCAACGATTTCAATCGAGCAACACGCTGTTTCGTCCCCAGCGCGTTGCGGTCGCCGATTAACAATAAAGATCCATCGACGATTGGCGTTCTAATTGGCATGGTGAAACGGTTAGCGAAACGCAAATGACGTTTATAGCGAAACCCGCTCGCCGCGGTGATCGATACTTCCAATTTATTATTATCAAGGGGCTGGCGACGAGTTGGCCGTGGCTTATTATTGTAAAATGTGGGTACATCGTCGCCACAAAATCACTGGCAACCGAATTACCAACGCGATAATGCCGCGATTCCGAGGCGTCGCTTGTGCACGGGCGAAATTAATTAATATCCCGCCCCACCACGTCGTTGCTCGCTTTCACACGAGCGATTATATTTGTCATTTTCGCGGTCTCGTGAAGAAGGGTCGCAAGGAACAAAGGGCGGAACGCGACAGGGACGGGAATTGCGCGGACGTTTGTCCAATCCACGGGGGCGTGCATAATTCGTTCGCGATTATTTTTCTTTCTGTTATTTCGCTGCAATTCCGTGGATCCTTCACGAAATACAATCGCAGTGGTCCGCTCGTGATTTCTGGATATTACGGGGCACGGGGATTTACATAATATGCTCGTTATAAGCGATTGTTTTTTCGCGCGCACTTAAAATCCGCGCGCCTCGGCCGTCGGTGATTTCAATGCACGGCGAAACGGCCGCGTTTTACGTTTAATTAATGCTCGGTCATCGAACGTTCTTGTAAATTTCCATCGAGCAAGCGCCACACGGCTGGGTGTTTGTGGCAGACGTGGCAATAAAGCGTGACGTTTGATTGGCAAAGCGAGGCAAGCGACGAGTTTCGGGGGCGAAATAATGACGCGGAGGAGCCATTACCGCCCTGTCTGCTGAAAATAATTATTCCCTGCTGCAGACCGTTTCGAGGATGAAAAATCTAATAGAAACGGCGTAGTAATGGGAAATTGGCGATTCGTGTCGCAGGCGGAGAACGTGCGAAAGAACACGCGACATTTAACGTAATCATTCACACGTAACCCCGCGCCGGTCATTGTAATTTCACGCTGACCGCGCTTCGAGAGAAGCTTTAAGCAATATTAGTCTGTCGAGATCCGACTGTTTAACGCCGGGAATCTCGGTGTAATTTGTACCGCTCTGTACGCCGGTATGCCCCGTGAATACGGCATTTAACTTCGTAGTTACGACGTTTTGAAATCTCCCGTAATTCGTTTAACGCTTAACGAGCGAGTAATTCCAAGCGGTCGATCGACACTTAATCGCCACATATAAACGCGTGCCTGCAGAACGTCCTGTGATTATTTCGCGTGAAATTACGCGCCATCGATGCACGATTCCGCGAACGTGGGAACTGTAAAACTCAGCTTACATTTCGTTATTTATCGGTACAAATAGACCTCGACTCGTGCCTCCAGGAATTCACCCTGCGGTCCTCATTTTCCACGCAATAAAGTGGCTCGATTTCACGAGCTTCCGACGAAAAGCTTCGTAAAAATTCCATTCATATGGCGCGGCGGGAGTGCTACAGAAACCGTTTTAATTTCCACTTTAAAATTCATACAGCAAATTTCACGCCGCTAATTACAAATTACGCGAGTCGTTCCGCGGGAATCTCCTACTTGGCGAATCTCTTGCTCCGGTTCACTAGGAGACCCTGGATGCGATGGAATTTTCGTAATGACAGATCATGCGTCGGGGGGATGATCCAGGGTGCAGAAGTATTAAGCTTGTCTTGCTGATCCCGTTTGACTCCCATGCACAAATTGTTTCTACATTCGTGGCTGACGTTAACAGCGATTTTCCTGCAGTTCTGTTGCTCCGCAAACGAATTTCCCTCGTTTTCCCCGCGGGCGGAAAGAGGGGGTTGGACCGCGTCGGTGAAACACACGCTGGGCTATTACGAGTGTTAACAGAGTTGGAGACAGAGGGAAACAGAGGGGCTGAAAATCCAAATTCGCTGCACGCCTCTCCGCTTCATTATGCTAATGGCATTGTGGGCCTCTTTTCATCCCCTTTGTTTCATCCCCCGTGATTCCACCGTCAGTCTTGAGCATTTTTATTTCTCAATAAATGACTGCGGAATTACTGATGACTAGGTAGTTTGGTTCGCTGAAAATGTTTGGGGCTTGAGTAGGGTAGACCGGGGGCGGTAGTAACTATACTACGAACAATAAATTTTTTTATTTTTTTTTCACTCCTCCACAGTGTTATTTTTTTTATTAATTATCATGGTCTAAGATACTGTAATTATTTTGTACTGGTTTGTTATGGTCTATTTGGAAGGCCTGAGAGTTTGAAGGGAGGATAGGGTGTAAAACTGGTGGGGTTGAGTTTGGAAGGATTTGTGGTGGGGGAAGTGGACTTGAGCAGCTAAACTCTTTGCCTCGACTGCATCTTGAGGATAAAAAATGCAATTATTAGTAGTATTCCTATGCTTACAAGGGAACACCGCGAACGCGGACTCACCGATTGGACCGCAACTTTGTGGGTTTTTAGAGTGACTCAAAACAAGAACAACGGTGTGTTTCATTTGTGCCCTATCGCCCTTTAAGGGGGTGAAAACTAACCTCAAAGTCAAATTGCCACTTCCACTTTTTCACGTATAACTTTCAAAGTACAACAGACAGAATAAAATGTTTCAAACAAAAGTTTAATGGCGCAATAAGCGTTACAAAATAACGGTAACAAAATTTTTGAAAAAAATTGTGAGCGCGCAACTGTGCGAACCGTGTACTTGCCATCGCGTAACTCCATAAGCCGATAGTGCATTATACAATTCGTATACACGGTTGAATTCACAAAAAACACCCTATATTTTTAGTTATTATATAAATGGAAGAATTGTTAAAAATAACGCGAGGTAAAATTTTTTTCTAAGAAAATTTTTTTTTTCAAAAATTTTGTTACCATTATTTTGTAGCGCTTATTGCGCCATTAAACTTTTGTTTGAAACATTTTTTTCTGTCTGTTGTACTTTGAAAGTTATACGTGAAAAAGTGGAAGTGGCAATTTGACTTTGAGGTTAGTTTTCACCCCCTTAAAGGGCGATAGGGCACAAATGAAACACACCGTTGTTCTTGTTTTGAGTCACTCTAAAAACCCACAAAGTTGCGTTCCAATCGGTGAGTCCGGGTTCGCGGTGTTCCCTTGTTAGTCAAGTAACCCCGTCCGACATTGTTAACATGTTAAGGGTCGTACGTACAAAACCTCCACGTACCGGATAAAATAAAATTCCGCAAATTATAGTCAAGGTATCACGTTTCTACAAAATATTCATGAAATAACATCAAGCAGTACTTAGTGGGCAAAAATTCATAAATAGTCTAAACGAAAATATTTACTTCCAGCCGACTTTTTTAGATTTTTCATTCTCACTGACAGACCACGCAAGTTTTTGTCACGGCGACACATTGAATGGCAAGCTGGTCATTCATATGCTCCAATATTGCGAATCGCAGCATAATTTATTCCATAATACAAGAATTAAAGGGAATTAGTCAACTAACCTCATTAGTCAACTAGCCCCGGTCTCCCCTACAGCCTATTGCAGTAATGGCGAACCTTTTTGAGAAGTGGGTCAAATTTTGTTCATTATTTTTTTTAATACTAGACCGTGGGTCACTAAGTCAGTGGCGTTACTTGGAAAGGGGGGGGGGGGGGGTGATGAAAAGGGTACGAATAATTTGAAAACACCGAAAATTTGTTAACGGAAAAATTTGACAGTTGACCCTTTTTTTGGTTCTCGCCTTTAAAATCCTCTAAAAAGGTTTACGTTTCCTTTTTGTTTTATAGCTTTTGCTTTTGCAAGTGAAGAGCAAAAAATAGAGGTCGACGTAAAAAAAATTGATATCAATGGGGTGAATTACAGGGATACCATGAATTACCGCACCAGGTGACACCATGCCCAGTGGCGCCTCTGCACTAAATTCGACATTAGATATTTATACTTTAATTTTTTAATTTTTTAATATTTTCGATCGTCTGTTCTCTCTTTTATGTGTAAAAAATAAGTTTATAAAAGTCAACGCGTGGGTCATTTAAAAGGCCTTCGTGGGTCAGTGTCTGACCCGCGGGTCATAGGTTCGCCACCACTGGCCTATTGGAATACATTATTGCTAGCTCAATTTCGCAAAAAAAGGTGGGTTAGTCCGCTTTTGCTCTTAATGCCGCAAATGTGAGCGCTATTTTTAAACTAGGAAGTGGGCGAGTGTTCCAGTTTGCGGCTCTGAAGGGGATCAGATCGTCAGAGATTTCCTGCAGCTACTTTTTCTATCAGCACGAGTGGAATCGTATTTGCGAGAGGAAGAGCGCGGGACCAGCTTCGTTGGAAATACGGCAACAAATTCAAACCGCCAGCAATTATCGTCGACATCGCGGAACCGGAAGAAATGCATTACACGCGGATTAAATGCACTTCACTTGCCGAGGAAGTTCTATTATTTATAATTGCCGCGGCGCGCAACGTTGCCGTGCGCGGACCAAATGCTACACTAATGTATCCCGCTACGAAGTTATAATTACACCCGGTGAAATCTACAAGTTAATGAAAATGTTCGTTTGTTTGCTCGCGCAATTGATACGGCGAAAGCGTAACGCCCCAGCGTCTTTAACACGCGAGCTCTTCTTCCCTTCTAAACTAATCCACGAAAGCCTCTCAGCTCCCTCCAGCAATATAGCAATACAGAAATTATATCGATCCTCCGTTTCATTGCCATGTTCGCAAAGAGGTGAGTGATTAGCAGCCGCGTAAAAATGTTATTAAAAGATTATTCAGCTTCGGGAAGAAGAGCCCCCTCGATTTAACGACGCCACGACGTAACGCGGAACACATCGTTACGATGCAAGCGTTAAACGCGAGATTAACGTGCTCGTAAAGTTTCGATTACTCTAATAAACGCTAGAACGACATCGCTTCCCCGTACTCGGGCGATCTTAAGGCGGGATCTCCTACCTGCGACTGGTCGCAGCGATTTGACCCAGCGACTGGCCCCAGGCTGAATCTCCTTTCCTGCGACCAGGGGTGTGCGGATACCCGACTTTTCGGGCTCGGGACGGGCCGGACACTTTCGGGCGGGATCGGGCGGGGTCCCGATACTTTCTTATTGCTCGAGATCCCGACGGTTTCGGGATCCCGAGACTCGATTCGGGCTACAAGCATACCCGCCATGAGCGGGCAATTTGATTTCAGGTCGGCTCGGCAAAACTCGGACGTTTAAACTGGTTGTCTATTCGAGCTGGATATTCAAATCGACTAAATGTACCTTACCGCAGTTTGCTGATTATTTGCGAAGTTTACCAATCATTGCCGAATGGGCATTTAAATTGGTTGTCTAGTGATTTCCCTAGTTTATTTCTGTCCTTATCGAGTGACGCCTCTTATTATATCTCCTCTTTGCTTGTAGCCCGAAACGAGTCTCGGGATCCCGAAAACTTCGGGATCTCGAGCAATACGAAAGTATCGCGACCCCGCCCGACCCCACCCGACATTTCCCGACCCGTCCCGAGGGCCAGGTACCCGAGCCTCGGGACGATCCGCACACTCCTACCTGCCACCAAGTCCATTGCCACAGTGGGGCAGAATCCCAAGAAACAAGGAAACGAGTCAGAATTCAAAAGTTGTGGGAGGATTATGTATTTTTATATATTTATGATAATAATAATAATAAATCGTGTTTATTCTTTTATAATATTTGATACAACGCAGTGGAGTTAGAAACGCAAAGTACCTACAGAATGGGCGAGGCTCAGCGTCGCTGTTATTCATGCCTGACCCGAATATTTCTTGCGCTCCTAAAAAAGGTAAAAACCCAGAAAGAAGACCCAAAAAGAAGCCAGAAATAAAGATTTTAAAAATTATAGAAAAAATTGTAGCTAAAAATATTCTATCCTCCCAATGGCCCACCTTCTCTCACATCTGAATACGTCAGCGCGTGCTTTTGTTTTGATATTCCAACGCGTGTTTATATTCGAGAGATAAGAGATCGATCTCGAATTTGTAGGGAGGACAAAGCAGGCGGCACCACGCGCAGTCAGCGGTCCACCCATTATCTTCCTGCGGCTCTCCGCGAGGCGTACTGGTCTTTCTGCAGAATAATTTCGATTCCTACCCCATTGTCAGGGAAACATTCTTCGATCTAACATAAGAACATCTTCTTCTTTTTGTAATTGTGCGGACCATAAAATTAATTTTCGTCACGGTCAACGTTCCGACCATACTTATTCTTTTATACTGTAGCGAAACACGGTTTATTGCCTGTCGAACGTAGAGGAATTAGCTTGTAGCAATTGGGGATTAAGCCTAAAAATTGTTCAGCTGTTCTGAAAGTTACTTGGCAGATATTTCCTAATTACTTTATATCGTGTAGGGGGCCAAAGGTCTAGTGTAATAAAGCTGTAGTAAACCGTGACCCGCTAACAATCCGTTTAGGGCATCACTCACCACGCTACATCATGGAACTTCGCGCGTGTGTCAAACATAAACACGTGTTTACACACAGATCAGAAGTAGGCGTCATGATATTTTTACCTTTTTTAGATGCTCATATTAGTACTCTACAGGTAACATATAAAAATACATACTCCCATATCTTTTGAAATCTGACTTATTTCTTTATTTCTTGGGATTCTGTCCCACTGTGGCAATGGGTCGCAGTGCGACTGGTCGCTAGACTCCCTCCGGAGGGAGTCAAGCGACCGGTGGTCGCAGTGCCCAGCCTGCGACTAGGTATAATGGGAAACAGACCCTATCGCATTGTGTTGCCTCTCGAGTAGCCTAGGCTGGTACTCAAACAGACTCGCGTCAGGCTCCTATGTCTGGCGCATACCCGACGATCACAGACGCTTGTAGGAGAACAGATGAATGCTTTCCCATTGAACCAGTATGCTGCGACCGGTCGCAGGTAGGAGATCCCGCCTTTACCTAGCAAATTATCTGCCGTACGAGCGTCTGCGACGTGTCTCTTCCGACCAATTCGCCCGGCCAACCGTGGCAATGTTACTGCGACTCGTGGATCAAGGCGCGTTCCATTGCAAATCATAAATTCGCAAATAAATGCCCGCGTTATTAAATTCTTTCCCCCGTCGAGTCGGTGCGAGGGCGAGCCCCAAGCCTAGGCTCCCGAGACATTCGCTTCTCTTCCACGGGGAAGCAGGTGGGCACGGGGATTGCTATCCACCGGACGTCCACGAAGTCGATCGCGGCACGTGGCAACGATTGATTCTATATTTTTTTTAAGCGCATCGAGGCTCCCGGATGTCGCGGATAAAAATCCGCGTTTTATCGCGGCACGTGCAGGGGAATCGGGATGTTTAGGGCGATCCTGCAGCCCCCTGCGCGCTTCTCTTTCCTTTTATGTTACGATGCAGCCCCGCGCCGGAGCTTCGATTTACACGCTTCGAAGGTTGCATTCTTTAAAGGGAACATCTCGACAGTGTATTGTTGAAACGAGACGTGGCACCGTAATCTTCGCAATTTACCGTGCGTTCCCTCCTTGGTCTTGGTACGCCAGGTAACTATGGCGCGGGGAAACGCGAATCCTGCAGAACACACGACTGCGTTTAAAGTACCTATGTTGTGAAGGGCACGTAAAGAGGAGAATCTTTTGCAGCCTCGTTAGTGTTGCGCGTGCTTTTGCATCGGGATCTACCTTCCTCCGTGAAAGATAGTTCAAAGATTTTTCTTCAACTTCACATTTTCGATCAAGAAGCTTGCTTACTGCTGCAGTGACGGCGTTAAATTCTTTCGTGGCATAATGGCTGGGATAGACTGGAACACCTAACGGTTTAAGGGGACTATATAGGCAGTCAGATCGCTCGAAAATCAAGTATTTTTTGCGAATTAATTACAAGGAGATGAACACAAATTGTGACTAGTACGTTTGGGTAATGTTTATTAATACTATAACCAGTAAAAAAGAAATGATTTGAATATTATATAAATATGTATGACAGCGCTACAGTCGTCTGATATGTAGGCGTTTTTTTTGGAGCCGCTGTAATTTTGCAGTGATTCTGGTCGTAAGAAATTTAATTGTGAAATATCCTCTGAAATTTATACTTTGCCCTGGCCCCTATTCTGCCCTGAACCTATTGAAAAAGAAAAAAAATCAAAATTATAAAAATGGTGGCTGCAAAACGGCAAATTTTAAAGAAACGGACCTTTTCACCATGGAAAAGAGCCATTCTATTTTTTTTTTTGACAAACCAGGAGTTTTTACAGACTTATGCGTAGTTCCAGGTCGTAACAGACATGTTTCATATATGCTGAATTTTTTTCAAATCGACTGATACCTCCGTTTTTTCCCAATCACTGCAATACGAAGAGGAAATATGATTCCGAGAAAAACGCGCTTAATGTTTCGAAAGAGGAATCTAGTCTACCTGCGTGCGCGCAGAAACGGTTTATGGCGCGCTCGACCGTTTCGGCTGTAAAATCCTCAATTTTGCGAATTTTAACATAAACCAAACGGCATTTTAATCGGGAAGGGTGGTACTTTCAAAAAATGCAACAAAAAAAAATCGAGTTTCTGACTGCCTAGTCCCCTTAATATAGGTAAATATCACTTTCAGGACAAAAGTTTAAGAGTGTGAATTCAAACCACAAGACGTCTATCCATTCAATCGGCCAGGCTCTTTAACGTCCTCTTTATACAGAGGATAAAGTATGTACACAGCATTGCCCTCTTCTCCTTTCGAGCTCCTTACGCGTCGATGAAAGCAGACAGAAATAATGGAGGAGAGACACTCGGCGAGAATAAAGAATTTAGAGCAATTTGCGGTTAACTGGTGAAAGGGTGGAAAACACAGGGACACTTTGTATCCCCTCGTGTTCGCTAGGCATCTTCGATTCGGGGATAGAAAATCGTGCCGCACAATCGAAACGTTTCTATCCTCAAAAAAAAAAAAATACAGTTCCTCCACGGATTACTTCGCCGCAGTTTAGAATTTCCAAGCGCCACCCAGCGACGCTGATTTCGCTGGATACGCGAAACGGAAATCGGAAAATCGCGCGTTCCGAGCCCGGGACCCATTAATAAACGTCCCCGCAGCTAATCAAAATTCTGTCCCGACTGTTTTTTATTGCTGTTCGATTATCGCGCCACACATTACCCCCGAGAATGAAACGATTCTATCAATATTCACCGCGACTCCGCGTTTTTTTATTCCCTGCCAGCGAGCGCGGATCTCGATATTGGAATTTAAAAATTCACTCTCGCCGTTGCCCGCCGCCTGGATTTGATATAACCGACCAGTCCGCTTGAATCGAAGCACGAATAGCGGAATTGGTACGTAAACGTGAGAAATTATTTACCTATTCGACGACTAAATGCAGTCGAATCTCTTTCCCTGATCGGCGAAAGCAACGCGAGGAGGAGAATCACTTGAATCGCAACGCCAGAAACATTTCCCTCACTTTTATAATTATGGAAAGTGCTCCGTGTAAAATTTTCCCACTGGGTCAGCGTCTCTCAACACCCTCAGCGATGCAGTCACACGAAGCACTTTGTATAGAACCGTATAACGAGGCAAAGGGGCGGCCAGAAATGGAATGACGAAAGAGGGAATCGAAAGTGTGACGCACAGAGGGATGGCGAGCGAGATAAAACGGTGGGGGAGGGCGGAAAAGAAAAATCGAGAGGAGAAGAACGTTGGAAAGCGAGACGCGGAGGGGAGTGGCGCAAACGGAAGGGTCGTCCCGGTAACCCGCGAACGTAAATCCCTTCTGGCTGGATTTTAACGTGAAATTTATCGCGGTCGACGGTAAATTATCGTCCGTCATGGCCTCCCCGAGGATCGTAGTTCTGGAGTGCCCTCGATCGAGCCCCCGCGCGATCGATTAATATTTCGCGGGGCTGGCCGTGTCTTCGATTGCTTTTATAAATACCCTTACCACGCGCCCCTCCCCCGCGGGGACCGCGGATAACGAACGAGGGTGGTTTTCATAAATTTTCCAATTTCGCGGTCGCCGGTCCGCCGTAATCCCTCCTTTCAGCGTAATCCGTCCCTTGGTTTTGTATTAACCGTGGCTGGATACTGCTTCGCCGGCCGAATTTACATTCGTGGACTGATGAGTCCGCTGAAACGTATCGCGTTTCCACGCATTAATATTTTCCTCCCCTCTGCCCCCGTTTCGGCCCTACGATGGCGCGATAGTATTCGCGCCCTTTTGTCTCCCATCTCCTAGCTCTTTTCTTCCTCTACGCCTTCGTTTTTCTGTTTTGTTAACGAGCTTCGTAAATCTCCTGGTCGCCAAGTCGACGATATCCCCGCGTAATCTCGCGTTTTATTTCCCACAGCGATAAATTCATTTCCCTATCGCTTTGATCTCGAGCTTAACTCGCGTTCAAATATTCCGCGGTACTTTTAACGCGTGGCCCCCGCTGCAGCGTTTCCATTTTTTCCTCTTCTCTTTCGGTTTGTCCGTTCGCGCGTTGTTTGTCCGTCGTTAACGTTATAATTTCGAAAGCCAGATTTCATACGTTTTTCACGAATGCCTCCGCTGGCTGTGGAACGCGTCGCCCGCGAGCTCGCGTTTCGAACAACCGCAAGATTTATAACCGAGGAATAAATTCCCCGAATCGAGTGGAACTGCCCCGAGGGTCGCGTTAATTGAGTTTCATTCTATCCACGGTGTCTTGTTTCGTGAATCGATCATTGGGCGCGTCACTGTTGATAACGTCGCGTAAAAGGGAAAGATCCAGCTCGATGGAATCTGCCAAAACGGATTCAGAAGCCTTCCTATAGCTCTCGTTCCATTTCCACCGGTCGTCGCCAAACTTGACGAATACCCGGGCGACATCTTTTCGCCGGTTGCCATAAAAAAAATATACTTCCCGTTGTTTCCACTCTGCCGCCGTAAATCGTCCTGGAAACACCGTAATATCTGTTCCGAATGGTGGAGGGCGAGTCGATGGGGGATGATGGGCGAAAGGGCGGAATGAATGGCCAGCCACCGTCAGATTTGCCAGGCTCGCGTTGCCTCGTTTGTACCGCGGAAGAATTGTTCGCGTTGGCCAATCGGCCAGATTGGATGTGACACCATAAAAAGCTCAGAAGTGGACGAGCACTTACGGCCCACGGGAAATTGTCCATCAGCCTGAACGAGGGATGTCGCGGGGGCATCTCGGGGATCCGTGTCGTTTTGGCTGCGCGAATTACGTGACGAAACTTCGAGGCAATCAAAATGAAACACCCTAGCTGTTGCGAGGCGAAATGAATCCGAGGGGTGCTAGTTTAGGGTAAGTAGAGAGAACGTCGACGGCGATGTCGGATGTTCTCGATGGGAGACTAGCGTAAAGCCCAGCGAGGCTCTGAAATGTATCGAGTAATAATTAGAAAGAGAGAAGAAGAGCTGGATGGATCTTCAACGCGAGTTTGAACCAATGGAAGGACTTTGGGACGAAGTTATGTTGCTTCCTGGCCATTCTATGCATAGCAATTCATTCTTTGACACAATGATGCGCCATTAATATTCTGGAACTTGTCTGTATTAGCCTAGTTTTATTAAGAAACCGTCCACCCAGGTACCAGCCCCCAAAGCGAGTGTCTTCAGCAAGAGGTGAGAGCTTCGGGCCAAGCAATTCTCAACGTACAGTTTTTCACAGCGGTGCGACGTTGTATCTGCAGAGCGGAGGGTGTAAAAGGCTCCAGAATCTAATTTAAAGTGCAATCAAGGCTGCAACGCGGTAAGTGAATTCGCAAGATAGCGGCGATTTAAATACACGCGGTGTCCTCGGACGGTTCCCCCCGTGAAGGTAAACTTGAAATGTTTATTGTATTCCAGCCTGGGAACACCTAGCGGCTTAATATCCTAAGAACGTAGTACTTATTTAAAAAAGCACCCGTTTCTTTGCTCGTTCCTTTTTCTCTATCGCCGATCGTTGCACCGGACGGCGGATTTTCGCGTGCGACGCGCGAACGCCGTCGTACACAGAATTCCGCCGGAGGAATTCCCGACGAGCCCGACTTATTCCGGCCGCCAGGTCTCTCCATTTCCCAGGGCGTAATGGACAGCACGTTTACGGGCAGGCGAGCGAAAAGAGTGGCGGGCCAGCGTGCAACAAAGCCCCAATAAAAGCCGGTTTCGGGGCTGGTTAAGTGAAAGAGATATTACGCGTGTTACGTATGCGGCGGCCGTAGCAGGGAAAAAGGGGGGCGGCGGGGGCGGGGTGTGAGAGATCGACGTAGCCTTTGTGAAGGGAAGCTATCGACAGCTTTGTCGGCCGGGCGCATTTACGAACGTCGGGCGCAGACGACGGCCTCCTCCGAGGAGGGAGGCCGCGACGTCGCCACCCCCGGGCGAAATGTCACGTCGGTCGCACGAGGACGAGGAGTCCGTTCTCACCTGGGACCAAACACCGTTTCGCAACCCTCTGAGAAACTCGGCGCGCAATTTTATAGAGCGCCCTCGTGTCCCTTGTGTAGCCGTGAAACGGGACGGGATTGGCAACGAAATCGTGCAGGCGTTTAACATGGAAGTCATCCGATTTCTTTGGAGACCCCCGCGATGTCTCTGCCCCCCCCCCCCCCCCCTTCTTCCGGGGACATCGAAGCTCAACGTTTGGGTAATTTAAGGAGGGCAACCACTTTAGGAGACCGAAAATTAGATGATTTTTGGGATTTTTTTTTATTGCGAAAAATAAACGGAAATTTCCGCAACTCTAACAATAATTTTTTCATGTTTTCATATATCTCTGGTAATTTTTTCAAGTTGTTTCATCGATTGTATTGAGGTGTAATCCGCTGTGTCCCTTGGCGTGTCCTCATCGTCGTTGTCGACTTGCGGGAATCGTGCAGCTCGCAATTAGCATCTGAACTAGTCCAAAAAAATTTGATACATTCTTGAGATGTTTTTTAAGAACATGAACTTAAATTTTGAAAAGAAATCGAGAATTTAATGTTGGAACGTGTTTGAAAAGAAAATGATCGATTTTTAGCATTTTGTTTCCCGGCATTTTGCAATAATAAATATGTTTTAAACAATCTAAGCTTTCCAACTTTAGGTTCATGTTTTAATAAATTATATTATGTAAACGTGTTCCAAATTTGAAGATGATCCATCAATTAGTCTTTGAGTTATGACTCCCGCAAATTGAAAAAATGTCGTTTCGAGAAAAACACGTTTAAAGTTTCACAAACGAAAAACTCAAACTCAAATGTGTTTAACCCTTTCAATACGGCGAAAAATCAGTCCGAGTGCGCCCCATTGCCGGGATCAGTTATTTCTCCTCCAAGCGATTATTGGATAAAATAACTTTTATGCCTAAAAGGTTGAAGGTCTTGGAGACACATAAACGTCCCCATAACAGCGCACCATCAACAATTTAGAATCAGTTTGGAGGCCCAACTTGGCGTTATTTTCTGTCCTAGATGTTTTTCAGTAACTGGGACATATGTTGTCCCAGCGGTAATATCCAAAATTTTCCAGACTGGGACAGCATATGTCCCGTCCGGTGCGAAAGGGTTAATCAAATGATAAAGTGTCTTACCGATTAATCAGCGATTCCACCCCAAAGCAAAGGTACTATGCTCTACGTCACCAGGTGAGTCATAAAAAGGGACTACCTGACTCAGCGCTCGTGGATACCTGGGCGCGCTTGGGAGTCGAGCGAAGAGTCTTTATCATTTATATACATACCGTTAGAAGGAATCCGAATATCGTTTTGAAATTTTCAGGGTATATTCTTAAGATATTTTGCTAATGATTTATGAAATAAAAAAAAAATTGATTTTTTGAAGCATCTAAAGTGGCTGCCCCCCTTAAGGGGTTGTTGGTCGAGGTATTCGTGATTGATTTGAAATAGATTGGAGATTGCAGAGTCGTGGTTCATATTGAATTATTTTCTTCCTACATCTTCGTGGATTTTAATCCAGAATCGCAAATAATGCTTCGCATCTCTGGCTTAGTAGAGTATCGTGAATTTTTATGTCACAGACCCTCGAAACTTGTTATTGGGGGGATTTGAAGACGAAAAGATTGCGCAACGATTGGTCGTGGAAATGTGCAGACGTTTCAAGGAGGAAGAATGAATATCGAATCGTGACGTGCATGGGAAGCGACTGATTACCCATCAATCGGTGATAATTTCCATTGCGCGGTATTCCGCCGCTAGAAGTGCCCTCGTTCCGTTCCGCAATATTCATGGCGCGATCGATCCACGGGAAGGAATCTCCTATAAAATGTAATACAAACAGTTGAATCTAAATACCATAAACAACGAATGCTGATTTATTCTTCTTCCTACGTAGCGAGACTATTTCCCTCGTACTATGAAACTCTCTGACGAGACCCACCCTTCAAATCAGGCATTGAGAACAAAAACGGACTAACCCACATTGAAAAAGAATTAATTTTTCCTACTTTATATGATTAGTACAGTCTAATGGAATACATTATTGCTACCAACTGAATTTCGCAAAAAATCTGGGTTAGTCCGCTGTCGCTCTGAATGCCCCAACTAACCTCCGAAAACTCATCAAGCTTGTATCGCGCCTTACAATCCCTCAACGCTTGGAAATTCTCTAGCGAAAGTAAAAGGTGACCCAGATGAAAATTAATCAACCGGGGATAGCAAAGATTGCCGCTTGCAAAGGGGTGGCTACGGTCGGGAGGGAGAAATATCGCCGGGACAAAGAGTCTGGGGATACTTTTGCACAAAGGGATGCCGGGAGGACATCGATTTCCAGCCTGGAATTTACGATCGGCAGGCAGGCGCAACTTTTCTGCGGTCGGTGACTTTTTTTTTCCTTAGGAAATGGAGATCCGGCGGACAGTAGGGAGCGTACACAGCAGAGACAATACGGTCGTTCGCGGTGGCGGCAAGAGGGGGTGGGCGGGGGCTCTCAAAAATGCCCAGGGTAAATTCGGCGGAGGGGTGGATATCGAGTTGGCAGATATCAATGGGGGGACGGCCACGTGTCCGTGGGGGTCGGGACTCGGCCCAGATCCGTATGTGGGTCGGGTCACCTGCATCCCTACGTCCCCCGGGGTATGGCCGGGTGCCGCGGAGCGAGCACGTATTCGATGCACTTGCAAGCTCCAGGACACGGTCATACGCGACAGCCGCAGCTGACCGTCACGCGTCGAATTTGAATTGATAATGCGCGTAATTTCTGACCGTCGTGTCGCCGCGGCCGTGATAACGGTCGGGAATAATTAATTACCGTGTTGACCCGCGGTGTTCTTTGGCGTGTAAACCGACCGCCCCCTGGACGGTCACAGGCCACGCGGCCCTGCGCTTGTACCGCGCGTGTCGTGTATAATTTCTTAAGTGCCGTGTTCCCGTTGGGCATCGCAGCTTCAATTGCCAACGACTACGCCGGAAAACTGCCCCTGTATCCCTCTAAATCGCCAGACCCTCGCGACTCCCACCAAACAGGATGTCCTCCTTGGCGTCCTACCAAAGTACCATTCTGCTCTACCAGCGAAAGAAATACTGTTCGCGTAAACGCTTTGCATCATCGGCGAATTCGCTTGAATCTATCGGCAACTCCCTATTTCGGTCGTGGGAGGGCCGGCGAAATAGAGCAGGAGGGTAGGAGATAGCCGGCGCACAGTGGGCCGGATTCACTTATTTGACGCCATTTTGGTAATTTTTTTAAGATATCGGAATGAAATTGACACCAAAAAATAGGATAAAATTATTCCTTTCTAATGATGTATAATTTAATATTTTTGACATTTATTTATTTATTTATTTTTCATTTTTTTTAACTTAATTGGGAAATTTTTTTTTGAAAACTATTCATTCGGTACTTTATTTAATGCCCTTTTCAGTGGTTTAAATCGAATCGAAGAAAATGATGCGACGCTGATGACTACAAATCGAAATATTTTGAGAAATGGGACGAAGTGGGAAGTGAATTTTGCATGATTGTATAGAGGAAGGTGCACTGAAAAGATTCCATTTTGCTAAAATACAGGACTCGTTGGGACTTGGAAGATATTCCTTGTCAATTTTAAAAAATGTCGCAATTTCCCTGACTGTTTTCAGAATTATTTTTTAATAGATTATTTACATTAATTACTAATAGAAGATGATGTTTAGCGCAAAAAATTGGCCTTCAATTTAAACAAAACGATATTTGGCTGCATTCCTTTATTTTTCGACTTTTCCTTATAACATGGAAACGAAAAGTTTCGCGAACATTCGATTTAAACCACTGAAAAGGGCATTAAATAAAGTACCGAATGAATAGTTTTCAAAAAGAAAAATTTCCCAATTAAGTTAAAAAAAATTAAAAATAAATAAATAAATGTCAAAAATATTAAATTATTCATCATTAGAAAGGAATAATTTTATCCTATTTTTTGGTGTCAATTTCATTCCGATATCTTAAAAAAAAGACCAAAATGGCGTCAAATAAGGGAATCCGGCCCACTGTGCGGCGTCTTCCCGAGGCCCGGCATCGCGACGGCAACTCAAACGTTGCCAGCTAAACGGCAGAGGTAACTTCGTTTCGTTGTTTGTCGCGAGCCGCAAATATCCTAGTAAGAGTTACTCGAACCAGAGGGGCCGTTATAATCGCGAGGATGTAGAGCGTCACCGGCGGGGCTGAGGGAGAAAGGGCGGCCTCGCCGTGTCCCGTTTCTCTTCGCGTGACAACTTGCTTGCCGCACGCTTCATTCGTGATAAAGGATAGCGGGAAACACGGCGCAACTACCTCGCGCTAGCAGAGTTCTATCTCTCGTTGCTGTTTCCTATAGACCGTTCCCCTGTCTTCCAGCCAGCCCGTGAATAGAATTACATCGATAAGGGCGGTGCTTGTGGCGGCGTAATCGAATTTAAGCCACGCTGGCGGCTTAACGTGTACTCCGACGTCGCCAGCACCTCGTAATCATTCTTTTCCGAGGGCTAAGCACGATAATGCCCCGAGCAGAGCCTCGAGTCAAGTAAATTGCAGCAGCAAGGAAGTTGCTGAGGAGTAAGAGAAATCCCTGGAAGTTTTCGATACTTCTCTGCTGAAAGTCGTTAAAAAGCGACTCACCTCGGGATTGCAGATCTTGTACTTGGTGCTCCACGGTCTGCCCTTGCACGGTTTCCTCCTGCATCGCCTCTGCTGCCTGGAGATTCCGCCGCTGCAGCTCCTGCGAATTAGGGCACCGGCGTAATTAAAAAAACAATATTGCACATGGACCATGAACGAGATTTCTGACGCCAACTTCCGTGAACGCGGGTTCACCTTCCGCCGGCAAAGATTTCATTGTAATGGCGCTGGGAATTCGGGCGAATGTAACAAGAGAAATTGGAGGCTGCGAGGGGAAGTTACGCGTCGCGGGGCCTTTACTGATCGCCAAGCGACTGGCGCTTCGAGAGTTTAAGTGGCACTCGTATACACTTCCGGCACACGCCACTGCCTGGCTCGCAGTCGCGACGTCACCGGCGCAAAATTTGTTTCAGACGCACGCTTTAGAATTTAAAAGCAACCGGAACACCGGGGGAACATGCATAACGAAGAGGGTCGGGCGAACGACGGGGATCCAGATTTCGCGACAACGGGGCGTTTGTAGAAACTGCTCTCGGAGGGACCTCGTTTTCCGGGACTTCCACCGATGCCTTGGAATGAAATTCCACGGGATTGGTCGGCGCACGTGCCCCAGTCGATCACGAGATTAAATTTCCCTAACGACAATATCCGATAACTTTTAATACGAAATTACAACCGCGGCGCCTTGCAATCTAGACATCGTCCCTCCCTTACAATATCATTCCTAAATACTCTCGTGCGTCGAATAAACGTCGCTTCTAAATTCGAGCATGTTTATTAAAGCCTACGATAAATCTGCCACTGTCTACTCTCAGCATTCAAATAAGTACATTTAAGCAAGCAAATATCTGAGAAGCCTAGGTTTCATGCTTGTTTACGCGGCTTTCTGGAATCGGGATTCTCAATCCCCAGTTAGTGGCCGTATAATTCACATTCGCCGTGGTGGTGGACGTTTCGACCGTTGACTCGCGAAATTTTGAAAGCCACGCGGATCGTAAATCGGCGGCAGGTAGGCGGCACTGTGCGGTGAAAAAATTTTAATAATTGTATCGGGCCAGGGGAAGGAAGATTTAGCAGACTTCCGCGTGGCTGGGAGGGTCGAATGTACGGCCCCGTACATCATACAATAAGCTTCTCCGGGGGAGGCGAGTGCAGTTCACCGATGGTAAAGCGTCGTAAATTATTTGCTGGCGCAGTCTGCGCCGTTTCTGGTCGACTGAAAAACGAGCTGCCCGCCAACGGAACTCGCCCCTACACGAAATGAGTTCTGAAACGTTTAACATTCTGCCGGTGTGTGGACGCCGCGACTTCGATATTGGCCGCAGCGATATGGCCCGCTGGGGCTTGCGAGCCTCGAACCGCGAAACGCCACTCGTTAATGGTTTCACGACTCAGGAGGGTACGAAAAGAATAGTCCCTGCTACGATCAATTACCGATGACTTATCGCTGGCAGAATTTGCGACTCGAATGCGCAATGCACACGACGAATGTTATCCCTACGAGATTCTTCTCTAATCTGCAAGCTCAGATTCGCGAATGGGGTAATTATTTGAACTGTGATGTACTTACTTAGTGCAGCTGGACCACTTGGACCAAGGTGACCACTCGCCCCAGGCGACGTTCTGAAAGCAGAAAACAATTTGTCAGAGCGATTAAATCGTACAAATAAATCGCTCTGTCCCCGCACCGACGCGACCGCTCGATAAAACACGCCGGCGCGTGTTTATCACTGGCGACGCAAAAATTCGACATTCAATTATTCCACGCGTTGAATTAATCAGAGATCGTATTTGCGGAGCGCCGCTCGCCCCCGTGCCGACGCTACTTTTAACGAAATTGGCGAATCCGTCGCTGGCGAATGAATCTGTTAAAACACCGAATGACGGGGAAATATTCGAAAGGTAATTGAACGCGCCCCCTGCGCCGCGAAAATTGTTGGACAATTTATCCTTGTAACGGGAAATTTTGTATTTACGATCGTCGGGCCGTTTCCGCCGAAGCGACTTAATGAAGTAATGTTTCGTGACCTTAAGGGGACTAGGCAGTCAAAAACCCGATTTTTTTTGTTGCATTTTTCGAAAGTACCACCCTTCCCGATTAAAATGCCGTTTGGTTTATGTTAAAATTCGCAAAATTGAGGATTTTACAGCCGAAAAGGTCGAGCGCGCCATAAACCGTTTCTGCGCGCACGCAGGTAGACTAGATTCCTCTTTCGAAACTTTAAGCGCGTTTTTCTCGGAATCATATTTCCTCTTCGTTTTGCAGTGATTGGGAAAAAACGGAGGTATCAGTCGATTTGAAAAAAATTCAGCATATATGAAACATGTCTAGTTACGACCTGGACCTACGCATAAGTCTGTAAAAACTCCTGGTTTGTCAAAAAAAAAAAATAGAATGGCTCTTTTCCCTGGCGAAAAATGACGTTTCTTTAAAATTTGCCGTTTTGCAGCCACCATTTCTATAATTTTGATTTTTTTCCTTTTTCAAATGGTTCAGGGCAGAATAGGGGCCAGGGCAAAGTATAAATTTCAGAGGATATTTCACAATTACATTTCTTACGGCCAGAATCACTGCAAAATTACAGCGGCTCCAAAAAAAACGCCTACATATCAGACGACTGTAGCGCTGTCATACATATGTATATAATATTCAAATCATTTCTTTTCTACTGTTTATAGTATTAATAAACATTACCCGAACGTACTAGTCACAATTTGTGTTCATCTCCTTGTAAATAATTCGCAAAAAATACTTGATTTTCGAGCGATCTGACTGCCTAGTCCCCTTATAAGGGGACCTTCCGGTCTAGAGCCCAAAAAAATAGGTGATTTTTAGGAATTAATTAAAGGAAAACTACTATATATAATTTAATGGGACTTTTTGCATTGTATTAAGGATGTCTTAAGTTATAGAAATATATTTTTTGTTTTATAATTAATTATTGCAGACGGCCCTGGGGAGTCGTTAAAGTCAAGGCGTCAAAAAATTAATCCAAATCGGTGGGACCTGTATCTCCAAAAGTTATTATCCGATTCGACTGAAACTTATTTTATTTTGAAGATTATACTTCTGGCTAGGGGGGAACTAGAAAAAATTAAAAAAATGACATTTTTTTAGAAAATAACGACACTTGAAGTTTGAAATCACTTTTCCCTGTACTTTTCGTCCTTTCAACGCCTTTGAAAATTATAAATTTTCAATTTTTTGTAATTTTTCTAGTTCCCCCCCCCCTAGCCAGAAGTATATTCTTCAAAATAAAAAAAGGTTCAGGCGAATCGGATAATAACTTTTGGAGATACAGGTCCCACCGTTTTGAGAACTCTGTTTCGAGAAAAACGCGTTTAAAGGTTTACGTGAGCGCCGAGTGGCCGGTTGTTGCCCATGCATTTGCCGCTACTCAAATGCCTATAACTTCTGGAATTTTACGAATTTCAACAAATCCTTTTAAACACGTATTCCTAAAAGGTTGAACATTCGAAAAATGAAATAAAAAAAAATCGACTTTTAGACCGGAAGGTCCCCTTAATCCATTCATGGGCCAACAGCGGTATTTTTCATTGGAAACCGTCAACCAAGGATCACTCGGAATATGAGCGAAGAGAGAAAGATTTTATTTAACAAATTTACCTCGAAGGATTTGCTGGCGAAAGGGAGGCAGGGCCGTGGATAAAGGTGCAACGCTGTAAGAGCGTCGATATATCAAAGTATTTAGCGTCCCTGTGCGATACGGGAACGGAGAAATCTCGTCCAGAGGGCGGGCAGGGGTTGCACATCGATATCCCTCCCCGAGCAATAAGTTCGCCGTGAGACGTGATAAAAATTTCGGCGCCCCCTCCTGCGGCAGATACGCGGAATGCTCGGCACGTCCGCAGCCGAACCGAGCGGATTTCGAAAATTCACTTTTGCCAGTCGGCTCGAGGCCCGTCGTGCTGAATTCCTCGTTGGATATTTCACCGCGCGACTGGGGGCGGCCGCGATGATGGCTCACGATCGTTCAACGCCCCATAGAAACAAGAGTGAAAGATTGATGAAGCGGTTTCATGGACTAATACGTCGCTTGATGGATCCTTCCCGGGTAACTCGATTGTTGTTCGAGAGAAAAGCAGGGTTTCCTTTTATTGCTTCCCTCGCAGGGGTGGATCGCTATATGAGGTTCGCTGCTTTTATATTTTGCACGGCGAAGGGTTACTATGTTCTGCGCCGGATGGTTCGCTGATATTTAACGGCGACCTGCCCGATGCGCAACTTCGCGGAACGAGGCAAAGACTCGGCGAGATAGCGCGTGAAAAAAGAGCAGCAGAATTTTACCCAACACTGGCGAGTATCGTAATCGAAGCACCTTCTCCTGCATTACCCGCGTTATCGCTGGTAATTCGATTACGACCGCCGGCGTTAAATGTTTCAAAACTCGACGCTGGTGTGGTGCATAGTTTCCTGGGAAATTACGTTAGCCCCTACACTCTGACAAAGAAGCTCTAGCTGCCTCCAATTACCGAACACGGTTATCCCCTGTACGACTACTAAAATTTACAATCCACTAAATCCATGCAGAATCGTTAACACTATCTCGCCGTTCGAGGGGGCTGGTCCTCTGTGCCGGGGAGGGGGCGGGTGTGGAATAAAATATGGAATTTCTTCCCCAACCAATTCACCCAGTTCCCTAGCCCTCTTCAGCCGGGCTCCCCTGATAATGAGCTGTTGTATCGACTTTCCGCCGAAAGAAAAGGCAAGGGGGGGCTGACAATTAATCCTTTTTACCCCGTCTATCGATCCTCTGGAATAGGGGAGGGAAAAGAAGATTCGGGGAGAACGAGGAAACCTTACGAAAGAAAGGGGGCTTGGGGTAACAGAGGACGGCGAGGGGAAACAAAACGACGAGCCAAAAATTTATGAAAAAAAAAGGCACCGAGTAAGGGAAGCTGGAAGGAGAATAAATGGGGGCAAAAGTGATCAGAAAGGAGGGAAGGGGAGGGAACATGCCTCGACATGTAACGTTAATGGCCAATGGTGCTTTTCATGAACTCCCCTGGCGAAATTTATTTTCGGCACCAGAATTTTCCAATTCTTTACTCTACTCCACCTTTTCTCTTCTATATTCTATCTCTGGCGCTTGCACGTGCCAATTTCCGTAGATATTAGGCTTCCAGAGATTTCCGTGGCCAAAATGTAAATGGGCATGATTTTAGGTTAAACAGATTCAAGAAGAGCGGGACGTTAAACAACAGAATTAATATTCGATGGTCGGACGAATGTGCCAGGCTAGTAATTGGGGTTGAAGTGTGCCGGTGCAGCTGTTCGACGCACACGCTCCCGAAAACGGCCGCCTCGTTTATCTTCCCCGGCGGTTATTTCGCGAAAAGCTCGTGTCACCGGACTCCCCAAACTTTCTATGACGCAACGAGGCAAACGGGGTTGACATCGGGCTCGGTATACGTGGCGCGTTAACATTCAGAGTTGGTTCATTAAAAAACTGTGGAACAAGCGCACGGCGCGGTCATTTGTTAAAAGTTCCCAGGGCTTTTCCGTTGTTTGAATCGCTGATTAAAGAAGGGTCCCGCTCTACTTTCGCGCCCTTCTTTATTTTAATTGATTTCCCAAGTGAGCCCAAACAAGAACGACAACTGGAAAACAGACACGACTAAGTGAGTATTGAATTGAAAAGCTTGCCCGTATATTTTCATGGAAACCACCATACCCGCGTTAGTATCACGCGCGACGCCCTCTAGAACCCAAGACCGCGTTAAATAAATCTTCCCGTTCCTGACGGCGCGAGGCAACGGGAGCACTCTTGTAACCAGACGCGCTCATGTCAGACACCGAATATGATCGTCAAGGGGGTTAAGGATTCTCCGGGAAGCCAGCATCCCCATTTACCATTACATCCACCTGCAAGCCGGCTGTCGCGTATAGGGAGCATACTCCACATTGATTTCAGCAGAAACTGTAACGAGCCCCAGCAGCACGGTGAACCTGTAACAGCGTCGCTGTACGATCCGAAAGTGGCCCAGAGCGAGCTAGGCGTCCGAGCAGCGGAAGGTGGAAAGCTTCGACGAGATTTGTCTGGGCGATCAGCGGCTCCTGGGGGGTAGGAACGGGCGCGATGCGAGAGGCAAAGTGACTAGCACAGTGCCGTACCTATATAGGGCGGTGCGAAAGCCCGCATTGCGGAATGAGAGATCGCCTATCGGCCTATTGGCCTGTCCCATCGTCTATTTCCATCCCTCTGCCTCCCTGGCTATCTGCCTGTCTGTCTCTATCCACCGCTCTACCCCTCTCTGCTCCCTCTTCCCGATCGGTCCTCTTTCGCTGCCAATTTGCGAGAGATTCGCGGCTCGAGGTGATACCAGCAGCCCCCGCGACGTGTGCGTGTCCCGATAAGAATCGCTTTTCGCTACGGACCCACGGCTGTGCCCGGGCGATCGCATAAATCGACGATCGGGATCGACGCTGGACGAAGGAAGATTTAACGACGGGGGATCCGTTTCGGGAAAATGTCCAGCGATGCTCGTACATTCTTTGCGGACGAGTTTGATAAGCGGGGTCATCGATTCTCCTGCGAGGGTCCTCGGAGACAGGGTCGAGATTGAATGAGGCAATACATGATTCCCAATGGCTACGTTTGCGACACATTTCTTGATAGCAAAATGATGGTACGCAGCGAAGATTGTGGTGAAATTGGCAAGTAGTAACGCTCGATAACTGGTCAAACGTAAGCAGTTATACGTGTGTGCACGGCGTGAACTGGTCACGCCCGACCATACATTGATCGTACTACTTCATTCACGATTCTATGAAAGCCTCAGAAATACCCGGGCTGTGCGTGATTATTTTATTCGAAGCCACGGATGTCCCTGGTACAATCTGCGGATTCGGAGGAAAATTAACTCGATTACACGATGCTCCTCTTAGTGTCCTCTTACATTTCCATACCACTATGTTTATCCCCGTGTTTTAACTGAGCCGCGAGTCGGACCGCGGTTCTGAGTGGTCGTTGGTATGCAAAGGGTTGAAGCGCTGCAAAGCCCAAGGGGGACGAGTCAGCGGTAATCCGATAATTAATTTGTAACTTCCTCGAAGCGGAAGTAAGCGTTGTCGGCCCGGTCGGAGGTAAACATCCCTCTTCTTTGCATATTGCGCGTGTATCTCCGCGGTGGTCACAGTTTTGCATCCGTCCCGGCGATTCCGCGTGCTTATGCACGCGAGCCCTCGCGGTCCCGTGCAATCGCACACGCTTAGTTCCGCGTCTGTCGCGCAACGATTTTGCATATGCATGCGAGAGCGCGGCCACGCGGTCCGGCGTGTTAAATATGGTTGACCGTGTCCGCCGACATTTATATGGGAAACCTCGTTACACGCTTCTTCGTGTTCCCCCGTAATCACCATGACGAGGATGCCCCCTGGGATGATTGCTCACCGGCAATCCAATTCTCGCTGAACTTCGATGTTCCAGGTGATTTCCAAGGGTAGTCCGTATGGAACACGTTTCATTCACAAGCATCCTGTGAATGGAGATATCGAGGACATCTCGCAATCGATCTCGTTTCTTCTTCATAAAATATATTTCACAGACATTTATAAGCCAAATGTATTTTAAGCGTAACTTCGTTACACCTTTAACTCGGACGTGTCGTGTTACAGGTCGCTGATCCAGTATATTTTTCGTGATGCTATCATTAAACCCGATCGATATTAACATACATTAAAGTGGATTATCTCAACTGAGAACTGAACTTCCAGCGGAATCGTTATTATTATTATTTTATTATTATTGGAATTAACGGGAGAACCCTTTAGAGTACAAAATTTGACCAAAGCAATGCAGTAGGTACTGCTCATAGAAAAGATATAAAAATAAATAAAATAAACAGAGAATATACAGAAAAAAACAAAACATAAAAACATAACAGTCCACAAAAAGCGCAAAAAGCCAAGACAAAAGAATATGACACATAACACTTAAGACTTAAAAAGGCGACAGTCCCCTATAAGCACACGGTCCCTGAAGACCGCTAAGGAGTCAGTGAATATATCCCGATTATTATAAATTCACGAACGGTATCGAATGCCAACGCTTCTGGTGCTTCGTTTTTACCCGATTTCCTCGGGACAAAACGATTTCACGCGTTCGCGCAGCTTCTTTCGCGGCATTCCGCCAATTTACAATGCATACAAGTTCACACCGCTTGCGGGGACTTTAATAAAATCAAGCAGAGGGGAGATAAAAGCGTAGGAGGAAGCGGAACGAAGGGGTTGAGCGAGGGGGAGAAGTGGGACAGGGAGGAAAGCGTGTAGCAAGAGAGTAACGGACCAGCTATTCCCGATTCCCACCCAATCTAAAATCAATCTTAGTTCGTGCTCTTAGACGAACTGGAAGTAGGATTCTAAAGGGAACCGTGAAGGGGTGCGAGGTGGGGCGAGGGAGGTGGGACCGATCACTTTTAAGCAGGCCTTGCAAGTCTGCATTATTCAAACTCCACCGCCAACCAAACCGTAGTTCCATTGGCACCCTCTAAGGAACCCCCTTGTGTCTTTCCACGGCGTCCTTTCTATCCCTTTGCGCACCACCCGCTCCGCCCGTTTTCGTTTCGGTAATGCGCGAGGCTGCAAATATATTAAGACCCTTCTCCCTTGCTTTTGAATTGCAGATACACACGGTAGTAAGTTTTCAGAGATCTTTTTCGAATCGCCCTCTCCATATGCAAGTAAATCGTTAGAAGTCGCGTAGAAGTAGCAGAGAGGCGCGGGAGAAATTGTTTCGATCGATCTCTACCGGTTGAAACGTATAAACTTGACTCCGAAAGTCGTCAAAGTGATGTTTTACAATTATAATATTTTTTTCTTACACGCGTATTGTATTTTTGGTAATTCTAGCGTTAAGCGTGCTACGCGTTCAAAGTCCCGTCTGGCATCTTCAATGCCATTTACTAGCAAGGTCTCGCGCGGTTCCAACGATCCCGTTTAAAGTACACTTTAGTTTTCCCTCTTTCTCTCGCATTTTCGGCCCGTCAGACACGCGCTGGTGAAAAAAGCAACCGTACAAATAACGAGTTAAAGCGCGTTGCGCCTCAAATATTTGCCCTCGCGCTCCAGCCGGTCGGCCAGCTAGAAATCCCACCGCCTGCTATCGTCAGATTATCACGGCGCGAACAAACACGGGCTCGCGGCCGCGATAGATACATTTTACAATTACCGTGGCCGCGATAGCTTTCGAAATCACGCTACCCCGGTCGAGAATCCACGGTCTCTCGCTCGCGATCCCGTGTCCCTTCTCTCCCTTCTTCATCCGCGCGAGTACCCCGACGCTCTAAGCTTCTTTGCGCGCGGCGACGCGCGAAAAACCAGAAAATACCGGCATAAACGCTTCAGGGGAAGCGTCTTACCGCTTTCCTTCGCCCTCAGACCTAAACCAGACCTAACCCGACCCCCTCCTGTGTTTTCTTTTCCATTCTCCCTCGTCGATCCTCCCCGGTCTCCGCGTCCCTTGATTTCTTCGGGGTGCTTGCTACCCTCTGACGCGGACACGGCGCGCGGAACATTGGATAATGAACCCACCCCTTCAGCGAGTTCTTCGCGCGCCAAGGGTGTCGGAGCGTTACGTCGCGCTCGCACCTCGCAAAATCACGACTGCCATGGTCCTTGCTTCGCAACACTTCAGATCTCAGTTTCTGGGCTTCAATGAACAATTCTCTTGGAGGCGTACTTCGTAGCCGATTTCTAACAGTTAGTACACCAAACTACCGCGCAGTTCATAAACAAGAAATACGATAAGGGAGGTACTCTGCCCTAATTTATCGCGAGAGGAGAATAAATTTAGAGAGGCAAGGTAAACACAGCACGCTCCTTCTAAAAGATTGTCTAAAATTAGCGGGGAAGATTTAGAAGGCAATCAAGGGGACCGAGACACTACCGGACCTACGTAAACATCTTCGACCTGAGTATGATCGATTCGTAATTGTATCCAAACGGCAAATTGGGTTCACCTCGAGGATACACACTTAACGCCGCTAAAAACGAAGAGGGCAGTGGAGAAACGGTCGCGGTAGGCGCTAGTATATCACCGGTCTACCTATTTCCAGCGACCTCTTAGCAGGAGTATAACGATGTCGAGGGTAACAAGGGATTATAGGAGTTTATATATAACGTAAGTTCACCAAAAGCGGCCACGTAGCTGAAGGACCCGAGGCAGCATCGTTCTCGGCCCTCTTGGTGTCAGGTTAAAAGGGGTGCGTAATAGGCTTAAAAAGACTGATGTCTTGAGCGGGATAAGAAATAAGCCGCGGAAATAAATCACGTGGAATCTCGTGCCTGGCCCTCTCCCGAGGACAGAGAGTGTTCCCGATGGTCTGAGAGGCCGGCTATCCGCGTAATGATATTCGGAAGCGCTTATGAGTTTCGGGTGTCGAAAAATAAGGACCGCCGATAGAAGATAACGGCTGGTTGGCTCCGACCGTTTAGAGGCTGCTGGGAGATCTTTCGCGAGCGGGAGGGGAGTTAAATTGGCGCAGCCGTCGACGATAATGGGACGATTTTAATAACAATGGAAGTCTGAATACTGAAGCGTGAATGGGGATCGTAAGTTTCATAGAAGCTTGAGTGTATCGTGACTCATTGTCAGTCGTCTGAAAGAGGGTTAGATAAGAATCCTGAAGGATGAGGCATGCCATCAGAAATGCACCTTTCAGTCATCCAAATAGGGCAAGTTCCTGAGGTTAAGCGAAACCTGTGATACGCAAGATGTTTTAGCTGATCATCGGTGTTTATAGTAGAACTAAATAAAACTGTGTCTTCTCAAGATCGGAGAATTAGATATGAAGCGGACGCGCGTAAGACCGCTCCAAGGTCCCCGGACCCAAAGTTATTGGCAGGCGGACGCGCTCAATCGTTCTTTCATGGCTAGCCCCCAATCGGGGCTCGCGATCGGCGTTAATGTCACCGAGTGTTTTCTTTTACGGGGTTTCGGCAAGTGGGGGGCTTCGAAACGCTGGGAATAAAACGGATGATCGGACTTTTAAGCAGGATCCTCGAGCCGCCTGCATTATTCAGGCGACTCCTCTTCCTCGCCGACGCTTTCGTCCTCGCCGCATCCAGCCTCCGTCCTCGCGTGCAGGTGTCAATTTGTCTCTATCTCTCTCTCTCTCTCTCCCCTTCTCCCTCGCGCATCCTCGCCCCTCTGTTTTCGTCTCAAGGCTCGCATCTTCGATCGTTCGATCCTTCTTCCGCGCGCTTCCACCGAAATGCTCGACGCCAGGCTGGCACCATTAGACTCCCAAATTATTGAAAGCAACAGCAGCAGACCGAGAAACCTCTGCCACCCGTCCCTCGCGCCCTCTGTCCCCTTCCCGTTAAGCACGCTTGTCGCCCCGTCATCTCAGCGATTCCATCTCCGCCAGTCGATTGCTAATGGAGGAGGGCCCGCGACCGAATATCCAAGATCGGTATCTTCGAGGGGGCGTCTTCGTTTCCAATAATCGTGTCTGCCCGCTCATCGCTGGGAAAGCCAGACGTGGGTGACACCCGAGCGTCGCGCGGCTGTTGCAGTCGATCGCGCCACCTGTCCCCGTTCGTTATCGAGGCGAGCGACGCCTCGAGTGGGACCCGTGTCCTCGCGGTGATCGGTTTTGTTCCGCGCCGCTAATGCTGCCAGAACGATGAATGCTGCCCGAGGAACGGAGCCCTCGAGAGATTCCCTCGCGCGTCAACCTTAATCGGGGCCCAGGAAATGGAATTATGGGTCCAGAAGCTTTTTACAGTGGGCATGTTTCTTTGCTTGACACGATCGTGCCCCGACGTTGCTCTTGACTGTTCAGATGAACCGCGGGGCAAGTTGATAAGTTCATAAGCCTGTCCAGAGACTACTTCTCTAATATATTACTCCGGGGTTGAAATTCGTACGGTGTCTGTCCACTTGTTCGATCACACACTCTCGACGATAAGTTTCAGCTGCGTCTTTTCAGCGGAGCGGTCCAATTTGGTGTCTAATGACGGCTCTAACGAGCATGGAAGGAAAAACGTGTGCCGAGCCACGCAGGATCGCAAATTTTCGTCCCGTAACGGAACGATACGGCGAGACGGGGTCGAGTGTGCGCTAAATACGGAATGATTCTGCAGCGCGGCGCTTTATGGCCCGATAAAACCGTGAGCCGTGAGTTCGCGAACCTTCTGATAGCGCAGGATTACAGCTTATATTTATGATTATTCCAGGCTGCCTTCTGTTCCACCCGCAATCTCGCACGGGAGCTTCATTAGCCTCTTTCCGCGGTAATTGTACCTCGATTAACGAATTCCGTGGCCACTGGAGGCGAACGAGGACGTTGAAGAGTAGAAGGTGTGTACACTTGTGCCTCTATACTACCTATGCCGAGTAGAGAGACTGCAAACACCGAAGAAGCAATCCATCACGGCCCATTCGCTGATCGATCATCCGTAAATAGCATAAAGCATGGGTGGTCGCGTGCGAATACGGATGGCGTACGACCCCGTTTAAATTTGAAACATAATGTCCGTCGAATATCGCGTTCCGCGGCTCAGATTACTTGATCCAAAGCTCGACTTCCACATTTTAATGAAACGCAGGGGAGTAGATATTATGCCAGCGCGCATTTAAATAATCGTTTTCGATGTTTTACCCGTGGAAAAGCTCGGCGAGAAGGAGAAGGGCGGGAAAGGGGAGAAGGGTAGACGGAAAAATACCCCCCGCGGGTTAATTTAACTTGTGCCCATCGAGACACGCTCGCTACCTCGGCGGAGCAGAGGGAGGAAAAAATGGCCACGCCGCGGGGTTAATTTGTAAACGACGGTTCGGATGAAGCCGGAATCGATGCTGGAGGAGATGAATTCGCGGAGGGGTGGTTGAAAAGCGAGGGCGTGGAAATCGTCTCGGAACCGATGTTTGCCCGTGGCAGCGGCAAGTTATTGCACGTCAGTCACACCTCTTCCTCAAAATTGCGAAAGTTTCGGGAGACACAACGATCCCCGATTACGTCCCGCGCGACTTACGACGACGGGGGGTCTTTATCATCGCGCGGGACCTCGACTTCTATCGACTTCTATCGACCCCTATCGCGCCACGGATAGCAGATTGCTCCGAAGAGCCAAGATTCTCCCTTAAAAATTACCTCTTCCGAATAGCGCGGGGAATGGAGCATATTTCCTTCGGATACTCAGGCTCCCTTTGAATTATCACAGAAACGAAGGGTCGGGCGCGCTGGACTTTCACGGTCCAGGTCGCTACTACTTGAAACTTCCCACTGTACACTGCGTCTCTTAGGAATATTGTTTCGACGTTTCGCCACTGCAGCTGCACCAGGGTCCTGCTGCCGCAAGGGTGCCGATATTTCAAAGGGACACGGTTTCCATTCGACAGCCTCAAGCAATAGATACACGCGAGAGGCGGTCGTCCATATCCACCGACAAATTCCAATTACTCCGTGTGATTCGCGACATTATTAAATTGCAGATGTAACCGTCAAATGTGTCCCTCTGTGGCCACCACCCCCCGGGGTCCTCTTTTCGAAGTGCTCGCGCGGCTGCCCGCCGTGAAATGTAATTAAACGGTCGGACGCGGTTGATGAAAATTTGGAAAGCGAAATAATCGCTACCAGAAGCATCGTCGCGGGCGTCCTCGACGAATAGGCGGGGACGGTGGCGCCCCCGCCCCCCCTACCCGCGATATAAAACGGGCCAAGTTTCGTGGCAGGAGGCGGACGAGAATTATTCAAGGATTTTCCAGATAATGCAATAACGTAGCCCCGTGCGGCACAGTGAGAAATTAGCGGCATGAATTATGAATGAGACCGAGTTCCACGGCCGTTTATCTTCTTTAATGTTTCTTGGCGTCTCCTCGCTCCGAGTCCGTATCTCGCTGTGTGTGTCGTGATTTTCGCCCCTCTCTCTCTCTCTCTCTCCGCTCGCCCCTCCTTCTCTTTCTTCGTCATTTCAGAGATTGAACTGGTAATTGGGACCGAGAGGAGGAATGATGGACACGGGCGGGGGACGGTACTTTTGATACCGTGACGTTGGCTTTTAATGAAGGCAGATGAAGGGGGCAAAGACGACCTTTGTTGTAATAAGCCTCCTGGTTCGAGTAATTATACATAATGAACGGTGTGAAAGGGGAGTGGTAGAAGTGCTCAGTGACCTCGAGCAGCCAAAAGTTTCTGCTTCTATGGTGGTTCTTGCCACTCGGTGAAAATGAATTTTTAATGAAATCTATTTGATTGGACTTATCATAACGAAGGGAGCTGCTGTCTTCAACCCCGCTTTTATCGTTGACCGTTTCCACTGTGTGCGCGTGGTACGCGCTGCTTGGCACAGTGGAATCAGCCGTGGAGCCTCGAACAAGCGCCACTTGAATCTTTCAATCCCCTCTGCTCCCCAGCAAATTCCAGGTTTGCCAAAAAATGTTGAGAATCGACAAACCCCTCGTCAGGCCTCAGTCATCGAGCCGCGTTCCTCCGCGAAAAGCCCGGAGAAACAGAGGCGGAACGTTCCTCCAGAAACGAGTTGCTTTCGCGACACAGGCTCCATACATTTTTACGCCTCGAAACGATTATTTGAGGCCGTAAAGGTGGCGGGGCTGCGAGCATTAAGCAACGTAACACCGAAAAGATCCACTTATTTCAGGAGCGCCGTGAAGAGTATTAGCATCAGTTGCAGGTAATACCGAGGACCTTTCCACTTCGCGGGGCCAAACGACCGCCATTTTCGCGAGGGGAGCTTTCCGAGCCGCCTGTTTCGCCGGTGCCAGCAGCCGCCAGCCGTGTGGCAGTCACCTTTGAAATCGAACACCCGTTAAACGCAATTAGACAATTAGCTGGGAGCGCGATAGACCGGCGAGTGCTTCGTCGACGGTTTTCACCCTTCTGTTCCTCGAGAGGCGCCACTAGAGGCGGCCGAGCGACGCCCCGCGTCGTGCCACCAGGGGTGAGATAGGAATGTTCATTGTCAGAGCACGCACGGTCTTCCGTCGGAGACCTTTCGACGCCTCCTCCCCTATTCTTCTGCTTTCTTTGTGGCGAGCCAATTTCTTTTCTCTTTCGTTGCTGCCACAGAAGGCACCCCTTTAATCCCCTTGCGCCCTGGCAATGGGTCCGTCGTTTCGTCTCGTCGCTGGTAGTGATATGCGAAAAATCAGTCTTCTCGGTGAATTAGGAGAAATGGATGGCTGTATTTACGGTGGAGACACAGGGTTAGAAACTATAGATAACGATAGTGATTCTGCACGTGTACGAATGTATGTGCAGCGTGTGGAATTTTGCTGCAAAATCCACTTACCCTACAGGGTGATTCTGGAGCTCCGCCGGACAATGGATGCCCCCAGGTACCCCGTGGCGAGGACAAGCCCCCGCAGTGCCTCGCCGAATTTTATGGGTTTCGACCCTCGAAGGGGTTGGAGTGCCTATTAAGGGGTTAGGCCATCTTGGACGGAGCAAAATTGCAGTCATTTTCGGCGTTTTTTTTTTAGAAAGATAATAAAATAAACAGAAAATTTAATATGAAGCCTGTTATTATACAACTCTCGCCGAACAAAAACCGTATTTTTTTCTTACAAAATGGCGGCGGTAGAGCCGTGATACGCAAGATCTTGTGGAGCGACGTTTTCCACGGTGTTCAATCTCACGGCTATACCGTTTGACTTAGAACAAAAAACCAAAAGGCTTTATTTTCTGCATGCCTAAAACTATGGAAGTACGTAGCGGTTTTGCGATATCTTGAATATGTTCTGTGCAATTGACACTTTTATAAAAAAAAAAATGCACTTTTACTCTCCATGGTCACCATTTCGAGACAAATTAATGTTTCTGGATTTCCCTACGTACTTCCATAGTTTTAGGCATGCAGAAAATAAAGCTTTTTGGTTTTTTGTTCTAAGTCAAACGGTACAGCCGTGAGATTGAACACCGTGGAAAACGTCGCTCCACAAGATCTTGCGTATCACGGCTCTACCGCCGCCATTTTGTAAGAAAAAAAATACGATTTTTTTCCGGCGAGAGTTGTATAATAACAGGCTTCATATCAAATTATCTGTTTATTTTATTATCTTCCTAAAAAAAATGCCGAAAATGACTGCAATTTTGCTCCGTCCAAGGTGGCCTAACCCCTTAAGAAGTTAGAAATCTTCGATTTCCGCATTTCTCATCAGACCTTTGCGAAAACGACGCCAATTGATTCCTTATGTTTCGCCGATGAAACTGACCCCAAGAACGACGTAATTCGGAAAATAATTAAGGAAATTGCATGAAAATTTAATTTCCATAACCTCAAGCTAATTTCGTTAATAATAGTCCGATTTACATGAAATTTGGTATGATTTTCATCGGAAAAACATAAGGAATCTATTGGTGCAACTTCCATTTCGATACGATAAAGAATAAAGAATTTTTTAATACGCTGAAATGAATATTTCATGTTTTCACCCTTGACTGCGGGGGGTAGACCACGATTTTCCGGGGTCGACCGAGGATTCATACCTGTTTCAGAATAAAATAATTCTTTACTCTTTATCGTATCGATATGGAAGTGATGCCGATGGATTCCTTATGTTTTTCCGATGAAAATCATACCAAATTTCATGTAAATCGGACTATTATTAACGAAATTAGCTTGAGGTTATGGAAATTAATTTTTCATGCAATTTCCTTAATTATTTTCCGAATTACGTCGTTCTTGGGGTCAGTTTCATCGGCGAAACATAAGGAATCAATTGGCGTCGTTTTCGCAAAGATCTGATGAGAAATGCGGAAATCGAAGATTTCTCACTTCTTAATAGGCACTCCAACCCCTTCGAGGGTCGAAAGCCCTAAAATTCGGTGGGGCACTGCGGGGGCTTGACCTCGCCACGGGGTACCAGGACGCATCCATTGTCCGGCGGAGCTCCAGAATCACCCTGTACTTTGAGCGCTGAGACTACACGTGTAGAAAGAAACGCAATTTCCACGTGCACCAGCCTCGTTCTATGTATTTAAAATAATCGTTATCACAATTCATTGGCGTGAATTTGATAATCGACGGTACTCACCACGCAAACGTTCGATGAAACGCATTTGAATGTTCGTCATTGAATCTTTGCGTAATAAAAATTCCTGCCGAAAGAGCGGCGCTCAATGGATACGCCACTCGAGCTTTAATTTTTCAGCATTGATTTCGTTCTGCGTGAATGCATTCAATTGAAAGCCGACGAGTGGGGATAACGAATAAAAAGGAAAGAGGGGCGAGAGGCTATTGAAAGGGAGAACGACGTGAAATAATCTACAATGCGACTGCTAACGATTATTTATTAATTCGGCCACTTACGCGGCCACGGATATTCCGCGATGATCGAACGAAATCGATTTGAATTGTTCAGCACCGTGGACAATTCAATCGATGGTCCACGTGATTATCGTCTTCGTTGATCGATTATTTATGCTCTAACGAAGTGTCTCGACGGTATGGCGCGACGACAATGAGCACGCGGCCCGCATTCTGATACATTTCTACGGAAATGCCAAAAAATTATGGTCAATACTATTCTGTGCCTAAACATAGCGCACTTAATAACCTCCCGCTAGTATCTGTTTTAATTGTAATTAGTTCAGTGCGCAAATCCTTTCCTATATTTTTCGCCATAAATATTCTGGCAAACAGAGGAAATATCCTCTTCCTCTGTTCTCTACATCCCGGATAATGATGCTTTCGGGTACCAAAACACAAAGGTTTGCGTTTGAAACGCTGCGACGCGACGTGAATGGCAACGACATACGATCGGAACCGAGCCGCGGGCAGATTTGAAAGCGACGTATTGTCCGCGTCGAGTACACGCGACGCAGGGAATACCTAGTTATAAATAAAATACCATCTCACGCGGTTCAATTAAATCCGGCGTCCCCGTGGTCGTAACATATCCTTAACGCGATGTTCACGCTTCGATGCGCGCACATTTGGCATCACTCGAAATGCCGTGCTTTCGAGGCAGTACACGAGGAGAATCGACCCGCCGAATTTCCCCAAACATCATAATGTCCACCTCGAAAAATGGCAGCCAATCGAACAGTGAACCGCCCCCCGTCCCACTTGCATCTTCCCCTTTTCCAACCACCCCTCGCCTCGGCGCACGTACATATATCCGAGTTCGTTCAGAATTCCGTCGTTTGGAGGCCGTGTATCAGAGGAATCGAGTTGCCAAAATTTCTCCCGTGCTCCCCAAAGTTCGGCCCGCATCCTCATTCGGTATTCGCGATGCGGCAAAAGGAATTCCTGAAAATACGCGCGCCCGGAGACAAACGTTATTTCGATGCCACGACGACATCCTAATTCGCTCGCGAGATCCAGTGCGCGCACACAGCAGAACGGCTGGGGGGAAGGATGGCGGAGGCCATAGGGCCTCCCGCGAACCTAAGTTTTATGCTCGTCGCTGGCGCAATGCAATCACCGCGAAGCAGCGAAATATCCTTGGGAAATGTACGCGACCGTACGGACGTATATATACGTCGCGCACGATTTCCTATACACCGGATATGACCCTGTTCGCCTTATCCGCCGGGGTTGGCGAGGCTGGGGAGAAGGGTGCTGCTATCAAAGGTATTTTTATATGCACATGCGAGAATAGTTTCGCGTACGAGACACAGCGAGAGATACATGGTTTGTCTTACGGGGAAGGGTCTCGCTGCTCGTCGAATTTTCCCTGCCGCGCGTCTCCCCTTGCTCTTTCGATGGAGCTGCGCCCCTGGATTATGCTGAAATCTGATCGCGGATGTGTGTCAGACAGCGGGACCCGAGTCGCGCGCGCGTCTCCTGCAGACGACGGTATGAATTTGTTTCAGGTGTTTTGCATGTTGAGAGAACGAGAATCTCTTTGCTGGATTCGGGGCGGATTTTGGTAATATTGGTAAATGGATTTCTTGGGGATTCGGAGTGAGGACGTCTCGCGGAAGATCATGGTATTTAAGAATTACGGTTAAGCATTCGGCGCGGCACCGGGTCGGACAGGTGACATTATTTTGTAACGTCGAGAATAAACGAATTATGCAAAGTATTAAGCTACATTGGCTTGCTCTGGGTATATTTTTATATGCGAATACGGACAGGTCTCCAATGCGATACATGCATACACAATGCGACAGCGTAGGTATACTATGGTCATCTTCAGGGATGGTATTGCTGCTTACAGAGAGCTCTCTACTGCAGTTCGTATCGAATTCATAAATTCTGATTTGTGTATTGAAAATGCGATAAGGGTGTACCTACGGTGATACATGCAGGTTAAACGGAGCAGCCTGAATTTTTCGTAATCTGTCGCGGCGATCTATCGGGTAGATCCTATTTGTATTCATCCCTTGGGTGCAATTCTTTTTCATGGCAAACGTCCCCGCAGATACGCCCGATTCGTTAAAATACTTCAAATCGCTTGGAATAATAGTAAATTTAAGTTGCAGCTTTTGAGAGATCTTAGAGGAGCCAGATTTCACCAAGAAGCCTTAAACTAGCCACGGGCTCTTCAATATTAGGGTAGACCGGGGGCGGTAGTAACAGGGGGGCGAATGTAACACGCTAAATATCTCAAAACATATAATAGATATTAACACCAATTTTGGATATATGATGAAGAATGACATTTGGAATATACACATCCATGCCCTAAGAGTACAGATACGCAATAGACATGGATAGTGAAAAAAATAACTTTTCGATACCCTAAAGCAGCGCTGCACAAGGAGCTGTTTTCGGCGCCTAGCGGCGAGCAACCCACCTATCTCGTTGCTAAGGTTAGAATCGGTGAGGAGAACTGCAGTAGTGTACGTGTATTTGGTATGACTTGAACCCAGCCATATTTACTGATGCTACGAGCCTACGTTCACGCACATACACTACTGCAGTTCTCCTCACCGATTCTAACCTTAGCAACGAGATAGGTGGGTTGCTCGCCGCTAGGCGCCGAAAACAGCTCCTTGTGCAGCGCTGCCCTAAAGTAACTTTTCCTTACTGACTTAAAATTGTAATATAAACACTCCCTTTGCAAATATGTGCTTGTTCGATTTTTTAATCTGTAATTCGACCTTTTTTAAACTAATATTGATCGTTACTTGGCACTTTTAAGCGTCTCGTTAGTCAAAATTTATAATTTAAGTTCAAAAGCATGGTCGGGGGCGATTGTAACATCGGCAGTCGGGGTCGGTTTTACCGCAACAGAACCGAATAGGGACAAAGAAGGCGAATAATATTGTCTTATTTGCATGAAATCATATAGCATAGCACAAGCAAACCAAATGAAAAATGGGTGCAATATACTGAATGTAAGGATTGAGCAGATGAAGAATGCACCAGCCAAAACGCCTTTTATTTCTGCCACAATTGCGATACCACATAATTTATTATAGATTTTACTTTTTTCATTTATTATTATAATTTAAATCAATAAATATTTTAATTTTGTAAAGTTATATTTGTGCTACTATCGACTCCATGCAGTGTTACAACCGACCCGGGGTCAGGGACGGTTGTAACACTTTCTCCGCTTCTCATTTTTTATTAATAACCGGAATATTACTTGACATACAGCGAAACTGTTGTGGCTCAAATAATGTCAGATAAATAAGTAACATTTTCGTAAAAAAACTTTTGTTGTAACTGTAATAGTTATTGCGTAATCGTATTCCAAAGTCAAAGTGTTACTACCGCCCCCGGTCTACCCTACTCAGTTTTTCCAGCCGCCCAATCAAGTCACTCAATTCTTCAACCCCAATTCTCTAAAGAGGAACATCCGGACAAAGACAATCTATTCCTCCACTTCAGTCTAGTCTTCCGCGAACAATCATCCCCCTTTAGACCAGTACAATCACTCCACAACCTCAGCCCCATTCTTTATACCCCATATCGTCGTTCACCCTCCCTCGCGCCGTCTCCCGCCGTAAAGCAAGGGACAAGCCTCCGCCGTCCGAACTTTACGCCAGCGATGTCGCAGCATCGATAAAAGATGAAAGCGCTAACTGATTGCCGATAAAAAAATCACCGTAAAACTCGAGCGCGCAGATCCAGCCCGCGCCGGGCGGTTCTCGATCTGGATCGTTACCGCGGAACGATCTAGGGAAATCGCGAGGGCGACACGCGACTTTTACCGCGAGTTTTACGCGAGACGCGGAGGACTCGCTGTCGCGCTAGAGCGGGCCGAAATGAAACGAAGGACGGTTCAAGAGTGTAGCGATTCGAGGCCCCACGGGTGGCAGGCTCGTAAACCCTGCTGCACGTTTTTCCAGCGTTCGCCGTTCGCCGCCGTTTCGCGAACGCGCGACGGCGACGCTCAACGACGCCCGTGACGACTTTCAGCGGCTTCCGGTCGTCGCGGACACGGCCGGGGGGATTTAATCGCGACGTCGGGAAGGGGAGAGACTGCGCTGTAAAGTTTACGCCGCGGGACACACGGGGGTAGTTATAATTTTTAGGGGGCGCACGGTGAATTAGGATGGATGGACTCGCGCGAGGGAAATCTCTCATTTCCCTTCATTTTGTCTCTTCTGGTTTTCTAACAACGTGTCACAGCGATGAGCGAGCAACGGGACAAAGAATTTGGACAGGTTATAGAAAGTTCTAGCTTACCTATATTAAATCAGATAAAGAGTGGACACAATGCGCAGCGTGGAACTAAGGGAGTATTCTTCTTTTGAAAGTTTTCATCCATTTTTCTGGCCGCTCGAAAATTGGTTAAGCGGTCGGTTGTGAAGAGGGCGAAGTTTGATAGTAAAGTGCGATGAGGGGAAATTGTTGGACTGACCCACACAGCGTTGCCAGGCGTACTGAATAAATGGCGGTGTGCTGACGTATATGACGTCATACGGTGTAGGAGAAGGGGAACACCTACAGCAATAACGGTGTATTTGTGTTGGTGACTTCGTGACGTCATGCCAACCGACACCAGCGCCAAGGTATGCCCTTAGAGCATATATACATGGAGGTATCATTGCCTTAGAGTGACTGCCTCGAAACTGTCGGCAACATCACGCGAGAGAGAAAGACATGTGCCACTGGTGCGAGCGAGAGAAGTATATGTCCTATTCGACCGTAAAGCGCAAGCGCCGATATTGTGCGAGAGAGAAACACATCTTGCGAGCGAGAGAATCTATACTTCACTCTCTCGCACCAGTTCGCACGATGTGTTTCTCTCTCGCACGATATCGGCGCTTGCGCTTTACGGTCGAATAGGACATATACTTCTCTCGCTCGCACATGTCTTTCTCTCTCGCACCATGTTGCCGACAGTTTCAAGCTTTCAATGAGACCTCCATAGTATATGCTCTAAGGGTATGCCAAGTGACGCCATTACCGATTAGTACCACAATTCATCGCATGGCGTGCACAAGTCGAGTAGTGTATATAGGTCTATGCCGTCTTGTGACGTCATGTATGCCAGTACGGTGTACTGAACCGCCTGGCAACCCTGGACCCACATACCTACCAACGAAATGTTCTCCTGTTTCGACGTGTATAATATTGAGCGATTGTTTCTTTTTGCTCGCATACATTTAATTAACGCGATCCTTTCGGGATGAGGTTACAGGATAATTAATGGTTGGAAGGTTTAAAAGTGTTAGATTAGAAATTCTCTCGTTTAAATTAAAGTTCAACGGTGCTTCGCACAGTGGAAAATCTAGCTCCCGCGAAATATTACCCCCTTTCATGGGTGTGCTACTTTTAACGAGTATTTTTTTACAATATAGCAACGCGTTGAACGTAACCAGCCTGCACTCCCCATCGACGCAACTTTCGGCAGATGAACCTAGGTCGTCGCCGCGACGTGGTTTACGCGTGGAAAGTGCTGATGTTAAACGTCACAATTTATTCCCCCGTTCTTTTTTTGCCGAACACGCGTGTTCAAGAGCGCGAGACACAAGCTTAATTGCGTGCGAAAAAGGTTTCGAGATTTCAGAATTCCTCGACGAATTCTGAAGAGGGGAAGCGAGCGTAAACGACGCGACGGGCAGGAAGAGAGATTCCCTTCTCGTAATTTACGTACATTCGACGCGGAATTGAGCGTAGACACGTTTAACTTTCATGTTTGCTGATGCATTCACGGATGCTATGCGGTGGCAACACGCGCTAAACGCGGCGTGGACCTTTTTCCGGGTTTATCGTGTTTACGGATCCTAGAGGTGCGCGTGTTTTGCATATTACGAGAGGGTAGACAATGAACGTACGTCTCACGTGAAATTGAAATAGATCTTTCTGGATTCACAGAAATTGTAGAGGTCGGCTGTACCAGTGGCGGATTTAACGGGCGACCATGAGCAGTTTCCGCCTGGGCCACTGCTCCGAAAGCCTCCCCAGGGCCCATCTTTCAAAAAAAATTATGATTTTATCCAAGCACTATATTTTTTTGTTTCCCAATTAATTTTTATACCACACGCGCGTAAATATATTTGTAGATAATTGGGGACCCAGCAGCAAATAGGGCGCAACTCCATTCTTGACAGCTTTTGAGTTATAACGTGTAATATACGCAAAAAAAAATCTACATCGTTTGCTGCACGATTGATGGGAACGCGATAAGAAATCAGGGATCGAGAAAGTTCTCGGACCCTCGTTTTTTAAAAATTCTGTTAGAACTTAGGGTAGAACCCCCAATTACTGACACATTAAGGACTGACTCTAATATTATTGCATAGTATCTGTATTTATTGACTAAAAGTATAAGTTTTTTATTTTATTTATTATGGTTTAATATGTTTACTTCATGGAAAACATTTTGTGGGTCTTAGAATTTCTATTTTTATATATAATTTCATTAATCTAAAAAACATATTTCCAGATCTATTACTGACACCTCTAAAACGTGTGTGACTGAATTACTGACACCCCAATTACTGCCAGCTAACCTGGTACTGTTTATTACACATTTTACGGTTATGTTGTCTCATGTACATGAGCAACTACTGCTATGACAGTAATACCAAAATGCTTGAAACGCTTGTACCAATCACTGTCGCCCATATATTAATTAAAAAGGCTTAATTAATCGTTATATTACGATCGTTGTGACTTTCTATGATACTTATATTGTACTAAAAAAATATTGTTTATTATGT